>JAQQTP010000077.1:4735000-9535000 GCA_029884605.1 Ormosia emarginata | reverse complement strand
CAGCACCACAACACCAACAGACCACCACCCTTCTCCCAAACAACCATAGTCTCGGCTTGTTGTCCCTGTGAATCAAACACGCTTCGTGAACAAACCACCCAACCACCCTTGTAACCACCATGTCATAACCCATACCCACCACTAAATCAATCACCACCCACTCCTCAATCACCCAGTTTGTAGGCACGCGCTGCTTCCTCGGAGGTGTCAAACCACACCCTGGCCTTCTTCAATAGGGCTCTGATCTCGGTAGCAAGCCAATCCCCATTGTCTATTCCTCAAACTTCGAACCTGTGCTCCCCTGCCCATTTGCCAAGATTGAATTTTTCTTACACAAGAAAGGTGATAGAACAAGATTAACACGCAGAGATGGCAAAATGGATGGAGAAACTAATAAGGTGCAATCTTCGAGTTGTTAGATTTTTGCTTCTTTACAAATGGGTCATTTAGTTTCAAGAAGTCAGGCTGCGGAATACATAGAAAGAGAAGAATAATGGGGTTTTCAGGAATTGGAGATTAAGAGAACAAGGAGATGATGGGATTGGAATGGATGGGGAAAGAGGGAAGAGAAGCGAGAGACAACGGTGAATGCAAAACGGATAGTAAAAGGAGAATGAGTGTGTATCTCCTATGTTTGAATTTAGGGAATGACTTAAGCTTGACGTGTATAGGTCAAGTTTATGAGTCAGTCATCGGGTCTTGGGTTTAAAATTTAGAAATCCAAGAACCAAAACAAAGTTAGCTGAATTTGATCCGATCGACTTGATAATTCGAATTAAATCGAATCAATTTAATTAGTTCAAGTCAAATTTTTTAATTCATCAAATCAATGTGATCTAATGAATACCCCTATATAAAAGATTATAAAGTTTCATTCATTCTTATGGATTGGCCAATGATCACTAGCTGCAAAAATAAATTTGATCCATTTAATAGCAGACATCGAGATAATCTGCCATAATATTTTCAAAGAACTGTATACCAATTTTGCAGGTAGCTGACAAAAAAACCAGGTCTACTAGTCTAGTACCAGCATGGCGTCCACTTTAAACCAAATTCTACATGTAGTTTTAAGCATATCCATAAAACCTCCTTTGCTCTATCATCAATCGTTGGCTGCAAGAATTCTTCCGCAAACCAAGAGAATAAAACATACTCAGCCATATACTCTGAATAATTTGCACCTCAAAACCTCTCTCCGAAACGGAAAAATAATGCACCAGTTCCTGAGTTATGATCAATGGCATATTCTGCTCTGACAAGACCGAGCTTGAGACCAAGACCATAAGATGACCCATGACCCATTCGCCTATAGACTTCGGTAGGATTCCCTTTGACACTCTTCGAACTCCCTAGATCATTGCCATGTTCTGCAAACGCATACACATGTGTACCTTTAATAGGTATCCGTAACTCAGCTGCAAGCTGTAGAAAGAAATAGAAATCAGATAGTTGTTCCCCAAGTAGTGGATAGTATATAGATTATAAAAATTAACTAGGATAAAATATCCATAAAGAATTATCGAATGCATCCAGACATTCCTACCTCGAGGATGTTTCTGGCTGCTCCAATCTCGCCCATGTTGTAACCCCTTACAGAATAGGGGCCCCCAAGAGTAAAAGCATCATAACTTGGAAGATCACCTACACAGCCACCATAGTGGCCATGGAGGACAAGCACCGGTGGTGGTGGTTTACCAGCACCTTCCTCCACAGACATCAACTGGACAAATCGTGTCAGAGTTAGCTGGTGACGGTTAAAGAACGGGAACTGGCTGCCAATGCCAAGGCCTTGATCTACCTGCAGTTTGCATATGTGAAAACTGTGTCAGCAGAAGACATGTGCATAGCTTACTTCAAGACCAGAAATTTAGAAAACATTAATATCTCGTCCTCAAAGATACTGCTCTAAAAGGTTTCATTGAGAATTTGGTTTTAGATAGAGCTCAATGGCATCGATTTATCCATGTAGCCAACACAATATAATGGGATAAGGCTCAGTTGTCAGTTAAAAAGAATGCTTCCACATCCAGAAGAAGACGGCATTCTTCTAACTCTAGCCGAGGTATCAACCTCTAATGATCTAACTTATATAGCATCACAAGGATAGCATTTAATTAACGTCAAAAGATTAGCTACATTATAAAAAATACCATCTTTAATTCAATGAATATCCTTTACCCATCCCCACTACTTCTATCTTTGTTGCTAGGTTTTTATATGCCACCTTCTGTATTGATGCCAAGAGCACAGCTAGACAAATTTTCTTGAGAGGGCCAATGAAAAAGAATACTTGACACTATAACAAACTTATATTGAATTTAGTCAACAATTAAAGAAAAAGTAGTCAATAATGATATATAACATATAAGTGGAAAAGGAATAAAGCAGAAAAACTTATAATTGTCCTTGTGCCCATGTTTCAACTTTGAGAATTTAATTATCTCTGGTGGGCACTATGTTTCCACGGACATGGGTGTCAGTGTGAGGTGTTTGAAAGGCCAAAATAAAAAAATTGTGAAGGCCGACTCATACTTATACAATAAACAACATATAATCTACAAGATTTTGGCAAATATTTACGCAGACTAAGGCATCTGGATAGAAATAACAGGCTCTGCCCCTGCTTGATGCTTGATGCACCCTTTTGTCTTCTTCGGAACTTCCTTCTTCTTCCCCCACCAAAGTCAAGATTTGAATTCTTATCAAAACAAAATGCTGAGACCATGTTCCAATTTTTTTAAAAAAATTTAAAATAATTTTTTTGGTCACTTTCCAAAACCCACAAAAATGATAAAAAGGTATAATGCATCCATGTGGACAACTTCAAAGGCCATGAGTGTAGGATGAGATAGTCACCTGGAACACATTTCTGTCTCCAACTACAGCTCCATTCACAAAACGTGTGTTATCACGTGTAATATTTGCCTGTAAAAATGCCAAGTGATCAATGCCGGTACCACTGAGAGTGGTTGGAGGTCCATCCGCACTAATTCCTCCACTAGGTAATACTCTTTGACCATTTGCACAGATATGACTACTTTCATCACGTGTTCTTATCTCTTCCATTACAAGTCCGTAAGTGAATTTACTCTGACGGGTGAAATTCTGCTTGGCACACAAGACATAAAAATTAGGATTGAAAAAACTACCACTAGCCCAAATAGTCAACTCAAGGCTATGCCTTATGGGTTTATGCAAAAGAACCAGTGAAATTACCTCTGTAATATTAGCTTTAATGCCAGCGCGATCAACCCATATTGGGGGCACTTCATCCAACCCTGGCCCCCCAGTGAATACTGGACTCAGCTTTCGGCTATTGAAGCAGCTTACACGGAGAGTACGGTTGCTAGGATAATATACACCATCCAGATATGGATGCACATACTCTAGCTTAAATGAAAGATCATCCTAGGGCAAAACATAAAGGACATTTTATGATACCAATGCCAACATTGATGAGACACAAAACTATTCGTAGAATAAAATGAATAAAACTCAATGGACTAGCTCATGAGTACCTGAGGATTGAAGAAGTTGCTAGTCGTTATGGAACCAGTAATAGATCTATTCAGTCCTTGTAGATTCCGATGTTCAAAAGTAACAGTTCCACCTGGCTGAAGCGAAGCCTGCACAAAAATTGAATAGAAAGCAATTAGATCAATTGAGAAGGCAAAATTCCTCAGTTGATGAACAAAATTGATATTTAATTTGACAGAAATACCAAAGTGGGATGCCCTCCTTGTCCAGGGACAATACTCCACTCGGTACTGACTTCAGCAGTCTTCTGGTCTAACTCTTTTAGCTTAAGTTCAACAATTACACCTCCCTCATTCTTCTCATCAGGCCGCGGATTCACCTCAATATTCGAAAACAAAGCAAGGGAATTTATGTTTCTTAAAGCTTGCTTCCCCGCTTCAATGTTAAAAGTGTGACCTGGACGAAGCTGTTAATTAATCCAATACAAATATCCATCAAGGGAGTAACTTAAACCGACGAACAAGTTTAAGACCAAAAAACCAAGCACAAAGCATAATCACAGAACACCCTGATAATTGAGACAAGAAAACAATCATATAAATTAGCTACTAATCATACTAAACATATCATTTCCACGAATAACAAACATTTGTATTGTAACCCTCGAAAATTGCTGCAAAAAGAAGCCTTCAATATAACATATTTACTATATATATGTAGTTATGTACCTGTCTGGGAAGCTCTCTTTTTACCACTGGGACTTGAGTGTTACCTTCAACAGCATTGCCAAGCTTATCCAGGAATTGAATGTCCAATTGAGTGATATCCCCTTCTACAACCTCACACACAACCTCCTTGGTGTTGAGATTCCCAAAATTAACCACCTGAGCACACGCATAGCCTTCATCATGGTACCACTTGTGTACGCGGTCCCTCATCCTCTGCAGCAACCTGGCACTCACAGTCCCTTGCTCGTTGAGCATCTGCATAATCTCCATCTGCACCGGCATTGGCAAAAGGCATGGCCTTGCCCTCTCAATTCTCCTCTTGTAATCCCTCTCTTGGCTTCTGTAGTACTCAAGCATCTCCTTATCAGTCATATCAGGGTCCATCTCAATAGGCTTTGTATGCTTCATCAAACCAACATTGATGCATCGAAACCGTTCTGCTGATTGCCAAGTACTCTCAGTGAAGGAAATGGTAACCCCAATTGTTCCATCCGCATTGGTTTTCCCTTCCAAATCAACCTTCTCGAACATTCCACAAGTAGCTAGAGTTTCTAGCTCCTTCTGAAGCTGTGCCTTGGTGTATATACCACCAGGACGCAGAGAAACCATCTCAAAGAACGAATCTTCGGCCCCAACCTTCATTCTTCGGCTTCGATCGAAGAACATAATCTCTGAAATTTTGTACTTTTTAAAACCACTCAGCTTATTCAGCTGAACCACAATGTTAGCCGGCAAGCCATGAGAATCCCACTCTTGAGAGTGAGATTCATCGGCGATAGCCGAAGCCGGTGCAAAAAGTCTAGACCAAAATCCTCCATTTCCATTTCCATTTCCTCCGTTGCCGCCGAACCACCATCCTCCTCCTCCTCCGCTACCACCGCTGCTGCTGCCACCATTACTTCCGCCGCCGATGTCAAAATTTGAGGGCAATTCGGGGCGGAGTGGGGCGCAGTGTAAGATGATGGAAGCTGCGGAAGAGACAGCGATGGTTTTGGAGAGGGTTTTGAAGAGTGAGGGGTGAGAGGTGTCAGGGTCTTGGGAAGGAGAAAGGTGGCATTTGACGGAAGAGGGTGGCTTCGGTTGGTTCCGACGACGACGACGAGAGAAAGCGGTGGATAGCGTGCCGCTAAGGTGGTTGGAGGCAGCGAAGCCGAAGGAGGACATGGTTGGAGACAGAGAAAGAGGGAAGAGAGGTTTTTTGATGGGTTTTCTACTCTCTTCTTTTTTTTTTTTTCCTAAAAAATGTTTTCTTGTGTGTTGTGTATAAAAGGAGCCCTTTGAGTTTTGCTTTATAAATTTATATTAGTTTGCAAATGATGGTTTGAGATTAGCATAAATGTATTTTTCTTTTTTTAATTTTTTTGGAAACCATAATTTGAGAGTAACATTATGTTTAAAGACTCAATTAAAATTTGATTAAATATATTATTTTAGTAATAAAATTTCATTTGTATCCTTTAAACTAGAGCTTTAAGTTAAATAAACACCCAACTAAACATGATATTAGTAGTGAGTAGAGTTTGTTTATGTTAACTACGATATTTATCATAAGATTCAAATGGTATGTTGTGTTTCATTTCTTATCTTTCTAATTTAATTACACTAACTAAATAAAATTAATATGATAATTTTTAACACGTTACTCTTTAAATAATATTTAAAATTTTTAAAATATTTTCAAATTTTTATATATAAATTTGATATTTGACGTCTTAAAAATATAAAATAAATATATAAATTTTAATGTAAATTTTTTACATGATTTATAATTACTTAAATATTATAAATAATATTTTATAATACTAATATAATTATTATATATTATTTTTAAATATTTTTTATAATCTCGTATATAACACATGTGTTATTCTAGTTAAAAATAAAATAAATGTATTTTTACATAAACATGGTTAATATTCCTCTATATTTATGACAATTTTTATTTTTGTTATTCAATAAGTTGAGAGTGGTGAAGAAAGAACTAACAATATTATTGTGTTTCCTTTTCTTTTGTTGTTGGAACTGTGCTAAAGTTTTATTATGTTAGAATTGATATAAAAAATAATAAACGTATCCTTATAAAGTTCTTAAACTCTTTTTTAATATTTTTATTTTAAAATTGAAAATAATTTAATTTTGGAATTGGAAATAATTTTATGTTTCATATTAGTCTTTATTTTAATTTGAATTTTAGTTATATTTTCTTAAATTCATTGTGTTTTTTGTTATTAAAGAATTTCTTTTACTTTATAAAGGTATTGTTATTATTATTTATGTTTCAAATCAATTAATGTTATGAATGTGGTTCAATATTTTTTAAGAAAATTGAAAATTACCCACTGCTTTTAATAACTTACATTTAGGAATTTTAAGTTAAAAAGTTGTCATGGGATTTGTTTAATTATAAATATTTAATAATCAAATTTTAAAAAATAAAAAAAAACTCTCATATGACATGGTGTTTGTGTTTATTAATATTTAAATATTTTAAATTAATATAGCACAAGGTTGATAACTCCACATAAAAACATATTAATATTTATACGAGATTGAACAATTTACAAGAAAACATATTATTATGAATATCTACTATGTTTGGACGGTTGGTTGGTGATTCAAGTATCATTATTTTTAGAGTTTTAACTCTTGTTTATTTTCTAGAACTTGATTAGCTTGTTTTCTAGATCTAAATTAGTGTACTATAAGTATACAGTTGTTCTCTAATCCCCTACATATATATTATCACATTGTAATAACAAAATATATATCAAGTTTAGAATATTTATCGTTCTTAGTATCAGAGCTCTCTTAAGGGGAGCTCTGGTGCAACTATTTCTTTTCATATGCCTTTATTGCCACCCATTATTTCACATGTCTGAAACCTTAAAAAACGCTCCCTGAAGCACAATCCACTCCCTTAGAGCCTTTTAAAACAAATACTTTCGCCTCAAATCTACAAAATTTGGGAGTTGTTGTACGGCTAGATGGAAAAAATTATTTACAGTGAGCAAGATTGGTGAAACCAGCTTTAAAGGGGAAGTAGAAACTTCATTATCTCTCTATGGATCCACCTGCTAGTGACAATGAGAAGTTAAAGACATGGGATGTTGAAGATACCATCATCATGACTTGGTTACTGAACTCGATGCAGATTGCAGTATCCCAAAATTTTATGTTCCTTGAATCATCAAAACAAATTTGGGAAGCAGTCCAAAAGACATATTTGAAAGCTCAAGATGTTGTAGTGATTTATGACTTAAAGACATAGATTACACATACCAAACAAGGTAACCTCTCTTTTGCAGAGTATTTAACTAAAATTACCAGTTTATGGCATGAGATGGACTTATACAAGAGTCTGAAACTGAAATCAAAAGAAGACAATCAAGCTCTTCTTCAAGAAAGGTAGAGAGACTAAGTTTTTGAATTCTTAGCCAGTCTAAATGTATAGTTTGACCAAGTTCATGTCCAGATTCTTGGAAGAGACCCTTTACCAAATCTAAATGAGACCTTTGCACTAGTCAGAGGAGAAGAAAGACGTCTTACTATGATGTTGGAGAATGCCTTTGCCTCTAAATCTAACACTGACTCAACCCTTACTACTACAAAGAAGGAGAATTGACACAAAGTCCAAACCAAAGTCAAACATGACCCTTTCTTGTGATAACTTATGGTGCACTCATTGCAACAAACCTAGGTACACGAGGGAAAATTGCTTTAAGCTCCACGGTAAAGAAAGAGTGTTGAATAGGATAAAATAGAGGAGGAATGAAGCCAAATTTATATCCTAAGAGAAGGAAATAGAATCTATACTTCAAACAAAGTGGACGCTCAGTCCCTCAACAGAGAAAAGATTGAGAAGTTGCGACATTTTCTTAAAATCATAACAATTAGCTCAAGTTCTTTGGCTCATTCAGGTAAGTGTCTAATTTTTTACTCTCTTAAGGCTCATAATACAGTCTTAGAATCTTAGAACATGGACTTGAGTGCAACTGACACATGACCCACTTCTCACATTTGTTTAAAATCTACAAGCCTAATTCTAATAAAAAGTCCATCTTTGTTACTGATGGAAAAACTATTTCAGTTAAGAGACAAGGTAATATTGATCTTTCTCCAACACTCTCCTTGAAAAATGCCCTCTGTGTTCCACAAATCTCCAATAACATTCACTACATTCACCAACTTACAAAGAGCCTTGACTGCTTGCTGTTTTTAATCTCGCTTAGTGTGTGTTTCAGGACCAGAAGTCAGGAAAGATGATTGGATATGCTAAGGAACGGAATGTACTATACTATGTTGAGTGCACAAGCCCTTTCTCTCCACAAAACCTTGTCCAACATTCTCAGTTGTCCTTTCCTTTTGTTGTCCAAAATGTCTTAAAGAATGATGTCAATATGGTATGGTTAGAAAACTGTAGGTGTGGTCATCCACCGTTTTCTTTGATGGAATCTATATTTCCTTCTTTGTTTACGAATGTTGATTTCAACACTTTACATTGTGAATCTTATGAACTTGCCAAGCATCACTGAATAAGTTTTCCTATGGTTAATAAAATTTCATCTACGCCTTTTTTCTTGATACATACTGATGTTTGGGTACCTTCCAAATTTTCAAATGTTAATGGAGAGAGATGGTTCATAACCTTTATTGACAATTATACCAGATTAACTTGGTTTTATCTCCTTTATCTCCTAAAAGAAAAATCTTAAGTCAGTCAAATTATCCTTAAATTTTGTAAAATGAACTCTAATTTATTTGGGATTTCCATTAAAAAAATCTTGTTCAGATAATGCAAGAGACTACTTCAATCATAATTTCAACTTATTTTTTTTATCAAGAAAGAATTATCCATGAGTCCTCTTGTGTTGATACCTCACAACGAAATGGGGTTGCTGAACGAAAGAACCATCATTTACTAAATGTCACTCATTCCTTACTATTTCAAATGCATGTTCCTAAACATTTTTTGGGGTGAAGTTATCTTCATTGCAAGATTTCTCATTAATTATCTCCCCTCCAAGTCTTTCTAAAAAAAAAGTCTTATAAATGTTCTTCTACGTCACCATCCAAACTCTATGTCTTTAAACACACAAACTCCAAGAGTTTTTGGTTGTTTTACCTTTCTCCACATTCATAAACAACATCGTGGCAACAAACTTAATCTCCGAGCCCTTAAATGTGTTTTCTAAGGATGCTCCAATGTTCAAAAAGGATATAAGTGTTTTCATCCTTCAACCAAAAATTTCTATGTCTATAGGATGTAACTTTTTGTGAATCTCTCATATGACTCGTTTCACCATCAAGGGGAGCAGATTCATAATGGTGAACCGTTGTAGTTATCTACACTTCAATTTCCTCAAACTGTCTTCCCATCAACCCCTTAACCTACTCCTCAAACTACTGTTAACCCATGCAGACTAACTAAGACTCCTACACTTTCATACCAATAAACAAAACTTGTCTCAAGGCCAAAAAAACCCTCTCAAAGTGTTCTCAAGGAAGGAAAAGTCCAGACTTGTCTAGCAACATGTTCAATCATTAGAACTGTCTCCCACTAAAACTCATGGAGAACCATTAGGTATGGAATCCGAACCTAACTCTCCTACTGTTGATATCTCTTTACTTGTTGAGCAAATCCCAGACCTTGATCTACCTATATCTGTCAGAAAAAGAAAAAGAAGTTGCACCCAACACCTCATATTTCATTACGTCTCTTATCAAAACCTCTCAAACAAATACAAAGTCTTCTTGTCAACCTTAAACACTATAGATATCCCAAGGACTGTATAAGAAGCCTTAAAAAACAAGAATTGGTCATAAGTAATGAATAAGGAAATGAAAGCACTTGTGAAAAATGAAACATGAGAGGTTGTTACTAAACCTCTAAAAGTAGTACCAGTTGGATATAGATGGATTTTCACAGTAAAATATAAGGAAGATAAGACATTGAAACGTTATAAGGTGAAGCTAGTAGCAAAAAGGTATACTCAAAAGCAAATAATAGATTATATTGAGACATTTGCCCCTGTGGCAAATGAATACAGTCTAGGTCCTATTAGCTCTTGTTATCCACTTTAACTGGTCCTTACACCAATTTAATGTTAAAAATACATTCTTACATAGTGATTTAGAAGTAGTGGTGTACATGGAGCTACCACTTGGATTCAACACAATCTTTGGTAAAGACAAAGTCTACAAACTTAAAAAGGCCCTCTATAGACTAAAACAGTCACCTAGAGTTTGGTTTGAAAGATTTACTAAGACAATGAAGAAGACGAAATATGTTTAAAGTAGAGGAGATCACACACTCTTCATTAAACACTTTTCTAAGGGTGAGCTTACAGTTGTGTAGGTGTATGATGATGATATCATAGTGATAGAAAATAATATAGTTGAAAGAAAAAATCTCAAATCTAAATTGACTTGAGAGTTTAAGATAAAAGATTTAAGAAGGCTCAAGTACTTCTTGGGTATAGAAGTTGCCTACTCCAAGGAAGGAATTCTCTTGTCACAATGAAAATATATTCTTGATCTGTTAAAAGGCACATAAATTTTAGGGAACAAACCAACAAGCACTCCTATTGACAGAGTTCACCGATTGAGTGAAAAGAAATGAGATGTCAATGAAGATAAAGGGAGATACCAAAGTTCGGTTAGAAGGTTGATTTATTTGTTACACATCAAGTCCAAGCTGACTTGAATTTCAAAGTGTCGGAACCTTGAGGCTTCAAGAAGAATTTTTTATCATATGGTTGATAGAAATGTTATAACTTGGACTTCCATGGTTTCTAGCTATGCTCAGAACAGTCAACCAGGTGAGGCAATGGTTTTTATTAGGGAAATGCTGCGTTTTGGTGTTAATCATAATCATGTCACTTACAATAGTTTAATGAGTTCATTTTCCACGCATGATCATTTGGATAATTGCAAGCAAATTCATTGTCGTGTAATCACAGAAGGATTTGAAGCTAATGAGTATCTAGTGGTCACCCTTATGACTGTTTACTCTGAATGTAACGGCAGCTTGGAGGACTGTTGGAAAGTTTACTCTGGTGTTAGGGAATGGGATCAAATCTCCTGGAGTGCACTCATTGCTGGTCTTTCCAATTTAGGAGATGGTGAGGAGGCATTGATTCGTTTTTCTTTAATGAGGGAGGCAGGTGTTGAAACAAACCATTTTACATTTACAAGCATTCTAAGTGCAGTAGGGATTGTTTCCGCCTTAATGTTGGGAAGAAGATTCATGCTCTAATTCTCAAATATGGTTATGCTTCAAATTTGAATGTGCAAAATGGGCTTGTTTCATTTGTATGCAAGATGTGATAGTATCCATGATTCAACGAAAGTATTTTCATCAATGGATAGTGTTAAGATAGTTAGAATTAGTTAGTTGTTAGTTGATTTACTTAGCTATATAAGCCTAGTTTACATTGTAATTCTAACTTTTTCACCATTCTATCAATATACAGTTTTCTCCATTTCTCTCAACTTTCTCTTCTCCCTTTACTCTGAAACCATGAAATTCAATATAGTATCAGAGTCATTCCACCCACCTTGAACATTTTCTTCCGGTTTATTTTTCTTTTCAATTTTCTTCTACCCAAGAAAATCCAAAATCTCCATTTTGCTATAGTTCTTGTATCTTCGTTTTTCTGCACCGCAGAGGTTGTCGTTTTCCGCATCACCAGATCTCAGATCCGCTACACGATTCATTTTCCTCAGCTTCGCACTCGATCTGTTTTTTATTTTTTTTCGATCCGGTGTCGGTGATGTTCTTTGTGGCTGAAAATGTTGTTTTTCGGCGTCAATTTGCTGCTCTAATATTGTTGGTTCCGATCAGTTACTGGTTCGATCTGTTATTGCCGAGGAAATCCTGTGTCGGTTATGGCGACGATGGTGACCTTGTCGGAGACTCGACCATATCAGAAGTTCTTCAGCCTCTCAGATCCGACTTCACTGCTGATTTTTTTTTTGGTTTCCTTTCTTGCTTTTATTCGATCTGGGGTTTCATTGCAGGATATTGTTGTGAAACTTGTGAACTATCTTGGCAACTTTGGTTCTGATTGCACAACTAAGTATCACTGCGAATTTGATGTGTTTGCTCAGAGATTTCTTGATGTATAGATTATGATTCTGCACTTTTGGTTAAGTTTGCTGAGAAGATAGTGAAATTTTTCTTCACATTGAGACCTGTTTGGTACTTTGGTTACTCATCAGGAATTTTGGTTGAAGATTCAGCGTTGTATCTTTTGGTTCGATTGATGATTGTTGAAGAATGATTTTGGTTCTGTTCTTTCGGTTAATTTGCCTAAATTGGCTTTGTTGTTAGCTTCTGCCTTTTATTGGTGGTTAAGCATATATGCTTCTGTTAAGTGGTTAAGTCTTGAGTTATGACTTCTGCTTAATGGTTAAGCTTTTGTCTTTATTGGCTTTGATGATTTTAGCTTCTGCCTTGTATGGTGGTTAAGCATTTGGAGTTTCTGTCTTTTATGGTGGTTAAGCATTTGTTAGCTTGCGTGCCTTACCAGTTCTTGGCATTATCATTGTATTTTTCTGGATATGCATTTGTATTGATCATCCCAAGCTGAAAGTGTAATGTACACCTTCCACTTTTATGCCCCTTGACTATATAAGCCTAGTTTACATTGTAATTCTAACTTTTTCACCATTCTATCAATATACCGTTTTCTCTATTTCTCTCAACTTTCACTTCTCCCTTTACTCTGAAACTATGAAATTCAACAGATAGACATGATGTGATTTCCTGGAATTCATTGTTGTCAGGATATGCTCATCATGGTTATGGTAGGGAGGTTGTTAAACTCATTGAGAAAATGAGAAGAACTGAAATCAAACCCGATTATACCACCTTCCTGGCAGTTCTCACTACGTGTAGCCATGTTGGCATGCTAGATAGAGGACTGCAGTATTTTGAATTGATGGTAAATGATAAGACACTTGCCCCTCCGAGAATGAAACATTATGCTACAATTGTTGATCTTGGTCGGTTTGGATATCTTCATGAAGCAGAATCCTTTATTGACAACATGCCAATAGAACCAGGGCCATCTACCCACAAAACTTTGCTTAGTGCTTGTTAAATTCATGGAAATAAAGAAATTGCTCTACGTTCTGCTGAAAAACTTTTGAAGCTGCACCCTAATGATCCTGCAACTTACATACTTCTATCAAATGTATATTGTATGAAGGGGGTTGTTGGGCTGATGGAGCAGGAGTGTGGAAGCTCATGTGTGATAGAGGACTTGCCAAAAGACCTGGTTATAGTTGGATTTGAGTCATTGAAGAGGATTAACATATGATATTCTTACGCGACATCATTGATGTGTAAGGCTATATTTGATCCTGCAGTCACGTTATAGGAGAGTGTAGGCCTTGATCTTGAATCCATCCAATAACAAGGAAAACAGGAATTTTCGATTGATCTTCTGGAAGCACCACGAAGTGCAAACTGATGCAGTTCAAGACTTAAAGTTAATATATGCAGACAGCCTTTGGAGAGTCAGGCAGATTCATTATCCTGACAAAAGATGATTATATAAATATACACGAACTCACAAAGAATTGCTTAAGGTTTTCTATGGATAATCTGCATGGATGGAGCAACATCGCTTCTGTGGAGTGGCCAGTTCATGGTTTCACCTTGCCAATTACATGTCCTAACCAAAATATTCGAACGTTCTCAAAGTGACAGGTTCAGAAAGTTCTGAAAAGGTCTTGCCAAGACTACCTACCTGCTTCCAAGGTAACCAGTATGATGACCAATCATCTGGTGCTTCCTCAAAACAAAGTCTCAACAATTTTCAGTGGGAACTTCGAAGATTGCCTTAAACAATATGTCGATTTGCTGCCTCGGGCTTTAGATATTCGTTGAGGCCTATATTCCTTTATCATTACTACCATTTGTAATTTGTACTTGTTATTCTTTATCATCATAATTAAGTTAAAACATTGCGACTTTATGTCTCAAAAGCATACGTACCATCTTACTGCTCATCTACGAAAAGAAGAATTTGAATAAAAAAAACTGTCATATGATTCAGCCTAACTTATTATAATAGCCAGACACCTATTTAGTTGTTTTTTTCTTTAATTTTGTACTCGATGTTAGTATCTATTTATATTATGTTGCAGAGTTGTAGCACATTTTTATCCGCAGCAATCTTTATTTGTTTTACACCAACAATAATACCAATTTATACATGTTATGTTCTTTTTCCCCACATGCACATGATTTGAAATATTTAATCGGTATATTTTATTGTTGAGGTTGTTAATTTATCAATTCCACTTACGAGTTGAAGTGTTTCAACAACAAATTTTCTCTTCCTGGCCTGGTCAAATTACTATTTCAGGTAAGTAATTATCTGTGAGGTTTAGTGGAAAGAAAATTTGCTGGTCTCCACGTGTAAAAAATGAGCCCACAAGTGTGTCTCCACGGTGTGTTAGCCTCTAGATCATTGCGCAGTGCAAGAACCCCGGAACCAATTGCTTGAGCACGGTTCATTTTGTGATAAATTTCTGCCTATTATTATTATCTATGGAAAGAACAAATATAAAAGCAGAGTTATTTCCAAAGCTTAGGCAAATTGCCATCCAGGGAACTAGTCAGAAAAATGCCTCTGCCTGAACGCACGCCCAGACATGTTGATACTTCAAGAAGTCCTACCATTGCTACCGTGGAACAATTCCTCCGAGGTAAACCTTTGTTAACATTAACCAATTATCATGGCTTTAGACAAAGCTTAATTATGTTATGCTGGTTACTAACTCAAAAAAGGGTCTGCCACTACCATGAAACAATCAATATTAAAGGTTAAATTAAAGTTTTGAAATTATAATTTATACTCATTTTTATATAGTTTTATAATTTTTTTAAATTAATTTTTACATTTATCAATTTTTAAAATAGTTATAAAAGTTTTAAAATAATATTATTATCATTAACTTCTATTACTCAATAAATATTTTTTATCTAATATAAATTTCTTTTTTTTTCTCTATAAAATGTTTAAATAAAGATTAAATTAAGGTTTATTTCTTCAAAAAGTTAATGGTAAATATTCTTTTATTTTTTTTTTTCTCTATAATTTTTTTAAGAAATGTGATGATTGATTTTAAGAAAAAGAAAAAAGACTATAAATTTTTGTAAGTGTGAAGATTGATTTTAAAAAAAAATTATAAGACAAAAATGAGTATAAACTTTAATCTAACCAATATTAAACTCATATATGTGTCTCTGCATGTAATTAAGGAAAGGTGCAGGCTTTGTTTGATATATGATATGAATGTCAAGGCCAAAGAAAAATCATATTCTTAGTTCCTGTTTCAAGGTACAGGAGGAGAATCCACTAGGATGTCACCAACCTACTCTCCCACCTCCTCTAATTCCCCCTCCTCTCCTTACTTCGAGAGGTTGAAGCACCATGACCCGGAAGAAGACCAAGGCCTGTATCAGAAGAAATCAGTTCTCACCAAAATGAAGGAGAGGGCCAGGAGATTGCGCAACAGCTTCAGCAAGAGAAAACAGGAGGACGGGAACCTCACTCCATCATGGGGTGTTAGCTTAGAAGATGACGAGGAAGAAGATGATGCTGAATACCTTGGAGCTCCAAGTAATAAACATCATTAGTGAAGGCCTTGGTTTATTCATTTGCACACCACAAACACTTGTTCTTTCTTTCTTTCTTTCCTTTCTCATTCCTTTTTTATATATTGCTCTTGTGACAACTTTACATTTCAGTGTACGAATCAGAGCTGGCACCTGAGGGATACAAAGAAAATGCAAGGCAGCATCCAAGAGCAAATCCAGTAATCTCTGATAAGCATGTTTTGCGGAGCACTGTCAGATCTGGAGTGGAACAAGATAGAGAAAAGCCACCTAGTCCTGTCAAGTCCACCACAACAACTCAACCTGCAACTACTACTCCTCCTGGTCCAAACATGACAATGAATGAAACCATAGCAGAGAAACTGACTCCAGCCAATGCCAAAGGGTCAGATTCAGATGCAGCCAATTTTATATCCTCCAAAATTCAAGGCCTTGCTGTTTCCAGAACTACTTCTGGCAATATGTCTTCCCAAACTTCTTCAATCGCCCTACCAACTTCATCAGCTCCATTGTCTACACAAACTTCATTATCCTCATCTCCTTCACTGAGTGGGAAGAATACCAGTAGCCCCAAGGGTCCTTCAGTGAAAGAGTATTTGAAGATTAAGTTTGAGCCAGGGAATGATGAGAAAGTTCTGTCTGAGGTGATATCTGAAGCAATGAGTCCTAGGAGAACAACTACTAGTGATGCAGGTGTAATGGACAAAGTGAGAGGAGCTGTAAATTCTTTGCTCCGGAATGAGGAACCATCACAACAATATGCAATCAAAACTCCTACTACACTGCCTTCTTCTCAAATCCCAGTATCAACTAATGCTCAAGAAGGTAAAGCACCAGTTCATTATCCAATGTTCCTGCAGTCCTAATATGATACATGTTTGACACTATCATCTGTTTTTTTTTTTTTTTTTCGTACAAACTATTTTGTCGCTACAGAAAACCCATGTTTCATGTGATCGTTCCACGTTTTGCAGTTGGTCAGGAAGAAAACCATGGGAGAATTCTTCAGGCAAATTAGTCCTCAAAAGATGTCTTTTCTACATTTTTGTATATGTATCTTTTTTTTTTTTGGGCCTTTTTGTGTATGTATCCAATAATTAGACTGGAAAGATCATTTCCATTATTGTGTAAAATTTAGTATGCATGAAATAAACTGTGTGCACCATGATTACCAAAACGGAAATATTTCATCTACAGCTGAAAACTCACACATGAGCTACACCTACTTATCCATGAGTTAATTATGGGTTAATAATGTGTATCATATGGTTAACGGACTAACAACGTATTTTTGTAACAATATACAATAAACGTTAACCACACAATAAACGTTAATAACCATTAATTAAATCATCGGTAACCAAGTGTAATTTAGGTGTGAGTTTTTATGTGTATAAATATCAGAACTGCTATAAAAAGAAAATGCGTGTGCACCGTGCACTATGCGCTAATGTGAAAGGATTCTTAGTAAAATATTTCTTCAAATTCAATATTTTTGTTCAATTGGCTTCTAGAAGCCAAAGGATTTTCTATTTTTTTTTTTAGGTTTTTACTCCTTTTTTTTTGCCATACCATAAATAAGTTTAGGATAAAGTTTGTTGCATATTACGTAGATGCATATACATCTACTCACACTAAGGATATATGGTAGAATCATAATAGATATATGTAAAAAATGAGGTGAGACTGAGATTAATTGTAATTATATGATAAAATTTGTATAAATATGAAGTGATGTGAGTATAAATATATATATGCAACATTATTCATAATTTTATAACGATGGTTTTTTATACAACATGGAAAGAATAACAATAGTTTCGCATCATTTTACATCACTTTTATGTATGTTTGTTAACTTGCTGTTCTATATTGAAAAGGTTGGTGCCGTGTTCTAAGTCCTTCATCGGCATAGTACCATTCTTGGCCGTTGTGAATAATTAAACCATAAGTCAGCACCCTTTGTGATTTGTTGAGTATCTTTTTTAGTTATTACGGACTAAAAAAATGTCATCGTCATACTGCAATTATGCAAACACGTTAGTAACAATCAAATGCCACAAGGTGACACAGTCTCACCAAAGTATACTACTAGTGCAATAGGATCACAAGGTCCTAGTTGAAGTTGCCACTCCAATTAGATTCTGGATTCTAACGAACAGCAGTGACAGTAAAGCTATAGCCCAAATAAGGAGGAAAAGGTTCTCTGCTCCTAAAAGCTCCTGTAAAATTAACAGAAGTCGGTGCCGATTATATACTCCAAGAGAGCAGTCACATAAAAGTTACATTACATGATAAAGTTGCCTAGAATTTAAAAGACAAATGCGAAAATCAAGAATCTAAAACCTTTGATGGTGAGAATGGAAAGGTACAACAGCATTTGGATCAAAGTTGGTAAGAACGATGGTAATAGTGTAACGCTAAATCGGAAGACTTTATTTGAGTTGCAAAATTCTCCCTTTCTGTAAGCAGAACGGTGTTCATTTGGTTTTTCAAGAGAAATTCTTACCTGATGCACTTAAGTAGAATATATTAAGCTAATCACAATATTAATTAAGATAATTAAATAAGATTATTTATTACTTAATTATGATAATTATTTCTTAATTAATGTTGCGATTGACTTAGTATATCCAACTTAAATGTATTAAATTTATGTAAAAAAATTTTTTATTTTTCAATCCAAGCTTAGACTTCCCTAAGTATAATCCAATATTTGATTTTATTGATAATTTTTTATAAGATATTAAAAATGATTTTATTTTTATGGTAAGTAAGAGGATTTTTTTTTCCTTTTTTTTCTTGATAAACAATAAGAGGATCATTATGCTACTCATCTTTTTCTGGATAAGTATTTAGAGTGAATTGTCAAGTATTACATTGGTTAATGAATATATTTAATAGAATTATAAACATTTATTATAAAATTAACATTCAATAAACATTTGATAACTCACTCTAAGTATCAAGTCTAGCGGTATTTTAGAAACTCCCTTTAAGTAAATGTGTATGTAAGATATAAAGTAAAAAGAATTCAAATTCTTTGTCTCCTTTTCCTTTTCCCTTTTCTATGTCTACAATTGAACGTTAACAATTCATTAAAGAAAAATTGACAATTAAGAGAAAAGTTATTGTCAATTAAAAGAGAAAGAATTTTTTTTAAAAAAATTGTCATCATTCAATTTTGGGGGCAGAAAAGGTGACAGAAAAAGGAGACACAGATTTCAATCCAACTAAAAGGATTACTCTAAGAATGAGTATAACATCCCTTAAAATTTAAAGTGAAAATTTTAAAGATAAGTTTTTCATACAAATTTTTATATACAGTTTATATCTAAATTTCTCATTTCTACAACTTATAAATAATTAAAGATGAAAATATGTCAAGTTTTGTTTAAAATAAGCCTAGCCAATTTTTTAAATATAAGGTATGAGCTTGATTTATTTACTTGATATATGTTATTTTTTAATATTTAGTTTGACTTTTTTAAAAGTTTAGGCTTGATTTAAAAATTTATTTAAATACTTATTTTATAATAAGATATTTAAATATGTTAAAAGATTATTTTTAAATAGATCAACGAGATAGACTAAGGAATTTAAATTTTTATATAGGCAAAAGACTTAGATTTTTTAAAAAAATTATTCATAAAATTAATTATATTATATAAATATTAAAATATCATAATATATATAAAATAATAATATATATAATTAAATGAAGTGACTCACTGGACTTATAAAGCTTTTCCAAAAATTCAAACTATGATCAGTTTAATTAAATAAATTTTTAAAAAGTCTTGATCTAACATTTTTATTAAATAAATTTTTTAAAAAGTCTTCATCTAACATTTTTATTAAATTTTTAGTTAAAAAAAACATTTTTATTAAATTAGTTATGGTTAAAATCTTAAATAAGTTATTTCTACCTTATAAATAATAATATATGCACAATTATATGTAAAGATGGAAATGGCTTGATTTAACTAAAATTAAGTAAAAGTTAAGTGAGACAGCTAAATTTATGTGGAAACTCTGGTACCATCCTAAATGCAAATAATGTATAAATAGGATTACTCGAAAACTTCTATACTAATAACAGTGAACAGTGGCTGTAATGTTTCCATATAAGGGTCGTCCAGGCTAGAAGCCAAGACTATGAGTAGAGGGAGTCCAGTTATGCATGACACGCATTCCCATTCTCCTCCATATTTTCAGGAAAAGAAAACCTTTAATAATAATAATTAAAAAAAAAACCATAACTTTGAATGAGAAAATAAAGGTTATTGGGACCAGTCCTCCTACAAATGCTATAAACCACCCAAACGTAGATGCGATTTCAGCCAATGTCCGTTACCGAAGGATGGTCAATATGAGAGTGATTGAAATTATTGTCTTGTATGTACCTTTCTCTACCCAAGCTAAGAATGAACATATTATAATAGAGCTTCCTGAAACTTGATTAAATTGAAGTCCCAAAATTTGTTATTCATTCAAGCAAATCAGCAACGTTATTAATGGAGGACAAAGGCAACTTGATAAAGAAGGGAAGAGAAGGAGGATGCCCCACAAGGCTACAGAAGCATGCCCCGGCTTCACTTGAGATTGATAAGGTCCTCAATGGAAACCCTTTTGCTGAGGCTTCATCAAAGGCTATTCCATTATTATCCCCACTCATCCTATCCCCACAGCCATTATATGCAGAGACTACTATACAAGCTCCAACATTAGAGAATAATTGCAATCATATCAGTAGCAATGAGGGTAGGAGTTCATCCTCTACAACAAGCACCGGATGGGAACATCCAGCTATGGCTTCATTTCCAGAGACATCATCTTTGTGTAGTTTCTTCCAAAAGCAATGCGTTTTTGTGAACCATGCCCAGTGAAATTCATCTTAGAGTTTCTTGCTACTCTTATTGTGTCTGATCAAGACTGTCTCCAGTATTGTACTATTGTACATTATTTTCTATTTCTAGTGTAGGGTGTTTCCCACAGGAGGGAGGAACTTCTGCACTTCCTCATCCTTTGTTTTTAGTGAATTAATACAATATATATTGTTTTAGCATTATTACAGATGTATTATTCCTTTCAATTCAAATATTATAAACATGTCCCATACTCCCATTTAATTCCAAATGCAAATAGTGTTGATTGTTGAAGGTTGGTAAGAAATGGTTTTCTTCTATTGTCGCTTTTAAGGAAAACCAAAACTACATGTATAGCAATCTAAACCTGTTACCTATTTCATGATTTTCACCCTATCTGTATGTGGATAAAATGGCATTAAGGGAAATTCATACTTACATCATGTATAAGGTTTATTTATTTTTAATCCACTGTCATGTAAGTTGTGGATCTTACAGATTGTGCAGGTCTGATTATAGGACTCACTAAATTAAATATTGAAGATCCTACAAATTACGTTTGATAGAAAACTAATGACTTAATAAATCCTCTGTCCATTTAACATTGTCAGCCAACTGGCATTTAAAAAACAAGGAAAGCAAAAACGAGTATTGTAGACTTGAAAGAGAGTCTGTTATCCTATGATCATTAGTTTAAATTATTGTATTATCTTGTATATCAGATTCGAGATAAGTTTATATATTATTTTCAGACTAGTTAATATGTGATTCGTTATTTTATTTCTCCTCGCTGAGAAAACGGGAATCGACAATAATTATGAACAACAATGGAAAAAAGGTGCCACGCTTTCGAAAATAAAAATGGTATCAAATAATCAAGAGTTACAAGCAAGTTCAAGTTAAAAGGTATTCTACTTTGGTTCAGCGGGTTGTTATTTTGTTAGGGAAAAATATAACAAATCAATACAAAATATTGCACTTTTTCTTTATAAAATAAGATGGGTTAGTGAATCAAAATAGAATATATTTCACAAAGCCGAACTTGCTTATCCCAATGGTCAAATATTGGTAGTTGACAGATGCTAGGGTTCTCATTCTCAACTCAGATGATGTATGGTAAACAAACACAAATACACTGATAGTAATATATTTTATTTATTTAATGATTCTTTTACTAAGTATTTTAAGGTTTAATTTGACTTAATTAGATTAGTTTTGTCACATTTTATAATATTAGACTTAATTGAATCATTGAAGGAATTATTACATAAATTTATCTTAATTTGTCTATTTGGTAGTATTTAGTATTTTAGCTATAATCTGAGTTTCAAATATCTGATTGGTGTGATTCTGGCCTTGTAAGAAAGCTAAAACAAATCTCTTCAAATTTCATGAGACCTTAGGAACTTAATCATACGTTTGGATGATTTAAATTGAAGTTGAAACAAAAGTCAGAATGTTAATCATGACAGCTTGATCTCTACGCACTCATTAGCTCATATATCGAGTTATAGGAGTTCAATGGATGTCAAATCAAGCCCAAATGAAAGCTAAGACATAAAACTATAACTCTTATGAAGACTCCTAAGATAAACTACACTGTTTTGGGCGCGTAATTGAAGCTGGAAAACAAAGACGAGTTGGTGACGAGTTGGGCTACTTAATTGAGCATAACTTGAGTTGTAAGCCTCTAAATGACATGAGACTTGGGTTCAATAATTCTTAATTGACTCAGCTTTGTACCCATTAGAATTCTGATCATGTAAGGCAAAATTAAGAGCTAGTTTAAGAGGATTAGAGGAGAAGTCCGAGAACCATCTTCTCATTCAGCATTTTTCACTCTCTCTCTAGATCTCTCTTCTCTCCCTTCTCTCTGAATTTTCTCTTCTTTTTCTAAGTTCTTCCCTCTCATTCATAGAGGGGTTGAGCCTTTAATTAATCCAAGGGATTGACATTCTTAATGCTTAATTTTGAGATTCTATTTTAATTGTTTTACATTCAATTATTAATCAAGTTTCTCTTCTTCATCTTTGTTTAATTTTGATTGAGTTACTCAATTTGATTGAGTTCTTCATATGATAATTGCGTAATTATCATATGTGAAGGATAAATTATAAAGACTAAACAAGACATTGAAAGTGTTTGATAAAATATTTAACTTGGTTGGATCTTAATTTTTAAGTTAATTTAAATTTTAGATGGATGCTTAATTTGTCTAATCTTGATTAATTAAATTCTGAATGTTTATCGAGTAAAAAATCCATAGATCATCTTGAGACTTCTTAATATGATCTAAGACCAAAGATTTAGTTGATGATTGAATAAATCTATAAAGATCAATGATGAATTTAGACTAAGATTAATTAATTCTTAGATTTGTTGTTTTCCAAATTTTGTTTACCTCTTTTAATTATTTCCTGTTGTTTAATCTCGCAAACCCCTTATTCTTTGTTTATTAACCTCTTACTCTAATTTCACAATTAAAATGATCTACAAACTTGAGTCAATATTACCTTATACTACAAGTAATTTTGATAATTTAATTATAAATTAATTTAAATTTAATAACCTCCGCAGATATCGTACACAACATCCTCGAGCACATACATGACAACATTGTAGAAAACATATTTTTGCAATGTTCATATATATCAATGTTTTCTTTGTATTTCTTTTATCGTCTTAAGTTTCAGATATCAATATTACTATGTCAGAACTTAGAAAAGACTTCCTGCACACTAACACTGTGTTTGTTTTAAGAGAAAATGAGAAGATAGAAAATGGAAAGAGAGAAAATTAAGAGAATTTGTACTTTTCTCTTGTTTGGTTTAGCAAAGAAAATAGAGGAGATAGAAAATTTTGAGGTGGGACCCACCCAAAAATTTTTCTCTCCTCAGATGCGGAGAAAATGAGAGCATGGTGTGATGTTGATATGAAATGACGTTATTACCCCTAACTTTATATCTGAAAAAATCCCAAATTCCCCTTTCCCCCACGCATATCCTTCTTCTTTCTTCTGGTTCTGCCGCTGGACACCATTGACGGTGACCTCCAGCTGGTCCGCCGCGGTCGGTAATGTCTCCATGGCAACACTGCTCAGATGGTCTTAGCTTCTAAGATTATTAACTGAAAATGAACTTGCAAGGCCAATGTAATTTTATGCTCTTGGCTTCTGTAGTAGCACAAGACAGAGAAGACCAAGTTACCCATAAAATAAAGTTAATGAGCCTTATGAGAAATATTCATATGGGAACAGACAGACGAAGAGGGGAGCCGTGGGGGGGGGAGAAGACATGGATATGGAGAAGATATTAGGGAAAAGGTTGATGGGGTGTGGGGTCGTCGTCTGCTTCAATAAAATGGTTTTTAATATATAAAGATATTTTAAATTAAATTTATGTATTATAAATATTACAAAATTAATATAAAATTATTATATTTATTATAAATAATTAATAACAACTTTTTTAAATCAAGTTTTATAATTTAGATGTTATTAAATTAAACTTTGCAATTAACATTTATTATATTATTATAAAAATATAATTATATATTTATATTTCATTATACATTTAATAAGGGTAAATATGTCATTCTATATAATTATATATTATATTCTCTTATTTTTTTATTCAACTCTCATTTTCTTTCTTCTTTTTTTTCTTTCATCCAAACAATAGGAGAGAAAATGTATTTTTCTCTTTATTTTCTCTTCTCTCTATTTTCTCTCTTCTCATTTTCTCTCTTCTCATTTTCTCTCCTCATCCAAACAAAGCATAAACATTCTCGCCCATTTTTACGGCCCAAAAAAGCAAGAGACACACGACAATTTAAACCAAGCCTAAATAAATCAACCATTATCATACAACGCAATTCTTAAAATAACCAAAATGTCCCAAGTATACAGAGCTAATGGAACTACATACTTGACAAATGGCGACCTTCAGGAAATGCCTGAGTACCTAACTACCATGTAAAGGCCAAAAATTGCTCATCCTTTATGTACAACAGGCCAACATTAAAGAAATGAGTCTCGAATGTATAAAGGATTTCTCTCTTCCTCAATCTTTCACTTAATATTTATAATTTATAATAAAAGAAAGATTACGACACACTCAGTGACACCTCTGAATTAAGCTTCAGCAAAGCACTGGCCCCCAACAAAATCAGAAGTCAAATTCTCCTGTCGCCTGCAGAAGTGTAGAGTATCATCCATCATGACAATTTGATAAACTGAACTAAAAGGATGAGAAAATATCATTATTTATTCTCCTTCAAGACTAACAAACCTTATTGAAGAGAATGTCCTTATTATTTATATGCATGATGCCATCCTTTAATGTGCATTTCCACCTGCTCTTGGTACGTGTCACCTAAATTTGTAGTAAGACAACTCTATTAGTCCCAAAATGATTCTCCAATCCCAAACCATTAACTATAACACATTACTATGGCACTCGACATCTAATTCACAGAAAGTGAAGGGTTGTTACTTTGTCAAACTGGGCCAAAACAAGATGATGTGTATTTTGATCCTCTCCTTGGTCCACATCATCCAAATCATCATCATCATTTTCATTTAATGGAGGCTCATCATCATCATCATCATCATCATTTCCCACCTCATTTTGAGCTAAGACAGGAGGGGTGCTTGCTGGTACTTCTAATAATTAAGAAAAAAGATAAAAAAAAAGCATCAATAGCATTTCTGATAGACACATACATGATAAGCCACATAAATCTTCAAAATATAATTAATATATCCAAGTTCTCAATTTACCGGGAGGAGCTGGTGTATTTGCAATGTTGTAGTCTTCACTGAACACTCCTCCATAATTGTATATCTGCCACAGGATGAAATAAACCCAGAAAGACAATGGAATGCAAGATATGGTGAGGGACGTGTCATATAAAGCACTAATGCAATTAAACCTCTAAAGGATTAAAAGATTAGTCAGCGCAGAATGAATTAACTGGAATTTTACCATCCAATCTTCTTCTCTTTTTGGCTAAATATTAGCCCATCCAATCAATTGGAGTTTTCAGCTACGAAAAGTAGCATTAAGTTTTGATATATCAAAGCTATCCCATTGTTAAATATGCAACTAATTCAGGTTCCAAATTATATAAATATTACAATTACAATATCCATCTTGAATTGAAAATGTAACCTAAGAATTTGAAATACTTATTTCAATGCATTAAATCAATTAAAAAGTTAAATATTTCCTCAGAATTACAGTTACAGAGGTTCTGTTTCCAACAATGATGAACCAGGTAAAAAGAAGCTCATATTTACACAAAATTAAACAGACACCCATGCAAATGTGAATACCTAAATCTATGACTTTCCTCACTACTTAGTACTTACCAAAATGATCTACTTCAGAAGAGATATATCTAAAAGTCCATTTCCTTTTTATTTAGAAACAAAAAAATAACTCAAATTATGAATGAATGCCCATCAATAAAAATATATTTTAAAAAAAAAGTGGGTATTGAAACCATTTTAACATTAAAGGGGGTTATTAATTGCCAAAATTGAAAGCTGAGGTGTCCATTTACCAAGGATTAAAAGTTGAAGGGGGTTGTATACATTTTTTTCCAAAAAATTAAAGGGGAATAACAGGAAAATAGAATTAGTAAACAACGTAAAAATGCATATCTAGAAGTAGAGGGAAAGAACAAATAGCAAAGTGTTTCATTACAAGCTCGTATGAGCGCAGGAAGGAGGAAAAAGATATTACTACTCACATTTGGAGTAGAAAGCACTTCATCATCATAAGGAATTGGTCCATCAAGTTGAGGAATCCTAGAAGCTGGCATCTCCAAATCTGCCGCCATTTTTCCTTTAAAAGTAGTGTGATGTGGATTAATGGAGCTGCCCCCTCCATATACCTGAAAAGATTGATGTTCAACGGTTCCATAGCTAAATATAACTTTCCATCAACCAAGTAAGTCAATGAATTAACAGACAGAAATAAAAGTATGCATGTGCACTGTAAAAACCCAAAAGAACGATGTACAAGAGTGAACTGGGAAAGAATCTACAATCTAGCAATCTAAACTTTTTAATAAAGCCATCTGAGCAAATATTCATACAGCAGATCAATGAGATAATAAATGCTTACTACTTTCACATAAACTGTTGAGAAGGATGATTTGATATGTCAACAAATAAAGGATATTCTCACTGCAGTTCACTAGAAAAGCAATGGGTCCAAATAATTGAGACAGATCAAGCTCTTATAAGTTACAACAAACGTTAATCAAGTTAAGACCAAAAGACAACAGGACAAAAGCACACACAGAAGATAAAGGACAAATCTGTACAAGAAAAGCTGTATGAAACCAAAACATAGAACAAAGGAAATAAAGTTCCAGGAACAAAATACCAAGTTCATTAAATGATTCAGAACCCACTAGAGGAAAATTATTATTTTTTAAATACTAGTATTGAATGATTATGATTGGGATGGAGCCCCAACATTAAATCTGCTTACCTCTTCTCCTAAAGATATATTAGATTTACCATGAACATGATTTCATTCAAACCGATATCACTCTGGCATCAGATGAGTTAATATAGACTTCAACATTTTCCCCCCTTAAAAGCCCTATTTTAAAATTTCAACCTTAAATAGGACAAGCTTTAAACTTATAAACAACACAAGCTGTTGCAGCAATAATAGAGCAACTATCGACAGCATAATGAAAAAATTCCAACCTATAGTTCGAGCTCTAATTAGCTCGACATATGCAGATGAGAAGAAAGAACACACAAATTAACTGCACTTCAATGTCTACCCCATTAACTTACCTCTAAATATCTATCACATAATTTAAAAGAACATATGAAAAAGTTAAATTACCTCAAAATACTCAGTGATGCAGGTGAAGTTGGGTTTTAGGTAAAAAATTTGAAAAGGTAAAAAACAGTAAAGAGAATCTGAAAACACAAGCTTTTGGATTGGAGAAACAAAATTGAGTAGACAATTTTTTTCAGACTTCTAAAGTTGGTAAATACTAGAATATGGGTTCGCAGATTGTCAAGTTGCTCCCAGAGAGCAATCAAGTTCACTCAACCTAGAATTATGATTACACTTACATGGAAATCATAACCTACATTACTGAATGAGAGCTGAATAATTGGTGTCACGATCAAATGCCTCAAAAACTATAAAACTACAAGGAAAAAGAGAAAATAAGATATCAAGATTCCAATAAAAAACATTTCGCCTCATGAACAGTTATCCTACAAAGAAGAGAAATTATTAGCATCATTATGCCGTCTTTAGAAACTATCACCCAGGCACGTTTCTTTTTACAAGCCAGAGTGATACAGGCTGCATTAATATCATAAAAGAAATGAGCTAGTACTCAATATGTTGGATAATGGCAAATAATTTATAACCACAAGTGAAGACCTGGCAAAGAAAAGGATACTTTTTAGACTAATCTCACTCTAGTACTCATACAATGCTCAGATGCAGAAGTACAAGAAGGAAACACAGAAAAAGAGGAAGACTCAAATAATATTGAGCAAAAGTGCTTAAAATATAAACAAAGCAGAAATAAAAAAATAAAGCAAGAAGAAAGACATGGCGTTGGTGTGGAAAATCAATCTATAGGTAGAACTGAGCAGCAGAAGGCATTTCATGCTAAGGATTTGACCTAGTAATAAAATAAGTTCATACAGCTGACCCCAAAAGTTGAGACTGGCACTTTTTCTTTCAATTTGGTGTACAACTTTGGGAAATGGGCCATATAGTTTTGATGTGGTTGTTAAAGAAATCATTATCCATTTGTGTTCATGGTAAACTGCCACGATACAACATTATGTTTGAAAAATCTTCAGAGGTTTCTGCATTACCTACACCAATTTTTGAAAATTGCCCGATGCAATGTACGTAGAAATGGCAAGACTTGCCTCCACCATCCCCCCATCTTGTCCCAATCCCACAGCAACCACCATCCCAGAAAAGGACAGTAAAGGAAAGTACCTGGGATCAGAATAATACAATTTATAGACATGGCAAGGCTTGTGTCCACCATCCCCCATGCCCCATCTTGACCCAACCCCACCAGTCACAACCCCGCCCAAGAAAAGGACAGGAAAGGAAAGTGCCAAGTTCAACAAAGTTAAACTCAAAGTCATGAAACTAGCATCTTAACCTTGTTCCCATTCAGTTTCAGTCATAAATCACAAACTCATTTACAACAAAAACAACAGTGATGATAAATACAAAAAAAGTTGACTATTAGCATCGTTACAGAACTACTTACAAATGATACGCAAGCACCCAGCTGATAAAAATTATAGAAAAAATTATTTGATATTGGCCAATAGGAAGAAAAACCATACCTCAATTTCAAAAACTCCAGATGCAGCATCTCCAGCTCCATCTTGCTGAGGTATATATCCACCAGCACTATATTGTGAAGCCAAATCATCACGTTTTCGCTTTCCTGAGGACATTGTGAAGAAGTCCTGGATGTTTTTGAAGCATCAATAATATTAAAATGTGATGGTTACTATGAAATCTCTGTAAGATCGAACTTGAAAACACCTATATAATGTGTTGCAACAAGAAAGGAACAATATTTGCTGGCTTCATAAAAGAATTCTACCATGAGGTCTCTTCAAATTTTAACAATAGGGCACAGGCATTCTTCTATAAGACCTCACTGGCTTGCTTACCTGTGTCAGAGGTTGATTAGAAGTTCCTCTGTCTGCCTCATCCCGCCCTTCCACATAAGCTACAGTAATACACACTGTCATTACTGCAAAGCCATTTCAATAAAACTTTGTCCCGAATTTAAATGGGACTCACCGACATTGACATCAAGTGAAGGCCTCTGGTTCATCCAGGGAGAAGGAGGTTGCTGTATAAGATTATAAGGGCAATATCAATACACATTTGGGGGGTAAAAAAAGGAAGTTCCATGCACAAGATTTAAGCAGAAGTGTTTAGCCACTGTAGAATAGCCACAGATTGAATCAATTGCATAATTGAGAATGGCATTTGAGAAATTAAAACAGTGGAAACATATAATTTGACATGGGAAAAATTTTTGATACATTATGGAGTCAACCAGCAAAATAAGCTTTGCTTTACCATGTATGGACTAGGTCTTCCTCCTTTTACATCAGTATTTCCTCCATCATTTCCAGAAGAGGAGTAGTCACTAGGTCCGGTAGGAATGTTATACATTGAGTTATCCCCAGTTCCTGGTAAAGGAGTTTGAATTGGAGTTTGCAACGGCGTCTGTACATTCAAAAGGCCCATATCAACAACGCAATAATTTTAACTCATAAAAACACATTGAAAGGGAGATCTTACTTGTAAAATTTATAATAACATATCGGTTAAAACTCACAGGGGGGAAAAGTATTTCAGCTGTAGGAGTTTCGTACTCCTCAGTCCCCTCATAAGGCACGTTAAGATCATGAACCGGAGTAATTGGACCTCCAGGCGTTGGCTTAGCTGCAGTGGACCTCTCTATGGGACCAAGGATGACACCAGCTTGGATCATCTTTGATTCCCAAGTCTAAATAAATTGTCATACAAAATAAATACAGAAAAATTATAAATCATCTTAAACAGCTGCAGTAATTAATAATAATAATAATAATAATAATATATACATAAACTAAACAGGAAACCCAGAATTGATCGGATCCAAGCCCTAAATCAACCAGGTGAGAAAGAAAATATCTTCCAAACTAAGTCAATGCATATTTCAATAGAAGTATAAATCTCATTTATATAAATATAAAAAAAAAAATTAAACAATCGAGGTATGAAAATAAAAAATTGGAGGGATTAGAAGATAAATTACAGCTTGAAGCTCCTTGAGAACATCCTCGCCAGGACCAGCGTTGTTGATGAACTCGTCGCGAACCTTGACCATGACATCCTCGATTACATCAATATAGACCTGGCTCGTGGTGGAAGCCGCCATCACGGATAAGATAATCCGAAAGCACTGTATCTGTATCTCTGTTATCTCCAATTGTCCTCCGATTTCGGAAGGGAAATAGAGGAGAAAGAAAGTTCAGAGGAAGAGGAAGAGATCAAGAGGAATCATGGAAAATCGGGAGTGCGTGGTCTAGGGTTTGCGAGCTGAGAGCTGAGTAGAAAGAAGACAGACAGACACACAGAGAAAGAGAGAGAGAGAAGAGGGTAAGAGGCGGACAAGAAACAGCGAATAAAGAGGGGAATATAAATAGGTTTGCATCCGATTTTTAACATGTGTTTACGTGTCAAAATCTGCTTCATCCTCATCTTTTCCTCTACCCCTTAGTCATTATTAGACGCTGTTTGGATTTTTTTAAAAAAATTTAGTGCCTCTTGATCATTTGCACGAAATATTTTTGAAGTTTTAATTTGTATTTAAAATATAATTTTTAGCCTATTTTATATGTATATAAAATATTATAAACTTGATTTTTTTAAATTTTTAATAATTTATTTAAAGTAAAATATGATAAATAAATAAATATAATTTTATTATAATTTGGAATCAAAGAATATGATATGAAGAAATTTAAAATTTGATTGAAGATAATTAAGGAAAAAATTGATTGATTGAAGAGATAATTAAGAAGTTTAGAAAAATAAGTTTTTTCTTTAAATGAAATCACATATGAGGTTAAAAAAAAAATCTTAAATAAGAACACTTAGTACTTATATAGGCAATATATGTAATCATATGAAAGAGAGAGTATAATTCAAATTTTATCACTCTCAATAGAGAGTAATCTCATTTATAATATAGGAGTGAATTAATTAATGAAATGAAACCCATTAAGTGAGAATGAATTGGAAAAAGAAGAAAAGAAATAAAAGTATCTCTCCTTGTTTGAAAAATTTATAAGAGAACAAAATGTTATTTTATTTTTTTATTTGAGAATTAAATTATAAAATAATAGAACAAAATGAAAATTATTTATTTGATCTTAAAATTTTAGTGGGTGTTTGATTTGTTTTTCATTTTTATTTTCAATCGATATGTTTTAATTTTTAAATATAAAAATGATACATTATTTTTACTTTGTTTACTATTTTTAATTTTTGTGAATGAAATAATAAATTTTTTCTTGTTTTTACTATTTTTTATAAAAATTAAAAAAAAAAAGTGATATTTTTATAATTGTTAGTAAAAATATATTTATTTAAAATAAAAATAAAAAACAAACCAAAAAACATGTTAGATTTCTTCATTTTTTGTTTTCATTTTTAATAAAAATAGAAAAATGATGGAAAAAAACATGTTTGCATTGGATTTAGATTTTTTTATGTTATTTTTTTAAGTGATTAAGTAAATAAGAAAAAAAACAAAAATTATAAAATTATTTTATAAATTTTAATTGAGTCATATTAATAAATTTTTTATATTTATTTTTTTCTTTTATTTAATCACTTAAAATAAAAAATGACATAAAACAATTGTTTACATCAGCATTCATATTTTCATTTTTAAAAAACGGAGTCCATATTTTCAAAAAATTTGAAAACAACAAAAAGTTGTTTTCAATATTTTCATTCAAAATGCGGTGGCATTAATGTAAAGATATTGTTTCCTTTTTCATTTTTTTTTACATGGATTTGAGAAAGAGGGAAAAAGACAAATCGGAAATGTAAAAATGAAAACAACAAAACAAACGTATTTTCAAAAATTAAAAAAGTAAAAATGAAAATAGAATATTTTTTTTATCAAGGAGAAAGGAAAGTAACAAGCAAAACTAAGATCTCAATCTAACAACACCTAAGGCATCCGCTAACAGAGCGGTGTACAACTGAGGTGGACAAGACTCCCAAATGATGAGGGAACAATCTAACGAAGAACCATGCTTTGCCAAAAAATCTGCACACGCATTAACCTCTCGAAAAACATGCTGGAAACCGATATGCCAAGCAAAGTCCATGTAACTTCTAATCTTATTAACGACAGGAGCATATGGATGGAAGTCATGAGTTCCCTTGGTAATAAGATCAATAGCATCCTTAGAGTCAGATTCACAGAGAACATGCCTATAACCATTTGTCCAAGCCAACCGAATAGCCTGAAAAATTGCCTGAAGTTCTGCATTCAGGTTAGTAGTAGTGCCACAGAAACCTGAAAAGCCCATGATCCATTCCCCAAAATTATTCCGAAACAAGCCTCCATACCCGAACCTGCCTGGATTGCCGAAGGAGCTACCATCCACATTGATCTTGATGAAGGGAGATGATGGAGGACACCAAACGACTTGGCGAGGTTGACGCGAAGCACTGACAGACTGAAAAGCTTGAGATATAACATTTGCTAGAGTGTGAATTTTGTTCATAATGTACCAAATTATCCAGCGCTCATCTATGAAGACTTCTGCCTTCCTAGCTTTCCAAAGACACCAACACGTCACAGCAAACAAGGTACCAGCTGCACCATTGACATTATTATAGATCCAAGCAAAAGAGTTCTGGTTGTTGAAATCAGGGCTGTGACTAAAGTTCAACAAGTCCCAAATCCTGCTGGAAGTATAGCAATCACGAAGCACATGCAGAATTGTCTCCACACCCGCTCCACACCTGTGACAAGAAGCATCAATAGAAATATGATGGTTAAAACGCAAACTGTTAGTAGGTAAATTTCCATGCAAGATGAGCCAGAGGAAGTGTTTTATATTCTCAGGTAAGTGTAGCTTCCAGATCCAAGTCCAGTTTTCAATGAGGGAAGTATGAGGGGGGCGTTGCTAAACAAGCCACTTGTAGGCAGCGTTGGCCGAGTAAACACCATCCGAGGCAAACCTCCAAATAACCACATCAGCAGAGTTCTCATTGACAAAATGACCTTTAATAGACATAACCACTGCACTAGGAAGTTGAGTGTATAATCTCTCAAAGCGCCAACTCCCTTCATAGAATACATCCTTTACCGTAAGCTGGATGTCATGAACATCGACATAGGGGACCAAGTGGCATAGAGGGTCCTCATCGAGCCATCTATTAAACTAGAAAGAAATATCATCCTTCCCCACACAAAGTCTGAAGCCCGGCTCTAGAATCACATCGGCTTTCACAATAGAACGCCAAGAATAAGAAGTCCCTTGCTTAGCACACATGTTAAGAATATTAGAGTCAGCCATGTATTTATCAGAAAGAATTCTCACCCATAACTTATTATTAGCATGAAGGAGATCCCAAACATGTTTCCCCAAGAGAGAAACATTTGCATCCCTAGCAGTACGTATACCCAGGCCACCCTTGTTGGTAGCTTGAGTAATAGTGCTCCATTTGACCCAATGAGAAGAATTACCTCCCCAAATAAATTTCCTGAGTGAAGCATCAATAGAATCACATATTCCTTCAAAAAGCCAAATATTCTGCATAGAATAGATGAGGATGGAAGATAAAACCGATTTAGCCAAAGTGACCCGACCAGCCCTATTTAAAAGGTCCCCCTTCCAACCGGCAAGTCTACCATTGATTCTGTCTATAATATAAGCAAAGTCATTTTTCCTAACCCGACCAGCTAGCATTAGGAAGCCAAGATATTTGCCTAATTTGTAGGTATGCTTATAGTTGATGATAGAGGCAAATTTAGAAACTTTAGTGCGGGGAATATTCTTGGAAGGAAGAAAACGAGACTTGTCGTCGTTTACCTTCAAACCAGAAGCCTTACAAAAGAGTTGAAGCACCTCTTGCACCAGCTTAACCTGAGAAGTTTTGGCTTGAACAAATAATAAGCAATCATCTGCAAAGAATAAGTGAGAAATAGCAGGGCCATTCTTAGAAATCTTTACAGGATGCCACTGTTTGTCATGGATTTTCTCCTGGATGAGCAAAGCCAATTTTTCCATGCAAAGCACAAAGAGATAAGGAGATAAGGGGTCCCCTTGTCGCAAGCCTCTATTAGGAGCAAAGCTTTCCATCTTCTCATTATTCCACTTCAAGGAGAGATTGGAGGAGGTAACACAACTCAAAATAAGATTAACAATATGGATAGGAAAACCAAACTCAGTCAAGGTAAGCCTGAGGAAATTCCAGTCAACTCTATCATAGGCTTTCTCAAAGTCAATCTTGAAAAGAAGATAACCAGTCTTACCCTTCTTCTTGTGAAAATGGTGAACCATCTCTTAAGCGATCATAGCATTATCAGCAGTACCACGATTAGGAATAAAACTGCTTTGAAGAGGCCCAATAAAATGCACCTTTAGTTTCTCTAATTCTATCTCGATTTTTGGAAGAATAAAATTTAGAATATGTATAGCACATAATTTATTATAGGAAATGATTTTTGTCCAACCATTAAACATTCATCATATGTCCAATTTTTATATACGTGGAAGAGATGTCAAATTATATTATATATAATTGTAATATTTTCAAAAAATACAATATAAATTTGTAAGTGAATTAAAAAAAATTAGACGTATAAAAATTAGAGGCGAATAACATAATTATTTTATTATTACGCTAATAGTTTTTCTTAAAATTTTTATTTTATTATTTATAGCATATTTATCAATTTTAATTTTAATTATTTATATAAAATTTAATGTATTATAATAAATATTTATAATATACTTGAAACTTAAAATTTATGATTTTAAATTATAAATTATTTTAAAAACTTTGGGATGTAAAAATCATTTTATTTTTAACTAAATAACATTTTTAATCATCTTATATTTCTTTTAATAATTGAATATATAAAAATAATTCTTTTTATAATATTTAAATAAAATAAATTATTTTAAAATTATTTTCAATTAATATATTAAAATATAAATTAATTTTTAAAGAAGATAGGAACAATACTTTCCATTTGGGAATTTCCATTCATGTCTCAGACATGAATCTGGAATGCGTTATCTCAGTCTCTCAGACACATGTCTCATAGAACAAGGGGAAGGCACCTTTCCTGGCCAAGTGTACAGGACTGTGCAGGGAGTCCAAGATTAACGAAAATGGTGGTTGGTACTTTTGTGCAGCATAAATGCATTCTTTGGTAGTTTGTTCTGTTGTGATTAACGATGGAAAATGTTAGTTTTATATATTTTTTGGAGTATATTATTATTTATATTATTTTTTAAAAATATAATTGAGTAAAAAATGTGATAAAAAATATATATATAAAATAAATAATATTAAATAAAATATATAAATATATATATATATTATTTAATGTAAAAATATAAAAATTAATTAATAAAAGATTAATACTGAACTTTGCCAAATGGTTGTTGAAGGAGTCGGTAAGGTAATGTTTTGTCAATATTAATTAATGTTATATTTTTTATAAGTTTTTTTAATAAATTTTTTAATATTAAAAAATATTAAATAAAAAATAAATATATTTAATGTTTTAAAAATTTAAAAATTATTTAATATTTTATTTAATAATTAAAAAAATTAATAGAAAAATTAAATATGATGATAAAATATTTTTTCTTTTTAACAATGTAGTCTTTGAAACCAACTATTGTACCAGGCTGGCGTGGAAAAGAGGGCAAAGTCACTTCTGATAGAGTGCAGTCAAGAGGCACTGAGAAATGAATTTCACTTTGGGTCCCACTTTTCTGATCTTCCAAAGTCCAAACAAAAGAAATGCAGGGTCAAAAGAGGTGGGGAAAGATTTGTCTGATTTGACATTAACTATTATAGACAGGAAAGATGCATAAAATATTTAGTAAAAATATAAATTATATTATTAAATATAAAAAATTAAAATTAATAAATAAAAATATATTTATTTTTAAATTATTTAATTAGTTAAAATTAAAATATATTTTTAAATTAAAAATAAATATATTTTTATTTATTTATGTTTAAAAAATATTTTTTATTATATAAGAAAATTTATAAATAAAATAAAAAAATATTACATTAAGTATTAAATATATTACAATAATAATTATTATTTATATTATGATTTATAATAAAATAAAATTTTATATATATATATATTTTAAAAAAAAAGAGATTAAATTAAAAATGAAAAAATTAATAATTTTATTATATAAAAATTAAAAATTAATAAAAATAATTAAAATTATAATATTAATGTATATAAAATAATTATAAATCACATATTAAATATATATTAAATATAAATTCTTTTAATTTTATTAATTTTATTTTTAATATAATTATATTGACCTCTCTAAAATTAATATTTATAATATTAACATCTTTTTTGTTTAAAAAATTACTTATATCTTATTTTTTTTTTTTAATAAATTTTATGTAATATTTATACATAAAATAAAAAAAATATATATAATTTCGTAAAACAAATAAAAGTGTTAGAATATAATAATAATATATAAAATTAGATATATTAATATAATTTTTAAATAAAAATATCAATGTATAAATATTAATTTTATAAAAAAATTAACGTAATTATTCTTTTATCTTTAATAAATTAAATTTAATTATTAATACATTAAAAAAATGATAAGAAAAGAGAAAATCAAGACACATGCTCGTCCCGTCCCTGCGCGCCTTATATCCGTCCCTGATTATAGGAGGTGGACAAATGCTTGTTGGTGGGGCAATTTTTCTCGATCCTTGAAGGATGTGAACAGGGGCAACAGAGCCCAAGTTAATGTAATTCCCTGGATTAATATAAACTGAAGGAGCATTGGATAAGATAATTTTGCACGCCTTGTCGATATGCGTTGCAAATCATGTGCTTATCAGCTAGTGTATTTTAATTTTGTGCAACCTTGAGGGGCAAGGTTGGTTTGAAGGGAGGGATCATTGATTGAAACTTTGAGTTAGTTAGTTGTCATTTAATTAGTTAAGTCTTTGTATAAATAGAATTTAAATATTATTGTAATATGATAATTGAAAATAATGTAATTGAGAAGTTATTTTCTCATTGAAAGACAGAAATTGAGAAGTTTTGATTCTTGACTCAAATATAGATCTATCGACATAAGTTGATTGGCAGTTTTAACCATTCTCTTTAATTATATTGCGCTTTAATGTTCATTGAATTTTATTCCTAAGCTATAAAAAAGTAAAAAATAATAATAGGACACACTGGAATATAATTGCATGAATAAAAAAAATGCAAATTGACAAGGTTTGTAAGAGTCCATATATTGGATAGATATTATTTTGTAAAAAAAATTATGTATGAACACAAATTCTACTCCAAAGCTAAGATTTTATTAGATGTTAGTAACAAATATTAATTAAGAAAATATGATTGTGTTTGGTACATCATATAAGGAAGATCTGATAATATAAGTTAATACTATTAGGTTTTATCAGGTGTTTGTTATACTAACCTGATAGTATAGTTAAATCAGGCCAACCTTTTTTATCCTGTTATGACCTGATAATTTTATCATCTCCCCCACCCCCTAATTAAACCTGATAAGATAACGCTTCCCACTCTATCCTTCAACTTCATCCCTTACCCCTCAAATTACCCCTCAACTTCATCCTTTTCCTTCTCTGCCACCACCAATCACCGTCGGACCATCACCAAGATGACTGAACTCTCCAAACTCCAGCCAACCACCACCACCACTGCCATTTTGTTTGGCCACCAACTTCTCCAGTGAAATCCCGACGAGCCTCGACCATTACTGCAACTGTTCTCTACCACACCCTACGAGCCATAATCACCCACCTTCGACGAGGCCCACAACCAACTACAGCCGAGACGAGGCGCAGCTGCAAGCCATCCACGACCAGCATCACAAATGTTTGATTGTTGGCCCCTACAACCTACGAATCAGGATTAGAACGGAGCACCCGCCACAAGCACAAGATGAAGACATTAGAACGGAACCACAAGCACAAGCACACAACGAATGGAGCCCCTGCAACCTGCGAATCAAGATTAGAACGAAGCTGCCACCACAAGCACAAGATGAAAGTATTAGAACAAAACCACAAACACACGGCGAACGGAGCCCCTGCAACCTGCAAATCAAGATTAAAATGGAGTCGCTGCTATGGAACTGGAACACAGCAGTAGCTTCTTTTCCCCTTTTGATCGATACCCATTATTGGATTAGGGTTGTTGGGGGGAGGGGAGAATAGGATTAGGGGTTGCTGAAAAGTGGGTGTGGGGGTTTTTTTTTTTTCTTGTATTTTCAAACTTCAATGGAAATGATTCTAATTTTTCTACCATGGATGAAGGTTACTGGTTTTTGTTTGCAAAAGGCAAATAATTTTTATTTTTATTTTTTGATTTTTTTAATTAAAGTAGTATAATCAGATAAATAGTTATATATATTATCACTGTTTATACTATGTATATCAAATATTTAATAATATAAGAGTGTGATTAAATTATCTTTTTATTTTATACTTATATATTTTATTTCAAATATGTTAAAGATTTGTGTCAGACACCGTATTAAATATAAGTGTGATTGAATATTATCGTATATCATGTTATTTAAGTATTATATTCAAATTTTCCAAATATCTTAACTCAATAAATTATGATATACAGCGAAACCACATATCCCCTCACACCACTATGGACCTTTCACTTTCGTTTTCTCCTCTTGCTGCTTGCCTTCACTCTCTTCTCCACCACCACCTCCTGCCCATAGTGATTTATTGAGAATATTTTCTTTGGGATGCACTCCTCTCCACCACCACCTCTTGATCCCAGTTTATTGACAATCTTATTATTGGGATGCTCCTCCTCCTCCTCCTCCTCCTCCTCCTCCTTCCTGTTGCTGCCAATAATGCCCTCTTGTTATCGTTGAGATGTAGGTTCTTGTCGAATGATGATGAACTATATACGTACTTGGAGTGCAACAGGAACAGAGACTACATTGTACGTGACCAGATGCACCACGTTGATATCTATAAGCACTTTCTTGGACAACTAAGAGATAATTTTTATTGTCATCTTTTGTCTCATTCTTAATCTTGGTTCTATCTTGAATGTAAAGATGAAAATCTTTTTGCTTTCATCTGCATATGAAGGTGATGACCCTCTCTTCTTTTTTAGTCCTAGACGAAGAAAGTACCCGAAGTGCAATCGGCCAGACAGGAGTGTGTCAAGGTTTGGGTTTTGGAAGGCCACTAGAGCACTTACAAGGACAAGGACGGGATTCAAAAGATCACTCGTGTTTTACTCTGTGAAACATGGAGCTGTGGTAAAAATGAATTGGATTATGCAAGAGTTTTTGCTATATGAAGACACCAGAAATGATAAGGAGACTAACAAGGTAACCTAACATATATATATATATAGATCGGTAAGAATTACAAGACCGTCTAATTAGATAGGAAGACATAAAATTTGTTATGTAAGGATCCACCTAATGAGTTACAGGATTTATTAATTTTATTTCAAACAAATTATTATTTTTTTTAACAAAATCATCTTATATTTTCTTACCAACCTCAAAGAATCTTAATCGATCCATTTTGCATATTGTTTCGACCATTGTGATAAATCTTACACAGCACCCAATCATCCAACTAAAAAAAAAAAAACTCTGCAATTAAACTGCTAATTAAATCATTAGTATACACATATATATATATATAAGATGGTCATGTAACATGTGAGCAACCTTATGGTCATATAAGGAAAGGATTCTTACCATGTAAAATATGTGAAAGGTCCTGTTGACCTTTTTTTTTTCTTTTCGTTTTGGTTGAATAATTGGGTATGTAGACCCCACAATGTTGATTCTATGACATTCACAGAAAACTTAGCATCATACATTTTCGTAATTTCCATTTGGCCTTCTGCTCGTTCTCACATTAATTTTGTTTCAAACTTTTTTAAACCAGATTTTGATGGAAATTAAATGACTAAAACATTCATCATATTCTATATGCAAACTAGGATCAAGAAGATTGATGTGAATTATGCTTTGATCCAATCCTATCTAGACATGATCTAATAATTTGAAGAGTGAATTTAAGCTTAGAAGATTAGGTAGATAACTCCTCCTGTCTTGATGGGAGGTCACAGTGTGTTTAGAAGAGAGGTATAACCTCTTTATATGAAACCAATAATGGAAATTTGATTCCTATTAAAATCGTAAGAGAAGCTTGTGAACTTTTTGGAAATAACCCAACCCATCATGGGTCATTCATATTAATCACCCTATTGCAATATCCATATGTATGATATCATAGATACATAATTGATATATTAATAATACAACATAATAATTGTTAATGTTAATCCAATAATTAATTGTATTTAATAAATACAACATTCTTCCACTTGGATAACATTAGTCAATATCGGAGAAGAAGTATTATTATAAACTATAATATCAATTATGACCCAAAACAAAATATCATCCAATAATCTATGAAACGTTAAGATTGAACTGATACAGAAAAAGAATAATAATATCATGGGATATATATATTCATGTGCTTATATTTCATTAAATATGGATAATGGAAAAGCATAATTAAATAAGACAAATATAATTAAAGGATATCTCATTTTAAAATGCATCAAGAGATATGATAAAAGAGAGTGAGCATTTAATACATATCTCAAATTTCAATCCATAACCCAAAACAACAAAAGACTTAACTAAACCCATATGAGTTACATGATTCTCGAAAAACTCCAATAAGCCTTTGGTTAGTGGATCTGCTAACATATTTTCTTTCGTAGCAACATGCTCAATACGTATAAATTCTAGAATTTTCTCTACTAACAAACAGATATTTTATATCAAAATGCTTTGATCGAGAAGAACTCCTTTTTTGAGAGAAATGCACAAGCACTTTTTTGCTCAATTTATCAAAGAGGTCTTAATATACTCTCTGAATCAAACCCAGAGATTAAATTTCTCGACCATATGGCTTGACAAGGGCTTCATAACAAGCGACATACTTTGCCTTCTGGTAAGTAAGTAGGAGTTCCTTTGACACTCTTCCAAGAAATAGCTCTTCGCCATCATAAAAATAAAGCCTAAGTAGATTTTTTGTAACCCGCATAATCGTAATATGAATAGCCAATGACCAAGTTGATCGATTTTTATAGGTCAACATATAATTTTAAAATATCTCATGACCTTATTTACGGCTTCCAATGACCCAACTGGTAAGTATCTCCCTAAAGCATTAATCGCAAAAGCAATATCGGAAGTACAAACTTGAGCATAGTTAAATATATTTTGATTATACGATATGGGACATTTATCATTTCAATCTTTTATATCATTTTGCTTCAGGACACCTGAGATTTGGAAAGTTTATCACCCTTTTGAACAATACACATGGGGAGCAAGAATACATATTAAACTGTTTGAGGATCCTTTCAATATATCCTCTTTGAGACAATCCAAGAGTACCACGTGACCTATCTCGATAAATTTGGATGCCTAGAACAACGAAGCATCACCTATGTCTTTCATATCAAAGTGGCTACTCAACATCAATTTTGTCTCACCAAAAGTTTAACACTACTACTAGCAAGAAGAATATCATCAACATATAGAACAAGAATGATGAAATAGCTCCCACTAACTTTCAAGTAAATGCACTTGATCTCAAGCATTTTCCTTGAAACCAAGAAAAGTTTACCTGATCAAATTTCAAATACCAATGTCTAGAAGCTTGTTTTAGTCCATAAATAGACTTCTTCACTTAAACTAAGTGCTCTTTGCCCTTTTCAAAGAAAAACTATCGAACCATGTGACGTCCTCAACAAGATCTCCATTTAGAAAAATTTTTTAACATCCATCTGGTGAAGTTCTAAATCAAAATGAGCTACAAAGCCATAACAACTCGAAAAGCATCTTTAGTAGAGTCCTTGAAAATGTCTCCTTATAATCAATGCCCTCTCTTTGACTCTAGCCTTTTGCTACTAGTCTAGCTTTGTACCTCTCAACTTTACCATTTGGAAAATGCTTGGTCTTGAAGGCCCATTTACACCCAACTGGTTTGCAACCAATGGTAATTCTTCTAGATCCCAAACATTTTTGAGACATGGAAACCAATTCATCATGCATAGCATCAAGCCAATTAGAAGCATGTGAGCTAGACATAGCTTCCTCAAAGGAGATAGGATCATCAATATCATTAAGATCAAACTCATGTTCTTGAAGATACACGATATAATCATTAGAGATGGTAGACCTGTGAACTCTCTGAGATCTCCTTAATGGAATTTCTTCAACAACATCATCATGTTCCTGTTGATCTACCAGATGGTTGAGAACACCATCATGTTAGAAGAATTTGAACATTATCACGAACATCGGGAAGCATGACATCTGCAAGCTGGAAAAGAAACAACTATGCGGGGATAACAACTCGATCTTCTCTAAGAATAACTATAGGGTGTACTACTACTCCCACTATCCAAGTCATCCTCAAAGAATATAACACGATCTTTCAATAACTCGCATGGAGTGAGAAGGACAATAGAATCTGCTTATCAAGATCCTTCCTTGACAATACCATCATATTTGGTTTTCTCAAGTAAGGATAGATATTGACCTTTTTGTGCTTTGTCAAAAGTTTTGAATTTTTGACCAACGGATGATAGAAAATCTACTAATGTTACTATTCTCTGAATGCTCTGTCTAATGGACTTCTCCATGGTGTATTTTATCACCATTAGGCATACTCGGTTAGAGTATTCCCACTTTTCATAAGAAGTCTTTTGAGTCAGAAAAATGGTAAGACTATGCTCTTTCTCTCTCAAAGCCAGTCCATGTTAGTTATTGCCGATATAAATCCAGAGATTCTTTCCCCACAAAGAATAATTTGTCCCATTAAGAGTTTTAAGAAAAATGCCGAAAAATACAATATCAACAGAAACATTTAATACACATGAAAATATAATTATCATGGTATAAGAGAATTAAATGATTCTATGCTCAATAAACACAAATTTCTTAATTATTATGATTTCGCCTAAGGGTCCCAAATCATAAGAAATAAGAAATATAATAATAATAATAATAATAATAATAATAATAATAATACAACACAAATCTTATGTCACTAGAAAATTTCTCATACCGATAGGATATTTAAAACATGATTGACATAATCCAAAATTAACATTGCATTGTATCAATAACCAATCACATTAGTAATAACATACCGAGAAGGGTATAATTATCATTAATGCTTCACATATATATTTATATATATATAATAAATATATAATAAATATAAAAAAAAAATTTGTATAGTTGCACTTACGATAGGTAAGATGACAATTATACAAAAAACTTTACAGAATATGATAAAATCATATTATTCATAAAATCATATGAATTAAAACAAGAATATATTTCATTTAATTCATATAAGGACCTAAAAATTATTTGATAACCATAACACTTTAATAGAGAGAGTACGATACATAAAAGTGTTAAGAATAAGGTAATCAATGTATATAAAAAATTTCAGGTCCATAGCCCAAGAGTACAGTATTGAAAAATACTGATTATTCTGGAATTAATTAATATAAAAATTATAACAGTAACAAAAAATTCCAGAAAAATTACCAAAATTAATAAATATTAAAATAAAAATTTTTGGTAAAAAAATTGGAATTTTTGGGCCTCGGGAAGGGAGTCCACGCTCCCCCACGCGCCACAACCCACGACTGGGCTTCATCAGGAGGCAGCATCTCCTTCTTCACCCGTTTTCCTGAAACGGGTCGAGCAAACCCGCGTGGCTGACCCGGTGTTTTCTCCATTTTTAAGTGGCTTCAAGCCACGAATTTCCAGACAGGGGATCGTCCCACCACGGTGGTGAGAAACCCCAAGCCAATTTCTGGAATGATCCATCATGGATCATGCAATTCCAGATCTAAGAACCAACGTGGGTTCTGAAACGGGTTGTGCAACCCGTAACCCTAACCCGGTAAAATCTCCCAAAATACTCAACGAAATGCAACAATTTTTCAGTATGTTGTTCGTGGTGCTCCGATCTATGGAAACCCCAAAGAAATTTCGAGTTTCATTGAGTGAAAAACTGAGATCAAGCAAGAAATTAAAACGGGTTCAATTCATGATTTTGGTTCGGTTTTTCTTCAAAAACGGGTTCAATCCGGTTTCAATCTCTCAAATTGAGCTTACAAATAAGCTTAGTAACAACATATGAACAATAGCCCTCAGTCAATTTTAAAGATTGAGGCCAAATTCGAAGATTTCAATTGTTAGGGTTCTTGAGTTAGTTTGTGCGAAAATAATTTCCAAAACAGCCATATTAATACCTTAATTCGGCTCTGATACCAATTGATGGAAATTAAATGACCATAAAACAGAATTGATCATATGTAAGATATCAATATAGCATGTTAAACTAACTGATCAAGAAGAAATAACATATGCGAAATTATATGATCCACCCTTTTGATGTTGCTTGATGTTGATCTTAGAAGAAAAAGAGAGAAGAGAGAAAAGTTAGGCACACTCCTCCTATTACTATGATGGGAGACTTGTTGAACAGTTTAGAAGAGGTATAGATAACCTCTTTATATGTAAAACCAATAATGCATACATGTTCATTCCATCAAGCACCTCGTTGAGAGGCTAAGATGGATTGATGAATCTTATTAAATAACCCAACTCATCATGGTCATTCATATTAATCACCCTATTCATGAATATCCATATGTGTATGATATCATGATACATAATTGATATATTAATAATACATATAATAATTGATTAATGTTAATCTAATAATTAATTGTATTTAATAAATACAACAGATTTCTCATTCACATTTCTAATGCAGGGTAGGATAAGAGATTGATGTGAAGCTTTACCAAGTATCTAGACATGATCTAATAATTTGAAGTGTGAATTTAAGCTTAAACATTAGGTATATAGACATGCTGTCGAAGGTCACAGGGTTTTTATTTTCCTTTCGCAAGAAAAAAAAAAGGTTGATATATGTAAAACGTAAGAGAAATGTGAACAGTTTGGAATGAAATTGGGTTTTAAAATAATCTAAGCAAATCAAGTTCTAAGATGCCATTTTGGGGCCTTGAACAATGGTAGAGGAAGGTATAACTGTAAAATTTGACTTTGAAGAGATTTTGAGGGTGATTAAAGAAGAGGCGAGTAGTTTTGTGACGGTGAGAATACTAGGAAGAAGATTTGTTTCAGAACAGAGCAATATTATAAAAATTAGTTGAACTGATAAACGAAAAAGATAATGATTCATGGTTTAATTAATTTAATTGATTAAATTAATAGTTAAATTGGATATAATTAAAATATATATTTTAAAACTGAATATATTTAAAATATATTAAATAAATCATAAAGCTAATAATTTATTAATTATATATATAATTTCGTAATAATAATTAATCTTTAGTATAAATAACAGAAAACAAAAAAGTGTATATGACTTACTAAAATAATATATATTGAAAGATAAATCCTTTTATGTTACTTTTTTAGCCCCAATTTTGAAAATTAAACTTTTGAATAAGGATTATCCATGTCACCTGGCCTACTTTTATTTGTCTTCTCTGGATTCCTTACCCTACCGTATCCTATCAAATCCTAAAAGATATTTTGTAATAAAAAATATTTCGTGTATAATTAAATATGTTTATTATTTTTATATTGTATGTTAAATTAATTTAAAATATTAAATTATTTTATATATAACTGTAATATTTTTTTATGACATAAAAAATAATTTTGTGAATAAATTGAATAAGTTAAATGTATTTTGATTATACGAATAAGGAAACTGTTTACAATAATCATTCATTTTGCTTCAACTACCTGCAGACGATAATTGCATGCTGGAATACCATGGCCACCGAAATAATAATGGCATCTGAAGTAGCGGAGCAGGAAAGAGAGACATAGACAAAGGCGCCTGAACAACGCCACCAAGAATCCTCAGGCGAATCCTCACCCGAGGACGAGGACCCATTAGAGAATCAGCCGGTTTTTAGAACTGTCAATTTTGCCGGTTTTGCCGGTTTTATCTGGATTTGAGGGGTTTAACTACTTAACCGGTTCTATGGTCAAAGTCCGACCGGTGTGACCTCCAATTGGACCGGTTTTTAAAACACTGGAACAGAGTTCTGCAAGCAACAAATCAAGATTGGAAATGCATTAGTGAGTCGTTGAGGTCAATCATGCATCTTAATTCTAAGAATTCAGAACTTTGTGAAAATGATTTCTCTTGTTGTAATCATGTATATAATGGGTTTATAATATACAAGCTACAAATCTGTTAACTAGGGGTAGTAATAAATAATCAACTAACTAGTTAGGTTAGTCAACTAACTAACTAGAGTTATGTGAGAGTACATGTGTGACAAGTTGGATATGGTGGCTGATGTTGCAAGTTGGTGTCACTAACTAGAAGCGGCTGGCTCATTGTTCTCAGATGGTTGAGAAGCTATGCAAAGCGTAGATGTAGTATGTTATATTAATCACACCCAAGGAAACAGATGTGCAAGCAGAAAAGGCACATTGTATCGAAATAGCTGCTTTCCTAAATAACTATAGGGTTCCTATACTAGCTGATAATCAAACGTCTTTAACCATAAACTAAATGAATTCCGTATCAAATGCTTCCTTGAAGCATGCTGTAACAAGTGAAGAGAGCAGTTGGCTGGTGATAAAGTTGAGGACATGTTTTTTTGACAAAGGTATTCAATACTAATGTTTCTTTGACTCCAAATTTCACTTTCTTTGCATGGTTTCAAAAATACTGATCTTCTCAGTCAGAGAAAATGGACACTACTTCAAAGTAAAGAAGCCAGGAAGATTGAAGAAAAATGCATACCTAACCCCCACAAAGAATACACACCTCTAAGAAAATTGAAGAAAAATGCCGAAAAATACAAACTCAGACCACACCCTCTTATACTACGGAGGAGAGTAGCTTGCTCAATACACATATATGAAGAGAAACCGCTAGCTGGCTTCCTCAATACGCATGTAGAAGAAGTGTCTATGCCAAAAATCACTTATTCTCTACGAACACCCGAATACCTTAATGTTATGTTTGGATATTTAGTAATTGATAGAATGAAATAAAATAAGATAAGATAGAATGAAATAAAATAGAATAAAATAAAAAAAATATATTATTTTATTATTTAGATATTTTAAGATAAAATAGAATAAAATTATTATTCTATTATTTAAGAAATAAATATTTTTTAATAAAATGAGATGATATTCATATTAAAAAAAATAATTTTATCTCATATATTTTAAATTAAAAAATAAAAAAATTAATAATTTCTAATAAAATTAAATAAAACACATCCCACCAACTCTCTTCTTATTTTATATTTTTTTAACATAATTAAATAATAAAATTTATTTTTATTCTATTTCATTTCTTTACATTCCATTCAATCTTACGAAATCTTAAGTCTCTCACTTTTGTTGTGTAATGCACACGACAGCATTAAAATGGCACGTGGGTCACAGAAAACACACATAAACATTCCTTCTTTGGACACGTAAAGTGCTACAAACCACAATTTCTCAACCCTACTCAATCTCAGACACGAACGTGTGACATTAACAAATGAGACCAAATAATAAGCTAACCGCAAACGTGTATGAGCAGTGACCTGAACAGTAGAATTATTGGCTCAGTATTTGTATCATGTATAGATAGATGCATCTATCAAATAAAGACCTCAATCAGATATAAATGTAGGAGAAACTAACCCACTAAAAAAATTAGAATCACTCTTATTCTTATAAATATCATAAAAAGGAAGCAAGGAGAGTCCATAAATTGGTATCATTTCAGATTCGGTTGTAGCAACAGTAGTCCTATTGGAAATTAAACCAATCGGTGATCATGAGTGGTAGCTCGATAAGAGCCAACATTTGGCAGCACACAGAAATAACTTATTCTGTAAACCCTTCCCTCAACCAGCAAAGGAAGAAACTTGTACACCAAGGTCTTTCTAACATATGCTTAGGTCCTACCACCCTTCAGTAGAGAAAAATAAACAATAAAAAGTTAGGCACATTAGACAAACAGAGAAACTATGATACAGACAAACCAACAAAATCGCATACATGTTTATCCATAAGCATCTCGTTGAGCTATGCTGCGATAGATTGATGAATCTTGGGACAGTCTAAAGTCGTATAATCCTAACCTTCAGCCTCCATGATTCCCTTTGTGGATAAAACTTAACTCAGTAGATCGAAGGGTGGAGCCATGATCAAAATGGTGAAGAGTAACAGGTAAAGGTATACAATTTACCAGTAAAAATGTAGAGAAGATGATGAAGATGATCGCACAAAGCATGAGCAAGAGCAACAGCTATTTATAGAACACCCATCTGAATTTTGAATGGACAAAAATAGGAGGGAAACCATACTCTCAGCAACTAATTGTCATAGGTAATGGATCAAGCATGGCTAATTGAGAACTCCCCATAAAATCTGATGTTCAGCCATACATTCTCTAAAAATCTCCTAATATTATGACCTACTACCATAATAATACCATATTACCATAATACATACAAATACAGATTACAGATCCAAGGACATTTTGAAAATACAAATTAGAAAATAGAAATTAGAATCAGAAATTAAGAACATCATATATATACGGATTAATAATACGTTAAATATATTCAAAACATCCATCAAATCAACAAACCACAGTACACACCAAAGAAAGCAAGAAGACAATCAAGCATTGAGAATTTTGAAAACATAATGCATACCGTAATAAAAAAATACAGCCTACTTCCATATACACATCCCGTTAAATGCCAAAATCCAACCTACTTCCATCACTCTCCCTGAACTCTATATGTTCCAATCCAAATCCCTCTCTCACCACTTTATGTATCGAACTCCAATCCATTAACCCATTGCATATCCATAACAACCACGCGTTCAGACATAATCCTCAAACAAATATGATAAGATCAAAGTCCATATCAGATATAACCAGCACGCAATTACCTAATCTACCCTAATACATTATTACCCGCTCCACCCTTCGATATCCAAACGCGGTGGCAGCCAGCACTCGATAAGCTAAATCTACCGTAAACTCCTATTACATGCTCCAACCATCGACGTCAAAACGCGATGGCTAATAACACATCAGTTCATAAAATCATTTAATGTAACTTTGACCATATCACATGTGAGCATAATATATTTGACCATCCCACCGGTCACGTTAATGTATATTATTATTTATTATTTATTTATATTTATCATTATTTATATATTTATTATTTATAATTCATTATTCATTATTTATATGCATTATTCATTGCTTATTAGTAATAATAATTATTTAATTTTTTATTAGTTATTTATTATATTATATATTCCTTGTTTATTATTTACTATGTATAATTTGAATTTATTATTTAATTTTTCATTACTTATTTTTTACATTATTTTATTTATTATTTATAAATTTATTAATTATTTATATTTATTTTTATTTATTGCTTATTTATACTTATTAATCATTATTTATATTTATTGTTTATTGTTTATTTTTTGTGATAATTATAAATCATTTTATGTTTTTAATATGATTAGAACGAATGTTTTATTATTATTATCTATTATTTATACTTATTATTTATTTATTATATATATCTATCAATTATTTATATTTATTTTATATTTATTATTACTCATGATAATTATACACCTTTTCATGTAATGTAGTTATGTATATCATATATTATATTACTGGAACACATGGAACCAGACCTTTTCCAGAATACCTAAACTAACTCCAGCAACATGTGTATGTGAATAGGAAAATGTACAGCAAAATTTATGGGTTATGTAGTTGTTTCATTTATTGATTGATTGATATATTTAATGTTCAATTTAGGCGCTAGCAGCAAAGGTGTAGGTAATTTGTATGATGTTTTAGATTCAAATATTATTGATATCTTGTAAAAAAATAAGGGTTTTGCTGTTATAAAAGATAAAATAAGAAATTTTAAATAAAAATAAGACATTCAATATACATAAGAAAGTGAAAAAACTTTACCTTTTATTTAAAATTATCTATTTTTGAATACTTGACAAAAGCAACTTGTTAACAAAACCTAAAAAATAAAGAGTAAATACTCATTTTAATCTCTCATTAAAATAAAATCGGTCATTTGAGTTCATATGTCAACAAAACTAACAAAAACGTCCCTCACTCAGCAAATCATGAATCACGTTAGTTCATTCGTTAGCCAACGTTTGTTAAGGCTAACGGAGAAAGTAATATGACATGTTAAGTGTCAAGGTAGATGCATACATGGCAACCTACTTCCCCCGAAACGTCGTTTCTCCTCATAAAGTAGACGATTTTATCTAACCATCTTTCCCAAATTTCCCTTCCATGAACCTTAATTCCCAAACCTGAAATACCATGAACCTTAATTCCCAAGCCTGAAATACCCTAACCCTAAATTCATCCATGCTTCCCATTATGATAGACTTCTCCAATGATTCAAGTTGTTGCTTCATGTCGTCTACCATCTCGTTTTTGCTCTTGAATGTGTTCCTTATTGCATCCAGTTCTTCAACATATGGCTGAATTTCTTCCTCAAACTTCTTCTCATATGGCTGGTTTGAATTAATACAAGAAAATTCAATCTTAGCTCTCAAATCATCAAACTCTTATTGGGCCTCCAGAAGACTCATTTGTATTACATCTTTTTCATTCATCAAAATACTCACTTGGCTTTCCAGCATCTTGTTTCTCTCAATTAAGTTCTCTTGCTCGCTTCTTATCTAGCCTAACTCAGTTGTCATTACTACAAATTTGGGTTTTAGAGACCGATTTATTTCGGTCTCTATAGAGACCGAAATAGAGACCAATTAAGAAAAAAAATTTAATTTGCTACCGAAATAAAATCGGTCTCTAAATTCGGGTTTTAGAGATCGATTTAGATACTAATTTATTTCGGTCTCTATAGAGACCGAATTAGAAACCGTAATTATGTTATAAAAAAATTTAAAAAATAAAAAAGTGTCTTATTATTAGAGACCGATAAATTAAAAAATTTACAAAAAAAATTGGTCTCTAATTCGGTCTCTAAATTTGGGTTTTAGAGACTGATTTATTTCGGTCTCTATAGAAACCGAATTAGAGACTGAAATTATGCTATAAAAAATAAAAAGAATAAAAATGTGTTTTATTATTAGAGACCGATATTTCGGTCTCTAAAAAAATAAAATAAAAAATTAGAGACCAAAATTTCAGTCTCTAAATAAAAAATTAAAAAAAAAAAAGATAACAACTTATCCCAAAATTTCTATCTTTTGATAATTTTGACGAGTTAACGAATTTTCTTGTTTAGTAATTTACGTGCCTTTGTAAAATTATTTTGTTTATTCCGTCAGCGTATTTGATCGTTTTGAGTGATTTACTCGTGTCGAAAAATAAAAATTTTCGGTAGGGGAAAACTTTACGTAATTTAATTTTTACCGTTAGGTAATTATTTTACGTAATCTGATTTGATATTTGTGCATTTTATAATTTTTGTGATTTTTGTGGATGATTATAAAAATTTTTTACTGATTGTGGGCCCAGGGGTGTATGTGAGCCCATGTGGCCATACGTAATGATGGCGAGGGTGGTGGGTAGCAAAGTAAAAAATTTTCTACCCATAAAAAAATTTGTCTTGTTTAGACGGAGACATGGGATCTTACTAAACCCGAATCCTAAAACAGCTTTAGAAAATTTTCTTGTACTCATGTTTTGTACTGTATTTATTTATCGGACGATAAAAATACAGTAAATATATTCTTTCGTGGGGTTTTAGCAGATAAAAATAGAAATTATACTATTAAGTCGATATTAGTGATTGTGACAATTTTTGATGGACCAATAGGAAACAAGTTCAATATTGAAGACTTTAATATCAACCGTCGATTTAATCAATTGTAGGATAAGTTTAATAAAATGGCTTATGACCATTTATAACCATTGGTTGGATTTAATCAATGGTAGAAATTTGGTCTCAAAAAGTGACAAAAACCATTTATGACCATTGGATGAAGAATTAATCAAGGGTGGAGATTGGGTCTTGTAAAAGAATGTGACCATTTATGGCCACTATCGGATGAAGATTTAATTAAATGGTGAAGATTTAGTCTTAAAAAGTGACAAAGACCTAATTATGACCCTTAGATTAAAAGTAAGAAGGAGTAATCTTGACCCTTAATTTTGGAGACATCAATGACTAATTTAAAGGAGAAAGATTCATGGCTAGATTAAGTCTTCTAAATCAAAAGTCTGACTGTTCCTAACCATTGAATTAATCAATGGCTTAGAATCTCTAAATGATGGCTAGAAAAGATGACAAATTATTAAATGCATCATGAAGGATGGGGGACGGTTTTTGTGAAGTATTTTGGAGCTAAAGAAAACTTTATGTCATTATTAAGTGGTCTTGGTCAATTATGCATCATTGTTGAATTAATTGCACCTTTTGAAGAAGCACCTACGGCCATGCAAAGTTAAAGGGGACAAATTTGATTCAATTAATTCATTTGGCTATTGTCTTTATACCTACAAGAAGCTAGATAAAAGTAAGTCAATTTTTTTGATGACTAAGCACATATATCATATGGCCATGTACTACTTTTTGGAGACAAACTACTTATAATTGATTTATTAGCATCCTTAGGAGATGACTTGAAGGGGGTGCACGGTTTTGAGAGGCCTTAAGTAATAGAAAAAGTTTGAAGACCATTATTCTATCCTACACATCATTAAACATTTTCAAAAGCTAAGTTCTTAAGTTTTCTCCATTTCTCTTCTCCAAACAAGTTTATAGCACCTTAGAACCATCATCCAAATTTCTATCATTTCATCCAACTTGATTTTCTAAATCTAAACACCATTCTAAGAACATCTCTAGTTATGAGTTTTCACTAAATCATTCATCTTGAGTTTCAAATCCAAGCTTCAAGTTTCTATCAAAAATTCCATCTTTGTGTTTCAAGAGAAACCATTCGGTCAAGACACTCAAAACCACCATCCAATCTCTTTTAATTTCATCTAACCATAGATCTTGAATCTACATGATATTCTAAGCAACTTTCATGTTAGAGATTTTCTCTAAATCATTCATCTTCATGGACTTTCTTCAAGATCAAAGCTATTGGGTATTTGAGGTGAAGTGTAAGGAAACTTCATTTCTTCTTTCTTTTCATGATCTAAACCATGTTTGATCCATTCCTCTTAATCAAGCTTAGTATACTAATTTTTATGTATTTTGTTTTGTATTTGAGAAGCCCTTGGTGACGAAGGACTTGGAAAAAGAAGCAAAACAAGAGTTTTTGAGGATTTTCAAGAGGTAAGAGGAGATCCATCTCACCAACCAAGCATGGTGGTGAGAGATGGTCTTATATTTGATGGGTGTTGAATCATGTGAGGATTCATATCCATGATGTAATAATTTATATGTGTTTATGAGCTTTGATTAATTGCGGTCATGCTTAATATATATTTTATTTATTATTTATGATTTTGATGGTATTTATACTTTATGCATTTATGATAATATGGTATGCTTTTAATATATATATATATATATTGTGTATGTATGTGTATGTCATGATTTGATGATAGAAAGAAAATTAATTTTGGTCCCAATGAAGAAGAGCTACGGTTTTGATGCCCTTGATTAGGGTTCATGTTGAAATTTTTCAAAAACAAGGGAATTAATTTTTGATCCCTAGAACATGGTGAATTTCGGTTAAGACACCTCAAGATAGGTGTTCACAAAATTAATATTTTCTTAAATGATGAAAATAGATGTTTAGAAAAAGCAAGGAAAATAAATAAAGAGTTTATTTTTCAAAGAAAGACATAAACACGGTTTTAGAAGGATTTTTATTGATTTATTTTGTGTAAAAAGTTTAAGTGTTTTACTAAACATGAGATTTAAATGAAAATAGTAATGATGATTTTAAGGATTTGCAAAGAAAGTGAAAAAGAATTTGTAAAGAAAGTAAAAATGGATTTGCAAAGAAAGTGAAAAATAGAAATGAACAAATGATTTGATTTTCAAAGACTATGAGTCTTACGTTTTTGTAAAGGATTTTTAATGGTTTTGTTTGTGTAAAACATATCAATTTAAAAGGAAAAATATTTGATGGTTTCAATTACCATGTCCATGTTTTTTTTTAAAGGCTTGTAATGTCTTGATTTTTATGAACAAAGTGATTTTTAAAGTAAAACGTAACTTGATTTATACTGAGGAATTTGGAAACGGAATCAGTGTTTTTATCACTTGAGAGAATTTTGTAAACGAAAGCAAAGAGAGGTATGAAATAGTTTGAACTCTAATTTATTTTGAAGAATGATTTTGGAAGTGATTTGAGAAAAATAGAGAATATAATTATTGATTTGAAAGTTCTTAGATATATTTATTTTTCAGTTTTGAAAGTACGTTAGAAAATGTTAAGTTTTGAAACGTGATTTATATCAATGGAAAAGTGATTTTATGAATTATATTTTGGAAAAGGATTTCTTGAGTAAAGAAATGTGAAAAAGATTTTCTTAAGTAAGAAAATATATTACATAAAGTATAAAGTTATATTATTTTAAGAAAAGTTGAAAAAGGAATATTTGAAGGTTGAGAAAGATTTTTTACGTAATGAAATTGTGGTAAAAAAAATTATTTACGATCTTAAAAACATAATTTTATAAAAGTACGTGTTTGGAAATAAAAAAAATATTTACTACATGATTTTAAATACGTTGAAATATTTCTACGCGATTAATTACATTTAAATATTTTACGTGTCAATCAATTACTATTGAAAAATCATACGTCACTGAAAAAAGTGATGAATTATTTTTACATGATTGTGAAAATAGCGAAAAATCATTATGTGATTTGAAAAGTGTTTTAAATATTTTGAAAATGAAAGAAAATGATTTACTGACTTAAAAGGATGATTTTTAAGTTACGTCAACAAGAAAAATATTATGGGATTTGAGAAACGATATATTTTTCTGCGATTGAAAAAAATATTGAAAAATTAGTCGTGATTTAAAAGTCTGTGAAGAGTTGATGACATTTTGAAAATGTAACAGAAGTGTTAAGATATTTTGAAAACGTAACAAAAAAGTTTTGGAATTGTGAAAACATAACTTGAAATGTTCATGATTTTGTGAAAACACGACGAAAGTGTTTTATAACTATAAAAATGTGATAACATGATTTCACCGTTGAAAATACTGATATAATTTGGTACAATTTATATGCATTGGAAAGAGATGTCGCCTCTGATTGGATTTGGTGCGTTATACATGCATTGGAAAAATATGCGTTGAGGCATATGATACATTGAACTAATGAAATTGAAAAGATTTGGCCTTTGGGGACTTCTTCCTCATATTCGTTCTGTATATGCCCCTTGTGGTTGAAGAGGAATGAGAATTGATAAATAGGTTATGATGGATCTTGGGCGTCGAGGCTCGGCGGTCGACCGGCCTGGACAGCTCATTTGTATTACATCCACTTGGTGATCGATCCATTACAACGCACATTGCTTTACCTCGACAAGAACACGATTCTTTTCAAGAACCGGAAGATTGTCTTTGGGCTAAAATTTGTGACAATTGATAGAGCATTCTCCTCGAAATTGTGAAAACCTCCATGGAGTTGTTTTTGAAAAACTGAGTTTTTGTGCACATGCATAATCTGACATTTATATGTGTGTGATATATTAATTGAGGAATATTGGTTATGATAATTGTTTTGAATACTTGGATGATGATGATGATAATTAGACAATGTTGAGGGCATTATCGTAATTGTTGTTTATGATAATTGAACTGATAAATGATTGGATGATGGTAGTTGATTAATGTTGATGGCATGATATATTTGTATGATATGTTGTTTGTGTTATCTCCGTACCACCATTTGGTATTGACGTAGGTGATCTCACCTTTTTGTTATGTTGTTTCTTTGTCTATGCATCTTGTTAAAATCAAATAATAAAAGTATCGAGTTGTCTTAGACATAACGGGCAATGAATACTCGAGATGGGTGACAACAATAAGGAGTGGACATTCAGGACTCGAAGGTATGCGGTGTTGACAAAAAGAAATGTAGAAAATGTCGATCAACAAGATGGATCAGTTTTGAGAATAAGTATGTTAAGTTTTAACGTTAGTGTTGTACCGTCTTATTAAGAAGGACCCGTCATGGGGTTTGCTCTTGTTAAAAAAAAAAAAGAGTAGTTAGTTTTATATTTCTCTTTAAATTGTGAAATATTAATTAGTGTCAATATTGTATATGAATCTGTTTTTATATATTTTTTTCAGATTACATATAAATTTCGAAGTTTATATTTCAACAAGAAAAAATTTTGAAACCCATATTTTCATAACTCAAACCTTTTAAGAATTGATTTTCAGATTATGAGTCGGGAGTCGGAAATGTGATGCCCTAAGGAGGGTGTTACAACAACCGAAAATGCGGTCACTAAAAAATGATAATAACAAATCTCACTTTGCAATTCTCTCTCACTCTTTCAGGCTCTCTCTCTTGCGCTCTCCCTCTCAGTCTCACTCTCAAGCTCTCCCTCTCAGCCTCTCTCCCTCTCCCTCTCATTTGCACCGTCTAACCAGATCGGTACGCAGCCCGCACCGTCGCACCACCCGTCGCGAGTCAGATTTGTCGTCCTAACTCACACCGTCACATCGCTCGTCGCGAGTCAGATCCGTCGTCCCAGTCCGCACCGTAGCACCGCTCGTCGCAAGTCAGATCTGCCATCCCATCCGCACCGCGTGACCCGCTCTCACTGTTCGATCAGCAACGGATCTGGTCCTGCATCGTTCAAGTTCCTGATGAAAATGGTAATCTCTCTTTCTTCTTTTTTTCTTTTTTTAATTTGTTTTTGGTTGATAAAGTGAATGGGATGATTAGTAGTGTTTTGATTTGATTGATCTTGTGTTTGATTTTGCATTCATTGGAATCTGTTTGGTTTCTCAAAAATGGAGGATTTTGAGCATCATATCATATGGATATAGAATTAGAAAAGCGTTGTGCGTCTTCATCTTCGTCTTCGTGTGCATCGGTGGATGGGCTCGTGAAGACGGAGATTGAAGCAGCGGAGACTCTCGCTGACCTCGCCCACTTGGCCATGCGAGAGAGTGCCTCTAACTCTGGCGACAAATGGTGCAACAAAGGTAGACGAGGCATGAGGCAATTCACGCGCCACTCACCGGATCTCTCTCACTCTATCCCTGTCCCTATGCCTGGGGTTCGTTTTCTTTAAACTTTTTTAATTTTATAATCCCACAACAAATTTAACTCATACCAAAAACAGTTATACATACTATTGAATTATATTATTTATATAAATAAATATACAAGTCAACAACAACAATTATGGATAATCGTCCAGATAAAAAAAAGGCAATTATGGATAACAATATATATTATTTTTTATACAGGTGAGGGTGAAGTGAGTCAAATAACTATTTCAACATATGACAACAGATTAGATTTATATATGGATGGATTAGTTTTCCAGAATTGATCAAAACCGTAACCAAACAAAATAATGATTCTTCCAGGCGTGGTAATGGAACATAGATGCCTGAGTATATTTTATTCACTTCCTTTTGGTTTTCTCATTTTGCTTATTATTGATTAACATCCATGTCCCTGCATCTTCTCGAGAAAAATATCAGCTTCGCTTAACTTGGTCAAACCTTTACTTTTTCTTGGTATAAAACTGGATAAGTCAATTAACTAAAGTACACATCTGATAATTATGATAGTATCACCAAGTTGTACCATTTTATGCAGGAATTTAGAAATAGTTTAATTTATGGCAGGGCCAAGCTGATGCAGGCCAGCAACTAGATGAAAAAATATCCACTACTAAATCTGTAGAAACAGAAAGAATTCAGCAGGATGACTGCTTAAGACTCATGAAAGTGGAGTAGGATGCTGATATACCCAAGACGACAATTTACTCTTTGGTTCGCTGCAGCAAGTCAAGGCGTAACTTATGTAACACCCCAAATTTCATTTTTTCTGCATAAATATAAATTTTATAATTTTTGTGATTTTTGAGAATTTTTGTGGATTTTTCTGAGACTATGAATATTTTAGTATTATTTTGGACTGTCTGTGGGCCTGGAAACACTAAAAAATTTTATGAGTCAGAAAATTTTGTACTTTTAATGCGGGGCCGGGGGATCTTACTAAACCCAAAACTGGATACAGTTACTAAATTTTCTTATATTGTGATTTTATTATTTACTGTATAATAATTATCGGTTTGCGAGCCGTAATTTTTATTCTGTGAGTAATCATTTCTTGTAGCTTTAGCCATGTGCTACTAATCCTTAGAATAGTCAACATTAGTGGCTTTACATGATTCTTAGCCAATATCTTTAAGTCAACAAAAATGGCTAGCTTAATTAATTCCTAAACTAGATAAATTAGTAAGCTAACTTAAGCTTAAATGGTCACAAACTTAAACAATTTTGGTTAGCAAAATGGCAAGGAGTTACACGGCCATGAAGGAGTTTCTAGGAGCTTCAAGAGCTAGTGATTAATCAAAGTGTGAACAAAGCATAACTATTTGATGACTTGAACCATGTGCTTGATTTGTACCTTGATTGATCATGAAATTAATTATCCCACATGCAAGTGCTCCACGGCAATAAGCTTTATGAGTAGGAAGGCCAATTCATTTCTATCACACTTTGTCTTCTAAACTATTCTCTTCATTCTCTTTCTTCCTAACTTAACCAAAAACTCCATTTCTTCCATTTCTTGAACCATTCGGCCATCACCATAACACCAACCATCCAAGCTTCTAAAATTTTATCTAACCTTATTTCTTAAGCCTAAACATCATTCTAAGACTCTTCTATGTTGAAGACTTAAGCTAAATCCTTCATTTTTTACCTTTACTACAAGTTAGAGTTCTTAAAGTTTCAAGGTAAAATTCTTCTTCTTTGTTTCTAAGTTTGATTCTTGAGTTTCTAAACCATGATTGTTCCATGGTTTCTTTTCTTCAAGCTTAGTTTATGACTTTATGATGGTTTAAGTTTGTTAGAGTTTTCTTTAGAGGCTACACAAACTTCTTGAAGGAAAGCAACTAAGTGGATTTTGTCTTCCTTGAGGTAAAAGGGAGATAAACCTCATCAACCATATGTTGGTGGTGCGGAGATGACTTTGTTTGTGGTAAAAAATCCATAAGGATTTATTCACTTGTATAGTTTAAAGCTTGCTTTGTTTGTGGTGATAATTGTTTGGTTTGTTTTATAGCCTTGATTTTATGATTGCTTATTGATTATATGTTTGTTTATATGCTTATGGAAGCATGATGATTATATGCTTGTTTATATACTTATGGAAGCATGATGAGTATTGTATAAATAAGGATGATTATTGTGATGAGAAAAATTGTATGAAGGTTCCAAAGAACCTATGATGGCTCATGGCCACAAGCAAATCAAGAGAGCAAAAATGTTCAAAAATATTTTCTTAACTATGGATTGAGTGATTTAATGGTAAGAACTTGGATTAATGGTTTTGTAAAGGATTTTAGTGATGAAAAATGCTTTTGTAAAGGATTTTGGTGATGAAAAATGATTAAGTTTGTATATGAAGTATAAACTTAATTTTCGGCCAACACACCAAAGTGTGGCATTTTAAATCCTAGATTATTTTACTAAGTGTAGATTTTAGAAATTAGTTAACAAGAATTTGATTTAATGAATTTTTAGTAGAAAAGGAAACTAAATTTAATGGTTGGAATTAAATTAGTATGTTAAAGCTTTAATATTTATTTATATTAAAGAAATCAAATTTTTGAAAAGAATCATAGGAAATAATACGTAAAGAATTTTTAGAAAGAAAATATTTTCAAGAAGGCTAAAGTGCATATTTTATATATAGAAAATAATGCGTAAAGGATTTTTAGGAAGAAAATATTTTCAAGAAGGCCAAAATGCATAATTTATGTAAAATTTTATAAATAAGTTTAGAATGTTAAGAAAATATTTTACGTAAGTGAAAAAATATTTTATGTAAGTGTAAAATGCTAGAAAACTATTATACGATTTAAAAACGTCTATTTTTAAGCTACACGATTGATTTTAATACTATGCAATTGAGAAAATGATTTAAAATATTTACGTGATTTAAAAACATTTGATAATATTTACGCAATTTAGAAAATGTTTGAAATTATTTACGCAGTTTAGAAAATGTTTGAAAATATTTACAGGATTGCGAAAACGTTGAAAAATATTTACGTAAATTGAAAACGTAAGAACAATGTTACGTGATTTCAAAAACGTGATAAAGTGTTTACGCATTTGGAAATTACAGCAGTTGGCTGTCGGGCTGTCATAGTGGGCTCCATTATGTTGAAAAGTGATACTATCAAGAAATGACGCGTATATGTGAAATACTGTGAAATAATGAAAAATTGTATGTGTTGAATCATACATCTTGCATGAAAAATTGTATGTGTTGGATCATACATATTGCATAGAAAAATTGTATGTGTTGGATCATACAAAATGGTATGTGTTGGATCATACACCATGCATGGAAAAGCATGTCAATTAAGGCAATGCGCCTAGGAGATGAAATTACACCTTCGTGCGGGTGAGAATTGTGTAGTTACGATCTTCAGTGATCTTGGGGACGTCAGGGTGTGGAATGTCATATGTGACCAGTTGGTAGCACCATTATGTCGTGGTATCCTTTGCAAACACACCGACGGTCTCGATGGAGTTACTACTCTTTTCGTGATTGGTTAAGAGTGTCTGTATCGGCCATGTTGCGCACCATGATTTGATATATTGGCACATGATTTGAGGCTAACGATATGCAGACATGTACTCCCTATCATTCTCTTCGATATTGTGATTAGCTCCATATAGTAGGAAAATGGGTTGTTGTGCACATGCATAGTGGGTCAGCATTTTGTTGTGATAACTATGCTCATTTGATATGTTATTTTTGATGTTATAATATGACTGTATGATATGATATTGTATCTGTATCAATTACTGTCATTTTCTCTACTGCCTCATTGGTATTGATGTAGGAGTTCTCACCTCTTTGTTGTATTGTTCTATTTGTTTCTATTGTATGCTTATGTCGGTGAAGACTGCGATGGCGACAAGGAGGGATCATCTAGGTTTCTTTAGACTATAGTTCCTTGATGGCGCTAAGGCTTGGTATGTTCATTGGGACTCTGGATATATAGAGTATTGTGGTGATATTACTCTATTTGTACATAGGATCTGCCATGGGATCATTACTTCTTACTTTACGGTTGCATATGTAGAGCTCATTTTACCTATCAGGGAGTTGTGAAACGATTTTCGCTATACTTTTAGGGATGACTTTGAGGTATCTTTTACTTGAATTTCTATTCGTTGAGACATTCCTGGCTAGGGGATCAGTCTGTTGAGAAGGACTTTTATCTTTAGAGTTTGTGAACTTGGGCCAGGTCGAGCTTTTATTTGATTTTATGTAAATTAAATATTAATACTCTATGATATGTACAAGAGATATATGTTGTTCTATTTTTGTATTTTGTGTTACTTTAATTTGGTAATTTTATGTTATTCGCGAAAAAAATTTTTTTGAAATCCGTATTGCAATAATATTTAAACATTTTATAATATCTAAAATATGGTGTGTTTGTTTTAATTACGTTTCACGTTTTAAAATATTTATTTATTTTCTATTATTCCACAAAAGAAATTTTACAGTCAGTTTTTTTACAAGATTAATTCTTTTACAACTTGGGTAAGTTATATTAGGATTAGTCTTAAATATGATACCCTAAGGTGGGTGTTACAATTTAACTCATAAATTATCATTATTTGGAGTTTGTTTTAATTGCAAAGGGACGATAATTGATATGACATAGATAACATTGTTTAAATTGAGTTATTCTGATTATGAATTTGATATTGTTTTTATTACTTTTTGTTCTTGCTGATATAGATAGGGTTGTGGGTATAAAGTCATTGTGATTTGTGTTTGATTTTGATATTTATTACCTTTGTTCTTCAAAGCTACCAGCACTTCCTGAACTTTTTAGAACACTTAGGTCACCCCTAAGCTACCAACACTTCCTGATTTTGAATGCATGTTTAGATAATTAGCCTCTAAAAGAATCAAACGGGACATGTAATCACTTTTTTTAGATCAAATGGCTGACATGCAATCACTGATTGCAAGATATAATAGCAGGTGACTGCAGAAACAAACTGTGCAGATATTCTTGATCCTGCCCTTATGCATTCTAGTTGATTAGATCGAAAAATAGAGTTCCCAAACCCAACTGAAGAAGCAAGAGCCCGAATTCTGCAGGTTTGATATCTTCAAACTTTATCTGCTGACTTTTTTTAAGCTGCTCAATTGCTCTTCTAGGCTATGTTTGGTTTGGGGTAATAAGGGAAGAAATCTCACTTGAGGCTAAGCATTTGAGGCTTAAACCTGTTATGAAACTTGGATTCTAAAATATATATTTTTGGATGTAAATTTCTTACTATGGTTAGAACAAACAAACAAAAAATATGGTTTATTATTCAATCTTTCAATATTTGTGTTCTCTATTTTCTGTGTGTGGTGTATAAAGTCTTTTGTTCTTTTCACATGGTCGTGATCTTCTACACAATTGCATTGTCAATTGGCATTAAACTGGTGCATCTTGTTCTCTCTAACTTTTTGTATTGCTTATTTTGTAGAGACCTATTTGAATGGATTGAGCTTGAAGTCTTGAACCACTGCAGTTCTGGCACTCATTGCTATTATGTTATTTACTTCAAACTAGCATGTGATCATGTGTTGCCTAGTTATTTTAGAATTTAATCAACGATTTAATCTTTTGTTCATAGACATATCATGATAAAAATGAGATTTTTGGGATTTTTTTGTGTAATTGATTGTATGGATTAAGATCTAAAATCATGTTTGATATAAAAAAAAGTAGTTTGTTTTGACTTTTATAACTCTATAATAATTCTCTTCTAGCAATTTTTTTTATAAATAAAGACTGATTTAGTGACCGATTTTATAAAATATATAATATATTTAGCCTTTTAGAGACCGATTTAGAGACTGATAAATCAGTTTATAAAATATTAATATATTCATATTTTTAGAGACTGATTTAGAGATTTATTTAGAGACTGATAAATCGGTCTCTAAAAAATCGGTCGCTAAATCGGTCTCTAATATTTAGAAACGAGGCTTTTAGAGACCGATTTAAGTCGGTTTCTAAATCGGTCTCTAACTATTTTAGAGACCAATTTTTTTGATTTAGAGACCGAAAAATCGGTCTCTAAAATCTAAATTTCTAGTAATGCGTAGTTTGTTCAAATTTTTCTTGCATTCTTGCAACTTGCAACATCAAGTTCTTCACTTTATTTTTCTCCTCATCAAATCCCTTTATGATGTTATCTTTCTCAATCATGACTTCCTCAACAAAATTTCTATAATGGTTGACTTCAAAAGTAATTGCTTATTTTTCACTCTAATTGTCTCATCAATCTCACGCTGCTTATCTTCCAATTCCTTCTGAACCATATCCAGAACCTTCCTAAAACTCTTTCTTCTCTCTGTTAATTTCGTTGAGCCATGGATTAAAATGATCGTCTTTATTTTAATGAGGGACCACAATGATCATTCACTCTCTTCATCTCCTTCTTCTCATTCAACAAGCCTCTGATCTCCACTTCCATCTCCTTCTCCTTCTCCATGGCAAAGCCAAGATTCCCTTCTAGCTCAATAATTTTCACACGTATCAATGCCTCTTCATTGTCAGAATTCTTCAAAGACTCGTTGAGTTGCTTTAACTATAATTCAAGACCAATGATTTTCAGCTCCTGAGCATTCTTCACCTTCTCAATATGGTGATGGTGCTTGTTGTTGATGTTGTTTGTGCTCATGAGATTGTGAATGACAAGTTAATTTCTTTTTTGCCATATTTGAGTAAGGGATACACCAATTAGAAGTAGATAGAAAGTGTGACAACAAAAACGACGTCAATTTTGTGTGTCTAAAGAGGTTGAGAGAGCAGATTATCACATGTGTATCCACCTTGGCACTTAACGTACCACATCACTCTCTCTATCGATGGCTTCTAAGGTGAACCATATAGTCAATGGACCACCAATAAATCACCAAAATAGCTTGATGTAGCTGGTTATCCTAGCACTAGCCACCACAGCACTAGCCACCACAACCCCAGTGGCTCCACCATGTAACCTAGTGGCGGCCACCTTGTAACCACAACATTTATTAATTATTTATATTTATTTTTTATTCATTGCTTATTTATACTTATTAATCATTATTTATTGTTTATTATTTGTGATAATTATTAATTATTTTATGTTTTTATATTATTAGAATGAATGTTTTATTATTATCTATTATTTATATTTATTATTACTCATAATAATTATACACCTTTTCATGTAATTTAGTTATATATATCATATATTAATATTATTATATTATATTACTGGAACACATGGAACAAGATTTTTTCCAAAACAACTCTAATTTTTTTACTATAATTTTTTCTTAAATCATTTTTTATATTACTCTCTATACAATTGATTACACCACTTTCTTCCTATCACTTTATCTCACTTAATCACAATCATAAAAAAAAGTGATAAAAAGTATGATAAGAGAAAAAGTACAATGAGATTAACATTTTCTTTTCCAAAACACCCAACCTAACTCTAGCAACAACATGTGTGTGTGAATAGGAAAATGTACAGTAAAATTTAAGAGAAAACTTAGGTAAAGTACCATAAGTACTTATTATGATATTTTCTAATTATTTTATGACATGTAAATTAAATTTTACACATCTTTATTACTAAATTATCTAATCAACTTTAATTATTTCATAATTAATTATAAAAACTTTTTTTTTAATCGATTATAATTAATTATAAAATCTTTTTTCCCAAATATATTAAATCCCTTAAAAGTTCGATTTTAATCTAAACTGTTTTCATTTGGATGATGTAAAAAAAAATTAATATATTAAATTATCAAAAAGGTATAAAATTTTTAAAAATGTTATTTAATTAAGGATGAAAAATAGTATTTACATATCAAAATATAAATGAATAATCTATCCCACCGTATCATCAATTTTCTTCAAAGATTATAAAAATTAACTTTAAAAAAGCTTTTATTTTACATCAATTTTTTGTAAAATTTAATATCTAATTTTATCAAATATGATTAAATACTATTTAAATAATTTTTCTCTCAAAAAAAGTTAACCTAAACTAAAACAATTTAAAACAAACATGCACTAAATTATCTAATCAGCACTTTCATTTTATATTGTTAATGTTAACATTAACTCTTTTCATTTCTCCCACATCCTTCAACTCTCAAAACTTCTGTTCCCAAACCACAACCCCCGAATCCCTTAACCTAGAATCTCAAAATCACTTAGACGTTCACCACCCTGTTCATTCGCGACTTCAACGTCTCTCATCCAACTTTCCCCTCACTTCACTTCTTCTCCCAATCCTGTCCCCACTTCTTCTTCTTCTTCTGCCAAATTTGTTTACAAATTCAAGTAGGAATTAGATTCTGGATTTCTCTCTTTTCGAATTTTCTGAGCTACCTAACACGTTCCTTGACTTCTATATAGAGTTTTTTTTGTCTAGGTATTTTCAAAGTTCAAATTTTTACTTATTTATATATTTAGTTTTGGGTGGTTAGGTTCGAGAAAGACAAATTTTTTCTAGCAACCCTACCTCGGCATCTATTTCTCTTTGTCGTGTCTTACCACTGGTTTCTCCACCTCTATGGCGTCTCCATCACCCTCTGAAAGTATTCGTCCAACGACTAGCAGAATCGAGCTTAGCAATCAATGTGCTCAAGTGGTCACTACTCATCCCTTTTGTGAAGCTCTTGCCCTCGATGCTAATGAACCAACAGTTGATAATGGTGCTCCTACCTGTTTGGACTCCGGTGGTAAAGTTTTGTTTCTATTAATTTTAGGCTATGTTTTTCTATTCTACAGGAACTGAAATCAAGAAGCCTTATTTTAGCTAGATTATTTTTTGCATTCCAAGTGTTTGATAGAATATCTGAGTGGCCTTGTTTTACTATTTTGTAAAAATTATATCCAACTTAATTAGCTTGCATTTAAGTATAGGCTTTTAATTGTTATGGTGTTTCTAAAACTTTTCTGGTTGCTTGCCTTTTGATTATATCCTTTTAATTATATACTTTTCTCTTTTATAATTATATCATTTTGTGGTTACTTGCCTTTTGTTTATAATTGTTATGGTGTTTCTAAAACTTTTCTAGTTGTGCCAAATGTTGAAGTTTCAATGGTGGGAACACTAAATGTCTTACTTTGTGCTCCAATAACACCACCTCAGTTCTCTGTTACTGTGTACGGAAATAAGGGTAAGTGATACAATGCATATGTAGAGTTCACCTATATATATGCATAGGCTGACAAAATGGTAATAATAGACTACACTAGTTTGCTTATCTGATTGATATGTCTCAACCCTTCAACTCACGAGGCAAGTTGTTGCATTTGTATGGCCCGCTTTCATAGCTGACTGAGGCTAGAGAAAGCATACTTCTTTTGTTTTCTTTCAGTGTTCCGATACATCAGTTGGACAGGGCACAACTGCACAAGCACGTTTTGGAAACTTGTATATTGTTGGGGTGTCCACTAGATTTCCATTTCTTGATTTGCAAAAGGTTGTGCATGATAGGAAGTAGGAAGTTTCAGGATTCATACATAACGTTGCTAGTAGTGCAGAACGATTGATGGTTAATTGAAACATAGAGCTACACATGGTTCACATGCCTTTCCCTTGACCCACCCATTTTTTTGTCTGATTAATGTGTCTTTCAAACATTTAATGTTGAAGGAACACCAATATACAACTTTGTGGTTAGTAACACCATTCTAAAACTTCAACATTTTTAATTATATCATATTCTCTTTTCTTTATAGGTGGCTGTTTATTTACTTATAGCTGTTGTTTTATGTGATTTTCTTTTTTATAGATTTCACTAGAATGTCCAACTTTTTTAGCATTATCTACTTGCTAATTGTTTTGTTTATAGAATATTGACTCAATAATATAAGTATTAAACATATTAATATTTAATATATTTTCTTTCTTCTAGTGAAATTGATGGATAACATTGAGCATGAAGTGATTGAGAAAGATTTAATCATATATGTTGGAATTGAGTTTGAGACAAAAGATCATGCATATAGGTTTTATAATGTATGTTGGCTTCATTGGTTTTAGTGTTAGAAAAGACTGGAGGTATAAAAGCAAGTTAGATAAAGAGATTGTGATATCTTGAAGGTTTGTTTGTTTTAAAGAAAGCTTAAAAAAGAACAAAGATTGTGAAGGGAAAACGACCCATAAAGATATCAGAATTGGATGTTTAGCACAAATGGTCATTGGTCGACAATCAAATGGAAAATATGTTGTTACATTTTTTTTTGTAAAAGAACATAATCATGAGCTTGCAACCCCATGAAGTAAGCATATATTACAATCACAAAAGAGGATTTCTGATGCTCAAGTTGCCCAAGTCGAATTGGCGAATCATTCTGGCATACGACAAAAAATAGTTTTTGAGTTTATAAGTTGACATGTTGGAGGGAGAGAGAATGTTGGTTGTACTGCTAAAGATATTAGCAATCATTTGAATTCTAAGAGGATGAAGGAAATAGAAGTAGGTGAGGCATACACTTTACTTCATTATTTTAAAATCAAAGCAAACAGAAAATCCATCATTCTTTTATGAAATTCAACTTGATGTTGATCATCAAATAACAAACATTTTTTGGACGGATGCTAAAATGGTTGTAGATTATGCTTATTTTGGAGATATGGTATGTTTTGATACCATTTATCGCACTAATAAAAATTTTCGGTCATTTGCTCTTTTCATTGGATTCAACCATCGTCGAGAAACTGTGTTATTTGATGTTGCATTATTATATGATGAAACTACTGAATCATTTGAATGGTTGTTTAAGACTTTTCTTAAGGCTATGTGTGGAAAAAAAACTAAAGACGATTCTTACAAATCGAGATGCATGCTGCAATGGCGAAAGCAATTGCAGAGGTTTTTCCTGAATCATATTATCGTTTATGGTTGTGGCATTTATTCCAAAATGCACTTAAGAATGTTAATCATGCCTTTAAAAAAACAGATTCTTTTGCTAGAGAGTTGAGAAGCTGCATTTATGACTTTGAGTATGATGATGACTTCCTTAATGCTTGTGAGTCATTATTGGACAAGCACAACCTTCATCAGAATGAATGGATGCAAGGCTTCTTTAAGAAGAAATAAAAATGAGCTTTAGTATATGGGCAACATATTTTTTTAGTCGGTGCTACAACAATGCAATTAAGTGAGAGTTTCAATGATTGTTTAAGGCTATGCATGAAGTCTACCTTTAATGTGCTAGAATTTTTCAAGAACTTTGAAAGGTTGTTAGAGGACATGCGATATAAGGAGATAAAGTCTAATTATGAAATGAGCCGGAAGATGCCATAATTGAATATGGATATCGTGTTTTTGAAAAATGCAAGAGATGTCTACACACCAATGATTTTTAATTTTGTTCGTAGGGAATATGAAAAATCTTGTAATCTTCTTTTGAAATGTTGTACTCAAAACTTACAATTATTTGAATATGAAGTGTGTTTGTTTGGGGACAGGAGACATCATAGAGTTACCTTTAATTCTGAAGATCAAAGTGTTGTGTGTAGTTGTCAACTTTTTCCATTTATTGGTATCCTTTGTAGCCATGCTCTTCGAGTATTTAATCATTTGAATATAATCATTATTCCTCCAAAATACATCCTTAAGAGGTGGACTAAGCATGCTCAAAGTGGATGTGTTCTAAACAACAAAGGACAGATTATCAAAAAAGATCCAAAGTTGGTTGTCTCAAATCGCTTTAAGGATTTGTGTCGCAATGCAGTAGAAATATCAAGCAAGGCTACTTAATATGAAGATGCTTCAATATTTTTTGCAAGAAAATTGGTGGAAGTTGGCATCGAAGTTGATAAGATCTTAAATAAAAGATCTTCCACACCAAGTACAGCTTCTGTTGATGTAAGTTGTCAAACTAATCAAGTTAGAATAGATGGCACAACCACTAATGTATATCAAGCCAAGGCTATAAAAAAGAAACATTGTGTCTCTCATGTAAAAGGTAGACCAAAAAGTTGTGTAGAAAAAAATAAAAAATAAAAAAAACAAAGACATTCACTAGTGCAATCCATCGAGAGAAACTTTTTCCCCATCATGTCAACTCTAACTTTACAGGTATAATACAATACTAACTTAAATTTTTTACTTTCTTAAAGTTTAAATGATCTTCTTGTTTAGTCTTATATGTATTTTAATTTGTTTTTTCTTGTTGTATGTACAAAATGTGTCATTTTTACTAGGATGTCAAGTTCCGATAGCAATTAATATTAGTATAACTCAGGTTAGATTATTCATTATGCACTTTGTATTGTTGTCATATTTTTCTACATATATACTGAATTATTTTTTGTTCTCTTTCTTTTTTCCTATTTGACAACACAGGCAAATAATTTTGATCAAGCCAAGACTTCAAATTTTAACAATGAAGATTGAAGTTGCTTATTATATGGCATTACAGTGGGAATTCTTAAGATATTGTGAATTGCAGAACTTTTACTATGATTTTTATTGGTTTTTGTATTTGCCCATTTGGTGTTCAATTGACTTATTGACTTATTGTCAGCTATAAAACATTGTAGTAAGCATTCTCATGTCAGTGTTTTGCCTCTAACATTTTTTGGACCAAATTTTGTAATAGGTGTATAAGCATTTGTAAATCATTCAATTCAATAATATACAATTTTTTGAGCGTTTCTGATGTGGTATCAGAGCAGGTCCCTGACCTGCTCCCACTGTGCATCTGATTTTGTCCCAACTTGGCTGATATTCCCATATCAGATTTAGTTTTTTTTTTCCTGGAGCTGTTATGCAGGTTCTCGTCCCTCTTTGCCTATTGTATTGCCATTACTCTTGCCCATTTTTGCTACAATCAGTTTGTATCAAATTAACACCATCAACACCTTATTAGCACCTATCTAATTGAATGTGTCGTTGACTTGTTTAAAATTAGCCTTGTACTCCCTTGAATTCATACCATCATTTTTTGATTGTCTTTATCTTGCCCCCTTTTTATTCGTTTGCTATGGAAAAAGGGTGAAAGCTACCAACCCATAGGGATCATTAAGTTACAATAGTTTAATAAAACATATTTCTTTAGTATAAGGAGTATCAACTTAGTGTAGTTTCTTATCTTTCTTTTATAAATTTAATGAAAAACTAGCAATATAAATGAATATATGAAGAGAAAACATATTCAACTAAAGGACAAAGATACAAGATAAACAGTATAACATCAATTCTTGGACTACGGGAGAGACAAATGACCAAGAAAGCAAAGAAAAAGTTAAAAAGCCATATGATTAGAAATTTAGAATGACTATACAGATGTGTTCCCCACATTTTACAACGAAGTGACCAAGTGAGCATCTGAACTCTGTAGTTACACATAATGATTCCAAGACCTATTCATTAAGTTTCTAGTTTCTTATGTTCTTAATCCATGTTGGCAGTGTTGCTATTTCAAGGCTAGGAGTGGAGATGACATTTTCTTCGTTGGCCACCAGAGGAGGGATGATGTTGTAGGTTGATGGCAATGCATGAGCATTTTTTAGTGGTAGAGGCACAATAGGTGTGGAGATGTCAGTAGGCCAATGGGTGATCATCTCTGACATGAACTCTTCTGCTCTGTAAAATTAAAAAAAAATGGCATGTTAGTCAAAAATAAATTTGGCATACAGAAGAGAACAAATCATTTTATGCTATTATAAATGGAAGCAAAAAGCTCAAGGGGCAAGGCAAAACTTATATACTATAGTGACCTCAATGAGCCACAATCCAGGAAAAAGTGTCTGCAAAAATTCACACTGCAAACAAATTAACTTGATGGGGGTGCATATAGGATATACATCACTCGTTAACCAGCTTAACAGCAACTGCAGAATCATCTTCTACCAAAAGCTGCTTAATAATCACTCTTTAACCCCCTCAACCACCTTAACCCACATTGTACAAATGCTACGCCACACTTGTGAAGGGTTATTATGACAAGTAACGGTAGGGATAGGACCATCACCACATTTATATTTGTCTATTAGAATCTGAACCCAGATAGAGTTAGGCTTGGAAATCAGCTGCTAACCTAGCTTCATAACCAAAAACTTTTATTGTACCAAAGCTTTCATTCTCCCACTTTTCATCTTCGAATCATATTAAATTAGCTTTTCTTAAAAAGGTTGAATCAATATATTGCATATTAAAAATTAGAAGTGAAGTCAAGCACATTTCAGTAATTTTGCTAGCATATTAATATATTGCATATATTTATTTTGTTTTGTGTCAATTAATCCCATGGACATGCATATACTTATTTTGTTTTTTGTCAATTTAGCACTAATTGAAGCTTGGTTTCATTGCGTCTCCTGAAGCTTGAGATCCTTTAGTTGATATTCATTGAAAGTAGTGACTTATAATAAAAAAATTTATCAAAAGACAAATCGATTAATCAAGAAAATATAACCAATATCAAATGTTAAAAAGACCAAAAAAATTATTGAAAAAGACAAAAAAATAACAAATTTTCATCTTTTGTTTAGGATATTATCAATCTCTCCTTCAATGCCAAATTCATCAAAAAGGGGAACTTTTGTATCATATAGCTCAACTCGATCACAAAGATTAGGGGCAATTTTCTGAAGGTAATTAGTCACCTGAAGATTAAATAAAAAAGGTTGAAATCACCAAAACAGAAGAGTTGTGTCAGTTTGTACATTGAATCTTAAATTAGTTGCTGATATAAGAAATCTATTCACTGATAAATGAAAATGTAATTATGGGTTGCCAACAACCAGTTTCAGTTTCTTTTACCATAAACATGAAAATTAGATAAATCTTTGCAATAAATAGCATCCCCCAAAAAGCACAATCATATAAAAACAATACTTTTATCCCTTCATATGCTACTAAACACTATCAAAATTTCAATATAGCAAAAAAAAAAAAAAGGAAATTAGACTCTATATAGAAGACAAGGAACGTGTTTGGCAGCTTAATAAATTCGAAAAGAGAGAAACACAGAATCTCATTCTTACCTGAATTTGTAAACGGATTTGGCACAAGAAGAAGAAGAAGTGGGGAAAGGGTTGGGAGAAGAAGTGTGAGTGAGCATCTAAGGGATTTTGAGATTCTGGATTAAGGGATTTGGGGGTTGTGGTTTGGGAATAGAAGTTTTGAGAGTTGAATGATGTGAGAGAAATGAAAAGAGTTAAGTAGTTAATGTTAACATTAACAACATAAAATGAAAGTGTTGATTAGATAATTTAGTAATAAAGATGTGTAAAATTTAATTTGCATGTCATAAAATATTTGGAAAACATTATAACAAGTACCTATGGTACTTTACCTAAGTTTTCTCCTAAAATTTATAGGGTATGTAGTTGTATCCTTTATTAATTGATTGAATGATATGTTTAATGTTCAATTTAGACACTAGTAGTAAAGTTGATCACGAGTTTGTATGATGTCTTAGATTCAAATATTATTGTTATCTTGTAAAAAAATAAGGATTTTATTGTTAAAAAAGTTAAAATAAGAAATTTTAAATAAAAATAAGATATTTAATATACATAAGAAAGTGAAAAAACTTTACCTTTTCTTTAAAATTATCTATCTTGGAATCCTTAACAAAAGCAACTTGCAAACAAAACTCAAAAAATAAAGAGTGAATACTCATTTTAGCCCCTCATTAAAATGAAGTCAGTCATTTTAGTCCATATCTCAATGAAATTAACAAAAATGTCCATCACCCAACAAATCGTGAATCACGTTAGTCCATCCGTTAGCCAATGTTTGTTAAGGCTAACGGAAAAAGTGATGTGACACGTTAAGTGCCAGGATAGATGCATACATGGCAACCCACTCTCTCCCAACCCATTCATATACTCGAAAAACGACGTCGTTTCCCTTCCTAAAGTAGACGATTTTGTCTCACTATCTTCTCCAAATTTCCTCTCCATGAACCTTAATTCCTAAATCTGAAATACCCTAACCCTAAATTCTCCCTTGCTTCATATTGTGACAAACTTCTCCAGTGATTCAAGTTGTTGCTTCATGTCATCTACCGTCTCATTCTTGCTCTTGAATGCATTTCTTATAGCATCCAGTTCTTCAACATATGGTTGAATTTCTTCCTCAAACTTCTTCTCATATGGCTAGTTTGAATTAATACAAGAAAAATTTAATCTTAGCTCTCAAATCATCAAACTCTTGCTGGGCTTCCAGAAGACTCCTTTGCAATACATCTTTTTTGTTCATCAAAACACCCACATGACTTTCCATCATCTTGTTTATTTCAATTAAGTTCTCTTGCTCACTTCTTATTTAGCCTAACTCAATTGTAGTTTGTTCTATTTTTTCCTCCATTCTTGCAACTTGCAACTTGCAACATCAAGTTCTTCACTTTATTTTTCTCTTCATCAAATCCCTTTATGATGTTATCCTTCTCAAACATCACTTCCTCAACAAAATTTCTTTAATGGTTAACTTCAGAAGTAATTGCTTATTTTTCACTCTAATTGTTTCATCAATCTCACACTACTTATCCTCCAATTCCTTTTGAACCATATCTAGAACCTTCCTAAAACTCTTTCTTCTCTCTGTTAATTTCGTTAAGCCATAGACTAAAATGATAGTCTCCATTTTAATAAAGGACCAAAATGACCATTCACTCTCTCTATCTCCTTCTTCTCATTCAGCATGCCTCTGATCTCTACTTCCATCTTCTTATCCTTCTCTATGGCAAGGCCAAGACTCCCTTTGTAACACCCTTATGGGGATGTCACATTTATGAATGCAATAAAATAAAATCTACCCAAGTTACAAAACATTTGATACATAAGTGATATGAGTTGTAAAATTGTTCCTTTTATATATGATAACATTAAATAAAATAACACGAAACATAAAATAAAACAAACTGTTATCACATACATAATATACATATGATTTTGTCTTAAGTTGTACAAATAATTTATAACTACAAAATATTTAAATAAAGCAGTAAAGAGTTAGTATAATACAAAACATAGACATATCCAAGTGCACATTAAAGATTTCTTACCTTTCGAAGGATCACTCTCAGAGGAAACCTCGAGTGATAGAAATTCAGGATGTCTCACAGCTCTACGGACAGGAGTCCGTGCTGTTGATACAATACTGATCTCACTAGGGATACGGAAAAGTCCTCCCCACTGATGTCTCAGCTCTAAAGGCATCTCTAAATGTAAATATAAAGTAGTAGTAAAAACAAGCTCCGCATCAAACTCTCCACGCAGGGGACACAGTCAGACGTCCTAAGTAGATCACCGATCCTCGATCCTCGCGCAGTCGCTAGGCCTCTGAGCCCCCGTGAAACTCCAGTCTCACAAAACCTAGGAATCCCGGCAACGCCATCACCACAAGATCAATCTAGATGGTATGGATGATCTGACGGCTCGCCCTCGTCAAACTGATCGTCCGTCTGCTGATCCTCGGGGTACAGAATCTCTAGAGGCTGTTCCTCTACCTCTTCCTCAAACTCTTTACAGAAATAAAATAATAATACAGAAACACATACAAATAAAGAGGTGAGACAATCTACATCAATACCAGCATGGCAAATAAGAAAACGACAATACAACAAATATCACAGTTTAATACAATAAAGCATACCATGACATCATAAATAACGATACAATTTAACACAATAATGCATACCACAATATAATAACACAATTTAACACATCATATAATATCATAAATAATAACATTATGATGCATGTCACAAATGCAAATACAATATGACTCGTTCCTACTCCATGGAGCTAGACACAGACATCAGAGAAAATGACTCGTAAAGAACTATTAGTACCTCAGGCTGCCCAACCAAACTATTACATTGTCCAACGTCGTGTCTATAGCCCACAGTCTAACATTGTGTAGTAGTATACAGTCCAAACGCATCGTGCACTACAGGCATTATACTAAATAGTCTCCACAAGATCTCGATTAAGAATAGGGTGTATCGAGATCATTAGTGTATTGCCAGTTACCACGACCTAGAGGAGCGACCAACTGTTCACATGTGGAATACTCCGCATGCTAATACCTCCAAGTCCACTCAATGAACCACGCTATGCTTATCACACCGACAACATGGTGTAATTCATCTCGTTAATCAATCGCCAATATCACCCAAATTGACACAACTCTTGATGCATGAATATAATTACAAAATTACCCTTAGTCTCAAAATATTACCATATTTACAAAAACGCCCTCAATCTCAAGATTTTCAAATATAGTACGTCTCCACTTGACAGTACCATATCTCAACATGTCCGTATCCACCACTTTGGCCCGACAGCAAAATTCACTGTTCCAATTAATCGCGTAGAATTTTTATCGCATTTTCACAATCGCATCACTTTTACAAACATTTTTAAATCGCATAAATATATTTTGCTATTTTTAAAATCGCGTAACGTTTTTAAATTGTTTTATCAATCACGTAAGATTTTTAAATCGTTTTCTTAATCGTAAGGCTTAAAAATCATTATTTTAAATATGCGTAAGCTATTTCTAATACTTTTAAATTTCGTAGAATATTTCCCTTACGTTATAAATTTTATTTCTGAAAACGTTCTATATTACTTGACCATTTTTAATCAATTTTGATAGTATCTTGTCTAGTAATTCTACTTAGTGATATTTTTTATGTTTTCCTTTAAAATTCCTTTGTTTTGTTTATAACTACAAAATACACCTTGAAAATTTGCTAACATACTTTAAAACTCAAAGGTAAGTGTTTTTCAAGAGTTTTGTTTATTTCTCTTTGATGCCATATTTCTAATAAACATTTATTTATTTCTTTAAGTCTTGAAAATCCATTACAAATGTATTCTTTTTAGGTTAAACAACTAGTCTACACTTAGAAAATAAATTTTTGGATTAATTACACATTAAAAAGGCATGTCGGCCGAATTTAACAAAATATTGGCATTTGATCTTTGCATCATTTTCCATCTTTTAAATCATTTTGGAATTCATTAATTTACCTAATTCCATTAAATCTTTCCTTTAGAAAATGGTTGAGAACATTTTGATTCTCTTTTTCATGGTGAAGCTGTGAGCTCCATATTTGTGTTCTTTGGAACACTCATGCAAACCTTACATGTTAATCACATCCTAATTAATAATCATGCATTTATATACACATGCAATATATTTTAAAGCTATAGACATGCATACAAACAATATCAAACACAAATAATGAAAGCATTTAAACAACCACATAAATGAATCCTTATGGATTCTTCATACACATACAATCTATTTTCTCATCACCACACAAGGTTGATGAGATTAAATCTCTCTCTTACCTTAAAGGAAGATAACTCCTTCTATTCTCCTTCCTATGAATTTCGTGACCCTCCAAGAGAACTTAAAAGATCTTAAACAAAAATTCAAAGAGTCATAACTATAGGAGACAATCATAAAACATGGATCAATCATGGCTTAGAACCTTAGAAATCAAGTTAGAAATGAAAAACAAGAATCTTCACCTTGTAGGAAAAATCTCCAAAGTGATTTTCCAAGCTCAAGATGATTTTTTTTGAAGAAACCTCCAACTAGAGATGTTCTTAGAATAATGTTTAAATTTGAGAAATAAGGTTGGATAAAATTTTAGAAGGGTGGATGTATGGTTTAGGGGTGTTGGCCGAATGGCTCTTCAAAGGAACAACAATGGTGAGTTTTTGTTCTTGAAGAGAGAAAATAGTAAGGTTAAGTGATAGAAGATGAAGAATAAAGTAAAATGCTCTCCTTTACCTAGCTTGGCCGTGAGCTTCATCAAAGGAGGTGGCCTCCTTTGTTGACTCATTCTATCACCTAATAGCCTTAGATTTGATCAAGGGTTGGATATCAAAGCTTTGCCTCCAAGTTTGTCTCTAATTGATGTAGGAAATCTAGTCATGCAAGTGACTAAGCTCTTCTTGATGGTTCTTGAATGCTCTAGCTGAATTGCTCCAAGGAGGGAGTAACTAAGTTTGTGATCATTTATGAATTCTAGTTACACTTAAGTGAAATTGATTAGTTTGATTAGTTACTAGCTTAACTATATAGTTACTTAGGTTAACTAGGTTTGTCTTGATATTTTGAGAACATTCTCTAACCAGAACTTAACTAGATAGCTAATTAGGTTACTTCATTTAGTTACTAAACAAGCTTCTTATGTTAACTTAGTTAGGGTTTAAGCTAACTTGGTTAAGCTTTCTAGTTTGATCTTAACAAGTCTAACCATTTTTGTGGACTTGATTTCTATTGGTCCAAACTTTTCAAGCATATATCGTTGACTTGTTCCTATTGGCTTAGAATTTAGTCTAGCCAGAAACGTTGACTGCTTCTCTAAATGCGGGTCCTATAGACTTTTCTGGGTCCATGGTCGTTTTGGAGAAGATTTCTATTGTTTTTGAGACAGTAGGTATTGTCAAATAAAATAATATTATAATAATATAAAATTATTTTATTACATAGTTAAATCCTAAAAATTAAAAGATTAACATTCGTATCACTTGGAATTGAGTTTAATAAGATCCCCCAACTCTGAATAATTAAAATAAGATTTTTCCAACTCGAAAATTATTATTTTCCTGACTCAGAGTAAATCACACAAAACACTCAAATATAATCATGAAACAGTCAAATAAATTTTATAACACACAGAAAAATACAAAAACAGTACATTTAGGACAATACTGTCATTTATCCAAAAGTTGGATGTTACACCCTTCTAGTTCAATAATTTTCACACGCATCAATGCCTCTTTGTTGCCGGAATTCTTCAAAGACTCATTGAGTTGCTTCAACTATAAAGACCAATGATTTTCAGCTCCTGAGCATTCTTCACCTTCTCAATATGGTGATGGTGCTTATTGTTGGTGTTTGTTTGTGCTCATGAGATTGAGAATGGTAGGTCAATTTCTTTTTTGCCATATTTGAGTAAGGGGTGCAACGATTAGAAGTAGATAGAGAGTGTGACAGTAAAAACGACGTTGATTTTGTGTGTTTGAAGAGGTTGAGGGAGAGAATTACCACATGTGCATCCACCTTGGCACTTAACGTGCCACATCACTCTCTTTGTCAATGGCTTCTAAGGTGGACCATGTAGTCAATGGACCACCAATGAACCACCAAAATAACCTGCTATAGCAGGTTACCCTAACCCTAACCACCATAACCCCAGTGGCTCCACCATGTAACCTAGTGGCGGCCACCATGTCCAAGCCACCACAACCCCAAGCCACCGTCATTCTCACCAACGACCTTCCTTCCAATGCCAAAACCACCACCATCTCTCGCCACCATCCAATTCGCTAGAATGCACCACCGCCACCAAAATCTATCCACGCTAACCACCCAACGCTAAACCACTAACCCACAACTGAGAACAACCACCAGACCTCCATTGCTAACTCAATCTACATACCAAACACACTCCAAAACAGAAGCTACCAATGAGACATCATCCACCATTAGTAACCCAACCCCAAATCCATCGTCTCGCACCATCGAACTCCACCTTGTAACCTCAACCCAAAAATTTCAAACCAATACCCAGTCAGTGATGACAACTTCATTAACTTCAACTATGGAGGAATAAAGTGCATAAAATAAGAAAACTTGGTCTCATCGTGACCTAGCCACCGGAGTTTGCCAAAAAAGCTCACCAAAAGAAAAGGAAGGAACGAGAACCCCACAACCAAACCCCACCACTACATCTCACCTTTGTCAAACTCGAACAGAGACTGCTCTCTGTCTCCATTGTGTTGCCATTCAGAGCTAGCGCTTGAACCACCGTCAATCGTTGCTATCACCGAAGAGTCGCTAGTCTCTTTTCTGTAGCTATTCGAGTCAATCTCCCTTCTGTTGTTGTTTCACATATTCCAGTCACCATGAACTGTTTCTATCATCGAGTCGACGACGGTGGTACTGTCATGGAGTTGCCATGATCGATGATGGATTGGGGTTGCCATGGTCGTTGGTGATAGCGAGGGAGTAACTTTTTGAGAGTTTTTTGAAGTAACTTGTTAAAAAGGTAACCGGTGCTTGTCTTCCACCGTTTATCTCTTTCTCATTTAATCTAATGGTCAGTCGAGTTTGAAATCTCGAACGAGATCACCGCTTGCGCGCCGCTAAAACGGTTGCATGGCCGCCGTTTCTCGTCGGCCCGCAACACTACCGAGTTTGGCAATCACACTTCCGCAGAATCAGAAACGGTGTTGCGGCCGCTGACGAAACGCAACCAAGCGTTTCACCGCAACATACGGGGCGGGGGGCGGGGGGGGGGGGGGGGAAGTGGGGTACGGGGGCGGGGGCGAGGGGGGGGAGGGGCGGAAGTGGGTACAGGGGCGGGGCGCAGGGGGGAGGGCGGAAGTGGGTACAGGGGGGGGCGGGGGATGGGGCAAGTGGGTACGGGGCGGGGCGGGGGGGGGGAGGGGGGGGGGGAAGTGGGTACGGGGGGAGGGCGAGAGGGGGAGGGGGAAGTGGGTGTGGGAGGGGGCGGAGGGGGGAGGGGGAAGTGGGTAAGGGAGGGCGAGGGGGGAGGGGGGAAGTGGGTGGGGGGGGGTGGGAGGGTGGGTGGGGGATGGGGGATGAAAAATCAGGGAGTGGGGGGAGGGGGGGCGTGGGTCTGGGAGGGGTGGGAGGGGGGGGAAATTATAAAAGAAAAAAAAAATGGAAGAAGGGGGGGGAAATTATAAAAGAAAAAAAAATGGAAGAAAATGAAAATGAAAAAATTAAATGTTAATAAGTTTTATGAATTAAATTAGTTTAAAGTATGTGTTATAATATTTAAATTTTAATTATATAATTTATTTTTAATTTAAAAAAATTACAAACACATATTTATTTATATGTAGGTTAATTTAACAATGTCACCAAAAGAAAAAATTTTAACAGAGATAAAGTAGAAGGTGCTCTAAGTAAAGATATTGGTTGGCACTTTAGAAGATTTGTATCTGGTAAAAGTAGAAATAATGTGCAATGCAAATTCTGTGGTCAAAAGTAGAAATTATCAGTATCCACCATCAAATGTTTCCTATAATCAACAACAACAAATGGAACCACCAAGAAATTCAGGATTTTTGATTATGTCTTTAGGGAGCAAGAAATAATGATAACCAAAGCGAAAGTGGAGGTTATGATCCAGCACGTCATTCTACCATGTGGTGAAGTAATCACTTATTTATGAACTTTGTTTAATATATTAGTAGCTAATGATTTGTTTATGTTGAGGTTGAGGTAATCACTCATGTATGAATTTTATTAAATATATGAGTAACTATTAATTTATTTATGATGAAGTAATCACTTATGAATTAATTTTGTTGAAAGTAGCTACTAATTTATTTATATTTTAATATTAGTCAATTAATTTATTACTTTTGAATATTTCTTATTAATGAAAAAAATTATAAATTATTAGTTATGATATATTGTCTTAAAATAGATAATTCAATCTAATTTAATCAATGAATTACGCTGGCCAATGACCGCCAAATCGCAATGTCAATGCGTAACGTCCAATCGCAAAATCGCAACGCGATAACATTTAAAACCTCTAATAACATGGTCTACCATAGGTCCATTAACTTGGTAGTCCATGTTATCCTAAGCTCCGTTAACCTTAACAGACATTAGTTAACGGATGAATTAACGTGACTCACTATTTGCTAAGTGAAAAACATTTTTGTTAATTTCGTGGAATCATCGAATAAAATAACCTACCCGATACACCAAAATCACCATTCACCAATAAATAGAATTTTTAAATGTTCGATTTGGGTTGGCTATGTGCGTGTATAGTGCCCTTATCCTGTGAGCTTGGTTTCATAGCGTTCAGAACCAGAATTCCTTTCCTGGTTTATATTTTGATATCTCTATCCATTGCTGGCGCATGCCGTAGATGGAACCGAAGTGCTGCTCCCTAATTTAACTTTCTAGGCGTATAAATTCTCTCATTCACAATCTCTGCAACACATTTTTCTCTCCCTTCAGAAACCCTAATTACCAAAACATGTCGGGCGGTTTCTTTCGAGTAAGACAAGTTCAGCGCCACTTTAAACTTGCGGTTACTTTTTTTGCATCTCAATCGAAGCTAAGTTATCTATCTATTCAGTTCTCAGATCTTATAAACAATACGTGATGAATTTTGTATGTAGGGTACATCTGCTGATCAAGACACTCGGTTTTCGAATAAGCAAGCGAAGCTGCTGAAATCGCAGAAGTTCGCGCCGGAATTGGACCATCTGGTTCGTATTTTTGACTGATTTTTATGGCGAACATTTTTCTAAATGCTTATGCTATTTGTAATAAGAATTTGGATGTGCGAGAACTTGATAAATTTAATACCTGAAAAATGATTTGTAGGTGAACATGACAAAGGTGAACATGGATGTAATAAAGCCGTGGATTACGAGAAGGGTGACTGAGCTTCTCGGTTTCGAAGATGAAGTGCTTATTAACTTCATACACGGTCTTCTGGATGCCAAGGTAATTTATCACCAACATGTTTGTCCAACTTATGGTGGGTGGATTGGGATGGCATAATCCACACCATTGTTTAGATATTTAATGATGGAATGGAGGAAAGATTCCATTCCTTTGTTTGAAAGTTCTAGTGGAATGGAATGGTAAGAATTATAAGTGTTTTGTTCATATGCCATTCCATTCCAACCCATTCCCCCCAATTTGGGGGGAAAGAAAAGAGGGGTTTAGGATGGAATGGATGTCACCCCATGTCATTCCATTCCATCCTAATTTTAAAAAACCAAAAATGGTACCTAAGCCCCTTCCATTACTTTCCACTCCATTTCATCCCTTATCCAAACATTAGTTTTTCATTGAAATACTGAATATTGGTATAATTTGCCATTCTTATTGTATTTGTTGGAAACATATGTAATTAGGTGTAATTAGTAGTACAATTGTTAGTCCCACATCATGTAAATTATGTAATTAGTTATTACTTATTGAGTATATATTCGGCCTCCGTTGTGTAGTTGAAACACACGGTTTCTTCATATGTCTCTCTCTTTTCTCTCTTTCAACATGGTATCTAGAGCCTAAAGAGAGGCAATCCTATAACCGTGCACGCCCGGTGAGCCCACTACTCTCCGGTGAAAATTTTTCCGGCCAACCGTGTTTCCCTTCCGGTTTGCCGACCTTTCTCCCTTGCCGTGACGTCTTTCCGGCCTCTTTTTCTCCCTATTTGCCGCTACCACCGCCGTCCGCCGCCTCCTTTTCGGCCGCCGACCACACCATCGGAACCGTCTCCCGCCGACCGGCCGGACCCCAGAAGCCCAGCCCCAACGTCGTCGGGACGGGCCCCCACGAGCCGCCCTTCGCCACTGCCAAACAGCCACCGCATGGCTTGTTTTCCGGCGCGTGAAGGCGCGTGAGCCACCCCCACCGGCCGCCGTTTGTACTGCCGTGATCGCCTTTCTCTCTTCTGTTTGGATCTGCCCTCGCCTTTTGTGTTCGTGACCGTTTGTCGCGACCCCCCCTTTTTGATTCGGTGCATTCAGGTACTGTTTGGTTGTTACTTACTGATCCATGGCTAATTCTACCTCCTCAGCTAGCTCTAAGGACGCCCCGAAGGCTGAGTATGCAGATTTTTTACAGTGGTTTGCACAATGTAAGTCTTTTGGTTTCTCTACTCCAACAACTGCCTTTGCCGACTTTCTGAAATGGTTTGAGCAACGTCAGATCTCTAGTTGCACTGCTTCTGTTGCACATATTGGTACTTCATTTGCTTGTCTCTCTCGTTTCCCATCCATTGGTACTTGGGTTCTTGATTCTGGTGCAACTGACCACATTTTTTGTAATAAGACTCTTTTCTCCAACCTTTCTCACAATGGTTATTTGCCTGCTGTCACTTTAGCAAATGGTTCCAAGTCTCAATCCCAAGGGATTGGCACTACCTATCCCCTCCCTTCTCTTTCAGTAGACTCTGTCCTTTATGTTCCTGGGTCTCCTTTTAATTTGCTTTCCATTAGTCGTTTGACCCGGTCTCTTGATTGTATGATTACCTTTACTAAAGACTCTGTCATTCTGCAGGACCGGAGTTCGGAACGAATACGTGGCACCGGATGTGAGTCCCATGGCCTCTACCAACTCTCCAACCCCTCTCGTGTTTGCGCTGTCAAGGATTCCCCTCTCACCATCCATGCGCAGTTGGGTCATCCTAGCCTTTCTAAACTCCAAAAATTGGTGCCCAGCCTCTCTAAGTTGTCTAGTCTCCCTTGTGAGTCATGTTAACTAAGAAAACACACCCGTAGTCCGTTTCTGGTAAAAAATCAGCAGTCGAGCGTCTTCTCCTTTTGCTTTAGTACATTCTGATGTTTTGGGTCCTAGTCGTACTGTTTCTACTCTAGGATCCAGATATTTTGTTACTTTCATTGATGATTACTATCGCTACACTTGGTTATTTTTTGTGCAAAATTGATTGGAGTTGTTTTCAATATTTCAGAACTTTTATCATGAAATTAAAACTCAATTTGGTGTTCCTATACGTAGTTTGCGTAGTGATAATGCCCGTGAGTATTTGTCTCAACCATTTCAATCCTTTATGGCTTCTCATGGCATTCTTCACCAAACCTCTTGTGCACATACCCCTCAACAAAATGGGGTTGCTGAACGTAAAAACCGACATCTCGTAGAAACAACTCGGACCCTTTTACTTCATGGTAATGTTCCTTTTCGCTTCTGGGGCGATGCAGTTCTTACTGCCTGTTATCTGATTAACCGTATGCCCTCCTCTGTGCTTGATCACCAGGTCCCTTACTCTATTTTATATCCCCATCAACCTCTGCATTCCCTACCACCTCGTATATTTGGGTCTACTTGTTTTGTTCATAATCTCACTCCTGGTCTTGATAAACTTTCCGCCCGATCTATTAAGTGTGTTTTTCTTGGTTACCATTGGTTCCAAAAAGGTTATCGTTGTTTTTCCCCTAATCTCCGACGTTACCTCATCTCGGCTGATGTTACCTTCTTTGAGTCTGTTCCCTTCTTCCAGTCTCCTTCATCGACTCTTGAGCCTATCTCTGAGGTCTTATCCGTCCCTCTTCCTCTTATCTCTGATGAGTCTGCTGCACCTCCGACCCCCTATGTTGAGCACACCACCACTACTATTCGTCCCTTACAGGTCTATCATTGTCGGCCACCACACACTCCACCAGAAGTTGCAGAGGTCAATGTGGACTCTCCTCCGATACCACTTCCTTTACCAGCTCCGGCACTGCCTCCTGACCCTCCCATTGCTCTTCGAAAAGGTATACGGTCTACTCGTAACCCTTCTCCTCATTATGTTCATTTGAGTTATCATCGCCTATCTTCTTCGCATTATGCTTGCCTTGTCTTCTGTGTCTTCTGTGTCTATTCCTAACTCTCCAGGTGACGCTTTATCTCATCCTGGGTGGAGACAAGCTATGATCAATGAGATGTGTGCCCTTCAGAGCAGTAGTACTTGGGAACTTGTTCCTCTTCCTCCCGGGAAGTCTGTGGTAGGCTGTCGGTGGATTTATACGGTCAAGGTTGACCCTGATGGCAAGATTGATCACCTTAAGGCTCGTTTGGTGAAGGATATACCCAAATTTTTGGCTTGGATTATGGGGATACTTTCTCGCCTGTGGCGAAGATGGCTTCGGTTAGACTTTTTCTGTCAATGGCTGCTATTCGCCACTTACCCCTTCATCAGTTGGACATAAAAAATGCTTTTCTCCATGGTGATCTAGAAGAAGAGGTTTACATGGAGCAACCACCAGAGTTTGTTGCTCAGGGGGAGTCTTTTGGACTAGTTTGTCGTCTTCACAAATCTTTGTATGGCCTTAAACAGTCTCCTAGGGCTTGGTTTGGCCGATTTAGTACGTAGTTCGGTAGATGACACGCAGGTGAGACCGACCACTCGCCTTCTATCGCCATTCACTCAAGGGTGTATTTATTTGATTGTATAACGACATTGTTATATCACCATGGCATAATTCAGGTAAAACAATATCTTGGTCATCACTTTCAGACCAAAGATCTTGGCAAATTCGATACTTCTTGGGAATAGAGGTGGCACAATCCAATGATGGTATAGTAATTTCACAAAAGAAGTATGCCATGGACATTCTTGAGGAAACAGGTCTGTTGAATGCAAAGTCTGTCGACACTCCTATGGATCCGAATGCTAAATTTTTACCAAATCAGGGGGAGCTATTCTCGGATCCAAGAAGATACGAAGGTTAGTTGGAAAACTGAACTACCTCACTGTTACCCGTCCTGACATCTCCTTTGCGGTTAGTGTGGTAAGTCAGTTTCTAAATTCACCTTGTGATGCACATTGGGATGTAGTGATTCGCATCCTAAAGTATATTAAAGCAGCTCCTGGAAAAGGCCTCATCTATGAAGATAAGGGACATACTCAGGTCGTTGGATACTCAGATGCTGACTAGGCAGGTTCTCCTATTGACAGACGATCCACTTCTGGGTATTGTGTACTCATTGGAGGCAACCTAGTTTCCTAGAAAAGTAAGAAGCAAAATGTAGTTGCAAGATCTAGTGCTAAAGCAGAATACCGAGCTATGGCCTCAGTCACTTGTGAACTCATTTGGTTGAAACAACTCCTCAAAGAACTTCAATTTGATGAGGTTATGAAAATGACACTCATATGTGACAATCAAGCTGCTTTGCATATAGCTTCCAATCCAGTGTTTCATGAAAGGACCAAACATATTGAGGTTGATTGTCATTTCATCAGGGAAAAGATTCTATCAGGAGACATCACCACAAACTTTGTCAACTCAAATGATCAGCTAGCAGATGTCTTCACCAAGTCCTTGAGAGGTCCACGAATAAGTTATTTGTGTAACAAGCTTGGTGTATATGATTTATATGCTCCATCTTGAGGGGGAGTGTTGGAAACATATATAATTAGGTGTAATTAGTAGTACAATTGTTAGTCCCACATCATGTAAATTGTGTAATTAGTTATTACTTATTGAGTATATATTCAGCCTCCGTTGTGTAGTTGAAACACACGGTTTCTTCATATGTCTTTCTCTTTTCTCTCTTTCAACAGTATTCATCATTTTTTCCATGAGCTGTTGTGTTTAAAAGGTGTTTTAAATCAAATGATGTGTTTTGTAAATATGCATTACATTTTTTTTTACCCGAAGTATATTTTCTTTTAGGTTGTGATAATGCAATTTTATTTGTTCTTGAAATTGCCATCATCAATGTGCATGCACTTTTTTGCTCTTTTCCTTGCTTCATTATCATTTTTTTTAATAATGTCTTTGCTTTAATTGTTGACTGGTTTGGCCATGTGTTATTTATTATAATGCAGGAAGTGAATGGAAAAGAAGTTCAAATACAAATTACTGGATTTATGGAAAAGAACACTGGAAAGTTCATGAAAGAGCTTTGGATGCTGCTTCTCAGTGCACAGAAAAATGCCAGCGGTGTTCCTCAGCAGTTATTGGATGCCAAAGAAGAAGAAATCAGGAAGAAGAAGGTGCACTTGAGTCGCGCTATGCCTTTAGTTGTGCCTTTTCTTTTGAGGTTTTTTTTGGTGGTTTCTGACAAAGCTACTTCTTATGGGTGGTTTAGGTTGAAAATGATAGGATAACAAGTGAAATTCAGAGGAAAAAAGATAAGGAAGGCAGAGAAAACATGCAAGAGAGGTTGAAGAAATTGGTAATACTACTTTGTCCATGCTGGAGTTGCATTTTTCAGAGCTGAGTTTTTGGTTTTAACTTTCGTTTGTGTTTTCATGGCATTCAGCTAGCTTCTGCAATTATTTGGGTTCATGTCCTTTACCTCAAACTACTGTAGGACGGTGGATTTGATGTGAGGAATACTGATACTGCTTCAGACCCAACCTTGAGGCCGAGAGATACAGGGGACTTCATTCAGGATGGGAAAGAAACTGACAAGAGGAATGGTGTTAGAGCAAGGAACAGGTTGTATGTTACAACGCCTCCTTTTTAAGCATTATTTGTGATGATATTTGTTTTTTTTTCCTTAGTGGGTGAAACTTCAAAGTATAATCTTAAATGGGTTTTCAGTTTCTTACTGTGGGTGGATTTGTGCATTCCATTAAGTTAATAAAGTGATGCATGTCAGGAGTGGCTAGGGCGCTAGGCATCATTTGAGCTGACAACCTAGAATCCTGATAATAATAGTAACTGAAAATATAAGTTGCACTTCATTTTACCCATAATAGGCCCTTTTATGTGCATGTTTAAACTTGGCTGACAAGTTAACAAACTTGTTGAACTTTCCTAACCATACAGTATGCCAATAGGGCTCAAAATTTACCATAATGACATTAAAATGACCTAAAATAATTAAAATAATCACTACTACAATTACGTAAAATTTTTATTCATTTGAATCCATTGTTATACAGTGATAGTTGATATTTTGGATATTGTCTTAGATATGGTGGCACTATGAAGTTTCTCAAGTGATAACAGATTACCATAAACATTTATCTTTCAACTTGTAGGGGTTAAGCTTTATTATTTGAATATTGGGTTTGGCTTGGTCTGTTTAGCAGGTGTTTTGGTAGAGAGAATCTTAGCGAACTCAACTCAGCACTTCGAAACTTCTTACTTGAGCTCTGGACTAATTAGCTGAACTCTGTTACAGGTTTTCTAGGTCCCCTCACTCACTTGCAGTCCTGACTTCACCTCATCGGTAACACCATTACAAACCAACACCTTTTAATGCATTTCCTGTCTTTTATATTGGAAGACTATAAATATATGGCATTTATTATCTTTGGCAGAGGCTCGCCTAAAAGGTCATTGAGTAAATCATTTTCAAATTCCCGAAGTTATTCAGGGTATGCTTTTATATATGCTAACTTAGTTTCTTTGACTTGATTCTGTTAGACCTCTTATTAGTAAACAATATAAGAGGAGACCTAGGCCAAATTAGTGTTGTCAATTATTATAATTAGGCTGTCAGTTATTATTATTAGTATGTCAGTTATTATTATTATTATTTCTGTGTCTATAACTGTCAAGTCTGTCTTTTGAATAAATAGAGGAAGGGAAGGGTGGGGAGATTAGGCAGTTATTTGGTAGGAATTGGAAGGGAGAGACCAAGCTCTCAAATTCTTGGAGGAAACCACCCTGTAACCACCTTTTCTATCTTTCTACTCTTCTCTTTCTTTGTTGTAATCTAATACTAAGTATTGTATTTTAATTCTCTGTTTTGAGAACAATTCTCCAGAGGATATATCAATATAGTTTGCATATTCAGTTTATATCCTAGTTATAATTACCAGTTTCTATCAACTGGTATCAAAGCAACAAGATCTTGGGGAAATTGATGGTTTCAACGTGAGGAATGGAGGCACGCATCGAGATTCTGGAGCGCGGGTTCGAAGGATTGCTGGCCATGAGGGAAAATCTGGAGAAAAATCTTGAACAGGAGAGGCTTGAGCGCTTAGAAACTCGACGGCAGTTGAATGAATTGGTAGAAACCATGAGAAGGGCTGCTGTTCGTTCTGAACAGGAGGATGATACCATCGAAGGGAGTCATGCAGAAAACGAAAATGAGGCTGGAAATCCAGTTGGATCACGGGTTCGTGAAGAACGTTGGCGAAAATTGGAAATTCCAGTTTTTGATGGAGAAGATGCATATGGCTGGACAAACCGAGTGGAAAGGTATTTTGAATTAAGAAAATGACTGAAACTGAGAAGTTACAGGCGATTATGGTGGCTATGGAGGGAAAAGCTTTAACATGGTACCAATGGTGGGAATTCTCTGCACAAAACCCAACTTGGGAAGACTTTAAATCTGCTGTAATCAAACGATTCCAACCTTCCATGATTCAAAGTCCTTTTGAATTGTTGTTAAGCCTTAAACAAACGATTCCAACCTTCCATGATTCAAAGTCCTTTTGAATTGTTGTTAAGCCTTAAACAAACTGGAACTGTGGAAGAATACCGGGAACAATTTGAATTATATGCGGGTCCTCTCAAATGTACAAAACCGGCTTATTTGCGGGGGATATTTTTGAATGGACTTAAGGAAGTAATCCGAGTAGAACTAAAACTTCATCCAGTTGAAGGCCTGACGGAGTTAATGGATTATGCACAAAGGTGGACGAGAAAAACAATGTGTTAAACAAGGGGGGCACCGAAACAAGTTATGGAGGGAAAACAATTCGAACTTACAACAATTCCCGGACTGTTACTTGGGAACCAGGAAACAAAAATCAAACACAAACCACTTCTGGTGTTGGAAGTTCAGTGGGGGAGGGGAGTAGTACAAGAACTACTGCATTTTTCAGGGGAAGGGGATTTAAAAGATTAACCGATGCTGAATTGCAGGAGAAAACAAGAAAAGGGCTCTGTTTTAGATGTGATGAAAAGTTTAGCCCTGGCCATGTGTGCACAAATAAACAGTTACAGGTGCTATTGTTAGAAGAAGAAGAAGGAGATACTGATGAAAAGGAGGAGAGATCCGAGGAACAAGAACCTGAAATGGAGATGAAATCTCTGCAGTTGTCTTTGTATAGTATTGCAGGGATCACTTCTAAGAAATCTATCAAGTTATGGGGAGAATTGGGTGACAAGCAAGTGGTAGTTTTGATAGATTGTGGAGCTTCCCACAATTTCATATCTTCCTTGTTGGTGAGAGAAGAGAATTTGCAAGTGGATAATACTTTGCCTTATACGGTGGAAGTAGGAGATGGAAGAAAGATTCCTTGTGAAGGGGTGTGCCCTCAATTGAAGTTGTTGGTGCAAGGGCTGGAAACTCAACAAGATTTCTTTATGTTTGCATTACGGGGGGTGGATATGGTATTGGGAATGGAGTGGTTATCTAGTTTGGGTGAAATCCGAGCCAACTTTAAAGAATTAATCATTAAAGTTCCCAAAGATGGAGGTTTTCATGTATTAAAGGGAGAACCAGAATTGTCACGTACACAAGCTTCCTTCAAATCAATTCTCAAAACACTCAATAATGAAGGACAAGGATTTCTGCTGCAGTATCAAAGTTTACAAAACGAATCTGACCGCAATACATCACCACCTGAATGGTTAGAAGCAGCTTTGGTTGAGTACAAAGAAGTTTTTCAGGAACCACAAGGGTTACCTCCATCTAGAAGACATGATCATGCAATTATTCTTAAAGAGGGAGCCAACATTCCAAATCTCAGGCCTTATAGATATCCACATTATCAGAAAAATGAGATTGAAAGGTTAGTCGATGATCTGCTTAATTCTGGTATCATTAGACCAAGTGTCAGTCCTTATTCTAGTCCAATTATTTTGGTAAAGAAGAAAGATGGGAGCTGGCGTTTTTGTATAGATTATAGGGCTTTAAATAAAATTACAGTGCTTGACAAATTTCCTATCCCCATTATTGATGAATTGTTGGATGAACTTGGTGGGGGCAACAATTTTTTCAAAGTTAGATCTCAGATCTGGTTATCACCAGATTAGAATGAAAGAAGGAGATATTCCTAAAACTGCTTTCAGAACTCATGAAGGGCATTATGAGTTTGTTGTGATGCCTTTTGGACTCACTAATGCCCCTTCTACCTTTCAATCCTTGATGAATGAAGTGCTTAGACCATTTTTAAGAAAATTTGTCCTAGTTTTCTTTGATGATATTTTGGTCTATAGCAAAACTATGGAAGAACATTGCAGGCACATACAAGTAGTTCTGGCACTATTGAAGGAGCATCAATTGTTTGCCAATAGGAAGAAATGCACTTTTGGGCAGACCCAATTTCAGTATCTTGGGCATATCATATCCGCTAATGGGGTGGCAGCAAATCCTAAGAAGGTTGATGTTATGTGGAATTGGCCTACACCAAAAGATATTAAGGCTTTGAGAGGATTCTTGGGTCTTACAGGTTACTATAGGAGATTTGTGAAAGATTATGGCAAGATAGCTCGACCCTTGACATAACTTTTGAAGAAAGACAATTTTCAGTGGACTCTGGAAGCACAGGCAGCCTTGGAACAATTAAAGAAAGTGGTGGCAGCCTTGCCTATTCTCACTGTTCCAGATTTTTCTAAGGTCTTTACCATAGAGACTGATGCTTCAAATAAGGGTTTGGGGGCAGTTCTATTACAAGAAAGGAGACCAGTGGCTTTTCTTAGTCAGACTTTATCAGATAGAGCACAGTCCAAATCAGTTTATGAGAGGGAATTGATGGCTATTGTAATGGCTATTTAGAAGTGGAGACATTACCTTTTGGACAGACATTTTGTTATTCTTACTGATCAGAAAAGCCTCAAATTTCTCACAGATCAACGTGTTTTGGGTTAAGAACAATTCAAGTGGACTTCTAAACTGATGGGGTTAGATTTTGAGATTCAATACAAACCTGGAACAGAAAATGGTGTTGCAGATGCCCTCTCTAGAAGGATGACTTATGCAGCTTTATCCACAGTTCAATTTGATGAATTGGAAGCATGGGAGACAGAAGTTCAAAATGATCCCCGGTTGCAAGGTGTGATTCAAGACTTGTTGCAAGATGTTGCCTCTCATCCAAGTTTTACCTTTCAAGACAGGAAGCTGTTTTATAAAGGACGACTAGTGCTGCCTAAAGGATCTTCTAGAATCCCTATACTCTTGAAAGAGTTTCATAATTCGGCCATAGGGGGACATTCGGGTTTCTTCCGAACCTACAACAGACTTTCTGCCATTGTCTATTGGGAAGGAATGAGAAAGGACATTCAACACTATGTTGCTACTTGTGAGGTCTGTCAATTGAATAAATATCAGGCTTTGTCTCTTGTTGGTTTATTACAACCACTCCCTATACCTACACAGGTTTGGGCTGATGTGTTTATGGATCTCATAGAAGGACTACCTAAAGCTCAGGGCAAGAATGTGATCTTGGTAGTAGTGGACAGGTTAACTAAGTATGTTCATTTCATGGCCCTTAGTCATCCGTTTACTACTAAGGATGTTGCTGAAATCTTTATCCAAGAAGTGGTCAAATTACATGGGTTTCCTTCAACCATTGTGTCAGATAGGGACAAGATCTTTCTTAGTCATTTTTGGTCTGAATTATTTAACCATTGTGTCAGATAGGGACAAGATCTTTCTTAGTCATTTTTGGTCTGAATTATTTAAGATGGTAGGTACCCAATTGAAGGTTAGCTCTGCTTATCATCCACAAACAGATGGACAAACTGAAGTGGTAAACAGATGTTTGGAGACTTATTTGAGATGCCTTACAGGGACTAGACCCAAACAATGGCCTCAATGGCTGAGTTGGGCTGAATTTTGGTTTAATACCAATTACAATAGTTCCTTGAAACTAACCCCATTTAAGGCTCTTTATGGCCGAGAACCTCCTCATTTGCTCAAGGGGGCTACTATTCCATCAGTGGTTGAGGAAGTCAATTTGATGACTCAAGACAGAGACCAACTTCTTCATGATTTGAAAGGAAATTTGGTGAAGGCTCAGGCTCAAATGAAGGCTTATGCAGATCAATCCAGGCGCCCTGTTACATTGGGCATAGGTGATTGGGTCTACTTGAAATTGCAACCATATAGGTTGAGATCTCTTGCTAAAAAGAGGAATGAAAAGTTAAGTCCTCGTTTCTATGGACCTTATCAGATTGTTAAACAAATTGGCCCAGTAGCTTTTAAATTAGCTCTTCCACCAGAAAGCAAAATACATCCTGTATTCCATGCTTCCTTGTTGAAGAAAGCTCTATCTCCATCAGCTACACCACAACCCCTTCCACCAATGCTTTCTGATGACTTAGAATTACAAGTTTTCCCTGCTGAAGTCAAGGCTGTTCGCAACACTGCGGCTGGCAATGCTGAAGTTTTAATTCAATGGCAAGATCTTCCCGATTTCGAAGCCACTTGGGAACCGGTTGCAACTATCATGGAGCAATTTCCTTCTTTTCACCTTGAGGACAAGGTGACTCTTTTGGGGGGGAGTATTGTTAGACCTCTTATTAGTAAACAATATAAGAGGAGACCTAGGCCAAATTAGTGTTGTCAGTTATTATAATTAGGCTGTCAGTTATTATTATTAGTATGTCAGTTATTATTATTATTATTTCTGTGTCTGTAACTGTCAAGTCTGTCTTTTGAATAAATAGAGGAAGGGAAGGGTGGGGAGGTTAGGCAGTTATTTGGTAGGAATTGGAAGGGAGAGACCAAGCTCTCAAATTCTTGGAGGAAACCACCCTGTAACCACCTTTTCTATCTTTCTACTCTTCTCTTTCTTTGTTGTAATCTAATACTAAGTATTGTATTTTAATTCTCTGTTTTGAGAACAATTCTCCAGAGGATATATCAATATAGTTTGCATATTCAGTTTATATACTAGTTATAATTACCAGTTTCTATCAGATTCATCCGTCTCTTTTGCCATTCATTAGCCTAATCTGATGGGATATTAATTGTGCAACTTAACCAGCTGATGGATTTTAGTTTTGATCCCGATCTCATTTAGTCATCATTAATGATTATAATAGTGCTATTTCATTTTCCGTTGGATTTGTCACATTGTACAAATGAGTTTTTGTTATTTAGTGGTAGACACAGGTCAAGGAGTATATCCAGGTCGCCAGAAGCTCGAGGACGCTCCCATTCTTCTGAAAGGATACACCGTTCTCCACGAAGACGATCTATTTCTCCTCGTAGGCATTCACCATGGCGATCTCCTCCTCGCAGGGGATTATCTTATGCAAGACGAAGATCCAGATCCCGCTCAAATTACAGATCACCATCTCCTGTGCGACGTAGGATGCATTCTCCATTTCACCGCAGTTCACCTTTTCACCGACGCAGAACACCCTCTCCTGTACAAAGACGTAGATTGCCTTCTCCAGTGCGTCAACATAGATCACCATCACCTGCAAGACGGCGAAGGTCACCCGTCCCTTGGAGAAAAAGATCTCCAGTCATGCGGCGTAGGTCACCTTCCCCTTGGAGACGAAGATCTCCAGTCATACGGCGTAGATCACACACTCCCATGCAGCGAAGGTATGGGAGTAGAACTCCACGACGCAGGTCTCCATCTCCTTCACAGCATCGATCACCTGTTTCTGGGAATAAAAGATTGCCAAGTCCCTTCCCACGTAGGTCTCCTTCTCCAGATGAATGGGGTTCTCAATCCCGAATAAGGCATGTATCTCCATCTCCAGTTAGGAGAAATTCTTCAAGACGTCAAAGAACTCCTGTGCAGTCTTCTATGGGGAGAGTCAGGTATATTATGTGACACTTAGTGGAATGTTTGTATAATTTTGTTTGTCTTGAATGTGTGAGATTTTAATGTGATCATAATAAAACTGTTTAAAAGAAATATTTCAGATGTAGAATCATTTATACAATTTTGAAGTATATCGGTACGGTTTAGAATCATCTATATTATGATGTCTATACCAAACCTGTATGAAACTGCAAAATATTGCAGAATGATAGTTTTAAGTTTTAACTAGGTTTTGTTCTTGCTAGGAAATTTATGAAATTTGTGGGGATACCTATGTTGCAGAACGCTAGAAATATTGTCACCTGAGGCTCATCAACCCTCTAATACTTTGCGGTCTGTACATAGAGATAAGGATTTGAACTCTTCACATTATAAATCACAAGATTCAATATCCACGGCTGAGAAGTCTCCAATTCGATCAGTATCTCCACAAGCACGGAATAGGACCAGCAGTGAAGATAGGAGGTAATTTTCTTGAATTCTGATGCAATGTTCTTATCTAGTCTACTCATCGTTGCATAGAGTTGGTGTGTTCATACATGTTTTATTTTTTGAAAATGTTTAGTCCAAATGAGAGCCTGCGGAAGCAAAGAGGGGAGAAGTTGACCAATGAAAGAAGCTTGAGTCCCCCTGAGAAACCAGGAACCCAAAAACGTAGTCAATACAGCAAAGAGACAAGTGAAGGAGCAGAAGAAACACATTATTCTAGGTTTGTATATTAATTGGATAACTTTTATTTACTTGGTGTTATTTATTTGTAGAATGTAAAATACTGTGATACATTTATTCAATTTTCTGCTTACTGTTTTTTTTTTCATTCTTTTCTCTGCCTCTTGGGTAGAGAGAGCAGGGATCCTAAATCAAGGTCATCACAAAAGAAATCAAAATATTCATCCCCTGTTAGTAAGAAAAAAGATTCAGTTGCAAAGTTTCATCGTGAAGAAGAATTCTCTCCTGAAAGGGCAGCTGGTCATATGGCTTCTGAATATCGTGGTTATGATGAAAACATTGATTGGAGCAAGAAAGGTCAGGAGATAAAAAGGTAATTTGGTTGGCATACTGCAGTTGTTCCAACTAATTTGAATGAATGTGCACTACATACATTTGTCTGATAATGCAAAATTTCTTTTACAGTTATAAATCTTCTGGAAAGGGGGATGAAACTCCAGCTCAACAGAAGTCACCAATGAATAAAGAATCTTTTTCTCGTGAGAGGGCTTGTGAATCATATGCTGTAGATATTAAAAAATCTGATGACAAGGATCATTCCCATTCAAACCATGCCAAGGATAGTAATCCGCGCTGCAAATCAGACACAACTCAAAGTCTACTTGGAAAAGTGGATCGTGTCAATCAGAGTGCTTCAAATGATTCCAGTTCTGACGGAAGTGACAAGCATAGAAGGAAAGGAAAGGATAGGAGAAAGCATAAAAGATCTGAGAGAAAATTTGTGACTTCGGATGAAGATTATAGTCATGATTCTGAGTTAGAGAATAGGAAAGAAGCTAAGAGGAGGAAAAAGGAGGAGAGGAAGTTGCGGAAGGAAGATAAGCGTCGGAGACGTGAAGAGAGACGACGCAGAAGGGAAGAACGGCGTGCTGAGAAGCTGAAAATGAAGAGCAAAACAGATGATTATATTTCAGACGTCGATGAAGCTAGAAGAATTGATTCTCATCGAAGTGATAATGAAGAGACACTGTTTGAGCAAAAGAAGCTTGAGTTTGAGTTACGGAATAAGGCTCTTGAATCCCTTAAAACAAAGAAGGGCACGAATCACTAATTACAACACTTTTCAGTTTAAAGTTGTTTGATCTTTAAGACCTTATTGACAAATATCTCTTCAGCTTCTTTAGCTTTTCAAGTGTCTTTTTTTTTTTATTCATTGGTAAATGTTTGATGTAGTCTATCTTTACTTCTGGCAGTGGAAATGGATAAATGATGATTTCTGAGCAAAATCTGTTCAGTGCAACTTTATATAGACATTGCCCCTATATTTACTGGTACTTTTTGTCTTCCCATAATTGGGAGTTCCCCTTTTTTGGTGTATTTGGGGTCTGTCTTTTTAATTTTGAGCTGCTCATCTTGCTTTGTTGTAGTTTCTCCTTCGTTTTCTTTCTTTCTTTCTTTTTATCTTGGTACCCATTAGCTTTTGATGTGGTTGGTAGTGTTGACTAGTTTTTCTTTTTAGACAAGATTAATCATGAAGGTCTTATCAATATACTTGATGTGTTAGAATTACTTGAGAAAAATTCTCTCAACACTCATTCAATATATACAACAAAGAATTATATAAATGGGATCAACCAATATCCCATAATAATAGGAGTTTCTTAAATTATAAGAATATAGTTAATTAAAGAAAAAAATCAAATCAAAATAGAATCTTATTTTAATTACAATCAAATTAGAATATATAATAATCAACATTTTTTCTCAAGTTGGTGCATATACATCATAAGTATCAAGCTTGTTATATATGTATGTCATTCTTGGATCCCGTAAAGCTTTGGTGAGAACATTTGCAAGTTGATCATTAGAGTTTACAAATGAAGTATTGATCCCCCTGAAAGAAGTTTTTCTCGAATGAAATGACAATCAATTTTTATATGTTTAGTTCATTCATGAAAGACAGGATTGGAAACAATGTGCAAAACTGCGTGATTATCACAAATCAGTTTCATAAAGCCTATCTCGCAAAACTTCAACTTTTTAAGTAAATGTTTTAGCCATATAAGTTCACATGTAGTGAGAGTCATAACCCAGTATTATGCTTCTGCAATTGATCTTGCGACTACATTATGCTTTTTACTCTTCTAAGAAATAAGATTACCCCCAACGAAAACCCAATATCCAGAAGTTGGCCTCATATCACCAGAAGATCCTGCACAGTCTACATCTGTGTAGGCAACAATGTATCTGTGGCCTCTGTTCTCATATATTAGCTCATTTCCAAGATATCCCTTGATATATCATAAGATGCAAACTACTACATCCCAACGACTATCACAAGGGGAGTTAAGGAACTGACTTACAATACTAACAACAAATGATATATCTGGTTTGGTCATAGTGAGATAATTCAACTTTCCCACCAACCTCCGATATCTTCTTAGGTCTGAGTATGACTCTCCCTGATTTGGCATAAGCTTAACATTTAGATCTATAGGAATATCGACTGGCTTATAATCTAGCATCCCAATTTCTTCCATAATGTTAAGTGCATATTTTCTTTGACATATGACAATGTTTGTCTTTGATTGAGCAACTTCGATCCCAAGTAAATATCTTAACCTGTCCAAATCCTTGGTTTGGAAATGTTGGAACAAGTGTTGTTTTAGACCATTGATCCCTTCATGATTATTACCTGTGATTACAATATCATCCACGTAGACCACAAGATAAATGAACTTATTAGACAATGAATGTTTATAGAACACAGATTGGTCCACCTCACTACGGACCATACCAAACTATTGTATGATGTTGCTAAACCTCCCAAACTAAGCTCGAGGAGATTTTAGGCCATATAATGACTTCCTCAGTTTGCAAACAAGACCCGACCCCCCCCTGAGCAATAAACCTAGGTGTTGCTCCACATAAATCTCCTCCTCCAAATTACTATGTAAAAAGGCATTTTTAATATCCAACTAATACAAAGACCAATAATGCATGGCAACCAACGACAAAAAGAGACTAACATAAGCTATTTTAGCAACAGGAGAGAAAGTATCACCATAATCGAGACCATAAATTTGAGTGTACCTTTATCATAAGACGAGCCTTCAACCGATCCAATGTGCCATTGGAACTAACTTTGACAGTGAAAACCCAACAATATCCAACCATAGACTTCCCAGGAAGAGATTGAACAAGAGTCCATGTATGGTTAGATTCTAGGGCTGTCATCTCATTAAGCATAGCCTGTCACCACCCAAGATGGGATAATACTTCCTAAACTGTTTTAGAAATAAAAATGGACGACAAGGCAGAGACAAAGGTATAATGGGAAGAAGATAAACAATGATAACTCAAAAAATTATAAATGGGATAAAGATTACGAGAAGAACGAGTACATTTGCGAAGAGCGATGGGTAGGTCAGTTGGAGGCTCAGGTTGGGCCAAAATAGGTGAAGACGCAAGAGCATAAGGTGAATCACTGGTGTCTGGAATAGGGCAGCCTCCAGAATCTCAGGACGTGGACGACGTTGGAATGTGAGACAAAACGACTGGATAGGATACTCTGAGGCCGGTGAATTTTCAGGCATTTGTGGCACAGAAGGAAAAGAGATGGGAGAATCGAAAGATGGAATAAGTAATACCTGAGAGACAGATTCTTGCACAATTGGTGAGACAAAATAAGGTGTATCCTCAAAGAAGGTGACATATGCGGAAATGTAAAAATGATGGGTGGACGGAGAATAACACCTGTACCCCTTTTGGACATGAGAATAACCGAGAAAGACACACTTCACAACATAGGCATCTAACTTGTCTAAGCCTGGAGCAACATTATGGACAAAACAAGTAGAACTGAAAACACGAGACGGAACAGTATAAAGGGATTCTTTAAGATATAAAAGAGAGTGAGGAATCCGACTATTAAGAACAGAAGATGGCATACAATTTATTAAATAACATGCAGTGAGAACAACATTACTCCAAAATTTTAAAGGGACACCTAGGTACAAATAAAACTGAATTCAAAGATGGAAAGGGAAGAGGTGAAGCTTGACTAATACCAGTGACCATTGTTTTAGAGCCATCAACAAAAGTGAAGTGATGTGGTGTTTTGGGAGAGGATAAGGTGGAAAAGAGGGAATAATTACCTGTTATATGATCAGAAGTACCATAATCCAAAATCCAGGAACCAACAAGAGATGAATGAGATAAACAAACCGTAAAATTACTAGTATTGGCTATAGTTGCTGAAGATAAGGCTTGTTGACTGGCCTTAAGTTAAAGATACTCCTTGTATTCACTGACTGAAAAAAGAAACTAATTGTCACTTCCAAATTTAATTTTCTTATCAACAGAACCCGATGTCTGATACTGTGTTACATTCGATGTCTTTTCAAGAAAACCATGCAGAGAATAACACTTGTCTTGAGTATGTCTCGTGCGCTTGCAATAAGAACACTGAGAACTATCACTTTTACCACGACCACCTCTTCCACCACGCCCACAGCCTCAGCCTTCACGATCTACTGAGTTTGAGACAGAAGCTGAAGATTCTGAAACTGTTTGAGAACCAATACTAGATGTCTCCTCTGATGAAGGAACGCGAAGTAAACGATCAATGAGTTCCTCCACCGTAGGAATATTAGGATTGGTCAAACATTGATTTCGAACAGATTCAAATTTTTTATGTAGATCGTGGAGAACGAAGACCATATACAAGTTATCAAGTTTTTCTAGTACCTTTGTAAGATCATCACATAATAGGATGAGTTTGATGTCTTCGATGACTCACTGTGCTCTGTTTACGTAAGAAGGAAGGTTATGGCCTGTCATCTGGAGTGTGGCCAGGTTATGGACAGAATCATAGAAGCGTTGTATATAATTAGAATACACACTTAAGCCTTCTTCCATATGTCATGACATGTTTTATAAGAACGAAAGTGCACCAATAACTTCTAATTAATAGATTGTCATAGTAAAGACACTAACTGATAATCAGCCCTTTTCCACTCATCACGCACATCAGCAGCAATGTCTGCTTCCTTCTTGGTGAGGTGCTTATAGAGACCTTGACCTAAAAACCACACCTCAATAGCGTTACAAAATTCTTATCATTAAGTTTCTCTGAGGTTATAGTAGGGCTGACAGAGAAGGCAAACAAAATGAGATTTTTCTTCGCAGGTCCATAAATGTCAGAGGTGGCAATAGATGAATGGGTTGCAGAAGTCATTATGGAGATAGAAACTGACCCATGAAGTCAACAGGGGGTCAACTGGACAAACGACCACCAAAACAGAAAAAAGGAGACGCTGACAAGCAGAACGGGACAAGCAGCGAGCCAAACACGCCGTTAGGATGAGATGAAAAAAGCCACATGTGAGGGCGCGTGGCAAGGGCCTCCAGAGAGCTGCTTGGAAGGACCACCGATTGGATGCTTTTGAGACAATTCGTGCCCTCACCTTGGTGGTGGAGGGTCCAAAGGTTAGGGTTCTAGTCGTGACAGTGACTTAGAACCGCGACAGGGATCAAAGACGCATCCCTGGTTTGAAACCTACTCTGGATACCAACTTGATGTGCTGGAATTGCTTGAAAGAAATCTTCTCAGCACTCATTCAATATATACAACAAGGAATTACAAAGGGGATCAACCAATATCCCATAATAATAGGAGTTTCCTAAACTATATGGATATAGTTAACTAAACAGAAAAATCAAATCAAAATTTAATCTTAATCTAATCAGAATATATAATCAGAATATACAATAATTAATAAATATTATTTATGAGGTTGATACTAAATTATCTTTCTGGTCCATTGATAGATGAAATTTATGTCAAACCTATGAAGCACAGACACAAACACGGACATATGAACGCACCAAATTCAAAAATTGTAGCACACACACACACACACACACACACACACACACACACACACACACACACACACACACACACACACACACACACACACACATATATATATACTTAATGCTTTTTGCTGGTTGGTTTCATTATCACAAAGCTGCTCCAAAATTGGCTTGGTTCCAAGATGTAGAATCTATGTTGAATCACCATTTGGCAGGGCTACTAGGACTGGGGTCTCTTTCTTGGGCGGGGCATCAAGTACATGTCTCTTTACCGATTAACCAATTTCTAAATGCTGGAGTAGATCCCAAAGAGATCCCACTTCCTCATGAATTTATCTTGAATCGGGATCTTTTGGCTCAACTTTATCCCAGTTTTGCCGAGGGAGCAACCCCATTTTTCACCTTGAATTGGTCAAAATACGCGGAATTTCTTACTTTTCGTGGAGGATTGATCCAGTAACTGGCAGTCTATGGTTGACCAATATTGCATACAATCATTTAGCTATTGCAATTCTTTTTCTCGTTGCTGGTCATATGTATAGGACCAACTGGGGTATTGGTCATGGTATAAAAGATATTTTAGAGGCCCATAAAGGTCCATTTACAGGCCAGGGTCATAAAGGTCTATATGAGATCCTAACAACGTCATGGCATGCTCAATTATCTATTAACCTAGCTATGTTAGGCTCTTTGACCATTGTTGTAGCTCACCATATGTATTCTATGCCTCCTTATCCATACCTAGCTACCGACTATGGTACACAACTGTCATTGTTCACACATCACATGTGGATTGGTGGATTTCTCATAGTTGGTGCTGCTGCACATGCAGCCATTTTTATGGTAAGAGACTATGATCCAACTACTCGATACAACGATCTATTAGATCGTGTCCTTAGGCATCGCGATGTAATCATATCACATCTCAACTGGGTATGTATATTTTTAGGCTTTCACAGTTTTGGTTTGTATATTCATAATGATACCATGAGCGCTTTAGGGCGCCCCCAAGATATGTTTTCAGATACCGCTATACAATTACAACCCGTCTTTGCTCAATGGATACAAAATACTCACGCTTTAGCACCAGGCACAACGGCCCCTGGTGCAACAACAAGCACCAGTTTGACTTGGGGGGGTGGTGATTTAGTGGCAGTGGGCGGCAAAGTTGCTTTGTTATCTATTCATTAGGAACTGCAGATTTTTTGGTCCATTATATTCATGCATTTACAATTCATGTGACGGTATTGATACTCCTAAAAGGTGTTCTATTTGCTCGTAGCTCACGATTGATACCGGATAAAGCAAATTATATATATATATATATATATATATATATATATCAAATTAAATTAAAGAACTTGGTTTATGTATATACATAATTGCAAAATTTTAAGAAAAAAAATTTATAATTCATTAATATTCATTTCTATAAGTTTGAAGATTTATAATATTATAATATATATTATATATGACAATATTTGCTACCTAATAAGCCCCTACCAAAAAATATGAAGCATAATTTCTATTGATATTTTTTAAAAAATCTCTTAAACTAACTTCTCCTAATTGAACTAACCATGTACAAGTACATGTGCATAAAAAAAATTAACTAGAGAGAATAGTAGTGTGAGGCAAGCTTTGGTGACAATGAAGTGGACGACTTAGTACGAGCAGAGGTAGAAGGAGCAGATGAAAATAGTAGTGTGTAAAAATATAAAACTTAAATGTCTAATAGTGACCTGTAAAAATATAAAACTAAAAATACTGGTATGTGAAAATAGTGGTTTTGGACGTCAATCATGTGATTGGGCTTGGGTAGGTTATGGACTTACTAATTGAACATTAGTCATGAAAATTATGTTTTTTTAAACAAATATTAATGAACCGTGTCATAGACATGTCCAAGCGTGTCCGAACTACATTTTTGACGTGTCCAAGCAAAAAATAATAATCTTTTTAATCAGACACATGCGAACATGTAAGACACGTGTATCGTACGAGCGTCCCAATGTATCTGACACGGATATGTATTCAACACGCGAACACGTCTAAAAAACGGAGTATCCGTGCTTCATAGATATCAACTCTAGATGACTTGGTGAGCAGATCATGTGTTCTTGGATCGGTTTGGATCAGTTTTGAGGCAAAAAACCATCCGATCCAAACAAAGTAAGTATCATCGGTTCGGTTTGGATTAGATGAATTCCAATAACTAAACCGATCCAATCCAAACCGATTTTAATCGGTTTGGATTGGATTGGATAATTTGGTTTCTAATCAATAATGCAATTTAAATGAAAACAATACACAACAATAACAAACAATACACAATAACAAGGAGGCAGATCTGAAAGGGGGGACGCGGTGGAGCCGCACGGTGGGGGAAAGGGGATGGGGCCGAAGTGGAGGGGGGGAGGCGCGGATCCGGTCCGGAGGAAGATCGGGGGGTAGGCGCAGATCCGGAGGCGGATCTAGGGGCGCGGTGGAGCAACACAGGTGGGGAAGGTGGGATGGGGCCGAAGTGGGGGGCGGAGCCACGGTGGGGAAGGAGGGGATGAGGCCAGGCAGGCAGGGCGCGGTGGAGCCACGTACAAGCGCGGTGGAGCCACGTACGGGCGTGGGGGGGGGGGGGGGGGGGGAAGGGTGGATGGGGCTCGATACATGGGTTTGAAAGAGAGAAAGGGGAAGGGGAAAGGGGGGAAGCTGAAAGAATGAAAGAGGATGTTGAAAAAAGAGGGAGGTCGTGGGATACTGGGATAGGAGAGCAGCAGGTAAATGAAATGAGATATTATGGGCATTTAAGTAAATTTATGTGTATATTTAGTGTAGTAATCGGTTCAGTTCGGTTTTATAAAATTGAACCGAAAATCGAACCGAACCGATCAGTTTTTCAAAATTTTCATCTAAAACAATCCAATTTATTGCGATTTTTGTCGATTTTTGATTTTTTTTTGAATTGATTTGGATCTGAACACCCCTAGATCATGTGCCGATCTATATTTTGAACTTCAATTCAGGTGAAGTGTTTCATTCATTTTGCCATTTTTTCAGGCTGCTCTAGAAGAACTTCGTGTATATATATATATATATATATATATATATATATATATATATATATATATATATATATATATATAAGCCACATATCTAGTGAGAAGCGTATTTATTGTGAGAGGATGAGAAAAATAAATCTTGATCATATAACTATACATGAATAGTCAAGATTAAAAATTACTTAAAGGTCATGTGACCACTTAAAAAAGTCACATACATTTATATTATAATCTTGACCATTCATATAAGATTTAATAATCAATATTTATTTCTCTCACCTCTTACAATAAATATTTCTCTCATCAAAATAAGTTCATATATATATATATATATGAATTCCTTTCCCACTGTATATTTGTTTAAGCTTTATCTAATGATGGCATCTCGAGAGTTGTTCCTGGACTATATTCTGGAATTCTCTGCAGTGCTATATATTTTTTGATCCATCCTGAGATTGATACTTGATACAGCTGCTTGTCTTGCAGATGTGTGTTGTAAACTCGTAATGCGTACTTGTGTGAGAATATTTGAACATACCATTTTAGCATTCTGGTGGTTTTTCTCTTGGTAGTGCAATAAATTGTTGTTTGTGTTCCTGCGTCATTGTAATGATAAGACCGCTTTCTTTTTTCTTTTTTCTTTTTTTCCTGTTCTGATCTGAATTTGGCTGGCCCTAATAGCAATATCAATCCTTCAAGGTCCATTCCACTATCATGTTGGGTGTAAGTATAGCTTTATGCAGGTACGGTTTAGCAATCCTATTCTCTTGAATCGGAACCCACATTCCCTGGCATCATTGATAATCCTAAGGTCTAATTCAAATTATATTTATCTTTCTTTGTCATTTTTTAGGGAAAATAGTGTAAGAATTAAGCATAAAATAAGAGAGATATGTGTAATTTCTTAAAAATAAAAAGATGTTAGATATAAGAACAATACATAAGTAAGGGATATGAGTATAATTTTTTAAACAAAAAGAATATCAAGTGTAATAAATATTAATTTTAAGGGAGGATAGTGTAATTATTTCTAATCCTAATTATGATGGCAACAATTTGCACTTGTTTGAGAAATAAAAGACAGAGAATATATTGAAATGTTTCTTTTTTGTTTTATTATTTAAAAAAGAAGTGGTATAAAAATGATGTGAGAAAAATATTGTTTTCAAAATCGAACCGACCGGATCAGCCGGTTGGAGTAGGAAAATTGAGAATTGATCTTTCAACTGGTCTGGTTAAGCCTCCAAAATCAATATGTTGAGAACGAATGAACTAGTCACGAATCGGCCAAATTACTTAAACCAATTGCGGTTTGGGAGGTTGGACCGGTTTTAGTTTAACTTGGAAATTTGTAAAAATTTCTCTATGGATTGTTGAACTTGGGTCCTAGAGTGTATGAGAGCTTGCAACTACTAAGTTAATACTCTTGTTGTGTGATGAGGTCATTTTATTTAATATATTGTATTGTCAATAAATATGAAATAAATGTTTAAAAACTTAAGAGTCAAGATTTACCTAGATCATATTTTATATTAAAGGACATTATACCACTATGGAATTTGATTATTTTTGTAAAACTCTTTAATGATTTATTATATTATTGATAATTTTTTTTATTTTTACTTATATACTTCACATATATTTGTTATTTTTTTAATATAATAAAATTTTAATTCGACCTTGAATCAACTTCTACCTGACCTTAAAACTTTAAATCTTTTTTTTTTTTTTCAATTCAATGACCGATCTAATTATAAAAAAATTAGAAGAAAATTATATGCAAATATATATATATATATATATATATATATATATATATATATATATATATAATATATAGGAGGATCAACTTATGTAGGTGTAAGTTTTTTTTGACTTACATTCATTTTCAAATTGTTAGATTCACTTTCATCTAATGGTTATTTTTTAACGAAATAATCTCAATCATTAGATGAAAGTGGATCTAACGATTCATGTAAGTCAAAAAACTTACACCTGTTGAACCGATTCCTCATATATATATATATATATATATATATATATATATATATATATATATATATATATATATATATATATATATATATATATATATAGGGAGGATCAACTTATATCGGTGTAAATTTTTTTTGACTTACACTCATTTTCAATTTATAGATTCACTTTCATCTAATGGTTGAGATTATTTAATTAAAAGTAACCATTAGATAAAAGTAGATCTAACGGTTAAAAATAAGCGTAAGTCAAAAAAGACTTACACTAGTGTAAGCCGATCCCCTCTATATATCATATATATATATATATATAATATCTTATTCAGGTGAGAAGAGTGTTTATTGTGAGAGGTGAGAGGAGTAAATGTTGATCATTAGATCTTACATGAATGATCAAGATTAGAACATAGATGCATGTGACTTTTTTAAGTGGTCACATAATCTTTAAGTAACTTTTAATCTTGACCATCCATGTATGGTTGTATGGTCAAGATTTACTCCTCTCATCCTCTCACAATAAAAACTCCTCTCACTATATATATATATATGATCTTACTCAGGTGAGAGGAATGTTTATTGTGAGAGGTGAAATGAGTAAATGTTGACCATTGGATCTTACATGAATGGTTAAGATTAGAACATAAATACATGTGACTTTTTTAAGTGGTCACATGACCTTTAAGTAACTTTTAATCTTGATCATCCATGTATGGTTGTATGGTCAAGATTTACTACTCTCATCCTCTCACAATAAAAACTCCTCTCACTAGATATGCCCCTATATATATATATATCCGCTTTTGACTCAGATAAATGAGATTGTTAATGTTGTATCCATATTAGTACTTTTTTTAACCTAAAATGAGTTACACGGACTGATTTTTCAATAAACAAAAGGGTAAGTTTAATTATAATTCCGTGTCTTGAATTGCACCTGTGTTAAACAGAGTTGTGATTCTTATTCTGCATTTTTCGCTTATGTTTTTTTGTTTTGTTTTAATAATCTTTAGTATATCTTCTTGTAACAAAAAAGTGATGTGTAACTTATTTTTTAAAAGTTTTATATTTGTGCATAAAATCTATATATTAAAATAATGATAACTTTTTTATATAACTTATTTTCTTTTATTTCATTCAACTCAGCCAATTACTTAAGCTAAGGTAAAGTTACTATTTCCATCTCTATTAGCTTGTAGTCCCCAATGAAAAAAACTATATTAGCTTTATCTTACTCAAACAGGCATCAATTTATTATTATTATTATTATTATTATTATTATTATTATTATTATTATTATTATTATTATTATTATTATTATTATTATTATTATTATTATTATTATTATTAGCAGTGGTACTTGCAATGCAAGTGAGTAAATAAAAAAAAAATTGTGTAAGTAATTTTACAGTTACAATAGTTTCAGTTTTTTTTTTTAATTTTTCAAAAAATGAGTAGATTTAGTTAATAAATATGAGGAGTTGAGGAAACGTGGAGTTTAATGATAATGAATTTTATAATAACTGACAATTGCACCTACCATGTGGGTGTGAGTAAACATAAATAAATTTAAAATTTTTAAGAAACTTTAAAACTCCAGTTAAAAATTGGTAAAAATAATGTATGAAAAGGGAGAGAGGAAACTTGGAGTTTAAATTTTAATGGTTCTTTTTTTATATATATTTTTGGAGAGAAATAATAATAAAATGTTGATTTTTTAATATAACAAATAAAGTGAGAAAATATAATAGGTCATAAACTCAATTTTATAAGAAAATATAGTTACAGATTAAAAGTTGATCAGCTAGGTACGGACCTACATTTAAAAGAATAGAAACACATGTTTCCACTCATCTTTGTAATTTTTCTATTACTCATAATAGTTATTTGTTATTTTTACTTTATTATATGTCTAATTTTACTCTTATATAATGAGTTAATTTATAATAATAGAAATTAAAATTCATCTAAAATTTATTCTTAAATTTTATCTCATGTGACTAGCACTCAAAATTATTCATATATATATATATATATATATATATATATATATATATATATATATATATATATATATATATATATAATAATAAAAATAATTCAATATAAAAAAAATAATTATAACTCTATATTTCATCATTTCATACCAATATATTTTTTCATTTGAATTTTTTTTTATACTTGTGTATTTTGCCCCACTGCCTAAAAATCTCTGGGTCGTCAATGTGATCAGCCACCACATTCCTAGCCCCAACTTTGCTTGGATCAGAATGGGTGGCCTGCTGTTTTCTCCAAAGCAAATTATATTATGTTGAAACTTGAAACTTGAAACTCGTATAGTGCCAGAGTGCATCAATGGATGAAAGAGATGTGTTATTTGTATATTAAATTGTTACATCATTTTTTATATTTTTATTATTTTAAAAACAATAAAATGGGGAGAATGTGGGTTGAAATGTGCATTTTTTTATTTTTTTATTGAAAAAAATGATATAAGAATAATATAATAAAATTGATATACAAATATGATTGATGATGGGTGAAAATAGCTAATCCACTGGGACGCGATTGCCCCTTCCACATGTGACGTGAATAGGGTATGTCATTTTCTGTGCTATTTGGACGTACGTTTGGTGCTTGGTATTGAGATATTTGTGTGTGTATGTAATACGTCATATTTATACATATATAAAAATTAAAAAAAATATAATAATATTTTGTAATTAGTCAATTTAGTGTGATTCATTTATTTTTTCTCTTTAATTTTGTATGTATATAAATATGAAATGTTATATCTTATATACATATAAGAATATCTCCTTGATATTACAGCAGATAAACCCTGACTACGTGGCTCCATCCAATTGGCTAGCTTTGGTTTGCCTCTTCCATCGAGATAATTCTCATTTCTCACAACACTAAACAAAATTAAAATCCACAAAATATAACATTGAAATGAAAACCGAGGGTATGGAGTATGCTAAGTAAATATACACAAACTAAAAGGTATACTTACAAGTGAAGGGGAGGGTCACCCTGGAAATCTTCTCTGTCCTCCATGGTTCCCATTCTCACTTCCAATTCATCTCTCTTACCTACCACTCCTCATTCAACTTCAAGATTGACCCTTAGGAGCCCAAGGCTCAGACTCAGTCTTTGCAGCCAACAAGTCTGAAGAAGCAGATGGCTCACCCAACTCTAACCCTTTTCGTTTCAACTTTGGAAAGATACCTGATGTGACATCCTTGATCCCAGTTGTGAGTAACAACACTTCTTCACCTGGTTTTTCATTTGGGAACCCAAGGCGTAAGGACCCTTCAACAGTGTTTGTTGCTGGCGCAACAGGCCAGGCTGGTATTCGCATTGCACAAACCCTGCTAAGGGAAGGTTTCAGTGTAAGGGCTGGAGTCCCTGAACTTGGTTCTGCCCAAGAACTGGCTCGTCTTGCTGCTCAATACAAGGTTAGACTCTTTACTCAAACCCACCTTAACCTGAATCAGTATCGTTTAAGAATTCGTATAATCTGATTAAGCATGCATGCAGTGGTGCATATAAGTCATTGGAGCGTTGAGTGATTCTTCTGTAGAAACTTTTTAGCATAGTCGCTCAAATTAATATTTGACGTGTAAAGGTATTGTGGGAATGTGGGATCATAGTACAAGTTCAAGAGAGATTCTTACGTGGTCTTGATCAAGAAAAAAAATTCTTTACTCACACATTAGCTATGTGTGGCACCGATGTATTCCACTTTAAAAGTATTTTTAATGTTATAATTAAAATGATATAAAATAGTATATAATATGAGTTTTTTCTTATTTTTGAAGCACTTAATTTTTTTTCAAAATTCACGTGTCTATTAAAAATATATTTATATATATTAAATAATAATTTGAGTATATAAGTTCTTATTTAAGAATTTTCATGGAGCATTTGTTGACTAGTGATAATTAGGGACGAGCCTACTTGAAAATAAGTAGAGACATATATTTTCACTTAATTTTAAATTTTTTTATTGTTCGTACTAATCATTTATTATTTTTATTTTTTTATATTTTTAATTTTATCTTTATATGAAAGATAAATGAATAAATTTATAATAAAAAAGTTAAAATTTATTTAATATGATCATTCATATATACATATAATTAAAAATATGTGATAATATTGATAATAAAAATTATTTAAATTAAAGGAATAATTATAAATTCATCTTTTATTATTTTGTATGTAATACATAGATTTGTATCTTTTTATGTCAATTTTTTTTTTCAAATAATCAAGGAGAGAAGAGTGAGAGAGACAAATGTTATAATTTTTTTTTTACAAATTTTAACAGGATCCCATTCCCACTAATATATATCATCAAGCAGATTATATCAAAGGAAGAGTCAAAGCGTCTCAACGCAGTGGAATCAGGCTTTGAAGATGCAGGATCAATAGCCAAAGCAATAGGTAATGCCAGCAAAGTAGTTGTCACAATTGGCCCCGCGGAGAATGGCCCTACCACGGAGGTATCCACGTCAGACGCCTTACAAGTAGTCCAAGCTGCACAGCTGGCCGGTGCCAGCCACGTGGCTATCATCTACGACGAGAACACCACCGGCACTTCTACGTACAATGTACTAGATGGCATCTCCTCCTTCTTCAACAACCTCTTCTCCCAGTCTCAGCCATTGACCGTACAGGATCTCTTGCAGAGAGTGATTGAGACAGATGTCAGCTACACCTTTATCAAGACAAGTTTAACTGATGATTTCTCACCTGAGAGTTCCTACAATGTGGTCGTGTCCGGTGAAGGAAGCGCCGCTGCGAACGACTATAAAGTAAATGTAATGTATGCATAGTATCTAATGGATTGTATCTTTTTTTCTTTTTTCTTAATTTTGTACATTCTTATTTCCATCTTCCTAGATAAGAGTTTTTAGAAATTATAATCATTATTAGGTTGCAAAGTCCAAGATAGCATCACTTGTGGCTGGTGTTTTCTCAAACACAGTGGTGGCAGAAAATAAGGTATCGGTTTTGTATTAGCTAGCAAATGCTTTCTAGTGTGGTGTGTGTAATTGAGATGGTTATAGGCAATGTTTTTAAAACAGGTTTAACAGTTAAATTGGGAAAATGAGTAGTTTATTAGGGTTGTATTGCTTTAATTGTTTATTAAATTATTAATATTATAATTATATAATTTTTTTAAATTTTTTAAAGATTTAAATTAAAAATTAGTTAATTTAAGCGGTCAACTCACTTATTTTTATCAATTTTTTTAGTTTTTTTTTATTGCTTTTTGGAGGTTGAACCGCTTATATGATTTTTTTGAAAAATTAATACCAGTTGAATAATGGGTTCACGATCAACCAACTTAGTTAAATGGATTTTTAAAACACTGGTTGTATCATACACACACGCCCATACATATTTGAAAGGGTAATACTACAATACCCATAAGTAGAACCCGTGCTTTTAGATAATATAACATAAAGTATGTTTAATTTAATTACATAATAGTTACATCATCGTAATTATTACGTAATTGAGTTAACCATATTTTTATGTCACACGTGAAGGTCCTCTTCAGGGTATTGTGCAATTTCCCTATCTGTTGATTAATTTACTCCTGGCGTTTATGGGTTTTTTCTTGAATAGGTTGTGGAAGTGTTCACGAATCCAGAAGCCCCCTCCAGGCGTGTAGATGAACTTTTCAGGTGAATCTGCTAATTATAGATAGTTGTTTCTGTTTTCCATCTATAGCAGGTGAATGAATTAGGCGTTTAAGGAGGAGCCCTATGTGTATTCTATCTAATCTATAAGTTCCTTTTGCAGCACTATTCCTGAGGATGGCAGAAGGAAAGCCTATGCTGAAGTGCTCCAGAAAGCTAAAGTAGAGGAAGAGGCAAGAGTGGCTGCTGAAAAAGCCCGTGAAGCTGCAAGGAAGCAAGAACAAGAGGTGAAAAAACTTTCTAAGGAAGAAGCACGGGCTGCTAGTTTAGCTCAAGAAGCCCAAGAGAATGCAGAGGCTGCAGGGGCTTCAATGGAAAGCCTCTTGAACAAGGCAAAAGATTTTGGTGCAGGGCTTTCATGGCAAAAGTTGAGCTCACAGATTGCAACCTCAATCCAAAAGCCTGATGTGGATGATGAGAAACCAAAAGTGCAGCTAGCCACTGTAAGGGGACAGGCCAAGGCTCGGAGTCTTCAGCCTAATAAAGCAGTTGTTAAACCAACAACTCCTAGAAGCGCTGCTAGTAAACCAAAACAAGCAGAGAAACCAACGGAGGTCAGGAAGGTATTTGGTGGCTTGTTCAAGCAAGAGACTATCTATGCTGACGATGACTAGTGGAAAATACTTAGCATAGCTTAAAATTCTGTTGTTTGAGTCTGAGTTAACGTAGATCATTTGGTTGAATGTGTATGCCTTTGTAAAGTTCAATGTTTTCAAGCAAGATATTTACGTATAGTTGTACTGGTTCTGAACCCTGTAATATGATTAGCATTGTATAATTTTTAAAAAATAAATATAATATAAATATTTTTCTTGAATCTTGTTAATGTCTATTACTTAATCCAAAAGGTAGTTTTAGGAGTCTATCTAAATTTTATAAATTATTTTTTTTTCTCTTATTTATTCAATGTGAGACTTATTCATCTTACATTATACATATTCACATGTGTATTTTAACACTCTCTCTCATACGTGAGTGTATTAACCTTTTTACTCTTTCTTTTTTATTTTTTAACTTTTCATTCTTTTTGTTCCTCCTCTTTTTTTTTTTTGCTTTTTTTATTTTATTTTTTACATTACTGACCCCATTGACTACACTTCATTTTACAACTTCTCTATATGTCCTCAACTTTATTCGTAGTTAAGTCACAATCAAACTCTCTATATGTCCTTAGTTGAGCCTATTTTTTTTGTCTGCAAATTTGCCTCAATGTTGCTCAATCACTTGTTTTATGTGAGCTTTGCAATAGTCTCCTTCAACCAATCATCTTTGTTCACGGGCGTGTCTAAAATCATTAAAACTCTAATATCCTACTTAATTTTTCGACATGACATTATATGATTTGAGCTAAAACAGTGTTTAACATTTGGGTTTGGGAAGATGTTTGGGCTTGAAGAGGATTCTTGGCATGGTATGTGACATACATGAATAAACACTACATGACCCAAAAGTTACCTTTTAAGGATCTTGACCCATCCAAATCTTATAAATAACTCTTATTCTTCTCATTTATCCAATATAGGACTTACCTATCTCATATTAGAGACATTCACACGTGTGTTTCAACAAATGTCAACACCTCTCTGGCCATAGGCGTAACTTCGGCAACAAACAAATAATATCTTAAAGTTGGTCAATAGAACTCAGGAGGCAGAGATCCAAACAATTAAAAAGCATTGTAACTTTCAGTGACGATATAAGCTGCCGTTATCTTATGTTTGACAGCTTTGTTTTTTGTCCTACATATCAGTCGGTGGAAATAATTATACAATAAGTAAACAAAAAGTTCAAAACCATTACTATAGGATGTACTTTTACATTTGGACGAATATAAATGTCTATGGCATCAAATAAGTGGCTATTATCAATCTTTATCAACCTTCGAAGCAGTTTGATGAGGCTCTGAATTAGTGCTAGCTAGTTGCTACTACGAAGCTAGCAATGAATTTTTCAATACCTGGAGTATTTTGAAAGCATGATATTTATACAATGACGACAAATGGACTTCATTTTATATTCTCCATCTTCCTTGTCTGTAATCTCTTTTGCGTATATGAATTCTTCAATGCCTGGTCTATTTTGAAAGCATAATTAGACAATGGCGACAAATGTGCTTCATTTTATATTTTTCATCTTCCTTGGCTGAAATCTAATTTGCGCGCACACCCACACCCACCTATAGACACGTGCATACGTGCACACACAACACAACAACAACAACAACGACATGAAGTTTTATCCAGTTGCTGGTCCATGGGAATATCGGGTGCACTCAAAATTTTATAAATCTTGAACAGTGTCAAATAACTTCTGCATGCGCATGGCTCTAGATTAAGTATTTAATTACTAGCTGGAAGAATTGGTGAAAGCCTCGCGAGTTAAAGGTTTCTTGCATAATAGGCACTGCCATTGTGATATATATATATATATATATATGAGCTTTGTATAACACTGCTCACCACTTATAGCTTTTTAGTTGTTTTAAATTGAGGTCACGGTCGCATTGTGATTTTTGTGATTGTAGACGTTGTGAGTGCTGTGATATAAATTATGGTTGCTACCGCGTAAATTTTTCATAATTTGACACAAATTAAATTAAATTATTCATTTTATTCTCTAACTAATTTTTTTCCCATTCCCTCTAAATTTCTCCTTTCCCTCACATTTTTTTTTCTCATACCCTTTAAATTTCTCTTTTCCTCTTTCACTCATTTGTTTCTCAAGAATCTCACCTCACCCACTCTTTCCCATTCCCTCTAAATTTCCCCTCTCCCCTTTTACTCATCTGTTTCTCATGAATCTCATTCTCACCTCACCCACTCTTTCCCCTCTAAATTTTTTTCCCCTTTCCTCTTCACTTGGTCACCCTTTATTTCTCACCTCACTCGATCACCGGCGCACAGCAGCTCTACAGGACCACGACACATTAGTTCCTCCATGGCACAGAAGCTCCTCCACGGTACAGTGGCTCAGCTCCACCTCCACAGTACAGCAACACCCACCAACCCACGGCACAGCTCCACGCCTCCACCACCACAGCACAATAACACCCACCGGCCACCGCCCTCACCATTTTGGAAGTGAGAAAATTTGAACGAATGAGTGTTGCTGCTGAAACGCCGTTATGTCTCATTTATTGCAGCTGCAACACCATTTCGTTACGACTGTCACGCGTAATTTTCAAACTCAGTCATGTCGAAGGTTGAAGCAGAAACGATGGCCGCCGCGACCATTTTGTTGCGGCCGCTACAGCAATCTCGGAACAAGATTTGAAACTATGGTTCCAACCCTACAGAAGACCTACTTGGGGGGTCCACTATAAGGCACATGTTGTATAAGATCTTTAGCTTATGTTAATGAGTTCTTATATTTGAAAACTCAAAATATGATACTTAGACGACATTACACTCACATTTGTATATCTTAATTACATATACATGCGACAGGATATCTTATGATGTCAAATTTTGGATTTTAAAAAATATTTTTGTATGTTAATAAAAATATTTTTGTATGTTAATATAGTCATCTAGATAAGATGTATAGCTCGTTCTGTACAGTTTTGTGCTTACTTGCTTCCATTGTTTTGATGGAATATACTCTAATTCATCCCAAAACAAAAGCAGATACCTATTAGCTAACCATATGATTATACAATGTCGGGTTAGCTATGCTGTTTAGATTTCACGCATAGAACTACACACAAATTAATGATCTCCGAATTGCATTTCCAATGCGAAGCTATCAGGTGGTCATCATCACAGTAATTCCAAGATACTAGCTGGACTTCATGTACATTACAGGATGAAAAGTTAAGCAATCAAACTCGCATTGAATGCATGAAGTGAATGAAAACTAGAAAAGAAAGTGCATGCTTTGATTGGTATGATTTCTTCAACATATCCTTCTTGCATATGTGTGTTTCCTCTCTCTCTCTCTCTCTCTCTCTATCTATCTATCTATCTATCTATCTATCTATATATATATATATATATATATATATATATCATTTTGATATAAAGTCCAGGTAAGATACTGGCAAGTAAATTACCTTGTTCTTGTCAACGAAACTGAATGGCTGTAGGTGGCAAAGCAAGTTCTCTTGGTTCTAATCAAGAAGAAAATCTTGTGTGTTATACGGGATATATAGACACATATATCTTCTTGTAAGTATTGCCAGTCGGTTTCATCATCATTTATATGTAATCTGTGGTTTACACCTTATCATGATATGTCTTCGCTCCACAACAATATCATATGCAATCTGAAAGCCTAATCTATGTACAGCAGTCAGCAGGCAAGCTCAAGATGCATATTGATATTGTTGCTTCTAATATTGATGTGCTTGAGACTAGCTAGAGAGTTGAGACTAATAAAATCTGTTAGATTAATAGGGATTTTGTGCCCAACTTGGAATGCTGTGCAAGAAATTCATTCACTTACATAAATTGTTGTACCAACAGTAGTAAACTTTGATCAGATCTAACATCAAACTCATATCCTGAAAATTGAGTTTTGTTATATTGTCCTAATAGATTTTACTAATAATCTTTCTAATACTTTATAAAAAAAACTATTAAATAAAAAATAAATGAATTTAATATCTTAAAAACATAAAAAGTATTCAAAACTTTTTTCATTAAATAGTTAAGAAGATTATAGTTAGGAGAAGATTTAGACTTATTTTTGAAATTTCTACAACTAACATATACAAGGCAAAACAATCATCATATTAATTTAAAATTGTGAGGGAAAATAAAATCAAGCATAAGATGAATTTTTGTGAACGAAAAAAAAAATAAGTAGGGAATTTGGACTCATCATATTGCGTGTTGTGCATTGAACTCAAAAGAATTTTCTGGTACCCGTTGTTGCTGATGAATCCTCAGGATCAGGCCCTAATCTTAATTCAAGGTCTAACTCCGATGATGAACCTTGGCTAGATGTCAAAGCACTTTGATCAGTAGTAATTTCCCCAAGAACTTGATCTTGTGGCTTTTGCGTTTTACTAGTAATTATAGGTGAACCGGCAAAGAGTGGGAGCTGCCTGATGTGAACAACGTGAGTTTCATCTCTTGAGGAGGCACCACCTTGTGGTTGTAGGGATTCATTCCAAGGCCAAAGTAGAGGAACCTTCTGATGAGGATTATTGTCCAAAGATGGTTGAGTTTGATTTGAAGTTGAAGTTTGCTTGAGCTTGACTTTGTCTTTTCTATGGATGTTCATGTGCCCTCCCAGTGCTTGTGCATTAGAGAATCCCCTCTTGCAGAAGTTGCACTCATAGGACCTGGTGATAACTTTACTTCCACCTTGTTGATCATCACCATCGTTGGGCTTTTCTGATGTTGGATGATGATCATGATCAGACTCCATTGAAATCGTTTCAAGCTATGTGATAATTAAGTTATATAAGACTTAAGATGGATGAGGAGAGGAAGAGGGAGATGGTCAACTGGCAAGTAGTGGTAGTTTTATATATCGTGGGGTACAAGGCCTGCCTTCACCTTTTAGGAGAATGACATGTAATTTCCAGGACTTTTTACAGCTTGTTATATCATAGAACAAAATAGAATAAGCTTTGAAACTTGGTCATGATCACGTAGAGGTAGAGGCACCTGATATAATAGCAATTGTTTTTATAATGTCTGATGATATATACTATTGCCTGCGTTTGAACCTTGTTTATATAATTAATTTACCAAGAGGGAATTGTGAATAACTTGTCTGTTTGCATTCTGGCATGTAGCTTTACACCTAAGTGTAAATAAATGCCAATATATGTTTATTGGTATAGTTGATTTAAAAAATATATCTGAAAGATCCCATATAGTGTTTTTTTTTATAGATTTGTTAAAATCAGTGTAAAAATGTCTCATTTAACTGAATCAAGAAGGTAAATATTTTAAAAAAAAATATTCATAAATTTAAATATAATTTAATGACTATATATATGTATAATTTGCTTTAAGTATTATTTATATATCATCGTTTAAAAGTTAATAGACATTTTTACTAAATTGTTATTTGTGATAAAATCATTTATCAAAATGTTACTTTTTTAAATTATTTACTAAAATGTCACTCTTTTTAAATTATATATCAAATTGTTACTATTTTATCCAATATGATATTTTTTATTAATTTCTGGTCCACATAAGATACGCTAAACAGAATGACGCATTCACGTGGATTAAGCTAACACGGTTGACGTAATCCACTAGGGTACGTCATCTTGTTTGGCGCATCTGGTGTAGATACGCCAAACAGGATGACGCATCCTAGTGGATTACGTCAATAGTGTTGGCTTAATTTACGTGGATACGCCATTGTGTTTGGCGTATCATACGTGGACAAAAAATTAATAAAAAAGTCACATTTTTATTCTATTGTGATTTTGGTACTCTTGTTGAATTAAACATGTTTGCTGCTTAATTTTTATTAATGATCTTGGTAGTATAGCTGAATTAAACAGGTTTATGTATTTTTGGAGAGGTCCAATATTTAAGAAAAATTCTATCAAAAATTTCATAAAATCTGAATGATTGAACTTTGGTTGAATTATGTCAAACATATTTATCAAAATGTGAAATCTGAGTTAACCAAACATATTAAGAGTCTAATCATATTTTAAAAAATTAATCTCTCATCTATTAAATAAAGATACTATGAAAAACTAAAAAAACATCGGTCCTCTCATAGTGAAAAGTTCATCTTAAGAATCACGAAATTCTTTACACGGCCCCTTTTAATTTATTGGCATCGAAGATATTATATACAATAGCCGCAATTTGAATATTTAACCAGTCCCAAAATTATTAAATTAAGTTCATGGTATCAGCTGTACATGCACGCCTCTGCATGCATCAATCAGGAGAGAATTAACCTTGATGAGTTCTTTTTTTTTTTTTTTTTTTATTATTATTATTATTATTATTTATACTGTTCAGAATTCAGATCTATAGATTCATCTTCAATTCTTGTTCTTGGGCATCTCCTACGGTCCACTGAGGTCATCAAGAGCGTTTACTTGTGAGTATGTTTTATTTAGGCATTTTTCTTTTTTATAGCCGGATTACTTCGATAGCAAGTTAACTTCTCAATTTTATAATGTGTAAGAAAACTCGAGCAAAGTTCTTTGTTTTTTTTTGTTTTATCATTCCTATTGACCCAATTCTAAGATCACCAAATTATTGCCTATCAATGTTCCGAAAATTTGATTAAGTCCAACCGGATAAATATATAAATCGAATTCGAATTTGAATTTCTTGGGCTCCACTTCCACGAAGAATGAAATGATAATACAAAACTTTTTTTAAAAAAAAATAATTGTTGAATGGCTATAGAGATTCTTAATTAATATTGGTGTTTGCCACTTCCACAATCTTCTGTCAAACATGGTTTACAATGTATCCGTATTTAGCCGTCCTCAACAATGAGGCTCGATATTGTGGCAATGTTTATGCACAAAAACAGAAACTTGAAGTTGAAGATTATTGAGAAGCATAGGGTTTGCAGCCGGTAGAGGAAATTGTCCTCGTTGTGTCAACATGACACAAGAATGGTAGTAGCCCTGAATGTTTCCACGTGGAAAGTACTCTATATTGATAGCTGTCATTCAAAGGTGAACTTAACGAGAAATTATTGGGATAAATAAACACATACTTACTCTACATTAGCTGTAACTATCCAAAACTTAGTGGCTGCAATATAGTTAGGCTTCACATCTGGTACAAATGGAGACGAGACATTTGTTTCGGCAAGAGTATAAGTAGGGGCCCTACTTATACTGTTTTCTCTATATTTGTTTGGATGAAGAGAAAATAAGAGAAAAAATATGAAAGTTGTGTAAAAAATTAAGAGAACAAAATATAAAATTATACTAAATAACATATATATATATATTCTTATCTTTTATTTAATTAATATATTGTTTTCTATCTTTTATTAATATAAGTGCTTGGTTGATTAGAGCAAGAAGTTAGAATTGAAGATTAATTTAACATCTGATCTGCTTATTAAGGAATATTATGATTTTTTTCTTTTGTGTTTCCTTATTTGTTACATAGCTTACATATATATTAAAAATATATATGGCTTTAGACAAACAATGTGGGAACAAATATATGGAAACAAACCCTGGACTCTACAGAGGAAGATTTCTCATTTCTGCTTAGTACGAATCTTGAATCTGCTTTCCATATAAGCCAGCTTGCACATCCTCTTCTAAAAGCTTCAGAGGCTGCAAGCATTGTTTTCATATCATCCGTTGCTGGTGTGATATCAGTTAATGTTGGATCCATATATAGTGCAACGAAAGGTAATCTTCTCATTTTCTTTCCCGGGTAAGATAAACAGACGCTGGGAATTTCATAGGTTCCGAACGGAACAGTGACTTCATATCCAATTAAAATTACTCCCACCGTATTATTATGAGTTTGTTACAAATTATCTATCATTTTAAATATCAAAAAAATATTAATTAATTTTTTTAATTTTAAATTTAATAACTACATTAATATAATTATAGAAGAGGTGAGATTTAAGATAAACATAATATTAATGAAATGAGAAAAATAATAATTTAATCATATTAAATTATATTTCTCTGTATTTGAAGTTATTTAATAATATTTTAATTTTTTGTGAAAAAACTAAAATATCACACACACACATATATATAAATGATGGTATGCAGGAGCAATGAACCAACTGACGAAAAATTTGGCATGTGAGTGGGCAAAAGACAATATAAGAATTAATTGTGTTGCACCAGGGTTAATCAAAACCCCCCTTAGTGATAAGGTAATTTTCTATCGTTTATTATTCTTTTGAAAGAATTAATGTTTTTCCTCTAAAGGTTGTGTTGTGAATCTTGTGATTGTTTCGTTGCAGATGTTCAAAGATGCAGAACTTCTTAGCGGTTGTATTTCACGAATCCCTCTTGGACGGATTGGAGAGCCAAACGAGGTTTCTTCTTTGGTGGCATTCCTCAGCTTACCTGCAGCCTCTTACATAACAGAACAGACCATTTGTGTTGAAGGTGGATTCACGGTGAATGGTCTTTAAGGTAGGCTTTGAAACATGTCAAACAATATCTTCAACTCAGCTCCTACTTAGTAATGAATAAATGTTTTCTTCATGGCCACTTGAAAACTCTACTCCAGTGGTTAATTAATGGTGTTATTCTGACAGACAAATTGTATCAGTTTTTAATATTTACTAAAAGGTATCAGAGATGCAGTGAAACAAAAATGAAGGGAGAGAGAGTTGAACAGAAACGAATATGAACTGATGAAAAATGAGATCTCAGATCTCAACAGTGTACAAAACTCAACTTATATACTATAAACTAATCATCTGATTAGTTATAATTAACCTGTCAGTTAAGCATAACTACTTATAACAAACTTTAACTAACACTGTCTTTTACAGCCCCCTGCAAAATCAGGATGAAATTTTTTTAACTCTGAGTTTGTGCCTAAGATAGAGAAACTAAGTCTTGGAAACTGATTTAGTTAAAGGATCAACACCTTGCTCTCTGGAAGGAATATGTCTCACTTCAATTTTCTTGCCAACAACTTTTTTCATGAACAAAGTATAAATCCAATTCAAAGTGTTTTGTACGAGCATGTAGAATTGGATTTGCAGCCGATAGAACTGCACTTAAATTGTCACAATAAACTACTGGTGTGGCTGAAACTGAGAGCTGCAATTCACTCAGCAAAGATTGTATCCAGGTTAATTCTGTCACTACTGCTACAAGGCTCCTATACTATGCTTCTGTGCTTGACCGAGAAACTACTCCTTGCTTTTTGGATGACCAAGAAACAATGTTTGGACCAAAGAAAACACAGTGACTTGAGGTGGACCTGCGATCATTTGGATCTGTTCCCCAATCACTGTCACAGAATGCCATTAGATTCAGTGTGGCAGCTGGCCTGAGATTGAGTCCAAATGACAATGCTCCCTTCAAATATCTCAAATTCGCTTCACTGCTCTCCAGTGAGTCTCCAAAGGATTGTGCATGAATTGACAAATTTTATTCACTGCATAGGACAAATCTGGTCTAGTTACTGTCACATATTGTAAAGCTCCCACATGGACCTATAAAGAGAAAGATTAGCAGTAGGAGCACTGCCTATAGTAGATAATTTCAAACCACTAGTCATAGGAGTAGTAATAGGTTTAGTATTTGACATTTTGGCTTTGGCAAGTAAGTCTGAGATGTACTTACTTTGAGAAAGATGGATGCCTCCATTCTTAGTATTTCTAACCTCAATTCCCAAGAAATAGTGAAGATGACCAAGATCTTTGAAAGCAAACTTGTGATTAAGAGAAGTGATGAGGGTCTGAATTTCTGTTGGAGAAGTTCTTGTGACAAGTATATCATCAACATATACTAGCACATAAGTGGCTAAAGTGGTAATGATCCTAACAAAGAGAGAAAAATCACATTTAGTAGAATGCGGAACCCCAAGGCTGTGAGAGAATTGGCTAACTGTTCAAACCAAGCTCTGGGAGCCTGTTTGAGACTATAAATTGCCTTGTGCAATTTGCAAACCAAGGAGCCATCTCCATGAAGAAATCCTTCAGGTTGCTGCATATATACCTCTTCTCGAAGAATGTCATTAAGAAATGCATTATTGAAGTCAAGCTGATAAACCTGCCAGCCTCTAGACAATGCAATAGTAAGAATGATTTTGACAGTGGTAGGCTTAACAACTGGACTGAATGTCTCAGAAAAATCAAACCCTTCTCTTTGATGGAACTCTTTTGCTACTAGGCGTGCCTTATACTTATGTATAGTGTCATCTGGATTTTCTTTAACCTTAAACACCCACTTATAACTTATAGTTGTTCTATTTGGAGGCAGATGAACCAATGACCAGGTCTGATTTTGAGTGAGTATAGAGAATTCAGTTTTCATTGCATCATACCGAGGTTGTTGAGAAAGAGCTTCAGACACAGTAGTAGATGCAACAGTTGCTGTATAAACTTTGGGACTAAATATGCCTGATTTAGACCTTGTTGTCATTGAGTGAGTATTAGGAACAGATTGAGGAACTGAAACTTGACCTGCAGAATCACCTACACCACCATTTACTAAAACTGTTTGATCAGAATTATTAATATGCATAAGTGAATTATGAGATAATGGTAACAAGGTGAAATCATTAACATGTGGAGCAATCTAAGGTACAGACTTGACAAAATGAGTAGTAGGAATAATAGGAGTATTGAACTGAGAAGTAGGAGAAGGTGAAACTACTTAATGAGATGGTTTTTCGAAAAAATGAGAGGAAGAATCTTTCAATAGAAATACAAGCTAAGAAAATTGAACACGCCTTGTAATGTAAATCTTACCACTAGGAGACAAACATTTGTAGCCTTTGTAAGTAGTACAATAACTAAGAAACACACATTTTTCTTACCTAAATTGAAGTTTGAGACTGTTGTAAGGTCGAATATAAGGGTAACATGCACAACCAAATGGTTTTAAGAATTGATAATCAGGTTGAGTGTTAAATAAACCTGAAGTGGAGACTGATTATAAAGAATAGGTGTTGGCAGCCTATTTATGAGATATGTAGCAGCTAGAAAAGCATCCCCCCAGTATTGTAAAGGAAGAGAGGTTGATGCTAAGAGGGTCAGACCTATTTCAGTAATATATCTATGCTTGCGTTTAGCTGAACCATTTTGTTCATATACATATGGACAACTCTTCATATGGACAATACCATGATCTGTTAGGTATTTAGTGAACACAGAATATTCACCCCCTCCATTTGTTTAGACAACTTTAATTAAATGTCTAGTTTGCAATTCAATTATTGATTTAAATTTGATAAAGACAGCTAGTGCTTGAGATTAATTTTGAAGCAAAAATATCCATGTGAATTTAGTACAAGCATCAATAAAGTAGATATAATATCTAGCACCTTTAGTAGTAGGAATAGGAGAAGGACCCCAGATATCAATATATATCAATTCTAATGGAGTTTTATACACTGTATCAAATATATGAAAAGGTAATTTGTGACTTTTGCCCATACAACAAAATTCACACAAAGCAAGAATTTTATTAGAATCAAAAGGAATGTTACATGACTTGAGCACTTGTTGAACTATTTTGAAAGAGGGATGCCCCAACCTTGAGTGCCACAGCTGTAGAGCTTTCTTTGAAAAAGAAGGTTGTTGTAGAGTGGAACTCTGAGCAGATGGTTGAAATGTAGAAGTTGGAGTTTAAGCGAGTGAAAAATGATCAAACGCATATAAGTCATTCTTAAGTGTTCCTCGGAGCAGAATTTGATGGGAACCCTGTGATTTAACCAAGCAATTATTAGGATGGAATTCAAAATAGACTTGATTATCTTTAGTAAATTGAGACACACTAAGAAGGTTTTTAGTAATATCAAGGATATGGAGAAGATTATGGAGATATAAAGAAGCAGAAGAAAATAGAGACTGAATAGTATATTGTCCTATATGTTTTATGATCAAACCTGAACCATTGTCAACCATAACTTTATCTGAGCCTGTTAGTCCGAAAATCCGCAATCGCATGGGTCGATAAGTAATATATGAGAGTAGAGTATCGTGTCCCAAGGGATTAAAAATTAGAAGAAGCTAAACTTAACCAAATTCCACAAATTCTTATCCAAGTACTTGAAATGGGAGAGTGGGTTGCAATTAAAATAACAACTTAAAAGAGAAAAAATAAGAAAGCACCAAATACCAAATCCACAAGAAAAAGATGAGAATGATTAAAGCCTAGGAGTCCCTATTCACTTGCTACTTCAATGAATAATTACAATTAACAAGCACCTATCAATGAAATGATATTTGTAAGTCTATGTCTAGGACAATTACCCATGTGAAACATATCTAATCCACTATGTGTCCATGTGAGTTAACATAAGAATCATTCATTGAGACCAATTATCAAACACTTGTCATGCATGACCAAGATGCATATATCCATTCCCTTAGTTAATCAACACACCCAAACCAATAGAATGTAATTGAACATACATCAACCATATCATATCCATATTCACAACACCCTATTTCTAGTTCAATTGGAATATTAAAATCATGCAATTGATGGTCAATCAATAACAGGCACTATGCATAGATATGGATGAACAAAACCAAATTCATTGAAGGAATACTCAATCAATTACAAAATATTTAAATCCATAGTAAGATCCTAGAGAGCCCCTAGATTAGAGTTTAGTTACACATCATAAAAAAAGAGCAAACTAAGGAATTCAAGAAACCCATAAAATTACAAATCAAGAGAGAAAATGGAAAGAATGAACAAGAATGGTGAGAATTCAATGCTTAATCTTCCTCTTTGATCTTGATTCTTTACTTGAATCACTTCTATCTTCCAAGAGTTCCTCCTCCTCCCACTTGCTCTAGGGATTTTGTGCTTAGGTAAAAACTGAAGCTCCTCAATATCTCCCCAAAAATCAGATAAAAAGGGCCAATTTCGTGTGTCAAAATTTTTCCCATGTCTAGGAGTAGGTTTTCCATGCCTAGGCGTGGTTATGAAACACGTGCCTTCCTCTGCTGGTCATGCCTAGGCATGGCTTTTCCACGCCTAAGCATGGGTGTCTCTGTCTGAAAACCCTGAAAATCTGAGAATGCCACGCCTAGGCGTGGATGTCTCTGCCTGAATTGGTCTAAAAACTTGAGAGGGTCACGCCTAGGCATGGATTTGTCACACCTAGGCGTGGGTTGGCAGTTTTTCCTTCTCTCTAGCATCCTTCTTCATTTGAGCTCTTCTTTGCTTCCTTATCCCTTCCAAGGTCTTTCCATCTTGAATATCTGCTTCAAAACAACACCAAAGTCTATCAGACCATAATTAATTCAAATCCCTAAATAAAATCATCAAACATTTGATTCTCAATCAATTGAGACCACAAGCTTAGATCCTCAAAAATTATGCATGAATAGGACATTTGAACTTAAGAACTTGAAGATAGCATGCTCATATTCATTCAAATTCAAGAGAAATAACTTCATGTCCTGAAGTTATCACACCTCCAAACCTAAAGTTTTGCTAGTCCTCGAGCAAACTAATCCAAGCAAAGGAAGAGAAAATACAATCCAATCCAATCCAAAGGTCAGGAAACAAGAGGCAAATTGAACTAAGTTATATCCAACTTCCAATTATTATTCATACCCTCAGAAATCACTTCTCAACCTCATAACAAGGTCCACATATGCAAGAAATTCCCAACTATCATGATTACCCTTGAATGCAATTTTTGTGTATGAAAGATTTCCCAAGCTCGTGTGTTTAAGACCCTTTCCTAATCATGAAGAGTAAGATGAATGAATTTATAAAATGCACATGCACTCTCAAAAGAACGTCTTTCATCCCTTTCTTCACTAATGTAGACAAAACAAAATCAAAGATCATAAGGGTCTTTTAAGCTTGTAATGTAAGGCTAATGATAGTGGCTAAGAAAGAGGGGAAATGATTTGAATTCAAATATCAAACACATAATTAACCACTTCCATTGAATCAAGTCAAGCATGTAGATGCACAAACGGAATCCACATTGAAGAATCAATCTTCTTTATTCCATTTTCTCATCATTTTTTTTGTATATTTCTAAAAATATATGTACATCCTTATTTTCATTGCAAAAAGGATTCAATTTACACAACATCCCACTTATTCACTTTCTTTTCTTTCTTTTTTTTCTTTTTCTTTTTTTTTTCTTTTTACACTATTTTTGAATGAAAGTTGGTAACCATAAATTCTTGGATTCTTAGCATCATGTAAAACACTTTGGCTCAAACTAACAGAACTGCTCAATCATGTATTCAACAAGGGACCTGTAATGAGGGGAAGAGATTTTCCTTTCACAAGCATGATTTAAGAGGGTGGAGAGATTAGATTTAAAGAAAGAAAAATCAGGCCACACACAAGCACACTAGGCTTCAAAAGGGGTACTAGGGATATCATTCAATCAAGGTTGGCTTGAAAAGCTCAATCAGTCCAAACAAATGCCCTAGTCATTTCCTTGAAAAAGCATTGCCTATGATTTCGCCTCAAAAGGGAATCAGACAAGCTTCTAAGATGCAAATAGACTTTACACATGCCAATCATAAATTTTTCCAATCATGCATTTCATTCATATTCCAAAATTTACCACACATGCGATAAGGAATTACACTCATACACAAATATAGCAATATAAGTGTAAGCACAAAATTTGAATTTTTTTACATGTGACTTCCCAAGCAGTGAGGCATAACTATGATCCATACAATCATCGAATACTCAAATCAAAATTCTGGCATGCACAAATTCAACTTGCTTCTAAGCACACTCATCAATTCAATTCATAATCCTCGCAATCCTCAAGTCATAATCAGGCTCACTCAGGTCCGAAATTTGGGAGAAAAAAAAAAGAATTTCAGCTAAAGCAAAGGAAAGAGAAGGGAGTCAATATATATATATATATATAAAATGATTCAGCAAGCAATCACAAAAAGATCATAATTTCCCATCAATTTAATGCATATTCTCAGGCAGCCATTAATCCCTCTTCTTCTTTTTTTTTTTAATTAAGCTATCAAAAACACAATTAAACTATAAAGGAAAACTTTAAATCATGTATGAAATTGTCCTACTAAGAGATAGGGTTAAGAAGTTGGGTTGCCTCTCAACAAGCGCCTTATTTATAGTGCTGGCTAGACTTTGCAGTCAAGGGTTCAAAGCTTGGATTCCTGAAAAATCAAGTAGCTTAATACATCCAATAACATCATCCCTATTCATGTGATCATTTATGAATGACAAAGATTTAGCAAGGGAATCATCAGTAAAACGATTATGAAATGCGTTATTGACTACTTGATCAATCGTACCTATGTTGGAACATTCTTCATGATCATTTGGGAGATTCATGGCTTTGTAAATATTAAATGTTACATTTTTCTCATTGACTTGCATGGTAAGTTTACCTTTTTGCACATCAATCATAGTCTTACCGATGGCTAGGAAAGGCCTCCCAAGAATCAAAGGTACATTGCGGTCTTTCTCCATGTCCAAGATGATGAAATCGGCAGAAAAGATAGGCTTGTCCACCTTGACCAAAACATCTTCTATGATTCCCTTAAGGTAGTTGAGGGAATGGTCAGCCAGTTGCAAGGTAATTGAAGTCAGCTTCGCCTCTCCCAAACCTAGCCTTTGAAAGATAGATAATGACATCAAGTTTATGCTTGCCCCTAGATCACACAAGGCTTTTCCAAAGAATTGGCTCCGGATTATGCATGGAATGGTGAAGTTCCCTGGGTTTTTCAATTTGGGAGGTAGCTTGTTCTGCTAGATTGCATTACACTCCTCTGTGAGAGCTACGATCTCATAATCCCCCAATTTCCTCTTCTTGGATAAGATGTCCTTCATAAACTTCACATAACTCAGCATTTGTTCTAACGCCTCAACAAATAGAATGTTGATGTGAAGCTTCTTGAAAATCTCCAAGAATTTTGGAATTGAGCATCAAGCTTCTGCTCTGCTAGCCAGTTAGAGAAAGGTGGAGGTGGTGTTATAGGCTCCTCCTTCTTCTTGTCTTTAACCCTTTCCCTATTAATTTTCTCATTTTTCTCAACCTCATTGCTCACAACCTCTTCGTCTTGAGCCACCTCTATTTCTTCTTCAAGCAGTTTGGTCATTGGATTACCTTCTATCTCTTTCCCACTCCTTAATGAGATAACCTTGCAATGTTCATTATATGCACCCTTAGGATTGTTGATGGTGTCACTTGGAAAATTCCCTGGGGGCCTATTATTTAGAGCTTGGGCAAGTTAGCCCACTTGAGTCTCAAGATTCCTCAATAAAGTTGTTTGGCTTTGTATTAATGCATTGTGGGATGCTAGTCTTGAATCAGTCTTGGTCATGTAATCTTATTGATTGGTCATAAACTAAGCAAACATCTTCTCCAAATTGGAAGTTGAAGTTGATGTTGAAGTTTAGTCTTAAAGGGGGCTATGTTGTTGAAAACCTAGAGGAAGACGAGGTGTTTGATTATGCTGATAAGACGAGGAAGAGCCTTAAACATTTCCACCCCATGAGAGATTAGGATAGTTTCGCCAACTGGGGTTATAAGTATGACCAAAAACAGTGTTGTGACTTGGTTGACGGAATTGACTAGCATATTGTACACTCTCCAAGCTAGCCGTATAATTAGTAGTGAAGTGATGATCCCCACAATGATTACAAATTTCTACTGAACTATTAGCTTCACTAGTTACTGAATTTACTCCCATGGTGTCAAATTCTTTAGAAACAGCAGCTACTTGAGCTGTAAGTGAAGTGAGAGCATCCACCTCATGTATGCCGGCAGTTGTTTTCCTAGGAGTAACCCTTTCTGTTGGCCACTGATAGTTGTTGTTAGCCATTTCTTCCAAAAAGTCATAGGCTGCATCCACCGTTTTGCTCATAATAGCCTATCCAGCTACTGCATCAATTATGGATCGAATGGATGTTGTCAAGCTATTGTAGAAAGTATGTACTAACATCCATTTTGTAATACCATGATGTGGGCACTTCCTTAACAACTCCTTGAATCGCTCTCATGCTTCATACAAGGTTTCTCCTTCGAATTGCTTGAAGGACAAGATGTCATTCCTGTACTTCATTGCCTTCATGGGAGGAAAGAATCGATCCAAGAACTTCTGAGTCAGCTCTTCCCAAATAATGATAGAATGCTCTGGTAAAGAATAAAGTCATGCCTTAGACCTATCCCTCAAAGAAAAAGAGAAGAGCCTTAAGCGAGCTGCATCATCAGTCATGCTGTGATGCTTGAAAGTATCACATATCTCTAGGAAGTTGGCAAGAAGAACATTAGGATCTTCATGGGGTAAATCTCCAAATTGCACGTTTTTCTGAACCATCTGAATAACTGCAGGCTTGATCTCAAAAGTTTGTACTTGTGCCGCTGGCCTTCTAATGCTAGATCAGATTTCTCTAGCATTTGGGGTGGCATATTCTCTCAAGGGTCTTTCAGCATTTGTTTCCTTCGCCATCTCAGATTTGTTAACCAAAGTTAGTGTTTGTGCTTATACTTGTTATTCTCTTAGCAATCTATGAAATGTCTTCCCGATCTCAGGATCATAAGGAAATCGAGATACACCTTAAGTTCTTGGCATACAAAAGCCAAGTACCTGAAAATCAAAAAATGCAAAACAAAACAAACGAAACTTGAAATAAGAATTGTGAATAGATATAAGAAATAACACAAAATCTAAACTCAATCCCCCAGCAACGGCGCCAAAAACTTGTTAGTTCAAAAATCCGTAAGCGCACGGGTCGACAAGTAATATATGATAGTAGAGTATCATGTTCCAAAGGATTGACAATTAGAAGAATGCTAAACTTAACTAAATTCCACAAATTCTTATCCAAGTAATTGAAATGGGAGAGTGAGTTGCAATTAAAATAATAACTTAAAAGAGATAAAATAAGAAAGCACCAAACACCAAATCCACAAGAGAAAGATAAGAATGATTAAAGCCTAGGGGTCCCTATTCACTTGCTACTTCAATGAATAATTATAATTAATAAGCACATATCAATGAAATGATATTTGTTAGCTAATAACCATAAATAGATAAGAGCCTATGTCTAGGACAATTACCCTGCGAAACATATCTAATCCACTATGTATCCATGCGAGTTAACATAAGAATCATTCATTGAGACCAATTATCAAACATTTGTCATGCATGACCAAGATGCATATGTCCATTCCCTTAATTAATCAACACACCCAAACCAATAGAATGTAATTGAACATACATCAACCATACCATATCCATATTTACAACACCCTATTTTTAGTTCAATTGGAATATTAAAATCATGCAATTGATGGTCAATCAATAACAAGCACTACGCATAGATATGGATGAACAAAACCAAATTCATTGAAGGAATACTCAATCAATTACAAGATATTCAAATCCATAACAAGATCCTAGAGAGCCCCTAGATTAGAGTTTAGTTACACATCATAAAAGAATAGCAAACTAAGGAATTCAAGGAACTCATCAAATTACAAATCAAGAGAGAAAAGGGAAAGAATGAACAAGAATGGTGAGAATCCAATGCTTGATCTTCCTCCTTGATCTTGATTCTTCACTTGAATCACTTCTATCTTCTTAGAGTTCCTCCTCTTTCCACTTGCTTTAGGGATTTCGTGCTTAGGTCAAAACTGAAGCCCCTTAATATCTCCCCAAAAATCAGATAAAAAAGGGCCAATTTTGCGTGCCAGAATTTTTCTTATGCTTAGGCGTGGTTATGAAACACATGCCTTCCTCTACTGGTCACGCCTAGGCATGGCTTTTCCACGCTTAGGAGTAGGTGCCTTTGTCTAAAAACTCTGGAAATCTGAGAGTGTCATGCCTAGGCGTGAATGTCTCTGCCTGAATTGGTCTGAAAACCTGAGAGGGTCTGTAAACACCGAATTTTGTCCGGGACATTTTGTAAATAAAAAAAATAAAAAATAAAAAAAATTAAAAAAAATATCCAGCTCAATCCATTAACCTACTCATTGACCCAATATCCAGCCCAATTCATTAACATACCCATTGACCCAATATCCAACTCATGACCCATTATCCATTATCCAACCCATAACCCATATCTTAAACTATAACTCAAACTTATCCTAAATTAACTCAAACACTCATCTTAAATAAATCCTATCGGCTAGTCTAAACAAACTCATCCTAACTAAACCCCATCGATTAACCCAACACTCATCCTAAACAAATCTCAACACTCATCCTAAACTAATCCTAATCACACTTTAACTCAAACACCTTAACCTAATCCTCTCTTATAAAAACCCATAACTCACACCTTACTTGGGACTTTCACTTTGACCTTCAACACACACTTTTAACCTTGACCTACAGATTTCAGCCTCCATCAAAATATCTCTCCATCACCTCTCATATACGAAACTGACACCCACAAACTGCTCCTCACCGTGTCGCTAGCCATCTGTCACACCGCGCTATCCACCGTGCAGAAGTCGCCGCAAAAACAGCGTCACATCGTCGCACCGCACAATTTGCAACCAGACCCAATTGTCGGCGCTTCACCAACCTGAACCAGCCTAACCACCGTCATCGCTGGCCTTCATCTTCCTTGCTCCTCTGTTTTTTTTTCCTACAAATACCAAAAAAGAAAGAAGCAAAACTCCTTTGTCTTGTTTTTCGTAAGTTTGTTCTTTTAATTTCTGATAGTTTTTTTTTTGTTTTAAGTGAAATAGGCTTGTAATTAAATGAGCTAAGCTTAAAAAAAATATATATAAAAAAAACAATGGTAAGACTACAAAGTAAAACTATAAAAATAATTAATTTTTTTTAAAAAAAGAGTGAAATAGGATTAACCGAGTTGTGACAGCTTGTTAAACTTGTAACTATTTTTGGATCATTTGAGTTGTGATAACCTAATGGTTCAAATTATAAAAAATAAATTACTATTTAATAAAGATTCAATTTTTTTTATTATTATTATTCGTTTTTTGAAGATAATTTTAGATTAAAAAAAAATCTCATTTAATAACAATAAATTCAATAATCAATGGGTGACGTCTCTAGCGTGATACGAGCTTCACCTATTCAAACCTTAATTTAGTTAACAGAGTCACGACGACCTGTTAATTCAATTTTTTATTAAAAAAATAAATCTTTTCTTTAAATAAAAGCAACCAACCCACAAGTATTTTATATAGAATTACATGAGTTTGAGTTCCTCATTGTACTTAAGGGTACATAGGAGCGAAATTTTTATTTCGTCAAGCCAAATTTTAAACTTTCACAAATTATTTATTTTTTTAGTTTTTTTTAAATAAAAAGGGTAAAACAAATATATTATGAGATTATTAAGTTTTGTATAACTAATTTAGGGTAACCGTTTTAGGACGGATGTTTTAGGAGTGTTGTGGGGTTAAGTCTCCACCCTTCCCTATGCATAACCAACTCCCGAATCCAATCTGATTCCAAAGACCATTTTCTAAAAGGATTTTTTAATTTTTTCTAAATTAAATAAAATTGGTGGCGACTCCTAACTTATTTATTTTGTTTCGCCGCTCCCGCCACGATTATGGTCGCGACAGGGTCATGCCTAGGTGTGGAGGCATGGGTTGACAACTTTTCCTTCTCTTTAGCATCCTTATTCATTTGAGCTCCTCTTTGCTAGGGATGACAAAATTACCGTGCATGCGAGATCCATGAGATTACCATGACGACGCGGGGATGGGTACTGTTTAATAAATGGGGCGGGGCGGGGATTATAGTATCCGCCCGCATGCACTGCAAAACCCGTTTAGTATATATATTTTTATTTAATATATATCATATATTATAATTCTTTTTTTCTTTTTAACTTTGAGATGAGATGAAAATACGTATATTTTATTATTTTAAAATATTTTTTTATTAAATGAACCCATAATGATAAAACTTGTTGAAAAAATATATACTATTTATGTAATAGTTATTTATGTAAACTAATTATTATAAAATATAATTAAATTTAGTTTGTTATTTATAATATTCTTTTAATTTTGTAAGAATCTTATATTGTTAAATAAAATTATAGTATGTGATGTTAAAGTTTATTTTATTTATATTTGTTTTATAATTTTTAAGATTTTATTTTAAAGTATCAAATATCATGCGGATACCCGCGGATATCTCATTTACCATGGGATCATAAATGGGTACTGCGAAATAAACGGGGCGGGGGCGGGGGAAGCACTATCCGCCCCACCCCGCCCCATTGCCATCCCTACTCTTTGCTTCCTTATCCCTTCCAAGGTCTTTCCATCTTGAATATTTGCTTCAAAACAACACCAAAGTCCATCAGACCATAATCAATTCAAATCCCTAAATAAAATCATCAAACATTTGATTCTCAATCAATTGAGACCACAAGCTTAGATCCTCACAAATTATGCATGAATAGGACCTTTGAACTTAAGAACTTGAAGATAACATACTCATATTCATTCAAACTCAAGAGAAATAACTTCATTTCCTAAAGTTATCAGAGCCATGATAGTCTTCTTTCATAAACAAGTTATCATCTTTATGTGTAAGATGATTGGTAACTCCTGAATTAGGATACCAAGCTGGATCATACAAAGTCTCAAGAATTGCCAGCATTGCTTATGGCAATTGCTGTGAAGTGGTGGCTGCATACTGTGAAGTAGTGGCTGCATAGTGTGCAGAGAGAGGATTATTACTGTTGTTACTATTGTTATTTTTTGAAATGCTTGGTTCTGGACAAGAATTATCATAATGATGATAGCAATACCATGCTATATGACCATATCTTCCACACAACTGACATTGAGGCTTATTGGAATTCCAATTTGATCTAGCTCCACCACGGCCATTTCTTCCTCTAAAGAAAGATTGACCTCGAAAACCACCTCTAAAACCACTTTTACCTGGTTGATAGTTACCTTACTGTGAATATGAACCACAACCTTGACTAAAATTATTGGTACCAAATCTTGAATATCCTGGGCCACCACCTCTTCTACCTCCTCAATACTGTGGTGACTGAATTAGATGAGCTTGAAGAGGAAAATCTATTACACTAACTCTTTTATGCTTCTCAAGTCTTTCTTCTTGAGCTATAAGTAAAGCCTCAATTTTTGTAATTGTATATGGCTAAGATCTTGAAATAACAGAGGTAATGAAACCATCATACTCTTCACTCAAACCATCAAAAATTGCATCAATATGATCAGAATCATCAACTGGAGAACCAACAGCAGCTAAAGCATCTACAACTTTCTTAATTTGTAACAGATATTCACTGATTAAAGAAGAAGCATCTTTCTTGACATTTCGTAATTGAAGTTTTAACTGTTTCACCTTAGCTTTGATTTGAGATGCAAAGAAAACCTCAAGTTTCTGCCAAATCTGATATGCAAACTCAGTACCAACCATACGAAGCATCATTGATTCACTCATGGATGAAAGAAGCTAAGACACCAGAAGTTGATCTTGTTGTTCATTGTTGAGAAAGTCTTCACTGAAATTTCCATTTTGCTCATCAATTGAAAAAACAAATTTCGGTGGAACTGATTGAGATCCAAGAATGTATTTTTGTAACTTGAAACATTTGATTGTGGCGATTACTTGATGTTTCCATGGTAGATAGTTGTTGTCATTGAGCTTTATGGATACCAGATTGGAGAAGGTTTGTAACATAAATCGTGAAGATGAAATCACAGATGAGATATTTGTTTCCATGGAAGCGTGATTATAAAAGGTATCAAAGATGCAATGAAACAAAGTTGAAAGGAGAGAGAGTTGAAGAGAAATAAATATGAATTGATGAAAAATGAGATCTCATATCTCAATAGTGTACAAGACTCAACTTATATATTATAAACTAATCATCTGATTAGTTATAACCACCTACCAGCTAAGCATAAGTACTTATAACAAACTCTAACTAACATTGTCTTTTACATTTATAACAAATAAATATTATAGCCATAGAAGCTTGATTGAGGTGTTTATGATGTAAAAAATGTTGGCCATGTCCATAAATGATCCAGTTTTTAATTTAGAAAAGAGATCTCTTCATAAGTTCTTTTGAAATCAAGTGGTTTTCAAGTATAAAGAAATATGTTAAAAATGAAATATTCATTGATTGTTTGTAAGAATTCTCTATTTTCACACACCACTTTTGCTACATCCTTCTTATCCTATTTAATTTTTGAATAATAAAACAAAAAAAAAACACAATTCTCAAAACAAATTTTCTCTCTTTCTTTTAACTAAAGTAAGTAGGTGTAAAATAGTAAAAAGAAAAAATCTGTTAAAAAATGTTAAAAATACATTATTTATCATACTCTTTTAATACATTTTCTTCTATTAAATTACATCCGCACACTGCATCACACAAAAGTGGCTTTAATTGTTTTTGTGTTTACACTTGTTGGGTGATTTGCTCATCACAGTATGTGAAGATCTTTCTAAGACAGTCTCACGGAATGACACGACAGGATCAGACTTTATAATCTCAGCTCCACCCATGAAATCTTCTTGCAAGTCCTTCAAACAAATCTCAAGGTGGAATTCTCCAGCACCAGCAACAATGTGCTCTCCAGATTCCTCAATAGGACAAACAACCATAGGATCAGATTTGGCTAACCGTTTAAGACCTTCAACAAGTTTAGGAAGATCTGATGCAACCTTACATTGGACAGCAACACGAACCACAGGTGAGACAGAAAACTTCATAGCTCGGATAGGATGTGCATCAACTTCCTTCTCATTTGTTAATGTTGCATTCTTGGTGATAAATTGGTCCAAACCAACCAGTGCAACTGTGTTACCACAAGGCACATCCTCAACAGTTTCCTGTTTTTTTCCCATCCTCAACTGTGTTTTTTTCCCAACCATAGGAAACTGTTGGGGAAAAAACACTGGTTGGGAAAAAAACACGGCCAAATGCCAAAAACCCACCCTTATCAGAAGCAGGAATCATCTTCGAGACATAAAGCATTAGAGGTCCATCAGGATCACAATTCCTAATAGCATTGGCATAAGGATCATCAAGGGGACCCTCATACAAGTTCTCTACACGATACTTTTGGGCCTTTGCTGGCAAGGGAAGATGGAATATCATCATTTCCAAGAGTGCATTACTTGCTGGGAGTCAAGTTTGCATCACACGTTTCATCAATGCTTTACCTAAAAGGTCTTTCTCTTCAGATTTCATGGTGACTCCAAGCTTTTGCAGCATAGGCCATACCTTATCCTTCTGATCATTCATACAAGTTGCAATTATTTGTTTGATAGGCTTATAACAAAATTGAACAAAACCTCGTTTTGCAAGTAGGAGAACCAGTATTCTTATTGGTCCATTTCTTGGTAGCTGGATCAAAAAAATTCTCACCCCAGAGCCTTTCCATCATCTTTGCTTCATCAACTCCAAACTTTGAGGCATACATTTTAGCAAAGTTGGTGAGAGTGAAAGCCCATCCATAGAGACCAGCTGAAAAAGCAACAATTCCTTTCTCTGGATAGACTTGACAATCACCAAGAAGGGGATCTTCATATGTAGCCAAAATCACATTAGCATTCTCAATAACCCTTTGAAAGGTTTGGTAAGCTTCCTCTCCATCAACCTGAAGCTCAAGGAAACACCTATCCATCTTGTTAACAGTAAGAACAGGCCTGATCCTTTCACCAAGGGCCTGGCGCAGAACTGTTTCTGTTTGAACACAGACACCCTCAACACAATCCACCACCACAAGTGCCCCATCAGTAATGTGAAGTGCAGCTGTATCCTCAGATGAGAAGTCCACATGTCCAGGGGAATCAATGAGATTTATAAGGTATTCATTCTCTTGAAGTTCTTGAGAGCCTTATCAGTCATTTCATACTAGAGTGAGATACCAGCAGACTTGATTATGATACCACGCTCAGCTCATCTTGACGTGTATCTGTCATCCGGACATCACCTGCAACTTCTTGTGCAATAATACAGGCAGCAGCAACTAGAGAATCAGTTAGAGTTGATTTCCCTGCATTTGGAGAGGCAAATGATGAAGTGTCATTTATACTAATACAACAACAATAACAACCAGGCCTTATCCCATTAAGTGGAGTCATTTATACAAATGAACCAAAGTAAATATATACTGTGATGAGATATTCTTAGGTACTCTTAAAGTAAGACATTTCACTTGTTTTGTACCATTAAATAGGTGTTATATTGATTTTGTAAGTCATTGTTATCTCTCATTTAAACTATATTTTTAAGCACACTTTAATGTCACTTTAATGGTAGTATTAAAAATGAAGTTTAAGTGGGAATCAATAGTATAGAGCTAAGAGAAATGTTTTACTCCAAGAACACCTAAAAATAAGAAGTTATCTAATATGACATATTATTGCGATAGCACTATGATAAACGGAAAAATAACTGTATTAGATTAAATATGCAAAGGATCTTTTAAGTGTGTATTTGGATTAAAGTTTATAAAGTTAAGTTTGAGTCAATTTGATTTTATAAACTTAAATTTAGTTGAAAGTAGATCTTCATTAATGTAATTTATGTTTGAAAACTTTTGTCTCAAAAGTAAATTTGATAAAATGAATGTAAGAAATAAAACTCACCAACAGATAAAATTATAACCCAAAAGTAAAAAAATTTTACTTTTAAGCAAACGTGAGTTGGAGACAACAAACTCAGTTGAGACAGTACAAATCAAAATAAACCCAAACAAGTTTATACACCGTTCGAGGAAACTCCAACGTGTATTTGAGGCTGCAAACAGAAAACCAAACACACACTAAAAGAAGAACATGAAAATGGAATAACTCTAGATCAAATCAAACCAAAAATAAGTTTACATGTGAAAGGTGTATCACACAAAAAGTAATGCCATACCATGATCAACATGTGCAATAACAGACATATTACGAATATTGTGCTTAAAGTTCATAACGCGACGAAGCTCTTCAGCTGTAAACTTCACCTGCACGAATTGGCAGAACTCTCAGTTCACATGATGGATAATCAATGAAAATTCACCAACTCCAAAAAAGCTTGAAGTAAGCTTCATTAACTTACCATCTTGACTTTTTCTTAGTTTCCACCAAAAAGTGTTGAAATAATATGATACCGCAAAGAAAACATCAAAGTAATAAAATTTAGATTAGTCCAAATTCAGCATAAAGGATAGAGGCACCATCTTATTAAATAGTAATAACAGCTAAGAAATGAATAACTACACTCCTAAGACAGTAATTTTGAGCAGAGTAAATAACTTGTCTGCTAATGATGGCTATCAAATTTGAAGCAGACAAAGTTTTAAAAGAATTTAGCTAAAGCGTAGATCAAGGATACGTTACACAAATCATTAAGAGACAGTTCAGTTAATAGGAAACATGTTTAAAGAGAAGCTGCAAGGGAAGTGCAGCCTTTTCAGTTTTCACTTTTCAGTGTGAGGGTCCTAGTAGTGTTAGTGGTGTGTCGTTAACATGAGAATAAGATGATTCCTTCGACTTAGGAATATGCCAAACTATTCCCTAGGCCATTGGGTTTGGTTTTCTGACTTTTGTTTTTTGTTAACCTGGGCCGGGCGGTAACCAGCCAAGTCCCATGCTCTGTTAATTTCATTTCCCAGAATTTAATTATTTTTCTTTGATTTCTCATAATATTCTTCACCTGATAGGTGAAAGACTAATTTTTTGAAATATTGTTAGATGCTTAAACAAAGACTATTTCCAACAAAATTATTTTCATACACATAAATTCTATGATTACATATTTCTAATTTATTTTATGCAGTTAAAGAAAAAAGTAATAAGTGAAATGCAAAATTTTTTTTTAACTTTTACCCTTCATCAATAACCTTTTGTGGCTTTAATTTCAATCATTAAATCATTTAAATTTTTATTGCATGACAAATATATAACTCTTTCAATTCATTAAGAACTGAAAGAAAATAGTAAGGAAGATTAGTGCATTGAGTAGGGATTTTGGGGAAATTATTTGATTAGTAATAGTGTTATTATGCGGAAATTTTCTTAATTCTATAATTATCAACAATTATATTTGTAATAAGGACTTGTAAAATAAATTGAATATTTAGTATTTACCACGCATTGAATTTTGAGTTGGTTAACTGATAAAAAAATGATAGAAGGTTATTTACTTGACTTACATTGCAAAAATAAAATAAAAAATGGTACATCTACACGTCAATTTTTTTTTTAGTACTAGACCTTACTAAGACTTAGGGAAAGCCTCACCATTTGAGTGGTGTCTAAGGGATCTCCACCGGAGGCCCAAGGGAAAGGGGAGGAGGAAAAGAGAATGGATAAGAGATGTTTTATCTACATGAAAAAAAAAATTAAATACACATAATAGACAACTTGAATTGTACACGAGACAAATGATAATTAAATTTTTTTATTTTACCATAAAGATATTTTTACATTAGCTTATGAATTAATCAAAATTAAATTTCTTTTGAAATAATCTTAAGAATGCATCTCACACTAAATAATTCATATATTTCTCTAAAATGATTTTACATCTCTCACTAAATTAGTCATTTTAGCTTTTCCAGTTAAAAAATGTCACACCTATAATTTTTTAGCAATTAGGTCCTTTTCTTAACTACCTTCACACCTATGAACATATTTTTAAGTCCAACACTTCGAAAGCAAAATATATTTTTAAATATTAACTAGTAAGTAATCCGTGTAATATATGATTTTTTATATAAATTTTAATGTCTTTAAATTATATTTCATTAAAAAATTTGATGTGCACAGACTTAGTTTCTAACTTAACATACATGTAATTGGTAATATTTCTTCAAAAACTAACAAATAACAAAAGAAATAATGATAATTCTTTAGATTGACCTGAACATTATGATTGTTAATTGTTTTGTAGCTTAAAATTTGATGTAATTATTGTCAAATATCTAACAACCAATATTTGATGAATTTTATACATGTAAATTTGATATTTGATTAAGCTGATAAATAGGAAATCGATGATTAAGCAAATTTATAAATTGATTAAGTAAATTTGATTTGTAATTGATATGGAGAAAAAGTAAGGAATGTGTAAGTAAATAAAGAGAATTAACAAAAATAGAGAATTGATAAAGAGAAAATGACACGTAAATAAGAAAAAAGAGAATATCATAAAAAATATTATACTCTAGAAAAAAAATTATAATAACAACATATCACACTTTGAAGAGAGAATATTCTCATTTATAAGACAGGGATGGATGAGATAATAATTAGTTCACTTCTTAGTTAAATGCTAATTGAATTAGAAAGCAGCACCATATATATAGAAAAGCAAGGAATTTCGGTCTGCACTGACATAGAAGAAATTAGGCAATTCAAATGCAGAACCATGTTGTTCTATGATTCATAATATTAACATACAAAACAAATCCATGAGAAGCGATCAAGCTTTATAAGGTTGCAAAGCAAGGGCGGGGAGAAGAGGATTAAAAGAAAGATTTGAGGTACAAAATGATAAAGCATGGCATATATAGCCGTAGTAGGAAAATAAGAACTTGCATATGTATGAGTATCATCAGCCACCACCATCTCCCCCAGATTCACCCCCATGAACATGACTACTTCCATCATGACCTTCATTGGCACTCATCACAGACACATGGGCTGCAGTCACCACAGCAGCTGCCACTCCTGCATCATTGCTAGCTGTTGTGTTGGCTCCATGAATATTGCCTCCAACACCATCATCACCAGGAGTTGTTGTTGAAGCACACCCTTTATTTTCTTCCTTGTGAGGAGGCTTGGCATGGGAGAGTTTCTCTGAATCTTCCACCTCGTTTTCCTTACTCTTGCGGTTCCGCCCTCTGATGCAGAAACAGATGGACATGGTTTTGCTTTTCATGGTTGAACTTGAAAGGAAAGTAACTGATAGTTAAGAGGAAAAGAAAAGAAAAGAAAAGAAAATAGACCATACTGCCAGCTTACCTCTGCTCTCTCTTTTATATTAAAACCAAGGCTAAAATGTAACAAAAAAAATAAAAAAGAACATAGCTAATTAGTATGATTGATTAGGTGTTATAATTGTTATAATGGTTTTGCTTTTCATGATCGAAAAAGTCACCGGACTAACCGGCATTGATTGATTAGATCTAATCCGCGCATCGTCTCTTTGTTAATAAGTAGGTATAATCCACTTTAACTTTGGAATTTTACCCAAAAATATGTTACAAAACTTTGCTTTTCAGGTTCTTCCTCTTCCAGGTCGGTCCAAAGTTATTTTCAGATTCGACAACTGTTTATAACGAGGTAGGTAGAAAACGCATTGGTTTATTTTTTTAATCCGTGAACCAGAATAAATAAACACAGATGCTTTGGAAGATTGAAATCATGCATTGTTGGGTTTAATACTTTAATATCTGACAGCATCAGGAAATTTTATGATTGATGACAGTTGGTTCTCTATATGAAGATGCACTTCATTTTTTTTTACATGCATAAAGATGCATATCCTAGTTATAGGCAGAGTGCTTCACATATTATAATCCGTCACCATCAATCGAAAAGTGAGCAATTAACATGGATGACTTGTACCCAAAAAAAAATGGATGACAAATGGAGGTCCGAGAAAGTTGATTAACAGAGCGTAAAGCGTTTCTGACGATACGCATCTACCAGAAAAATTGATTCAGTACAACTCTTTCGACCAAAATTTGGTTTATACAAAACTATCATCAAAATCATACTCCCCAAACTGATGGTGCTCTGATACATGTTCTTTACAAATTAATGATGGTACAAAGAATGAAACATCTTACAAAGTCATGTCTCTGTATAACAAGGGCTTCTCATGCTGAGTATTATCACAAAACTGCTCATTACCATCACTGCCATACAGTTAATGAACCATTAATGATGGTAAAAAAATACTGTCAACACTCACATCACAAATTCATGTCTTCAAACGAGGGCTTCACAACCAGAGTATGATCACGAAATTGCTCATCGCCATCACTGTACAGCCACCAAGCTGTCTTGCTTCATTTTTATGAGACTGCTTTCAATGTTGCGCAGCACTGGCTTATAGCTGCAATATTGTCAATCACATCAACAAAGGAGCATCTAATGTAAGAAACTTAATGCCAGAATGAATGAATGAATGTGTGCATGATAGAGAGAAAAGATAGAGGATCTTACAAGCGTGCAAGACCATCATATGCTTGTTTGACTTGTTCAAGTTGTGCAGAAAGCCGCATGACTTCTGCTGATAGTGCCTCTGCTCTGCTCTGTTCTTTCACAAGTTGGCCCTGCCAAGTAAACAAAAAGTGCAAAATTATAAGGTATGAATGACAATTTGTCGAAGTGTAGAGAACAGAGACCTCGCACAAACACCATCCCCTGAAAATTTCTCATAAGAAAGATCATACTATTCTTAGTTTGACAGTTTATTTTGAAAGTGAACATTTGACCCATTGGACCCAACAAGTCAGCAACATGAATTGACAACAAAGAGGAACAAATATGCCATGAATAAGGTAAGTTGCTAACCTTCATAGATCCCATCTCTGCTGTGGATGCCGAGGAACCAACCTCATGTGCCCCATCTCTAAAGGAGTCTGGTAGGCCCCTAACCTGTTCCATTCTCAATTTATCTAGTATCCCACGGAGCTCTTCATTTTGCTTAAGACACTCCATCACCTACAGAATCATAGGTCAGCACAATTAATTGTAAGAAACATAATTCTCTACAGTCTGGAACTATCATGTTTGCTTAAGACACTCCATCACCTACAGAATCATAGGTCAGCACAATTAATCATAAGAAACATAATTCTCTACAGTCTGGAACTATCATGTTTGTTCATAAAATCATAACGTACACACCCCAAGAAAAGAACTCAACATAGCACAGATATCACAAAAGAAATACCAATCTAGCACTAAAATTTATCTAACCATGCCAGTCTTAGCTAAAATAGAATGTGCAGGAAACAATACTCAATACAAGATAACACCACCTCTCAATGTACAACTGTACATAAAATTTCTTCACCAGACCAAAACCAAAAAGAGGATGTCATATACCAACCACCATATTAAATTGTTAAGTGAAGCAAGATCTTGCAGAACACATAAGAAAATTCAGCCTTGGCACATGAACTATTTAGGACAACAATAGTGAACCTATATTTCATAGTTCTTTTAGAGCCTTCATACTAAATTTCTCTGATACAACTACAGAAGCGCCTGAAATTCTTAGTCGGAATTTGTTCACTGAATTTTATTAGTCAAAAGATGCACAGACTCTTGACTCTGAAAAACTTAGAAGACAACTCCAGTAAACCATGGTCGCATAGATGAAACCTTAAACCAGTAGCCATAAATTATATTTAGTAAAACCCCTGATACTGATTGTTACCTGGTTTTCCCATCTCACTGCCGCTCCAATTGCCTCTTGATATGAATTTGAGAGATTAGAATTTTCCTCAAAAAGCCTCTCTATTTCTGTAGATTGCGAGTCAATCTGCCAATGAGATGACAAACCAACCACTTCATCAGATGGAATATACTCAGCAAAGTACCAAATAAAATTTAGATATAAAGAGTTTACCTCCATTAGAAGTTTCTGCCTACTGCTTTCCAACCTCTCAACAGCTAACGCCATATCATGCAACTGCTTATCAAGTTTCTGCTTGTCTTCCTGAGATTTAGAAAATTCAAACATTAGACCAGAACATCTTAACCATCAGCAAAAGGCTGGATGACATTAAACAACAAATATATTAGTCTGGAAATGGGGTTGGGGGGTAACAATTTAGGTCATTCATGATCAGCTGCCAAAACATCCATGATACCTAGTTAGAAGACTAAGGGCATGTTTGTTTGAGTAGATGGAATATAGAAAGCTGGAAATTAGGAATGAAAATCATTTCACGCTTGCTTGGTACATCGGAAACGTATGAAGGTTGAAAAAGGAGTGCAGCTCATGTATACTCCATCCCATAAATTTTGGCCACTATTATATGACAAAAGTGAATTGAAAGTGATTTCCACCCTTAACCAAATGACGAGTAAAAATCAAAACCTTCTTATCCCACTCCATTTTCACTGCCCTCCTTATTTTCCACCTACTCTAACAAGCATAACCTAAAACTAGACAACAGCAAACATAAATACTAGTAATTTAGGTAATATCTGACCAATACTTTGAATTTTAGTAATGAATGACCTATGGTTTGAATGAAACAGTAACTTAAATTTATTTCCATAATCAATCAGCTAACAAATACCAAAAATTTGAAAATTCACTGAATAATTCACATTAAAGAAGTTTTTCTCACCATAGAAAATGCTTTCTGAGCTGCTTTATCTGAGACTTCTGCATATGCACAAACCAGGGTCAATGCAATGTTACAGTGCACCAATTCAACAAGAAATATCAAGTCCAATGCAATGTGAATTGGAATCAAATATTGAGTTCATAGACATCCTAGCTAGAAAATAGGCACTCAAAAGTACAATGAAAAATTCATGGCACAAATCCATGGGTAGATATGAATCACCATTAGTTGAAGTCACAAAACAGTTTTAGGAGACCACTCCCAGTAAGTGTAAAATGTGTAAGGAGAACATGGTGGTAGTAATAATCAACTGATAGTTGAAAAACAGAATGCTTCCGCTAATCTCTTCTGCGGCTTTGAAGGACTTGAATTAATGGATATGTCATTGACATCCAAGGATGGCCCAAAGCATCCAAGAAGAGTAACTACTTACATAACTGGTCGGCAGCATGCTTTGTTTAATTAAGCCATTACAAATTTAATACAGGTTATACAAAAGTTTTCATGAGAAGAACCTGCAGCCTCTCTAGACATGGAGTTAACTTTCTCTTCCAACTCCTGCTTTTCAGACATCATTGCTGCAATGCGGCTTTGCTCTTTTGCTAATTGTTCCTGCTCTTGGTGCCTCAGCAGTGACTCTCGCTGTAGATTTGAATCACCATCAGACAAGCAACACAAAAAGAAACTAAATTAAAGGTGGCAAAACGTCAATAACATAATCATAACATCACCTGCAGTTCCAATTTTAAATCAGCTAACTCCTTTTCCAATCTTTGAAGATGATCTGGTGGATTACCAAGTGATGAAATTGCGCTAACTGTATTAGTCATTGCTTGTTGCTGAATTAAGTTCAACTCTGCTCTCAAAGCTGCTGCATCTTCCTCAGCCTAGAGAAAGATAGCCAATAAGATTCTAAGAACAAAAAAGAGTCCTTCATCTCATAGTTTTTTAGTAAAATAAAGCTCCCATACACGATATTGCTCATCTTCTGCTTCCTTCAGACGTTTCTTCAGGGTACGAAGCTGCGCTGAAAGGTCCTCCTGCACTAATAAGTAAGGTATCATAGGCATAGTGAAAGATTAAAAACAAGGTGCAACCAGGGGACAGGAATAAATCATGTTTAAACTTAGTTACCCGTGCAACAACAGCAGCATCTTTCTCCATTGCAACATCCTTGAGAGCTTTCCTGAGAGATGGCACTGTATTTAGCTCCTGCATGAATCAAACCGGGGTTTAAAACTAAGATACATAAGTGTTAAAACTATTCCAATTTCCATATGTATAGCACTGCTGTCATTAAGACTAAATAAGTTGCATGCTAGCTCTGGGTTCATGCCTTCATGAGGCAATATCCATTATCGGATTTGTAACTCAAAGTCTCAAACTTTTAAAAACAAAAAATCAATGTCAATCCTTTTTGTTTACCAGATCATTCAACTGCTTGCTCATTGCACCATTATCCATTTCCAACGTTTGAAGCTGCAATAATAGACAAAAATACAATCAGCCTAGGTTTTTTTTGTTTTTTGGGTGGACTAATAAATAAATAAATATGACATGTATATTCAATTTGAAGCTAGGTTCACCTTTAAAGTTATTTTCTTGTTTTCTTCCTCCAACTCTATGTTCTTCTTTCGCAGGTCTTTTAATTGAGATAGTAGAGCACTAACATCTGTCTGTATAAGAGTATACAAAAAAAGACAATTGCAGTTCAAACTTCAAAAGATCACGTCTCTCAATAAATTATTCAATGTAGACTCTGATTTCTTCATTGTTTCAAAGAATAACCAATTGTTTTTTTTTTTAAAAAAAAAAAAGACAATTGAATGAATAAGATGGTTAATAATAGAAATAGATGTTACCTCGGACAGTTTATTTCCGGTCTCCGATTTGTTCATTGCCGCAATTTCTGATGGACAGAAAGGAAATTGAAAATTGATTTTCAACGCAGAAATGGTGAGCAGAAATTCAATTTGGCAATAATACTGACCGGAGGTGCTAGGAACTTTGGTGAGATCATCCGGTCCGGAAGAGGTTTTGCTCAATCTCTCCGCGGCCCTCTTTTGGCGAATTTCCTCCAGCTGTGCAATCAACCATTGAAAGTAAATGGAAGAAAAAATTCAGATATAGATATATGAATCAAGAATCGAAGGGGTTCATACCGTTCGTCGACCAAGAGATGCATGACGGTTCTCCATTGATCCGCGATTTCAGATGGAGATGTTCGTGATCTCGTAGTTTTCTTTTCTTTCTAGTTTCCACCGGTCGGCGGTCTCCTCCAGCACGACTAACCAATTATTATTTAAAAAAAAAACATTTTTTTTATATTCTTATTACGAACTGCATTAATAAATTTTTAAAGGTGAAGAAAGCCAACAATTGGGTCTGGGTGGTGTAGTTGGTTATCACGCTAGTCTCACACACTAGAGGTCCCCGGTTCGAACCCGGGCTCAGACATCAAATTTGTCATTTTTTTATATTTTTGACAATTGAAAATTAGGATAGAAGTTATGTGTGGTTGTGTGAATTTATTTAAATTTTTTTTTTATGGAATTCAAATTAAATATTCATAATTATATGTATCTATTAAGGAAAAAAAAATATGTTGATCAAATTAAATATTCATAATTATATGTATCTATTATGAGAAATTATTATCATACAAATTTTGGGTCTTACGTATGCACAAAATTTATAGTTAGATTTAATAGTGTTCATGACCCGTTCGATCCGAACAATCAGTCATAATCTGAAACTAATTAGGTTGGGATTAGGTTCTTAAAATTTTGACTCAATTGGACTAAGTTCATATCACACTTTCAGTTGGTCAGACCTAACCCGATAGAACATAATGTTTTATGACTTACATTTTTTAAAAAAAATTATAATAAATTATAAGACTTATAGACATAAATTATTACTTTTGCATAACATGATAATATTTTTTTATTGATATAATTTGTTTTATAATATATATTGTATATGCTTCTAAAATTTTATGACTTAATTATGTATAATGTTTAATTTTTTGTATTTTATATAAATATCGAGTCAATCCAATATTGACTCGGTATTTAGTTGGGTCATGACGGGGTCAAATTCAAATCCAAAGAAATGAACCTGTCAACATGTCGAGTTAGAATCAGGTCAAGTTAAACTCGTCCTAACTTGTCCTTTGAACATCCCTAACTAGGACCTTGATTCAATTGAGAGAGAGAGAGAGAGAGAGAGAGAGAGAGAGAGAGAGAGAGAGAGAGAGAGAGAGAGAGAGAGAGAGAGAGAGAGAGAGAGAGAGAGAGAGAGAGAGAGAGGGGGGGAAGAATTAAATGAATGAGATTGTAATTTGTGAAGTTGTTGTGTAAACAATTTATTAATTCAACCCAACACACTTGATTACAATTTAGATTAAGTAATTTGATTTACTTGTTAATATAAATTTTTTAATATTATCATTTAATAATGTGTTAATATGTTATTAAAAAAATAGACTTCATAAATAATAGTTGTGATAATCAATTTTTTAATGATTTAACAATACATAATTAAATACTAATGTAAAAAAGTATAATAACAATACATTAAAATTAAATCTATTTGATGTACATCATATGAATGATAATCTTATGAATTTCTATTCATCTTTAGATTATATTGAAAAGATATAAGTGCACGTAAAAAAAAATATAAGTGTGTATTTAGATTGACTTATTTCATATTAAAAATAACTTACAAAATTTTGCTTAAAAAGTTTAAAGAAAGCATTCTTTTTTTTTTGGTAAAAAAAAAGCGCATTTTTTTCCATAAATTAATTAACATGCCAAGCAGCTGGGCTCTAGTAAATTTATTTAGGCAATAAAGATCTAATTTCTATCCATTAGGGTGCATTTGGTTAGGGGTAAAAGAAGGAGAAATTTTAAAGAAGAATATTTTAGGGAAAATGACATGTTTGATTCATGGGTAATAAAAATGAGAAGTTTTTAGGTAGAATAATTTTTCTCCTTAATTTCGGGGTAAACTTTACCCGTATCAAGGTGGGGTAACATTTCCCCTTCTAGCATTCTCTTATATCAAAGCTTGTTATCCTTCTCTCACTCAATCTCGACCTCTACAAGTTAGCCACCTTCCCCCCTCGGCCCCCCACCTCGACCTCATCGACACCCGTTCCTTCCAAATCGACTGCTCATTCCACTTCCTCCACCTTCAGCTTCAACCTTCACGACTTTTCCTAGGAATCCCTCGCCCCAATGCTCTCCCCTCGCGGCAACTTTGCCTGTGTCGTAATCCCTTCCTCCAACAGCTCCAATTATATCTTCGTCGCTGGTGGCGACTACCACCACACCATGCTCGTCCCTACCAGAACCCAGATTCACTTTGCGGAGCGATACGACGTCGTGAGGGATCGATGGGAAGGGTTGGATGCATTGCCTGGGTTTCATGCAGGTTGTGTTAGGTTTGTGGTTGGGAATGAAAGGAAGAAGGAGAAGGAGTTTTGGGTAATATGTGGGTATGATAGTTTGATGACCATTTCGGATCTCACTCGATCTCGCTATCTTTTTGGTTATTCTTTCCAGCTTAAAATTTTTTTTGGTTATTTTTTATATTTTTAATTTTTGCTTCAACTTAATTTTTATTTATATACTAACTACACTTAATTTTTAAGGATTTAAAAATTATTCTATTTCTTACTAATCATACCAAATAAGGGGGAAAAAACTTTACTCCATTAAGTTATACTCCATGAAAGTTTCTTTTTAACAAAATTTCCGCCCTTAAATTTTATCTCGCAACTAAATGCATTCTTAGAAGAAAAGTGACCCTCTCGATGAAAGCCCATAGAAAACTTATTGGTGGATCCAAGCCCTAAAAAAAACCAAAACAAAAATAGTGAAGTTTCACAATCAAAACTGAACTTCATCAAACCCTCCTCCCCCCAAAACAATATCCCCCACAAAAACCAAACTTTGTCCCCCCCCTAATGTTAGGTTAAATTAAAATTTTGATTTTAGTCTTATAGTTTTTACTCATTTTTAATTTAATCTTTATAGTTTTTTTCTTTTTAAATAAGTCATTGCACTTAAAAATATTATTAAAATAGTTCTTATCATCAATTTTTATTCAAATGTCGTCATAACACCGTTAATTAGCTAACCTAGTAAGTATTCATTTCTTTAATAGGTGCTCCTTTAGATGCTTATTTTTTTTTATAAATGCTCAATAAGTGTTGTTGTAGGTGCTCGTGTTCTTATAGGTGCTCATTTGTTTTAAGTATATGATCATGATGCATATGGTATTAGGATAATAATGATTTTTATTATTATGAATTTTTTGTTATTTTAGATTGAGATTTTAATTAAGTATCTTATCTATTTTAAGATTTCAGTTTTAATGAAATTCAATCAAAATTTAAAACTTATCATTAGTTAGTTATATTATGATTTTGAATTAAAATAGGATTAATCAATTATCTATTTTAGTTAAGATTGATTTCTTTTGTAACAGATTTTAGAAAATAATTGATTATTAATTATTAAATTCAATGAATTATATTCTTACTTTGAGACTAAGTCTCTTGACACCAAGTGCCTTTTGAATCCCGAGGATTCTTTGTTTATTTTCTCTGTTGGTCTTACATCAATTTAGTATCAGAGTCTTGTTAATCATCACGCTTTAAGCAGTTTGAAAGTAAATCTTTTTCACAGCCAAAGTTATTCCGCTGTTTATCACTCACCAGATCCCCGCATAACTCGACTCAAACCGCCATAAAATCACCATCATATGTGATTGTTTTGTCCCAATTTCAAAACTCCATCTTGTCTTGCTTTTGCACTTGTTCTGCCTTTTTCTCTTCATTGTTTGTTCTATGATTGATGACTCGTACAAAACAAACTGTTTGGAAGTTTACTGGTGGGAAGACTCTTAAGAAACAACTCGCCACTAAGGCGGCAAAAAAATCTACTCTATTCCACCATTATCTTGTGAAGTGGAAGAATCGATCTACTGGTGATGTTACTTGGATTTCCAAGGATGAACTCTGCTTCCTTGATCCTATTCTTTAAGAGGATTATCAACTTTTTATCTCTCCAAATGAGAGTTCTTCCAAAAGGGGAGAATAATGCAAACGATATTAGAAAATAATAATTTTTATTATTATGAATTTTTTGATAAGTTTATATAATTTTTATTATTAAGGCGACAAGAATTTTTCTACCGCTATCTTGTTTTAAGAATCGATCTACTGGTGATGAGATTTTAATGATGAATCTTTCCTTGATCTATTCTTTCAATCATTTTTACCTAAATGAGTTTAAAGGGAGAGAATAATTTATTAAGATAATAATAATAATTTTTATTATTATGAATTTTCTAAATTATATTGAGATTTTAATGATTAAATTTAAGATTTTAGTTTTAATAGATTTTATCTAAATTCAAATCTTATCATTAGTTATTATATTAAGATTTTAAATTAAAATAAGATTAATTTATCTTTTTATAAGATTAATTTTTTTGTAAAGTTGTTATAAATATTATTCTATAAGATTTTAGAAGATAGTTGATTATTAATTATTGAATTCAGTAGATGTCTTTAAAACTCTGAGAGTTTTTTGTTCCTATCTAAGAGTACTCGATGTCAAGAGACTCAGTCTTAAAATAATAATATAATTCACTGAATTTAATAATAAATAACCAATCATCTTCTAAAATCTTATAGGAAGATATTTATAGTCTTCTTATAAAAGAAACAAATTTAACTAAAATAAATAATAAATTAATCTTATTTTAATTTAAAATTTTAATATAATTAACTAATAATAAAATTAAAATTTGAACAGAATCTATTAAAACTAAAATTATAAAATAAATAAAATTTTTAATTAAAATCTCAATTAAAAAATAATAAAAATCATTATTATCCAAGCATCATTTACATGAAATATGTTTCTTTACTTAGTTATCGGTGACTTGGACGGGTTTCGGTGTTGACTCTGAGTGAATTAAAATCAAGTATGAAGCATCGAAGATGAAGAAGGAAGAGACAGTGAAGCTGATGAGTGCGGAGGGTTTCGAATTCGTGGTGGATAAAGAAGCAGCTATGGTTTCACAGACCATACACAGAATGCTTACCTCTCCAGGTTTGACTCTTAGAAGATCACCATTCACCACCACCTATTTCCTTCTATTCACTGGAATTAGGGTTCCGCTCTTCAAAATCAAAATATTATAATAAAATGAAATTCATCTGCAACTTCAGGGAGTTTTGCTGAAAGGCAGCAAGGGGAAGTTACATTTCCTGAGATCAGCACCACCATTCTCGAGAAGATTTGCCAGTATTTTTATTGGCATCTCCAATTTGCTAGGTCTTCCCTTCTCTCATCCCTATTTTCCTAACATTGTGGTAAGGTCTTTGTGTCACATAATCTAAAGGTCAATTATTGACCTTTCATCATATGCAATTCTTTTATTCTTTTGTCATGCATATTGATGTTGATATCATCTCTAAGTTCCCACTTTTTGCATAGTATCTCATACATGTTTACCATGTATTTTGTTGACCTTTTGGATGGTTTTGATTGTTTTTACTTTTTATTTCTAAACATCATCAAAGGGGGAAAAAGGGCAAAAGAATTCTGTCTACATTTTAATTCTCATTATGAAAATTTGGGTAGACATGGCTTTTAGGGAGTCTATTTCCTCTTTGATGTTTTATTTTATTAAAATTATCTTTAGTTTGTGGGAACTGAGAAGACCAATGACCTTCAGGTTATATTGATGAAAGGTTGTTTGTTGGAGGATGTGTGGAATTACAATTGAATAAAGAAGTTAACAATGATGCTTGGCCCTTTGGCCCCCATCTGTAGTCTCTTTCACTACTTTTAATATGATAATACAGAAAGAAACTTGTACTCAACTTTAGTATGGTGATTATTGTTGTTTTCCTCATCTAATAAAGAGGGGCGGAGGCAGGATTTTAATCCTAGGGGGACTGAGACTAAAAACTAAATATATGTCTCTAAATATTTAAGTTAAAAAAAATGTAATTATCATATAATATAAACATAAAAATAAATTCAATTCAATTCAATTCATAATCAACATGCTTTAAATTAGAAACATTCAATAGTAAACACAATTGAATATAAGACAATCTTAAATACATACATTCAATTTTTAAGTTGTGTTTGACGCTGTTTCATAGAATAAAAATTATTTATTATTGCATCTGTGGTGAATTTTTCAATAATCTCCTTTTTAATGTAAACAATCATGTAATCTGTGATAAAATCATCTTCCATCTTATTTCGTAACCCTATTTTAATAATTTTCATAACTAAAAAGGCACGCTTAGTAGTTGTTGTTGATACAGGAAGAGTCAAAACAAACCGAAACAATCTATCAATCAAAGGATAAACATTTATTTTTTTTACTAGAGGGACCAACAAAAAAAATACCATGTATATATAAGAAAAATATTCAATTATTCAAAACTGGGGGGACCATGGCCCATACACATCCCCCCTGTTCCGCCCCTGCTAATAAATATTTATTATCAAAGAGGAGGGAAAATAGAGGTGGATGACCTCTGTATTATATACTTATGAATTTTTAGTACGTATAATTCCTAAAACAATACTTGCTGAGGTGTGAAACAGTGATTGTGATTGTTGAACTATTATGTAGTTGTTTATTTCTATATTTTAAATTAATCATGGATTGTTTATAGTTTGGAAATTACAGGACAACCTGAAAATGTTGTTCAATAGCTTTGCCAATTGAGTTGTGTCTTTTCCCAAGTGATATTTTTGCCTACTGCTCTACATTTTCATCCGTGCTCCTTGATGCTGTGAAGATTTCCACCTCATTTAGTAATACTTTTCAGTAGATTCCTTTGGTGGGAGGAGCATGAATGTTAATTTTTTTATGTATTGGAGGCAATATTTTCCTCTGGGAAGTAATTAAGCTCTAAAGCTTTTATCTGAAATCTCTTATCTTATGTCATGCTATTTTCTGTCGAAGTAGTTGTATTGAATTCAGTATGTTGCTTTTGCTAGTGGGAAGGAGACGGAGTGTCCTATTGAACCTGAATTAACTCTGGATTTATTGATGGCTGCCAATTACCTACATACATGAGCACTTTGACTTCCCCAAGGGTGATAGTTCTCGGACCTCATTATAAGCGTTTGTTATTCTTCTGGAGTCTAACAAGTTTATTTTGTATAGTAGTTGTTTTGTTGTTATAATCTTTGCTGTTTTTGCTCTTCGTTGGGTCGTTCATGCAGATGGAACTGTTTCTCAGTTGGGCATTCAAAGAGATATGATACGTTGCCATTGAAAACTGTATCTTTGCTGCAACTAAGTATATATGTAATCTGTGTAATCTAATATGATTCTGCACTCAGCTTGCAAGACTCTGATGTATGAGAGTGGCTGTTAGATGCTGTCAGTTGATGATACTGTGTAAACTAACTGATTCAAAAGAAAATGCTAATTCAAAGTGAACAGTACTATCTCCAAATATGAAAAAATCATAACGCTCTTTTCACTTTGATAGTTCATAACAGCGATGTAAACATTGTTATCCAAATAAGGAAAGGGAATTTGCTAGTGTTATTCGTCAACAATCTTCTGATGGATATGAACTTGCTTAGTGCGACAGAGGCGTGGAATGGTTGAAAATGAAATGGAATTCTTGTTACTCTTGGTCCTCAAATTTTCACCTATTACCGTGACATAAAATGGAGTTGAAAATATTTTTTTAATCTAAATTTTGTCCTAATTGAAAATCCAAACCTTCCCTTCTTACTCTTTTTTCATTTCCCTTTGAATTTTTCACCGTTATCTTCCTAGTAAAATTTAGACAGCAGCTTGAAGGAATGGATCATACATTTTGCTGAAAACTCTTATTGCCTGGTACAGCCGTGTCTTAATTAGATTCCTAGTCTCTAGTTCTTTAGATTCTCGAAATCGTCTCACATGTCCCCAGTTGTTCGCTACTTAGGTTTCTTAGTAGAATCATAGGAAAGTCCACAGTATCTGAATCAGGTTGATTGTATGAGCTCTTCTTGGGGCCAGGATTATTTCAGTGTTAAACCCAGTTCTTTTATGGAATACTACGTATACAATTTATTCTTGTGCAGCCCATTACAATTGCAGATGAGATTTACTTGAATTTGATTGTAAAAACTACAAGTTCAAGTCAGATTTAGATGCAATCACATAGTAGTTTCTCACAGTTTGTGCTTAGATAGGGTACAGTGCAAGTAGCAGCATTACGAAAAGTGGACTTTCCTATTTGTTACAACTTGCCTAGCGAGTAGCGTGAGCTAGGCTGAACTATGAACTGCCTTAACTCTTAAGATATCGTGTAACCCTTTGGACTGTAGTTATTGCTAATAAGTAATAACTCCCATAATCTTATATTAAATAATGTATATATATATTTTTTATATTTTATTTAATATCATTTATTATATATATATTTTTTATTTTTCTTTCACTAAATCTAACATTTTTAAAAATGATATCAACAGTATCTACATTTTTTTTTAGAATATGGAATGATCTTTTTTAATAAGTAATTTGTTTGACTTCAAAAATCAATGATTGCTGAACAGCAAGCTTCTCTTTATTTTTTTTATTTAATAGTTCCTTATTTTATTTTTATTTTTAAATGGTCTTATATTAATTTTTTATTAATTTAGTCACTTCTTATTTTATTAATTGTTTATAATGTGATTTTTCTTCGAATTTTATTATTTTCTAACTGAAGTGATAATATATTATTAACGATGAGGATACAACTATAACGCACAATGATGATGTGGTATAATGTGATTATCACTAATCAGTGACACATTATTTTTGTTAAGTGATAATAAAACCCTTACAAAAGAATACTATTAAAAACGATTTACAAAATAAAGAACTAAATTTACAAAAAAAAAAAAAAAGATATAAGACTAAATTAAGAAAAGAAATAAAGATAATGAAAAATACAGGACCTATTTTGTCTTCTTTTTTTTCCTTTTGATTTTGATATTAGTTTAATTACCTAATGGTTGGTATTGACAGAAATGGTCCTCATGGTTTGCACTTGATATGCAAAGAAAAAGTCGCTCATAAGCTGCCACCATCTTGGTGGCAGTGAACAATTGCAAACCTCTTTGCAGTGCAACCTGACCTTTCTTGTCTAGAACTCCCCTGCCACCAACCCATAACTCATATATGGCCTTCTTTAGAGCAGTCACCGTAGGTGAAAATGTATAACCCATTTCAGTGCCAACAATTACAGATCCTACAATGCTTGCAAGCCTAGTAGCCATTACCGGCTTGCCACTCAGCATAGCTTCTAGCAAAGTGTGGTCCAAACCTTGTGCTCGTATGGTGGGGTTTACAAAAATGTCAATAGCATTATAAAAAGAGGCCAGTTCAGCTTGTTCAAGTGGCCCCAAAACCATTATATTTGTCCCAAGATCTCTGTATCTTGCAGCCCAAGGACCATCTCCAGCAACCAGAACCATGCTACTCTCTTGGAAAGTGCTATTTTCTTCAAGTATCTGCTTCAAAGCTTCAAACATTAATGGGTGTCCCTTGTCCTTGACCAACCTCCCAGCAAGTCCTATCACCAATGATTTAGAATCTGGAATGCCATGCCTTTGCTTGAACTCCTTCCCTTTGGAAATATCTGGCCTGAAAACCATTTGGTCCACACCATTGAGAATAATATGGACCCTTTCTTCTGGAATCATGTAGATCCTCTTAAGGATATCTCCAGCATGATCACTAGTAGCAACATGATGTGCATAGTTTGGGAAGAACTTGACCTCTTCAACAACCTTCATAGCTCTTTCAGTCAATGCAGTTGTCTTTGGTTCTTGGGGGCTTCTTAGAAGTTCTTGAATGATGTCAGAATGAATGGTCTCATATGCAATCCCGTGCCAAGTGACAGCCAAACTAGTGACATATCGAGATCGAGTATACCTAAGCCCAACACTTTCGGTGTGAACAATGTCAAATGGTCTAGTAGTTGAGTTTTGTGCTTGGAATTGCTCCCAAACTAAAGCTTGGTCAAGGTAACCAGCTGGTGTTGGTTTGGAGAAGTGAAAATGTAAGTTGCTAATTGAATACTTAGGGAAAGAGGAGTTTGTGGAAGTGGTGAATATGTGAAGATCATGGCCTCTTTTGGCAAGGGCAAGGTGGAGTGTCAAAGCATGGCGTTCAAGCCCCCCTGCATGAGATCTCTGTGGCCATTTCTTGACAAAAAGTGCAATCTTAAGGAATTTTGTAGGTGGGTCTGAGGAAAAAATAAGGTGGTTCCATGCAAAAGGGTATGAAAGTAGGTTGATTTGTTGATTTGGCTTTTGTTCTAGTATTTGGTATGGTGAATAGCACTGGCTGCAACAATGACTCCAAGAGAGGAATAAGATGAAAGAGCAGATGGAAAGGATGATAATGATGTAGCAGAGATATCGAAAACTGAATATAGAACTTCGATCCCTTGCCATGGACATTTGATTTGGAGGAAGGAACGTGAGATGAGAAAGAGCTTATGGTAACTTTCAGAGTCATGATTTATATAATTATTAGTTTTAAACACACCCACAGGGGGGACAAGAAAGTAAAAATGAAGAAACCTAATCACATGGTTTCCACGCCTCAGCACTAGAAGATCGTAAACTTTGAAAATCTACTGATATGACTACACTTGCTTGAACGGCAATGTTGCTTCACAAAAAATAATGGCTGCAGAACCAATTTTCAGTCTTGTCAATGCTGGTACAGGGTTTTATGATCTTAATATTCATAAAATATCATTTTATTTACTATAGATATGGAGTGCCATGGGAACAATAATATATAAGTATTGTCAAAAATAACATGCGGCATTGCCGGGATAGACAGGCAGCAATACTCGCCACTATACTATAACAAAATTGAAGAAAGTTTTGCTGTTGCATGTTTAATGAATGAATATTTAACCCAATATGTTGAGTATGTCTCCTTCCTGGGCTTCTTAGTGCATGTTTGGTTTGTGATTTGTAATTCCAAATGACAGTTAGAGTTTTTTTGAAGGAAACAAAATTTTTTTTGACTATATCTTTATTGATTTTAACTTACTTTTGTTTTTGATATTTTTTGTTTTTTATTCTCCTTAATTTATTTTTTTAAACTCATGTTTAAATATAAATCCTTTTTTTTTAACTTCTTTTGTAAATACATTTTCAACTAAACTTAAATTTACCATTAATCTTGAAGTTCACCAGTTTTTGAATCTTGAACCATGTTTAAAAACCTTTGACTTCTTTGGTTTAATTATGAGTGAACTTAAAGGGCCGGGAAGCCTTCGCATATGGGTTAGCATTCAAAAAGTAAGTCGCTTTAGAGACCTAAAGCATTGTGCCACGGTTCTGCCTCTTAGAAGAAGATCAATTGTCTCATTTTTTTGTTTTTTTCTATGTTTTTTTATTTAAATTTTGTTAAGTAAAAAAATAAATTATATGTCATTTATTATAAAAATTATAATTTTTTTAATCTTTTTCACTTATCAAAATTTAAGTAGATAGACAAAAATGAAACATGTGATATTTATCCTCATCGCTTCCACCCTATCTTTTATGACATGGATTATGATTTATGTTCCCCATGTGTTGATATCAAAATATGAACTCACACATGTTAACATGTACATGCTCACCTTTTGTCATAAATCAAGGATATCCATTTGAACTAGGATTTGAATCCTCTTAATTTGTTTCTTTCAGAAGTGGTGAAGTAAAAAAGAAAAATAAATACAAAAAAAAATTATTAGTGAGATTTGATTATAATATGTGAAAAAAAATTTATAATATTTGTGTCTATTTCTCTTTTTATTTGACTATTTGAGAGGAAAAAATTTTTGAGAGAATTTAAATCCATTTAAACTACTCATGCCTAATTGTTTGTTGGGTTTGAATTTGCTGCTAGTTTCAAATATTAATGTTCGGCTGAGAAATGCTCAGTTACTAAATTTTCACTCGTAAGGCGCGTAGGGCTTAATCATGATGAAGATGTTTGTATTACGTTGGTTATTTTTGTTCTGTTTTTACGAGATTTCCCCACATTTTTTAAGTGTTAGATTAATCTTTACTTATTAAAGTACTTGCTGTCTATTTCTATAAGTGCTTTCCCGAAGATCATACAACACAAGAGTGTAGTGTACTAAACATTCATGACTTGCTAATCTGGGTGTGAAAGTTTAGTGAGTATTAGGTTCATTCAAAAGTAAACAAAATATTAAATATGGAATAGTTTTTTTTTTAAATATTTGAGACTGATTACAACTTTTAAACAAATTATTAAAATATTTTAAATTTATGACCGATTTTATAGTTGATGTGGAAAATAAAAAATATTAAAAAAATAACTTACACCCAATTTTGTGACCTGAGTGCAGTTCTTACATCATGCTTACTAATACAAAGACTGTAAGACACATCGTCAATCAAAAAAATATTTTTTTTATACTCACTTTTGACATGAACGTGATTAACATCTTTACAATAAGTAGTTATTTTTATGTTTGATATAATAAATTTTAATTAAGTTTAGTTAGAGAAAATAAAATTAAGTCATCACATAAATAATAAAATTACTATTTATTACTTCATTAATCATCATATTCTTGATTTGTATTAAAAAATATGTTTCAATAACTGATAAATACTTTAAAAATAAATAATAATTTTTATATAAAATTTGATGAATTTTAATTTCAATTCATTATATATAATAAAAAAAATTATCACATAAATAATTTAAATCATTAATCATCATATTTTATAGATATTAAAAGTGAGTGTCATGAGTTTACAAAATAATGAAGTTGAATCATCAGTATAGACAGACTAAAGTCTGGTAAGCTGAGTTGAACGATGCCTTGAGTTGTAGCCAATAAGGGAAGAGCTCTCGCTGAGTGTGACCCACGCTCTTCAGTCCATTGAAATTTCTAACCCTAATGTCGCCATTCCAATTATGTTTATTTTTACTTCACGAGATAGTCGTGGTACAATTTTGAAAATAAACCTTTGTATTGAAAAGGCAAATTCCTTTTTCCTTCATTCTCATACTCTTATAATACAAAAAAAAAAAAAGATTATTTAACCATTGGTTTATTATGCATTTTCTATAGAATATAATTTTCTTATTTTAAATTCAGGCATGGCAAAAACAATAATTTAATAACATATCAAAAAGATATTATTAGCAAATATCAAATTAGGCCAGGCAATTGGATGAGATTTTGCTCAATCCGATCTCGTCCCGCGCCCTTCAAGATTAAAATCCACACTTTTTCTATAAAAAAAAATATAAAAACCTTCAACTTCTATGTCTTATCCTATATTTATAAGTATTTTAAATTTATACAATAATTAATTATTATAAAAAAATTAATTTATCACCTTATATAAATTTAAAAAATATTTATAATAAACATTAAATTAATAAAAATAATTAATATAATTAACTTTATTAATATTAAACTAAATATAATATTTATGTAAATGTAAAATACAGGACAAAGTGAAATAAATTGACCTCAAATCCACATCTATCCCACCTCTGTGGGGCAGAGAGCATGAAATTGCGTATTTGATATCAAATCAAGACATTTTTAGTATACGATATTTAATCTTATCATGAGTCAAATATGAATGCTTTTATAAAACAATTTTATTATTCGTTTAATTAAAATATATTTTATTTTATTTTATTTAATTATAAAATTATTTTATATATTACAAAAATATTATAATTATGTATAATATAATTTAATATTTTTTATATTAATATATAATATACATATTTTGATAACATAAAATTTTTTTCTTTATAAAACTGGCTATATGTATGCCTTTCCAATATCTTTTATCAGTGATCGTCAATTCAAGTTGTGTTTTTAGTTTCATTCAACATCAGTAATTAACTTTTTGACTTAAGGGACAGACCGATACCAAATTTAGTAGCTAACTATAATTACAAACAAATTATCAGTGCTAATTAATAGTTCACCTATGGCACATGGTTACAATGCCTTACTAAAAGGGGAGACAAATATTATATAGGATGATTCGCTGGCTAATATATCTTCTACTATGTGGCTTCCAAATTGAACTATTAAGTGTATGTTTGGTTGTACTTTTTTAAGTTAGAAATAAATTTTTTTAAAAAAAAATTATTTTAACAGTGTTTAATTATATTTGGTAAAATCAGTTTTAGTTTTTGTACGAAATTTAATGTAAAATAAATTTTTTTTAAACTTTTTTTTATAATGCTAAAGATTAAAACTTATGATTCTAACTTATAGATTATTCATTATATTTTGATATATAAATACTATTTTGTCATCAATCAAATAATTTTTTAATCATTCTATATTTATTTTGATAATTTAATGTATAAAAGTAATTCTTTTTATATCATCCAAACAAAACAGATTAGTTTAACATCACTTTTAACTAATATATCAAACATAAAAATTGAGTCGATTATAATCAATTATAATCGATTATAACAAAAAAAATTTATACAATAATCAATTATTAAAATAATCAAATTTTTACATCCAACCAAACACATTACTAACACAAAAGTCAAACATATTTCCGGATTTGAAGAAGCAACTTTTATGCGCAATCTGATTTTGGGCATTTAGTCATTTACAACTTAGGCCAGTTTGGTTTTTTTTTTAGAGGGTTTGTTTGGTTTATTTGTTGTTTTTATTTTCAATTTATTTATTTATTAATAAGTATAAAAATATCACATTATTTTTTATTTTATTTTTTGTTTTGAGATTTTTATGAAAGAAATAGTGAAAAACAAAAAAAAGTTATTTTCACTATTTTCTTAACAAAAAATATGAACAAGAAATAAAATAAAAATAAAATAATATTTTTGTAATTACTAATAAAAACATGTTCCGTCCAAGTCCTTAAGTAGAGTCTATGGAGATGATATGGTAGGTTCGTCTTTATACATGCCAAAAGTCCTTTTCTTCTATGGTGGTCGTCTTTTATAGGGTCATGATGATGAAAAAGTGTGACATCATTGCTTGATTAAGTGATCATGAGGTGGTTATAAAATATTCCAATAGGAACATGCCACATAGCCACATTCTTTAACTAAATTAGCTCTATAAATCTCACCCAAGCTAGGTGAGTTTTGATGTCTTCTTTCTTAGGCTAATGTTTTAGGCCCATTATAAAAAGGGTACGATCCACAACCTCTCAAGCTTAGAGTGACAAAGGAATGAACAAGCTTAATAGGCTAAGAACCAACCTTGCTATAATTTGAAAAAAGTGGGGTACGACCCACAACCCTCCAAACTTGGAGCGACACAAGAGCGAACGAGCTTAATAGGCTGAGAACCGATCTTACTACTATTTGAAACAAGCTTGATAGGTTAAAAATCGACCCTATAAATTTTAAGATAAGGAAACGACTAACTCAAATAGTCGTGGGTTGGTCATATATTGTTTTAATTGAACTAAATGTTGTAATAATTTGGTTTATATTTGCAAATATTGTTATTGCAATTTATATGGCAATTTATATTGTCAATTAACAATTTGTTTCATGGTTATGATAGGGTCTTCTTATCTTTTGTTATCCTTTGTGTATCTCGTTATCAGATCTTTAATTATTTACGAGATTCATAAATATCAAAAACAATTATTGTTAATGCATGAGGCTTACTCTTATTTAATACCTATCAGTTAGTTATAAAGATCTATCAACGTTACAACCAATCGCTTCTATTACATATAAAAGAATATATCTCATTCCAAACATCATCCTAAACATATCTATATTACATATATATGTGTTATTGTTTTTTGACCTTGTTTTAATGGCATTTACATCATCTGATCGTCCTTGTCAACTTGGTCGCTGTTGATTCACTAGAAGTTGGTGTCCCATAGATTTCCAAGAGGACAAAATGGGGTCCTTGATGTTTCTCCCTCTTCTGAAGCCTCCCGATCTTGATGTGCTTGATTGATGCATTTGTTTTGAATTGTCTCTTCCCTGTTGATCGGGTTCACCTATTGATCGGGATGACTGCTTGGGTCATCATTTTTGCCTAGCCTAAGCCCTTTACCACCCGTTGTATGCCATGGGAGCATGACAGAAGGTGCTTTAGTGAAGGAGATTGTCCTTGGCTTATCATCTTTCTCAGAAACTCAACAGTTGTCGAGACTCTTTCCCAGCAACCATCTCTTCTTTACATATTTGTTTCATATGTATGGGAAGAGAGACTCTTGCTAACCTCCATGATATTGACCAAAGGACATTTGGTTTTAACTTAGGTCTAATTAGACCATTATGCCTAAGAAGAAAAGTTTTCATTTTCCACTTCCTCTTTTGCTATGAATATCTTAAGGTGTTTCTTAGGAAGGAAGAGAGATTTTGAGAACATTTTCTCTTCTTTTTTTCTTCCTTAAAGCATAGTATGATTATGGTGATAGACACTAGAAGTTCTACCCATATTTATAATGATATGAGCATTAAATGGGGTTCTATACTATTGGCTATACTGGTGGCACGTGTGACTATACAAGTGGCGTGCATTTTATTGGTTACTTTTAATGGCAAAGTCTTTTTATTGGTCAAATATGTGGCAATTTCTTTTTCTTGAAACTTGTTTTTTGATTTATTAAGTTATTAATGGTGCAGATTCGCTTGTCCTCTCCATATAGATTTTATTAAGATTTATATTAAAATCTTTTCCATCATCATTGTGACACGTTTACTTGGAATGAAGGGATACATATTTATTAAAAATCATACATTTTTTTTAGGAAACAATGATCCATTTGAACCGATCATTCACCATCTAACAAGATAGTAAAAATGAAATAGATCATTTCCGACTTTATGTATTACTTAGCATTGTAGTCGTTTAATTTTTTCCAAGCATATTCTCATCGTCTTTTTCACTAATTATATTTATTTCATCTCTGATTTTGCTATTTTACTTTGTTCTATTACTATTAGTGTTACAAGTTCTTCTTACCCTCTTCTGATAATAACAAACGACTCTTTCTTTTTTCTAGGACACAAGTCACCATCTTGCCCTTCTAGACATGAAATTTTCTCTTTTCAAGGGTCATGTCCTTTCAAGTTATGTCTTTTCAATAATAACTCGACATGCCTTTCAAACTTATTTTCCTCATCTGTTGGATCATTTCCCTATCTTTCTCTAATTGTTAGATGATAAATTCCCCATTTTTCCAAATCTCAAATGCCAATTAACACGACCATTCAAGTTCCAACTGGCGCATTCTTTAAGGTTTTTCAAAATGGTAAATCATCAAAACTCTTGAAAACTTAACCATCGTATCTTTTGGAAACCTTTAAATAGGGAGCCACCTTCCCAGTTCTCCATTCTTCACTTCAATCTTATTGTATTTCATCCTCTTTCCAAACTTTAGCTTTCTCTTCCTGCGCCCATCTTCTCTACTGTTGTTATCTTTGCAGAATTGTTGTCTACTACTTCTCAAGTATGTTTCTACTTGTTCTGCTTCTCTTTCATTTCATGTCTGTATTGCTTGAGTTTATTCAAAGTTAATTTTTTTAACATTCTTGTTGTATCATCTTTTTGTTAGGTTGCTCGTTTTGTCATTCATTGTCATCTACTGCCTTTCTCCCTTCTCCTTATGTCCTCAGATATTTTTCTTGTTCTCTTCCTTTCGTTTGATTTTTGAATAGACTCTGATAGCTCTTCTTTGGAGATTCTTGGAGAGTTTCCTCCAAGAGCTTTGTCTCGTAAGGCCTATGCTCATAGAAGTTCCTAAGAGTTTCCCTTTGAGATTTTAGACATGAGGATTCCTCTTCCTCTTTCTTTTTTTCCTAAAAAATATGTCTTTTATTTTATTATAAAAATCTATGAGAGCGAGAAAAAATTAAAAAAAGTTTTTTAGTAACTTAAGGTTAGACTCTTTTGATTAATCTGACTCTTCTGTTTCTTCTTTTACTTTGACAGATTTAATATCTGATTTGTCTTCCAATAATACCGATCATTTAATTTTCTTTGATAAGCATGTCAACATAAGTAATAATCTTGAAGCATCTTTCTCTGATCGATTGGTCGTAATGTCTAAGTACCCTTGGGTTAGCAAAAATCTGCTAAAGTACATTTCTTCCTACACAAATCCATCAACTCTTGAGTCAATACACCAAACTATTTGCATTGTTTGAGATAATGCTGAGGGTTCATACGCCTTAGCACCTTGCTCGGCTGAGGATCGTGTCTATTGTGCTACTCCTCAAATTTCCCAAACCAGACATTTTATTATGTTTGAAGCTGTGTTCAGTCGGATAGAAATTTATTTGCCTTTTTCAACATTTAAGGTAGATGTTCTAAATGCTATCAACATTGCTCCATCCCAATTTCTCCCAAATACATGGGTCTTTCTTCGCAGTTTAGAGCTTTTGTGTAATTCTTTGAGCATAAATCCTACTGCTCCAAAGTTCTTCTGCTTCTTTCACATATTTGGGTCAATTAACGGTCTCATCTTTCTTATAAGTAATTGAGGGAAGAAGATACTTAAATTTTTTATTCTTTTTTTAAACTTTGTAAAGCTGGTTATTTCTAGGTTGCATCATTCCTTACGCTTATTCCTTCTTTCTGGGATCCGATGGTCAGCTCAAGTTTTTTTTTTTGGGGTTGAAGGATCAGGAGAGTCTTCCAAGAATTCTGGACATATGTTTTCCAAGGAGGATTAGAAGGATATTAACAAATTGTCTGCAATATCTTCTCCTTACCATTGAAATCATTCGATTTCAACATGACTTGGATGCTTTATCTTCTTATTTTCACGAGTTTACCTTCATTTTCTATCTTTTTCTTTTTTTATTTTCTTCATGTTTCCTGTTGTTCATTGTATGGTAGCCTTAACTTTTCTATCCTTATGTTTGTATTTTATTATCTTTTTGTACATGCCTTGATTATTATGCATTTCTTTTCAGAGAACATGAATGCTCTAGTTCCTCCAAAGCTTTGTAGAGCAGAAGAAGTACTCCTTGAGAAATAATTGAAGATGATCAATTAGAAAACACTTGCCCGTTCTCAACAAAACGAATCTTCTGAGGCCATTCAATCAAACCGTGCATCAAAATGGCCTTGTCATGAAGGGGATTCAACAAGCTCCTAGGTGGTCTTTCCCGCCCAATTTGTTGCTACTTCTGGCAATCGTGTTGAACTAATCAATAAGCCAATTCTTGTTTCTTCTTTTGCCGATCAACTAGAAGAAACTACCACTCGTGTTTGTCCTTATTCCAAAGGCAAAGGAAAAGAAAAGGTTTTTGAAACACTGTCTTTTCCACTTAACAATCCTGAGCTATTTGAAATAGCGCTGAGAGATTATGTTTCTTCTTTCTAGGCTTCAACAAATAAGGTGAAATCTATATAGGATCCTCACTTCCCAACTAATAATCTTATTAGGCAATACATTTCGCCACTTGCCAATATGGAGAAGAATTCTAATATCGGGTTTGAATGATTTAACTTGTGGATTGAAAACCATGGTTTAAAGTTGGTAAGAATTGGCCAAAGGAACAAGAAATATTTTGAAGCTTTGAAGCATACAAATGCTAAGCTTGAAGAGAAGGTAAAGTTTGTTTCTTCCACCTTCGCTGAGAATAAAGAATTGAAGAAAAAGGTTGCTAATGCAGAAGCTCGCTAAGGACGGGTGAAAACTTTGGAAAGCTCAATAACTAGTTTGAATGAGGGGATTGCATCTCTGGCCTCACTTGCTGAAAAGCTTCTAAGTGCTAAAAAAAGGGGGTGAGCTTGCTGAAAAAGAAACAGATGAGCTTCGTACTCAAAGCACCAATCTCATTACTAAGGTGTTATCTTGGAAGAAGATAGCAGATGAAGATATGGCTTTTTCGAAGACTTGGGATGAAACTTATAGGAAGTTGACTAAGAAGTTAGGTGGTAAAATGTATCGCGGTTTCAAGAAGGCTATTCAAGCCCAGTTTGTTTGCCTAATGATCGATTTTAGCACTCGTGGCCCTTTAAAGAAGACTGAAAATGGTGAACTCATTGGTCCTGTGTATGAATCAAGTAGTGAATTTGATGAAGAAGCAGAAGGAAATGTGGTCGATACTCAACATAACGATTAACCTGCAGAAGATTATTATGAGAATCATCCTTCCGATCTTCCATCTACTCCAACTTATGAAGGGCCTACAGATTGATTCCCTGATTGATATCTTTATTTTTGCTTTTAATGTTTTCAGTTTATTTTATTTTGAATTTGTAAGAACTCATGCTCTATAAGAGTTTATGCCCTTTTTATTAATGTGATCATGTTGACAATATTTCTTTCTTGAATTTATAATTGTAAAATTTTAGTTCCCTTGAATATAATCTAATTATAGCATTCATAGCCTGAGTTTCCCATACTTCTTATCATTATATCGTAACTTAAAAATATCTTTTGAATTAACCTTTACCTGTTAAGCTACTCGATTTTTCTTTACTTCATCCATGACATTAGGTATGACAGATATGATGCATCTAAAAGACTTTATATCTAAAATATTTTCTTTCACTAAGTTATCTTAAGTTTCTTCCTTTCGTTCCATTAGGAAGTTGAAGATGTTACTAACTGGTCGTCTTATCGTTCGCTTGGCTAGCCATTGGCACTTTGCACTTTCTTTGTTATATTTGCTAAGTTATCATAGGTTTTCATCATCGTTCTGTTTGGAAGTTGAGGGCCTCACCAATCGATCGTTTGTTCGCCTAGACCCTACTCAGATCATTCCATTGAGTATGGGATTTTAACTGTTCATCCTTGTTCCGTTTAGAAGTTGAGGTCCTCGCCAATAGATTGTTTGCTTGGCTGGATCTTACTCAGATCTTTCCACTAAGCATGGTATTTTTAACTGTTCATCCTTGTTTTGTTTAGAAGTCAAGGGCCTTGCCAATCGATCATTTGCTTAGTTGGACCTTTCGCGATTGATAGATCACGACGTATTTGTAACTTAAATTAACAAAAATAAATTTAGGAGTCGCCACTAATTTTAATTTTTATTTAGAAAAAATTAAAAAACTTTAAAAAAAATTGTCTTTGAAATCAGATTGAATTCGAAAATCGGTTATGTATAGGGAATGGTGAAAATTTAATCCCACAGCACCCTTAATACACTCGTCCTGAGACGGTACCTTAAGTCAGTTGTGCAAAATTTGATAATCTCAAATATATTTATTTTACTCCTCTAAAAATATTATAACTATATTTCTTTCAAAGAAAAGGAAAAAAATAATCAAATTGTGAAACTTTAATTTTGGGCTTGGCAGAATAAAGATTTTGCTCTTACGTATCCTCGGGTGTAATGAGGAACTCACATCACGTAGTTTGTAGAAAATAATTGTGGGTTGGTTAATTTTAATTAAATAAAAAAATGAATTTTTGAAAAAAAAGAATTTTTTTTAAAAGGAAATTTTATTTGAAAAAAAATTCTTATACACGATTTAAGTTAATACTAGATTAATCAATAAACCCTTATGATCCAAATGACATTGAAGATAACATTCGTTATTCAATTATCATTATTGGTCATTGCATTTATTAAAATAATTTTTTTTAAAATAACACCAAGTCATGTCATTGAGCAAACATGAATAACGATATGAAAAGTAAACTAATTCTAAAAGGAAATCAAAATATTTTCTTTTCTTTTTTTAATTTTTATTGGTTTTCTTTATTTTTTATTTTTATTATTTTTTAGCAAAAAAAAATTAGAGATGCTTACCAAAAGGTCCTTTTTTCAGAACTTTCCATTTTATTTATTTTTTATATTTTTCATTTTATATTTAAAAAAACACGTTTCTCTTTTGTCAGTTATTTTTTTAAAAAAAGAAAAAAATGTTAAAAAACAAAGGAAAAAAAAGAAACATAAAACACCAGAAAAAACTAAGAAAACGAAGAAACAAAGCACGAATGGGGAACCTCGTTTGTGGCTAGATCTAGTGGTTTCACATAGGATTTGGTCAAGACTGCTGTGTCGCTAGGTGATGCGTGTGGGTGTAATGGAGCTGGTTGCTGTCTGGGTCACAGTGTTGTGGAGATGGTGAAGCTTCACAGTGGCTTATGTGTGCTATGGTGATGAGTTGTACGGTGCTCTGTTTATATTGCATTGGGTTGCTGTTGCGTCACAGTGGTTATGGAGGATCTCACGGTTTGGGTGGCTGGTTGGGAAAGTCTCGGTGCACGATTGTTTGGTGGGATGTTACTCGCTTCGGGCGGCGACCGCTGTTCTATTTTATAGTGGTTGCCGGTTGTGAGGGACGGTGAGGCACGCTTCTTGTGTTTTGTGGGTTTGGACGTTGGGGTGGTTATGGTAGGTGGTTCACGGTGGTTGCGGATTGGAAGAGGTGGCTGCGCGATTATGGGGGTTTGGACATGGTGGTGCATTGTGATGGAGGGTGAAGGTTTGGATGAGTTTCACAATGGCTTGGTTGGAGGTTGAAGGGTGGCTACCGTGTGGGGGTTTGTGGTGATTGTGTTGGTGAGTGGAGGATGTTTGAGGAAAATGGTGATGGGATGATGTTGAGGAAGGTGGTGGTTGTGGTTAATGTTGGGAATGGACGTTGGGGTGGTTCTTTGTGGCTACGATGGTGGCTTTTTGGATGGTTATGGAATGTCGTCTTAGTTTGGCAAGGACGGAGGATGGTGGTGAAGGTTTGGATGTGGTGGAATAGGTGGTGGCTATGGTGGTGTTTATGGTGGAGTGTTGTGGTGTTTGTTTGGTTGATGAAGGGTGGTAGCAGCTTGATGGGTGGAGGTTTGGACGTGGGGATAGTTGATGGTGAAGAAGGTAATGGGTATGATGGGATGGAGTGGTTGTGTGTTGTAAGCTAAGTGGTTATGGAGATTTGGGTTGTTGTGTGGCTATGTAAATAAAAGAAAACGGGTTAGGGTATTTTAGTATGTGTTTACGTGTGTATTTGTGCCTTCTCTGTCCTTGTTGTGTCCGGGTTATGAGATTTTATAAGAGGAGATTAAGGTTCAGAGTGATGGTGGGTAAGGTTTGGGGAGTGATGGTGGCTAAGGTTTCAAATGAGATATGAGTAGCTATTAAGGTTTCTTTGAGTGTTAGTAACATATGGGTCATGAGTCGATGAGTCAAGTTTATGAGACATATGTTTATGCAAGAAAATTTGTTCATTATTATTTTATTTTTATTTTGTTATTTCTTTATTATTATTATTATTCTTTATTTTTAATTATTTTTTTAATTTTTATTTCTTTTTTTTTTCCTTTTTTTCTCTTATTTATTTTCTCCTTTATTATTATTATTTTTATTTCTTTATGAGTGTACAAATCTTAATGATCCTGGACAAAAGTAGGTACTCACAGGACCCTACTCAAATATTTCCACTAACTATAAGATTTTAACTATTCATCATCGATCTGTTTGGAAGTCGAGGGCCTCTCCAACCAATAGTTTGTTCGGCTAGACCCAACTCAAATCTTTCCATTGAGGATGAGATTTTAACCGTTCATCCTCGTTTCGTTTACAAGTTAAAGGCCTCGCCAACTAATCATTTGCTTAACTAGACCCTACTCAGATCTTTTCACTTAGCATGAGATTTTAAACATTCATCCTCGTTTTGTTTAAAAGTCGAGGGCCTTGCTAATAGATCGTTTTCTTGGCTAGACCCTACTCAAATCTTTCCATTGAGCATGAGATTTTAACTGTTTATCCTCGTCCAGTTTAGAAGTCGAGAACCTCACCAATTAATCGTTTGTTCTACTAGACCTTACTTAGACATTTCCACTGAGCATGAGGTTTTAACTATTCACCCTCATTTTGTTTGGAAGTTAAGAACCTCACCAACTGATCGGTTGCTCAGTTGTAGGGATGTCAAAACGGGCCAACCCATTCAAGGTTGGGTCATTCTTGGCCGGCCCATTCGGGTCATGTAAGTTTCAGACTGATATTTTGCTAGCTCAGCCCAGCCTAGTCCACTTAGCCTTATGTAGTGTTAAAAGAGCATGTTGGCCTGGCCCATTCGGGCCATGTAAGTTTCAGGATGACATTTTGTTAGCCCAGTTCGTCCATTTTGTTGGGCTATTCAGGCTGGCCCATCGGGCTTGACCCATTTTGACACTCCTACTCGGCTGGACCCTAATTAGATCTTTCTACTGAGCATGGGAATTTAACCATTTATCCTCATTCCATTTGGAAGTCAAAGGCATCACCAATCGATCGTTTGCTCAACTAGATTCTTCATATGCAATATTTGTTATCAAATATGAGACACAATATGATAAAAAAAATTTATTCATTGTGACATATGTGCCTCATTAAAACCTCTTCTGGGAAAAAGTCCTAAGGCTAGGAAAAAGAGTATACCCTTGACGCTTTACATTATAAGGTCTAAAAACTAACTATAATACTACCTCAAATTTAAGGTATTCCAAGATTAGGCTATTTCTTTCCCGAACAACACGAACAACTTATATGCTCATTGGCCTAAACTTTTCATAACTTTGTACTGTCCTTCCCAATTTGGAGCAAGTTTTCATTCATTCTTATTCTTCCTTTCAGTGCTTAGTTTCCTCATCACAAGATCTCCTTTAGAGAAACTTCTTCTGAGCACCTTTGAATTATACATCCTGGCCATCTATCATTTAACTGCTATATAAAATATTTGGGATGCCTCATGATCTTCTTCCAACAACTCTAGGTTTTCTCTTCTAGTTTGATCATTTATGTCTTTGTTGAATCGAGCCCTTCTGATACTTGTTTTCCCCAGCTTTATCGGTATTATGGATTCAGCTCCATATATCATATGATATGGTGTCTCATTTGTTAATGATTGTGGAGTAGTGTGGTATGCCCATAAAACACTCAACAACTCTTCAACCCAAGCACCCTTCGCCTGCTCTAGCCTTTTCTTTAATCCATTCAGAATAACTTTGTTTGTTGGCTCTGCTTGTAAGTTTTCTTGTGGGTGTTCTACCGAGACAAAACATTATTTTATTCCCAACCTATGGCAGAAAGCTCTGAACCTTTGATCAACAAATTGTGTCTTATTATACATTACTATAACAAAAGGCAATTCAAACCTACATATGATCTTTTTCCATGTGAAGGCCTCAACTTTTTTAGCAGTAATTTTTGCCAAAGGCTTAGCTTTAATCCACTTCATAAAATATTCAACTACCACCAATAAGAATTTGACCTGTTCTAGGGCTAGAGAAAATAAGCCCAAAATATTCATTCTCTATCTACAAAAAGGTCATGTTTCACCATAAAGTGCAGCTCTTGTAGTGGCTCAAGATGTAAGTCAGAGAACCTCTAACACTTATCACACTTTTTAGCATATTCAATGCAATATCATCTCATATTTGGCCAAAAACATCACGCCCTCATAACCTTTGTTGCTAATGCTCTTCCTCCCAAATGTTGTCCACCAATACCTTCATGAATCTCCCTAGCCATGTATTCTACTTGCTCTTGATCTAAACACTTTAGTAAAGGCATAGAGAAACCTCTTTTGTACAGTTGATCATAATTTATCACATAGAAACTGATCGTTCTGCTTAGCTTGGCAGCTTCTTTTGGATTTTGGGGGAACTTTCGAATTTGTGAAGCATCAACTACAAACTTCATCCATGAGTCTTCTCATGCTTCAACCATTATTACTTATTTCTCATCAATACTTGGCTCTTCTAATGTTTCATGAATAACTATTTGGTTGTTTCCTGTACCTTTTGTAATGGTGAGTTTAGCTAGAAGGTATGCTCGAGAATTTTAACTTCGATCAATATACTCTACTTGAAATGCCTGGAAACCCTTGGCTAAGCCTTTCACCTTTTCTAAATTTTTAATTAAGTGAGGATCATGGATTTGAAACTCTTCATTTATTTGATCAGTGACTAGCTACGAATCACTCAGAGTTGTCAATATTTGAGCTCCTATTTCTTTAGCCAAATTCATCTAGCTATCAATGCTTCATAGTATGCTTGGTTATTATTTGTTTTGAAATTGAATCTTAAAAACTGCTCCACAACCAAATCTCCTGGTCCTTCCAGTATTATGCTTGCTCTACTGCCCTTCATATTTGATGCACCATCAACATACAAAATCCACTGATAAATCTCCTATGATTTTGACTATTCTTCTCTACAAAATTCAGCAATGAAATTAACAAGCACTTGAGACCGAACAGGCCCTCTAGACTGATAGTGAATAAAAAATGCTGATAATTGTACTAACCAAGAAAGCATTCTTTTTGCCAACTATGGTATTTTTAAAAGCTATTTGATCGGTTGATCTGTTCGGATAATCACTTATTACTTTGAAAATACAGTCTTCACTGTCTTGCTGAGATGACTAAGCAAAGAGCTACCTTCTCAATCTTTTGATACCTTGTTTCTGGCCCTTGTAAAACCCGACTCACAACATGAATTAGTTTCTGTCCTTTTCCTTCTTCCTTTACTAAGATCGAGGTAATCGCCCTTAAAGTTATTGACAAGTATTAGAATAACTCTTCACCCGGATTCGGTCGGGTTAAGATAGGTGGTGATGATAAGAAAAGTTTTAGCTCCTAAAATGCTTTCTCACACTCCTCATTATAGGAAAATACCTTCACTTTTTTTAGTGTCTGGAAGAAAGGAAAATCTTTATTTATAGATATAGACAAAAAAATGAGCTAAAGAAGCAATCCATTCGGTTAACCTTTGAACATCCTTCACTGTTGTCGGGCTTTTCATCTCCATAATGGCTTTGCATTTATTTGGGTTTGCCTTAATCCCCTTATTAGTCAGCATAAAACCCAAAAACTTCCATACCTCGAAATCAAAAGCACATTTCTTCAAATTCAACCGCATATTGTACTTTCACAACTGCTGAAAGATTTCATATAATTTCTCACAATGATCACTTGTCTCTTTCATTTTTACAACCATATCGTCCACATACACCTCAATGTTTATCCTAATTTGCTCATTGAAAACCTTATCCATTAATATTTGATAGGTTGCACTAACATTTTTTAGGCCGAATGACATTATTCTGTAGCAATAATTTGCATTTTCAATAATGAAAGCCATTTTGTTTTCATCATCTGGATGCATATGGATTTGGTTATAACCTAAATAACCGTCCATGAAACTTAAAACCTTGTATCCTAACGCTCTATTGACCAATCTATCATCAATACTCGGGAGAGGGTATGCGTCTTTTGGACAAGCTTTATTAAGGTCGATGAAATCAATACACATTCTCCACATTCCATTTGACGTTTTGGCCATCACAACATTTGAAAACCAAGTAGTATATTGAACCTTCTTGATGAATCAAGCCTTCAAAAGTTTTTGCCTTTCTTCTCTTACTGTTTTTTGTTTTCCTGAATCGATGTTTATATTCTTCTAGGCAACTGGTTTGACGTTTGGATCAATAATGAGCTTATAATATATCACATCCAAATCAATTCTAACCATATTAATTGAATTCCATGCGAATAAATCTGAATTCTTGAGCAGCAAATCTTTTAACTTCTAAGCCTCTTCTTTAGTGAAACTTTTCCCAGTTCTAGTAAACTGTTGTTCGGTTGCTCTTACTTGTAATTTTGCTAATTCTCCCTTCGGCTGAGGTCTTATTTGAGCGAATTGAATTCTATAACTCTGTGGCATTGACTCTGTGCTTTTTCTCCCCAAGGCTTTTATATTTCTCATCCTCTCTGATCCTCAAACACTTGTTATAACATTCTTTTGCATCAATTTGATCGGCATGCACTACTCTTACTATCCTATCAATTGTTGGAAACTTCATTGCCAAATGAGATGTTGAGACCATAACTCCCAGAGCATTTAAAGACGGTCTTCATGGAATTGCATAATACAGAGTATGACAATCGACACCAAGAACTATATATCAATAGTTTTGAAAGATGGTCTTCATAGAATTGCATAATACAAAGTATGACAATCGACACCAAGAACTGTGTATCAATAGTTCTAAAAGACAATGGCTTGCTTGAAAAGGAACTTTTATCCCCCTGAGTTGTACTCAATCCAAAAGTTGTACTTAGCTCAATATACCCTTTGACTCTCACTTTTTCTCCTGAGAACTGGAACAAACCCCCAGCAAAAGGTTTTAATTTATCTTCAGATAATCTAAGTTTCTTAAAGATAACATAAAACAGTACATTTGCCAAGCTTCCTTGGTCAATTAATACACTTCTAACAACAAAGTTTCCCGTAATGATCAAAATCACCATCGGGATTGTCTTGATTTCTATCCACTCCTTGAAAATATTCATCAGCGAAGGAAATAGTCGGATTATGGTGATTAGGAAGAATTTCCCTTGCTGGTCCTCCCACTATCATAACTGATCGTGCTGCCCTCAAATGCTTCTTTCTTGTAACGATCAAAATCACCATTAGGTTACCTTGATTTCTATCCACTCCTTGAAAATCTTCATTAGAGAAGGAAATAGTTAAATTATGATAAGCAGGAAGAATTTCCCTTGCTAGTCCTTCCACCATCATAACTGATTGTGCTGCCCTCAAATGGTTATTTCTTGCGGATTTCGTTCCCCCTCCTCCTACAAATCCTCCTAAAATGGTATCAATCACTCCGTGAATTTGATTTGGATAGACCAGTTGCTCTTCCATTATTGTTTTGCCCTTATTATATCTTTTCTAATCACCTTTTAAATTGGAAACTCCTCCATCATCAAAATTATTACTATTTCCCTGATCTTAGAAATCAAATTCTTTTCCTGAAAATATATTTCACAAGATGCCCTGTTCTAATTAGCTCTTTTATTTTGCCTCGTAAGACGTATCAATCTCGGGTAGTGTATCCATAAATTTGATGAAATTCACACCTCTTTGATCGATCCGCCTCTGGATGTATTTCTGCTGGTGGCATCGGAAGTTGAATCATGCCAATGCTAAACACTACTTTCAACATTATTTCACGTTCAATGTTAAGGGGTATATATTCATCATATCGGGGTCTTCTTGGATTTTTTGTCAATAAAGCTCGGTTGATTGATTCTGGTATTCTATATTGGGCTACATGTGTTATTCTTTTAATTTGGTAGTCCTTTCTTCCTTTGTTTCCTTCAAAAATTCTTCGATCAGCAAACTGTGCCTGGGGTTTCTCTCTTGACTCGTTTCTTCTTTCTTGATAGGCCTTAATTGACCGCTGAACTTCTGCCATGGTTTGCTTAGCTTCTTCCATATTAATATATCCTTCTAACCTTTCAAGCAATTCTTCTAAAGTTTATAGGTTTCTCTTAGCAAGTGAATCGACAAAAGCACCAGGTTGCAATCTTGTCATTATTACATATAAGGCCATCACTGCATTCATGTTTTTTATCTGAATACCCTCCGAATTGAATCGCTTCAAGAAATCTTTTAATAATTCACTTTTGCCATGGCAAATAGTAAAAAGACTAACAGAAATCTTCTAATGGTTTCTGCTAATAGAAAATTGGTTTAGAAACTTTTCCGTTAGCCCAGAAAAGTCACAAATGGACTGTGGTTCTAAAGAATAGAACCATAACAATCTTGCTTTCTTCAAAGTACTTGCAAATGTTCAGCATCTGATCGGATCGGAATTTGTAGCCAACAACATTACTAAATTGAACATATCAAGGTTTTCCTAAGGGTCTGTCGATTCATCATACAACTCCATCGTCGTAGTCATTATGAAATTTTGTGGAAGTAGGACTGACATAATTAGGTCAGTGAAAGGATGGGATGAGAAACTAGGGTTCTATTTGCTCCACTTCTGACACTCTTCTAGACCGATCAAAATTTTTGGACTCTTTCCCTATTCGTTCGGAGATCAATTTGTTGTGTCTCCTCTTCTTCCTCTTCTACTAACTCTTAACGAGATGGCTCGTTATGAAACACTCACGCTCTTCTATGAGCTTAGCATTCTCCTACCTCTGCTTTTCTAGTTGGCGTTGCATTGCATGAATAATTGGATCTTCATGGGTTGCATTTCCCTCATCATTATGTGGCTCGTTCTGTCTTGTCTGAGCCATTTCTGCAAATCATCCACCAAAACAAGAACACCAAACCTAACTTGAAAAACAACAGGTATACAAAATTGGCAATATAACTAAACAACAACAACCAAAAATATAAAAAAACAATTCAGAAGCAGAAAATAAGCCATAACTAGCAACTGACCAATAAAAGATTCAAAATCGTGGAGTTCAGATATATCAAAAGGTCACTTATAAGAAATAGGTTTCAAGAGTGTGAAGCAAGAAGCAGCAACTATAATATTATGCTACTAGTCCTCTTGCAACTCACCAAAAGAAACACTAAAAAATGGAAAAGGGAAACTCCGTTTTACTGAAATTCTTACAGACGACACCAATGTTCCGTCCAAGCTCTTAGATAAAGTCTATGGAGGTGATATGATAGATTCTTTCTGATATCTTCCAAAAGTCCTTTCTTCCATGGTGGTCAAGTCTTTTATAGGATCATGAGGATGAGGAAAGTGTAACCTCACCCTTTGGTTTTATGATCATAGAATGGTTATAGAATGCTCGAATAAGAACATGCCATGTAGTCACCTTCTTTAACTAAATCAACTCTAAAAACCTAACCCAAGTTGAGTGAGTTTTGATGCTTTCTTTCTTAGGCTTATGTTTAAGGCTCAATATAAAAGGAAATGGTCCAAAACATATCACTGAAAAATAAAAATTATAAAGAAACTAAACAACCCTTAGTTGTTCAATCTGTCATTCTATTTACTAATTTCTTGCGATCAGAATTATAACCTATACCTGTGCATGAAATGAAATTATTAGTATTGTTTGCTAAAAAATAATAATAATAATTAATTGATTGTAGGGCTTGTGAGTGTTGGAGTAGTTCGCGTGTTTTGGGTGCAACGTGTACTGAGTCCAACAAATGGCGGGTGAGTTGTACAGGTGGATAAATGTAGACTCCAACTACTAAACCGAACTCTGAGCATAAAATGACTCCGATCACAACCATTGGCCCACCCACCCCTTCACCACCGTGCATTGACATTGAATGATGAATTTTCAATCTTTTTATTAATTTTTTAAATTATTAAATATTTTTTATATTTATAAAATATTAGATACATTTATTTGTTTATTTAAGATTTTTTATTTAATATTAAAATAATTATTAAAAAATCATAATAAAATATAACAAAATCCTTTAACCATACCCCTGTGATCACTTATCATTCTCAGATTCTCTTCCTTCTCTCAGTAAAGTGTTGGGTTTTAATTTAAAGTTCATTTAGATACACTTAATTTTTAAATTAAGAATTTATATTTTAAAAATAAATATTTAAAAAAGTAGATATTAAAAAATAATTTAATTACTTATTTAAAAATTTAACTATTCTTAATTTTTAAAATAAATGAAAGAATCACTGTAAAAAATAAATAAATGAAAGAATGAATAATTTTAATATTAATAATTATTAACATAAATATTATTAAATATTATATTTAAATGTAAAATATTTTTTAAAAACAATAATTCTTTCTTGAAAAAAACTTTAAAATAATTATTTCTTTTTTATAAGTGTATCTAAACCAACCCTTAATTTAAGGCCCTCTCTCTCTCTCTCTCTCTCTCTCTCTCTCTCTCTCTCTCTCTCGTATTCTGGGAATCTTCTCCATCTATCCTTCGAGTGTTCCAAGTTAAATAAAACTGGTCGCTTACTTGCTTCCCCTAAACACCCTCTTTTCTAAACCCTCTCTTTTCTAAACCCCCTTACGTAGCTGTTGCGTCGCGGCTACCCAATACTGCAGAAGAAGGCAGAAGAAAAGTGTGGTGTTGCGGGGCACACACAGTGTGAGTGTGTTGTGTTACCCTAATCCAATTAAGTAATTAATTATTATAGCTTCTCCAACCAGGAACAGCCATAATTAAAATCATCAAAGCCCCTATCTGATCATTATTATTATCCTCTTCCTGTGTGTTGTAAAGGGTATAACAACTACTTCCCTTTATCATGGCTGTTGACCTACACACTCGGGACACTTCTCTTCCTTCTCAGTTTCTACCTGAAGATGAGGACAATAGTATTCTCTCACACTCACCACATAACGACAACAACAACAACAACAAAGGGTCAGCTTTAAAACCACTAGTTCATTCCACTGAGGTACACAGGAACGACAAGGAGGACGATTTCATCTCCGAGTTAACTCACCACATGGATCGCTTCATGCTTCAAGATGACCACAAATTCGATTTCTCAGCCATTGACTCTCAGAATCTGGATTTGGTACTAGTTTGTTTATTTTTCTACTCTTGTTTCGTGTCAAAACAAAAATCTATTTTGGCCTTTTATTATTTTTTCAATACCATAGTTTCTAGTACTTAAATTGACACTTTTTTTCTTTGAAATGTCCCTTTTTCTTGCTTCTCCTGAAGTCATGGGACTTAATAGGTTCACCCCAATCGACTCTGTGGTCACCTTTGGGTTCAAACCAGGGGAGCTCTGAAGGGTCGTCTCAGGAACCATCGCCGCCAGCTACACCTGGGAACGACCAAGACTCTTGTTGGAAGAACACCCACGAGGTGAAGAGGATGTTTGACAAGATGAAGCTCGACGAAAGAGGCAATTCCAAACACCATCCTGGTTATGAGATTCACAGCTTCAAGACCTCACAATCTCTCAATCAGGAACATATTCGAGCCATTGAAGTAAGATAACATTAACATAACACCCTTTCTTTCCCTATTGTAATTTTTTGATTTTCCTTACTTGTTAAATAAGAGATTAATTTCTAATATAACTATTTTTTTCTGAGATCAAAACCAGAACTGCGTGCTGATGGAAACTGAGTCCCTTCAACTAGTTTTAGATACCAATAACGTAGTTTAAGTTTAACTTTTGTACCAAAAAAAAAACAGTTTAACTTTTTTGTTTCCTTTTTTTTTTAGTTTTCTAGGCTCAAGCAAGAGCAGGTGCTGTCTCTAAAGCAAAAACGAAGTGAAAGTCAAGGCCAGATATCACAGCAATCTGAGGCCAAAGAGCAGATTAAGCAATCTCAGAAGAAAGGTAAAGGGAGTGGTAATAATGGACGCAGGACTCGTCCACCACGCCCCGCTTTTCTGCAGAGCCAACAGCAAAGTGGTGCAGGCATGCGGGCGCTGTTCCTTGGTGGGTCTGGTTCTACAAGTGGGACCGGCGTTTTCTTGCCTCGTGCTGTAACCAGTGCCCCACCCGAATCAACCAAGAAACAAGGTAATATAATATAAAGATATATATGTGATCCATTTGGTTCAGTTGCTCTAAGATTCGGAGTCTTTTCCTTTGAGTTCCAATTTTTTCACACTATTTTTTTATTATAAATTTTTTATATTAATTAATAATATACAAATTCATAATTAATTATATATATTAATTAATTAATAATATATTAATTATTTTATTTATAGTCTATTAGTTTAATTATTAATTATTATATATTATTAACTGTAAAATATTTTTTTTTATAATTGTATCTTTTCTTTTCCTTCTTGTTTGAGTAGTTGATTACTAGCTACTGAAAGAATAATTATATTTGCACATAAAAAGTTATATATTATTTTTATGTTTTTTATAATAAAATTAAAAGAATATATATTTTAATACATATTTTCTTAAACAATTTTAATATAATTTTTTTTTATATGTGAATAGATGGAGACACTCGAATCAGTTTTCTATACTCTTGATTTGTTGGGCCCGATTCCCTGTATCTGGCTCAAGTGGTTCTTTTCGTTCCCTTCAAAGCTTTCTTGTAGTAGTCTCGAAACTGACTGTTTGTGAATGCTGACCAAAATAATCTTTTTTAAAGTTTGAACTCGATTCTTCTCTAATACATTGAGATGAGAAATTTTTATTTAAATATAATATATTATAATTAAGTGTATTAAATTAATTATAATTTAATATTTTTATAAATTTTTATATTTTATAATTAATTTTATAATATTTTATAAAAATATTACATTTTAATTAATTTAATATATTTAAATAAATACACTATATTTAAGTTAAAATTTCTAGTATTTTCATATGCTGCACATCCTTGATCCTTGCAAAGTAGAACAACAATTATAAAAGAGAGAGATATATGCATAATATTTTTTTATAATAAATAAAAAAAAGGGAGTTAATGAGTTTAGTGACCAAACTTGGAGGTTCTTTATGATCAGCGAATCCCCCAATTAATACTTTACTGCCAGACAGTATCAGTTTGGTGCACATCTTACATCGGAATTTATTTATAGTATGTACAATGTGGGTACGATGTGGCAGGTAAAGGTTGCTCTACTGTTCTTATACCAGCTAGAGTGGTACAGGCTTTGCAGATCCACTTTGACCAAATGGCTGCCACGTCTGGACCCAAAGCTGGTGGCTTTCCTCCTCCCCGTGGTACCTACTTATCAACCACTTTGTTTTGTTTTTCTCTATATGGTGTATTCGGTTACTTACTTCAATCAGCGTCAAATATTTATTACACTCAAATTGGGTGTATGGTCTATTATAATTAATGATGTTAATAATTTATTAGTTTAATGAATCTTACTTTAATAAATCAGGTTTAAAATACTATTTATCTCTTCAACAGTGTAATTACTTTGATTCACAAGTGTTGATGAGAAGGAAAATAAATTGGATCCTTTTAGGTTGTCCAAATTTATTTTTCGAAATTAATGCCGTTTCCAAAAATCCAATATTAGAAGCTAGCAAGGTGTCCCAAGTATTGATATGTGTTTTAAAAATAAAATCGAATTGTTCAATTAAACTAGTTAAATTGTGAATTAATTTTATTTTTTGTTAGAATATTTTTATGTTTAATTATGATTTAATTATAAATTTAATTGATTAAATTAATTAAATCATGATCTGAAAAATTTTTTTGGTTTAATATCTAGTTTAGTTTTTAAAATATTAGTATTTACTATGAATATCCATTTAATTTTTGGTGAAACTTAGTAATTTTTATGATGTTTATTTATTACGATTTGCAGATGTTCTAGTGAGTAACAGGGATGGAATGTATTCACTTCAGAAAAGCGAGTCACTGAAAGCGCCAGCAAATATCCAGAATGAGATGATTCTGCCTCAAGAATGGACGTATTGAGGCCGCAGTGAAGACTGCAGATGCACATGCACATGCATTTGCAACTGTGTTCTCTTTTTACCAAATACATGATAATCCTAATTATAATAATCCTGTTTTGGCAGTTTTTGCTCAAACCGGACAAAGAAAGAAAGAAAAGGATGAAGCGGAATAAACAAGAAAAGGAACTCCCCTACTACAGATTGGATCAATATACAGAGGGTATCTTTTTAGATGCACATTAGGACAAATAGGTTTCAATACTAGTGATTTAATAATATGTCTTGTTTTGTATTTTGCTTCTCCCTTAATTTGTTTTGGGGTAATAAGTCCACGTACTACGTACTCCGGAGTCGTGACAGAGGAATTCAAAAACATAAAAAAAAAAAAAAGATCTAGCTCAGTCTCTTCCTAGCTAAGCAAGCTAGAGTGTTGACTCTCGACAGAGGATGTCTTTTTAAATCCTTTGTAATAATTCAGCTTTAGTTATGGCAGATTTGCTTGCTTTTTTTCTTGTTGTCCTTTTCGGAAGTTCTATTTCAAGGCCATTATGTGTACATGTGTATGTTTCCTTAGCACATCTGAAAAAAAAAAAAGAACAAGCAACGCATCTTTGATGTCTTGTGAATGAAGCGTAGTTTGCAGAATTCATATTACAGTTATTTATTGGCACATCAAAATTCTTACGCCATTGTTACATTCATTAATAACGATATTGAATAGTTAATGAATTTAAATTATGTTATTCACACACTATTGATGATTAACGTGCAAGGAATTGATGACCATCTTGTATTATTGTTGATACTCAATTTTATTCATAAAATTTTTATTACTTGATCAGTGATTAATATTTTAGTGAAAAGATGTTTAATTACAATGTTGTGATCACATTATTTTTTTATTTTATTTATTATTATTTACTTTTATCTTACTTTTTTTTATTTGTACAAAATAAAAATTTGTTTTATAAATTATTTCTCATCAAATTATACTCCACTCACAATTCACAGCACACACGCACTTTTTTTTTTTTTTTTTTTTTTTTTTTTAATAACACTCCGCACTCACTCACTCAATTCCACTTTGCACTCACGGCACTCTCAAATTGCACTCCGCACTCACTCACTCAATTCCAAATAGCACAATCCACTCACAATTCCCTTTGCACCCACTCTGCACTCACTTTCATTTTTTTTTCCCACTCACTCACCAGCACAATTGCACTTCCACTCACAGCACTAATCACTCTTCATTTTTTTTTCTTCTTTATTTCTCACACACTCACGTACAGCCCCTCTTCATTCTCATTCTCCCTATATAACCAACCCAATGTTCAACGTAAGAGGGGACTTCCATTTTTCCTTTTCTTCTCCATTCGCACCACACCAGGCTCTTCATTTTCTCATTTTCCAGCAACCATAACTAAGCATCTCTCTTCACCCCCAACTATTTCCAACTCAAATCTTCTTCCCCTCACCTTCACCCATAAACTTCATTAACTACCACTTTCCAGCAACCACACCATCACCATCTCCACTCATAACCAACTCACCACCCAAAACTGAGTCAACTCAGTGAGTAGCTACTATTCATCATCTTCCTTCCCCTACCATAAACCCATCCATCTTCAACCTCTCACCCAAAAAAATTAAATTAAAAAAAATTTAAAAAAATAAAAAACAAGAAGAAGACAACACACCACCACCTCCACGCCGTCCGTTAGTCCACCCGCGACCCATCGCACCGCCCGTCGCACCAGCTCCTCCACCCTTTGTTCTTGCAGAGCACCGTGAGCTTCCCCCTTCCCCTTTCTTTTTTTTTCCTCTGTTAGCTTTCCTTCCTTCAGAGACCACGTCTCTCCAAATATCATTGTTTTCTTCTTTTCTTTATCTGTATCTTGCTTTCTTTTTTCTTTTTTTATCAAATAAGTTAGAAGTCCAAGAAAATAATAACAAAAAATAATAAGGAAAAATTAAAATAAAATATAATCCCATGTTTCCTCACCCGTGATGGTTTCCAGAGCCTTCTAGCTTTATCAATTTTAGTCAATGGGAGATTAGTAGCTTTTGAATCATGAAAGAATGAGATATAAATTTGTAATAAGGGAATGTTGGTTCTAGCTAACCCGCTGTTACGTGGGTGGATTCATTTGTAACCAATAAATAAAATAAAATAATAAGAATGAGTTTAGTTGGCTTAACATAAGTTTTTTTAAAAAAAAAACAATAAAAGCATGTATTTTGAGTTTAGTTTTTTTTTTTTTTTAGGATTAATTCCAATTTGATAGTATTTACTCATTTTATTGGTATGTCTATATTGTGTTTTGTGATTAATGAGAAGTTTAAAAAATGTATGAATGTAAAAATAAGAAATAAAAAATATATAAGAATATAAAATAATAAAAATAATTTTTTTTAAACCAATGAATGACCAATGGTGATGATTGAATAGCAGATCTATCTTCAATGTCGTTGGAACCATAAGGGTTTATTGAGTAATTTAAATCTTAACTTGAATCCTGTGCAAAAGATTTTTTTTTAACAAAGTTTCTTTTCAAAAAATCTTTTCTTAATTAAAATCAATCAACTCATAATTATTTTCTACGTAACTACGCGACTTTGAGCTCTCATCGCACCCGGCGATACGTAGGAGCATGATTTCTATTCTCTGCAATTCGAAAAAATAAATTTTCATAATTTAGTTATGTCTCTTTTCTTTCCTTAAAAAAAATAAAAAAATAAAAAATAAAAAAATAAAAAATAAAAAATAAAATAGTTACAAAGTATTTTCAAAAAGGGGTAAAATAAATAAATTTGATATTATTAAAATTTGCACAATTGACTTAAGGTCGTTTTAAGCGAGCGATGTAGAAATCTTCTAACACCTTCCTTACCATAATCGACTCAACTCAAACTCATTTTTCAAAAGATCGGTTTTTTATTTTAAGGATTTTTCTAATGTTTTCCCAAATTAAATAAACATTGGTGGCGACTCCATTGATTTTCAAAATCCTAATCTTTTTTCAGTCGTCCCGTCGCGATCTCGGTTGCGACAATTATATAGTAATTGTGAATGTTAATCAATTACTAACATCTTTAATCATCATATAATATATGTTAATCATTAGTTATATATATGTTAACTATTAGTGTAAGAATGGTGCGTAAATTTTAGTATGTAATTATCTTTTTCAAATGAATTTTTAACATGTTACTAACTTTTAAATAATACCAATATAAGTACCTGTGATATGCGTAGGGTAACTTAATTCTTATGTAATGATCAGTTTACAGGCTTATTCATTTAAGCACATATTTGAATACGACAATATCAGTATATATGTAAGTAGCTTTATGTAAAGGCATCCGATGCCAAATACGTGCAATTTAAAGGCATCAAGGCCAAAGATTGTTTTAACTGGATCTGAAATATAAACCTGGTGCAAAGCTAAACACTATTTATTTTGATACTTTCACATTTCTATCCATGTTTTTCATCGTCTACTTATAATTGTTATTTTAAATATACTTAAAGTGGGAGGGGAAAATTGGTAAATTGAACAAAGAATTTAAGGTGTCAATATAGTAATCCAAAATTCAAAATGGCCAAGTTTGATTAACAAAAGTAATATTTTAAAGTAATTTGGCTAAGTTTGGTAAGTGGAGTTTCGTAATGGATAGTCCAGTCTGAAAATATATCTAAATTTCAAATTTGCACGCAAGCATATAATTAAACTAACATGACTGCAATTTTTTAGTCAACAGGCATACATTAAAATATCACCAGAGTTTAGGATTTAGTTAACATCAATTTGTTACTTGAAAAATACATAATATTAATTAGTTTAATTATGGAAAGATATAAAGTGTTATTAATTTAGTCCTTCAATAAAATAATAATGACATTAATTTGATCTCTCAATCATAGATAATTAATATTAATTTAATCCTTTAATAATAAAAAATAACATTAATTTAACCTCTCAATTTTGTGATTTGTAGATAAAATGATAAATTTAATGTCACTTTTTATTATTAAAAAATTAAATTAATTTTACTTATTTTTATGTATCAAGTCGATGTCAATTAAATCTTTTACAAACCTAAATGTTTATTTACTCATTATGTTATTATTTTATTAATTAATCGGCACACGATCTTAATCAACCAATACTTAAAGTTATTAACTTATGCAATAGTAGTCTGAGAATTTGGTGTGCACGAAAATTTTTCCTTCGTATAACTAAACCTCAACCATTCCCCAGTCTGCACTCCACAGTCAGAAATGAAAAATGATGTTCATATATATATTTATATTATTTTTTAATAATTATAATTAAGTGAAAAATAAAAAAAAATAATGTAATAATAAAATAAAAAATATAAAAAAATTATATAAAAAAATCAGAGTTGATAAAAAATAAACGGAGTTCTAGGTTCCAGAATATGCAAAACAAAACAACCCAAAACGACAAACTTTCTTTTTTTTCTCGGTTAACTGGTTTCTCTTTCTTTGACTAACACGTAATAGGATTAACAAAAGATAATATCTTAAAGATTAATTTTTTGGGTAATAATGTCCTAAAGATTAATAGAGCATTATTATATGTGATTCCAAATAAATAGTCGCAGGTGATAAGAGTAATGTTATATTTTTTTATAAGTTTTTTTAATAATTTTTTTAATATTAAATAAAAAAATAAAGATATCTAATATTTTAAAAATATAAAATTATTTTTTATTTTTTGTTCAATAATTAAAAAAATTAAGTAAAAAAATAAAACATTTCTCTTCGTACACTACAATCTATGCTGTAGTGGAGAGTAATGGGTCCCCTCTCCGCAGACTGCTGACCTAGGAATTTGAGGGCAGTTGCCGTTGATGTAGAAATATGTGCGTGCACAGTATACGCATATGGATGTGTGAGGTCTCAGATTCCTTGCCTTTCAAGCTCCGTTCGTTTAACCAAACTCCTCATATATCTCCAGTATTTGTTACTTTCATAGGTGATAGGTGGTGCTATCTTAACCCCATCTGTGGTCATATCTGATTTATATATGCATATTTAAATTTCAATTTAACACAATTATTAAAGTGCTTATAAACCCTTTCTTATTTTCGTGATATCGACGCATTATGAGTTCTCAATTCATTAAATTTATTATGTACACCAAAAGAATCATTAATCTTTTTATATTTATATGTTGTCCTCTAAAAAAAATAAAATTCAATATTTGGGCTGTTGTCAAGCTAAACTCGTATATTGCTTTATCATGCTATTATGATTACGGTTTTTTCTTGGAGGGGTGGGGTGACAATTTATATTTTTTTTATTTTTTTAGAAAATAGACAATGTTAATTATATTTTATAACTATTAACTGTAACTTTTAATTTAGCAATAAATACTTAATCGTACAAATGACATAAGAATGAATCATAAACTTAATTATCGAAAACTCACCAAAATCATTTACTTCTACCATAAAAACAGTAATATTTTGGTTACTTTAGTTGTATTTGGTTATAGACTTATAGTAGAGTCCAAATATACAAAAAAAAATAAATCCAAAAGGCAGATCTAATTTTCATCTAACTAGGAACGTCTACTTTCTTGAGATGGAGATAAGAATAATAGTGAACAATAATCTATTAATGTTTTAATAAATTATGTGAAGCAAATTGTTTCAAAAATATGTGTACATAAAACTGTTGTATAAATCTTCTTTTAACTATTATTTTTTTATTATGATCAAGTGGTATTTAAATATATTTACATGCATTTTAATTAATTTACTTTCTTAATCTGATTAAATTTATATCAAAATTAAGAAATTTATAAAAATATTTCTTATTACTTTTTTAAAAAATTTGTGTAGTTGAAATTTAAATATATAATCATTTACATACACACACATCATATGTTCACTACAATTAAGTCAAGTCTTTGAGGTTTCTTCTACCTATTATTACTTACCACAAATGAATAAAAAAACCTTAACTAACTGCTCTCCTACATTTTGTTTTTCCACCTAATGTTGATTGTAGATAGTTACCTACTATTGTACAGGAAATTTCACCTTAAATTGCAAGTTATTGATCATCACCCTAGCTAGCTTATCTGCTATATTTTTAGTAACTAAATAAATGGTGAGGTTTTTTTAATATGTGATCTCTTTTCACTGGATTACTCCTAAATCCATGCATAAAGGACATGATGAAAAATTAATTGCTTAGAGTCACACATGTTGTTATGTCATTATTTATTTTAAATAAAGGAAACATGTAATTATGTTAAATTAAATTATCTATCATCTGTTTTTAAAGATGCAAAGAAAACAAACAAAATCGAAACCTCATTATTTTGGTAAACTAGACGACTTAAAAATAGAAAAATTCATCATACAAACATGGGAAATGATGAATCGTGATTAACAATTTGTCGTGCCATCTAATTTTATTTCTTGCACACCATCGTTTCAATTCTATCTCTTTGCCTGCAACATACAATCAAGGTTTAATATGTAATTGTTTATTTTGAAATGGAAATAATTTTATTATGGACTATTACGGACCGTAAAAAATTGCTTAGGAGCTACTACTAGGTTATGTTTCGATTTCTCAAATGACATCCAGCTCTATATTAATATTGCTAGTGCATTCACGATATAAAGAAATTAAAAAAGAAATAATTTGTTTTAGAGAAAAGTCAGGTTGTCCGACTCTTCTAGGCTAAATTTAAGTTCAGCAAAAGGTAGGTTTCAATTTTTATTTTTAATCTTTGAAAAGGTATCTTTATATTGTGAGGCTAACTTCTAGGTTAAGGGTGATGGGTAGATAAAAGATTTTTCAAACTGACGACTTTAATTACGTAATGATAAAAAGCTTATTAATGACTTTTATTCTTAAATTTCTAACTAAACTTATCGCTTAATAAATATAATTTGAAAATTTTACTTACAAATTAAATTTGTGAGAATTTCTGCCTATCATGCGCGGGCAAGTTATACTTGAAATTTTGTATCTTTTTATTATTATTATTATTATGCTGAGAGTTTGTATCTCTTCAATTTATAGATTTGTGCTAAAAAATTAATATAAAATTATTAATCCTATCAAAGTTATAGTTTTTTTTTCTACTTTTATATGAATAAATTTAAAATTCATAAAATCATATGATATATATATATATATATATATATTTATATTAATTATAGGTTTGTGCTAAAAAAATTAATATAAAATTATTAATCCTATCAAAGTTATAGTTTTTTTTTCTACTTTTATATGAATAAATTTAAAATTCATAAAATATATATGATATATATATATATATATATATAAAATTCATAATATATAAAAGTTGCTCAATTAGCAGTTGAGTTCTAATACGTTTGAAACGAGACAATTACATATCACCAATAAAATAAAAGTTCTTAAAAAATAAAGTGGTAAATAGATTTCTTAAACTTTTAGTCTTTTGTAAATCACTATTATAAATTTCAAAGTTTTTTAAATTAATTATTAAACTTTAATTAATATCCCAATAAATTTTTATTTAATTTAGATATTTTAATTCATTAACGATAATATTGTATGACAACATTTTATTTATATTAACATTAATTAGTGTTTGTGATGTGCAATGCACATGATCAAATTATAAAAATAATGTAAATATAATTTTTTAAAAGTAAATTAATTTTTTGTTGTGTTTTTTTATAATTTTGCAATACAATATTTGTAGCATATAATTTTTTTGACAAAGTTTAAGGTTATTATCTATATTCAAATAGAATGTAAAAATAAGTTGATGTATATAAAAATTGTCAATAGCTTTAACACAATTTTGCACGGAATTAGATATGTCTGTATTTGAAGATTTTTTTTTTGTTACAAATATTACAATGAGTGTTCAATTTTTAATATAATGAGAAAATAACAAAATAAAAAAGTGACAAACTCTCCGAATATTGACAAACTCTCCGAATATTTTTCCCCAACCCAATAGCCTTGTATTATATAAGAACCTGCAAGCAAAATAATCGATACACTAACTAGTTAAAATTGAATTTTCCACAAAACAATGACATTTGAATATACGTATATTGGTAATAAAACAATGCTTTTATTATTATTATTTTTTATCATGCTTGACATAATGGAACCAATTATACCAATTTTTAATAAAGATGAAAGGTAAGTCAATGAAATGGAAAATGATAGGTTTATATTGGTTTGCCTTTATATATTTTCAATTAAATAATAAATTGAAGTTAGTTCTTATGTGTTCAACGATGGAGCGTGATCTGCACTCGTGTTAATAGACCATGAGGCTAACAGGACATAAATCGCTTTGGTTTATTAGTTTTTATGTGGTTTAACTTTAAATGTTGTCTCACAATTATGACTTTAGATAGTGAATACTAAATTTATGCAGTTCAGCTTCTTTTATTTACCTGAATGGAGTTCCACAATGATAAAATAACGGTTTGTATACCTGAGAAGAACATTTGACTTCAGAATATCAGTTTTTGTTTTGGTCCAAAAATACCAGGTTCATGCAAAATGTGGTATAATTAATGCATTTGTTAACTATATTCATTGGATTAACTTATTGTTCTTCATGAGCTAGATTGGATAGGAATAATGTGGTTAAAGGAACGTCAGGGGAGAATAGATTCAATGACAACAGTGAGACACGATTATGCAAATTAGAAGGGGTGATGAACTTGTTGCAAAACAGAAGCTGCTCGTCTTGGGTGGTGCAAAGTTGAAGGCGTTTCCCACCCATATCAAGCTGAGTTGTTAGCTGCTTAAGAGGAAAGTGTTGTGCTTATTACTTTGTCTAGGTAGGTGCTATGCTGCAAGTCAAGCTACTCTTTTGGGGATAACACTAAAATTAAAGGTTTTAAAGCTGGATGAAGAAGGCTAGTATAAAGATTTTTCTTTTTCATGACGTGCACTATATGCATTGGAATAACACTAAGGTAGGCTTTTTGACCAAACTGTCATTTTTGGCAAAAAATATTATCAAAATACCACTATTTTTAAACTAATTATCGAAATGCCACCGTTTTGGCCACGGTGTCATTTTTTATTTTTTGTTGGGCCGTTGGATACGCTTATCATACTTACGATTCATCGTGGAATACGCCATTTCGCTGGCGTATCCACGTGGAATACGCCAGCGCTTTTACAGATTCCACGTGATACGCTAACGCTCTGGCGTATTCCACGTGATACGCCAAGCAAGAATGACGTATTCCACGCTGATACGCTGCCTTGATATTGCGTATTCCAAAAACTCCTATAACCCGCCCCCCCTCACCCTCTCACGATCTTCATTCATTTATCAAATTTTCACTATCTCTCTAGATTTCATTCTCTCTAAACTCTCTCTAAAACTCTCCCGTGTGGTTATAAATTTGTCGAGAATCATATTCGTAAAGTATTTCTATCGTTAGATTATTATTGTTATTGTTATATATATTATTAAATATTTTAATTATTAGAATTATTATTTATGATCTTGTGTTATTTTATTAATTATATTTTGTATATTTGTTATGTTTTTAGAATTATATATTATATTTTGTATATTTTTTAATTTCTATATTATTTATGTATTATGTATATTTGTTTAATTATTAGAATAATTGATTATTATTATTATTATTGATTACTATTATTATTGATTATTATTATTATTATTATTATTATTGTTATTATTATTATTATTACTATTATTTCTTTTATTATTGTTAATTAATCGTGTATGTATGATATATGTTTTATTGTTATTTAGTAGGTTTTTAGTATTTGTTTGTTTCTTTTATTATTGTTACTAATTGTGTATGTATGATATATGTTTTATTGTTATTTAGTAGGTTTTAGTATTTGTTTGTTTCTTTTATTATTATTCTAATCGTGTATGTATGATATATGTTTTATTGTTATTTAGTAGGTTTTTAGTATTTGTTTGTACAAAATTAAATTATTTGTGTTGTTGTTGTTATTCAAGTGTAAGATGAAGAAACACCTTGTTGTTCTCATTTACTACAATGGGAGAACGTATGAAGGTGAAGAGAGGTCTAATGTAAAGTCCTCGTCCCCAAGTCTATCATGATTCAACGTGACACGACTATCGAGCTTTTAAAAAGGAGAATTCATTTAAAATTAAGGCTCCAAGAAAATCAAGTTGTGTCAGTGTTGTGTAGATTTCCACAATGGAGTAATGTTCTAAGATGGATAGCTCTTCCATTAGAAGATGATGAAGATGTTGCTTGCATGATTGATTGCATTGATTAGGACATATATGTTCTAAGATGGATAACTCTCGTAGTTGTCGTCGTGGTGGATCGACTTCTTTGAGGAATGACCAAGCAGGGCCATCCACTTGATTAGGACATAAGTTAATTCGCATTGTATTGTAATGAATGACTATTTATGTGTAACTGAATATTTTCAGTATGTAATTTGATAATCTACGTTATTGTGCTTTTACTGGTGTCTATTAATTTATGCTTGATACACTCATATTTAATATGTATATTCGATTCTATAGAATGTTCTATTATTTGAAGACTTACCTAATGTCCTTGTCGGTTGCTTGATTACAGCGTGAGACATGGCATTCCACCTGCGCCCAGGCCCAGAGGACCTATCAGTACTAGAGATGCAGGACTTTCATGTATCACAACATGTATGGCAAGGAAGACCAGATCGTCATCTGCGTGTCAGACGTGCCCATAAATTCAGACATATGGACCCAGATCAGCGGATACTGCCATACCTAGAGCTGGCTGGTTTCGTGGGGGTTGCCCATATGGGGTATTGCACCATCGATCACTCCCTCATTACAAAGATTAGTTGAGAGATGGCGGCCCGAGACACACATTTCATATGCCTACCGGAGAGTGCACCATCACATTGGAGGACATTGCTATCATCTCGGGACTTCCCATTGATGGCGATGTAGTTACTGGTCGTACATCCCATCCAGATTGGATGCAGCTATGTGAGACCTTGTTGGGATCGCAGCCGCCTGAGTCACACGTATTAGGTGGACGTGTTGATATGTCGTGGCTCTGGAGCGCATTCCGTACACGACTTACCCCGGCTGACGGAGACGATTATGTGATGTGGTGTGCACGGGCGTACATACTTCGGTTGATCGGGGGATTGCTATTTCCTGACCATTCTGGTAGATACGTGCACATGATGTTTCTTCCTCTGTTGGAGGACTTTACCGTTGCTGGGAGATACAGCTGGGGATCGGCGGTGTTGGCCTATTTGTATAGAGAGTTGTGCAAGGCCACAGATTACAGTGTGCACGAGATTGGAGGTGCTGCATACTATTGCAGATCGGGCATGGCACGATTTCGCCCCTTGTCCCTACACTCGTGGATGATGCTTGATCCTGTTCTTGTGGTCGCCACATTGCTTTGCCCGTGGTCCCCTACGTCCACTTGGGATTTCGGTGAGTTTCTCAACATATCTTTACATTAGTTTATTATATATATTATTTGTCTTGACATCATATGACCTTGACATATATATAGGTGGCATAAACATAAGGTGTTGATTGAGACACCGATGGGGGTGCTTCCATATTACCGTCGGTTTTTTGATCAGATGAAGAGTGATGAGGTCGGTATCTATTTATAGTGATTTAAATAAGTTAATTGTCTTGCATTATAATTCTTTATACAATTGTGATTGCGAGATAACATGGCGGCCAAATACGGATGAGATTGTGGCTTCACCGCCGCCGTTACGTGTCGCGGTAGAGACATATATCCTGGGTGGTTCCACTTATCTTTTTCCACATTGTTGAGTGGCACCAACCCGCACAGGGGTGATGCGTCGGTTTGGTCTGGGATAACCAATACCACGGAGACCACACCAACCCGACGAGTTACACTCGATTACATTGGCCGGACGTCACGACGTGGATTGGCGAGCCACACACCTTGCACACATAGCCATCCGGGATGCGCGGCGGAACGGTGTGTTGATGGTTGGCCTTTGGAAGCTCCCCCCTTCGCACGGTCGAGTACATGCGCCGTACGGACGGATTACTTTGGATTTCCCGAACCGGTGCATCCATTGGGGTTGTGGTAAGCTTTTTACCAATATGTTCTGCTATTTGTTTTGAACATTTTGTATTTTATATTGATAATGACGTGTTATATTTGTATCTTAGGCTGACATTGCAGAGAACATCTATGGGTCGGCTAGGAACCCTAGTTCGGGATTTAGTATGGCTAGCCTTCAACAAATCCATGGAGGACATCTTATCTGCAGGTGAGGAGCATGATCGCATCACATTAGGTCACCTACGTCCAGCTCCTCCTCCGGATGAGATTCCCTGACCATCCGAAATCCTCCGATGAGCGACGACCGCCGTGAGCGGAGAGGGTTAACCAAGATTTCGATCACGACTACGTCTTCCAGATGACTCTGGTTCTTCTGCTAACCCTAGTACTTAGCCACCGCCTACTTCTACTGCTACTTACCGTCCGTCTCAGCCACCACCTCCCTCGTACCCGCCATATCCAGGTTATCCACCATCTACATCATACCCACCACCTACTTACCCTTACCCACCATATCCTTATACTTTTACCCTGACACCGTCATTTCCATATCCACCGTATACGGGTTACCCACCATATCCTCATCACTCACAGGCAGGACCTTCTTCTGATCCCCATCACGAGACCCCACATTCGACCCTGCTCTTCTCATTGATGTATATGTACTACATTTTATTACATTTACTTGATTAAGAATTACCGTATTTATATGTACCATTTTTCTCATTATGTTTATGCATCTTATATGTGTTTTCTTGATATGAATTGAATATATATAAATATGTTTCATTATACAGGATGAAATATTTTTGGGAACGTCTGATTTTTAGGGGAAACTCTGTCAATTTTTTTATAGAATCGGTTAAACTATTAACGTAAATTAATTTTGTAGAGATAGGACAAATCAATTTTTATATCCTGTCTAAAATGTTGTTTGGTGAATCAAATAGGATAGGATAAATCAATCCTATCACCTATCTTATCCTTTCTATTTAGTTCAAATTCTATCCCGAGAGGAGAAATTTGGGTTAACTCAACACGATATGATAAGGAGATTTAAAGATAATACAATTAAAGTGTAATAAAATATAACATGGTTATAAAAAAATTGTATAACAAATATAAAAATTTAAAATAATAAAATACTAATAATTAATTTTAAAAATTATTTTTATTTTGTCTCAAGGCTAATTTTGTTATTTATATTATTTTAAAAATTTTAAAAATATGCCAAAAAGGATATATTGGGTCGTCTCGGTGTATTAGCGTCGGTTCAAATTTCCAGTCATTATCTTAGAACCCAACAAGATATTCGGCATCTCAAATATTTGGATCAGGCCCCAGCCCATTCGAGCCAGGTCTAGCCAGTCCATTATTCTGGTAAGTCCCAACATATTCGGTCACTTAACCTAACCAACGATCCAGATATTCGGCCATATCTAACCCATTTGGGTCACCAAGTCGGATTCATTATAAATTCTCAATCCATCCGACTTGGCAGTTCACGCCATCGATACACGCCTGGATCTGGCATTCGCGTGGCGTATCCACGCGTTGATCTTGGTGCGCTTAGCGCATCCACGTGGAATACGCCAAGCGCTTCGGCGTATTCCACGTGGATACGCCAGCGCAGATGAGCGTATTCCACGTGATACGCCAAGCAAGAATTGGCGATCCAACGTGGCCCAACAAAAAATAAAAAATGCCACCGTGGCCAAAACGGTGACATTTCGATAATTAGTTTGAAAACAGTGGTATTTTGATAATATTTTTTGCCAAAAATAGCAGTTTGGTCAAAAAGCCCACTAAGGTATGTGAAATGTATATACCATACAATCTATTTTATTGTGAAAGAGAAAAAGCACGATGACAAATACTGTTGAAGAAAATTAAATATAACTTTTACTAATAATCACCATTAAAAGTATAAACGTGGCGTGTTGAAGAAAATATTACTAATAATATTTTTACTAAGTTGAAGCTCGTATTTCATGCTATCATTTGAGCCCTGTTTCTCCTTCCTTTCATCATCATCAATTGGAAATTCAACAAAATACTTATGGCCTTCACTCCCTCCTTCAAAGATGTTCATTTTCTATTTTTCTTCTTCTTAACTTTTATTCTGATTAAAATCCATCACTGAGAGTGTTGGGGTTTCTATTTTTTCAGCTTCATCGTTCTCCTTAATTCCTACATCAGAGTCTATATCCTTTTTATTTATCTTCAGCCTATCTTCAAAATTTGATCAAGCCTCCTTGCATTTCTGAATATCCTGAGTGCTCATAAGGAGCCCATACTTAGATGAACCTTGAATAGTTGGGCTAGGATAATATACAATAATAACAAGATTTTGGAGCCTAATATCCTCCTTCATAGTCCCCAGCTCTTGAAAGTTCATTGGGCCCAAACTAGGTTGAATACGACCTTCTAACAAATCTACCCTTGTAATGCTTAGTTCATTTTCATCTTTTACTACTCCTATCTGCTTTCTTGGGCTATTTTCACTAGGCCTATTACCCTTAACTTTTTCCTTTCCTTTTGGACTAATCTTGCTTGCCTCCTTTTCTAGATCTTGGATTTGTATCTCTACTATATCTTCGTTGGTCATATCCTACAAGCTGATTGACTGATTTCTGTCAAACTCCTCCTAGCAAACTCTACCTTCCTCACGTGCCTTCCTCCTGCTTCCTTCCTCTCCCCCATTTTTATGCGCCCCCTTCTGCTGATCTTCCTCTTCTTCCCTTCTAAACTAGGTTGAGTTCTCTACACATATAGCAGCTAATTATTTCACCACCGGAACTCCTAGAACCTAGAACCTTATTGGGAGTGGTTTTTGGGTATTAACTAGGAGTCTAACTCTTATTAAGGTCCGCAAAAAATTTCCTTCTACCATAGGATTCTCCACTTCCAGCACCTCCCCAACTTTAGCCCCTAACTTGGCTGCATTCTTTGTTGACATATACTCTAGAAGGAGGCCATGAAGTTGTGTCCAAAAAAAATGTAAAATCAAAACTAACCTCAAAGATAAAGATTTCTGGAGACCACGGTTATAGGCTTACCAAGTGCCCCATAACATTCCAAGGACCATTAAACAGTGCTTTTCGAGCTGCTGAGTTTGCTTTGAAAACAAACATAAACAAATTTGGCCCTTTGTCCATAATTGTTAATCCTTCTGGCTCGCCCCATGCCTTTATCAAAATGCTTTTAACAGTTCCTCTATTCAGAGTCTTCTCCGTTAGCACTTTTCCTACAAGAGTTCTCTTTGCTAGCTGCAAAGCCTTTATACCTTCAGCTTCAAGAATAACCTTATCTCTTTCCAGTTCTTCATGATCATGTTCTTTCTTTTTCTCCTTCTTTGCTTCTGCTTCCCTCATCTTAACCTTTGAATGAGAGCTTGATTTCATTTTACTCCCCTTCCCAACTCATTCACTCAGTTGAGCTAACCTCATAGAATGACCACTCAAATGGTAGAACACCCCACATAGAGAGGAGATAACCTTTACGGAAAGAGGAGAGATGAGATGACTATTCATTAAAAGTTAAAACCTACTAACTAGCACCAAAAAAAAAAAAAACCTACCAACTTTCCAAGTACCATTGGACTAGCCTAAGTAGTTTGTATTCCATGTTTTGATTTATTTAAAGAATAATGATATACTTTACACATTTTTTTTTTAAAGATGCATAATTAAGAAGGAGAAAATGATAAAAAAAAATATAATAAATAATATTAAATTAAATATAAAAAATATATATATCTATTTATAATAAGAATATGAAAATTATTATTTAAAATAAAAAAGACTAGAGTCAATATCTTAATCACGTACAAAGTTATGATCGAATTCCTCACCTAATAAGAGTATTTTGAGAATGTTTTTTTCCTATGGAAACAACTTTTTTCTTATAAAATGGTTGTTTTAAATTATAGTATATTTGATAAAATTAATTTTAATTTTTATATGAAATTTAATGTATTATAATTTTTTTATAATATTAAAATTTAGTTTATGATTTAAAATTATAAATTGTTTCTTACATTTTAAGATATAAATGTCATTTTGTCTTTAATTAAATAATTTTTTAATCATTTTATATTTATTTTAATAATTTAATACATAAAAATAATTTTTTTATACTATCCAAACATAACAGATTTATTTAAAATTATTTTTTAACTAACATATCTCAACATAAAATTAATTTTATTATAATCGATTATAATAAAAAAAATATAATAATAAATTATTAAAATAATTAAATTTTCATAATTATTTCAAATATGTACTAATATATTATTTATAATATTAGAACTTTTTCATATTACTTATTCACATGAAAAAATTACGTTATAAAAGAAAAAAATAAAAAATTAAAATTAGTGAATCTTACAAAAATAATAGTAAATTTTACTATAATTTTTTTCTTTCGTTCTCTCTTATAATATTGTCTCATTCATCCATTATCAGTATGATTTGAATTCTGATCAACCATGTACTATGCGATATTTTAGACTCGGTGTGCAGTGTGCTGGCATCATCATCATGTTATTATTTGAAAAGTGATTGATTTATTTAAGCAAAGCAGAGAACATCATTAGAGTTTTGGATCTCAATCGTAATAATGACGCCTTTATTATTTTTACTTTGTCCGCACTTCACTTTAGGTAGATTAAACATGTAAAGAGAAGACTTTTAGAAGTCTCTATAAGAAGAGTAGATCAGATGAAGAATAGTTCAATAGTTAGAGGTAAAGAAAGATTATAAGTGAAACGGTTAAAAATAAAATAGATTTAAATGACTTTTCTGAAGACTTGGTTCATGATAAGACACAATGACATCGTCTGATTCATGTAATCAACTCCACTTAATGAAAAAAGACTTGATTGTTGTTGTATTAAACAAATACTTTAAATTTGACTAATTTTATAATATTCAAATGTCACATATATTTTATATATAAAACAATTATCATTTTCTTTTCTTTTCTTTTTCGTGTTTTCTTGTTTGCTTTTGGTTTTGTGCTTCAAATTGTCACAACTTCAACCCCAAGCACGGCCTCAAAAGGAGAATATTTTTTTATCCCATGTCTAACGTTGTCACAACTTGTGTGTGTTTTTATTAATTGTGAAAAAATATTGTGTTAAAATCCAATTATGTATTTAATTAATTTTTTAGAAAATTAATAATAAAAAATAAATTATGTTTAGATATGTAAATTCATAAAAGATTTTAAGATAAAAAGTTTTATCTTGAATTATATAAAAAAATAGCTTTTATCCTATATTAAATTACCAAAAAAAATGAAAGGATTTTTTTAATTATATAATATTTAATATGTTTTATAATGAATTTGATCAGATGCTCAACAACTGTAAAATAATCATCTAGAATTTATAATCAAAATGTTTAAATGATAAAGAAAAATATGTTTTTAATTCACTAAGAATCATTAACATCTTTTGATGTATTAACCCAAATATATGTTGATATTGAGATTTTTTTTTTAAAGAAAAAGCTTTTTGTTTTTGGAAAGCTATTTTACAAAATAATTCAACAAAACAAACATGCATTGGACTTTTGATTATTTCAATTTTCAATTAAAACTGCAATCTTGATCAGGCCAAATTTTATTTCAATGGCATTGAAATATTAATATTTGTACTTATTATATATATATATATTTTGGTACACGTGATTGCTTAGATTTTAAAATTTAAGCCCTAGTCAGGTTATGATTGAAAGTAGCTTCTTATACTAATAGTCTAATACTGATGCATGTAAGAGGAAATATAAAAACTTATAGAGTGTGGTTAGAATATAAAAAATATAAAAAATGACTTGATTTTTAAATTTAATATAATTAAATTTTATATTTAGAATGTTAAAAAATAATAAATAATTTAATTTTTAAAATTTTATTTTTTTATTTTATAAATTCTATTAAATTTGTTAGAATTTGATTTAATTTGAAGTAAATAAATTATTTTAATTTTAGTAATTATTCTAATTATTTTTTATAAGAGTTAAAATATAATATAATAAAATTAAATTGAATTAATTTTTATTTTAATAAATTTTAAACATAAAATTTAATTTATAAATCAATTTAATTCTTATTTTATAAAAAATCTAAATATAAAATTTAACTTTTAAATCAAATTAAATTATTTTTTATTTTTATTCATTAATCATTCGTGGTTCTTACCAATAGCATTCTGGTAATAATGCCGGCACCAAAGACTTTATGAACACTTGCAAGTCTCTTCGCATTGGTTGAGAGAAAATATGGGTGGTTCTCACCAATAGCATTCTAGTATTTAAAAAAAAAAAAATCATTTGAAGCTGTTAATGTCCTAAGTTGAAGCCACCTCTGCTTGTGCAAAACATCACAGATGAGATGCAGAAAAAAGTAATTAATATCCATAAACGGTGGGTTGATGTGGTAAAAGCCTCGTTCTCACCTAAAAAAGAGTAAACAATAATCATATGAAACAACAAAACAGGAAAATATCAGAAGGGAGAAAATGAAAGGACAAAGAAAGAGATAAAACTATAAAAGTGACCATAATATATTTTGTTTTTGGTATTAAAATATGAAAAATATTAATAATATTTTTTAAATATTTATTTTTTAATTTTAAATAAGTATTATTAATATTTTTTAATAATTTTTTAAATATATAAAATAAATTAATAATAAAATAAATATTAAAAAAATCCAAAAGAAATGTGTTTATGAGATTCCTCTTTAATCATAATTGATTGATCTCAGTAAAGACGGTACAAAGCGACAATCGCAATTACAATTTAATTTTAGTCTTCATTCTTCAACCTCTGAATAGCCCAGCCTAAGCCCAATCGAACGGCCCAGATTCCATAGAGAAACACTTAAAGTGGGTCCGTACGAAGCCCACCAACTCAACCTTTCATTTTCAACAAAGAATCGATCGAGAATCAGAGGCAAATCCAAAAAGCAAGACTTTTTGCATGTGGGACCCAGGAAAATGCTCTCTATCGCCATCACCGTTTGATTATTCAGCTCTCGTTTTAGCCGTTTGATGAAAACTATGGGTCCCGCCACCCCACTTCCCTCTTAAAGCTTCGTTGACTGTTACTACTATCGCATACACAGAGTCACAGTCACAGTTACTGCACAAAAACACAAGAAATCAACGGAGAAAGTGAGTAATAACACACGCACGCTCTCTCTCTCTCTCTCTCTGGCCATTGGTATTGCAAACACCTGCATCTCTATTGCCATGTCGTTTTACAACGAAACGACGGCACCGACACTCCTTGCTTCTTCTCCAAGCTAGAGGACCCTCCCTTCCTTTGCATTTTTCGTTTCTGCGTTCCTCACCGCCTCTCAGGTATCTATTCTAAGCTTCAAATTCGAGTTTAGCTATACTTTTGTGTTAGATTCATCTTCTAATCTTTTGAATGCTTTAGGATTTGCATCACCGAGGGGTTTTAACTTTTTCATGTTTTTAAGTTTTTAGTATATTCAAGCAAGTGATGGGAAAGTAGGGAGTAAAAAAGAAAGGTTGGGAAAGTGTTTTCAAATCGAACTTGTTCCTTTTTAGCATGTGCAGTGCAGTTTTATGGTTTCCTTTTTTCACGGTAGTGACTCGTGACCAAACTCCAAACGAGGCCCTACTGTTCCGTTTTATTTGAAATTCGAGTGCTTTTGTTTTGAATAGCTTAGAAGGAATATTTGAATCTTCCGTTAGTTTTGGCATAAGATTTTGATTTTGATTTTGATACCGGATCAACAATAGTCGTTGTTGATGTATGATGCTTTATCTTTTAGATTTTCAAATATGGTATTGCGTTGCGTGGACCACTTCCACTTGTTTGTTAGCTTCTGTGATTTCGGTTTTGTCTCTACGCTACTCATTGTCTTCATGTATTTGATTTTAAATTTTAAATTTTGCATTAACTCATAAACCACCGTATAATATATTTAATTTTTCATATATTATTATTATTATTCAATGAATCTGTTGCACAACTTCCCTGGTTTTTCTCATCTTGAGCAGTTGTGCCAGGTGAACGTTAAGTCACCTTATTCACTTGTTATCGGATTAGGAACACAATTGAAAGCAGAAAAACTCCACATAATGACACTTGAGCCAGAACCTTTACCCTTTACTTTCTTTTTCTAAACAGGGTTGGCCTGTAAGGGGGAAGGGGAGCAATTCTACGGGACCTTTTTGTAAAGGCTTATGCTTTATTCACAAAAAGATTTTCATTCTTATCAATTCTTACCATTATATTGGCTTTTTCATTTGAATTAACCTGAAACGATTTACTCATTTGTTACTGCTGCAGATCAACAAATTAAAGTGAAAGCAGGTTAAATTTTTACTAGCTTTGTCTTTAATATAGTTTAGCAGTTAGTACCATAAATCTAACTCCCTGCTATTGTGATATTACTTTATTAGTTTTGCATTTGGTTCACTTGGTTATTAGAATGAGTGAAGAAAAATTAACATGATCTTATAAGACACCCCTGATATTGATATATTTGTTTATTCTCGATTAGTCATAATTCAGTTAGGATGAAATCTTTGTTTTATGGAAGTTTGATTTGTAAATATAAATCCAGTTTTGCAGCTGAAAAAAAGCAGTAGCATTTTCCCAACTGCAATCTCTTTGGAATACGAAAAGGTGGTAGATTGTTTTCAGAGCTGGAGATCGGAAAGTTTATGCAACTGATGTCAGGTTGAAACGAAATTCAGGAAACTATTTACCAGCATGAATAGAAAACTTAATGAAGAGTTAAAACCAGAGAAGTCTTCTTTGTCATATGCTGATTTTCATCATGAAATTACCAAAAGTGAGGAAGACAACTCTTTAAAATCTGATGGAAATCACCAAAAGCAAGCAACTTGTAGAAGGGCAAGTGAGGAAGATGAGCTGGTTAAGTACATGTCAAATTTGCCAGGTTATTTGGAGAGGGGAGAAAAAATTGGTGATAAAGTTTTAAATGTTGGGGTCCTTGATTGGGCCCGTCTAGAACAATGGCAATATGGCCATAAACTTGTACCCCATAGAAGTAGCCAGAGCTCGACATCTACTAGTAATACATCGTCTTCTGTTTCAACAGATGGATTGTCTGGTAATTCTAGCAGAGGTCGTAGTTGGTCTCCTTCTCGTCAAAGGATATTTCGTCCATCACTTCAATCTCACTTTATGGCATCTCCAATGGAAGATCACTCTATAGCTGTCAAACCCTCTGGAGGAAGTGTTGGAAATTGTCAGAATCTTAGAGGTAGCCACATTAATATTGACACACGGAGCAAATATGTTCGAGCTGATGATCATCTTTCCCAAAACCATCCTACTAGTATACTGAAAGGATGCAACAGGAAATATCTGAATCCACATATTGAAAAGGAAAGTGACATCTTGCCAAATGACCGAATGTGTGAGGCAGCTTCATGCACTAAGCTGGAAATGAGCACTCAAGATGGTGGAATGCAAAGAAGAGTGGAGAATTTGAGAGAATCAAATATTGATACTGTTGAGCAAGGTACGCTCACAAAAAGCAAACCAATCGTTCTTCTTTTGCCTAGAGACATCCCCCAGAACAGTCATTCTGGAGCTCCTGATATGCAAACATCCTTGGGTCAAAAGTTTGGAAGTCCTAGTCGAACAAGATGTTTAGAAAAACCTAAGGAACCTTCCAGTGGATGTCTGAATCATGATATTTCACACTCCTGTCCTGTGCCAGATGAACTTAACAGAAGCCATTGTCAGCCTAAAGGGTCAGGATCCAGTTCCATAGATCCAGAAAGTATCAAAGTTCCTACGTCTACTTTATCAGCACCCCCACCGGTCAAAATGGGAATAAGTCCATGCAAATCTAGAAAGGCTGAGGAAAGGAAACACACCATTGCCGCATCTTCATCTGCAAATGGGCCTCCCCAGGGATTAGACCAGAAAGTAACTACTGAGAAGTCAAGAAGCTCCTCACCTTTTCGTCGATTTAGCATCAGCATTGGCTTTACAAGCAAAGGTTCTGGCTGTAAAGATGTTGCACATGTGCCACATCAGAGCTCCATGGCAGCTGTTAAATCAAGTTCAGAAAATGCGAGAGGTTATGCTAGCTCAAACATTTCAGGCAATGATAAACTTGGTGATGCTGGCAGAAGGTCCAGCCCTTTAAGGAGATTACTGGATCCACTGCTGAAACCAAAGGCAGCAATGTGCCGTCACTCCATGGAGTCATCTCAAAAAGACTCTGTGTTAATAAATAAGAATTATAGGTCAGGTAATGCGAAAATTTCCACTCTACTGCCGGAGAAAGAATTGGACAGGGACCACAGGATTGGTTGTACCACAATTAATACTGCTGATTCATCAAAAGACAAGAAGTATGTGCCATCAACGTTTCAAGCTCTTTTGAGAGTTGCTGTGAAAAATGGCCAGCCCCTTTTCACATTTGCTGTTGACAACAATAGCAATATTCTTGCAGCCACAGTGAAGAACTTAACTGTCACAAAAAATGATGAATGCCACTGTATTTATACCTTTTTCACTTTTAGGGAGGTTAAGAAGAAGAACGGAAGTTGGATGAATCAAGCAGGCAAAAGCAAAGTTCCTGATTACATTAACCATGTTGTTGCCCAAATGAAGGTTTCTGATTCACATTACTATGATTCAACCAGCCAGAATTCTGTGGACTCCTCTACTGCGAAGGAGTTTGTTTTGTTTTCTGTAAAGCTAAGGCAGGGGGATGCTCAGGTCACTGACTATCAGCCAAATGATGAGCTTGCTGCTATTGTTGTCAAATCACCCAAAGCTATCAATTTCATCAATTATAAGCATCAGAGCAGTTGCCAGAATGATAGTCAAGGCCTTGTCCGTGTAACAGTTGTGCTCCCAAGTGGGGTTCATAGTCTTCCAAGTAATGGTGGACCTTCATCACTGATTGAGCGCTGGAAAACAGGTGGATCATGTGACTGTGGTGGTTGGGATTTGGCTTGCAAACTTCAAATTCTTGCAAATGAAAATCAAGCCTGTAGAAACTCAAGAACATCCAAAGCTCATTTTGCAGATCAATTTGAGCTTTTCCTCCAGGTACTTTTCGTTGATTAATCTAAGTTGGTTATCCTTCTAAGCTTTTTGTTTATTAATCTTAGTTGATTAGCCTTGTAGATAATTGATTAGTAATTTTCTTTATAACTATCAATGCTAACCACAGGGGAATGACCAAGACCAAGAGAACCGGCCTGCTTTCAGTTTTTCCCCCTTTAAGCCTGGAATATATTCAGTAGCTTTTGATTCGTCACTCTCACTTTTGCAAGCATTCTCGATCTGCATAGCGTTAGTGGATGGCAAGATGCCATATGAACATTCTGGATCAAGAACTCCATTGAAGGAAAAAATCTGAGGGAAACTCTATTGGTGCAAACAGATGAACTAAAGGCTTTTGGTAAATTGGAGGACGTTCCTGCAAGTTATGTTGCTTACCCTCCGCTCTCTTCAGTTGGTAGGGTCTAAAATTAACATGAAGTAAAGTCATGTCTGATATCTCCTTGCCATTAAATGTGCAATGTGGGTAACCAGCAAGGAATATCTGTTACTCATATCAGCTGCATATAAATAAAAGCCTTAAAAGTTCATGACTCGATCATAAATCATCATTATCAAATATCAATCAATTTGAAATGTGAATAGTATGAGTAAATTGTATTTTTGGCTTCTGGTTTTGCTTACATATTTGTTCCTATTACTTGGTTGACCATTGAATAAATCATGTATCTAGAGGCGTTTCATCGATGGGTAGGTGACCACACTTAATATGCCATCTCAAGGCAATATGCTGTACAACTAAACCTGATTTCCACGGGGTAGCAACATGGGCCTCGCATATCATAGAAATACTTCATAGGATCAACACAGACTGAAGGAGGCTCCAAGAACGGGTGCAAGTTCTCGTTGGGATTGTGATTCCCTCCATCCTTAATCTCACTTTGAATTATACTTCTTTTATGAACGTTTTAGGAGGTAGTTTTGATCTAACACGCTTTTAATGCTAATTATTTTGTTTGATGTGGAACTTAAAAGTTGATCTTGGATTCAAACATGCCGGTTTATGTTGCTCGGTTTCTTTGAATTTCTTGCTCTACTAAAATTGAATTTCATGGTGCAAACAAATGAACTAAAGTTTCATAATGATTAAACTCTATGCTGCTACATATTTCTCGTTAGCAAGGCCGATAAGACTGATTTGTATTATTACTCTTGGGAAATCGGTGGAAAATGTTTCAGATTTTCAACCTTTTCTCTGTTAATATTCATGGATAAAGATGTTAGGCCAGAAATTTTAGAAAAGGAAAAGAGGTGAAACTTGGAAAAAGACTTACTTATTTCTATATCTTTGATTTTCGATTGTGTTATAGTCATGGGGTAAGGAACATGTTTCAGGTTTTTAACTTGCTAGCTTTCCTTGTCTTTGAGATCATGAAATATCATGAACAGCCCCTTTCCCAACCCCAACCCATCTTCTCCAGTGAAATTGGGCTCCGGAACCTACTAGACCTGTTTGATTAAAAAAAAAGAAGAAATTTTCACTTTAATATCTGAAATTATATGTATCGATCATATTCATTTCTAAAATATAAAAAATTTCACTTTAGTCCTTGAAATATCAATTCGTATGGTTAATTTAGTCTTTTAAATTTATCACATCAATCCTCAATAAAAAAGAAACTGACGATACAGATTGATGTTTCAGGGATTAAAGTGAAATTTTTTATATTTTAAGAACGAATGTGGTCGGTACATATAATTTCAGGAATTAAAGTAGAGGTTTATTCAAAAGAAAATATCTGTATACCAAAAAAGAAGAAAATATATAATATATAGTGTCACCAGATTCTCCACAAATAAATACAAGAAAACATACTTGGGATTTAATTATAATTAATAAATTGAAAAGAGGAAAAAGGAATAAGACTTGGATTTTATATTTTTTAAAATTGTTTTGCCTTTTCTTTTTATTTTCTTTGACTCTCGGACTCGGAGTATCATGAGGTGGGTTGGGATTGGGCGGAAAGGGTAGAGGGAGCTTAAGGTAAAGAACCCATGTGAAATTGTGAAGTATGGCAATTCAATGAATTTATGCTAACAGTAGCATGATCCAATGATGCAATTTTATTTTATTTTTTTACTTAGTCTAAATAGAAGGGATTTGAATATTTTAAATATATAACTTTTAGTTTGATTCTAGAATATACATAACATTATTGGAAGGGTATTTAATTATACATATGATCATATTTTAAAAAATTAATTTTTTATTTATTAAGTAAGATAATTTAAAAAATAAAAAAATAAAAAAATGATACCATTTTTTATTTTTTATATATTTTTGGTGAATTCAAATTATGCGATTTAATAATAATGCTTCTTGTCTGAAGTCCCGCGCACCGTGCCATGGTGACTGCTTGCTGCTCCTTGCTTTTCAAAACCTTTTTCCAATTACATTCTCTTTCCGTGGGATGCTGAATGAAGCAAGCATGATATAGGAGACACAAGTTGTTACATGACATGCCTTTCTTGATTTCCTTTCCTATCAAACCCACTGCTGTTTTACCTTTTCTATTATATCCGTACTGATAACATGACGTTTACTTTGTCCTCCCCTTTCAATCGCAAAAACTCAAATTACATGCAACAGATGTAAAACCAAGAGATTATTACCCGTGCCTGTCCATTTTTATTTCCAAAGACTGTTTGGTGAAAAACACAAGGCAAGAGGGAGTCTGGGCATTGCTGCTGCACCGGTTAAGGAAAAAGTTTTTCTCCTGCCATGTTGCTCATAAAGATATGTATGATGAAGTTAAAATTAGTGTGAAAATATTAAATAGAGTTACAGAAGAGTTCTCGATAATTATAAGACTGCATCAAGAGTCAGCTTTGAATTCTTATTTTTTACTTTGATCTTGATGTGTTTCTTTACAAGATATCCAAGAAATCGGTGTCACAATACGTGTTTTTTGAATGATATAGTCTTGGTTGGAGAGTCGAGAGAGGAAATAAATAAAAAGCTAGAGTTATGGAGACGGACTTTAGAAGAACATGACTTTCGTCTAGCGAGGAAATAAGACAGAGTATATGAATGTAAGTTCGGAAGAAACATGTTAATACTAGTTTAACGGTAAAAATTGGAAATCATACTATACCACAAGTTACACAGTTTAGGTATCTTGGATTCATCATACAAAATGATGGAGAGATAAAAGGAGATGTAAACCATAGGATTTAAGCTGAAAGGATGAAATAGAGGAGTGCTTCAGGAGTTATTTGTGATAGGAAAGTGTCTCTCAAGCTTAAGGGTAAATTTTACCGCACAGTTATAAGGCCCGCAATATTGTATGGTACTGAATGTTGATGGGTAAAAAGCAAACAAGAGCACAAGATCAGTGTCGCGGAGATGAGGATGTTGCGTTGGATGTGTGGCCATACCAAACAAGATAAGATTAAGAATGAATGCATTTGAGAGAAAGTAAGGGTAACACCTATTATGAAAAAGATGGGAAAATCTCCTTTTAGGTGGTTTGGACATGTAAGGAGAAGACCTTTAGAATGAATGTTGGGGGGTAAAAAGCAAACAAGAGCACAAGATCAGTGTCGCGGAGATGAGGATGTTGCGTTGGATGTGTGGCCATACCAGACAAGATAAGATTAAGAATGAATGCATTTGAGAGAAAGTAGGGGTAACATCTATTATGAAAAAGATGGAAAAATCTCTCCTTAGGTGGTTTGGACATGTAAGGAGAAGACCTTTAGAAGCCCCTGTAACAAGAGTAGATCAGGTAGAGAATAGCCCAATAGTTAGAGGTAGAGGAAGGCCAAGAAAGACTATAGGTGAAACGGTTAAAAAAGATCTATATTTGAATGACTTTTCTGAAGACTTGATTCATGATAGGATATAATAACGTTGTTTGATCCATGTAACAGACCCCACCTAATGAAAAAAAAAGCTTAATTGTTGTTGTTGTTGATGTTGCTCATAAAGTGCCTATAAGTTTTAGTGTAATGTTAATTGTTAAATAACAATATATATATATATATATATATAATATATATATATATATATATATATATATATAGAGGAGGGATCGTTTACATCAAAAGTTTTTTTTTACACCTATTTTCAACCGTTAATTTCACTTTCATCTAATAGTTGAAAGTATTTCATTAAATGTAACCATTAGATGAAAGTAAATCTAATAATTAAAAATAAGTGTAAAAAAAAAATTAATTTATACTTGATATAAATTGATTTTCCTCATTTATATATATATATATATATATATATATATATATATATATATATAAAGGAAAATATAATTATTGTTCTGACATAGTAATTGTGCTTGTTGAACTAGAACTAGTGAACTGCAACAATCTCCTTGATGTTTGGATGTGCTAGAGAGAGGAGTTGAGTTCTTATAAGATATTTTAATGTTTAAGTTAATAAAAATATAAGATAAGTATAAAGACAAGGAAAAAATTATTATTCGCATAATTATTATAACTATTTATAGTAAAGTGAATCATGAAAATTAAATATGTTTCACTTATATTATAGTTATTGTAACTGTTTAAGAAAAAGTTTTCTCACAATTTTTTAAGTTTGTGTGTTGACTTATGATTAATTATTTGATGAATAATTTCTTTTATCGAAAAAGAGAAGTTATATCTCTTCATATATTAAACTTGATTTTATTGAGCCTAAATCTTAGTCTAGATAAATTATTATGTTAAATCCTTATAATTTGTATAAATTAATATAAAAATAATAAATTTACATAAATTCAAAAAGGGAGGGATGAATCCTACCACATAAAAGAAACACCATCTTTTCCCTTCCTTCCCATTAGTTTCATATCTACCATATAAGCGATAACTCAAAATGCCATGCATCTTCATTTCTTTCATCCATGCATACCAGACAAATCCTGAGAGTATCCTCTGTCCAGTGTCTTCTGAAATTTATATCAAAACTCCCATTTGTATAAAACTTAGCTAGCTAGTTTTGCTGCTTGCCATATAATTTTAGTTTAATCAATAAGGGAAAAAAAAAAAACGTATGTTTGTATGGCGGTCAGTTCCTATATGCACTAGATAATGGCAAATTGGCCCAGCTGAGTCAGTTCAGGTTGTAGTGAGCAAGTGAGCTGGAAAGGTTGATCAACAAAAGACCCTTTATTGATTATTTCCTTAATCAGATAGGGGTGTCACCACAAACACCTCCATTATTAGGTGAAGAGTTAAGAAAAATAAAATGGACCCTTTGTGTCAAGGGTCAACTTACAAAGGATGATAAAAAAATGTAATATTTGTTAGTTTAATTAGAAGAGATTTGAGTTCATTAAATATGTAATTTTAGATTTAATTTTAAAATTTATATATATAAATTAATATTATCAAAAAGAATTTCTGTTTAAATATTTAATTATATTTAAAAAATTAATTTCATCCTTATCAAGTATGATACTCTAAAAAAAAGTATGATAGAACAATTGTGTGCATAATAGCTGGATCAGGATGTGATGTCCATCTCTTCTCAGTTCTCACACTATCGTGAAAATGAAAGGAAAAAACAATCGTTGGATAGTAATAACTAGTAAAATTAAAAAAAACTAATTTATTGGAAACATCTTCGGTTCCCAATCCTATAGAAGAATCAGCACTCAGCAGGTAAAGCTGCAAATATGGAGCATATAACAATTCTTTCTCGCTCTTCTCGGTTAATAACAAAAGAATGAAGACACCAAACGTTTGTCACTATGTCTGCTTTGAAATTCAAATTGTCTATATTAATTATGGTCAACTCAATTTCAGCTCCAAGTTTGGGTCATACATGCTTCAGGAAAGTAATCAAAATTCCAAATTCATATGGCCTCAAGTTATGAACAAAAAGCAAATGCCCACCAGTTATCCAGATTTCAACTTCTATACTTACCGAATGCTTTATTATTGCCTAAATTGTATTCATTAATTAAAAGAATGAAAAAGTTGGGAGAAAAAGTTGTTTCTATAGAAGGCCATGATCCTACTTTCTAGACAAAATACTTACACCATAATCACAATAAATAAATCAAGGGATTACTCCATTGTTAAGTCAATAAAGTTAGTTTATTCTAAATAAAAGGATTGCCAATATAGACGAAAGACTTCAAATTTAAGCAAGCAAAGCTGAAATAAGTTAATATGTCATAAAAACTAATCAGGACTTTATCATTAAAAAACAAATGGATTATGATTGAGCGAGTCAAAATAGGAAACATTTTCAATGCTAGTAAAAGATCAGGAAACATGAATATTTCATGCATCAAACATTGTTAAATTTATGCAAATCTTGATCAATAGTTGATATAATTTACCTGTAACTATAATAATAGATAACTAGTTAGAGAGAGAGAGTAGATATTTATAAAAAGAGAGAGAGTAAAAAAATTTTTTTGTTATAATAAATAAAATCAATAAAATAGTAATGCTCAAAAAACTTTTAAAAACATTATAAAATGTCTGGCAAAATAATGTGTTTCTCCATAATGAGAATTATACTTATTGAAACTTTACAAGTTGGACAAACTCTTCTTGGTCTTTGTCTAGTTACTACTTTTGTATTATGGTGAAAAGGACTGCACAATTATTAAGCCACTTATAAATGCGACTATATCTACAGCTTGAGCACAATAGCATGTACACGTAATTGGGACTTATCTGTTACTTGAATTTGACCTTTTATATCATGGTGGCGATATCATTTGTCGGGCAATTGATAGCGATTTCCTGCTATATGCACAATCACGTAAGGAGTAATTGTTAATTAGGAATAACCTACAATAATTACTTAAATTATTATATAATATGTATTAAATTATAAAAATTATTATAAATTATATTAATTTTTAAATATATTTTTATATAAATTAAATAATAATTTAAATAATTAAAAAATAATGTGATAAATTATATTTATTTAAAAATTTCTATCACATAAGACATCATCATTATTACTTATTACAATTATTCAGACAACAAAACAAATAGTTGTAAAGTAAATTGGGCCAACTAAAAATTTGCAATTGAAACGAAAATAATAACGTTATAACAAACAGTACTCTTTTTTTTTTTTTTTTGTTTTAACGAGGACACTTTCTTTTCCCACATCGAACTCAAGTCATACATAACTACGTAAGTGTTTTTGACTAAATTGTAAAAGAAATAGTTACTAAAGAATTGTTAAAACACTTAAAATTTTAATTTGTTTAAAAATTATAAAAGTATTTTAAAGAAACTATAAGAATTTTAGAAAGAAGTAAGAAATAGTAGAATAGAGAAAAAGGGTAGAGGAAGTAGAAAGTGTGCAGACGCAGAGCAAAAGGAAAGCAAAGGAGGGAGCGAACGATGGAGAGGTGGTGAGTGACTGATACTGCCAAACACAAAGAAATTCTTTGATCCCAGAAAAACTATTATTTTTTTCCCATCAACTTTCTCTGGAATTTCGCTTCTTGTTTATCTCTTCTCTTCATCCTTTCTTTGCCCCCACCTTATCCTTTTTTTTTTTCTCTCTCTCCAGAAAGTGACAGGAACAGAGAGAGGACAACAACAATAACAAGAAGAAGAAGAACAAGTATTGGATTATAGCTTCCTTCATTTTCAACAATGGGAGCTTGTTGCTCGAAATTCTGTATATGCTGCTGGTGGCCCTCTAATACCAAATCAAATCTTCATGACTTGCCTGATAATGGTGAACTTATTATCTCACTAATCACTATCTGGGGCTAATTGATTTTACTTCATTATTGTATTTTGATATTAAAGTTTTGTTTTTTAACATGGATTCGCTTCTGGGTACAGAGGATGGGAACAAGGGTGAGAAGGGTCCTTGGTCTAACTTCACTGAGTACACCTTGGATCAACTCAAAACTGCCACTTCAGGATTCTCACCCGACAACATTGTCTCAGAACACGGTGAGAAGGCTCCCAATGTTGTCTACAAAGGAAGACTTGAAGATGATACGTTGGTTGCTGTGAAGCGTTTCAACAAATCTGCTTGGCCTGATTCTAGACAGTTCCTAGTTCGTGCCTTCTCTCTTGATTTCCTTGTATTGCATTTGCATGTTATGTGAGTGGAAGTTGGTGTTTGATGTGTTTGGTTGGTTGGAATTTTAGGAGGAAGCACGAGCAGTAGGGCATCTAAGGAATGAGCGGTTAGCTAACTTGGTTGGGTGTTGCTGTGAAGGAGAAGAGAGGTTGCTTGTTGCAGAGTTTATGCCCAATGAAACTCTCTCCAAACATCTTTTTCACTGTGAGTTTCTTCCATTTCTTCATCAATCAACCATGGCAAAATATCTAAATTTAGTTATTGTCATGGACCAACTCTCAGCTTAAGTTGTTAGGCGAGGCATATGAATTACTTTATTATATTTCTAACATGCCCCCTCACCCAAGAGTCCTTGTGGGCTTGAAGCGGGGATAATACATAGAAGATAGAACCATCTTTACCATGTGCTAAAATTCAACTTTTACTTAGAAGAATGGGGACGGCAAGGATCAAACCCTTGATCATTTGGTTGTAGAGGCTTTGATACCATGTCTTGAACCAACTCTCACCAAAACTTAAGCTCAAGTTGTTAGGTGAAGGCACATGAATGGCTTTATTATATATCTAGTAGTTATTAGTAGTCATTGGTAAACAGTGAGGAGGAAGTATTTTCAGATATGCCATTGCTGGGCAATGATTGACAAGGATTAGACATTTTGCTTATGAACCTAAATTAAGAGCCAAATTTAAGTAATCTGCTCCTTCCCCATTTTATTAATATAGTTTGTGAAATCTTAACTTCATGTAAACCACTGATTTGTGATTTGTATGAACTATGCTGGTAGGGGAGACCCAGCCCATGAAATGGGCAATGAGGTTGAGAGTGGCCTTGTATTTAGCACAAGCATTGGAATACTGCAGCAGTAAAGAAAGGGCATTGTACCATGATCTTAATGCTTATAGAATTTTGTTTGATCAGGTACTTAAGCTTTTATGACCAGGTTTATGCCTTTTTTAAATCATTATGTTTTATCAACTATTGTTTACATGGTATCAATGGTGGACAGGATGTCAACCCTAGACTCTCTTGTTTTGGACTCATGAAAAACAGCAGAGATGGCAGAAGCTATAGTACAAATTTAGCCTTCACCCCTCCAGAGTATTTGAGGACAGGTAAGAACTAAATCAACAAAAATTTGAAGCTGATACTGTACTGGGTTGTCTTAGGATGTACATATGCGCATTTGTGACGACAGGAAGGAGGGGATGAATGCCATTAAAAGAGCAGCTGGGATTGGTACACCCAAGCTAGTTGAATTATATAGTATTACTGTCTTTGCCTTCTGTTTTTACCCCTTTCATTTTGTGTGAGCAAAAGTTTTCTGTTCTCTTCAATTAGAGTTAGCTGGATGGGCATATTCATTGGTTTAGGCATTTTATGTTCTTACATTTTTTTCTTCTTGAATTAGAAAATAAAACTGTTTGTTTCAAGTTTGGTGTTAGCTTGTTTTTTTTTTTTTTTAATTTGGTTGGGACTATATCTTTTTTGGTATTTTCATGCATTCTGACTTATTCAATCTCTTAGTTGTGCTAACACAGATGTTTGAAATTTGGCAGGAAGAATCACCCCAGAAAGTGTTGTTTACAGTTTTGGCACCCTTTTGCTTGATCTTCTGAGTGGCAAGCATATCCCACCAAGTCATGTATACTCCCTGCTTCCCATTTTATTCTCTTCATTTTAATTCAAGGTGGTATTTTGTTCGGTGAATCTATGACCTATAGAATTTTGGCAACTTGTGCTTCAATTTTACTGGATTTGCAGTAGCATCCTATGATGAATTGGCTTAAAATGATCACAACATTTATAGAGTTTATAAATTAAATTGGTACCATAATCCTTTAACTTGCAGGCACTTGACCTTATACGAGGCAAGAATTTTCTGTTGCTGATGGACTCGTGTTTGGAAGGTCATTTTTCAAATGATGATGGAACTGAGTTAGTGAGATTAGCCTCGCGTTGTTTACAGTATGAACCTCGTGAGAGGCCAAATGCCAAGTCACTTGTGACTGCTCTAACTCCTCTTCAGAAAGAAACTTCAGTATGCTTTCCCTTTCCCACCCTGCTATTTGTCTCAAGTTCTTCTATCACAAATCAATCAAGGATAAAAAATACTTGGTTGACTTGTACCAAATTAGTGAAGCCCGATGGAAGCATAGAAATGTATTTTATTTACAACAGCTGGTATTTAGCAGGTACCTTCACAAGTTTTGATGGCCATACCAGATGAGAGTGCATCATCAAAGGAAATAGTTTCATTGACGCCTTTTGGTGAAGCTTGTTTTAGAAAAGATCTCACTGCAATACACGAAATTTTGGAAAGGGTGGGGTACAAGGATGATGAAGATGTTGCAAATGAGGTAATTCACTGTTTCCCTAGATTTCTTTCTCATATGGTGGATTTTATTGAGAGAAGAAGGCTATGATAGGCTTTACTTGTCTTATTTTTATTTTCTTTGTCTATACAAAATTTTAAAAGCTTGTCGATGCCAAATGTACTAGTTGGTAAACCTTGGTGTTTTTGCCTTGAATTCATAATATATATTGTGCAATGCTATTAAGTTTACCACCCTGCTTTCCAATATTTCTGAATGTAATATTTTAGGTGTCTCTTTCAAGTTTTAACTTTAACTTCAGATCGTAAGATTTTTCCAATTTTCTCAATTGCTTTGAGGATCAAGGTTTAATGAACTGTCAGTCTTTTTCTTCATATTAAAATAATTGTCTAATTTATGATGTTTATTCAACATCATCTGCATTTATTGCATGATGTTTGCTAAAAGACACTGGTTATAATCAACTGAAGACGTTGTGTTATAAATCTTTCTTATACACGACTATTTTAGTACCTTATGAATTTCTTCATTCAAATATGTGGCAAAACGATATTGCCGTTGAGTTTGCCTGCCCAAAATTATCACATTTCTTTAGAAAAAGTTTAATTCATTAGTACAGCGAAGATGTATTGTTGAATAGTTTTTATCAAGCTTGACCTTCATTAACCTTGTACATCATATTTTTGGCTTTGTATCCTTTCTTTGCAACACAGCTTTCTTTCCAAATGTGGACAAATCAAATACAAGAAACACTAAATTCTAAGAAGCTTGGAGATTCTGCTTTTCATGCCAGAGACTTCTCTACGGCCATTGACTGCTACACACAAGTAAGTCAGCTAGAAATGCACTGAGTATGAATCCAGTATAAATGCAGACTTAAATTTTTTGTACAAAATAAATAAATAACTTTCCATTATCAATTTCATGGCAGACAAAGTTCATCTTTATTCTATTGAATTTTATGAGTTACTAATATTTGGCTAGAACAGTGAATGATTAACTGGTAGGGTAAAGGGATCAATGCTTTGAAATTATCAATTAGCCTTTACTCACAAAACATGCTAAATGAATATGGTAAATGTGGTTACTATGATTTATGCAACTGCACTGACTATTAAGTGTACTTTTTTTCCCTGCTTTTTCTGAGAGAATTACATTTATGCTTGTTTTGTTTAGTTCATAGATGGTGGTGCCATGGTATCACCAACTGTGTACGCAAGGCGCTGCTTGTGTTACCTGATGAACAACATGCCACAAGAAGCACTTGGAGATGCCATGCTAGCTCAAACAGTATCGCCCACCTGGCCAACTGCATTATATCTTCAAGCAGCGGCCCTCTTCAGCCTTGGGATGGACAATGATGCACAGGAAAGTCTTAAAGACGGCACAATACTGGAAACCAGAAAGCATACAAATTGAAGTGTATAGTCTTTTTCCTTTCTTTGGTTCCCTTTCATTTGTCAAGGAAATATTAGAAGCATTAGCTGTATGTATCTTTCTCTTTCTAGTATCTTCTCCAATAGGCTTCAAACTCCTGATTGTCTATGCCTCCTTGCATTTTTTTTTTTAAGCTGTGAATCTCAAATTGCTCAAGTTCTTATAAAGATATCATATTTCTGGTCAGAGATGATTCCCTCCCGCTTAAAGGTTTAGGTAATTGGCCACAAACTCATTAAACATATTCACCAACACTTGAAATTTTAGTGTATATCCATCATTGTAGTGTAAGACTAGGGAAAATTCTGGATTTTGGTCTTTGTTCTCTGTGAGTGCTATCTTCCTGCTTTCAACTACATCGGCGTGCATCTAATTCTCAAAGTACATCAACACACAAAGTTGAAAACAATCACTAGCAATACCCTTTGAATTTTTTACGTCCGCATAATGTTTTCTATTTTTTTTATTGTATGTCATGAAAGAGAAAAATTAAATAGACATTTATAAAATTAAATATTAATCTATAAATATTTTTTAGGTGTCATTTGTCATATGGAATTAAGTTTGGAATTAGAATTGAGAGATTATTTTATTTGATGTGTACATTAAACTTACCAATCCAATTTTATTGGAATTGAAAAATTATGATTTTATACTATTTTCAATTTTTAGTCATAACTTTAAAAATTACAATTTTAAACACAAGTTAAAAATAATGTTATAATTATTATTTATTATTTTGGTCGCATGCTCCCACAACTACTGTTGCCAATGTTGGCCAAATTGCCGGCAACACTTATCAATTCAATTCAGAATTATAATTCTATATATTAATTATTTATTTACTCCAAATATAAAATTTAATATTCTTAGTCAATTCCAATTCAGAATTAGAATTGAAATTAGAGATGAATGCATATAAATTGGAAGTGTGAGAATGGAAAGAAGGAGCCATGCTAACTGCGTACCGTAGCATGGTAAATTATTTTGTAGAATAGCATTGCGGTAGCAAGATAATGAAGTTCAAATAAATTTTGTAGAATAACACTGATAAATCGGGGGTAAAGCCAAAAAGTCATAATTTAGAACTGAAGAATGAACTTAATTAACTGGTAAATTATTTCTAGAGTTTACCATGGGGTACCTCAAGTTTACAACAAATACCAATCCCTTTCTAAACAAAATAGATTGACCTCAAAATAGTCTTGGACAAAAATAAAGACCTTGCAAAGTATTAAATTAACGCTTCCTCGGGCGGCAACTACCTAATATCGTAGCTCAGGCGGAGCTAACCGCAAAAAACACAACAATGCACTTGGTTTACATTGGAGGCCTCCCAGAACCAAGAAGCTGACCAATTAGATTAGTCACCTGGCCAAAACAAAGGCAATGAGTATAGTCAACATTTGCAGTTTCCCATGATTTCAAAAGCAAAAACCATGTTGAAATCAGAACTTCCATGATCCATATAATCATATGCTTTGCATCGCGTCATATTATCAAGAAACTAAACAGCAGAAATTTTGAAGAGAGTGCACATTTATAAATATATATTAAACCAAATGCAAGGGTAAATTTCACAACACGAGAAATTTCAAATTCAACCCCACTTTGAGTTCATACTAAAACATGTGAGAAACTATCTTAAGCATGTTGAGAAACAACCAAAAAAATTGAATGAGTATGAGAAAAAAAAGAATAACTAAAAGATAGACAACTAAAAAAGTGCCAGTGACAAATCCAAAAGTAAACACAGGCAAAATCTTACATGCCAGTATTTTGAAACACAGCGGTCAATGCAACTGTTTTCACCCATGTTTAGCTCAGACTCCTTGTACCTGAGAAGATTGAGTGATAAGCAAATATTATCATTCACACTCAACCATTATCCCAATGACTGGAGTGCCTTCAAAGGACATTAAACTTGACGCTTTATCAAACAGTTTATGCAAATAGAAGAAAGGTTACAACAAAAGAGTTTCCTTACTTATTGTCAACACATTTATTGAAACAGGTCTGGGTCATCCTGAATGGCAAAAACAACAAAGGGTTAGCCAAAAGAATTATTATGCCACCAATGCAAACAACAGAATATTCCCAATTCCCAAACAACATGCAGTCAGATTCTACATTATACTTGCTAACAACTGCAAACCCTATCAAGATAAATACTCTGATGCAACTGAAAGAGAACCTCCCTTAATTTCTACGTTGGAATGAAGTCCATGACCTCAGTTCATATGAAGACCAAGAAAACTTGACAGTGACAGAGGGATTTTTAGATGCTTCATATAAGATAAAGGTAACAAATTGTCTAACATTGGTCGAAAAATAAAAGGGGCAGAAGGTATGAGGGCAAGTTGAGGGAAACCTACTTGTTGAATAATTCGACCCTATACTCCATCTCCTTTTCAGCCATTCCAAATATCTGCCCACATTACAACATAAATTATTCAAATTGCACCCAGAAACAAGCAAAGCTAAATAATCAAATTACAACCCCCAAACAAAATTCAAACTTGAAATCACATTGGGGCGTTAAATTAACAACATCAACCACCAGATCGGTCTTTTACTTTTTCCCAGCAAGGCAGAAAACACACACAACAACAACAACAACAATAATAATGATAATGATAATAATAAAAATAAATAAAAATAAATAAATAAAATAAAAACAGCAATGAGATTCGTTTGTGAGGGTACAAAATCGGAGAAAGAGAAAAGAATACCTGCCTGTTCTTTATCGTTGGCAGAAAGCGGGATGTTGTTGGCAGCCATTGCACCCTGAAATTCCAAAGCAACAAAATAGAAATCACCGATTACAGCATATGCCAAGAAAAAATTCGAATATTGATAGGATCAGAAGCAAAGGGATGAGAATGGGAGGGATCTAACTCACAAACGCTAGTGTTAATTGTCAGCTGCAAATAAACCCTAATACCCTAATGATTCGCTCAAATATAAGATTTAGGGTTTAGGGCAAACTACAGTGTGTACTATATAGCAGCGTTCAATGCAGGAGAGTTTATGATAAACGGTGGAATTACAGTTTTAAACGACATGTAATCTGCTTCTTGACGACACGTGGCACAAAAGCTAATTTACTCCCCTGTGAGCGGCCGCACCCGATCTCAGTCGCTCTCTAGCTTGAAGAAGTTAGAAGTAAGCATAATTCTAGTTCTAGTGTTTTTTTTTTTTTTTAAATCTCTTAATATTCCGAACTCGCATTATTAATCTATAATGAAATTAGATTGAATTACAAAGGTATAAAAAAAAATTGGTGAAAAAGTTATAATTTTTTTTCCTTTTTAAGGTATAAAATTATTTTCAATTCAACTGAATAATTTCTTACATCAAATCAAATCAACGGTAAAAAATTAAAAACTTGATTCTTCTCTCTTTTTTGCTCTTTTAATAATTACAAAAAATGGTGATTTACTTATTTTTCCTTTTTGGTAACCCTTGTATAAGAAAATTAAATTTGGTAAAATATAAATTTTTTTCATTATAATTTACACTCATTTTTAATTTTTAATTCAATCTTTATAATTTTTTTCTTTTTAAATCAATCCTCATACTTATAAAAGTTTTAAATAGTTCTTATTATTAATTTCTGTTATACCATTGTTATAATACCATCATTGACTAATAAAATAAGTGTTTCTTTATTCAATAAGAACATTTTTATATGTTTTTTTTATGTAATACGTCAGACAAAATATTTATTCATTCTAATATATGTTTATTTCATCTTAGTTGACACTCTTTTATCTAATAAATACTCTTTTAGAAGCTCTTTTTTTTCTATAAGATGTCTAATATGGATTAAATTAACTGTATTAAAACAAAAATTAATGACAGAGATTATTTTAAAAATATTTATAAGTATAAGAGCTGATTTGAAAAAAGAAATATAAGAACTAAATTGAAAAGAGAGGATCGGTTCTGTAAAGTATAACTGTTTCATTTTTTTCAATCGTTAGATCCATTTCATCTAATGATTGATTATTTCGTTAAAACTATGAAAATGAATTTAAAAATGAGTGTAAGTCAAAAAAACTTACATCCAATTGAAAATAAATATAAATTATATGGATCAAAACTATAATTTAACCATTAAATCTTGCATTAAGATTTTCATCATGGTTGCCAAGAGGCCTTTTCTCTTAAAGTTACTAATGGACCTAAAAATTTTAAATAATGAGGGCAAGAACAACAAAGATTTTTAAAATTTACTAGTCCATTCATGTAATAGGAACAAATTTATAACACAATAGGGTAAAAATGAACGACAATTACAATGATGATAGGCAAATTTAAAAATTTAGTGGGAGTATAAGGCACCATTTCTACATTTTTTTTTTATCTTCAGAATTATTGTTTGTATATAATTATTGCTTAGAGATGGGACGTATTGATGTTGTCTTACAGTTCAAGAATGACATGGTGCATCCGTGCATGCCTTGTGACTGTGCTTTGCAGATTTATAAGACAATTTTTTGTCACCGACTCACCAGAGTTCAAGTATATATTATGACAACCATAAGTGCATGTATTTTTACTAGCTATTTCATATCCCATTTGGGCAAAACTTGAATTGGGCCTATTTGTTTGTTATTATTGGTGTATGATTCATATCATGCTGAATAAGAGCCAGATTATTGAAGAGAGTACAACTTATCACTAGATCATAATGTTAATATTTCCCATACCATTCTCTCCTGTAAATTGCAAAGTTATTGTTCAATTATGCACGTGTTTACGTAGTGCACAGGTATTAACAATTTATAGAAAATTAAAGTTCTACTTCAATCACTGTAAAGATAGTTCATCCATGCATACCTAAAAATCACGAGGTCAGGTCCAGTGTATTAATACTTTCATTTATGTTTGGTATCAAACATTTACATCTGTCCATCTGTAGGGGATCCAGCGAGTGAGGTGCTCAAAGATGTGAGTGCCAGGATCTGAAGCTTCAAGTGGCAGCATGTTAGAAGCACTTTTGATAAGGTTGTAGATGAATTTAAAATTAGCATCACTGAAGGGTATGGATACCAAATAGTGTACTAGGATTTAGTTATAGCTTCCAATTGTTTGTACCCTAAAGTCCAAATCTACAATCAACACACCAACTAATAACTAACCTGCTGAATATATAGATTTACTAATCAGGTTATAAAATAGAAGGGCAAAGACAAGCACAAATCCAGAAAGAAGAATTAAATCCATCCAGCTTACTCTCTCAGAGCACATGTTTCATGGTCTAGAGTTCATTTAATTCAAATTTAAAAGAAAGGAGCCCAAGAAGCTTAAATGAATGCATAAGATATATTTCATGGTTGACTCAAAGATGCTACCATAGTCAAAACAACTATGTCAACTGAAAACCAACTCTAAGACACATGGCACAATGTGGATAACCTAAAACCCCAAGTCACTGGAAAGCATCAACTTGCTTGGGTTTCAACTTTTAGGCCACTGTCTGTTCTCGTCAAGTTTGGTGAGCTTTCTGATGCTTTTACAACATTTGGGAGGTACCTCCAACAGCGCTTATGAACTCCACTAATTTTCTTCGGAGCATCTGCTGCTGGCAAGCCTGCAATAAGTTCTATGATATCAAAGCAAGCCAGACAACAAGTACTAAAAAACGCTTCAGTACTTATGCAATGCTTCATACAACATTATTGCTGCAAAAAATATGGTTGTGAGAATTTAACAAACAAAGCTTCTTAGTTCTAAAACAAACAACAAATACACAAACGTCATATAAGCAAAAATTATGAGATTTATAACAGATCATAAATAATTTGACATGGGACAACTGACCCAATATAAAGAACGAAAGCATTCAACTAGATATTCCTAGAAACTAAACTTAGGCATTTCTAAAGAAAGGTGACAGTGTCTAGCAACAAACACATCAAAATCATAGGATGTTCAAGCTTCCTACTTGAGTTTTTCTATCAAAAGTCTTAAAAAATATGTATGATTACTGTAACAAACACTTGCACACAAAAACCCCGCTAGTATGCAATATCTTCATTTACATTAAAAAAAAATCTCATTGTTAGTAGTTGTTAGAATGGATGAATTGTAGAAGTGCCTTAGGTATTTTGTCTGTGTATGCATAGTGACTATAAACTGAAGGGAAAGTTTTGCTGAATCACAGTTCATGAGCCACACGGTGAAACTGGAAAATAGTCAGAGTAGATTAAAACAAGAGACCAGCATATTAGAGAATCAATTTGGTTTTATGGGAGGGAGGTCAGCCATGGAGGCTAAATACCTATTACAGGGTTAGATGGAAAGTGACAGAAGGAAACAAATAGCTACACATAGTCTTAGAATAACTAAGGCCATTAAATTCATTTTCCCTTAAAAAATTACCAGACTTTATTCTTGCCATCTTGTTTTGCAACCTTCACCTAATAAATAACTCCAAAAAAATCTCCTCAAGTGAACCCATAAACAACATAAACCAACTCAAGCAGACACTACAAGTTCTCATGTGAGAATCCATATGCACCACAGTATTATTAGAAATACTGAAACAATATTGCTCAGAAACAGAGACAAGAGTGGAAAGTCTAAACCACCCCCCCCCCTCTCAAAGCGATGCTACAATTTCTAGGGTATCATAATTGATCGAAGCAGAAGCACACTTGTTTTAATTTGCAATGCAGAAAAGCAATGAAGCTTGTCTAATCAGATGAAACTCAAACAACTCATTAGTCCTTACACACTTTTCATTAGTCTAAACTTTTATTGATTATGGAAAATCTCTACTTATCATCCTGTTGTTTAGAATTTATAATAGATTATCCCAAATGGCCACCGAGGCAAATTCATATATCAGTATTCAGAAAGGCATTCTTAGCCTACAGTCCTAATAAAGAGTAGCACTGCAGCATCATAATCAGTTAATCACAGCCATCAAACAACAGAACTTGTTGTAAACCCACCCGCAGATTAATCAAAAAGAGATAACTTCTCAGTGAATCACACCTTAGCATTTGTGCTTCTCACACTCACAGTATAAAGGAAAAATAAAGAACTGAAACTTGAATACGAAACGAAAAACAGAATAATAAAAAATCCAAAACTTTGATTATACGAGTTATGAGCCTAACCATTTTTATAAGCAATTCCCCATGCCTTGCCATGTCTTCCATCCTGCAAAATATATAAATGAATAAAAATAAAAATAAAAATGAGGCTCTATAATTCACGAGAAAGTTTAGGATTGGAAGGGAGAGAAAGAGGACCTTGTAGAGATTGATTTTGGTGATTTCATAAGAGACTTCATTCCAGTGAGTCTTGGCCATGTGGTAGCCAATTCCCCAGTTAGGTAAGAACTGAGCCACCTCGAACAGGTTCTTCTTCTTTCTTCGCTTTGATTTATTAGGGTTCTGATTCTGAGCACCAGAAGAAGAAGAAGAAGAAGAAGGAGAAGAAGACGAAGACGAAGCATCGCTGAGGGTTCTGATGAAGTTGAGTGAGAATCTGAAAAAGGAAGAGTTTCGAACAGCGTCAACTCTGCTACCCAACGCAATCGCCATTGCTTTTCTGTTAAACGCTTCCTTTCTTTCTCAGTGGCGGCCGCTGCCCAAAGAGAAGAACAACAAGAACAAGTGAAATTTGTTTTTATTTTTTTTTATTTTTTTAAAATAAAAAATTGCACCTTAGACTAACTTTAATTTTATTTCAAAATTCTACACAAACTTAATAGAAATTATATATAAGTTTTAAATGAATTACTAGTGTAAAGTAAATGTGCCAAAACTTGAGGCAAATTTCGTGTAAGACTGTTAAATTAACACTACCAATTCCAAGTTATCAAGTAAACTATGATTGATTCAAGATTTAATATGTAGTCTATAAACGTATGTTCGAATAACTATTATTTTGGTGAAAACTTTTATTTTGTTCACGTAATTTTAAATTAGGAGTAGTAAAACTTATCTTTCTTATTTTTCTCAAACGTGACTTGGTGTGGAGAATTAAGCTTTTCTGCCTAATCTTTTTTAAAAAGAAAAATTATAGTCTATCAACAAATTTTAAAATTAAAATATAGTGTATTTTAAAATAAATAAAATATCAACTATTTTATCATAACATTACTGTTTTTTTTTTTGAATACTCTTATTTAAATTTTTAAAACTTGATATGTAATATCTAGATAATAATTATTTGAATTTAACACTTTAATTTTATTTATTTAAAAGTATTTTCTATAGGAAACATTATTGAGTGGTATGTCAAATTTAAGAAATAAACTAAAGAATTAGAGTTTAATTGGTATGTATAAAGGAGTTTTACATGTCCAATGATTACACAATTAAAGACAAATTAATTTCTTATAGATATTAGTTTTTCTTCACTCAACGGTTTTTTTAATTAAATTCATTACTCTCTAATAATTTAAATTATTTAAAAAGATCCTTATAATTTCTGAAAAATGTAAAATGTTTCCTATCAACTAAGTTTCTATATAAATCAAATATAAACCATTTTCCATTATTATTTAAAAATTATAAGGATTATTTTATACTGTTTAGAAATTATGAGAATCTTTTAAAAAAATTTAAACTATAAGGACTAAATTTAATTTGGAGAGAAATTATATAGACCAAACGAGTGATTTAATCTTTACAAAATTATTAAATATTGGACCCTCCAAATCTGATGTAAAAATTATACAGGCTCTTATATTTTTTGTAGTCTTGCTAACCGTTTACATATTTCAATTTAAACTTAATTGGTTTTAGATTAGTTAATTAAAAACCCAATTTATGTCCAATTCATTATTTTTCATACATAAAAAAGTCTCGTGTTTGTAAAATTGTTGTTTCTAATATAGGTTAGTTGTGTTGCCTTATTTAAGTTTATTATTCTTTTTTCAAAGTTCAAATAAATTTATCCAAATTAAAGATATGTGATCTTTTAAACAGTTCTAAAGAGTTTGATTTTAAATTTTTTAAATCTGTTTATTATTACGATAAATCTAGAATTTTTAACTTTAATTATATTGTATGAGTAATATATCTTGTTTTTTTGAAGTAATAAGAACTTCACATCTATTAAGATAAAAATATGATATTCTCTTCAAACGACTATATTATATATCAGTCTCAATAACGAAATATGCATTATTATCGATAGTTTATGCACAGGAAAAGCTACAGTATTAGTTTTGGATAAAATTGTATCGAATTTCTTATCTTGATAAGATCTATTAAGAAAAAAGAAAAAAAAGTAGTGCCATCATCTCGTCTTTTGAGAGCTGTGTTATGGCTACCAGTTTCCAGGCCTTGTGCTTTGTCTTGCTTATGTTACGACCACAAAGCAAAAGAGACATAAATAATCTACAAACAGCAGGAGTTCCGCGTCTTTTTTCATCACTAGTACTTGTTCGTTGTTCCATGCAATCTTTCATTTTCATGTTATTCATGTAATTATATTTATTACATGGTTACAAACAGAAGCTTAATCCTATATTTCATTTCATTTTTTTATATATGAGACTATGAGAATACAGTTGATGTTTTTTATGTACATATTCTGGAGCAATGGTATATCATTTCAACCAATGCCCCAAGCACAATCAAGCAGGGAGAAGTGCCTATTCTTTCTAAAGAATATCCAAGAGATTTAAAAAACCTAGGTAAAACTTATATCACTTTAATGTGTTTGACTAAACACCACTGAAACTGAGGCCAAATATGAAGCTAGCTACGATTATGGTGCCTGCCTAGTGCAGTCAGCTCCTAAGGAACTCCCAAGGTCCTGATCTTGTTCCAATCCTGCATCAACATAGTTCATATATTAGTTCATTGACTGAAAGTAACGGGCTGGAACTCATCAAAGTCACAAGAGCTACAAGTTTCTTAACAGTGATCAATTCAAATCGGTAGAAAGAAAAGGAGGAGAGTATGAAAGAAAACATTAGGAAAAATAATCCTTGAGAATCATTACCTCAAGAAGCCAGCAAACGTCCTTAGACCCATATAGATGCTCAAAGCAACCCAAATTCCAATGAAACCACCAGTGGATGACAAAATAAGTAGACAAATGATGCTAAGAATTGCCACCACAACCTGAGAGTGAAGAATACAATAATGAAGTAAATCAATTTATACCCCTACACAAGGAAATAAAAGCATTGTAGCAAAAGGCTCGGATATTGAAAATGCATCATTTTTAATGGGTCCATAACATTTAGTGCAGAAAAAGGGGAGTGTGGATAGCTTAAAATATGGTGTTTATCATATCTTATAGCATTAAAACATGGAAGAAAATACCCCACCATGGAGAAGGCTGAATATGCAAAATCAGATGCCCCGAAGTTGATACCATCAAATACAAATGCCAAAGAATTCAAGGGTTGAGTGACTGCAACAAACTGGTAAAAGAATTAACATGAATGTAAGTTCCACTGCTTTGGGCTTTGAAAAGATAGAATAAGAATACCAAATATACTTTTCAATTTGAAAATGAATAAATTTACCGGGATCCCAATTCTAATGAGGTGGAGGACATGAACATCTTTTGTAAATAGTTTAGCTCCAAAGTGCAATCCTGTTCCAAGAATGAATGCAAGTGCCAGTCCTAGAACCAAACCCATCTGCATTATAATTGTTTGTTACATTTACAATTAATGTCTTGGGGAAAGATGGGGATTTCTTTCAACATTGTAAAGCACCTGCAATACTCGGGTTGCAGTTGCTGTGGCCTTGTCATAGTCCTTATTAGCAAATGCCCCTGCAAGAATCGCCTGAAACCAACACGATATTCTTTTGGAAGTTATGAACAAATAGAAGCAGACTGTGATTCAAATTTGCCTTTTTCTTCTATTTCTAAAGTGAGGCATTATACCAAGAACCATGATATAAAAGAGAATTCATCAGTTTGCCATTTTTCACAGGAAAATGCACTTTGAAAATTAATTTAAAAAATGCTTTGACATGAAACCATCATGAAGTAATACAGCCAGGCATTTAGAGGACAGAGTAATCATATCTAACCTGCCCAGCAACAGCCAGACCATCAGCAAGAAGAGACACTGCCAACCAAACCTGCAGGCAGACTTGAAATGCAGCCATAGATGTCGATCCCAGGCGTGCAGCTAATGATGCAGACAGTGTCACACAGAATGTTACAGCAATGACTCTCATTAATAATAGAAAACCTGGGTGACAAGAATGAAGCAGGAAAGGACAAATATAAGTGTCAAGTCTCAATGCTAAAATGCAAGTTCACCTATATCCAAGGGAAACAATTAATAGAAGTATCAATTTGAATGAAAAAGGAGAAAAGAAAAGCAAGGTAGAAATTTCGATAAGAAAATTTTGATCCACCAAATTTGTGATCAAATAACATTAAATGAAGTAATTATTTCTACAAACCCTGGAAATATATCTTTTGTCAACAATTTAAATTATGGTTCAGAGAATGAAAGCTTAATATAAGAAAAGTAATACAGCTTTCCGCCTTTTTTGTAGATCATTTGGTTAAGCAAAATAAACCCTTACCATTTTTAAGAAATCGGTCAAATTGCAGATGCTTCATGCTTGGAGGTATAAGATCAACATGTTCCATCAACCTCCACAGGAGTATAACTGAAATTAGGTACCTACATTTACAGTTAATTTGAAAATAAGAGATGACTAAGGTCAAAAGAAGCAAAAGGAAAATAAGAGGCAACTGACAAGATAGTTCTGCATAAAGTAGTTTGCAGAGTCATCCATACTCAAACAAGAGTATAATCAGAGCATTTGAATTGCAATTAAATAAAACATACTGAGATATAACATGGGCAATGGCTGCACCACTGACACCCATGCGGAATACAAACATGAATAGAGGATCTAGTGCTATGTTGGTCGCATCGCCTGCCACTAGATTACATCAAAGAAGGAGTAATTAGAATCAGATTATAGCAAGATATTGTGACACTAGATCAATAACAATTTAAGTTTGTCAAGTCATACCAGTGGCATATAATGGAGTTTTAGTGTCCTTAAATCCTCGAAAGACTCCCTGCATTGCTAATGAGAGAAGCACTGCAGGAGCACCAAGGGACCTCAACTTTAGGTACCGCTGTGCAGGGTTTAGCATAGGAGAGTCCTGTATAAATATTCGGTATTATTTGGCAATCATCCCATGCTGGTATAAGGTCCAATCACTAAGGAACAAGTTTAAATAAATGCCAAAGTGCTAACAGCCTAAAACTAGCATTCTCTTAATATTTCTACTAAAGTACTTACAGAAGTTACTCCCATGAAGTTCAATAGAGGTTTTGCTGCACAGATAAGTAATATTGCCTGGACAACGCCAAGGATGCCACCAAAGAATAATGCTGACGAAGCTGAAGGGATATGCCTCCTCTTATGCTCTTCCTTAACTATGTTAAAGCTTTCACCAACCAAATCTGACTTTTGAACATTTCCACCTGCAACTGACCAAGAAAACAGAAGGGATCTAAATGTGCAATGTAGAAAAAATTTTCATTGGCTTTCCTATAGAGCAATAAGAAGTTACTCCAAGGTGGAACCCAAGAAAACTTGGCTGAAACCAAACCACTTAGAAAAGAATGGGAGGATGGTACCTTTTTTTGGTAAGAACAGTTTGGCTTCAGCATCTTTAGTTGAACCTGCTTCCAAGCATCCATTCTCCTCTACCTGAGGGCTTGCTCCACCGAGGGTATCTTCCTCAGCCACAAAAGAGGTTGTGACACTGACAAGCGGGAATATTGCGATCCTTGATGCTTGATTGAAGAGAGCTATGGAAACTCCTACAGCAGCAAGCTCTACTGGGCCTGTATGGACCAATAATATTTAACACTAGATGCATTATAAAAAATTCAAGATGCGGGTACGAGTATGGTACGGGGATACGACTTTTGTTAAAAAATTAAACTAATATTTATTAAGCATCCGAATATCTAGTACGCACACGGATATGGTAGACATTATGAAGTACCCGTGCTTCATAGTGTTCATCATTTAGATTTTTCCTCTCCAATTTTCAAGTGGGATCAACATTTCATTTGCCTGTAGATACTATTTTTAGTGAACTATTTTTAATTCAATCACTCATGAGACAACCTTCTGTCACTCACATCTTGACTAACATTGTTCCTGTTGTTCCCTGTTATAATATAAATTCAACCGAAGACACAAGACTTTCTACTAATTTGAACAGCCATACTCACCAACTATTTCAGATGAAAAACTTAGAAACATGTCTTTAATAAGTTCAAAGCTAATATGCTAATAAAAGAACATACCTATTTGGCCAATGAATGCGGTGTCTATCAGGGAAGCAATAGGGTCAGCTGTCAAAGCCATTGCTGCAGGCAATGCAATTGACAATATTTCCCGTCCAAGACTATCTAATTTAAAAACTAGTCTGCAGTAAGAATAAAATCAAGAGTTACATCTAGGTACATCAGAAGAACATCAAAAACTACTGAAAAAAAAAAAAGAATTGAGCTCAAAATAAATGAGGTTAAAGCCTCCCAAAGCTACACACAGGCGTTCATCTTAATAGCTCAGCACTCCCAATCACCTCTTAGGTTGGGAACTATGGGGGAATTGGAATTATCAACCATGCCATGAAATTAATATCACTAAAATACAATACATGAAAATTTTCAGAAAAAAAAAAGCTAAGTTTAAACTCTGCATTTTCTGAACTCATTTAGTTTTTTAAGTTAGGATCTTTTAAAGAATATGTATTCCAGAAATGCTATTGTATTATATCATACCTGGCTTCCTTAAAGAAAATGCAAATTGGTAATCTCCTCCAATCTCCTGATGAATTCAGACTCTCTTTCTCAGCCATCTCTGGTAAGCCAAATTCAGTGTGTTTATAAGGCTAGTGATACCAACATGAAGGGATACAAAACGAGCACCAATATCTAGCAATGCATATTTTTTTTTGCTTGAATATTAATACTAAGATATCATAATTTAGAGCCCAGAAAGTAGAGACTATAATATATATTCTCCATATTTGTTTGGTTAAATACCCACTAGCAAATCAAGTCAAAATCATAATCGAATATGCATCAAGGAATAGTTATCCACTCAACAGGGATGAAAAGTTGGATAAAGGAGATGCTTTTACATATTCTTCCCCACTTGCATAGAATTTATATATCTTCACAATAACTGTAAAACCCATCAGAATGAAAGAACATAACACGTTTTTTTTTTAAAAAAGAGGTACCTATCTATATAACGTTTCAGATGAGGGTGACTGTAAAGTAAATTCCCTTGAAAAAAGCCCTTTTAACTGGAGACTTTTCCCATACCCTTAGCACAAAATCTGGACATTTGAGCTTTGAAACCGCAGCAAAGTGAATGAAAAGAGACAAAGAAACTGCCACTTCTCAGACTCCAACTCTAACTAAAAGCCTGATCCAGCACTTGAGATATGCAAAATCCAAGCTTTGAAACTCAGCAACTCAGGCGTTTAATTCTAGCTTTGAAATCAAGCTGCTTATTTATACATTAAATAAATGCAAAAAGTCCCCAAAACACTTATTTTCTACTATGAATTCCAACAGGCAAAAAAGCAAGTCAAGGCCCCCCCGCCCCCCTAACTTAGGGTGAAATGAAATCTAAATCTCAAACAGCAACAACAGAGTTACCATGCCCATATAATCATGTCACAATATATGTGATGGTACTTATAAGAAGAACGCTTAGAACAGAACCAAAAACGTTTGAGGTAGGAATTACAAGCATGATAATAATATTTTTGTGGGAAAAAAGCTGCCCACAAACATCATGGTGGCGGGCCCAGCTTCCAGTCACAGTAGTCTCCTCAGGCACTGAAAATGAATGAAAAGTTAGTTCATTAGCATTTTTAGCAGCTCTTGTTTGCCATAAATTGGTAGAAACACGTGTGGCTGTACGAGAAACAAGAGAACCACTCCATTGACATCAGAAGTTTCGAAGTGGCACTGCATGCTAACCAGCGATTGCCACGTGCCTGCACGTGCCGCAGTGGAAAATCACCACCATCCGTCCATCAGTAGAATAAAAAATAATATGAATTTATATGGAATCTTTATCGATTTGGTATCTATCTATATTAAGTATTCATTAAATATTCATTAAATATTGAATATATAATAAATATTTTAAAATAATCCATAATTAATAAAATATTTAATAACTCATCTTGAATATTAAATTTAAAAAAAAAAAATAGTACCATAAAAATTTTCAAATATAAATAAAAATATAAAGACTTTACCATGTATAAGAGAAGTTGAAGTTGAACTAACACGTTAGGTGACCATCCGTTGGAGAGGTTCATGAGCGCATTCTTGGTCTTGGCCCTCTCATAATTCAAGTTGTCTTTTCCTAATTTTTTTTTTTTTTTTACAATGACTTTTCCTAATTTTATTTGTTTTGTTGTTTCAAACCCTGAAATATTGTAAGGATTTTCTAGTCACGAGAGTGTTTAAAAAGGCTAATCTCATATTAATCTATGTAGGGGTGGTATAAAAAATGTGTTAAGAGAACACTTGCCAGTTAAATAAGATCATATTTGAAGGGGTGGATGATCCCATTCCAGTCCTATCTTGTAATATTATGCACCTAGCTTCAGACTATGGTAATGCCCTGAAGGCTATGCTATGCACAAACTTGCTCTCCATTCTGTCCCTCGTTTCAGGCATCTCTTGGAAAAATCAGCCTCTCTTTGGTTTGTCAAAGTTTAATGTTGATGATGGGTCCTTCTTTGCACATCGTGGTCATGCTTCCTGTGGTGGAGTTTTGCATAATCATACTGGTGATTTTTTTTAGCTGGTTTTATGGCTAATTTAGGGACTTGCTCCCATTACCTTGGTAGAAGTGTGGGGTTTTTATTTGAGCCTCAAAACTGCGTACGAGCTAGGATACAGGAATTAAGGTTGTTATGAAAGCTGATTCTATGGTGGTCCTTCATTTCGTGGAAGGGGGCTGCCATCCTTGGCACCCTTGTGCTCCACTGATTAATATGATTATAGATGCGTTGTTGTGAAGTTGTCATTAAATTAGAAAATAAAATAATAAAAAATAGCTGAATGGTATATATGCTGGACCGCATAACGCTTGAGCTTTCAATTGCAGACCCCTTAGCAATACTTTTTCTTAATTTAGCATTATTTTTTTTAAATGCTACTACTAAATATTAATTATGCTGAAGCTTGATTTGGATTAGATATTAATGTTCATTGTCCTTATCTTGAAATTATGAAACCATGAAAATGCTAACTTTAGAATACTTTAAATCAAAGTTTATAAATGTATTTATTTATTATAGGTTAAATTAAAGTTTAAGTTCTATAGGATATATTTATTTTTAATTTAGTTTTTATAGTAGCTTTTTTTTTTTAATTTAGTCTTCATATTTATAAAAAAATTAAAATAGTACATGTTAACTTTTGTTCTAAGACTATTAATTTAATCTCTACTAAATATTTTATAGAGTAAAAAAATATATTTAAAAAAGCATCTATTGAACAAAAAAAATTACTTCAAAAAAATAAATACCTATTAAAATAAAAGAGTATTTATTGGATTAATGAATACTTACTTAGAATAAATAAACATTTATTAAAATGAAAGAGTACTTATTTAACATTTTACAAAAAAATAAATATTTAAAGGAACCTTTATTATATGAAAAAACACTTATTTTGTTTGCTAATTTATGATATTATAACAACATTATAATAAAAATTAATGACATAAATTATTTTAAAAACTTTGATAATATGAGGATTGATTTAAAAAAAAATATAAATACTAAATTAAAAATTAATGAAAGCATCGGACCAAAACGTTAATTTATCCTTTATTATATGCATGAATAGATTTATTTACGCGAATTGTGGCTTAGTGCCTTAATTGCCAGTGGCACGTAGAGCTTTCACTGGAAGTAGTTTGTTGTTACAATCAAACTCACACTAGAACGGGAATTAGTCACAAACCTTTGGTGGTGAGATACCTAATGGTCTTAGAAAAATAATTATTTTTTTATGTACATCTTAATTTAGGCCTTTTTTTTAATGTAAATCATGATTCAATTTTATGTTCTAAGTTCTAACATGCTATAAAAAATAGTTGGTACCTACATGTTTGAGAATAATATGAATCTTCTCAAATTTACTTCATGCTTCAGAAAAATATTTATGTGTATTTGATGTGTAACTGAAAAATTACAGGTGAAATTATTTGAGGTGTTAAAATATTAAAAAAAAATAACCAATTAAATTATTTTCGTAGAAAACAGCATTGTTCACCTCCTTTTTTAATTTGTGTTTCTGTTGAAAATTTAAGTATGAAATCTAAGTTTTACATTATTTAGAAATAGACAAAATGAGAACTTCATAAGTGGTTGAACTTATGAACATATTGCTTTAAGATTTTGTGTTAGGTCGTAGTGTTTGACTTCTTGTTGTTGTTGTTTCTCTTTTGGTTTAATGTTTCACATTTTCTCAATATTTTGAGCTTCTCTCTTTTTAACAATTCATATTAGATATGCTAGTTTGATTTGCGCAAATATATCTTTATTATAATTGTTGGTGTTCTCATGATCTCATACCGTCATTAGACAAGATAGTACAACTTTGGAACAAGGCCATTGACACGTTAATCTACTGAAGGATGAGTGTCCTTTGTGTGTGAATTCGCACTTAAGAGAGAGGTTATTAGAAATTTAAATGTGAGTTTCAAGTCTCACATTATTTAAGAATAAACAAGTAAGAATTTTAAAAATTATTAAACTCATAAACTTAATGTCTTAAAATTTTGAGTTAAAATGTGATGTTCAACACAATATTGTTGTTCTTCTTTAAATCTATTATTTCAAATCTCTTTGATATTTTGGATTTCTCTCTTTCTCTAACAAGTGGTAATGTCTCTTCAGTATTTTTGGTTCCTCTCTTTTTAATGTTCTCATGGTTTAATGTTACTGTTAGAGAAAAGAGTTAACTTTAGAGTAAGATTATTAATTTGTTACTTTGCTCGAGACTGAATATCTTTTGTGTATGATGTCTCTATATGTTAACTAGCATTTGGGGGGAATATTGTTGGCAAATCAAGTATAAATTTCAAACCTCACATTGTTTAAGAATTAATAGAATAAAGATTTTATAAGTAGTTGAAATTATAAATTTAATATCTTAAAATTTTGAATTAATGTAGAGTTTGACCCATTACTGTTATTTTTCTTTAAGTTTATTCATTTCATATCTTCTTGATATTTTATGGTCCCCTCTTTTTATTTGTTACGTGTCCTCAAGCTTTTCGATTACATATATCATCAAGTTGGAAAAACCAACATCACTTTATTCATGACGAAACTTGGATTCATAAAATGTTAAGGTCCACATAAAAGGCAGCAGAAGTAAATGGCGTTTAGGTCTAGCAAACTAGCATGACTTCGGCATGCTGCAACGTAAAGAGACAGCCCAAAAGGAAGCAGAAGGCAGCAAGGGGCGGCTGGGCGCGTATTATTAAAACAAGTATTTGCATTTGCCTGTAGAATAAATTATGTGCACGTTGGATGAATTTTTTCTTTAAAAAAAAAAATAGAAGTTCATTGTGTAAAGAAAACTTCTTTTTCATTGAAAAAGATTTTATCGGTTCGAATCCTAAAATTATCACTTAAAAAAAATTATTTAATCACTTTCCTTAACTCTGAAATTCATCTCACAATAATACTATAAAAATACCTTAATCAAAGATTAAAAAACAGAAACTTTTTTTTTTTTCAAAAACGCTAAAACTTAAAAAAGGATGAAAATAACTTATTTTATGTTTTTAAAATTTTTGACCCATAGGATGGGACTATTGACACTTCAATATACCTATCCACACTTTTCATTTTTCAACTTTAATTGTACTTTTCAAATACACTCTTATTTAACTTTTTTTCTTAAGAAAATTCAAAATCATTTTTTTTATATTGTAATTGCTTATCCATACACTCTAAATTAGTTATCTAAACTTAAATTAAAAATTGTAATATTACAACAATATTTGAGTTATAATAAGTTTCAAAAATAATGTTATCATATCAAGTTAAAAAAAGTATTCATTTTCTTTTTTTTCGTTTTCCTCCCTTGTTTATTATCTTATTCTATAAAAAAAACAGAATCTTACTTATATGGTAACTCTCCACAAAAGCATGAGTTAAAGGATTGTCCCTGTAGCGGTGTTATATTGTTGTGGGAAAGTAAAAACACGTGAATAAGTTAAAAGCAATGAAATTAAAAAAAAAAATTATTGTTCACAAATTGTAAATATGTCCTTTTTACTTGAGCTATAATATAAGTTTAAAATCTTAGATAATTAATTGCTTTTCTATTGATGACTTTTAGAGGGAATCGTAATTTAAAAAAGTAATAATAAATTTTAGACTAAAATGGAAATTTACTTTAAATTTTAATGATTATTCATGTTAGAGTTTATTATTCATCATTTTATTTATGTTACTGGTGTGATTATTTATCTATATTTGTAAACTAATTTTTCTATCATTTGATCCCATTTATTAATGCCTTTTGAATAAAAATGAATATGAAGATTGTTTTAAACATGTTTGTTAGTAGTTTTGGGTCAATTCTAATGTGCATTCTTTTAAAGAGAGTGTATCATATATCATTTGATTTAAATTATTAATTTAATTATAAAAATAATCAATAATTTAGATCAAGTATAAGAAATCTGCTAAATAAGTTTTTTTTTTTATATATATATATATATATATATATATATATATATATATATATATATATATGTATATATTTTGGTTTTATATTTTTTTAGTTTTATTTTTTTGTATAGTTTTTTCGGCTATTGCTTATTGCCGTCACTGCTTACCACCGTCACCGCTTGTCAATCACTAGCAAATGATCGCTATTATTTTTTTTTAAAGTTATACTTATTTATTTTTTAAGTTGTCATTCAGATAAATAATATCAATTAAAATAATATTAGTAAAAATCAGTATCGATCTTTTATTTTTTAATAAACAATCAGTATATATTGAAAATTTTATAAATTTTAATCGATAATATTTACGCATCTTATAAAATTTTTAGTATGCATAATTATTTATAAAAAAATATAAAAATTAATATAATTTTAACTGATAATATCTACATAATTATATAATTTTAAAAAATAATAAGCACAAGCCAAAAAGTAAATAATAATTCCAACAGATAAACAATGATTCTAGGTAGGATAAACAGTGATTCGAATCACTTTTCCTGTGATAAACAGTAAATTTGACCAATTTTTCGGCTATAAACAGTGAATAAAGAAACAAAAATATCAGTGAATTTTCACAAAGGCATAAATTAGATAAATTGAATAAAGATTATAAATTAGTTGTAACTAAATTAGAGTATTTACAAGTAACTATAATAGAAAAAAAATAATTTTGACTTTTGTTGAAAAGAAAACTTACATAAAGGTAAATCTGGAAAGTACAAATAAAATTAAAAAGTAGGGAGTATGGATATCATATTGGAGTATCAATAGTCCCACCACGGAATGTATATATAAAAGAATTTTTATGCTGAAGATTTTCTAATAAACACTATATATATTTTGGGAAAAAGTTACACCATCGGAAAAATTGATATTGAATCCAAAACAAAAAAAAAAATCCTTTTATTCTTTTATGATTTTTTTTTGTCAAATATTCTTTTATAAAGTTTTGAATCTTATTCCGATGCTGATTGTAACATTCAAACTTATGACTTTTAAGAATCACAGTGTAACATTCAAACTTATGACTTTTAAGAATCACACAGTAAGGACAAAAACAGTTCATGAGCTATAGCACGAATAATCTCACTCAAAAATTCTAAATAATGCAGAATTGATGCCGGAAGAATACAGCAGACCAAATAATTCGATTGCGCTTTCCTTCCATTTTAATTAGCTTGGTAATGAATGATGGCTGAACGGATATGATTATATATTGTTGATAAAAATTTTCAAGTTTAGCAACAAAACTTGTTGCATGTTGTGACCTTGAAATTGAAATGAGCCAACCTTAATTTATTTCCTAAACTATTTTTCACCTAAAAATAAAAGCTTCATTTAATTAATATCTATTCTATATTTTTAGTGCATAATATTAACTTTCCTTTTCAAACTTTACATAAAGGGAGACAGCTACGCATTGAATTTTTTTTTAAAAAAATACATTGAAAATATATTCATTCCTTCTTGTAAAATTTGTACCTCTTGTGAGTATTGATTTATGAGAAGCTTCTTTTTTTTTTTTAATGTTACGTGTTATACATTTCTTTTATATATATAAACATAAACTTATTGTGCAAGACTCAGATAAAGCATTCAATACAGCAATTGCAATACACATTTTCATAAAATGACAACTTACTTTGTTTTTAAAGAGGGAAATTTCCCCAAATTTCAATTGCTATTTATCTATATACTATTATTAAAGATGCCAACAAATTTGGCTTACATGATTAACTTTCTAGTCAGGACTATTGCATAACTTATGATCGACTTTAGAGTTTTTGTTAATATATGATTTGTAATCTTATTATTAATCATTGATAAGGTTGACATTAAAAAGCGGAGAACCTCTCTTTACAATAAAATTTTCTATACAAAAAATGAAATTATAAATGATATTCTTTTATTTTATTTCTAGTTTTTCTTCTCTCAAAATACTATTATTATTTAATTATATATAAATATAAAAATATATAATTGTAAATATTCTTCACTCTGTTGGTATAATAACTGCTTTTAAACACTTCTTAACTTTCCATTCTATAGTTGCATTTTTTTTAATTAAAATCTGTAGTTATAGAGCATGTTTGGGAATGTTTTTTTCCCATGGTGAAAAAAGTTATTTCAATAATGTTATAATATATTTGGTAAAATCAATTTTAACTTTTACACAAAATTTAATATATTATAATTTTTTTTGTAATGCTAACATTTCAGCTTATGATTCTAGATTTTAAATTATTTCTTATACTTTAAGATGTAAATATTATTTTGTCCATAATTAAGTAACTTTTTTAATTATTCTATACATATATTTTAATAATTTAATGCATAAATGCGATTATTTTTTATATTGTAACATCTTGAATTTAATAACCATAGTATATTACCACAAGAAATAGATTCGGACTTGCTATTTCATAGCTATGCGATTTTTAATATAATAAAATCATATAAATATAAAAAATATGAGTCTCGAATGAATATATACATATTACACCATAACAATATTTCTCATAAATACAAAACGTACATCATTTCAAAATAAACTACCTAGCTACACTAAGCTAAGCACTCCAAGCTCCTGCTTCTCTTTTTTAAGAACTTGCAACTGGATTTACATGGCAACACAATCGTGGTATGAAATCACATCTTAGCAGAAGTATTTGAAAACCAACAGTTTATACATTCATAAATATTACACATTTACTGAATTAACACTTCAATCACAAAAGCATAATAACACTCTCATCTCAGAAGTACGCAACCGCTCATATAATTGCATGTCATGAATTTAAATGAATGATGACAACCACCCATACAATCACCATGCTATGCCAAGTTATGTCCAGTGTGTATGCCTATGAAATACTTAAGTATGAAATGAATAATGTATGATACTAAGTCCATGGTAATACCATGAATGCATGAGTCCTAAACAAAAGTAATGAAAGTCACACCCATAACCTTAGACAAGTATTGGAAATCTATTCAGAAAATAACATTCCGGATAGTGAAATTCATCAACTACATGGTCTTTATCAACTAACAAGGAAATCCATCCAGAAAACCATAAGGAATTCCATCTTTAATATCACAATACATCTATATATATATATATATATATATATATATATATATATATATATCCATGCCAAATTATTTCCCATAATTAACATTACAAATCATTTTTAATTTATCATATTCTCACTTTAGTAAATACTCCTATTAAAGCCTCAATACTCATTAAGAAGTATAAAAGAAGAAACTACACCATTAGACGTCTCTATTGCATCTAACAAAAATTCATGTTTCTGCCAGACAGCCACGCCTAGGCGCAATCCATTCATGCCTAGACGTGATGTTCCCTGTTTCACATTTCCTGAAAACTGGGACACCCACACCTAGGCGTCCTAGGCGTGACCCTACGGAGAGCTTTCTGCAGAACGGGTATTGTTCCATTAGGAACATGCCCCCGTCCAATCACTCAAAACTCTATTCTAAGTGATATCCAACATCAACTAAGGTTCATTAACACATTGAAACTCTTATTTCACTTCCATTTTACAAAACTATGGATTAAGGAACTCATCATCCACCTTAAAACCTAAACCCCAAAATTCTCATCTCAAATGGAAATCAAGGTATACAAGGGTTGGAAATCCATTTTCATACACCCAACAACTCATAATCATGTCATTCTCAAGTTCTCTAACAAGATTCAAGCATTTACCATCATAAACACAAACATCACACTTCAAAACCCCATCTCCTTTATCAAGTCCTTCATGAACCAAATGAAGAAGATGAAGTCCAGAAGTAAAAACAAGTTTCCCCCTACCTCAAAGTCTTGAAAATGAAGTCAAGGATGGATCCAAGCACTTTGACTCTCCTTTGCTCCGCTTGCTCCTTTCTCTTTCTCCTTTGGTTCTTCTTTCTTTCCTCCTTCTCTTCTTCCCCTTTCCTTTCTCTTTTCTCTTTTCTTTCTTCTATTTTCTGCTTTCTCCCCTCTCTGTCGTGAGCATGGAATAGCAAAGTCCAACTTTGTTACTTAAAGATAATCACTAATGTGGTACCAAAAATCCCGATATGATAAAAATACTTGGATTTCACCAAATCAAGTTTTATAACTTCTAACAGATTCAAAATAAATCTTAAAATTCATTAAAAATCTGATTTCACCACTTCCAAACTTTTCCATATTTGCTGGCAGTCAATCCGACATTAAAACACACAACCAGTATGTTTAAAAATACCAAACTAACTCTGATTAACCTCAAAATTTAACTGTAGCACAGTTCACACATTTGTGACCTAAAAATAAACTCTCCACATTTATTTCCACTAACTAAGCAGTTTAAGCCACTTTCAGAGATAAAAACAGTTATTTTTTATACATAGCGTTGCAGCAAAGTGCCTAAACATGCTCAGAAAGTCACAAAACTTAACAGACATGTTAAGCAAGTATTAAGCTACCTCTGTGTCCATATTCAAGCCTAACATGTAAACGAAACAAATTAGCTTAAAATTACTTTTCAGCTAACATATCCAAACATAAAACTGATTCTATTATAATCAATTATAACAAAAAGTTTTTATACAATAATTGATTATTAAAATAATCATATTTTCATAATTATCTCAAACACACATAATAGACTTTTCATTTTTACCTTTTTTTAATCTTCACTGAGAATATAAAATACGGAGTGAGGAGAGCGTTGTGCCCATCAAAATGCTAGAGAAAATAATTTTATTATTCCAATGTATTAAACTAGAGGTGTTCACGGGTCGGGTTAGTTCGGGTTTAGGGAAAAAAAATCCAAACCAATTATTTGAGGTCGGGTTGGGTTGGATCGGTTCTGGAAAAAAAATTTCTGGTAACCCGAACCGAACCAACCTGATTACAATCGGATTGGTTCAGGTCGGGTAATCAGGTTGGATTGCTCTCAAAATTGAAGATGAAAACCTTAACCCGAACCCAACACATGAAGAAGAAATCAAGTAACGAAATAAAAACATGAAAATCCTTATCCCTGGAGTTACCACTACTATATCATATCATATCATATCATCAGGAATAGTGAACTAGAAAAGGTAATAATAATAATAATAATAATAATAATAATAACAATAACAACAACAACAACAATATATAATAAAAGAGGAAATAGCCTCCTTCTGATAGTGTTGTGTGCCAAAAAATCTATACTAAAAATTACAAAAACAAACATAAGATTAGAGAGAAAGATGTCCAACCAAAAGGCAAGGCAACAAAGTTTAAATCAAAGCAGCAACATAAAAAATCAAAGATCGAGGAGACCCACATTGCAGAGATTAAGAAAAACAGAGACACAATGGGTAAGAAACGCACTAGAATCTCGCTTGTAGTTGCGCCCCGATTTGACAAGATCTCGAGTTGAGGCCTTCCTTCCTTTCTCTCTCTCTCTCTCTCTGTTGATGTGCTTTGTTTTGTTTTGTGTAGCTACGTGCGAAATGAAAACAAATCACAATGGGTTAAGGTTTTCTTCTTCTAGTGGATGTCGACGTCGCTTCCCTCGTCGTTAATGCCATAGATGCCGTCAAGAGCAAAGCAACGAACGAGTGTGAGAGAGAGAAGACTGAGAGAAAATGAGAGATTTGGGATAAGTGAGATTTGGGAAAATGAGTAGAAGCTTCGGTCAGATAGAAAGAAAAGGAAATGAAGGTGATATAATAAGTGTTGCACAAAACGATATCATTTTTAATTGGGTAATCAAGTTGGGTCATCAGGTTGGATTGTTGAACCCGTCACCCAAACCAATAAATGGATGGGTTCATTGGGTTGACCCGATTACCCGAACCAATCTAGATGTTTTATGTCAGGTCGGGTTGATCAGGTTCGCGAGTCAAACTGGACCCATGAACAACCCTATATTAAACCATCCCTCCACATGGATTGAATTAATTTTTAATTTTTTGTCACTCACGAATGTTAATTCGTAGTTTTTTTTAAAATTTTAATATAGAAAACTACCATTAAAATATAAGAATTTTAAAATTTATAATTCTCACAAATAAGAACGTATGAGAACACTAACCTTTATCCATTAATAAGAGCAAACTATATTCCAAGAGTGTTAGAAAGATCCCAAAAACTCACTTTCTGATCATATGTCTTTCTTCTTCTACTTTAGTGATGGCGAAGGAAGAAAAAATTCTTTACGATCAGGAATAAGACCTTGAGTTTTACGCATAAATTGTTTCTTAAATACTACTAACTTCCATTAAGTTGATAATTACTATAATTATAAAATTACAATTTCCCTTTTACCCAATAAGAATTTAGCCTATTAACTTAATTTGATTACTTATTAAACTTATAAGATAAGTCACATGTCCATCACATGAGACATTTAATCTAACACTCCCACGTAACTCATGTAACATTACCTTCTTTATAGTTTAATAAGTTTGTCAAAACATAATATGAATTCATATATATAGTCAAACTTTTCTTTATATTGGATACATTATTCATCATGACTAAGAATGAAAACTAACATGAGTCATAACGATCGAATATCATTTAATCGACATAGTTCCTTCTATGTACTATAGAGTTAGTATTTTCCTTGACATGACCTATAAATGGGAAACACATAATTAGTCTACCAATAATGTCTTTATTAAAAACAAAACCTATTATCATCATTCTTATTCAATCATATATACAAACTCGAAAAATAGGTAAGACAGAAACATATTCATTCATGAGCTCAGAATGTCAAAATACATAAAACATAAACATTAACATAATATACAATAGAGCCTACTTGGCAACAATGCTCATACTTTCAATGTGTTAACTAAATGCTTTGGGCAATAACCCTTTTGTCAAAGGGTCAGCAATTATAAAATCGGTGCTAATGTACTCTATTAACACTTTATGTTTATGAACTTTTTCTTTAACGACAAAATATTTTAATTTCATATGCTTAGCACCTTTAGAATACTTGTCATTTTTAGAAAAGAAAATAATTGCGTAATTATTACAATAAATTTTCAGCGATCTGACAATACTGTCGATTATTCCAAGTCTTGAAATAAAGTTCTACAACCACTTAACTGAAACCATGACCTCAAAGCATGCCACAAATTCAGCTTCCATAGTGGATGTTGCAATGACTGACTATTTCACACTCTTCCATGATATCGTTCCTCTGGCTAAAAGATATAAATAGCTAAATGTGGACTTTCTGGTATCTACACAACATGCATAACCTGAATTTGAATATTCAACCTCCTCAAGATGATCAGATCTTCTATAAGTAAGTATGTCATCTTTCATTCCTTGCAAATGTCTTAAGACTTTCTTTGCAGCTTTTCATTCTAAATATCTCTAAAACTTTATTGATATATGTTTTCTGAGACAAGCCTAGCAATTATTGTGATATGTTACAAAATATTTTTATTTCAATCACATAACTTGTTTCTCTCATATCTTTCATTTCAAAATTATTAGAGAGAAACTTCTTGGTCTCACTTAATAGACCAAGATCATTAGTTGCAAGCAAGATGTCAGCAACATCCAGAATAAGAAAGATAAACTTATTTCCACTGACCTTCAGATATATACATCAATCAACAGTATTTTCCTTAAATTCGAAGGATACAATGGTATCATTGAACTTGAGATACAATTGTTGAGAAACTTACTTAAGTTCGTATATTAATTTCTTAAATTTACACATCATGTGTTCTTTCCCCTTAACTGAAAACTCCATTGGTTGATCCATATAAATATCTTCCTCTAAATTGTTATTTAGTGTCGCGACCGAGATCGCGGTGGGAACGGCGAACAAAATAAATTGTTAGGAGTCGCAACCAATTTTATTTAAATTAGAAAAAATTGAAAAACCTTTCTAAAAAATAGTCTTTGAAACCAAATTGGATTCGAGAGTCGGTTATGCATAGGAAAATGTGAAGATTTAACCCCACAACACCCTAACACATCTGTCTTAAAACGGTTACCCTAAATTAATTATGCAAAATTTAATAATCTCATAATATATTTGTTTTACCCATTTTATTAAAAAAAACAAAAAAAAAACAAATTATTTGTGAAAATTTAAACTTTGGCTTGACGAAATAGAAATTTCTCTCCTACGTATTCTCAGGTGCAATGAGGATCTTAAAGTCAAGTAGTTCTTTATAAAATTCTTGTGTGTTAGTTATTTTTAATTTAAAAAAAATTAAATCATCAAGTTGTCATAACTCAGATGATTACAAAACTTATAAGATTAACAAGTTGTCACAATTCAGTTAATCTTATTTTATTTTTTAAAAAGAAATGTTTAACGATAGTGAGTTGATTATTTTTTTAACTTTGAAAAAAAAAAGAATTTTGAATCATCAAGTTATCACAACTCAGATGATTACAAAGATTACATGATCAAGAATTCTTGTGGTTGGTTTAAGATGAGTGTTGGGATTGGTTTAGGATGAGTGTTAGGATTAGTTTATGATGAGTTTGTTTAGAATGAATTTGAGGTATAGAAGATGACTGCTGGGTAGGTCTGTTTAGGATAAGTTTAATGGCACATGGGTTGTAGGTTAGATAATGAGTCAATAGGTTATGGGTAAATAGATCAATGTATTATGGATCAATTGGGTTGGATAATGGGCCAGAGGGTAAAAGTTGGGTCTTTTCCTCTTAATTCCCTTTTTCTTTTCTTTTTTTTTTTTATTTTTTTTTTATTTTTTTTTAGAAAATGTCTCGGACAAAATTGGGTGTTCACATTTAAAAAGACAATTTTTACATTTATTTGATGCAACTCTAGATTATAATGAGCTATTAATGTCATGATAATTCCGAAAGAATCTTTTTTGGAAATTAATAAAAGAATGTTTCCTTATAGTTAATGTCATCTTTTTGAGTAAAACCTTTGGCAACAAGACATGCCTTGTAGCATTCAAGGTTGCCATAAGAGTCATGATTAGTCTTAAAGACCTATTTACACTCAACTCTCTTGCACCCTTCAGGTAATTCCACAAGGTCTCATACATCATTATGTCTCATTGATTTAAGCTTATCTTTCATGACATCTAACAATTTATTAACATTATCATTATTAATGACTTGTGAAACGAAACTGGACCATTGTCATTAATTCCTAAGTCATCTTCTGACTCTTGTAGATATACCACATAGTCATTTGGAATAACAGATCTCATTTCTCTTTGGGATCTACTTAATGTTATTTCTTGTAATTTTTCTACTATAGGTTCATTGTTAATCTTGAGATCATTAATTTGTTGTTCTTCTTGATTGTTATGAGGCTCAACAACATAAGGAACAACAATTTCATAAGTAGGAGCACAAGTCAAAGGAACTTGTACTCTAACTTCATTAATCTCCACATTTCATAAAGTTTCACTCTCATTGGTCTCACCATTCTTAATGAACTAGGCACTTTCAGTTTGAACATTTCTTATGTTATGAGTACGACAATGAAATCTATACCTTTTATACTTTTTGGATAATCAATGAAATATCTATTGATTGTTCTTGCATCCAATTTCTTTTCATATGGATTATAGACTCTTATTTTTGTCTAGCATCCCCAAACATGCAAGTGCCTTAAACTAGATTTCCTACCTGTCTATAGTTCAAAATGTGTCTTTGGAACTAGCTTTCTAGGAACCCTGTTCAACAAATGCACGACAGTTTTAAAACCATACATCTACAATGACAAGGGTAAAGACGTGTTATTTAATATGCTCCTAACCATAACCATTAAGATTCGGTTATGCCTTTCTGATATATAATTTTGTTGTGGTATACCTAGCATTGTGTATTAACCACATATATCACGTTTGTTTAGGAACTTAGCAAATGGACTTGGGTGTTGTCCAGTTTCATTAAATCTTTCATAATACTCATCACCTCCATCTGATCTTACAATCTTCACTTTTCTATCCAATTGCCTTTGAACTTCATTTAAATAAATTTTCAAGACATTTACTGCTTGAGATTTTTTATGTAGTAAATAGGCATATCCATAACGTGAATAATCGTCAATAAATATGATAAAGTATTTTTCTTTATCGAAAGAATTGACATCAAAGGGTTCACATATATCGGTGTATACAATTTTAAGAATGTACAATTTCAAGAAGTTGAGTGCTTCTAGTGACACATTTCTTTGTGTGTTCTGTTTGTTTTCCTTTAATGCAATCCACACAAATATTAAGGTAAGTGAAATCCAAATCTAGAAGAATGTTATTCTTTACCAACCTTTCCATTCTTTCTTTAGAAATATGACCCAAACATTTATATCACAAGTAAGCAGAACGTTCATTCACTAAACTACGTTTAGTGTCAACATTATGATGCAAGGTCATAAGAGTTTAAGCATATAAATTATCAAGATTCAATTTATATAAATCATCACAAAGTATATCAGAATTAATCATATAAGTATGCTTATACAAACTAAAACATTCATTATCAAACCTAAAAGAGTATCCAACAATATCGAGTTTAGACAAAGAAACTTAATTCCTAGAAATATTAGGTATATAAAAAGTTTCAAATAAATCTAAATAATATTCAATGTCTAGAATTAAACAGTAAGTCTCGACACCTTTCATTGGAACCTTCACTCTATTTCCCATGAAGACGAACTTCTCATTTGAGTTTATGGTTTGAATTATAAAGAATTTCTGCATCATATTAGAAACATAAGTTGTACATCCAGAATCAATCCACCAAGTATTATGGAGAACTTAAGGTAAACTTGATTCGAGACATACATAAGCATTAAACTTACCTTTCTTTTCGAAGCAAGTCTTACTCATTGAGAAATCCTTCTGGAAATATCCAGATTTCCCACAGAAATGATATCTATTATTGTTTGACCCTTTCTTCTAGATTTTGACAAATGACTCATCAATCTTTAATGATCTTTTTCCTTTTCCATGTTTCTTTTCAACTTTATTTCCAACTACTTGATGATTCACATAATGGATAAAATAATTTCCTTGATTCTTAAGTCTGGTTTCCTCCTGAATTAACATATTGTGCAATTCATACATATTCCATTTATCTTTCATGGTATTATAGTTCATTTAGAATGGACGCAGTAATGAGTTCAGAATGAACTACATAAGGAAATTCTCATCCATTTCCATTTTCAATGACTTAAGTCTTGCTGCAATGTTTATCATTTCCAAATTGAGAGCGCTCTTTCTACAAAACTCATGAATTCTCACTTTCTATTTTGGGAAGAACCAAGTTGATATTATTTGCTATGCTTATTCACATAAATATCAAGCTTAGTTTGTTTGACCTTTTTCAAGCATTATAATGAGCTTTTTCTTCATTACTACTAGCAGCAGTAATAGCAGTAAGTTTCTCAACTTAGAATGCCAAATCAAGATCCATTACACTGAGATTAAATTGGATTTATTTACTCTAATATGAGAAGTTCAACCCATTAAAAATTGGAACTAACGAATCAAACAAATTTAAAGAAATGGGAAGAGATAATGCAATAATCACATGCTTAACATTAATATTTTGAGTTATAAATTAACATACTATACAGATTCAGACAACAAATCATTTAACCATTCAATGTATATTAATGTTCTCAGTTGCGTGATACATCAACATACAACAATAAACATAATTATGCTAACAAAATTAACATTATTTGACAATGATATATGCAATAACAACAATGATATTCTCACAACTTTTTTCTCTTACATCACTTTTTATACTACTCTCTATATCATTGATTACATCACTTTTTCCTTATCTCTTTCTTTCACTTAATCACAACCTTTCAAAAATGATGTGATATTATCACTATTCATACACTAATTAGAAATATTTATTATCTTTGGATATATAAATAAAATTAATAGTATAGTTACACTATCGGCAATCATGTTCACTTATTATAAGGGTAGTCAATCAACATTTAGATGATTCATAAATATTTTATAACAATGAATTTGAATTTACTCATATACAAATAGTTATTATATCATTTACAATATTTATTTTGAGTAATTAAAAAATATATTTCATATAATTTAAAATTAAATAAAAAAATTTGATCACTTTAATAATTAATAGATCTCACATAATATTATTTTAATTAATAATATTATACATAAAAATCAAATAATCATATCTAACTAATAGACGTTGAATACTGCGTAAATCATGTACTGCATACTTACACATGAAAACTAAGGGTATAAGTGGGTGGTTTGGTTCGGGTTTTGGGGAAAAATAAATTCGAACCAATCAAAATTAATTAGTTCGATTTGGTTCGATTTTCTTGTTTTTTGATAGCCAAATCCAAACCGAACCGAACCAAACATCTATGGTTTGGTTTGGTTCTGGTGATTGGGTTAACCATTATTTTTTTAACACAAAAAATAATTAAACAATTATATATGTAATATAAAAAAGTACACATAATGTATCTAAAATTTCAAATAATATTAGAACATAGACTAACCTTTACTCTTCCATCAGGCAATGAACATTCAATTTCAAGTTAAGTCACATGATCATTGGTTTTGAGATTTCCTATTATATCAAATCCAAAATGTTAAAATAGTGAGAAAAGAAAACTTTCTAGTAGGCGATAGAAAAATAGAATACATAATAAAAAAGTTCAGACAATAATTGACAAGAATCAGAAGATAATTTTGGTAAAGATCAAATATGACATACAATTTTTGTAGTTTCATAAATAGGCGATAGAAAATGACTAAGAGGATAGCCAAAACAAAACCACAAGTCATATGATATACATGACTTTTATCCAATATCAATATATAGCCAATACAAACATAATAATGAGCATTACCCAAAGTTAATCCAAATTCAGTCAAAACTCAATTCGAACATAAAAAAAATGAATCATTAAACATGATTCATCAAATCAAATTTATCTTTCAACTTCATCTACATCCTGCAATAAGGATAAACAAAATGTTAGAATTTGTGTATACTAAATTTTAACAATCAATCATAATTAATGTACTTATAAATGTTATCTTAAAAGCTTGTCAAAGACTTATTAAAGCCCAACTTCAAGATTTGAGGATAATCATGACAACTCTAAAAATTGAAAGGCACGGTTTTAGTAAAGAAAATGAAAATACATATGTCTAATGTGTCTGTACGTGTAATAGTAATTTAGTTTAAGTAGTTATTCGGATTTGAAATTCTCAATATGAGAACTGAACCAATTAAATTTTTATTGGTTTAGATTTTATTCAAACCAATCAAAATACCCAAATTAAATCAAACTAACTTAATTAGTTCAAGTTGGATTGATCAGATTGATTAAGTTATCCGAACCAATTTATACTCCTGATAAAAACAATATTACAAAGTCATTAAGACCAAGTGACGTGATGTGATTTACGAAAACTCTTTAAATGATATTACGTGATTTTCGAAGTCGATATAGTGAGTTGACAGAAGTTATGTCATCCATAAAAGCGGGGGTTTGAAGTAGTTGTTTAAATTTAATTATTTTAAAAATTAATAATTATATAAATTTTTTTGTTTTATTTGATTGTAATAAAATTAATTTTATATTTAAATATATTAATTAAAAAATAATTTTAAATTAATTTATTTTATTTAAATAATATAAAAAAATTTATGCATAAAATTATTAAAATAAATATAAAATAATTTAAAAAATTATTTTATTAAAAATAAAATAATATTTATATTTTAAAATATAAAAAATAATCTAAAATTTAAAATTATAAATCAAATTTTAACATTATAAAAAAATTATAATATATTAAATTTTATATAAAAATTAAAATTAATTTTATTAAATATATTATAATATTATTAAAATAATTTTTTTAAAAAAAAAATATTTCTATAAATAAGAACGTAACGAAACACGTTAGTGATATGCATATCTTTAAATTATTAATTTTAATATTCTTATTATAAATAATATATATATATTTTTATATTTTATCTAATATTATTTATTATATTTATTTTTTTATTATTTTTTTTTTCAATTACATATCTTTAAAAAATATATATATAATACCTACATCTTCGAAAAAAATATAAAAACATCTTTTCCCTTGAACGATACTTGAACAATATTGCATATTGCAAACAATCCTTTAAACAATATTGCATATTCGTTGATATGACGTCAACTTTCAATTTGAAAAACACAGCGTGGCGAAAACTTTCAACTTTCAATCACGTTTCCATGTTTCGCTCTCCATCCGATTAGAATTAGAATTAATAATATGTCATAAATTTAATTTATATAATGTAACAAAATTATATATATATTTTTTAATTTTTACAATTAGAGTTTATATAATTTAGAAATAAATTAACTATCATAAATAAAAAATCATAAATTTAATAATTTTGTTTTGATACCACATATTTAATTTATAGTTTTTTTAAATAATTTTTATATAAAAAATTATTATTAAAATATAAAAATATTAAAATTTATTATTATCACAAATAAAAATATATAAAAAATACTAATATTTATCCATAAATAAAAACAAACTATATTACAAGAGTATTAAAGAGATCTCAAAAGTTCATTTTTTATTTATTTACATTTTTTATTCCTTCTTCTACTTTAGTAATAGTGAAAGAAAAAGAAACTTTTTACTATCGAAAATAAGATCTTGAGTTTTACACATAAATTATTTTTTAAATATTATTAACTTCTATCAAGTTGACAGTTACTATAATTATAAAATTGTTATTTTTCTTTTACTTAATAAAATTTAGTTCATTAACTTAATTTAATTACTTATTAAATTAATAAAATAAGTCGCATACTCATCATATATTTTGAGTGATAGACTAATATATACTTGGATGTCAAAATAATCTTTAAATAATTAAAAATTTAATTTTAATTTATTGTTAATATATATTTTTTATATTATCATTAAATTATATATTATTACGTCACTAAAAAAGTTTAACTCTGACGACTCACAACAATAACTTCAAAGTCACAATCTTTTAATAATGTGTTAATATTTAATTAAATAATAGTGTATAAAAATTACATTTAGAGTATATCAAAATTAAATTCATAATTAAAATTATGTGACAATGTGCCCCACAAAAATGTTGGCAAAATTTTCTGCGATACTGAATTTCTTTTTCCCTTGAAAGGAAAGGAACCACGTGATGTTTTAATTAGAATTTAATATGATCTAATCAAACTCGAGTACTTTTTTTTTTTTGGTTAAAGGAATTGTGCGTACAATTTCTAGACCATAGGAAGGAGCGGTTGAATATTGTTGAGTTCATATTTAGGCAATTATAGAAGGCTAGAAACCGTTTACTATTTTAAAGGTCGAGCTTGGGATGCCTCTAGTAGGGGTGTAAATGTGGGGGAACAAGTCGAATATTTGAAGCTTAAATTTGTCTTGAGAAAAAATAAGTTGCTTATATTTGATTCATTTATTTAAGAAAAATGCTTTTTTTCACAAACGTAATTTGTGAAAACCGTTTTGGCTACCTTATTATTGGGCCACGTTTTTCGTAAAAAGATTTGTAGTCTTCATTCGTTGTATATAGCAATACTCTTTATTTAAACAAATCAAATTTTAAGTTTGAATTCAGTTTGTTTATAAATATAAAAACTTAAGCTCGACTAATTTATGATTTGATTATTTTCTTTCATTTTATCAAATTTATTTTTAAAGTATTTTTTATTTTTTAAACTTTATAAAGTTATTAATTAGTAAACACCTTTATAATAGAAGAAGAATTCAAAATAGAAATAAATACCATTTTTTTTAAAATTCAATACATAAAATAAAAAAATTTATAGTCTTCTACCATTACAAAAAGAAATTTCAAAATAAGTTTTAACACTTACAAATGTTTAACATATTTATACAATGAAATAATCTTCTTCCCTTGTGCATGGATATAGAACTTATTGATAATTATATATATTTATTGTTAATCTTTTATAAATATTTATTAAGACAAATAATTTTAACAATCTTACAATTTTTATTTTTTAATTAACTATGATAATTTCTGCTTACATTATATATATTTATAATCAAGTTTAAATTAAAATTTAGACTTGTTTGTTTAATTAAACAAACAAACTTGATCGAATATTTAATGAAACAAGTTCAATAATTTACTGAATAACTCAATTTATTTACGAATAAATTATGTTATACTTGTTAATTATTATGTCATAATTTGTTATTATATATATAACAAGTCTTACATTTGTATGTGTGTGTATATATCACAATCTTCAAAGTAACTTTCTTTTTAAAATCTATGAATATATAATAACTTATATTAAACAAGTATAATGATATGTAAAAAGTGCAGTGCGAAAGAAAGTGATCCCGTGGTATTTCTCATCCCAAAGACACAAAACTCAAATCCAACCCACCCACCCGATAATAGTTTCATAATCAACATAATGCTTTGGTGATTAATATTCCACCATGTACCAACCCTTGTCAGCTTCAACATTTAGATAATATTTAATAAAGATAAAAGCAGTGTAAATCTTTGACCACGGCTGGATTCCGAAAACATCCAAATCCAATAGTCATTGAAACTGTTGGCGGTGGATCCCAGTTACCACTTGCTATGTGACAAAGTAATTGTGCTATCAGATCATTGATATATAAACCAATGTTGGCGGCTGTATTGATAAAACTACTATAGATAATACAGGCTTAAAAAAAATAACTGTCATTAGAAAACTACAACTATAGATTCTATAGTAATGAAGTATGGTAGAATTCCCCTAATTATTTATCATGTAACAGTTCGTTATTTTGGGTGGCTGTTTGGGCAGATTTCACAATATCCTTTGACAAGGCTCCTTATATATATTTGCTGGTTGCTCCTCTCTATAGTTTTTTTTCCCAGAAAAAGATAAAGTTTGATGATAGAAATTGGTTATGTACTTATGTAATTCGTAAGACTCTTATGGTGGAGTAGATTCTTTCATATAATTTTTCACATGATAAGGTAATATAAAAGAGAGATAGATGGAGATTTTATTGATGGTATCCAGTTGAAATTTGTGAAATCTTTCTTTTAGGGTTCTATTAATGTGTGTCTTTAAGGCAATTGTTAGAGAATTTAAATAGTATTTATTATTCATCCAAATTATTTAAAAAAGAAGTATTAAATATTTTTTAGATTTTCAATTTATTAAATACTTATATTTTTTATTTAATACTTTCTATTTTTGATTCGTTAACATGTTAACACAATCTTTTTTTATATATAATTTTTGTATCTATCTTTCCTATCCACGTAACTTTATTATAAGAAAAAATACATATAGAAGATCCATTTCTCTAACAAGTGCAAGTACAATATTGCCAGTTCAATTGGGTCAGTCCCAACTCATTTTTTGTTTGAAAGTATTAATTTGGACTCGTTCCATTTGGCTTGCAAAAAATAATGTCAGCCCAAATTGGCCTGTTCGTAACAGTAAACAAACTCAATTTAACAGTATGACCCCAAAAAAACAAAAAAACTCAACTTAACAGTCAACAGATCTAAAATTTCCTGAAAATCAACTATCAAGTGCTTACATCTCCCAAGGAAAAAAAAATCATGTAATGTTATACTTGGGATCTAAAATGACAAACTGTGTTCTAGTTCCCAACTTAAATCTCCATCAAGACCTACTGAAGATCATTTCTAGAAAGAATCATAAAAAAAGATAAGTAGATTGCTTCAACTACTAATAGTAACGAGAAATCGCACCTGAATGTGTACAAAAATCTTCAAATAGAAAAATTGGGTTGGCAAATTTCATTAGCAGGCCCTTTACCACAAGCCAATGGCTTTCCACCAAATTCCCCCGAGTCCAAGCCAGATAATAATGTTAACAATACTTATAAGGAATCCATAGCCCCACCATTTAGCAAGGGGCACATAGTTAGCACCATAAAATACAGGAGCTGACCCAATCCCATAATGGGTAAGGCCGCCCATGAGGTTGGAGAGGAAGGACAACACAATAGCTCCAAAGAATGGTGGAGTGCCCAAAGCAGTAGCAACAGACAAGAAGGCAGTAAACATGGCACCGATATGAGCAGCTCCACTTGCAAAGAAGTAATGTGAGTAGAAGTAGAGAAGAACTAGAATCCCAAATGATAGCTGCCATGAGAGACCCAATCCGCCAACAAACTGTATAAATAATACCATTAACAAATCCTTTCAATAAAATAATCAAGGAATATGATAAATTACTCAAATAGTTTCCCAAAGTGAAATAAATTTTAGGAACACATAACTCACGTTGCATATTGTTTTTTGCCAAGCAACTCTAGCATGTATGTAAAATAGTGCATGACCGAAATCTGGAAGGTACTTATTAAATAAATTGCTATGCAAGTAAGTGGAATATTAGATGAGGTAAGGTACTTATTAAATAAATAAATTGCTATCTAAGTGATGCATCACCTTTTTGTTTCTGAAAAGTTTTAAAGAAGTTGGACTTCCAGTGGAAAAAAAAAAATAAACACCAAACACATCCACATACACAGAGACCAGAGAAAAAGGAGTTTTGACTTTGGCATATGCTTTGACCATGAAGATAATTTTGACAGACTCAGAAGTAGGAACAAAGCATATAAATGAAATTAGATGTATGATGGAGATTTTATTCCAAGAGAATACACTAACAGGCAGATGGACCATTTTATACTAGAGGTGAGTATGTCAAATAATCATATACATATGGCTGCAAGCTTGTTTAGCTTCTGCATAACTGAAAACGTGAAAAAGGCTCGTGTGTTTGGTTGGATTTAGTCTAATAACTAGAACAATAAAAAAATACTAGCATTAAATTAAACAGAAAAACCAGGCATTCACTCAAAGAACTGAAGATAAATTATCAGGAGCAGCATAAGTTATGCTAAATGAATATCAACCAGCGAAGGGAGGAGAGAGAGGAGTCAGAAAAAAACCTTGACTACAGTTTGGCTGAACCAAGAAATAAGACCATATTTGTTCAAATACCCAGCCATTGCGATGAGGGCAGCAAACCACGTGAGAGTATCCCAGGCAACTCCCTCAGCTAAGCACTCCTTCCATGTAACGACCCCTGTAACAAGGAGTACGGCTAATCCAAGAATAGCAGAAGTTACAGCGTCTAAATTAAGAACCCCGCCAAAAACCCAAAGTCCCACCTGGTACAATGCAGCAGGATTAAGTGACTAGACAAATTGAATATTCTTACGCATGTACTGTATCACATATGTATTCACCTTAATAAGATACAAGGTATAAAGTAATAAAGCTACTGAAAGATTAGTTTTGCAGACCAGAAAAGGGTTGCAAATAACCAGAGGATTTACAACTTATAATTTAGTAAACAAAATTAAAGATGGCATGACTACTCAGTACTCATAACTGATGTCTGATGTTTTTCAGTTACTTGGCTGAAAAACAGAACCACAATGGCACAATCATCCCCTATGATCAGCCTAGCAATGCAAATTGAACACTCATACAAGAAAAGTAATATGCCCATAAAAAAAGGGTAACTTGAAGGTTTGGGAGTGATAGCATTTTATTTTGTGGGGGATTTTATTATTGTGCAATTAACAAAAACGGTAAAATTAATCACCATGTCTCCAATTTATAGAATCAAAAAGGGAATGACATGGAAGAGGCACGAGTTTCAAAGTGACTGGCTAAGCGAGTTCCCAGCTACACTCTGCATTTAGATTACCATTTCTCACAGAAGAGAACATTAATTTTCTAATCTAACTTCTAAACCTTTATTTGAAAATTGAAATCCTCAGCCATCTATGAGTGGTTGACAAGCAAAGACTGTCAAATAAATAACTATTTGCATAGTTCACCAAAATCAACAATGTTATTTACACATACGTAAAATCTCTCACAAAATTCACATCAATCTTATCACCACTAACCTTTTTCTTTCCTTTTTTTTTTTTTGGTGTTCCACCACTATCCATTTTTCTTTCTCTTTTATCTCTCCGCTCCCTTTTTCTCCTTTTCATTAATATGGGCATATTGAATTTTGTGAGGCTCAGTGTACTGTACAAAGTACAAACCTTTTGTGCAAGTAACATTTTCGTTACCAAATAACAGTTCCTATCAGAGACATCCACAAAGCAGTGTTCCAAAACGCAAATGGTAAGCAGCAATGTTTTAAGACTCTGATAGGAAGTTCTGTTATTTGGTAACGAAAATGTTACTTGCACAAAAGATTTGTAGTTTTGACAGCACACAGAGCCTCACAAATAAAAGGAAAATGATGATTTTTTATTTTTTTTAATATCATTTTTTATCGTATTTTTTAATAATTGTGATTAAGTAATATAATTAATAATACAAAGAATAATATAAAAAATAATATGAGAGAAAATTGATAAAATAAAATTAAAGTTATAAATAAAAACCGTAACCTGGTAACTAATAATTTAATCTGGTACTTTGTACTTTTTTTTTTTGAGTAGTTTGTACTTAAAATTGTTTTTTTCTAATCTGGTAAATAATAATTTTAAGAGTAAATCATGTTATTATAATAATAATAATAAAAGACTATTACGGAATTTAGGATTTAGCTGTGTTCTATATTAGCAACAGCGGTGGAATCGGTTGAATTGTGAACTAGTCATAATATCATGATTCACTCTTAAATTATTACTTAACAGTTACCAGATTAAAAAGAATTAAAAAAAAATCAATTTTAAGCAAGAAAAAGGGAAAATTAAAAATTAAAATCTTGATACCGTAAGAAGCAGGGTGGCAGTCATAATCTTCTCATGAGCAGTCATAGGCCCCATCTTCTGCAACTTCTCCCTAGCAAGCTTGGGAGCATCAGGACTTGATTTCAGTGTTGGCGGGTAAATCACATACAATATCAACGGCACCACCACCAACGACACCAAGCCTGGCACAATCGCAGCTTTGGCCCAGTCCAACCACCCAATCGTCTGGTTGATAGAGCTCAGAGTCAGAGTCGCACAAAGTGGATTCGCCGCCATCGCCGTCAGAAACATCGCCGACGAAATCACCGAAGTCTGAAAGCAAGTCAACATCAACCACGACCCCAATCGATTCTCCGTTCCATCGCCGGCGTTACTCCCACACGCAACACACAGAGACTTCACCAACGGAAGAAAAATCCCACCGGCTCTGGCGGAAACCGAAGGAATCGCCGGCGCCAAAAGTGCCTCGCTGAAGACCAAGCTGTAACCTAACCCTAACGACGAGCTACCGAAAAGGGACACGAATTGATAAGCGACGCGGTTGCCGAGTCCGGTTTTGATGAACCCTTTGGCGAAGAAGAAGGCGACGGCAATGAGCCACGGGATAGGGTCGCCGAAGCCCGAAAATGCGGCCGTGAAGGTTAGGGTTTTGGTGAGAACCGAAACGCCGAGGCCTAATAGAGCCACCGCACCCAGCGGTAGTGGCTGAGTGATAATGCCGACGATGGTGCCCAAGAAAATCGCCAGTAACTGCCACGCGTTTCTGGAGACTCCGGCGGGGACGGGAACGAACCAGAGTATAACCCCCGTCGCTATAGAAGCCAGTAGAGGCTTTATGGAGGCGCCTTGCCATGCCGGAGCCGGTGCCGGAGAGATGGAAGCTCCGGCAGCGGAGGCTCTGACGGTGGAGCATTTCCGATTGGGTTTGGTATTGATGATGAAACCTAAATTGGAGAGTGTCGGCGATGGAATGAAACGGCAGCGTTTTGGGCGTTTGGAAGTGGAGGAGTTAGAGTTGGAGAGAGTGGAATAGCGTAGTGATGGGGCGAGGTTTGAAGAGGAGCGTAGTCGGAGAGACGGAAGGGTTGGGAACGACGTCGTTAGAGCTATGGAGACCATGGCTTAGTTAATGGGAGCAGCACCATGAGAAGTTCTGTGGAGGGAAATTTGTACCAATGATGGGGGGTGATTGAGGGCCGTTGGATTTGGAGGGAACGGTGGAGATTGTGATTGGGATGTGAGGCGTTGTTTGTGGGTGAGGAATTGGTGGCTTCTGTGCTTTTTGGGTTTGGAAGTGCCGTGTCGAGAGGTTGAAGCTTGAAATGACCGTCTGGTAAACGAAGAGCAATTGGGGTACCTGGCAAGAGATGAATGGGTGTTTTTGTCCACGTCGGATTCTTGCTTTTGTATAAGTGGACTGGATGAAAAGAGATGTGAACCAATGAGGATGGTCGTAGGTGACACGTGGTGGCATAGCAGTGGAAGGAGAAGATCTGCGTGCGTATGATATGATCAGTCTAAGCTTTTTTGAGTGTGTAAAATGAGCAGAAGCCAGAAAGTGCTCATAACTTGAACTCAAGTCATAACTACAAGCTACTACAAGTGGGAGATTTGGCTCACTCTCCACAGTATAAGAGCGAAGTATGTGAGGTCAGAAAATGGAAGCACGATTGTGAATTGTGACCCTTTACTTTTGACTTTTAGTTTGTTGGTCTATGATAGCATCACTTAATCTGTCAGCTCAATATATAACACAATAATTCTCGGTTGGATCACCTCACTGCCCAGAAAAATAGAAGTTTTTAGATTCCACATTGTCCTATTTTTGGATTATGAAGTATGAAATACAAATGTGGCGATATAATAGATCACATAAAATATAATATGAAGGGGAAGTGCTAGATGACATCTCTATTTAGAAACTACTATTGTTACAAAGGCTCAACTTGAATCTCGTTGCGGTACAACTTCTCTCTGTATTGCAGAGTTGTGGGTCGTTTTATGCTGGACCCGTTTATGAAATTTGCAGCAAAAGACAAATTATATATTACTCTTAAATCCTTAAATTTTATGTATTTTTATATTAAAGTTTCTCTTAACAGAAATAAATGGGTATCAGATCTGAATCCACCAAAGAAGCAAAACTCAAACATAAATCAATCAATGAACTGAGAGAAGCAGCAAGATCATTAGCCCAAATGTTCCTTCCATCAACCACTCCAGCAAAGAGGTATTTTCCATTGGGAAATCCGCCCTTCATCAAATCAACAGTCCTTGTTCCACGGACCAAATCAAAGCCATATGCGGTGACACCACTCAGAGATGTGAGGGTCTTGTATGCCTCGGCAGGGATGTCAGCAAAGTAGTCTCAACGAGAACATTCAAACCAGATAAAGTAGATGCAAGTTCTGAGTATGCAACAGTAAATGCTTGCAACTTGTGGGATTCAAGTTCCAAGACAAGGGTAGGTTCATCAAATTGAATCCATGAAGCAGAACAAATGGTTCTTGCTGAGGCTGAATTGGAAACAGAACAAATAGAGCAAAAGCAACTGCAAACCAACATAATTATGAGCAACAGGATTCTAGGATAAAAACGCCTTTGCATTTTGCAATGATTTAAGCATTTTGTCAAGCATGAAATAAGCAACAAAAACAAGAACAAAGAAGATTGGCAAAAACAAGATACAAGCTCAGAAGATATATATCTTCAATTTCTTCATAAAAAAATATTGTTAACTGCTTTAAATTTTCAAATACGTTTTTGTAAGATGGAGGCAGAAACATTTTCTTTCAGTGCCCAACTGCTTTACGAAGGATCCTTTGATGTATCGCACGCTTGCATCGCAAGCGTTGATACTTGGTCCTGTAACCATTTGGCATAAGACTTTTTTTATAAAGTAAATTTGTGTGTGACGGAAATAAATAAGAATATATTTATTTTAAATTATTAATATATTAATATTTTAATATATTTTAAATTAAATAAAAAATAAATACACTCTTATTTATTTATTTTATATTCAAACTTTAGAGTATCATTTTCTTAAATATTAATTCAACCAGAGGCCGTTAACATACAGGCCGACACAGGAGTCGAAATCCAGTAGCATATGTATTATTATATTATAGGAAGCCACCACGTCAAGGAACAAGAAAATACATCTCTGACCGTGAAGTTCATTGAATTGGAAACTATGATAAAAAGTCATGGGTTTAATTACCAATAGGCTATATAGTTTCGTTCTCCAAAAGCCAAAATATAGTAACATCCCGTACATGAAAAGTAGACGCGTGAAGTAGGATATGGCAAAACAAAACTCTACAAATACTCATTATATATAAAACATAAAAGCCCATGAAGGGAGCCATGCAACCAGTAGTCAATTGGCTGTTCGGGATACAATAACAAACACATTAATTTCAAGATTTACAACATCGTATCATTCTCCGTGAGCTTTAAAAAAAAAAAATTCTCAGGAAGATAAAGTAAAATGTTGTATGATGTTGATTTCTCTCTTTTGACCCTTTCTTAATAGTATAATGGTGATGGAGATTGTTTTGAACGAATTTTAGAGGAACATCATAATGAAATTAATGAAGGCAGTTTTTTTTTTATAGCACTGTGACAATTATGGTGATACGAGATGTGTGTATATATAAAAGATATTTTAATATTTAAGTTAGATCGTGTATAAAATAAATAAAATATCTTAGATTTAGATATATATATTTGTTATCTTGTATACTATTTATAAGAAAGTCATAGTAAATAAAATTTATGTTTAAATCTATATTAATGGATAATAAATTGTCAATAAAGATAAAAATATATTATGATAATTATCTCTTATAACTATATCCTCTATTTATGTGAAATTCTTAGAGAGATTTATTCTTTATAAATAGGTATATTTATTAATCCAAAGGAGCTCAACGTTCATTAGGACTCGTCCTTAACAGGTCTAGTTGCTCCTAATCTACTAACCCGGAACTCAATCTAGAATAGTTATCTCTAGCTTGGCACTCAGATATCGATCATATGTGAGTGTCAAGATATCTGAGATTATTATGAGCAATTGGCACGTGTGGGCAAAAGGATCTAAGTCATAATCCAGATGTCAGATCTCATGATGCCTTGTCTGAAATGCTGAAATTCATGATGCTAAACAAATACTCGAGAGAAAGTTGCCCTTGGTATCAGTGGGATTTATATGGGATCAGGTTTGGATCACTATGCTTTAGTGTTGTTACACTATTGTCCATGATTTACACTGTGTTATCCCCATGTCAATTTTGACTATAGGGTCTAATTATTAAGTTCTCAAACTGAAGTCAGTTCTCCGCATTTTGTACCTTAACTGAATGTGTGGCTCTGATCTAAGGTTTGATATAAGTGTCATCACTTTAGACATGCATCTTATCGTTTTTTATCGTTGTCCTTTCAACTGTCACGTCAGATTCATACTGCCATGTGGTAGACACTGAATGACAACTGTTGTTTGATCCTCGCGTTGCCATGATTACTTCGATTTGAATTCCCTACAAATGAACGAGTTTGCTCCAGTGTGTGGTGGTAGTTGGGGAGTTACCCTGTGCCTATAAATTCGAATGAGGGTAACTCCCCTCATTTTCACTATTTTCACCATTTTCTCCTTCTACTTCCTTATTTCTCTCTGACTTTCCGACGACATTTGGCAATTTTTGGCCAGCACCCACAATGACTTGTGACAGCTTTTGTAGCATTTTCAACTTTTCAACCCTTTTTCTTTCTTCAAACCGCAAGGTACTCCTTCTTTTCCCTCATTTTTTCTTCCATAACAACCAAAGTGAGAGTGAGAGAGTTAGATAGTGACAGCAAGAAAGAAATTCTTTACAAATTTTGGGTGTGTCGTCGTCTCCGCTGCCTCAGACATGGTGGAGACAATCCATTCACAGTGAAAACGTTGGTAGGGGGCAAAGGCCATTGTCTAAGGTAACTATCTTGGAGACGATACAAAGGGCGGATAAAGCTAGGGAGCTCATAAGACAAGGGTCATCTTGTTCGCTCTCTGTGCTCATGAGAAAGTTAGAGAGTCATAACGAATCCTCTTTTAATTCTAACATGAGTACAACCTCTATAGGTTATTTCAGGACCATATAAACGACAAGGCTGAAGGCAACTACATCTGAACCAAAACAATACATTTTTCCCTGAGATATTAGCCTGTACTGATGGGTTGATTGTGATGTGTTGGGGACACCTTAAAATGTGGAGACTACGGAGGTCGTCGCAGGTAAGCAAGAATACCTTCATCTCATGGCAAGTCAACTTCGTAATAATGAGTACGTGATCCGGGCTCCAACGGATCAAGAAAGAGTGTGGTCAACTAAGATAGAAGGCGATCATTTTATTTATATGTACGAAGCGATGTTTACTCGCATCGGTGTCTAGATCCTGTTCACTGGCTTCCAAATAGGACTCTTAAACCATATGTAGATGGTTGCAATACATATCCATCCTAACACATGTGGCTTTATACGGATATATGAGCTGATGTGTAGAGCTTTACAGTGGTCGTACTCCATAGAGACCTTCTTTTTCCATTTCACCCAGTTCTTGCCATCCAAGAACAATTTTCAGAAAGGGTGGGTAACATTACGAGCCCAAGCAGGGCGTAAAGTCTTCAAGTCATATCAAGAGTCCTTTAAGAATTTCAAGGACTTCTTCCATATATAAGGTGCTCTGGGAAAAACGCCATTTTATGTTACCCCATAGGGCGTCCCAGGGCTATATTTATAATGGATACAAGTAGTTTGGGAGCAAATGCAAGAGGAAATTGAGACTCTGTTGTCCTTTCTTACCGAAAATGAGGTCGACGTCTTTAACTTTCTAGTTGAGTAGGATGATAAAAATGGAGTCATCTATTGTAAAGATGTATTAGATGAGCCTTCAAATTCTGTGAGATCCTTTCTGGGTATATCATGATTACTATGAGCATATTTACTTAGCATTTCATTGTTTTGCTCAATTTTTCTAAGTCTTGTAACATTGTGTGTTCTTTTTGCAGAGAGGATGGCGCCCCCCAGCGATATCAAAGCTCATACACTGCGCTTGGTGCAAAGGAAAACCGAGGCATCGGGCTTTGCACCACAGCCGATAACCCTAGCCCCTCAACCCCAACCTACTAACTAGGAGGCAGATTTCAAATCTCTTGTCCAAACCCTCATGTAACGCAAAAGGAAGGGTGACAGTCGAAGGGGAAGAAGGGGAAGAGGTCGATGACTGAATGGTCTCCCATCGATCTCACTATTGACTATGCATTTACTGTATTTTACATATTACCATTTTCTTCTTCCTTAGGCACCACCATCTAGTCCTCAAATCCTGCTATCTTGCTTGATTCTTGCAAGGTTAATGGTTCCTGCTTTGTTGTGGGTGGCTGAGCTCCATTGCCAAAGGTCCTCATAGGAGTTGGGTTTCAGAGTTCAAACAGTTTTTTTTTTCAAATATGTGTTGCGTTGAATTGGATTTTATGACCAGAAGAGTACTAAGAACACACTTTTTTTAACACATTCTCTTCTATTAGATCATGTCACACATTAAAATAATACTTAAACCTAATTACATGTCACTCAAAGTTAATTATATGCTAGTCAAGTTAATTACACGTTAATCAAAGTTGAATGTTATTTTAATATATGATATGATCTAATAAAAAAAAGTATGTTCAAAATAGTGTGATAGAAAATATATTCTTAATATTATCCTACCTTGAATTTCACTTTTGTAAACATAATCCATTAATTTATTGGCTTGATAATTGGATCCTTATTTGCGTTGAAATATTGCTATTATAATTTGGGATCAATTTACAAAAAGTAATGCAAATGATAACTTTTCTTTGAGAGATTAATTTGTAATTGTAAAATTCAAGAAATTACCTTTTGATCACGTAGTCACTCATTGATCTCTGCTGTTGACTTGGTTTTCTATACATCCAATGACTAAAAGTATAAGGAGGATGGATACTCCTTTAAGCACAAGGAGAATTGTAAAGGGACCCATGCTGCCAAGCGTTTGCAAATTTTTAATAGAGGACGCCGCTTTTCTTAACAAAGTTATTTTTACTTTATTTTTTTAATTTTTTATTTTATTTATGTGTTTTGTATTTTAATTTTATTTTTTATAAAGCTTTTTTTAAAAATTGAGAAAAAGATTCTTTATAATTTAGTTGAATATAAAATTAAAGAAATATAATTTATAATTTATATTAATTTAAAATAATTATTTATTATTTATTAATAAAAGCATTGTTGCAATCTCTCCTTTAAATTATTATTTTTATTTTACAAGATTTCTCCACACATTTTGAATAAAAAATTAATTTTTATTATTAATTTTTCTCACTTAAAATTATTAAAATATGACTCATTTAACTCAAACGTCTCTTTGTGACACCATCTAGTGTGTGTTTGGATTGTAGTTGGTAAACTTAAGTTTAGTTGAAAGTGTGTTTATAAACTTAAGTTTGGTTAAAAGTGAGTTTGCAGTAACGTAATTTATATTTGGAAAATTTTACCTCAAAAGTGAGTTGAAGTAACAATTTTAAAACAAAAGCAAGATTTTCTTGATTTTGATCCAACTCATGTTCTGTTATTTATTCAGTTGAAGTGAACGTACGTTCAATATATCCAAACATTATTTCACGTCGTTCAAAAACCTTGAACGTCAGTTTGCCAAAGCAAACTGGTTTCCAAACACGCTACTACTCGCTCTATCATTCTCTGTTAACCAGTTTTCTTCTTTTTCTTTAAATAACTTTTTTTTTCTATCTCTTTCCTTTCTTCCAAATGCATTAATGACTAGGAGAAACTTTTAAAATGTAATCAATTGAAGAAAAACGTGAATAATCTCTTTTTATTAGTTCATTAACTATATTATTCTTTAGTTTTTATAAGGACTTTCAGTTTATCTCTTTTTATCATATTTGGGCATGAAAGATTGGTCATTGCTATTTTACACTCTGGCATGTTTGTGTGTATATTGTTAGCTCGATCGTGGTGACAACTCCAAATAATACAAAGAGAAGAGTAGCCTGAGGCGTGTGAGAATACACTGTCCTCAAGGATTTATCGTACGGGTGCGCGAATCTCCCAGGATTCAACAGTCGTCCCAATATAACCGGAGTAACGTAACAACGAGTAATTTTTAGTGTAACTCAGGAAGAAGAAGCAGAGAAAGAAGAAGGAGAGAGTATCTGTTAGGGTTTAGAGCGTTTTTAATTTTTAAAAGCATTTAAAAAAGGTTTTGTGTAACATATTATAAAACCCGTTAAACGTTTGAACGTGTGAACGTGTCCCACCTCGGGTCTGCCTCACGTAAGAACGTGGCCAGCTCACGTAGGCACGTGGTCGTCTCACATCGGAACGTGACCGCCTCACGCCGGCACGTGTCCGCCTCACGCTGGAACGTGAGAGGTTACGGACGTGGGACCAAATCAAAAACAGAATAAGAAAATTGACCGTTTCCTGATAAGGTTCATAAAAGATTAATAATTAGTTCAAAATAATTAAATAAAATAAACTGAGCAAAAAAAACTTGTGAGGCCTCTTTATCGTGCGTTGATTTGCACCGACTTGGCCCAACCGAGGCCCAACTTGTTATTCCTCTCAAAGCTTATCTAACAAGCCCAAAACACAAGTTACCTTATAAACTCTTTAAAACTTTAAAGACCAAGCAATGTGGGACTTTTTGAAATATCACAATACAAAGCTATAAGAAACAACAATCCCCCACATATTTCAAAAAGTTTAAATAATTTTTTTTAAGAGAATTTTAAAAAACTAGATTTTCCTGAGTTAACACCATGGGTGTAAATGCATCGAATCTAGTGTCTTTTAGACTATGAACCAGACCTAGACGGATGTGACATAACATACAGTGAGTTGGTGAAGTAAACTTCTATGAACCAGAAACACTTTGTGTACATTAGAGGTCTACCAGTCACACTACACCCCCACAATTCTCGCTGTTGTCGCTGTGTTGCGCTAATAGGCCATGCGCGCGCTCTAATTCATGAGTGCTCTAGAGATATGCCATAATCTCATACAAGCGGCCCCACTTGACACTCATATAGGTGATTTCATCAAGTGTATGCTTTGAATCATACACCACCCATAAGGGATATGAAAATCATTAAAAGCTTTTTAGCTTATCCTCTCAATAATGCAGTCTAGCACATCTCACACCATAGGAAGGGACAAAATTATTTGTGCTAGCAGAACTAACAAGTGACTTGTTTTTACCCATATGAACCTTCTTCATGGGATCTCCAATCACAAAGGTTGGGTTACTATCACTGTTAATTTCAAATTGACTTAAGTCTCATTCCCCTCGATGTTTCATATATTGGTTTCCTCCCAAGAGGCTTTGTCAGAGGATCGACCAAGTTCACTTCTGACTTCACATAATCAATTGATAGTGTTCCATTTTTTAGCAGCTGCTTTACCACATTATGCCTCAATTGTATATGTCTGTTTTTGCCATTGAAGGTCTTATTCTTTGCAATGGCTATTGCCGCTTGACAATCACAATGCATTGACACTGACGGTGTGGGTTTTATTCCTAAAAGAATATTTGCCAAGAAGTTCTTTAACCACTCAGCCTCACTACCAGCCAATTCCAGAGCTACAAACTCTGACTCCATAGTGGATCTTGCTATTATAGTTTGTTTGACTGATCTCCAAGTAACCGCTCTACCACCAAGTGTAAATACATAACCCCTAGTGGATTTTGTCTCATCTGAATCTGAGATCCAGTTAGCATCACTATATCCTTCTAATACAGCGGGAAATCCACTATACACTATACCATAGTTTATGGTACCTCTCAAATATCTCATGAGTCTAACAAGTGCAGCCTAATGATCCTGATTTGGACTATGAGTATATCTACTCAATCTCCCCACAACATATGCTATGTCTGGTCTCGAAAAATTCATTAAATGTAATAAACTTCCAATAATTTGGGCATACTCAGATTGAGCAACAGGATCACCTCTATTCTTTTTTAATTGTGAGTTAGAATCATAAGATGTACTCATTGGTTTTGAGTCATAATGACCAAACTTTCTAAGAAGTTTCTCTACATAATGTTCTTGGGATAGTGTTATACTATCACCCTTCCTTATGATCTTTACTCCTAGTATTACACTTGCTTCACCCATGTCTTTCATATCAAACTTAGATGCAAGAAAAGATTTTGTTTTTATCACAATATCATTACAAGTACCAAAAATAAGCATGTCATCCACATATAAACATATGATTACACATTCACCATTCATTAATTTAGTGTAAACACATTTATCAACTTCAATAGAAGTGAAACCATCATCAATCAAAATTTGATTAAATTTTTCATGCCATTGCTTTGGTGCTTGTTTCAAACCATATAAGGATTTGAGAAGTTTACATACTTTATTTTCTTGACCACGAATTACACATCCTTCAGGTTGTGTCATGTAAATTTTTTCTTCCAAATCACCATTTAAGAAAGCAATTTTTACATCCATTTGGTGAATAACAAGTTTGTAAATTGAAGCCAATGCTATTAAAATCCGAATTGAAGAAATTATGGTCACAGGGGCAAATGTGTCAAAATAATCAATATTTTGTTTTTGGGTAAAACCTTTTGTCACTAATCTAGCTTTGTATTTTTCAATCGAACCATTAGGATTATATTTCCTTTTAAAAATCCATTTGCAACCAATAGGTTTTGTACCAAGAGGTAAGTCAACCAAAATCCAAGTATTGCATTTTGAAATAGAGTCAATTTCGGTTTAATAAACTTCTTTCCAAAAATGAAAGCATCGAGAAGATGAAATAGCTTCAGAAAAAGTCAAAGGATCATTTTCAACGAGATAAGTATAAAAATCATTTCCAAAAGATGTCTCTTTTCTTTGTCTTTTACTCCTTCTCAAATCCTCATATGAGTTTTCACAATTATTTCCTAAAGAATTATTTTCTAAAGGTTGTTTATTTTCAGATTTCAAAGGAAATATATGTTCTAAAAATTCAGCATTTTTAGTCTCCATTATTGTATTATGATCAAGCACATCGCTTCGCAAAACAAGGAACCTATAAGTGCACTACGTTCAGTAACCAATAAACATACAATCGAAGTTTTGGTTCCTATTTTTCTTTTTTTGGATCATAGCATTACCTTAGCTAAACACCCTCACACTTTTAAATATTTTAAATTAGGCATATAACCTTTCCATAATTCATAGGGTGTTTTACCGCTTTTCTTATGAGGTATCCTATTTTGTAAAAAATATACGCTTAATAATGCTTCTCCCCAAAGATTATCGGTATTGAGGAACTAACTAGCATTGCATTCATCATTTCTTTTAATGTTCTATTTTTTCTTTCAGCAACACCATTAGATTCAGGTGAATAAGGGGGAGTTACTTCATGTATTATGCCTTCTTTTTCACAAAATTCATTAAACAAGATATATTCACCACCCCTATCAGATCTAACCCTTTTAATTTTTCTATTTAATTGATTTTCTACTTCTGCCTTATAGGATACAAACATTTCTAAAGCTTCATCTTTATTTCTAATTAAATAAACCTTAGTGTATCTAGAAAATTCATCTATAAAGGTCACATAATATTTTTTACCACCTCTAGTCATTGTATTTTTTAAATCTCCTAGATCGGTATGAATTAAACTAAGCAATTCAGATTCACGTTGTTGTACAGGTGGACAAGATTTTTTAGTTAATTTAGATTCTATACAGATATCACATTTATTTAAGCATGCATCACTAGTCGCAGAAATTAAACCAAGACATCGCATTTTCTTAATATAAGAAATATTAACATGTCCTAATCTAGCATGCCACATATCAACAGAATCAATCAAGTAAGCAGAAGAAGATGCAACTTTATTAATAATTTTAGAAATACTGAGTACAAAAAATCCTTGATCACTATAGCCCTTTCCCACAAAGACATTATTTTTTGTCATTACTATCTTATCAGATTCGAATGACACTTTAATCCCAGTTTTTCCCAATAATGATACAGAAATCAAATTGGCCCTAATATTAGGCACATGGAGTACATCATTCAAAACCAAGGTCTTCCCAGATGTGAGCTTTAGAAGAACTTTCCCTTTTCCCGAAACTGCAGCAGTACGAGAATCTCCAAGATACACAAGTTCTTCATCATCCCCTACAGAAGTGTAGGAGGTAAAAGCATCTTTGTTTGCACAAATATGCCTGGTAGCACCAGAGTCTACCACCCATTTGTTCACACTGGTCACAATGTTAACTTGAGAAACGACCGCAACAATAATATCATCTCCTTCGGCCAAATTTACATTCGGCTTAGGAGGATTGTCGTTTCTCACTCTATGCCTGCATTGAGGAGCATGATGACCTGGCTTTCCACAAACATAGCAAGCACCTTTCCTTTTGAAAGTGGGATTAGTAGTTCTAGGAAAGTGATCAGAAGACTTTTTGTTATGAACATACCTTTTTTTCGGTGGTTTATTTTGAACCAGATTTGCTCGAGAAGCCAAAGCCTTCGCCCTTGCAGCCTGACACTCTCTTCGGTTGGTATCTTCAATGATTATGTGTGTTATCAGTTCCGAGGGTGATAATTGCTTGTGCTTCAGCTGTTGCTTGTAGTCCTTCCATGACGGAGGCAGCTTCTCAATTAGAAGCCCAGCAACGAACTCGTCTGGGAGGGTGATGTTTTCAGCCTTCAGATCCTCCAATAGTTTATGGTATTCATTAATTTGTATTTTTATGTCCTTATCGTCAGTCATGGTATCGATAAATCCTTGAGAATGTTAGCTCGATCGTGGTGACAACTCCAAATAACACAAAGAAAAGAGTAGCCTGAGACGTGTGAGAATACACTGTCCTCAAGGATTTATCACACGGGTGCGCGAATCCCCCAGGATTCAACAGGCTCGTCCCGGTGATAACCAAGGTAACAGAATAGCAGAGTAATTTTTAGTGCAACTCAGGAAGAAGAAGCAGAGAAAGAAGAATAAGAGAGTATCTGTTAGGGTTTAGAGCATTTTTAATTTTTAAAAGCATTTAAAAAAGGTTTTGTGTAACAGATTATAAAACCCGTTAAACGTTTGAACGTTTGAACGTGTGAACGTGTCCCACCTCGGGTCTGCCTCACGTAAGAACGTGGCCAGCTCACGTAGGCACGTGGTCGTCTCACATCGGAACGTGACCGCCTCACGCCGGCACGTGTCCGCCTCACGCTGGAACGTGGGAGGTTACGGACGTGGGACCAAATCAAAAAACAAAATAAGAAAATTGACCTTTTCCGGATAAGGTTCATAAAAGATTAATAATTAGTTCAAAATAATTAAATAAAATAAACTGGAGCAAAAAACTTGTGAGGCCTCTTTATCGTGCGCGTAGGGGGGCAAATTGGATGATTTGCACTGACTTGGCCCAACCGAGGCCCAACCGAGGCCCAACTTGTGCGCGCGAGCTCATTCCTCTCACAAGCTTATCTAACAAACCCAAAACACAAGTTACCTTATAAACTCTTTAAAACTTTAAAGACTAAGCAATGTGGGACTTTTTGAAATATCACAATACAAAGCTAAAAGAAACAACATATATTACACCCTTTCTTTTTACTTGTAATAGTAGATATTTTTTTTTTATAGGTTGCTTCTTTTTTTTTTTAGGCAACCATACTGTAGTTGCCGGCCAGCCAATACTATTGTCGGAGTACTGTTCACCGCCAATACTGCGACCAGAGTATTGTTCACCACACCCCATTCGGGGGTATTGTTCGCAATGACATGTTAGGGTACTGTTCACTACACGTCGCTGAAGTATTGTTCACTACACAGAATCACCACCCCTACCCCACCTCCTTCACCATCTCCGTGAATCTTCCCACACTCAATCCCAACCATTCACTCAGCAAACCCAAGAGAACCATGCTCACCCGCACCACCTCCTTATCCCACTCCATCACCTTGTTCCTGCACACCTCAGGAATCTGGTGCAGTGCTGGGCTGCTCGTGGAATGCCTTCATGGCGACGAGGGTGCGACAAAGGAACTTCGGCGGGACGCCATGGTTGGTCACTCAGAAGAAACCGAACGTGCTGGCGAAGCGGCTGATCTGGTCAATGATGACGGCACGAGAGTCGTGGACGATGGAGAGGTCCACTGTGAGTATCTCAGATTCGGATTCAGGTCGAAGTTTGAGGTCAGATAGCATTTTTGGCAGGTGGACAAGGGAATCTGGTGCATTGTTAGGCTGCTTGTGGAACACCTTCATAGCAGTGAGGGTGCGGTGAAGGATCTCCAACGATATGCTGTGGTTGGTCACTTGGAAGTTGAGCATGTTGGTGGCGTGATGGCTTTGGTGCATCCGGCGTCATCTCCTGACGTGGAATTTGTGATCAAAACCAAAAAACTAGACAAGCAGGTTTCCATTAATAAATCAAAGTCATTGTTGTTTTTTTAACATTAATTCATTAGTCCAGATTCAAGGTACATGATGCACCCTAATTTAAAGGGTACATTGTAGAATTGACCTGAAAGATTATAGAAGAGAATATTTCTTACTAGGAAAGAAAACAAAAAAAAAATGGAGATAAGAATGAACACATATTTTTTCTTTTTAATTTGTTTACTTAGAGAGTAATTTTTTTCTTGATAGATAGTGAAAGAGCACTAGATATGAGCTTTTTATTTTCACTATTTTTTTTTCACGTTTGAATTTGGATTTTCTAATTTCTTTAAGTGCTGGCTGTTTTTACTCATTTTATTTGTTTAATGAATATTGAAATTTTATATAAATATGTCTAATTTAATTTGTATGTATTATTATTATTTTAAAGATAATTATATTTTGTAAAAAATAAATTTGCTTAAGACATGAAATAGACAAATACATATAAATATTAAATTAAGACTTTGTTATTAAAATATTAATATACAATAAAAATAAATGAAAATATTCCATAAATTTTACTGGTGGCATAGGCTAGTAACTAATAAGACATATTAGGAGAACTAATTTTGTTTAAGATTTATTTCAAACAGGTTTAACTCTGAAATTGTTGAAATATTTAGTTATACCTCGTGATAGTTGCTATAACATGTCGCTTTGGCCGAGTGGTTAAGGCGTGTGCCTGCTAAGTACATGGGGTTTCCCCGCGAGAGTTCGAATCTCTCAGGCGACGATTTTAGCAATTTTCATTTTTCAGTGCTTTACATCTTTTGTTCTTCATCTACTGTCATAATCAATGGGCCGGGCCGTGTAGCTTCTCTTCTTTTAACTTCTCTGACAACCCACTAGTGACCGATCCATAAACGATATGGATATTAAAATGCATGGATAATTTACTAGTGGGCTGAGCTCATTTTTTTTTTTTCATTTGGGTACACTGTTAGTTGTTATTTATATTTCAACTAGAAGGGTACCTATCAATCCATATTTTTTTTTATTTATTTATGTAAATTATTCATATATAAATCATAAATTACTAGTAGGTTTTCCTCTTAATAAAAAATGTTAAGAGGGAGAGATGAGAGACATAAAAGAGCGAGAGATGAGCTATGTAAAACAAAATGACAACAGAAAATTAAAGTTTGAGACAAAAGGGGCAACCCCTTTATTAAGTAGTATAAATATTCTTTCACCATTCAAAGTTTCGAACGAAAAAAAAAAATTGGCTTCAACCTAAACCCTAAACCAAGGTTCAAACATTTTGTGTGTTAATAGAACGAACAAATTTTTTATCACTGTAACAATTTCACTGAATTTAACCCAGGTTTCATTTCCCTGATTTTGACCATGAACCAATTTATTTAACAAGTAAACAAATTTTGTTATTTAACAATCACCTTATTATTTTCAGTCTTTTTTTCCTCCCTCAACTTCTCGTTCTTCATACACCGAAACAGGTATAGCCTTATTTTCAATTTCTTTCTAGCTAGATACAAAGTAAAAGTCTCAGATTTGGTTTGTATCAGTCTCACATGATTGACAGTTGTTCTGGACCAAGCATAGAGTCCATGAATCTGGAACAACCTGACCCGTTAGGTTAGCACCCTAACATTACTGTGCGCGTGAAGCAACATATGTGCAAGGCGTAATCCCCTCAACAAGAATCAACTCTCATCATGCCCCGCATAAAGAGGGGAATCATGACAAAGAATAACGGTTTCCACGATTAAGGGGGATAACACTCAATACATATTGAATACTCAGATATTTCACACCATAAAAATACTCATATATAAAGGTACTTAGCAAAAGGACAAATGTATGACCTAATTCCCAAAATACAATACCCTCCTTGCACAGTGACTGACATGAGCGTTAGAGTGTCTTTTGTAGGTACTCACGCCCTAACTCCATTGTTGTTGCCACTGCGCCACAGAGGGATCCACCATCTTCTAACTTCTTAGGTAATCTTCAGAACCTAGTTCTGAAAATTGGCGTCGTTTGTGGGAGTACGATAAATTTCTACTTCCAACACAACCATCAACGCTTCCATCTCAGCTATCAATATGGTTAACACAAGGAGGAGGTAAAATTTAACTGATCAAAATCGCGTTTCTACTGCGCACAACCCACCGTCTGTAAATCCTCATCCAGTATTCATCCCTATTGCTGATGAACCAGTCCTGAGACCAATCGTGGCTCAACTAGAACCTAGGCAGGACGGATAGGAAACTTCTTTCACTAGAGAGAATCTCCCTCTCCTTCCTTGAGAGTTCTTGCGAGGCATTGTCTCGATCCACAAAGGGCGCCTTCTGAAGATGCTGGATAACAAGTGTCAGTGTTGTAACGCCTTAGTGATTGTGCTGAGAACGAAGCTTAGTCTCGCCCAATTGGATTTGACCATCGAAAGCTATCCAAAGCAGAACTGCTCTCTCTCATTAGACTCCAAGATGAGTGACGTCAGCAACAAGACAAAAGAATTCACAACCTGGTATGAGCTCCCAACCAGGACCATGATGGTGAAAATCGATCTTTGAAAAGGGATCACAAAAATAAAAGAGACGGACTTCACGTAGACAATCGCCTCCCAGAGAATTCTAGGATCACAGATCCTGGTTGCAACGCTGAGCTTGCCCACATAAGAGAATAAGAAACCAGACTTAGAAGCTCGGTTTCTCATAACTAACCATTCTTCGATGAACTGATGGCGTACGAGATCCCTAGGCATTTTAAGTATCCCACCAATATCGAAACCTATGATGAGACCTCAGACCCTCAGGAACATCTAGACATTTACGTCTCTGTGCTCTTATTTGCTGGGGGCAATGATTCTCTCATGTGGTGAGCTTTCCCCATGTCACTGAAGAAAGTTGCCTTAAGATGGTTCACCACTTTAGCCCCAAAGTCTGTCACTAATTGGGAGGGCCTGTCCTCAAGATTTTTGTTGTATTTCACCACCAGCAAAGTGCAGCCCAAATCTATTTCATGCATCGCCCAGATCAAGCAAGGAAAAGAGGAGTCTCTCTGAGACTTTATATCCCGATTTAACAAGAAGATCGTGAACATACGAGACTAGGATGAAAGACTCGGATTGTTCTACACCAAAGAAGGACTCCGTCCAAGACACTTCTCCTTTTCACTTGCGAAGAAGGAGCCTAAGGCCATGGACGAGTTTCACGCCCGTGCAGACAAATACATCAATGTTGAAGATGTTTTCTGGCCTAGGAAGCATCTTGAGAAAGATGATGCTAAATTCAAGTCCGGGGAGCAGTCAAATCAATAGGGTCAGAATTCGACGCCATTTCTCAAGGGAAAATACGAAAATTACATACCCCTCAATACACCATGAGCTCAAATCTACCAGGAGGTCATGACCACTGAGCTTTGAGATACGTAGAGACCTCTTCCTATAAAGAAGCCGAGAGACAAGTCCAAGCATTGCACTTGGCATAACAGTCATGGTCACGGCACGAAGGACTATACCAACCTTCATGATGAAATTGAGTCCCTCATCCGAGATGGTCGCTTAGGCCGATATGTGGGCAAAACCTAGAATAACGATCAGAGCAGAGGCCGTTACAAGAAGCAGAGTTATAGCCCCCAAAGTCTTTCTCCTCCCTACTGAAGATGTTTTCTGGCTAGGAATGACAATCTTAGTCCACATTCACCTTGGGCTAAAACCTAAAATCCAGACAGGGTGCAACCTCAGAATGACAACCAGGAGGATAATCGTCGTCACGCTGAAGTGACCCAGATAATCATGTAATGCTTTATAATTGTTACTTCTACCGTGTAAAAAAATTAATAATCTTTGGCCATCAATAAATCAGTTGTTTTTCCAACTGTTGTCTCATTTGAAGCCAGTACCACAACTGAGACCTTGAGTCCACGGGTATTTTGGCTCGGTGTAATTTGAAGTTGGTTCGTTGGTCGTGACTTTGAGTCCACGAGTACTCCAGTTTGCCACAGCCCCCAAGGTCACCATGCTTAGCGAGGTCCGAGGAATATAAGGTTTGAAAAGAATTAGCTATTCCGATATATTTCCAAGGTGACCAAACTGGGGAATCCACTTGAACACCTCTAGGGTCAAATAGCACATTCAAGGGTTTTCACCCGTACCTTTTTGAGTCGAACCTTAACCCATAAGCCAACAAGGTTTATAGAGGTTAAGCGCAACTAATCGTAGCTTGGGATAGTAGACCCTACACCACTAGGCTACCGTGTCTCATTTTCCAAATTGACCCATAGACCTAAAGGGTTTAGCGTGGTCAAGTATTCTTAAATGAACCCAACCACCGAGATTGAGTTTTGAACTCATCTCAATCGGGCAATCGAATGTTCATCAAACTAAACTAACTCATTCACCGAGATCGGGTTTCGAACTCATCTCGGTCAAGCATAGGAGTATTCGTCAAACTAAATGAACCCAACTGTTGAGATCGAGTTTTGAACTTATCTCGATCATGCACACAAGATTTCATCATGGAAACAAAGACCAAGATCGAGTGTCAGACCCGTCTTGAGTAAATCCCTCACAAGCAAATACCAAGATTCGGCGTTGGACTTGTCTTAGAATTACAGAAACAACTACGCAACATAAAGAGCTACTGACATTAAGCAAGACATTGAGTGAAAATTCAAGAAAGCAAGTTTATTACTATTCACATTCCAAACATCATCAACTTTACAAGAAGAACTCGCGAGTTACTCTCGTGCAAGATTGCCCCTATGAAGGAAGCCAATAAGGTAGCTCGGTCAAGCACTGACCATGACCACCTCAACAGTTCCTCAAAATGAAAGCAACCATATTTTCCTTGATTAACATGAGGAGAAGGCTTCACAACCCTACACTTCCTAAACACCCATACGCACCCATGGTATGGCAACAATTAGGGGAGCAGAGAAGAAAGAGTGGTAAAACCCCTCCACGCCTCACATGAATTACAATAGAGACCATGGACCATCCCAGCAACAGTATGAACTTTTTCTGTTCCTGTATATGCCGAGAAAGAAAGACTTATATTGTTTGAAGACGCATTGACCAAGTCACGTATAGCAGTTTCTTGGCCCTCACCGAACCATTACGTCTAGAAAGAAAGGCCTCCGCCAAGAGAATGCGCAAGGAAAAGGGAATGCCTTTAAGAATTTGGGGAAGAAGAAGAAGATGGCCTTAGAAGGGGATATGACCCTCCACACGCTCACAAGTAGAAAAATATGTCATTCCTCGAAAGAGACCCACTTTCAAGCACAGCCAGAAATAAAGAAATAAGTGATAACCCTACTGTAAACATTATCTATTTATAGAGGGAATAATGCGTTCTGATTGGCTCCCAAAAGGTGAACTAGTTGCATGTTTGAAGCCATGTTTAATTGGTCTTTCCCTATGATTAACCACCAAGGCAGTAGGTAGTTGGGAAGTAGCAAAAAACTGTTATTGTCATTAAAGCGGTTTAATTCTTAATAAATGCAAAACAACGATTCCTAATAGTGGAAACAGGTCAGGCCGGGTCTTGCCTTAAACAGGCCTGACCTGTATCTCAATTATAAGGTCTAAGCTTGTCATGTGAGCCTGTAATAGGTCGATTTTTAAAGTCTGACCTGAAAGCCTATTTAAAGGCCTACTTTTCAACGAGGCCTTTAAATAGGCTAACAAGCCTACTTTTAAATTGGCCAACAAGCTTTTATATATGCTAACAAGTCTACCTTTAAATAGGCTAACAAGCTTTTACATAAGTTAACAAACCTACATTTAAATAGGTCAATATGTCTTTACATAGGTTAACAGGCCTAAGCCTTGAAATAAGCTAATAGGCCTATTCAATGCCAATAAGCATTTGTTATAACTTAACACTCATATTTTAATTTTATAAATACTCACAACTTTCTTACTCTAGTCTTTGGTCGATGTGGGACTTAGAGATATACTAAATTGAAAAATTTTGTAACTTGATATATCTCCAAGTCTCACATCGACTAAAGACCAGAGCAAGAAAGTAGTGAACATACATAAAAGTATGAGGTGAATGTTAATTTATTATTTTCATTATAATAAATATATTACATTAAACATGTTGATAAATATATTATTTCTATTCTAACTTACTAACTTAGGTTTTAGTTACTAATTTTTATTAAAATCTAATTAAAAAATATATTAATATATTATAATAAATTTTGTAATTATAATTATAATTTATAATTATTATAATAATATATATTATATTATATATATATAGTTAAACAGTTATGCAGTGTCTATCGGGTTTAACAAACTTATTAAATGACCTGAGACCTGACCTTTTTAGTTAAACAAACTTTTAAAAAAGTATTGGCCTAACTTATTTAGTAAACAAGTCAAGCCAGGTCAGGCCTCAAGCAGGCTAGGCCATAGGCTCCTGATGAACAGTTTGACCTATTTACATCCTTAACGGTTCTTAAGTAAACACAGACTGCTAAGAACCGCCGAATAAAAGCAATTCAAAGGGCAATGTGTAGAACGTTCAAAATTGAAACGACGTGTAGCGTTCGAGAACATCCTAACTAGGATCACAAACCCTTAACAAGATACCATAGTATAACAACACCATGGATCTTAGTCCTAATCTGAGGTACATTCACAGACCCCACAAGATATACATGGGGGTAACTTACTACCTACCCTGGACAACAATATGATGACTTAAGTAGAGTGATCCATCACAGATCCCAACCTTACTCATTGACCTCAGGAGCTTGCCATGATACATCACGAACCTCGGCCATCTGAAGAAAACACCGCAAGATCCTACGTTGACATTACGACTCGGATCCCCTTTGTTCATCGCGCGTTGTGTGCTCTTATTGAACTCGTATCTTGACACTTAATTGTATCATCAAAATGCCAAGCTGGGGTTGGTACACATAAAATACACTAAGAGCAAGTGCGCTCTATCACAAAATAGTATAAGACTTGAGTCTCGATTGTCGATCCCACAAGAAATAAGAAGTAATTATTAGTTTCGCTAAACTCTTAATTATTTAGACAATCATAAATGTAAGAGAAATTCAAACTAAAATCAAATAACAAATAAAGAAGAAAGATGAACAATCAAATACTATAGAGAGAAATCAATTAGAGAAAAACTAGGGCATAAGGTTCACTTGAATCCAATTAATCAGATTTTCATTCATTTATGATGTTAGGTAATTCTCTTACTAATATGTTAATATTCTCTTAATTGTTATTGAATCACAATGGTCATAGATAAATAATACTATATTCCTAAATTAAATCACCTATTTGGTCATTTAGTTCAATTAACTAGGAATGCATTCGACCTCAATTTAAGAGATGAACTAACATAATCGTTAATTCAATTAATAAAATAAATTGATGTTTGGTCATCCACTAATCTAATCATAGGTTTATTATATAGGTCCACTCATTGGTTGTGGATGGTTACCGGTCAAACAATGAATTAAAACATGCCAAAAGTGATCAAGTCTTGATAATAATTCAAACAATATAATAGACCCAAAAGAAATTAACTTAATTAAATTCGAAATCAAACCCAATTAATCAGGAAAACAAGATCTCCCATAGTCCTAGCTATGAGATTAGTTACTCATGTTCAATAAAAAAACTCACCACAATACAAATCCATAGAAAGAAAAACCCAAAGAAATGGGAAAAACTAGGAGGAAGAGAAATCAAAAGCTCTTTTATAGAGATTGTGATCTTCAAGAATGTCGTTCTCCCTTCGTAGTCGTCCTCCAAGGATTTGTAGCAATTCTCTCTTTTGATCTTTCTCTCAAAGTCTGTCTTCTCTCTCTCTAATTTTATGCTGGATGATCTAAACCAAAGAGACCTCCTTTGCTAAACTTGTTTTTTCCCTTTTTATAAAAAATTGACAGTTTTTTGTATATGATTTGCATGATTTTTCTTACCATTCAAATGATCAAATTTGCCCTCGATCTCAATAAAGAAGTTTTAGGATTTTTTGTTATCTTTTCAATGCCGCAAACGATGCATCGATCTGATCTTTATAGCCCAAGATATAGTCTAATTACTAAAACATGATCACAAGAGTGCAAGAATCTGAATTTACAACAAACTTTATCTCTTTTAGAATTTTTATCCAATCTTCAATCTAATCTCTATTTAAGATTTTGCATCCAATTAGAACTTTAATTAGTATTTAAGAATATGATAAAAATCCTTCAAATATCTATCTTCAAGAATTTCCTATTTTTGCACAAAATCTTATTATTTATCCTGAAAATTCAAATATGACTAGGTGAAGAAATAATTATTTAAAAATAAATTAAAAAAAAATAAACAAAAAATAATTAAAAATTAATTAAAAATCCTAATAAATAAACTCAAAAAAGAGTGTATTTAACACTCATCAAATACCCCCAAACTTGAACAATTAATTGTCCTCAAGCAAAGAGTAGGAATCAAAAACAAGATTAAACTTAGTATCCAGAAACATAAATTAAGGAAAATTTTACAATTAATGAATTCAATCAAGTTCAGCAATCAAATCCAATCCAATAAGATCATTTAGCACTTAAAATAATTAGAGGCTTAGGTCTAGCTTGCATATTTTCTCCTTACCAACTAATTGAGGTCACTCATCTTTTCATTGCTCAAGTGTTTAAGAACAAAGAGATCACTCCAGTTTCTCTTGAAAAATGCATTACCATAGGCTTGGTTATCAATCTCATCTCTACTTCCAAGTTCACATACAATACTAGAATCAAGATGGCATCATTTGGTTGTAACGGGGCCAAGGGGAAACAATGAAAGGTATGAAAAAGATAAAAAAAAGGTAAATAATGTTTATGGATAAATTGATATAAAACAAAATCAGGTTGAAAAGATGATAAATAAAACATAAGCACAAGGGTATAACAGATTCTCACTTTCAACCCAATATTCTCATTATTCTTCACCAACAATCATTTTCTTTCTTTTTCCTTTTTCTATTATTTTGGTCTTTTTTTTTTTACAATTCAACCCTTGAAGACAAAATCAACCCTTAATGAATTTTCAATTAACACATCAGTTACTCCAAAGAATCCAACCTAATTATTCAATTAGGTATCCAAAGAACTCAAATCCAGATTCGAATGGGCTAATTAAGGGATTATTTTCTCAATGCAACTCTGGAAGTCAAAAAAGAATTAAGCCTAATTACCCTAATCATGTTGAAGTATGTATATGAACTAATTAAAGTTTCAAAGAGATATCAAAGTAAGTTCTAGCACACATTAATCAAGAGAAATCTTACTCTAAAAGAAAAATAGGATTTTGTTTAAGAAAAATCCAATTATTAAAGTTCAAAACTTATTTTCTGGCTAAGTTAATAGAGAGAACAAATGCAAGCAGACATGACTAATTTTCAATGCTAAATTTCACTTTAGTGAAATGAAAAAGATTGCTTTGCACAATATCAGCTCATGATCAATGGATTCTCCTATTAAACATATCTCTATCAGCTCAGTATTAATTTAAGAAATTAACACACAATTCATGTTTGATTACTAGCAATTTTCAAGTGTTCATCGATTGCACAAAAATTTTAAAAGTAACCCCCACACTTAAGATAAACTTTGTCCTCAATGTGAAAAAATAAAATAAAAATAACAAAACAGAGGATAATGAGACTTCCCTGAAAATTAAACACAAGATCACGAAGGAGGTGAGGGAGGTGGAGCCTAGGGGAGGTGTGTAGCCATGAGCTCAAACATCTGGTTCAACTGAGCGGCGACATGTTGTCGAAAACTACGCAAGAAAAATAAGAAGTGTCAAGATATTTTTTTTTATTTTTTTATATATAGGAAAAGCAAAGCAAAAATTTAAAAATCAAATACAATGATAGAAACATAGGTTGCCTCATATGAAATGCTAAGTTATAGTCATTAGCTTGACTATGGGCTAGTGTCATGCTTAGGTGATGCCGATAGAGTGGTGCTCAGTCCCCACTCATTCTTTATAGTGCTTCACTCTCTGGTCATTAATCAGGAATGTCTTATGGTTTCTTTACCTCAAGCACATCGTACGATAAAATGCAAAAATCTCATATAATCCACACCCTTTTGACCAAAACTTACTAGGAAGACGACGAAGACGTGAATTAAAGACAAGAATTTTATCCACAATCTTAAACGCACGCTGCTTGATGCACTTGTCATGCCGCTTCGTTAGTCTCTTCTTACAGAACTTGGCATTCTCAAAGTTGGAAGCAGCCTTGGGCAAAATCTTTTCTGGCATATCATCAGTTACAGATTCCTACAGATGTGAAAACACAGCACTATCCGCAACATCAATAGCATCTATGTGATTACATGAATCAAAGGAACTAGAATTTTTGACGGGATTAAAATCATTAAAAACTACTTCCTTATCATTTAATCGCAAGGTTTATTTCCCTTAACAGACATCAATCATGATATTTTCGGTGGTGAAAAATGGGCACCCAAGTATGATTGGGATCTCTGAGTCCTCCTCCATGTCCAACACAATGAAATCTGGTGAAAAAAATAAATTTGTCCACCTTCACCAAAACATTCTCCAATACACCACGAGAATAAGTGATGGATCTATCAGCCAACTGCAGGAAATGTTAGTAGGCTTGGGTTCCTGCATCCACAATTTATTAAAAATAGATAAAGACATCAAATTAATACTAGTACCTAAATCACATAATGCTTTCTCAAAATAAGAATTACCAATTGAGTAAGGAATAGTAAAACTCCTTGAATCTTTTAATTTTGGTGGTAGCTTCTTCGAAAGAATGGTGGAGCACTCCTCATTTAGACATATTGTTTCAATTTCTCAAGTTTGCATTTTTTTTTTGTATATATTTCTTTCAAGAACTTTGCATACTTGTGCATTTGAGAAATGACTTCAATAAACGGAATATTAATTTGTAATTTCTTAAACATCTCTAAGAATTTAGCAAATTGCTTGTCTGGCTGAGTGTTCTTGAGCCTTTGAGGGAATGGAATAGGGGGCATCTGTGGCTCACTTACCTATACTGCGGAGGGTGCTTCACTTGCCTTCTTGTTGTCCACAGTAACTGAATCATCAAGAGTATTTCCATGCTCTTATATTCCCTTCTCTTTTTTCTTGAAAAGTTCCCCAAGCTCCTTGCCACTTCTCAGGGTAATAGCATTGACCCATTCCTTCGGATTAGGCTCTGTAGTACTAGGCAATGTTCCTAGTACCCTTTCTGACATCAAGCTTTCCAACTGGCTAATCTCAGTTTCTATGCTATTTATTTGGCCCTCTAAATTTTGCATGTACTTCATTATAAAGTTTTTAAAACTTTGCTTCTCTTCAGGTGCTTGAAAACCTGGGGGTGGTTGTGGAGCTCGCTGATGGCTTCGTTGATTACCCTGTTGATTTACCCATTTGAAATTAGGGTGGTCCCTCCAAATTGGATTATACGTATTGGAATATGAATTGTACTGTTGCCGGTTGGAATTATCAATAACATTTGCTACTTCGGGCTCAGGGGCAAAATGACTACCAACTTGACAATTTGAAATGTTATGTCCCTATCCGCGACATGCTTCACATATGATTAGTGGAGCTGCACTATTTGTTACCATGAGAGTCTCAACCTTTTTTGTCAATTCTTCCAATTGACTTAAAATGGAAGTAGAGGAGTTAACAACATGCACACCAACTTGTTTCTTAGGCATCTGACGCTCATTTTTCCATTGATAGCTGTTAAGCGTCATTTCTTCAATCAATCCATGGATTTCAGTCGGTGTTTTCCTCCAAATTGTACCTCTCGCGATAACATCAATTAGTAAACGATTGACAAGCGACAAACCATTATAAAAAGTCTATACCTACTGCCATACAAGCAATCCGTGATGTGGACATCTCCTCAACAATTCTTGAAAACGTTCTCAAGCTTTGTAAAGAGTATTCATTTCAAACTGCACAAAAGAAGAAATATCATTCCTTAACTTAGTAGATTTAGAAGGAGGAAAATACTTAGCCAAAAATTATTATGTCAATTGATCCCATGTGGTGATAGAACTCCTTGGTAGTGACGTTAACCATTAACTCGTCCTGTCCTTAAGAGAAAAAGGAAAGAGTCGCAATCAGATTGCATCATTTGTCACCCTATTATACTTTATAGTATCACACAACTGTAAGAACTTGGCCAAATGTTGTTTTGGATCATCTGAAGGTAATCCACCAAACTAAACAGAAGTCTGAATCATGGATATCATCAATGCTGGTTTGATCTCAAAGTTGTTGGGTGCCACTACTGGTCATATAATGCTCCCTTCGTATCCTTCAACTTTGGGCATGGAATACTCGAGCATTGTTCGCTCCACTAGGGTAGCTCATTCTTCACGATTCCCCTCAATTGTTTGTCTCTCTATCTTCCTTATTTCTTCTTTAGCCACAACTTCAGTATTAGATTGCATCCTTAACCTACAAGTTGTTTTCTCAATTTTTGGATTAAATGTCAGATTAGGATATTGAGAACGAGTAAGCATAAACAAGAAATATAAGTAGTGAGATAAAGTGATAAACAAAATTTAAAATAAAATAAAATAAAATAAAAATGCATCTAAATTAACTAGAGCTTTTTGCCTATAATATTACCAAACTTATTTCTCGGTAATCGCGTCAAAAACTTAGTATGCATAAAAAAATACTAAGAACAAGTGCACTCTATTGCAAAGTAATATAAGATTGAGTCTTAGTTGTCGATCCCACGAGGAATAAGAAGTAATTATTAATTTCGTTAAACTCTTTGTTATTTAGACAATTGTAAGTGTAAGAGAAATTCAAAATAAAATCAAATAACAAACAAAGAAGAAAGATGAACAATCAAATAATATAGAGAGCAATCAATTAGAGAGAAACAAGGATGCAATGTTCACTTGAATCTAATTAATCAGATTTTCATTCATTTATGATGTAAGGTAATTCTCTTGCCAATATTTTCTTAATTGCTATTGAATTACAATGGTCATGGATAAACAATATTTTATTCCTAAATTGAATCACTTATTTGATCATTTAATTAACTAGGAATGTATTAAACCTCAATTCAAGAGATGAAGTAACATAATCGTCAATTTGATTGATAGAATAAATTGATGCTTGGTCATTCACTAATCTAATCTTAAGTTTATTATATTGGTCAAGTCATTGGTTGCGAATGGTCATCGGTCAAACAATGAATTAAAAGATACCAAAAGTGATCAAGTCTTGACAAGAATTTAAACAATATAATAGACCCAAAAGAAATTACCTTAATTAAATTCAAAATTAAACTCAATTAATTAGGAAAACAAGATCTCTCATAACCCTAGCTATGAGATTAGTTACTCATGCTCAATAAAAAAACTCATATCACAATATAAATCCATAGAAAGAAAAACCCAAAGAAAGGGGAAAAACTAGAAGGAAGAGAAATCAAAACCTCTTTTACGGAGATTGTTATCTTCTAACCTTCAAGAATGTCATCCTCCATTTGTAGCCATCCTTTAAGGATTTGTGGCAATTCTCTCTTCTGATCTGTTTCTCAAAGTCTGTCGTCTCTCTCTCTAATTTTCTATTGGATGATTTGAACCAAAGAGAGCTCATTTGCTAAACTCGTTTTCCTCATTTTATAAAAAAGCTGACAACTTTTCGTATTTGACTTGCACTATTTTCCTCACCCTTCAGATGACCGAATTTGCCATCGATCTTAACAAAAAAAGTTTTAGGATTTTCTGTTATCTTTTCAATGACGCAAACGACACCTTGATTTGATCTCTGTAACTTAAGATATTGTCTAATTACTAAAACATGGTTAGGAGAATGCAATAATCCGAATTTGCAACAAACTTTATTTCTTTGAGCATCCTTATTCAATCTTCAATCTAATCCTTATTTAAGATTTTGCATCAAAATAGAACTCTAATTAGCATATAAGAATAAGATAAGAATTCTTCAAATATTTATTTTCAGGAATTTAATTTTTGCAAAAAATCTGATGATTTATCCTGAAAATTCAAATATGACTAGTTGAATAAATAATTATTTAAAAATAAAAATAAACAAAAACTAAATAAAAATCAATTAAAAATCCTAATAAATAAACTCAAAAGATGAGTATATTTAACACTAATCAGGGAGCAACTGTTCTGAACCGAGCATAGGGTCCATGAATCTAAAGCAACCTGACTCGTCAAGTTGACACCTTAACATTACTGTGTGCGTGAAACAACATATGTGTCAAGCGTAATCCCCTAACAGAAATCAACATTCATCATGCCCTGTATAAAGAGGGGAATCATGATAAGGAATAACAATTTCCGTGATTGAGGGAGACATCACTCAATAGGTACTGAATGCTTAGATATTTCACACTCTAAAAACACTCATATATAAAGGTACTCAGCAAGAGGACAAATGTATGACCTAATTTCTAATACACACTAACTTCCTTGCATAGTGATTAACTTGAATATCGGAGTGTCTTTTGCAGGTACCCACTCTCTCACTCCATTGTTGCTGTAGTTGCGCCATAGAAAAATTCATCATCACTTACTTTCTCAAATAATCCTCATAACCCAATTCTGAACAACAGTATTACTATATTACACTAGACAAATTCCAGTCTGCATTCTCATCTAGCTAGTGCGGTTGCATGTTAGCTTCAAAAGTCAAAACTATATGATATGAGAACATATAGTAAGATAAAGACAAGGAAAGTATAACAGATTACGGTGAAAATACAAACTACACCTACTCTCAATCGAAATAATTAATAAAAACACGTTAGTTATTGTATGGGACGTGAAGATTCTCATGGGAAATGATATCGAAAAGCACTACCCCCATTCCTTATCTTTCTGTCGACGAGCCAACTTTTTTTACTTGTCCTTTTCAATTTAAGTTGCTTTAAATTCACTTCATGATAATTATCCTATATTCTATGGCAAATTTTTCGTTGCACTGATCATTTCTCAATATAATAATTATATTTAGTTATCTCTTAAGACTTGAAATCAAAGCTGAAGTTATAATTACTCTTAGACTTCAACCATTTAGCTTAACTAACTTCCATATAATATGATGAGCCCTCAACAAAATAAAATTAATCTGATTGAGTATCCCTTAACCGTGATTTTTCTGCCAAGTGGACTTACTTTTATGATTAATTAAGCCCTCCAAGTATATATACAATCATGAACACAAATCTAATTGCTTCCAAAACTTTTTTTTTTTTATCAGGTATCCTAAAAGTATTATTGTAAAACTAACCCTAAAACGCGACTGAAAGACTCTTCCAACAATTATCTTCTCTGGAGTTTGCTTCCAAAACTCCAAGAGTAGAATCAGTTAGTATTATACGATCTTTAATGGCATTCGATTTGAAAAATGGGGATGGGGAAAGAGAGTTTCTATTAAAAGTACTGTACGTGCATATTACAAACTTGTCACCAATATCAGTACATTCTTTTGTACATCTCACGACTCAGGTAACTACGATATATATCACTATAAGTAGGAGTACTATCTCCACAAAAGTTGAACAAAAAAATAACGTATAACAAAATAATCTATTCACATCTCTTTTTACATGCATCGCATATTATTGTCATTAACTACACTGGTTTCCGAGATAAGAAGTGATTCAATTACACAAAGTAACTTGCAAGACTAATTACACGACCACCAATGGATACACAGGAGTGTATGCTTGACTTTTATTTCAGACCTACCTGCTTTTTGATCTGTGAATTTGCTCCTTTGGTATAATGGCAAAAATACAAATGTTACAAGGTTCTAAGGAGATCACCCGGTGTGCTAAGGTTCATAGGTTATGGAGGTTTTGACTAGCCAAAACCCTATATATAAGATTCAAAGAAAAATATATATGGGAATGGAGAACAATTATTGGATCAGAATGAAAAATCAAGAAATGGAAAGGAGGAAATATCTTTCATCAAGTCCTCCAAGTCCAACTCTCCCATGGTTGTTAACTCTTCTTGAAATAAATTCTCCACCCCAGCCTTATTTTCAGCTCTATTATTGTTGCTAATATTGCAGTTACTAAGGATACTGTTTATGTCATCAAAGTCACTATTGTTAGTTTCTCTCTTGCACATACTCTCCACTCTCTGGTTATGATTAGTAGTAGTGCTAACACTCTCTAGAGGAGGAATAAACATATCCCCTTCTACCCCAATATTTACACTCCCAAAGACTCCATTTTCTAAATAAAAACCTTTGTTGTTAACTCCAGTGCTTTGTGAGAAGCATGGCCCTGTACCGTTGAAGTATCCTCCAGCTGCTGGCATGTTTAGTCCATGCTCCAAAATAGGCAACCTGTCAATATTCGTGGTATTGAGAACTGAGGTTTGCATTGATGGTGATGCAGATGAAGTGAACATAGGCACGAAGCCTGCATGTTGATGTTGCGCAGAAATAAACCCTCCCATATTGAGGTCTTTATTAGGCTCAAACGAGGACTCGCTTGCATTTGGTGAGGTTGAGGTTGTGGTCGTGGACGACAAGTTCTTGAACCTTTTCTTTATTGTTGAATTCCAAAAATTCTTGATTTCATTGTCAGTTCGGCCAGGCAACCGCGTCGCTATTTGTGACCATCTTTGAAAGTGAAACATATAAAGATGTCAACTCAATACATTATACATAGCACAAATTAATTTGAAATATACAGGTGAATAAATGTTTCTTTCCATCGATAGCTATAAAGGAATGCTTTGCATGGAAGCTAATAAAAACTTTTAAACAATACAGATATGGAGTGTCTTCAACTCGAAGTCCTTATTTCCTATATTCAACGCATGCTATTTTTTGAACTTTGAAATATGTGTGCACATGTCTTGGGACTAAGGAGAGCGAGATTTTGACATTCAAAGACCTAAATGTCCTTTCCAAGTTTTCTCTGTCCTTTGCAAACAATAGATGTCTTCATAATGGAAGGTTCTACAATACCCTTAAGGGATATAACTGTAATCTTAAGTGATGTAACATAACATATAATTAATTCAGTGAAATAATAATTATAATACTTAAGTATTATAATCATTATATAATTGAATTAATTATATTTTATGTCACATTTTTTAAGGATACTAATATCACTTAGGAGTGTCATAGTGTTACACAGAAGAATAAGTACTATTAGCATACTACTATATGGTTAGGTATGCATAGTGTGTGTTTCTGGACTAAGGGTTTTTGCAATTAAAAAAATTGAAGTTGAGAAATCTTGAAATTTTGTAATCACAAGTTTGGTAACTTACAAATAGTACCATTTTAGAATTCATTCTTCTTTTTTGCCGTTCCAACACTACTATATATCTATCACTCTTCCAGAAAAGATAGTGGCTAGCTTCTTTAAGGATATTACTTGGATTTACATAGTGCATATGTGAAAATATGTATGAGCTCAGTGAGTCAGTGGCTGAGTTCTTTACAGAAGAAATAAAAGTTTAAAAAGCATTATGATATACTATCTGCTAGAGCAGTACAGTTTAATTATCAGACCTTCTTAATGTTAATGATGCATGGATCAGAATTTGGTAATTAATTAAGATGGATACAGTTATAGGTGATGGATCGAAAAGATAGATAGACCTGTTGCCAAGAAGGGAATGCAAATGGATGATGAGTTCCTCTTCTTGGGGTGAGAATGCACCTCTTTTAAGATCAGGCCTCAAGTAATTGATCCATCGAAGCCGACAACTTTTGCCACACCTTTGCAATCCAGCATTTCTAGCCACATCGCTCCAACAACCTTGTCCATTATTTAGCATGTAGTTCATGAGCTTATCATCTTCTTCTGGTGACCACAACCCCTTTCTAAGCTTGCTGTTGTTGTTTTTACCACACTGCTCGGGCTTCCTCATTGTACAGCCTGATCAAGACCCCTCAATATTCCTCTGATGATGACCAATTTCCTCTCCCAACTGGTTTGATGTAGATAAGAGTAGGATTTATAGAGTGAGAAATATAAGAAAGAAGCTTCATGGGGAGGGAATATAATTAATGATTACGATAATGATGGTGGTGATGGTTGTGTGGGGTTTGCTTACAAAATTGGGCAGAGTGAGAGAGAAAAGAGAGGGGTTGGTTGATGAGTCTAGTGCAAAACGGTTTGGAGAGGGACCTTATGGATTGAGAAAGATGGGTGGAGGTGGTCGTCTTGTCTGACTCCATGGCCTTGTCTTTTCCTTTTCTAATTTTTCTTCACTCACAAGGTAATGTTCACACATGAAATCATAGGGTGCCACACAAATTAAAATATAATGTATATACGAGTTTGTTTTATAACCAAGCCAAGTTATTTGCTTCCACTTCACATAATCTCCCCCTCTCTTCTCCCACACGTGTAGTTGAAGATACACACACACACATATATATATATATATATATATATATATATATATATATATATATATATATATATATGAAATTCTTATTTAAACATAATGTCCAGGTTAGATATCTTAAGTTAATCGAAACTTAATATTTTCAAAAAATCTTATAAAATTAATTATGAGACACAAAGATCTATAAAAATATTAAATCTTGATTGACTTAATACATCCAATCAGTAATACATCATGTTTAAATAAGAATTTTTCTATATATATAACAAATATAAGAATAATAAAGAATAAAAGCTATGTCGGCACATACTGGTCAATAATGTGCATATCGCGCCTATATTTTTTTAATTTAATTTTTTTTAGCATAATAAGATCCACATGCTTAAGCTTCACCTATATAAAAAGAAAAAGTAAAACAGACTCCAGTATGTATGAATCGATATATTATGCACGGTTTAAGAATCGATATATTATACACGCCTTAGAATATCACATCCTTGAAAAGTGACACAGAAAGGTTTGGGGCTTTCCCATATATATCAAGATTTATACATAAAGTGTATATATTGAATCCACTGCCATAAGCTGTTAGCCTGGTAGTGGTGATGAGATAATCTGGAAAGCAATCACAGCCATTAGATTATCTGTGACTAGTAACTGATTTATAGCTGATTATTAATTAAGCGGAAGCCAATTCCAAGTACATAGAACTGCTACTTTCACGAACCAAAAAAACTAAGGTTCCTAATCTATGTGTATAATTGGTTTTATAAATGAAGTTATATATTTATCCCTAGGGTATACGTATGATGGTCCAGGTGAAGTGAACTCCAAGTATGGTTGTGGTTTGCAAACTATATATGGCTGATTGACGCGCATATACTGATGATATACATATATACAAACATACACACATCTATATAGCACATGTGATTTGCATTCATAAATAGTAATTGAAAGAGTTATATAAATTGTGATTGAAGGAAGCAATGCACTTTAGCCTTCTGTGTTTTTGTCGTGCTCATTCTTTTCCAAACAAAGGTGAATCATGTGAGAAAAAGAAAGAAAGAAATGGTGCAACAGATCATTGACTTCTCAGACTAACTTTTTAAAGCAAGGACAAAATATATTGACAATTTCAGTTTTCTTATGCAGGATTACAAGCTGCAAAACAAACTTGAATAGGAAATCTATACTTTGGTTTTTTGGTTGTTATTATATTCACACATGTACTTACGAAAAATATCATGCTGGTCCGATTATTTTCCCAATCTAGAATGTGGGCTACTTGCCTACTTTACCCTTGTTTGTAAATCAGCTTCTGGAAAATCTGCTATATATAGGCTTTGTGGTGGTTAAGGTGGTGAATGGAGAGTCTCAAAACCTCTCAAAAGCACATTGGAAGAACCATCAAAAGACACTCCACTGCTGCAGAATGGCAAAAGCAGTAAGTTGTAATGTAAGTAAAAGGAGAATCAATTTTAACAAGGATAATGGCTGCCCTTTCCATGGTCATTCTGGAGATATTTATTATGATTGTTCTTTTCATTATATCCACACATTTCAAGTTCTACAGACTCAAAAAGGTCAAAAAGGATGCTCAAAAGGTTCCAAGAACGTACAAGGAAAAGTAAAAAAGACCAATCAAACTAATAAATCAGCATCCCCCAGCGGGACCAAATTGGCAAGGGGGGACGGAGGATGAATGATATATTGTCATCAAATTATGTACTTATGAATGTGGCACGGCAGGATTTGCTTGGGGTGTAGGAATGTGGCACTGGGGCATTTGCTTGGGTGTAGGTGGCATAGATAAAGTTAAATGAAGGGAAGGAAGAAATATTACCATTTGTCCACCTCAGAGTTCCAATTTACATATCGTTAGCAACACATCATATTACTTTGACTTCAAATATTATAATGATTAATCACGGTTATTGCTGATATACTATTGGCTCTACAGAGTAAGTGAAAGACCCCAACTTAATAATAAAAGCATCTCAAATACCACACATAAATTCATATTATAAGAATTGACTCATGCTTGAAGTTGCTTCGAAATGCATCCTCAATCAAACATAAAGCCAAACACTTGAAAATAAAGCAGCGTAGAAGGGTATAATTAAGGTAAAGATGGGGTAGATAAGCAAGCATAAACCTTAACATTATGACTTTACCCATATTTGAATTCGTTTTCATATGTGTATACTTTTTTTTATTGTTGATGACTAAAAATTTAGGACATAGGGTGACTGTCACATTCATGATTAGGTCAAGTCTTTACATTTAAAAAGTCTTTATAGAAGTATTTACAAATAACTCATTAATAATAGACTTAATAAGATTTAAATTCTAACAAACTTAATTAATTTAGGCAACTGTCTTTTATAATATGTGGTATCTATTAATTGTTGGCTACCAATTAATATATGTACATCTATTGAATATTATTAGCTAGAATTAGTCTTGATTAAGAGGAGGATGTAGAACTTCCAACTCCAAAGCCTTAAACTTTTCCTATACTTTCTCTGGCCAAAGCTTAGCCCTGTCCGTGTCGATATCCTCAGAACTAAGCAAGCATGACTTTAGTTAGATAAGAGGGTGCAACCACCAGATTAACGGCCTATCTCTAAAGTGCAGGTGGCATATGAGCAGCGTTTTGTTTACATCATTCGAATAGAAGAGCTAAAACAATGAGTAAACGACATGGAAAAGCAGTGGAGTTAGTAATATTGAATGAATAAGGGAATCAGTATCTGTGCAGTGGATAACTAAATGAGTAAAGGTGGCCACTCCTTTCAGTAGGAAAGCTACAGAAGAGACTTTAAAACAGATACGTATCTATTTTGGCATCTATGGCAGCTGTGAAGAAAGTGATATAAAAAGGAGAAAAACAAAAAAGCCTTTAAAACAGATACGTATCTATTTTGAGCATCAATGGCAGCCGTGAAGAAAGTGATATAAAAAGGAAAAAAACAAAAAATTCTTTTAAAGTGAACGTGTATTTTAAGTGATGGGTAAATAAGGTATATTTATTTTTAATTTAATTTAAAATATATTTAAATTTTAATTCACTAAAATTTTATAATAAATATATATTTATTTATTTAATTTAAAAAAATCACTTTAAATAAATTTTATCTCAAAAAAGAACATAAAAACATTAAAATGAAATTCACTTCCTATATTCTTGTAGGAAAGTGTTCGACGAACATCACTTATATTCACAACATGCCGGATGATAAGGTACATTTTATTAAGTTTAGGTGTATTATATACCCTTTAATTTACTTGTTATGACAAATTCTTTTTTTGTAATTTTTTTTTGTTTTATATTTTTTTTTGTATTTTTTTTGGTTTCTTCCAGTTCCACCGTTGGCCGGATCTGGAAGTTCGCGAGGAGTAGTCCAATAATTCAGAATCCAGTTATAGGTCACCAAATTATGTAGAGAGGCTCAATGCTATATAGAACGTTACACGAAATAGTTGGAACCACACCGCTACAGGAAAACAGATTCACAATTCAATTCATATGCATCCAGATCAAAGTCAGAAAGAAAAAATAATATGGAACAACTCATCGAAGAAATTAAATGCGTAATCCTGATCCCTTAGCCAAAGTCCTCTGCATCATGAATCGTAGAACATTCTTTAAGATCTGATATTCAATTGGCAATGCCTAATAACAGAAAACACATTTCCAGACTCCAAAATGCTGTAAACGAATAAACGCAAGCAATTCAACAACGATCTCCATGATCAAATGAAGAACAATATCCAAAGAATTAATGAAAAAGAAGAGTCACGAAAACTATCAATTTCTTGAGATCTTCAATCCAGTAAAACCCTAACAAACCTAATTATGGCAGCAGATGGTAAAAATAACAATAGCAAAATTCAAGATCGGGACCAGCAATTCAAGAAACATATCAATCGCCAAAGCAAAACCCTACACAACTCAATTAGGGCAGCAAAATCGTAATAACAACAAAGTTTGTTCGCAGGTCGCGGTGTGTGGCGCTATGCTATACGACGATAGATCTGGTCCTGGGGAGCAACAGCGATGTTCGGATCTGGCAAATCCAAGCCTAGGCACTGTTTGGTGGCACACGGTTGCGTGGGCACCCAGATTTGGTCGGCACGGTGCGCGACGGCAGGGTTCACGAGTGTGGGTCGGTGCGGATCGATGGAGGACAGATCTGCGACACAATGCAGTAGAGGGACGCTGCGACGGAGTGGCTCGACGAGGACGGCAATGTCGGCGTGCGACTGGTCGGGGTCGCGGTTTGCTGCTGTGGAGGTTGAAGGTGTGAGTTCCGAGTACGAGGTGAAGACGTGGGATGTCGAGTCTGGCGACGAGGACGGGCTAGAGCGGCTGTGGAGATTGTGGTGGTTTGGGGCTGCAACTTCTGAGATGAAGGGCGAGGGATGAGTGAGCAGAGAAAGGACAATATTAACCTTTGGCTTTGAATTGATATTATCTAGTTTGTCAAGTTTCATGTAATTAATCTCTGCCATTGAATTGATATAATAGTAAATCAACGGTTTGCCATACGAAGTGTACGATACGCCCTCTTAGATAGGGTGTATATTAAACGTCGCCTCACAACATTTTATATTTGTATGAGGTGATAGAACAACCATGATTTTCTTACATCATTTTTCTTTTACATTTTTTTTATATTACTCTTCATATTATTAATCATATCACTTTTTTTTCTATAACTTTCTCTCACTTAATCACAATCATTCAAAAATAGTGTGAAAAGTAATGTATAAGAAAAATGATATAAGAACATCATTTTTTGTGATAGAATTATAACATAATTATGTAAAAAAAATATAGGACTAATGTCGTGACCGTAATCGCGGCGGGAGCGACGAAACAAAATAAATAAGTTAGGAGTCGCCACCAATTTTATTTAATTTAGGAAAAATTGGAAAACTCTTTCAGAAAATGGTCTTTGGAACCAGATTGGATTCGGGAGTCGGTTATGCATAGGGAAGGGTGGAGACTTAACCACAAAGACCTAAAACATCCGTCTTAAAACGGTTCCCTAAATTAGTTATGCAAAACTTAATAATCTCATAATATGTTTGTTTTACCCTTTTTTTAAAAAAAATAAAAAAATGAATAATTTGTGAAAGTTTAAAATTTGGCTTGACAAAATAAAAATTTCGCTCCTACGTACCCTCAGGTGCAATTAGGAACTCAAAGTCACGTAGTTCTATATAAAATACTTGTGGGTTGATTGATTTTTTTAAGAAAATATTTAATTAATTTTTTATAAAAATTTGAATTAACTAGTCGTCACGATGCAGTTAATCAAATTAAGGTTTGAATAGGTGAAACACGCGTCACACTAGAGACGTCACTCATTAATTATTGAATATATTATTATTAAACAAGATTTTTTTTATATCTAAAAAATAAAAATGATAAAAAATGAATTTTGAGTCTTTATTAAATAGTGACTTATTTTTTTTATTTTTAAATAATTTGAATCATTAGGTTATCACAACTCAAATGATCTAAATTAGTTACAAGATTAACAAGCTGTTACAACTCAGTTAATCCTGTTTATTTCTTAAGAGATAATTATTTTACATTAACCTTTTTTAATTTTTAAATTTTTTTATTAACCCCTTTTTAATTCTTTATCATTATTTTTTTAATCTTATTTTCATTTTTTTTAAATTCTTTTCTAGCCCAAACTAGTTGTTTTAGGGCCATTACCCCTTAATCAAAAAAAAAAAATCAGTAACTTACGGAAAAAACAGAAAAAGGGAAATGGGTATTTGCTTTTCTTCTTCCTTGATATTCCTGAAGCAAAACAGAGGATACTACTAGAGGTCGGAGACGCGAACGGCGAGCCCAGACAGAGATGCGGTGGCTTCGGTCTGGATTGGGGCGAACGGCGCCGAAGAGACGGCGTGGGGCGGTGCGCGACGGAATAACGTTGTCGGTTCGCTGTGCAGAATCGGCGGACCTGGTGCGGCTTCAAGCAGCGACGGGTTGTCACAGGACGGGGCGGAGAATGGCGCGCAGCGAGAACGAAGTGACTGGATTTGCCGACGGTTGGGCCGTGCGCACACGGAGGTTTCCGGCTCTTGCGGGATCTGGTCTGGGTCGCTGGCAACCGACTTGGTCAGTGTTCTGGTACGGGTCTGGTTCGGACGGTGGGCCAGCGGCGTTCGGTCCGACGGCGCAGAATGGTGGTCCGCGGTGGGGCTGTTTACAGTGTAGAGGGAAGGCTGTTGGTGAGTTGAAGGGTGTGGTTACGTTTTCTTGAAGAAGATGATGGGGTTGAGTGTTGTTAGTTATGGAGGTTCTTTGTTAATGGAAGGATTGGAAGGTTGATGGAGAATGGAAGTCGGTGGGTGGTTGTAGTGAGTATTAATGGTGGTATTAGAAGTTGGCAAGGATGGTGTTCATGTGTGGCAGGGAGTAGCATTTGGGTTATTGAAGGTTGGATGTTGAAGTGATGAAGAAGATAGGTTTGACTGAGGAAGAAGATGGTGGTGACGATTGAAGAAAATGTTGGGTGCAAGGAAGGCTACGTGAATAGTATGTTAAGGCTGGAAATTAAACTCAGGGTGTAAGCTGAGAAGGTATTAGGCTGACCCCCCTTTCGTGAGTGAGGGTATTGGGTTAATATAGGAAGGGATTAGGGTGAAGAGTTTGAGTTTGAGTGTGATTAGGATTGGTTTAAGATGATAAGTCGGATCTGTTTAGGATGAGTATTGGGGTTGGTCTAGGATAGTGATGGATTTGATTAGATAAGTTTGTTTATGGTGAGTTTGAGTTGGTTTAGGATATGGGTTATGGGTTGGATAATGAATAATGGGTCATAGGTTGGATATTGGGTTAATGGGTAGGTTAATGAATTGAGCTGGATATTGGGTCAATGGGTAGATTAATGGATTGGGCTGGATAATGGGTCAAAGATGAATTTTTTTTCTTTTACAAAATGTCTCGGACAAAATTTGGTGTTTACAGTTGCCCATCTTTATTTGTTTCTTACTAGATAAAAAGAATAACCGCAGCTTTTTATTTTATCATAGTGAGGAACGAGTAAAAAAATGAACCCAAATTTTGTTCGGGAGAAACAGAAAACAATGTGAGAACACAATGCGAGGAGCGATGCGCTCAAGAATTAAAATGCAAAGAGCCGATGCGCTCAAAACTTAAAAATGCAAGGAGCCAATGCGCTCAAAATTTAATTTAAACATGCAATGAGCCGATACGCTCAAACTGAGAATGCAAGTGTAATGAGTCGATGCGCTCAAAACTTAAAAAATGGAAATGCAACGAGCCGATGCACTCAAAACTTAAACATGCAATGCAACGAGCCGATGCGCTCAAAACTTAAACATGCAATGCAACGAGCCGATGCGCTCAAAACTTAAATATGCAATGAGCCAATGCGCTCAAGCTGAAAATGCAAGTGCAATGAGCCAATGCGCTCAAAACTTAAGCATGCAATGCAATGAGCTGATGCGCTCAAAACTTAAATATGCAACGTAACGAGCCGATGCGCTCAAAACTTAAACATGCAATGAGCCGATGCGCTCAAACCGAAAATACAAGTGCAATGAGCCACTGCGCTCAAAACTTAGAAATGGAGATACAATGAGCCGATGCTCTCGAAATGCAATGAGTCGATGCACTCAAAACTTAGACATGGAAAGAGCCGATGCGCTCAAAACTTGAAGTGTAAGGAAAACATGTATAACAAAAAAAAATTCTTTTCTTTTAGTAATTCAAACCAGCGACAACTTTGGAAAGCTTTGACCAATCAAACCCTTCGTTCACACGTTGTTCTTCATCAGGCCCTTTGGTTAGTTTGGAATCCTCCCAACTTACTCTTTTCCTTTCTTTGCTTCTTCCTTTTTCTTTTTATAACTTCGACTGTTCTCATCAACAAAGGCTTACAAGAATAATTTCCCACAAATGTCACATTGCAAGTCGCACTTTGAACTACCAAGATCTTTTAATCTGACTCAACCATTGAAGCATTGCTGTAGAATTGTTAAAATCAAACTATTGACCTTAAATTTATGTTATTTGAGACATAACCTAATGAGTTAAACATGCATTCATGAATGGATAGAAATTCGTTGATTGAACAAACTTCTTTTTATTTCTCTGATAATCAAGTAAGACATACACACTTGAAAGATGAAAGCATAGAAAGAAAAGAAAATTGCAAGGGAAAGGAAATTTGCCCCAGTATTGGTTCCCTGTTCCTCGTTCAATTGGTTCCCTGCAACCGTTTGATAATTTAACCACTGTCTCTTTTGCTACTTTCCTCAGTGCATCTCTCCCTTAATCCTTCAGCTATTTTGCCCAGTATGGCCAATTGAATGCAGAATAAAAATTGCCCCAGTTTGGAGTATCAGATCTTCTGTCTTTGAGATTTTGCCTATTTGTTTGCCCTAATTTTTGCTTAGGCCGCCCTTTCGGGTTTTCAACCTAACTGACTCTTTTTTTTTTTTTGCTCTAACTTTTGCTTAGGCCGCCCTTTCGGGTTTTCAACCTAACGTGTACATCTTTTTTTTTTAGGCATAAAATCTCTTAACGACATCGGTGTTTATGGGTCTTGGCAATTCTTCTCCGTCCATGTTCTGCAAAATTAATGCCCATCCTGAAAATGCATGCTTGACTATGTAAGGGCCTTCATAACTCGAAGCCCACTTTCCTCTGACATCCTCTTGATTAGGGAGAATTTTCTTCAAAACCAAATCTCCTAAACAGAACTCTCTAGGACGAACTTTCTTGTTAAAGGCTCTGGCCATTCTACTTTGATACAATTGTCCATGACAAATAGCTGCTAGTCTTTTTTCTTCTATCATATTCAACTGCTCATACCGAGTCTTTACCCATTCAGATTCCTCTAACTCTGCCTCCATCAAGACCCTCAAAGCAGGAATCTCAATTTCTATAGGAGAGACAACTTTCATTCCATACACCAAAGAGAAACGTGTTGCCCCAGTACTTGATCGTATATTGGTACAATATGCATGCAAAGCATAGGGCAACATTTCATGCCAGTCCTTATAATTCACGACCATCTTAGACACAATTTTTTTAACATTCTTATTTGCTGCCTCGACTGCACTATTCATCTGGGGCCTATAGGGAGCCGAATTATGATGCTTGATTTTGAACTTTTCACAAAACTTCTGAATCTCACCACCATTGAGATTAGCAACATTATCTATGATTATCCTCTCTGGGATTCCATATCTGCCTACAATGTCCCTCTTGAGGAATTTTGAAAATACCTTTTGAGTGATAGTGGCATATTAGGACGCTTCTACCCATTTGGTGAAATAGTCAATTGCTACCAAAATGAAGCGATGACCGTTGGAAGCTTTGGGGTTAATTGGTCCAATGACATTTATTCCCCACATCGAGAAAGGCCATGGAGACACCATGTTGTGCAGGGGAAACGGAGGTGCATTGACTCGATCTGCATATATCTGGCATTTATGACACTTTCGAACATATTCTATGCAGTCTGTTTCCATGGTAGACCAATAATATCCACCCCTTAGAATTTTTCGTACCATCATATAACCATTGGCATGAGTCCCACAGATTCCTTCATAGACTTCAGTCATAATTAAACGAGCTTCACTAGAATCCACACATCTAAGCAAGGTACTATCATGACTTCTCTTGTATAAAACCTCCCCGTTCAAGAAAAAGGCCATTGCCAATCGGCAGATAGTCTTCTTATTCACCTCATTTGCCCCAGTTGGGTATTCTCTATGCTGGATGTACAGCTTAATATCATGATACCAAGGTTTACCATCTAGTTCGCTCCTCACATTAGCACAATATGCGGGCTCACTATGTATCTTTACTTGGATGGATTGGACATTATTGTAGATATCCAACTTGGTCATTACAACCAAAGTGGCCAAAGCATCTGCAAACTGATTCATGTCTCGAGCCAGATGGGAGAAGGTCATATTTTTAAACTTCTCGGTCAACTTGGTCAAATACTTTTGATAAGGCACTAATTTTGGGTCTTTAGTTTGCCATTCACCATTTACTTGATAAATGATAAGTGCCGAATCTCCAAATACTTTTAACTGCTTGATCCCCAAATCAATTGCTACTTGTAAACCACTAGCACAGGCCTCGTATTCTACAACATTATTTGTGCATTCAAAATCCAGCTTGATAGCGACTGGGTATTGTTTTCCAGTTGGCGAAACAACAACGGCCCCTATGCCATTACCATACATATTGACTGTCCCATCAAAATATATTTTCCACACAGACTCCTCTCCTTCTTCTTCTCCTTCTGCCATCAATATTTCTCCATCCGAAAACTCGGACGTTATTAGTTGTCCACCCTCAAGAGGGTTTTCAGCTAAATGGTCGCAATTGCACTTCCTTTAATGGATTTTCGAGTCATGTACTCGATATCAAACTCTGATAATATCACTTGCCATTTTGAGACTCTTAACGAGACATGAGGGCTTTCAACTATGTACTTCAGAGGGTCCATTCGGGAGATCAGCCAAGTAGTGTAATAGAGCATATACTGTCTTAGCCGTTTTGAGGTCCATACTAAGGCACAACATGTTTTTTCCATTGCCATGTATCGGGCTTCACAGTCATTAAATTTCTTGCTCAAATAATAAATTGCCTGCTCCTTCTTTCCAGATTCATCATGCTGTCCCAGCATTGCCTCCATCGCAGTTGGGAGTACGGTTAGGTACAATATCAGAGGACAACCTGCCGTAGGGGGTACCAACACTAGAAGATTCATTAAATAAGCTTTTATCTTGTCAAAAACTCTTTGGCATTCTTCATCCCACTTTCCTGGTTGATGCTTCTTTAACAACTTGAATATGGGCTCACATGTGCTGGTGAGGTTAGCAATGAATCTAGCAATGTAATTGAGTCTCTCAAGAAAACTTCTCACTTCACGGTCAGTCTTAGGAGGAGGCATCTCCTGTATTACTTTCGCCTTATCCAGGTCCACTTTTATTCTTTCTCTACTAACAATGAACCCGATTAATTTTCCAGTAGATGCTCCAAAGACACATTTAGAAGGATTGAGTCTCAACTTGTACTTTCTGAGCCTTTCAAACAACCTCCGCAAGACCTCTACATGACTTTCCCCTTCTTTAAATTTGGCCACCATATCGTCCACATAAACTTCAATTTCTTTGTGCATCATATCATGAAATAATACAACCATAGCACGTTGATATGTAGCCCCAGCATTCTTCAATCCAAAGGACATTACTGTGTAACAAAAAGTTTCCCATGGGGTAATAAAAGTCATTTTTTCCTTGTCATCGATATCCATGGGAATCTGATTGTACCCAGAATATCTATCCATGAACGAGAACCTATGATTTCCTGCTGTACTGTCGACAAGAACATCAATATGAGGGAGCGGGAAATCGTCTTTTGGACTGGCCTTATTTAGATCCCTATAATCCACGCACATCCTGACCTTTCCATCCTTCTTGGGCACTGGCATAATATTTGCTACCCATTCTGGGTGTCTCGACACCTCTATGAATCCGGCTTCTAATTGTTTAGTCACTTCTTCCTTGATCTTTAGTGACATGTCGGGATGCATCCTCCTTAACTTTTGCCTTTTTGCATCTACATCTGGATACAATGGGATTTTATGTGACGCTATCTCAGGGTCTAAACCAGGCATATCTCTGTAGGACCATGCAAACACGTCCAGGTATTCCTTAAGTAGCGCCATCATTTCCACACGCTCAGGATTGTCTACTATTTTCAATTCCTTCTTATCTTCTTCGGTTCCCATGTTAATCACCTCAACTACTTCATTATCCACATCAAATTTTCTTTCTGAGTACTCCAATATTTTTTCAAATTTTTCAACAATTTCATCCTCTTCATCAGATCCAGGGTTTTCTTCATCAAACGTCGCAAGAGAATTAATTGACGAGTTTTCAAGGTCCCTTTCATAAGGCAGACCTTCCACAAGAATCGAATCCCTGTAAGGCAATTTGTGTAGAGTTGGAAAGGCAAAAAGAATAAGAATAATAGAATAAAAACGAGAGATTCCTCTTTTTTTTTACGGAAATGTAGAAAGAAAATTGACAAATGCAGAGAAGATAAACCACAAGTATGAGAAAGAGGAATGCTGAATAAACATGCAACTTTATTTAGTTAATGTCTCAAATAACATAAATATAAGATCAAAACATAGCTAGACTCAAATATTTGCCTGTACAGTATGACTAGACAATTACTTGGCAACAATAACATCAATCATCGGTTCAGATTGCCAGTTCTTCAGTGGTTCCTCATCAGCAAAAGGACGGATTACTTTGCACTCTTCTGGGCCTTCTTCATGCAGTGCATTAATAGTGAGATGGTATTGGGGACGAAGGACTTCTTCAGGCATGATTACCTCGGCTGGTGTCGGAAACGTTTCCCTCAAATGAGGAATGTGCTTCATTTGGCCCCTATCACTCCTTTTTCCCAGAGTCATATTCTCTATTCTCTCCTCTAGAGATGCTTCATACCCCAACCCGAACTTGTCTAGCTTTTCTGGAAATGAGACTGGTGTCCTAGTACCTTGCAGCTGTGAGCCCAAGCCTTTTCCTTCTTGGTACCCATTGTTAGCCATGAGCCACCACATGATTCACACTTTGTGCCGGGGATTCATTCTTCCCAAGTCCAGTCTCAATTATTTCAAAACTGTGCCACAAATTCTTCTCGTCTTTCTCTGCACTTTTCACATACGGCACCGAAACTGGTTTTGTCAACATGATTTCTTCTTCTCCGTGTATGGTGATGACCAACCCATTTTCAATGTATTTAATACTCTGGTGCAGTGTAGAAGGAACAACACCAACAACGTGGATCCATGGTCTCCCCAGAAGCATAGTATAACCATACTCAATGTCCATAACTTGGAACAATACCTGAAAATTACTCGGACCGATCTCTAATGGCAATGTTATCTCTCCCAAAATGCCTATCTTATTTCCATCAAATGCTCGCACCACTATTTCTCGAGGGGGCAATTCATCCTCACTTATTGACAATGAGGTTAGAGTAGATTTTGGTAGGATATTCAGCGCAGACCCTCCATCGATCAAAACCTTTGCAACTATATACCCTTTGCATCTAAGGGTTATATGTAAGGCCCGTAGGTTTTTCTCAGACTGAGAGGTGATCTCTTCATCCATAAATACAATCATGTTGACACGTTTTACCGGGTCCACCATGCTGACAACATTCTCAGGGGTAACATCAGGTTTGACATAAGCCTCGCTTAGTACTCTTAGCAATGCTTTCCGATGCAATTTCGAGCGATAGAAGAGATATCCTTGCTGGAGTCTTCTTCAATTGTTCCATCACGTCATATTCACTTTGTTTCATGATCTTCAGAAATTCTTCCTCTTCTTCTTTCCCTCTTTCGTCTTCTTTTAAACTTCCCCTTTTCCTCTTCTCTGTTTCTATCAGGCCATAGCATCGCCCACTCCTTGTAATTATATTTGTCACAGACTCTTCATTCTGGTGGATTTCAGTCACTCGAACCTTTGGCGCCTCTTCCTCGACTCCCTTCATCTCTACTTTTGCTTCATAATTCTACGGCACTGAATGAGTATTCTTATAAGTAAATGGTGTTGGCTTCTTGACTGTTACCACTACTTTACCTGGTGTCGGGACTTGGTTGAGAGGTGGCACCTTAGTACAAAACGTTCAATCACATTAACCTCTTCAGAGGAAGCTACCCCTTGCCTAGCCTGTATTATTCCCAAAGTGAGTAAACCTTGGACTCGAACTTTAAAGTCCCAGCAATTTTCAATATCGTGTCCTGTTCCCCCACAATGGTAAACGCAACTTGACTCTTCATCATACCTCTCATCTTCTTTCATTGACGAAGCCGGTGCGGTGATAACATAACCTGCTTTCTTCAATCCCTCAAATATTTGAGTCATCGGTGTACGCGAATCATGACCCTTCTTCTTGGTGGTCCTTCAATCCCCACAGCATTCGCCTCATTTCTTCCACTATGGTTAGGGATTAGGTTGTTAACAATGCTAGGTCCAGCCTCCTGTTGAATATCCAGCTTTCCACAAGCGATAAGTTTCCTTACCGCAGTCTTAAAAGACTCACAGTCTTCGATCGAGTGCCCTGCGACATCTATATGGTACTTGCAAGTTAAATTTGGGTTGTACCATGCTGGAAACGGTGGTTGTAGGGGACGTACAGGATTCGCTGAAATGAGGTGAGTATCAAATAACCTTTGAAATAGATCTGCATTTGGAATGGACAGTTTTGGGAAATGGGGTAAGTTTTAGGGACGGAAACGACCTTGATTTTGAAAGTTTGGTCGAGGCTGTGGGTAGTTTGGGAAATTTTGCGAAAGTGGAGGTGGGTATTGAGTGTAGGTTGGGCAAGTCGATGTGTATGGTTGAGGTATCGGAACATTATTGATTTGGAATAGTTGGGCTTGAAGTGCATTCATAGGAGGGGCGGTTTGACCAGGTAGATGAGACGGTGTAGATATCTGATAGGAAGGGTAAGTGTTTGGGTTATATGGGGGTGCTCGGTATAGGGGGTAGGACGGCGAATATTGAGGTTGTAAACATTGCAGATTTTGCACGTAACTCACTTCTGACTCTTTTTTCTTAGGGGAAAACCCTTTCTTGAAACCACTTTCATTACTGCTAGCGGGCAGTTTTCCAGCCTTTACTAGAATCTCAATTCTTTCTCCAGCTGCAATTAAATCAGCAAAGTCTCGGTAAGTGGCGCCTGCCATTGTCCCAACATAAGGAGCCCCTAAAGTCCCCAAAAAGTATGAGCACATTTCCGTTAGAGTCAATGGTGGTTGCACTTGTGCAGCTAGAACTCTCCACCTCTAGACATACTGCTTGAATGTCTCTTTATTTTTCTTTTCCAGTGTTCCCAATTGCTCTCGGATTGGGGCCGTATCCAGATTAAAGCGATATTGTCCCATGAATAAATTTGCCCAGTCGTCCCATGAAGAGATCTTAGAAAGGTCTTGTTGGATACATCATTCCAATGCTGGTCCAGTTAAACTTTCATGAAAGAAACTAACAAGAAACTTCTAATCCTTTGACCAGATTGACATTTTGATAATGTATGTTTTTAGATGGAAGAAAAGATTGGTGCTCCCATCGTATTTGACGAATTCTGGAATTTTAAAATCCTTGGGAATGATGATATTAGCAGTAGGGCATAATTCTTCTATCCCAAGGGGTCCATAAGTACTTGGACTCTTGATCGCTTTAATCTGTTCTTTCATCTTTTTCATCCATTCTTCTCTTATCTTGTCATTTTGGATGGCTGCATGACCCGTCCCAACAGGAAATCCTGTTGGCATCGGAATAGACATATGTGGTGGCTCCCATGCACACTCGGCATTGCCACGAACTTCATTTCGAGCTCCTTCCAAGGAATGGTATCCTTCTACGATAGGAAGTACTAGTGATGCAGCATTTGATGTTCCTCCCACAACAGGTATTGCAGTAGTGACCGCTGGGTTTGTCCTCATGGAAATGTTATGTAATTGCGTCCCAGTTATTTCTGTAATTCCAGCTGCCCCCATCAAAGTGAGGCTTTCCCTCATGGCTAACAACATCTCTTCCATTCTTCTTTGAGACTCCGTAATCTCATTCACCCTTCCTTTCACTTCTTCTACTTCCATACTTAGGTTCCTTCCTTCGTTTTCGGCTGCCATTGCCAAAAGCTTTGTTCGAGCCCTTGTGTTGTGAACTCAGGTTTGATTGATGTCTTCTTTCCTTGGTCGCGCAACGGGTCTAAATTTCTTGTGAACAATTAAGGAACAGTTTATTAGAAACCACCATGATTATTATTTGTTTGTTAGAAGACCATTATTAATTTGTGCTGAATGGACTTGAGTGAGTATCTTTGATCTTTTTCTTTGTCATGACTACTTCTTAGAACGTCTCATTCAAAAGCTGTTTGTCATGAACATTTCTTAGAACGTCTCGTTCAAAAGAAATGGGTTTCCATGGGATCAGAACAATAATAATGCATACTTTATTCATTTGAAAAAAATCATCCACATCATTTGAGAGGAGTACATCATTTTCAATACATCATTGTCTAGTCTAATTCACCGTTTTCGACCGAGCGGGCCTTGATCATCTACTTCATTTGTCCAACGAGACTCTTGCAATACTCAATGAAGTCATTAATCTCTGCCGGAGTCTTAAGAGGATCGACCATCTTATCTGCCACCTTTAAATAATATGGAATGTCTGCAATTGTCGTGTTGGCTAGGCCTGCTAGTTTCACAAAGCGGTCTCTTAAAAGGTGGGCTTCTTGTTTCCATTCATTGATGTCCTTGTCTTGTTGCCTTACAAGATCTATCATTTTCAGCAAGTCCTCCTGTCCCTGCCGCAATGCTGCTTCATACTCTGCAATTTCCTTGGCAGTGTACAACCTCTCAATTTTGATCATGTCTTCGTATCTTGAAGATATCATTTTCATTTGTTACCTCATACTATCCACTTGCTAAAGAGCATCACTCTGTGTTGCCTTGGCATTCTTGAGTTGTTCTTTAAGTTGTTGATTTTCAGCCAAAGCCCTATCTCTTTCTTGCCCTCTGAGTCCCAACTCTTTGTTTGCAGCTTCCAGGCATCTTCTAGTCTTTGATATCTGTTCTTGCCCTGTCTTTAGCCTCTTGTTAGCTCCTTCAAGGGCGTGGGTTTTCTCAGAATTTTCACGCTTTAAGACTGCACATGCTTGGCGAACCTTTTCTAGTTCTGCTTCTAATTTCCTCTTTTGTTCATTGACCTCTGTTAGCTTTTCCTTTACTTCTTCGTCTTCTATCGGAGCCAGAGGCAAAGCTTTACTAGCTGACATTTTGAAGGGTAACTTGACTTCTTGAGCCCGATCCTTGACCCACTGCCTGTAGTTCTCCTTGACCCCACAGCTTCTGACTCCCAGTTCTCTGCCCTTTCTGATGATATTCCTCCAAGCATCTCGCACTCTCCCAAGTGTCTCGGTACACCCTGTCTGCATGTCATAAATAAAAGGAGTAATCTCCAACTCCGAGGGTGGTCCCATCATGGGATAGCTAAGTTGTCGTAACGCTAACGTGAGGTTATAGTTAATGCACCCCTGAGTACCCATTAGGGGAACGTTAAGAAACCCCTCACACTGATAAATCACAGTTTGCCTTTCCTTACGCCATGGGTACCATACGATCTTTTCATCTTCAAGCTTGGTCAATTCCTCGGCCCATTCACGACCGTTCTTGGTCTTCAATTGGAGCATCTTGAGACTTGTAATGGGACATGAATCTATATACCCCCTCTTGAACATGTGAGAGGTTAGCCATACAAACAACATCGGTAGACAACATAAGATTCATTTACCCCTTTTTTCATAGCATAAATTCAAGGTGTAGTAAACATCAGCAAGAATGGCCGGGACAGGATTAGCGGCATCATTTCATCGAGCGAAGAATACATCGATTGTTGCGAAACCTACCAAGTCTTCCCTATTTGGGAATATGATGCTACCATAAATGGTGAGGGCTAGTACATCTATAAAAGTATTCCAGTCTTCAACCTTGGCTAAGTGGCGCATGTGCTCTTCCAAGTATTTATTCTAGAAACCCTCTATTCCTTTCCTGTTTTGCTTTGCTAAGTCCCTTACAGGCACCTTCATGACCTTTGCCATGGTTGGCAATGATGCATAGTGACCCTTATATTGGTATGGTTTTTCCTTTTTCAATGATAAGCCCAAGATCTGTTCGAACTCCTCTAATGTGGGGCTAACTGAAAATCTTGAAATGTGAAGCAACGTAATGGTGGATCATAATACTGGGCTAGTGCAGTGATGACTTCTGTTTGTACGTCCACTTCTAACAGATTCAAAATTTTCCCATATCTTGCAGTAAAGGTCAAACGTTGCGTCTTTTTCAGCAATCGGCCCAAACCCACTAGGCTTTCTGTATCCACTATCTTAGCCTTAAGTTGCAGGGTTTTTTTCAACATTACTTCCTTGTGATCTGATCCCATGACACTTTCCATTTTTAATCAAAGATACTCACTACTAGTCCTTAAGGCACTGAACTTCAAATGGTTCTCCAACAAACCTGGGGATAAAGAATTATCAATGCATGGTTTAAAAAAAATGATTTTATAATTTAATAATGGGTGAGTTGTTGGTCCTTTAAAAGTGATTCGTCCTTTTTTTTGTGAAAAAAACTTTTATATTATTTTTTTTATCAAGAGGGACACCAGTATGATTCATCACATTAAGGGACTAAACAACTTACAAGGTATACAGATAAGTCAAAAGATAACGAAAGATATGTTCCCTTTGTGTCCTAATAGGATTTCCTTAACTTGGGGATTTCTATCTTGAGGATCTACAGGTCTTTTCTAAATCGTGAAAACTTTCATTTGGTGGTTTTTCTATTCTGAAGGTCTCTAGAGCCAAGTCCCATTTCAAAATGTTGACCATGAAATAGTGGGTAAACCACTAGGTGTGGGACATTTGTGAAAAAGGCGCACTCTAGATGAGGTTTTCGCAATAGCCAAACATGATGTACATCCAAAATGGTTACCACTACACAACCTCTACTTATCTTAAGCTTCACTCAGACCCGGGTATAGGGCCCCACTCGAATGTGTAATAAATGTGTAGGTGTGGTGGGTGTAGGGAGCATACAAAACCTTCATTATCCTAAAGACTACCCGCATCCTGCAAAACAAAAAAGCAAAAACAAACAAAAATTCCAAGAGAAATTATCTATCCTAAGGTTTTAATAACAATAATAATTAAAATAAATAAAAAAAGAAAAGAAAGGTAAAACAAATATACAAAGATTACAAAATTTTACACAATAAAAATATATGGGCTTGACTCTCAAAAATCCCCAGCGGAGTCGCCATTTGTCGTGACCGTAATCGCGGTGGGAGCGACGAAACAAAATAAATAAGTTAGGAGTCGCCACCAATTTTATTTAATTTAGGAAAAATTGGAAAATTCTTTTAGAAAATGGTCTTTGGAACCAGATTGAATTCGGGAGTCGGTTATGCATAGGGAAGGGTGGAGACTTAACCCCACAGCACCCCTAAAACATCCGTCCTAAAACGATTACCCTAAATTAGTTATGCAAAACTTAATAATCTCATAATATGTTTGTTTTACCTTTTTTATTTAAAAAAACTAAAAAAAATGAATAATTTGTGAAAGTTTAAAATTTGGCTTGACGAAATAAAAATTTCGCTCCTACGTACTCTCAGGTGCAATGAGAAACTCAAAGTCACGTAGTTCTATATAAAATACTTGTGGGTTGATTGATTTTTTTAAGAAAATATTTAATTAATTTTTTTTATAAAAATTTGAATTAACTGGTCGTCACGACGCAGTTAATCAAATTAAGGTTTGAATAGGTGAAGCACGCGTCACGCTAGAGACGTCACCCATTAATTATTGAATTTATTATTATTAAACAAGATTTTTTATATATAAAAAATAAAAATGATAAAAAACGAATTTTGAGTCTTTATTAAATAGTGATTTATTTTTTTATTTTTAAATAATTTGAATCATTAGGTTGTCACAACTCAAATGATCCAAATTAGTTACAAGATTAACAAGTTGTCACAACTCGGTTAATCCTGTTTATTTCTTAAGAGATAATTATTTTACATTAACCCTTTTTAATTTTTAAAATTTTTTATTAACCCCTTTTTAATTCTTTATCATTATTTTTTTAATCTTATTTTCATTTTTTTTAATTCTTTTCTAGCCCAAACTAGTTGTTTTAGGGCCATTACCCCTTAATCAAAAAAAAAAAAAACAGTAACTTACGGAAAAAATAGAAAAGGGAAGGGGGTATTTGTTTTTCTTCTTCCTTGATATTCCTGAAGCAAAACAGAGGATACTAATGGAGGTCGGAGATGTGGACGGCGAGCCCAGACAGACACGTGGTGGCTCCGGTCTGGATTGGGGCGTGCGGCGCGGAAGAGACGGCGTGGGGCGGTGCACGACGGAATAGCGTTGCCGGTTCGCTGTGCAGAATCGGCGGACCTGGTGCAGCTTCATGCAGCGACGGGTTGTCACAGGACGGGGCGGAGAATGGCGCACGATGAGAACGGAGCTACTGGATTTGCCGGCGGTTGGGCGGCGCGCGCACGGAGGTTTCCAGCTCTTGCGGGATCTGGTCTGGGTCACTGGCAACCGACTTGGTCGATGTTCTGGTGCGGGTCTGGTTCAGACGGTGGGCCAACGGCGTTCGGTCCGACGGTGTAGAATGGTGGTCCGCGGTGGGGCTGTGTACAGTGTAGAGGGAAGGCTGTTGGTGAGTTGAAGGGTGTGGTTACGTTTTCTTGAAGAAGACGATGGGGTTGAGTGTTGTTGGTTATGGAGGTTGCTGTTAATGGAAGGATTGGAAGGTTGATGAGAATGGAAGTCAGTGGGTGGTTGTGGTGAGTATTAATGGTGGTATTAGAAGTTGGCAAGGATGGTGTTCATGTGTGGCAGGGAGTAGCTTTTGGGTTATTGAAGGTTGGATGTTGAAGTGATGAAGAAGATGGGTTTGACTGAGGAAGAAGATGGTGGTGACGGTTGAAGAAAATGTTGGGTGCAAGGAAGGCTACGTGAATAGTGTGTTAAGGCTGGAAATTAAACTCAAGGTATAAGCTGAGAAGGTATTAGGCTGACCCCCCTTTCGTGAGTGAGGGTATTGGGTTAATATAGGAAGGGATTAGGGTGAAGAGTTTGAGTGTGATTAGGATTGGTTTAAGATGATAAGTCAGGATCTGTTTAGGATGAGTATTGGGGTTGGTCTAGGATAGCTGATAGATTTGATTATGATAAGTTTATTTATGGTGAGTTTGAGTTGGTTTAGGATATGGTTATGAGTTGGATAATGAATAATGGGTCATGAGTTGGATATTGGGTTAATGGGTAGGTTAATGGATTGGGCTGGATATTTGGTCAATGGGTAGATTAATAGATTAGGCTGGATAATGGGTCGAAAATGAATTTTTTTTCTTTTACAAAATGTCCCGAACAAAATTCAGTGTTTACAACTAATTAAAATTAAATGATAAAAACTATTTAAATGTAAAATATATAATGCATGTGTAAATATATGTTTGGCATTTTTCATTCCTTGAACACATAATATCATTCGGCACTGTCATGCAAAAAATTGTAAGAGACTCGTACGAGTACTTCCTTGCATTGGCCAAGATAGATATTACGCATGTTTTTTTTTATTTTAGAGGCAATTTTAAATTTAAGAAAAGAAATAGAATATTGCTTCGTGTGAGATAGGTAGATAGCCTTAGTAACGCCTAGTTACTAGTAATATAACTACTTTTTTTTCCAGAAAAATCCTGAATAGGTATCCCTACACACTGAAACCGAAAACATTGATATGGCTGTGGACGACTTCCCCTTAAATTATTAAAAATTTATATAAACAATATTTAAAAATTAAAAAATAGCATAAGTATAATGCACGTCTAAGGTGATTGGGCCAAATTGACCGGCCCAATTTCAGTACGGAGGCGATAAAGCCTAATTGATTAGAATATCTATTGCCACTCTTCCTTTATTAACTAGGTGTTTGCAAAGTAATTTACAGGTAAAATTATGTGTAGCACACCATCATCATGCTTGTCAGGGACGGATCCACCTTATAAGATATGAAGGCATATGCTCCCATTGAAATTTTAATTAAATTTGTGTTATATGTATATATGCACTAATATATTCTTCTCATTATATTGTATTGTTTGTCTATTGATCATATAAGTAGTTGTAAAAAATAATAACTCAATTTGTCAAATTTTTTTTTTTCTTATAATAACTCTAAATTTTTTATAATTACAAGTTAACATTATTTTACTGTTTTGATTTGATTTAATTTTTTAAAATTTGAAAACAAAAAGAAATAAGCTTATAGAATATATATTAAATGTTATTTTTGAAGATTTTAAATTTATGGTTTAAATAATTTTATATGCTATAAATATCATAAAAAATCATATATATAATATACAAAAGACTTCTTATTATTTGTATTTTTAAGAATAATATGTGATATTAAATATAAACATTTGGAGAATTTTTTTAATATATATACTCTACCTCACTTATTAAAATTCTTAAATCCGTCACTGATACTTGTCATACATGGTAAATATCAACATTGAATTCTTATTTCTCCTAAATGATAATATATGGAATTAATCCCTAAGTCCAGTACCATAAAACTTAATTAAAATCTCATTGTCCAATCATTGAGGAGAAAATAATCAACAACAATGTGTAAGTTACACTCTACAAAGGAAAACATTATACATTGCATGGGAGCTAAACTCAACTCAGGAAAGGAAACCATCCTTCGGCTCCCTGCCTCTCTAAATGATATGGCTTCAATCTTAAGATTATTAGTTACTCTCCTAAATGATAATATATGGTTGGGAATTAATCCCTTATTTTAGCTGGAAATAACTTTTTTTTGTCCAGTACCATAAAACTTTAATTAAAATAAAAGTTTTTGAAGTCAATTTTTATAATCCAATCATTATTTCATAATCGAGATTATTGTAGAAAATAATAATCAACAACAATGTGATTTTAAGTTACACTTTTTATGCATTAAATTACAAAATAGATATAGAATGAAAACATTATACATTGCATGGGAGCTAAACTCAACTCAGGAAAGGAAACCATCCTTCGGCTCCCTGCCTCTCTAAATGATATGGCTTCAATCTTAAGATTATTAGTTACGTCTCCCATAAGAAGCCATTTCGAGACCACATTAATTATTAGGTTGGGACTTGAGCATTTAGTCAGCAAAACCAGCTAGATTTAAGAGGCTGAACATTTGGTCCATTGCTAAGTACAATCAATCAACTCGACATGGTTGCTCAATTGCAAGTTGTAAGATTATCAGGAAATGTAGTTAGCAAATTAGCAATCTAATTTTTATTTGGATAATGAAAAAACAAAAAAATTGTTGTTGGGACTTACGCACATCTTCTATCATGAAGAGAACAAAGAAGGGATCTGAATAAAGCGAAATCACGAAATCCATGAATCTAGCATGTCTTTTGAATTTGGTTTACGACCTTACAGTTGGTTCAAAATTCTTGTCCAAACCACCATAATTTTTTCCTCCCAAGAAATCCATTCCTTGGTATTTTGAAGCTGTTAGAATCGTGGTCACTTTTATCGGTAATCATCCAAGTAACATCAATATCTTGATAATGATGCCCACTAGGTTCACATTATTTAATATGAATTTGTAAATGTAATTTTTAGAGCATTGCTACTGAACCAGAGTGAATTGCCATAATACAAATTGCCAGAATGACATGGCCACTTTAGGCTTTAAACCTTATTGTGTGAAATTAATTAATATTTGTTTAAACAAATAAAAAAAAAAGATGAATAAAAGATTCTCTATACCAATTAGCGGCGTTGTCAGCAAGAAAGAATTTTTCGCTTTGCTAACTCCATGAAAGCTTCGCATCTTTTACTTCTTTTTTTATTTTAATACGTATTTAGGATAATTGTTAAAGTTTAATTATTTTAATAATTAATTATTTTAATAATTAAATTATAAAAATTTAATTATTTTAATAATTAATTATATTTAAATAGGTTAATTAAAAAATAATTTTAAATTAATCTATTTTATTTAAATGATATAAAAAAATTACTTTTATATATTAAATCATCAAAATAAATATAAAATGATGAAAAAATTTATTTAATTAATTAAAAATTTATTTAATTAAAAATAAAATAATATTTATATTTCACTATTAAAAATAATTTTAACAACTTTTTTTAATAATGTTCAAATTTTTTATTGAGCTCCAACAGCTTTTTTTTCTACAAATAAGAGCTATTGATTATTGCTACAAAATATCCAAACATATTGCTGTTGCAAGCAATAATTTTTTTAGACAAACTAATTTATGTTAAGACGAAAATAATCCCTCCCAAACGTGTTCTTATTTCCATCGTTCTTTCTCTATTTTTTTTTTTACCAAAGGAATAAATCTTGAGTTCAGAATGTTATGCTTTTGATCATTGGGCAATAGAATGTTACAGAATGTTATGCTTTCGAGTTTTGAGCCTCCTTTTCTCAAGTTTTGACTTTTCGTATATCCCTCTGCCATCGTTCGATTCATAGAAATAGACTGAGGAACATTGACATATAGAGACTATTAAATTGATCAAGATGAATTAAAAATTGGTTTCTATCCTTGAGGGAAGCAACATGTATCAAGGCTCAAAATCGAGAGAGAAATTATTAGATGCTCCATGAGTGTCATGTAATATTATATTCTTTTTACTAAAATTTTGACATTTTAACTTTAAATTTTTAACTAAAATTAAAATTAAAATAACAATTAACTATGGTTAAATATTTTTAGTAAAAGAAAAACTATGATTAACTATTCTCTTTCTTCTTATTATTATAAAAAAATTTAAAAAAATATTTTGAACCATCGTCTTTGCAAATCTTTTCGACCACCATTTTTCAACGAAATCATTGGCAAATCACCGTAGTTTCTATTGAATAACTCTCCCTATAGTCGCAACCTCTGTCTTCTTTCAAGTTCCCTCGTCCTCCTCCTTTGTCCTTTAAACATCTGTCACTTCCCTTTCGTTTTCTCATATTTGTTTCTAGTTTGATAATCTCTTCGGGAGCCACCAACTGCAACTCGTCGTCCTCTTTCATGTTCGCTTCTCATATTTGTCACGCGATTTTTTTTATTGCTATGGTTTGTTGCTTGACTTGTGTAAAATCATAATTACATAATGTAAATCAGAGGCCGGTTCGATGAGTAGATTGAAGGCTGACACGATGAGAAGACTGTGTTACTGAGTTAACGATCCAATCGTAAATTAAGTGGTTAAATTAAAAAATTAAGATAAAAAATAAAAAATATATAAATATTACTTTATAATTAACAATTTATCCCACTCCTTATGTTGCATCAACTAGAAAATATTACTTACCAAAAAACTATTCCACTCCTAATTTATTTCTATTTTTCCTTATGTTATTTATAAAATGTAAAAAAAAAAATCAAAATCTATCTAATGTCAATTTTGGTTAATTAATGTAAGGAAAGGGCAAAGTCCATATGTCAGTCAGTATATTGGGATAAGGGAGGGAGTTAGGCATACAGTGAAGAGCATAGGAAAGAATAGGGGGATTGAGATCCTCTACATTTGTCAAAATAATTGTACCGTGTGCAGTTCTTGATAAGATTATTTTAATTATATATTTTATTTAAGTTTTACCATATCTCAAATCAAATTATAAGGCCAAGATCATCTGCAGTTAGGAAAAAAAAAAAAACTGTAGGTGATCCGTTTCCTGGTAGGGGCATATGAGGGAGTGTATAAATTCTCTCTCTCTCTCTCTCATTTTCAAACCCTTCTTCTCCTATTGGCTTTCTATCGTCTCCTACCTCTCATTCTTTATTTTTTTTTTTCACGTCCACCAAGCTAAACAATGCAGGAAAACTGCAAACAAAGCAAAAGGCCTTGAATCTCAACACTGATTCTTCGATTGTCACCAAAACTCCATCAAATATCCTCTTTTTTTTTTGTCTCTCATTCTTCTTTCTCTTCTTTCTCAGTGGATTTCATTTTTTTTTGTTAAATCTACAATAGGCCCTCGGACACACAACTATTTAGATAAAGAAATCCAGTTTCACCATTTTTCTACCAGGTTTGAACGATTTTTTACACCGCTTTAACCGGATGTTGATCGGATTTGACCGGCCTGCTAAGAAATCCAGTGAGACCTTTCAACCGGACCAGCCGGTTTTTCGATTCAGCTAGTCAGACTAGTCCGATTTATACGACTACGGTGAAAATGGTGACTCTTCATTTTTTTTGTTTCCTATGGATCCTCATCCTGTTTCTTTTTTTCCTTTAATTTGTTTCATTACTGTGTTTAAGTCTTATTATTGCAATGGTCTTTATTGCATTGTGTTGTGTCGCATAGTATCTCAAATTCTCAATTTCCTATGGAAGGAAAAACAATGGAAGAGCAAGGGACAAGACGATGGGTCCTTTAATATTCTATTAATATAAAATTTAAATGTATTTATTACTTTTTATTTGTTGATTTGAAAAAGTTAACCATGTCTAATTTCGAGTAATGGATTCATCATTATTTGAGCTAAAATATCAAAATTTGAGTGGAAACAATATAATCTTACGTGACACTCTTAAAACATCTAATAATTAATTTCTCAACTTAATTTGAGAGGAGAGGAAGCCACCAGAAAGTGAGATGAGTGATGACATGTCATTGCATGTAAGATGCCAAATGGTTCGGGCAACAAAAGTCAGACAAAAAGTTCTAGCTTAATAGTATTTTTCTTAATATAATTGCCAATAAAAAATTTATTTAGGTATAAGAGTATAAATACATAGATAATTAATTTGACACTATTTAATAAAGGGTAATTTAGAAAAATAAGAAAAAAATATTAATTGTAGAAGAATGACAATAAACAAATAAAAATGACAATCATACTCTCTAATTTACTAACCCGATTTTGACATATCTCCTTTCAATACTCTCAAACGTTGAATCCAGAGTCGCAAAGCTTCCGTTTGTTATTTGGAATGGTGACTAATTCATGCGAGGTAAGCTTAGCTGCTGCCAAAATCGTCATAATTGAATGTCTCATAAGTCACACCACACTCCCAAAACTTTCTCGTTTTTAGAATGGGTGCTGCTAACTGCTGAGAAATGACTATAAGGTTTGTACACTATTTAAGATTTTTTTTATTTGTTGATGTGAAAATTCACACATCTCAAAAAAAGTGAATAAATCTAACGGATAAAAGTATATAGTGTATAATCGCTCGTGCCGTTTACAGCAACCCCCTTTGAAATTTGAGAAATTTTTGTGTAATAACATCCTATTTTAGTTATGTGAATCATAACTTTTGACATATAAAGTTGTGTCTGACGATGATATATTTAGTAAGAAATTTTTTTATTATAAAAAAGTAAAATTAATAAATTTTGATTATATAATTATATATAAATGGTTAAAATTAAAAATTATTTAAAAATTATATGATTATTTAAAAAAATTATATATACGTATATTCTAATCTTGATTATTTATGGAAGATCTAATAGTAAAGATGTTTTTTTTACTTCTTATAATAAATATTTTTCTCACTATATACGCTTCTTATGTCTAACTATCTTAAAAAATACACACATATACACATACAAACACACATATATTTATATATGTGACATATCTAGTGAGAAGGGTTTTTTATTTGAGAGTGTTAAATTTTTGGGAGTCCATCAATCACCTTAGGACTCGCATTTATGTATGGGTGTATATCAATGGAGCTTGACAGCCCAACTTGCCGGTGCGCCATATGCCCTTATGCTTGCCCGCAACACGTTATAGACGCGAGGCTATGTGCTGTCACTATAAGGAAATAAAGTTATGTCCTGACTAACAGTTATAGCTTTTGACCTAATAGTAATTGCTTAATCCAAACAAATGGTATCAGAGCGATGTCGCAGGTTCGAGTCCCTCAGGTATCGCTGGGGGAGGGGGAGGATTATTGGATTTATAAGAGTCCAACAATCACCTTAGGACTTGCATGTACGTATAGACGTACATCAATGGAACTTGACAAATGACCAACCGGTCGTCAAGATGCCATGTGTCTTGTGCGCTAAAATCCTCATCTTGCCTCGCCACGCAATAGCGTTATAGACGCGGTATCTACGTTGTCGTTATAAGGAAATAAAGTTTTGTCTTGAGTAACATTTATAACTTATGGCCTAGTGATAAGCGCTTGATCCTAACAGAGAGGATAAGAAGAGTAAATCTTGATCATACAACATTGATGGTTAAGATTAAAAGTTACTTAAAGGTCATGTGACCACTTAAAAAATTCACATACATTTATGTTCTAATCTTGACTATTCATGTAAGATCCAATGGTCAAGATTCACTTCTTTCACCTCTTATAATAAATACTCCTCTCACTCGATACACTCCATATATATATATATATATATATATATATATATATATATATATATATATATATATATATATATATATAGACATATGTAGTGACATGAGTTTTTTATTGTGAGAAAGTGAGAGAAGTAAATCTTGATCATACAATTATACATAAATGATCAAGATTGAAAGTTACTTAAAGTCATGTGACTACTTAAAAAAGTCAAATATATTTATGTTTTAATCTTGATCATTTATGTAAGATCCAATGGTTAAGATTCATTCATCTCACCTCTTATAACAAACATATTTCTAATCAGATACGCTCCATATATATATAGAAGAGACATATATAATGAGAAAAAATTTTATTGTGAGAGGGTGAGAGAAGTAAATATTGACCATACAATCATACATTGATGATCAAGATTAAAAGTTACTTATAGTTCATGTGACTATTTAAAAAAGTCACATACATTTATATTATAATCTTGACCATTATGGTTAAATTTAATAGTCAAAATTCACTCTTACTCACTTCTTATAATAAATATTTTCTCATCAAATAAATATATATATATATATATAAGATGATAATAAAATTTATTAATTTTTAATTTATTTAATTTATTTATATTAAAATTAATTCAGTTTATTTAATTAAAATAATATATTTTATTAAATTAAATCTGATAGATTAAATTTAATTATAAATAATTAATAATCCAACTAAAATATACATTAAATATCTAATTAAAAATTAATATAATAGACATCTAATATTTTACGCTTTTTTATATATAAAACCAATTCTGTTTACTTGAACTCAATTTACCCCATCGTCATGTGGGTGTTCGTGCGCTCCTGCCATTGTCCCGTGGGCCCCCACCACGTGATCCTTAACTTCTCCCTGGCACCTCACTGCATTGCCATGCACGTGCTCCCTCATCCTCCATCTCCATGTTTTTGTTGTGGATGTACGCGTCTCGCCTCAAGTGTATCTTACTCTTCTACACTGTACTTACGGGAAAGTCTAATATTTTGGGTTGAATGGACCATTAGGGATGTGGAAAGAAAATGAAAAAAAAGAAAATAGAAGGAAAAAAAATAAATAGAAGAAAAAATGAAAAAAAAAAATATATTTTTTATTGTTTGATACAAAGAAAAAAGAGAGAAAAAAATGAGAGTTAAGTAAAAAAATAAAAGAATATAATATATAAATATATAAAATAATATATTTATCTTTATTAAATGTATAATTGAATATAAATATATTATTTTTTATTTTTAAATTAAATATTTTTTAAAATTATATTAAATAAATAAATATATTTTATAAAAAAATACTAACTTAAAAATTAAATTTAAATTATAAATTAAATATAAAATAATTTGTTATTTAAAAAAATTCATTTTCTCCTTTTTTTTTTATTCATCTCATCTCTCTTATTTATTCCCCCACCCACCTTACCCCCACCAACCAGTCCACATGTCCCCCTCTCCCTTTCTTTCTTCACCTTCATATCTCTAGTCCCACTAATCTTTACTAACACCCTCTCCCCCAAAATTAACCGCCCCACACACTCCTCCCCACCCACCTTGCTACTATCCCCCCAGTTAGCAGCCCTTCAATAAGTCATTTTCTTAAAAAAAAAAAAACCAATGAAGAAAGAAAAGAGATCTCAAGTTTTTGCAACAAAAAGCAAAACGTAAACAAAGAAAATAGGGATTATAATGGAGTTTGGAACGGTGGAGATCGGATCTAAGATTTGCGGTGGTGGGTCACAGTGAACGCGGCTGAGCGATGGCTAGCAATGCGGCGCAGTGTGACTGAGCAGTGTAGCGCTGTAAGACGCAGACCGCATGGAACGGGTCGGCGTAGTGAGATTAGGGCGTCGAATTCGCTGCAAGTCAGACTGTGAGATGGCGAGCGGTGTAATGGAACTGCAAACTGAGTTAGCGACGGGCGACGAAGTTACGGTGAGATGGCGAGGAAGAGAAGTTTGGGACAGAGTTGTAATTTCACTTCAACCCTTTTTATCACCATTTTCTCCACAGTTGTGGAGAGAAAATTTTGGTGGTGGTTCCCACAACCCATTTTTCTTTCTTTCTAGTTTTCTCTTCGCAACCAAACGAGAGAAAATACAAAAATCTCTCTATTTTCTCTTCTCATATTTTCTTTCTTGTTATTTTCTCTTCAACTAAATGATGGGTTAGTGTTGAGCGATTGATTTATTATTAAAATAAATTAATAATTTAAATTAAAAAATTAAATTTTTATAATTTTAATTAATAATATTTATATGAAATTTTAATTTAATTATATCTTTTATAAATAATTATAAATATGAGAATTTATAAATTTTAATTATTAATTTTTATATATATTTAAATTCATATATAAATATTATCAAATAAAATTTATTTATCAACTTAAACTTTTGAGTATATGATAACATCGTCCCTGCACTTACTGGCAGTGCTCTGTCCGAAATTTTGAAAAATAAATAAATTGATTCTATAAAATATTATCAAAATCCAATTTATTAATCGCAGCAAACGAAACGCTTGTGCTGCTATAAAATAACATAAAATTGTGGATACATGTAATGAGGTTGATAAGATCAAATTAATGAACAAATTTGTAGAGCAATTTGTAATTAAAAAATGTATTTTTATTCTAATTAGGAAATATTCAATAGATGTAAATACACGTAAATTTCATACTGAATGTTCTGGACTGTGATCCGGGATACCGCCATTAGGGGTCAAACCCGACATATATGCCATCGGGATCCGGAGTACGCCTTTCGGCAAGAGGCTCATACGTAGATATTAGTCGTACTCCACAACTAAGCACTCCATAGGTTTGTGCATGGCCTGATCATTGCCTATGGTAAACTTTACAGTGTGGGGACTACGACTACCTGATACAGTGGTTGGCCACTAACGCGATAAGCCCGAGATTCCAGGGATCTACCTGAACGATCGTGGGAGGGAGGCACCCTCCGTCAGGCCTCTGCCAAAACGATCGTGGGGAGGAGACATACCCTCCCCCGTCAGGCCACGATCTCTGGAGACCTGCACTCTGTGACGAATGCTCAAGGACTATACGTCTACACTATAAGTATCAGAAAACACCACTCTAATAAGGTAACCTTAATTGCTACGGTGTACACCCTCATTGTGCCCTATCTGACTTGAGCGTTGGAGTCCCTTTGTAGGTACCCAACCCCCCTTTGCTTAAGACTCCCAGAAGTAGCAACTGCACACGGAGGAGGAGATCACTGTATACGTGTCTATTCAGGCACCCTCTGGTTCTACATCAAAACATTGACGCTGTCTGTGGGGAACCATAAACTTCTAATCCCACCCAGTCATGATAAACACGAGACAAAACTCTAGGAGGGACATTGCGCAAGCTTTTGCTAACCATAGGCAGGGTTTGCTATGCAACACCCTCCCCACTTTGTCCCACCCTCTGTCGCTGGAACCTCCGCCGCGAGAAACCAGGCACCCAATGTAATGCACCAGCGCGAGAGGCATTTCACCTCGATTTCAGACGAGAGTCCTAACCCCTCACGCAGGATCTCAGCAAGGGATAAACTTGGAATCCAAGGCCAAGGGGGAAACCCCAGTACCCAAAAACATAGAATCCTACTGCATCAATGCTTGGGAATGCCAAATGGAGACGTTGGAAACCAGGTATCTCATTTCGAACATGGGAGCCAATCCCATATGCCCCTACAATAATTTCAGGACATGCTACAACAACACATGACCATGTTGAATGAGCAATATCAAAGACTGGAAGACATGCAGAGAGTCATGCAGAATAATCAGTCCAGGTCAAACCAAACCGACGGAGGACATAAGGCGGGGAACGATCAAAAGAGGGGTTACATCGAAGCCACAGTATCCAACGTCGGAAACCACAACTCAAACTGGGGTATTCAGGAATACCCTTTCTCCGACCAACTCATGGAGTACCAGGTCCCCAGGAACTTTAAGTTCCCTGCCAACCTAGAAATTTACGATGGAACCACGGACTCCCAAGAACACGTAAATGCCTTTGAGCAATCCATGTGCTTTCATGGCAGATCCATGGAATTGTTATGCCATGCTTTCCCTCTCTCTCTCTCAAGAAGGGAGCCCTTAAATGGTTCTCCGGCCTTCCACAAAAATTCGTAGTAGATTGGTTAGGCCTGAAACAACGGTTCTTGCTCCAATAGACCACCAGTAAGGAGCAACCCAAGTCCATCGAATCCCTGGCCAAGATTCGGCAGGGACGAGATGAGCACCTCCGTGATTACGTAAGACGGTTTATGGCGGCATGTACCAACGTGGAAAGCTTTGAAGATAAGATCGTCCTTCACTATACTAGGAGCGGTCTTCGTGTGGGGTCTGAATTCTTTGCGTCCCTTGTAAAGAAGAAGCCTGAGAACTTAGGTGAATTCCAGATATGGTCCCAAAAGTACGTCAACCTGGAGGAAGCAATGGAAAACCAGAGGAGATGGGATAAAGATGAGCGCACTCATCAAAAACCCAATCACGATTCCTCACAGTCCCAGCATCCTAAAGGTAGCCCACCTCGGCGAAGGTTTGCTGAGTATACCGCCCTAAACGTCCCACGAGAAACGATCTTGAGGGAGGTGATGCAGACCGAGTTCCAGAACATCAGGAGATCACCTCCCATTAAAAAGCACAAGCAAAAAGACTACTCCAAACATTGTGCGTGGCATAAAGGTTACGGCTACGACATAGAAGATTGTTACTAACTGTGCGATGCCATTGAGTTCCTAATCAAGGCCAGACGATTGCAACAATACGTCATCCACGCCCAAGATGATGAGCATCGCGGTAGACGCAGAGAGGACAAGGGACGGAGTCCATCTCCTCCCCGCAGGAGGAGAAACCGAAGTCGGAGGAGAAGATCCCGGACACCACCCCCCCGGAATGAAAACGATCGGCAGGGAAGAAACAGGGACACTTCACCCAACGACAACGACGATCGTCGCCTCGAACCAAATAGGACGATCAACATCATTGCAAGAGGATTCGCTGGAGGAGGACTATCAAACGAAGCACGAAAGAAAGCATTAAGAATGGCGGTGTTCAGTGTCTCCCATTCTGAGTCCAAACCCAACACAATGGAAAGGAAGACGCCGTGCATCACCTTTTCGGATGAAGACTACGACGGAATCATCCCGGATCATGATGATCCCTTCGTTATTTCCGGGGTCATTTCCAATGCCGAAGTTCGCCCAATTTTCATGGATCAAGGGAGCTCAGCAGATATTATGTTCTTGGACCTCTACCAGAAGCTAGAACTTTCGCGGTCGGATTTGACCCCTCACGAAGGAGAACTCACGGGGCTCACGGGTGAGAAGATCACCCCGGTGGGGTACTACGAAACCCATTTGACCCTAGGTTCCTCCAAGCTTTTCAGAACAGTCAAGGTGAAGTTTTTGGTCGTAGACTGCCCTTTGGCTTACAATATCATCCTTGGTCGTCCTTCCCTAAATACCCTTGGCGCTGTGGTATCCACCACGCACCTCGTCATGAAAATCCCCAATAAGCACAACGAGGTGGTCACTGTCAAGGGCGACCAAGTTGCTGCCAGTAAATGGTACAACGAAAGTTTGAAAATCTGCAGGACCCTGGAGAGAGGAAGGTCTATCAAATCTGGCCTAGTCCTAGATCAGGTCAACATACTGATGACCAAGTTAGATGCTAGAGAAGAACTCCGCGGCATCAGACCCCAGCCAGAGAGTGAACTACAGTCTCTCCAACTTGGAGACAGGCCAGACCAAATTACCAAGATCGGAGCTCAGTTATAAGATGACGAAAAACAACAGTTGATTAAGCTATTGTTGAAAAACAAGGACCTGTTTGCCTGGACGTCGTCCGATATGCCCGGACTCGACCCTTCTTTCATCTACCACCGTTTGTCCATTAGCAAGGATATGAAGCTGGTCGCTCAGAAAAAGATGAAGGTCGGCCCTGAAAGGCAACGGGTCATCGAGGAGCAGGTAAAAGAATTGCTAAGTTACGGATTCATTAAGGAGATTGCTTATACCACGTGGTTGTCCAACGTGGTCCTAGTGAAAAAACCCAACGGAAAGTGGAGAATGTACGTGGATTACATAGATTTGAACAAAGTCTGTCCAAAGGATCCATATCCACTTCCCAATGTGGACCAACTGGTTGACAGCTCTTCAGGCTTCAGGTGACTATCATTCATGGATGCCTACTCCGGGTATAATCAGATTCCGATGTATCCTGGAGATGAAGAAAAAATCACCTTCATCATTGGAAGAGCGAGCTACTACTATAAGATCACGCCTTTCAGACTGAAAAATGCAGGAGCCACCTAACAAAGAATGATGAATAAAGTTTTCAGGAACCAAGTGGGGAAGATGCTAGAAGTCTACGTTGATGACATGATAGTAAAAACCCCACAGGGCGGATCTCACACAACAGACCTTGAAGAGGTATTCGCACAAGTTCGGAAGCACAATATGAGACTAAATCCAGATAAGTGCGCCTTTGGAGTCCTCATCGGTAAATTCTTGGGATTCATGCTAACCCACCGCGGAATTGAAGCCAACCCCGACAAGTGCCAGGCTGTCCTTGACATGAGGAGTCCCCGGTGTGTCAAGGAAGTGCAACAGTTGACAGGGAGGATAGCAGCCCTCACGCGTTTCCTCTCTAAAGCAGCCCATAAGTCTCTTCCCCTCTTCAAATTACTCAACAAAGGAAGAAGTTTTGAATGGACCCCGGAATGTGAGGACATCTTTTCTTCCTTGAAAAAACTTTTATCCTCCCCCTATCTTGTCAAGACCGAACAATGGAGAAACGTTGTTCCTGTATCTCTCAGTCCACAAAGAGGCTATAAGTTCGACACTAATTAGGGAGACGAACGAAAGTCAAAAACCAGTTTACTTCGTGAGCAAAGTCCTTCAAGGACCAGAACTCCGGTATCAAAAAGTCGAGAAGGTTGCTTTCGCCTTAATCACCACAGCAAGAAGACTGCGGCAGTACTTCCAGTGCCACCCCGTGGTAGTAAGGACAGACCATCACATCCGCTAAGTATTGCACAAACCAGATTTGGCAGGAAGGATGATTGCCTAGTCAATCGAACTCTCTGAATTTGGAATCACTTACGAACCACGACTAGTAATAAAAGGACAGGCGTTATCTGATTTCTTGGTAGAACTTACTTCTGATCCAGGGGACCCACAAAGGATCTCTTGGACCATCTTTGTTGATGGATCCTCGAACCCCAAGGGAAGCGGAGGTGGAGTAATTCTGAAAAGTTCAGAAGGATTAACGCTAGAGCATTCCTTGAAGTTCTAATTCCTCACCTCGAACAACCAAGCTGAGTACGAAGCATGCATTGCCGGAATAACCATAGTAAAAGATATGGGGGCAACCAGGATCACACTTTGTAGCGATTCACAGTTAGCAACTTCCCAAATCCGAGATGAATATTAGGCCAAGGAGCCTCTCCTGCAAATATACTTGATTAAAGTCCAAGAACTCCTCAAAGGCTTCGAAGAAACAAAGATTGTGCACATTCTCAGGGAGCAGAATTCCAGAGCTGACCTCTTGTCTAAACTCGCCAGTACTAAAAGCACTGGAAACAACTGATCAGTGATCCAGCAAACTCTTCCTCAGCCCTTCATCACAGATAATGCCGTCTTTCAAGTAGAAGAGGAAGGGATGTCTTGGATCACTCACATCATGGAATACTTGCAGTCCGGAGTCGTGCCTTCAGATCCCAAAGAAGCTTCAAAGCTAACCAAGACAGAAGTAAGATACACCATATACAACGGTCATTTGTACCGACGTGGTTACTCTTCTCCCCTCCTCAAATGCCTCACCCCGAAAGAAGCAGAATACGTTTTGGCCGAAGTTCATGAAGGAAGTTGCAGACACCACTTAGGAGGAAAAACACTGGCCCTGAAAGCATTAAGGGCGGGATATTACTGGCCAACAATGGAAGCTGATTCCTATGCATATGTCCGAATTTGTGACAAGTGCCAGCGCCATTCGAACCAGTATAAAGCCCCCTCAGAGGAACTATCCACAATGTTCGTACCTTGGCCATTCTACAGATAGGGAATGGACATCTTAGGCCCCTTCCCTCAAGCCCCAGCCAGCTGAAATACCTGTTGGTAGCAGTAGATTATTTCACGAAGTGGATTGAGGCAGAACCCTTAGCCACAATCACTGTGGCTCAGATCCAGAAATTCACGTGGTGCCACATTATCACCAGGTTTGGAATTCTGGAGTCCATAGTAATAGACAACAGAACTCAGTTTAAAGATAAGAGATTCAAAGAGCTACTGGTCGGACTAAAGATAAAACATCACTTCAGCACCGTTAAAAATCCCAGGACAAACGGACAAGCAGAGGCCGCCAACCTAGTTATTGTCCGGGGAATAAAAAGAAAATTGGACGAAGCTAAGGGAAATTGGGCTGAACAGCTCGACCATGTCCTTTGGGCCTACAGGACCACTCCCCACTCTACCACGGGTGTAACTTCTTTCAAACTCACTTATGGAAGCGAAGCAATGATCCCGGTGGAGATTGGAGAACAAAGTTGGCGTCATCAATAGTTTTCGCCCGACAATAACCCCGGTTTGATTAGAGAGGACCTTGACCTGTTGGAAGAAAGAAGACGCGTGACCCATATACGTGATACCGCCCTCAAACAAAGGACGGTGGCCAGATATAATAAGAAGGTGGTTCCAAGGTGTTTCCAACCGGGGGATGTGGTTCTCAGGAGAGCGGACATATGAGGGAAAAATGCCTCCCAAGGGAAACAAGCCCTTAACTGGGAAGGCCTCTGCCGTATCGTCGTCAGCACCGGCAAAGGAGCCTACACGCTGGAAACTCTAACAGGCAGCACAATCAAGAACTATTAGAATCCAGATAAACTTAGGAAATACTATAGTTAGACTCTTATAATAGCCTAGTCTGGTAGTAAAAACTAATGTTTAATCTGTCCTTATTTGGCCTTGTATGGACCTTTGTCCCTCAGCACTTATCAATGAAAAAGAGTTGTTCAGATACCACTTTTTCGATAAGAAATCAAAAACCCAGGTTATGAGGCATAGCATACCTAGTTGCGGTAACAAGCTACAGGGTCAACACCCGACCTCGATACCCGGCATTGTCTACTTCAAAGTTAGTGGTACAACAGATCTGATGACCCGTGGTCCACCCTCATACCTAAGCCAAGTGGGATCCCGCTTAACCAGTACAGTTAACAAGAGGACCCCGGGCAAGGTTTAAATAACAACACATGCCTAAGACAAAAGGATTCAAAAGCACCAAGCCTTTTGGATGATATATCCTAAGCTAAGGCGTTATTTCTTGCACCTAAGTTCAAAAAATTCCATAAGTTTAAAACTATAAACGAGGGAGAAGATACTAAAGGTATTTATTCTTGCCTAAGTCCATATTTCCAAAATGCTCGTCAAGATGAGCAACCGGATAATAGACTAAGGTATTTTTTAATACCTAAGTCCAGAAGGATGTTACCTATCCGGTATCACGGTTATAGAACTCGGACCATGGTTCTTACGTTGGTTGCAAAAGAAAATTTCCTAAGTCCACAACATGGCTGCAATAGACACCATAATAGGCATTGGACCCAAAATAGACCATGGAAAGTAAAATACACAGGCAAACAAATATGAAGCAAAGGTGCATAAATTTAAAAGCCCCAACCAAACGGGGCAATTGTCTTTACAAAATAACAAAAGGCAAAAAGAAAAAAGAATTAGGGTCCAACCTTGCCAGTTTTCGGAGTCTGAGTAGCCCCTGAAGCATCCCCGAAATCTTCTTGAGGAAGGTCCTGCACCAAGATGAGCTTCCCGTTATGAAATTTTTTTTCAACACTAAGATTTTCCAAGGCGAGGGTGACACCCGGATTAAAATGTTGAATCTGGGTTATAGCATTCTGGAACTGATCCCCCCCGATCTTCTCAGAAATAGCATACAGCTCATCCGCATCCTTCTTCAGCTGAGCCACTTCATCACGGAGGAAAGCATTGGCCTTCTAGGCCTCAGTTTTATCAGATTCAAACCTTTTCTTATCCACTTCGGCCTCAACTAATGCCCTCTCTAAACTAGTGATTCGCACTTGCGCATCTTCATTAAGTTTGAGGGCGGCGTTAAGCCTCCGAGCGGACTCTTCAATCTCTTGGTCCTTCCTCTTCAAATTAACCGATGTTTTCCTGTCGAGTTCCTCGACAGTCATATTGATATATCAGACATCGGCAGCAGCACGGAGGGCCAAAGTTTGTAGTTCGGTCAAAGTTTGAACCATTCCCTTCCGAGATATGTGCCTCATCACCTCACCTTTCATAAAATATTCATCAATGAATGGTCTGGGGTCAGAACTTCCCGCAATAACAGGTAGGAGAGCAGAACCCTCCTCCGCACCTCCATTCGTAGCAGCTCTCTTACCCCGGTCAGAAGAGTCCTCAGCAATTTTCCTCTTCCTCGACTGAAGATCTTGAGGAGACCCCGGGCCCCCAGAGACCTCTTTAAGAACAACCTCACGAGGTGTCGGGGCTGTAGCAAGAGGGGCACTCGAAGACCCTACCCCCTTCCTCTTTGCCTTGTAAGCATGCAAAGTCACAACAGATTGTCTGAATGCCATACTGCTCACTGAAATAAAATAAGACAAGTAATTCAGAAGGCAAGAAATCAAGAGTACAAACAAAAACAATGTCACACACATAAGGTAAACTATCATACTCTACTTCCCACCTAACAAAGAAAGGAGAAGGTCATCATCAGGGGTCTCAAGAACATCTCTAATATTAATATTCCCGTTCTCGGCATGCCGGGATATAAACTCAATCGTCCTAAGCTCTTCCAGGTTAAGCTCATCCTTTTATTTCTCCAAAGGAATGGTTGGGGTGCTCCAAGCATCCGGCGTCCAATACAGCGGAAACTTCGATTCACCCTCAACATTTAAGAAAAAGGGATGGAATCTCTCGGCCACAATAACTTTAAAAAACCTGGTCTTAAATCCTTTGCAGCTATCCTGAAAGACATCAAAGGACTTGTGACCGCTTCTGGATCGAATGGTGAGTCAATTCTTCTGCTTCGATGAACCCTGGGGACTTAATCGGGTGTAGAAGTAGAAAAAGGCATTGACCGAACACCTTAGCCCGTTCACCCGACAGAACCTCTCAAAAGCTATAATATAACCCTAGCCGTTAGGATGAATCTGGGTTGGAGTTGCTCCGAGAGTACGGAGGATAGCCATCTGAAGCTCCGAGAATGGAAGACGGGGCCCTAGCTTTACAAAAAGGGGCTTATACATAAACATGAAATGAGAGTTCGTCTCACGACTGGAGCACACCCTCTCGTTCCATTTAGGACACACAACCACGAACTTCTTATCCCTTTTCTTCTTATCAGACAGATGAATATAATCTATCGACTGTCTTAGGACAACCTCAGAAGAAAAGTTAGAATGATATTTCCAGACATCCTCCCCTACCCAGGTATACTAACCCTAGATCACGACGGATCCGAATTTGCTCAATCTCAGCCAGAGTGAGATCCTCAGAAGAAGATACTCTGGTCCTAGACCTTCCTTTGCCCTTCGCCATTGAACCCTGAGAACATTAAAAGGTGCCGGTAAGTAGTTGTCAGAATTATTCAAACAAAAGATTCAGACACGGACATAAAGAACCGGTGCACTGGTTTCCCTTCCCTCCAAAATTTAAATTTCAGAAGGACACCTCCATCGTACACGGTGCGGCGGAGATGGAATTCCCAGGACAATAGGAGAAATTTAAAGACACCAAAAGAATACATTCCATCAAGAAAAGAAAAAGGAATGCACGATTTCCCTACTACTCAGTGCTAGGTATGAAACAACCAGGAAAAGGAAAAACACCAAGGGGAAGTTAGAGAAGTAGTTACCTCAAATAAACGGTAAGAAACTACTAGAAAATAGGTGGAAAATGCCCTGAAACCTTCACGAATCACCTTTCTTCAGCGTGAAGCTCTCTAAAGACTACTCAGAAAATGGCAGAAAAGTGAACAAGGAACCCCTAAACCCCCACCTATAAAGGCCAAAACGGTTATGGGGCATTTTCGTCCTCAGATATCCAAATTTCGAAAACGTGCTCATCATGGCACACAAGGCTCTAGGCACGTCCATCTGTTGAAAACGTGCCACGTGGCCCTCGCAGTTACAAAAGCAGTTGAAAAGACGTTGCGCAGAGCAGTTGAACAACAATTCAAACGTCACGCGGCCTTTAAAGGTTAAGTCTGGATCTTACTCGGGACAGTGGTATAAAACCGTGGTAAACTTTCGGTTTCAGAGTCACTATCCAGACTACGGCAACTAAACCGGAATCAACCCTCCCTGGCGCAAATACCCCGGGTTAAGTATTTCGAACTTGTCACTTTGCCTTTTGAACCTAAAGCACCAAGTTGGGGGCATAAGGATGTCACGCTGGAATAAGCGTCGGACTCACCCCGGTCGAATATAAAAACTTCGGATAGCGAAAAGAAAAGAAGAAAAATAAAAAAAGGTACAAAGATAAGAGTTTTTATATTTTATTCTCATTCCATACATCATCTTACAATAGAAAGAGAGGGAAAAGAAATTATAGAGGCATAAAAACTCTAAAGAAAAAGAAAGACATCGGAAGCATCCCGGGTCATGTCGCATCCACATTTTCTCCGTGGTATGGAGAGTCGCCGCCATCACCATGACTTCCTCTTGAAAAAATGGATTAGCTTTGAAGAACCTCGATAACGCTGGCATTGGGAACCAAGACGCCAAATTTTCTGCCTTGCCTCCACCAGTAAAGGCTGGGATGCATGTTCTTTCGTTGGACAAGGCACAACCTTTCATGAAGAAGATCATTCTACTGAAGGCTTAGCCAGTTTTGCGATTGTCCTAAAGGTGTTTCAAAGCACGGGGCAGCTTCAGTAGTTCCTCCTGCTTACCCGAACAAGGAAAGTGAACGCCCCAGCACTGGAGCACCCCGTCCAACACAGACGGTGACCCAAGCCTTCTCAGCAATGGCAAATATCAAACAAGTAATTAAGGTATGCTAGGAAAGTAAGCCACCCCCTGTAATAACACTGAGAAAGTAAGCTGCCCTTTAAAAGGGACATCCAGAGAGGGGCCAAAACAACTTCAAATATTTTGGAAAAAACAAAAATATGGCTCTCGCAATAGGCAGAACTCTCTCAGGACATGAATGAAAGGAAAAGAGAGTCATGAATGAAGAAGTCGCTCAAAGTGAGGTTGCAGAGGAATGCAACAGAAGAAATGACCAAAACTTCAGATGAAAGCGCTCCCTTTTTATAGGAGAAGCGAGGCATTCCTATTGGGCCCGTGAACAACGTACCCATTGCATAAGGTTAGCTACCATTAAATGCTCCTCGATTCTGATTGGGCGAAGGGGAAGCATGCAATTGGGAAACATCAGAAAATTAATGGGTCTTTTAATGCCCATTAAAGTCGGAACAAGCTACTTCCCAAGGAAACTCAACGTCTCTGCAAAGCACGAAAAAAGACAAAGGACCCTGCGTAACCAGGCCTGGGGGCAGGACGAACCCCGAATGACAGGATGGCGGTATATGCCAACCCTGACGAACTTCAACCTCTTGGGATTCTCACAATGCAACAGATCCCCGTCCTTGGTCTAAATACCTTGACACTTAATTGTTCCACTTAAGCGCCAAGCTGGGGGCAACTGTTCTGGACCGTGATTCGGGATACAACCCTTAGGGGTCAAACCCGACATATACGCCCCCGGGATCCGGAATACGCCCTTCGACAAGAGGCCCGTACGTAGGTACTAGTCGTACTCCACAACTAAGCACTCCATAGGTCTGCACATGACCTGATCATTGCCTATGGTAAACTTTACAGTGTGGGGACCATGACTACCTGCTACAGTGGTTGGCCACTAACGCGACAGGCCCGAGATTCCAGGGATCTGCCTGAACGATCATGGGAGGGAGGCACCCTCCGTCAGGCCTCTGTCCGAACGATCGTGGGGAGGAGGCATACCCTTCCCCGTCAGACCACGATCTCTGGAGACCTGCACTCTACGACGAATGCTCATGGACTATATGTCTGTACTACAAGTATCAGAAAACAACACTCTAACAAGGTAACCTTAATTCCTACGGTGTACACCCTCATTGTGCCCTATTTAACTTGAACGTTGGAGTCCCTTTGCAGGTACCCAACCCCTCTTTACTCAAGACTCCCATAAGTAGCAACCGCACACGGAGGAGAAGATCACACTGTATACGTGTCTATTCAGGCACCCTCTAGTTCCACATCAGAATACTGAGAATCAAGGAAAATGATAGAGAAACAAGTCTAAGGGAGAAAGGAGGAAAAATGAAGAATCAGAGGGAGAAGAGAACAGCACAAAAAGAGAGAGAATGAGATCTTGTCCAAATTCTTCACCCACATCCTTCTTCATCATGCCTTTTATCCTTCTTCTACATCCACCATTTCCCCCAAACAATTAGGCATGCGAGCCTTTGTGCTTCTACCCAATATCCAGTCTATATTCCTATCTAATAATTAGTTGGCCTCGCACCTCTTTCTTTCTCTTTGACCACTAGACTCATTACAATGCAATTGAAATGACTCGAGATAGAAGAATAAGGAGGTGTTGAACGGAGACGTGATGATCTAAATAGATAATGCATTTCATCAGTTCGTCTGGTATGATTGAGTTACCATTTTAATGCTTTGTAAGGATGGAGTGAAAAAAAATGAATTTGTTTATTTATTTATTTAAATATAAGTTCAATAGTAGAGGAGACTTTCTTTTTTGTTTTTGTTTTGTTGAGTAAAAACGCCAAGAGGAATAAAGTTTTAATGTGTGAGATGACCATTATACTATTAATTCAAATATTAACATCTAAAATTGAGTTGAATTTAGTTAGATCACTATGCTTTGGGAGATATGACTTTGCTACCATATCATTTTCTAAAACATAATATGATTGTTATACAGAACATTTAAAAACGAAATGGAATTTCAGCTAAAACAACGAAATGGAATTTTTGCATAAATATTAAGAGCTCACTTTCGAAAAAATAGAAGTTGGAATGCGAGGTAAACCATGAGTCCATGACTACATAAATGTTGGGCCAATTATGTCACAAACCCACTTATTACACACGAAATATAATATTGGATATGCTATTCTGGTATTTAAATATGCAGTATCTATTAAAACTAATTATATTTTCTTGTATAAAAAATTACTGTTTTATAAATCAAATCGAAAAATGAACCGGTGAGGCTTGTAAATTATATTTTGATTGGTTCCATTGATTATATTTGTAGTTGAACCATAATTAAATTATGGTTAAAATAAGAAATTTTTTTAGAAAGAATGAAAATTTTTAGAGAGAATAAAATTTTTTAAGGAAAGAAACATTTTTAGAGAGAAAATAAAAATTTTTAGAGAGAGAATGAAATTTTTTAGAGAGAAAATAAAAATTTTTAGAGATAATTTTTAAAAAAATGTTTTTTTTAAATAAGTGAGTTAGATATCTATGCATCAAATTTATTAAAATATATTAATGGATGAATTGAATATCTATTCATTAAATTAGATCATGAATTGATTGGATAATATTAAATATTTTGTAATAAATTTTAAATAAATTAATAATTTATTTTGAATCTATCTATTATGATCAAATTCAAAATCAAATTAATTCATTTATTTGTCACTCTTAAAATATATATATATATATATATATATATATATATATATATATATAAATAATATTAGGTGAGATGAACGTTTTATTGTAAAAAGTAAAAAAAGTGAATATTGAATATTAGATGCTTTGACTTATTATGAAAGGAAAATATGATGTTAGTCAGTCAATTTAGTTTCAGTTTCATGTAAATTTTGGGTTCAAGTTGTTATTTTATTTAGGTAAAAATTCTTAATATAAACTGGTAGTCAACAATTATAATGCTACCAACTATGCAAGAGCTATCCTATTCCTTCCTTTCGCGAGACCAATCAGAGTGACAGTTGCAAAGTTTTACACCGCTAGAGGAGTAGAGACCAATCATTTTGGTTATTAGACAACCGTGAATTGTGATTTGAATTTTAAGGCTCACGACTTAATCATCAAAAGTGATTTTTTGGCAAGAAAATTTTTAATACCTAGCCAAGAGTTTTAGTTAAAATAGTATTGAGTTTTCTTTTTTCTTTTTAGGGAATTGTTTGATTTTGAGATTGAATAATAAAAATAAATCAATAGTTCAACAATAGACAAATCATAGAATAATAAACCAATAACAAGATTTTTATGTAAACGAGTAGACTTTTTTCTTCGATATGATACATATTTTCATGGGAGAGAAAGGGTGGGAGGGAGAGAGAGAGGAGAGGGGGATAGAGAAGAAAGAGAAAGCTTTGAATTTTTAGAGAGAGAGAGGGAGAGGGAGAGGGAGAGGGAGTTTTAATTTTTTATAATATCTTTTTTAATTATTTGTAAAAATAAAAATATAAAATAATAAAATTAATTAAATTAATTCTTATTTTAATTAATACTAAATATAAAATTTAATTTTTAAATCAATTTAAATTTATTTTTTAAAAAATTTTAAATATAAAATTTAATTTTTAAATCAAATCAAATCAATTCAAATTAAATCAAATTAAATTATTTTTAATTTTATTCATTCCAAACACACTCTATAACTTAAATCCACACTTATTGGTATCAAGCGGCCCTTAAATCAGACGAAAGGGAGTCCCAAAATTTAATCCCCATTTCATGCGAGAGGCCAAGGTCAGCCTAAAACTTTTTTTTATTATTTTTTGTATTTACAATCACAAAGAAAATCTTTGGGACTTAATTTTAAGAAATTATTTACATATGTGAAATTTAAACTTACGATACGTCTATTCAGCATATTAGTGGATACCCACGTTTGAGTCGTTTGACTACTTTAATGGGAGAAAAAATGTTATTGTGCCTTTTCTTTTTGGGCATAAATATGCTATTGCCGCACACTTTTTTAACATATGAATTTAGTTTTGATACTTTTTTTTTTAATTGTTTTGATACATACATTTTAAATGTAAACAATTTTTTTATATGAAAATGTAAACAAGTTTTATATTTATATTCAATGATATGTTATGATATAATTTAATAAAATTGACATTTCATATAATTTATAACATAATCGAATTTATTAAATAAGGTGTTTAAAAAATATAATTAATATTTTTTTAATTTTCTCACAATAAATTACATTTAATTAGTTCAACCATATTTTTGTATAAAGTTTTCACTCAATATGATGTATATATTGAAGTTTTTTAAATATTAGATAATAAATATATGTAAATAAATATATTAATTTGAAAATATGATTAATTAATTTTGTTATCTAATAAAAAAATTTAAATTAATTTTATTATGATTTCTTATAAAATATTCAAACTCATGTAAATATAATATATTTTTATGTAAAGTTATTAATTTAGTATGTTGTGAAAAAATATTTAAATATAAAACAATAATATTACTTTTAATGAAGAGTTATATTTTATTTATTTAATCAAAGAAACAATTATTACTATGAAATATGCACTCAATAACTTGAATAATACAAAAGGATTAAACTCTTAAAAGTGTATGACTCTTTATATTCTTATGCTTTATTTAATCTATTAACATATGACTTCTTAGATTTTTTAATTTTATGAAAAAATCTTATATAAACATAAAGCACGTAAGTTGGGTGCACTAGATCAATCACATTATTAATTATGGTAGGTTATGATAACTAATTGTTAATTAAGTATGGTAGTTATTCAGTAATTAATAATGTGATTGACCAAGTACACCTAACTTGAATACTCTAAGTTTATACTATAATCTCTTTAATCTTGTTCTCTTTACAAACAACTATAACTTGTTCATTACATATATTATATTAATGCTCCAGTTAAAGTCAATTTCTTGTCTTACTTGTTTACTCAAATTATCTCAACTCATACAAATAGTTTCACTCAAAATATCAATAAAATCTTGATGTTATATAATACGGATTTTACTCAGTTGTATTTAAGTAATCTTACAGCTGTGAAATTTTTCCTCATTAATCTCTTGCTAATTAGCAAAGGAGTAGTTAGGGATTAGCAACGGAAAATCATTCCCCAACTAAATTCCAAAAATAAGAAGTAAAAAACTTTTAAAGCACATCACTAAGTATTAGCAACCAATTAGCTACAAAATATTTGATACCTCCAAAAAAAATTCGTAGCTAATCAAATTGGCTTATCCCTGGCTAATCAAATTGGTTAGGGAATATTTGGTAGCCCAATAAAATGGGCTAATCAAATCGGTTAGGGAATATTTGGTAGCACAATAAAATCTAAGACGTGTTTGTTATTTTTTTTTTATTTCTCATAATATCCTTCCATTCGATTGATGAGTGATTAATTTTTCGAGACACGGTCAAACGCCTAAGCGAGAATCCCTCTCAACAGTATTTTTTCTGTTACATCTTCCCTAACCTAATAGTTCTAATCAGTGTTATAGTAGCTCAGTAATATTGGTAAGAGTTATCTATTAATTATGTAATTTTCTGAACCAGTTTGAGCGTAATTCAGTAACACTAAATACAAGAGAATAATTAAGGTATCTGCAGAATCGATTGATATGATAGAAATAAAAAAAAAATATATTTCTTAGCTAAGAACCATTGATAAGAGTCGTAAAATTTTTTGGAGAAACAACTAAGACAGTTTGGTATTTTTAAGAATGCCAAAAAAGAATTGATAAAATTGTTATAGAACAGTAAAATAATTCAAAAAAATTATGAAATTTCATAAAGATGACAAATATGATATAGAGAATAATTTGGTATAACATACCAACTAAGATAAGTATCAATAAACTTATTACTTAATTTTTCGGTTTAATTCAATTTGGGACCGAATAAATGTTTAACTGATAAATAGTAATATATGAAAAGTTATGAAAAAATGAATATGAGAACTAAGATAAATTCTAAAATTTTTCATAATACTTATGGATACTTAAAATCTTAACTTTAAAAGATTAAAGTGTATGTAATAGATACAAAAATTTTAATAAAAAAATTTAATTTTAATTTTTCTTTACCCACCGCCAGAAACTTTCTACACAATTCTACGTATCTGCTTTAACATTTTGTTTCTTTTCTTGTGCGTCTCCAGCAGCACAAATGGAAGCAAAAATAATAGCCAAAACGTGAAGCAAGAAAACTTAGCATATGGCTACCATTTCCACCCTCCAATTTCATTTTTTTTTTATCTTCTATCTTCCATATCCATTCAAGATTTATTTCACTCTTTTTCTCATCTTTCTTCACTATGTATGCATGGTCAAATGGCTCTTAAAACAGTAGAGAAAGCAGAGCCAAAGAGAAGAGAAAGAGGAAGAAACAAGAAGGTGAAAAGGAAGAAAAATCAAGGAACTAAAGGCTAAGGAAGCAAGGAGTCAAGGTAGGGGTCTTTTGCTCTAATTTGTTATCTTTTTCTCTTGATTTTTAATTAAAAATTCTAGACTTGAGTTTAAAGAAACTCACGGCTGTATCATGGAAAAAGTAGGAGAAATTACTTGTAATTTTGAGTTTTGTTACAACCCAAGTAAAAGTCTACTAGCCTTATTGACCTTTGGAATGACTTACACGACCAAGCTATTGTACCATTTTTTATGACTTTGAATTTGTAATGAAAAGGAACCGTGTGTATGAGTGTGTGTTTCTAATATTGTGTTCACATATTCATAATTAATAATTTGTAGACTTTGTCTCCATAAAGTAAGGTCAAGGCTTGAACAAGAATAGATTGGGTGTCTTTTGATTTTTATGTGCTTATATTCTTTACCTTTAAGTTATTCTTATTCTCTTATAAATTTTGAATGAGAAACTTACGGAATACTTGAATGTAAAATTGATAAATTGTTAGTGGCTTCTGTGGTGGAATCACAAATGCAGTATCATCGGTAACTTTAGTCATCACTGAGTAATTTATTAATTGTTATTCTATTTTTTTTTGTTCATCTAATTCTCTGAGTGTAAAAATAATATGTTTTATTTGTATTTTATTTTTAATTTTTATTTCTATAATTTTTTTCATAATTACTTAGCTCTGATACCAATTTGTTACTAGAATCAATAATTCGATAACTCTTTCTAAATTCTTTAAAATTTTGTTAAAATTCTTCATATTTTTTCTTTTATATATTTTGATAATGTATTTACTTGTATTGATAATCTTTTTATTTCATTGTCTTCCTTTATTTTTTGATTCAGTAAATTTTATTAGCCTAGGTATTTGTTCCTCCTTATACTCTAAATATTTTAGGTCTAAAAGATTTTCACTACATGTTTTTTCTAGTAGCTCTTCAATATGGGCCAAAATTCTTCTTCCAGGTTCATAATTAATTGATATATGGCGAAGTTTTTGGCATACAGTCTCAACTATCTTATACCACGTTTCAGCTTGCTAAACTCTGATTGCTTTTTAATGTAGATACAGTCAGAAAAGTGAGTAATTGAGATATTAATAATTTCTCATGTTTGTTTTGCTCTAATATAAGGTGTTTTTAGTTATATATAATCTAAATATTGACAAAATGGTGCATATAAACATAAGAAATTATTTTCTAAAATCATATCTAAACCTGTTTCCTGTTGGTAAATAATTGGGACAATAAATAATTTGGTTTGAATTATCAAAGTAATTCGTTTTGCTACTAAATATAGAGGATGTATAGATCCATATACGATTTGTATTTTTAATGGTTTGTCTAATTTTTTTCATTTATCAAATAATGCTTTTGTTGCTAAACAAATACTTGCTCCTATATCAATATAAGCTTTAGTTTCATTATTACTTTTTTCAATTTCAATTTTAATATAAGTACTATTCAGATTCTGTTCTTCTAAAAATAATTCATTTTCTCAATATTCATATATATATATATATACTATTTGCAGTATGATTTAGTTCATCTTCTACTGGTTCTAAGTTAAATATTTTATAAACTTGTTTTATTATTTTTAATTTTTCTTTAAAGTCTTTTTCTTTCTTTTGCGGACATTCATTAGCATAATGATCTTCAATATTACATATCTAGCATACACATTTCTTTTTCCTTTTGGATAATATTTTCTTGGAGTATTTCATTTTTTCTAAAATATTTTCTTTTAGTATTTTTATAAGTTCTTTTCTTAGGGTATGCTTTTCTGAGTCTTGGTTTTCTTTTGTAATATTTTATTTTCTTTGTTTCATAATTACATCCATAATTTCTTGCATTTTCTATTTCTGGTATATTACAACAAATTGCAATTCTTCCCCGATTTAATTGTCTAATTGTTTCTCTTTATAAGCATTGTTCTCTTAATTCATTATAGAGTACTTGAATAATTCCTTCAAGTGTTTTAGCGATTTCTCTTGATTGCATTTGTCAAATAGTTCTTATTTTTGTATTAAGTGAGTATGAGAATTTATCAATAAATATATTCATATATGTTGGTTTGGTTTCTATGTTTAATTGATAGTAGTATTTTTGATATTCACAAATAAATTTTTCAACTTCACACATATTACATAATTGTATTTTATTTAGGTGTGCTTTTACTTTTTCATGTAAGAATCTATTTACTTCATCTCTATGTTTAAATACATTATATCCTATAAATTCTTGATATATTAATCCCATAATTAATCTAGCAAATTCTTGAGTATTATTAACAGTTCTTGCATATTGATGTCATATATCATCATTAATACTTGTTAAAAAAATTGTATATTTCCTTCAGTTTTATATATCATTAAATTTTTAACATCAAATAGGTTTAATCCATTAAATCTTTCGTCTGTTGCAATTAATAATGTTATTTCATTAGTTCATTGTAAAAGAACTTCTTTATTTGTTGTACAATCAATATTTAATTTGGTTCATGTTCTGATATTTTCATAGTGTGAATTAAATTATTTTGGTATTGAAGTTCATTTTTCATTTTTTCAGGCATAACCTTTATTATACATAGTCTCTTGTTCATATTTATCTCATTTTTCTTTTGAATATCCTCAATATTCTTTTCATTTTTATTTAGGTTTTGTATTACTTGTTTATCATCTTTTCATAAATATTTCATCATATTTTGATTATTTGTTTGAAATCTTATAATTTAATATTTCTTCTTTATTTTTATTATTTATTTCTATTTGTTCAATTTTTTGTATTTATTTATTTTCATCTTCAATTATTTTTAATTGTTCTAATAATTGTTGAATTTTTCATGTTTGTTGATTTCTTTATTAAGTCGATGTATTCCTCTTTTATCCTCTCCATGAAGTAATTGGTTTAAGAAATTTTAAAGATTCTATTTTTTTTTTTTCAAGTTTTATTATATATTTCGGTGCGAGTATTTCTTCTAAATCTCTTTTTGTTATACATTTATTATTTCTTTCTTCATCAAGGAGTTTTTGAGTTGATGTAGAACTTCTTCGAATTTGGAAATATTGTTTGATTCATTTATGTCTTTGTTTTTATTAATTTTATCAAGTATTATTCTAATATTATTTATTTTATTTTTTTCATTTTCAATTCTTTTACATGTATATATTGCTATTCTATTAGTATTTTTATTAAAAGAAATAAATTTTTATTTATTTCTTCTAACATTTTTTGTAATTCTTTATTTATTGATTGAATTATTTTAAAATAGTCATTTCAAAAATGCATGTTTGCTTTTATTATTGTTTTATTTATTTTTCGAAGTATGGTGCTTCGAGGCACTAGAGAAACTACTTAAATTGTTTGTATGCTGGGTGGAGTAGGTTACGGTCAAACTAAGCTATTTCCCTTCATTGATTTTTTTTTTTAAAAAAATTAAGTTTGTTACTTGTGAGCATGGAAACTCCCTATCAAACCAAAGATGACTACCTTTATTGACTTTGAAATTTATGTTTGTTTATGACTTAACCATCACAGCCAACCATGACCAAGTGGGAAAAATTATATGTTCCTCGTGTTAACTAAAGGAAAGTGATAGATGTAGAAAAGTTAGGTAGTGGGAGCAAAGACAATAAATAAATATAAAAAAAAATTCAAATAAAAAACTATATTAATACATAATAATAAAAAATTAATTTATAATTGTTCCCTTCATAGTATAAATAATATTTTCACTATCAATATTATTAAATATTTTTTTATTTATATATGTATGAATAATCTTGACATTTAATTATGTAAGATGTAATTTAAAAAAATGTTATAAGAATTTTAACTTTTTTATAATAAATTTACTTATTTACACATTATATGTGGTAAAGTTAAAAATATAAAAGTGTATAAATATTAAATAAGTATTGTGAATAATAGAAAATTTCTTAAAATGAATGAGGGCATGTGTCTCTGTTATTATACAAGTGGATCTATCCCTGCAAATATATATATAGGATCAAAGAAAAATTTTCAAATTTGGTGGAGGCATATGTCCCCACATTTTTATGAATAGGTCTATCCCTGCTCAAGGACACAACTAAACCAAGACCAAGAAGGGAGGTATCAAGACCAAGAAGGGAGGAACCATGCATGAGTGTGTGGGTTCACACTTTGAACTTTGAATTTTGACTTGGTTTCAATAGAAGCAACCATGTATGTCTACACCATGAATTTTGAATTTTGTTATGGTTTCAAAAGTGGAGAAATCATGTGTGTGGCCATGACTTGATTTTCTTTATATGTTATTCATTGTCACGGTTTCCACATAAATGACCAAGTGGTGTAGATGTGACTTGTCTAGGGCTAATAATGTTTGTTGTTAATTGTTAAAGGTACTAAAGTACTAGAAATGTAGCTTGTGGATGGTTGAATTTGGGCTACACATTTTAAAATAGTATGTTGCCTAGTTTTTTAAGCATAATTTGTGTTGCTTTTAAGCTTTAAATTATGACTTGAATTGTGTTAAAAAAAATCATGGTAAATGTTGCCTTGTTTGTGATCAAATTTTGGTTGTTTTTGTGCTTGAATAATGGCCTGATTAATGATTAAAAAATAAGGCAGATTGCTACCCTATTTTTAGCCAAGTATGTGACTGTTTTTGAAGTGAGAAATGGTGTCTTAAATAATTAGCAAAACCATGGCAGAATGCTGCCTCAATGTGGCTAAAATTGTGTTGTAGTTGTGTGTGATATTTTCACTTGAAATGTGGTTAAAAAACATGGTAGAGTGTTGACCCCATTATGGTTGTAAATTAAGTGCACTTGCCCTAGTTTCCCTCATATATGTAATGATATTTGGAATAGTTTTATGTGATGAGTGAATTGTCATAAATAGACTGAAGTGTACTAACCTGAAAGTAGACTACTACTAAAGTGTGACATACTTAGCAGTGTTACAAATAGGATACTCAAAATAGTTCTGTGTGACATACATAGCAGTGTCATAGATAGGTTATAATGTGCCGACCTGAAAGCAGATTATTACTAAGTTAGAATTCATCTTATATGAGGTGACATGATTATGTGAGAATTAACATTAGCTAATGAAGCACTGAGAGGAATTTAGAATTGAATTTAATATTATTCAGAGTAGTTCTGTGTGACTGGTGAATCGTCATGAATAGGTTGAAGTGCATCAACTTGAAAGCTGACTATTGTCAAGTGATTTAAATAAGCATTATGATGAAATTGAATTTAAACGTAATATTATGTTATTTATTTAAAAATGTGTTTGTGAGAATATTTGTGGATGTCATACTATGACTTTGATATGTTATAAGAATCATTGCATGAATTTAATATTATGGTTCTTATTTGAAATTTTTTTCTGAAATTATTTATAATTGTAAATTGTGTGATTTGACAATAAATGTTTTTAGAAACTACTAATAAATGGAATTCTGTTTCGGGAAGAGAAATGACTGGATTTTAGCTTTTGTCACCTTCCTACATTATAAAATAAGTTTTCAAATGTATTTTTCTCCGAAACAGCTAGAAGTATTATGATGACACACATTTTTTAAATAGTATTACTGAGAATTCTTAGAATTTTCACCCCTTTCTAGTTTATATTTCCATAATATTTCTAAGAACACATGCTACAATAAGCAGGCAAAATGAGGAAGACTTAGATTAGGGTTTAACATTATTTTTGTAATGTTGAGATGTATATTTAGTATTTTGTAATTACTGAGTACTGTAATATAAGTCGTATTTTTGTATAAACATTTTTTATAATGATATGTGCACCACGCAAATAAATTCAACTACAAAAGGCTCATATTTTATATATTAATTATATTTATGTTCAAAAAGTTTTAAATTAGTTATACGTGACATGCTTAATTTAAATTACTAATGCGTACTTTCGGATACGTTATAAGTAATTGTATTAAGGATGATACATTTTTCATACACATGAATCTCGAGATCGAACTCACAATCATATACTTAAAGAACCCGAGCTCCTTCTACTCAGACCAACACACGTTGGTAGGCTTGTTTGGTTTATGTTTTTGAAAAAAATTTTCTATTTTTCAAAATAAAAAGATGATAAAACTTGTTTGGAATGATATTTTCTTACCTTTGTTTTTGTTTTTGTTTTTTAAATAAAGTTAGTTCAAACACAAATAGACAAGAACATCATCAATATGTGTTAATTTGAGTGAAATAAGCTCGACTTCCTTAAATATATAATTCTGAGTTCGATTCTAAAATTCATATTTATATAAAAATAATACTATTAAAAAGAATCCCAACTTAAACACTTAATCAAAGTCCATGAGATTAGTCAATGACAAGATAAAGGTAAAAAAGCTAAAGACAAAAATATCTTAAAGATGCTTTTGAAGTGAACAAAACTTGGCTCTAACATTTTTCCTTCAACCCTTCCCTTCAACCTCTTTTATCACTCTCTATTTGTTACTTATAACCCCACTTAATGGACACAACGAGTGATTAAAGAGATTAGAAAGAAGGATTTGAGGGAAAAGATTAAGCTGCGTTTAGTGGACAAGATAAAGAGGACTTAATAGTATTAACTAATATTATCAGACCTTATTAACAGTTCGTTTGGTTGAAGAGAAAATGACAGGAAAGAAAATTAAGGAAGAGAGAGAAAATGGGACGTGGGACCCACCACAAAAATTTTCTCTCCGACTGCGGAGAAAATGGGAGAAGAAGGGCTGGAGTTGTAAAATTACAACTCTGCCCCAATCTTCTCCTTCTTGCCTTGGCCGTAACCCCACTTAATGGACACAACGAGCCGCTGATTAAAGAGATTAGAAATCGTCGAAGATGGGCTTGATTTGAGGATCCAAATAGAAAGCTTTGGGCTGGAGGGGTTGGATTAAGATGATGTGGTGGTTGGAGGTTGGAGATGAATGGTTGTAATGGTGAAGAAAGAAAATGGGAGAGGGGGGGGAAAGGGGGACGGGGACGGGGGAGGTGGTAAAGTGGGTGGGGGGTTATTGGTCGTAAGAGAGATGGAAAAGATTTTTTAAATAAAAAATTATTTTATATTTAATTTTAATTTTTTAAATTAGTATTTTTTTATAAATTATATTTATTTACTTAATATAATTTTAAAAATATTTAATTTAAAAATTTTATATTTATCCATTATATTTTAAAAAGGATAAATATGTCATTTTATAAATTATATATTTTATTTTTTTATTTTTTTATTTAACTCCTATTTTCTTTCTCTTCATTTTCTCTTCAATTAACCGATAAAATATATTTTCTCTTTATTTTCTCTTCTCTATTTTCTATCTTCCCATTTTCTCTCTCATTTTCTCTCCCCATCCAAACAAAGCATAAGTGTTTGGTGATTTAACCAATAGAACCCTATCCCCACCACATAACAACCATCGTCCCATACTCCTTGATTAGACCCAATAGCATATTTCTTCCACCACCACCGCTTCACCCTCTCATTAAAGCCTCTCCAACCAAGAACATCACCACCACCGAACAACCATCGTCCCATCGCCACCAAATCTGCAACCACCACCACCACCACCACTAGATCTACAACCATCACCACCACTGCCACCAGATCTACAACCACCACCGCCACCAAATCTGCAACCACTGCCACCAGATTTGCAACCACCACTATATTTGAATTCTGTCTTGAATACTTAACCCAATAGTATAATACCACTTCACTACCCTCGACCTCACTCTCACAAAAAGAACCACATTCCGCTCGATCAGACAACGACCTCCATTTTCTAGCGATGGCGTGCACTGTTCCGCCTTCTTGCACTTCCTCCTCCGAGCTTTGTCGATTCCGCTTCAAGCCTTCAATGCAAAATCTGAGGTTCATTTCAGAAAGCATGTTTAGTTAGATTTATTTTTGAAGCATATACAACTTCATTTTTTCTCCGCTGGTTCCATCTTATTGAAGCATGTACAACTTCAAGACTTAAAAAATGAAAGTTGTACATGCTTTCTCATATTTTTTTTTCTCAAGTTCATTTCTTCCTCTAACTTTTTGCAATTTACTATTTTTTTTTTGTTATATGGGCATCTTCATTTTCCTCTTATTTTTCATTTCAGAAAAAGAACTTTCAACACAAGTAGAAAAAAAAAGTTATATTGTCATGATGGGTCGGTGATTCTGAAAAACGATGTTTGTGTTCGAGGCTATGACTATTTTCATTTTTCATTATTTTTATGCATAAATGTGTTTGAATATGTGAAATGTGAAAGCTAAATATGAGTTCATTAATTTTGTTTACATATAAAGGTTCCTTTACTATAGAATTAGATAAGAAGTAGAAAGATATAATAAGGAATGTGAATGATAGTATAATTATAGTAGATAATTATATATATTATTAAACTATTTATACTATATGCACAAATATTTAATAATATAAAAATTTATCAATTTATTTATATTATAAAACTTTATCTTATTTTTTATATTATCATATATTTTACTATAAAGTAGAATTTCAATATTTCTTCTTTTCATGTCATTGTTCTCAGAACAATAAAAAACACGGAGAACTGTCAAACTCGTTAATGGTAGATTTGTAAATATATCAAACTCCTATTGTAAAAGCTACAAAAAGAAAAGGAAGCCACAAAACGAACCTCTCCTCTCGTCAAAAGCACAAAGCCCTCTTCACTTTCATGTCCCAGACCAATCATACTTGCCGCTGCCACCGCCACCGCCTGCAGTTGCCGCTGCCACCACTTGCCGTAGCCGCTACCATTATTGACGCTATTGCCGGTTGAGACCACTAGCTTGTTGGAGGAAAAGGTAAGTTCTTCCTCTTTTATATTTATGGATTTACATCTTTGAAAGAATGTCAAATTCTTGAAGTCCTTTTTGGGTGGGTTTATGGGTAATATTGCTTCATGGTGACTTTACGTTTTGTTCTCTCCCTAGGTGCGTGAGTTCAACAACTCAGTTCTCTGTAAATCACATAAAACAACCTTCAAGAAGCTTGAGATAAGCATTAGCATGTTAGAACATAGAAAAAACCATCTTCAATAGCATAAGTGCGTGTGTATATGCAGCATAGGAGTATCATAGATTGAAGACAAACTTAGTTTGAGCTTCCTTTAACAATGTTGCAAGAGCTTGTAGAAATTTTTATCTAAATATAATGTATTTAATTAAGTGTATTAACTCAATCAAAACTTAATATTTTTATAGAATACTGTAAAATTAATTATGAGATATAAAAATTTATAAAAATATTAAGTCTTAATTAATTTAGTACACTTAACTGTAATACACTATATTTAAATAAGAATTTCTCACCACCTATAATATCTAAGTAACACAGAATGTATGTATGTATCTATATATTATACTCATAGATTAAATGATAGGAATCATGGAAAAGAATCGGAGTTTACAGAGCGAATTTGCAAAAATGTGCAGCTAAATAGGAAAAAATGAGATGGCATGCTTTGTCAATTGTCACATAGAATAAGTTAAATGACATAGCAAACTTGTAGGCCATATCGAAATATCAAAAGTGTCTGCAAAACACCATATTTATGCCAAAGATACAGGGATTTAACCCATATATAATGGTTTAAAGGTATAATAGAATTAGAGGGCGCACGATAATGAATATTAACCAGTAAGAAAAGATTGCATAAAACAATAGATTTTTTGAAAAGATTTACCGAACAATTTTTTCTATTGTTTTCATTTTTAAACATTGTTCTCAAAATAAATTATCCAAACGTATTTTCTGTTTTATTGTTTCTTAGGACTGTTTTGAGAACATATTGCCCAAACAAGTTTTTTAATTTTTTTATCTATAAAACTGATTTTGAGTCTTGCTTTGGGAAATTGATCTCAAGAACAATAAAACAAAAATAGATCCAAACAAGGTCCTAGTTGCTACTAAAAAAAATTTAATAGCAACTAGGGAATTAACTAGGATTTTCCAATTCTTTTTCATTTCTCACCCTCGCAATCATAGTGCTTAGTGCTTACTCACTTAAAATCCCTCACAATCACGTACATTCAGTTGCGTCCGAGCCCCAAGGATCGAAGGTGACTTCTCTCTCTTTCTCTCTCTCTCTCTCACGCACTTTTGTTGTTCCTAATTTCTCGTCTGCATTTTCATACCCTAGCTTGCTCATAGCCACCGCTAACTCCAACCATTGCTGCAGGCGACTGCAGCGCTCTCACATCTTCGTCGGCGCTAGGTGAGTTTCTCGCTCTCTCACTTTCACATTCCCCTTCTTCCTGATTGACTGTATGACACACTTTCACATTCCCCTTCTTCTCGCTCTCTTTCTCTCTTGGCATTGTGATTCCTCTTTGTTCTTTCTTTGTTTCTTGAGAAAATGCTCTAGGGCTGAAAAATCAGTGTTGGATTTGATATTATTTAAACTGCAATACTTATCGTTATTTTTGGTATAATTTGGTTGGGGGAATTATGTAAATTGCACAATAGGTGTTTGATAAAATGATAATATGAGATGTAAATGTGGCATTCTAGGCTTTATGTGGTGTGAGTGTGATTTTTGTTTAGCAACATTTGATGTTGTTGATGATTGTGTGTTTCTTTTGCTAATCTCCTTCATTTTTCATGTTATGGTGAAATTTACTCACTTGCATAAACATGTTCATGTCATTTTTTTCCTAATAAATATGTAAATGTGAGTTTATCTATCATGATCATGTATATGAATTAGTGTTCTGATAAAGGCCTAATTATTCAATGTTGAAGATGCTATGGCACAAATTGCTAACTACTATTGAGTATTGATCCCTTGAAACTGGATATTTTTGTATCTTTTTTTCTACTGAAGTAACAGAAGAAAAAAGATTATAAAGGACCATGATTTAGGCTGAGCAGATAATTTTTTTAAAAAAATGAAGCAAGTTATATATGTTATTTCTCCCTACGAAAAATAATTGACAATTTGCAACCTGAGCATCCAAACTTATGAGGCAGGGGAAACCTGGCCTATTATCGGCTCAGGAGGAGCTCACCCAGCCTGCACCCAGTACCAAAGTGCATATTCGTTTTTTCTTTATCGTTTTGTGTTGTTTATAATTGAATTCCGTTTATTGCTTTGCTTCTTTCTGTAGATGGGGTGGTTTTGATATTCTTGAATTCGTAATTTCACATCTATTTGTAATTTGTAATTCCAAAATAGTAGTCTTATTGCTTTTATTATGAAAGCGATCTGATGTTTTTTGTTTGTATCACAACTGGACAAAGGATAAGTAAAGAATATTTGCTAATATGAATTATCCCTCTCTAAACACAAATGATATATCTCTCAAGTTGTTGTTGAGCTTACATTGTTTATTGTACTAGTGAAATTCATTCATACAAGTAAAGCTAGATCGATCAATAACAGTTGGAACATGCAAGTATTAAAAGTATTCTAAAAATTAGAACATTCAGGATTATTCTGATTTATGTCTTTAGTACTAAGTAGCTAGATGTGATAATTTAGGATATGTAAAAGTCCTATTTAACAAGTGGATTAACTTGAAGTTATTGGTATTGTGATTTTGCAGTAGAGCTTTTGGAAAATTTTGATTCCCTTCAATTCCTTATCTCCATGCTCTTTAGTTTTATATCAGATTGAATCTCTGAATGAGTAAGAAGCGCTCTAGAGCCAACTACTAATTATCCATTGAGGTAGAGGGCCGGATTTGGTTGTACCAATTAATTAAACTGTACCAGCGAAGTCCTATGAATCTGATTATGTTTTTTACTGCATCGTTAACAGATCTTTTTCTGTTACTGTCTGGATGGGGGTGCATTACTGTCTTTACTTGGTTGAAAATTTAGAAATGTATAAATGTAGGCAAGGCACCTATGAAGTACAAACTTGTCCACACTCCACACTACCTTGGCGCTGTACTCTTACTCCCAATTTGGAATAGTAATATAAATTTCTAAGTTTAACACCTTTGGACACTCCTTAGACTTTTATTTTTGTTGGGGCTGCAAATTTTCAACCAAGTATTATCTGACTATATGTTGATAGGAGGTCTCCTACTATTTTTCAGAAAATTATCATGTGCTTTTAGAAATTTTCAAGAGATATGTATAGTACTTTCTTCTAAATTCTAATACTTGCCCCTTCTATATAAATTGAGTTCTGTGTTCTTCCAACTCTGTTGTTGTATGATTATTGTTGCTTAGAATTGTTTAGTTAGTGTATGATAATGACACAATTGGAAATTAAAAAACCAATAAAGCACATATTTTAGAATAGAGAAAGTTGCTTTCTTTGAAAGTAAGAGAGGGTTTTATTATATTTGTTTATAATATCCAACTTGTTGATCCTCTTGTGGATTGTGTTGTGTGCGGGTTGATATACAGAACCAGATTCTTTATGTTGCTTCTCTTCATAGGATTTGATAGCAAAAACGGGCCCTTGTCTCCTTTGCTTCCTTAATTGGATACAGTAGCAGATCTTTCCCTCTTGCACTTATCCGTACACAGGAAAAAAAGGAGAAACTTATCCATCTTTCTCTATGTAAACACCCATACCATATCTGAAACCAACAGAACTCAAAAAAGGTTTTTCAAGTTTCAAACTTTTTCCTTCTGCCTCATTTTGAAACAATTTTGCAGGTGGAGCAAGGAATCAACCTTAAATAGCAAACTCCTACGAGTTCTAGCTTACAAGTTTTTTTTTTTTGAACCTTTTATTTAAGATACCAAATCTTAATGTTGCTTTTTTATAAGTAGGCACAGCTGTTCTACTAATTATCTTTTAAGATTATATGTTTTGTGCCTTATTTTCATATTTTGTTTTCATTTTGGCAGCAAATATTACTTTTGCATAACTTTGGCTATAAATATTGGATTTGAGAGCTGTTTTTTTTTTTTGTAACCTAAGATATGATGCTTTCAATTGTGAAAATCCCAGATTTTTACTCCTTGTCAATTGATATCAGATTTTAATCAAAATCAAGGCTGTTTATGACTAGTCCTGTTTCTGGCAGCAATTGTTCTTTTACTCATAACTTGAGTTACATAAATCGGAATCATGCACTGTCAATTGCTTTGGAAAGCTAACACATACGACTATCACCCATAAGATTTTGAGAATTTTTGTATTTTTCATTCATTACCAATTTTTTGTAAAGGTGAGGTCTCAGGTCTGATTCTGCATATTAGTGTTGTTTGACAGCACTAGCATTTTTTGTTATAGAAATTTCTTGCAGATTTGGGATTTTGGAGTTCCCGCAAGGGGTAATTCCTATTAAGTAAGGTAAAAGGGCCACCAATATTGGTGACTCTTTTGGCATGTACTCTATGAACTTGGATTTCAAGTACTAAGGATAAAATTGCCTCACAGTAAAATTTGAGTGAAGCCTTAGTTTCCTGTTTGAGATTCAATATTAGTGAGTGTGTTCTGCTTATTGTTTTGAATCTTGAATTAATAGTTATTCTACACTTGATTAATAACTTTTTCTACACTTGATTAATAGTTATTCCTTAAACCTCATATGTTTTACTTGATGGAATTTTGTTGTGCTGCATTTCCTCAGCTGAAACCAAGGAAGCATGGATCCTCAGCCTGAGCCTGTCAGCTACATCTGTGGAGATTGCGGGATGGAGAACACCCTAAAACCAGGTGACGTCATACAGTGCCGCGAGTGTGGTTACCGAATCCTCTACAAGAAGCGCACTCGTCGCAGTAAGCTCCATTATCTTTGATTATGAATGAATACCCTATTATATTTTACTGCCATCTCTTTTTGCTCTATATATGTTCATGCTTGACCTCTTTGCAATATTGCTACTTAAACAAACATATTGTCATTATTAATATACATCTCTTAATACCACGTGTGAAGATTATGCATGCCCAATTTGTATCTTAGTGGATGATGTTGTTGAATTTGTATAATCATTCGTGAATGCCAGCTTTGTTATCAGTAAAAACTAAAAACCCTTTGTTCAGTTGTTTGATTTAGAATGACGGAGCTCATTGTCACTCCTATTGGATATTTTTCCCTGTTTCTGTTTTTATTGATGAATGTTGTTAGTATTCAGTAATATGTTTAGCAAAGAGTATATAGTGAAAGCTAAGTCACTGATGCTAGTTGCTAGTTCCACTCCAATGTATAAAACTATAAATCTTTTTATCTTTAATTATAAATGCAAAGAAAGTTAGTTTTGATTGTGGTTTGGTATTGCATAGTCAGCTGGAGATTACTAGTAAAAGTCTCAGAGAGTTGAATTATTTGATTCACTATTAGAATGAAAAAGGGGAAAACTGTGTCAGAAAACTTCAGATAACTAAGGTGAAGAGATTTCAAAGTTTTGCTTATCTTAAGATTTGTTGGGGTGTTGATGAGGGAAAGTATTGAAATAGCAAAGTATATGGAAGAAAAATAACAAACATACCATGCTTTTACTCCTTTATGGGTAAAACCTGAACTGATTTATTGACCTCTTACGTGGCATTTGGGTCTTAGCCTCCTTAGGACAGTAAGATTCATTTCAATATAGAACACATATATGATATTTTCCATTCTATTGCTTCTGTCTTGATTTGAAGATTCCAGTTTTCATTTAAACAATCACTCCTAAGTCGTGGACGCTCTTGACTGTTTGAAATTCATGTTCTCTTTATGATGTAGGGTAATTTTGGAGTTTATTAACGCAATTATGTGAGTGATCTTTATCTGTTTTCTTTATAGTGAATCATCATACAGTGGTTGTTCATCTGACAACACAACGATTCATGTGGAAATGATAAAGCCTTAAAGGCTGTTGCTTTGCAACATGTAGGCTTTTCATTCATTCACACATTTCAAGATTTTCATTTATTTTACTTACGATATGATTTCCTCGATTCAAACATCATATATTATTTGATCAATTTTTTTGGTTCACTAAGAGATAATCATCCTTTTCTTGATGGCATATGTGTGTGTTTTCAGTTTAAACATTCAGCCGTATGTTTTATACTAGGTATTTTTGGTGACTCATTTAGGATTCTTGCATCACTTAATTGAAACGCGTGCAAATACAACATCTTTTGCAAATTATTTATTATCTATTTCATGTTCTATCTTAAGAAGCCTTCCTTATTCTCCGTGTTAATATTTTTTTACTTTGCAGTACTGGCCAGATGGTTGTTATAGAAGATTTTGGTTTAGGCCTTTTTTGTAAAAAAAAAGAGAAGGAAAATTTGTGTGGGCAGGCAGAGAATTACAAGAAAAGGAATTCCTAGTAAATATATTGTCAAGGACCAACTCTCTTAAAAGCTTAAACTGTTAGGTGAAGGCTCATTAATGGTTTTTATATCTAACACACCCCTTCTCACAAGAGCCTTTTGGGCTTGATCCATGGATTATGGACAAGCCCATCCTATCTTGTGCTGAAATTTAACTTTTTTTCTTTTATTAGAAGAATGGGGGTAGTGAATTGTTTAAGCCAATTAACCAGATACGTGGTTATGAATGTTCAAGGACTGGTTAACCATCTGTGCATTTAATTGTTCTTAAATTGAATTTTTTTTTGCGATCAGTTCCTTTTTGTTTGAAACTTTCCCATTAAAAATAATGGTTGGAGCTGTGAAATTTTCCATGGTAATGTTATATTGTTGCTGGTGTGTGGGCTCAATTGTGTTTCGTCATTGTTTTATACCATTTTATTAGTTGTTATGTTATGATGATGGTGAGTTCATTCAATTTGACTGTAGCATGTATCAGGTTCATATGCTCTAGTGTGGGGTTTTCGGTTGGATTGGCAATGAGCCAAGCCAACTCTTGAGCCTACTTGTAACTCAGTTAGTTAACAATTCAATGAGTTGAAAATCTTGGCTCATTTGTTAAATGAGCCAAGCTTGAGCTTTCACATTTCAGCTTGTGAGCTAGCGCGACAGTAATGCTTTAATTAAATATATGTTAGCATTTGATTTTATTTTTGTTTTTTAACTATATATATTTTATTGAGTTACAATTTTGAGCCTTTACTCATTGTGCCTAAAAAGCTCATAAGGCTCGATAATGAAATTCTTACATAAACTTGGAGCACTCAAGTTGAGTATACTAGGCTAATCACGTTATTAATTAATGTAATTGACTTAGTGCACCCAACTTGAGTACTTTAAGTTTATGTAAGAATTTCTTGACTCCATATTGGCTCATTGATCTCGAACAACTCATGAGCTTTAAGATGAATTGAACTTAAGCCAAGAAAATGGACTCAATTTCATAGTGAGCCAAGCGAGTCCAGGTCTTAGCTTGACCCATTACCGGTCCTAGTTTTGGGTGACAACTTATAACTACCTTAATATATATTCTGGGTTCATGACTTCACTATGATGTAAGATTAGAGGTGTAAATGAGTTGAGCTATTAATGAACTATTTGAGCTCGACTCATTAAATGCTCGGTCAAACTTTGTTTAACTAAACAAAAACAAACAAGCTCAAGTTTTATAGGTTTGACATTAGAAGCTTGTGAATAACTCGTGTATGTGTGCGTATGTATATATATTACTTATTCATTCTACATAGGTATTAAAAATTAAATCATGAAAAAATTGTAATTTAAATAAGAAAAAGTATAGATAATAATAATAATTTATTTATTGTTATTCTAACTAAAAGCTTCTATAGGAAGATTATGAATTTTCCATGTAATGGATTATAAATAAAAAAGATTTTATTTCTATTTTTGGTTTTTTACTTTATCTTCTAGCATAAAAATGTTTACTAAATACTAAATTAATAAACTTAAATATTTCAAAGAGAGATCTTATAAAGGAAAAAAAATCATGCTATAAATAAGTTAAACAAGCCAAGCTTAAGTTTCAAATTTTTTAAACAAGTCAAACTTAAACTTTAAATTTGGCTCGTTTAAATAAATGAATTAAGTTTGAGTAATGTCTTTTGTTAACAATCCAAGCCTGAGCTTCAATTGCTTGGCTCAACTTGTTTACACCATAGGTTAGAATAATGTCTCTAAAAGAAGAACCAATAACTATAACATATATGGCTCTACATGAGTTTTTTATAATACATATTTCTATTTCAATTAGCAAAGGAAATATTAACATAGTTTTGTGGATGTTTCTGGCATATGTGATATGTATGTTGAATGCTGATCTGTGGTGGTTTCATTTCTGATACACTGCTGTATATACATGTAATTAATCTACAGTACTTAACAAATTTGTTTTTGTGCAGTTGTCCAGTATGAAGCACGCTGAAGAAAACTGCTGCGGTAATGGCAATGAATTGCCATAAACTATCATGAACATGTATTGAATTGTGGTAGCACCTTGTGCTTGGTTATCTATCTGATGTCTATAAAATTGAATAACTATTTTCAGAGCGGGATGATGTGATTAATTTCTAGGTATGGTTGCATTTGTGTGATATTTTGAAAAGAAAAGTACTTTCAACTGTGAATGTCGTATGAACTTTCATGGTCCATAGTATGAACCCCTTTTATGCTTAGCTATTAAAAAGATTGATGTCAGAAATGGAGCAGCTGGCTATTTCAACTTAGGTATAGTTAGCATGTCTTTTCTGATTCTTCTGCAGCGGAACTGAGAAGGCCCGAAATATCTTCCCTATGAATTGTTAGGTTCTTTACTTCTCTAGGATTCCTACCAAACATCGTAATCACTTGTTTACTAATTTTTACCTTTTTTTATAAGATATTTTATACTATACCACTTTTTTTTAAACCATAATTCAGCCTGAGTAATGGTGCAAGAACCCAGGTTGCAAAAGAATGACCTCACCACTCCAGCTGAATCATTTTTAATGGTTACACCACCAGCTGCCTTCGACCCATAAGACGCCATTGAGCCATCAGTGTCAATCTTCATCCATTCAGTAGGCGGGTACTTCCATCTGACCAGAGCAACATGTGGAGTTTTGCGCGAGTCAGTGTCACAACAGAAAGAATTTGCACCCTCACATGTCAAGCCCATTATCCTGTAATAAATCTCATTCTCGTTCATCACCTTGTTCTCGAACACAACGACTTCTACAATGCCAAAAGCCATTCAAGGCTATAAGGAATGTGAGAAAGGACATTCTACTTTCAAATGAGTAATTTTTAAGTAGGCATAGTTTACTATAGATACTTTAATTATTATTTGATATATATAAGGTAATAGGAACTATTATAAAATTATATTAATAATTAATAATATTTTTATACATATTAAATAATAATTTGAGTGTTTAAGTGATGACGTGATAGACTGTGTCCACTTAAGAGTTTTTCTTTCTAAATATGTTGGAAAATATTGTTGCCATTAGGGACATATTGATCAGTCAATAATGCATATGTAGCTTATGACAATTTTATCATAATTATCACATGGAATATTTATAATTTTTATCTGTTTTTATATTTATGTTTAATTAAATAATAATAAAATTTTAGGAAAAGCAAAATTAGAGACCAAATGAAAGAATCTTCTTTAAAAAGAGTATAGATAGATGATAAGTTTATGACTTACATTTATATTTTTACCCTTATGAATATGGGTTGTCTAATATACATCTTCCTTGGGTATCTCAATCATTGATTGTATTGAAAAACACATCAATGACTGAGATGAAAGACCTATGACTTGTACTTCCTTCAACCGTCGTCGACAGCTGCTGGCCACTGCATAAAAAAATAAACAACAACCCAAAAAATCACTGTCAACCCCAAAGACTAGAACCCCAACTTGTCGGTCGCGCTCCACCGGACGACCCACGCCCAGCCAGTCACCAAACTCGTGTCCACCCACAACCGCATCGGCCGAGCTCGTCCCAATTGCCGTCGTGCCTCCCAAGTCCAGATCCATCACCCACTAAGCTCCATTACTGTTCTCGTGGTCCCCTGCTACCGTCGTCGCCGCCGCACCAGAAGTCGTCACGCCTGTCTCGTCCAACCCAGTCTCGGAAAGCCCGGATTCGACCATCTCAACCTACGACACCGCCGCCTCCCCCTCCGCACGGACTGCTCGAACCGGCACCGTAACCCCGCGCCTCTACACGCACCGGACCACTTGAACCAAACCGCTACCTGAGGTCGTCGGCGTTCGACCCAGTACCACAAACCACCGCCGAGCACGCGTCGCACAGATTGGAACCGATCCAACGTCGTAGCACCCGATCCACCCGTGAGCCGATGTCGCAGAACCAGATCCGCTTCGCTTGACCTCGAATCCATGCCGCAACAACTCCATTGTCACTTCCAGCAACCCAACCAAGCTTGTTCGACACGTCGGCACCCAACCGCTTGATCCGCTCCTCCACCACCGTCGACCGCACCAGAAACCACTAGATCGGGTTGTCGCACCGAGCCGCACCGTCAACACCTCTCTGTCTAGCCATCGTCCCAATAGCCTGCTAAAAAAAAATCTACAATAATAAGTAAATTATGAGATGTATGGTAGACCCAAACTTAGCAGGGTGTACCATAGCATCCGCCAGATATATGAATAAGGATAACAAAATCTCACTGCATTTTGAAGGTCATTGTAGGGATTGCTTCATTTGAGAACTTAAATTTGGAGAATTTTCCTCCTGCGATGATGGAAACGAGCATAAAAAATGTGCTCGAGGTAGATGCAAGGATGGGGACGAGAATCGTATCTCCTGCTATGTGGAGTCTCTGTCCCCAAAAAATTATTAAATTATCCTTAATGATTATATCATATATATGTATTAATACTTTATTCATTTTAGTAATTTTCATCTATATTTTTTCATATTAATTTAAATTTAAATTAAAAATACCATTATGTAGTAATTTGTTATTTTAGTTTGTTGACATTATAGACTTTTTTGGTCTTTAACCAATTGATCACGCAATTTCGAGTCAGGGGTGGTGGTTGGCGATTCCAGAATTCGAACTCTTGACATTGCAGATAAAGTTTGCTTGAGATCGCAATCCGCTTCTATTAACTCATGAGCCAAATTGATATTTATTTATTTATTTATTTATTTAAGAATAACAATAATATTTTAGTTTAATATATATTAGTATTTTTATTTTATTTTTTGTATGACTATATCCTTTTTTTAACTAAATATATGCACACAAAAATTATCGAATTACAAATTAAAGCCTAAGAGTTTAAAAATGGTATAAATCCTTAAATAAAGCAATTGGGCTAAAGAACTTTTAGAAAATTGGTTATAAATATTTTAGATATTTACTAAAGATATCTAGATATATTTACTAGAAATATTTTATAGGCTTTGTAAATATCTATATATTTTAAAAGTCAAGTAAGGAAGGTTCTAGAGTTTATCCTTATTAAAAACTTGACTATATCTCCACCTTTCAATCCTCTCTATTAAGGATGTGGAGCAATTATAAATAGGTGAGACTTGTTAGGCCAAATCATATAGAATTAAATAGTCAACTTCTACATTGGATTTTCCTTAACAAGTTCTCGCTTACCTAAAGACTAGACTCGATATTGGCTCATTGAACTCGAGCAACTCGTCAACTTAAGGCAAATTGAGCTTGAGCTAATAAAATAAGCTCAATTTCTTATTGAGCTGAGCCTAAGCTAGACTTGACTCAACGTAGCTTGACTCATTTCCAACCCTAAGAAATAAGGACAAGGATAATTTTTCCCTTGAAACGAGAATCAGGGGCAGGGACAGGGAGCAGGGAGGTACTCTCCACCTATGCCTTGCATGGCTGCCATCCCTAGTCATAAACAAGAAGCTTTGTCATTTCCAACACCCATGCCAAAAGTGAGCTTTGACACAAACTCTCTCTACTCTTGACCAACTTATTTATTTCACAATAGTTCATAGAATATAAAACCCAAAGCTCAATATGAATTGCTTTGCAGCATTAGCAACAAAGCAAACACAATCAGAACTTGGAAGTCTAAAAACCTAGAATCTAGAACCTTCATCTGTTGCAGTTCATCAAAACAACGGAAGCATGGATCCTCATCCCGAGCTATATCTGTGGAGATTACGAGATGGAGAACACCCTAAAACTAGGTGACATCATACAATGTCGTGAGTGTGATTACTGAATCCTTTATAGAAAGTGCACTTGTCGTAATAAGTTCCATTATCTTTGACTATCAATGAATGAATACCATATTTTAATACCATCTCTTTTTGCTTTTTATATATCCATGCTTGACCTCTTTGCGAGCGATATTGCTACTTAAATATATTGCCATTATTAATATACATCTCTTAATACCACGTGAAGATTATGTGTGCCCAATCTGTGTCTATTAGCGGATGAAGTTGCTGAATTTGTATAATCATTTGTGGATGCCTGTTTTGTTACCAGTAAAAACTAAAACCCTACGTTCAGTTGTTTAATTTAGAATGATGGAGCTCATTATCACTTATATTGGATATTTTGTTTCCTATTTTTATTTTTATTGATGAATGTTGTTATTGTCAATGTTTTAATAATCAAATCGGAGATAAAACTGACAAGGCCTTTGGTCATGGTTCGATTATATATATATATACAAGGACAATGGCGGGTGTGTGTGCAGATAAGGAGTGTCCACTATTGGTTGGCTTAGTATACCTAACTATCATGCCCATGGTTTAGGTAAGATTTTCTCATTGGGAGAGATTCTTACCTAAACCATGGGCATCTAGTTGGGTGCACTAAGTCAATCAGGACTTAATATTTTCATGAATCCTTGTGTTTCACAATTAATTTTACGGTGCTCTATGAAAATATCAAGTTCTGATTGGCTTAGTGTACCCAACTATCATGCCCATGGTTTAGGTAAGATTTTCTCATTGGATTGAACCCAAGCTAATTATATGAGGTTGATCCATCTCACACTCTCTTGTCACTTTCTCATTAAGTTAAAACCTATGGAGTACAGACACAGACACGAACACGAACATATGAACACATCAAATTTAAAAAATGGTAGGACACGAATATGCCATATATATATATATATATATATATATATATATATATATATATATATATATATATATATATATATATATATAAAATCTAGCGAGAGGAGCTTTTATTGTGAGAGGATGAGAGAAGCAAATCTTACCATACAACCATACACAGATGATCAATATTAAAAGTTATTTGAAGGTCATGTGACCACTTAAAAAAGTCACATGCATTTATGTTCTAATCTTGACCATTCATGTAAGATCCAATGGTCAACATTTACTCCTCTCACCTCTTACAATAAACACTCCTCTCACCAAAGTAAGATCCTATATATATATAATTGTAAAATTTAATAAAAAAGATTCATAATTTATTAATATCATTTCTATAAGCTTGAAGATTTACAATATCTTAATATGTCATATGTGTTAATATTTGCTACCTAATAAGTCCCTCTTAAAAAATATGAAACATAATTTCTATTGACATATTCTAAAACATCTCCTAAATCAACTTATCCTAATAGAACTAACCATGTACAATTGTATGTGCATAAAAAAAATTAACTAGAGGGAATATTGGTGTGAGACAAGCTTTGGTGACGACGAAGTAGACGGCTTGGTACGAGCAGAGATAGAAGGAGCAAATAAAAATACTAGTGTGTGAAAAAATAAAACTTAAAAGTCTAATAATAACATATGAAAAGATAAAACTTAAAATAATAGTATGTGGAAATAGTGGCTTGGGACGTCAGTCATGTGATTAAGCTTGGATAGGTTACGGGCTTACTAATTGAACGATAGTTATGGAAACTAATATTTTTTTAAAAAAATATTAATGAACCGTGTTTAAGTCGTGTCATAGACGTATCCAAGCGTGTCTGAGACGTATCCAAGCGTGTCTGAGATGTGTCCAAACTAAAAAAATAATCTTTTTAATTAGACACATTCAAACACATAATACGGGTGTCTCTATGTGTCTGACACGCTGACACGCCTAAAAAACGGCGTGTCCGTGTTTCATAGGTTAAAACCCTAAATTTGGAGTCTCTTAACAGACAGCAACAGGGCCCTCATTTGTGCCACAACAGAGAGAACTTAGAGATGGTCTTCATCGCAAACAACCATGGTTCTTCTGCCAAGTCAAGTCGTCCACCACCATTGAAAGGGACTTCTTCGCGCTTGGCTGGAGGACGACGAAACTGGAGGACAACATAAAATCATTCCGATTGAGTATTGGCTGGCGACTACGCGAGTTGATGGAGTCCCTCTGTCTCTCCGTGAACTGTTGCGAGCAAACGCCGACTGCGAGAGGGTGGCGTCGTGATAGAGGTGTAACTCGATGGAGGAGAACTTGAGAACCCAGCCGGTTTTCAAAAATCGTTCCAGTCAGAACGGTCTGGCAGTTTCTCCTGATCAATGTCAGTTTGTCTGGTTCAATAACAGTTGTTTTGTATCTCTGGTTTTCAACCCCTAATCGAATCACTGACATGGTCGGTTTGGTTCGGTTTTTACAACATTGGTTAGTGTTCAATAATATGTTTAGCAAAGAATATGTAGTGAAAGCTAAGTCACTGATGCTACTTGCTAGTTCCACTCTAATGTATAAAACTATAAATCTCTTTATCTTTAATTATAAATGCAACGGAAGTTAGTTTTGATTGTGGTTTGGTATTGCATGGTCAACTAGAGATTACTTTGAAAAAGTCTCAGAGAATTGAATTATTTGATTCACTATTACAATGAAAAAGGGGAGAACTTTGTGTCAAAAAATTTTAGATAACTAAGGCGAAAAGATTACAAAGTTTTGCTTATCTTAAGATTTGTAGTGGTGTTGATGAAGGAAAGTATTGAAACAGGAAAGTATATCAAAGAAAAATAACAAACATACCTTACTTTTACTCCTTTATGGGTAAAACCTAATTTGATATATTGAGCTCTTACATGGCATTTAGGTATTAGCCTCCTTAGGACAATAAGATTCATTTCAATATAGAACAGATACTATGATATTTTCCTTTATATTGCTTTTATCTTGATTTGAAGATTCGAGTTTTCATTTAAACAATCATTCCTGAGTCCTGGCCGCTCTTGACTATTTGAAATTTACGTTTTCTTTATTATGTAAGGTAATTTTGGAGTTTATTCAATACAAGTATGTCAGTGATCTTTATCTATTTTCTTTATAGTGAATCATTATACAATGGTTGTTCATCTGACTACTCAATGATTCATGTGGAAATGATAAAGCCTTAAAGGTTGTTGCTTTGCAAAATGTAGGCTTTTCATTCATTTACACATTTCAAGATTTTCATTCTATTTTACTTATGATATGATTTCCTCGATTCAAATGTACATATATTAGTTGATAAATATTTTTGGTTCACTGAGAGATAATCATCTTTTGGTTGAAGGCATGTGTGTGTGTTTTCAGTTTAAGCATTCAGCCATATGTTTTATATTAGGAATTATTGGCGACTCATTTAGGATTCTTGCATCACTTAATTGAAACACGTGCAAATACAACATCTTTTGCAGATTATTTATTATCTATTTCATGTTCTATCTTAAGAAGTTTGGAGATAATAAACAATTCGTTCCTTATTCTTTGTGTTAATATTATTTTACTTCGCAATACTGGCCAAAGGCTTGTTATAGAAGATTTTGGTTTAGGCCCTTTTTTTGTAAAAGAAAAAAAAGAAAAGAAAAATTGTGTCGGCAGGCAAAGAACTACAAGAAAAGGAATTTCTAGTAAATATATTGACAAAGGGCCAATTCTATTAAAAGTTTAACCTGTTAGGTAGGCTCATTAATAATTTTTATATCTAACACGCTTCTGTAATTTTTATATCTAACATGCTTCTTTTCGAAAAAGCCTTTTAGGCTTGGACCATGGATAATGGATAGACTCATCCTACCTTATACTAAAATTTATTTATTTTTCTTTTATCATAAGAATCAGGGCAGGTAATTGTTTAAGCCAATTAACCAGGTAAGTGGTTTTGAATGTCCAAGGACTGGTTAACAACCTGTGCATTTAATTGTTCTTAAATTGATTTTTTTTTGTGATGAGTTCCATTTTGTTTGAAACTTTCCCATTAAAAATAATGGTTGGAGCTATGAAATTTTCCATGGTAATATTATATTGTTGCTGGTGTGTGGGCTTGTTTGTGTTTCGGCATTGTTTTATACGATTTTATTAGCTTAAAGCTGTTATATTACAACGATGATGAGTTCATTCAACCTGACTGTAGCATGTATCAGGTTCAAATGCTCTAGTGTGGGGTTTTTAGTCTTTTATTTATTACATATATATTTTTATTCTTTTTTCTATTCTTGTAATGTCGGTTGATTTACTTTTGCAATAGAGAACCTTAGTTACTTTTCTCTTCTCTCTTATTCTTCTCCTCTTCCTCATATGCATTGCTAATCTTTATATGGTATCAGAGCAAGGATGATTCTGGCCACAACTTTCGTGGATCCATTTTGCAGCGTTTTGGAGCGCGACCTAGACGTCATTCCATTCATTTCGACAGCAACCTAGGTGATTTTTTGTTAGCAATTCGTTCTTTCTTTTGGGGTTCTCTCTGTTAGGGTTTTGTAGAGACCCATTTGCAGAAATTGGAATTTTTTTTCTCTATTTTGTGATTATTTGCAATGGCTGGGGAAAAGGATGATTCTCTTCAATCCATTAGTGTGCAATTAAATGGGCAGAATTATTCATATTGCAGTTATGTGTTGAAGAATTTTTGAAAGGCAAGAGAATGTGGAGTTATGTTTCTGGAACCTATGTTAAGCCAAAAGATAAAAAAGATAGGAAATATGCAACAGAGCTAGAAACCTGGGAGGTAAATAATTAAAGATTATTACTTGGATCAACAACTCTGTTTCGCAGTCTATAGGGGTTTAACTAGCAAAATATGAAATGGCCAAGGAGGTTTGGGATCATTTGAAAAAGTTGTATGTGTAGTCTAATTTTGCAAAGCAGTATCAGTTGGAGATAGATATTCAAACTCTTCAACAAAACAACATGAGCATACAGTAATTTTACTTTACCATGAGCAATCTTTGGGACCAGTTGGCTCTTACTAAATCTACTGAGTTACAAGCTTTTAAGTCATACATTGACCGTAGAGAAGAACAACGTCTGGTTCAGTTTTTAATGGCTTTTCGAGATGATTTTGAAAGGCTTTGTGGAACAATTTTGCACTGCAATCCTCTTCCAACTGTTAATTCGGTTGTTAATGAATTGTTAGCTGAAGAGATCCGACTGAAGTCTCAATCAGAAAAAGGGAATATAGATAAAGGAATCCTCCCCAACCCATCTATTTTTGTTATTCCTTCTAACAAAGGTAAATCTCATGAAAAGGTTGGTTACGATGAATGTAGTTTTTCAAGCAGAAGGGTCATTGGAAAGCTCAATGTCCAAAATTGTTGAATAAGTCGCAACAAGCACAACAGCCATCTCAATGGAGACCTCCCAATCAGTTTAGCCAACAAAACTTCAAGCCTCTAACATCAAATGTTACCGCAGTTGTTCCTCCGTCAGCTGAGAGTACATCATTTTTAGTCCTACAGTATCTGATCTTGCTGAGCAATTCCAGAGGTTTCTTGCCACATAACCATATGCCACGTCTGCCCAATCCAATATAGGTTTGCCCTCCTCTAGCTTATCAGGTATATCTTCACCTATATGGATCCTTGACTCTGGAGCCTCTCATCATATGTCATTTGATTTTAAACCATTTGTGTCTTTACATCTTGTCTCATTTGTGTCAGTCATGACTGCTGATGGCACTCTTATGCCATTAGCAGGCACTGGGTCTGTTTTCACATCTCATTTATCCATTTCAGATGTTTACTACATTCCTAATCTCACTTTGAGTCTTGTTTCTGTTAGTCAATTATGTGATTCTGGTTAGTCAGTTTTTTTTTCTTCCACCTCTTGTTTTGTGTAGGATTTGCAATCCAGGAGGCTGATTACTACATTCCTAATCTCACTTTGAGTCTTGTTTCTCAAGTTAGTCAATTATGTGATTAGTTTACTCGACTTCCACCTCTTGTTTTGTGTAGGATTTGCAATCCAGGAGGCTGATTAGGACAGGCCGTAGGCAAGGGAGACTTTATATTCTGGATGAACTAAGAGTTCCAGATGTTGCAGCTTCTAGTGTTGACCTGTCGTCTTTTCGTTTGAATTCCTCGTCTTCTAGTTTTTATTGATGACATTCTCATCTTGGACATGTTTCTTCTTCCCATCTGAAATACTTAGCTTCTATAGGGACTTTAGGAAAGTTACAATCTAATGATATTTTTGACTGTTGTGGTTGCAAACTTGCTAATTTTATTGCTTTTCCTTTTTCTAAAAGTATTTTAGTTTTTGTTGCACCTTTTGACTTGGTTCATTCTGATGTATGGGGTCCATCACCAATTGCTACTAAAGGTGGTTCTAGATATTATGTATCGTTCATTAATGATTACACTCGTTATTGTTAGGTGTATCTTATGAAACATCATTCTGAATTTTTTGGCATTTATCATATGTTTCGTACTTTTGTTAAAACTCAACATAATATTGTTATCAAGTGCTTTCGATGTGATCTAGGTGGTGAATATACTTCTAATAAATTCTCTGAATTACTTGCTTCTGATGGGACTTTTCACTAAACTTCGTGTACTGACACTCCTGAACAAAATGGAATTGCTGAAAAGAAACATCACCACATTGTTGAAACTGCTCGTTCCCTTCTTCTGTCTGCCTTTGTTCCAAGTGAGTTTTGGGTGGAAGTTGTCCTCACTGCTGTACATGTCATTAACAGAATTCCATCCTCTGTTACTTCATGTTTGTCTCCTTTTGAGAAATTATATGGTTGTGTTCCTAATTATTCAGCCTTGAGAGTCTTTGGTTCTACTTGCTTTGTTCTTCATTCTCATGTAGAATGTAGTAAGTTGTCTTCTTGTTCAACGATTTGTGTTTTTGTTGGTTATGGTGATGGTCAGAAGGGTTATCGTTGTTAAGATCCTGAAAATTAAAAACTTTATATCTCACATCATGTTGTGTTTCTTGAGAATATTCCCTTTTATTCCATTCCTTCTAGTCAGCATGTCCTTACCAAATCTAATCTCACCCACACTGATCTTTTTCACATAGATTCTGACACCGCTCCTTTTCCTATGATCCATAACCAAAATAATTCCGATGTAGAGCTTTGCAAAGTTGACACTAGTAGTTCTGCAGATCCAAATGCCTCCTCTGTCCTCGCGCCTCCCCAAGAACCTTTTGTGATCATGGATCCTCCTCCTCCTAGTTATCCTCATCGTGATCGTAAGTCTACTAAATTACCAAATTTTGTTTATTCTACTTATTCCACTTCTTTTGCTTTCTTCTTAACCTCTATTCACAGTTTGTCTGAGTCCTCTTCCTATAAAGAGGTTGTTCTTGATCTCCTTTGACAGCAAGCTATGACAGAGGAACTTTCTGCTTTGCATAAGACAGATACTTGGGACCTTGTCTCTCTTCCACCAGGAAAAACTACAATTGGTTCTTATTGGGTATATAAGATCAAAACTAAGTCTGATGGGTCTGTTGAGAGATACAAAGCTCGCTTAGTTGCTAAAGGCTTTTCTCAACAATATGGTATGGATTATGAAGAAACTTTTGCTCCTGTTGCCAAAATGACTACTATTCGTACTCTTATTGCAGTCGCATCTATCCGCCAGTGGCATATTTCTCAAATGGATGTTAAAAATGCCTTCTTGAATGGTGATCTTCAAGAAGAGGTTTATATGGTTCCTCCACCAGGTGTTTCTCATAATCCAGGTGAAGTTTGTAAATTGAAGAAGGCTCTCTACGGGCTCAAACAAGCTCCCCGCGCTTGGTTTGAGAAGTTCTCCATTGTGATTACATCTCTTGGCTTCCACTCTAGCCCCCATGATTCTGCTTTGTTTCTCAGGTGCACTTCTCATGGTCGTATCTTGTTCTCCTTATACGTTGATGACATGATCATTACTGGGGATGATGTTGACAGGATTATGGAGTTGAAACTCCAATTGGCCCATCAGTTTGAGATGAAAGACTTAGGTACTCTTCGTTACTTTTTGAGGATTGAAGTTGCCTACTCTCCTAGAGGTTACCTCATTTCTCAATCTAGGTATATTGGCACCATTCTTGAACAAGCTCATCTCTCTGACACTAGAACAAAGGATACTCCCCTTGAGCAAAATGTTTGGTATACCTCTTCTGATGGTGTTCCTTTGTCAGATCCCACTTTGTATCGTACTCTTGTTGGCAGTTTGGTATGTCTTACCATTACTAGACTTGATAATGCTTATGCAGTTCATGTTGTTAGTCAGTTTGTTGCTTCTCCTACTACAGTTCATTGGGCAGCTGTTCTTCGCATTCTTCGTTATCTTCGGAGTACTCAATTTCAGAGTCTTAGCTTTCCTTCATCATCTTCCTTGGAATTACGTGCTTACTTAGATGCTGATTGGGGTGGTGACTCCACCGATCGTAAGCCTACCACAGGGTTTTGCATCTTTCTGGGGGATTCTCTCATTTCTTGGAAGAGTAAGAAGCAAACTATTGTCTCTCGCTCTTCTACCGAAGTTGAGTACCGTGCCATGGCATCCACTACTGCCAAAATAGTTTGGTTGCATTGGTTACTTGAGTTTATGGGTGTCACTTCCCTTGGACCCACTCCTATGTATTGTGATAATATGAGTATTATACAAACCACTCGTAACTCAGTCTTCCACGAACGCACTAAGCATATTGAGATTGACTGTCATTTCACTCGACACCACCTTCAGTATGGGACCATCACTTTACCCTTCGTATCTTCCTCCATGTAAATTGTTGACTTGTTTACAAAGTCGCATTCCACTCTACGCTTTCGTTTCTTGATTAGCAAACTCTTGATGCTTCCTGTTGATGCATCGTGAGTTTGAGGGGGGATGTTAGATATATAGTGCATTTATGTATTATTTATTTTATTTATCTTAAGGGTAGTTTAGTTTTTTATCTGTTGCATATATATTTTTATTTTTTTTTTCTATTCTTGTAATGTTGGTTGATTTACTTTTGCAATAGAGAACCCTAACTACTTTTCTTTTCTCCCTTGTTCTTCTCATCTTCCTCATATGCATTACTAATCTTTATATCGGTAAGGTAGGGTTGGAAATGATCCAGTTCTTTAACAAATTAATAAGTTAAAAATTTTGGTTTGTTTGTTAAATGAATCGAACTTGAGCTTTTATATTTCGGTTCGTGAGTTAGATCGATAATAATATTTTAATTAAAGGGAAATGTTTTATGTACATCAAAATATATATATCGTATTTATATTGTATGTTAATATGATAGAGATGTCAAATTATGTTGTATGCGATTGTAGCATTCCCGCAATATACAGAATGATTTTGTGAGTGAGTTGGATAAAGTTAGACGTATTTTGGTTAGACGAATAACGAGACTGTTAGTTAAATATATATTAGCATTTATTTTATTTTTGTCTAATTTAATTATTTTTTAACTATATATATTTTATTAAGTTACAAATTTTAGCCCTTACTCATTATGCCTAAAAAGCTCATAAGGCTCAATAAAGAAATTCTTGCATAAACTTAGCATACTTAAATTAAGTGCACTAAACTAATTACATTATTAATTATGATAGATTATGATATTAATTATCAATTAACTAAAATAACTATCTACTTATTCATAATATGGTTGACTTAGTGCATTAAACTTGAGTACTTTAAGTTTAAGTAAGATTTTCTCGGCTTGGTTTTGGCTTATTGATCTTGAATAACTCATGAACTTTAAGGCGAGTTGAGCTTGAACTAAGAAAATAGACTTGATTTCTTAGTGAGTCAAGCTAGGGCAGGCCTTAACTTGACACATTACTGGCCTTAGTTTTGGGAGTCAACTTATAACTACCTTAATATATATTTTAGGTTCATGACTTCATTTTAGTTTGCTAATAATAAATTTTATCTTAATCATCTTACTATAGTTTCTTATAAAATATTCAAACTTATGTACATATTAACATATTTTGATATAAAGTTATTAATCTAGTATGATGCAAATAAAAATTATTTAAATATAAAATAATAACATCACTTTTAATGAAAAGTTGTGTTCAGAACTGGATTCTGAGGGTTACTTGTATAGGTACGAAACGATGAGCTCCTCTGTAACATAGCCATAGCAGTGATGATCGAGGGGGGTGTACGTGCAAAAGACACTCCAACACTCAAGTCAGTAGGTGTGTAAGGAGAGTATAGTGAGGTTTTGGGACTTAGTTCATACTCTGTTTCTCTTACTTACTGTATTTATATGAGCATTTTAGGGTATGTGGTGTCTGAGCATTTAGTGTGTGCTGAATGCTGCTACCCGGGATCGTGGCGACACGATTATGGGGACAAGGTCGTGGAAACTGTTACTTCTTTGTCCTTAGTCGCCTGCTTGTACGAGATACGATCAGAATTTGTTCCTGTCGTTACCCCTAGTGTTAGGCTGCTTCATCTCTTTGGGTCTGTAACCTAGTCCAGAACAGTTGTCCCAAGCTTGAAGCTTTGGTGGGACAGCAAAGTGTCGAGGTGCAAATTTTTCTAGAGCACATGGCGCGCGATGAGCAAAGGGATTTGAGTTGTACTATTGATATCAAATCTCAAGATGTTTTCCTAAAAGGCCAAGGTCCATGATGTGTCATAACAGGCTTCGGGGTCGACGAGCAAGATCGGGATGTAAGTTGGATTGCTCTATCTACATCATCGTTCCGTTGACCAAGGTATATAATGAGTTGCTCCCATGTGTAGTTGGTGGGGTCTTGTTCGAGGTTTGAGGTGTTGTTACACTGTAGTGGTTCCTCGAGGGTCTGGGGTCTAGGTTAGGTGTTTTGGAACACCACATATTGCTTCAATTTCAAATGTTATGTGCCTTGTCCTTTTCATATGCTTTTGTTCATAAACGATGCGTCACGTGTCTAAGGAACAGTGGAGGAAGTAATTTTGGGTTCGTAGCATCATGATTAGCCATTTTTGAGTTTCAAAATTGAAATGACATCATGATGAGACACTTTGAATGAAAAGACGTATTTGCCCCATTTTGATAGCAGCTATTTGAGATGAGTTTTCATGCTTATAAATAGGGGCGAGGTTTGGCCCTTCCCATTCTTTGCTCATTCATGCACTCTAGATTTCCTTCTTTCCCTACTTAGGCGATTTCTGGCACCTTGGTGATTATTGCTGACGATTCAAGGCTTTCTCGGTGAGGCTTTTTTAGCTTTTCTTTCACCCTTCAAAGAACTTTCAAAGACTTTTTCCTACTAACACTCAAGGTACTTCTTGTTTCACCCTTTCTATTTTTGTCCTTTCCTTTGAATTATTTAGTAAGGGAAAATGTTTGGAAGTGAGAAGATGGTGCAAAATAGTGGCCCAGCAATGGAGGTCTTAAGTCCTTCTTCGTCTTCGTCACCCCAGCCACAGTGGGGACTTCAAGCCCACTGTGGGGATTCTGGTAAGGGTCTGGATCCCTAGACTAAGATGAAGATCTTGGAGGCACTCCGGAGGGTGGACCAAGCTAGAGAATTGGCGAGGCATAGGCCAGCTCGCCCGCACTTCGAACAGATGATGGCGATGAGGGACATGAGTGATTCTTCTATAGGTGATTCTTTTGAATCTGACTCGAGTGTGTCCTCTATAGGTATAACACGAACCCGAAGGGCTACACCTGTGCAGAGGGGGAGTGCCATACCAGTAAACCAAAACAAGTTTGTCTTCCCCCGAAATGCTGACAGACACAAGTGGGTGGACCAGGAGATTTTGGACACTCCTTTTGATATGAGGACTATAAATGATGCTTTAAAGAAGCAACAATATTTGCAGCTAACCGTGGAAGGACTAAAAGACCAGGAGTTTGCTCTCCAACACCCCTCGGAAGAAGAGAGGGTGTGCTCGACTCGTATCGAGGGTGAGCATTTCATGTATATGTACGAGACTCTCTTTACCCGGATTGGGGTGCTGCTTTCATTTATTGATTTTGAGATGGGTGTTCTCAATCACTTACGGGTGGTACCCACTTAACTTCACATGAATGCTTGGAGGTTCGTCCGGGCGTTCGAACTAGTCTATTGAGTCTTTGAGTGGTCATACTCGGTGAAATCTTTTTTTTTTCTTTTTCTCCCGGTTGACGACCTCTGGAAGCAACCAAACCAAGCGAGGGCAGAGCGAGCGCTCCATTTTCAAGTCCTACTAAGAGTCCTTTGAGAAATTTAAAAATGATTTCCTTAGGATAGAAGGAGCTGCGGGTAAGACTTATTTTTTCGTCACCCTGGAAAGTGTGTCATGCCTCCACTTATATTAGACTGAAGTCAGCTGGGGACAGAGTAACAAGGGGTTAGAGACTTCAGATTCCGAGGTCCCTCATTCTAAGGCTTGGGTTCTGGAGTTCTTGATTGATTGGACCACGGAGAAGGGGGTCATCTCATGCAAGGATGTCTTAGATGAGCCCGCTGATTTAGTAAAGGCCACACTAGGTATCTCATCCTGCATATTTTTCTTTTTATACTTGCCTTCTTGAATGAATTTACTCAAGTATTGTAATGCTTCTCATTTTTGTTTATAGAAAGCATGACTCCATAGTCCAAACTTCAGTGCTTGTCTGAGAGGTTAATGACCAGAAGCGGTGAGGCATCAAGATCTCAGGCCCCAGCGACTGCTCAAGGAGTGACTGTTGTTGTCATTTTACCTTTGAGTAGTGCGGACCCTCCTCCTTTGGTCATGGTGGTTTCTTCACCTCCCCGGGTTGTTGGGGTTTGAGATGTTAAACCAAGCTTTCCTGTACCGCCGCTACGACCCCAAAAAAGGCAGGCAAAGAGTACTAGGGGTGATAGATGGAAGAGGCTAGCAATCAAGGGTATTCTGGAGGAGCCTGAAGTAGGAGGGGTTTCGATTGGCTTGGGGCTTGAAGATGTTATGAAGTTTGGGGTGGCTTCACGCCTCTTTCTGTCAGGATCAATATGGACTGGTGAGGCTAATCATGTGTGCTTTATTGATGGTCACTTATTGAGCCCCACCAAGGCCGAGGTGTTGATTGAGCATGACGTGGAAGAGATCCTCCACGAGGCCCACCTTCAAAGTTTGCACGTTTCCTTGGCCTTTTACTTTACAGAGGGGCATGTGGGTCCATCTGGGAGATGACACACTTGGAGAGAGTGCTCAATACCCTTCGAAGTGAAAAGTAAAAACTTGAGCTGGACCTTGCCGAGAAGGATAGGCAACTCGCCCAAGCCATCGCAGATGCAAACTATAAGGATAAGCAACTTAAGTTGCATGTCTCTAAATTGATGTCTTTGAACTGGATAAACTTCGTGCTGAGGTTGCCCGCCTTTCTGCAGATGCTGCTGATTTTCCCTCCATTCGGTCTCAAGTTATCGAGGTGGAGGCACTCTGGGTCAAGGTTGTTGCAACCAACGATCTTCAGGTCCAACTTAGTCAAGCAATGATTCAGGAGGATGTGCTCAAGGAGAGTTTGGCCTCAACTGAGTCTGCCTTCACCATAGCCCGGGCTAGATATGAACTTTTGTAGGGTGAACTAGACGAAATAGTAGATGATTGGTCGACACTCGTGGAGGAGGCTTTTGAGAAAGCCATTAGCCAACTTTGCCTTCTTAACCTTGGCCTTAACGAAGAGGGGGTTGGAGTATAGAAGGAGGTCCGAGATGGTCAGATTATGGACATGACAGTTTCAATGGTTGCCCCAAATGACCAAGCGGGTTCCAGGGTAGAAGATGAGGAAAAAGACAGAAGCAGCGCCAAAGGTTGGATGAGAAGGGGCTATGCAAACTGAGTTGGCTCAAACCGAGGGGGCGCAGGCGGTGCAGACTTCGAAGGCTCAAAACCTCATTTTATGATGTCTAAGTTTTATTTTTCCCTTGCCTCCTGTGTGGGGCTTCATTTATGTATTTGGACAAGTCCTGGTCTCACGCATTTTATTTTCTAATATTTGCTCTTTTACAATGACGTTTGCACTTTTGCTATGATGAGTCCAACGTTTAGTCTTGGTGCCCTTTTCAACCATGTTGAATTTTTTACCTTTGCACCATCGAAATAGGTTTGACGCTCAACCTCAATGTTGACTTTACACTAAAGCAATTTTACTTGAGTAATTCATCGAGATGGGTCCAACGCTCGAGCTCGATGACAAGACTTTGAATCTGGTGCCCTTTTAGCAGCCTTTGCTATGTAATTTGTAGTAGTTTGTGCTTGCTTGGAGAACTTGTTTTGAATTTATTGGGAAGTAAGGTTGTTTAAATGCAATTGTAGTTTTCACTTTGTTTCTTAACTACCCACTACCTTAGTGGCCAGTTACATGGAAGAAACAATTAAATGTGGGGAATGCTTGCAGTGGGATTGTCATTTGTTCCTTTCGTTTTCTAGTTGTGCTCGAGGGTGTATCTTTTTTCGAAAAATAACTTATTTCTTGCCTTTTGTGGGTGCGTGGAGAATCATACCCCCTTTTGAGATCATCTTCTTTTTCTTCCCTAAATTTTGAAAGATGTTTGCCTGTATCCTGTGTGTTTCATTGGCGAAGTCCTTTCTTTCTAGGTGTAATGGTCTGGTGAGGACCAAGTAACTGCTCTGTACAGATTGGTCAACCTATCTCTCAGTAACAAAAGTCCTTTTCTTCCAAGCATGTGTAGCGGTATGGTAAGGTCCCCCTTCCACTGGAAAGGCTTGGAGCTTCTATCTGTAGTTCCTATAAGGCGTGGATGGGTTGCACTGCCCTCTTCCTTTGCTCCCTTAATTGCTACTCTACCGTGGGTATGTAGGGGTAGTTAGGAAGAGTAAGGTCATGAGAACTATCTTCACTCTGAACAAAGAAGAGGTGGTTGTCTACTTGCACTTTGAGGATCCATTGAGGTGGTCGTGGTCAAAGGGCTAATAACCATCATCATTAGAGATGCTTGTAATCATATGGCTTTTTTTCTTCCTTCAAACATAAATGAGACTTTATGAGAGGATAGCTTGCAGGCTCTTCTTGTAAAACTGATGATGTATGGAATTTGAATAATAATAAACTGGATCTTCATCTGAATTTTTTCGGTTGTACGTTTCCTCTACCAAGATGAGTCTAACGCTAGATTCCAATGATTAATTTACGCTTGCCGAGGTAGGTTTGATGCTCGATCTTAGTAATCAAGTATATATTGCCAATGATATTATATTCGCAGTGCTACTAATGACTCTCTTTCAGTAAGAATTTGCCAATATCATGCAAAAAGTGAGTTTGAGATGTCCATGATGGGTGAGCTCAACTTCTTCCTCGGACTTCAAATCAAGAATTATAGATTATGAAGAAACGTATGCTCCGAGATAGCTAACACTCGTCCTTACTTGCATATGCTTGCATCATACTTTGTCTTTCAAATGGATGTCAAAAGTGCTTTTTTAAATGGTTTCATACAAGCTCGTATATGTTTCAACCTCCCGCTTTGAAAACTTTGAGATGAATCTTAAAAAGGCTTTGTAAGCTCTAGAGCTTGGTATCAGCAAGTTTCTTTTGGAAAATGGTTTCTCTAGGGTTCACAACTCTTTTCATCAAACATAATTGACATTTTATGAACACTCATTTTTCCGGCTAAGATGAGTCAATATCATGCAAAGCTCAAATCTTGGTAACTTCTTCCTTGGGTTTAAATTAAGCAAACAAGAAATGAACAATTTCATAAGTCAATCAAATCAAGCATCTCGTATATTGCAATATTGAGTTGCTCAAGAAGTTTGGAATCAAGGAGCAAAGCAAATGGCTACACCAATGGCTTCTAATCGTTACTTGGACAAGGATGAAGGAACACACTAAGTCTTAGTGAAATATGCATGTCAAATCCTAAAGAATCCCTAATGTACACCTAAGTCTCTTAACAATTATGAAAATCTAGTAAACTTCAAGCTAGCAATATCATGGGGATTGTTTATAGGTCAATTCAGATGGATGCAAAACGGATAAAAAGGACTAGTGGGACATGCCACTTGCTTGGGAAGCTCATTAGTTTCTTGGCATAGCAAGAAACAAAATAGTGTGGCTGTCGAATATGTTGCTTGGTTGTTGTGCTCAAATCCTGGATGAAGCAACAACTTCTAACCCGGTCTAGAGGTCCCTAAGATGTGATAATACTAGTGCAATCAACTTGTCCAAAAATCCCATTTTACACTAAAACAAAGCACATTTGAAATAAGACACCATTTCATAAGAGATCATGTTCAAAAGGGTGATTGCGTTTGAATTAGTAGAAACTACTAAGCAACTAGTATGACATTTTCACTAAACCTTTGGCTTTAATATAAGAAATGAACTCGAAAGTTAAATTTCAAAAACGTTTTCCATAATTGGGAAGGTACTGACATTATCATATGCATAATCATGGCTTTTACTAACTTAAGCATTAGGAGTTTTCTTCTAAGTTTGTAAGTCCCAAAACTTCCTTGCAAATATGTTCTGCTATAATTAAAAATGATATGTGCATTCATGGTCAACTCATCTCTTAAAGATTTCATCCTTTTGTGTGGAAATACAATATTCAGAAAATGTCAAAGAAAAATTGATGCTATGGTGGGAAAGGATGTGAGACAAAAGCGATCTCAAGGGCCTTTCTGCTAGTCAATGGAACAACCAGTTAGAAGAAGGATTGAACTCAGTTTTGAGGCTCATGTTATGGTTCTTAAAGTGAATGTCACTGAAGCACAATCAAGTTGATTATCAAAGAATCATTGACTAATTCTTCGAAACAAACCAAAGGAATTATTCTTGGTTTTGGAAAGTAGCATAATGTTGGGGATGAAAATAACCAATTATAAAAGTGTAAAGAGGGTGTTTAATCTGTTAGGACCTTTCCTAACCTTTGTTAATAAAGCAAACAGAGATCCACATTAGACTTTTTAGGCCTTGTATGTCGGACCTTACCTTCTCGATGGTAATTCTAATCGATTAGACCATCCGTAAAGCCTCTAATTCTTTTAAAGTTCTTCTAATCGATTAGCACATACCAATTAATCGGTTATAGGGGGCACCGTTGAATCAACATATCTTTTTGTTTCGGTTAGTGGTCCTTTTTTTAACCCACTCTTTCGTCTTCAAGGCATTCACCACCAGCCTGAGATAATTGATTCTCCATTCGTCAAATGTTGAAGTTGTCCGATTTCCTTCACAGGGATCCATCTTTCTCCTTTTATTTTCACCTATTGTATGACTCGAGGTCACTGTCGAGATACTGACTATACATGTTGATGAGTCAGAGTACCTGTGGACTCAAGGTCGCAACCGAGGTACTGGCTTCGAGATGAGACAATAGTCATGAAGAAATGAAAATTCACTAATATGCAAATATATTCATTACGCAGCAAAAGTAACGATTACAAGGCATTACTTGATTGCAAGGGTTACTTCGTGGTGGCGATTGTTCTCCTAGTTGTCATGCTGCAACCGTGCTCTATCTTGATCATGGGCATTATCCCAAGGTGAGCGTGGGCTGGGGTTGTCATTTCTCGCCGAAGAACGTATTCTCTAATAGGAAGGGGAGGGACTTTGAGGGCTATAGCTCTGTTTTCTGTAATGACCTATCCTCTGGTTGCTCTAGGCCTTCTGAACATATCGACCTAGATGGTTGTCCTGGATGAAGGACTCAATGGCATCTCAGAGGTTGGTAAAGTCTTTGTGATGTGATCGAGACTATCGTGCCATTTGTAGTACTTGGATGTGTCTCTCCATGCAAGCCTCTTCAGGAGGGAGGCCTAGGTACATCCCAAAGCTTTGCGTTCATAACTTCCTGCCATATTTGAGCCCGTGGTGTGTTGAGGGGAGTATAATTGTCATACTTCCCCTTAAGAGGTGGCCTTGGATTTCTCCCCTGCTAATTTGGCTGCTCCCTGGATCTCAACTTAGCATCTTCTTTGTGGTGATGCTTCTTGGCTCGGAGAATGTCTTCGGCGTTGATATATTTTTCGGCGCGGGCCCAGAACTCATCCACGGTCTTGGGGTTCTTATTTTGCCACGAGAAAGAGAATTGTCTCAGACAAAGTCTTTCCCTGATGTAGAATAGTCCGAGTCTCTCATCCCAGTCACGCATGTTCATGATTTCCTTATTGAATCGGGATATAAAGTCCTGAAGAGACTTTTCTTTTCTTTGCCTTATCTGAGAAAGACATGAAATAGATTTAGGCTACACTTTGTTAGTAGTGAAGTGTAGCAAAAATCTCGAGGACAAGTCTCAGTTGTTCACGGACCTCAGAGGTAAGGTGGTAAATCATCTTAAGGCAACTTTCTTTAAAGACAAGGGGAAAGCACGACACATGAAAAAGTCATCTCCTCCAACAAACAAGAGTGTAGACACATAAGCGTCTATGTGTTCTTGAGGATCCATGGTCCCTTCGTAAGCTTCGATATTGGCAGGATACTTGAAGCCTTTCAGGATGCCATAGGTTATCAGCCTGTCAGAGAAGGGTTAGTTTTGTGATATTGTGTCCCTTACTATGTGTGCCTGCTCTCTTGTGTGGACAGGTTTAGGCTGACGACTGAGGTTCGTGATCCTGGAGTTCTCCGATTAGCGGTCATCGCGTCAGTAATGGTCTTTTCTAGTCTCATAGTTCCTAGCTAGGGAGCAGTTCTTTACTTCGTTGCCCTAGTTAGCAGCCCTCTCCAGGTTTTGGATTCTCTTGTTTTGATGGTGAATCTTTTCATCTTAGTGTCTAACCAAGGAGAACAGTTCTACTCTAGACAGTTCCTGGTGATTAGTCATGCCCCGACAAGATTGAACTTCATTTTCCACTCGGTCACTGATGTGTGTGAAATAACATCACAATTTGGTCTTGTTTTGCATGCATTTTTAGGCATTTTAGGCATTTTAGTTTTCTTTTTTTATTTGTTTTTCCTTTAGTTCGAATAACTGCGGTGTTTTTGGTGTTGTTGTGTAGGATTGCTGCTTAATGGGCCCTGAAATGGATGGAAAGCTTGCATAATTGAAGTTAGAGCTTAAAGGATGGCAGTTTGGGACAAAAAGCTCACTCCAGAGGGTTCTACGGCCTGCCTGTGGAATTTCCCACGGTCATGGATCGAGCAACGGCACAAAAAAACAACAGGGGAACTTCCAGAGAATTCCACAGCTTGGCCGTGGAATGACCCACGGCCGTGGATCTTAAACAGAGAGAACCACGGCCGTGGATCGCAGCCCGTGACAGATTTTAAAGTTCGTTTTTCTTATTTTTTATGGGCTTGGATCAGTTTAGACCCCTAGGGTATATATAGTTGTTCTGAATACGATATTAGGGTTCGAAATTAGTTTGGAAGGGGACACATTGGAGGCTCTTGATCTTCATCTTCCTTTCTTCTCTCTTTGATTACGGGTTTGAATGTTTTTGAACTTGATTTCTTGTTTCTTCTTCTCCATGTCTGAGTAGTTCCTTTTGTTTCTGGGATTGGGCAATGCCCTTTGATACATTGATGATGATTAATTGACTTTGTTTATCCATTTTATTAATCTTGAATGTTCTTTGATTCAATCCTTATTGCGCTTATTCATGTGAATTCGTTGGCCACTTATTTGCATCTCATAGATATCTAGGGACGTACTGAGAGGTGAACCTAGGTATTGAAACCATAAGAATTGAACTTAAGGTCTGAATCACGAGAATAGGTTTAGCCTTTCGAGGATTTAATGAATTACCATAAAGCGTAATGGGTTCAATTTAGATTCAATTACCACGAGAGTAGGAATTGGTTTAATTGGGCACGGTTCTTGTCTCTTGAGAAAGAACATTAACTAATTTAGGGTAATTCACCTTCAATTGAATTTCAATTTTAATAAAAGGATTGTCAATTAGGAGTCTTGTATCATTGTGGTTACCCCCAATCTTGGAAGCTTTCTTAAATCTAAAAACCTTTCTTAACAACTTGCTATTTTTTATCTCAACTTTGCACTTTAATATTTGTTTATTTAATCACTTGGTTACTACGTTCTTATCACTCAACAATCATATTCCCTTTGTTTAATTTAATTGAATTAATTAATTAATTGGTATTCATAGACATAGTCCCTGTGGATTCGATCTTTTTATTGCTTGACGACGAAACCGTACACTTGCGGATTTTACACACCAAGTTTTTGGCGCCGTTGCCGGGGACTGTGTTTTTCTTGAATATTAATTTAATTTTTAATTTAATTATTTTAAACCTTTTTACTACTTTCTTGGTTTCTCTTTGACTCTCTGCAGGTAATTTCTCTTGTTTATGCGAAGTACTAGACGTTCTAGGACTCTTGAAGAAGCAGATCCTGAAATTGAAAGAACTTTTCGCAGAAGGAGAAGACAACAAAGGCAAAGAATGAGAGAAATACTTGAGTCAATGCTTGTCATGGTTGCACCTGCTGATAATAGACCTCTCAAAGAGTATGCAGCCCCTAATGCTGGGGGTTTGCGTTCTGGAATTGCTCGGCCAGACATTGAAGCTAGACAATTCACCATACCTCCTGCCTTACTTTCTATGATAAGGCAGAACTAGTTTGGAGGATTGCCATCAGAGGACCCAAATGATCATGTGGATATGTTCTTGGAATTCTGTGAGACCCTCAAGATTGAAGGTGCCTCTGTTGATGCTATTCGTCTCTGCCTATTTCCATTGTCATTGAGAGATAGAGCTAGAGCTTGGTTGAAGTCAGTTCCCACTGAGACAATTACTACTTGGGACTAATTGGAGCAAGCTTTCTTGAACAAATTCTTCCCACCATCCAAGACTGCTCATCTTAGGACCCAAATCACAAGCTTCGTTCAAAAAGATAGTGAGTCATTGTCGGAAGCTTGGGATAGATATAAGACTTTGTTGGAAGCCTGCCCACACCATGGGTTAGAAAAATGATTGATTGTCCACACCTTCTACAATGGGCTATAATATTCTTCGAAGATGTCTCTAGACTCCGCAGCTGGTGGAGCTTTGATGAACAGAAGACTGACAGAAGCTTATGAAATCATTGAGAGTGTTGCCTCTAATCATCACCAATGGGCAAATGAAAGAGGTAATAACCCGAGAAAACTCTTGGGAGGTAAGTTTGAGGTAGATGGGGTTGATTTAATTATGTCAAAATTTGATTCTTTAAATAAACATTTTGACATGCTTGAAAAAGCTCACATAAATACCATAGGTGCCTCTAACAATTTTTGTAAGATTTGTGGAGCACAGGGACACATGGGTGTTGAATGCCAAGTTGGAATTGGCTCCTCACAAGGTGCATTGGTGGAGCAAGTGGAATCATGCCACAATTTCCATGACTTCAACCAAAAGGGGAGGAATGATCCATATTCTCAAACTTACAACCCCGGTTGGAAGTCACATCCTAACTTCTCCTACCGGAATAGTCAACACCAAGCTGGGTAAGGTAGTGTTAAACCCTCTTTTGGATTCCAATAAGTGCAAAAATCTAAACTTGAGTCTCTTCTTGAGAATTTTGTTGAGAGTCAATCTAAGCAACATGAGGAGTTTAGGCAACATGGGCAAGTTGTGACTGAGGCCATTAGAGAGTTGTCATCTAAGGTTAAAAATTTGGCCATTCATAATAAGATGTTGGAAACTTAAATTGCCCAACTTGCAGACACTTCACATAGGCAACAGGGTAAGTTTCCTGGTTATATTGCATTCTCATTGCATTCTCATTTCGCGTAGAATTCATTATCATGCATTCTCATATTGTATTATCTCATTGTATTTTCACACCATCATATCTCTCAGCTTTTTGGTTGAACCTTGTGCCCCTCTCTTTGGGGAATTTTGAGACGATATTGATTTAGAACCCAATTTGTTAATTCTTGTGGTAGGCAACAGGCATTATCTTTAATTGATAGTGGATGTGATTTCTTGATAGTTGATAATTAGCATATGTTCTCTGAATTTGTGCTTCTCATTGATTTTTGAACCTCTAAAAGTGAGTTTTGAGCCTGTATGGGATTTATGCACTATATGATTTTTCATCCCATTCTTTGTGTTGAGTGAAAATTCCTCATTGATTTTGTGCTCTAGAACTTGATTTGAAACCATTTTGAGGCAAAATTTCTGTGTGCATGCTTGAATGTGATTGAGGCATCTTAGGTATTTTTCTGGCCTTCTGAACTAATTGTTACACTTTCATCCTCTAGTTGCCCATTTTAAGCCTATTGCATAATTATTTTTCTTGATGCCTATGATGATACATTGTCGGTTATCATTTAGAATATTAAATGGAGCATATTGGGTTTGAAAGTTGTGTTGGGAATCATATGTTATTGAGCCTTCTCTTTCTCAATTAAAAAAAGGAAAAGAGAAAATAAAAGAAAATCATAAAATGAAAGCTTGAAAAAGAAGAGGAAAGGAAAGAAAGGAAGAAAATGCTTGGTGATGTGGAGTTATTGATTGAACTCCACAGAGAGAACCATGGCCTGGCCATGGAACTCCCCACTGTCATGGATCGCAGCCCGTGATAGATTTTAAAGTTCGTTTTTCTTATTTTTTATGGGCTTGGATCAGTTTAGACCCCTAGGGTATATATAGTTGTTCTGAATACGATATTAGGGTTCGAAATTGATTTGGAAGGGGGCACATTGGAGGCTCTTGATCTTCATCTTCCTCTCTTCTCTCTTTGATTACGGGTTTGAATGTTTTTGAACTTGATTTCTTGTTTCTTCTTCTCCATGTCTGAGTAGTTCCTTTTGTTTCTGGGATTGGGCAATGCCCTTTGATACATTGATGATGATTAATTGACTTTGTTTACCCCTTTTATTAATCTTGAATGTTCTTTGATTCAATCTTTATTGCGCTTATTCATATGAATTCGCTGGCCACTTATTTGCATCTCATAGATATCTAGGGACGTACTGAGAGGTGAACCTAGGTGTTGGAACCATAAGAATTGAACTTAAGGTCTGAATCACGAGAGTAGGTTTAGCCTTTCGAGGATTTAATGAATTACCATAAAGCGTAATGGGTTCAATTTAGATTCAATTACCACGAGAGTAGGAATTGGTTTAATTGGGCACGGTTCTTGTCTGTTGAGAAAGAACATTAACTAATTTAGGGTAATTCACCTTCAATTGAATTTCAATTTTAATAAAAGGATTGTCAATTATGAGTCTTGTATCATTGTAGTTACCCCCAATCTTGGAAGCTTTCTTAAATCTGAAAACCTTTCTTAACAACTTGTTGTTTTTTATCTCAACTTTGCACTTTAATATTTGTTTATTTAATGATAACTACACAAAGTGTAGTTATTTATGCCCCATATCTGTGTTTAATTGATTGCTTAAGTCCTTGTATTCATGCATATTTGGAAGGTTTTATGCTTATATTTGTTATATCTAATTCTGATACCTTTCCAGTATGTACTTGAGCAATTTGTGCATATTTGATATGTGATTAAGTGAATTTATATGTGTTACTGATTTGGTGTTTTCTCTATCATAGGAAGGGCTCCAAACAAGATGATATGTGGAGCAATTGAGTGAAATTGGAAGAGAAAGCAAAATCGCATTTCAGTAGACAATGCCGCGGCGTGTACTGTTCAATGCCGCGGCGTGGAGATCCCCTGCATCCAAAGTCAGAGGCTACGAAATATTGAACGCTGCGGCGTTCACTGTTCAATGCCGCGGCGTCCCTGACCTAACTTGATACGCGCCGCGGCGTGGGCAAATCAATGCCGCGGCGTGCCTCTGTTTTGCTGAGTCTATAAATAGATTTTATTAGATTTTGTAAAGGGAGTTTTGGAGAGCTCCGTCGATAGCTTTAGGTTTTAGAGGAGCTACGACTTTGTGCTTCATTTAGAATATTAAATGATTGGAGGCCTAGGAAGGCTAGGTTGGAGGTTTTCTTCCTTAAGGAAGAGGATTCAAGCTTCAAGGATCTCATCAATGGCATCCTTCCTCTTCTCCCTGAGTTTTCTTCTTCTCCCTTATCTTTTGAGCACTGTTTTGCTCTCGAAATTCGTGTTCAATTGATTAGAAACTCTCATTTAGGAAATACTTTGAATCTTTATATGATTATTGATGTTTATGTATGAATTTGAGTTTCTATTGATGTTTAGCTTTGTTCTTCCATACCTATGCTTAATGTTTGCTTCTGTTTGATCAACAATTGCATGATCTTAATTGATGCAAATGAACTAGACATAGGGATTTGTGGAGATGGACATGGTATGGTTGATGCATGTTTGACGAGTTCAATTGGCTTGGATGAGTTGATTCGCTAACTGGGTAGAAATATACCTTTTAGCCATGTATTAGCGTGTGTTTGAGAATAGATCGTTCATTAGTGGAGTTTACACTAATCCTCATGCAACCATAAGAACCATAGTGGATTAGGTAAATGACACCAGGGTTGATCGACCTAGACATAGGCTTTTGACTAAATCAGATTCTCAAGCTAAACTAACTAAGCATTGATGTTACTTGTAAGGATTGCATATCATTAGTATGAAGTAGGAAGTGAAGAAGGATTCCCTAGATTTCCAAACTCCTATGTTATTGCTTTGGTAGTTTAGATTTAGATTAATTGCTTTTCTTTATTTGATATGTCTAATTGACTAGAATCTAGCCGAGAACATTAACTATTTAGGTTTCACTTAGTAATAGAAACCTTGTCCTCGTGGGAACGAACTTTTACTTAAATCTATCATTACTTGAACGACCCGCTACTTTTACACAAATGGTCTAACATTTAATCACTTGGTTACTACATTCTTATCACTCAACAATCATATTCCTTTTGTTTAATTTAATTGAATTAATTAATTAATTGATATTCATAGACATAGTTCCTGTGGATTCGATCTTTTTATTGCTTGACGACAAAACCGTACACTTGCGGATTTCACACACCAGTCACTAAGGCGTTACAGTGCCGATACTTGTTGCCCAGCATCCCTAGAGGGTGCTTTCTGAGGGCCAAGGCATTGCTTCGTTGGAATCCTCAGGGAAGGAGGGGAAGATTCTCTCCAGTGAAAGATGTCTCCTACCCATCCTGTCTGGGTTTTGGGCGAGCTACGACCGGCTCCACGACTGGTTGGTGAGCCGCGGGGTTAGACTTTGGGCGGTGGTTCGAAGAAGGAAGGTTACGGTCAGTGGAGGCGCAATTCTGGTTAGTTAATGTATGTCTCCTTCTTGTGTTCACCATAGTGGTGATAATAGGGGGAGTTTTTTAAGGTGATGTTATGAGTATAAATTTATTTTTTCTCACAGACGGCGCCAATGTTCAGAACTGAGTTATGAGGGTTACCTGTATAGATACGAAACGATGAGCTTTTCCGTAGCGCAACCACAACAACGATGAACGAGGGAGTGGGTACTTACAAAAGGCACTCCGACGCTCAAGTCAGTAGGTGCGCAAGGAGAGTATAATGAGGTTTTGGGACTTAGCTCATACCTTATTTCTCTTGCTTACTGTATTTATATGAGTGTTTTAAGGTATGTAGTGTCTAAGCATTCAGTTCGTGGCGAATGCTGCTATCTAGGATTGTGGAGACACAATCGTCGGAGATAGGATCGTGGGACAGGGTTGTGGGGACTGCTATTCCTTTGTCTTTACACGTCTACTTGTACATGATACAATCAAGATTTGTTCCTGTCGTTACGTCTAGTGTTTAGGTTACTTCATGCGTACTGTACGCTTTGGTACCAGTCTGACTGGTCGAGTTGCTCCAGCTCTTTGGGCCCTTAGCTCGGTCCAAAATAAATTGTAATTTATTTATTAATTAATCAAAGAAATAATTATCACTATAAAACATGCACTCAGTAACTTGAAAAATTCGAAAGGACTAAATTCCTTATAACAATATGTGACTCTCTTTATTTCTATGTTTTACTCAATGTCAAAATAATTTAAAAATTTTAACACAATGTCAAAAGAATCGAGATTTATTTGAAGATAATCAAATACAAAAAACTCACAAACTTGTATTACTCCAAAGTAATAGTACAAAAGACATCCAACCAAAATTATAGTGATTTTATCTTAAAAATGTAACGATAATAACACTCTCATCAAGTGTATTGAAGTGTTTATAACAGTATAAAAATAAAGACAAAAATGTACTTATCAAAGAAAATATAAAATTTTAAAATATATAATATTTTAATTTAAAGATTTTTAAAATATTTTATTATTTTTAATATGTTAAGTTTTTTAATATTTAAATATTTTTAAGTGTTAAAGTATTTTTATTATTTTTGAATATTTTTATAAAATAATAATATTTTTAAATATTTTAATATTATATTATTTCAATATTTTAATATAAAAAAGATGAAAAAATCCCTAATACTGTTGTAGGATGTTAAAATATTTTAATATTGAAAGATAAATAAATATTAAAAATAGGAAGAGCCCTAATACTGTAGATGCTACAGTAAAAAGTTTCTCTTCTTTGTATTTTCTTATTATATATTGATTTCATGCTAGAGGCTGAGATTAGCTTTAATCATTATTTTATTGTTTATGTGATTAGGTGGTGTTTGAATTAATTTGTATATATTTTAATTAATTTATTTTTTTAATTTAATTAAAAATAATTCATTCACTTCAATATTTGGAGATTTAAAATAATAGTTATTTTAATTTGATCCCAAAAAATTAGTATAAATAAAATTTCAAACAATAATAGTTTACCCACACACATGATTTATTTTTCCTATTTAATCGTACGTTTGAGTCGTTTGACTACTTTACTGAAAAAAAAAATGCTATTGTGCCTTTTCCTTTTGGGCATAAATATGCTATTCTGTGATTTGCCCACATTTTTTTTTATCTGTGCCCACATATTTTTTAACATATAAATTTAGTTTTAAGACATTTTAAATGTAAACAAGTTTTATAATATTTGTATTCAATGATATGTTATTATATAATTTAATAAATTTCACATTTCATATATAATTCTCAACATAATTGAATTTATTAAGTAAAGTGTTAATATAAGATTAGATACTAATATAATTTTTTTATTAAAAGTATATCAAAATTAAACTTATATGATTGATAGTAATATACACTACTTATGTTGATAAGTTTTGTAAGTTAGTCGTAATTCGAACATAAATAACAAAAACGATGAATAAAAAAAATATAATATTTTAAAAATCAAATAGGATTTCAAATTGACAATATTTTTTTTTTGAGTCATGATTTAATTAGTTTAATTGATTAAATTAATGATCGATGATTAAATTAAAAAAAAACATAATAAAATGTTTATTGAACTCAAGATATAATCAGCTGATTCGATCAATTGAAGCAACTGATTTAGTCCGAGATTCAAAACATTGAAAAATTGTGTTAGTCACTAGCAAAAACTGTGAGATATAATATGTCATTCTTGCATGAGCTACTTTTAAAAGAGATGGAGTTAACCACAAGTGTGGTTCAATTGACAAACCAAGTTTCATATACTAAGACACCTTGTGCCTAAGGCTAAATCAATGTCCAAGAAAGAATTAATCAGAGTCACCTTGTAATCTAATCGGGGATAAAAGAGAGAGCGGTCGCGCTATATGTCCAACGAAAATACTCCAACTATCATTGTCACCTTCGTCACCCGAATTTAAAATTTGAAATTTGAAACTCAAAACGCGGCATAAAACTGAATCTTGTGCACAAAAGATTTTAAGTGGTTAATCAAGATAAGTTTCACTAGCTCGCGCAAAAAAATTTGTGAATGTCCATGCAAGACAAATAACCTGCTAAATACATTAAGAATAAGTGGTTAATCAAGATAAGTTTCGCTCATGTTCACGCCAAGACAAAATAACAAATAACTGGTTAATACATTATGAATAAGTGGTTAATCAAGTAAGTTTCTGCAAATCCAAGAAAGAGTTCTCAATAATCGAGAAAGTGGTTAATACGTTAGGAATAAGTGGTTAATCCTAATACATTCAAATAAGTGGTTAATCTATATCGGTTTCTTGTGAATAGAAAGCTTCCCAATAATGAGTAAGTGGTTAATACGTTAAGAATAAGTGGTTAATCAAGATAAGTTTACTGGTAATCCAAGAAAGAGTTCCCAATAATGAGTAAGTGGTTAATACGTTAGGAATAAGTGGTTAATCAAGATGTCGGTTTAATCCAAAATCAGCGAGAAATAAGAATTAAAATATTGACATACAAAAAAGTCAACAAACATACATACGGAAACATACGGTAGAAGAAAGTTGGAGTATTTTCGTTGGACGAAAAACGTTTTCCAAGAGCGAAATAGATGGACTTCCTGTTGACGCTAAATAAAAAAAGAGATAAAATCTACAAACAAAATGATATTTCACAATTTCACTTGCTGTTTGTTGTCATTCTATACTCAATTAACGATGAATAAAGCCTACAGCAACAAGTGCTATGTACGTGTGAAAAATCAATTCTAGTGATCTTATCCAGAATGGGGTAGTTGTAGTTGATGCCTCTTTTCTCTTGTTCAATGTCCTCCTTGTAATGAATGTGGTGGTGGATGGTCGTTTGATAAGTCAACCAAGCTAGTAGTACCCCTAAAAAAACAGTCTACCATGAAACAACATTTTCTTTACAAAATTTTAAAAATTAAAAACAGAATAAAATGTAAATTATTTTTATAATTATAATAAAAACATATAAATTAAAATTGAAAATAAATAAATAAATCTAACACCCTCTCCCATTTTTCCGCACTGATGCCTACTTTTATTGTTTCTGCTGTGTATAAAATAAGAGATTGTCTGTTTTTGTCATCTGATGGTTGATCCTTGAGAAATTAGTGTTCACTTGATTTTTTGTTTGTGTCATATTAACCTGTTTTTGATGGTTTGATACTGAATTTTTTTTATACAACAAATTTTAAATATTTATTAGTTGATGATTTTATTAATCAATGTTTAAATTTTATTAAATATAAATAATAATTAATAAATATTTTTCAACTAATTAATATATCAATACTAAAAAAATGAATACCAAAATAATTCCAATAAATTTTTTTTTTGTGAAGTATTTATGGCTAGTCCTTTTCTAATCTTGATGATGCGGACCATAGTACAGTGATGCGGACCATAGTACAGTGATGCAGACGGGCTTATTCCTCATCCAGGCTTAAATTGACCATTAACCACACATTCAAGTTGGTCATGTGTGAATGGCAATGGGTCGGGTCAGGATGGTGCTTCTCCCACTTTCATCTGCATTTTTATTGTGGATACTTATTTATAATTTTTAAGAGAAGATAAATATTTGTAAGTATTTATGGATATGTAATAATTTGAATTGAAGTTTTTAAAAAATGAAAACATAAATAATATAAATTTTAAAATTGCATATTATAATATTTTTTAATAATTTAAAATTTTTATAAAATTAAAAAAATATTATAAATAATATATTAAATTCAATTATATTTTATAATAATCAATTTATATAAATAATTACTACAATAATAATATATATTCATTAAAAAATTCATTATAAAATAATAAAAAATATAATTATTCATCTTATCTCAAAATAAAAGAAAAAAATATATATTTAATGAGTCCGTAAATACTTATAAAATAAATAATATGATCCTTGAATACTCACGAGTACAGATATTTTTTCATCTCTTACTGTTAAGCAGAATACACTATTTTGAAAATTTCTTACTCTAATAAGAATCTTCACCTCTGATTTTATTTTTTTATTATGTTCTCACTTCTTTCATTTTTTAAAAGAATGGTGGAGATGCTCTTTAGAGGAAGAAAACTCTTTCTCCAAAAATTCAGAATAAATGCTGTACCATTTTGGTGTATTCACATGTCACATGATGACACATGTTGACATATGCGTCATACATATTTGCATATATTTGATTAAAAAATATATATTTTTGTTTGGATACAACCAATTTAAAATTAAAGGAAAAACTAAATTAATATTTAAAATAAAATAAAATAAAAAAAATAATACTTGAAGTCGATAATCTTTTTCTTGATAAACTAAAATTAGCGAGGGTCTGATCATCGATAGACAACAAAATGAAATCAATATTTAAATATTTACTTTAGTTAATATTTTTTGTTACACATATATTTATATATGATTAATTTTATTAGAATAAGTTAATTTAATATATTTTTTTTAAAATATTAACAAAAATGATACTTTGAAAATGAATCATCCCATATTAAACTTTTACATAATATTATAATGAGTAGAGAGATAAACACAAAAAATTAATATAGAGTCTCACATATTTTAGAAAAAATTTACTATTTAAATTTTTTATATTTATCTCTTTTATTATATGATAAGATCATATAAAAATTTAATATAAAATAATCTATTCTTATAAATATTATATCTGTATTTTATAATTTTTAAAATTTAATGTATTTTATTTCTATATTTGTGTTATGTCTCGTATTCACGGTAGAATATGTATTTCATAGGTCATACGGCTTTTGTTAAAATGAAACAAAGAAAGTACACGTAGAGAAAGACAACAACATAAATTAGTTCCTGCTTGCTCGTTCAACCTGCCATATTGATTACTGGAATTAAATGAAAGTTTGCAAGCATAAAAGGAAAATTACAATGTATTTAGGAATGAAAGCAGGGACAGTACACCCAAAAATACAGAGAAAAAGTATAGTTGTAGTTGTACTTTTGACAATTTGATACATACCCAAAAAAAAAGAAAATCAAAATTCAGCAGTAAAATCGGAATTAATGTATTGTACGACTAGCCATAACTGAGTAAACAGATTGTCTTTGAAATCATGAATACAACTAGCACCAAAACAGCAAGGCAACTTTTATTATGGTTATAACTCGAAATAAACGTCAGACAGAGACCATGAGCTCATGGCCTTGAGTGTGCCCCGCGACTGATGAATACATTAATGCTTTGGATATGTACGTACCGTTAAATTGTATCCACAAAAACTGGTATGCGAGTATTGTCATATTCAGGATTTGTATGATATCGTGACGAGAAAAGAAAGAAAAAGAGAATGATGGAGAAGAAAAGAAAAAAAAAAAGAGTAAAGGAGTAATTGTTTTTTGTGTTTCTCTTAATGAAAGAGAAATAATATTTTTTTTATTTGATTTATTAAAAAAGAGAATGAAAATGTATATAAATAAATGTTAAATTATGTTATTATTTTTTATCTAATAAAATTGATTAATATAAAAGACTTATAGAATAAATAGAGTAAAAAAAATTGTGGGCATAAAAAAATACATTTCATTCTTTTTTTTTCTTTCTTTTCATCCAAAAATAGAAAAATATAAAAAAATGTGAGACTTATGACATTTTATTTCTTTTCTTTATTTTCCTTTCCACTAAAAAATGGAAAGATGTAAAATATGTGAGACCATAACAACTCTTTCCTTCCACTTCTTTTTCCTTTGTCCCTTAATTTAGTACCAAATAAGGGATTAACCCTTTCTTTCTCTCTTATCGTTTTTTCTTTTCATCCAAAATTTATATTCTAAACACACCCTTACTTATACTCAATTACAACTTATATAATCGCGTTAAAAAAATTACAACTTTATATAATAATTATACACACACGTTGTGGATATGACAAACTCTCCTTGGTTTAATTATGACGTACACCTGTATTTTTTGGCAGTTTGAGTCATAATTTCTCTTACCAACAAGCAAGGATACAAGGAAGCTATTTAATTTAAGGCCCTAGTTAGGTATACTTTAAACTTAGAGAAAAGTACACTCAGGCTCTAAACGTTGACAAAATGCCACCATGAATTTTAAAGTCATTTTAATAATTTCATAAATTTTAACTATTACATCAATAAATTACTCCGTCCATCTTGTCAGTCACTAGCTGAAGACTCGCGACAAAATATGATCTATTCATATGAATAGGGGCGTTTGTTCGCTTGAGACTCGATGCATTCATTTAATTAGTTGGTTAGATTCAGTTGGGTTCATGAATTTTTTTTTTCTTCAAACTTGATGTGCTTAAAAGTGAATTAGATTAGGTTATATTTATAATCTAATATTTATTTATTTATTTATTTTATTAAAATAAATATTGATATATAAAATTAAAAATTTATTTTATATAATATGTCTTAATTAAAAATAATATATGTTACAAAATATTAAAAAATCACATAACTAATTATATGTAAATAAAATAAGTTTAAACAAACAAAATAAACTTAATAAGTTTTATTAAGTTAACATAAGTCTGAAATAAATTAAAACAAGTTAACATGTCGTAAAAGTCATAAATAACAAATCACATTAACTAATTGAAATCAATATCATTATATATAGTATATGGATTAACATAATTATTTATTTCATTCTTAATTTTTTCAAGATACTCTTTATCATCTAAGCGATTTATTAAATTTTCATCGCAATAATTTGTTAGATGTTTCATGAATTTTTAATTTTTATTTTCTTGATTATATTCTTAATGTAATCATAATGTTTACACGTAAACTTAATTGTCCTTATAGAAAAAATATATGAGCAATTGTAACTTAAAATTGTCATCATGACTAAATAGTTTTTATTAAAAAAAAATTACTTAGTTGGATTGAGTTTGCGTGAATTGACACTTTTTAAATTTCTTATTTGACCTGTACCTTATAGGTTAGAGTGATTTTCAATTCAATCTAACCAATACTTTGTGGACACCCATGAATTTTGACCTAATCCGCCACATACCCCTACATATGTATATAAATCTTAACTGTATTAAAATAAAATATAAAACATAACAGGTATCTTAGGATGTTTAAAAAATAACATAAAATTACATTTTAAATAATGAACTAATCAACAATCAAAATTTAATTCAGATGGATGGATCATATTTTGTTACGTGTGTTTTTTTTTCTTCAGTAACTTAATAGAAGATGGATGAAATGATATATTGATGTAATGGTTAAAGTTTATGAACTAACTGGGATAACTTAAAAGTTCGTAGTGATACTTCATAACTGGCTTGATGTTTAAGGGTGTTGAATGTAATTTATTTTTTTAAAAATTTATTAGTAAAGTTATATTCTTTTAAAATATTCTTTTAATGATATTCTTAATACTTAATAATAAAAGTATTAAATAAAAATATATATTTAATATTGTTCTGAATTGGTTTCAGAAAATCACTTGAATATAGTTGAAGAATGTGGTTTCCTCTAATGTACGGTGGTTGCAACGGTGATACGAGAGATGAGTATCTATAAAAGACATTTCAATGCTCAAGTTAGACCGTGTACAAGGTGAGTAATGTTTAGGATTAGATGCATTCCTTCACTATCTTGTGTGGTATTTATAGGAGTGTCTTGATAGATAAGAATCATGTTTAAATATGCATTAATGGATAGTAAATTTTGTTAATTAGAATAATAATATAATAAGATCATTATCACTTATAATTGATTCTTCTATTTATGAGGGATATAATTAATTCATCTATCTATGAGAGATTTGGTTAGAGATTTACTATTTATAAAAAGACATTTATTTATATGATAACGCTCATAAATACTTAAGACCTAATTCTAGCGAGCCGGGTTACTTACAAATCGTTAACTCAGAACTTGGTCTAAAACAATTGCCCCTAGATTGATTCGTAGATATAACAGTTGAGTGTCAAGATATCTGAGATCAGGAGTAAATGACACACATAGGACAAAGGGATCTAAGTCATGGTATAGATGTTGGATCTCGTGATGTCCTTAACGAATAATTGAAATTCATGATGAAAAATAAAAACTGAGATATGATATAGATCACTTTGCTTTAAGTTGATACGTCATTGTCCGGAATGTATACTGAGTTGCCTCTTTACCAATTTAGGCAATGGGACCCATCATTAATTCTAAAGGAAATTTGAAGTTGAACCTGTAATTTGTATTATGATTTTATCATAACCTCATGATAATAGTTCGTGATCCGGCTTAATATCATCTTGTCATGTCATGCGTTGTTTCAACTCTTAGCGTAATCCCTTTAACTACTATGTTAAGTACATTTTGCCACGTGACGAAAAGGTATTGGAAGCAGCCATTTGGTTTTCATATCGCCATGATTACCATTTTAAATTTAATGCAGATGGATTGTTTTTCCCTTTTGTATGGTAACGGTTGGGGGTTAACCTCGCAGTTATAAAATAAAGTGGAGGTTTTTTCCCTCATTTTTTCCTTCCTTCTCTATTTCTGCATTTCTTCTCTGGCGAGCCAAGTGATTTTCAACCGGTGAGTTTTTAGCGACTGCTTACTTGTATTTCCAACCCCACAACACACTGTCCTTACACAAAGACAAGGTACTTCCTTCCTCCACTTTATTTTCTTTTATAGTCATCATGGTGAGAGTAAGAGTGTGAAAACAACAACGATGGAGACAGTAGTTCTTTAGAAATCCTAAGTGCTACACCACCTCAGGCATGGCAGAGACGTTCGCCTTGTGGTGGAGGTTTTGGTAGGGTACAATGGCCGCTATCCGGGGTGAATATCTTGGAAATAATACGGAAAGTAGGCAATGTTAGGGAAATTGTAAGGCAAAGACCATCATGTCTGCTCTCTGTACTCATGAGGGAGTTAGAGAGTTATAATGAAACCTCTTCTGATTTTAACATGAGTACGACCTTTATAGGTAATGCTACTGACTTGAAAATAGGACGTTGAAGAGTGGTCATATTATAACCAAGAGAGTACACTTTCCCCACAAATGTTGGTCTTTACCAATGAGTTGATTGGGAAGTCCTAGGCATTATTTCTAGTATAAAGACTTCGGAGAACGTAAGGGCCAAACAAGAATATCTGCATTTAATGGAAGACTAGTAAAATGATGAAGAATACATAATTCGAGTTCTATCGGATCAAGAAAGGGTCAGCTCAACCAAGACTGAGGGCCACCATTTTATTCACCTGAATTAGAGTTCGACTTCCATTCTCCGACTTCGAGATCGGAGTCTTGAACCACTTGTGGGTAGCTCTAACTCAATTGAATCCAAACGCATAGGGCTTTATCAAGACATTCGAGCTCGTTGGTAGGACTTTCTGATGGCCATACTTTGTAGGGCCATTCTTCTTTCTTTCATACGATTTTCACCCTTTGGGAACAACTTTCAAAAGGGGTGGGTTACTTTGTGCACACAAGCAAGGCGTAAAGTATTCAAACTATACCAAGAGTCCTTTAAGAACTTGAAGAAGGATTTCTTCTGCATTGAATGAGCTCCAGGATTAACATATTTTTTTGTTACCCCAGAAGGTGAACCACAAATGTATTTATATTGGATCTAAGCAATTTGGAATCAGAGTCAGGAACATATAGAGACTTCGTTATCTTTATTGATTGAGAGTAAGGCCAACATCCTCAACTTTTTAGTTAAGTAGGTCGATAAGAACAGGGCTATCTATTATAAAAAAATCATGGATGAGCCCTCTGATTCAATAAGACCATTTTTAGGTATCCCATCTTGAACATATTGATAAATTTGTGTTTCATAATTTTTCTAAGTGTTATAACATGTTTGTTTCTTGTTTGAAGATAACATGGAACCTCTTGTTGGACTAGAAGCCCTTGCGGTACGTTTGGATTAGAGAAAGGTTGGGGCATCACGCTCTGGATCTCAGCTAGCAGTCTCGATCTGTCCACCTCAATCCCAACATTAGGAGGCAGATCTGGGGTCTCCTGCTCAACCACTTCGACCTCGCAAGAGGAAAGGGGAGGGACTTCAAGAGCCCAAAGGCAAAAGACTAGTGATCGAGGTGGCATCGATTGATCTAATAATTGGCTGGGAGTCTGAAGTCTTAAGGGTGTGCCACTACAATTTGTTGGTAGGTCTGTTTGGGGCTGAGGGGTTAATCCAAGGTTGATAATCGACAATGCCCTTCTAACCTAAGCTAACCAAGATGTCCTGATAGAGCACGACTTAATTGAACTTATCCGGGATGCTCAGGTGCAGGCTTTGCGCAACACTTTCATTCTCTAATTTCAAGAATCGGCCTTCAAGTTTATTCATCAGACTCATGAATTGGAGAAGGAGTTGGATGCCCTTCGAGGTAATAAAAATGAGCTTGAGTTAGCTATAGCTCAGAAGGACAGACAGTTCGCTTAAGTCAATGAAGAGCTTGGTCTACGCAAGGCTGAGATAATCAGGCTCCAGACAAAGATTGTAGAGGGTATAGCTCGAGAAAATATTCTCAAAGATCAAATCTCTTCAGTCGAGTCTACCTTAACCACAATCTGTGCTGAAAATAAGACCCTTAGGTAATCTGAGGCTAAATTAAAGAATGATGTCTTATATCTAGAAGATGAATGGGCTGCCTCGGTGGATGAATACTTCTCCAATGCTCTCGCCCAACTACGCCTACTAAATGTGAACCTCATCACCAATGGGACTGGTTCATGAAAAGTAGTCTAAGTTGGACGTATCATGGATGCCATTGCTGAGGCTACTTCGGTAAGCCAGGTTCCTGTAGCGGATGGCGGCAAAGTGGAAGGTGAGGAGACCTCGGAGGATGGCCAGGTGAGGGAAGTTGAGGTAAAGGAGGTCGACCAAGGAGAGCCTACCATGGATGCCTGATTTCACTCAATATCTTTATTATGCCCCCTGTATGGGTTTAATTTCTAATTTGTATGGACAAGTCCCTGATTTCAGGCATTACTTAATTTTAAACATTTATAATATTTTCTTCTATATTTATGTTGCTTATTTTTTGTTTTGTAATCGAGATGGGTTCAACGCTCGATCTCGGTGGTTTAATGACACTTAGCGAATGTCTTTGCTTATTCCAACTGAGATGAGTTTAACATTCAATCTCGATGGTTTTCTTTATTTGATATTGGCGAATCTTTCATGTTTGATTGTACAATAGCCCGTCTTCTAGGGTTCGCTTAAATCGCTTATCAATTATGTTTCTTGCTCTTTGTTGGAGTTCTTGACACTTAGTCAAATTTCTAAGTGTCAAGAATTCTGAAGTGTGATTTTGACACAAAAATCTCTTGGAATGGTATCTTTTGTAGACCACAGCAAATATTTTTACCTTATCCCAAGCAATGGTTAGATACTCTTAACCACTTTAAACTTTCTTTAGGTTTATAGGTTAAGATCAAGCTATTAGGGTAGGAGTTAAAACTCTTGAACTCGCTTCTTGAACACATATTACTTTTAAGTGGGTTCCCCTTTTTGACTTATATTTGTGCATCAGAATATCTGATTCGAGTTGGACCTTCATTCCTCAAACTTCTCTAAGGTGCAATAAACTTGTTGGTTGCAAAAGTTGTAAATATGTAAAATAACTAAATATTGAAAAGATAGTCATCAATTTATATATGTCAGATCTCGTCACTTACATGATAAAAATATAAACTAAAAAGAATCAGCTATAATATTTCTTGAGTTTGTCAGCATTCCAAAAATTCTTGATGCTTTTTTCCATAGAGGGTTTCCAAGGTATAGGTTCTAGTGTTAGTTGTGGAAGTGATCGATATGGTCATTCCTAATTAGGAACTAGTTTTCCTTCCTTTATATTCTTGCCTTTGATATCCGCTATTCAAAAACGAGATCACTACCTCCATGGTATCACTTTGGAATTGTACCGTGATGCAATCCTTTGTTTGACAATGACTTCATGAATGTGGGCAATGCAACAATGTTCTTCCAATAGATCTAAATTATGGCAGATGAGATCTAGGTTGGCTTTTTTAGAGAAATTTTGCCTCATCCAGCTAGGTTCTCATATTTCGACCCGGATTATAGCCTCACAATCATAAGTTAACTTTAAGGGAGTTTCTCTTGTTGATGAATAGAGTGTAGTATGATATGCTCATAGGACATGGTCGAATTGTTCCACCCAATTCCTCTTAACTTCATCTAGTCTCTTTTTTATTTTGTGAAGTATAACCCGATTGGAGGCCTCAACTTGTCTAATGATTTTTGGATGCTCCATCTAAGTAAAATGTTGTTTAATTTTAAGTTCGACTAGGAGATCTATGAATTTTTGGTTAATAAATTATGTTCTGTTATCTGTAACAATGGATTCTAGAATACCAAATCTACTGATAACATTCTTATAAGTGAACATTTGTATCTGCGGTGAGGTGATGGTGGATAGCGGTTTTGCCTCAATCCACTTGGTAAAATAGTTTACAACTACTACTAAGTACTTAATCTATCTTGGTGCCTGAGGGGAAGGACCTAAGATATCCATTTCCCAGTGGTAGAAAAGTTAGGGAACGAACATCGTAGATAGCTATTCGGGTGAGGTTGCATAGATATCCCAGAATATTTGTCACATTTCTGAATATGTTCTATGCTATCAGCTTCTATAGTAGGCCAATAGTACCTGACCCTCAGCACTTTTCGTGCTAGGGATTTTCCTGCGAGGTGATGACCATAACTTCCTCATGGATTTCGGCCAAAACATACTCTACTTCCTTTGGACTGAGACACTTGAGGAGCGAAGAAGAAAATCCACAACGGTACAATTGGTTATCAATAATGGTATACCATGCCACTGTCTGTATTAGTTTCTGGGCTTCTATCTTGTTTGCAGGAAATGTACCATCTCAAAGATAAACAATTATTAGTGTGCTCCACGTTTCAGTATCTTCTAGTAGAAGGACTTCATTGTCTATAATACTAAGAGCTTGAGTGTATCCTGGATTACGGACTTATTATTGCTGAGGCTCTTTATGCCACCAAGTTTGGATAAGATATCGGCTCTTAAGTTCTGTTCTCTGGGGATACGTTCCACCTTAACACTGTCGAAATTCTCCATTAATTTCTTCACATTGGCTAAGTATTTCAGGAGCAAGGGTTCCTTAATGTCGCGACCGAGATCTGCGTCAGGAGCGGCTAACAAAATATAATAAAAATAGAAAATGAAGTCGCCACCAATTTTATTCGAATTAAGAAAAAATAGAAAATATTTCTTAGAAAATAGTCTTTGAATCAGATTGGACTCGAGAGTCGATTATGTATAGGAAAATGTGAAAACTTAAACCCACAATACCCCTAATACACCCGTCTTGAGATGGTACCTTGAATTAGTTGTGCAAAACTTAATAATCTTAAAATATATTTGTTTTACTCTTTTTGTTAAAAGATAAACTAAAAAAAGACAAATAATTCATGAAAATTTAATTTTTGGCTTGATGAAATAGGAATTTCACTCCTACATATCTCCAAGTACAATAAGGAACTCAAAGTCACATCGTTCTTTAGACAAAAAAATGATTGTGGGTTGGTTGTTTTTTAATTTCGAAAAGATTTTTGTTTTGAAAATTTATTTGATTTTGATTTTTTTATGTAAAAAAAATTAAGATTCAAATCATCAAGTTGTTACAATTTAGATGATTCTAAAAGTTATAGGATTAACGAGTTGTCACAACTCAACTAATCTCATTTTATTCTTCTTAACAAGATTCAATTATTTTATTTTTTATTTTATATATTATTATTTTATAAAATCAAACCCAAATATAGATATTTAAACAACCACTAAAAATAAAACTAAGACAAACTTATTTCTCAATCAAGCCTCAAACTACTTAGCCATTATCAAGTCCAAATAACTTATACTTTGCAAAATAAACCCAAACGTATTAGCCTAACCTAAAAAGAAAAGTCAACAAATTTGCAACACAAACATAATAATTAAAAAAAAAAGAGGTTTAAAGAAAAAAAACGCAGAAACAAAGAAACATAAAAAAGGGGAGCACGGTTCAGTGGCTAACTTGAGGGCTACGGCGGCAAGGAGCGGCTGGTGGTGGAGGGGCTGTGCGTGGAAAGGTTAGGCTGAGTCACGGTGGTGCGTGGTTATGGGTGTGGATTCCAGGTGGAGAAGTAACGGCTTAGATCTGAGTTTTATTTTTATTTTTATTTATTTATTTATTATTATTATTATTTTATAAAATCAAATCCAAATATAGATATTTAAACAACCACTAAAAATAAAACTAAGACAAACTTATTTCTCTATCAAGCCTCAAACTACTTAGCCATTATCAAGCCCAAATAACTTATACTTTGCAAAATAAACCCAAACGTATTAGCCTAACCCAAAAAGAAAAGTCAATAAATTTGCAACACAAACATAATAATTAAAAAAAAAGGTTTAAAGAAAAAAAAAAGCAGAAACAAAGAAACATAAAAATAGGGGAACACGTTCAGTGGCTAACTTGAGGGGCTACGGTGGCAAGGAGTGGCTGGTGGTGGAGGGGTTGTGCGTGGAAAGGTTAGGCTGAGTCACGGTGGTGCGTGGTTATGGGTGTGGATTCCAGGTGGAGAAGTGACGGCTCAAATATGAGTTTTGCAGGCGGTGGCACGATGATAACTCCATGAAATACAGTTATCTGTGCCTTATATTTGTACTTTCATTGATTGCTTAAGTCCTCATTGTATGCATATTTGGAAGGTTTTGTACTTATATTTGTTATATTCAATTATGATACATTTCCTATATGATATTAAACAAATTGTGCTTACTTTGTTATTGATTAAGTGAATTTGCAATTGTTAATAAGTTGGTGATTTCTCTATTGCAGGAAAGGCTCCAAACAAGCGGATATATTAAGCATTTGAGCTAAAATTAGAAGAGAAAGCCAAAGAAGCATTATGGTAGTTGACGTCACGGCGTAGACATATCAATGTCGCAACGTGGTGAAGCCCTTGCATCTAGACAGAGAGCTTGAAAATTTTCATGCTGCGGTATATGCATGTAATGTCGTGGCGTCTGTGACATAAATATAAACGTGTTGCGGCGTAGACTTGTTAATGTCGCGGCGTGACTCTGTTTTCTGGGCTTATAAATATGATTTTAACAGATTTCTTTAGGGATTTTTTTTAGAGAGCTTTTTAAGTTTTAGAGAAGTTGTGACTGGAACTTCATTTCTGTAACACCCTTTTGGAGGATGTCACACATAAAAGAAAATAAAAGAAATAGAAATAAAATCTACCCAAGTTGTGAAATATTTATTAAATATTATTACGGGTTGTAAAATAATTCTGATGATTTAAATATGATATAAAAAGATAATGCGGAAAATGCGAAATAAAAAAAACATCATCACTAATAATATACATATGGTTAGGTTATAAGTTGTACAAATAATTTACAACTAAGACTACAAATATTTAAACAAAAACAAGAGAAAGAAAGCAATAAAAGAGTTAATATATATACGTAACATACTGTGAGCGCTAAAAAAAAATATCATGGTTATCTAATCCTCGATGGATCACTATCACCGAAAATGATCATCGTGGGATAAATATCCTGATGCCTCGACACACGGCGATAACGGATCGCGCGGTCGATACGATGCTTATCTCACTAGGCTCGGGGTTTTCGGCACCCCAATAACGCCTAATGGATAAGGGCAACTCTAAGTGCGAAATAACGTCGTCGTCATGACAGCTCATCATCAAAACGATGACGTAGGATCACGGTCACACGTCTTGCATATGTCACGAGTCACGGTCTCCTCGTAGATGCCAAGCCGAGCACCTCCATGAAATACCAGGCTCTATGAATCCCAAAATCTGGCGTCGCCATCCTCACAATCAATCCAGAGGATATGGATGATCGGATGGTTCTGATCGTCAAACGGTCGTCTGCTTGCCGATCTTCCCCTCTTCAGGATACACGATCTCAAGAGGTTGTTCCTCTTCCTCAAAGTCTTTACCGCGTAAAATAAATAAACAGAAAATACATATAACAAAGAGGTAAGACAACATAAAATCATCGCAACATGGCCAATAAAAAGACGGCATACAATATATGCATACAGTTCATGCGATATATAAAGCTTTAACAATTATAATAACAGATTTAAGAAAATTTAGATATCATTACAATGTATCACATCACAAATAAAACTTCACGATAAAACAAGAAAGATAAGAATAAACAAATAAGATATAATAACCAAATATAATAACAATAACCAGATAAAATAAATAAATGAAATACGAGATAAAAATAAATAGATAATATGGAAACAAATAGACATAGAGATAAACAATATAACAAAATCCTACTCCATGGAGCTAAAGAAAAACACAAGTATCGAGAGAGGAATGATTCGCAAAATCTAATAGTACCACGGCTGCCCCACCAACTATTCCGCGGTCACACGTTGCGTCTATAGCCCCACGACACGGGAATCCATCAATCCAGGGCGTGGTGTAGTTCACGGTCTCACGTTGTGTCACTACTGGAGCAAATGTACTACTAGATTCCACCAATCTCGATTAAATATAGTGTATGTTGAGTACCATAGTGCGCTATCGGTTTACTGCACGGCCAATGAGCTACCAACCATGTCCACATGTGGGATCCCGTACACTAAAGTCTCCAAGTTCATTAGAACAATGAACCACACTACGTTTATCGCATCGACACCACGATGTGATTCGTCTCGTCAACCAATCCACCAAATACATGGCACACATAAAAAAAATAGATGGAAAGCACATGCGGGTTCACATTTTCCCGACAAAATAATTCTCAAAAACACATACGGGTTCACATTTTCCCGACAAGAAATAGATTTTCAAAAGCACATGCGGGTTCACATTTTCCCGACAAAGATATAGATTTTCAAAAGCACATGCGGGTTCACTTTTTCCCGACAAATAAAAAATAAATATGGTTACGGTCAATCGCGTAGAAATTTTATCGCATTTTTGAAATCTCGTCGTTTTTACAAACGTTTAAAAATCGGGTAAAGATATTTTTCTGTTTTTAAAATCGCGTAGTATTTTTAATACGTTTTCTCAATCGCGTGGGGATTTTAAATCATTTTCTTATTCGAATGCCTTTAAAATTACTTGTTTAAACAGATAGAAATAGTCTTGTGTATTTTTAAACTACGTAGAATAGTTTTTCATACCGCATACTTGTCATTAGGATATTTTTACTATCTTATAGATTCATTTTTACTAAAAATTGACAAAGATTTTTGTTTATAAACTTATAATAATGGTTTTCTAAATTTTCCATGAAATTTTCTATTTACCTAATTTTTTTATCCAAATCATTTAATTCTCTTTTGAAATCTCTAACATGCTTCAAAACCTAAAGTGAGCTATATGTTAGAAAATTTCTCAAAATTTCTGTATTTTACTTCCTAATGATAAAATCACTAGTTTTAATCCTTTAAACTTAATTCTACTCAATTTGTTTCTTCAAAAATCATTGTAGAAACTTCTTCTTAACTTGGGTTACCTCTTTTTTGATTGAAAAAGGTTTGGAATCAAGTTTTGAAAATCATAATTACCTATAATGGCATGTTGGCCGAATTTTATAAAACTTTCTCCTTTAATTTCTAAATCATGTCAAAGGTATTATCTTATCTAAATTCATTAAATCATGTTATAGAGCAATGATTTTGATTCAAATAAATCTTTTAGGCATGTTGGCCCAAAATGTACTAAACCTTTACCATTTGATTTATAAATTCCTTTTCTTTGATTAAAACCATTTAAAACCTTCTTATTTCTCCTAATCAATTAAGTTGCACTTAAGGAAAAATGAAGAGAACATTTTGGTCCTCACATTTTGGCATTGCCGTGAGCTATTGGATGTGTTCTTTGGAACACTCATGCAAATTTACACATGTTATTCACATCCTATATTTTATCATACAATTCTAACACATGCATTTATATCTCTAACACATGCAAAATATTTCTAACACATGCAAAATATTTCTAACACAAAAACCTAATTTAAAGCTTATAGACATACAATCAAAAGCTATTAGACATGCAAAATTATTACAATTACCAAACAAGAAAGCTACTAACATACAACAATTAAGCTACTAGCAACCACAAAACTTAACAAATACACATCAATCAACACACCACAACCGAATCCTTATGGATTCTACAAACAATCCATCTTCTTACCACCATCAATGGATGATAAGAATTGTCTTCCTCTTACCTTAAATGAAGACAAAAAGCTTGCTTTCTCACCTCCTAGGTCACGGTTTTCACTCCACCAAACACCTAAAAATCTCAAACAAAACCTACATGTTACTAACCATGAAAAAGAAGCTAAACCATGGAAAAATCATGGCTTAGAACTTTGAAAAAGAATAGAGAAAAGATAAGCATGAAATTTCACCTTCTAGGTAAAATTTTCAAGGTTGGTTTCCAAGCCTTAGATGGAAGAATTTGAAGAAACTTCCAACTACAAAGGTTCTTAGAATGGTGTTTAGGTTAAGGAAACTTGGTTAGAAAATTTTTTGGATGGTTGGATGGTGTAGTTTGTGTCTTGGCCGAATGGAAGAGGAAAATGGACAACAATGGTGGCTAGGTTTTTGAAGAGAGAGAAGAGAGAAAAGTGATGAAGATGGAAGGTGATTTTTGGCTTTCTCTCCAAATGGCCGTAGCCTTCTAGGGTAAGGATGTGCATGGATTTGGCTTCATCCAAACCATTGAACACATCAAAGGTCAAGATCAAATCTTGCTTAACAAGCTTTAATCCTATTGGTTGCTCATGGTGACTCACCTGGCTTAGTCACACAAGATAATAAATGCTCACTGAGTCAATATTGAGTCGACTTGTTCTGAAAGTTCTACATTACGGTGATTAATTAAGCTACCGATCTAACCGTTCGGCTAATTGTGGGTCCCGCAAAATATTTCCGGTCCATCATGTCACTAAAACATATTGACTAATAAAATAATATTATAATAATATAAAATTATTTTATTTGTGATTAAATCCTAAAAATTAAAAGATTATTTTTAGTCTCATTCGAGATCGGGTTAAGTAAGATCCCCCATTCTAAATAATAAAATAAGATTTCCCCGACCGGAAAAATATTATTTTCCTGCCTTGAGCAAATCACACAAAAAGTCCATAAAAATTCACAGACAGTATTTTCGGGCATTAAATCAAGAAGAAAACAATTAAAAACAGCAAAAACAGTACGTTCGGGACGTAACGGTCATTTTCCCATTTTTTTCCCACAACGTAGGTAATCGTCCAAAACGTTCAAATAAAATATCCAAAGTATATTATTTAGTCAGTATATCTTTCGAAAAAATTAATACAAGAAGATTTCGAGAAAAATTTTTATTTTACCGTCTCGAAGCAAACTACGTAAAACGATCAAATAAAATTTGAACCTCAGTATTATCGTAATTGTTTTCATACGAAAATCGAGAACAGAAAAATAGGGACACAAATGGTCATTCATACAAAAGCATGAAAAATGTAAAAACGATTCATTCGAATATTTTCTAAAAATTGGGGCGTTACAATTTCTGGACAGATTGAAGGCCTAAGGAGCCAAGGTTGGAGGTCATCTTCCTTATATAGGATGATTCAAGTATAGAAGAACACATCCATAAGCTTCCTTCCTTCTCCTTTAGTTTTCTTCTCTTTCCTTATTCTATGAGCACTGCTTTTGTTGTATATTTTCGTGTTTAATGATTAGCTGAGTTGTATTTAGGGATTACTTTGGATCTTTGTATGAATATTGATATTTATGTATTACTTTAAGTATATATCGATGTTTGGTTTTATTCAATCATATAGTTCTTGATGCTCTTGATAGTTTGATCAGATGTTAAATGATTTATTGAAATCTGATGAACCTATACATATGAGTTTTGGATTTGAGATCATATGTATGGTTGATGCATGTTCGATGAATTTAATTAGCTTGAATAAATTGATTTGCTAATGGGATAGAAATATATCTCTTAGTCATGTATAGCGTGTGTTTGAGAATAAATCGTTCATTAGTGGATTTCACTCTAGTTCTCATGGAAGCATAGTGAGCTAGGTGAAGGAAGCCATGGTTAATTGACCTAGACATAGGCTTTTAACTAAATCAGATTCTCAAGCTAACTTAACTATTATTAATGTTGCTTATAAGGATTACATAGAATTAATTGAAGTATGAGATGAAGAAGGATTCCCTAAATCTCTAAATCATTATCTTTACTTTCATTTATTGCTTTTCTGTTTGTAGATTAGTTTTACTGCTTTTTCCCCTATTTTATATGTTCTTGAATATAATTTACATAAGCTATTAGTTGATACTTAACATTGGAAGCTAACATTCTCGTGGGAACGCTACCCTACTCTTTCAATTTATTATTTGTTCGATTCGTGCACTTGCGACCTTAAAAAGGAGCAACACACGACGCTTTAACTGGCAGATGAGTGGTGGTGCTCACAAGGGGTTCTCGGTTTGGATGGCTGGTTTGCTGCATTGGTGAACACGGTTAGGTGTTGTGGGGGACAGTGAAGGTGGTTGAGATGATGTTTTCACGGTGAGGAGGTTGTGGTGGCTGGGTGGAGGTTTAGACGTGGTGATGGTGAGGAAGGTGGAGATGGGTATAGTGGAGTGGTTGGTCATTGTGAAGTGGGCTGCATGACGTGGAGGTGGATGGTGGTTTGTGGTGGTTGTGTTATGGTGGGAGCTAGGTCATGATGTGTTGGTGAGGGTGGGATGGGTGAAGGTGAGCTTCATGGTGTGTTGGTGAGGGTGAAGATGGAAATGGTGGAGTGGTTGATGGTGAGGAAGGTGGTGGGTGTTTTGGTGGTTATGGAGGATGGTGTGTTTAATGGAATATGGTTTAATGGTTATGGTGGAGTGGTTGATGGTGAGGAAGATGGTGTGGAGATTGAAAATGGTTGGGTTGTGAGGATGGTGATGGAGTTTGGATGTGGGTAAGTGGTGATGATGAGGTTGTTTGGTAGTTGTGGTTGTGTTGTTGATGGCAACGTGAAATGGGAAAAAAAATAGTGTGATTGTTGTGTATATTCATTTGATTTTTTTGAATTTCTGTGTCTAAAAAGTGTGAATTATGAGTTTTTATATGAGGGGATTAGGGTTTAGAGAGTGATGGTGACTAGGGTTTCAGATGAGAGATAGGTGGCTACTAGGGTTTCTTTAGGTATTTAGTAGCATATGGGTCATGAGTTGAATAATGGGTGGATGAGTCAGGTTTATGAGACATATGTTTATACAAGAAAATTAGGTCATATTTATTTTTTTATTTTTTTAATTTCTTTCCTTCTTTTTTTTTTTTTGTATTTGTTTATTTATTTTTTATTTTTTATTTTTTAATGTAAAAGTCTAATGAATCGGATAAGATTAGGTGTTCACACTTAGCCTGATATTCACTTCAAATTTGAGACGTTGTTAACTCTGAATCACTGCATAAAACTATATTTATGATTCCCATTTCTTTTGCCATGTTGATGCCCATGATACAAGCTTCATATTCTGCTTGATTATTTGAATTTAGGAACTCGAACCTTAAAGAATGTTCTATCATGAGCCCGATGAGCCCGACTTTGTTTTCCAATATGACTCAAGTGCCATTTCCTTTGAGATTTGAGGACCTGTCAACATAGATAGTCTAGGAATTCACTTTAGGATGACCGAAATTCGGTGTAAGTTTTACTAGAAAGTCAAATAAAACTTGAGCATTTATGGCTAGTCTTGACTCGTAAGTGATGCCGAATTCAGAGAGCTCCACCGACTAAGTGATCATTCTTCCAGTGAGGTCAGGCTTATGCAACACCTGGTGAATCGGTTGATCTGTCCTTATAATCATGGGATGACACTGAAAATACTGTCGTAACCTTCTAGCAGTATTTAGTAATGCTAGTGCAAGTTTCTTAATCTTCTTATAGTGGAGCTCGGGGCCTTGTAAGACCTTGTTGACAAAATAAACTAGCCTTTGACCTTCATTGGTTTCTTTTATAAGGACTAAACTGATTGCTTCATTATTGACTAAGAGGTAGGTATATAAAATCTTACAAGGATCCAATCTCATCAAGATTAGTGGTATTACTAGCATCATCTTCAACTCCTGAAATGTGGTCTCACACTTTGGGATCCACTCAAAGTCTTTCCATTTTTTAAGGGTTTTGAAAAGGGAAGAGATTTTTAAGCAGCCTTAGTTAGGATGCGAGTGAGATCTGCTATCTGACCTATTAGTTGTTGTACCTCTTTAACGGATTACAGACTGCGTATATCAAGAACGGCCTGATATTTCTCCAGGTTGGCTTTAATGCCTCGATTTGTCAATAAAAATCCCATAAATCTACTGGCTTATACCTCAAAAACACATTTTTCTATATTTAATCTCATATTATGCTTCCTTATTTAGGCGAACACTTCTTTCAAGTCTTTCACATGGTTCCCAGTTTCCATGGTCGTGATAATCATGTCAATATAAACCTCCAGCATCTTACTAATTTGTTCTTCGAAGACCTTATTCCTCATCTATTGGTAAGTTGCACCAATATTTTTTAGTCCGAATAGCATAACACAGTAACAACAACTTCCCATCTTGGTTATAAACGCAGTTTTATCTTCGTCTTCTAAATTCATGGGAATTTGGTTATACTTGGAATAGGCATCCATGAACGAAAGAAACCGGAACCCGGATGAATTGTCTACCAGTTTATCTATGTTGGGAAGTGAATAAGGGTCATTTAGGCGTGTCTTATTCAGGTCAGTGTAATTGACGCACATACGTCACTTCCCATTAGCTTTTTTCAGCAGGACCACATTGGAAAACTAAGTGGTATAAGAAACTTCTCTAATGAATCTAACATCCAGAAGTTCTTTCACCTACTTTTATATTAGCTCTTGCCTCTCAAGTCCGTCTTTCCTTTTTTGTTGGGCCACCGACTTTGCATCCGTGATGATAGAAAGTTGGTGACAAATGAATTCAGGATCTAATCCTGGCATATCTACAGAAGTCCAGGCGAAGAGGTCTTTGTTCTTCACAAAAACCTCGATTAACTAGGATCTTTCTTCCTTGTTCAGATGTCCTCCAATCTTAGTTACCTGGTCTGGCTTGGCACCAAGTTGAAAGGGCTGAAGGTCTCCATTAGGTTGAGCACGTGTACCACAGATCTCTTCATGAACATCAAGTTCAGTCAGGAGGACGTTGACGTGGTCTGTAATGACTGAAGTTGGATTGTTGCATTGATCTGTGGTCTGTGGTTTCTTAACAATCTTCAAGCTTTCATTATATCATTTTCTACTGGTAACCTGGTTTCCTTAGACCGTAATAACCCTGTTATGTTGGTTGAGGAACTTTACGGCCAAGTACAGTGTAGAGATCACAACCCCGAAAGTGTTGAGTGATGGGCGACCCAATATGACGTTATAGGCTAAAGGACAATCCACCCCAAGAAATTAGACCTTAAAAGTCTTAAAAAGAGAATCCTTCCCCAAAGCTAGATAAGTCTCAATATATTCTACTGGGGTGATCTTATCCCCTATGAATCCGATCAACTTGCCGGTATATGGGATCAATTCCTTCCTTGATAGTCCTAGCTTCTTAAAGAGATCTTGGAACAAAATGTCTGTAGTGTTTCCCTGGTCAACAAATATATGACGGACCTTGGCATTGGTTATTATCCCAGAGATCACGATGGGATCGTCGTGATCCAAGATAGTGCAATCATAATCTTCATCTGAGAAAGATATCAGTGGTGTCTTCCTGAGTCTGTTATCTGACTTTTATCCCAAATGGGAAGCTATGCTTAACACAGCCCGAAGTGCTTTCTTTATAGCATTCCTTGATTCGTCGCCACTCATAAAGCCCCTTAAAATGATATTAATTGTTCGAGTTACTTCCATATGACAATGTTCATTGTCCTGATTGGGATTATGACAATGTTCATCCCAGCCACAAATATTTACTACTTCTTTATTGAACCGAGATATAAAGTCTTAGAGATTCCTCATTTCCTTGCTTAATATGAGAAAGACATAAAATGAATTTTGACTACACCTTATTAGTGGTGAAGTGTAGCAAAAAATTTCGAGGACAAGTCTTCCCAATCAACAACGAATTTAGGAGTCAGGGTAATGAACCATCTCAGGGCATCTTTTTTCAAAGAAAGAGAGAAAACATGTCACATGAGTGGATTATCTCCTCCAGCAAATAGTAAAGCAGAAACATAGGCATCTAGGTGTTCTTGAGGATTGTGGCCCCATCATAGACATCAATATTAGTTGGATACTTGAAGCACCAAGGGATCTCATAGGTCATCAATTCATCAGAGAAAGGTGTGTTTTGCTTAACCGACTTTCTCCATCATTGGTCCTATTCTTTATTTCCACGAGTCAGTGTTTGTCCCTTTATAGACCGCAAGTGCACGAGTTGAACAAATAATACAATGAAAATTAGGATATCGTACCCATGAGGATAAGGTTACTTCCAATGTTAAATATCAACCAATAGCTTAAATAATTCTATTCAAGAGCAAAAAAATAAGAAAAAGAAAATAAACTAAAGACTAAAAAATAATAAAGATAATGGTTAGAGATTAGGAAAATCTCTCTTCACCCCTTACTTCAACTAATAATATGTAACTCTTTAAGCAACATTAATGAATGAGTTAAGTTAGCTTGAAAATCTACTTTAGTTGAAAGCCTATATCTAGGGGTCAATCAACCATGCTTCATTTACCTAATATATTATATTTCCATGAGAATTAGATTAAATTCCACTCATTAAGGTCTATTCTCAAACACGTGTTATGCATGACTAAGAGATATATTTTTATCTCATTAGCGAATCAACTCATCCTGCCATTAGAATGGAATCGAACATGCATCAACCATACCTATGATCTCAAATCCAAATTCTTATATCTAGGTTCATTAGATTTTATCAAATCAGCTTAAATATTGATCAAGCACTTAAGAGTATTAAAATCAATATGATTGAACAAAACCACACATACACATAAACTCAAGAAGAACATGATCATTCATATTAATGGGAGGATCCAAAGTATTCCCTAAATACAACTCAACTACTCAATGAACACAAAAATAGAATCGCAAAATACATGTTCAAGATAATAGAAGAGAAGAAAGAAAAGAGAGAAGGAAAGAAGCTCATGAATTTGATCTTTAATGCTTGAATCTTCCTCCATAAGGAAGATAGCCTCCAACCTTGGCTCCCTAGGCCTCCTCTTAGCCTCAAAATGAAGACCTACCATAGCTTATCTAATCTTAAATAGCTATCCCTCTAAAGGTCTAATAAAATAATATTTATAGGCTTAGTTTGCCACTTAATGCGCAACGTTACATGTCTTGCATCATGGCGCGTATGCCTCGGATGTAAGTACTAACAGCAGATGATGCGCATCACGCTGCGACATGACATATCCTGCATCACAGCACGCTCTGCTGGAATGCTTCATTGGTTTTCTCCTCCAATATTGGGTCTTGACTTGCATCAATTCATCTCTTTTGAGTCCATCCTACATTAGAGAAATCACCAAGTCAAATATAAGTTATAAATCTACTTAATCACTTAAGAATATGCACAATTTGCTCAAGATCATATAGGAAGGTGTCCAAATTGCATTTGACAAATATAAGCCTAAAATCTTTCAAATATGCATCAATACAAGGACTAAGCAATCTATGAAGCACAAATATAGGGCACAAATAATTACATTTTGTGAAGTTATCAGTTAGGTTCTCAACTCTCTGACCGAGTTCCGTGATCCTTGAGTATTCTTGATTACGTACCTAGTCGTGGGCTGGTTCTCTCCTGTTTTCACGATTCTAGTGGGGAACTCGATTCTCGTCCTCCTTCTCCTGGTTAGCAGTTCTTTCCAAGTTATAAATATGTTCGTCTTAGAGTCTAACTAGAGAGATAAGTCCCTCTCTAGATAGCTCTGGGAGACCGAAATCACCTTGGTAGGACCGAACTTCATCGTTGTTCATGTTCCTAAGCGCTATAAAGCTTATTCCAGCTATCTGGTATCCCTTGAAGGGGCTCCATGTGAGCCAAGTCACTATGTTGCCGAAACATACTACGGGTGAGAGGAGAGATTTTCGCCAATATGCGAAGTCTCTTCTCTGTCTTACCTGGGTTTCGGTTGGGCAATAACTGGCTCTTGAATTAGAACGGATGCAGGACGACGACCAAAAAAATGTTGATTATGAGTGACAGAAACGTGGTTTCGCTTAGTAGTGACCATGATGGTGGTTGTGAGAACTGAAGTTTATCTTTCTCACAGACAGCACCAATGTTTTGAATGAGTTTCAGAGAATCACTTGAATAAGGTTGAAGAAAGTGGTTTCCTTCGATACATGGTGGTTGCGATGGAGGTACGAGAGATGGGTACTTGTAAAAAGTATTCTGACGCTCAAGTTAGACCATGCACAAGGTGGGTAGTGTTTGGAATTAGACGTATACCTTTGTTATCTTGTATAGTATTTATAAGAACGTCTTAGTAGATAAGAATCATGTTTAAATCTGCTTAATGGATAATAAATGATGTTAATTATGATAAGAATCTAATAAGATCATTATCGTTTATAAATGATTCTTCTATTTATGAGAGATATAATTAATTCTTTTAACTATGAGGGATTCTATTAGAGATTTACTCTTCATAAATAGACATATTTAACTTTCTATTAGCACTCATAAATACTTGAGACCCAATCATAGTAGGTCAGGTTATTCACGAATCGCTAACCCGGAACCTTGTCCAGAACAAATATATTAAAAAAATTTAATACATTCTTTATTTAGTAATTAAGATGATTATTAAAATAATCATTTAGGATGATGTAGAATTATTCTAAATTTTTACAAGAATATATCTTTAAATAATGGACAAAAGTTAGATAAAGTTCTTTAGGTGTTTGTGGTGTTGTTCTCCAATTAATAAAAGCATAACATGTCTATTTTTTTTTATAACTTATCAATGAAAATTTTTAAAAAGATGATGAGGTGGCTAAAAAATAAGACATGTTATATTTTTATTCGAGAACAATACTACAAGCACTTAAAGAATTTTACTTAAATTTTGTCTTTAAATAATACGAAATATCATAATTATTATTTAATTTTTAGTCGCTTTACTTATATTTTAACCCCGACCTTAGAATAGGAAGAGCTTTCTCTTACCCTAAACCTTTTTTTTCAGCAAAAAAAAATATTGACAAGTTTTTTTAAAGCCATTAATTAAGAAAAAAATAGAGTTTTGTTAATAAGTGTCTTAAAGATACTTGTTAAGAAAGTTAAAATATGAAATTTTAGATTAAAAAATGCAACCAATACATTGAAAACTGAATAAATTTTACTTTTTTTGCTAAACTTTATATTTTAACTTCCTTAACAAGTGTAACACTTATTAGTAAAATCCAAAAAATTAAATAAAACGCATACTATAAATATATTTGAAGCTCAAAAAAACATTTATTATTCCCCTCTTTAAGTAGTTAGAAGTATTTAATATAATATTAAATGATACTTAATGTATGTCAACACTTGTTAGCAAATAACCATACATAGAGTAATTCTTAGTTGGACCAATTTATAGAGTGCTTAAGCGTTTATGCGCCCCACAAATTCGTTGGCCATTATACATTAGCATTTCAGATTTTAAAACTAAGTAAAAACCACAAATATGTGGTTAATAACCAAGTTAAAACTGCAGGGCATTTGAGCTCAAGGGGTGAGTAGCAAATTCCGTTTTAGTTATTATAAGAATTCAAATTATTATTTGATGATGAGATGATTAGTTCATAGTTTAATCGATTTAATTGATTCAATTGAATCGATTTTAAAAACATTACTCAGGCTCACCTTAGTCTTTGTTTTATTTGAAAACAAAAAAAAAACATTTAACTTCCACTAGTGCATGAAAGTCAAGAAAGTAGGTTAGTCTTGAATATTGGTGTGTTTGCTTCAACTGTGAAAATTTTAATTATTTTAATAATCGATTAATGTATAATAAATTATAATAAGATTAGTTTTATGTTTAAATATATTAATTAAAAAGTGATTTTAAAATAATTATTTCATTTAAATAATATAAAAAAATTATTTTTACACATTAAATTATAAAAAATATATAAAATAATTAAAAATTTATTTAATTGACAAAAATAATATTTATATTTTAAAATTTTTTAAATAATATATAATATAGAATCATAAACTTCAAGTTTTAAATTTATAAAAAATTATTATAATATATTAAATTTTGTGTAAAAATTAAAGTAAAATTATTTAAACAAGCATGAACAATAATAAAAAAAATAAAAGCTGTTTGTTGAGATATCAAGCACTATATAATATATATATATATACTAGCTGCAGAGAAGTTGCGGTGCATCAGATTCTCTAATTACGACATGGAGTATTCAGGGAAAGCCCTAGAGAGAGATCTAAATAACATGAGAAAGTATTATAGGAGTGGAAAAACAAAGGAAGCATCATGGAGAGAATCACAGCTTAAAGGGTTGCGTAATTTCCTCATGGAAAAAGAGGAAGAAATCTTGAAGGCCCTCAAGCAGGATTTGGGGAAGCATCACGTTGAGGCTTTTAGAGACGAGGTGTGTTTGATGTGAATCCTAGTCCTATGGTTAAATTTTATGTGGGAGACTTGCTATTAGCAAATAGTATAGCTGTTTGATTTCGTTTTCCAAATTAATCCATGTGCACTTGCAGGTGGGAACGTTAACGAAGTCCTTAAATACTGCAACGAAGTCTTTAAGAAAATGGATGGCGGGCAAAGAGGTGAGGTTATGCTAGCTGCCTTCAAGGACCATGTGTACAAAATGATGCTAATTGCTAAACTAGGAGAAAAATATTTTGGGAGGATCAGAACGGTTAATTAGCATGTTATAACTTTAATTACCATTATATTTCATTTCATGAAAAGAAGACCTTGTGTACAAAATTTTTCCATGGAAGAAATTCATAACTAATTATTTGCAGGATAAGTATACACTATGCAAATTTTTTTTTCTTCCTTTTTTGACGTGTGTGGTCGATAACTTGATACTTGATAGGCTAAACTGCCACAAATAGCACTGCTTACCAGTGCAGAAATTGTTCCTGAGCCTCTTGGTCTCGTTCTCATAATCTCATCATGGAATTTTCCCTTTGGTGAGTTAACTCAAAAGTAAAAAAACTTAAGTTCAAGGCCTTCTAAAAGATTTCTTCATTCCCAGATCAACAAGCTATGGTTTTGTGAAACAGGACTGTCCTTGGAGCCACTAATAGGAGCTGTAGCTGCTGGAAACACTGTAGTTCTAAAGCCTTCAGAAATGTCCTCTGCTTGTTCTTCTCTTCTAGCTACTGTCCTCCCAACTTACTTGGACAATGATGGCATTAAGGTCATCCAAGGTGGACCAGAAGTGGGTGAACAACTTCTACGGCAAAGATGGGATAAGATATTCTTCACTGGTCAACATGCTCAACCTTTCTCTTAGGATTTGTTTGGTATACCAATCTTGAGTAGAAACGAAAGGAAAATAGGGAAGTATTAGACTCATCGTTTGGTAATCAGGGAGGAAAAAATTTGGAAGGATGCATTTTTTATTGCATCCCTTGGTTGATGGATGGAAAGGAAGGGAAAGAAATTTTTTTTAAGCTCCAGAATATATTTACAAACGTTTCTATTTATTTACATGTATTTCTATTCTTTTACTTGAAACTAAAAAAGGAATATGAGCATCTCTTCTTTTTCATGAGTGATACCAAATAAAGGGAGAATAACTCTTCCAATAAATTCCTCTTCATTTTTTTTTTCCTATCATGTTCATTTCTTTTTCTTTCCCTCCGTGATACACCAGAGACCCTAACTATTTCTCTTTCATCATCATCATCATCTTCGTCTTCTTTTTCTTATTTTACTTTTGGTCTTAATTACCGTTATGTCATTGTCATAATTAAGTCATAACTTTTTGTGACATTTTTTTAACGTATACTATTATCCAATACTAGGAAGTGCACGGGTGGGGCGGATTGTTATGTCTGCAGCAGTGGAGCATCTGACTCCTGTGATTTTGGAGTTAGGTGGAAAATGCCCGGCACTGGTTGATTCCCTTTCAGCTTCTTGGGACAGAAAGGTGGATGTTAATTCAATCTTGGCACATGGCACCTAACTTTATATTAAAGTTGAAACTGAAAGAAGAAGAAGAAGAATAGACTAAAATAAAATAGGAGACAAGAAATATATATATATATATATATATATATATATATATATATATATATATATACAGGAGATCGAACTATCAACAGTAAGTTTTTTTTCAACTTACACTTATTTTCAATCGTTAGATCCACTTTCATCTAATGGTTGAGATGATTTCATTAAAAGAACTATTATTAAATGAAAGTAGATCTAATCTGGTTGAAAATAAGTGTAAGTTGAAAAAAAACTTACACCTGGTATAAGTTGATCTTCCTCATATATATATATATATATATATATATATATATAAAGAAGCGACTTTTCTCTTGTTTTGGTTTCCTTTTGTTAGTTAAATTTTGATCAAGTATTAGTTTTTAGCATAATAACAAATTACTTATTGGAAGTTCCTTTATTGTTGAACGACAAGGTGGCTGTGAAACGAATTTTGGTGGCAAAATATGGGGCTTGTGCAGGACAAGCATGCATAGCAATTGATTATATCCTTGTAGAGAAGAGTTTCAGTTCTGCATTGGTACAAAGCTCGAAAGAAATTTCAAGCTTTTAATTATGCTGCTATATCTGTTACTTTGATCTCGAAGCATGACTACTCTTGTTTTGTTTAGGTGACATTAATGAAGGTCTTGATTAAGGAAATGTTTGGAGAAAACCCAAAAGCATCCAACGCTGTTGCAAGAATAGTTAATAAACAACATTTCTCGAGACTCAAGAATCTTCTCACTGATCCTAAGGTCAAAGATTCGGTGGTTTTTGGTGGTTCAATAGACGAAGATAACTTGTAATTAGTACTCTCTTTTCTTAGTTGCTTGCGTCCGAGTTTTTACATATAGCATAAGAGTATGTAAAGTTTATTTCCCTCTGAAAATAGGACAGACCAATTTTGTTTAGCACAATTTTCCTTACGGAGAAATTTTTGCATAAAACTAATGCATTTAAGTTTGATGTATTAGACCAATCACAGTATTAATTAATGGATAATTATTATATTTAATTATTAAATAATTATAATTAATTCTATCAATTAATACTATAATTGAATTAGTGCACCGCGTTTCAAATTTATGCAAAAAAATTTCTTCCTCATGACCAAAAGTTTTATGTTCTAAAAAATTCTTTGCAGATTTATCGAACCAACAATATTACTGGATCCGCCACTTGAATCAGCAATCATGACAGAAGAAATCTTTGGGCCCCTGCTTCCAATTATCACTGTAAGATACATACAAAAGATTTTATTTTATTTTTTCTAGTTCTTTCTAATTAGTAGTCCAGGAAAATGGCAAGTGGTTCATTAGCCATATCACATCATGCTTATCTTTCTGTATCATGCCAAGTGCAGTTTCATTTGTATTTTCCTGGCTTTTGTAGCTGGAAAAGATTGAAGACAGTATTGAATTCATAAACTCAAGGCCTAAACCTCTAGCCATTTATGCCTTCACAAAAAACCAAACTCTGCAGAGAAGAATAGTATCTGAGACATCATCTGGAAGTGCTATATTCAACGATGCAGTTATACAAGTATCCATTTGCCGCTGATATCTTTATTTGCCTTATTTACTTATTTAAAGAGGGTATTTAACCAACGTGTGTTGATCCGAGCAGAAAGAGTTTGAGTCTTTTAAGCATGTGGTTCTGGGTTCGATTCCTAAATTTATATGTATGAAAATGAAAATAATACTGTTATAAGGGTCTCTGCGTAGATGTTTAATCGTATTTCAGGAGATTAGTCTTTTACTTATCGAGTATGAATACTTTAAAAAAGAAAAGGTAACTAGAATCTTAGGACATGCTTGTTAGGAACAAAAATAATAGGCACATTGAGAGAGAGATGAAAATTTGGTTCTTTTTGTTAAAACAAATCATGTCAGGATACTTAGCCAATTTTCTCTTACTAATGGTAAGCACATATTTAGCTTGTTTGCGTTGGAAAGATAACTAGTCTCTAACTCTCTTATTTTGTGTAGTATACAGCGGATACCCTCCCATTTGGAGGAGTTGGTGAAAGTGGATTTGGCAAGTACCATGGGAAGTTCTCCTTTGACACGTTCAGTCACCAGAAGGCTGTGGCCAGAAGAAGTTTCTACACTGATTTTTGGTTCAGGTTTCCTCCATGGACTCTTAACAAGCTCCAACTACTTGAGGTAGCTTACAATTTAGACTATCTTGGAATACTCCTTGTCCTGCTTGGCTTAAAGAGATCAAAACGCTCATTATTTCAGGCTTGTAATTGATTAGCAATAGTTTCCTTCACTTTTCTTTTTCCATCCAGCACCCAACCCAATAAGGATAGGTGAATCATAGCTAGTGTGTATTTCTAGGCTTATGTTATGATACTAAAATAAATGTATTTTTCATGGATTCTGTTTGTCCTATTTGTCTAGTTTACTTGGCTTGGTTAAGGCAAGGTTTGGATGAAGGATCTTAGATTCTAATTGTATTACTTTATACTGGACAGACCAAAAAACTATAAGGGAAAAAAAAGGAGATATTTAGATTCATAGATTAGGTTGAAACCGTGTCGGCGGATCAGAACAACAGTCTGTTCTCCAAGGAATCTGATTGATCAGGATATACCACGAGATACAGAGAAGAAAAAAGCCACTCAAACGTGTGGAACACCAGTCGAGGACATGATCACATGAACATAGTAGAGACACAAGCACCACTAAAAAAAAAAATTCCTTTTTCTTCATTATTTTGATGGTGCAATTTATATTAGCAAATCACCGAATTTTAATCTTCTCATATCATTTTTACTCTCACATGATCATGTGAAATAGATCTTTTCATATCATTTTTACTTTCATGTCAGTAACGTAGTCATGTGAAAAAAAGAAATATATACAAAGAATATTAAAAAAATTTCACAAATTTTAACTGAATTTTATTAATAATTTTCTTTATATTTATCTCTCTCTTTTAATTGACAATATAAAAAAAATACATGATTCAAAATTCCAAATCCGCTAACCATGTGAATGTGAATCAAAAGTTCAAAGCTGCAAATCTGCAACCATAGTATCATTAAAATTGATGACAAAAAAACATAGCAATTCCTCATCAATTTTGTTGGTTAGTGTTGTTTATTTCGTCACCTAATATTAAATTGGTGCAATTACATCAATTACTATTTACCAAATTCTGTTATCAAAATTAATGACACCGTGACAAAAAGAGAGAACACATTGTTTGTTTGGTTTAAAATTGTGTCACCGGAACAGAAAAAATAGGCTCCTTTCTTATCTAAAGTAAAGTGGTTGCAACTTTAGTCAAATGGACGTTTTACTCCTTTCAAATAGTGAAACAAAAAATATCTACCTCTAATATGAAAATGTTACTTGCACAACATTTGTTATATCCTATTTTTATGCTGATTAATGATAACTTAATTTTTAATTAATAAGGTGTATAAATTAATTAGCAGACTAATAATCTATTAATATTAACTGAAAACGAGTTACTATTGGATTAACTAATTTATATATCTTGTTAACTAATAACTAATTCATCATTAACCGGTATAAAATTAAAGTACAAATTTTAGTGTACAAATAATAGAGCTGAACTCTGATATACATTTCTCCAAACTATTAAAACTAAAAAATATAGTAAACTAATATAATGATAATAGTAGTATTTATTGTTGTTCTCTATTCCTTTCTTTTTTGTTCATGCAAGGCCGCCATTATTTTACCTTTTCTCACGTGGTGTTTTTTTTTTAAATTTAGTTATTATTATAAACTCAAGACTTACGGCTATTTATTAATTATTTTATTAAATAAATTATGCTAAGTCATTCCTATAATTGGATTAGGAGCAAACTTAAATAAAAAACAATTTTAACATGATCAAATAAAATTTCTAAAGTGACATAAATCCGGAAATTAAACAAAAACTAGTACATAGAAATAATAATTTATATCAATAATTGGGCCAAAATAAATACAATTGGAATTTTTTAGTCAATAATAATAATAATAATAATAATAATAATTTATATAAAAAGGTAAATAAATAAGAAAAGAACCGACAAGAGATTGATTGGGTCTGTAAAGAGAGGCCGTCCACCGGCCCTAACATTAACAACAATCATCATTACAAAAACCAAAGAAAACTACGTTGTTCAAAGGTGAGAAAACGAATCCAGATCCCATTGCAAAAATCAGGATAGCACAAATGTTAAATTCAGAATATATTACTGTACCTAGTACACTCGACAATGGTCCTATGGATAGTGGGGGAAGTGGAAATGTACAATACCTCTGGAGACCTCCTCCTTCTGCTATTACAAAGATAAATTACGATGCAGCTTTCCATGGTGATAAAAAATGGGGCTACTCAGAAGGTGTTTGCCCACTCGGCCCTGGTAGCAGAAGCTCTATGGCTTTAAGAGAAGCTATCTTTCTTCCTGATGCCATGCAAATCCTCAAGATTCTCAAAAAATCAGATTGCTTACAAGTAAAGTGATTGAAGCTTGAAGAGGTGATAAATCCATTTTTTTTATTTGGAATGAATAAAAATTAAAAGTATATTAATTTGATTTAATTTAAAAATTAAATTTTAAGTTTGAAATTTTTTAAAAAATAAGATTTGAATTGATTTAAAAATTAAATTTTGTATTTAAAATTTATTAAAATGAGAATTGATTTAATTTGATTTAATTATTTTATATTTTAAATTTTATGAAAAATAATTAGAAGTAATTAATAAGAATAATATAATTTATTTATTTTAAATTAAATTAAATTAAATTTTAACAGATGTTATTAAATTTAATAAAATTTTTAAAATAAAAAAAATAAAAATTTATAAAATTTTAAAAATTAAATTATTTTATATTTTTTAATATTTTAAACACAAAATTAATTAAATTAAATTTAAAAAATTAAATTATTTTTTATAACTTTATATTTCAAACACACTCTTTCGAAAATTGAAAAATTGTTGCATACACAAGATTAATTCAACAAAAGTTTCACATATGTGGATTCATATTGACTGGCCGTGAAGGAAATTAGACCGTAGCACATTCGGTAGCGAAATTTCGCGCTAGTATTTTTACTAAATTTCAACCCACCATTTAGATTGGCAGCCTTAGATGCTCTATTTTCCTGCATTTTATTCATTGCGTGGGTTTGTTAAAGGAAATAGACTAGCACATGAAGTGGCGAGATTGGCAGCCTTAGATGCTCTTCCTGCAGCGTGGGTTTGTTCCCTCTCCAATCTATCAAAAAAGTAGGAGCAAAAGCCTATCTTTGAAAAATTAGATGGTTCAAATGAATTGACACTTATTTTTTGGTTCAAATGTGTCGGTGCTTATTTTTTTTAAATAAAGTATTAAATTTGTATTTTATAAATAAAAAAATTAGCTGTAAAAAACTTTATAACACCTTATGATTTACCTAACTCGAGTCTGAATTAATCAACGTTCAATGAATAAAAAAAAAGCCCTATCTTTGAGGTCGTTTGTTTTTTTTTGTAGACAGCAAGCGAGTCTTTGTTATTGTTTTTATCTGATGCACTACAGCTTTGCTGGTCTATGTTATTGTCCCTAGATTTTGGGCCACTGGGTCTCCCTTGTTTGGGCCTTGGTAACTCTGATCTTCTAACCAAAAAAAAAAAGAGAAAACGAGAGGGAATATTTGGCGCCATTTCTCATTTTTGTTCTACCTATCTCCCCCTCTCTCTTCTCCCTTTCTCCTCTCTCACTCACTCACTCAATCTCGCTCACTCCTCCAGCAAACCCTAGCTGCAATTGCATTGCATCCTTCCTTTGTTCTTCATCAATGGCTGCAGCTTCAACTCCTACCAAGTCTCTTCAATCTCCCTCCAAACCCAACCTCCGATCCCAATTCAATCCCAAATCCTCACCTGCACCAACCCCACTCACTCCACAGTCCCTACCTCTACCTCCTCGCAGATCAACGCGCCCAAAGTCCCTCCCCTTCAATTCCATCAATTCATTCACAACTCCCAAAAAAGGGAAATCCAAGGAGAATCTCGATGCTCGGCCTTGTCCGTCCATCGATTATGTTGAGGATTCTAGCAAAGACAAAGTGATGATAACCCGTAGAAGCACAATTAGAGGAAATGGTTCTGTTGATAAAGGTGGATCTCAAGCATTGAAGCAGAGAAATGGAAAAAGTTCAGTTGTTCAATTTTCCTTCGCTCCGGCATCTCCTGATCAATCTGAAACGAAGAAGAGGAAGAGGGAGGAGGGTGAAAGAACGGTTGTTACTAGAGCTATGGCTTCGAGAAAAGGGAAATCGAAATCGGAGAAGGGGCAAAAGAGTACGAGGTTGCCTAAAAGTCGTGTGTATTACAAGAAGGTGGTTTATGATGGGGGCGAGTTTGAAGTGGGGAATGATGTGTATGTGAAGAGGAGGGAAGATGCTAGCTCCGACAACGAAGATCCCGAAGTGGAGGAGTGTAGGTTGTGCTTTGGTTCTGGCAGTCAGGTCATGATTGAGTGTGATGATTGTTTAGGTGGGTTTCACTTGAAATGTTTGACGCCGCCGTTGAAGGAAATTCCTGAAGAGGATTGGATATGTGGATTCTGTGAGGATCGTAAGATGGGTAGGGAGGTTCACTTTCCAAAGCCTCCTGAGGGTAAGAAACTAGTTAGGACAATGAGGCAGAAGCTTCTTTCCAGTGATTTGTGGGCTGCACGTATTGAGAGGTATATCTTATATTTTCCCAATTACATAAACTTGCACTGCTTTTCTATTACTAGTTATGTTGACAATGACATCAATTGTTTTTTTTTTTTAATTTTTTTTTAAAATTGGTTTTATGTGAGCAGTATATGGAAAGAAGTGGATGGCAACTATTGGTGTCGGGTACGATGGTATACAATCCCAGAAGAGACTTCTGTTGGGCGACAACCACATAACCTTAGCAGGGAGATATATCGAACCAATGATTTTGCAGACATTGAGGTGCTCCATGATAACTGTTTCGGTTGTCACATACTGATAGTAAAATGCTAGCATGAGTGAAAATTTTATAGTTGAACTTCCTGTCTATCAAGCTTACCTAATTGAACCTAGCATGTTTTAGTGGTAATTCTTGAAATCTTTTGGTACGTCTAGATGGCTTGAGTTTTATTTTCTAGAATTAAGAACTAGAATTGAGTAGATAATATCAGTCAATAATATGGACTGATTGTTTATTTTGATAGATTAGTTAGATTCTTGATTAGTTTAGCATATCTATATATCTACAATCATATATCTAAAAATAGGTCATTTTTAATTGCCTTTATGAATCTTATCAAATTTTTACATCCTAGATTTGTTTGACTTGTTTCTATATAATCATAAGGAAGCTCTATTTTCTTGCTAAGACATTATATAGCTTTAATATAATGTGCAATTCCACACCTATGTTTACTTAAGTAGTCAGTAGGGTTGGAAATAGGCCAGGTCAGGCTAGGCTTTGCCTTAAACAGGCCTGACCTCTATCCCAATTATAAGGCTTGAGCTTGGCCTATATTCTAATTATAAGGCCTGAGTCTGGTTTGTAAGCCTGAAATCGGCCAATTTTTAAGGCTTTTTAAGACCTGACCTTTTTAAAAGTTTGGCTTGACTTGGCCTGAAAGCCTATTTAAAGGCTTACTTTGTAATAAGGTTTTTAAATAAGTTAATAGACCTATTTGTAAATAGGCCAACAGACTTTTACATAGACTAATAGGCCTACCTTTAAATAAACAAACAAATCGTTACATATAACAGACCTAAGCTTTGAAATAAGCCAATAGACCTAGGCCTTTAAATAGGCCAACAAGTATGTAATTTTTAAAATATTATATTAAAAATATAATATTCTAATTCAATAACATAATTCTAACAAGCCAATATATATTTTTGTTATAACTTAACACTTACCCGTTATTTTTATAGATGCTCATTACTTTTTTGTTCTAGTTTTTGGTCAATAAGGGACTTGGAGATATGTCACATTCTCACCAAGCTTCACCATGAAACCTCCATAGCTCACCATTTTCACCATCATCTTCCCCCAAAACAACACAGTAACTTCATTAACACTTTGCTAACGTGAATTATGTTTCAAATAATAATTTCAATATATTAATAATTTAAAAAGTATATATTTTAATATGACCAACACTCTTTGGCTGCCACGCCATAATCACCATGAATTTCCGCCTAACACCATGACCACGACCACGACCAACCCTCTGCCAATGTCTACCTAACCTCATTCATTTTCAGTATACTTTTATTGATACTTGAAGTTACTGTGTTACTCTAGTCTTATGTATGAAGACATCTTTTCCAAGCCCAACTAGCACGAGCCAGACAACACACATTCAACAAGAGGAATGCCACACATCAATCTTCATGTTTTGCAACTATATGTTTCCAATAATTTTGTAATTTGGTATATCTCCAAGTCTTACATTGACCAAAGACTAGAGCAAGAAAGTGGTAAGCATTTATAAAAGTAGGAGGTGAGTGTTAAGTTATAATATAATTCTAATATGTTATTTTTATTCTAACTTACCAACTTAGGTTTTAGTTATTGACTTTTATTAAAATTAGATTTAATTAAAAATATATTAATATATTATAATAAATTAATAATTATAATTATTATGATAATATATATTATATTATATATAGTTAAATAGGGTAGGTCGACCTGTCAAGTCTAAAATGCCTATTAAATAGTATGAGGCTTGACCTTTCTAGTTAAACAGACTTTTAAAAAAGTCTTGGCCTAGCTTGTTTAGTAAATAGGTCAGGCTAGGCTAGGCCTCAAGCAAGTCAGGTCATAGGCTTTTGACAGGTAGCCTAGTCTATTTCCACTCCTAGTAGTCAGAAAAGAAGTTGAACCATTAAGTTCCATGGTGCTCCACTCCAGGAAATATTTTTACCATTTACATTCACCATAATTAGGTACAGATAGAGAAGAATTGCAGAGTTATAATGATGAAAACAATTTGTGCAGCTAACGCCTATATTATACAATGAAATAGTGAACTAGATCCCAAAATTTAACATAACTAGGAGTACTGTATTTCATGGCTATTTCTAGCATTTCTATAGCCTCAGGCATAACGTTTAAGGTAGCGGGAACTTATCCTCCTTTAGTTCATCATAGTGTTCCTGTGTTCACTGCAGATGGAATCTGTCCTCAGACATTGCTATGTCATGACCCCCAAAGAATATGCTAAGGCTAGCAATGAGGGAGATGATATTTTCTTATGCGAATATGAATATGACATCCATTGGCACAGTTTCAAACGTCTTGCTGATATTGACAATGAAAGAGAGGTAATCATGTCAGAAGATAGGAAAAAAATATAAGGATTCTTCTTCTCATTACAGGAGTTAACCATTTAGCAATTCTAGTACTTATGGGTTTGTTCTTACATGGTAGAATGGTGAAGAGACTGACAGTGATGAGGATTGGAATCTTTCCAAGGAATCAGACTCTGATACAGATGAAGATGTTGAATATGAAGAGGAGAATATTAAAAATGCACAATCTCAGCCATCAACAAGCCATCAGTTAGCTGCAGTATGAATATTGTTGTTCACTTTGTATTCATGGTTTTTTTGGCATTTATGATTTTCTAAATAAAATGCATTTGCAAATGATACAGAATCTGCACAAAGGACGGTTCTTTGGACTTCAGAAGATAGGTACAAAAATAATTCCACGGCATGTAAGGTCTCACAGACAGACTGATCTTGAGAGAGCAAAGGCTACACTGTTGTTATCATCATTGCCTAAATCTTTACCTTGTAGAAATAAGTATGTTGAAGCTTGAACTTAATTTTTTAATATTTTATATATCTCTCTGAAGTTACTAATCAGTGCATGCTTTTATATAGAGAAATGGAGGAGATATCTACATTCATTAAAGGTGCCATTTGTGATGATCAATGTCTGGGGCGTTGCCTCTACATTCATGGTGTTCCTGGAACTGGCAAGGTACTATCTTTTTATCTTCTAGAACTAACTATATTGTTTCTTTAGTTCAATGAGGATTTAATTTAGCCATCGTGGAGCAAGTCCTGTTTTTTACTCCTTTTATTCATGTGCGATTGTAGACAATGAGTGTACTAGCAGTAATGAGGAGTTTGAGGTCAGAAGTTGATGCAGGAAACATTAGACCCTACTGTTTTGTGGAGATTAATGGCCTGAAATTAGCATCGCCAGAGAATATTTATAAGGTAAAGTTAATGGAGTGGAGTCTATACTGTTTTTGGCTTTATATGACCATATTCCTTTGTTAAATTATAGTTCTGATATTCTTTCAGGTCATATATGAGGCATTAAATGGACACAGGGTCAGTTGGAAAAAGGCTCTTCACTTACTAAATGAGAGATTTGTAGAAGGGAAGAAAACTGGAGAAGAGGCTGACCGGCCATGTATTTTGCTTATTGATGAACTTGATGTTCTTGTAACCAGAAACCAGTCGGTAACATACAAATCTTGTAACAAGAAACTTGTCATTAGATCCACATTCTTTAAATATGGAATTACAATGCCATGAACCTTCCTTTTATCACAGGTTCTGTACAATATTCTTGACTGGCCTACTAGGCCACATTCCAAACTAATTGTGATAGGTAAGACAAAGCTCTTGTCATTTTTTTTCCCCAGCATTATGATTTTCCAGCTTAGCAGGGGTAATTTAAAATAGTGGGGAAACAAGAATCCTAATGATTATAACAACCGTGATGGCTTTGTTGACTGCAAAAACTTATGCTTTAGTAATAACGTAATGAATTCAGGGATAGCAAATACTATGGATCTTCCAGAGAAGTTACTTCCTCGTATATCAAGCCGAATGGGCATACAGAGGCTTTGCTTTGGTCCATATAATTATCAGCAGCTTCAAGAAATCATTTCGAGTCGCCTCAAGGGAATTGATGTATTTGAAAAGCAAGCTATAGAATTTGCTTCAAGAAAGGTTAGTCTCTGAGTCATTGTGAAGATTGTTTTCCTCTAATCTTTTACATACAATGGACACCTGTTTTGGTCAATAGCTCATTGATTCACATCCAAAATGGTCTTTAATTATTCAGGTTGCAGCGATCTCAGGAGATGCACGTCGTGCTTTGGAGATATGCAGACGTGCAGCTGAAATAGCAGATTATCGTATGAAGAAGCTAATTTCAAATCCTGATTCTGTAACTGAAGGTATATGAACATATCCTATACTCCTATAGATTTTGTTGCAGATTTGTTATTCTGTTGTTGCCTATGTGTGCATGCTTGATATTGATCTACAAGACATTGTTTGATTCTATCTTCTATTTTGGAATATTTGGATTACATGTCATTAACTCTGAACTCTGATCAGCATCACTTGTATGCATGAATTCCTTATTTCTGAGGTGGTGCTTACTGTCCACTAATTCATTTGCGTCTCCTCTCTAGGGAAGGGACTTGTTGGTATGGCAGACATTGAAGCAGCCATTCAAGAAATGTTCCAAGCACCTCATATTCAAGTGAGTTGAAATTTGGAATGTGCTGATTTATTTCTTGACGCTAGAAGTTCCATTTTTTTCCCCCGAGTGGTAGATGATGCCTTAGACAGTGAACCAAGTCATTAGACATATGAGCTAGTAGTGAGTGACTAACTTACATTTAATACAAATATTGTTGATGTACTTTAGATATGTACTCTAGTAAATAGCAAACCTTGGCCGTTTCCTTAATTGAGGCTTATTACATGAATGGAGACTTATTCTGTTTTACATATGCATGCTGTTTTAGTTCATCAGACATGATTGTTAATTTTGTGGGACCAGTGATCATAGGGCATAGTAAATAAGTAAAATAGGAAATTGATGTTATTGCTGTCATTTATGTATAAGCAGATGTTTCTTGCAAAATCCATGACATTAATTGCTCGGTAGAGTCATAAGCACTTTACATATTCCTTTAACTGGCAGAATGATGCTAACATTTTATTTTAGTCTTACATTGTATACATCATTCTTTCTTTTTGAAGGTGATGAAAAGCTGTTCAAGACTTAGCAAAATCTTCCTGACAGCTATGGTGCACGAACTTTACAAAACAGGAATGGGGGAAACCACTTTTGAAAAGGTCAGCTTCTGAAGCTTCATTCCGTTATTTTATTCTTGTGTAGCATGCAGGTCATGCATAGAGTTCTTCACCTTCAAACCTCAGTCTTCAGCATTTTGGTCGAATAGCGATACATGAAATTTGCAGTTTAGATGAAGTTATTTTGACGCATGCATATTTGACGCAAAGTTATAAAATCTCTAGGTTGTCAAGGATAGTGGTAATTAGAGTTAGTTATGGTTGGTTAGGCTTAGTTGGCAAGTGGTTATGATTAGTTAAGAGGGATTATGATTAAGCTATGATTGGCTAACTAACCTAATGATTAGTTACTGTGTTAAGCACAACTATATAAGCTGAGATTGATAACTGATGTAAACTGAGAAATCATTTTCATCAATTCATATTCAACATTCATTTCTCTCTCTCTCTCTCTCTCTCTCTCTCTCTCATGCCCCTTTCTTCTCTTCTTCATCTCTGGTACCTTTCATGGTATTAGAGCTCTGCACGCTTCCATGGAGGCTGAGATCTCTTCTCCGAGTTCTTTTGTGATTTCAGCACCATGATTTGTGTTACAAACATTCTCTAATCCAGTGTCGGTGAAGCTCAACAATGACAACTATCTGCCATTGAAACAACAAGCAATTGCCACCATCAAAGGTTTCAAGCTACGAAAGTATATTCTTGGATCTCAGTCAGTTCCACTGAAATTTGCTTCTCCAATCGATGAGCAAAATGGAAATATCAGTGAAGATTTTTTCAATTATGAACAACAAGATCAACATTTGGTGTCTTGGCTTCTCTCATTTATGGGTGAATCGATGATGCTTCGTACGGTTGGAAGTGAGTTTGTATATCAGATCTGGCAGAAACTTGAAGCCTACTTTGCATCTCAGGTCAGAGCTAAGGTGAAACAATTGAAACTTCAAATACGAAATGTCAAGAAAGATTCTTCATCATTCAGTTACTATTTGTTGCAAGTTAAGAAAATTGTAGATGCTTTAGCTGTTGTTGGTTCTCTGGTTGATACCTCTGATCACATTGATGCTATTTTTTATGGTTTGGATGAAGATTATGATGGTTTCGTCACATCAGTTATCTTTAGATCTGAGCCATACACAATTACAAAGATTGAAGCTTTGCTTATGGCTCAAGAAGAGCGTCTTGAGAAGCATAAACGAGTCAGTACAATTGATTCTCCTCTTCAAGCTCATCTGACTCAGTGACAACAATATCGAGGAGGTAGAAGAGGTGGTGGCTCATTGTATTCAAGGTATGGCACCAACAATTTTGGTCAAGGTCATGGCACCTATCAGCATCAAGGTAGAGGTGGTTTTCGAGGCCAATCTTCCTTTAGGGGAAGAAATGGTCGTGGTGGAGGTAGACACAATTGGAATTCTAGCAAGCCCTAATGTTAGTTGTGTGGGAAATATGACCATATAGCATGGCACTGTTATCATTGTTATGATGAATCTTACCCAGAACCTAGCATTTTAGGAGCAAATAGTAGCAATAATCCTTCTTCTCAATATGCATCCACTTGCTTAGCCACCACCACAGGCAATGCTGGCCACTCCTGAAACCTTGTATGATCCAGCATGGTACCCTGATTCTGAGGCCACAGATCATCTCACGCCTAGTGCTAATAACTTGTTTGTGAAAGATTACAATGGTCCAAATCGAGTTCTTGTTAGCAATGCTTTAGGTTTGATCATAAAGCATATAGGGCAATCTACTATTCAGTCTCCATTTTCTTCTTCTTTATGTCTTCATAATCTCCTACAAATCCTTAATATTACTAAAAATCTCCTCAGTGTATCTCAATTTGCTAGAGAAAATTAAGTCTTTTGAATTCCATCCTAATCATTGTGTGGTTAAATCACAGGGTTCCAATCAGGTTCTACTTCGAGGAATACTTAAGAATGGCTTGTATGCTTTTGGATCACCTTTCCCTCTCTTCACCTCCAGCTTCTATACTTGTACCTCAACCTTCTGCTTAGAGTTCTACTCTACAGCAGCCTTCTTCCTCAGAGAAAGCTCTGTAGTTGTGACACTCAAGGTTGGGGCATCCCTCCTTCAAAACAATTCAGCAAGTCCTCAAGTCTTGTAATATTTCTTTTGATTCTAGTCATATTCTTGTATTGTGTGAATTCTGTTGTATAGGCAAAAGTCACAAATTGCCCTTTCCTGTATTTGATACTGTGTATAACACTCCTTTGGAATTGATATATACTGATCTTTGGGGTCTTTCCCTCATTCCTACTACTAAGGGTGCTAGATATTATATCCATTTTATTGATGCTTGTACTAAATTTACATGGATTTTTCTGCTCCAAAACAAATCTCAAGCTCTTTCTGTTTTTATCAAATTTAAATCTATGGTTGAACTGCAATTTGGTCACCCAATTAAGGTAGTCCAAACTGATGGAGGGGGTGAATATTCAATGTTCACTAAATGTTAAGTAGCTAGCAAGTGTACTGGTTCATATAAGTAATATAGAAAATCGATATCGTTCCCACGAGGATTGAGATTAACACAAATTTCTTCATTAACTTCACTACTTAGTTACAATCAAAGTTTGATAAAGTTTTGTTCAAAACAAGAAACTTAAATTGAATGAAAATTACTTGCCAGAAATAAATCACAGAAATTATCAAAATTGGAGTTTTCAAATAGATAAAAGCGGCTAGGGTTTGGTTTCACTTAATCTCCCTATGAGTAATGACAATTGATTAATTCAAATCCTTCATTCATGATGGTTTATGATTCAATCTTGAAACTAGTTCACATTCAATTCCTTGAAATATGGAACCCTCTTAAACCCACAAACATCAATTAATCCCTTAATTAAAATCTGCAAGAAAAAGGATTTTACGCTTTATGGATGTTCTAAAATCACATACTCATGAAATTCTATTCCTAGATATTCCACAAATATGGCAATCAAACCAAGAAGTATAACCCATACTCCATCTTCCAATTTTGTATGGATTCTCCATGTAATATAAAACAGGGTCAATTGCTAAACCATGAAAGGAAAGCTTGAATTAATATCAAATAGTCATTACATCATAAGTTGAGAAAGATCCATCACCCTAACCAAAGGGACTTAGCAGTACATGGTGCAAATGTAGGAAACAACAAGAAGAAAAGAGAACACCTTAGTCATTCTTGATGATTTGGAGAAATTCCCCTTCTTCCTGGTGGTTGAGCAGTAGCTTTCACGCTTCCCAAGGACGATTTCTCCTTTTCTCTGACGCTATTGACGGCTGACCCCTTAATTAGGTCATAATGTATTTATACTCTGGTCTGGGCGCCTAGGCGTTGCGTCTAGAGTGCTTGGGCGCTAATGGTCCAGCATGCAAGTTTCTGCTATGAGTCAGAGGGCCTAAGCGCTTTGTATTGGGCGCCTGAGCGCTGATAGTCTAGGAAATGCCTTCTGATGCACTCGAGGGCGCCTAGGCGTTGCTTCTGAAGCGCCTGGGTGCTAATGTCTGGAGAATTTTTCTTTTGATTTGTTTCCAAGGCTCCCAGCTATCCTTCCTTGAGTGTTTTCCTGCACAAACACATAAAAGTGGTGATGATTCTTTCTTTCACTCAATTTTTTTCTTAATCAAAAACTAAAAGAACTTAAATCTTAATTTACGTCCACTATTCCAAGATACTTGGACCAAAATGAAGCAAGAGAACAAGTTCAAGGCAAACAAATCAACTTATCAAATTGTAAAACCATATCTTTTGAGTGCTTATCACTAAATACTCAACAGATCATAGTATTATCCATTGGAAGAGTTGTCCATATGTGCATGAACAAAATGGTTCAGATGAGCGCAAGCAAACATATTACTGAAATAGGCTTGACTTTCTTAGCCTCAGCTTCCCTTCCTTTAAAATATTAGGGGGATGCTTTTCTTACTGTCACTTACCTCATAAACAGGATGCCAACACTTGTACTTCATAATCAGTCTCCATTACAGGCTTTGTTTAACACAACTTGATTATCATTCCTTAAAACCATTTGGACGTGCATGTTACCCTTATCTGAGGCCTTATAACAGTAACAAACTCCAGTTTAGATCAGAACAATGTGTTTTCCTTGGCTATTGTGTTACGTACAAAGGTTACAAGTGTCTATCTCCTAGTGGTAAAATTTATATTACTAGGCATGTTCAATTCTGTGAATCTGTGTTTCCATTCAGAGATCCTTCCTTCCAATTTTTCCACCAACCGTCTCACTTAGTGTCCTCATCTAGTCCTGGTTATTCCCAGTCCAATGTTCCTGTCATTCCCACTGTTCACCCTGTCACTTTTGTTCCTCAGGTTGCCCAACATGCTCATGATTTACTTGTCACCATCACCATAGGATTCAGTCTTGCACATTGATCCTTCTGATCCAATAGTTTCGGTCAGTGGTGCAGGTGATCCTGATGATCAAGTTGCAGTTCCTAGACCTGCCACAAACACTCACCCAATGACTACCGGGTCTAAAGCAGGAATTTTTATACTCAGTTTACACAGCTATTGTCAAACCTACTTTTGTTTTTGAAGCTCTATCTCAACAACATTGGCATGAAGCAATGAAGGCTGAATTTTCTGCCCTCACACAAAATAACACCTAGTCATTGGTCCCCTTACCTCCCTACAGAACAACTATAGGCTGCAAATGGGTGTTTAAGGTTAAGGAAAATCCAGATGGCACTGTCCATAAGTATAAGGCACGCCTAGTAGCAAAAGGGTTCCATCAAAGGGCAGGTTTTGATTTTTCTAAGACATTTAGTCCAATTGTTAAACCTACTACTATCATGATCATTCTCACTGTTGCCCTGTCTAGAGGATGGCCAGTTCATCAGCTTGATTTCAATAGTGCCTTTCTAAATGGCATTCTTAAGGAAGAAGTGTATATGCAGCAGCCTGATGGCTTTGTTCAAGGGGATAGATCCTTGGTTTGCAAGTTGCACAAGGCAATTTATGGTCTCAAACACGCCCCCATAGCCTGGTTTGATCAGCTAGCCAACACTCACAAGCTTGGGGTTCACTTCCACCAAATGTGATTCCTCTCTTTTTGTTAGATTCATTGCCACTTCCACCACTTATGTGCTAGTATATGTTGATGACATACTAGTCATAGGCACTTCTCCAGCAAAAATCAAGAACCTAATCACTTCTCTTAATCAGAGATTTGCTCTTAAAGATCTTGGCCTCCTTCACTATTTCTTGGGAATTGAGGTTCAAGCTACTAAGCATGGAGGTATCCATCTTTCTCAAACTAAGTACAATTCAGACTTGCTTACCAAAGTCAAAATGTTGAATGCTAAACCTATTACCACTCCCATGACCAGTGGCCCGAAATTGTCTGTTACAGGCAATGATCTTATTGCTAATCCATCTCTCTATAGGTCCTTTGTGGGAGCATTACAGTATGTGACAGTGACATGACCAGATTTGGCCTATGCACTGAACAAAGTTTGTCAGTTCATGCACAATCCCTTGGAGACTCATTGGAGGGCAGTTAAGCGGATTTTGAGATATTTGAAGGGTACATTATCATTTGGACTTCATCTCTGGCCAGCTGCCACACTGAATTTAATGGCATTTTGTGATAGTGATTGGAGGGCAGATCCTGATGATCGTAGGTCTACCTTAGGTCACTGTGTCTTCCTTGGTCCTAACATCATTTCTTGGTCATCCAAAAAGCAAGGAGTGATGTCTAGATCCAGCACAGCGGCAGAATATATAAACCTTGCAGCAGTAGTAGCAGAGTTACCCTGGATTCAGTCCTTGCCGAGTGAATTGAAGCTCAGTTTCAGCCACACCTGTGGTCTACTGTGACAACTTGAGTGCAGTTCTGTTGGCTGCAAATCCAATTCTACATGCTCGCACAAAGCATTTTGAATTGGATCTCTACTTTGTTCGTGAGAAAGTTGTTGGTAAGTCAATTAAAGTAAGACATATTCCCTCCAGAGAACAAGTGGCTGATACTCTCAAATTTATTTCCAAGACTCAATTTCTCAGTCTGACACAAACTCGGAGTTGAAGATGTTCATCATGTGAGTTTGCAGGGGGCTGTCAAGGATAGTGGTGTTTAGAGTTAGTTATGGTTGGTTAGGCTTAGCTGGCAGGTGGTTATGATTTGTTAAGGAGGATTATAATTAAGCTGTGATTAGCTAACTAACCTAATGATTAGTTACTGTGTTAAGCACAGCCACATAAGCTGAGATTGATAACTGATGTAAACTAGAAATCATTTTCATCAATTCATATTCAACATTCATTTCTCTCTCTCTCTCTCGTGCCCCTTTCTTCTCTGCTTCACTGCATCTCTAGTAACTTTCATAGGTGAACAAAGGTTTTATATTCTGATGTTTGCTTTCTACTAGAATAGCATTAGTAAGAAGCTAATTGATCACGGTGTTGGTTTACCAATATCACCGATGCTATGCCATTCCAAAATTTGCAGATTTTTTTTCTTCATATATATTTATGGGAATTGAAGGTAAAATGTTTGTTTGTATTGGCGTCCTTATGTAAGGTTTTATTTGACAATGCAGTTGGCAATGACGATTTCGTGTCTCTGTACCAGCAACGGAGAAGTGTTTCCTGGATATGATACTCTCCTGCAAGTTGGGTAAGACTTCTAGTGTTTTCTTTTCTACACGCATCTAAGATTATGAGGCTGTAGAAGGGGAAAACAGAAAAAAAAAGTTTGGGGGGGGGGTGTTGCTTTCTACTCGAATAGCATTAATATACAGAGGCAAGATTGAACTGCAGTGAACGCTAAGTGTATGTGATCCATGCTAATTCCATATCGATCTAATTCTCAGATGTCATTATTCCAAATTATTTGCAGCTGTAAGCTAGGCGAATGCAGGGTTATTTTATGTGAAGCAGGTGCCAAGCACAGGTTGCAAAAATTGCAGCTCAATTTCCCGAGGTTAGTTCTGAAAGCCCTTATTTTATCAGTTTTTCAGCTGCTTCTATAGAAACAAATGATGGGATTATGAATAGTGTCTTTTATTAGTCCAAAAAACCGAACTAGTCAGCGTTATCCTGCAGTTTTGACCTGAACTCGATTGAGTTCCTTTGCATGTGAGCCACATACATGTAAGTTAATCTTCAATATAAGAGAAGTCATTTTTTTTTCAAGCTTTGATGATATTTTACTACTAGATTAGTTTTTTAAGTTACATTCAACTTATTGATTTTCTGAAAAATAATTTTTTTTTTAGAAAAAATAAGTTGGTCCTTCCAGACTTATCTACAAATGCTATATTTATATGTATGGTATGGCAAATTTGAACATTCAAGAAATCAATATCAATTAAAATATGGCAGTTTGACCTCTAAGTTTTGTCTGGAAATAATCCGTGTCTTTTAAAAAATTGACAGCTTTTATGGATAGTAATGGTTCGAGAAGTTAACCTTAGTGCTTCAGTAGTTTAGTGAGACTGTAGATAGATAGCTATATACTCTAAAGTGAGGCGCAACCAAAATAAAAAAAGGAGTTTTATTTACTGTAGAGGACAAAACAAGAAAACATCTGCTATCATCGCTGATAGAAAAAGAAGAAAAAGTATTTACACTTTAAGTCTCGTAATTAATTTTCCTATTTACTACATGTATGAACTACATTTGACTTGATTCCATTAATTTGACTGATTTCATTTTACTTTGTTGCAGCGATGATGTAGCCTTTGCTCTAAGGGACTGCAAAGATCTACCTTGGTTGTCGAAGTATCTAATGTAGGACTGAAAATTGTATTCTAATAAATTAGAACAATTTTGCCCTAATACCATAAAACAAGAACAGTTTTGCCCATACCTTTTCATTCAATTCTTTTATGACTTGCATAATTGTCGTCATTTCTGGCACTTCAAAATAATGTAATCATTAGATACTACATCTTTTGTTCAATGAAACGATGAGACTTTTTGTTTAAATTTAGGGTAAATTATATTTCCCTCGTTATACTTTAGTTTATTTTTATATTTTTTATTAAAATTTTGTTAAAGAGGTGATATAATAAATTTAAAATAATAATAATATCATGCCTATTTTTAAGATGAATTAGCAATTAGCATGTTTGGGAAAGATTTTTCTTTTCCTAACATATGTTATTTGGTAAAAAAAGTTGTAATAGTAATTGTGTATGCTTGGTAAATTTAGTTTTAATTTTTGCATGAAATTAAACATATTTTAAAATTTTTTTTTTATAATATTAAAATTTTAGCTTTTTGATGATAGATTATAGATTATTCTTTATATTTTGATATGTAAATATTATTTTGTTTTCAATAAATTAACTTTTGTAATTAATTAAATAATTTTTTTAATTATTTTATACTTATTTTAATAATTTAATACATAAAAATAAATTTTTTGTATTATTTAAATGAAATATATTAATTTAAAATTATTTTTTAATTAACATATTTAAACATGATTGATTATTAAAATAATTAAATTTTTATAATTTAATTATTAAAATAATCAAATTATTCAAATAATTAAGTTTTAAATATGCAAATACGCACTTAGTCCTTTAATTATTTTTCACTTATATTTTAGTAATTAAATTTAATTATTGTATAAATAAATTAGTCTTTAAATTTACAAAAGTATTAAATTAGTCTTTCTTAAGATTAAAGTGAGATGTAATTAAAAAAAGTGAGATACAAAAAGGACCAAAAAATAACTTATACATATAATTAGATTTAGAAATTAAATTACAAGTGAAAGATAATTTTAAGAGTTAAATTGTTAATTTGTCTTTAAAAATATTACCCTTTATCCTGAATAAAGTATATTAGAGTTTTAATGAAAAATATAAAAATTGCATGAAAGTATAACGCATTTTTACTTATGAGAACGGGAGTAATTTTTTAAAATAGAGAAGAAATTTAATTTGAGCACCTATAAGGAAAGGAGAGTGTAATTTAGTCTTCAATATATTTTGGAAACAAGGGTGAGGCCCAAAACTAGACAGGAATTACAAGGGAAGAATGGAATCTTTATATTGTACATCAAAATATCAACAAATTTAAGGTGAAACCAAGAACTGATGTAACCCAAATTATGACTACGCTTAGCAAGACAGTCAGCCATTATGGTATCTAATTATTATGATTATAATTCATATATCATATATTATATAGAATAAAAAAAATAATATATAATTAGATAAATATGAATTCTTAATAGAAGCTAATATGAATATAAAAAATATTGATCATTTACTTAATTTATTTAAAAATAATTAATTTTTTAATAAATAATTATAATTCTAAAAAAGATAATCGAGTTTATTTTCTTATATAAAATTTTTATATATGTATAAATAAGAAATAATTTTTTTATAGATACAATCAATTCATTTGATTTGTGTCTGAGTCAGATGATAAAAAATTATCATATTCAATTCTTTCAAAGAATAAATTTATAAGAATTTACCCATTCTAATAAAAAAAAAATCTAACTTAAATGATGTTGTATTAAGAACTAAATTGGATAAAGATATAGGTCATAATTATTATAGAGACTCACATGACCTAATGATCTTTTATATATTTTTTCAATAATAATCTAAGTATATAATAACAGGTTCTAGAACTTTCAATGATTGAGAACCTGCGGATCCATTTGCAACTCCTTTGGGGCTGGATCGGGTATCCATTGCCATCCCTTTTAGCTGACCGTGGACTGTCGTTTTGAATTGACTTTTCTTCTTCTTCTGTTTGGAATTGACTTTTCTTCAATTGAATCTTCTACTTCTTCTGTTTGGCTTCAGCTTCAACTAACCAACCAACCACCGCAACCAAAAAAAGAATATAAAATCAGTTCCAATTCAATATTCTTTTCTTCGCCAATTCCTTCACTACTTGATCTTAAAGCGTCAAAGGGGTTTCGATCCGGATTTTAAATTTGGGCAGAATGAACGCAGCCTCATATTCTTATTCCGCAGTTCTTTCCAACCCCAACTACCGCCATTCTAGCTTCCATCGGAAATTCTCAGCGTAAGTTTTAATCGTAAATAATGTTACATTTTTTTTCTTTTTTGTTTCAATTTGAAGTTTACCCAAGACAAAATTTGTTTGTTTGCATGTAGTTTGATCGATTTATCATGAAATTCTTAAAACCTTGACCAAACCCTATTTATTTATTTTCTGCTCGTGTCTTCATTGCAAATTATGTATCTTTCCTTTCTCAAATGGAGTTGGAAAAAATCTAAATATCTACGAGAATTTCTATGGTACAAATCTTTATTTTAGGGTTTGGTAATCAAGGTGAATTGTCAAGTATTTCATTGGCTATTGTTATTTTTAAACATTTATTATGAATTCAGCATTCAGTGAATGCTATTGAATGCTGGACAACTCACCCTGGTTACCAAACTCATCAGATACCATAGAAATTCTCATTATCTACAAATTGAGTTGGTATTTTATTTTCCCTTGAATTGCCCAACTTGAGTATGAGTTGAGTCGCACTATGCAGGTTTTCATATAAGCATAATCATATGCGTTATTTCTGGTTTCCCTATTGCCATGAATTTTCAACAGTTTTGGAAACACTAACACTGTAGTGATAGTACTAGTAGAGTCTGCCTGCCATTTAGGTTATCTCTTTCAAATTCAGTTATATATATGTGGTCCTTATGAGGCTAATGTACTAATTATACTTTTTGTCAATATCTTCCAGCAGCAAACACTTGTTTTCAATTTATCACTCCTAACCTAAGTAGTATTTGCTAAATAAAAAGCTCTGCTGCCTTTTCATTTTGGTCAATCGCTTTCTTTATTGGCAGGTCATGTTCTGATATCAGAAATTTTACTGCCTCGGATTGTAACAAGTCTACATCTCAAGCATCCTTGTTTTTGTGTCCTAGCTTGACAAATAGACGAAATGGCATGCTTGGGGGACCTTTTAGTTGGGATCCCTTTGGCAGGAGAAACCTGGTTGGTCAAACATCTTATTCTGTGGGTACAAACACATATGATGGGACTGCTTTAGAATCTCCTTCCCATGTTGTGGAAGAAAAAGTTGGGGTGCTGCTTCTCAATCTCGGAGGACCAGAGACACTGAATGATGTTCAGCCTTTTCTGTACAATCTTTTTGCTGATCCTGTAAGTTAGTTTATTTTTGTACTTTTTCTACTGTTTGACTCCAGATTTCATTTCTGTTTGCCTAAATTCCATATTAGCATTAGTACACAACTACACATTCATATAATTTGTATGCTAATATGTTTCTTGTACTGAGATAGGATATCATTCGTCTCCCAAGGTTGTTTCGATTTCTCCAACGACCATTGGCGAAATTGATTTCTGTGCTTCGAGCTCCTAAATCCAAGGAAGGATATGCTGCTATTGGAGGTGGCTCTCCTTTACGCAAAATTACAGATGAACAGGTGGACTTAAAATTCTCTTTTGTGTCTTTCTTATTTTGGTTTTTCCATTATATGCTTTGGGGTGCTTCTATGATGCACGGATATGGGTATGGGTATCAGATATAATACAGGTATGGTACGGGGATACGACTTTTGTTAAAAAATTAAACTAACATTTATCAAGTATCCGAGTATCTGGTACGGATACAGATACGTATCCGACACGGGTATGGCAAACATTATGAAGTACTCGTGCTTCATAGTGCTTTCATTCTTCTGCAAGAGGAACTACTTTTTGGCTTTTTACCGTTCTATTCAATAAAAAATCTGCCTATCTGTGGTTTAGATTGAAACTAACGATGCTTTTATGGCTTGAATTGCTTGTGCAGGCACTTGCACTTAAAATGGCTTTGGAAGCAAAGGGCCTCTCTTCAAATGTCTATGTTGGGATGCGGTACTGGTATCCATTCACTGAAGAAGCAGTTCAGCAAGTAATTCCTTGTACCTTTTGGTCAAATGTCACCGTTCTGCATGGTCAATGTTATTCTCATTATACATCTATGTTTTCCTTTCATAATTGAATGACATATGGGTGATTAATCATGGGTTAGATTATTTATTCTGAGCTCCATTTTCACCTTAAGAGTTGAATCTAAAATTAAAAGCTTATGCGTGATAGATTAAGAGGGATAGAATAACAAGGCTTGTGGTGCTGCCTCTTTATCCCCAGTTTTCTATATCCACAACTGGGTCAAGCGTCCGTGTTCTCCAGCACATGTTCGGGTACTTTTTATTGGCACTTTGTGAAAGCTCTTAAGTGATTTAAAGATTATTATTAACTGATATTATTTAATTGTCAGGGAAGATGCTTATTTGTCTAGGCTTCCTGTTTCCATTATAAACTCTTGGTATCAACGAGAAGGTTATATTAAGTCAATGGCTGACTTAATTGAGAATGAGCTCCGGAGCTTTTCTGAGCCAAATGAGGTGGATTTCGTTCTTGTGTTGACTACTTTCAACATGGTTCTTTTGATGCAATAAATGAAAAAATTTCACTATGGGGCCTGTTATCAGGGCTTAAAAAATTTGAAGGCTATATGATGTTTTACTGCAATCTGAACCATGGCATATCTTGTCTTTCTATGTATCAGGTAATGATATTTTTCAGTGCCCATGGTGTACCTGTCAGTTATGTAGAGGATGCTGGGGATCCATACCGAGATCAAATGGAGGAGTGCATCTTCTTGATCATGCAGGAGTTGAAAGCTAGAGGAGTTAGTAATGAGCACACTCTTGCTTATCAGGTTTGTTTTGAACTCTTTCAACTTGCTTTTCTGGCATCTTGAGTTGAATCATGTTTAATGGCTGACTTGTATTATTGCTTTCCTTGGTTTGCTTTTTCTTTTTCCTATATCTTACATTTTTTTGTTGGATGAATTTCCAGAGTCGAGTGGGTCCTGTACAATGGCTGAAACCGTATACAGATAAAGTTCTCGTTGAGCTTGGCCAGAAAGGTGTAAGGAGTCTTTTAGCTGTTCCAGTGAGGTACATTATTATTAGCCTTTACGCTTGTTGATTTAAATTCTAGAGGGTACAGTATGGATTTTAAAATATGTTATCATTACAACACCGTTGAAAGTTGTAAATAAAAGTAGTCCCTTCTTGTATTGCAGCTTTGTGAGTGAGCACATTGAGACACTTGAAGAAATTGACATGGAGTACAAGGAATTGGCTCTTGAATCTGGCATCAAGAATTGGGCACGTGTCCCTGCCCTTGGTGTCACCCCTTCCTTCATTACAGATCTGGCAGATGCAGTGATAGAAGCTCTCCCATCAGCAACAGTAATGTATGCACCTACTAGCACCTCTGAAGTTGTTGATCATGACCCAGTTAGATATTTTATCAAGATGTTCTTTGGTTCAATCTTGGCATTCATCTTGTTTTTGTCGCCCAAAATGATAATGGCATTCAGGAATCATGTCATCTAGAAGAATTAAAAACTGCCTGCTGAAATTTGATCTGCAAGTATAGCAATTGAAGCTATTGATAACAACCTTGTATACTTGGTTTTCTCCTCCTTTTTGTTCCTTTCAGCCTCTAATGTATACATCAGAGATATGAAGTAGCGATTTTTGTACTTGCACGTTGGCTTATGAGTATTCAAAGAATTAATAGCCAGGGATCTGTTAAAGAGGCAATGACTCGATTCTCTATAATAAATCCCGAACAAGTTACTTATTTTTGTATATTATTTACACCACTTCTACATTTTAATTTCTATTGGTGAATTTTCTGAGCCGTGGACTGCTTCGGGTTCCAACTTCCAAAGCATCCAATACTCGAGAGTATCATAATTCTCTATAACGCATGATGAGGATGAGACCCGTAAGAAAGGACTTAAACTAGAAACTAGAAATGCAGATATTAGCTTAATTATGATACAATCCATGATGCGTTATTAACCCTTGCATTTCGTGACATTTTCCATAAACCTGTGCTGATTGATATGTTGATTGAATAATGCGCCCCAACAGAGCTTCATCCTTCTGAAGATACAAACACTAGCGCATGAAAAGCTATTGATGTTAAACTGATAATAATACACCTAATTGAGGTGCAAATGAACCAGAACTCAAAAGGAAAAATAATAATAAAAAGATTAATTGTTTTTTAAAAAAAGCCAAAGTATGATGATGACATCACTCCAATAAATAGACGTGCATTTGTCAACAAGCAGTCAATTGATGAAGCTGTGCTTTGGTATAACCAAACCGGATTCCACTAAATGGGACCAAGCAAAACAGGAGTCAGACAAATCCAAACTTGGATTACTCCATATCTACCAGACACTGGCATGTCTCGGCATATAGCATACCACAGAAAATTTGGCCCTAACATTTGCCAAAATTTACATTAGAAGCAGTACTGCAGTCTTGAAAATTTGCTGGCCTTTCTGCAATCTAACCCATTGACCCAACAGCTTTAACATTGAATTATTGGATGACATAAAATACTTCATCAAGGATCTTCGAAGTAGCTATACGCCCAAACAGGTACATTTTATGCTCACTCACATTCTCCAAACAGGCATGCAGTATATTAAGATCCCAAAACAGATTGAAAGGCATATTGCAATCATAGCATAGGCATATGCTCTCCAAGGATGCACCCTTTCTCTCATTGCAGTGAACTCAGCAACAAATGAAGAGACAGTACTTAAATTGCCCAATCGACCAAACTGCAATCCTGTTAAAACAGTATCACAATTTGTGAACTCAAGCTTTCTCACTGCAATCCTGTTAAAACAGTACTTTCTTCTCATTGCAAGCTTTCTCTCATTGCCGCCGTGCTTGAGCTCAAGACTCAAACCTTTAAGGATGAATGATGAACACACTGACGAGTCAAAAGACATTGAATATTGTCCACCAAGCTGGCAGGAGGATAAACCATGACTCAAGACCTTTAAAACCATATTTACAGTAGTAACTGAGTATGCTTAAATTTATTTATTTTTGGTCATAATCTGCCTCAACTTCAAGATGAAAAGAAACCTCATAATAAAAGTATTGGGGTCCTAAACAGATATTTTGAACTTGTGCCCAATCTGGGGAATGCCTCTTGGACCTCTTGAATCTTGCAACTGAACCCTATCATCTGCTCAAGTAGGTGATTCACCAACCAGCACATCCTAGAGGATTATTTATAAAATATAAAATATGAAATGCATATCTTGGGTATTGGCCAAGCAAAATTAAACGGAAAAATAAAGTCAATGCAAGGTTGAGGAAAAATTCTAAAATGAATTTGGCTCGCCATGTCACTGTAGACTACGGCCAATTGAATGACTATTTGTACAACAGTAGATGTAGAGTCCACATCTACAGATGTAACAATCACCCCCATTAAACAGGGTCCATGGCAATGCGGAGGACTAAGCATACCTTTGAATCTCTCAAGGTTGAGTCTGGTTGACTCTCGCCCAAAACTTTAAATTCAACTCCCAATAATCAAGGTTAAAGTTTTCCAGCTTTGCAAACATGATGGAAAACATTGGTCAATGGTCAAAATCCAAAGATGATCAATGGGATTGATTCGAACAAAGACTACTATATACTGATATGCTAGGTTCCATATCTTAACACCAGCCAATCATTCAAGAAAAAACATTGGTATCACCTCAAATATGTATTAACAGGAATCTAAACCTGAGCCAACTCAATTTATGGTTGTAGTTGCAGAATGTTTTGAAATATATAGCACGCAATTGACCAGGCAATACAAATAGATCCTAAGCTTGCTGTAAGGATGAAGAGGAGGTTTTGTGCCAGAGGGACCGCCCTAAAATAGCACTTCCGTGTACCGAGAGATATGCAGCATTTAACCTGGCAAAGCAATCAATGTTCTGTCAGAAATACACAAGAATCCAGTATGCTCTTGTAAAGGAGTGCATCTCCCAACTTCTTAAAAGGAGGGAAAAAAAAAAAGCTTACTTATCAACATCAGGCATTGTCAGGGGATCATACAACTCCTCCCTTTGTTCCATTGTAGGCACAGACATAGCTGACATGTCTTGAGCACCTTCAACCTAAAAACAAACAATCCATGTGCATGAGTAGCCCAATAAAGTTATTCTCTGCAATATGAACTAATATGTAAACTAAATTTAGGTAACTTACCTGTTGGGGGTATTGTGCATAACCAGCATATGCACCATATGCATACAACGAAGGATCATGAGTAGCCCCATAAGCATAGGCTTCATAACCCTGGCCATACCCATAGTAGGCACTCCATTGACTTGGATCCATCTGTGGCCCCCAGCCACCAGGTAAGTCCTAGAACAGTTTGGGCCAAAATTTTGTTAGAGCAAATGTAATACAAAAGGAGTGGCAAATGGATGGATTGGTTTGATTTTAGATTGGATCATAATGGATGGATCCAAAATATACCATTAATTCATTTAAGATTCATTACAAAATGCTTAATATTATCCAATCCATCCACGATCCAATTTAATGGATGGATATTCAATCCATAAATTAATCCATTTTAATGGATTGGATAGATGGATATCCAACCCACTTATTTTTAAAAAAAAATCTATCTCTAAAAATTTTTATTCTCTCTATAAAAACTGTTTCTCTTTTTAAAAAAATTCTCTCTAAAAATTTTCATTCTCTCTCTAAAAATTTTTATTCTCTCTCTAAAAATTTTCTTTCTCTCTCTAAAATTTTCAGTCTCTCTAAAAAATGTTTTTCTCTAAAAAATTTCTTTCTCTAAAAATTTTCTCATTTGGCATTAAACTTTTGGGACTCAACGTTGTGTGCTATGGGCTTTACTGAAAGTGAAAGTGTTAAACCAAAAAGGGAAACTTAAAAATGTTCAGTTGTTTGAACCCAAAAAAAAAAACGTAAAATATATTGGATATCTATTGGATTGGTTTTTAATTGGATATCAATCCATTAGATTCAATCCAATAAAATGCATTATTTTAATTGGATGGATTAGACTGGTTTTAATATGAATGAATTGGATGGATTAAAAATTAATGGATTTTATTGCCAGCCACAAATCTACCAACACAAAATGTGAGCTCCACACGAGCTACTTATTAAGCTAATCAGAGATATTAAACTCATTCATATATAACCTTGGATATTAATAACATTTAGATAAAAACTATCATAACGGAAGTTCAAAGTTATCATAAAAGGAGTTCAAATGAATGTTGCTGATGTTCATACAATATACATCAACACCAAGCCTAAATTCCAAATACTGGTGATTGTCTACATAAACATTTGACGAAACACTATTTGACTTACACCAAATAAATACTTCCCAAGTCAGATCCATCATTAGTTTTTACTATCCCTTTAAAAATCATATGGATCAATATCTATCCATATCACTTCTATAATATCATTTTTTTTATCTCATTTTTTCTATTATCCCGTTAAAAAAACTGTGTCACACATTGGGCATTCACACGTTACCACATATCATCTTCACAATCTCACAATTGTTCAGTAGAGTCTAAACTTATCTTCCAAACATATCCCTCAACAGCTGAACTTTTTCTACAGCAAAGCATGGCAAGAAATAATAAAGGGCAACAAAATTAACCTAGAACCATGTAGGATGCTATGCTACCAACCTAGAAATTCTGGAAGACTTACAATATAATATACATTGTAAGCGTTCCTGAAATAAATGCATGATACATCACAAGTGCACAAGGCTACAGTATGGAAAACTTCTAAATAAGCATTTTGTCAATAAATGAGACTTTTCTAAAGGCAAAATCACCTGTCTAGCTATTAGGGTCCTACCCCAAGAAATTCGGACCACTTGTTGACCTATCATCTTTCCCTGCATCTTCTGAATGGCTTCTTCAGCAGATGCTCTATAGACATCAGATATGGGAAAGGTTAAAATAAAAAACAGTGTATAATAGAATAAAGAAAAAGAAATAAAGTGATGAAACATTGGAATTCTTATTCAAGAAATTGGGAATAAATGCCTCAAGAATCGTACAACAGTATCAATCTCCTATAGAACAGAACCTAGAGATCAGAGATCCCTCCCTAGCCAATGTGGCTCCCTTTCCTAACCAAAATACCGAATACCTTTCCTGACCCTACCCCCTCCTTATATTTCCCTCCTTTCTGGTTACAAGGGTTATGGGCCCTTTTACAATTGGGCCTATCCCTCCTTATATAAACTCTCCTAATAATGGGCCGTGTGCCATCAATACTCCCCCCAAAGCTTTCACCTAGTCCTCAAGGTGAAAAGAGGGGAAATGAAGCTTCAAAGAAGATACAGACTCCCAGGAATTATCGCATGGAGGAGCCCCCTGCCACTGGATGAGGAGCTCTGCTGCTCCCACTGCATTATATCTCAGAGCAAGTGCGTTTGCAGGGTGTGTTTCCAAGACCCAATCTGCAGATAGTTCTGGAGGTAGAGGATGGGACTGCTGGTTTGTAGGGACTGCTGTCTTCAACCTGCTCCTGGCTGACAAGGCCAATTTCTGAGATGTGGCAAACGTCATGACAGGGAAGTTAGGAGGTTTTGGTTTTGGCCTACTTGCCGCTGCAACAGCGACAAAAGCCATGGTTGAAACACGAAGGTCTGGAGGTTTCGGTTCTGTGCTTGATCTTGTGGAAGCAAAACCAAAAGTTGCTCCTCTCTGTTTGAGTCGCTGGTCTGTGGGTCTGTCACTGTTCACTTGCATAAACAGAGTCTCGTATTCAGGCAGCGTGTGATGGCTCCAGTTAGGTGGTGGAGGAACAACCGGATTTGGGGTTGAGGTCAGCAGTTGCATATCACCAACGTCAATCTGAACCAGCGGAGGTACTGCACCACACCTTGAATCCGGTGGCTTCGGAGGCGGTGGAGGGATAGTTGGAACTGCTCCCTTAGATGACACCACCTTCACCACTCTCACCAATCGCAGAGCTGAGAGATTTGGGGTTTTTGGCTCTGACCTGTGATGGGGAACATACTGAAAAACTTGAGAAGATTTTTGAATCATTTGTAGAAAACTTTGGGGTTTAATCCACATGCCGACAACTGTTTTGTCGCACCACCTCTGCTTCTTGTTGTCTTATCTTTTCTCTTATCACCAAGAACTGGGAATTTCTCAATGAGTTTGAGAACTAATTTCTTGGAACCATGGTACTGCTCTTGGATGACTTCAAACTCTTTCTCAGACTCAAGCCGTATTTTTGGGATTTCTTGCTCCAATTCTGAAACATTTTCAATTGGTTCGAGACCTTGCTTCACAATGTCTCGAGCGCCGAGGACGTGCTTATCGATTTCTAGGGAACCAAGAATAGGTGGTTCCCATTCTTGTAGCTCCACCTCATCGTTGCTAATGAATTCTTGTTCTGAGATATCATCCTCCAGCTCAGAAGGCTCATTCTCTTGGTTTTTCAGTGAAGGCTCTGTCTCTTGTGTGCCAGAATCAAGAACGTGAGATTCTTGACACACTAATGCCAAATCTTCAGCCTGCACTGAGATCAAATTTGCCCCAAATTGGAGTTGAATGGCCTCCAAAAATTCCTCCTATATGAAGCTGCTATTCTTGCTGATTTTCCAATCATACCACCAATCCATTGCAGGTCCATGTAGGTAGATTGGTGCCTGTATAATTCGTTCCCTCTCTGTTATAGAAGTATACTCCTCATAATATTCTCTAACTTTGGAGACCCATTCATCCACTCCTTCTCCCTCAAACTTAGGAATATCAACTTGCTTGTAATTCCCAGTTGAGTTCTTACTGCCATTGCAATCTCTCCCTCAGACCCGCAATGAACCTCCACCCTAGGCCCTCCATTCCGTTGAATCGCCGAATCTAGCTTGCGCAAGATTTCTTGGATGTTATTCTCCATGGAACTCATACGAACATCACTCATTTGCCTCCATTCCGAGAAATCCTCATACCTGCGCTCCAAAGCTTCAGTTCTTGACTCCATTCTCGTGCTCACCATGCGCGATTTGCTCCCCAAGAATGAACTGCTTTGATACCAGTGATGAAACACTGGAATTCTTATTCAAGAAATTGGGGATAAATGCCTCAAGAATCGTACAAAAGTATCAATCTCCTATAGAACAAAACCTAGAGATCAAAGATCCCTCCCTAGCCAATGTGACTCCCTTTCTTAACCAAAATACCGAATACCTTTCCTGATTCTACCCCTCCTTATATTTCCCTCCTTTCTGGTTACAAGGGTTATGGGCCCCTTTACAATTGGGCCTATCCCTCCTTACATCAACTCTCCTAATAATGGGTCGTGTGCCATCATAAAGATTGGTGAAAGAGCTCACAAGATGCACAATAAAGTCAGGCCACATCAAACTTACTGCCTTTGAAAGGCAACATGTCAAAATCTTATCATTACCTATTTGTTTCAAAATATTCCACATAAAAATTTCAAATGCTTAAAAGATTAAGGGGAAAAAAGAGGACCTAGTCCCAAATTGAACAAAACCAAATCCTTTGCCAGTATGAATTTTGACAGAGACAGTTTCTCCAAATTGCAGAAAGGTTTGCTTCAGCTCCTCCTCTGTGACATTAAGATCCAAATTACCAACAAAAATCTGCAATGCAAAAGGATGTAAGAGTAGCATAGAAAATGAAATCACAAAAATTGTAGGTCTGTATGTCTTACGGTAGTATTATTTATATCATAATCTGGTGGAACTGTATTCACTGGGGTAGTGTATGCTGGAATTGGATATATTGCTGCCAAAGTGATCCATGGGTAAGTGTCTCTTCTAAGTTGTACTAAATTGAAATAGCAGAATAATAACAAATCAATAAACAAATCCAGGTTCCAAATGCTGGCTTTATCCCAGGAAGGTTGTAGTTTCATCAACACTTATAATTATAAATACAACTCTCAAGAACTGTATATTTATATCATTAACAGCATTTAATGTTTAACGGATTCACATGACCAAGGTTTGGTAGAGAGAGGGCACTGCAATTTTAGAACCTTAAAATTTTATCAAACTAGTTTATATAAGGTGAACCTTCCAGCCAGAAACCCATTTGCCGAGACAAATACAAACTATGGAGTGACACCAATTCCCTACAATTTGCTTAACACTCTTGACCACAAGATAAAGAGAATTAAAATTAAGTTAAACAGAACGTTATAGTCAAATGATTTTATTGTACCTATCATTCCATGAGAAATACATAGGTAGGCACAATCTACCACATCATCTCTTAAGTATTCAAATCATTATTTGAAATGTACAAATGCATTTTTAAAGATAGGTGCATTTCTACCATCACCCCCACAATCTTACAAATGTCAACTAATGATTTGAATGCAAATGGTCTACCTGAGAATTACTATCATTCCATATCTATTCCCTCTAGTCTCTCTACCCACGAACATACACACATACAGAGAACACAAAATTATGAGTAAAATAGGAGTTAGGTCTATGACAATCATCATTCTTCAATAACGATCCCCACCACACATGCACATCAAGGAAATGATCAAACTATATTATATAACTTTCAGCAGGACTTAAGCACATGACATTGATTTCTAATTTTCTACAAAAGAAAAGCATTTCCGCATATGGCATTGACAATTATCAATCAAAGGCACCTTTAGCAGCAGTAGAAGCATATGGCTGTTGAAAACCAGTGGTCTTCTTTGGCGTAGCAGCGCTAATACGCATCGGCCTAGTCGAGCAATAAACACCATTCATTTCGGTCATGGCGCGGTTTCTTTCATTCTCATCAGAGAATTTAACAAACCCATAACCCTTGGAGCGGCTAGTATTAGGGTCAGTGACAACCTTGGCACCTCTAACCGAAGGATAATGGGCTCGAAAAGTCTCCTGCAGCAGATAATCCGTAACATCAGGAGCAAGATCACCCACAAAGATGGAGTGCTCGGGGCCGGCATCGGGGCGGCGCTCCCCGATACCGAAAGAAGCCCAATTCAACCTGAAAGTTTGTTCAGTTCCAGGCATCTGTGTCCCATTGTAAGTCTGCAGAACACGTTCTGCTGCGGCATGTGAAACAAATTCCACAAAACCATACCCCTCTGGCTGCCCAGTGATCTTGTTGCGTATGATTTTTATGGAAACTACCTACAAATTAAGAGCAATCAGCAAAGCAATCCCATTTCAACAAACCCTAAAAATCATTTCAATTTTGTTAATTGATTGATTAATGATAATGATAATGATAACCGGTGATTTTGTGTGTGAGAAAGAGAATGAGAGAGGAGTGAAAGGTAACGTACCTCGCCGGTGTGAGCGAAACAGTGACTGAGATAGGTTTCGTCGACCCAATACTGCAAATCCCCAATCCAAAGGGTTCGAACTTCCTCAATTGAGGTAGGTTGATGATACACCTGCGACGACGTCGTTGCCATCCTCCAGTCTGCTCAATTGAACTCACTCAACAATGCGCTTCTTCCATAGACAGCTCAAATCTAGTGTAGGATTAATTTAAGGCAGATGAAAAAAAAAATCTCATAGTTTTACTTAATTGACTTTTATCTTTCTCGTATTTTAATTAAATTCCACGCGGGTACTATTGTGTACATGGTGAAGTTAAGGTGTACCATACACTCTCTATTTTATCTTTCACAATAAATTTTTTTTTGTTTTAAGTTTTTTTTTTTAAATTAGTACTGCTGTCACCACTCACCGTAAAAAATTACTAACCACCACTTGTTGTCGGCAGGCCATCACCTGCTGTTGGAAACAACCCGCCACCACGCACCACCGGAACCCGCTGCCACCACCTGTTGTTGGAAATTGCCAACCACCACCCACTTTCGAAAACCTCTGGAGGTTGTTACCGGCCGACTGTGGTGGTCTACCGGAGGTGATTGCCAATCAGAGGTGGTGGCTAGCCGGAGGTATTTGTTGGTGAACAGAGGTGATGGTTGCTAGTGTGATGTCCCGGGGCCAACAAGGGCGGGGAGTGATCGCCGATGCTAAAGAGAAAGTATCAATAAGCGGTCTGACGAGAACTTGCGCGAAGAGTCGCATGAATGAATCCGAATACGCACCTGGAATGAGAGGGATTCGTAGAGCGCGTATGCGAGTATTGGGTGCGCATAATTGATGATGACTTAAAAGAATTGATTAGGCGTAACTATATCAACAAGTTGCAACTTCTTTTCGGCAGCTTAGAACATAAGAACTTCATGATTAAGCGTGCTTGATCTAGAGAAATTGTAGAATGAGTGACCTCCTGAGAAGTTTCTTAAAAAACATATGAGTGAGGACAAAGTACGTTGAAAAGATTCATATTGATTTGTGAAAATACTGGTCAATCGTGCAGACAGTCTTGGAGCGTTACAGCCGGCGACAAGCAGAGGTTGTTTCGAGTGCCGAAGGTGGTGACTAGAAAAAACTTTAAAAAAAAATTAACAGATTACAAATTATTTATCATAATTATTGATATATTTTTCAACACAATTAATAACTAAGATAATCAAGGTACATCATAAATATTCCAAAAAAAAGTATATATTAAAATTAGCCTTAAATTCCATTATGTTATTTTAACTCGCGAAGGGGAAGGTCGATATCATTGTTTGTTATGATTTGGAAAGCTAACTACACAATCATTAAAATATTTTTTTTATATTATTTTATTATTACTTCATTTTATATATTTAAAGGAATTATTAGAATATTAATAATACTTGTTTTTATATCAAAAATAAAATAAGTATTAAAAGAAGTATTTAAAAATATGTATTATTAACATTTATCTTGTTTCAAAAGATGAAAATCTATATACGATACTCAATCAAATTACTTAAAACGAAAAATGAAAGGTTTTTGTTTCGCTGCACATACTTTGTAATTGTAGACAGTAATTTAGGCCATAAAAATAGGTGACAACAAGTGAATAATATGCTGAATCATTTATTTTTGAGTCTCTGAACATTCAAACGCATAACTTAATTTATACTGAATGTCTTTAAAAAAAAAATTATACGGAACGAATGGCCGCATTTTTAGAGAAATTCTAACTTACTTTTGAGAGTATTATTCTAAGTAATTTTATAATCGTTAACATTTTATTTAATAATATTTTTTTTAATCCAACAATATGTATGATTATAAATGATAAGTATTACACTTTTATTAGACTAACGTGTGTACAATAACTTCTCCATTCCTTGACGATATGGATCATATATTTAAGGGCATATATAACTTCCTAATTTGTAACATCTATAATAACTAGATTAGGTGTGTTTTGATTTGTCAATAACAGGTTAAACCACATTTACGTATGGAGTTTGGGGTTGCATTTAAGATGGAGAATAGGACCATCAATGGACCCATCATTTTAAGTCATTAGATTGAAATAAATTTAGATAGATATTGCAGATTGCTTATAAGATATCTGCTGAAGAAGTAAATAGTTTGAATGTTGACTCTGCAAAATGGTAGCTGAAAAAATGAGAAAATATGTTTGACTTGCCCAACCAATCTTTGGATCGTCTTTTTTGCCTTCGTCGGCCACTACATTGCCTATGACTGTGACCGAAAAGGAATCTAGTGAGTCAAGGAGGAAGTTATTGCTAACCAAGCCAGCTTCCACCCTAAGCCAAAATCATGACTAGATCGCGTCCTAACATGGCCGCAAACCAGAACCTTCCCCTTCTCGTTGAGCCACCATGATCTCGACATCGTTGGTAGCCTGCGCCTCCTAGCACTGTCGTTTTGCTCTGATCTATCTTCTGCACACACTCACTTGCCTAGCTTTGAATTGGAGCTTCATTCGAAGCACACACGGAGAAGCGAGGTGGCAGAGTGTGTGCAGATCTGGCGGAGCTTCGGTTGAAGAAGCAGACACACTTAGCTCTGTTTCCCCTTCGTCGCCACCGCCGTCTCTGTCACAAATAGGTTTGGCCACCACGGTGGTGGGTCAAGTTGATCGGAGCGAAACTCGATGGTGGGTTCTAGTACTGGCTGGGGCATAATGGAGCGAAACTAAGGGTTCTGAAATTTCGTTATTGCGGAGGTCATGGGTGGACGACCAGCTCTGTGGTTGAAACGGTGATGGGCTTGGTGGTGGGACTGGTAGCGAAAAAGAATAAGATAGTGGGCTAAAATAAAAATAATAATAAATAAAGAACTAAAATATAAATAATATAATTAACTTTATTATAAAATCTCAAAACCTGCTATAACAAGTATTTTTAAGGGTCTATGATGGACCTAAACTCGAAGTTTACACCATAAACATCACCGGAGTTAGGTTTGGCTTGCGCATTAGATAACTAGGTTTGTAATGATACCATTTCTGTATTTGAACTAAAATGTAATAATGATATTATTGAGAGTTGAATTTTTTATTAAGTCACTTACTCTCTTTTCAATTTAGACATATATATATGGAATTAGCTTACACTAATATAATTTTTTTTTACACTTATTTTTAACCGTTAGATCCACTTTCATATAATGATTAAGAATATTTTATTAAAAGTAGTCATTATATATATATATATATATATATATATATATATATATATATATGGATTAACTTATACTTAGTGTAAAATTTTTTTTTATTTATTTTTAACCGTTAGTACTTTCATCTAATAATTAAGATTATTTCATTAAAAGTAGTCGTTAGATGAAAGTTAAATTAACAATTGAAAATTAGTATAAAAGAAAAAAAATTATACTTAATATAAGTTGACCTTTATATATATATAAACACACACTAGTAAAATCTTATTTGTAATAATTTATTTAATTAATTATTAAATTTAATTCATTTATAATGATAAATAAATAAAATCGTATAAATTAAAATAATAATTATGAGATGCGACAAAATAAATTTATGTGCCTAATAAAATAAAATAAAATTATGTGATGAAATTAGGGATGTCAAAACGGTAGAGTCATTCGGGATCATGCTATTTTTAAATTTGCGCAGTATTCGAATCATATAAGTTTCGGGATGACATTTTGTTAGTTATTTAGTCCATTTAGTTTTATGTAATGTTAAAAAAATGAAATATTGTCAACCCATTTCGAACTTCAAACTTTATTCAGGTATGTAATGTTTGGTGACATTTTACTTAGTCAAATTTTTATTTTGTTAGGATTATTCAAACCTACCATCAAATTTAATCTATTTTGACATCCCTAAATAAAATAACTAATGCTTAAAACATGGATGTAAGATGGTTCTTATTTTTATTTATACTTCTGCTAAAAAAAAGTCATTATTAGTATTTGTTTTTTATATTTATTATTTTTTAGTTATTTTTATGTGGACTGTTCCTTGATTTTATAATATTATTATATGATATTATATTATAATATTAATTTCGTGATCTATTTACTAATAAGTTAATTTTTTTTACATAATTTTTCATATGAACACATCGTATTAATTGTAATATTCTATTTAATTTTACAATAGTTGTTATTAAAAAAAGTTATTAGAAAAATTTTAATAAATATATTTATAAGTAAATATTTATAAAAAATATTTATAAAAAATATTTATAAATTAATTATTATTTTAATATAAAAATCTATACATCATTATTATTAAAGATAAAAATCTATACGTCATCATTATTAAAGATAAAAATCTAAAAAATAATCATTATTTTATAAAAAAAAATGGTGCAAAGTTGCACTAAACACACACTTAAATTTCACTATACTCTCGGAAGAAGTTGTAATCTTGGTTGATGACTTTTGAGAGCGCCCAGTGCCCGTTTAATGATTGTCCCCCACTTTGTGGAAAAGCTATCTAATTGTACTTGGATGTTGCGGAAGTGTCACCTCTAAACAAAACAACTGGCAAACTGACAATGCAATTATAAGAAATTTTTAGATGAACAAGACGAAGAAAAAATTGTTACTTTATATCATAAACTTTAACTGTCACATTAAAAATATTCTTAAAGTAAAAAATAAGTCTTTATAATTGAGGTAATGTAAAGTGAATGACACCAATCAATAGCTTTTTTATTGCTATAAGAGCAATTTCTAAGCAATTCTAGGGTGGTTCTCCCATATATAAAAGGACATAAATATTAATTGGAAATTTTTATGATATTTTATTGGATTTGATACTCAAAATTAGTTTGTCAAATACTTCTTAAATATTAATTTTATAATAAATATTTAAAAATAATTAATAATTAATAAAATATTTAATAATCACTATAAGTGTCATATTCTAAAAAAAAAAAAGATGAGTATCATAAAATTCCTCATATTAACATGTATTAGCATAAGTTTAAACATCTCACGATTGTCTCCCCAAAACAATATCATAAATGCTCTATAGATTTTTATCTTCAATATAATTAAATCTTATAGCACTAGAAAAATAAAAATCTTATTCTTGTGCTCGTACATTTTTTGCTTGACCATATCAAGCAATAACAAGTTATTAACAACATTTACGTAACGTCGTTTATTTAATGTAGATAGCGTAGGGCTGGCTACAACAAATATCATTGGTCATGTTGTGTTTGATGACTTTGATATGCAGAAGGAATGAATTAAGGATGACGTCATGTGGATGTTAGTCCCGCAAGGATCGTGAGCATGATGATTGGTGTGGGAGAGGCATTAGGTTGAGCTTCAAAATTTAGGATAACTCCCTAGCTACAAGGCGAGGTGAAGAAGCGCTACTTAGCAATTCCACATGTTGCTTGCTTAATTAGTTATCTTATTTGCAACGGTATTTATGGCTGCTTAACCGGTCCTTAACCCACGACCCAGCGTAACACAGCTATTCATTTGTAACCAATATCTAAATATTTTCCTAAATTGCTCTTTCTCTCTCATTTGTTTTTTCTTTACTTTTTGTTTTTCCTTTTTTATTCTCCTTTCATCTTTCTCTGTAGCATAGCAGGTGACAGAAACCATGGCGTTCCCAGCTGCAATTGTTATTCTTCCTTTAGGCACTCTTTTCATTCTCTCAGGCCTCATTGTTAATGTAATTCAGGTAAGATTCAATCCACAAACATTATTATATTCTTATTATTATTATCTTTTAATGGCCTCTTAATCATTCGTTTTTGCCTCGTTGGTATTTTTTCCATCTCACATTGGCATGCTTGTCATTCATTTTGTTTTTTACTTTTAATATGTGGCAAGAGATTTTCAAGTGCTCTTGAAGTAAAAAAAAAAAAAAAAACTTTTGTTTTTTATCATTGAATACGTGACAATTTAACTATGATATTTAAAATACAGTTAAATTGAGAAATAATAATAATTTAAAAAATTAATATGATACATTTAATAATATAAAATAAGAGAAATTTCTTATTAAAATAACATTTAAGAATTTCTCCTATGTGGCACGGCAGAATTTATAGGTCGTGAGATGTTATTTGTAGTTGGTTAATTGGAAATAATTTTACAGCTAAAGCTACTAGGCAACCACATTTATTTGGTATAGGTCTGAATTTTGAATTTTACATGTCTTGGTGATCACATCTAACTAAATAATTACATTTAGAGTATGTTTGTTATAGATTTTATTACTAAGTCTAACAATATTTTTTTTTAAAAAAAAAAACTTGTTTTACCATTCATTTGCTTCAATTTTTTTACAAAATTTAATGTATTATAATAATTTTTTTCAAAAACTTAAAACTTGAAACTTATTATTTTAGATTATAGATTATTCTAAAAATTTTAAAATATAAATACTAAACACACGCTTATTTTACACAAAGACGTAGATTTATAAACAAGAGCAAAGATGCCCTATTGCTAATAAATGATCATGGATGATTGCATGATTGCTAATGCATGATTGCCTACACATCAAGTCTCTTGTATTTCTTTGTACATCTTGACCAACTCTGCCTTGTTATTGTGCATTAGAACACGTAAAGGAAAGAAGCGACAATTGCTTGACCATTGAACTAAATTTACAAATTCTCATTATTTTTGTTTAAATTTTTGATTAGTTGATTATTTCACTTAATATCATAGTAAATGTGCATCTGCAGGCCCTCCTCTTTGTCCTTGTTCGTCCAATATCTAAGAATTGTTACAAAAGAATAAACAAAGTGCTTATAGAATCACTATGGTTGGAGCTCATATGGCTCATTGATTGGTGGGCAGGCATCAAGGTGTTTATCATTAATGCCTTATTTGTGTCTATCCTTTGACATGCCGAGGATTTTTGTATACTAGATTAGTGTTACATTATCCACATTACAGTCTAACTAGTTGAATCTTCATCTTCGGGTTGCAGATTGAGGTGTACGCAGATTCAGAAACTTTTCAATTAATGGGTAAGGTGACAGCGTTTTTATAAATAATTATTTTCTTTTTACATTCTGTTGCTGAAAATATAGTGTGTCACTCAAAACAGAATGGATTTCATAAATTTGCAATTTTATCTGAGAAAATTTTAGGTAAAGAAAATGCACTTGTGATCTGCAACCACAGGAGTGACATTGATTGGCTTATTGGATGGGTCTTAGCTCAGGTACCTATTGTCTATGACTTTCTCTTTATTTAAACGCAAAAGTCTTTCATGTTATGATAGCATTAAATTACATCTTTGTCTTTGTTACCTGGGCTTTGCTTCAAATTACATGAGTTAAAGTAATTTCAGAGTCATTGAAGTTTGTTTTGGTCTTAATATTCAATTTCTTTGTCTACCTTTTCTTAAAAAATATTACTTTTACTGTGAGAAGACCCCATTTCTCAAAAGCACTCCAATTCTCAAAATGATACTCAAATTTGTTTCTTCTCTCCTTTTTGTCCTTATAAAGTGACGAGGGGAGAAGGCAAAGTTGATGTTAATTTGGCCTTTAGCTAATTAAGAATTTTACAGTCATTTTTCATCAAGGTTAACATCTCCCTCTACTGAATTTGTTTTTCCTCTTTTAATTTTCTTTGAAATTTAGGGTGTACTTGTTCTTCTAAACCATTATGTGTACACACAGTTGCATGGCTCATAAGCATACTATTTGTTACCATTTATTGGCTTATGTTTTCTTTTTTTATATATTTGAACGCGTATAACTTCATTTGTGACAGCGCGTAGGTTGCCTTGGTAGCACTATAGCCATTATGAAGAACGAAGTCAAATACCTTCCTGTGAGTTTCTGTAAATCCCTCTTCCTTTGTTCTCTATAAATTAGGAATTGTATTAAGGCTTTTTCTTTTACAATTATACTTTTGATGAACTTTTTTTTTTTTTTTTCATTTTGTCTGTTCTGCTTGCTTGATGATTAGTTTTAAGGGTGCCAAGTGCAGAAATTTCTTGATCTATAGATCATAATTTCATAATAAGTGACTATGATGTAGGAATAAAGTAGAAAATCTTGTGAGTTCTTGCGTAATGTTAAGATTGACAGTTCTATTTAGTAGTCCAATCCAATGTTATTTTCAATCTTGAACTTATCATGACTTAGCCATTGCATCAACAAAAATGCTACACAACTGGCCTAGTTGCTGAACTGACTTGAGATTTCATAATTTTTTAGTGTTTAAAGCATCAGAAATCATAAACGGCATCATAAATTCCCTAAGACTTTCCCTGTTGATAGAAGATTGATCTTAACTGATATGATGATGAATAATATGGTGTTGTAATTTTAGTCCCACATTGGTGGGTTGTTAGCATTTGTGGAGGAGGTTCTCTTATAAATAAAGACCTCCTCCATTAGTTTTAGATATCCCAAAATACTCATCTTTTTCTATGTAGCTTCCTTGTAATTACAAGAGAAGTTGTAATTTTTTCCTCATAGTAAAAACTTTTTCTACTCTTGTCCGTGGTTTTTCCCTCATCATTAAAGGGGGTTTTCCACGTTAAATATTGTGTGTCAGTTCCCCTTTTCTCAACTCTATTTTAGTTGCATGATACTGTTTTCTATAACTCTGGTACCCAACAGTGGTATCAGAGCTCTCGGTTATTACGGTGCAAGGGTCAGAAGAAAATTCTTAGTATGTTCTGTGGTTGCAGTATTGACTGATCTTCCACATCAGAAAAGAATTATTCTTGTTGCTGGAATTAAAGTGTGGTAGTGTGGGAGTGTATGTCTAGAAAAGTTCGGCTTTAGGAAAGACTTGGTATTTAAGCGTGTCCATTAGTGACTCACCTCTCTTTCACCCGGGAACTTGCACAGTACACTATTCACGGTCTACGGTCACTATTCCGAGAATACGGCTATTCACGCCATTTAGCAGTCTTATTCACGGTGACTATTCATACGTGTAGTTGTATACTTTTACGGTGATTGTTAACGCATACTGGATTTGTTCTAGTATACGGTAATACGTACAATACTGTTCACGTATACGGTATTATTCACGGTGAAATAGTGTAAGCCGGTTCAGTTGAAAATTATTTGGTGTAAAACTATGGCGACAAAATATGAAATTGAGAGGTTCAATGGGAGTAATTTCTCCTTATGGAAACTGAAGATAAAGGCAATCTTGAGGAAGGACAATTGCTTAGCAGCAATTGAAGAGCAGACCACTGGGATACGATGACAAGTGGAAGGAGATGGATGACAATCTTGTTGGCAACCTGCATCTAGCTTTAGCGGTCGGTTTTGTCAAGTGTTGCGAAAAAAGGACGGCGAAGGAGATTTGGGATGCTCTCACCAAATTGTACGAGGTCAAGTCACTTCATAACCATGAATATTCTTAAAAGGAGGCTTTATACACTTCGAATGAGTGAATCCATGACAATCTGGATCACATCAACAATCAACACGTTATTTTCTCGACTTTACGGCATCGAAATACAACATGGTGGAAAATGAACGTGCGAGCTTCTACTTCAAAGTCTACGACTCTTATGATCAACTCATCATCAATATAACAAATAATAATGTTCTTGATAATCTTCGATTTGATGACGTTCTTCTTCTTTATTCTTGAAGAAGAATCTAGGCGGAAGAACAAAGAAGGCAGATTGGAAAGCTCACAAAGACATGCGAGGCTTTGTCGATGATGAGAGGAAGATCAACGGAACGTGGCTCTAATGGGAGCCGAAATCGAGTAGATCAAAATCACGAAGAAGGAAGAACTTCAAATGCTACCTTTGTGGCATGAGAGGACACTTGAAGAAAGATTGTTGGCCTGACAACAAGAAAAATGCGAGATAAAGCTCAAAGCAACAACATCTCAAGGATGTGTTGCGAGTACCTCGATGATGGAGAAATCCTTTACAAATAGTAGCAATTGGTTCCAAAGGCGGAAAACATCTCAATGATGTATGGATTATGGATTCGGGAGCAACATGGCACATGACTTCACAACGAGATTGGTTTAGTACTTATGAACCTATCTCGGAAGAATCTGTATTCATGGGAAATGATCATGCCTTGGAGATTCTTTGAGTTAGTCTTGTCAAAATAAAATTACACGATGGTGCTTGTTCGCACATTCAAGGGGTACGACATGTGAAAGGTTTAAAGAAGAATTTATTGTCTATTGGGCAATTGGATGACCTCGGGTGCAAGACTCATATTGAAGGTGGGATCTTGAAAGTTGTTAAAGGTGCTCTAGTGGTGATGAAAGCAGAAAAAATTGCGGCAAATCTATACATGCTTGTGGGAGATACACTACAAAAGGCAGATGCATCAGTTGCATTAGCAGGCCAAGAAGAATCAACGATAATGTGGCATCGCAAATTAGGCCATATGTCGGAACGTGGTTTGAAGATTCTCACGGAACGTGGTCTCCTTCCTGGGCTCAAATCGGTAAACTTACCTCTTTGTGAGCACTGTGTTACAAGCAAGCAACATAGATTAAAGTTTGATAGATCAACTGCTAGAAGCAAGCGCATACTAGACTTGATTCATTCTGATGTGTGGGAGTCACCAGAAATGTCCCTAGGAGGAGCAAAATACTTTGTATCGTTCATTGATGATTTCTCTAGGAGATTATGGGTGTACCCAATCAAGAAGAAGTCAGATGTGCTTCCAATCTTCAAAGACTTTAAAGCAAGAGTAGAACTTGAATCTGGAAAGAGGATCAAGTGCTTGAGGACAGACAATGGAGGAGAATATACAGATGGTAATTTTCTCACATTTTGCAAGCAAGAGGGTATTAAAAGGCAGTTTACTGTTGCATATACACCTCAGCAAAATGGTGTAGCAGAGCAGATGAATAGAACTCTCCTAGAAAGAACAAGAGCTATGTTGCGAACTGCAGGTCTAGCCAAGTCTTTCTAGGCAGAAGCAGTCAAAACCGCTTGTTACGTGATAAATCGGTCGCCATCAACTGCAATTGGTTTAAAGACACCAATGGAGATGTGGAATGGAAAACCAGCAGATTATTCTTATCTTCATGTGTTCGGATGTCCTGCATATGTGATGTACAATTCCCAAGAAAGAACGAAGCTGGATCCAAAATCCAGGAAATGCATATTCTTGGGTTATGCTGATGGTGTTAAGGGGTATCGTCTGTGGGATCCCACTGCCCACAAGGTTATTATCAGCAGAGATGTGATATTTGCAGAAAATGAACTGCAAAGAAAACAAGAAGATGACAGTACCTTGAAAGAGACTACTACGGTACAGATAGATAGAAAAGCTGGAGAAGAAGATTCCTTTGAAGCGAGACAAGAACCAGAGCACGAAGAACAAGAACCATATGAGGCCAATGATACGAAGTTCGGCGATCAACTCGTCGAGATACGAGCACCTTCATGGCACTCGGACTATGTTATGGCAAGCCATGATGCATATTGTCTTCTAACAGAAGAAGGAGAGCGTCAACCTTTCAGGAGGCGTGAGTAGCTCAGAAGCTTCTCTATGGATGACAGCAATGCAAGAAGAAATGGAAGCCCTACATAGAAACAAGACATGGGAACTTGTTGAACTTCCAAAGGGACGGAAAGCCATTGGTAACAAATGGGTCTATAAGATCAAAAGAGATGGCAACGATCAAGTGGAACGATATCGTGCAAGACTGGTGGTCAAAGGGTATGCTCAGAAAGAAGGAATTGATTTCAATGAGATATTCTCTCCGGTTGTCAGACTTACCACTATCAGAGTAGTCCTGGCTATGTGTGCTGCATTTGATTTACATCTTGAACAATTAGATGTGAAAACTGCTTTTCTTCATGGAGAACTTGAAGAGGAGATATATATGCTCCAACCAGAAGGTTTTAAAGAACAAGGAAAAGAAAACTTGGTTTGCAGGTTAACCAAATCTCTGTACGGTCTAAAGCAGGCGCCAAGGTGTTGGTACAAGAGATTTGATTCCTTCATTATTAGCCTCAAATACAACAGACTGAGTTCAGACCATTGTACATATTACAAGAGGTTTGGTAATGATGATTTTATCATCTTGTTGTTGTACGTGGATGACATGTTGGTGGTAGGCCCCAACAAAGTTCGAGTCCAAGAATTGAAGGCACAGTTGGCTAGGGAGTTTGATATGAAGGACTTGGGACCAGCAAACAAGATTTTAGGGATGCAAATTCACCGGAGACAGAAAAGATAGGAAGATCTGGCTTTCTCAAAAGAACTATTTGAAGAAAATCTTACGGCGCTTCAATATGCAAGATTGTAAGCCGATCTACCCCACTTCCTGTCAATTACAAATTATCCTCAAGTATGAGTCCTAGCAGTGAAGCAGAGAGGATGGAAATGTCTCGAGTACCGTATGCATCAGTAGTGGGAAGCCTTATGTATGCTATGATATGTACAAGACCAGACATTGCACAAGCAGTGGGAGCGGTCAGTCGTTTTATGGCAGATCCTAGTAAAGAGCATTGGAATACTGTTAAGAGGATCCTAAGATACATTAAAGGGACCTCAGGTGCTTTGCATTATGTTTTGGAGGATTAGAGTTTGTTGTCAAGGATATGTTGATTCAGATTTTGCGGTGATCTTGATAAAAGAAAATCTACTACTTGGTTATGTGTTCACACTTACGGGAGGAGCGGTCGGTGGTTATCCAAGTTATAGATCTGTTGTAGCTCATCTACTACGAAGTGAATATATGGCAGCTACCCAAGCTTGCAAGGAAGCTATTTGGATTAAAAGGTTAATGGAAGAACTCGGGCACAAGCAAGGATAATTACTTGTGTATTGTGACGGTCGAGTGCCTTGCATATTGCAAGAAATCCGACTTTTCATTCAAGGACAAAACACATAGGTATCCAAGTATCATTTTGTTCGAGAAGTAGTAGAAGAAGGGAGTGTGGATATGCGAGAAGATTCACACCAAAGACAACCTAGCAGATGTTATGACAAAGCCAATTAACACTGACAAGTTTATTTGGTGTCGATCCTCCTACGGCCTATCAGAAACGTAAGCAACATGGAATGACAAGATAGAAAGAGTGGTGTGAAGATATGATTGACTCAATCAAATCTTCAAGTGGGAGAATTGTTGTAATTTTAGTCCCACATTGGTGGGTTGTTAGCATTTGTGGAGGAGGTTCTCTTATAAATAAAGACCTCCTCCATTAGTTTTAGATATCCCAAAATACTCATCTTTTTCTATGTAGCTTCCTTGTAATTACAAGAGAAGTTGTAATTTTTTCCTCATAGTAAAAACTTCTTCTATTCTTGTCCGTGGTTTTTCCCTCATCATTAAAGGGGGTTTTCCACGTTAAATATTGTGTGTCAGTTCCCCTTTTCTCAACTCTATTTTAGTTGCGTGATACTGTTTTCTATAACTCTGGTACCCAACATATGGTGCATTTATGCAGGTTCTAGGTTGGTCAATGTGGTTTTCTGATTATTTATTTCTGGAAAGAAACTGGGCTAAAGATGAAGCAGCACTGAAGGTATGTCTAAATAAGTTCTCCTAATTTACCTATGCATTTAATACAATATTCCTTATTAGCGTTTAATTTATATATCTCTTGACTTTTGTATGGCAGTCAGGTTTTCAGCAGCTGAAGCACATCCCAGTGCCTTTTTGGTTGGCTCTTTTTGTTGAAGGAACTCGCTTTACACAGACAAAGCTTTTAGCAGCTCAAGAGTTTGCTGTTTCAAAAGGGCTGCCCATACCTAGAAATGTTTTGATTCCTCGTACCAAGGTGAATAAAGTTGATACTTAGTATTAGGAGACTAGTATAATTTTTTACTCATGCAGTATAATCTATTTCCTGTTTCTAAGTTTCCAGCAACTTTATTCTAGTAGACTGGAATTGGCACCATAAGTTTCCAATTACACATTTTGATTTTGCTTTAGCTGATATCTTTTATTGTTAATAATCTTTCTCCAGGGCTTTGTCTCAGCAGTAAAACATACGCGGGGAACCATTCCAGCTATTTATGATTGCACATTTGCAGTTCCAAAAAGTGAGACTTCACCTACAATGTTGAGAATATTTAAAGGCATTTCTTGTTCGGTAAGCCAATTGAAAACCTTGACAAAAGCTAAATTATACACATTAAACAATACTATTTTTGTATTCCTTCAAAATCAACTGTTTTACTGGTGCAATTGTTGGACCTCTATTTTGTATGTGATACAATTATTGCTATTTGTCTACTGTAATTTCGTGATTTTTTATTTATACAAACTCTTGAATATATTGTTCTCATCTAAAGGAAAAATGGCTTTTTTTGTTGGTTTCTTTGGATGAGATTTTTATTGATATGTTGATACTTGATACATCAATAGTTGTGATAATATTTGTCAGACTATATATAGTTTCATTAGTTTATTTCTTCAAATTTGTTCGTCGTATTGTGATAATCGTTGATATCATGAACCACAGCTCCATCACAAACAAATTGAGTTTTGCCTATTAGATACTCTTAGCAGAAGATATAGTTAACTACTATGATTCCTACAACTATGTATATGTTCCTCTGCTTTTTAACAGGTGAAGGTTCAAATTAAGCGACACAAAATGGAGGAACTACCAGAAACATCCGACGGCATTGCACAGTGGTGCAGAGACACATTTGTTACCAAGGTATTACAAACTTTAGTTCCTAAAGAATGCAATGCATATAAGCTTCAAGTTTATGGGGGCTGGTTAACATTGGATGGGCTTGGCTGATCCCAGTGCTATATCAAGTTGGACAAACAACTTGACAGCGGTTAAAATTCGTCTACATGTGTTCATAAGTGTTTGGAGAATGCAGGAACTGAGATTTATATAATTCAGCTTTATTCAGTTAACCAAGCCTTACTTTTCTAAAATGGCTGTTCTTTGGTGTTGCAAAGTTGATTCTTATATGTTCATGGAGAAAAAAAATTGCTCATTGCTATTCTTTTTAAAATGCCCCCTCACGCAAGAGCCTTGAAACGTGGATAATGTTCAAAGTCATCTTTATCATGTGCTGAAATTCAACTTTTATTTAGAAAAATATGAAGGGCAAGGATTGAACTCTAGACCGCTTGATCATAAAAGCTGTGATACTATGTCATGAATCAATTCTTTCAAATACTTAAGCTGTGGCACATAAATGACTTTACATATCATATTTCTAACAATGTCTATTTTCTAAACTGTCAGGATGCTATACTGGAGAAATATATTACTAGTAATATATTCAGTGAACAAGAACTTCAAGACACTGGTCGGCCTAAAAGATCTGTTTTGGTAAGATGACATACTAAGATCTCGGCAAAACAAGAGAGTACTACTCCTTTGTTCTTCTAATCTAATCTCATATCATTTTGCTCTTTGAAAAGGTTATCATTTCTTGGTCTTGTCTCCTTGGCTTCCTTCTTTATAAATTCTTCCAGTGGTCCTCACTCCTCTCCTCATGGCAAGGCATCTTATTTACAGTACTTTTCCTGGTCCTCGTGACAGTTATTATGGAAATCCTCATTCATTCATCAGAATCAGAGCGTTCTAAACCCATGATTTTACCTACACAAGATCCAATGAAGCAGAGGCTTCTTCAAGCATGAGCAAAGATTCAACACTAGTTAATGTTAATCAGATGTCTCCTATCTCATACATGTATATTGCATATTTTTCCATCCCTTTTGTTCTATTCTATGGCCTGAAAATGCAGTTTTTGTAAGTATATATAGTAAGAGAAATACGTAGTGCTGCACTATTTCTTTTTAACACATCTTTTATTATTATTATTATTATATTATTTTCTTTTTTGGTAAACAACACATCTTTTATTTAATTCGTCTTATTCAGTACTAACTATTCTATTGCTGCTAAATGGTAATATTATACGTGTCTATCTGTTTACATTTTTTCAGACACTCAATTTTGACTGGGTTTTAAAAAAATAAAAAAAAATAACCCTAATGTTTCTTTATAAATATAGATGCAAGCAAAAAAAAAAAAGGAGGCTGCCAACGAAAAATACCCTACTCCCACTACACTTCATCTTCTACCTCCCTTCACTCTTTATTACCATCTTCACTTCCACAACCATCCCCTTGATAGTTCTTTTCTAATGTCTCTTTGCTCCCTTGAGTTTATGTCGTTTTGTGATTCTTTTTTTTTCTTTTTTTTTTTTTAAAATTTGTTGAAGTGAAAAAATAAGAAAAACGAAAAAGAATAAAATAAAAATAAAAAAAGTGGCAAAGAAATTGGACTGCTGTTTTCTTTCTATATTTTGGGCTAATCTTGTTTTTTTAAGCTGTTTGAGCTTGAGATATTAGCTTTTCTAAAGAAAAAAGTGGGTTTTGAAAATTGTAATGGGGTCTTTTAAGAGAAAACAAAAAAATTTGAAAATATATAAAAAGAAAAAGAAAAAAATCAAAATAAAATAAAAAAAATCTAAAAATTGTTAAAAATAAATTTTGTTTTGAGTTGTTTGGTTTGTAATGCTTACATTTTTTTTTTGTATTTTACTTAGTTTATGAAAAATTGTGTTTACTTGTTTTATCCTTATGCTTTCCCTTTAAAAAATAAATAAAAATTTAATTAATGCAATGATCGATGATGATGATTGAATAACAATTTTTATTTTTAATGTCGTTTGGATCATAAAGGTTTATTGAGTAGCTTGGTGCTAACTTGAACCTTGTACAACGATGGATTTGTTTTCAAACAAAATCTTTTTTTCTAAATTTTTTTTATTTAAAATCAATCAACTCGTACTTATTTTTTACAGAACTACGTGACTTTGAGTTTCTCATTACACATAAGGATACGTAGGAGCAGAACTCTTGTTCCGTCAAGTCAGAAATTAAATTTTCATAATTGAGTTATTTTTTTTCTTTCTTTTTCTAAAAAAATATAAAAAATAGTTATAATGTTTTTTTAAGATGAGTAAAATAAATATATTTGAGATTATCAAGTTTTTGCACAACTGACTTAAGATATTGTCTTAGGACGAGTGTGTTAGGGGTGCTGTGAGATTAAATTTGTACCATTCTATATCTATAACCGACTCCCGATTTCATTCTGATTTTCAAAGACTATTTTCTAAAGATTAGTTTTCCAATTTTTTTTCTAAATTCATATAAAATTGGTGGCGATTCCATTTTCATCTTTAAAATCTTGTGAGTTGCTATTTCTCCGTGATCTCGGTCGCGACAGATGGCGAATCCACTGGGGATGCTTGGAGAGTCAGGCCTATTGTTGTTAATTGTGCAAATTATTTATAATATCTATTTATTTATTTTACCTATTTTTGTCCTTGTTTTTGTTTCCTTATTTGTTTGTAAATAGATTTTATTAAGTACTTTTATGTAAATATCTGATAGCATTATCCTGTGTATATCTTGACTTGTATATATTTTTTCGTGCTTAATTGTTGAAACCTTAAGGTAGATGATTATTGACTAGCTGTTGTATATATGTTTTTGCAGGTTGGGGAGTAATTTTGGTCTTTTAAAATTTTTGTACGGATTTTATATGCTTCATTCACACATGTCACTATCACTTACCCCACACACTTTTTGGGCTCTATATTCGAGTCTGTGAAAATTCGAGGAATATGAGGGGTCTCGACTTTTGTTATTAAGGGACTTCATGCTCACTTAACATTGGTAGAAACACCACTCAAATTGTTACCAGTGTCATGGACCAGTCATATTGAGATGATTTATCCTCACTTGTGATTAATTCATGCATTGGATCCTTGTCTTTTGAGATAGGGGCAATCTGGGGACTATGACTTTTAGAAGTTTAGACCCATCCCAAAAATTTTGCACTAATAGATTGAACATAGTAGCCACTAAAATTAGAGTCATGACTTTAAGGAAATCTAACATTTAAGTTTCACCTTACTAGGGCACAAAGGAGCGTGCTTCTTCTTGATCTATTCATGTCTCATGTCATTTATTCTTGATTTTTTTAAAAAAAAATCTTTAAAAAAATATGCATCATCTTACATTTTCATAGCATTCTTAGCATTCTAAAAAAAAACATCTTCCATTTTTATGTCATTTATAATACTTTTTTTTGGAAAAAGAAAAAATATATATACATCACCTTACATTTTCATAACATTTTTAGCATTCTAAAAAAAAATCTTGCATTTTCATGTCATTTATAACATTTTTTTTAAAAAAGAAAAAAAAAACATATACATCACCTTTCATTTTCATAGCATTAAAAAAAAAAAAATCTTGCATTTTCATTTCATTCATAATATTTTTTTTTTCATAGCATTCCTAGCAAAAAAAATGAAAAAAAAACTCACCATTTTGCATTTTCAAAGCATTCATAGCATTTTTTTTAAAAAAAGGAAAAAGAAAAAATGTTTTCAAAGTTCATTCATTTCACTTTATGCATCTCATGCATCTCATTCATTTCATTTTATGCATCTCATCTATTTCATCTCATTATCTGTTTATTATTATCGTGTTTTAATAAATCAAACTAGTTCAGAAATCATTGTTGTTACCAAGTGGCCTCAATACTCAAGAGGGGGGTGAATTGAGTAATTAAAACAAGTTACCAAATCTTTCGCAAATCGTTTGATAAACAATTTTCGTTGAAGCTATTGAACGATTAGAGATAAATGGATGAATGAGATTAACACTTTTACTTATAAATGTGATAGCCAAAGGAGATAATATCTAATCAATTCAATAAAACAGTAAACCAAATAAAGAGAAGGGTTTAGAGAGAACAAACACAATCGTTTATCCTGGTTCGATCACCAATCCGCTTGTGATCTACGTCCAAATCCCAAGCAACAACTTGAGATTTTCCACTATATCTTCAAGCTTCAATGGGTGCTTGACAACCACTACAATCTTGAGCACTCAACACTATGGGATACCTCACCCTAATGCTTGAGCCTCTATTTTCCAAGGGATACCTCACCCTTACAATACTTGAAGGATACCTTACCCTCACTTAACAGATTGTATAAGATTTAAATGGAAGAAACTCTCTCTAGAGCAAGTATTACAAATTGAAGCACTATGGTATATGGGATTCACACAAGTTCAAGCTCAAATCAAGGGATTTTGTAGAATGATGATAAAAACTTGTTTAAAGCTCAATACAAACTTTTCTAGAAGAATAGACTCAGTTTTCTAACCTCCCAACGAAGCCCAACATGCAAATATATAGGTAAGTGTTATTTAATGTCGTTGGAAGTGGTTGGGAGCAATTAATGCTCAAAGAATATAGCCGTTACGGGCTTTTGCTTGTTTTTCCCGAACATAGGCTAACCGGTTAGCCATGTATCCTAACCGGTTAGGGGCTCATTTAGACGTAAGGAGAAGTGTTCTCGGTTTAATAACTAACCGTTAGGAATGTGTCCTAATCGGTTAGGACACCACGAAAATGAGTTCTAGGAAGGATGCTAACCGGTTAGTCCTACAAGCTAATCAGTTAGGACATTACCAGCGTGGGTTCTGAGTTGATGAATAACCTGTTAGGCCATCTGTCTAATCGGTTAGGACAGGATTAGAGAGACTTCGAGTTTATGAATAATCGATTAGGCCATCCGCCTAATCGGTTAGGACAAAACATTTTTGACTGGAAGTAATACTAACCTTAGGTCTTCTACCTAATCGGTTAGGACAAAACATTTTTGGCCTCTGAGTTATAAAATAACCGATTAGCTACTTTGCCTAATCGGTTAGGCATATTATAAAAAACGAGGCAAAGCTTTTGTTTGAACAAACTAACCGGTTAGGAGCTGGTCCTAATCGGTTAGGGGCCATGAATTTTTGACTCATAATGTTTATCAACAGGCAGGTAAGATTTCAAAAAAACTTAGGACATTAGATACGAAGGAGTTGTTGCATAAAACCTTTTTGATCCTAACATGAAAAACCATTTTACAAAAGCATTTTAAGGAAGACATTTGAGCTTGAGGTGAATCTCTAGAATACCTTTACATTAGATCTATAACCTATATGTTAAGCTTGAGTTCCTTGAGACTTGATCATTGTATTCCCATTGCTTTCATTGTTTGTCGACATCAAAACCATTTGCATCTTGTCCATATCAGTCACAATTGTGCAACCTAGGAAATAAGAGATCAATTAAACTTGAGTTTACAATACCAGATCTTAGACCAGAATGACTGCAAATAATCCTGAGACAAGGAGAAACTTGAGCAGAGAAATTAATGAAATAACAGGAAGAGTGAATGAGATGTTTGAGACCCAAGCAAGGATAAAAGCAATTGATCAGCGATGTCGCACTCACCTCAAAATAGACTAGGATTCATGGAATGTAGCATAATGCATAACCTAGGTCATCTCCCAAGGACCAATTCGGATTTCTCAAGCATATTAGAAATTATCAATAAGTAGGGGGTTTTGTTCATTGCAATAACAGAAAACGAATTTAAATTGAGAAAATTCAATTAAGGAAACACCAATCCAAGGTCTTCAATTCAAGTGGCGAATCAATCATTGTTCAAGAGAATTTCGTTGTTTACACCTCTTTAATCCGAAATCAACTAGATAATTACCCAAAGAATTTATCAATTCAAACAGAATCACAATCGCAATTCTTGATTAAGATTGATTTAGGAACAAATTTAGATTAACATAGATTATCAATCGATGATCTATTCTCCCTTAGATTCAGATCAATCAACCCTAATTCTAACTTCAATTTCGAAATTCCAATCAGAATTCAATTGAAGAAGGAGAAGAGGGAAGAACACAACAGAATTTATAATCAAACAAGAGAACTCAAAATTCTAACCACCATTATTGAATTCCTTGGATTGATTGGAGCTTTAGCCTTCCATGGCCATCACGAAAATTGCAGAGAAGAGAGTAAAACGAAAAATAGAGAGAAGATGAAAAGAGAAAGGGGTTTCTACTCAATCTGTTAAAACTGAATAACAACCAAAAAGCTAAATTCGAAATCTGCCTAAACCTATTTGTAACTGAAAGTTCTTCTGTAATTCCTAATCTACCCCTAGCCCAAACTGTAGCCCTCTGAATAAGCTTTTCAGAGACATATCATTTGCCTTAATTGGGCTTAAATTGAGAGAGATAGGCCCAAATCATTGAGGAAAGGTCCAAGCATTGTGATAGCAACAGCATCCTGACTTTGAGACCCAATTTCGCCTTGAATCCATCTGAATTAGAAAATTTGCATTAGACACCAGATTGTAGATCTTCATCTCAGCTTTCAGGGGACTCCAAGATCATCCAAATACGATATTTGTAGCCCAAGTTATGGCCTGTACAAGACAGAAAGGTCAAAATGAGTTAAAATCCGAAAATTAATGAAGTTTTTACAATTAAGCTCAATGAAGACCAATCATCTAAAACTCATCTACAAACATAATATTGGACATAATTAACATCAATTAGGCCAAATATGAAGCAAGCAATAATGAAGGCTCAAAATTGATTGATCAAAATCCCCCACACTTGAACCTTTGCACTCCTGGGCAACATTCAAAATTTGAACCACAAAAGCAACATGCCTTCCAATGAATTGCAAGAATGCAAGGTAGTGATCAAGATTCAAACATCCAAAGTATCAAGGAATCAAGACAAACATGAATATATCTCTCAACATCTCAAGCAAGCAAGAAGACAACTCGAATCAAATGATGAACCAAAAGTGATAAGATCCTCACTAGGCATACTCTACTCTCAAGTGTTTAGGATTGTATTTACACTCAAGGCACCCATGAAAGCAAGTACTACCATAAGCTTGACAAGTCTCTAATTTCCACCACTTGAAACACATGCAAATAAAGATCAAAAGGACTTTATTCAAGGTTGTAATGGGGCCAAGGTAAGGGAAGGAACAATATGGATATGACAAGTTAAGCACCCAAGAGAATAAAAGAGCAATGATGAGGAACTCAAATGACAAGTAATGCACATTCTCTTATTTTGATCACCTTTATCACCTTTCCTTTTGCTTTTACAACCTTTCTTGAACCCTTTTTTTTTTTAAACTCTTTTTTTTTTTTTTTTTCTTCTTTTTTATTTCAATTTTTTTTTTAATAATAATAACCTTGCATACATACACATCAATTTGTATAACCACACCACTCAAACTATCAACTGCCCACAAGGCAAAAGAGCTCCTCAAATGAAATAAACCAATGCTCTCCCATTCCCTAAGGTACGGTAAAATCATGGTTTTTCACAAAGGCATAAAATGAGCTAAAGCAAAGAATAGGCAATTAGGCTCAAGGGGGGTAATCAAAGGAAAATGATGCAAGGTTGGCTTTTTTGGCCAAAGTAGCTAAACAAAGAAAGAAGGCCTCAATCATCTCAATACATGCATGTGAATAAGAAGCTTCAAAAAGAATCAAGTCAAGTTCTAGAGCACTAACAATCATGAGTGAAATCACACAAGAAAGAAAAGAGAATGGCATAATGCAATCCATCCATGTATAAGGTCCAAAATCTCACCAAGGACAAGCCTATCACAATTGATGCAACACTTTAATTCTCAATGCCAGCTTGCTAAACCAAAAATGCAAGAAAAGTATTCACATCATGTCATGAAACCTCTAACTAAGAATGATGAAATGATTCACAACCTGTACAAACCAAGATATTCAATGAAAGGCATGCAAAATATCAAAATGGAAACAAAAAAAACAGAATTAAAATAGAATTAGAAACAACAAGCGTAAAAAAATAGAAAATCAGCAAAACAGAAAAATTCTGCAGAAAACAAAAAACAGAACAGCAGAAAAATAGCAGAAATTCCCTCCCCCACACTTAAATCATACATTGTCCTCAATGAAACACAAAGCAAAAGACAAGAAGACATGTGTAATAAAAGAGTAAGGGAAGAGAACACCCTCATCATGGTGGAAAAATTTGCACTTGGGGAAAGGTAGGCTTTGCCAAGGAGAGCTCCTCTACAGATGCTGGGCTTGCAGGGCTTGTGGGGCTCTCAAGAAAGGGCTTAAGACGGTGGCCATTAACCTTGAAACTCTTGTTAGTGGCTTCATTCGAAATCTCCACTGCACCATAAGGAAAGATGCTAGTGACAACAAAAGGACCATCCCACCTAGAACGGAGCTTACCGGGCATGAGTTTAAGGCGAGAGTTGAACAAAAACACCTTTTGGCCAATGGAGAACTCCTTTCTAGAAATCATCTTATCATGGAAATGCTTGGTCTTTTCCTTATAGATCCTGGAATTCTCATAAGCTTCCAAGCGAAGTTCTTCCAGCTGTTGCAATTGAAGCTTCCTCTCTGAACTTACTTGGTCAAATGCTTAGTTACAACTCGTCACTGTCCAGTATGCACGATGCTCTATCTCCACCGGAAGGTGACATGGTTTACCAAAGATAACCCTGAAAGGAGACATCCCTATAGGTGTCTTGTAAGCGGTACGATGAGCCTAAAGAGCATCTTCTAACTGGTGGCTCCAATTTTTCCTATTCGGTGCACCATCTTCTCCAGACTGCTTGATCTCTCTATTAGAAATCTCGGCCTGCCCGTTAGTTTGGGGATGATATGCAGGAGACACTCTATGCACAACCCCATATTTCCGAAACAAAGCCTCCAAAGTCCGATTACAGAAATGAGTCCCTTGGTCACTAATGATAGCTCGGGGCACTCCAAACTTGCAAAATATGTTAGACCTGACAAAATCCACAACAACTCGAGCATCATTAGTCCTGGTGGCCTTAGCTTCCACCCACTTAGAAACATAATCAACTGCAAGTACAATATATGAAAAACCAAAAGAAACAGGGAAAGGGCCCATAAAATCGATACCCCAAACATCAAAGACCTCGCAAAACAGAATGGGCTGCTGGGGCATCTCCTGTCTCCGAGTAATGGCCACTCCTGCTCTCTGACACTGCTCACAAGTACTGAAAACCTGATATGCATCCCTGAAAATGGTAGGCCAATAGAATCCGAATCCAACACCTTCCTAGTGTCCGTTGTGGTCCAAAGTGTCCTCCTACTTGGAGAGGCATGACAGAAGTGAAGAACTGACTGGATCTCATGGTCAGGTATGCATCTGCGAATCACCTGGTCACTACAAAATTTCCACAAATATGGATCATCCCACACATAATATTTAGCATCACTCCTAAGTTTAGCTTCTTTGTGATCTAGATGCATGAGGAGGAAAAACAGATGCAACTATGAAATTAACTAGATCAAAGAAACCAAGGAGAAAGGGTGGTATCATGCACCGCATGAGCCGCTCATCCGGGAAGTCATCTCGATAGGAGAAGGGTCAACAACTCCTTCTATTCTCGCTCAAATGATCCGCCACCAAATTCTCTCGTGCCACTCCTATCTCTAATCTCCAAATCAAACTCCCGGAGAAGCGAAGATCCATCTAATCAATCTCGGCTTCGATTCTCGCCTTTTCAACAAGAATTTTAATGCTTTGCATGATCAGTAAAGACAACCACTCTAGAGCCAAGTAGATATGATCTAAACTTATCAAGTGCAAATACAATAGCAAGCAACTCTTTCTCAGTGGTAGTATAGTTAGCCTGTGCAGCATCTAAAGTCCGAGAAGCATATGAAATGACATGAGGTTGTCTGCCAACTCTCTGTGCAAGGATAGCTCCCAATGCATAGTTAGATGCGTCACACATGAGTTCAAAAGGAAGTGTCCACTCTGGTGGCTGAATGATGGGAGTGGTGGTCAAAGCTCCTTTGAGGCAATCAAAAGCCTCTCTCGCACCATCATCAAAATCAAAAACAACTTCTTTCTGCAACAAGTTGGACGGTGGAAGGGCCTTTTTCTTTGAAGTCTTTAATGAACCGCCCGTAGAAACCTGCGTACGCCAAGAAAAGAACGAACCTCTCGCACGCAAGAGGGGTAAGGTAACTGAGAAATAACATTAATTTTAGCAGGATCTACTTCTATACCCTTCTGAGATATGATATGGCCTAAGACTATGCCTTGTTCTACCATAAAATGACATTTTTCATAATTAAGAACAAGGTTAGTCTCAATGCACCTATGCAAAACTCTATCCAAACTGTCTAAGCATGCATCAAAAGAGGAACCATAAACAGTAAAATCATCCATAAACACCTCAATGCAATCCTTTAAAAAATCTGTAAAGATACTCACCATGCATCGCTGGAAGGTACCAGGAGCATTGCACAAGCCGAAAGGCATCCTCCTGTAGGCAAAAGTGCCAAAAGGGCAAGTGAAGGTGGTCTTCTCCTGGTCCTCTGGTGCTATATGGATCTGGAAGTATCCAGAAAAGCCATCAAGAAAGCAATAGAAAGACTTTCCAGCCAGGCGCTCAAGCATCTGATCGATAAAGGGCAGAGGAAAATGGTCCTTCCTTGTCGCTTGGTTCAGTCGCCTGTAATCGATACAAACTCTCCAGATACTCTGCACTCTAGTAGGAATCACTCATCTTGATCATTCTTCACTACTTGTGATTCCTGATTTTTTGGAACCACTTGAACTGGACTAACCCAAGCACTATCTCGAGATAGGATAGATGATGCCCGCTGCAAAAGCTTGGTCACCTCTTTCTTCACCACATCCAGGATCAAGGGGTTGAGTCGCCTCTGTGGTTGTCTCACCGGTTTAGCACCATCCTCAAGTAGTATCCTGTGCATGCACATAGAAGGACTAATGCCGGAAGGTCGCCAAGGTCCACCAATAGCTTTCTTATGCTTCCTCGGTATTTGCGCAGCCTTCTCCTCCCGGTCGGCATGGAGGGCGGTGGAAATGATAATGGAAGCTTCGATCCTCCTCTAAGTATGCATACTTAAGGTGCTCGGGAGTGGCTTAAGCTCCGGTGTAGGTGGCTTCACTACGGATGGGAGTATTCTGGTGGAAGTAGTTGTGTTTACGCACGAAATTCAACGAAATCTGAGTCGAGGTATTTCTTTGTAATCAAATCGCTACATTCTCGTCTTCCTCAAATTTTCACCGCAACACCATTTAACTGTTCGGACTCCACACAATCTGTATCGAATCACCATGTAAACAAGATGCAATCTCAAGACAAACACTACACATTTACGTAACAAGACAAGCATCACATGTGTAGGTATCAACAAAATCGAAAAGAATGGAAGATCTTCAAAGAAAGAGCTCGAAAAAGCTATCATCAACTATATCGGCCAAAGAAATCTATATGGAAGACTGAATGTTCTTCCATGGGGTGCTTCATGGCATCCAAGATATTAAATCGAACCACATTATCTCCAAACTCCATGGAAAGAGTGCTCCGCATGGACATCAATTTTGGTTCGCGGTTTGAGAAATGGTCTACCAAGAATGATGGGGGCTCTACAGATTCGGATTCTCCATCCATATCCGTAATGTAGAAGTCTGCAGGGAAGATCGTGTCATTAACTCTAACAAGAACATCCTCAATGAGTCCAAATAGGGTATGCATTACTCCTATTTGCCAACTGAATGATGACTCCTGTATTCTCAGAGGTCCAAGGGCAAGAGATTGAAACACAGACATAGGCATAACATTAATTGAAGCACCTAAATCTAACATGGCATTTTCGAATTTGCTACTGCCTATGGTGTATGGAATAGTAAAAATTCCCGGATCCTTGCATTTTTGAGGCATTGTAGGCTGAATAAGTGCAGACACATTTCTTCCCATGCTGATCTTCTCATTTCCCTTGAGTCTCCTTCTATGAGTACACAAATCCTTAAGAAACTTGGCATATCTTGGAATTTGCTTGATTGCTTCAATGAGAGGAATGTTCACCTCAACCTTCCTAAATGTCTCCAAGATCTCCCTATCTAGTATCAGTCTCATGAGTCTTCTTAAGCTGCACAACTCTCTGAGGGAATGGTAGTGGGATGGACTGCTCAGCAGCAACTACAGGAATGGGAGCAGGATCAGTTTTCGATCTTTCTTGCTACATGGAATTTCTCGGTATGGCTTGCTTCTCCTTATCTAATTCTTCAACAGCCTTACCGGATCTTAGAGTGATTGCACTCACATTTCTTGGATTCACCACGGTTTGTGCGGGAAGCTTATCGAATCTTGGGACCGTAATTGGTTCATAGAACTTGCAAGTTGTCCAATCCGATTCTCCAAATTCGAATGGTAGCTTCGTCCTCTGCCGGAACCTGCAGTTGTTCACCGCCATCTGTTTCATCAATTCCTCCAAGGTTGGCTCGGATTTAGGAGGAGGGGCATTATTTTGCTTTGCATGAAAGGTGGCCGGGTATGGTCTCACCGGGTCCCGTAGTGGACTGGAAGGGAGGCCGCCGCCTTTGGAAGGGAAACTAACTGCTTTGCACCGAGTAGGGCGGGCCGTGTAGAGTTATTCCCCACCTCGATTTGGATGATTTCTCCACCTGGGTTATATCCGTTGGAAGACGATCATAACTCTGTTGTTGTTCTTCTTGAGGCCTATTATTGTAGAGATGTTTGCTTTGCATAGGCACGGGGGTGCCATCGGTATCAACCTCTTGCGGTGTAGGACAGAATCGTGGAATGATCGCGAGAATACAAATGCCACACACTTTGGCAGGAGCTACTGCAGCAGGTTGTTGATGTTGAGTCACAGCCAATTGCCTCACCAAGGAAGCAAGGTCATCAATTTTGCTTTCCAATTTCCCGTGATCTGCAAGCATAAGTTGCCTCAATTTCGTGGACACCTCTACTTAATGCCACTGAGTTACTTCGGTACCAAACCGTTGGGAGTTAGTGGCCATATTCTCAATCGGTGCCCTTGCAGCCACAGGAGTCTTGTCTACCAATGCTCCTCCACTAGCAAAGATCAATCATGCTCCTATCCATGGGCGAAAAACCTTCATAAAAATACTTGGATTAGTAGGCGATCACTAATCGATGGTGAGGACACTAGCACACATCTTCTTGAATCTTTCCCGATTCGACAATGGTTCTCTGTCAAACCGCCGATGCCACATATCTCTTTTCGGATTGAGGCAGCCCCTTGATGCAGAAAGAATTTCTCCAAAAACACCTCTTAAGATCATTCCAACTATTCACGGATCTCGGATGCGAGTAGTACAGCCAATCCTTAGCAAAGATCCTGTAATGAGAAAGGGAATGCTCTAAGTTTGATATGATCCTCCGAAATGCCTTGAGGCTTCATGGTAGAACACACAATGTGGAACTCCTTGAGGTGCTTATGAGGATCTTCTCCTCGCATGACCACCGAACTTAGGCAACAAATGAATCAATCCGATTTAAGTTCAAATGGAACATCAACATCGGGATATTGAATGCATAAAGACGGTATGTAACATCGGAGCAGCTAGCTCCTTCAAGGTTCTGTTATCCATAATCTCGGTATGATCGGCCAGAATCGAGATTGAAAGATGGATCGAATCGAAAAATTCGAAGCGAAAATTCGAAGCGAATCACTAGTATGGTAATTAAGTGAAGAACCTCTACTTCCTATATGCTCAAAATACGTAATCAACTCTATTGAACCTATGCAAGGTATGAAAAGTCCTATCTATCTCAGATCAAATTGATGCAAAGAACCAGGGATTGGACCTAGTCATATAACATGCAAAACTCAAAAATAGCAAAACAGCAAAATGGAGTATCCAACACTAGAAATGCACCAAAATAAATCTATTTGACCTACCAAATGATTTTTAAAAAATATGGGACCACCACACACTTAAAACTACACTAAAATGGAACTCAAAAATGCAATGAAAAATCTTCAAAAAATGAAAAAGTGGCCTAAATGAAGGAATTAGAGCAGGAGAGGGTGTTGCTCACAGCAAAGCTGTGAGCCTTGTGGAGAATGCCATTTTCCTTCAACCCACCAATTTTCACCTCATTCTAAGCATGTTTGGTCACCCAAAAATTACAAAAATACCATTGTCTCACCTAAAATTGCTCAAAACCCTTACCAAACGATGGAATTTGGCCAAATTATGCAGGAATAATCCTTTTAGGATCCCTTTGCTTAGAATGATGGTTTACCTTTGGCGGCCAAGTTTCAGGTCAAGACTCCATCGCAAGTACAATTCCTGTCTACTAGTGCCTTTTTGGATTCACAAAAATGGGAGCAAAGTGAAACTCAAAAGTGAAAGTGGAGGTGAAACTCAAAAATGAAAATCAAAACTTCCAATTATCAATAATGGAGTATATGGATGGTCAAATGCAGCAAAAGTACATGTAAAAGCTGAATGTGGTGCAAGGAAACCAATGGAACGAAGAATCATGAATGTAATTGTGCGTAAATCAGCTATCGACTCAATTAGATTATGCGAGAATTTTTGCAAAAATGAATGTGTTATTTGTGCAACGTAGTATCAACTGTGTTGAGTGAAGCAATGCACATTCACGGGACTCATCAATTGCGACAAAACTCAATGGAACAAGAATGAATCCAATGGAACAAAGTGAAAACGAAAAAAATCCAATGAACTGAGAATGGAGAGCACGATTTATACCGAATTGATCAATGATATATTGCGGTGGAAAAACACAACGGAACAACAAAGCGAAAGAAGATTTGTGCATCACAATCAATTCTGCAATGCAGTAGAATTATGCGTAAGAATAAAATGAAATCTTTAAAGAAGACATGCCCGCCAGTAAGTGCGGTGAAGTGAAGTGAATTATGTAGCCAATGGAACGAATCGGTGTAATGCAAAGCAACCAGAATGAAGCGAATTCAGCAACCGTAATGCAAAGCAAGATCGATGTGAGAATCGTGACATTAGCGTAAAAAAATAGCAAAATGCACTTAAGGACTTTCAAAGAAAGTTGATCACGAAAATAGAACTCCTAATAAACTTAAGAAATCGAAAATAGATCCCCAGCAACGGCGCCAAATTTTGATCAGCGATGTCGCACTCGCCTCAAAATAGACTAGGATTCATGGAATGTAGCATAATGCATAACCTAGGTCATCTCCCAAGGACCAATTCGATTTCTCAAGCATATTAGAAATTATCAATAAGTAGGGGTTTTGTTCATTGCAATAACAAAACGAATTTAAATTGAGAAAATTCAATTAAGGAAACACCAATCCAAGGTCTTCAATTCAAGTGGCAGAATCAATCATTGTTCAAGAGAATTTCATTGTTTACACCTCTGTTAATCCGAAATCAACTAGATAATCACCCAAAGAATTTATCAATTCAAACAAATCACAATCGCAATTCTTGATTAAGATTGATTTAGGAACAAATTTAGATTAACATAGATTATCAATCGATGATCTATTCTCCCTTAGATTCAGATCAATCAACCCTAATTCTAACTTCAATTTCAAATTCCAATCAATTCAATTGAAGAAGGAGAAGAGGGAAGAACACAACAAATTTATAATCAAACAAGAGAACTCAAAATTCTAACCACCATTATTGAATTCCTTGGATTGATTGGAGCTTTAGCCTTCCATGGCCATCACGAAAATTGCAGAGAAGAGAGTAAAACGAAAAATAGAGAGAAGATGAAAAGAGAAAGGGGTTTCTGCTCAATCTGTTAAAACTGAATAACAACCAAAAAGCTAAATTCGAAATCTGCCTAAACCTATTTGTAACTGAAAGTTCTTCTGTAATTCCTAATCTACCCCTAGCCCAAACTGTAGCCCTCTGAATAAGCTTTTCAGAGACATATCATTTGCCTTAATTGGGCTTAAATTGAGAGAGATAGGCCCAAATCATTGAGGAAAGGTCCAAGCATTGTGACAGCAACAGCATCCTGACTTTGAGGCCCAATTTCGCCTTGAATCCAGCTGAATTAGAAAATTTGCATTAGACACCAGATTGTAGATCTTCATCTCAGCTTTCAGGGGACTCCAAGATCATCCAAATACGATATTTGTAGCCCAAGTTATGGCCTGTACAAGATAGAAAGGTCAAAATGAGTTAAAATCCGAAAATTAATGAAGTTTTTACAATTAAGCTCAATGAAGACCAATCATCTAAAACTCATCTACAAACATAATATTGGACATAATTAACATCAATTAGGCCAAATATGAAGCAATAATGAATGGCTCAAAATTGATTGATCAGCAATATTGCAAGATGTGAGGGAGTATCTCCACTTAATAAGTGGAAATAGAGGTACAAATGAGATTGAAGCATATGTAAATGTGTCATCGATAACTGCTCTGATATTCTCGACTGTAACCTCAAGCATCACTGTGGAAATATGTGAGCAACCACCTCAAACGACATCGATAGTCATGCCTATTAGGGAAGGGTATTGCGCCTTGCAAGGCATTTATAATGAAATTCCTAGTTACATTAGTCGTACTTAGGAACAATCTCATATGTCTGTTCCGGAGCAGACAACAATGCCTTGCTCTGGAAATAGTCATGTCATGACTGAAAAAGACAAGATGAAAGAAGAGTATATGGAGAAAATGGAAGAACAAATCAAGGCAATCAAGAGCCCAAGTGCTTATGGACCCCTCAGAATAGAAGAACTGTGTCATGCCATGGATGTCGTAATCCCAAAAGGCTTCAAGATTCCTAATTTTGTCAAGTATGACGGGAGTGGTAACCCTCGGTTTTATTTAATTAGTTATGAAATCAAGATGGTTTGGTCCAGGGATGATAAGTTCCTCATTAGCTTTTTCCACGAGAGTCTTACAGACCCCACTTTAGAGTGATATTTTTAATTAGACCACTGTAAGATTTCTCATTGAACAGAGTTGGATGATTTATTTATGGATTAATACAAGTTTAATTTGAATGTAACTCCTATCCGGGAACAATTGAGCTCGGTGTAGAAAGGAAGTGAGGAAACCTTCAAGTAATATGCTCAAAGGTGGAGAGCTCTCCCAGCTCAAGTTCAACCCCTATTGACACTGACAAAAATGTACTCATATTATCTAGGGACTTTGGGAGCTCCATATATTGAGATAATGACAGATATTGTGTATCGAGATTTTGCTGAATTAATAGTTGTCGAATAGAGGATTGAAATTCTAGTAAAAACTAGTAAAGTGCCAACTAACAATAATGAAAGTGGTTTCAAGAGGGAGTTTTTCCCTAAGAAAAGGGAGTTGGAAGTGAGTTACGTGCAAAATCAACAACCTTCACAACCCCGTTTTCTACAGTCTTACCCTGCCTACCGAGCCCCTCCATATAACTCAAACTGTTACTATTCTTATTAAGCTCCTCCACCCACTCCTTCAGCTTACCAAATCTCATACCAAGTCAACAATGTTCCCGCGCTGCGTTCATATATCCCAATCCATTCTGTCTATACCAATCGCCCTCCAACAACTTGAAACCTCTGAACAATTGGCGATCTGAGGCGTTAATTGATGTGATTGTCATCTTAGACTTTTGTGATGTTAAACTTATGTTAATTTTCTTGAAATATTAATGTAATAATTTTGCATGGATTATAACATGTCTTGCTGCCTTTCATTTTCTTGGTCTTTCTTATCATTTATTTTCTTTCGTTTACTCAAAGTATCTTCCTTGTATTAGGATCACATGTGATTCTAATTCTTGACAGTCCTTGCTTTGATAGAAGTCAATAGTCATAAAGTCCATGTGTGCAGGTGCCTTTTGCAAAAAACAAAAAAGAAAAAAATAAAAAAAGAAGAAGAAAAAAGAAAAAGGAAAAAAAAGAAATAAAAAGGAGCAAACGAGTAATCATTTGATGTACATTAACATTTTGTTTCTAAATTAAATTTTTTGAAAGTGAGCAATCAAGATTTGGAAATGAAGATTGACCTTCTTTCTCTCCTCTTTAGAAGAATTCATCTTTATTATCCCTTATTCCAACCTTTTGAGTTTGATTTTTTTTAAAAAAAAAAACCTGGACAAAGATCACTCCTACACTAAGGAATAACACAAAACAAAGGTTGATTGTCGTGGTGACTATTTTGAAGTATAATGGAACGAGAGAAAAGGAAGAAAATGTGAAAAGGGCATAAAGTAAAAAAGGATGAAAAATAAAAAAAAAAAACAAAAAAAAAAAAAAAAAAAAAAAAAGAAAGAAAAAAAAATGAATGAGGTCATGACAAAGGTGAATGATTGAAATTAAAAAAGAAAGGGAAAGAATGGAGATCAATAAGAGAAATATGTGCTTGAAAGTGCAAAAATATTTGACAAAGTTTAATTTTTAATAAGGATCTTTAGTCTCATTCAACCCTTAAATACTTGTTTGAGTCTTATATCTTTTATTTCATAACCTTTAACCCTAGCTACGTTACAAACCTTAAAAAGTCTTTCCTGATCAATGAAGGATTGTTTTTATTTTCATTAACTTTAATTTTAAGACAAAAGGTTCGTGTTCTTCCGAGTTTTCAATTCCTTCCTCTTATAAAACAAAAAGAGAAAAAGAAAAAAGGAAGAAGAGGGAAGGGGGAGGTACTTACTTGTCCTAAACTAGGGCAAATCTTTTGGTCAGTAGGGCGAGTTTCTGCTCTATTCAATTTGATCTACACTGGAGCGAATTTCTCTTTAGTTCAATTTGGCCTCACATTAGGACAAGTTTCTACCCTGTTCAATTCGACTCTAAATTGGGGCAATTTTTATTTTCCCTGATATAATTTGGTCTCGCATTAGGACAAGTTTCTACCATGTTCAATTCGACTCTAAATTGGGACAATTTTTCTTTTCCCTGGTACAATTTGACCTATGCTAGGCAAATTTTTTTGTTATTAGGGCGAGTTTCTGTCATATTCAATTCAGTCCTAGATTGAGGTAAATTTCTCTTTAGTTCAATTTGACTTGATGTACATGATCAACAGAAGGAAATCATTGGCCATAATGCCTAATAGACAACTAAAGATCATTTTCATGAAGGTTGAACCAATCTATACTGGGGCAACACCTCTTTGAATCCTATATCATTGTTTATGTCTTGTTTCATATATTCATCCTTTGTAAACAATCATTTTGAGTAGTCAAACTTCCAAGACCATCTGGAAGTTGTTTGTAACATCCCGAGACTGCCTGCAGGATTAACGAGTGTCTCTACAAACTAACACGGTTTTTTTCAGCGTGCTTTGTCCTAATTCACACACATCCTAGGAAACTTCCCAGGAGGTCACCTATCCCGTAATTGCTCCAGGTCAAGCACGCTTAACCATGGAGTTCTTATGTTCTAGGCACCCGAAAAGAAGTTGCAACTTGTTAATATGACTACGCCTAATCAATTCTTTTAAGCCATCCTCAACTATGCAGTCCCATACCTGCACAGTCTCAGAATCCCTCTTATTCCGGTGCGTATTCAGTTCATTCATGGGACCTTTCACCTAGAAGCATGCCAAGAGCCGTTTATTGATGCTTTCTCTTAGCACCGACGACCACTCCCCGCCCTTGTCGGCCCCGAGACAACACATGAGTTGTAACACCCCGAAAATTGATAATTTCATGATAAATAGTCATTTTATAATATTGTGATTTTTGTGAAATTTTTCAGAAATGTTGAATATTTTAATATATTTCTCGTGTTACGTACACACTGAGCGGAGCCGTGAAAATAAAATATTTTTTCTGAGGCTGGTAAACCTTGAACTATGGAAACGTTGATGGGGAATCTTACTAAACCCGAGGTCAGGCACCATTTACGAAGTTTACTTTTTTTCGAGATTTTTATCTGATAAATACAAATCACTGTACAATTTATTATCTGTTAGATAATAAATACTGATTACTGTTAACTGTAATCTTTGTCCATTGAATAATAGCTTGTAGTAAAATATGAGTGTTCTAGAATGTTTACTTTAATGACATTACTATGATATCACTATTGACTTTTCAAAAAGTGAGTTTTTGGTTTCTTGAAGAAGCTTTGGCAAAAGCTTCCTAGCAACTTCCCAAGCATGCATGAAGCAAATTTTCCCTCTTCTCCCTCTCACCTCTCCACGGCAATGAGCCAATTTTGGAGCCCAAAATTATGCTTTTCACTTATCACCTTATTCATTCTAATTTTAAACTCACCAAAAGAAAAGTTATCATTTTCTCTCTCTACACTTTTTCTCTCAAGCATTTTCTCCTCATTCTCTCTTTTTCTTCCATGGCACCTACACCATTCTTCCACCTCCATTGTTGCTTGATTTCAAGCAACCATCTTGCTTGAATCCATCTCTCCCTTGAAGCTTTTCTTTTCTTGTTGAGATCACCTACAAAGAACTCAACTTTCCTCTCCATTTTCTTCTCCCTTCCACGGCCAAGACCACCATTGTTGGCCATCCAAGCTTTTTCATTAAACTAACCTCATTTCCTATCATCTCTCATCACCTAAAACATTTTCTCTTTTGTGACCATCACCAAAATCCATCATTTTCGTTTTCTTCCATCAAGCTTTAAAGTTGGAGACTTTAAGGTAAAAGTTCATAACTTTCTCATTTTTTTTATCTCATTTTCATGATCCATGATCACTTTGGTGATCATGGATGCCTTTTTCACGCTTTTGTTGTGATTCTTGTGAGTTTGATGTCCTTAGGGTTTCTTGAAGGTGGAGGACGAAATTTCCAAAGAAAAAGGAGTTTGTTTTCCTTGTTATTTCTCTTGGCAAGAGGGAGATTATCCACTTCAACCTCTATTGGTAATGGGAAGCTTGTTTGTATGTTGATTTTGAGGAAACCATGTTAGGGTTACTCTCTTGATTGTATGATTTTTCTAATGACCTATGTGTTAATTGATTTGTATGAATTTATTTGGTTGTATTTATGTGTATTGATGATCTTGAATTGATTTTTGATGGATTGGAAATGTGGTTAGGAAGCAAGGATTCCTTTCTCTCCTTAAATGAGGCTCACGGCCATAACCCTTCCATTAGGATGTTCATGGTTAAAATTTTGTAACAAGGTGGAGAAATAACTAATCAAGTATATAATAATTAATGGAATAATAAAAATTTCAAACCCCTAATTCCCTTGAGGCTCATGGCCTCCTAAGGTGAAAATGGCAAAAGTGTAGTCTTAAGGTGGAGACTTAGTTAATTAGAAAATTAGAGATTCATTAGGAGTTCATAAAATGGGAAGTATAAAGAACATGACTTTATTATATAACTTAGAACAAATTTTGAACTTAAGGAAAGAACAAGAGAGTTTGTGACACTTGGAGGAACATTAGAATAATTTTCTAAGTAGGTACAATTTAATTTAATTAAAGGACTTGATTAATTAAGAGAAATAAAGATTGAATAAGAATTTCAAGAGAATTCCTCCAAAGAAAGATTTCATTAGAAATGTTAAGTTAATATAAAATTCAATAATGGACCTTAAAAAGTGTATTATCACCTTTGAGAATTTAATGATATGTTATTGTGGGTCCATGAGTGAGACTAAAATTCTATTGATGTTTAACTTGGCCAAATTGTGTGGCATGCTATGAGATGAGTATATCACTGTTAAATGTACATGAATATGCATTGAGTCGACATGCATTGTGAAAGTCTGATGGACTCTGTTGTAAGGTTGTATGCCTAGGAGATTGAATCACACCTTAGTGCGGGTGCGAATAGACTAGTGTAGGTCATATCATTGACCTTGGGGGCGTCGGGGTGCGGGTGTTCCACGAACGGATAATTGGTAGCTCATCTGGGTCGTGGGATAGACCGATGCAAACGCACCGATGATTTGGACCGAGACACTGTCCTATATCGTGATCTTGTGAGAATGCTGCTGTATAAAGCCTTGTTGCACAAATTATGAATTTTCTGGAAAAACACTTGATTTTATAGCTGATGAGATATTGACATGTCTCCTTGATCATTCTCTCCGATGTTTGTGTCTAGCTCCATGGAGTAGGATTTGTAGTACTAAATGTTGGATTTTGGTACCATGTGCACGTGTATAGTAAGTCAACGTATTATTTGGCATTTACCTATATAATGATGATATGATGTTTTATTGATGTTATAACTGCCTGAAATTGTTAAGTTGTCTATTATTAGAATTTGGATGTTGATTATTATTTCTGTTATGATATATGGCGTCTTGCGCCATTCTATTTCTTTATTGCCATAATTGGTACTGAATGTAGGATGTCTCACCTCTTCTCTGTATTTCTGTTATTCTGTTTATTTATATGCTTCTCTAAAGACGTTGGTGAAGAAGGGTAAGTGCACGAATTCCCCGGCTTTTGGCCTGACTTGGATTACCAGTTGTTGGAGCATGATGTCCCATCCACGTGGCTTTTTGGGGTATGTTAGGCTGACATTTCATGGAGGTCCGGACTGCTGGCACATCAACCTGCATATGGATCACTGCGTCTACCATGGAGACGTGACGGTGTCTCTGGCTTAGGGTCGTTATGACCCACATGTTTTTAATTTCACTGCAAATGTTCATTTAGAGTTTTACTTACCCGTTCGTGATATGTGGAATGATCACTACACCCCACAAGAGGACTCATTTTTATCCTCTGCGCGAGCCCTCGCTCGTAACTCGGTTGCTCCGATGAGGATTTCCTCTGATGATGAAGACCCCGAGGAAGACCTAGCCACGGTTCCTTCTTGTTAATTTTAGGAGCTGATGTTGTTGATAGCCACTGATGGTTATCTGTGAATTTTTTAGGGCTTGATATTTTGTTTTTTGGTGGGTTGTATATATGTAATCAAAATTCGGGGAATTTGTGCACTTCTCCTTCTTCACCAACGTCTTCAGAGAAGCATATAAATAAACAGAATAACAAAAATACAGAGAAGAGGTGAGACATCCTACATTCAGCACCAATTATGGCAGTAAAGAAATAGAACGACACAAGACGCCACATAACATAATAGAAATAATAATTAGCATCCAGATTCTAATAATATGCAACTTAACAATTTCAAGCAGTTATAACATCAATAAAACAACATATCCATCATTATATAGGTAAATACCAAATAATATGTTGACTCACTATGCACGTGCACATGGTACCAAAATCCAACTTTCAATACTACAAATTTTACTCCATGGAACTAGACACAAACATCGGAGAGAATGATCAAGGAGACATGCAAGTATCTCGTCAGCCATAAAATCGAGTGCTTTTCAAGAAAATTCATAATTTGCACAACAAGGCTTTCTACAACGACATTCTCACAGGATCGCGATATAGGACAGTGTCTCGGTCCGGATCGTCGGTACATTTGCATCGGTCTATCCCACGGCCTAGAGGAGCTACCAACTGTCCATTCGTGGAACACCCGCACCCTGATGCCCCCAAGGTCAACGATATGACCTACACTAGTCTATTCGCACCCGTATTAAGGTGTGATTCAATCTCTTAGGCATATAGCCTTACAACAGAGTCCACCAGACTTTCGCAATACATGTTGACTCAATGCATATTCATGTATATTCAATAGTGATATACTCATCTCATAGCATGCCAGAATTTAACCAAGTTAAACATCAACATAATTTTGGTCTCACTTATGAACCCACAATAACATATCATTAAATTCTCAAAGGTGATAATACACTTTTTAAGGTCCATTATTGAATTTTATATTAACTTAACATTTCTAATGAAATCTTTCTTTGGAGGAATTCTCTTGAAATTCTTATTCAATCTTTATTTCTCTTAATTAATCAAGTCCTTTAATTAAATTAAATTGTACCTACTTAGAAAATTATTCTAATGTTCCTCCAAGTGTCACAAACTCTCTTGTTCTTTCCTTAAGTTCAAAATTTGTTCTAAGTTATATAATAAAGTCTTGTTCTTTATACTTCCCATTTTATGAACTCCTAATGAATCTCTAATTTTCTAATTAACTAAGTCTCCACCTTAAGACTACACTTTTGCCATTTTCACCTTAGGAGGCCGTGAGCCTCAAGGGAATTAGGGGTTTGAAATTTTTATTATTCCATTAATTATTATATACTTGATTAGTTATTTCTCCACCTTGTTACAAAATTTTAACCATGAACATCCTAATGGAGGGGTTATGGCCGTGAGCCTCATTTAAGGAGAGAAAGGAATCCTTGCTTCCTAACCACATTTCCAATTCATCAAAAATCAATTCAAGATCATCAATACACATAAATACAACCAAATAAATTCATACAAATCAATTAACACATAGGTCATTAGAAAAATCATACAATCAAGAGAGTAACCCTAACATGGTTTCCTCAAAATCAACATACAAACAAGCTTCCCATTACCAATAGAGGTTGAAGTGGATAATCTCCCTCTTGCCAAGAGAAATAACAAGGAAAACAAACTCCTTTTTCTTTGGAAATTTCGTCCTCCACCTTCAAGAAACCCTAAGGACATCAAACTCACAAGAATCACAACAAAAGCGTGAAAAAGGCATCCATGATCACCAAAGTGATCATGGATCATGAAAATGAGATAAAAAAAATAAGAAAGTTATGAACTTTTACCTTAAAGTCTCCAACTTTAAAGCTTGATGGAAGAAAACGAAAATAATGGATTTTGGTGATGGTCACAAAAGAGAAAATGTTCTAGGTGATGAGAGATGATAGGGAATGAGGTTGGTTTAATGAAAAAGCTTGGATGGCCAACAATGGTGGTCTTGGTCGTGGAAGGGAGGAGAAAATGGAGAGGAAAGTTGAGTTCTTTGTAGGTGATCTCAACAAGAAAAGAAAAGCTTCAAGGGAGATATAGATTCAAGCAAGATGGTTGCTTGAAATCAAGTAACAATGGAGGAGGAAGAATGGTGTAGGTGCCATGGAAGAAAAAGAGAGAAGGAGGAGAAAATGCTTGAGAGAAAAAGTGTAGAGAGAGAAAGTGATAACTTTTCTTTTGGTGAGATTAAAATTAGAATGAATAAGGTGATAAGTGAAAAGCATAATTTTGGGCTCCAAAATTGGCTCATTGCCATGGAGAGGTGAGAATGAGAAGAGGGAAAATTTACTTCATGCATGCTTGGGAAGTTGCTAGGAAGCTTCCTCTAAAGCTTCTTCAAGAAACCAAAAACTAACTTTTTGAAAAGTCAATGGTGATATCATGGTAATGTCATTAAAGTGAACATTCCAGAACACTTATATTTTACTACAAGCTATTATCTAATGGACAAAAGTTACAGTTAACAGCAATCAATATTTATTGTCTAACGGATAATAAATTATACAATGATTTTTATTTATCAGATAAAAATCTCGAAAAAAAGTAAACTTCGTAAATGGTGCCTGACCTCGGGTTTAGTAAGATTCCCCATCAACGTTTCCATAGTTCAAGGTTTACCAGCCTCAGAAAAAATATTTCATTTTCACGGCTCCGCTCAGTGTGTACGTAACACGAGAAATATATTAAAATATTCAACATTTCTGAAAAATTTCACAAAAATCACAATATTATAAAATGACTATTTATCATGAAATTATCAATTTTCGGGATATTACAACTCTCCCCTTTTAAAAAAAATTCATCCTCGAAATTTTCATACTTTAGAATAGTTGCGGATGTTGCTCATTCATTTCGTCCTCTAACTCCCACGTTGCATCTCCGGTTGTGTCATTTTAGATTACTTTTACGAACGAGATCTCCTTCCCTCTGAGTTGCTTTACTCTCTTATCCTCAATCCTTACAGGAGTTGTCTCATAGATTAAGTTCTCTTTCAATTGTACTGTGTCTTGTGCTATGACATGACTCAGGTCAGGAATATATTTTCGTAATTGTGACACATGGAAAATATTGTGAAGGTTAGAAAGAAAAGGTGGTAAGGCTATTTGGCAAGCTACTGGACCTATCCGGCGAAGAATTTGGTAAGATCAAAGGAATTTGGAAGTAAGTTTTCTAGATTTCAGAACTCGGCCGACCTCAGTCGTAGGCGTTACTTTCAAAAACACATGCTCGCCTTCCTTAAACTCAAGAGGCTTTTTTCTTTTGTCGGCATAGCTCTTCAGTCGACTCTGAACCGTCCTCATCTTTTCCTAAATCATTTTGACCTTCTCAGTCGTTTGTTGTATAAGATTAGGTTCAATAGTAAGGCACTCGCCATCTTGGTACCAACACAAAAGTGTTTTGCACCGTCGTCCATATAGAGTTTCATAGAGTGTCATCCCTATGTTCGAATGAAAACTGTTGTTGTAGGTGAACTCTACCAGTGGTAAAACTTCATCCCAACTTCCAGTTTGTTCCAAAGCGCAAGCTCTGAGCAAATCCTCCAATGATTGAATCATTTTTTTCAATTGATTATCGGTTTGAGGATGTTAAGTAGAACTTAACCGAAGTTTAGTCCCCAACGCTTCTTACAAACTTTGCCAAAACTTTGATGTGAACCTTGGATCTCTATCAGAAATGATACTGGTAGGTACACCATGCAGCCTAACGATCTCACCAATATACAACTGAGTTAACTTTTCTATGTTGTACCTTATGTTGATTGGTAAGAAATGTGCTGATTTTGTGAGTCGATCAACGATTACCCATATTGAATCATAACTGTTTCTGGTCTTTGGCAATCCAACTACAAAGTCCATCGCAATGCTATTCCACTTTCATTCGAGAATAGTTATGGGTTGTAATATTACAGAAGGTCTTTGGTGTTCAACCTTTGCTTTCTGGCAAACCAGACAAGACGACATACATCTAGCAATGTTGTTCTTCATTCCGTGCCACCAAAACAACCATTTTAGATCTTGGTACATTTTGCTTATTCCCGGATGCATACTCAATTGGCTCACGTGAGCATGTTCGAGAATATACTTCCTAAGCTCTTGATCTTTGGGTGCATAAACTCTACTTCTGAATCTTAGGATTCTATCAGTTCCTTCCTCTATGGTTGTCACACCGCCTTGCTTCATTAATTCCCTTTCTTCTTGCAAAAACTTGTTAACTTTTTGTTTCTCTCGAACGTCTTCCATTAAGTCATTTGAGATAGTAACCATGTTCATATAAATCTTCCCTGGTGCCAATTCCACAAAGGACCATACGTCCCTGAATTACTCTATCAAATCATTTTCCTTGACCATCATAGCAGAGATACTGAGCATCTTCCTACTTAAAGCGTCTGCCACGACGTTTGCCTTTACAAGGTGATACAAAAGTTGAAAATCATAATCTTTCAGAAATTCCAACCACCTTTGTTGTCTCATATTCAACTTCTTTTGGTCATACAGGTACTTCAAGCTCTTGTGGTCGCTAAAGACGTTGAATGTCGCCCCATAAAGAAAATGCCTCCATATCGTCAAAGCGAATACCACAACCGCTAATTGCAGGTCATGTGTTGGGCAGTTCTTCTCATGCACCCGCAACTATCTCGAATCATAAGCCACCACTTTTCTATTTTGCATAAGCACACATCCTAGTCCTTGGTATGAAGCATCGCAATACATTTCGAAGAGTTCACTCGGATTAGGTAGAACTAACATTGGTGAAGTAGTTTGGCTTGATTCTTTCTCGTGAGCTGAGTGAGAGGCCCTACAATCTTGGAGAATCCCTCAATGAATCTCCGATAATATTCAGCTAGTCCCACAAAGCTTCGAATTTTTGTCACTATATTTGGCCTTTCCATTGTATAATTACTTTCGCCTTTGACAGGTCTACTGCAATCCCTTCATTCGAGATTACTTAGCCTAAAAACTTGACCTATTCTAGCCAGAATTCACACTTTGACAGCTTAGCATATAACTTCTTCTCCTTCAGAATCTAGGGAACTATACTGTGGTGTTCAACATGATCCTCCTGATTTTGAGAGTAGATCAAAATGTCGTCAATGAAGACAACAATGAATATGTCTAAGTAAGGATGAAAGATCATATTCATATAATCTATGAATATGGAAGGAGCATTCGTCACTCCAAACAACATCACAAGATATTCGTAATGACCATAACTGGTATGAAAAGTCGTCTTGGGAATATCTTCCACCTTTACTCAAATCTGACGGTGGCCCGATCGCAGATCGATCTTTAAGATCACTGCTGCTCCTTTCAGTTGATCCATCAAGACATCTATCCTCGGAAGTGGATACTTATTCTTGATTATGACCTTATTCAGCTGGCGATAGTCCACACACAATCGTGAAGTCCCATCCTTCTTTTTGACTGGCAACACTGGTGCTCCCCATGGCGATACACTAGGTCTAACAAACTACTTTTCCAAGAGTTCTTCTAACTGCTTCTTGAGCTTAACCAATTCTGACGGTGACATCCTGTAGGGTGCTATAGAAACAGGACCAGATCCAGGCACAAGATAAATGGTGAACTCTATCTCCCATTCCGGTAGTAAACTAGGTACATCATCAGGAAAGACTTCGGAAAACTCATTAACCACTGGAATTGCATTCACATCTACCTCGCCCTCAACTTTTAAGGAAGATAATAACATATATCCTTAAGCTTCTTCTTTCAAGAAAGCTTGAACTTGGTTGACCGTCAAAAATCTAGAATTCTCATCCATAGGAAAAACTATGGTCTTACTAGAACAGTCTAACTGGATATGGTTAGAAGACAACTAATCCATTCCTAAAATCACGTCTAATTAGGAAAGAGGTAAATAGATTAAATCAGCAGAAAAGATTCAACCTTCAACAATTAAAGGATAATCTAAACAAACTTTAGTGGTAACAACATGTTTAACTGTAGGGGTAGAAACAGTCAGATTAATAGATAAGGAAGACACAGGTAAACTAAGTCGTCGTACACAATCATAAGAAATGAAAGAGTGGGTTGTCCCAGAGTCAAACAGTACAGTCAAAAGATTACCTCCTATGGTATCCTTTCCTTGGATCAAATCTTCAGATTTGGAGGCTTCCACTCCACTCATGGTATAGACTCGACCTGTTGCTTGCGGTTTTACAGCTATTGCAGTGTTGACCGAAGGCTTTGCCTTAGCTTGGTTGCAGTCAAGAGATATGCCCAGACTTTCCGCATCGAAAACAAATGATTCCTTTGATGGTGCAATCCCTTATTAAGTGATCCTTCCAGCACTTCATACACTTTGGCGTAGACGCCACATTCTAACCAGTTTGATTTCCACCAAAACCTCCGTTAAGACCTCCGCAAGGTGACTGTATCTGATTTCTCGGTGGTCAAGAATATGGTTTCTTCTGATAGTGGTTTGCATTGTTGCCACCTCCTCTTTGGAACTTAGTAAGTCCAAAGTTACGGTTCCTCATGTCCCGTGCCTGATCTAGATCTTCCACTTGGCGATACGTACCCAACAGCTCTGAAAACTAATTGATCTTTAAGGTTATGACTGCCCTTTTCACGTCATGCCTTAATCCTTCTTCAAATTTTTGACACTTTCACACCTCATTCCACTAGTGTTGGAAATACACTGAAAATTTGGACAAGCTCTCGAGTCTCGCAGCATACTTGTTGACAGTCATGTTTCCTTGTCTCAAATTGAGGAACTCCATCTCTTTTGCATGTCTTGCACTTGTTGGGAAATACTTATCCAAGAATCTATCCTTGAATACTTCTCAGGTGATTACTCGACCTTCAACTTATAATAGTCTTTGTGCTCTGTTCAACTATTCTTTTGCGTCTCTGATAAGCATAAAAGTAGCATAAGTTACTTTCTTGTCATCCACACAGTTCATGCCTCTAAAAATTTTCTCCAGCTCCTTGATCCAAAGACTAGCCTTCTCTGGATCAAATTCCCTCTTAAACTGAGGAGAGTTGTTACGATGGAACTTCGACAGATTTTGAGTATCAGCAGATGCTTCCAACTGTTGTGCAGCTCTTTCCTGCTGTTGAGCAGCTCTTTTAGTTTGTTGTGCGATAACGTCTGACATTCGTTGCATGGCTTCAACAAGTGCAGCAATACCTCCACCGTGTGCCATTTTACTTTTTCGGAGTTAACTGAACAAAACATAAGGAAGAATTAGATGTATCCTTTTGGAATACCAAACACAGAGAATCACATAGCACAAACAATACAGACCTAACCACAAAGACCTAAAAGAAAACTTAAACCAAAGCTCTGATACTAAACTAGTGTAATGCCCCTTTTTTTAGGAAGGATCGTCACACCAAAAAGGACAATACGAAAAATAAATCATAAACTAAGACTCGGTTCATTTGCATATCGATAAGCCTGTTTAGCTATAATCGTGTAAATAGTTTGGCGAATTCTTTTTTTTTTCTTTTTGTAAGAAAATGATAAAACATTATTACAGCAGAATCAACATAAGAAATAAATCATATATATAGAAAAATAAATCATAAACTAAGACCCGGTTCATTTACATATCGATAAGCCTTTTTAGTTGTAATCGTGTAAATAGTTTGGCGATTTCTTTTTTTTTTCTTTTTGTAAGAAAATGATAAAACATTATTACAAATGAGAATCAACATAAGAAATAAATCATATATATATATATATATATATATATATATATATATATATATATATATATATATATATATACACACTTAAAGCATAGCTTTCTCATTTTTCTATCTTATTTTCGTGATCCATGGTCACTTTGGTGAACATGAATGCCTTTTTCAAGCTTTGATTGTGATTCTTATGAGTTTGATGTCCTTAGGGTTTCTTGAAGGTGGAGGACGAAATTCCCAAAGAAAAAGAAGCTTGTTTTCCTTGTTATTTCTCTTGGTAAGAGGGAGATTATCTACTTCAACCTCTATTGGTAGTGGGAAGCTTGTTTGTATGTTGATTTTAAGGAACCCATGTTAGGGTTACTCTCTTGATTGTATGATTTTTCTAATGACCTATGTGTTAATTGACTTGTATGAATTTATTTCGTTGTATTTATGTGTATTGATGATCTTGGATTGATTTTGATGGATTGGAAATGTGGTTAGGAAGCAAGGATTCCTTGCTCTCCTTAAATGAGGCTCACGGCCATAACCCCTCCATTAGAGTGTTCATGGTTAAAATTTTGTAAGAAGGTGGAGAAATAACTAATCAAGTGTATAATAATTAATGGAATAATGAAAATTTCAAACTCCTAATTCCCTTGAGGCTCATGGCCTTCCAAGGTGAAAATGACAAAAGTGTAGTCTTAAGGTGGAGACTTAGTTAATTAGAAAATTAGAGATTCATTAGGAGTTCATAAAATGGGAAGTATAAAGAACAAGACTTTATTATGTAACTTAGAACAAATTTTGAACTTAAGGAAAGAACAAGGGAGTTTGTGAGACTTGGAGGAACATTAGAATAATTTTCTAAGTAAGTACAATTTAATTTAATTAAAGGACTTGATTAATTAAGAAAAATAAAGATTGAATAAGAATTTCAAGAGAATTCCTTTAGAGAAAGATTTCATTAGAAATGTTAAGTTAATATGAAATTCCATAATGAACCTTAAAAAGTGTATTATCACCTCTGAGAATTTAATGATATGTTATTGTGGGTCCATGAGTAAGACCAAAATTATGTTGATGTTTAACTTGGCCAAATTGTGGCATGCTATGAGATGAGTATATCACTGTTGAATATACATGAATATGCATTGAGTCGACATGTATTGTGAAAGTTCGATGGACTCTGTTGTAAGGCTATATGCCTAGGAGATTGAATCACACCTTATTGCGGGTGCGAATAGACTTGTGTAGGTCATATTGTTGACCTTGGGGGCGTCTGGGTGCAGGTGTTCCACGAACGGATAGTTGGTAGCTCCTCTGGGTCATGGGATAGACCGATGCAAACGCATTGACAATCCAAACCGAGACACTGTCCTATATCACGATCCTGTGAGAATGCCGCTGTATAAAGCCTTGTTGCGCAAATTATGAATTTTCTGGAAAAGCACTCGATTTTATGGCTGATGAGATACTGGCATGTCTCTTTGATCATTCTCTCTGATGTTTGTGTCTAGCTCCATGGAGTAGGATTTGTACTACTAAATGTTGAATTTTTGTACCACGTGCACGTGCATAGTGAGTCAACATATTATTTGGCATTTACCTATATAATGATGGATCTGTTGTTTTATTGATGTTATAACTGCCTGAAATTGTTAAGTTGTCTATTATTAGAATCTGGATGTTGATTATTATTTCTGTTATGCTATGTGATGTCTTGCGCTGTTCTATTTCTTTACTGCCATAATTGGTATTGAATGTAGGATGTCCCACCTCTTCTCTATATTTCTGTTATTATGTTTATTTATATGCTTCTCTGAAGACATTGGTGAAGAAAGAGAAGTGCACGAATTCCCCGACTTTTGGCCTGACTTGGATTAGCACTTATTAAAGCATGACGTCCCGTCCACGTGGCTTTTTGGGGTATGTTAGGTTAACATTTCATGGAGGTCCGGACTACTGGCACATCAACTTGCGTACGGATCGCTGCATCTAGCACGGAGACGTGACAGTGTCTCTGGCTTGGGGTCGTTATGACCCACTTATTTTTAATTTCACTGCAAATGTTCATTTAGAGTTTTACTTACCTGTTCGTGATATATGGAGTGATCTTCACTACACCCCCACAAGAGGACTCGTTTTTATCCTCTGCTCGTGCCCCTGCTCGTAACTCGGTTGCTCCGATGAGGATTTTCTCTAACGATGAAAACCCCGAGGAGGACCCAGCCACCGTTCCTTCTCGCTAGCTTTAGGGGCTGACATTGTTGATAGCCACTGATGGTTATCTGTGAATTTTTGAGGGCCTGATATTTTGTCTACACGATTACAACTAAACAAGCTTATCGATATATAAATGAACCGGGTCTTAGTTTATGATTTATTTTCCGCATTGTCCTTTTTGGTGTGGCATTCCCTCCTAAAAAATTGGCGTTGCATTGTTCGCTTAGTAATTTCTTTCCTGTTGTGCTTTTGAATTCATACATGTTTGTTACGTGATGCTTCAGGTAAAATGAACATGAGTACAACACTATGATTTGACCATCCAATGGTAATCCCTTGATGAACATTTCAGATTGAAATGAATTTAGAAATTCCAATTGATGGAGGAAATGATATTCCAATGGATAATCCAAAAACAAGAAGTACTCAAGCAAAAAAGAGATAGAGGTGAGTATTTCGAAGAAAGCACGGAAGAAGAGCATAAAAGTAAGTTTAGTTGCATAAGTTTTTTCGAGAAAGTGCATGGTTTAAGGAAATCTCATTTCTACTAAGAGACCTTTCAAAGATACATCTATTTGTCTCTTAAGAAAATTCCAAGTCCTTGGTTTGAGAACTTTCACAAAATTCTAGGTTCATAACCTAATAATGGTGTCAAAAAGAATTCTAAGTCCTTGACTTGATTGCTTTACAACATTCCAGGTCCATGCCCTGATGAGGTTTCCAAAATAGGAGGAAAAAAAGAGAAAGAAAAAATATTAAAAAAATAAAAAAGAAAAAAAGAAGAAAAAAAGGAAAAAAAGAGAAGAGAAAGAAATGAAAAAGAGCAAGTCAAGAAGATTTCAAGTCAACCGAAGGGTCTGATGAAGAAAAACACGTGAGCAAGAGTTTGATTGGTCAAAGCTTTCCAGGATCATCGTTGGTTTAGAAAACTTTTAATAAATGAATAAAAAAATAAAAAATAAAAAGAGAAAAGAAAAGAGAGAAAATAAAATTTTAATTTCCTGTCATTTACTTTGGAGCGCATCGGCTCATGTCATTTACCTTTTTAGCGCATCGGCATGCTTTTTAATTTCTTGTCATTTACCTTTGAGTGCATTGGCTCCTTACATTTTAAATTCTTTTGAGCGCATCAGCTCCATGCAATTTAAATTCCTGTCATTTTTTTAGCGCATCGGCTCCTGTCATTTCCTTATAAGCGCATCGGCTCTATGCATTTTAATTTCTTGTCATTTACCTTTGAGCGTATCGGCTCTTTGCATTTTAGTTTTTTGTCATTTCTTTTGAACGCATCGGCTCCATGCATTTTATATTCCGCTTATTTACTTTTGAGTGCATCGGCTCCTGTCATTTCCTTTTGAGTGCATAGGCTCTATACATTTTAAATTCCTGTCATTTACTTTTGAGCCATCGGCTCCTGTCATTTACCTTTTGAGCGCATCGGCTCCATGTATTTTAATTTCTTTGAGCGCATCAGCTCACTGCATTTTAATTTCTTTAAACATATTGGCTCTTCGCAATCCTGTCATTTACCTGTTGAGTGCATTGACTCCATGCATTTTAGTTTCTGTCAATTCTGTTGAGCATATCGGCTCCATGCATTTTAATTTCTTGTCATTTACTTTTGAACGCATCGGTTACATGTATTTTAAATTTTTGTCATTTCTTTTGAACGCATCGGCTCCATGCATTTTGATTTCTTTGAGCGCATCAGCTCCTTACATTTTAATTTCTTTGAGTGCATTATCTCTTCGCATTTTATTATTCTCGCTTTGTTTTGCATTTATCATCTTATGAATTGCTGGACAAAATTGGGGTTCATATATTTACTCGTTTCTTATGACGATAATATGAAAAACTACGATTTTTCTTTTTATCTAATAAGAAACAAGTAAAGATGAGCAACTATAAACACTCAATTTTGACCAAACTTAAAAAAAAAAAAGATAACCCTAATGTTTCCTTACAAATATAGAAGCAAGCAAAAAAAAAAAAGGAGGCAACCAATGAAAATACTCTACCCCCACTGCACTTTATCTTCTTCCTCCCTTCACTCTCCATTACCATCTTCACTTCCACAACCATCCCTTGCAACCACACCCCTCCACCTTCAATCTCCACTATCTCAAATATTATCTTCCTTATAGTAACACCTTCTAAGCCACCATTATCATCTTCCTCACAACCACACCCCACGACTATCACCTTCAACAATCATCATCTCTCATCTACCACCTTCACTCACCACACCACTAACACCGAGCATCCAACCTCATTTATCTTCAACCTCTAACCACCTTTAAACTCACCTCCATCCTCACCATCTTCACCCTCACCATCTCATCACTCTACCACCATCACCATCACTCATCGCCACCATCAACCCATAATCACCATAAACCCTCCAACCGTGACCACCTCCACCCTCCATCTTCACCACCAACCTCCCATGCACCACCACGTCGATGAACCCGCAAAACTTACAATTTTTACGGTTCATTGTGTGTATTTTTCATTCTTTTTAATCTTTTTAATTGGGTTTGTTCTTGAGTTTTGTTATATTTTTAGTATTTTAAATTGTGTTGTAATTATGTATTTTTATGTATTTTTATTAGGTAAATGCAAAGGATCGAAGAATGGATGTGATTGCATAGAAGATTTTCTAAAAAAAAAACCAGCAATCAGAATGCAGATCAGTAGCACGACGTCAAGAAAGTATTGTAGCAGTGCATCGTAGCATCACAAAGTTACTGTAGCGATTCTTCGTAGCATCAGTAGCATCACTTGAAAATTATCTGCAGTGCGATTCGCGTGCATATGCACGATAACCTCAAATTTTCTATAAATTCGACGAGAATGCGAGAGAGGAAGAAGCGTCCGGGGGGAGAGAAATTCTCTCTCTCTGTTCCGCTTTGTTCTTTTTCTTTTCTTTTATTTTCTTCTTTCTCATGTGTAATTAATTTTCATCTAGCTTGGGTGAAAGAGTGAAGCTTTTAGTAATAAATTGAGGTTAGATTTATTTCTTTCTTGTGCTTTAAGTGATATATTTTTATATGACTTTTATATGTATTGTATATTATTTCCAATTAATTTAGATACTCTTCTTGTATAATGAATATCTTGATCCATTGTAGACAATAGGATTGGCACATTGGATGCTTTTGACGATTTACAAGTATTAGTAGATAATTATTGGAACAATAATATGATTACATGATTGAACTTTGAAAGTTAAATCTTCCGATTGGAATCTTCAATATGCATGATTTCAATTGAGTTATAAAATGAAATAATCTTATTCTTAATTTATTACCAAGAGTGGATCTCATAACCCAAGTAAATCCTTTTCATTTGTAAACAACTTTTATCACCTTTAATCTCGTGACACATCTTCTCTTTACCTCAATTAATTAGTTTCCCTTCATCAATTCCCTGTGGATCGACCTCGGACTCCCGAGAATTTATTACTTGAGACAACCTACACTTGGGTTAAAACTTTTAATTATAATTAAATCCCATCAAGTTTTTGGCGCCGTTGCCGGGGACTTGATTTGAAGTTCTAATATATTGAGGTTTTCTTTTCTGTAAATAAATTTCACTCTCAGTTATATTCTTCATCTACTCTTTTCATTTTTATTTATCTATTTAATAACACACTAACTAGTATTATTTTTTTTTGTGAATAGTAATATAAATAATAATGTAAATAGTATGAATAGTAATATGAATAGTAATATAAATAGTAAATAGTAAATAATAAATAGTAAATAGTGAATAGTAAATAGTGAATAGTGAATAGTAAAAAAATAAAAAAAATTTAACCTTTTGTATATATTAACTCAAATGGGGGTAATTCTCTTTTATTTTCTTGTCCAAATGGGGTTAATTCTTCCTTTTATTTTTACGCACTAACTTCGGTGGGGTAACTCTCCTTTTACTTTCTTGTAATTTACTTTTTGCATTTTTTTTTATTTGGTGGCTGGTTTATTACCTCATCCTTTTTACTATTTAACTAGCCGTACAGTATACCGCTTTATTTTTATTTATTTATTTTATTTTTCTGCAATATAACTTTTAAATTAATGCATTTATTTTTCTCAATCTAACTTTTAAATTACATCATTTATTTTTCTGCAATCTAACTTTTAAATTATGTCATTTTTATTTTTTTTACTTTTGGGTGGCTGGTTTATACCACATCCTACTTAATATTTAACAACCGGTGTCTACCGCCTACTTGTATATTATTTTTATTTTTATTTTACGTCACTTATTTATGCTTAATTGGTATCGATTCAAATTGATCGTTTGGTTAAAATTAATCCTAGTACTTTATATATTGATTTATTTGAATCACAATCACACACAATTAACACAATGGCAGAATTTGAAAGTATACATGATGAACAAGGAAATCAACCATTGCAAACTATGCGTGTATAGTTGTATCCACCTCGAAATTCTAGTCCATCATGTTTTATCTTTCTAATAACTGCTAATAATTTTAGATTTAAGTCGGGTATGATTTCTTTACTTCCAAATTTTCATGGTTTAGAATATGAAAGTCCATATTTTCATCTAAAAGAATTTGAAGAAATCTGTATTGCTTTCAATGATCAAAATTGCACGGAAGAGATTGTTATGTTTAAACTGTTTCCTTTTTCTTTGAAAGATAAAGCAAAAACTTGGTTTAACACTTTGAAACCAAGATCAATTGGCACATGGCAAGAAATGCAAAGTGAGTTTTTAAAGAAATTTTTTCCAACACATAAAACTAATGCTTTGAAAAGACAAATTCAAAATTTTTCCCAAAATTCAAATGAAGCGTACTTTCAATGTTGGGAACGTTTTAAAGATTTGTTAAATTCTTGCCCACATCATGGTTTTGAAAAATGGTGAACTATAAGCTTCTTTTATGAAGGTTTAACACCTGAAACTAAACAATTTGTGGAAACGATGTGTAATGGTGAGTTTCTTGATAAAGAACCTGAAGATGCTTTAGATTATTTAAATCATTTGGCTGAAAATTCTCAATCTTGGTATGAAACTAATCCTTTTGAAAATTCAATTAGATATAACCTTGCAAATGCAGGAAAAGGAAAATATCATCTTAGTCAAGAAGAAGATCTAAATGCAAGGTATGCTAGTTTGGCTAGAAGGATTGAAGCTATGGAATTAAGAAAAGCAAAAGAAATCAAATCTGTGCAAAATGAAGAAATTTGTGATACATACAATCCGGGATGGAGAAATCATCCTAACTTCAGCTGGAGGAACAATACTCAGACACAATTCATGCAACCACCACCTCCTCAAGCACAACAGGATTCTCAAAATTCTCAAGGATATGCACCTTATGTCCATCATATTGGAAAAATCTTGAAAGAACTTTGCATGCATTCATAGAAAAGCAAGAGGTCATCAATAAACAAACCACTCAAACCATGATTGACATAAAAGACACTCTTGCTAAACTTGCTTCTGCATTCACCATTCACGAAAAAGAAAAATTTTCTTCTCAACCTCAACTAAATCCCAAAGATGTTGTTGAAGAAAGTAAGGAGATAAAGAGCCTAGTGTCTAGAATGATGAACTCCTTGAGTGTGAATGAGCTAGAAGATGTGAAAAAGAATCAAGATAGTAGTAATGTCGAGTTACCCAAGGAACCTGAGGTGACAAAGAATCCTGTTAAGCAAGAACATAACGACAAGGGTCACCAAACATACATGATTGACTCAATCATAGAGAAGGAACTTTCTACAACCTTTGAACCCCTTGAGAATCTTCTTGTTAATTCTGAGTTTAATTTTATCAGTAATCCATCTAATGTATTTGATAATTGCACTAACTTTTATTTAACTCAGGATCATGACACTCGGGGATGGCATCCAAAGTTTAAGAAGTTGTTTAATAAAGGTTGGAGTTTTCCTGATAAAAAATGTGGTCGTCCCCTAGTCTATTCTCATGAAATTAAATTGGAGGAAGGTAAATGGTCAGCAGTTGAAGCCATAACTTGAGTTAAAAGATCCAGATGTAGTCGAGACTTTGGTAGAAGATTCTGTCTACCAAAGCTAAGGTAAGTTTTTAGTATTTTGTTTGTATTTTTATTGAGTCGGCTTAAGTGCCTCCCAGATTTCGGAGCCTTTGTATGGGGATGTAAATAGTGTCGGCCAACAAAAAAATTTAAAAAAAAGAAAAAAATAGAAGGAAACAGTGAAGGAAGCAACATGAAACGCAAGCCAGATTTGATACGTCATCTACAACTTTTCTTTATCTTTGGTACTTTGTTTCTATTTAAATTTGCGTCGGATTTCTCCAACAGGTACTATTTTCTATCCTTACTCATCTATATTTTAACATTGCGGATAATGTTGTGATCTAGTTGGGGGGGAAGGATTGTTTTTTTTAAAAAAAAAAATTAGGGAAGTATGATATGATTTTCATGAACTTGCTAAACCAATAAATATTGGCCGAGTAAGGAGTAACTTAACTTCTGAGACGCATTTAAATTGGGAGGTATGTTTAGTGAGATGACTGTCAGAAACCTATAACAAAACCAATTAAGGATGGCAGAGTAAGGGGTAAATTTTGCCGAAGAGGTAATTTTACTTTTGAGATGCATCATAGTTGAAAAAAAAAATGTTTTAGAAGTAGTAAAAAGCATATCTTGGGTCATAGCATAAATTTTCTTCTTTCTTAAAAATCACATGCTTGGATTTGAATGTTAAATTGGTGAATTGAGAATGATAGAAATATGCCTTGTGAGATTTTGAGCCTATTGATGAATGGATTGAACACTTGTACCATTCTCTTCTTTCTTGTGTGATTTTCACTCGTGAAATTGTTACTCTAGAACTTGCTTTGATTCTTTTTGAGGCTACATTTTCACATGCATACATAAATATGATTGAGGCATTTTAAAATAGCTACTTTGACTAAATAGCCATTCTTGTATATTTTCTCTTGTATAACCCCTTTGAGCCTACTTGGCCAGTTCTTGTTTTTAGCTTATTACGTGCCCTAAAAAAAACATGTTTTTACCTGACCTTAGGGAATAAGAGAGCATTGACTTTGTTCTTAAACAAGTGTGGGTGTGTGTGTGTGTGCGTAAAAAAAAAATAAAAATAAAAAAAAAGAAAAAAAAAGAGAAGAAAGAAAAAGAAAAGAAAAAGCTGATCATCGATATACTATGTGACATATCCATATTTAGAATAAAGATAGATGCTTGGAAATAACAGGAAGAGAAGGAGAAGGTTTATGCCTAAAAATGAATTCAACTCATCAATTTAGGGATTAATTTTCAACAAAACATTAGTCAGATATTGGTCATTGTCCTTATTGATGAATATTCTCAAATATCTTTTCCACTCTAACTGTACCATAATGCTCTTTTATTCTCTTTGGTATTTATCTTCTCATGTCTATATTATCCATTTTCCTTTACCATGACCCTGTTACAACCTTGAATAAAGTCCTCTTGATTTTTGTGTGCATGTGTTCTAAGTAGTGGAGAAGTAGAAGATAAGCAAGCTTATGGTAGTGAAATTTTTCATGGGTTGAATTGAGTGAAATATCTACCATTTTAAATACTAGAGGGATTGAGAGTAAATCCTGTGAGGATCTTTCCTTCTTGATTCATTCTTTTTAACTGAAGTTTCCTTGTTTGATGGTTTGAGATGTGAAGAAATATTAAAAAAAAATGCTTTGTTCCCTTGAATGACTAGTTGCTCTTCTTGTTAAATTTTTTTAAGTTTTTAGCTTTTTAGTTCAGTGTTATTTCCTAGCTTTGGTCTTATATATTTTGCTCAGGAGTGCAAAAGCTCAAGTGTGGGGGTGTGATGAACCTGCAAAACTTACAATTTTTACGGTTCATTGTGTGTATTTTTCATTCTTTTTAATCTTTTTAATTGGGTTTGTTCTTGAGTTTTGTTATATTTTTAGTATTTTAAATTGTGTTGTAATTATGTATTTTTGTGTATTTTTATTAGGTAAATGCAAAGGATCGAAGAATGGATGTGATTGCATAGAAGATTTTCTAAAAAAAAAAAACCAGGTACTGTAGCGGCACTATAGCACGACATCAAAAAGTAATCAGTAAGCAGTCTTGTAGTATCACGAAGTTCTTGTAGCGATTCTTGTAAGCATCAGTAGCATCACTTGAAAATTACTGTACAGGTTACTGTGCATATGCACAGTAACCTCAAATTTTCTATAAATTCGACAGAATGTAGAGAGGAAGAGCGTCCCGGGGGGGAGAGAAATTCTCTCTCTCTGTTGTTTCGTTTTGTTCTTTTTCTTTTCTTTTATTTTCTTCTTTCTCATGTGTAATTAATTTTCATCTAGCTTGGGTGAAAGAGTGAAGCTTTTAGTAATAAATTGAGGTTAGATTTATTTCTTTCTTGTGCTTTAAGTGATATATTTTTATATGACTTTTATATGTATTGTATATTGTTTCCAATTAATTTAGATACTTTCTTCAGTATAATGAATATCTTGATCCATTGTAGACAATAAGATTGCGCATTGGATGCTTTTGACGATTTACAAGTATTAGTAGATAATTATTGGAACCATAATATGATTACATGATTGAACTTTGAAAGTTAAATCTTCCGATTGGAATCTTCAATATGCATGATTTCAATTGAGTTATAAAATGAAATAATCTTATTCTTAATTTATTACCAAGAGTGGATCTCCTAACCCAAGCAAATCCTTTTCATTTGTAAACAACTTTTATCACCTTTAATCTCGTGACACATCTTCTCTTTTACCTCAATTAATTAGTTTCCTTCATCAATTCCTGTGGATCGACTTGACTCCCGAAATTTATTACTTGGCACAACCTACACTGGGTTAAAACTTTTAATTATAATTAAATCTCATCAAGTTTTTGGCGCCGTTCTTGAGGACTTGATTTGAAGTTCTAATATATTGAGGTTCTCTTTTCTGTAAATAAATTTCACTCTCAAGTATATTCTTCATCTACTCTTTTCATTTTAATTTATCTATTTAATAACACACTAACTAGTATTATTTTTTTGTGAATAGTAATATAAATAATACGTAAATAGTATGAATAGTAATATGAATAGTAACATAAATAGTAAATAGTAAATAGTAAATAATGAATAGTGAATAGTAAAAAAATAAAAAAAATAAAAAAATAAAAAAATTTAACCTTTTTTATATATTAACTCAGTGGGGGGTAATTCTCCCTTTTATTTTCTTGTCCAGTGGGGTTAATTCTCCCTTTTATTTTTACGCACTAACTCAGGTGGGGTAACTCTCCCTTTTACTTTACTTGTAATTTACTTTTTGCATTTTTTTTATTTGGTGGCTGGTTTATTACCTCATCCTTTTTACTATTTAACGTACTTATACCGCCTATTTTTTATTTATTTTTTTTTTCCTGCAATCTAACTTTTAAATTTTGTCATTTATTTTTCTGCAATCTAACTTTTAAATTATGTCATTTTTATTTTTTTTACTTTTGGGTGGTTTGGTTTATACCATATCCTACTTAATATTTAACGGTATTATGTCTCACCGCTTACTTGTATATTATTTTTATTTTTATTTTATGTCACTTATTTATGCTTAACTGATATCGTGATTCAAATTGATCGTTTGGTTAAAATTAATCCTAATACTTTATATATTAATTTATTTGAATCACAATCACACACAATTAACACAATGATTGAATTTGAAAGTATACATGATGAACAAGGAAATCAACCATTGCAAACTATGCGTGCATATTTGTATCCACCTCGAAATTCTAGTCCATCATGTTTTATCTTTCCAATAACTCTAATAATTTTAGATTTAAGTCGGGTATGATTTCTTTACTTCCAAATTTTCATGGTTTAGAATATGAAAGTCCATATTTTCATCTAAAAGAATTTGAAGAAGTGTATTCAGCTTTCAATGATCAAAATTACAGAAGAGATTTATGTTTTAAACTGTTTCCTTTTTCTTTGAAAGATAAAGCAAAAACTTAGTTTAACACTTTGAAACCAAGATCAATTGGCACGTACATAAAGAAATGCAAAGTGAGTTTTTAAAGAAATTTTTTCCAACACATAAAACTAATGCTTTGAAAATACAAATTCAAAATTTTTCCCAAAATTCAAATGAAGCGTACTTTCAATGTTGGGAACGTTTTAAAGATTTGTTAAATTCTTGCCCACATCATGGTTTTGAAAAATGGCGAACTATAAGCTTCTTTTATGAAGGTTTAACACCAAACTAAACAATTTGTGGAAACGATGTGTAATGGTGAGTTTCTTGATAAAGAACCTGAAGATGCTTTAGATTATTTAAATCATTTGGCTGAAAATTCTCAATCTTGGTATGAAACTAATCCTTCTGAAAATTCAATTAGATATAACCTTGCAAATGCAGGAAAAGGAAAATATCATCTTAGTCAAGAAGAAGATCTAAATGCAAGGTATGCTAGTTTGGCTAGAAGGATTGAAGCTATGGAATTAAGAAAAGCAAAAGAAATCAAATCTGTGCAAAATGAAGAAATTTGTGATACATACAATCCGGGATGGAGAAATCATCCTAACTTCAGCTGAGGATATGTAGGAGCGAAACTCTTGTTCTGTCAAGTCAAAAATTAAATTTTTATAATTAGGTTGTTTCTTTTCTTTCTTTTTCTTAAAAAAAATAAAAAAAATAGTTATAATGTTTTTTTCAAGAGGAGTAAAATAAATATATTTGAGATTATCTAGTTTTTGTACAACTGACTTAAGGTACCGTCTTAGGACAGGTGTGTTAGGGGTGCTGTGGAATTAAGTTTCTATCTTTCCCTATCCATAACTGACTCTCAAATCTAATCTGGTTTTCAAAGACTATTTTCTAAAGATTGGTTTTCCAATTCTGTCCAAATTCAAATAAAATTGGTGGCGAGTCCATTTTCATCTTTAAAATCTTTTGAGTAGCTATTTCGCCTCGATCTCAATCACTGTTACCAAGGCTAAACCCAAGATGTGTATATACTTTATCCTTTTTTTTCTTTTTTTTTTTCAAGAAGATGAAGAAGAAAAAGAAGAAGAAGAAGAAGAAGAAGAAGAAGAAGAAGAAGAAGAAGAAGAAGAAGAAGAAGAAGAAGAAGAAGAAGAAGAAGAAAATATATACATGTTGTTGTGGATGTGGCTCACATCTGCCTCTGGTTTCACATCCAGAAATAGCTTAAACGCCTTCTATGAGTCGAGGATAAGCTTTCCATCCAATTTTCTTATAAATTGGCAAACTGGGTCTTTTAGAGTCAGATTCCTAAGACTGTAATGCTTTTGTTCCCCCTTGAAGAGATTCCACAAGTTAAGAAGTTCATAATGCACATATCCACAAGAATGCGTATCAAGAGTCAATAAGATATCATCTAATGACTCCTTACTCAGTCTGTTATTAATGAAGAAAATTTTATCTTCTCTGTTTACGGAAACCATCTCCAAAGAACGACATCACTTATTACAATTCCATCGTACACATTTGTGACAGACTTGTAATCTTGTTACTCTTCTCCTTTTAGAATATGAACTTCTACCAAGACCTGGCATGTATGAGTCAAATAAAATTGAAGAGTTACATGCTAGTCGGACCTTTGCTTCAATTATCCAGCGTACATCTTTCAGCATACCTTTGTGCATTAACAGTCTCAATCTTTCACATCTAGTTTCACAAATTTTTGTTAGAGCATTTTAAGGATGAGAAGGAAAATATTTTCTCATGTTTGAAAGAATGACATCTATTTTGAAGGGGAATGAATTAGTTATTTTGGGAAACTGAAAAAAAAAATAAACTGACTTGAGAGTCACGGAGTACCATCATCCGTCATTTAACCAGGGAGCTAAAGAACTACAAAACAAAATAAAGTCATAAAATTAGAGTAAATTTTTCTCATAACAAGGATCAGAAAGGGAAATGAGTTCTACCTTAGCAAGTTGATTTTCTAGAAATAGTTTAAGTCTTTATCCATTGACCTTAAACACATTATCATTCATAGGATTCTCAATGTCTATGGCCCCATAGGATACACATGTTTAACAATAAAAGAGTCAGCCCACCTAGATCTCAATTTTCCAGGGAATAGATGAAGACAAGAATTATAAAGCAGAACTTTTTGACCAATTTCAAAAGATTTTTTCAAAATTGATTTGTCATGAAAAGATTTTGTTCTATCTTTATAAATTTTTGAGTTTTCATATGCATCATTTCTCAATTCCTCAAGTTCATTTATTTGTAATTTGTGTAACTTGCAAGCATCATCAAGATTTGAATTGAAAGTTTTAATAGCCCAAAATGCTTTATACTCTAGTTCTACAGGCAAATGACAAGGTTTTTCATAGACTAACCGATAGGGTGACATGCCTAAAGATATTTTAAAAGTAGTACGGTAAACCCAAAGTGCATCGTTTAGTCTTAAAGACCAATTTTTACGATTTTGGTTAACCGTTTTTTTCAAAATTTGTTTAATTTTCCTATTTACTAATTCTACTTGTCCACTTGTTTGAGGGTGATAAGGGGTGGCAATTTTATAAGTAATACCATATTTCTCCATTAAAGATTCAAATGGTTTATTCCAAAAATGTGTTCCCCCATCACTGATGATAGCTGGAGGAATTACAAATCGACTCAAGACATTTTCTTTTAAAAATTTGAGAACAGTTTTATGATCATTGTGTCGACATAGAATCACCTCAATCCATTTTGAGACATAATCAACTGCAACCAAAATATACACAAATCCAAATAAGGATGGAAATGAACCCATGAAATCAATTCCCAAACAATCAAAAATTTCAATGACAAGGATAGGGTTCAGAGGCATCATATTTTTTTTTAAGAAATGGAACCTAATTTCTGACAATTTTCGCAACTTTTATAAAAGGTATGGTTATCTTTAAATAAAGTAGGCCAATAAAATCCACACTACAAGATTTTTGCAACTGTTTTCTTTGAAGAAAAGTGACCGCCACATGCTTCTGAGTGACAAAATTTAATGACACTATCTACCTCACTGTCGGGTATACATCTTCGAAAGATTTGATCAGGATAATATTTGAACAAATATGGGTCATCCCAATAAATTTTTTTTACCTCAGTCAAAATTTTTTTTTTCTGTCTTGGTATGACCACTGAGCCGGCATCTTTCCTGTTACAAGAAAATTGGCTATGTTAGCAAACCACGACATGAAATTGACAGAAAATAAAAATTCATCAGGAAAAGAATCATTGATAAGTGTGCTATTAAAAGGTGAGCCTGTTGTAAGTTTGGACAAATGATCTGCGATAATATTTTTGGCTCATTTCTTATCTTTTATTGTGATATTGAATTCTTGAAGTAACAAGATTCACCGTATCAATCTAGGTTTAACATCCTACTTAGACATTAAATATTTAACAACAACATGATCAGTGAAAACAACAGTAGAAGAACCAATTGAATAAGCTCAAAATTTGTCCAATGCAAAAATTACAGCAAGTAGTTCTTTTTCAGTAGTGGTATAATTCATTTGTGTACTATTTAAAGTTCTACTTGCGTAGCAAATTACATGAGGCTTACCTTTCTTTTGGCCTAAAACAGTGCTAACAACAAAATCACTTACATCACACATTAATTCAAAAGACAAATACTAGTCAAGGGATTGCATGATAGGAGCCGATGTCAGAAGACCAATTAATTTTTCAAAATATTTTTGACATTCTTGAGTCCAATCAAATGATGCATCTTTTATCAGAAGATTGCATAATGGTCTAGATATGGCACTAAAGTCCTTAATAAATCTTCGATAAAATCTTGCATGTCCTAAAATAGAACGAACTTCTCTGACTATTTTTGGGGAAGACAAATGAGCAATTAATTCAACTTTGACCTTATCAACTTCAATTCCTTCAGAAGATATCACATGACCTAACACGATTCTTGAGGTAACCATGTAATCACATTTTCCCAATTTAAAACAAATCTTTTTTCTTCGCATCTTTTTAGAACTTTATTCAAATTATCAAGATAATTTTCAAAAGAATTTTCAAAAACGGTCAGATCATTTATGAAAACCTATAAATAATGCTCAATCATGTCACTAAAAATACTTAACATACATATTTGAAAAGTTACCGGAGCATTACATAAGCAGAAAGACATTCTTCTATATGCAAAAATGCCAAAGAGGCACATAAAAGTAGTCTTTTCTTGATCCTCTAATGCAATTGATATTTGATTATACCCTAAATAACCATCAAGAAAATAGTAGTAGGGATGTCCTGCTACTCTTTCCAGAATTTGATCAAGAAATGGTAAGGGAAAATGATCTTTCCTAGTGGCTGCATTCAATTTTCTAAAATCAATACACATATGCTAACTGGATGAGACTCGCATAGGTATTAATTCACCTTTTTTCATTTTCAACCACTGTTATTCCAGATTTCTTAGGCACAACTTGTGTAGGGCTTACCCACTGACTATCAGAAATAGGGTAAATAATTTTAACATCAAGTAATTTAAGAACTTAAACCCTAACTACCTCTTTCATGTGTGGGTTTAATCTTCTTTGATGTTGTTGTGATGTTTTAGCATTATCCTCTAAATGTATTCTATGTGTACAAATTAATAGATTAATGCATTTTATGTCTGTGAATGTCCATCTAATTGTACTTTTATATCTTTTAAGTACTTCTATCAACATACCTTCTTGTTCTTCAATAAGGATTGATGAAATTACTACTGAAAAACTTTGTTCTTCTCCTAAAAATGTGTACTTCAACCCAGCAGGTAATGACTTTAGTTCCAGTGTGAGTACTTCTTCATGAATATTATCATTCATGGGTTTTAGTTCTTCAAATCTAGGCTTCCATCCATTGTATTCTATTGCCTGTGTACAATCAAGCAAAAAACATATTTCAGAAATATCATCATCTACTTGCGTGCCTGAATCAAATGAATTAATTAAACAAACTTCTAATGGGTCAGAAGAACTCCCTTTTAGAAGATGTTCATCTATAATGGCCTCAATCCCATCAGCTTCCTCATTTTCATCATTGACTTCATGTAGTTGCTTGCATATGTTGAAAACATTAAGCTCAAGTGTTATGTTTCCAAATGTTAGCTTCATCACTCCATTTCTGCAATTTATCAAAGCATTAGATATCGCTAAAAATGGGCGACCTAAAATAATAGGAATTGACTTAGAACTATTAACCATATGTTCAGTTTTCAAGATAATAAAATACACAAGATAAATGAATTTATCAACTTGTACTAACACATCTTTCACTATTCTTTTTGGAATTTTAATTAATCTATCAACAAGTAAAAGAGTTACAGAAGTTGATTTTAACTCACCCAGATTGAGTTATTGATAAACTGAATATAGAAGCAAATTAACACTTGCACCAAGATCAAGTAAATATTGATCAATTTTATGTTATCCAATAATGCATGAAAGTGTAAGACAACCAGGGTCTTTATGTTTCAAAACATTATTGCTTTGAATAATGGAACTTACCTATTCGTTCAAAAATTCACATTTAATTTCCTTTTAACCGTGCATAAGTCCTTCAAAAATTTAGCATAAGAAGGAACCTGTTTGATAGCATCTAACAACGAAATATTGACCTTCACTTGTTTAAAAATTTCAAAAATTTCAGTGTGGTGGTTCAATTTCCTTGGTTTGCTTAATGCTTGAGGAAATGGGGGTGGAGGAGACGATAATTTGGTTTCATTTTGGCCAGATGGCTTATCAACCTCTTCCTTATCTTGGGGATTTGATTCACCATCTTTCTCACAAGGTTCAGAAATTTATTTTTCAACAATTTTTTCATTCCTAAGAGTTATCATAGAATTGACTTGATTTATTTGTTAGTTTTCTAAACTACCCTCATTTAGACTATATTGACCTTTGGGATTCGGTTGAGATTGAGAAGGAAATTTTCCTTTCTCGTGAATGGTGAGTGCAGAAGTAAGTTTGGAAAGAGTGTCTTTTATGTCAATCATAGTTTAAGTGTTTTGTTTATTGATGGCCTCTTGTTTTTCTATGAATGCATTCAATGTTCTTTCAAGGTTTTTCGTATATGGTGGGACATAAGGTGCATATCTTTGAGAATTTTGAGAACCTTGTTGATCTTGAGGAGGCGGTGGTTGCATAAATTGTGTTTGATTATTATTCCTCCAGCTGAAGTTTGAGTGATTTCTCCATTCCGGATTGTAAGAATTTAAAAAAGAAGATGTGAATGACTTTTTAAAATTGTTCATTGCATTTACTTGTTCATGCACAATTTCTTTAAAAACAGGAATATTTGGACATTCATTTGCCGAGTGTCCTAATTCATCACAAATGCCACAAATTTCTTTATTTTGTACATATTTGACTTCTTTTACTTTCCCTAATTCTATGGATTCAACCTTTCTATCCAAACTAATGTACCTAACATTTAGATCTTCTTCTTGACTAAGATGATATTTTCTTTTACCAGCATTTGAAAGGTTGTATCTAATTGAATTTTTAGAAGGATTAGTACCTTGCCAAGATTGAGAATTTTCTGCCAAATGGTTTAAATAATCTAAAGTTTCTTCGGGTTCTTTATCAAGAAACTCACCATTACACATCATTTTCACAAATTGTTTGGTTTCAAGTGTTAAACATTCATAAAAGAAGCTTATAGTCCATCATTTTTCTAAACCATGATGTGGGCAATAATTTAACAAATCTTTAAAACGTTCTCAACTTTAAAAATATGCTTCATTTGAATTTTGGAAAAAAATTTGGATTTGTATTTTCAAAGCATTAGTTTTATGTGTTGCAAAATATTTCTTTAAAAACTCACCTTGTATTTTTTGTCATGTGCTAATTGATCTTAGTTTCAAAGCGTTAAGCTAAGTTTTTGCTTTATCTTTCAAAGAAAAAGGAAACAATTTAAGCTTAACAATCTCTTTAGTGCAATTTTGATCATTGAAAATAATACAGACTTCCTTAAAATTTTTTAGATATAAATATTGGCTTTCAGATTCTAAACCATGAAAATTAAGAAGTAAAGAAATCATACCTGACTTTAATCTAAAATTATTAGCAGTGAGTGGAAATATAAAACATGATGGACTAGAATTTCGAGGTAGTTGCAAATATGCACGCATAGTTCGCAGCGGTTGATTTTCTTGTTCATCATGTACACTTTCATTTTCGACTCGTTGTGTTTGATTTTCATGTTCAACATGTGCACCTTCAATTTCAGTCATTGTGTCAATTGTGTGTATTATAATTTAAATAAATCAATATATAAAGTACCAAGATTAATTTTAACTAAACAATCAGAATTTGAATCACGATACCAGTTAAACATAAATAAATGACGTAAAATAAAAAAAATATTCAAGTAAGCTGTATAAACCGGTCGTTATATATTAAGCAAAAATAAATGATTTAAAATAAAAAATAATAATGTACAAGTTAGTAAGTCAGAAAGTGTAAATAAATGACATAAGTAAATAAGTTAGGATGCGTAAATAAATGACAGAGATAAATAAATAAGTTAGTTAGTAAGTCGAAAGTGTAAAAAAATTAGAAATAGAAAGCGTAAATAAATAAAAAAATAAAAACAGAAAGCATAAATAAATAAAAAATAAAAAAAACAAAACTAAAAAAAGTAATTAAAAAGCGTAAATAAATGACATAAAAATAAAATTAAAAAGCGTAAATAAATGACAATAATATAAAAGTTAGTAAGTTAGAAAGTATAAATAAATGACATAAATGTAAAAGTTAGTTAATTAGTTAGTAAGTTAATTAGTAAGTTTGTAAATTAAAAAGTGAAAAAAGTAGAGGAGATATACCTTGTTGGTGAAGTTTGCTTACAGAAAGAGAACCTCAATAAATTAGAACTTCAAATCAAGTCCCCGACAACGGTGCCAAAAACTTGATGGGAATTAAAAGTTGCAAACCCAAGTGCATGTGGTTTCAAGTAATATCAGGAATCCGAGGTCGATCCACAGGGAATTGATGAAGAAAAATTCTTTGAGGTAAAGAAAAGATTTGTCACAATAATAAAGATGATATAAGTTATTCACAAATGAAAAAAGGTTTACTTGGGTTAAGAGATCCATTCTTGGTAATAAATTAAAGACAAGATTATTTCTTTTAATAACTCAATTGAAATCATACATAATGACGGTTCCAATCGGAAGATTTAATATTCAAAGTTCAATTAAGATTATATATGTAATCATATTATGGTTCCTTTAATTGTCTACCAACACTTGTAATTAGTCTCAAGCATTCACTGTGCCAACGTCTTGTCTACAATGAATCAAGTTCTTCAATATACAAGAAGGGTTTCTAAATTGATTGGAAAAAATATACAACACGTATAATGATCACTTAAAAATATATCATTTAAGCACAAGAAGGAAATTAATCTAACTTCAACATATTACCAAAAGTTTCACCCTTTCACCCAAGCAAAATGTAATTAGTTACTCATAGATAAGAAGAAAGAAAGAGAAAAGAAGAAAAAGATGAACATAATTTCAATTTAGAATAAAGAAAACTACAACAAGAGAAACAAATAACACAATAGCATAAACTAAACTAAGATCAAAGATGATCTAAATGAGCACCCAAGCTCCCTTTTATAGAGCACAAGGAGTACAAGAAGACAATGGAGTTATTTGGTGATGAGAAGTAAATGCCAAAATAGTTGCTTGATGATGATGAATGAGTTGAAATTATAGAGATTCTTGTCTTTAAAATGTTTCTGCTCTGAGCTTATGGCATGTGTCATTTTATGATCAAGTGGTCTTCATGAAAGTTCTAGAAAATTGTTTTAGCTTTCCATAGCCACCGGTTTCATCCAAATCATCACCTACAGCTCGAGATATGGTCCAATTACTGCTCATGGATTAGGCCCAATTTCAACTCCTTTATTCTGACTTCCAAACTCAATATCACCTTCACGACTTTCGATTTAGCTCTTGTGTTCTCATGAAAGTTGTAGATATGAGTCTCAACCTTCCACTGTCAAAATTTTAGAATTGTTAAACTCCTATAGCTTGAGATATAGCCTAATGAGTGCATAGAGGTCAAGCTGTCAGGTTTAAAACTCTAGATTTTGATTCAACTTTAATTTGAGTTATCGAAATGTGCATTCCGGGTCAAGTTGTCTTCATGAAAGTTGTAGAAATTTGTCTTAGCTTTAAAACAAGACCAAAATCACATCCATTAGATATTTGTAACTCAAATTATAGCTAGTTTACTGAAAAAGTCAAGTGAGAAGATTATACAATGAATGAAATATATTACTATCAATGTGACTTTTGCTATCAAGTGAATAATTATTAGAAAATTATCTTAACTTTCTAACAAAACCAGAATCACATTAATCAGATAATTGCAACTCAAATTGTGATCACTTTACTTAAGAATGCAATCAACCAAATTAATGATAATTCAAGCAATAATTTCTTCAATGATCTAATTAAGCTTAATTTCATAAAATGTAACAAAATTAACTTAATTAAGCCAAATTGAACCTTAAGAAGCTTAGTGAGAATATTATAAATTGAATAAAATACATTACTATCAGTCACGACATAAATTAAATTTTATCTATCTTTTCATTAAGCTTTAGATTATGATTAAAGATATGCAATTTATTGTTAGAGGGTGATTTGGATTTTTTGGGGGGGTGTGGAACTAATCACTGTTGGGCGGACTCAACCTTGAACACAAGGTATTTTCAGCCAGCAGTGCAGGTAAAGTTAATTCATATAAGATAGTTTATCAATAATTTTAGCTATTTGACTTGGCAACAATTTAAATTTGTAATATTTTTTTGTAAATACAATAGAGTTTTGTATGTTTCTCATAATCAATAGAGAAGTTTTTGTAGTAAACACAAAATGGAAAGAGTAATTTACTTTTTAAGAAATTTATGTACAAAATATACAGAATGTTTTCAAACATTTTATTGATAAGTTAAAATTAATAAAGGATATGATGTTAGTGTAATCGGGTCGGTTTGGTTCGGTTCCTGAAGAAAAATAAATCTGAACCAATTAAAATAAATTAGTTCGATTTTGTTTGATTTTTTTTTTATAATCAAATCTGAACCAAACTAAACCAAACCGAATATCTACAGATTGATTCGATTCGGGTGGTCGGGTTTGTCATTTTTTACACAAAAATTAGCTAAAGAATTAGCTTTTCATAGAAGAAATTATATTAATTAGTATATCATTTACCAATTTAATGTGCAATACAAGACCTATGGCACTACCATCTAGCTGGAGAAATATACCAATTTCATGAACTCAGCTTCTCAAGCAAAACAATACTTTAAAATTGACATCACAATCAGTATACCATTTACCAATTTAAAGTACTCAAGGTCTATCAAATCAATTAATTTTTTTAGCAAATAGTGGTAGTAGAAGATACTTTTATATCTGTAACTGCCTCATTCACATACATTGTACTTCTAGTTTTCCTCAATTAACTTAGCAACATAACATAATACTATATTTTTTTAATATGAAAACACAAGACTATTGTACATTGTTACAACTTACAATGCACTTCAAATAATGCCACTTGAAGACAAAGGCAACACAATTACACCACTCATTCTCTATTCAACAAAAAGGAGTAATTATCACCGCAACATGGTGGAGAACATTAGAAATAAATGGTACTTATATATTTCTAAACTTACACATCTTATGCGTGCACATATATTGGCTCACATAGTGACAACAACCACCATCAAATGAAATCAAATAAAGTCCCTTAAAAGTAACTGCTCGTTGAGAAGTTTGTAACTTAATATCCAAGATATGGACATCTTATATATTTGTACAACCATAAGTTATTAGTAAGATAAGTCACTCACAAATTTATTTTCCAATATCATGCATGCAAGATGTCTCCCTTGCCAGTTGCAAGACCACATTGGCAATCATAAAATGATGTCCCCCACCAGGTCATCCGAACAACACCATCACTCCTAGGTTAGGTATATCCAATCTTAAAAATTGGTACATATATAATCTATCATTCTATCCTAAAAGAAACATACTTCATAATCTCTGAAAAAATATAACTTTTCATTATGTCTGCTTCAGTAAAGCAGCAAGCATAATCTAAATAAATTAAGTTCCAAGTTCTTCTAGATATAATGACCACTCTAACAGATTTCTAAGTGACAAATGATTCACTAGATAGGATTAATTCCAAAAGTACACATTCATGATACTTGACAATTGACATAAAATGCATTAAACAACATATCTCACTTATGCTAGGACTTCAACCAGGAACACTGAAAACAACAATACAAACTAAATATCTACACACAAAGTCTTTTAGTATTGCTAGCATGACAAATTCATCATATACTAAGCTTCAGCCCACATGATTCTGCACGTGAGAGTTACAATTCCTCAATGTTGTATTCCATGATTATAACTTGTGACCAATAGAAAAGATGAATGTTACATCTATTATACAATACTCCTATTGGACAAATCTATTTTTTACTTTAAGAGAAATTAGACTTATTGAGCGGTGAGCGGCAGTAGGGAGTGACCGGTGGCAGGGGCAAGGTAGGGACTGGTATGCAACAGGTAGGGTTCAAAATGAAAATGAAAAAGAAAGACCGAGGGTAGAGTAGAGGGGTGAAAGGAGACAAAAATATCAAAACGACACTAATAGAATAGAGTTTAGAAAATATATATATATATATATATATATATATATATATATATATATATATATATATATATATATATATGTGGTTTGGTTCTCGTTTACGAAAATTTTTAATCTAAGAACTAAACCAATTAAGCCTCATTCGGTTGATTTTTTTGAACTAATCAATATACTGAACAAAACCAAACCAATCTAATTAGTTCAGTTCAAATTGGTTAGGTCAGTCGAATTATTTGAACCAATTTACACCCCTAGATGTTATGAAACATTTAGCACTTGTTTTTGTTGCTTCATTTGTCGACTCCTGCAATACTTCGTGGCACCTCTAGTATAATCATTGATATAACTCTCTTTGATAAAATTAGAATTTGTACCTAAATCTTTACATTAAGGAAAATGGTATTTATTATGAAACTCATTTTGTGCTTTATGCACGAATAGTTTTGTTGAGAGGAGTTTGTTGACCTCTTTTATTTTTGTCCACAAGGATTTACATTTTTTCTCCTATTTTGTTGGTACTAAATAGATTCGTAAAGAATTTATGAGAGTCTTTTCTACCAAATAGCGTTACTCTTACATTGATTATGGAGTCTTCTGCCATGAACAAAAGCTAATATGGAACAAGCAAAATGTGGTGCATAGATGCATCAAGTGAATTCAACCGTTGATTTATTATTTAAAAATTCAACGGCTGAGATTAGTTACTTGGTACATATTCAGTTGGTCAACTAATTGTTGGAAATTATGAAAGTAGTCCTTATGTTATTTATATTTACACCTTATGTTTTAATTTTTTTTTGTTTGTTAGCCCTTGCTCATCTTGTTACCCAAAGACTCAACGGCCAGAAAACTCCATAAGAGTTGCTGCCAGCACCACCACTAAGTGTCGGCAAGGATAACGGAGCTGACGGTAGAGTGACGACAATTTGGGTTGTATCGCCATTATAGTAAATTTAAGAGAGAGAGCACGAGGCATCGATAAGGATTGTAGATTAAGTGATGACGAAGCCAAATGAGTGATGACAGGGATAGACGACGGAGCTGCAGGAGAAAGAATCCAATACCTCCACCCTCCAATATTAGTTTGGAGTTTGCTCGAAAAGTAAGATCTACACTCATCTTCATTCCGAGGAAATGTACATGACCACATCAGTTGAAGCAACTACAGTGGCAGCGAAGACGACAATGACCTTTTCTTGGGCCGACTAACGTTTAGTGGAGGAAAGTTTAGGGCTTTGTTCGTTGTTTTCTTCCTCCCAATATCACTTTTCCCTATAGGTCTATCAATTCATTCCTCTTCTTAACTTTTAAAATTTTGTGGGTTTAGACTGTTTTTGATCTGCAATAAAACCATAATAAAACTGAAAACATATTAAGATTGAAGATCACCATCAAAGCTAAATGAGTGTTCCTTCTTACTCTACTCTACCTTGCTTCCAGCTACCGTAGCCGCCGTGATTTATTTTACCAAAATGATAACTTAATTGTAGCAAACAACAAAAAGCTTTAAAATAAAAATTAATTTATTCTCCTCTAAAGAATTTATTTTAGGTGCTCTAATCTAGTTCTTTGAATCAGTGGCTTTGAGATAACAAAAATATGATATTGTTGGGTTTTATTTCTTTCACCATTGCCTTGCATTCTCACTTTGTTTCTCTACAACTGCATAGTCAAATAACGATCAGTGGTGTTGGCATTGAGTCAACGATCAGATTTGGATCGTCGTAGAACTCTAAATGTTGATAGATACTTCCATGTCAGTTCTCATTCCCAACCATTCATAGTTAAATCTTTGTCACAATGTCTTGGGGTTTGCTGGTGGAAGAGGCCTTCCGAGATCTTCCGTCTCACTCTCAAGTACATCACCAAGGATCCGTCAGAAACTCTCGGCCGCGCCTCAACGTCGTCTTGGTCTTTATCTTCTTCGTCGTCCTCAGTGCTCTCACAGGAGCAGGAGCTCGAGTTCCGCATCCAATTAGATTGGTCATCGTCAGAGGATAAGGATCGGGTGGCTCTGAAGCTTCAGTCACAACTCATGGTGGCTCTGCCGATGCCGTAGGACATCGTGGTGGTGGAACTGAGGTCCAACAACGGTAACGAGAGCGTGGATTTGGATATGAAGGTTGTTAAGAGAATGGAGACTCTCAGGGCTGTCACAATGACCAAGGTTGTTTGCCTCCGGGCAGCACAACGATGTGACTGGGGTTTTGATTCGCTTGTTGTACTCCAATTTGGCTTCAGTGGCGTCGCCTGCAGTTGCGGAGGGGGTTGTTGATGATAATGGAGGGTTGTTGGGGGGAAGACAAAGTATGTAAAAAAAAAGAAAATAAAAAGAAACCAAAAAAATGGTGATAATGGTCAAAATATTGGTACATTGATGGACCAAAAGTTCTTAAGATCCATGATAACAAGCTCCTTTTGCCATGCAACTTAATCAATAAAGGTGCATGGATGCACCTTATCTTTACCTACAATCATAGGTAAAGTGCCATTCAACCGGTTAATTTTTTTTTGAAGACAAAAAATCCTTAAAACAAATTTGAAAAAGAAAAAACCCAATATGAATCCTTGTTTTATCGTCTTTTAAGTTCCTCAGGGGTTAGAGATCAAAGCCCCATTCTTTGGGACATTTTGATTTTTACCATTCCATTTGGTACAAAAATGTCTAGAATTGTGGTGTTTAGTTGGGTGTCCCTGATTTGTTCAATCTACTCCTACCCACCATCTGAAAGTTCATCTACATCCAACATGCACACACTAACAAATGTGGACTTTTCTCTTGTGTTTATTAAAAGTCTTTGTGCGCCATCTACCATCATCTGCATGACCCGCGACTCCAGCTCTGGCACAGAAATAGACGATGAACGGATCTAGGCTTTAATTTTACAATATTGCCCAACTTTACCAGTGTTATAGGTTACCAGTGTTTGATGCTCTTTTCAAACAAATCATGGGCTAATTAAAGTGGTGTATCCATGTATTTGCTAAAATAGGGGCTATGTCTAATATACATCTTACAAAATAGAGTGTATGATACCATTTTCAATAAGAGTCATAAATTTATGTTTAAAATATGAGTGGTTAGATTTTATGACTTGTAACCTGTAAAACTGGTTACATTCATCATTTTCCTATCCTTTCCTTCCTCCACCAGCCCCAGCAACCAGAGCCACCACTTCAACCGTCGTCAAAGCCACCACTCTAACCACTGAACCCAACACCCTTGCCGCTAACCCCCCAACACCCATCTCTGTCGTCCAACTCAACTCCACCACCACACCCCTCCATAACCATCACCATCTTCCTCCAAGCTTCCAAAACCGTGACCACCACTCTCCAACCTTCACCCACACCACCACTTCATCCTCACCATCTCCACCATCACCACAACCCAGCCACAAACAACTGTACGGATCCTCCACCGTGACCTCTGCACATGAACTAGAACCACCACCGTGACTAGCCACTAGATCCAACTCCACCCCGTCCATGGAAGCCGTGTTGCTACCATCCATACGCAGACCTGCAACTCACAAACAACAGCCACACACGCCGTGAGCCCTCCACGATCCACGTCTTCACCCACTCCACGCGCAGAACCGCGACCAACCACCAGTCGCGACGACTCACCACCAACCAGATCCTGAGTCCAACCACTGTCAACCGTGTTCATCAACCCAGATCCGTGAGCAGAACCACCGTGACCCGCGAACTGTACACCGCCACCTAGTCGTTCCGTCAAACCAAATCCGATCAGATCCACGAGTCCGTGCCGACCCAAATCCGCAACCACCACCACACAGCCGCATCGGCTCATCGTGTACCGTCGCATGAACCACAGCGATCCGTGTCGCACTGCGTCTAGCCGCCGCTTGCGCCGTCCTACACCCTTAATCTGGCCGAACATAGCCCATATTTGGGCACCACGAACAGGCCATCCGCCACCAGCCCTTGCCGTAGTCCACCGTGACCAACAACCTAAAACCACTCAGATCCAAACCCAAACCCACCTTGTTCACTGTCCATGCTTTGAAAATCGCAGTGGCTCGTGGGTGGTGGATGGCAGTGGTAGTAGGAAAAGCAGAGGGGGAGGAAGTGCTGGAGGAGAGAGAAGATGAATGTGTTAAAAAAATACAAAACTAAAAAAAAATTAGATAACCGATTAAAAATCAGGTGTATAATACACCAAAACTTAGAATGAGTATAATAGCATCCGCCCTAAAAGAGAACATGTAAGGAGAAGCCTTTGTTTAGATGAGAACCCAAAAAATAATAAAAGAAAACAGAATGGGATTAGAGAAAAATTCAAAATTTAAAATAAACAAAACATTTGAAGAGAAAATTTTATTTTATTTTTTTGTTTTTTAAATTTTTCTTTCTATTTTTTCTTCAACTAAATAAGAGAAAATCTCAAACTTTGAATTTTTTTTTTCTCAGAATCCAAACATCGAGTTAAGAGCTAGCAGTAATGCAGGGATGGATGCCTTTTAGTACTTTATTGATGATAATCTTTGTTTTCTTAGTCTCACATGCTGAGGAGAGACGTCTTTCTCTTGTCTTGGTGAAAATCGCAGCCAATAGAAGCATGATTCCCTTGACAAATATCGCAAACTCTTGGTTAAGGTGGTGTAAAAGAATAAAACGTGATTCTAAGTTTAAAGTAGAATTAGATGATTTATGTTTGTTAACAAATAAAAAATATGAAATGATATTTTTATTTTAAATTATATTTTATAAATTTATAGAATCTTATTTTTTTTATAAAAAAAATATAATTGTGATTTCATATTTTTGTGAAATTAGATTTCATATATTTTTTTAATATATCATTAACTAATTTATAAAATAACATAAGTTAAACCTTTTATATACTTGGACAATTTTTTAATCCCAATTTTTATTAAATTATCTTAAAATTAATATTATATCAATATCATAAAACATATGATTACAATTATAACATATTAATTATAAGAAAAATATTAGATAATGTAAAAAAATATTAAAAATAAAAAATATATTATCAAGATTTATTTTATTAAATTGTTTAAAAATTAACCTTAAATATTGATTTAAAAATCGATGTTTTGATATATATATATATATATATATATATATATAATATGAAATATTTTTTTTAAATATTTATGTCATTTAAATTAATTTAAATTCTAATTTTTATTGTATCTTATACATCAAATAGTATAATCATTTTTTATACCATTTTAATTTTAATTACACCAAATTATAAAATTCACTCAAAATTCTTATTCTTATTTTATTTTATAAAATTTCATTCTTTGCATACAATAGTGATATATTTTTGTTTTTCTAACTTTCAAAATCGCGTTTTGTCAAACAAAACGGCGTGGGCTTTGCCAAACTTTTGACTCTTTCGATTATCCTGTTATACATTATTCGTTTGGTTGAAGATTAAAAACTAGGGAGGAAAATTGGGAACGAAGGTATATCCCAACTCAATAGACATCCACCTAAGATTTTAAGATTTGATGTGGTGATGAATTATGATGGTAAAAAATTTGATTATCAAAATTAACCAAAAAAAAAAAATACTCAATGAATGATATAATTTTTTTCTTTACCTAAGTTCTTTACATTAAAAAATAGATTAATTAATACATTAATTTTTTTTTTCAAAGTATTCCCATCAAAATAGTGACTTGTCAACGATATTATTAATATACTTAAATAATTTTGATATTTTTATCATAAATAATATATATATATTTTTTATATTTCATTTAATATTATTTATTATATTTTTTTTTTTATCATTTTATTTCACTTAATTACGCACATTTAAAAAGAATGTGTATATGCTAATTTTGATTCCATGCTAATAATTTTACATTTTTCTTTAATATATATAATTTATTTATTGGTGAATTATATTATTAGTTTATTAGTTATTACATCCTTGGCTTCCGAAGAGATGTTAGAGACGCATGTAGCTGGACTGAGAAGATTGAATCTGAGTAGGTTTCTTTTGTTTGAGGTTTCGTTTTGATCTAAGACATAAAGAATACAAGAAATCAGAGTTGACAGTTTGCAGTTATAGTATAACTGTAGAAGAAGGTGTTCCGTTGGATTGCAGCATTAGTTGAGAGTTCAAAGTTGCAAGGAAGCACTGAAATGGGATCGTTGAAGAACGAGGAAAATAAGGAACAACAATTAAAGGTGTCGTCGAATGAGGCTCTTTTCTATGTTAACGGAGTTCGTAGAGTGTTGCCTGATGGATTGGCTCATTTGACTCTTCTTGAATATCTCAGAGGTATCACTCCCTCTTCGATCCATTTCCTTTTTTTGGTTATTTTTTATGGAATTGAATTTTAATATCTTAATTGTCATGCTTAATTATGACAACTTCTTAATATCAAAATCACTTCATTATTCGATTCTTTTCGTATGTGCTTAATTTTGGCTAGTCCTTTTGAATTTTCTCCTTGGTGAAACAAAACTAATCATAGTTTTTGCACCCTCTTTTTTGGAATAAAAGATATAGGTCTGACAGGGACTAAACTAGGCTGCGGCGAAGGTGGTTGTGGAGCTTGCACGGTTATGGTTTCTCATTATGACACAAAATTGAGGAAATGCTTGTATGTGTTTTTTCTCATGGCCATACTGATTTAATACTTCCTTCTTGTATATTAACATCACACTTACGATTTTAGTTTGAAAATATTGTTCCAGCCACTATGCTGTCAATGCTTGCTTAGCACCTCTATATTCTGTTGAAGGCATGCATGTGATTACAGTGGAGGGACTGGGAAGCTGCAAGCGTGGATTACACCCTATCCAGGTCATATATGCTCATACTATCTTCTTTTATCATGCTTGTCTACTTGGTGCTTGACTGCTTGCTATTGTTTTGAGTATCCTTTATTTATTCAGTTCTCATGTTGTGATGCATTTATGGCCTTAGGCTATGATCTTTCTTCTTGTTTTAAATTTGTATTTACCCATCAATGCTTTGAACTTACCCTTGTGATCTCTCCAGGAATCACTGGCATGCACTCATGGTTCACAATGTGGATTTTGTACACCCGGTTTTGTTATGTCCATGTATGCGTTATTGCGGTCAAGTCAAACGCCACCTAGTGAAGAACAAATTGAAGAATGCCTTGCAGGAAATTTATGCCGATGCACTGGTTACCGACCAATACTTGATGCATTCCGGGTCTTTGCCAAAACTAGCGATATCTTATATACTGGTGTTTCTTCATTGAGCCTTCAAGAAGGAAAATCTGTTTGCCCATCAACTGGAAAACCCTGCTCATGTAATTTAAACAATGTAAATGATAAATATGTAGTCAGTGATAGTAGATATAAACCTACTTCCTATAATGAAATAGATGGGACCAAATATACAGAAAAGGAACTTATTTTTCCTCCTGAACTGTTGTTAAGGACACCAACCTCCTTAAATTTGACTGGATTTGGTGGGTTAATGTGGTATCGGCCTTTGACGCTTCAAAATGTATTGGATTTAAAAGCCAAATATCCTGATGCAAAGTTGATAGTTGGTAATACTGAGGTAGGAATTGAGATGAGATTTAAGAGACTGCAATATCGAGTTCTGATTTCTGTAGTGCATGTGCCAGAACTAAATGCTTTGGATGTAAAAGATGATGGCTTAGAGATAGGTGCTGCAGTAAGACTATCTGATCTCTTGAATTTTTTCAGAAAGGTTGTAACTGAGCGAGCTGCTCATGAAACTTTGTCTTGTAAGGCCTTTATTGAGCAACTGAAATGGTTTGCTGGAACACAGATAAGAAATGTTGCATCCGTTGGTGGGAATATATGTACTGCCAGTCCAATATCAGACTTGAATCCTCTCTGGATGGCAGCTAGAGCAGAGTTTCGTATTATTGACCACAAAAGAAACATCAGGACAGTACTGGCAGAAAATTTCTTCCTGGGTTATCGTAAGGTGGATTTGGCAAGTGGTGAAATCTTGCTGTCAATATTCTTGCCATGGAATAGGACCTTCGAGTTTGTGAAAGAATTTAAACAGTCTCATAGAAGGGATGATGATATTGCAATTGTAAATGCAGGGATGCGTGTTCACCTTCAGGAACATAGTGAAAACTGGGTGGTTGCTGATGCATCAATTGTTTATGGTGGGGTGGCTCCATATTCACTTTCTGCAACAAAAACTAAGGAATTTCTCATAGGAAAGATTTGGGACCAAGATCTGTTGCAAAATGCATTGAAAGTGCTACAAAAGGATATATCACTCAAGGAAGATGCTCCCGGTGGAATGGTAGAGTTCCGGAAATCTTTGACTCTAAGTTTCTTTTTTAAACTTTTTCTGTGGGTGTCTCATCAAATGGATGGCATCAAAGAGTGTGTACCATTATCCCATCTATCTGCTGTGCACTCAGTTCACCGCCCACCAATTACAGGATCTCAGGACTATGAAATCATGAAACATGGGACAGCTGTGGGTTCTCCTGAGGTTCATCTATCTTCAAGACTTCAGGTTTGTATTTGAACTTGTATTGTAAAATCACATCCCAAGTTTAACAATTATGCATGCTTCCCTAGATTTGTTGTAAAGTGTTATAATCAGTCAAGCATGCTTGCATCTTCTTTCTTCCTGCTTCTCTTGCTGTTTAACTTTCAAAGATATGATATTATGAAAGATTCTATCCTTTTGCTTATCTCTATATTGTAGTGGTAATTAAACTGTGGCAGGAATTCGTTACCTTGTGATCCTGTAAAGAAGTCACTTGTTAAACCTGAGATGCATCCTGAAGAAACCTGTATTGTCTCTACTGTCCCAGCATATCATATGCAAAATGCAACTTCTATGTTGGTTATATCTACTTTTTCCCACTATTATTCTTGTGTCTTGGCATGTTACTGACATTGATGCCTTCTGGTGCCATTTGATAATGGACATAGAATTAGTTTCTTATACAAAAATAACAAGCTTCGATTCCAAATTCCTTTTTGTTGGCTTCATGTTTTCTAAATTAGAAGTATATGGGATCCTTATTTTTAGTTTCATAAGCAAATTCTAACCATATCATGCAAGTCTTACCTATTAATTGCTTGTATCCTCTGTTACCTGCATATTTATCATTTTTTTTTTAATTTCACTTTATATTCTCTTAGTTTTTCAATTATGTTTGGCGTATGTGGTCTCTTTCAGTAAATTATGCCTTTTACTATTCAGTAGAATGCTTGGCTACATGGTTAATATAACTTATATTCAGGTTACAGGAGAAGCAGAATACGCTGATGACATACAACTGCCTCATAATGGTTTGCATGCAGCCTTAGTTTTGAGTAAAAAACCTCATGCCCGAATTCTTTCAATTGATGACTCAGGAGCTAACTCTTCACCTGGATTTGTGGGCTTATTTCTGGCCAAAGATGTACCTGGTGATAATAAAATTGGACCAGTTGTTGCTGATGAGGAGCTTTTTGCTACAGAATATATCACTTGTGTGGGCCAGGTATCTAGCTTACTGAATAATACATCACTTGTGATTTGTTGATTATAATTTTGAGCTTGAAGAGTTTAAGGGAAAGGAATTCTCCTGCTTCCTTTGTATGGCATTTGCAGTATGCATCTGTTCTTAACTGATGGAGTTGTGGTATGAAATGAAGATGTGCAATGGCACTTCCACAAGAAAAAATGATATTATGTTATGCTTGAGAATTGAGATATTGTGCATATATGTTGTTAAGTACCAGAAATTCAAGAAGACAAATGAATAGAAACTTCGGTATATTGATAACTCTCTGGTTGATATCAAGGTGATATCAATCCAGGGAATGCTGTTACAGCTTCTAGGAAAACAGAAACAAAGGTTGAGCAAATTAGAGAGTGCTCAATTCTCTCCCAATCCAAGCCTAATTCCAGCCTGCCCTCCTTTCCCTCCCTCATGCTACCCATATCTCTCTCAACTCAGTAACCGTTTCTTCACCCCCCCCCCACTCACCACGCAACTGCTTCTGCCAGCTAAGCAGAAGTTAGTTACAAGTTCTCTTTCATGGGGAATGATCCTGCGCATCACTTCTCTTGAGCCAATTAATGGGCTTCCACCTTCCTCTCTCAGTAGACTTTAGCCATTTTAGCTCCAATGGGCCTTATGTCCGCATCAATACCTGCCCCTTCAGAATTCACCTTGTCCTCAAGGTGGAAATCAGGAAACTGCTCCTGGAGGTCTTCTAACTTCTCCCAAGAATTTTCACAGCTAGGCAAGTTCTGCCATTTCACCAGAATTTCCATCTCAGTAGGGCTAGTTCCTCTTATAGCCAATGCTTCTTCTGGTTGAGCTTGGAGCTCCCATTCCTCCGACAAAAAAGGAGGCAAGGTCTGCACTGTGACATCTGCCGCAATATTTTTCTTCAACATTGACACATGGAAGACTGGATGCAGTCTACTTTCTTCTGGTAACAATAGCTTGTAGGCAGCTGCACCAATCTTCTCAAGGATCTCATATGGCCTATAGAATCTAGGACTTAGTTTCTGGTTAACTCTCTTAGCTAAGTTCTTCAATTTATAGGGCTGGATCTTTAAGTAAACCTTATCTCCAACCTGATGTTCCACATCTCTTCTATGTTTATTAGCCTGTTGCTTCATTCTGTTCTGAGCCTGCACCAACTGGCTTTTCAATTCCTTCAACATCTCATTTCTGTCCAGTGTCATTCTATCCACCTCATCTACTGCTGATCTGTCTACATCTCCTCTGATCACCGCTGGTGGATCCCGTCCATATAGTGCCTGAAAAGGGGTCATCTTTGTAGCTAAATGGTAGTTGGTATTATACCAGCATTCTGCCCAACTAAGCCATTTGTGCCACTATTTTGGTTTAATCCCAGTCACACACCTCAAATAAGTCTCCAAGCACCTGTTAACCACTTCCGTTTGGCCATCTGTTTGAGGATGGTAGGCCGAACTGAACTTCAATTTAGTCCCAGCTAACTTGAACAACTCTGTCCAGAAAGAGCTAAGGAAAACTCTGTCTCTATCTGATACTATTGACACTGGAAAACCATGGAGTCTCACCACTTCCCTGATGAATATTTCTGCCACTTTCTTAGCAGTATAGGGATGAGCTAGAGCAATGAAATGAGCATACTTTGTTAACCTATCCACTACCACGAATATGGTGTCCATTCCCCCAGATTTTGGCAGACCCCCGATGAAGTCCATTGATATGTCAGACCACTATTGTGCAGGTATAGGTAGAGGCTGCAGCAGCCCTGCTGGATTCAAGGCCTCATATTTGTTCCTTTGGCAAACCTCACATTTTTGAACATACTGCTGTATAGTTTTCCTCATTCCTTCCCAAAAAAACAGTCCAGCCACCCTTTTATAGGTTCTGAAATAACCAGAATGGCCCCCTAATGTCAAATCATGGAATTCCTTAAGGATTACCAGAATTTTTGAGGAGCCCTTAGGAACCACCAATCTTCCCCTATGGTATAACCTGCCTTTTATGACTTTATATCCTGGATGTGCCCTCTCATCTAACATCTGATCTTGCATGATTTTTCTCAATTTCTCATCCCTGGAAATCTCCTCTTCTAAATCCTCCCATTCCAAACACTGCACAGTGGATAATGCTGAAAATTGCAACTTTCTGGATAAAGCATCTGCTGCTTTATTCTCTGGTCCAGGCTTATATTTAATCTCAAAATCGTATCCCAGAGTTTGGAGACCAACCTCTCGCTGCTCTTCACCCATTAATCTCTGTTCAGTCAAGAACTTGAGGCTCTTTTGATCTGTATGCACCACAAAATGCCTCCCTAACAAGTAATGTCTCTATTTTTGAATGGCCAATACCACTGCCATTAATTCCCTCTCATAGACTGACTTGTTCTGAGCTCTATCTGAAATTGTTTTACTCATGTATGCCACTGGTCTGCCCTCCTGCACCAAAACTGCTCCAATACCCTTCCCGGATGCGTCAGTCTCCACTACAAAAGTCTTGTCAAAGTTTGGGACTGCTAGCACTGGAATGGAAGTCATGGCCTGTTTCAGCTGCTCAAAGGCAAGCTGAGCACCCTCATTCCACTGAAACTGATCCTTCTTGAGTTGTTGAGTCAAGGGCCAAGCTATTTTCCCATAATTCTTCACAAATTTTCTGTAGTATCCAGTTAGGCCGAGAAACCCCCTTAGCCCCTTGACATCCTTAGGTGAAGGCCAATCCAACATGTCTTTAATTTTGTTGGGATCTGCATAAACCCCTTGACCAGAGACAATATGTCCCAGGTACTCTAGCTTCTCTAGCCCAAAGGAACACTTCTTTTTGTTAACCACCAACCCATGCTCTCTTAACAGTTGCAGTACACTCCCGAAGTGCTCCTTGTGACTCTCTTCATTTCTGCTATAAACCAATATGTCATCAAAGAACACCAAGGCAAATTTTCTCAAATAAGGTTTCAAAATCTGATTCATAAGGGCTTGAAAGGTTGAGGGGGCATTTGTTAATCCAAAGGGCATTACTAAGAATTCATAATGCCCTTCATGGGTTCTAAAGACAGTTTTTGGTATGTCACCTTCCTTCATCCTTATCTGATGGTATCCGGATTTTAAATCCAGTTTGGAAAATATCTTGGCCCCTCCCAATTCATCTAACAACTCATCTATGATAGGAATGGGGGATTTATCAGGCACAGTTAGTTTATTCAAGGCCCTGTAATCAACACAGAAACGCCACCCACCATCCTTCTTTTTGACTAAGATGACAGGGCTACTGAAAGGGCTTGTACTGGGCCTAATAAGTCCAGCATGCAACATCTCCTTAACTATCTTCTCTATCTCATTTTTCTGATAGTCCGGATACCTGTAGGGCCAAATATGAGGTATAGGAGCTCCCTCTTTAAGAACTATTGCATGGTCATGATCTCTGTGGGGTGGAAGGCCTTGAGGTTCTTGAAAGACATCATCAAACTCCTCCGCAAACGCCTCAATGTCCCCCGGCAAAGGGTTCCCCCCTTGGTGCTCTCTTCTGTGTCTTTATGATAGGTGACATAGTATCCTTCTCCCTCATCTTGAAGTGATTTAAACATAGCCTTCCAAGATGCTTGTGTCTTACAGAGTGAAGGATCTCCCCTCAATTCCTTTTTCTGGTTTTTCTCCCCCCATTTCAAAACTAAGTTTCTGAAATTAGCTTCTATGTTTCCCAAGCTTGCCAGCCAGTCCATCCCTAAAACTATCTCCGTCCCTCCCAGCTCCATCAAGAAAAAATGCTGGTTGATCCTGACTCCCTGGATTAACAATTCCAGGTGCTTGCAAATACCTCTATTCCTCACTTGGGCCCTAGTTCCCACTTCCACCACAAACTCTGGTGTGTCAACAACCTTCAACTTGAGCTCCTTCACCAGTTTACTGGATATAAAATTACTAGTGGCCCCACAATCCACTAAGACCAGCACCTCTTTGTCTCCTAATTGCCCCCAAGTCTTGAAGGATCGGTTTGAGGTTAATCCTTCCTTGCTGTTCAAAGATAATTGTAGAATCTTCGCCCCCAAAATTACTGGTTCCTCCTCATCCTCTATCACCAGTTCCTCCTCTTCATTATCAGGGTCTTCCACCAACAAGAATTGGTAGTGTTTCATTTTGCAAATGTGATCAGGTCCCCATTTCTCCCCGCATTTGAAGCATAGCCCCTTGCGGCTTCTCTCCCTCAACTCACTCTGGCTCAATCTTCCACCCCCATACCCCTTTTTTTCAGCTAGCGCACCTTCTGGTACTTTCACTTCTGAAGTTTCTTTCCCAGTAGACTCTTTTTTTGGAATAAAACTCTTGCCCCTAAAGTACTCTCTCTGTGTTTTCTCCGCGGTTCCTTCCTTATCCCTCCATCCCTTCTTCTCTTCATAAATCAGCCCACCTCTTCGCAGGGCTATATTCTTTTCTTCCAACAACAGGGCTCGGTCCATCAGTTCTGACAAAGACTCCGATGCATGTAACTTCAGTTCAACTTGTATTTTTTCCTTCAATCCATTCAGAAAAATCCCTTTCAACATCACCCGCTCCTCTTTCTTTAATGGCGCAGAAGCCATTTCAAAACATTCCCTGTATTCCATTACTGTCCCAGTCTGTTTAATGCTAAGCAACGGTCCAAACGGATTTTGAACTAAACCCGGTTGAAATCGTCGTAACACCGCCCTTTTAAACTCCTCCCAATCAGCTGAGGGAGCTTGTTCCTCCCATCATTGGTACCAATTCAGCGCCTTATCTTCCAAGGCAATTACCACTGCCTCCAGTTTTTCATCGTCCCTTACAGAGTTCAACTTGAAGTACCTCTCAACCTTCACGATCCAGCCATAAGCCTCCTCCCCCGTAAACATTGGGATCTCCAGCTTCCTTCCACCCAGATCGCAGAATGGTGGTCTACTGTCAAACCCAAAGTGCGATCGTGATCGTGACCCACTCGATTCGCTTCCCTCTCCTTCGCCTTCCCCCACAGGTGTCCTCCGCTGTCTCGATCGTCCTCTCCGACGATGTTCGCGTACCAGAAGGAGCTGTCGCATCTCCTCCACAGCTCGCGTCAAGTTCCCTAGCCCGGTTTCCAGAGCATCCACACGTCTGTCCATTCGTGTCTCCTCCACAACTCGAGTTAAGTTCCCCAGTCTAGTTTCCAGAGCATCCACACGTCCGTCATTCCACCGCGCGTCTAAACCATTCGCTCCAGGAAAGAGCTTTGATACCAATGTTAAATACCAGAAATTCAAGAAGACAAATGAATAGAAACTTCGGTATATTGATAACTCTCTGGTTGATATCAAGGTGATATCAATCCAGGGAATGTTGTTACAGCTTCTAAGAAAACAGAAACAAAGGTTGAGCAAATAAGAGAGTGCTAAATTCTCTCCTAATCCAAGCCTAATTCCAGCCTGCCCTCCTTTCCCTCCCTCATGCTACCTATATCTCTCTCACCTCAGTAACCGTTTCTTCACCCCCCCACTCACCACGCAGCCGCCGCTTCGCCCCAAGCGTGTTAGTTACAAGTTCTCTCTCATGGGGAATGATCCTGTGCATCACCTCTCTTGAGCCAATTAATGGGCTTCCACCTTCCTCTCTCGTAGACTTTAGCCATTTTAGCTCCAATGGGCCTTATGTCCGCATCATATGTGAATTAGACTTGGCCCACATATGAGAGCTAGTAATGAAACTTGTGTTATTTTGGTATATAACACTTTATGTTAGAAATAGAAATAAAGAGACAAATATTGGTAATTTGTATATATTTTTGAATTATTGTATACAGGAGGATTAGCTTCTATTTATAGAAGAAAGCTACTGTACAGAAAAAAGAAAATAATAAAATATAATTATGTACTAAATCAATCTAATTCTGTACTAAATCAATTACAATCATCGCTAAAATCAATCGTGATCAATCATAATTTCAATTATAATTAATCACGCTAACATCCCTCCTCAAACTCAAGTGGGTATAAAAGAAACCAACTTGAGGTTTGGAAACTAAAATGCGGAATTGACTAGGATGATAATTGAGTTTGGAGTGTGGAGTTTGGAAAATAAACTAAAAATATTTACAAGTAGACATACAAAAATAAAATAAACTAAAAATAATCTAAAAACACAACGTTGAGATCTTGGAGAAGCAAATAGGCCCAAACTGCATTTGGGATAGAACCATCTGTAGCTGGGAAAATCTACAATGGAAACGGAGTCCTGCCGTTAGAACGAAGTCTGGAATCTAGGACAGAGTCTGAAACGGAGTCCTGCCATCAGAACGAAGTCTGGAATCTAGGACAGAGTCTAAAACGAAGTCTGTCATTAGAACAAAGTTTGGAATCTAAGACGGAGTTTAAAACGGAGTCTTGCCATCAGAACGAAGTCTGAAATCTAGGATGGAGTCTAAAACGGAGTCCTGCCATCAGAACGAAGTTTAGAATCTGGAATCTAGGAGGCTGGAGTCTGGAATCTGGAGTTTGAACGAAGCGGACAGCAGAAAAAGTCTGGGTTTGATGGTGATTAGTAATGATTCTAACGAGTTCCACGAACTCTACATAGCGAAAAGGAAAAACTCTCCTCAAGGTGGATACCATGTCTCTGATACCATGTTAAAAACAGAAATAAGGAGACAAATATTAGTAATTTGTATATATTTCTGAATTAATGTATACAGGAGGATTAGTCTCTATTTATAGAAGAAGACTGCTGTACAGAAAAGGAAAATAATAAAATATAATTATGTACTAAATCAATCTAATTCTGTAATAAATCAATTGCAATCATCTCTAAAATCAATTGTGATCAATCATAATTTCATTTATAATTAATCACGCTAACACTGTACACATTAGAATTTCTCTTCAGCACTATATCACATGTGCTACTACTTATCCTCATTCATGTGGTCCCAGCTCATATCTCTTCAGGCACTGACCTCAATCATCACATGCTTCTCTCCTCTCTCTTGGTGTGCCCTACATGCCTCGCCCACTCTTCTTTTCACACAAGCATACAGTGTGCTTAGTTATTATAGATCTATAAAGTCTGGTTGCTAAACTGACTTAGAGTCTCTTGATAGTCTATTAGCAAATATGTGAAATTCTCATTTGTTTATTTCCTCTGGAGTCGTTGACAATATATACAGAAGATAGACACTCAATCAGTCCTTATAACTACGGAACAAGAAAAGAAACAAAACTAAGAAAGGTAACAAACCTATAATTACATAAACTAATCTCATTTACAGCAACTATTAATATTGACAGAAAATCAAACTTAATATTTAAGTTTGACTATAATCCCATAAATCGTGGGATTTGATCTTCCAACACTCTCCCTCAAGTTGGTAAATAGATGTCAATCATTCCCAACTTGCTAACATAGGATTCAAAGCTTGGTTTTGATAGAGCTTTAGTAAGAACATCAGCTTCTTGAGAAGTAGTATGAACATAGGATAAGACAATAGTTCCATTATCAATTTCAGACTTAATGAAATGTCTGTCAATTCTAACGTGCTTCATCCTATCATGTTGAACTGGATTGTGTGCAACGCTTATGGCTGATTTACTGTCACTGTAAAGTTGCATAGGACCAGTGATAGGCAAGTTCAAATTTGCCATAAGTCTTTGAATCCAAATGAGTTCACAAGTCCCCTAAGCCAACGCACGAAATTCAGCTTCAGCACTGCTTCTTGCAACAACCGTTTGTTTCTTACTCCTCCAAGTGACTAAATTTCTCCAAACTTTAGTGCAATACCCAGTTGTAGATTTGTTGTCATCTACTGCCCCTGCCTAGTATGCATCCGAGTACCCCACCACATCTCTAGTATTTGTTTTTCTGAACAGTAATCCTTTTCCTAGACTTCCTTTTAGGTATCTCAGAATCTGAATTGCTGCATCCATATGTCTCTTTGTGGGTGCATGCATGAATTGGTTGATCAAGCTCACACTAAAAGCAATGTTAGGCCTGGTTACAGATAGGTAGATCAATTTTCCAACTAGATGTTGATAGGTCTCCTTGTCCACTGGAGGATCATCATCCGAGATCTTACACTTCCAATTCCTTTCTAGAGGTGTTGATGCTGGTTTACATCCCCGTTTTCCAGTTTCCTTCAATAAATCCAGAACATATTTTCTTTGTGAAATGAAAATTCCCTGTTTGCTCCTTGCGAATTCCATTCCCAAGAAATATTTCAGAGTACCGAGGTCTTTTACTTTGAATTTTGATTGGAGTTCTTTCTTTAAATTCACAATCTCTTCAATATTATCTCCTGTGATAACCATATCATCCACATAGACAATTAAAACGGCCTACTTCCCATTATCACTTCTTTTGACAAATAAAGTGTGATCTGCCTGCCCTTGTTTGTACCCAAGTCTCTTCATAACAGAGCTAAATCTAGTAAACCATGCTCTAGGGGATTGTTTTAGGCTGTAAAGAGATTTTTTCAGTTTACATACCTTCTTTGGTCCTGCATGCATCTCAAATCCTGGAGGAATTCTCATGTAAACTTCCTCATCCAGAGTGCTATTCAAAAAGGCATTCTTAATGTCCATTTGATGTAGTTCCCAATCCAAATTTGCAGCTAGTGATAGCAAGACCCGAATTGTGTTTAGCTTTGCTACAGGGGCAAAGGTCTCTTCATAGTCAACTCCATAGGTTTGGGTATACCCTTGAGCCACCAATCGTGCCTTGTATCTCTCTACACTGCCATCAGACTTGTATTTTACTGTAAATACCCACTTGCTGCCAACTGTTTTTTTTCCTTCAGGCAACTCCATTATCTCCCTTGTTCCATTTTCTTGTAAAGCTTTCATTTCTTCCATTACTGCCATTTTTCACTGTGGATCTTGTAATGTTTCAAGAATAGTGTGAGGCACTTGAATCTCATCCACTTTGGAAATAAAGGCCCTGTAACTTCTTGACAAATGAGAATTTGTGAGATATTTAGAAATGGGGTGTTTTGTACAGTCTCTTACCCCTTTTCTAACAGCAATTGGGAGATCCAAATCATCATCCTCTTCTACAACTTCTTCACCCATACTTGGTTCCTTGTCCATTTGAGAATCTACCACTGGTTTAGATTCATGGTTCTGCTCAAGAGCTTGTGACCTGCGAGTGTAAATATGTTTAATAGGTGGTCTAGGATTGTGAGACACTCTACGGTTGTAGGACACACCCCCTGGACTTGGGACAGGTTCAGTTTGAGTGTTTGGAGAGGAAGAACTTAATGTAGGACATTCTAAACTTGTAGGATACTCCCCCTGAATTTGTTCAGGATGAGGTCTAACAGGTTCTCCTATGGCTATTGGATCCCAAAGATGAGCTCCTGATGATGTCTTCCCCTATAGATCGGCTTGGCGATAGAAAAATTAGTGTTCCATAAAGGAAACATCACAAGAAATAAAGAATTTTCTTGAGGGGGGATGATAGCATCTATACCCTTTTTGGGAAGCAGAATATCCTAGGAAAATACATTTAGAGGCTTTGGAGTCAAGTTTATTAGGATTAGGGTGATTATTGGGAACAAAGGCAAGACATCCAAAGACCCGAAGTGGAAGAGAATTATGAATACGAGAGGAGGAAAAAACAAAAAGTGAAGCACTAAGTGGAGTGCTAAACTTAAGAACTTTGGAAGGTAACCGGTTAATGAGGTAGGCTGAAGTTAAAACAGCTTCTCCCCAGAGAAAATGAGGGACATGGCTAGTAATCATGAGGGATCGGGCAACTTCCAACAAGTGATGATTTTTTCGCTCGGCCACCCTATTCTCCTGAGGAGTATATGGAGAAGAACTTTGATGAAAGATACCTTGGTCTTGCAGGTAGTGATTAAAGGCATGAGAAAAATACTCTCTGCCATTATCAGTACGAAGGATCTGTATAGATGACTGGAAAACATTTTTAATAAGTTGGTGAAACTGTTTAAAAATCATAGGAACCTCAGATTTATCTTTCATTAAGTAGACCCAACAAATTTGGGTATGATCATCAATAAAAGTGATAAACCACCGTTTGCCAGTGATGGTGGAAACACGAGATGGACCCCAGACATCACTATGCACAAGGTGAAAAGGTTGAGATGGTGTATAAGGATGAGCAGGATAAGTAGAACATGATTGTTTAGCCATTATACAATGTTCACAATAAAAAGAACTAGGATCTTTATTAATGAATAACTGAGGATACAAGTGCTTTAAATAAGAAAAACTAGGATGTCCTAAACGTCTATGCCAGAGAATAACATCAGATTCAGATTTGGTGTGGAGACCCAGAGGAACAGAGGAACAAAATAAACCACCATTAGAAAGATAGTACATGCCATTGTGCTCTCTAGCATTGCCAATCGTCTTCTCCAATAGTAAATCTTGAAATTGACAATGGGAAGGAAAGAAGGTTACAGAACAATGTAAGTCAGTCACCAATTTATGAACAGAAATCAAGTTGCAATGTAATTTGGGCACATAATGGACAGACTTAAGTTGTAATCCAGACACCATAATATCACCTCGACCTGTGGCTTTACATAAGGAACCATCAGCCACTGTGATACCAATATCCTCTGTACAAGGGCGGAAATTAAGAAGACCAATTGAAGAACTACACATGTGATTAGTCGCTCCAGAATCCACAATCCAAACATCTTGAGGACCAGTGTAGGATAAAAGGGAAGTAGAATAACTAATTTTACCTGTGTGAGTCATAAGGGCAATTTCCTTAGGGGCATGTGTATCATTGTCCTTGATAGGTTGAAGAAGCTTCTTTAGTACTTCTATTTGCTCAACTGTAAATGGTAAGTTACCAGAGGAGGAAGAGGTCGGAGGAGCATAAGCAACGTAAGCTGTTTTCGTGCGTCTTTGACTTCTGGGTTTCCAATCAGCAGGTTTTCCATGAAGATCCCAGCAAATTTCCTTGGTGTGATAAGGTTTGTTGCAATGTTCACACTATAAACGCTCTTTCTGAGACCCATGGGATGGGACTGTTGCCCTGAATGTCCTTTATATTTCTCAGGCCGATATGCTGCCAATGCAGAGCTCTGGGTAGTAGGATCCATTCTGTGAAATTAGGCATCATAACACGTTTGCAACTTTCGCATTGGACAATTGCAAAAGCTTCATTGACAGTGGGCAGAGGTTTTGTGCCCAAAATTCGGCCCCTCACCTCATCCAATTCAGGATTGAGTCCTTGTAAGAAATCAAAAGCACGGTCTTTCTCCTGCATAGCTCAAAACAATTGATCATCCTTGGTACAATGCCAAGTAATGGTGTGATATGGATCAAGTTCCTGCCATAACTCAAAAATATTATTAAAATATTCGGTGACTGACATACTTCCCTGTTTTTTGGAGTGCAGGGCTGTCCTGACTTCAAACAATTGAGAAACATTCTCAATGTTTGAGTACATTTGGTGAACAACAGTCCATACTTCTTGGGCAGTGTTGTAGAACAAAGAGCGCCTTCCAATTTGAGGTTCCATGGACTGGATGAGCCAGGCCATAACCAAAGAGTTTTCCGCTACCCATGTGTTGTAACTTGTATTTAGGAGATTGAGAGGCTGGTGGAACACCAGTAAGGTAGCTCATTTTTCCCTTGCCTGTCATCACGAGTTTCACGGACTGGTACCACTCTCGAAAATTGGTACCATTGAGACGGTGGACAATCGAGGGAATGGGATGTTGGTCAAGATGGGACGTCTACTAAGTAGCAGAGTCGATATTAATTTGGTTTGGTGTTTGGGTGTCTTCGGTCGAAACCTTAGAAGGTTCCGCCGGTGGAGAGTTGGGCGGTAGTGAGGCCATATTATTTTAAGATAGGTCACGGCTCTGAATTATCTCTGATACCATGAGCAAATATGTGAAATTCTAACTTGTTTATTTCCTTTGGAATCGTTGACAATATATACAGAAGATAGACACTCAATCAGTCCCGATAATTACAGAACAAGAAAGGAAAGAAAACTAAGAAAGGTAACAAACCTATAATTACATAAACTAATCCTATTTACAGCAACTATTAATATTGACAGAAAATCAAACTTAATATTTAAGTTTGATTATAATCTCATAAATCGTGGGATTTGATCTTCCAACAGTCTACACTATTAGCTTATCATTTAATCATACAACAAATATCTACTTCAAGATTTCACTTAATATCAAGATGAATTGCCCAATTCACTGTGCCTACCTATCCCCAATCACACTGGAATGTTCACTTGGCTGCCTACTATTGATTGCCTTTCACGTTCTGTATACATTTGACCAAATCTCAAAGTTGGTGGATGACCTTTACAGAGTTGGTGATGAATTCTCATGAAATATTTAGTCTTGCATTCGACTTTTTCCATTATTAGTCAATGGGATTTATATGTATGTTTCCAGGTTATAGGAGTTGTTGTGGCCGATACTCATGAAAATGCAAAGATAGCAGCAAGAAAAGTTCATGTTGAGTATGAAGAGCTCCCAGCCGTCCTTTCAATACAGGATGCCATCAATGCTAGAAGTTTTCATCCCAACACAGAGAAGTGTTTGAGTAAAGGTGATGTTGATCACTGTTTTCAATCGGGTCAGTGTGACAGAATAATTGAAGGGGAAGTTCAGATAGGAGGTCAGGAACACTTTTATCTGGAGCCACATAGCAGTTTGATATGGACATTGGATGGTGGAAACGAAGTTCATATGATATCATCTACTCAAGTAAGTTATTTATACATTTTTGTAGTGAATACCTAAAATTTAAAATATATGTATCTTTTGGAAACTGAAGTCTGAAATCTTTAGCTTGTTTTATCATATCAATTGCTTTGTGGAAGGATTCAGCCATGTATGACTGAACCACATAATTGTGTGTTCAGAATTGCAGATCAGTATAATGATGACAACAGAGTCAAACAATGGACAAAAAGTAAACAAGAGGGTGTTCAAGAATATGACTTATTCTATTTTGGCAACTTGGTCTTTGGCACAGTTAGTCTTTCATAATCACTGCAAGTTATTTTGTATGCTGTACAACTCTAAATGGGATTCAAAGAGGGAAATATACTGTGATGTGAGTTGAATAGAGGGCTTGTTTTTATGTCAGCAGTTTTTATCTAAAGTTCTTTGGACAGGGAAATGGATTTTTCCTTTAAAAAAAACCATCTTAAGAGCTGGTGTTCATATGGACATTTTGAAAACTTGATTTTATGACAATATTGGCACTGAGAAGGAATCTCAAATTAGACAACTTGAGAAAGAGGATTATCAATATGCTCAGATGGTTCCCTTCCTTCTATGTTAACAGGGTGGAAAATGGTTGATCATTTACTCCTGTGTTATTCTGTTACAAGATAATTGTGAGAGCTGGTGTTTTCTTCATTCTCAGTCTGTTGTGTTATGCCTAGACCTATGGAAGGAAGTTATTATTTATTTTTTCTTTCTTTCTTTCTTTATTATTATTATTATTATTATTATTATTATTATTATTATTATTATTATTATTATCATCATGAACCATCTCTCCCAAAAGCTTAGGCTATTAGGTGAAGTCACATGAATGGTTTTATAAATCTAACACGCCCCTTCACGCAAGAGCCCTTTGGGCTTGAAGCGTGAATAATGCTCAGACCCACCTAACTAGTGTTGAAATTTAACTTTATATTAGAAGAATGGATATGGCAAGGAATAAAGGCTCTAATACCATATCATGAACCATCTTTCCCAAAAGCTTAGGCTGTTAGGTGAAATCACATGAATGATTTTATATATTTAACAATTATATTATTATTATTATTATTATGGGAAAGAAGCTTCAACTGGGTCCAGGGATTGTGGTGTGGTGAATGGTGCTGGCTTGTGTTACCTGTAATTTGTGGCTTGAAAGAAATTACAGCATCGTGAAAATAACATTGTGTTATTGCAGGCACCTCAGAAGCACCAGAAATATGTTTCTCATGTTCTTGGTCTTCCCATGTCAAAGGTAGTTTGCAAAACAAAGCGAATTGGTGGTGGATTTGGGGGGAAGGAGACAAGATCAGCCTTTATTGCTGCTGCAGCTTCAGTTCCATCATATCTGTTAAATCAGCCTGTGAAAATCACACTGGACCGAGATGTAGACATGATGATAACTGGGCAACGCCATAGTTTTCTAGGGAAGTATAAGGTATTGCTACAATTATTTAAATTGGTTTAACTGGTGTTTTTGCTCCATACATCAATATTTTATTGTAAAACTAAATCCTGTGAAATTTCCGATTTTCTTAAAATGTATTATAGGCAGAACTTATGCACTCTGTTTGTGCCATAATTCTTGTGAATTTAAGGCCAGAATATGAGTTTGAGAATATCTTCTCCTGATATTTCCGAGTGATATACTGATATTTGATATGCTGGAACATAATAGACTGTCTAACATTCTACTTTTTCCTTTTAGTGATGTTCATCTGGCCCTTGTCTCGCTTTCTTAATCATACCATTGAGCTTTATCAGAAACCAAAATTTCAGTACGCTATTTAGAGATATGTTTTTTTTTTTAATTAAAAAAATAGTTTCTACTAATGTTTTCTTCAGTCTTCCTCCACCCCTTTTAAATGGATTATCTTCCATTTGATCCACCATTTTCAATGGGGCCTCTATTGGTCTTCTTTATCACATGACCAAAACACACCTTAGGAGAGTTTCCATCATTTTCTCCTCAGTAAGTGCTACTCCAAAATTTTCTGACACATCCGTTTAATCTTATTTCTTTTTTTTTTTTTTTTTTTTTTTTTTTGTCTATCCACTCTTCTACCTCAGCATTCTTATCTCGACCACATTATTTTTTGCCCTTGTTGGCACTTCACTGGCTAACATTCACGACCATAGAGCAATTATTGTAGCAATTATTTCTCCATTTCCTTTCACCTACCTTAAATCCTATGTGTGAAATCGCCATCAATATCCTCATTACTTTGTACGATAGATCCAATATACTTAAACCATGCAACTCCTAGTATGATGGTATCATCAATTTTCATCTCCAAAACAGTGCTAACTCGTGTCTTACAGAACTTGCATTCCATATATTAAGTCTTATTTCTTCTTAACCGAAAATCCACAACTCAAGTTTAGAATTTACTCCTCTTGACTCATTAACTGGACTATATCAATATATCATCCCGCAAAAAACATTGAGGCAGTAGCTCTTGGATGAGCCCAGATTGTATGAAAAGATATTATAAAAGATCGTGGGAATGAATTAAATGCTGGAAAAAAATCTGACACAGGACAAATAATCAACCTTGCTTTGCTTCTTTCTCACCCTTGATTTTGTGTATACTAATATTCTTGCCAATCGTTTTAAGTTGAGTAACATCACTGTTTTCTTCATTTTTCATGTGGTTGAATAATAAATGGGAGATATTATTTTATTCAGGTTGGATTTACAAATGAAGGGAGGGTGCTCGCACTGGATCTTGAAATTTATAATAATGCTGGAAATTCACTGGATCTGTCACTAGCTGTCCTTGAACGTGCTATGTTTCATTCAGATAATGTGTATGAAATACCAAATATGAGGATAATGGGAAGGGTTTGCTTCACTAATTTCCCTAGCCACACTGCTTTCCGTGGATTTGGTGGTCCTCAAGGTATGCTCATTACTGAAAACTGGATTCAAAGAATTGCTGTGGAACTCAAGATGAGCCCAGAAGAGATAAGGGTAAGATATAAAATTTTAGTTTATTCTCTCTCGAGTTGTACATCTGAAATTTTACGGCCATACCACTTGATGTTGGATTTTCCTGTCAATCTTGCTAAACCAAGTTTCTTTCTAGGAAATTAATTTTCAAGGTGAAGGATCTGTTTTGCATTATGGCCAGCAACTTCAGCACTGCACACTAGCCCAGCTATGGAATGAACTTAAGTTATCCTGTGACTTTGTGAAGGTGCGTGAAGAAGTTGACCAATTCAATGGTCATAACCGCTGGAGGAAGCGTGGCATTGCTATGGTTCCAACTAAGTTTGGTATATCCTTTACAACAAAGCTTATGAATCAGGTAATATATGAGTTCTATCACGTTATTTTAATTAAAAAATAAAATAAAAAGTTATTTCAACTCAAGTTCAAGGAAATCCAGGGACGAATAAAAGGCAACTTGTCAAGACTGTTTTCTATGTTGTCGTGGTAACAATGTATCTGGCATAAGACTGGGTAGCTGCTGCTAGGGATAGGTCCAGATCTTATTTCTAATATAGATGTCTCCTCGTTCAGTTTCTTTTTTCTTTTATTTTATTTTCTGTGCGTTTCATTGTCTACTAATAGTCATCAAGCTTTCTCAAAACAAGTATTTCACTAAAAAATTTGCTGCGCTCTTGAGCTCGAGCTAATACACCATACCTTTTAAATAGGTTAAAAAGTTATCGTTTAGTGGAGGACTCAAGTTTATGATTCCTTTAAGCACTAGTATACTTTATTAGACCTCTCTTGATGCAGAGAAAGTAGATAGAGAGAAACTTCCTAACAGAATTATGGTTAAGAATAGGGAAAATTGAAGTAGGAATGAGAAAATTAGGCCTCTAGGGTTATAAACTACAAATCTGAAAATATAACATATGACGGCTGAATACAGCACCTTAAGGGTAAGGGCTATTTATACTAGATTAAGTATTTATTGCTAAGCCCAGCCCGTAATACAAGTTTGATGATGCTAGTCGTGTGACTACTTAATACAATAAGAACCACATTAAAACAAAACAGAATGGAAAACAAGAAAAAATCTGTAAAACAAAAAGGAAAAGAGCTTAATGGGGTTAGGTGCCACGCATTATAGTCTAGGAAGCACAGATACAAATACGGGACATAGATATGACACGACATAGATACGTTGAAACGGTAAAATTCAAAAAATAATTGAATGATATATAGATAAAAAGTATCTTCAAGTATCGAATTATCCGATACAATACTTACCGGATATTGGTACAATGATCATTTTAAAGTATCGGTGCTACATAGATTATAGTTTATGATCTTTTGTTTCAAAAGTTCATATGAGTGATAGGATTAATCTACATCTTGGTTAGTAATTTTGCTTTATATTTTTGTGGTGCTTTTCTTTCAAAATTTTCTTTTGCTTATATTCCTTTTTTGTTAGTTATGAAATAATTGCATTATTAGTGTTAGAATTAAGCTATGTTTCACATGCCTCACATGTTTCATAGTTGACTCATAAGTGATGGTTACTAGATATTATAATCATCACTTCATAGGAATTAGTGTTTACTTATTCAATTGTTGAAAACTATATAAATAGTATCTAGATTCGTTGTATAGCCTAATCAAATCATAACCAAATCATGTAATTATGGTAATTAAGATCTTTGTATTTATTGTAATAAGTTTATATAATTCAGCCTCCATTGTGTAGTTTAGACACAGTTTCTTCATGTCTCTCTCTTTTCTCTTTTTCAACATGATATCTAGACCCTAAAGAGAGGCAATCCTAGAACCGTGCACATCCGGTGAGCCCACTGCTCTCCGGTGAAATTCTTTTCCAGCTATTAAAAACGTGTAAATATCTTTTGTATTTATGTAGTTTCCTTGTATAGTCTAATCATATCATAACAATAATCTTTGTATTTATTTGTATTTATTGTCATAGATCTATATAAACTGCTCTCCGTCGTGTAGTTTAGACACGCGGTTTCTCAATCCTTATACTTCTGTTTTTTCTCTCTTAACATGGTATCTAGAGCCTAAACAGAGGCAATCCTAGAACCGTGCATACCCAGTGAGTCCACTACCCTTCGGTGAAATTTTTTTCTGGCCAACCGTGTTTTTATTCCGGTTTTCCGGCCTTTCTCCCTTGCGTGACGTCTTTCCGGCCTTTTTCCTCCTTTCTCCATCGCTGTCACCACCGTCCGCCGCCTCCTTTCCGTCAGCCGACCACACCATCGGAACCGTCTCCCGCCGATCGGCCAAGCCCCAGAAGCCCAGCCCCAACGCCGCCGGGACGCGCCCCCACACGCAGCCCTTCACCGCAGCCAAACAGCCACCGCACGGCCCGTTTTTCGACGCGTGACGGCGCGTTCGGCCAGCCCTCCGGTCGCCGGTCCTCTCGCCTGAATCATCTCGCTCTCCTCTACGCCGATCTGCCCTCAAATCCTCTATCAGACATCTTTGTCCCCTTGTTCCCTTGTGTTGGGACCGTCAGGTACCTTGTGTTTTCCATTTTTGCCCTTTGTATTCTGACCTATGGCGAGTTCTACCATCCCAGATGGCTCTAAAGACAGCCCAAAGGCTAAGCCTTTAGTTTTCACAAGTTATCTCAATACCCCTCTATCCGCTGATAAGTTAGATGGCAGCAACTATGATACTTGGGCTTCAGACATTAAGTTGTGGCTTGAAAGTCAAGGCTATGAAGACCACCCCACCACAGACCTTACCTCTATGCTTGCGGAAGAACAACCCAGGTGGAAGAAGATTGACAAACAATCATGCGTTGTCATCAAGTCCACCATTCACTCGTCTCTCAAGCAGATCTTCCGTGCTCAGACTACTTGTGCTTTTGTTTGGGAGCAAGCCAATGTTTTTTACACTAATGATACTCAACGGCTATATGGGGTTTGTAACAACCTTATGAGTATTATTGCTCCTCGTCAGTTTGATGGACCTATGTCTGCTTACTTGGGAAAGGTTCACGATGCTTTCCATGATTTCAATGAGTTACTATCCCTTGCTGCTACCCCAGCGTAAGAACTCGAGCAACACAACACAGCTAACCGTGTTTCCACTGCGGTTTGTTGGCCTTTCTCCTTCTGCTGTGTCCTCTTTCTAGCAGACCCATCTCCTTTGTTGTTGTCCACTACTGCTCGCCGTTGTCCGCTATTGCCGTCCAACTTTCCGGTGACCTTTCTGGCCAGTAACCTTTTTGACTGGTGACCCCACCACTAGAATTGCCTCTCCTTGTTTGGCTTGAACCTAGAAGCCCGCCCTTAGACACCGCAACACACGCCTACACGCACCGTTCAAAGTCCCTGTGCACATATCCACGCGCGGCTCCTTCATAGGTGCTTGGTGGCGTGTGGGCCACCCACTTCGGCCGTCGTTTATAGTGTCGTGCTCGCCTTTCTCTCCTCTTTTTGGATCTGCCCCTGCCTTTTGTGTTCGTGACCGTCTATCGCGACTCCTTTTTGAATCGGTACATTCAGATACTGTTTGGTTGTGTTTTTAGGCCTGTGGTTTACTGATCCATGACTAGTTCTACCTCCTCAGATAGCTCTAAGGATAGCCAGAAGGATGAGTATGCAGATTTTTTACAGTGGTTTGCACAATGTAAGTCTTCTGGTTCTTCTGCTCCAATAGTTGCTTATGCCGACTTTCTGAAGTGGTTTGAGCAACGTCAGACCTCTAGTTCCACTACCTCTGTTGCACATATTGGTACTTCATTTGCTTGTCTCTCTTGTTCCCCATCAATTGGTACTTGAGTTCTTGATTCTGGTGTGACTGACAACATTTCTGGTAATAAAACTCTTTTCTCCAACCTTTCTCACAATGGTTATTTGCCTACTGTCACTTTAGCAAATGGTTCCAAGTCACAATCCCAAGGGATTGGCACTACCCATCCCCGCCCTTTCCTTTCAGCAGACTCTGTCCTTTATGTTCCTATGTCTCCTTTTAATTTGCTTTCCATTAGTCGTTTGACTCGATCTCTTGATTGTATGATTACCTTTACTAAAGACTCTGTCATTTTGCAGGACCGGAGTTTGGGTCGGATACTTGGCACCGGATGTGAGTCTCATGGCCTCTACCAACTCTCCAACTCTTCTCGTGTTTGCACTGTCAAGGATTCCCCTCTCACCATCCATGCACAGTTGGATCATCCTAACCTTCTTAAACTACAAAAATTAGTGCCTAGCCTCTCTAAGTTGTCGAGTCTCCCTTGTGAGTCATATCAACTAGGAAAACACACTCGTAGTCCGTTTCCTGGTAAAGTCAGCAGTCAAGCTTCATCTCCTTTTACTTTAGTACATTCTGATGTTTGGGGTCTCAGTTGTACTGTTTTTACTCTAGGGTTCAGATATTTTGTTACTTTCAGATATTTTACCGCACAACTATAAGGCCCGCAATGTTATATGGTACTGAATGTTGGGCAGTAAAAAGCCAACAAGAGCATAAGATCAGTGTCGCAGAGATGAGGATGTTGCGTTGGATGTGTGACCATACGAGACAAGATAGGATTAGGAATGAATGCATTAGAGAGAAAATAGGGGTAGCACCTATTGTGAAAAAGATGGGAGAATCTCGCCTTAGGTGGTTTGGACATGTAAGGAGAAGACTCTTAGAAGCCCCTGTAAGAAGAGTAGATCAGGTGGAGAATAGCCCAATAGCTAGAGGTAGAGGAAGACCAAGAAAGATTATAGGTGAAACGGTTAAAAAAGATCTAGATTTGAATGGCATTTCTGAAGACTTGGTTCATGATAGGACACAATAGCGTCGTTTGATCCATGTAGCTGACCCCACCTAGTGGGAAAAGGCTTGGTTGTTGTTGTTGTTGTTGTCATTGATGATTACTCTCGCTGCACTTGGTTATTTTTTATGTAAAATTGGTCTGAATTGTTTTCAATATTTCATAACTTTTATCATGAAATTAAAACTCAATTTGGTGTTCCTATACATGGTTTGCGTAGTGATAATGCTTGAGTATTTGTCTCAACCATTTCTTTATGGCTTCTCATGGCATTCTTCACCAAACCTCTTGTGCCTATACCCCTTAACAAAATGGGGTTGTTGAACGTAAAAACAAACATCTCGTAGAAACGACTCAGATCCTTTTACTTCATAGTAATGTTCCTTTCCGCTTCTAGGGCAATGCAATTCTTACTGTCTGTTATTTGATTAACCGCATGCCTTCCTCCCTTACCCTATTTTATATCCCCATGAACCTCTACATTCCCTACTAACTCGTATATTTGGGTCTACCTGTTTTGTTCACAATCTCACTCCTAGTCTTGATAAACTTTCTGCCCGATCTATTAAATGTGTTTTTCTTGGTTACACTTGGTCCCAAAAGGGTTATCGTTGTTTTTCCCCTGATCTCCGACATTACCTCATCGCGGCCGATGTTACCTTCTTTGAGTCTATTCCCTTCTTCCAGTATCCTTCATCGACTCTTGAGCCTATCTCTTAGGTCTTACCCGTCCTTCTTCCTCTTATCATTGTTGAGTCAGATACACCTTCGACCCCCCATGTCAAGAAACCCACCATTACTATTCGCCCCTTCCAGATCTATCATCGTCAGCCACAGCAACCTCCATCGCCCCTACCTCCACTTGAAGTTGTAGAGGTCAATGTGGACTCTCCTTTGGCACCAATTCCTTTACCAGCTCTGGCACTGTCTCTTGACCTTGATCTTCCCATTGCTCTCTGAAAAGGTATACGGTCTACTCGTAGCCCTTCTCCTCATTATGTTACTTTGAGTTATCATTGCCTATCTTTTTCGCATTATGCTTATCTTTCTTTTTTGTCTTCTGTGTCTATTCCTAACTCTCCAGGTGATGCTTTATCTCATCCTGGGTGGAGACAAGTTATGATCGATGAGATGTGTGCCCTTCAGAGCAGTGGTACTTAAGAACTTGTTCCTCTTCCTCCCGGGAAGTCTGTTGTACGATGTTGGTGGATTTATACAGGTTGGCCTTGATGGCAAGATTGATCGCCTCAAGGCTCGTCTGGTGGAAAAAGAGTATACCCAGATTTTTGGCTAGATTATAGGGCCACTTTCTCGCTCGTGGCGAAGATGGCTTTGGTTCGACTTTTTCTGTCAATGGCTGCTATTCGCCACTGGTCCCTTCATCAGTTGGACATCAAGAATGCTTTTCTCCATGACGATCTAGAAGAAGAGGTTTACAAGGAGCAACTACCAAGGTTTGTTGCTCAGGGGGAGTCTTCTGGACTAGTTTGTCGTCTTCACAAATCTTTGTATGGCCTTAAATAGTCTCCTAGGGCTTGGTTTGGCCGATTTAGTACTGCAGTTTAGTAGTTCGGTATGACACGCAGTGAGGCTGACCACTTTGTCTTCTATCGCCATTCAGCTCAAGGGTGTATTTATTTGATTGTATATGTCGACGATATTGTTATCATTGGCAGTGATCACCATGGCATAATTCAGGTAAAACAATATCTTGGTCATCATTTTCAGACCATAGACCTTGGAAAACTTCGATACTTCTTGGGAATAGAGGTGACACAATCCAATGATGGTATAGTAATTTCATAGAGGAAGTATGCCATGGACATTCTTGAGGAAACAGACCTGTTGAATGCAAAGCTTGTTGACACTCCTGTGGATCCAAATGCTAAACTTCTACCAAATCAGGGGGAGTCACTCATGGATCCAGGAAGATACAGAAGATTAGTTGAAAAACTGAACTACCTCACTGTTACCCGTCCTGACATCTCCTTTGTGGTTAATGTGGTAAGTCAGTTTCTAAATTCACCTTGTGATGCACATTAGGATATAGTGATTCGCATTCTAAAGTATATTAAAGGAGCTCCTGGAAGAGGTCTTGTCTATGAAGATAAGGGTCACACTCAGATTGTTGGATACACAGATGCTGATTGAACAAGTTCTCCTCTTGATAGAAGATCCACTTTTGGGTATTATGTATTCATCAGGAGTAATCTGATATCCTGGAAGAGTAAGAAACAAAATGTGGTCACAAGATCAAGTTCCGAAGCATAATATTGAGCCATGACCTCAACTACTTGTCAACTCATTTGGTTAAAATAGCTACTTAAAGAGCTTCGGTTTGGGGGAAATTATGCAAATGACACTCATTTGTGATAATCAAGCTGCATTGCATATCGCCTCTAATCCAGAGTTTCATGAGAGGACCAAACATATTGAGATAGATTGTCATTTTATTAGAGAAAAGATCCTATCTAGAGACATCACCACTAGCTTCGTCAATTCAAATGATCAACTGGCGGATGTTTTCACTAAGTCTTTGAGAGGTCCTCGGATAAGCTATATTTGTAACAAGCTTGGTGCATATGACCTATATGCTCCAACTTGAGGGGGAGTGTTGAAAACTATATAAATAGTATCTAGATTTGTTGTATAAGCTAATCAAATCATAACCAAATCATGTAATTATGATAATTAGGATCTTTGTATTTATTGTAATAGGTTTATATAATCCAGCCTCCGTTGTGTAGTTTAGACACACAGTTTCTTCATGTCTCTCTCTTTTCTCTCTTTCAACATCAATGTATTTACTTATTCAATGTACCACTTTTGTATATAAATACCAATATACTTGTGTGTGAATTAACACACAATTCCTCCAATTCTATATAAATACCACTTCTGACGAAATGACTGCTTTACACTCTAGTGGTACTTAGGAACTTGTCCCCTTACCTCCTGGTAAAACGACTGTTTGTTGTCGATGGGTTTATACTATTAAGAAAGGTCATAATGGGAAAGCTGATCATTTGACAGCCCGCTTAGTGGCCAAAGGATACACACAGATCTTTGGCCTTGATTATGGGGATATCTTTTCTCCTATAGCTAAAATTGCTTCGGTTCGCCTCTTTCTTGCCATGGCTGCTATTCACTCTTGGCTCCTTCATCAGCTAGACATCAAGAATGCCTTCTTGCATGGTGAATTACAAGAAGAGGTCTATATGCAACAACCACCAGGATTTACTGCTCACGAAGCACCATACTTAGTTTGCTGACTACACCGATCTCTTTATGGACTTAAACAATCTCCTCGCGCCTGGTTTGGGAGATTCAGCTTTGTCATCCAACAATTCGACATGACTCAATATGTGGCTGATGACTCTGTGTTCTTCCAATACTCTTCACCTGACCTTTGTATCTACCTTGTTGTTTATGTAGATGACATTGTCCTCACAGGGAATGATGAGGCTGGTATCCAAAATCTAAAGCAACATTTGTCAAACCATTTTCAGACGGGAGATTTGGGCTCTCTAAAATATTTTTTGGGCATTGAGATTGCTCAGTCTCATACAGGAGTTGCCATCACGCAAAGACAATATGCTTTAGACATACTTGAAGAAACAGGTATGTTGAATTGTTGCCCTAGTGATACTCCGATGGATCCCAACGTCAAACTGCTACCAAGTCAGGGGGAGCCACTAACAGAACCTAGCAGATATAGACGTCTAGTTGGTAAACTTAACTACCTTACAGTAACTAGACCAAACATTACTTTTGCTGTAATTGTGATAAGCCAATTTCTAAATGTTCCTTGTGATAGTCATTGGGATGTCGAGGTTCGCATTCTTATATGCGTCAAGAGTGCACCAGGAAAAAGGTTATTTTATGAAAACAAAGGCAATGCTCAAGTTGTTGGCTATTCTGATGCTAATTGGGCGGGTTCACCATCAGATAGAAGATCAACCTCAAGGTATTGTGTCTTTGTTGGAGGTAATTTAATCTCATGGCGGAGTAAAAAGCAGAACATAGTTACTAGATCCAGCGCAGAAGCCGAGTATCGCGCTATGGCTACAGCAACATGTGAACTTATGTGGCTAAAGCAATTGCTTCAGCAACTAAAATTGGGAGACGTCAAGGAAATGAAACTGATTTGTGACAACCAAGCTGCTTTACATATTGCTTCTAACCCAATTTTTCATGAAAGGACCAAACATATAGAGATTGACTCTCATTTTGTCAGAGAAAAGGTTTTTTCAGGCGAGATTACTACTAGCTTCGTCAACTCCAACGAACAGTTAGCCGATATATTTACTAAGTCCCTTAGAGGGACTCGGGTTGATTTTATTTGTAACAAGCTTGGCGTATATAACATATATGCTCCAGCTTGAGGGGAAGTGTTAGAATTAAGCCATGTTTCACATGCTTCACATGTTTCATAGCTGACTCATAAGTGATGATTACTAGATATTGTAACCATCACTTCATAGGAATTAGTGTTTACTTATTCAATGTATTTACTTATTCAATTTACCACTTCTATATATAAATACCAATATACTTGTGTGTGAATTAACAGACAATTCCTCCAATTCTCTCTAATTCTTTAATTAGAATAGTGATAATGATGTACAGTGTACTTATTATTTCCTTAATAACTGTAGGCAGGTGCTCTGGTTAATGTCTATACAGATGGAACTGTTTTAGTTACCCATGGGGGTGTAGAAATGGGGCAAGGTTTACATACGAAAGTTGCCCAGATTGCTGCATCAGCTTTCAATATCCCCCTTAGTTCTGTCTTTATATCAGATACAAGTACTGACAAGGTAATAAGTTATTCTATTTAAGGGTTCATGTTATTTTTCTTCTTGGAAATTAGTGTCTCCTATAGCATACCAGTTAAATAAGTAATATATTACTTTCACTCTCTCCTTCCCATTCTATTCTTGGTGCTTAGTTATAAACTTTAATTCTGTCTTTTTTTGAGTTTTTCATGGACTTCTTTCCCAAAAAAATCAGCAAAGTTAAATTCAAGGTTTAGGACTCCAAACTCCAGTTGGTGATTTTAGAAAGTTGCTTGGGTTTTCTAAAATAATGAAAAAAAATCCAACATTAGCATAAGTTTTTTTATAATAAAACTTTGTCAACTCTCTGAAGTAATTTCAGAGAAGAACAACTAAAGCTCCCAAACAAAAATAAGAAAGAGAGTAGGTCTTTTGAAACCTTGCTGTTTATAAATATTTTGAATATAATATCCTGCAATGCTTTTTTGGTTCATTTGGATTATCCTTTTCTTTCCCCCCCATTTTACCCTTTCTTGAATCTGGGACTGTTGTTTCTGATGCTAAATTGCTATGATGACCTCATGCTTGCTAAAAAATTAGGTTCCTAATTCTTCTCCAACAGCAGCTTCTGCAAGTTCTGATATGTATGGAGCAGCGGTTCTAGACGCATGTGAGCAAATAAAGGCACGCATGCAACCTATTGCTTCACAAAATAACTTCAGCTCGTTTGCTGAGGTACTCTTTTATTTGCAGTTTTTGCTTCTCAATCAAAGAAGTGCTCCACTCAGGGAATAAATGACTATATAAGAACATTCTTTCATTGTATTTTATGAAAGATGTATTTTTATATAAATTTTATACTAATGCTGAGGAGTTGGGAATTGTGTGAGGAAATTAAGAAATTATTGAGACTATTTAGAATTTCTAAAAAAAGCAAAAATATTTTACAAGCTCTTAGATATTTTCATATGAATATCTTGGATTGCATGATGAATCAAAAAATAGAAGTGCTTATAGTAGTTTGAGGATTGTATAAGAAATAACATCTACCATATCCGGAATCCTGCTGAAGATATATGTTGTATTGGTTTTGTCAACAATTCTTCTGTTTACTTACAAGTAGCTTTTATGATTGTCGCTGCTGTTACAAGGTGCCTTGTGCTTGAAAATTTTCCTCTATTCTGAACATGTTTTGGTATGCTTTTATTGTTTTCAGCTAGTTAGGGCATGCTATGCAGAGCGAATTGACCTTTCTGCCCATGGATTTTATATTACACCTGATATTGGCTTTGATTGGAGGACGGCTAAAGGAAAACCTTTTAGGTATTTCACTTATGGAGCTGCATTTGCTGAGGTGGAAATTGACACTTTGACTGGAGATTTTCACACCAGGGTGGCAAACATATTTTTGGATCTAGGTTATTCTCTGAATCCAGCGATAGATGTTGGACAGGTGCTTTTCTTCTATAGTTGTTTATTATTTTTGTTTGTTATTGTTATTTTCAGAATAGAAAAGGAAGTTTATTAAAGATGGAGAAAGAACACAACAGAGAGGACAGGAATTCCTCCAAATGGAAATGTGAAAAATGATAGAAAAGAACCTTTAGTCAGTTCCTTATATTTATAATAGTGAATAATGTTTGTTAAATGTGAAATGAAATTGGCTTCACTTTGTGAGAATTGTGAAAATTTTCTTAGACCGTTTTTGGAAAGTCTTTATTGCGGGATGTTTAAAGGTGAAATTTCAATAAATAAATAAATAAGAGGGGGGGGGGTAGGGTGTTCTGGATTTCTGGTTGTAGGACTTTTTGGGGGGAAAGCTGAAAATTGTCTTCCTTATGTGTGTAGAATATAAACACTCTAAAATTCCTTTGACTTTCAACTTCCTAACTTTTTTCTCCCTGTTCTTGAAAATCCTATTTGATATTTTTTTGCATGATATATTCATACTTTGTTCTTGCTATTCCTTTTCATAGATCGAAGGAGCTTTTATTCAAGGTTTAGGTTGGGCAGCTTTAGAAGAACTTAAATGGGGGGACGGAGCACATAAATGGATCCCCTCTGGGTGCCTTTACACATGTGGACCTGGAGCTTATAAAATTCCTTCTATAAATGATGTTCCCTTGAAATTTAATGTCTCACTTCTGAAGGTATGTTCCTGAATCCTAAACAATTTTTTAGTTCTTTTCTTTTGAGGTAAGTGGATTGGAAAGTGGATGATGCACATGGAAGTGATTCCATCAGGCTACATTGCCCAGTGGCACACTGCAGTCGTGAGTGTAATCCCAGACATAAGAGTATTGTCTGGTGTAAAATTGGAAAATGAACAAAGATTATACATGTAATTAACAAATGGGAAAGTACAAGTACTGCCCCAGCTGTAATAATGGGGAAGTAGGAAGCTAATACATTTGTTGCTGTCTGCAAAACAATCAGTGGTGTTACATGTCCTTTGTACGAGAAAGAACACATTGATTACTGCTGGCCACCGCCTAAGAGTATGGGACAATATGGTAGCAGACGATAATACGTTTTCTTTCTCCTGATAATCGAGTAGAATACCCACCAGTTGTTAAGAAATCTAGGGCTCAATTTATACATGGAATAATGGCAGCTGTATTCACTGTTTTTTGAGGATTTATCAGAACATACTGCTACTACTGCTACCTGTTTACCTTTAGCTTGTTCGTTTAGGTGTTAATTTCTCAAAAATTGCTTTCATGTTTCTTTAACCTCATTTCCATGTCTGCATCACTCTGTGATGGTCACAAGATTAATATATTGATGAGTTGTATAGCATTTAAATAGTAGTATATGTCATCATCTCTCAAATTCCAAGAAGATTTTGAAAGTTTTCTTATAACATAGGTTCATTTGTTAGTTACCAACTTTTTGGCTATTTGGCTATTCCCTACGCGTACCACATAATAATTCACAAAATTGAAGATAGCTACATAACTTCTTACCTTGTTTATTGTTGTGTGCGCTAACTGGCAGGGTCATCCAAATGTTAAGGCCATCCATTCATCTAAAGCTGTTGGTGAGCCTCCATTTTTCCTAGCATCAGTTGTGTTATTTGCCATCAAGGATGCCATCAGAGCTGCAAGAGTTGAAATGGGGTGTAATGACTGGTTTCCTCTAGATAGTCCAGCAACTCCTGAGAGAATTCGGATGGCTTGTTTAGATGATTTTACATCTCCGTTTGTTAACTCAGATTTCCATCCCAAACTTAGTGTTTGATACTTTGCTTAATTTTCTTTGCATATCAACAACATGTGAATGCTCACAAAGAATGCGTCGCAATGTATATACACTTGATAGAAGATAATTTAATAATTTATACAGGGGCGTAAGAGCACCAAATCATGGGCTCAAACCTAGAATATGTCCTAATTCTCCCCTCTTTATGATGGCAGCAAAGCAATGGCAACTTACTGGCTCTATGTCATCTATCTCTTATCTGTGTTGCTTTCTGTATCTAATTCCCATAAATATGGGTCTTACTGTTACAAATACATTTATATATTATCTATTATATAACGGAGCCATGCATGAATACGAAACATCAAACTTGGTTGATTATATTACCATTATATATTTTGTTTACTTGAATCTTTAAGGCAGGTGCAAAATCAGGTAGTGTTTTTTTAATTATGAAAGACATCACTTGGTCTCATTTGGGGGTAGCTCCAGCAGTGAATTCCGTTCTCCAAAGGAGACTTATAAATGAATCACTCAGAGGAGTCCTACTGCCAGTGATGTAAGATGTGAATGGATATGGAAGTTGGCAGTTCCTCAAAAAATAAGGTGCTTTTTATGGCTGCGCATGCATGCACGTAGAATGAGCTTCGGTTTAGACGTGGTTTATCTGATTCAGACTTGTGCCAAGTTTGTTTGTACGCAAGTTTAACCTATTCTCATCCTATAAAATTTCCATTCTTATTTGGTCCCAGTAAAATTTAAATCTTAAATCTCCAAGCTGAAGTACGCAATATTTAGTGTGTATTTGGATTAGAGTTGATAAACTTAAGTTTGATTGAAAGTGTGTTTGTAAACTTATGTTTGGTTAAAAGTATGTTTGTAGTAACGTGATTTATATTTGAAAATATTTATCTCAAAAGTGAGTTTAACAAAATAAATATTATTTGAATGATAGATTAAAATTATTTTGAAAACAAGAGTTAAAACAAAAATACCATCCAACGTACTTTTGTTGAATGGAAAAGCAACAAATTGTTACTTTCACTTTAACGTACGTTTGAGGACATTTTCAGTTGAATTCAACTGAGAAGAAAAATACACAAACAACAATTCACGCCTTTCAAAGTTTTCCAACGTTAGTTTGTTGGTGCAAATGAGTTTCCAAACATGCACTTAACCATTAAGTGTATGCTTAGTTGAGATTATTTCTCAAACTACGAGCTGTTTTTGGACTAAAAAGCTTTTTAACTATTCATGGTATGTTTCGATAATCTTATTTTAATTTTTACATGAAATTCAATGTATTATAATAATTTTTTTCATAAGTTTGAAGTTTGAAGCTTGTGATTTTATATTATTATTTCAAAAATTTTGATATGTAAATATCATTTTGTCTTTAATTAAATAATTTTTTTAATCATTCTATACATCTTTTAATAATTTAATGCATAAAATTAATTCTTTTTATGCTATACAAAAGAAATATTCAAAATTTTCATAATTAAATCAAACACACCTAAGTTAGGATATTTTATCTTCTTGAACCAACTTTATTGGTATTGCTCGTTTAGGTTCTGACTAAAAAAAAAAAGGAATGCATAATAATTCAAGACAACCCCTATTTTGTATGCTTTCTTTTTGGTTTAAGAGTGTCTCTGTGTTATTGTAGTTCAGATAAAAAAAAACCACATTATTTTCTACACTGGAAGTTAACCACTATACCAATTTGAGTAAGCACAGTAACTCAGAGAGAGAGAGAAAGACTTAGCTAGTCTGCAAAAAAGTAGTTTCTTTTGGATTGAATCCACAAACAGAAAAAGCCTAATGCTTAGTTTAGGCTTATAATTTATGGCCATTTTTCTTCTTGATACTCTCATTATATACAACAAAAGGCAACAAGCATATCCCTCCACATCAATGGAACATCCTTCAAGAAAACGATGACTAGCTTGCTTTATTGCTAGCCTAGTTAGTTCCTCATCATCGTGAGTGCCAGTGTCAGTTCATGCGAATTTCTCTGTTTTGGGGAACTACTGCATTTGGTGCATATAGAGTTACAATTTATTGCAACCTGCTATGACACAAATGTTGATCACATGAAATACTAGTGAATGAATGAAATTAAAAGGAATCCAACAATTTAGTATATATACAGTTGATTGTGAAATGGAAACTGTGTGATAGAAGAAATTAACCCCAGGACATATAAATGTGAATAATTATTTTCTGTGTGTAGCCAGTCTTCCAAGGTCAAAATTCTTGGGTGGTGCAATGCGTCCAACATTGTAGGAACCAACTAAATATTTTTTTATTGCAGAATACTATTCAAATCAGAGTTGCTTTCAAGGTTATATATATATATTAGAGAAAGGATTAAACTGATAAAGAACTTTTGTTTAAGAATGTATAGTGCTATGATAGAAGCATCTTCTTGAGTTTGCAGATGCGTGATTCAAAGTAGGAGTTTCTTGCTTGGCCACTAGTAAATTCTGGATTTTTCCTTTGGAGTTGTGAAATATGGTTTTTTGGAAATATGCTATACAACATGATTTCCCCTCATTTATGTTATAAATAAAAGTTGGTAATCTTACACATGTAGAGTTTTCCTCATGAATAGTTTCACATGCAAACCAGGAAACTAGAGTATTTGACAAATCACTAAAATGTTGAGCAATATTATTGTTATGGCGGGTGCATCTTTGCCCCCAAACATTTTAGACCTGCTCAAACACACCCTGACAAATCACTATGTATTCATGCATATTTTAAAATAAATTTTAAGTAAATGTACTACTATTAAATGAACTCATTAAGGTATCAAGGGAGTGGGTAAATAAATTTAATTTAGCATTTATGCTTGTTAGGAATTCCCCTGGAGTACACGTTAGCGCTGCCATAGGAACTCCCAATGCAAGAGGCTCTTCAAACGAAGCCTCTTGACAATGTGTTGAGTTCAAAGAAGGATTGAGGTCAATGGGTTCATCCTCCATTTAACAATGGACAACACTAGAACCTCCATTCACTATATAGTCTTTGCTTCAAACACGAACTTTGATTCCTCCACCTAATCAAAACACAAAACCCCACGTTTAAACACAAAGGTCAGCACCTGAAACAAACATGTCCAATTAACAAACACCAAGACTTCATCTCAATCTCGAAAACATACTTGCAGGAGTAGACTGATATTTTAAAATAGTCGCCGTATCGATATCTAATACGTATCGTATTGAATATTTTGATACTTTCAAATACTTTTTGTTTATATACATTTTGATTATTTTTTAAATTTTTATCATATCAACATATCTGTATCATATCTCATTCATGTCTCATATTTGTATTCATGCTTCCTAACTTGCAAGTCTAAAAAGAAGTGGAACTTGGGTCTCCTCCATTTTGGCAGCCAGAGAGAGACATGCAATTGCAATGAGTGAGTTGAGTCATCCATGGCTTATTCCTCTAAACCAAAAAAATAAGAATGTAGGACCCAAAAAAATTTGGGGTAGAATGCAGGACTAAAGAAATTTGGGGTCATTTTGTAAATACTAAACATAATATTTGATATTTTGATAGATCAAACTTATAATTAATAATTGTATCAAAATCACCTGTTATCTAAGTTAAAGCTAATTAATCACAGCTATTGATCTAATTTTTTAATAAATCAACGATTTTGACAGGATGGAGCATGATGCTCCAAGTCTTAAATGGAGCATTGTAGTACAACTTCAAGAAGGTGCAAGAGCTTTCCATTGACGTCATAATCTCAGTGCCAAAGTTTCAGCGTTTAATCAGTTGGGCAGCCCCTCCTTCATCAAGTTGTAAATCTGCCCTCTATCATGATTTTGACACATTAGAATACTTGATTGTATTAGAATGAAGCTACTCGTAGAAATTAAATACACAAAACTTAGTTTCCTTCTAAAGAAAAAACAATTATTCAATACTACCACATTATTAGAAAGGGTCTCAATTTTCATACATTACTTTCATTACATTATTCTTACACTATTTCTTTTTTTAATAAAAAAACATATTTCTTAATACATACTATTTCTCTTCCGTCTTATCAAAACAAGTAAAGTATAAAACGATGTAGAAAAAAAATATTGTGTGTAGATCATTTTCTTATTAGAAAAATTTCCCGACATGACGATCAGCTTTACACTTGGAAACTCTATTTGCTTGCTCGAAATGTATACTATATATATAGATTATATAGTTCAACATACAAGGAAAGTCAGGATGGCCGAGTGGTCTAAGGCGCCAGACTCAAGTTCTGGTCCTCGTGAGAGGGCGTGGGTTCAAATCCCACTTCTGACACTGTAAATTTGATGTTTTAGGGAGAAATTATATTTTTATTTTTTGGGTTTTGAAACTTTTTAACCAAAAACAGAAGTTGATTTGTGTTTAATAATATTTTAATTTCATTATGGTTAAAGCCACTTGTGTTTTCTTTTTGGTTTAGTTCACATGCGCATTTAATTTTACTAAGATTTTGTATTTATAGTCTTACAATAACTTTAATCAATTTACAACTTTTATATTGTTTTAAGTAGTTTTGAACGATGTTGCATGTAATTTTTTTCATAATACACACCACCACAATTTTTGAGAAGCTACAGCCGTCTCAAATAAAGGTTAAACCTAAAATATACTCTATTTCAATGATTATTTATTCTAATTTCATTTTGCATTGTGACAAGCATCAAGCAAGTATTTGCAATTGAGCCTAAGTAATTAATAATTTTCATAATTAATGCAAATTTCAAGGAAAGTCAAGATGGCTGAGTGGTCTAAGCCGCCAGACTCAAGTTCTGGTCTTTGTGAGAGGGCGTGCGTTCAAATCCCACTTCTGACACTGTCATTTGATGTTTTAGGGAGAAGTTATATTTTTATTTTTGGGTTTTGGAACTTTTTAACCAAAAACAGAAGTTGATTTGTGTTTAACAATATTTTAATTTCTTTATGGTTGAAGCCACTTTTGTTTTCATTTTGGTTTAGTTCACATGTGCATTTAATTTTAAGATTTTGTATTTACAGTCTCACAATACTTTAATCAATTAATTTTCAATTGACAATTGATGTGAAATTTACAACTTTTATAATGCTTGAAGTAATTTTGAACGATGTTGTACAAAACTTTTTCATAGTACACACTACAACAATTTTTGAGAAGTTGTAACATTCTCAAACAAGGCTGAAGCCTAAAATATATTCTATTTCAATGATTATTTATTATAATTTCATTTTGCATTGTGACAAGTATCAAGCATGTATTTGCATTTGAACTTAATTAATTAGTAGTTGTCATAATTTATGCTCTATTTCAAATCTCACTTTTGACACAATCATTTGATGTTTTACGGCGAAATTATATTTTCAATTTTTGGATTTTGGTACCTTTTGACCAAAAACAGAAGTTGATTTGTGTTTAACAATATTTTAATTTTTTTATGGTTAAAGACACGTGTGCTTTCTTTTTGGTTTAGTTCACGTGTGCATTTAATTTGACTAAGATTTTGATTTTAGAGGGAGGATCAACTTATATCAGTGTAAGTCTTTTTTGACTTACACTCATTTTTAACCGTTAGATTCACTTTCATCTAATGGTTGAGATGATTTCATTAAAAGTAACCATTAAATGAAAGTGGATCTAACAGTTGAAAATGAGTGTAAGTCAAAAAAGACTTACACTGATATAAGTTGATCCTCCCTCTTGATTTTATAGTCTTATTATAACTTTAAACATTCAATTTTCAATTGATTACTGATGTGAAGTTTACAACTTTTATAATGTTTTAAATAGTTTCGATGTTGCACGCAATTTTTTTCATAATACACACCACTATAATTTTTGAAAAGTTACAGCAGTCTCAAATAAGGCTTAAGCCTAAAATATACTCTATTTTAATGATTATTTATTCTAATTTCATTTTGCATTGTGACAAGTATCAAGCATGTATTTGCATTTGAGCTTAATTAATTAGTAGTTGTCATAATTTATGCTCTATTTCAAATCTCACTTTTGACACTGTCATTTGATGTTTTTCCGTGAAATTATATTTTCATTTTTTGAGTTTTGGTACCTTTTGACCAAAAACAGAAGTTGATTTGTGTTTAACAATATTTTAATTTCTTTATGGTTAAAGCCACGTGTGCTTTCTTTTTGGTTTAGTTCACGTGTGCATTTAATTTGACTAACTTTTGGTTAAATCTCACTTTTGGTTTACTTAAAGTCTTAGTATAACTATAATCATTCAATTTTCAATTGATTATTGATGTGAAGTTTACAACTTTTATAATGTTTTAAGTAGTTTTGAACGATGTTGCATGTAATTTTTTTCATAATACACACCATCACAATTTTTGAGAAGTTACAGCCGTCTCAAATAAGAGTTAAGCCTAAAATATACTCTATTTCAATGATTATTTATTCTAATTTCATTTTGCATTGTGACAAGCATCAAGCATGTATTTGCATTTGAGCTTAAGTAATTAGTAATTTTCATAGTTTATGCTCTATTTCAAATCCCACTTCTGACACTGTCAGTTGATGTTTCAACGAGAAATTATATTTTCATTTTTTGGGTTCTGGTAATTTTTGACAAAAAATAGAAGTTGATTTGTGTTTAGCAATATGTTAATTTCTTTATTGTTATAGCCACTTGTGCTTTCTTTTTGGTTTAGTTCACGTGTGCATTTAATTTGACTAAGATTTTATTTTTATAGTCTTAAAATAACTTTAATCAATCAATTTTCAATTGATTATTAATGTGAAATTTACAACTTTTACAATGTTTTAAGTAATTTTGAACAATGTTGCACGAAAAAATTTTCATAGTAACAACCACAATAATTTTGAGAAGTTACAACGTTCTCAAATAAGGCTGAAGCTTAAAATATACTTTATTTCAATGATTATTTATTCTAATTTAAATTTGCATTGGGACAAGCATCAAACATGTATTTGCATTTGAGCTTAAATAATTAGTAATTGTCATAATTTATGCTCTATTTAAAATCTCACTTCTGACACTGTCATTTGATGTTTTAGGGAGAAATTACATTTTCATTTTTTAGGTTTTGGTACTTTTTGACCAAAAATAGAAGTTGATTTGTGTTTAGCCATATTTTAATTTCTTTATGGTTAAAGCCACTTGTGCTTTCATTTTGGTTTAGTTCAAGTGTGCATTTAATTTGACTAAGACTTGTGCTTTCTTTTTGGTTTAGTTCACAAGCTCATTTAATTTTACTAAGATTTTGATTTTATAGTCGTTAATAACTTCAACCAATTAATTTTCAATTGACTATAAATGTGAAATTTACAACTTTTATAATGTTTTAATTAATTTTGAACGATGTTGCACAAAAATATTTTCATAACACACACCACAACAATTTTTTAGAAGTTACAACAGTCTCAAATAAGGCTTAAACCTAAAATATTCTCTATTTCAATGATTATTTATTCTAATTTCATTTGCATTGTGACAAGCATCAAGCATGTATTTGCATTTGAGCTTAAGTAATTAGTAATTTTCATAATTTATGCTCTATTTCAAATCCCACTTCTCACACTGTCATTTGATGTTTCAGGGAGAAATTATGTTTTCATTTTTGGGTTTTTGTACTTTTGGACCAAAAATAGAAGTTGATTTGTGTTTAACAGTATTTTAATTTCTTTATGGTTAAAGCCACTTGTGCTTTCTTTTTGGTTTAGTTCAAGTGTGCATTTAATTTGACCAAGATTGTGCTTTCTTTTTGGCTTAGTTCAAGTGTGCACTGAATTTGACTAAGACTTGTGCTTTCTTTTTGGTTTAGTTCACGTGTGCATTTAATTTGACTAAGATTTTGATTTTATAGCCTAACAATAACTTTAATCATTCAATTTTCAATTGATTTTTTATGTGAAATTTACAACTTTTATAATGTCTTAAGTAGTTTTGAACGATGTTGCACACAATTTTTTTTCATAATACACACCACAACAATTTTTGAGAAGTTACACCAGTCACAAATAAGGCTTAAGCCTAAAATATACTCTATTTCAATGATTATTTATTCTAATTTCATTTTGCATTGTGACAAGCATCAAGCATGTATTTGCATTTGAGCTTAAATAATTAGTAATGTTCATAATTTATGCTCTATTTCAAATCCCAATTCTGAGACTGTCATTTGATGTTTCAGGGAGAAATTATATTTTCATTTTTTGGGTTTCGGTAATTTTTACAAAAAGTAGAAGTTGATTTGTGTTTAACAATATTTTAATTTCTTTATGGTTAAAGCCACGTGTGTTTTCTTTTTGGTTTAGTTCACGTGTGCATTTAATTTGACTAAAATTTTATTTTATAGTCTTACAATAACTTTAATCAATCAATTTTCAATTGATTATTGATGTGAAATTTACAACTTTTATAATGTTTTAAGTAACTTTGAGCGATGTTGCACGAAAAAAATTTCATAGTGACAACCACAATAATTTTTGAGAAGTTGCAACATTTTCAAATAAGGCTGAAGCTTAAAATATACTTTATTTCAATGATTATTTATTCTAATTTAAATTTGCATTGGGACAAGCATCAAGCATGTATTTGCATTTGAGCTTAATTAATTAGTAATTGTCATAATTTATGCTCTATTTAAAATCTCACTTCTGACACTGTCATTTGATGTTTTAGGGATAAATTATATTTTTATTTTTTGGGTTTTGAAACTTTTTAACCTAAAACAGAAGTTGATTTGTGTTTAACAATATTTTAATTTCTTTATGGTTGAAGCCAAATTTGTTTTCTTTTTGGTTTTGTTCACTAGCACATTTAATTTTACTAAGATTTTGTTTTTACAGTCTTAGAATAATTTTAATCAGTTAATTTTCAAATGACTATAAATGTGAAATTTACAAATTTTATAATGTTTTAATTAATTTTGAACGATGTTGCAGAAAAACTTTTTCATAATACGCACTACAACAATTTTTGAGAAGTTACAACATTCTCAAATAAGGCTGAAGCCTAAAATATACTCTATTTCAATGATTATTTATTCTAATTTCATTTTGAATTGTAACAAGTATCAAGCATGTATTTGCATTTGAGCTTAATTAATTAGTAATTTTTATAATTTAGTTCTATTTCAAATCTCACTTTTGACACTGTCATTTAATGTTTTAGGACGAAATTATATTTTCATTTTTTGGTTTTGGTACTTTTTGAACAAAAACAGAAGTTGATTTGTGTTTAATAGTATTTTAATTTCTTTATGGTTAAAGCCACTTGTGCTTTCTTTTTGGTTTAGTTTAAGTGTGCATTTAATTAGACTAAGACTTGTGCTTTCTTTTTGGTTTAGTTCAAGTGTGCACTTAATTTGACTAAGACTTGTGCTTTCTTTTTGGTTTAGTTCACATGTGTATTTAATTTGACTAAGATTTTGATTTTATAGTCTTACAATAACTTTAATCATTCAATTTTCAATTGATTATTGATGTGAAATTTACAACTTTTATAATGTCTTAAGTAGTTCTGAACGATGTTGCACTCAATTTTTTTCATAATACACACCACAACAATTTTTGAGAAGTTACAACAGTCTCAAATAAGGCTTAAGCCTAAAATATACTCTATTTCAATGATTATTTATTCTAATTTCATTTTGCATTGTGACAAGCATCAAGCATGTATTTGCATTTGTAATTAGTAATTTTCTTAATTTATGCTCTATTTCAAATCCCACTTCTGATACTGTCATTTGATGTTTCAGGGAGAAATTATATTTTCATTTTTTGGGTTTTGGTAATTTTTGACAAAAAATAGAAGTTGATTTGTGTTTAGCAATATTTTAATTTCTTTATGGTTAAAGCCACTTGTGCTTTCTTTTTGGTTTAGTTCACGTGTGCGTTTAATTTGATTAAGATTTTATTTTTATAGTCTTATAATAACTTTAATCAATCAATTTTCAATTGATTATTGATGTCAAATTTACAACTTTTATAATGTTTTAAGTAACTTTGAACGATGTTGCACTAAATTTTTTTCATATAGTAACAACCATAATAATTTTTGAGAAGTTACAACATTCTCAAATAAGGCTGAAGCTTAAAATATACTTTATTTCAATTATTATTTATTCTAATTTAATTTTGCATTGTGACAAGCATCAAGCATGTATTTGCATTTGAGCTTAATTAGTTAGTAATTGTCATAATTTATGCTTTATTTCAAATCTCACTTCTGACTCTGTCATTTGATGTTTTAGGGTGAAATTATATTTTCATTTTTTGGGTTTTGGTACCTTTTGACCAAAAATAGAAGTCGATTTGTGTTTAGCCATATATTAATTTCTTTATGATTAAAGCCACTTGTGATTTCTTTTGGCTTTAGTTCACGTGTGCATTTAATTTGACTAATACTTGTGCTTTTTTTGGGTTTAATTCACGAGTGCAATTAATTTGACGAAGATTTTGTTTTCTAAGTCTTACATTAACTTTAATCAATCAATTTTCAATTTATTATTGATGTGAGATTTACAACTTTTATATTGTTTTAAGTAATTTTGAACGATGCTGCACGTAAACTTTGTCATAGTACAAACCACAACAATTTTTGAGAACTTACAGCATTCTCAAGACTTTTTTAACAAATAGGTATAAATGAAAATTTTATTTACTAGATAAGTATAAGTTTCAAAATAATTATTAATATAGTGTAATTTTAACAGTAACATATAACAAATCGTGACTATTAGTCACAATTTACATGGTGTTAATTTTTTATTATTTTTTTGTGATAAATTGTGGTTATAAATCATGGCTTATCAATTATTTTTTTTATTACACTGTAATGAAATTGTACTTGTAAAACATGACTCTTTTTTTTAAGTAAAGTCGTGCTTAAGAGAGACGATTTCATTGCTTTTTTTTTTAGAAATGTCATATCTCAAAGGCACCACTTCTATGTTTTTTTTTTTTTTTTCACCACATAATTATTCCCTGTCTTACTAAGGGCTAAGATAAAAGCATAAAAAGATATCAGGAATTAACTAGTAAACAATTCTTCGAAAGAATGTCTCCCAAAATACCCGTGCAATATATCCTTTACGTTTATACTTCAGACTTTATTTGAACTAGAAGACTAAGCTAATTATAAGCAGCCCAATATTAAGTAAATATTCAAACAAAGACAACTCATAATTTTCTTTTCACAAAAAAAGTTTAAGTTGAGAAGTCAGATCTCTCAAGTCGAATTGCGCTTAATACAAGTCTTCTCAAAGTGATAATCCTAATAAGATTCGAATACACGTTCATCAATGGGAGTCACATGCCACCAACCACTTGGTGGGTCACCTTGGATCTTATGATTAAATATGTTACAGAAATTGCTATTCATCAGGTATGTATATGGCTCGGACTAAAAGGCAAGTAAAAAATGAACAAGCCCATTGTGGAAACAGGAAATAATGCTACTATAAACCGACATGCTCGCATGCAACACGGCATCTCTTCTGCTTCATTCAAGTTTGCTGAATTAACAAGCACAAGACACGGAATAATTATGTGGTGAAAAAAAAAAAACATAGAAAAGAGTCGTGTTTCTGAGCCACAACTTCGCTATAGCATAATAAAAAAAATAAACAATTAGTAAGTTGTGGTTTACAACTGTGAGGTCCAGCCATATTCCATTCGGTGGTTAAAGTCAATAATGAAGGCAATTGATTGTCAAACAATTGCAGAATAATTTCGGTAGAGGGTGGAAGTTGGAAGACAAATGCATTAATTGAAGGATGTTGGAAATCTCTATAAATAGAGATTGAATCCTTCCATCCGTGACACACCAAGGAGAGCCTCACAAGAGAAAGAGAGTGAGAGAAAAATTAGAGAGAGTCTTAGAAAGTTTTCTAAGAGAGAAAATAGTGAGCCAATTTGTGAGAGTGTTATCCACAAATGAGGATACAATATTCTTATATTTTTGTATTCCCATTATTTTTATAGTGGAGGTTTAAGTGGCCTACGGGTCCCGTGGTTTTTCTTACTCACATTGGGAAGGTTTTCCACGCTAAAAATTTCTAGTGTTGTTGTTACACTTATTTTACGCTTCCGCATAGTGCCTATTTTTGAGTTCACAGAGGAGGGAAATTATGCTGACATTTCCCAACAGTGGTATCAGAGCTCTCAGAGCTCTCGGATGCTAGATGCCGGATTCGTAAGAAAATTCTTAGTATGCTCTGTGGTTGCAGCATTGTCTGATCTTCCACATCAGAAAAGAATTATTCTCGTTGCTGGAAATAACGTGTGGCAGTGTGAAAGTGTTGTCTAGGAAAGTTCTGGCTAGGAAAGACTTGGTATTTAAGTGTGTCCATTAGTGAACCACCTCTCTTTCCTGGGAACTTACCTGGTGCACTGTTTGCATACTACAGTTATTACTTCAGTATACGGTACTATTTATATATACAGTATTGACCTATGTAATTCAAGATGGAGGGAGCTGTTACTCATGATGGAGATATGTTCAAGCTAACTGCTAAAAATTACTCCTATTGGAAGCCGATGATGGAAGACCACTTATACTGCAAGGATTTGTATGAGCCAATTACCCAGAAGGATAAACCGGAAGGGAAGAACGACAAAGATTGGGAGCTCCTGAATCGGAAGGCAGTAGCTATGATCCGCAAATACATTGATCGCAGTTTGTTCGAGCATGTATCAACTTATGCAAATGCGTATGAGTTGTGGACCAAACTTGAATCCTTGATTCAAAAGAAAACGCCCGAAACAAAGCCCACCTTGTCGACGACTGGTGAAGTTGGAGTACTTCGGACGGTCGAACATGATCGAACATTTGAATACCTTCAAAGGTATTGTGAATCAACTAACGAAGACAGAAATGAAGATAGATGATGAGTTGCAAACTCTTCTACTCCTCAGTTCTCTGCCTGAGAGTTGGGACACTCTAGTTGTCACTCTCAGCAATTCTGCTCCAGACGGAAAGCTTAGCATGGATTCTGTTACAGATAGTTTGCTGAATGAGGAGTCAAGACGGAGAGAAAGGGGCTTGAACAACCAGTTTGAAGCCAACGTTGTTGACAACAGAGGAAGGAATAAGAATCGTGAAAAAGGAGGTCGTGAAAAATCACAAGGTAGATCCAAATCTCGCACTAGACTAAGTTGTTATTACTGTGGTAAACCGGGCCACAGAAAGTCTGAGTGTAGATTCTTGAAGAGAGATCAACAGGCTGGAACAGTCCATCCTGACCAGATAGACCCAAAGAAGAAGAAGGAAGAAGGAACAACTACTGCGGTGGCCTCGAATGATGAGAATATATTTCTTGTCGGAGAAGAAAATTATCTAAACATTGCATCTGATGATTGCATATGGATAATTGATTCCGGAGCATCCTTTCACGTCACACCTCATGAAGGTTTTTTCTCATCATACCAAAAAGGAGATTTTGGTACGGTGAAGATGGGCAACCACGTCACGAGTAAAATCATCGGTATTGGTGAAGTAACTTTGATAAGTGAGAATGGAACCAAGCTTGTGCTGAATGAGGTAAGATATGTACCTGAGATGCGTCTAAACCTTATCTCAGCAGGCAAACTAGACGAAACTGGGATGATAAACCAGTTTGGTGCTGGCAGATGGAAACTCAGCCAAGGAAGCATGATTATTGCTCGCCGTAGAAAGGAAGGCTCTCTGTACATTATGCAGGGAAAGATATGTAAGGGGGAGATGAATGTTGCTCTAGACGCAAGCAAGGAATTGTGGCACAAACGATTGGGCCACATGAGTGAGAAGGGTCTGGAAATCTTAGCAAAACACTATCTTCCAAACATAAAGGGGCAGCCACTTGAATCCTGTGAAGACTGTCTAGCAGGCAAACAACACAGAGTATCTTTCAAAAGATCAGATGATGCAAGAAGAAGAAAGCAGATTCTGGATCTTGTTCACTCAGATGTTTGCTCAACATCTGAAAGGTCCCTTGGCGGTGCCCAATACTTTGTTACCTTCATTGATGATCACTCCAGGAAAGTGTGGGTGTATTCATTGAAGACGAAAGATCAAGTTCTTCAAGCTTTCAAGGAGTTTCATGCTTCTGTAGAACGAGCATCTAGAAGAAAGTTGAAATGCTTGAGAACTGACAATGGTGGAGAGTATAGAGGTCCATTTGAGGATTATTGCAAGACTCATGGGATAAGACATGAGAAAGTACCCCCCAAGACACCTCAGATGAATGGACTAGCTGAGAGAATGAACAGAACGATTGCAGAGAAAGTCAGGAGCATGCTTTCTCATGCAAAACTTCCCAAGGCATTCTAGGGTGAAGCAGTAAAAACTGCAGTTGATTTGATCAATTTGTCTCCTTCAAGACCTTTAAATGGAAAGATTCCAGAAGAAGTATGGTCTGGAAATAAAGCTTCTTATGGTCATTTGAGAGTCTTTGGGTGCAGGACATTTGTCCACATTCCTAAAGATGAAAGAGCAAAGCTTGATGCAAAGACGAAGGAATGCATATACCTTGGTTCACCAAGAGATGAACTCGGCTTCAGATTATGGGACCCTGTAAACAAGAAGATTGTTCGGAGCAGAGACGTGGTATTCTATGAAGATCAAACAATCCAAGATATTCAACAATCTAAGAAGCCAAAATCCATTGTGGTACACAATTCAGGGGGAGAGATTCCTCAAAGGAATGAGCAACCTGATCATACAATACAACCCCATCAGATGGAACAACCTGATCAGACGGAGCAACCTGACCAGACAGAACAAAATCAAGCAATGCAGGGAGAACATATGGAGACCGATCAGGTAGAACAAGAACCTCAAGTGAGAAGATCAACGAGAGTCAAACAACCATCAAGAAGGTATCTCTCAGATGATTATGTCACTCTCACTAATGAAGGAGAACCTCAAAGTTTCATGGAAGCCATTGAGACGAATGATAAAGAAAAATGGATGCAAGCCATGCAAGAAGAAATACAATCCCTAAAAGAGAATCAGACATATGACCTAGTGAGATTACCAGATGGAAGAAAGACATTGAAAAATAAGCGGGTATTCAAACTCAAGACTGAAGAGAATAACCCAAACCCCAGGTACAAAGCAAGGATTGTTGTGAAGGGGTGCAACCAGAAGAAAGGCATAGATTTTCAAGAAATCTTCTCACCAGTGGTGAAGATGACATCCATTAGAGCGATCCTTGGTCTAGCTGCAAAACTAAACTTGGAAATAAAACAGCTTGATGTTAAAACAGCATTCTTACATGGAGACTTAGAGGAAGAAATTTATATGGAACAACCAGAAGATTTCGAAGAACCAGGCAAGGAACATCTAGTGTGTCGTTTGAAGAAAAGCCTCTACGGTCTGAAGCAAGCTCCAAGGCAATGGTACAAGAAGTTTGATCTCTTCATGACCCAACACAATTTCAAGAAGACCTCCGCAGATCATTGTGTGTTTGTGAAGAACTATGGAAATGGCGAATCCATCATACTATTGTTGTATGTTGATGATATGTTAATTGTTGGGAAAGATAAGTCAAAGATAGCTGCTCTCAAGAAGGCATTGAGCAAATCATTTGCCATGAAAGATTTGGGTGCAGTAAAGAAGATTCTAGGAATGAAAATCATCAGAGATCGATCTAGAAAGATGCTGTGGATGTCACAAGAAGACTATATCAAGAAAGTTCTTGAAAGATTCAGCATGCATAATGCCAAACCTGTACATGTTCCATTACCTGGTCATATCAAACTGAGTAAGACGCAATGTCTAAGAAATGACGAAGAAAAAGAAGAAATGAGCAAAGTGCCCTATTCTTCTGCTGTTGGTAGTCTTATGTATGCAATGGTCTGTACAAGACCAGATATTGCTTATGCTGTAGAAGTTGTGAGCAGATTCCTATCGAATCCAGGAAAGGAGCATTGGAATGCTGTGAAATGGATGCTAAGGTATCTGAAAGGAACTGTCAAAAGGTGCTTGTACTTTGGCAATGGAAATCTAATGCTCATTGGGTATTTAGATGCAGACATGGCAGGAGATGTGGATTCAAGAAAGTCTACATCAGGATACCTGATTACTTTTGCAGGGGGAGCTATCTCATGGCAGTCAAGACTACAAAAGTGTATTGCTTTAAGCACCACAGAAGCATAATTCATCGCAATCACCGAAGGTTGCAAGGAGATCTTGTGGATGAAGAAGTTCCTACAAGAGTTAGGTCAGGATCAAGAAAGCTATGTTCTCTATTGCGATAGTCAGAGCGCAATCCATCTCAGCAAGAACTCAACCTTTCATTCAAGGTCGAAACACATCGACGTAAGATATCATTGGATTCTGATGTGTTGGAAAGTAAACTGCTGCAAATTGAGAAAATACACACAAAAGACAATGGGGCAGATATGATGACAAAAGCTCTACCAAACGAGAAGATAGAAGTCTGTAAAGAAGTTGCAGGCTTAGCATCAACCTCAAACTAATCCAAGGATATTTTCCCAATGGCTGGAGGGGGAGAATTGTGAGGTCCAGCCATATTCCATTCGGTGGCTAAAGTCAATAATGAAGGCAATTGATTGTCAAACAATTGCAGAACAATTTCGGTGGAGGGTGGAAGTTGGAAGACAAATGCATTAATTGAAGGATGTTGGAAATCTCTATAAATAGAGATTGAATCCTTCCATCCGTGACACACCAAGGAGAGCCTCACAAGAGAAAGAGAGTGAGAGAAAAATTAGAGAGAGTCTTAGAGAAAGTTTTCTAAGAGAGAAAAATAGTGAGCTAATTTGTGAGAGTGTTATCCACAAATTGAGGATACAATATTCTTATATTTTTGTATTCCCATTATTTTTATAGTGGAGGTTTAAGTGGCCTACGGGTCCCGTGGTTTTTCCTTACTCACATTGGGAAGGTTTTCCACGCTAAAAATTTCTAGTGTTGTTGTTACACTTATTTTACGCTTCCGCATAGTGCCTATTTTTGAGTTCACAGAGGAGAAAAATTATGCTGACATTTCCCAACAACAACCACGACTTATCACAAAAAATTAATAAAAAATTAATCTTATATAAGTTGTGACTGACAACTACGACTTATTATATATTACTGTTGAAATTACACTATATTAATAATTATTTTAGAACTTATACCTATTTAGTAAATAAAAATTTCATTTATACTTGTTTGGTAAAAATTGTCAAATAAGGCTAAAGCCTAAAATATACTCTATTTCAATGATTATTTATTGTAATTTCATTTTTCATTGTCACAAGCATCAAACAAGTATTTGCATTTGAGCTTAATTAATTAGTAATTGTCATAATTTATGTTCTATTTCAAATCTCACTTCTGACACTGTCATGTGATGTTTTTGTGAGAAATTATACTTTCATTTTTTGGGTTTTGGCACTTTTTGACCAAAAACAGAAGTTGATTTGTATTTAGCAATATTTTAATTTCTTTATGGATAAGCCACTTGTGCTTTCTTGTTGGTTTAGTTCACGTGTGCATTTAATTTGACCAAGATTTTGATTTTATAGTCTTACAATAACTTTAATAATTCAGTTTTCAATTGATTATTGATGTGAAATTTACAACTTTTATAATGCCTTAAGTAGTTTTGAACGATGTTGTACACAATTTTTTTCATAATACACACCACACCACAATAATTTTTGAGAAGTTACAACAGTCACAAATAAGGCTTAAGCCTAAAATATAGTCTATTTCAATGATTATTTATTATAATTTCATTTTTCATTGTGACAAGCATCAAGCATGTATTTGCATTTGAGCTTAATTAATTAGTAATTGTCATAATTTATGGTCTATTTCAAATCTCACTTCTGACACTGTCATGTGATGTTTTTGGGAGAAATTATACTTTCATTTTTTGGGTTTTGGTACTTTTTGACCAAAACCAGAAGTTGATTTGTATTTAGCAATATTTTAATTTCTTCATGGTTAAGCCACTTGTGCTTTTTGGTTTAGTTCACGTGTGCATTTAATTTGACTAAGATTTTGATTTTATAGTCTTACAATAACTTTAATCATTCAGTTTTCAATTGATTATTGATGTGAAATTTACAACTTTTATAATGTCTTAAGTGGTTTTGAACGATGTTGCACACAATTTTTTTCATAGTACACACCACACCACAACAATTTTTGAGAAGTTACATCAGTCTTAAATAAGACTTAAGCCTAAAATATAGTCTATTTCAATGATTATTTATTCTAATTTCATTTTGCATTGTGACAAAAGCATCAAGCATGTATTTGCATTTGAGCTTAAGTAATTAGTAATTGTCATAATTTATGCTCTATTTCAATTCCTACTTCTAACACTCGTCATTTGATGTTTTAGGGAGAAATTATATTTTCGTTTTTTGGATTTTGGTACTTTCTGACCAAAAACAGAAGTTGATTTGTGTTAGCAATGTTTTAATTTCTTTATGGTTAAAGCCGCTTGTGCTTTCTTTTTGGTTTAGTTCTTATGTGCATTTAATTTGACTAAGATCTTATTTTTGTAGTCTTACAATAACTTTAATCTGTCAATTTTCAATTGATTATTGATGTGAAATTTACAACTTTTATAATGTTTTAAGTAATTTTGAACGATGTTGCACGAAATCTTTTTCATAGTACACACCACAATAATTTTTGAGAAGTTATCACATTCTCGAGAAAGGCTAAAGCGAAAATGTACACTATTTCAATGATTATTTATTTTAATTTCATTTTGCATTGTGATAAGCATCAAGTATGTATTTGCATTTGAGCTTATGTAATTAGTAATTGTCATAATTTATGGAAAACTGATCATGTGTTCAAGATTGAAAAGTATTTTTGTGACCTCAACTATAATTACATTAGTGGCTGTTGGCAAGAGTTATAAATAATTAAAATCATCTTTAATGAAAACTATGTAAAAAATTAGGACAAATTTTAGTTGAATTAGTTTCCTTTGGTCAAAATTTTGGGATAACAATGGGATAGCTCATTTTAAAAAGATATTAGGGTCACGCTCAAAAAGTATGAACAAATCTTATAAAAAAAGTTTTGTTGACAAATACTTTTATAGCATTTGTTAAGGAATAAAAAATTAAAAATATTAAATAAAAGTAATTTTTTTAAAATTTTAATGTATTAAATATTTTTTATATTTTGATTCATTATAAGTGTTTTAAAGCCCTCGTTAAACAAATTCCAAACAAAAAGTTAGGATAAACTTCCCTAACAAGTGAGAATTTATATTTCCATTTTCTGGGTTTTGGTACTTTCTGACTGAAAGGTATCAGGCTATTACAGGAGATGAAGAATAAACGAAAACAGAGAGAGAGAGGAATCAGAGTGAAGTTGATGTATGAATGATGAATTTCATCTTATTGAATTTCCTCTGTAAAGATGCTCTTATATAGTATATTAAGAGTAACAAACTAAGTTATAACTGACTCAACCGTAACTAACTAATCTATAACAAACTTTGCATAACTCTAACAGCCTACTGTAATAAGCTATACATAATTAGCTTTAGCCTATAGTTCCTATCATCCCCCGTCAAACTCAGAGGGTGAAAATTTTTCAACTCTGAGTTTGGTTCTCAGATGACAAAACCGATCGCTAGAGACAAATTGGTCGAATATCGGTGGTTGTTCAAGGAAGGAATGTGATGAACATGAACAAGCTTGGCGACAACTTTCTCTCTTACAAAGTGAAGATCTAACTCGAAGTGTTTAGTGCGGCTATGTAGAATGGGATTGGCAGCAAGCATCACTGCACTTAGATTGTCACAGTAGACTCGAGGGGATGAGGACATTGGAATATGAAGTTCAGTGAGCAGAGACTGTAACCATGTAATTTCAGCTATGACTGCTGCAAGGCTCTGTGCTACTCGCCTTACGTGTTTGAACGAGATACGACAGTCTGCTTCTTAGATAGCCAAGACACTAGATTAGAACCAAGAAACACACAGTATCCAGATGTAGACCGTCGATCATCTGGATCTGAACCCCAGTCAGCATCACAAAATGCTGTTAATGACAGTTGCTGAGAGTTCCTGAGATGTAGCCCGTGAGTGAGAGTGCCTTGGAGATACCTCAAAATTCTTTTGACTGCTTTCCAGTGACTTAGCAAAGGCTTATGCATGAATTGGCACACTTTGTTTACAGAGAAGGCAATCTCAGGTCTTGTTATGGTAGCATACTGCAAAGCTCCAACAATGGACCTGTAGAAAGCTGGATCCTCAAACTCATCAGCACCATGACTAGACAATTTCAGTCCAGCAGTCATCGGGGTAGGAAGAGACTTGCACTTATCCATATTGGCTCGAACTAGTAGATCAGCAACATATTTGGACTGAGAAAGATGAAGTCCTCCAACTGTTATTTTCTTAGCCTATATTCCAAGAAAGTAGTGTATCTGACCAAGATCTTTTAATGGAAATGCGGTATTTAATTCAGAGATAAGCTAAGATATGGCTTGTTGAGAGCTTCCTGTAATTAATATGTCATCCACATATACTAAAATGTAAATGGTGCAGATGGTAGTAACTCTGACAAATAAAGAAGAATCACATTTTGTAGTGTGGAAGCCTAACTGATGAAGAGTACCACTGAGTTTTTCAAACCAAGCTCGTGGGGCCTGTTTCATGCCATAAAGAGCCTTTTTTAACTTGCAAATCAGATGAGATCCTTCAATGACAAAGCCTTCAGGTTGAGACATAAACACCTGTTCTTGGAGATCATCTCCATTTAGAAAGGCATTGTTAAAGTCCAATTGATGAATTGGCCATTGCTTAGAGAGTGCAATTGTAAGAATTATCCTTACTGTGTTGGGCTTAATAACAGGGCTGAAGGTTTCTTGATAATCAAATCCTGCTTGTTGGTGAAAACCCTTTGCCACTAGTCTTGCTTTGTACTTTAGAATGGAGCCATCGATTATATTTGATCCTAAATACCCATTTGCAGCCTATTGCAGTCCTATCCGAAGGCAATGATACAAGAGACCAGGTGTTGTTTTTCAAAAGTGCAGCATACTCATCTTTCATGGCTTGATGCCACTCAGGAATGTCCAATGCCTGCTTGACTGAGATGGGTTCAGCAGTAGCTATATATACTTTAGGCTTATAGATGCCAGATTTGGCTCTAGTGACCATAGGATGAATATTAGTGTTGGTAGCAGGCTGTTGAATAGATGAAGCAGTGTGCATATCTGATGGAGGAGTCAATGGCAGAGCATGTTGTGAACCTGATGAAACTAATGGAGAGGGTATGCTGTCATGGTTAGTAGTGGCAGTGGAAAAGATAGGTGTAACAGTATTATGGGCATTCTGTGCATGTGGTACAGAAACAAGAGGAATAGAAGGAACAATGGAAAAAACTGGTGCAGTAGCAGATGCAGTGGATGAAGAAGTTGATATAGACTTTTTATATGGAAAAAGATTCTCATCAAATATTACATGCCTGGAAATATAAAGCTTACCATTTTGTCCTAGACATTTGTACCCTTTATCTGAGAGCAATATCCTAGAAAAGTACACTGTTCAGACCTGTAATTGAGCTTGTGATGAAGATATGGCCTAAGTAAGGGATAACAAGCACAACCAAAGACTTTTAGGGAGTGATAGTCTGGTCTTTTGTGAAATAAGGTTTCAAATGGTGAGGAATTTTGGAGAATAGGAGTAGGTAGGAGATTTATGAGATGAGTTGCAGTGGTAAATGCCTCACCCCAAAATTTTAAAGGAAGAGAGGCATTTGCTAATAAAGCAAGACCTGTTTCAGTCACATGTCTATGCTTTCTCTCTGAGCAGCCATTTTGCTCATGAGTATAGGGACAAGATAGTCTATGAGTAATGCCATTTTCAGTGAGGTATTTGGTAAAAGTGAGATATTCTTTTGCATTGTCTGTTTGAAGAGCTTTAAGTTTTCTTCCTAACTGATTCTCAGCTAAGACTTTAAATTGCAAAAAAGTAGTAAATGTCTGAGACTTATGGTTTAGCAAATATAACCAACTGTAACGTGAATGAGCATCTATAAAAATGATGTAGTAGTGTGCTCCACCAGTAGCAGCAACATGAGCTGGTCCCCAAATATCAGAGTAAACCAAATCAAGTGGATTAGTATACACATTATTAGATGCAGAAAAAGGTAACTGGTGTGCTTTACCTAAGCAACAAGATTCACAAACATTAGAATTGTTATTCATTGCAGTGGGTATATTACAAGATCTTAGTATATGATGAACAATTTTGCTAGATGGGTGTCCTAATCTAGCATGCCATAACTGGAAATTTGAAACGAAAACTGAATTGACATGTTTATTTGAGCTAACAACAGAATTGATAGATTTGGATGAAGAGTTGCCAACAGATTACACTGTCAAAAAGCATAGAGTCCATCTCTAAGTGTTCCTTGGAGAAGAATCTCCTTGGTACCCTGAGATTTAACAAAGCAAATATCAGGATGGAATTCAAAGAAAACTTGATTATCTCTAGCAAATTGAGAGACACTTAGCAAATTTTTAGTTATAGTTGGTACGTGTAATAGTTGATTAAGAACAAAAGAGGACTGAGAAGTGTTGGAATGAAGAAGTGAATGCCCAATATGCTGAATACACATACCTGAACCATTACCAATTTGGACCCTGTCAGAACCTTCATATGTTGAACTTGTCATGAGATTAGTTAAATCAGGTGTTATGTGATTGGAGGCTCCAGAATCTGGATACCACAAGGGGTCATACAATGTTGATGGTGCAGTAAGAAAACATTGCTGATTTGACTGTGATTGTGACTGTGATGAAGAGGAATTTGACTGATTAGAATGCTGAGATGTTGCAAAGAATGCTTGGGGTTGAGATTGCTGAAAAGTAAATGGATTTTGAAGATTCTGATTGAACCTTTGACGACATTCCCAAGCAAGATGACCATATTTTCCACAAAGTTGGCACTGTGGCTTACTTCCAAGATTAGCACCAGAGTTAAATCTTCCACCTCGAGAAAATCTACCTCTGCCTCTAAAATTATTGAATCATCTTCCTCTAAATCCTCCAAAGCTGTTGTTTCCTCCATTACTATTAAACCTTCTTTGCCATTGACCTTGTGACTGAGCAATATTTGCTTGAGGAACATTGGCTTGTAATAATCCTGAATTAACTTTTCTATGTTTTTCAAACCTTTCTTCTTGTGCCATGAGTAATGCTTCGACTTCTTCCACTGAATAAGGATCTGTCCTTGATGTAATTGCAGTAATGAAAGGATCATATTCTTCAGGTAAGCCATCTAACATAGCTTCAATATGATCAGCTGTATTCACAGAGACCCCATCTTCTGCTAAGCAATCAATAATCTTCTTGATTTGTAGAAGATAAAAGTTGATTTCTGTGGTTTTCTTGATACTTCTAAGCTGAGTTTTCAGCTGCTTAATCTTTGCTCTCGTTTGAGAAGCAAAGAAAGCTTCAATCTTTTCCCAAATCTGATAACAAAAATCACAACCTACCATTCGATGGTGAGTGATTCTGACATTGAAGCAAGTAGCCAGGATACGATCAACTGATCTTGTTGTTCCCAATTTTCGTACTCAGTGCTGACATTTCCAATTACTGCATCAGCTTCAGACTCATACTTCTTGGGAATTTGATTCTTGTCCAAGAATTTCTGCAATTTGAACCCTTTGATTGTGGCTAGAGCTTGCTTTGCTTCCATGGCAGGAAATTTGTTTGATCAAGTTTCAAAGATATCGGGTTTGAGAAAGTGTGAGGAATGAATTGCGGTAAAGAGATTGGTGGTGGTGGTGATGTGCTTTCTTGATTCTCCATGGATCGATCTAGCTCTGATACCATGAAAGGTATCAGGCTATTACAGGAGATGAAGAATAAACGAAAACAGAGAGAGAGAGGAATCAGAGTGAAGTTGATGTATGAATGATGAATTTCATCTTATTGAATTTCCTCTGTAAAGATGCTCTTATATAGTATATTAAGAGTAACAAACTAAGTTATAACTGACTCAACCGTAACTAACTAATCTATAACAAACTCTGCATAACTCTAACAGTCTACTGTAATAAGCTATACATAATTAGCTTTAGCCTATAGTTCCTATCACTGACTCATTAGCAATATTTTAATTTCTTTATGGTTAAAGCCACTTGTGCATTTTTTTGTTTTGTTTAGTTCACGTGTGCATTTAATTTGACTAAGATTTTGTTTTTATAGTCTTACAATAACTTTAATCAATCAATTTTTAATTGATTAGTGAAGTGAAATTTACAACTTTTACAATGTTTTAAGTAATTTTGAACGATGTTGCACGAAATCTTTTTCATAGTACACACCACAATTTTTGAGAAGTTATAACATTCTCAAATAAGGCTGAAGCCTAAAATATAGGCTATTTCAATGATTATTTATTCTAATTTCATTTTACATTTTGACAAGCATCAAGCATGTATTTGCATTTGAGCTTAATTAATTAGTAAATGTCATAATTTATGGAAACTGATCATGTGTTCAAGATTTAAGAGTATTTTAGTCACCTCAACCATAATTATATCAGTGGCTATTGACAAGAGTTATAAATAATTAAGATTATCTTTAATGGAAACTATGTCAGAAATTTGGACAAATTTTAGTCTAATTAGTTTCCTTTGGTCAAAATTTTGGGAAAACAAAGGGATAGCTTATTTTAAAAAGATATTCGGGTCACGCTCAAAATGTATCAACAAATCTTATAAAAAAAAGTTTTGTTAACAAATACTTTTTGAGCACTTGTTAAAGAATAAAAAATAAAATATATTAAATAAAATTATTTTTTTAAAATTTTTAATGTATTAAATATTTATTTATTTAATATTTTTTATTTTGATTTATTTATAAGTGTTTTAAAGCACTCGTTAAACAAATTCCAAACAAAAAGTCAGGATAAACTTTCCTAACAAGTGAGAAATTATATTTTCATTTTTTGAGTATTGGTACTTTTTGACCAAAAAGAGAAGTTGATTTGTGTTTAGCAATATTTTAATTTCTTCATGGTTAAAGCCACTTGTGCTTTCTTTTTGGTTTAGTTTACGTGTGCATTTAATTTGACTAAGATTTTGTTTTTATAGTCTTACAATAACTTTAATCAATCAATTTTTAATGAGGAAAAATTAATTTATATCAGTATAAATTTTTTTTTATACTCATTTTCAATTGTTAGATCTACTTTTATCTAATGGTTATCTTTAATAAAATAATCTCAACCATTAGATGAAAGTAGAACTAACGGTTGAAAATAAAAGTAAGAAAAAAAAACTTATATTGGTGTAAGTTAATCATCCCTCATTTTTAATTGATTATTGATGTGAAATTTACAACTTTTATATTGTTTTAGATAATTTTGATCGATGTTGCATATAACATCCTTTTTTGGGAATTTCATTTCAGACTAAAACATTATAAAACTAAACCCAAGTCATAATTAATTTATTATTATAATATACGAGTTGTAAAATTTCTTTTCGCAGATAACATAAACTTAACAGAATATTAAAAACACAAGGCATAGTAACTGAATAATATACATCTCATGTACATAACATAGATTAGTGATAACTTAATTACATAAAACTTACGTACTTAAAAGAATATGTACAACTACTATAACAAAAACTAATTTGGCCCAAGTCTAAATACCTAGAGGGTAGGGTCCTCCACTGGATCTTCCTCGGAATCCTCAACAGACAAATTTCCCAGTCAGGGCATGTCTCGACAGACTGGAGTCCGAGCTGACGATACCTCAGAATCCTTCCTAGGAATGTAATGAAAATCACCTCATAAATCCCTAATAGGCATATAAAACTCTAAATGTACAGTAGCATCAATAGAAAAAGTAACAACCCCATGACGGGTCCTACTCAAGGTTAGGGTAACATTCCCATGATACTCAATGCGCTCAGTACCTAGATGGACACGCCATGCGTTGGTGCCTCCGTGGAACTGCACCCTAACGAAACTCAGAAGATCCCGCCTTGCCGCCATCATAGTCTTCATAGAACATAAACATAAAACAGAACAGACAAGACAATATAACAAAGAGGTGAGATCTCTTACATCACATACTAGTATGGCAGCAAAGAAAATAGTAATAACAATAAGGCCATTCAATACATAATCAATAATTACAGTTATGATATCAATTAATAAATGATTCAACGAATGTATATCACAACAACATGTTTACTGATTATGCATATGCACATTGAACTGACCCCTACTCTATGTAGCTAAAACCAACATCGGAGAGAATTGATTGAGAGACATGTCCATATATCGTCAGCCTCAATTTAAGTGCTACAACATTCTCAGCATGCACATCATAGCTTATACAAGACATTCTACACCAAATCATGAATAGGAATAGTGTCTCGTTGAGATCGTCGGTGCGTTTGCATCAATTACCACGACACAGTAGAGCTAATAACTGACCACTTGTAGAATTTCGCGCACTGACGCCCCCAAGATCAGTCATTGACCTTCACTACGCAATTCACACCCGCACTAAGGTGTAAATTCAATCCCCTAGGCATACAGTCTTAACAAATAAAGTCCTCACGACTTTCACAATGCATGATCAAATAACTCAAGAATCAATAATTATTAACAACGTGATTCCCACAAAAAACAAGCCACCACTGGGTCAAACCATCTATTGATGTATCTGGGTCCCGTATTTCTGCCCGACAATGATCTGCTATTTTCACAGTCGCAAAGCATTTTTATCGCGTTTTCACAATCACATAACACTTTTATTATGTTTTCCAAATCGCATAATATTTTTATGTCGTTTTTCAATCACGTAAAAATTTTCAAACATTTTCTTAATCGCGTAACTAAAAAATCATCATTTTTAAATCACATAAAACGTTTATTGACATTCTAAGTTTAATTTTGAGACTTTCCATGTTTAATAAAAATTAAAACCTTAATTTCAAATGTTTTCTTACCAAATCTCTTCTAAATAATATTTTCTAACATTTTTCACAAAATCTACGTTATTTTAATTAAATTAAACATTTCAAAAATCCTTTTCCATTACCTTTACTAAAGACTCTCTTAAAAGAAATACTTCAAACTTTGAAATCACCTTTCAAACTTATTTCCATTATCATGGTAAAAAATCAATTCTTTTTCCAATAATAAAATTTTGTTCATTTCTTTTCTTTTCATTTCAATTTGTAATTCCTTAAATCATATTCTTGTCACCTAATCATCTAAGTTTACAATCCATAAAATATTTTTGCTTTGGATACCCTATTTTGATCTAGATGGCCGTGAGTCATGTATGTTCTTTGGAACCAAAAATCTTGTCATTCCCACATGATTCAAAGCATGTAAACCATTTCAAATCATCAATTCCTACCATAGCAATTTCATGCATACTATCAAAGCCATATAATCACATATAACTAAACAAGCATAAACCATAATCACACATAACCAAACAAGCATAAGCCATCAAAATTAACACAACCAAGTGAATAAATCCTTATATGGACTTTTCACCTACAACCACAAAATTCCATTTCTTACTACCAAATTTGGTTGATGAGGTTATTCTCCCTCTTACCTTAGACGATGATCAAAAACTCCTTGGTTGCCTCCTTAGAAAACTTCTACCACCAAAAGATCCTTAAAACAAATTAAGCATACAAATATTAAGATCTAAGGCTTGAAATAAAATGACCATGGATCAAAATCATGGTTTAGAACTTTGAAAATAAATTTAGAAGTGAAGATCAAGAACTTCACCTAAAAGCCTTCAAACTCAAACTTGGAAAAAGTGGTTGAAGATGGATGAATTTGAAAAAGTTCACAACACAAAAGTGTCTTCAAATGATGTCAAGATTCAAGATATGTGGTTGGATTGAATTAAACAAGATTGGAGAGTGTTTTTAGGGTGTTGGCCGAAACTTGCAAGGAGAGAAAAATGAGAGAGTTTTGGTGTTTTGCTTCTTGAAAAGATGATAAGATAAACTTAAGAGAAACTTAGCAACCAAGTTGTCATCTAAACTCATCCAACAAAGCTCCCTTGGTTGTGTAACACCTAAGGGTGAGAGGTGGCCAAACTTCTCCTCCAAGCTTGCCTTCCATTGGTTCCAAGATGTGAGACATAGCCACAAAGCTTGACTTCCATCAAACTTAGCTTGTAAGCTTTCTTCTTATTGGTTCAAAACCAAGTGAGTCATAAGAGGTGATGATGAGGTTCATGACTAAGCTTATGACTAGTCATCTAACTAGATATTTGTTGATAGTTATTAACCAATGGACAAAGGTTACTGCTAGTAAAACCAATGTTTATTGTCCAATGAATAATAGAACGTACCTAGATTTCATCTGACGGATAAAATTTTAGAAAAGAAAAATTTCAAAATCTGTTTTTGGTTTCAAGTTTTGTAAGCTCTCCCGACCTCGAGTTAACAATCAAAATTTTTTCGGCCTCGAAAATTTTATTTTTCCAGCACCGCCTCAAACACACATACAGTCCAAAAATAATAATAAAATAATCAAAATAAAATAAATAATTCACAAAAATCACAAAAATTATAAAAATCATTATTAACTAGAAAATGAAATTTCGGGGTGTTACATTGCACGAAAACTTTTTAATAGTACACAACACAACAATTTTTGAGAAATTACAACATTCTCAAATAAGGCTGAACCCTAAAATATTATATATTTCAATGATGATTTATTCTAATTTTATTTTGCATTGTGACAAGCATCAAGCATGTATTTGCATTTGAGCTTAATTAATTAGTAATTGTCATAATTTATGGAAACTGATCATGTGTTCAAGATTGAAGAGTATTTTAGTGACCTCAACTATAATTACATCAGTGGCTATTGACAAGAGTTATAAATAATTCAAATTATCTTTAATGAAAGTTCTGTAAAAAATTAGGACAAATTTTATTCGAATTAGTTTCCTTTGGTCAAAATTTTGGGATAACAATGGGATAGCTTATTTTAAAAAGATATTGGTGTCACGCTCCAAAAGTATGAACAAATCTTATAAAAAAGTTTTGTTAACTAATACTTTTAAATCATTTGTTAAGGAATCAAAAATCAAAAATATTAAATAAAAAGTAAATTTTTTAACAAAAATTTTAATGTGTTAAATATTTTTTATTTAATATTGTTATATTTTGATTCATTAATAAATGTTTTAATCCACTCGTTAAACAAGTTACAAACATAAAGTCAGGATAAACTTCCTTAACAAGTGAGAAATTATATTTTCATTTTTTGTGTTTTGGTACTTTTTGACAAAATAAAAGAAGTTGATTTGTGTTTAACAATATTTTAATTTCTGTATGGTTAAAGCCACTTGTGCTTTCTTTTTGGTTTAGTTCACATGTGCATTTAATTTGACTAAGATTTTGTTTTTATTGTCTTACAATATCTTTAATCAATCAATTTTTAATTTATTATTGATGTGAGATTTACAACTTTTATAATGTTTTAAGTAATTTTGAATGATGTTGCACGAAAACTTTTTCATAGTACACACCACAACAATTTTTGAGAAGTTATATCATTCTCAAATAAAGCTAAAGCCTAAAATATTCTCTATTTCAATGATTATTTATTCTAATTTCATTTTGCATCGTGACAAGCATCATGCATGTATTTGCATTTGAGCTTAAGTAATTAGTAATTGTCATAATTTATGGAAACTGATCATGTGTTCAAGATTGAAGAGCATTTTAGTGACCTCAACTATAATTACATCTGTGGCTATTGACTAGAGTTATAAATAATTAAAATTATCTTTACTGAAAACTATGCCAAAAATCAGAACAAGTTTTAGTCGAATTAGTTTCCTTTGATCAAAATTTTGAGATAACAAAGGAATAGTTTATTTTGAAAAGATATTAGGGTCACGCAAAAAAAAGTATGAACAAATCTTATAAAGGAATCAAAAATTAAAAATATTAAATAATTTTTTTAATTTATTAAATATTTTTTATTTAATATTTTTTATATTTTGATTCATTAATAAATATTTTAAAGCACTCGTTAAACAAATTCCAAACAAAAAGTCAGGATAAACTTCCTTTCTTCTGGAAGTTGTTCATTATGTTGTTCTTTTTTAAGTAAATAATGCTTCCTAGAAGCTGGGAAAGAGATTCCTAGCATTTCAAAATTTGTGTACTCATATTAGCCTCAATGTCTCTTGATGAGATTCAATGATGCATTATTTAAAGTTGAAAACATGGAAGTCAGAGAGAAACTACATGTTCTTTTAATTTTTATTTATTTATTTTCTCTATCAAACCACCAGTCATTCTAAAAGACTAATCCATTTGTTAATTTACATATAGAACGAGCTACTATTATGTTGAACTACTGGAGATTCTATAATACTCAATACCATAGCTCTAAGTGATGTCACAAATATATAATATGGTTAACTTAGTTACATTATGATTATATAATTAGCAAATATTTTGTATATTATACGGGTTTTATTAAATTTGGATAGAATTTAAAATAAAAATATTGATTAAAAGATATAATGTTTAAAATTATAAAAGAGGTATGTATAATTAGTTTAAAAAATATTTAAATTTAAAATTTAAAAGAAAAGTTAAAAACGATATGTGTCATTCTTTGAATAAGAATAGAAGAGGAGATTAAGTCAATTTAAAAAAAATGTACTCTAATTTAATATACAGATGAATGATTATAATACTTAAAATGGTGCAATCATTATGTAACTAAGTTAACTATATTTTATTTCCAATCAAGAGTTGTTCGAGCCTAGACTTATTAATTAGTTTGATAAACTTGATTTATGAACCAAATGAGTTGAACTTGATTCAAGTATTATTTGACTCGTTTAGTTTTTTTTTTTTTTTTTTACTTATATCAGTGTCAATTGATCCTTACCCTATTTATATATATATATATATATATATATATATATATATATTAGAAGAGATTCACTTACGCCAAGAGTAAGTGAAAAGAGTTATCCTCAATTCTAAACATTTATTTTTATTAATAATCACATATTTTATACATTAATAAACTCTCATTTTTAATCATTTATACTCTTCATATACTTAATTAATTGAACTTAATCATGTTTTGTAAGTTTGGATTCAAATTAAGCTTAATTGATCTTTTCCAGCATTATTGAGATTTTACGCTATTTATGTATTTCGACAATATCTTGAGTTCTAGATATCTAAAAATTATGAATTTTATCCTATAGGAAAGCTGAGAGAAAGCTCTACAACTTAATTTGATGAAGACCTCGAAGTCTCAATCAGACATCTAGTAGAGCTAATTGGGCCTAGAAGTCAGAAAATGAGTTCTATCAATGGAACCCGAGTAGTGTGCACTAATCATAGCATAACTTGGGTTATAGGAGTTGGCTTAGGCTAAAACTGGTGGCATTGGAAAGCTAAGACAAAACCCTTCAACTCTCATAAAGATCACTTTTCCATAAAATGACGATTTAATAGAGTTATAATCGTGTGAAGATAGCTAAATTAGTTGGTACAAGTGGAGAGACAAGCATGATAATCATCTACCCACTCATTAAATAACTCTGTTGTCATTTTCCACTCATCCACCCATCAGCCACCCACTCATTAATCATCTACCCACTAAATAATCATCCACCCACTCATCAATCATCTACCCACTAATTAATCATTCACCCACTCATTAAATAACTTAATTGTCATTTTATAATCCTCAAGCTCTATAAAAGGGAGCTTACTCTGGTGAGAGGACTCTTTATTGTAAGAGATGAGAGGAGTAAATATTGACCATTGGATCTTACATAAATGGTCAAGATTAGAATATAAATGCATGTGACTTTTTTAAGTGGTCACATGACCTTTAAATAACTTTTAATCTTGACCATCCATGTATGGTTGTATGGTCAAGATTTGCTCCTCTCACCCTCTCACAATAAAAACTCCTCTCACTAGATATGTCCCCTATTACCAAAAGTAGATTTTCTAGTCCAAGTAAGTTCTTTTTTTAATTGTGAACAAGTTTTATTATCTTTATTGTTGTGACAAATCCTTTCCTTACCTCAAAAAATTTTTCTTCATCAATTCTCTGTAGATCAACCTCGGACTCTCGAGAAATTTATTACTTGAGATAACCTGCACTTGGGTTTGCATTTTTTAATTCGCATCATTTATCAAAGAAAATATTTATTACATATCTCTTAGTCTTATATCTCCTCATATCAGTATGAGGTGGTAGAATTATAGTGTAAGTACAAATTTTTTAGTGAAAATTATAATCAAATTGTAAAAATTATATAAATATGAGGTGATGTGTATATAAATGATTGTGATAGCATATTTTTTGTCAAATTATATGGATATGAATAAACCCACACTTGAAAATCACGTGAGCATATCACCATCCTTCTCTTAGGATTCAGTTGTTCTTTCGGTGGTGAATATCAACGAAGTAGGGATTTTAAGGAGCGAGCCACTGTGGTTTTTATGCTAAAACTGATTTGCAATGGAAACAATTTAGTTAACGTAAAAATATAAAAATAATGAAAAGTTGAGTTACAAAAGCATCAATTTGCCAAATTCAAAATGTTGACTGCGAAACAAGGCCCCGTTTAGACTAATGCTCTATATCAATTTGCCAATATGTTCCTTATTCTATATCATCAATCTGTTGCTTATATAAAACTGGTATGGAAATATTTTTTATCACTTTAAATGCTCTATATGAAATTCATTGGATAAAGGTCTCTGGATCTAAGCGTGTTAATTGATAAGGTATGATAGAAGATATGTAATTTAATTAGTATTTTAGGTAATTTATTTTTCATGAAAATAGAGCCCAGATCAAGTAAAAATGTTTTATTGCCTTACATAGTAACTTTGCCTTGTCACCACCAAATTTTCACATCGACTTCTTGGTAATTCTGTAAAATAGAGTTATTTAGTTTAGTTTTATAATATGAATTAGCATTGTTAGTCCATATTATATGTCTAATCATGAAGGTTTTGAATTGAATTTAGAATGTTTTTATGGTTTGTTACTTGGATTGAAAATTTGAGTAAATTGATAAAAATATTTTTCTATTAGTTCATTTTCTAGTTTATACACTTTAATGTTGATTTCCATCATTGTGATGCAGGTTTTGGACATCAAAAAGGCATAAGAGAAGAGAATTGGGAACACTGGAACTTGGATTAAGATAAGGAAGCAAAATGTTCAAGTCAAGATGTGACGCCACGACATCACTTTGCTAGGCTGTAGTGTCGTGCTCTAAACCACAATACCCTGATAGACCTGAGGCAATGACATTGCAGCGTCGCTAAGTTAGGCCACGGCGTCATGAGTTAACCACTTGAATAGTATTTTTTCTGCGTGAAAGTTGTAACATTAAGAATGTAAAGTTGCGGTGCTAACAACAAAACCAATCCACCTTGTTTCGTGTTTTAAGTAATTTTTAGAGGATTTTTTGTTCTTCTTTCATTTTCTAGAGAGAATGTGTGTGGGGGAGATCTAAGCTTTGAAAGAGGAGAGATGTTGAAGATTGGCTCATTCTTTCTTCTCCCTTGGATGGCACCCATGGTTCTTTTTTTTCTTTTTCTATTTTTCTCTCTTTTCTCCTTGAGTAGCTAGATCTCCTTTTGCTAGCATGAGATGGATCTTACTTGGATATTGATAAAATTGGGTTTATTACTTAATCTTAGTTTCTTTTTCATCTAATTAAGCATTTATCTCCTTTATTCTTAAAGTTTCTATGACTTGATTAACCATAAATTGATTTATTGGGTATTTTGAGGATTGAGAAATCCCTTTATACAATATGCTTCTTATGGTAAATGTCATAATCTAGCAATATCTAAAAATAGGTTTTGTAGATGTTCAGTAGTTGTAAACACCGAATTTTGTCCTGGATATTTTGTAAATAAAATAAAATAAATAATAAAAATAAAATAAAAAAATAATAAAAATCCAGCCCAATCCATTAACCTACCCATTAATCCAATATCTAACTCATGACCCAATATCCAACCCATTACCCATTATCTAACCATAACCCATATCCTAAACTCACTCAAACTCACCATAAACAAACTTATCCTAATCAAATCCATCACCTATCCTAGACCAACCCCAACACTCATCTGAAACAAACCCCATCACTTATCATTAACAACTCCTAATCACACTACAACTCAAACACTTCTACCTAAACCCTTCCTATATTAACCCATAACCCTCACTCACGAAACACCATCGCTTGAATGACAAAACTCTCACAGACTCACTCTTGCTTATACACTTCAATTTTAACACGTTTCACCTTTACATTTTAGCCGCCGTAAACCACCTCCATTAACTACTATTCATCTTCTTCTCTCTAACCAAATTCACCATCACATAACCTTCAACCCATCTTCAACTTCCAAAACAGAGCCACCGTTTTCAACCAAACTATTAACCACCATCAAGCATAACCCCAACCTTCAATTTCCATAACTAAAACTCCTGCAAAACCCAAAGCCACCCTCACCCTTGTCTCACACACCAAAACAGGATCCACTATTTTCGAACCAGTCCTGTGCTCAAAACCAGCCGCACGACTTGCTTGTCTCCAGAGCGCTACCCGCTCCGTCGAATCGCTCCTGAGCCGCACCATCAGACCCGCGCTTCGTCCATCGTGTCGCAGCACCACTGACGCCGACGAACCTGAACCAGGACCTCCGTTCCCGCGCGCCGCTCAACCTCGGCACTAACCGTGTGCCGCACCGTCGTCACAACCGCTCGGATCCGATCCGTCCGACCGTTCTGACCATCTACCGCCGCCTCTCTGGTCTTGCACCTCCTTGCCACCATTTGTCCATTTCAAACAAAAGAAGAAGAAGACCCCCCTGCTTTACTTTCATTTTCGTAAGCTTTTTGTTTTTTTTTCTTTCTTTTACTTGATTTAGAATTCTGGTAGTTTTTTTTTTAAAAAAAATAAGCTTAATGGGCCTAAATGGGCTAAATTTTAAAAAAAAATCTAAAAACTAAAAATAAAAAGAGGGGATAACAAACAAAAATATAACAAAAGTAAAACAATCTTTTTTAACAAGATTAACTGAGTTGTGATAGCTTGTTAATCTTGTAACTATTTTTGATCATCTGAGTTGTGACAACCTAATGATTCGAATTGTTTTAAAAAAATAAATTACTAATTAATAAAGATTCAAAGTTTATTTTATTATTTTTTTCTTTTTGATAATTTTAGATAATAAAAAATCTCATTTAATAATAATAAATTTAACAATCCGTGGGTGACGTCTAGCGTGACGCAAGCTTCACTCATTTAAACTTTAATTTGATTAACAGAGTCGCGACGACCTGTTAATTCAATTTTTTTATAAAAATAAAAAGATTAAATCTTTTATTTAAATAAAATCAACAAACCCACACTTATTTTCTATAGAACTACGTGACTTTGAATTCCTCATTGCACCTGAGGGTACGTAGGAGCGAAATTTTTATTTCGTCAAACCAAATTTTAAACTTTCACAAATTATTTATTTTTTAGTTTTTTTTAAAATAAAAAGGGTAAAACAAACATATTATGAGATTATTAAGTTTTGCATAACTAATTTAGGGTAACCGTTTTAGGACGGATGTTTTAGGGGTGCTGTGGGGTTAAGTCTCCACCCTTCCCTATGCATAACCGACTCCCGAATCCAATCTGGTTCCAAAGACCATTTTCTAAAAGGGTTTTTCAATTTTTCCTAAATTAAATAAAATTGGTGGCGACTCCTAACTTATTTATTTTGTTTCGCCGCTCCCGCCGCGATTACGGTCGCGACAGATGGCGACTCCACTAGGGATACTTGAGAGTCAAGCCCATATAATTTTGTTGTGTAAAATTTTGTAATCTTTGTATATTTTGTTTTACCTTTCTTTTCTTTTTATTTATTTTAATTATTATTGTTATTAAAACCTTAGGATAGAGAATTTCTCTTGGAATTTTTGTTTGTTTTTGTTTTTGTTTTGCAGGATGTGGGTAGTCTTTAGGATAATGAATGTTTGTATGCTCCCTACACCCACTACACCTACACATCTATCACACATTCGAGTGGGGCCCTATACCCGGGTCTGAGTGAAGCTTAAGTTAAGTAGAGGTTGTGTAGTGGTAACCATTTTGGATGTACATCCTGTTTGGCTATTGCAAAAACCTCATCTAGAGTGCGCCTTTTTCACAAATGTCCCACACCTAGTGGTTTACCCACTATTTTGTGGTCAACATTTTGAAATGGGACTTGGCTCTAGAGATCTTCAGAATAGAAAAGCCACCAAATTAGAGTTATCACGAATCAGAAAGACCCATAGATCCTTATGATAGAATTCCTCTGTTTAAGGCAATACCTTAGGACACGAAGGGAGCGTATTTCTTCTTTATATAACCATCCTTTTTTTAAAAAAAATAGCATCATGCATTTTCATGGCATGTTTAAAAAAAATAAAAAATCATGCATTTTTCATGGCATTCCTAGCATTTGAAAAAAATAAAAAAAATCATGCATTTTTATGGCATTCTAAAAAAAATAAAAAAATAAAAAATAAAAAAAAAATTATGCATTTTCATGACATTCATTGCATTTTTTTAAAAAAAAAGAAAGAAAAAATGTTTCTATTTCATCCATTTCATTTTATATATCTCATGAACCTCATTCATTTCATTTCATCTCATTATTTTTGTTTGGTGTTACCGTGCTCAGCACCATTGCGCGACTAAGGAAAGAAGACACTAATCAAACCCGAGTTCACAACATAAGGGCTCAAACAAAGCTTTTGACAATGACAGCCGAAAACAAAGGAAGGAATTTAAGTATGGAAGTAGAAGAAGTGAAAGGAAGGGTGAATGAGATTACGGAGTCTCAAAGAAGAATGGAAGAGATATTGTTAGCTATGAGGAAAAGTCTCACTTTGATGGGGGCAGCTGGAATTACAGGAGTAACTGGGACACAGTTACATAACACTTCCATGAGGACAAACCCTGCAGTCACTACTGCGATACCTATTGTGGGACGAACATCAAATGCTGCATCATTAGTACTCCCTATTGGAGAAGGATATCATTCCTTGGAAGGAGCTCGAAATGAAGTTCATGGCAATACTGAGTGTGCATGGGAACCACCACATATGTTTATTCTGATGCCAATTGGATTTCCTGTTGGGATGGGTCATGCGGCCATCCAAAATGACAAGATAAGAGAAGAATGGATGGAAAAGATGGAAGAACAAATTAAAGCGATCAAGAGTCTAAGTACTTATGGTCCCATTGGGATAGAAGAATTGTGTCCTACTGCTAATATCATCATTCCTAAGGATTTCAAAATTCCAGAATTTGTCAAATATGATGGAAGCACCAATCATTTCTTCCACTTGAAAACATACATTACCAAAATGTCAATTTGGTCAAAAGATTGGAAGTTTCTCATTAGCTTCTTTCATGAAAGTTTGACTGGACCTGCTTTGGAATGGTGTATCAAGTAAGATCTTTCCAAAATCTCTTCTTGGGATGATTAGGCAAACTTGTTTATGGGGCAATATCGGTTCAACCTGGATACAGCCCCAACCCGGGAACAATTGGGAACACTGCAGAAGAAAAATGAAGAAACATTCAAGCAATATGCCCAGAGGTGGAGAACTCTCACAAAGACAAGTGCAACCGTCGTTGACTCTGACAGAAATGTGCTCATATTTCTTGGGGACCTTAAAAGCTCCTTATATTGGGACAATGGCGGGCGCTGCATATCAAGACTTTGCTGATTTAATTGCTGCTGGAGAGAGGATTGAAATTCTGGTAAAGGCTAGAAAATTGACAAGTGATAATAATGAAGATGGCTTCAAGATGGGGTTTCCTCCTAAGAAAAGAGAGCCAGATGTGAGTTACGTGCAAAGCCAACAACCTTTACAAACCTGCTACCCATCATCTTACTCTGCCTACCAAACTTCTGCATATAACCTAAATACTTACCATTCTGTACCTCCACAAAATATCCCAAATCACCCACAGTCTCAACCAAGCTTTCAAAATCAAGGCCGTTTCCGTTCCCAAAACCTCCCCCTTTCCCAAAACTATCCATTTCAAATGCAAAGTTATTCCAAAGGTTGTTTGATGCTCACCTCATTTTTGGGAATCCTGTACGTCCCCTACAACCACCATTTCTAGCATGGTACAACCCAAATTTAAATTGCAAGTACCATATGGATGTCCCAGGGCACTCAATTGAAGATTGTGAATCCTTCAAGACTGCAGTAAGGAAGCTAATTGCTTATGGGAAGCTTGACATTGAAGAAATAGTTGGACCTAATATTGATAACAACTCTTGAAGTGATATTTAGTGATGTTGGACTCATGTTAACTTTCTTGAAATACTAATGTAATGAATTTGCATGGGTACCTTGTTTCCTTTCATTACTTTGTCTTTCTTTTATTTCTTTATAGCGTCTTCTTTGATAATTCTCAGTCGGGTCTGCGTGTGTAAGTGTCTTTGCAAAAAAAAAAAAGCAAAAAAAAAAATAAAAAATCAAAAAAAAAAGAAAAAAAGAGCAAAGAAGTAAGCACTTGATTTGCACAATCTTTTTGTCTCAAAATTAAAGTTTTGAAAATAAACAATCATGATTTGAAAATGAAGACTGACCATTTTTCTCTATCTTTTACAAAATTTCATCATTTTTATCCCTTGTTACCCGTTTTGAGCTTAATTTTTTTTTCAATAAACCTTGGATAAGCATCGTTTCTATACTAGGGGATAGCATGAAGCAAAGGTTGATTGCAACAATGAATGTTTTGAAGCATAATGGGAAAGGAAGAAAAGCTGAAAAGGACAAGAAGTAAAAATAAAAAATGATGAAAAAAAGGCAAAAAAAAAAAAAAAGAGAAGGGAAAGGAGGATGAAAGAAAATGAAATGAAATTGGGAAGAAAAGGAAAATAGTAAGATAAAAGTGTTTGAAAGTGGAAAAGCTGTCGATGAAGTTTAATGATCCTTATTCCTATTCCACCCTTAAACACTTGTTTGAGCCTTATACCTTTCCTTTCATAACCCTAGCCTTGGCCACGTTACAAGCCTCAAAAAGTCCATTCTGATCAATGAAGGGTTGTTGTTATTTTCGTTAACTTTAATTTTGAGGCAAAGGTTACGCTCATCCAAGTACATAGTTCATTGTTCCTAAAAAATGAAAATGAAAAGAAAAAAAAAGAGACTTACATTAGGACAAATTTGTACCATGTTCGACCCGGTTCTAAACTAGGACAATTTTTCCTTACTGTCCTAGACTGAAAATTTTTTTTCTTTGGTTCAATGTGGCCCTACACTAGGACAAGTTTATACCCCGTTCGGCTCAGCTCTAAACTGGGGCAATTTTTCCTTGGTTCAATTTGTCTTAGGCAAATCTTTTAGTCGCTAGGATAGGTCTTGGTCCTACTCAATTCAGTCTTAGACAGGGGCAAATTTCTCTTCGGTTCAATTTGGCTTGATGTAGATGTTCAGCAGAAGAAAATCCTTGGCCATAATGTCTAGTAGACAACTAAAGTTTGGTCTCATGAAGGTCAAACCTATTCGTATCGAGTCAATACCTCTTTGGATCTCATATCATCATTGGTGTCTTTTCGTGTAGTCAAACTTCCAAGACTAATCTAGAAGTTGTTTACCCAGTAAATTCCTTTTATGTCGTACTTTTGAATTCATGTTTGTCCGTTACGTAATGTTTCAAATAAGGTGAACAAGATTACAACATTATGATTTGACCATTCGATGGCAATCCCCTGATGAACTTTTCAAATAAAAAAGAACTTAGAAGTTTCGAAGTTCATTATGTTGAAAACCTCGTAAGGGCAGTTTAAGCAAAAGTTAAGGCAAATAAATCGGAATTACTTAAACTGGGGCAATTTTATTTGCATCCGATTGGCTACACAAGGGCAACTTGGTTCGCATTCAATTAGTCACACTGAGGCAAAACTTTTGAGAATATATATTGAAGGAAGTAGTAACAGAGACAGTGGTTAAGTCATCAAACTGTTGAAGGAAATCAATTGGATTGGGATCAAGAAACAAATACTGGGGCAAAATCTTTTGTCACAAATACTTAGTAGCCCTAAGCAAGGATTCACAACAATGGATGATCATCTCACTTCTCAAAGGGAGAGAAAAAAAAATCAAGAAGAAATAAAAAAGAAGAAATGAAGGAGAAGTAAAAAAAAAGGGTCAAGAGGATTCCAAGTCAACTGAAGGTCTAAGAGGCAAAAACATGTGAACAAGAGTTTGATTAGTCAAAACTTTCCAAAGTCGTCGCTGGTTCAAATTACTAAAAGAAAAGAAAAAAAAAGAGGGATTGTCTAACTGTTACAGATTGTTTCCTTGCACTTTAAGTTTTGAGCGCGTTGGCTCTTTCCATGTTTAAGTTTTGAGCACACTGGCTCATTGCATCGCATGCTTAAGTTTTGAGCGTATCGGCTCATTGCACTTGCATTTTAAGTTTGAGTGCATCGGCTCATTGCATGTTTAAGTTTTGAGCGCATCGGCTCGTTGCATTGCATGTTTAAGTTTTGAGCGCACTGGCTCATTGCATCGCATGCTTAAGTTTTGAGCGTATCGGCTCATTGCACTTGCATTTTAAGTTTGAGCGCATCGGCTTATTGCATGTTTAAGTTTTGAGCGCATCGGCTCGTTGTATTGCATATTTAAGTTTTGAGCGCATCGGCTCGTTGCATGGCATGCTTAAGTTTTGAGCGCATCAGCTCATTGCACTTGCATTTTCAGTTTGAGCGCATCGGCTCATTGCATGTTTAAATTTTGAGCGCATCGGCTCGTTGCATTTGCATGTTTAAGTTTTGAGCGCATCGGCTCGTTGCATTGCATGTTTAAATTTTGAGCGCATTGGCACGTTGCATTTGTATGTTTAAGTTTTAAGCACATCGGCTCATTGCATGTTTAAGTTTTGAGCGCATCGGCTCATTGCACTTGCATTTTAAGTTTGAGCGCATCGGCTCATCGCATTTTTAAGTTTTGAGCGCATCGGCTCTTTGCATTTTAATTCATGAGCGCATCGGCTCCTTGCATTTTTAAGTTTTGAGCGCATCGGCTCCTTGCATTTTTAATTTTTGAGTGCATCGCTCCTCGCATCGTGTTCTCACATTGTTCTCTGTTTCTCCCGAACAAAATTTGGGTTCATTTCTTTACTCGTTCCTTACTATGATAAAATGAAAAGCTGCGGTTATTTTTTTTATCTAGTAAGAAACAAGTAAAGAGGGACAACTGTGAACACCGAATTTTGTCCAGGACATTTTGTAAATAAAATAAAATTAAAAAAATTTTAAAAAAAATAAATATCCAGCCCAATTCATTAACCTACCAATTGACCCAATATCCAACCCATGACCCATTATCTAACCCACAACCCATATCCTAAACCAACTCAAACTCACCATAAACAAACTCATCCTAAACAAATCCCAATACTAATCCTACACCAACCCCAACACTCATCTAAAGCAAACTCCATCACTTATCATTAACAACTCCTAATCACACTACAACTCAAACACTTCTACCTAAACCCTTCCTATATTAACCCATAACCCCACACACAAAAGACCCTTCAACTTTTACTTTGACCTTCAAAGACACACTTTTAACCTTGACCTACAGATTTCAGCCTCCACCAAAATATCTCTCCATCACCTCTCATATATGAAACTGACACCCACAAACTGCTCCTCACCGTGTCGCTAGCCATCTGTCACACCGCGCTATCCACCGTGCGAGCCGCCGTTGTAAACAAATGCGCCGCATCGTCGCACTGCACAATCTGTAACCAGACCCAATTGTCGGCGCTTCACCAACCCGAACCAGCCTAACCACCGTCGCCGCTGGCCTTCATCTTCCTTGCTCCTCTGTTTTTTTTTCCTACAAATACCCAAAAAGAAAGAAGCAAAACTCCTTTGTCTTGTTTTTTGTAAGTTTGTTCTTTTAATTTCTGATAGTTTTTTTTTTGTTTTAAGTGAAATAGGCTTGTAATTAAATGGGCTAAGCTTAAAATATATATATATATAAAAAAACAATGGTAAGACTACAAAGTAAAATTATAAAAATAATTATTTTTTTTTAAAAAGAGCGAAATAGGATTAACCGAGTTGTGATAGCTTGTTAATCTTGTAACTATTTTTGGATCATCTGAGTTGTGACAACCTAATGGTTCAAATTATAAAAAATAAATTACTATTTAATAAAGATTCAATTTTTTTTATTATTATTCTTTTTTTGAAGATAATTTTAGATTAAAAAAAATATCATTTAATAACAATAAATTCAATAATTAATGGGTGACGTCTCTAGCGTGACGCGAGCTTCACCTATTCAAACCTGAATTTGGTTAACAGAGTCGCGACGACCTGTTAATTCAAATTTTTATAAAAATAAAAAAAAATAAATCTTTCCTTTAAATAAAAGCAACTAACCCACAAGTATTTTATATAGAACTACGTGACTTTGAGTTCTTCATTGCATCTGAGGGTACGTAGGAGCGAAATTTTTATTTCGTCAAGCTAAATTTTAAACTTTCACAAATTATTTATTTTTTAATTTTTTTAAATAAAAAGGGTAAAACAAACATATTATGAGATTATTAAGTTTTGCATAACTAATTTAGGGTAACCGTTTTAGGACGGATGTTTTAGGGGTGCTGTGGGGTTAAGTCTCCACCCTTCCCTATGCATAACCGACTCCCGAATCTAATCTGATTCCAAAGACCATTTTCTAAAAGGGTTTTCCAATTTTTCCTAAATTAAATAAAATTGGTGGCGACTCCTAACATTATTTATTTTGTTTCGCCACTCCTGCCGCGATTACGGTCGCGACAGTAGTGGATACTAAGGTGTACCTAAGATAGACACATTCTGGTGGTTTCCTCCTTGCACAGCAGCAACAAAGTGTGTTGTAACGAGGGGGGTTGGTACATGCAAAGACACTCCAATGCTCAAGTCAAGCCGTGCGCAATTAGGGTTTATGTTATAGAGCAATAAGTTACCTGTAAAAGGTGAATAAGTCTTGTCTTTTATAGAGGTTGAATTGGAAGATACGCTCGCATAATAGTTGTAGAGGATCCCTATAATATCAGAATGTTGATATTGTAGTTATGAATAGTCAAAGATAGTTATGAGTGCTATTATTACACAAGATCATAATTGAAAATTATGGATACTCGTGGGATTTATCCACTACGCAAATCTTGCAGTAATGTTGTTGCTACCCAATATCCTAGTCTGATATCCATTGTGGTGGGATCTCAGTAGTATACCATCAATTCCTATCGGGGCATCAACGACGGACTCTAGCTAGACACGTGCCGGGTTGACCCATGGGACAGGATCCCTGATCATGGTTCAGAACAGTTGCCCCCAACTTGGCACTTAGATGAGATAACTAAGTGTTAAGGTATCTAAATTTAATAAAAGCATACAATACACTGTGGACAAAGGGATTGACGAGCGCCGAACTCAATCAAAATTATAACCGAAGTTATTACCTAAGCTTGTAGCACAGTGACAACACCGGATCGTCTCCTCAAGGATCGTAAATGCAATTTAATCAAATCAAGTAAAAGTTAGCAAAAGGGGTTTGATAGTTTAAGATCGCACTTAACAAAATTAAAGGAAGAAATGACAATTAAAGAATAGTCAATTTAGAAACCTATCCAAGATTGGGTGGATTCAATCATAGACCCTTCATAAAACACTTGAAGCACAATTGAATTGTTAATTTGGATCTAACCGAGATCTCTGCATCAAATCCAGAATTCATACTAGACGATCGCCTAGAATTCAATTAACAAGTGATAAACACAAATCCACAATCACACCATTCATGAAAATTTCAAGTACCGAATTCAATTAACTTAGGCACAAATCAGTAACCTAACCTCTTCAATTCTGTGATTAATTTAGATCAATCAGTTCTAAGTTTCATCACAAATCTCAATCTTCATTTATGTGATTAGTTTAGATCAATTAGTTCTAAGTTTCATCATAAATCTCAATCTTAAACTAAGATCAAATCAGATCAACATAAATATAATCACCATTCATGCATTCAAGATCAAGAAGAAGAAGAAAGAAGAAGAAAAGAGGAATTCAATTATAAATCAAATACAATGCATAACCAAGGTCTCAAGAATCCAAACCACAATCTCTTCAAGAGTTCTAAATTGACCCAAAGTAGCTTAGCCCTCCATTACCATGAAGGGGAGCATCAAAATATACAAAACTATAAGAAACTATGAAGAAGCAAGAAGAAACTTAGAGAGAAATGAAGGAGAATTACATGTTGTTCATGATAAATGGTGCCTTTATAGAAGTCTAAGGTAACAAAATGACAAAGGGAAGTGGGTGGATGAGTGGATGGGTGAGTGGAGTGTTTGAGTGGATGGATTAGTGGGTTGGTTTAGTGGATTGGTTTAGTGGATGAGTGAGTGGAATGGTTGAGTGGTTGAATTAGTGAAAAATGCCAAAGGACTTTTGGTGAGTGGGAAATTATGGACATGAATGGGTGAGTGGATGGATTAGTGGATAAGTGGGTGAAGTGGTTAAGTGGTTGGATTAGTGTATGAGTGGATGAGTGAGTGAGTTAGTGGATGAGTGGATTAGTGGATGGATGAGTGGATTAGTGGATGGATGAGTGGGTGATTGAGGACGAAAATTTCGTGTCTGACTTGGAAGTCAAAAACGACCCACTATACTTCAGAACCACGAAAAGTGTTCTTCATAAAAGTTGTAGATCCTTGTCTTGGATATAAAATGGATAGCTGGTTCGTCCAATTTGGCTTCCTTAAGCCCAAGATATGTCCTAAATACCGTAGGTTGCTCAAACCCAACTTCAGCTCCTCTGTTCCGACTTGCAAGCTCAAAATGACCTACTATACTTCTTTTTCTCAAAATGTGTTCTTCATGAAAGTTGTTTATTTGGATCTTGAATATCCACTGTCCAAATTTCAGACCATCTCCATTATTATATCTTGAGATATGATTTTATGAGTGCACACTGTTCGGATTCTACTGACAGAACTCGTATTCTGACTTCCATGTAAACTTAGGTCCCTTAGACATCTGAATCGGACTTCAAGCTCTTCATCAAAGTTGTAGAGCTTCCTCTTAGCTATCCTACAAGGTAAAATTCATGTTCATCAGATATTAGGAACTCAAGTTATGGCTAAAATACAGAAACAGTGTCAAATCTCAATAATGCTGAAAATATTCAATTAGGACCAATTTGAGCTCAAACTTACAAAATCATACCAAACTCAATCAATTAAGAATATGGAGAGTGTAAATGACTGAACATAAGGGTTTCTTAATGAATAAAATATGTGATTATCAGGGATCAAAGTCAGAGTTAATGCTGGATCTCGCAATATTTTTTCCAAAGGGTCGAGGTCCGTGATATGTCATCATATGCCCCCGAGGCTAATGAGTAAGGTCGGGATCCGAATTGGATCACTCTGCTCACGTCATCAACTCTTTTATCTGTGGTATGTCATAGGTTGCCCCTACGTGTAGTTCACAGGGTCTTTATTGTCCTTTCTTGTAGCTTTTACTTTGCAATTCGTAGCATTTTGAACTTGCTCTGGGAATCGTCACTTTGACTTTTTGGGAATTAGAAACCCTTTTAAAAAAGGATAGCAGTTTCAAGCTGTTTCCTAACTGTTCGCTACTCTCATGGACAATCATAGAGAATGAGCATTAAAATACGACCTTAAATGTGCAATCAAATTTCCTTCTTAAGGGCCAATCAGAATGCTTCATTCCCTCTATAAATAGGGAATGTTTGTATAGAAGCTAACATTCCTTTTGTTTTTCAATCGTTTTTTAGAGTGATCTTTTTTCAGAGAATGACCTCTCTCTCATTTCTTGTAAACACGTGGAGGGTTGCGTCCCCTTATGAAATCATTTTTTTGTTTTTCCCAAAATTCTTAAAGGTGTTCCCTTTATTGCTACTAGTTTTTTTTGGTAGAGGCCTTTCTTTCTTGGGGTAACGGCTTGGTGGACCAAGTAACTGCCCTACGTGACTAGGTCAACATGCCTTTGGACAGCATAAGCCTTTCTCTCTCGGCATACACGGGAGCATGCATCCTTCCTGCTATTGCTGGGAGGGTCTATGGTTCCTGCCTTAGCTTCTGCGATGCGTGGAGATGCTCCGCATTTCCCCCTCCTCCTTTCACGATCTGGTCGCAGTCTGGACGAAAGGTGTTTGAAGTCTTCCAAGATAGCTTTAAGGGAAAGTTCTTCAAGCTAAAAGCTGCAACCAATACTTATCCATTCTTCCTGGATGCCAATAGGGACCTTGTGTTCCACTTGTACTAGACAACCCACGCATGGAGCACCCTCATTAGGTTGATTGAAAAGGAGATGCACGATCTTAACTGGGATGACACTGAGTGTATCGAGTTCATGAAAACATGGACTCGAGAAGTTAGGTTGATTCCTTACAAGGATCTTCTGGAAACCCCCGATGATGAAGTTCTTGGGGTTATACTGGGTGGGTATTAGGTCGTAGTCCGTAGTTCGTCTTTAACTCTTACTTTTAGTATATTTCTTTCCAATTATTTCAGACTTGTTTTCTTTTCATGTTTTGTTGCAAAAAACATGGTATCTGGATCATTTCTTGTTGCCCTTCAAGCTTTTAAGGCAAGGAAAGAAGGGGCAAACCTTCCAATGCTCTCGCACCCATCGCTCTAACTTTCATTGCCTAGGATACTATTATTGAAGTGGCTCCTAATCAATTGGATTCTCCTGCACAACCTCTTCAGAAGAGGAAGAGAAAGGTGGCAGAAGGCACTAGGGTGGAGGATAGCAATGGAAGCAGATGAAGAGGAAAGGAAATATTCAATGCCCCTAATTATAGGGCACAAGAGCCTGGAGAGTTTGTCAATAAGCAACTCTTGAGCGATGAGGTTGTGGAGTATATTACCTAGAAGAGTCTGCTGGAGACTTTGTCATGGTTTCAGACCTTCGCACTCTAGGCCGCTACTGAAGCTTGTTATCTTGAGAGGACCATGGGGGAGTATGAGAGGAAATCAATCGAGCAGTTGAAGGAAGTCGAGGCAGAGGGAGCTCGCAAGCTTGAACTGGCCTTCAAGGACAAAGAAGAGGCTGAAGCAAAGGCCCAAGACTTTAAAAAGAAGTTGGCCGACTCTTAGTCTAAACTCAAGAGAGAGAAGGCCAAGTCTAAAAAGGCTAACACTGACCTCCAAGCTCAGATCCAGGATCTCGAGGCTAGAATGGTGCAACTAGAAAAAGACAATGTAGAGCTAGAGGTAATATGCATGAATATTAGTGGTGAACAATTCCATAATACAGTTGCCTAGGTCCAACACTTCAATCCTGATGTCACACTAGCCTTGGAAAGATTGAATCCTTAAATGCTAATCCAGGACGGTCACCTGGTGATGGTAGGGGAGGTGAATCAACCTACTTCTGGGGTCCCCACTACCAGGCCTTCAACCAGTATGCTCAATTTGGCAGAGGGTGATTATAAAGCATCGGATGAGGATCAGCAGAGTCCAGAGGAAGATGAGGTTAGAGCTTGACTTGTTTTTTCCCTTTTTTTATTTATTGCATTCCCTTGCCCCTTGCGATGGGCATTTTATTTTTGTAAAGACAATTGCCCCAATTGCTAGGGTATATTCAAATGTGTTTCCTTTGTGCTTATAACTTACTGTCATATGCTTGTTTCTTTTCCATAGTCCAAACTAGGTCTAATGCCCATTATAAATGTACATTTGGTAATTGCTTAGGGACTTAGAAAGATTTCAATTGAGTTAAAACCTTGGTCTAGGGCCCAACACCCAAAACATTTGAGCACTCAGAATTTCACTTAGGACTGCCTCAAAATTTAAGGTGATCCACAATTGGGGTCTTTAGTATTCATGGTCTAATTTAGAAAATCTCCTAACACTTAGGAATTTTCAACTTCAGAACTGTTTTAACACAAAACATTCACGGTAGGTACCTAATGGCCGACCACGAATGTCGTAACCTGTGCTGTCAATTAATTTCATAACCACAAAATGGTTATGTCTAAGTGTTGAGGATTTGGGTACGTGCCTATAACTCACAATCAAAACACACAAATTGGTTTTATGGGTTATTCCTTTTAACCTGGAATCTATAAGACCTTGGATCCCATGAGTAACAGGCTCTAGACATTCTCAAGGTGTTTTTTGACTTAAGGGTCTTTGAATCGTTAAAAGAATTTTCGGATCCCATAAGGAACGAGATCTGTAGACATTCTCAACACGGAGTTCGGCTCGAGGATTGAGACTTTAGATATTACAAGTAGATGTATAAAAATTACTTTGTTTTATTGATTGATCAAAGGACTGAAACTCGTACAATGTATACCCACAAAAATTAGGGCAAATCAAACATAAAGTAGACTAAGAGACTAGACCTTGAAGGGCACTTAGCTATAATAATGTCTAAGTTTGTCAGCATTCCAATAGTTTTTTATTAGCTTGCCTATTAATGTTTCCATGGTGTAAGCTCGTTTACTAGTGCTGATCACAATGCGGTAGGGGTCTTCCCAATTAGGGAATAACTTCCCTTAGGAGGCATTCATACCACCAATGTTTGCTCTCCGGAGTACTAAGTCTCCTGGTTGAAATTTCTTTAGGACAACCTTCAAGTTGTAATGAGTCGTCGTCTTCTATTTTATGGCGGTGTCACATATATGAGCGACGCGCCTTATTATTCCAAAAAATCCAAGTCTTCTCTGATTAGTCTGGGGTTGATGCCAAGCAAGAATTATAGGAGACACCAGCTAGGTTCCCCTATCTCCACTAGGATCATAGCCTCACACCCATATGTGAGTTTAAATGGGGTTTCACTTCTTGTAGAGTGAGACATAGTCCGGTAGGCCCAAAGGACATGGTCAAGTTGCTCAGCTTAGTTTCCCTTGGCTTCTTCCAACTTTCTTTTAATTCCTCAGACAATAACCTGGTTGGCGGCTTTAACTTGTGCATTTGTCTTGGGATTCTTAATGGAACTGCAATGGTGTTTGATTTTTAACCCGACAAGCAACTCTTCAAAATCCTTATCTTTGAACTGGGTCACGTTATCCATCATAATAGACTTTAGAACTCCAAACCTAGTGATGATGTGACGCCAAGTGAACTTTTGGATCCAAGTATAAGTGATTGTGACTAGGGGTTCTGCCTTAATCCATTTGGCGAACTAGTCCATGACCACCACCAAGTATTTTAGTTGTCTAGGTGCTTGAGGAAACAAACCCAAAATATCCATACCCTATCTGTAGAACGACCAGCGTACAAATGTTGTGGATAGTTCTTCTAGGAGAGCTTGATAATGGTCTGAGTGGCGCTGACATTTATCACAAACTCTGATATGTGCAAGGGAATCAACTTCCATTGTTAGCCAATAGTATCCGACCCTAAGTGCTTTTAAGGCTAAGGCTTTGCCCCTCAAGTGGTGTCCATAACTCCCTTCATGAATCTCGACCAAAACATATTTTGCTTCCTTTAGTGTGAGGCACTTAAGGAGAAGTAAAGAAAAATCACAACTCCCCTTAACTTTGAACTGAGTCCCGTTCCATCACAATAGACTCAAGAACTCCAAACCTAGTGATGATGTGACGCTAAGTGAACTTTTAGATTCGAGAAGAAGTGATTGTGACCAGAGATTCTGCCTCAATCCATTTGGTGAAGTAGTCTATGACCACCGCTAAGTATTTTAGTTATCCAGGTGCTTGAGGAAACAGACCCAAAATATCTATACACAATCTATAGAATGGCCATGGTATAGATGTCGTTGATAGTTCTTCTGGGGGAGCCTGATAATGGTCTGAGTGGCACTAATATTTATCACAAACTCAGACATGTGCAAAGGAGTCAGCTTCCATTGTTGGCCAATAGTATCTGACCCAAAGTGTTTTTAAGGCTAAGGCTTTGCCCCTCAAATGGTATCCACAACTCCCCTTATGGACCTCGGGCAAAACATATTTTGCTTTCTTTAGTGTAAGGCACTTAAGGAGAGGTAAAGAAAAACCATGACGGTACAGTTATCCATTGTAGATAGTGTACCGAATCATGGTCCTGACCAGCTTGGAGGCTTTATTTAGATCATTGGGCTAGGAGCCGGATTACAAATACTCCATTATTGGGGTGAGCCAAGTATACTCCACGCTTTCCACTTGGAAAATGATTGTGTCAAAGATGGAAGGCTGAGCGAGGGATTATTGGATCACCAAGCAGTTGTTACTTGATAATCACATATTTTATACATTAATAAACCTTTATTTTTAGTCATTTACACTCTCCATATACTTAATTGATTAAGCCTGGTTATGTTTTGTAAGTTTTGACTCAAATTGGACATTATTGATTTTTTCAGCATTATTTGGGTCTTACATTGTTTCTGTATTTTTGTTATATCTTGAGTTCTAAATGTGTAAAAATTATGTATCTTACCTTGTAAGAAAGATAAGAGAGAACTCTACAACTTTCATGAAGAGCTCTAGGAAAAATATGGACATCTAGAGGAGCTAAATGGGCTTGGAAGTCAAGACATAGGTTTTGTGACTGGAACCTGAATAGTGTACAGTAATCAAAGCATAACTCGGGCTATAAGAACTTTCTCGGGCTGAAATTTGGATACTTGAAAGTTAAGATCCATATTTACAACTTTTATGAAGAGCATAAGAGCTTATTCGGACAGCTTGGAGGTGATATTGGGTCTGGAAGTCAAAATAGAGGTGCTGAAATTGAGCCTGAATAGTCTGCAATAATTGAGTCATATCTAAGGCTGTAGAACAAATTTTTAGATGATTTTGGTGGCATTGGAAAGCTGAGACAAAATGCTACAACTTTCATGAAGACCACATTGCTTCATTCTAATAGCATCTATGATATCAGCACTGAATGATTTCGGAGTCAAAGAATCTCAATAATTTTTCACTCACCAACTCACCATTTGGCATTTTCCACTCATCCACCTACTCCTCACATACTCTTAATTAGTCCCCTTGTCATTTTGTATCTCTAATCCTCTATAAAAGGCTCCATTGGATGATCATTTAGGAGACTTTGGTGTTAGGCTTAGTTTTGAGAAGTTGTGGTCATACTTGTTTATTGTTTTCCTTTGTTGTAATTTTCTCTTGCTCTAAATTGAAGCTATGTTCATCTTTCTCTTCTTCTCTCTTTCTTTCTTCTTGTCTATGAGTAACTAAATCTTCATCTTGCTTGAGTGAAAGAGTGAAGCTCTTGGTAATGAAATAAGGTTAGATTATTCTATTTCTTGTGCTTAAATGATATATTATAAAGTGGACATTATATGTGTTGTATTTTGTTTCCAATCAATTTAGAAACCTTTTTTGTATAATAGAGATCTTGATTTATTGTAGATAATAATATTAGCACAGTGAATGCTTGAACTCATTTACAAATGTTGGTAGATAATTAAAGGAATCATAATATGATTGCATATATAATTGAACTTTGAATGTTATATTTTTCGATTGGAACCTCCGTTGTGTGTGGATTTCAATTGAGTTATAAAGAGAAATAATCTTACCTTTAATTTATTATCAAGAGTGGATCTCATAACCTAAGCAAGTTCTTAAATTTAATTATGAACAAGTTTTATTATTTTTTGTGACAAATTCTTTTCTTACCTCAAATAATTTCTCTTTATCAATTCCCTGTGGATCGACCTCGGACTCCTGAGAATTTATTACTTGAGACAACCTGTACTTGAGTTTGCATCCTTAAATCCCGCAATCATTACCCGGGCTCTTGGTGCTGGCCAGTTTGGACAGGAGCTCTGCCTTAGAGTTCTGCTCCTTAGGAATATGCTCTATCTTGGCATCCTAAAAGTTCTTGAGGAGCTCTTGGACTTTGGCTAAGTATTTATGAAGGAGGGACTCTTTGGCCTGATAATTACCTCGGATCTGGGAGGTCACAAGTTGAGAATCATTGTACAGTATGATCCTAGCTACTCCTATGTCTCTGGCCATTACCAGTTTGACAATGCATGCTTCGTACTCGGCCTGATTGTTTGAAGTTGGGAACTCGAACTTCAGGGAGTTTTCCACTGTTACTCCTTCAGAATTTTTCAAAATCATCCCAACACCACTTCCCTTGGGGTTCGAGGATCCATCAACAAATACGGTCCAAGAAATTCCTTCAGGGTTACCAGGGTCCAATGTGAGTTATGCCAGAAAGCCAGAGAGCGCCTAAGCCTTTATTACCAATCGTGGCTCATACACGATTCCAAACACAGAAAGCTCGATGGACTAGGCAATCATTCTACCTGCTAGGTCTGGCTTGTGCAGTATCTGAAGAATAGGTTGGTCTATCTTCACAACCACATAATGGCACTGAAAAGTACTATCTCAATATTTTGGCCGTAGTGATGAGTGCAAAGGCAACTTTCTCTATTTTATGATAACGAAGTTTGAGGCCTTTTAATACCTTGCTCACAAAGTAAACCGACTTCTGCCCTTCCATCATTTCCCAGATCAACACTGAACTCATGGTCTCTTCATGGGCTGAGAGGTACATGTGCAATGTTTCACCAGACTCCGGTCTTGTTAGAATGGGGGGAGAGGACATAAGGTTCTTCAAGGATGTAAAAGCATCCTCATATTCCTGAGTGCACTCAAAACCTTTCCCCTTCTGAAGCAGTTTGAAGAGGGGAAAAGATTTGTGAGCAACTTTGGAAAGGAAACGTGTGAGGGCCGTAATCTGTCCTGTCAGCTACTGCACTTCTTTGACACTCTGTGGGCTATGCATGTTGAGCACTACCTAGCATTTATCTGGATTTGTCTCAATCCCGCAATGAGTCAGCATAAAGCCTAAGAACTTGCCTGCTTGGACTCCGAAGGCGCACTTCTCCGTATTAAGCCTCATATTATGCTTCCAGAGTTGTGCAAATACCTCTTCAAGGTTAGTAATGTGTGATCCGTCCTGTGGGGTCTTCACTATTATGTCATCAATGTATACTTCTAGCATCTTCCCTACTTGCCCTTCAAAAACCCTGTTCATCATTCTCTAATAGGTGGCTCCTGCGTTTTTCAGACCAAAGAGCATAACTCTGTAGCAATAGCTCGCCCTCTCAGTGATGAAAATGATTTTGTCTTTATCCCCGGGATACATTAGGATCCAATTGTATCTAGAGTATGCATCTATAAAAGATAGCAAACGAAATTCAGAGGAGCTATCAACTAGTTTATCCATATTGCGAAGTGATTATAGATCTTTAGGGCAGGCCTTGTTTAGATTTGTATAATCCACACACATCCTCCACTTCCCATTGGACTTTTTCACCAAGACAACGTTAGATAACCAAGTTGTGTAGGCTACTACTCTGATGAAGTCGACATTGAGTAGCTCCTTAACTGGTTCTTCAATCACCTGTTGCCTTTCTAGGCTAACTTTTCTTTTCTTCTAGGAGACTGGCCTCACATCCTTCCTAATAGACAGACAATGGCAAACGAAAGCAGAGTCGAGCCTAGGCATGTCAAAGGACATCCAAGCAAAGAAGTCTTTGTTTTTCTGTAAGAACTCAATCAACTGGCATCTCGCTTCTTCTTCCAAATTTAATCCAATCTTGGTGACTTGATCTAGCTTAACTGGGGTTTGGTACCCCATATTTCCTCTCGCACATCCAACTAAGTCATGAGAATGTTAACTTGGTCCAGAACTGGGGTAGATGTGCTAACTTTTGCTTTCTTAGATGTCTAGCCGATCTTGAGGCTCTCATTATAGCATTTATGCATCATGACCTAATCCCCCTTAACCGTGACGACCTCATTATTATTGCTGAGGAATTTCATGGCCAAGTGGGTAGTGGATACCATGGCGCCAAGAGCATTCAGAGTAGGACAACCTAAGATAATGTTGTATGATGAGGGGCAGTCCACAACCAGAAACCTGACCTTGATCGTCCTGAAGAGTTTAGTGCTCCCCAGGGTCAGGTGAGTCTCAAAATATCCTACCAAAGTGATCTTTTCTCTAGTGAACTCGATAAGCTCGTCGTCATAGGGAGTCGGCTCTAAGCATGGAACTTTCAGTTTTTGGTATAAGTCTATAAACATAATATCTGCTGAACTCCCTTGATCAACAAAAATGTGCTAGATCTCAACATTGGAAATTACTCCCGAGATAACTAGCGGGTCATCATGATCTAGGATAATTCCACCATAATCCTCATCTAAAAAGGTGATGTGGGGCACCCTCTGATCTTTAGCCTGTGATTTAGGTGCGGAGTGGGAGGCACTTAAGACTACCATCATGAGTACTTTCTTCTGGGCATCGTTGGATGACACACCACCGACAAACCCACTAGCAATAGTATTGATGGTTCGGTTAGGCTGAGATTAGAGGTCATTGTCATCATCAGGTGGAGTGTCCTAGTTCTGATCCTGTCGGTTGTTAGTATTGCAGTGAGGTAGACTCCAGGATCTTCTCCTAGGACTCCTAGTTCTTCTTCTCTGGTGCGGAGATAGGCTTCATTGAGGGTTGTGTCTCCTCTCTTTCCATCCCTTGCAATGTCCATCACTTTGGACATAGCTAATGTATTGATCCAGCTATCCTGTCCTAATTAAGGACTCGATAAAGTCACAGAGTTGGAAACAATCTTCTGTTTCATGGCAATAGCTTTTATGCCACGAACAGTGCTTTGTACGATCCTTCTCTGTATTTTTCTTTAATGGAACCGACCTCTTTATATCCTGGAACTTGGTCTGAAATACTTCCCTCAAGTTCGTTTCACGCAAAGTGTTCAAAGGAGTGTAATTTGTGTACTTTGGCCGGGGCAGATCATTTTTGGAGGAGTTCTGAGGCTGTGAGGAATTCTGGTTGCCTTTCTAGTGAGAAGACTCGTCTTTTTCTAAGCTCTTTTTAGCCTTAGTAGCCTCCTCCAAGTTAATATACTTCTGGGACTGTGCTCGAAATTCTTCCATATTCTCAGGCTTCTTTTTTGCCAAATATTGGAAAAATTGAGAGTCAGTACGGAGGCCGCTCCTGATGAAGTGGAGAACGATCTTTTCATTGAAGTTCTCCACATTGATGCAAGTCGTATTGAATCTCTTAAGGTATTCACGAAGGGCCTCGTCGCGCCCTTGGCAAATCTTAGAAATAGACTCCATAGACTTGGGTTGCTCCTTACTAGTAGTGTAGTATAGCAAGAAATGTTGTATGAGGTCTGACCAGTTAATGACGGATACTTGTGGTAGGGTGTTTGTCCTTTTATTAGGCCGCAAGTACACTGGTCATTCAAGTAATATAGATACAGAGTAAAAGTTCATTCTCACGAGGATAAATGGCTTCCAATACTAAATATTAACCAATAGCTTAAGTAATTCTATTCAAGAACATATAAAATAGAGGAAATTACAGTAAAACTAAATCTAAAGATAGAAAAGCAACAAATGAAAGTAAAGATAATGGTTTAGAGATTTAGGGAATTCTTCTTCACCTTATACTTCAACTAATGCTATGCAACCCTTTAAGCAGCATAGATGAATAGTTAAGTTAGCTTGAGAATCTATTTTAGTTAAAAGCCTATGTCTACGTCAGTTAACCCTAGCTTCCTTCACCTAGCTCACTATGTTTCCATGAGAACCAGAGTGAAATCAACTAATGAACGATCTATTCTCAAAAATAATTTCTAAGATAATCAAAACTCTACATGTACATCCATGAACTTTCTCTAGACATGCACTCTTATCATTGTCAAAGTTACACTTGCATCTAAGTGGAATGTAAATGATACATAAAAAGTAACTAAATTGTTTCACATGCTTCTGATCACATATGGTTTCGCTAAAAGTAATCAAATCACAACTATTTATGTCATTGGACAACCATTTCCACACTAGTATCAATCCAATCATGCATTAAAAAATTGAAAATTTTTCTCAAAAACCCATCTGTAATAGTCAACCTCAACATATGACCATGTTAACATGGTGACTATCATCACTGCATACTGTAAATATCAATACATGTTACACAAATTCAATATTATAGTAAAAAAACATGTAAAGATACTCCCCCAAACTATAGTGAAACAATGTCCTCATTGTCCATGGAGCCTAGGGTACTTGAGCCTATCAACATACTGAAATGTGAGAGCTGAGTATACTACGAATATTTAAAAACACTTAAAATAAACTAACAATGTACAATATATACACTACAGGATAACACGTCACAGCACACAACATCCATGTCGTGACATTTAGTCAGAATAGATGCTTTCAACGAAGATCACTTTCTCGATCAAGTCTCTCTCTCTCTCTCTCTCTTTAACAAGTTTAAAGGGGCACGCTGCGACGTTGAACCTTTCACCCCGCGGCGCTGAGCTCTCTGGATTTTGGCTTGATGCGCACAAGTAACGGCCATGCCGCGGCATGTAATAGACTTACGCCGCAGTGTGAGAGATCAGCCTGTTGAATTCCGCAACAAACTCAGTTTTGCTGCAGAATTTGGTCCATGGAGGTCTCTAACACCTCTAAAACTTGTCCAAAATATAAAATTGCATAATATACAACAAAAACATACTAAAACACAAAATCAAGGTATTAAGTATATATATGACATCAAACATAACTAAAACATAAAACTAACTAAAGTTACAAAACCAAACATACTAACTACAAAACTACTAAAATCAAACATACTAACTAATATAAGACTCAAAACAAGAGAAAAGCCTAAAAACTAACAAAACTACAAAATTAAACATGCTAACACATATAAGACTTAATACTAAAGAAAAGCATATAAACTAACAAACTCATAAAAACCTGGGTTCCCTCCCAAGAAGGGCCTGAGTTATAGTCCCGGTATGACTTTCACAAGGCAAACTGCCACACTGCACTCCAGTGTGCATCTCCTTGGAGTATGGTTGGTTTGATCCCAAAATGGATGGATCGGATAGTAGGCCTTCTTTTGCCTAAGTGAGGTTCTCCATTTGGGTTTCTCGAGCTCCCACAAAGGCCTCGAATGATTAAGTTCATCCACTATTTATTGTACCTACAATACAAAGAATGAAAACTTGAATGAAAAAAGAACTATACAGCTTGAATTAGAACTAACTAAACTCATTATTGATATTTGCAATATGGAATTAAACCATTATCCCCAGCAACGGTGCCAAAAACTTATTTGTCCCTTTACTAGGCCGCAAGTACACGGGTCATTCAAATAATACAGATATAGAGTAAAAGTTCATTCCCATGAGGATAAATGGCTTCTAATACTAAATATCAACTAATAGCTTAAGTAATTCTATTTAAGAACATATAAAATAGAAGAAATTGCAGTAAAACTAAATCTAAAGACAGAAAAGTAATAAATGAAAGTAAAGATAATGGTTTAGAGATTTAGGGAATTCTTCTTCACCTTATACTTCAACTAATGCTATGCAACCTTTCAAGCAACATAGATGAATAGTTAAGTTAGCTTGAGAATCTGTTTCAGTTAAAAGCTTATGTCTAGGTCAGTTAACACTGGCTTCCTTCACCTAGCTCACTATGTTTCCATGAGAACCAGAGTGAAATCAACTAATGAACGATCTATTCTCAAACACACGTTATGCATGACTAAGAAGTATATTTCTATCCCATTAGCGAATTAATTTATCCAAGCCAATTGAACTCTTCGAACATGCATCAACCATACATATGATCTCAAATCCAAATTTCTATGTCTAGGTTCATCAGATTTCATCAAATCACTTAAAAGCTGATCAAACTATTAAGAGCATTAAGATCTATATGATTGAACATAACCAAATATCAATATATACTTAAAGTAATACATAAACATCAATATTTATACAAAGATCCAAAGTAATCCCTAAATACAGCTCAGCTAATCAATAGACATGAAAATCTACACAAAATCAATGCGCAAAGAATAAAGAGAGAGAAGAAAACTAAGGGAGAAGGAAAGAAGCTCATGGATGTGATCTTCTATGCTTGAATCATCTTCCATAAGGAAGATGGCCTCTAACGTTGGCTCCCTAGGCCTCCAATATGTCCAGAAATGAAGTTCCAGCCGCAGCTTCTCTAAAACTTAAAAAACTTTCTTTGTAAAATCTGTTAAAAATGTATTTATAGGCCCAAAAAATAAAGTCATGCCACAGCATTAATATACCTACACCGTAGCGCCCTTCAATTTGGATGTCGCGGCATTACATTCCTGCACCGCAGTGTGCAAAAATGTGTAGCTCTCTGACTTGATGCAGGGGATGCACCATGCCGCGGCATTCATATGCCATGCCGTGTCGTGAGATGTTGAACTTCACACTTGGCTTTCTCTTCCAGTTTTTGTTCAATTGCTCCCGATATCAGCTTGTTTGGAGCCCTTCCTATAATAGAAAAATCACTAAGTCAATAAGAATAGAAAATCCACTTAATCAATCACAAAATAAGCATAGTTTACTCAGAATCATATAAGAAGGTATTAGAATTGAATATTATAAATATCAGCATAAAACCCTCCAAATATGCATACAACCAAGGACTTAAGCAATCAACAAAGCACAACTATGAGGCACAAATAACTACACATTGTGGAGTTATCATAGGGTCACGAACCATCTGAGGGCAACCTTTTTCAAGGAAATAGGAAAGGCACGATATAGTAACTTAGAGGATCTCCCATGGAAGCACATAGATTTGACGTAGATGTCTATGTGTTCCTAAGGGTTCGTAGTTCCGTCATAGAGCTCTATATTGGCACGAAACTTAAAGTTTCTTTGAACTCTATACTCTATGAGTTAGGCAGAGAAGGGCTGCTCCTGATCGCCGAGGTCCGGGTTATTATTTACAACATTAGACATTTCGACATCAGTGTGCGGTATTCCCCTCTGATCATTACCCACGCTCTGTCTTTCGTCATCACAGTGAGGTCTAGACTGGCCTTCATGCATGGATCGCTTTAGATTTTCCATTCTGCAACACTGTTCTTCAAGTATCGTCGTTTGTCATTGCACTAAGTCTAGGAGATGATTTATGAACATATCAGGTTGGATTGTGCCCTCTGGACGGGACACGCGATCTTCTACATCATCGTTCCTGGGTCCCAGGTGCTGGTGCACTAGGATTCTAGGCCCTTGAACATCTGGATTGGCTCTATGCACGTGGGGACCAAGTTTATCCCTCGCAGAGACCCTACGTGATGGGTGTGGGCTCTTGTCAAAAAGCGAAGTTTCGCACCCATTGCGTAGAGGTTCAACGTTTGGTGCCTGGTTCCTCTCAGCAAAGGTTTAAGCAACTGGTGGTTGAATAAGATGGAGAGGACGGTACGTCGTTGGTCCTTACCTTTGGCCTGCGGAGGTTTGTGCAACCTCTCTTCTCATTGAGTTTTGTCTCGTGTTCACTATGGTTGGGTGGGAATAGAATTAGTTTATGATCCCCACAGACGACGCCAATGTCACTACCAAAAAATTAGCAAATAGCGGCGGTTTATTTACGATGATTTCTTAAACTGCCATAATTTTGTTAACTATCACAAAACTTACAATTTTATGGCGGTTTAATATCATTTAGTGGCAGTTTATACTAAAAAAACTAAATTTTGTGGCAGTTCAACAATATTTATTGGCGATTTATACAAAAAAAATACACTTTGCTTCCTTCTTTTTTTCTGAAATTTTTGTCTCCCTCATTCTTTTTCCATTCCTCTCTCATTTTTTGTCCTAAGATCTCCCTTTCCCTCTTTTTCTTATTTGCGCCCTAATTGTTTTGTGATTTTATTTCTACTCTATGAAATTCTTCACCCTCACCCACACACCCCACTCACTTTATCAGTCATTACAAGAGTACATACAATGGAAAACAAACCAATTTAACCCAAAAAACTCAGCAATACCCACTGCAATCAGAGACAACTCCCAAACAGCACCAAAATTTAACACCTGGAGCCACCATCAAACCTATTTACAAATCCTCACCCATTGAGCCCAGCCATCAATAGAGAACTCCATGCCTCAACGCCTCTGGTGGTCTCAACAGCAGCGACACCGCCACAGGTTCGCCTTAACTCATTTAGGAAGGGATTTGAGTTTGGGAATTTTCTCTGCTGTTTTGGTTTTGGCTTGCGGTTGGGGTTAGAGATTTGAGATTAGATATGATTCCTTTAATTATCTACCAATATTTGTAAATGAGTTCAAGTATTCACTGTGCCAATCCTATTATCTACAATAAATCAAGATCTCCATTATACAAAGAAGGTTTCTAAATTAATTGGAAACAAAATTCAACACATATAATATCCATTTAATAATATATCTTTTAAGCACAAGAAATAGAATAACCTAACCTTATTTCATTACCAAGAGCTTCACTCTTTCACCCAAGCAAGATGAAGATTTAGTTACTCATAGATAAGAAGAAAGAAAGAGAGAAGAAGAGAAAGATGAACATAGCTTCAATTTAGAACAAGAGAAAATTACAATAAAGGAAAATAATAAACAAGCATAACCATAACTTCCAAAAACTAAGCCTAACACCAAGAGCACCAAATGATCAGCCAATGGTGCCTTTTATAGAGGATTAGGGATACAAAATGACAAGGGGTTTGATTAAGAGTAGGTGGATGAGTGGATGAATGAGTGGAAAATGTCAAATGGTGAGTTGGTGAGTGGAAAATTATTGAGATTCCTTGTCTCTGAAATCATTCAGTGTTGATCTCATGGATGCTATTAGAATTAAGCAACATGGTCTCCATAAAAGTTGTAGCATTTTGTCTCAGCTTTCCAATGGCACTGAAATCATCCAAAAATTCATCCTATAGCCCAAGATATGACCCAATTACTGTAGACTATTTAGGCCCAGTTTCAGCACCTCTGTTTTGACTTCTAGACCCAATATCACCTTCAAGCTGTCTGAATGAGCTCTTATGTTCTTCATGAAAGTTGTAGATATGGGTCTTAACTTTCAATTCTCCAAATTTCAGCCCAAGAAAATTCCTACAGCCCGAGTTATGCTCTGATTACTGCACATTGTTCAAGTTCCAGTCACAAAACTCGTGTTCTGATGTCCAAGCCTAATTAGCTTCACTAGATGTTTGATTGAGACTTTGAGCTCTTCATCAAAGTTGTAGAGCTTTCTCTCAGCTTTCCTACAAGGAAAATTCATAATTTTTAGACATCTAGAACTCAAGATATGACTAAAATACAAAAACAGTATAAGACCCAAATAATGCTGAAAACATTAATTAAGTCTAATTTGAGTTCAATCTTACAAAACATAACCAGGCTTAATCAATTAAGTACATGAAGAGTGTAAATAACTAAAAATGAGGGTTTATTAATGTATAAAATATGTGATTATCAAATTTTCCTACACTTAACTTTTTGTACTCCTGGGCAAAACACATAAGACCAAAGCTAGGAAACAAAGAAAAATGACATAGACTCAAAAGCTAAAAACTCTAAAAGACTCGATGAAGTAAGAAGAACAACCTGAAATTCAAGGGATCAAAACATTAATGAGGTAATATTTTTTCACATCTCAAACCAACAAGCAAGGAAACTTCGGTTGAAAAGAATGAATCAATAATGATAGATTCTCACAGAATTCACTCTCAATCTCTCAAATGTTTAAAAGGTAAGTATTTCACTCTATTCAACCCATGAACAATTGCACTACCATAAGCTTGCTTATCTTCGACTTCTCCGCTACTCAAAACACATGTATACAAAAATCAAGAGGACTTTATTCAAAGTTGTAATAGGGTCATGGTAAAGGAGAGGGGATAATATGGATATGAAAAGATAAATACCAAAGAGAATAAAAGAGCATTATGGTATAGTTAGAGTGGAGAAAATATTTGAGAACATTCATCATAAAGGACAATCACTAATATTTGACTAATGTTTTGTTGAAGATCAATCCCAAATTGGTGAATTGAATTCATTGTTAGACTTGAACATTCTCCTTTTCTTCCTGTTGTTTCCAAGCATCCACCTTTATTCTAGACTCTGATAATCCTTTGATTGCAATGGTGGTCAAATTTTTTATTTTTATTTTTGTTAATCATTTTGCACACACACCCCCACACTTGTTCAAGAACAAGGTCAATGCTCTCTTATTCCCTAAGGTTGGGTAAAAACATGTTTTTTTTCTTTTTTTTTCTTCTTTTTTTTGAAGGTACGAAATGAGCTAAAAACAAGGAATGATCAAATAAGTTCAAAGGGGTTACACAATGAAAAATATACAAGGATGGCTATTTGGTCAAAGTAGCTATTTCAAAATGCCTCAATCATATTAATGTATGCATGCGAAAATGTAGCCTCAAAAAGAATCAAAACAAGTTCTAGAGTAACAATTGCATGAGTAAAAATCACATAAGAAAGAAGAGAATGGTACAGATATTCAATCCATTCATCAATAGGCTTAAAATCTCACAAGGCATATTTCTATCATTCTCCATCCACCAATTCAACATCCATAACCAAGCATGTGAAATTTAAGAAAGAAGATAATTTATTCAATCATGCTATGATTCCTGAATTTCAATTGCTTCAAAGGATGTGAGAGTGCATTCGCTTGAATTTTTCAAAGGAAATCAAATAGCAAAACTTTGTTACTTCCACAAATAAACACTAAATAGTTACTGCCCTAACTAAGATGCGTCTCAAGAGTAATAAATTATTTTCAAAATTTACTCTTTACTCTGTCGTCACTAATTAGTTTTACTACGAATAGGTTTCTGACAGACATATCACTAAACATACTTCCCAATTTAGATGCGTCTCAGAAGTAAAATTACTCCTTACTCTATCACCATTCGTTGGTTTAGTAAGTCCATGATAATCATATCATACTTCTCAAAAAAAAAAAATTTTGTCAACTATCCTTCCTCCCAACTAGATCACAACATTGTCTTCAATGTTAAAATATAGATGAGTAAAGGATAGAAGATATTATCTGTTGGAAAAATCTGACACAAATTTAAACAGAAACAAAGTACGATAAATAAAATCAAAGGTAAAGGAGAGTTATAAACGAAGTGTCAGATCTGACTTTCTTTTCATCCTGCTTCCCTCACTACTTCCTGCTGACCAATCTATCTGAGCTATTGCTGGGTTAGGTTTATGAACAAAAGCTTCTAATTTATCAATCAACTTCTCAATAGTGGAAGCAGAGATAAGAAGTTGTCTTGCCGAAGGTGTGATAAATTTCTGTTCCACAGCATGGTCAAGAAAAAGTAACAAAATATCAAAGAAATTATTTACATTCAACAAACCTATGGGTTTATGATGGATGTTCAGTTGGTCCTAAGAGACAATTTGAAAAATTTCTTCCAAGGTACCAAAATCACCTGGTAAGGCAATGAATGCATCAGAGTTTTCAAGCATTATCTTTATTCATTCATGCATTAATGATACCTTAAGTTCCTCTCCAATTGTCTTTCCAGTGATGTTCTGTTAAGGTAAAAGTTCAGGAATGACACCTAAAACTTGACTGCCTCCTATATATGCAGCAAGTGATATAGCCCCTATTAATAGAGGTGGCAAAACGGGTTCAACCCGTTGGGTTAGCGATTTCAACCCATTTTTTATTTCCAACCCGCATAACCCGCATGTTAAGTGAAATGGCGGAGTTTGGCCGAAGTGAGTTTTTTAAAAAGTGTTACAAATTAGTCTTATTATTTGTGTTTGTGATATTTTATAGGTATGATACTAAATTTATTTTATTTTTTAATCTCTATAAATTATAATTTTTTATTTTTAAATTTTTATGATTTTTTATTATTTTTTATGCATTTTATTTTGTTTTTTAGGATCAACTCATATTTTTTTTCTTTATGCGGGTCAACCCGCAAGTGATATTTTCCAGCAGACTAACTTGCCCCGCCCCACATTTTTGCGGGTTGAACCACCTCTACCCATTAACACACCTCCCCTATATACAAGATGAATATTCCTCGCAGCAAGTGATCAACTAAGAGTGGTAGCTGCGTTTACAAACTCTAAACCCTTCCCATACTTAGACCCACAAAATACACAGATATTTTTAAGTTGACGAATAGAAACACCTTCCATTTCTATACTCACCTTCCCCTTGAATGATTCTGAGTTAGAAGAAAATAGAGAAAATGGAATGTTTAAATAGGAAAAAGAATGGAAAGGGTAATAATTGCACCTATAAGGATATGTTAGTTGTTGTCAGAAAAGTTTGAAATTAAGAAACACATAATCTTTTTTTTTGTTTTTTATTTTTTTTTTTGTTTTTTTTTACTTCAAGAAAACCATCAGGGTAAAGAAGTCTAGAAACCCCTGAAGGACCCTGCTCAAAGGATCGTCTGTCCAAAACCAAAATACAGCAAAATCATACAAAGATAAAAGAAATATAATAGCAAATGATGACATACCTGTATGTACAACTTTCATGGCGTATCTTTATACTGCGCGTCATGAGTGCAGTAGTGGCATATCTTTATACTGCGTGTCACCAGTGCAGTAGACACTCACGTCCATTTATTCGAAGAAAGGAGAAAGAAGAAACTATCGTGGGTTTCCATCCTGGGTCTGGAACCTGGAGCGCTCACACTTGGGCTCGTAACATCAACAAAGATGCTAAAATCTAAAACCCGTAATGTCTAAATCCAAAACATCCCATCCCAGGGCACTGAGAGCCCCTTCTAATAAAAGAGAGGATCAAGCTCAGATGCCTCATACGCTTTGGCAGCTGTAGGTTACTTCTCAGCTTCTGCCTGTCCATCAACTCCACAGTACCTAGATGGTAAACATTGGGTTATGCAGTGCAGCTCTCTACAAAGCATGGTACATGAACTTTTTTAAGGACCACCGTGCAAAGGTCTACCTGAGTCAATGACGGGTCAGCCAAAGGCTGGGGCTCCACAACTAATTAAAGCCATGGTACTCCTTCCGGATCGCCCTTGTTCAGACATTTTTTTCTTTTTTTAATTTTTTACTTTTTTTTTTGAAGAGATGACATGAAGAAGAAGAGGATGATATGTACAGATTGTTGTGGATATGGCTCACATCTGCCTCTGGTTTAACATCCAGTAACAGTTTAAACACCTTCTATGAGTCGAGGACAAGCTTTCCATCTAATTTTCTTATAAATTGGCAAATAGGGTCTTTTAGAATCAGATTCCCAAGACTGTAGCATTTTTCTTCAACATGATTGCGGGATTCAGAGGCATCATGTTTCTTTTTTAAATTAAGCCCATCTTTTAACAATTTTCACAACTTTTGAAAAAAGTATAGTAATCCTTAAATAAAGTGGGCCAATGAAATCCGCACTGTAAGATTTTCATAGCTGTTTTCTTTGAAGAAAAGTGACCTCCACATGCTTCTGAATGACAAAATTTAATGACACTACCTACCTCACTGTTGGGCACACATCTCTGAAAGATTTGTCAGGACAATATTTGAACAAGTATGGGTCATCCCAATAAAAATTTTTCACCTCTGTCAAAAATTTCTTTCTATCTTGGTGCGTCCATTGAGGCGGCATCTTTCCTTCTTGTTCTCCAATAAGAGTTGAGGAAATTACTTTTGGAAAGCTTTGTTCTTCTCCAAAAAATGTGTACTTCAACCTAGCAAGTAATGGCTTTAGTTCCGGTGTGGGTACTTTTTCATGGGCATTATCATTCATAGGTTTTAACTCTTTGAATTTTGGCTTCCATCCTTTGTATTCTATTTCCTCTGTACAATCAAGCAAATCAAATGAATTAATTAAACAACTTCTAATGGGTCAGAAGAACTCTCTTTTTGAAGATGATCATCTACAATGACTTCAATTCCTTTAACTTCCTTCTTTTCATCAAGGACTTCCTGTGGTTGCTTACACATATTAAAAACATTGAGCTCCAATGTCATGTTTCCAAATGTTAGCTTCACCACTCCATTTCTGTAATTTATCAAAGCATTTGATGTTGCTAAAAATGGACGGCCTAAAATAACATGAATTGACTTGCAACTATCAACCATAGGTTCAGTATCCAAGATAATGAAATCCATAGTATATATTAATTTATCAACTTGAACCAACACATCTTCCATTATTCCTCTTGGAATTTTAATTGATCTATCGGCAAGTAGAAGAGTTACAGAAGTTGGTTTTAACTCACCCAAGTTGAGTTGCTGATAAACTGAATATGAAAGCAAATTGACACTAGCACCAAGATCAAGTAAAGCTTTTTCAATTTTATGTTCTCCAATAATGCATGAAACTGTAGGACAATCAGGATCTTTATATTTCAACGCATTATTATTCTGAAGAATGGAGCTTACCTGTTCAACCAAAAATGTTTTCTTTTTCACATTTAATTTCTTTTTAACAGTGCACAAGTCCTTCAAATATTTAGCATAAGAAGGAATCTGTTTGATAAGATTTAACAGAGGAATATTGACCTTCACTTGTTTCAAAATTTCAAAAATTCTAGTGTTATGGTCCAATTTCTTCGGATTATTTAATGCTTGAGGAAATGGGGGTGAAGGCGAGAGTTTAGTCTCCTTTTAGTCAACTTCTTCATTTTCTTGGGGAATTGGTTCATCTTCTTTCTCACAAGATTCGGGGATTTGTTTTTCAACAACATTTCTACTCCTAAGAGTTATCACTGACTTGACTTAGTTCATTTGTTGGTTTTCTAAACTTTCCTCATTTAGACTGTACTGACCCTTGGGATTTGGTTGAGGTTGAGAAGGAAATTTTCCTTTCTCGTGAATGGTGAATGCAGAAGAAAGTTTAGCAAGAGTGTCTTTTATGTCATTCATGGTTTGATTGTTTTGTTTATTAATGGCCTCTTGCTTTTCTATGAATGCATGCAGTGTTTCTTCAAGGTTTTTCCTATTTGGTGGGACATAAGGTGCATATCCTTGAAAATTTTGAGAGTCTTGTTGTGCCTGAGGAGGTGGTGGTTGCACGAATTGTGACTGATTATTATTCTTCCAGCTGAAGTTCGGGTGATTTCTTCATCCCGGATTATATGTATCTGAAAAAGAAGAAGTAAATAGCTTTTTAAAATTATTCATTGCATTTACTTGCTCATGTACAACTTCTTTAAAAACAGGAATGTTAGGACATTCATGTGTTGAGTGTCTTAAGTCATCACAAATGCCACAAATTTTTTCATTTTGCACAGATTTGATTTCTTTTGTTTTTCTTAATTCTGTGACTTCAACCTTTCTAGCCAAACTGGCAAACCTAACATTTAGATCTTCCTCTTGACTAAGGTGATATTTTCCTTTATTAGCACTTACAAGGTTAGATCTAATTGAATTTTCAGAAGGGTTAGTATTATGTCAAGATTGAGAATTTTCAGTCAACTGTTCAAATAGTCTAAAGCTTCATCAGGTTCTTTATCAAGAAACTTACCATTGCACATTGTTTCCACAAATTGTTTAGTTTCAGGTATTAAACCTTTATAAAAGAAGCTTATAGTGCGCCATTTTTCAAAACCATGATGTGGGCAAGAATTTAACAAATTCTTAAATCGTTCCCAACATTGAAAATATGCTTCATTTGAATTTTGGAAAAAATTTTGGATTTATCTTTTCATAGCATTGGTTTTATGTGTCGGAAAAAATTTCTTTAAGAACTCACCTTGCATTTCTTGCCATGTGCCAATTGATCTTAGTTTCAAAGTGTTAAGTCAAGATTTTGCTTTATCTTGTAAAGAAAAAGGAAATAATTTAAGCTTAACAATCTCTTCAGTGCAATTTTGGTCATTAAAAGCAATACATACTTTCTCAAATTCTTTCACATGTAAATATGGACTTTCAGATTCTAAACCATGAAAATTAGGAAGTAAAGAAATCATACTTGGCTTAAATCTAAAATTGTTGGCATTGAGTGGAAAGATAAAACATGATGGACTAGAATTTCTAGGTGGTTACAAATATTCACGCATGGTTTGCAACGGTTGATTTTCATGTTCATCATGTACACTTTCATTATCAGCTATTATGTCAATTGTGTGTGATTGTGATTCAAACAAATCAATATATAAAGTACCAGGATTAATTTTAACTAAACGACCATAATTTAAATCACGATACCAATTAAGCATAAATACATAAATAACTTAAAATAAATAAACAAAAATAATGTACAAGCTGGCAGTATAACCTGCCATTAAATATTAACAAGGATGTGATATAAACCAACCACCCAATAAATATTAACAAGTAAAAAGTTAGAAATAAAATACAGAAAATAAAGTACGGAAAGTAAATTACAGAAAATAAAATGTGAAAAGTAAAATACAAAAAAAATAAAGTGCGAAAAGTAAATTACGTAAAAGTAAATTACAAAAAATAAAGCGCAAAAAGTAAAATACGTAAAAATAAATTACGGAAAGTAAATTGTAGAAAATAAATTTAAAATATAAAAACCGGAGAGAGGCAAAGTCCCACCAGAGTCAAAAGAAGAGAAGAGAAGAAGAAAAATTATTTCGTTATGTTAGAAAACAATAATAAATAACAAAAATAAAAAGTTAGATTGCGAAAAATAAAAGACGTAAATTAAAAAGTTAGAGTGCGAGAAAATAAAAGTTAGTACGCAGAAAATAAATGATAGAAATATAAAAGTTAGAAAGTTAGTATATTAGCAAGTTAGTAGGTTAGTAAGTTAGATAGTTAGAAAGTTAGAGAGTTAATAAAGAAACCGAAGGATCGGCAAGCCGATCTTTTGCTCCGGTGAGGGAGAAGAGAGAATAGATTTTATTAAAAAAAAGAACCTCAATAAATTAAAACTTCAAATTAAATCCCCGGCAACGGTGCCAAAAACTTAACTGCGGGATTTAATGATGCAAACCCAAAGTACAGGTTGTCTCAAGTAGTAAATTTCTTGGGAGTCCGAGGTCGATCCACTGGGAATTGATGAAGAAAAATTAATTGAGGTAGGAAAGGATTTGTCATAACACCAAAAGTAATAGAAAATATTCACAAATGAATTTAAGAACTTACTTGGATTAGAAGATCCACTCTTGGTAATAAATTAAAGGCAAGATTATTTCTCTTTATAACTCAATTGAAATTCACACACAACGGAGGTTCTAATCAGAAAATATAATATTCAAAGTTCAATTATATATACAATCATATTATGATTCCTTTAATTATCTACCAACATTTGTAAATGAGTTCAAGCATTCACTGTGTCAATCCTATTATCTACAATAAATCAAGATCTCCATTATACAAAAAAGGTTTCTAAATTAATTGGAAACAAAATACAACACATATAATGTCCATTTAATAATATATCTTTTAAGCACAAGAAATAAAATAATCTAACATTATTTCATTACCAAGAGTTTCACTCTTTCACCCAAGCAAGATGAAGATTTAGTTACTTATAGATAAGAAGAAAGAAAGAGAGAAGAAGAGAAAGATGAACATAGCTTCAATTTAGAACAAGAGAAAATTATAACAAAGGAAAACAATAAACAAGCATAACCATAACTTCTAAAAACTAAACCTAACACCAAGAGCACCAAATGATCAGTCAATGGTGCCTTTTATAGAGGATTAGGGATACAAAATGACAAGGGGGTTGATTAAGAGTAGGTGGATGAGTGGATGAATGAGTGAAAAATGTCAAATGGTGAGTTGGTGAGTGAAAAATTATTGAGATTCCTTGTCTCTGAAATCATTCAGTGCTGATCTCATGGATGCCATCAGAATTAAGCAACATGGTCTTCATAAAAGTTGTAGCATTTTGTCTCAGCTTTCTAATGGCACTGAAATCATCTAAAAATTCATCCTACAACCCAAGATATGACCTAATTACTGCAAACTGTTCAGGCCCAGTTTCAGCACCTCTGTTTTAACTTCCAGACTCAATATCACCTTCAAGCTGTCCGAATGAGCTCTTATGTTCTCATGAAAGTTGTAGATATGGGTCTTAACTTTCAACTCTCCAAATTTCAGCGCAAGAAAATTCCTATAGCCCGAGTTATGCTCTTATTACTGCACACTGTTCAGGTTCCAGTCACAAAACTCGTGTTCTGACTTCTAAGCCCAATTAGCTTCACTAGATGTTTGATTGAGACTTTGAGCTCTTCATCAAAGTTGTAGAGCTTTCTCTCAGCTTTCCTACAAGGTAAAATTCATAATTTTTAGATATCTAGAACTCAAGATATGACTAAAATACAGAAACAGTGTAAGACCCAAATAATGCTAAAAATATTAATTAAGTCTAATTTGAGTCTAATCTTACTAAACATAACCAGGCTTAATCAATTAAGTACATGAAGAGTGTAAATGACTAAAATGAGGGTTTATTAATGTATAAAATATGTGATTATCATGATGCTTCAAAACCTATCTAAAATTGTGCTATATTCTATCATTTGGAGGTTGTCTGGTGTGATGTTTTCGGCTAATCTGAGTTCTACCTCTACGTTTTAAGTTGTACTGTATTATATACTGGAAAAAAAATTTATCACTTATTTTTGTTGAGTAGCAATGACATTGAAGAAGAGATACAATATTATCACTTAAATGTATTGCATTAGTAATGAGAGTGTACAAAGCTGTACTTGAAACTAATACTTAGAGATAATTCAAGTGAACGACTTCATGAGATGCCTATCAACACCTGGTTCAATCCACTTATCCACATGTCCACGTGTACGAACCAAGTACTATTAATGTTAAATCTACAGCTTTGTCCTATTTACCCCTTATTGATGTAGATGTAGAGTACTACTCTGACAGTAGTTAAGTTTTTATGCCCCAAAAAGCTCCACCCCACCGCTGTACTTCTCTGGCTGAGTGGGCATGTGCTCTTTGGCTATTTCCTTACTCTGTTAATCAGTAGTATTAATAATGTTAAGGTTAATTATATAATGCTATATTAATGCAGCTAAAAATGGTATCATAACTTGAGTAGGAGTACATTGCTATTTTAGTAGATAGAACGATATATATTATTGGCTATACATAATTTATTGTGTTATTATTTATTTTTTTTGGGCTAAACACATATATGTTAAGTATTTTATTCTAATGTTTACAGTGATATGTATTCTTGTATTTGTCTTGTGTTTTATGATTTGGGAATTTGGAATTTTTACTAGCCACTGAATGAATCAGATTCTGATACTCCTACATGAAACTCAACCTTAATGTCACTGATATTAGCTATCTCTGCTAGTTGTATATTTTCCTTTCTTCAATTCCATCCCTTCTCGAAAACCTAGCTCTTCAATCTATGGGTTGAGGTTGTAGATATTACCAATAGTAAATATCACCGAAGAATTTTACCAAACCTTCTTTCTATGCATATTACAAAATATATACTGATATATATATACACATAGTGTTGTTGACCTGCATATATTATATACAATTAATGGGAAGCAACTACATTTGCACTAATCTTGGCAAGTTATACTTCTTTTGTTGTCGGCCCCAAAGGTACAGTTGTTATGGAAATGAAGAAGAGAGTCAACTCTGACAAAGTTAAGTTGACATGGTGACTTTGGCACACTGTTTTCTCACCATTTCTGGTGATATAAGTTGGTAATATGCACAGAAGGAATGTTTGGTAAAATTCTTTCATTTGTGCTATATTTTGCGTGGTTATTTCTGAACTTGGAGTTTTCTGTTTTCTTGTTGTATAAATGGTTGATTTGGCTGATATTGATGCTTCATATAAGCATGTCATATTTGTTGCATATATTTCACGATGTGAACTCTGCTTGTTGTCATGTTCCTTGTTCATCATTGATCGTTGGATATTTTGTTGAATGCTTAAATACACAGTAGTGCATTAGATATGTGTATGTCTTCCAATAAACTTCCAATACACAGTAGCCCTTTGCCAACTTAGCATCGTATAGGTCTAATAAACTTCCAATAATTCTGATTTTCATTGATAATAAATTACTATCAAATTTATGACAGGCTTCACTCCTAGTTTGATGTACACTACTATTCTTTTACTTCAACAAGGAGGGGATTTACCTCTAGAGTTGGCCGCTATGGTTAATGCAATGGTATGTATTTTAAATTTCATGATATCATTGTAAAAAATGAAGTATGTTCCTAGTCTGTTTTGCTAGATTTTGGTTGAGAGCTTTGGAGATATTTTTCATGCTTGAGTGACCAAATACCACTTGTCTGATGAAAAGTTTGAGTCATGGATTATATCGAACTTGTTTATGTTCCCATTGTTCTGTTTTAATTCTATTCTTGATTGTGATAAGTTGAGGTATTTTCTAAATGCTTACTGTTGGTTCTGGTTAAGGCATAAAATGCTTTCTGAATTTGTCTCCAGCTTGTGGCTACCCATGCTTGTAAACATGCTCCTCATGAAATAGGGTTTTCAATTTTGAGTTGAATTTGGATGAATTTTGTCCTGACAAATTGTAAGAAATTTTTTAAGTGATGATAGAAATATAGTGCCGATTTGTTTTTTAAGCATATAGATAACTTTTGTTTCATCTCTTAAGATTTGACAAACTATAGAGAGAAGTGCCTATAAATTGCATTAGGTGGTGTTTAAAGGGTCATACTTTCTTTTTTTTTTTTTGTAATAAAGCTGGTACTTGGTAGTAACATAGGGGGTCATACTCCTTTTGTTAATCAGGTATGCCCACTTTAATCTATTTATCATCTTTTCAAAGGGAAGGCCTACACAGATGCTTTAAGCAGTTGTAGTTCATAAAATTTCTTTTTCACAAGTTCTACTGTAGTCAATGATATAAGATAGTCTTGTAGTGATCATGATTGTCCAAATTAATGTAGGACCAACTTTGTTTATGTAAAAAAGTTAACTCACCCTTCCACGATGACTTTGTCTTCATTGTCTTGTGGTATTTGGACTTGGTCAACTCATGGTGTGTGTTTTTTTAAAAAAAATCATGGTGCTTTTATTGAATGCGTATAACTCATAATTTATTTATATTTTTAGGCTTTAGATGAATGAAGTGAGTCAATTTTAATTACCAGGTGTCAAACTGTCATTCTCAGCAAGTCATGATGCTCCAATTGAACAAGATTCTAATCAGAGTGGAAAGTAAATGTCTCATGATAGAAAAATGATTTGTTAGTGCTGTATTCTTCAAAATATTATTTTGTTTGTAATGAATTTTAGTTTGTTTATTTTGTTTGTACTGAATTTTAGTTTGCTTGTGTACTGAATCATCACTTCAGATATTTATCTAAGATTGTGGTGACAATTTATTACATTTGTTGAAAGTTTAAATGTTTTATAATTTCATTTGAATATGATAGCTAATTGTAATATAAAACATGTTGAAATGTATTAAAATTGGCATGGCAACAAAGTTGGGAAAATAAAACTAATTTAATAATCGCCGCAAAAAAAAAGACGTAAGATATTTTTAATTGTCGCTATAAATAAATAAATAATGAAATACAAAATTTTAGGAAAAAAAACATTAGCTATTTTTTCAATTTTAGTGGCGGTTTCCAAATCACTACTAAAAATAATAAATAATGAAATACAAAATTGTAGTGGCGCTTAAAAACCACCGCTAAAAGTGACAACACTGCCACTAAAATACCATTGCGAAAAAAATTTTGCGGCGATTATTCCAACGGTTGTTTGAAACTGCCACGAAATGGTTTTAGGGCACCTGTATCAATGGCGCTTACTGCCGCTATTTTTTTGAGGCGGTTACTACCATTATTTTTTTGTGGCAGTTTGAACTACCACTATAACACCCACCGTAGGGTGCCACATTTATGTTACTTAATTACCCAAATACCCTCAAGATCATAAAAAGTGATGTTATGATAAAAATACGAATTGTAAATTTTTTTTTCTTCTTTGATGACAATAAAATAAACTTAGCGAAAAATAAAAATATAATACATCATCATACATAATTTACATCATTATACATTACACACGTACTGTCAAGATTATTTATATTACAAACCATATTCTCAAAGTAATTAAACATAATTTAAGACTCAACATATTGCCCAAGTCTGACTAAACAGCAGAACCCTCAGATGGGTCCTCCTCAGATTCCTCAGCAGATAGGAATCTGTTATTACGTGAAGCTCTACGGACAGGTGTCCGCGCAGATGACACGATACTTATCGCACTAGGAGTACGGTAGTAAGCTCTCCAGTACTGCCTAATGGATAGTGAAAACTCCAACTGTACATAAATATTGACACTAAAGTAGGGGTTCCCTTGATAAAGCCTACTGTAAGTAATATTCAGGTCCCCTATATAAAATATACACTGTCGATCCAAATAGACATGCCACGCCTCCGAACTTCCACAAAACTATAACGTCACGTATCCTAGAAAGCTGGGCATCTCCATCTTCTCAAAATTCTGCGTTCCCAGACGTGAGAAGTAGTTCTTCTTCTCCTTCTTGTACTGTTTCTTTCTCAATGTCTTCAGCCAATTATAAATACAATATACAAATATACATACAAAGAGGTGATATCACCTACGCCAATACTAACATAGTAGCATGGAGATAACATAACAGCATGCCATATAAACACATCATATTACAAATATGGTATCAACATATTATCAATCAAAATTAACATTTAATAATTACAGAAAAATGCTATCTACACTAAGCAGATATTTTAAAAAGTATAATTATCATAATCAATATTTCACAACTATTATATCTTACAGATGTAAGCATTTATGTTAATACATGAACACATAGACTCGATTTCCTACTCCATGGAGCTAAACTCAGGTCGGAGAAATTGATCGAAAAGATCTGCACACTACGTGCCTCGGACCAAGTGCTATAATTATATCTTGCACATCTAAGCACATACACGATGCTTTTATCGATCTCGAGTAAGAATAGTGTCTCGGTCCGGATCATCGGTGTGTTGCATCGGTCTAACCCACGGTACAGAAGAGCTACCAACTGCCCATTGTGAGCAACCCGCACCCCGATGCCCCCAAGGTCAACGAGTGACCTACACTATGCGTATCGCACCCACTCAAGAGGTGTACGTTTCTCCAAGGCAATTAGCCCTATACAGTCCATCGGACCATTTTCAATGCATATGTAATGCACCAATTACCAACCAAACACTACTAGAAATATGGATTTTAGAGACCGATTTAGAGACCGAAATAGAGACCGATTAAGAAAAAAAAATTAATTTGCCACCGAACTAAAATTGGTCTCTAATTCGGTCGCTAAAAAATTTAGAGACCGAATTAGAGACCGATTTAAAAAATAAAAATTATGTTATAAAACAAAATAAAAAATAAAAAAAATGTCTTTGTATTAGAGACCGATATTTCTAAATTTAAAAAAAAATTAGAGACCAAATTTTCCGTCTCTAAAAAAAAATAAAATTGAAGATGTTAGCGACCGAATTTTCAACCTCTAATTAAAAAAGTAAAAAAAAAATGCGTAGAGACTGAAAATTCGGTCTCTAAAACAAATCACGTTTTCGCTTAACTCCCACTTTCTTTTTCGCCATCACTTTTCCTTCTCCCAAATTCGAAACACGTTAGCACCACTTGTCCCTCCCCTGCAGCCGCGACCACGGCCCCACCGAAACCTCCATCTACTTCGCTCCTCGCTCGCAACCCGCGACCACGACCCACCGCTCTACCCACCAAGCCGGTCGCGCCCCGGATCCGCCAATACCATCTCATCGGAAACCACCAGCAGATCCAGGGACCACCACGCCCGGTTGCGCACCACCGCGGCCATTGCTTTGCCTCCCCATTGAACCTGCGACATTTCCCCCACAGTGCGCGTCCCTAGTGCGTTTTCTGCCTCCCTTTTGCTTCTTTATCTTTTTTCTTTTTTTTTTCTTTATTTTGTTTGTTTTTATCTATTTGGTTTCCCTTATTTGAACTGAAAATGGGCAGAATGAGGATAAGAAAGAGAAGTTACATGCCAGGGATGAGCATGGTTTTGATGAAAGTAAGAAGGAAGAAGAAAGTTCCATTGACAGAACATAATCTATTTGTGGTGAGTTCTCCCACATGCCTACAAGCTATTTGAGTGAATGTGTAAGTGAGGTATTTGTTTTTCTTATAGGCAATGCTAAAAATGGGTTGTATAGAGGCTGAAGCAAAGTTGCAGAGAAGTTGTTGGTCTATATTGTGTTTTGATTTCTTTATATGTTCTAGGTTTTCTGCAATTGACCAAATTCCTTGCATTTTAGCTTACTTTCTCTTTGATTATTATATGTTCTGATCCTTTACTAACTTATTTTTGAGTCTTGGTTATAGGAGGTGTTTGTGGACCCAAGCCGTGATGAAAGCTTGACCTTTGAGCTTTTGGAATTTAAGCCCGCATTGCTGATAATGGAAGTGCTGCATGGTTTCTTCAAGACCTTGCTAGTGAGCAAGATCTTGAAGGAAGTGTGGTATGTCATTGTTTCATTTTAGTTTCTTAAGTTATAGGATTAATGAAGTGTGGCACTGTAATTGGTATATAGAAACTGGATTCTGTTATGTTCCTTCTATACATCGGTAAAGAATATTCGTGGAATGTGAGGGTGGTACTAAGAGTAGGCATGTATTTTGAATCTTTGATTGTTTTGCCGTACTATTGGGTCCAATAAAAAAAGTGCTTAGGTGGCTTGTTGGTTTAGTTCCATTAAGTGTGCTATAATTTTTATTCTATTTAATTTATCAAAGCTTCCTTGTAAAAGTTTTTTGGGTGATGGTAGTAGTCACATGGCTTAATTTAAATGTTTAACTTGGGCTGTAATTTTGGGTATTAGGATCTTTAACTTTGTCTGAATGTTTTCTATGTTGTATATTAGGAGATTTAGATGTCATTGATGATTGGTAGACTCCATTCCCCCTATCAACATATTATAATATTGCATGTGATCTTTCTTTCTTTTAATGCCTGAGTTTTTTTTTGTTGGTATTGGTATACAATACCTGAGTGATTTGATTTAAAAGATCTATAACTCTACTTAGATTGGTATACAATGCAGCTATGATTGATCACATAAGCTGAGAACTAAAATCAATTTGGACATTATAGTCTTGGCTAAACGTGTCAAGTAGGTAGACAATGTTAAGTAAATACTTCGATACTTAAATAGATGATAAATGATTGTCTCTATTTGGCAGTATGGGAGATGAGGTTGTAGTGATCTATTGCTTTACAGCTTACATGCTTTAGTAGCTTTGGATCTCATCTAGGTGGCAAATTCTAGTACGTAACTAAAGATTTTTTGTGGTTTTTTTTTATTTTGGGGGGGGGGTTGCATATAAGTTGATGGTTTCCCTTGTTTCGAGCACGGTCCCTTCACATATATGTTGGAACAGACACGAGGCAGATCAATAGTTCAATAGCAATTTTTTGTGTCTTTTTGATTTTTTGCAGGGCAGCCCAGTGTACAAGGGGTTGATTTTCTGCTATTTGTTTAAATTTCTATTATTTGCTTCTTCTATATTCTTATTTCTATTTGGCTTGCTGCAAAAGGATGTTGATTTTGAATCTGCGGAAGCAAAAAAGTAAGTTTGTGGATCAACATCTACAAAGAGATCTCGTGCTGCAGAGGTCCATAATCTCTCAGAGAAGGTCTGTACATACATTTCTTTATTGAGTTCGCATCTTTTATATTATTTTTCTCATAATATGTAAGTTTTCACTTTGCATTTGCATGCAGAGGCGTTGTGATCGGATTAATGAAAAGATGAGAGCTCTACAAGAACTTATACCTCGTTGTAATGAGGTAAACTGACTTTTTAAATTTCTTAGTACTTTATTTCTTGAGATAAAGGGAAGGTTTTTAGATTTTATTTCCTTCCTAATTGTTGTTTCTAATTTTGATTCCTATTCTGAATTCGTAGTCTGACAAAGCTTCAATGCTGGATGAAGCAATTGAATACTTGAAGTCATTGCAGTTACAAGTGCAGGTATTCCTATTTTGATTTCTAATTTTTAGATTTTATTTCCTTCCTAATCTCTCATACTTGTTATAATTTTTCCTTTATCTAATCAATCCATTGGTACAATTAGATTGGACCCCATCAATTATTGTTCATCATCATCTTCACATGTGATGAAGGACTATGTTGTAATTAGCCCTGTCTTTTACTTATTTATTTTTCTTTACTTAGTTATTGCTTTTGGCTGGCACCGACACTGTACCTGCGTTTATTAGTTCTCTTTAAGAAGTATTGGGAATGAATTAGGAAAGTTTATCTGAATCTGCAATGCAATTGATCTTGTTTGTAGAAGAACTTCACAAACATTGGAGAAGGAGTCTGAAACTCCAATTGAAGATTGGCATCAATGGAGAAAGTATGGCCAAAAAGTGATCCTCAATGCCAAATACCGAGGTATATATCTATATTAAATTATTAATGAATTTAATTCCTCCCTTAAAATTTCTAGTTTACTCCTCTGATTCTCTCTAAACATCTCTTTTTTTCTGAGCCTAAATGGATATATATATGCAGGAACTACTACAGGTTCAATGATCAAGCCAGTGGTGAGGGTTCACCAGTAGGGTGTGCAATACGCTCTTCGTCAGCTAGTCATGAATCACGTGCACATCAATAGATGATATTTTTTGTATTTAGCCTACGGAAAACTACTATCGATTTTTAAACTATGACAGTGCTTTTGTATTAACTTTATATACTTATTAAGAAATCAGACCATCTATTATGTTGTGTGAATTTCAGCTAAGTGTGCTACTATTTCATGTTAAACAACAAAATTAGAAAAACGTATTTGACATGTTCATGTCCATTGCATTTGTTATATTTACAATTATAAATTTGAAAGAACATGGTTATACTATTTGATGTTTGACATTATTATAACTCCCAAATGCAAAATATATTCCATGATTATTATTATTATTATTATTAAATATATAAAATATATAAAATATATTCATCATTTTTAGAGACCGATTTAGAGATCGATAAATCAGTCTTTAAATTAGAGACCGATTTAGAGACCGATTTTATGAAATAAATAAAATATATTAAATTTTTTTAGAGATGGATTTAGAGACTGATAAATCGGTCTCTAGTTTAGAGACCGATTTAGCGACCAACCTTATAAAAAATGTAAATATTCACGTTTTTTAGAGACCGATTTATAGATTGATTTAGAGACTGATTTAAAGATCGAAAAATCAGTCTCTAATAAATCGGTTTCTAAATCAATCTCTAATGTATTTTTTTTTTAAAAATAATTGACCAAAATTTGACCAACATTAGAGACCGATTATTTTTAAAAAAACAGTCTCTAAATCGGTCTCTAAAGTTAGCGACCAACCAAAATCGGTCTCTAATATTTAGCGACGAGCGTTTTAGAGACCGATTTAAATCGGTCTCTAAATCGGTCTCTAACTATTTTAGAGACCGATTTTTATGATTTAGAGACCGATTTTTCGGTCTCTAAAACCCAATTTTCTAGTAGTGAAAGGTAAACCACATAATTTTTCATACCAGGTTCAAATATTGTTTTACGTTCGAATATTAACGCCAATTACAGGCAAACTTCTCAATTTTTTATACAATATTCATATACTAATTTTTAACTGTAAAGTTTACTGTATATTAACAGCGAAATTACATTACCATGTTTTTCTCATTCGCAAAATATTTTTGTCACGTTTTCACAGTCACGTAATATTTTATTACATAAACAATAATTTGTAACCTTTTCTATTACGTTTAAAAAAAATCGCATAACCATTTTTTACTGTATTCTAAATTGCGTAAAAATATTCTTTTGTTTTTAAATCGCATAGCGATTTTTCTTCAACATTTCGATCGTGTAAAATATTTAAATGCTTTAAAAATCGCGTAAAAATATTTTAACATTTTTCAAGTCGCGTAACTTAAAAATTACGTTTTTGAGTTACGTAAATCGTTTTTCACCATTTTTACCCTTCGTAAAATATTTCTTAACATTAAAAATATAATTTTGGACTTTTCTTACAATAATATAATTTCTGACTTTATTCCCTTCCTATTCTTAGTCAAAAATCTTTTCCGTAATATATTTTCTCAAAATCACTTTTTATTGATTTAATCTTACAAAATCACATTTAGTTGATTTAATTATTGTTTCTAACTTTAAATTTCCTAACGTATTCCAAAACCCAATAAATAAATTCTATGTTAGTAAAATTAAGTTACAATGTTTTCTTTTATATTTCTAAATCACTTCTAAAAATTAATTCTCTTTAAAATAATTTGAAATTCAACACTTTCAATCTCCTTTTTCTTTTATTTATAAAAATTCCACTTCACTTAATTGATAACACTTTAATTCCCTTTCCAAAATTCTTATTAGAAAATTCTTGTATTTTATAACATCAAAACATTTTTCTAAATTATCAAAACCTTATATATGGCCTTTGTAACCATCAAATATTTTTCTTGTAAATCATCTAAATTCTCACGCCGCAAGCGTGACGCTTCCCCCAGCCCTTGCGGCATTACAAAGTCTAGTCATGTAAATTCTGCAAAAACACTGTTTTTCTCTGAATTTACTCCTTTGGGTTCCTCTTGGGCTTTCTAATCTACTTTGCAGCTCTTCCTGCATTAGAAAAATCACCAAAGTATTAATAAATGCAAAGTCTACTTAATCATATACACAATAAGCACAATTTGCTCCATAACATACTGGAAATGTATTAGAATTGGATATAATAAATAGAAGTATAAAACCTTCCAAATATGCATGAATACAAGGACTTTAGCACTCTTTATAGCTCAGATATAGGGCACAAATAATTACACTTTGTGTAGTTATCACACCCCCAAACTTAACCTTTTGCTTGTCCTCGAGCAAAACAAAGTATGACCAAGTAAATCTTCTTAACAATTTAAACATATCATTCAGCACTTTCAAGTTTCAATCTTTCTGTTTTTCAATTAAATCAAAGCTACTAGTATGTACTGATTACTTCAATCCATAAAAAGTGTGCAAATGCCCCTAAACCAGCTTCACACATACATAATCCTTCACATGTAAACAATTCAGCTTCCTTTCATGCAATCCACATTATCCACGAACATGCAAGATAAACTTCTCCTATTCAAATCATACATATCCGGATAGATTTTTAAACATACATATATATAAATCATCAAATCCGTAAAATTGAATCTAAACTCTCTCTCCACTAATGTAAACCATACACAACTGAGAATCAAGAGGGTCTTTAAAGCTTGTAATGTCAGGCCATGGTAATGGGTAACAGAAAAGAAGGGAAAGGATATAAACAAACGTTGAGAAACATGAACATGTGATTTCAAGACTTGAGACCAAGTGAAACTAGCAGGGTATTCTTCAGTGAAGGATCACAACTTGCCAGAACCATGCAATGCTTTTCATTTTTTAAGCTTTTTTTCTTTCTTTGAATGCTTTGCTTTTCTCTCTTTTCATTTTCTCTTTTTCTTTTTACTTTTACAAAGCATTTTTTTTTCTTTTCTTTTGATCGCATTAAGTTCCTTCAGGCTCATTTTTCTTTTACATACATACCCCTACTCACTGGATTCATTTCAAGAAATACACATCATGTACTCAACAAATAATAAGGTAGGAAGAAAATGCAATGCTTTCACATGCATTAGAATGGTTAACAGGTTAACGAATACAATGGGTTGGAAAACATATAAGGCCAAACAATTATCAGGCTTCAAAGGGGACCAAAGGATATTATCATTCAGGGTAGGCTTTTTTTTTAAGGTTCAATCGGTCCAAAGAATGCCCTAATCATTTCTTCAGTCATATACAATCTAGGATTTCGCCTCAAGAGAGTTTAAAAATAACTTCTAGGATAATTGAAACTCTACATGTACATCCATAAACTTTCTCTAGACATGCATTCAAATCATATTCAAAGTTACACTTGCATCTAAGCGGAATGTAAATTATACATCAAAAGCAACTAAACTGTTTCACATGCTTCCAGATCACATAAAGTTTCACTCACAAAAGGGCAAATAGCAACCATTCATATCATGAACAATTACACAACACCAGCAATCTTATAAAAATTGAAACTTCTTTTCAAACCCCTCATAATAACCAATTCAAATCGAACTTATTGAAACATAATGGTTATCACAACTGCATCTTTTCAAGTATCATTACATGCATATATATAATACATCATAGTCATCAAAAGCATGTAAAGACACTCCCCCAAACTTAAGTGAGACAAATTCCTCACTTTCCATAATTCCTGGGGTTCTTGAGCCTAAGAATAGATTAAAATTTAGAGAGCTGAGTGTACTAACAATATTTCAAAACAATAATATGAACAAAAGAATGAAATATGAATAAAGAATAAAATATGAATATATGTATATAAAAAAATGAAATATGAATATAAGAATGACATATAAACAAAGTATGAATAGAATATATACAAAACACAAGATACCGCATGACACAAAGATCCATGCCACGGTACTTGGTCAAAATGGATGCCTTCAGTAGCACCCAAAACAAACATCTTTTTTTTTTTTAACAAGTTCAGCATGGGCGCCGCGGCGTTCACTTTCAATGCCGCGGCTCTAAGGCCTCTGGAAAATGGCCTGAATACGCATAAATAACGTTCACGCCGTGGCGTGCAACAACCTCACGCCGCGGCGTGAAAAGCCAGCCTGCAGAATTCTGCAGCAAATTCAGTTTTGCTACACAATTTGCTCCAAAGAGGTCCTCAACACCTCTAAAACTTGTCCAAAAGGCTAAAACCTAATATGTACAACTAAAATATATAAAAACTACAAAATCCAACTTACTAACCTATATACAATCTAAACCTAACTAAAGCATAAAAACTAACTAAAATTACTACAATCTAACATACTAACTTATAAAACTAACTAAAGATACTAAAATCTAACATATTAACTTATAAAACTACAAAAATCAAATATATAAACATATTTAAGACTTTAAACTAAAGAAAAGCCTAAAAACTAACTAAAACTTCAAAAACTAACATACTAACATATTTATGAATTAAAACTTACTAATTACATACTATTTTACAAAAACAATAAAACCTGGGTTCCCTCCCAAGAAGGGCCTGAGTTATAGTCCCAGCAGGACTTTCAAAAGGCAAACCCGCCAACTCTTTCGATCATGGCCGGTTTGTTCACAAAAGTGATGGATTGGATGGTAGGCCTCCCTCCGCCTGAGTAGAGGTTCTCCATTGGGGGTTCTCAAGCTCCCTCAAAGGCCTCGAATGATAAAGCTCATCCTCCATTTATTATACCTATATACAAAAAATAAAGACAGAAATTAACATAGATTATTTACAACTTGAATTAGAACTAACCAAACTCATTGTTGATATTAGTAATATGGAATTCAACCGTCATTCCCCAGCAATGCTAAGGAATAAGGCTAAAAACTTTGGAAATACACCATTGTCCCCGGCAACGGCACCAAAAACTTGTTAGACCATTTGTGTACCGCAAGTGCACGGGTCGTTCAAGTAATACAGATACAAAGTAAAAGTTCGTTCCCACGAGGACAAGGTTTCCATTACTAAGTAGCAACCAAGAGCTTAGCTAAATTCTATCCAAGGACATATAAAATAAAGAAAAGTAACTAATCTAAATCTAAACTACAAAAGCAATAAAGATAGTGGTTTAGAGATCTAGGGAATCCTTCTTCACCTTCTACTTCATACTAATGATATGCAATCCTTATAAGTAACATCAATGATTAGTTAGTTTAGCTTGAGAATCTGATTTAGTCAAAAGCCTATGTCTAGGTCAATCAACCCTGGTGTCATTTACCTAATCCACTATGGTTCTTATGGTTGCATGAGGATTAGTGTAAACTCCACTAATGAACGATCTATTCTCAAACACACGCTAATACATGGCTAAAAGGTATATTTCTATCCCGTTAGCGAATCAACTCATCCAAGCCAATTGAACTCGTCAAACATGCATCAACCATACCATGTCTATCTCCACAAATCCCTATGTCTAGTTCATTTGCTTCAAGTAACATCATGCAATTGTTGATCAAACAGAAGCAAGCATTAAGCATAGGCATGGAAGAACATAGCTAAACATCAATAGAAACTCAAATTCATACATAAACATCAATATCCATACAAAGATTCAAAGTATATCCTAAATACAGCTTTGGCTAAACATTGAATACGAAATTACAACCAAAAACAGTATTCAAAAGATAAGGGAGAAGAAGAAACGCAGGGAGAAGAGGAAGGATGCCATTGATGAGATCTTTGAAGCTTGAATCCTCTTCCTTAAGGAAGAGGACCTCCAACCTAGCCTCCTTAGGCTTCCTATCTGCCCAAAAATGAAGTCCTGGCCTCAACCTCTCTAAACTCATCTTGGCTCCCCCGGAGCTCTCTTCAGAATTCTATTGAAAATCTATTTATAGACTCAAGAAAATCAGGGCCACGCCATGGCGCTCACAATCCACGCCGCGGCGCGTATCAAATTAGGTCACTCACGCATCGGCATTGTTTTCTCACGCCGCGACGTTCAATTCTTCGTAGCTCCTGACTTTTGGATGCAGGGGATCTCAACGCCGCGGCGTACGCTTCCCAGCGCCGCGGCGTTACAAGTCTAGGCTGCGAGTGCACTCGCAGCAGAAACACTATTTTTCTGCTGAATTTACTCCTTTGGGTTCCTCTTGAGCTTTCTAATCTACTTTGCAGCTCTTCCTGCATTAGAGAAATCACCAAAGTATTAATAAATGCAAAGTCTACTTAATCATATACAGAATAAGCACAATTTGCTCCATAACATACTGGAAAGGTATTAGAATTGGATATAATAAATAGAAGTATAAAACCTTCCAAATATGCATGAATACAAGGACTTTAGCACTCTTTATAACTCAGATATAGGGCACAAATAACTACACTTTGTGTAGTTATCAATGACCATGGATATGAATTCTCACATGGATTCACCATCCATCAAATATAAAACCATCTCTCACCACCATGCTTGGTTGGTGAGATGGATCTCCCTCTTACCTCTTGAAGAACCACAAAAGCTCCTTGCTTTGGATTTAGAACAAGATCTCCACCAACAAAAGTCTCTTGAACATAAAACAAATACAAATAAATTAGTATATTAAACTTGATTAAGAGGAACCATGGATCAAACATGGTTTAGAACATGAAAAAGAAAAGAATAAATGAAGTTTCCTTACACTTCACCAACAAAACTCTATAACTTGATCTTAGTAAAAGTCCTTCAAGATGGAAGATTTAGAGAAAGTCTTCAACATGAAAGTTGCTTAGAATAAGGTAAGGATTCAAGAAACTAGGTTGTATGAAATTAAAGAGTGATGGAGGAGAGATTTAGGGTGCTTGGCCGAATGGTCTTCTTAGGGAGAGAAAATGGAGTTTTCTTTGGTTGGTTTCTTAAAACTTAAGTGAAAATGTGAAGATGTGATAATGTGAAGTGTAGAAATGAATTATTTAGTTTTCAAAGCTATGCATGGCCGTAGAAAGGTGGAAAGTGAAGTTTGAAAAACTATAGCCTTTTGGAATGATCATTAATGATCAATAGGAAAATAATTGATGGTCTTGACACTTGGCTATTGCCTTCATCTTTTTCTTTGGCCTAAAAAGCCTATTCAAAGTTGTCTCCCCTCTCCCTTGCATCTCCAAACCGTCCCCCCTTCCATGCTTCATAAAAATATGACAAATTTCATAACCATCATTCTAAGCCATCCTAACCCTTGATTAAAAGAATGGTTTGGATTAAAATAGCTATTAGGTTTAGGTTATAGATGGAAGACTTTATTTGAGCCATTGGATCATTTTTGGCTTGCAATCCTAACCATTGAATGTGTCTCCAAAATGAAGGGTCAAGATTACACCTTCAAACTTTACATCCAAGGGTCCAAAATGGTTGTAGTCATTTTTTATGATCAATTCTCCACCATTGATCTAAATCCAAATCCAATGGTCATTAATGATCCTTCTCCACCATTGATTAAATTTACATCCAAGGGTTGATAATGGTCATAGCCATTTTATAAGACTAAATCTCTACCCTTGATTTAATTTCTATCCAACGGTTAAATTGATCCTATTCACTTTTAAGATCAAATCTTCACTGTTGATTAAATCAAAATTAAATCTTCAACGGTGATTAAATCGATGGTGGATATCCAAACCACCAATGTTAACTTAACAGTATAGAATTTTATTTTTATCTGTTATAACTACACGAAAGAATATATTTACTGTATTTTTATCGTTCGATAATTAAATACAGTATAAAACACTGTAAAAGAAATTTTCTAAAATTGTTTCCGGATTCAGGTTTAGTAAGATCCCCTGTCTCCGTCTAAATGGTATAAATTTTTCTATGCATAGAAAAAATTTCATTTTGTGGGACCCACCTGGGCCCACGTATGGCCACCTGGGCTCACATACACCCCCTAGGGCCCACAAACAGTAAAAAATTCATAATCATCCATAAAATCATAAAAATTAGAAAACTCACAAATATCAAATCAGATTACGTAAAATAATTAAGACTTTTCAGTAATAATTAAATTACGTAAAATTTTTCTAGCTCGAAAATTATTATTTTCCTGCCACGGAGCAAATTACTCAAAACGATCAAATATATAGACGGAATATTCAAAATAATTTTACAGTACACAGAAATCACTAAACAGTAAAATTTTGTTAACTGTCAAAATTACTGTTTAATAAATAAAAAGTTTGGGGTGTTACAACCACTATACGTAATTTTGAACCACCGTCAAGATTTTTTTGTATTGTGTTCAGTAGTGGATACTGAGGTGTACCTGAGATAGGCATGTTCTGGTAGTTTCCTCCTTGCGCAGCAGCAACAAAGCGTGTTGGAACAAGGGAGGTTGGTACCTGCAAAGACACTTCAACGTTCAAGTCAGGTCATGCACAATTAGAGTTTATGTTATAGAGCAATAAGTTACCTATAAAAGGTGAATAAGTCTGATAATTATAAAGGTTGGATTGAGAGATACACTCCCATAATAGTTATAGAGGATCCCTATAATATCGGAATGTTGATATTACAATTATGAATAGTCAAAGGTGGTTATGAGTGTTATTATTATGCAAGATCAAGATTGAAAATTATGGATACTTATAGGATTTTTTTACTGCGCAAATATCGCAGTAATGTTGTTGTTACCCAATGTTCTGGTCTGATGTCCGTTGTGGTGAAATCTTAACAGTGTACCACGAATTCCTGTCGAGGCATCAAAGATTGCCTCTGGCTAGACACGTGTCGAGTTAACCCATAGGACAAGATCCTGTATTATGGTCCAGAATAGTATATTGTGTGGTTTAATTGGGAATCTTAATTTTGTTCATCCTTTTAATGCTTGGGTTGACTAAGGAATTAACTTAATCTAGGCAATTAAGAGAGGATTAATTCACCAAGGGATTAAATTTTAACTAAAAGTGGAATTCTTACCATTAATTAATTAGTGGATTTGAACTAAGTTAAGCAAGAATTCAATAAAGTCAATTGGAGAGTTAAGTGAATTGAACCCTAGCGTTTCTCCCATTTGTGTTTTATCACCAACCTTAAGTTCAAAACTTGTTAAAAATTCCTTTGTTTCTTAATTCCTCTATTTTTACGTACTTGCTTTAATTCTCTTTGTCTCTCAATATCACATGTTTTGATGGTATCCAATTTGTGAATTTGGTGTTTGATTACCAATATCCATGTGAGATGATACTCACACTTGCTCTTTACTACTTAAGCGACTACACTTTCTGGATCTCGCATCACTACTTTACGAAGCACAAGCAAATGCTTAGCCCAAGGTTTCAAATCTCGTTCCGAGATCACTATAGCGGTCGCGACAAAACAGTCGCAGCATCTGCTGTTTCTGCTTCAGCCCACGACATGGCTGAGTTTGACAATCACGCGCGACGGCCGCAACGGATGAGACATGATGTCGTTTCAGCCGCTACACTCCTGCCACCACATCTCTGAGTCGATTTGTGCTCTATTCACCTCTGTTTTGCTATCTCCAGTTCAAGTTGGTCTCAATCCGTGGTGGAGGTGTGGAGATCTGTTCTTCTTCGATTTGAAGTTGCAGTAGCTCAGATCTATGGTGGACTGTGCGGACGGTGTGAGATGGTGAGTGGTGAGTGGGTGGCTGGTTGCTGTGTTGTGCTGCCGTGAATCCATGATGGTGAATGGTGAGTGGTGAGTGGGTGCCGTGGAGAAGAGATGGTGAAGGTGTGTGTGTGTGAAAAGGGTCTATGACCGTGAGTGGCGTAGAGAAGTGAAGTGAGGGAGATAAAAAAAAAAATTAAAGTTGGTGAGGTGAGGAACATAGAAAGGAAGGAAGAAAAATTAGGGGGGAAAGGGAAAAATGTGAGGAAAGGGAAATGTCATGGAGAAATGAAATGAGGGAGGAAAAAAAAAATAAAGTTGGTGAGGTGACGAACAGGATAAGTGAGGAAAAAAATTAGAGGGAAAAGGAAAAAATGTGAGGGAAAGGAGAAATTTAGATAGATTAGGTAGAGGAAAATTTTGGGAGAGGGTGAAAAAGAAAAAATTAAGTGGGTTGAATGGAGAAAATAAATTATGTAAGTGAAAGAGTGAAATTGTGAGAAAAAAAAAATTAGATATTCAAAATAGAAAATTGATGATAAGCGAAAAAAATTTTGTTGTAAATTTTTAGAGAAATTTAGAAATTTTTAAGAATTAAATTAAAATTTGCTTTCTATTAATTTGTTAGTTAACAAATTTTAGGAATTAGTTTGAAATATAATGTTATAATATTTAGTTTTAATTATATAATTTATCATTGATACATTGTAAATTGTTAGTTATGATATATTGTACAATAAAATAGATAATTTAATCTAATTTGTATCAAGTTGTGAAGAATTCACGCTGCAGCGACCGCAATCTGCATCGCAGCACTCACAATGCCCACAATCGTAAAAACCGCAATACGATCGCGACCTCGATCGCGACTGAGATTTAAAACCTTGGCTTAGCCTATAAAATAAGCTAATTCTCCTAAACAGATGGTTTTCTATGGTGTCTTGCCCCATAGATTGGCTAGAGTGCATGAAGCGAAATTAGAATTAGCTAAAATGTTCTCAACTAACTCAGATGGTCAATGAAAATTTGGTCGTCTTTTGGATGGGCTAAACTGATTCTTACCAAGTTAAATGTATGTCTATGATTCGAGCTCTTTAAATATATACCTATGGTTTGAGTTAATGAGTCAATTCGAGTTTGACTCAAACCATTTCTTATCAAGTCCAATTGAGTTCAGTTTGACTTGTTTCCACCCCACTTAAGGGTAATTTATGTGTATGTGACAACATTTTTAGCAAAAGAAAAATGATTTTTGCACATATTTTTCTCTTACTTTGTCTCACCTTTACTAGTTTGGGAAGAAAGAAAAAAAAATATGTTTTGAAAGGTGTATTTCTTTTGTTTTATTACTTAAAGAGGAAATAATGTAAAAATAGTATAAGAAAAATAATGTGCAAATAACAAGGTTCTTAGAAAAAGGAGAGTATTATCAAATAAAAATTTTATTTCGAAGGAGCTTGGCACGAATTACATTAGGATATAATGCAAATAAGGAAATGAAAACTTAACAACAACGAATTACAATATAAATATCACATGAATAATGTGTATAAAGCAAAATAAACTTCTGAATTAACAATAATAAATAATGATACAACATGCAGGGCTACATTCATAAAAGGCTCTTTAGTGTAGACCCTATTATTAATGAAGTCTTAGAAACAAACCACAATAATGTGTAACATAATTTTAATGAAACAATTCAAGTTGATTTAATTGTAAGCTTAATAGACTTTTGGAGGTGGCGGGGGTGAGTTATAGAGGTAAGGAAGGTGATATGGTGGATACTTGTAGGCATAATGGGGAGGAGGTGGAGGTGATTCATAAACATATGGTGGAGGAGGTGATGGAGAAGGTGGAGGTGGAGACTTGTACACATATGGAGGAGGCAGTGATGGAGATGGTGGGGGAGGGGACTCATAAATATATGGAGGTAAGGGTGATGGGGATGAGGGTGGTGGGGACTTATAGACATACGGGGACTTGTAGACATATGGTGGAGGAGGTGGAGAGGATGGAGGAGGTGGAGACTTGTAGACATATGGAGGCAGTGGTGATGGGGATGGTGGTGGTGGAGACTTATAGACATAAGGTGGGGGTGGGGAAGGAGAAGGAGGTGGTGGTGACTTGTAGACATATGGTGGTGGAGGTGATGGGGATGGAGGAGGTGGAGACTTGTACACATATGGAGGAGGTGGTGAAGGAGATGGTGGGGGAGGAGACTTATAAACATATGGAGGTGGTGGCGATGGGGATGGTGGTGGTGGGGACTTATAGACATATGGTGGGGGAGGTGAAGGGGATGGAGGAGGTGGTGATGAAGATGGTGGAGGAGGAGACTTATAGACATTGGGTGGAGGAGGTGAAGGGGATGGGGGAGGTGGAGACTTATAGACATATGGAGGAGGTGGTGAAGGAGATGGTGGAGGAGGAGATTTATAAACATATGGAGGGGGTGGTGACGGGGATGGTGGTGGGGGGGGACTTGTAGACATATGGAGACTTTTCCACATATGGTGGGGGAGGCGAAGAGGATGGAGGAGGTGGAGACTTATAGATATAAGGAGGAGGTGGTGATGGAGATGGAGGTGGAGGAGACTTGTAGACATATGGAGGGGTGGTGATGGAGATGGTGGAGGAGGAGACTTGTAGACATATGGTGGGGGCGGCGAGGGGGATGGTGGAGGAGGAGATTTGTAAACATAAGGAGGAGGTGGTGAAGGGGATGGAGGAGGTGGAGACTTGTAGACATAAGTAGGCGGTGGAGATGGAGATGGTGGTGGAGGAGACTTGTAGACATATGGAGGCGGTGGTGAAGGAGATGGAGGTGGTGGTGACTTATAAAAATAAGGTGGAGGTGGTGAAGGAGATGGTGGTGGTGGAGATTTGTATGCATATGAAGGTAATTTGTGATGGTGTTCTCCACGCTTTGGATGTGATTTGTGATGGTAAGGTCGGTATTTTTCATGCTTTGGTGGTGGATAGTAGTAGGTTGGCTCTGATGCATAGTAAGGGCTATCATCAGCAGCAACATTAATAGCAATTAGGCAAAATGCCACTGCGTACAAGAGTCGAGGCCAGTGCCTCGGCCCTGCTGAGGTTCCCATCTTCTCTGTCAATATGCAGCCCTAGTCGTTCTTAGAAGACCTACAGTCTATGCTTGCTTCGCAGAGTATGCATTGTAACCCTTTATATAGTGTTGGCCTTCAATCATATGGCTTAGAATATTTCCTTGTTAAATGCATTAACAGTCTGGATTGACGATTTTAAAGTATATATGCTGCACCATACCGTTTTATTCAAAGAATTTTATATTTCAAGTTGAAGTTGTGGTTTCTCATTCAGTGAATTCGTATTTCCCACAATATGGGCTGGGAACATAGTCAAGGAAGATGATTGGTAATGTTGCATGGCTGGATATAAGTACATGTTACATTTGATCAAATATTGTAAATGCGAGTCAAAGCAGACAGCTCAGATTATTTCCATTAATTTTTAGAGAAACGGTGATTATGATAAAGCTTAAAGTGTGTGAAACATCGTACGAAGTCAGATGCCAAGGTTGCCTCTCTAATCTGTCTTTTTCTGGCCAAAAGATTTGGTTCTTTCATCGTAATGGCAAATATATCTGGATTATAAAAACTTAAAATTAGCTTTTTTGTACCAAAAAAATAAAAATAAAAAAACCTTGTAATTTAATTAGCTTTACTGCTATTTTATGCTCTGATAGATTGTCGGTGAATGAACTGCTTCAACCTACGAGACATCCCTATCAATAGGCTAACTAACACTCATGACAATGATTATATTGAAAATTATCAATATAATGTAACTTAAAGAATTTAATTTTGACTATATATTTACTGTGCATATATCCAGCAACATTAATTATTTTATCATTGTTAATCAATGACATTAGTTACCTGTACTGTAACGTAAAGACCTACATTAATTCTTTTATCATTGTTTTAATTAATGACATTAATTAGTTACCTATAATGTAGACCATTTGCCAGTTTTTCTTTATCTGCACAAGTTTGATCTTATGAGCCTTCGGTCAGTTATGCCATGTGACTAGGTTTTCAGAAAATAGAAGAGCTAAGTTGGTTCGGGAGTTCACATGCTGATGTAATATTATTGTGACTCAAAAATGTCATGGTGCAGGTAAATTAAGTATAGGTTGGCATTTTTACTTTTTTTTATTGATTAGAATTTAGATGATCTAATTATAAGACAACAGCAGCAGCCAGCCAGGACAGAAGTCTCTTATCTAACTGGATTTCTTCGGAAGAAGAAAGGGAAGTCATCACAGAAATGAGGGTGAAAAATAACATATTGCGGGTGTGGCTGAGGCTGATGCTGCTAGAAGTGTTTATTGTGTTAAATTGATTTGATGAGCCCAAAATTCAAATGAAATCAATTAAAATGATTTAGTTTGGTTCGAATAATTGGATTAATTCTATTTTTTGATTCGTTATTTTAAAATCGATGAGTATTCAACGACCTGAACCAATGATATGATGAATTTTTTTTAAAATAAATGTATATTATTTATATTGCATGTTTTAATTAGATGTTTTTTTATTTCATTCCTCATTTCAATGTTCATAGAAGACCAAATAATATATCAATCTACACATCCAATTAATGAACTATTGTGTCCTAGCCTCTCCCTCAGTGACGGGTTCAGAAATTTTAAGTAGTGGGGACAAAATAATATTATCAATATTATTTTAAGTACTGGAAGTAAAAATTATTTTTATATATATAAAAAATAAAAAAAAAAAAAAAAATATATAAAATCAAAAAAATTTATAACTTGAGTGAAGGCGCATGAGCCCTCACTCAATTATACTTGGGTCCATCCCTGCTCTGCCTTTTAAGAGTCATAATTGCATTGCACCTTACCTTTTATTTTTTTCTCCATACATGTATAATTTATTATTTTTTGTAATTTTTATTTTTATAAAGATTATTTTATTATCATATTCATTTTATTTTTTCATTAACAACTAATTAAATTTGATTAGTTTAAATTTATATTTCCAGCAAATCCAAACCAAACCCACAGAACACCCTACCCTGGATGTTGCTGTTGTTACTCAGCAATCGTGTTGTTAGACTTTAGAGGCATGTTCTATATTCTATATGTAAGGTAGTGATCCATTCGTTATGCTTTCATCGTCATTAAATTGCAGAGCTCCACGCAATTTGCTCCACTTATTGCTCTTGCTGATTTAATATTATGTCCTTGAATCGTACATGAAATATTATTAGATATGAAACGAAAGGAATTTTTGAAATCTTACTTCATTTCCACTTGTTTTCCTTTGACATCTCCGTGAAACCTGGTGAGAAAACTGGAAAGGATGTGAAATTATATATGCAGAAGATGAAAATTACGCTTAATATCAGATCAAAGAAAGAACTAGTCGAAGGGTTTTGTGAAAAGATCTATACTGCTTTTGTTATAGCAACAACATTGTGCCATCAAATTTGAAAAGTGAATGACTATGGTTCTATTGCATTATGCTAAAACAAATTCTTAACAAGAAATTTCAAGCTGCGTCTTAACGTGCATGTCAACATTAACAGTTTATGGCAGTCATAGACTCATTGCCAAGGAACTTTGGAGATCCATTCTTCATGTTCTTGGTTACCTAAGGTGCAAGCTTCCAATCATTAATGAAACTAGGAAGGACTTTTTTACTAAACTATCATTGATAACAAAATTATTTATCAAAATGTTACTATTTTAAAACTATTTATCATAATGTTACTCATTTGAAACTATATATCAAACTGACACTCTTTTGTCCAGCGTGACATTTTTTTTTGTCCACATGAAAAATGTCAAAGAGGGTGGCGCATCTACATTTGGCGTTTTCTACGTAGATGTGTCATCCTCTTTGGTGTGTTTCACGTAGATATGTCATCCTCTGTCGCGTTTTTAGTGTAAAAACGCCAAACAGTTTGACGTTTTCTATATGGATGTGTCACTTTCTTTGGCATTTTTCAAGTGGACAAAAAAATAATAAATGTCACGTTGCGTGTACCTCTAGAACACTTAACTTATTCCACGTGAATCTCGCATTCACTGATTACTGTGTTGGTTGAGAAATGACGCCAAAAAACACATACATTTTACATACATATTGGAAAGTGTATCATAACGTTGAAAGATATCAGTATCATATCGAGTCTTCCTATTGACGGCGCTGCTGTTACTGGTCTTACCCATCAGTATCATATTCTATTAAGTATGTACACTTGATGTTCCTTTCGCTGTTGAAGGACTTTGTTGTTTTTGGGACATACAGTTAGGGGATTGCAGTCTTGGCGTACTTGTATAAAGCTTTACAAGCTATAGATTACAAGGCGCGCGAGATCGGAGGGGCTTGCATCTTATTGCAGTATTGGGCATGGGACAGATTCTCCCGGCTTGCCCCTACACTAGTTGACCATATTGAACCCAATGTATTATATGATGTTGATCGTGGCCAGTTACATCCATTGAGATGACAGTAAGTTTCTGAATATATAATTTCTTTATATTACTTTGCTTTATTGCTTACTTGTACGTACATAATTAACTTTATTCCTATTTCATTGACAATATAATACTTTGACTTATAAATAGGTGGCGTAAACATAAAGATTTGAGTAATATTGTAATCGGTGTACTTGACTATTATCGTTGGTTCTTTGATCAGTTTAAAAAAAATGAGGTACGCATTATTTTACATTCATTTTTTTGGTCCACCTATAAAAGCCAAAGAGGATGGTGTATCCACGTTAAAAACTCCAAACAATTTGACGTTTTTACACTGAAAATGTCACAATGGATGCCGTATCCACGTTGATGCATCACTCTCTTTGACGTTTTTCATGTAGACAAAATAAAAATAAAAAATGTCACGCTTGACAAAATGATGACAGTTTGGTATATAATTTCAAAAGAGTAACATTTTGATAAATAATTTCAAAATAACAATATTTTGATAAATAGTTTTACCATAATAACAGTTTGATAAAAAAGCCAACTAGGAAGAATAGGATCAGAATACCTAGTTTTGGATATCATAAATAATATGATTGGAGAATACATGCAGTTAATATAATACCTAGTTTTGGATATCAGAAGTATGATTGGAGAATACATGCACCTAATATTTCTGCACTCGTATATATTGTATGTACGTATTGCATGACCGTAGTCTTGATCTCAGATGAAGATTTGAAGCACAGCTAGGGGAGCGGAATCGTTATACAATACATACATGTTAATAAAATATGATCAACGATTTTTTCTTCTTAACCCTGTTAGTCTCTCCTATTATACATTTTTTCCCCAATTTTACAAAGTTAATTGTAATATTAGTCACGATAGTACAATACCCTGCTATTTATTATTTCTATTTAACTCTCCCATCATTGTAGTCTTTTTTTTTTTTTAATAACTTTCAACATATTATTATACATGTATATTATGCTTCGTGCTAGTGCAAGTTTTGCAGCTTGTCTATTCATTTGACATGGTGTATATATATGACGTCTGCTTTCTTATTGGCCAATAAAAAATTGCATCATATTGTTTACTCTATAGTTTATAGACATGCAGGTGGGTTGTGTGTAAGTTGATATATCATAAATTGTTGTTTAGAAGGCGGCATTTTCAGAGGGAATCCTTGCATATTTGACTTCAAAACTTTATAATTTCGCTTGGCAATGTGCCGGTGTGGCCAGCTGTGGGAAATACTATACTCCTTAGAAATTTGAGGGAAGCCATCAATGCTCTTCCTTCCTCCCATGTTCTCCTGATGTCTATCCGCGTAAATCTGATGAGAATGGATTTATTATTATCTTCTAAAATGCAACTTATATTTTTTACTTACATTTTACAAACAGATAGAAATAATATATATGTATCCGTTCATTCTATATATTAAATATTTAATAAAATAACAATATGACACCCTATATATGACAAAAACTTGGTCAACAACACTGAAAGAATAACAAAATGAGCTTACAAGCAAGCGGGCTGGTCAAAAAAAGCCAATAAACTACATAAAAAGAAGGTAATTTCGGTAATAAATAAATAAATAATCAGTAACCATCAAATGTTAGTGCGAGTGTTTTAGTGCTGTTATTCTCAAATTATTTTTGAACCGTAAAAAACTAAAAGTTATAGAATTTTAATTATTATATACGGATTGGTTTATTTAAAAAGTTCTTTAAATTATTAAAAATAATCTGACCGAGCAACATACGGGCAAAAATCTAGTTTTTATATAAGAGGTGTGATATTTATATGATATTTTATATTTTATACAGTGTCCAGTAAAAGAAATTAAAGAAGAGGATGTAATGTAATACATTAATATGTTAAATGTGTGGCTTAATGTAAATTAAAATTCTTAAAATGAAAAATTAATATACATTAAATGTGGAAGTAAATATTTATTTATTTAATAAACATTCTTTGTAAAAAAAAAAAAATCCGAATATTAGATATGGTGCTTGTAATTGGTATCAACTCCACAAACCACAATCACGTTGTTTAGAGGCATCTTACTGAATTTGCAGTAGCAGAGCTCCGCGCATATTGCTCCTCCTGGCTGCCCGCTGACTTTCTTATACATGGTATTTGGCACAAGAAATACTTTGTATATTTTAAAATTTTATATATATGTATATATATATATATATATTTATATATATAGTTTTTTTGACTTACACTCATTTTTTCAACCGTTAGATCCACTTTCATCTAATGATTACTTTTAATGAAATCATCTCAATCATTAGATGAAAGTGGATCTAACGAATAAAAATGAGTGTAAGTTAAAAAAAACTTACACCTACAGAAGTAAGTGATCCCCCATATATATATATATATATATATATATATATATATATATATATCAGGATCTTAATCTAATGAGAGGAGTGTTTATTGTAAGAGGTGAGAGGAGTAAATATTGACCATTGGATCTTAAATGAATGTTCAAGATTAGAACATAAATGCATGTGACTTTTTTAAGTGATCATATGACCTTTAAGTAACTTTTAATCTTGATCATCCATATGATATTGTATATCAAGATTTACCTCTCTCACCTTCTCACAATAAACTACTATATATATATATATATATATATATATATATATATATATGTGGGAATGGATCCATTTACACTTAGTATAAGTAAAAAAGACTTATACCTAATCTTACACCCTTTATTTATTATGATCTTGTGGCTACGATAGGAGATAAATGATAGCCACATGATCACAATAAAATGAAGGGTGTAAGATTAGGTGTAAGTCTCTTTTACTTACACTAAGTGTAAGTGGATCCCCTCCCTATATATATATATATATATATATATATATATATATATATATATATATATATATATATATATATATATATATATATGAAACGTATATAGTAAGAGAAGTATTTATTGTAAGAAGTGAGATGAGTGAATTTTGACAATTAGATCTTATATAAATGATTATGATTAGAACATAAATGCATGTCATTTTTTTAAGTGGTCACATGATTTTTACGTAACTTTTAATCTTGATCATTTATATATAACTCAGTAAAGTTAATATTTACTCATCTCACAATAAAAAATTCTCTCAAGATATATATATATATATATATATATATATATATATATATATATATATATATATATATATATAAAGAGTTTAATTTTAATGTACTCTTAAGTTTTTTACATTATCACTTAATTATGTATTATTGCATCATTAAAAAAAGTTAATTTTGACATAATTATTATAAGTGTTAAATTTTTTTAATGGCATAACAATACATAATTAAATAATAGTGCAAAAGACACCCATTATCTCCCATCACATTCATTAACCAGCTATCAAATATATTTAACCATCAATTTAAAAGGAATTTGTCGCAGAAATTTGGTTATTAAAGGTAGTTAAAGTATAAGTAGATTGTTAGTTAAATAGGTTTAATCGTTAGTTAATAAAAATAATGTGTGTGTGATTATTTGAAATATTCATAAACACTCAGCTCAACAAAAAAAAAATATAAAAAAAGAATATATATTCATAAACACTATTTTAGAACTCAGCGCAGCAGTTGCAATAATAAGTAGGTCATGTTAAAAAAATTGATACCAAGTAGGTCAGTAGGTGAAATCATAGCACACTACATAGAACTATTCTGGAAATAATAACATAATTGGGAATCTTAATTTTGTTCATCTTTTTAATGCTCTAGTTGACTAAAAGATTAGCTCAATCTAAGTAATTAAAAGAGAATTAATTTACTAAGAGATTAAGTTTTAACTAAAAGTAGAATTCTTACCATTAATTAGTAGATTTGAACTAAGTTAAGCAAGAATTCAAAAAAGTCAATTGAAGAGTTAGGTGAAATTGAACCCTAGCGTTTCTCCCATTTGTTTCCATCACCAACCTTATGTTCAAAACTTGTTAAAAATACATTTGTTTCTTAATTCTTCTATTTTTACGTGCTTTAATTCTCTTTGTCTCTCAATATCACATGTTTAGATAGTACCCAATTTGTGAATTTAGTGTTTGATAACCAATATCCTTGTGAGATGATGCTCACTCTTTACTACTTAAGCGACTTTTGGTATACTTTCTGAATCTTGCATCACTACTTTACGGAACACAAGGAAATGCTTAGCCTGTAAAATAAACTAATTCTCCTCAACAGATGGTTTCTCTATGGTGTCTTGCCCCACGAATTGATGAGAGTGCATGAAGCGAAATTAGAATTAGCTAAAATGTTCTCAACTAGCTCAAATGGTTAATGAAAATTTGACCGTCTTTTGGATGGGCTAAACTGATTCTTACTAGTTTAAATGTATGTCTATGATTCAAGCTCTTTAAATATATATCTATGATTCGATCTAATGAGTCAGTTCGAGTTTGACTCAATACATTTCTCATCAAGTCCAATTGAGCTCAGTTTGACCTGTTTCTACCCTGCTTAAGGGTAATTTATGTGTATATATGCAACAACATTTTTAGCAAAAGAAAAATGATTTTTGCACATATTTTTCTCTTACTTTATCTCACCTTTACTAGTTTGGGAAAAAAGAAAGAAAATATGTTTTGAAAAGTATATTTCTTTTGTTTTATCACCTAAAGAGAAAATGATGTAGGAGCTTGGCACGAATTACATTAGGATATAATGCAAATAAGGAAATGGAAACTTAACAACAACGAATTACAATATAAATATCATATGAATAATGTGTATAAAGCAAAATAAACTTCTGAATTATAATAACAATAATAATGATACAACATGCAGGGCTACATTCATAAAAGACTCTTAAGAGTAGACCCTATTATTAAAGAAGTCTTAGAAACAAACCGCAATAATGTGTAACATAATTTTAATGAAACAATTCAAGTTGATTTACTTGTAAGCTTAATAGACTTTTGGAGGTGGCGGGGGTGAGTTATAGAGGTAAGGAAGGTGATATGGTGGATACTTGTAGGCATAATGAGGAGGAGGTGGAGGTGATTCATAAACATATGGTGGAGGAGGTGATGGAGAAGGTGGAGTTGGAGACTTGTACGCATATGGAGGAGGCGGTGAAGGAGATGGTGGGGGAGGAGGCGGTGAAGGAGATGGTGGGGGAGGAGGCGGTGAAGGAGATGGTGGGGGAGGAGACTTATAAATATATGGAGGTGGGGGTGATGGGGAGGGTGGTGGTGGGGACTTATAGACATATGGGGACTTGTCGACATATGGAGGGGGAGGTGAAAAGGATGGAGGAGGTGGAGACTTGTAGACATATGGAGGCGGTGGTGATGATGATGGTGGTGGTGGAGACTTATAGACATAAGGTGAGGGTGAGGAAGGAGAAGGAGGTGGTGGTGACTTGTAGACATATGGTGGTGGAGGTGAAGAGGATGGAGGAGGTGGAGACTTGTACACATATGGAGGAGGCGGTGAAGGAGATGGTGGGGGAGGAGACTTATAAACATATGGAGGTGGTGGCGATAGGGATGGTGGTGGTGGAGACGAATAGACATATGGTGGGGGAGATGAAGCGAATGGAGGAGGTGGAGACTTGTAGGCATAAGGAGAGGGTGGTGATGGAGATGGTGGAGGAGGAGACTTATAGACATAGGGTGGAGGAGGTGAAGGGGATGGGGAGGTGGAGGTGGAGACTTATAGACATATGGAATAGGTGGTGAAGGAGATGGTGGAGGAGGGGATTTATAAACATATGGAGGGGGTGGTGATGGGGATGGTGGTGGAGGAGACTTGTAGACATATGGGGACTTTTCGACATATGGTGGGGGAGGCGAGGGGATGGAGGAGGTGGAGACTTGTAGACATAAGGAGGGAGTGGTGATGGGGAAGGTGGAGGAGGAGATTTGTAGACATATGAAGGAGGTGGTGAAGGAGAAGGAGGTGGTGGAGACTTATAAATATATAGTGGGGGAGGAGAGGGGGATGGAGGTGGAGGAGACTTGTAGACATATGGAGGGGGTGGTGATGGAGATGGTGGAGGAGGAGACTTATAGACATATGGTGGGGGAGGTGAGGGGGATGGCGGAGGAGGAGATTTGTAGACATAAGGAGGAGGTGGTGAAGGAGATGGAGGAGGTGGAGACTTGTAGACATATGGTGGGAGAGGTGAGGGGGATGGAGGTGGTGTTGACTTGTAGACATAAGGAGGCGGTGGAGATGGAGATGGTGGTGGAGGAGACTTGTAGACATATGGAGGCGGTGTTGAAGGAGATGGAGGTGGTGGTGACTTATAAAAATAAGGTGGAGGTGGTGAAGGAGATGGTGGTGGTGGAGATTTGTATGCATATGAAGGTAATTTGTGATGGTGTTCTCCACGCTTTGGATGTGATTTGTGATGGTAAGGTCGGTATTTTTCATGCTTTGGTGGTGGATAGTAGTAGGTTGGCTCTGATGCATAGTAAGGGCTATCATCAGCAGCAACATTAATAGCAATTAGGCAAAATGCCACTGCGTACAAGAGTCGAGGCCAGTGCCTCGGCCCTGCTGAGGTTCCCATCTTCTCTGTCAATATGCAGCCCTAGTCGTTCTTAGAAGACCTACAGTCTATGCTTGCTTCGCAGAGTATGCATTGTAACCCTTTATATAGTGTTGGCCTTCAATCATATGGCTTAGAATATTTCTTTGTAAATGCATTAACAGTATGGATTGACGATTTTAAAATATATATGCTGCACCATACCGTTTTATTCAAAGAATTTTATATTTCTAGTTGAAGTTGTGGTTTCCCATTCAGTAAATTCATATTTCTCACAATATGGGCTGGGAACAAAGTAAAGGAAGATGATTGGTAATGTTGCATGGCTGGCTACAAGTACAGTTAGATTGGATCAAATATTGTAAATGCGAGTCAAAGAAGACAGCTCTGATTATTTCCATTAATTTTTAGAGAAATTGTGATTATGATAAAGCTTAAAGTGTGTGAAACATCGTATGAAGTCAAATGCCAAGGTTGCCTCTCTAATCTGTCTTTTTCTGGCTAAAAGATTTGGTTCTTTCATCGTAATGGCAAATATTTCTGGATTATAAAAACTTAAAATTAGCTTTTTGTACCCAAAAATAAAAAATAAAACCTTATAATTTAATTAGCTTTACTGCTATTTTTATTTTATGCTCTGATAGATTGTCGCTGAATGAACTGCTTCAACCTACGATACATCCCTATCAATAGGCTAACTAACACTCGTGACAATTATTATATTGAAAATTATTAATATTATGTTATATTAGAGAATTTAAATTTGACTCTGTATATATTACTGTGCATATATCCAGCAACATTAACTCTTTTATCATTGCTAATCAATGACATTAATTACCTGTAATGTAAAGACCTACATTAATTCTTTTAGAAAATAATTTATCCTCTTACACAATTCTCCTACTAATTTTCTTAATTATTAAATAAAAAAATATTAAATATTTTTTATGTTTTCAAAATATTAGATGTATTTATTTTTTCATTTAATACTTTTTTCATTTAGTATTAAGATGATTATTAAGATGATTAGGTAGGAAAATATAACATTACTCATTCTTTTATCATTATTTTAAGAAAAATAATTTATCTTCCTACTCAATTCTTCTACTAATCTTCTTAATTACTAAATAAAAAAAATATTGAATATTTTTTATATTTTCAAGACATTAGATACATTTATTTTTTTATTTAATATTTTTTTATTTAATATTAAGATGATTATTAAGATGATTAGATAAGAGAATATATCATTACTCTTGTTTTAATTAATGACATTAATTAGTTACCTATAATGTAGACTATTTGCCAGTTTTTCTCTATCTGCACAAGTTTGATCTTACGAGGCTTCGGTCAGTTATGCCATGTGACTAGGTTTTCAGAAAATAGAAGAGCTAAGTTGGTTCGGGAGTTCAAATGCTGATGTAATATTATTGTTACTCAAAAGTGTCATGGTGCAGGTTAATTGAGTAAAGGTTGGTATTTTTTTGTTATTTATTGTTTAGAATTTAGATGATCTAATTATAAGACAACAGCAGCAGCCAGCCAGGGCAGGAGTCTCTTATCTAACTGGATTTCTTCGGAAGAAGAAAGGGAAGCCATCACAGAAAGGAGGGTGAAAAAAAACATATTGGTGCTTACTTGACTATAGTTTCTTTTTTCCAGGTTAAAATTGAGTATATCTTTTTTTTTTTTGGTACGATAAAATTGAGTATATCTAACTAACCCCTCCCATACCTCACAAGATGGAAATTGGAAGCTTCGTGCTCTGAGCCGCATTTTTAGTCGATTCCCTCTCCTGTTGTAATTTTCTATTCTTACAATTTCTTTTACCTTACTAGTCTAATGCAAATTCTGCAGATAGGACCTCTTTTCACTTTACATAGTACATTAGTGATTTAATTTCATTATACTTTATATATTATATATACTGCTTAGACATATTGTGGGTGGCTGAGGCTGACGCTGCTAGGGGTGTTTATTGAGTAGAATTGATTAGATGAACCGAAATTCATATCAAATTAATTAGATTGATTCGATTTCATTTAAGTAATCGAGTTATATCAGATTAAATTTAATAAAAATTATTTTTTATTAGTTTTGTTTTTGAATTCATAATTTTAAATTCGATAAGTATTCAATGACTTGAATTAATGATATAATGATTTTTAAAAAATAAATATATATTACTTATATTGTGTATTTTAATTAGATATTTCTCATTTTATTCTTCATTTGAATATTTTTAAAAGACCAAATAATATATCAATTCATACATTTAATTAATGAATTATTATGTCTTAACCTCTGTTTTAAAAGTCATGATTACATTGCACCTTGTCCTTTTTTTTTTTTTCTCTCTATACATGTGTAATTTATTATTTTATGTAACTTCTATTTTCATAAAAATTATTTTATTATCATATTCATTTTATTTGTTTATTAACAACTATTTAAATTTGATTAGTTTGAATTTATATTTCCATCAAATCCAAACCAAATCGACATGAACACCCTGGATGTTGCTGTTGTTACTCAGCAGTCGCGTTGTTAGACTTTAGAGGCATGTTCTATATTCTATATATAAGGTAGTGATCCATTCGTTATACTTTCATCGTCATTAAATTGCAGAGCTCCACGCAATTTGCTCCACTTATTGCTCTTGCTGATTTAATATTATGTCCTTGAATCGTACATGAAATATTATTAGATTTATGAAACGAAAGGAATTTTTAAATTCTTCCTTCATTTCCACTTGTTTTCCTTTGACATCTCCGTGAAACCTGGCGAGAAAACTAGAAGGGATGTGAAATTATATATGCAGAAGAAGAAAATTATGTTTAATATCAGATCAAAGAAAGAACTAGTCTAAGGGTTTTGTGAAAAGAAGATCTATACTGCTTTTGTTTTAGCAACAACATTGTGCCATCAAATTTGAAAAGTGAATGACTATATGGTTCTATTGCATTCTGCTAAAACAAATTCTTAATAAGAAATTTCAAGCTGTGTCTTAACGTGCATGTCAACATTAACAGTTTATGGCAGTCATAGACTCATTGCCAAGGAACTTTGGAGATCCATTCTTCATGTTCTTGGTTACCTAAGGTGCAAGCTTCCAATCATTAATGAAACTAGGAAGAATAGGATCAGAATACCTAGTCTTGGATATCAGAAATAATATGATTGGAGAATACATGCACCTAATATATCTACACTCATATATATATATTGTATGTACGTATTGCGTGACCTTAGTTTTGATCTTAGATGAAGATTTGAAGCACAGCTAGGGGAGAGCAATCGTTATACAATACATACATGTAAATAAAATTTGATCAACGAATTTTTCTTCTTAACCCTGTTAGTCTCTCCTATTAGACATTTTTCCCCAATTTTACAAAGTTTATTGTAATATTAGTCACGACAGTACAATACCCTGCTATTTATTATTTTTATTTTTGACTCTCCCATCAATGTAGTCTTTTTTTTAAAAAAAAATAACTTTCAACATATTATTATACACGTATATTATACTTCGTGCCAGTGCAAGTTGTGCAGCTAGAATGTCTATTCATTTGACATGGTATATAACGTCTGCTTTCTCATTGACCAAGAAAAAATTGTATCATATTGTTTACTCTATACTTTATAGACATGCAGGTGGGTTGTGTGTAAGTTGCTATATCATAAATTATTGTTTAGAAGGCGGCATTTTCAGAGGGAATCCTTGCATTTATGACTTCAAAACTTTATAACTGTATTTTGAACGAATAAAAATAAAAAATAATTTGAATTAATTTAATTTAAATTGATTTTATTTTGTTTAACAATTAAGTTTTATATTTAAAATATTTTAAAAAAAATAAATTAATTTAAAAATTAAATTTTATATTTAAAATTCATTAAAATGAGAATTAATTTAATTTGATTTTATTATTTTACATTTTAACTCTTATGAAATATAATTAGAAGTAGATATTAAGAGTAGAATAGTTTATTTATTTTAAATCAAATCAATTCTTAACAAATCATATCAAATTTGATAAAATTTTTAAAATAAAAAAAATAAAATACATAAAATTTTAAAAATTAAATTATTTTTTATTTTTTTATATTTCAAATATAAAATTTAATTATATTTAATTTACAATTAAATTATTTCTATTTTTTTATATTCCAAACAAACTCTATAATTTTGCTTTGGCAATGTGCCGGTGTGGCCAGCTGTGGGAAATACTATACTATACTACTCAGAAATTTGAGGAAAGCCATCAATGCTCTTCCTTCCCCCCATGTTCTCCTGATGTCTATCCGCGTAAATCTGATAAGAATGGATTTATTATTATCTTCTAAAATGCAACTTACATTTTACAAACAGATAGAAATAATAAATATGTATCCGTTCATTATATATATTAAATAATAATTAATAAAATAACAATATGACACCGACAAAAACTTGGTCAACAACATTGAAAGAATAACAAAATGAGCTTGCAAGCGGGCTGGTAAAAAAAACCAAAAAACTACATAAAAAAAAGTATTTTCAGTAAAAAAAAAAATAAAAAAAAATCAGTAACCATCAAATGTTAGTGCGAGTGTTTTAGTGCTGTTATTCTCAAATCATTTTTGAACTGTAAGAAACTAAAAGTTATAGCATTTTAATTATTATATACGGATTGGTCTTTTTAAAAAATTCTTTAAATTATTAAAAATAATCTCATCGAGCAACACACGGGCAAAAATATAGCTTTTATATAAGAGGTGTGATATTTATATAATATTTTATATTTTATACAGTGTCCAGTAAAAGAAATTAAAGAAGAGGATGTAATGTAATACATTAATATGTTAAATGTGTGGCTTAATGTAAATTAAAATTCTTAAAATGAAAAATTAATATACATTAAATGTAGAAATAAATATTTATTTATTTGATAAACATTCTTTGTAAAAAGAAAAAAAATCCGAATATTAGATATGGTGCTTGGAATTGGTATCAACTCCACAATCCATAATCACGTTGTTTAGAGGCATCTTACTGAATTCGCAGAAGCAGACCTCAGCGCATATTGCTCCCCCTGCCTGCCCCGCTGACTTTCTTATACATGGTATTTGGCCCAATAAATACTATGTATATTTTAAAATTTTATATATATATATATGAAAAGTTTAATTTTAATGTCCTTCTAAATTTTTTACATTATCATTCAATCATATATTATTACATTATTAAAAAAAGTTTATTTTGACATAATTATTATAAGAACTAAATTTTTTTAATGAAATAATACATAATTAAATAATAATGTAATCCACTATCTCCCATCACATTCAGTAACCAGCTATCAAATATATTTAACCATCAATTTAAAAGGAAGTTGTAGCATAAACTTTTGTTATTATAGGTAGTTAAAGTATAAGTAGATTGTTAGATAAATAGGTTTAATAGTTAGTTAATAAAAATAATGTGTGTGTGATTATTTGAAATATTCATAAACACTCATCTCAACAAAAAAATTTAAAAAAAAATTCATAAACACTACTTTAGAACTCGGCAGCAGGTGAAATAATAAGTAGGTCATGTTAAAAAAAAATGATACCAAGTAGGTCAGTAGGTGAAATCATAACACACTACATAGAACTATTCTGGAAATAATAACATAATCCAGCCTCTCCAATACAACCATTATGCATGTATATACTTTTAAACATAATCCAACCCACGCGACGGCTCCCATATCTTTGCCAAACCCAACTTGACGGTTTGTCTGACTAGGAAAAATGAAACAAATAAGTATATTTCTATGAAAGATACCCAAACTCAAGGTGAAACAGAAACATATGCAGGTTACTTCTATTCGCTCGTCAGTGATTATTTGTGTTTTGACATGTCGGCAAACACCTCCGTGTAACATATAGGGCAAGCCTGAAGAAAACAATTGCGCACAATAGAAAAAGAAAAGGCAGGTATTTCAGCAGATGCCAAAATGAGCACTAGAAGTATTTAATGAGTTCATGATAAATTGATAAGAATCAACAGACTGGATTGGATCCTCAAAAACGTGCATTTTACAAAGAAAAATAGGCAATAATAATTGCTAATGAGAAAATAAAGTGAGTAGTTTTCATATATTCATGATTTTGTCATTAAAATGCTTGTATTTATAAAATTTTAAACACTTAATTTTTTGTCAATGGTTTGACAAACTCTGAACTTCATAAAGTAAAGTGTATCATACACTCAGAGGATCTCAATCCTAAATAACTTGCCTTATTGATGCTGAGCCATCTGTTCCCACAGCTAGTATGATACACATGTTTACATGGTAAAGTGATCCTCTTGTCCCCTCTTTTATATTCCATCTGGCAAATCACGCATCTAAACAAGAAGACGAGTCAGAATAACACATTAACAGAGAAGGAAGCAAGATCCAAATACTTGCTCTTCTGACATGAAAACAATAGATGCAACAGGGACACTAGTTGCAACTCTAAAGCATGCAACGGACGTATATACACTGTAGGGTTTGTAGTATAATCCCCACCTGCACTTTTTCCAGATTATGCAGTTTTTTCTCTTTCAAGATTACGTCAGACAGGCAGCCTTAGATTGTAGGATCATAAATGATGGTAAATTTGTTCATTTATTACCTGTGAATTTATAAATTCACAAGAATCCATCTGCCTGTGTCCATTACTAATCAGTCTATATTCTATATATACTTTCTAAGTGAGCTGCTAGCCTGCTACCCATGGACTCATGGTCTGTTATACTGTGTAGAGATCTGAACCTTACCCTTCTTAACTTCATTCTACCCAGGCTATACTACGATCATAATTGAGCATGGCCAAGAAGACATAATTTTGATTAAAACTTAACCAATAGAATAAGCTTAGTAGCAGCAATTTCTAATCCCTAAATATAAATTTGGATCTCAATGAAAAAAGAATTTTGAGGGCAATAGTCAACTGTGAATTAGAGTCAATGAAGAACTTCAAAAAGCAAAAGCAACGATTTTGAAAGCTAGACTCATGAAAAGAAAATTAATATAATGACTGAATGGAGAAGAAAAGAAACAATTGCATTGGAGAAAACAATAAGAGAGTCCAAAAACCCAAATATTACCTTTCATCTCGTGACTTCTTTCTCAAGAAGCCACACTTGTACTTTGAAACTGGAAGCAAGGAGATCTGTTCTTGGGAGAGACCGCGGCTTTGAGTTCCAACAGCCTCACCTAATTCAAGTAGTTCCTACAATAAATAAAATGATATTAATATGGGGAAAAATTAAAAGAATAAAATCAAATCTAAGAAGTTTATACTTCCAACTTTTATCTACTGCTATTCATCGAGATGGTTCACATAACTATAAAGACTTGAGATCACACCATTAGCAACACATTTAATCGAAAAGCACACTACCCAAAAATTTCTGCAATAACTAACATGACAAAAGATGTAGTGATAGAAAAGTATTTTCCAAATTTCCAATAACAGAATTAACTGTAATGAAGGAGGAGATGAAGGAATTTGAAGACTTCAAGACTATGAAGTGCTCATGATTGCTCAACCACCAGCATATCATATCTTTGAATGGTACTACAGTTGTCTTTTTGTCTCTTACATTGGTAAGTTTCTCACACACTCGTCCAGTGGTTTTGAACTTTTAATACCTTCCTCCACCTTTTCTTTTTAGGGGAAGTTCATGACTAATAGTCATTGAGAGCATGCTTCCTTCCTCTCCTTTTAACCAAATAAAAGGGCATAAAGGTTTTGCAGTAGCTTCTTTGCTTGTAACCGTAATGACTGACGATCTTAATAACCAATCAATTGCTCAACTGTGAGACTAATCTAAGCAATTGTTAAAACCATAATCAAAGTAGAAATTTCTCAATTATTACTACCATTAGACAACTTTCTAACGTAAATGTTTCTTCATTAATTTTTCATTTTTTTGAGAATTAACACACCAGCACTAGATGCAACATAATGCATTTTACCCAAAAAAAGGGGGAATATGATATGTACAAGTACAGGGCAGAAAGGCTTATGCGAAAGCAAAGCACAAGACAACCAAAGAATAACTATTGTATACATCTAAAAAATTGACTGTATACTTCTAAGAAATTAAACATGTGGCAAGGAAGAAATATATAAGGACTAGAAAGAGAAGGCTAAGACTCTCAGTCCAACCTCATAGGTCATGCTGTCAGGATCAATATTGTCTTGCCAAATGACCTGCAAAGTTTAGAAAAATGGCTTAGATGACCTTTTGTTGTGCTTCTAATTATTGAATGTGCTAAAGGTAACGTACAAACTTCTTTGATGCTCATAGAATTGCCATTTAACTATTAAATGCACCAGGAATTTTGAAGGAAAATACCTGATAATCGTCGGAATTATTATGATTTCTTCGTGGACCTGAAAAACAAGGGACAGATATGTTTAAATCATGAGCATACATCTTATATGAAGGTACCAAATGACAGATCTGCTAGAGGGGACTTGGATGGATTATATATTTGAGGAAAATTATCTTCAGATGAAGCTCAAGAACATACATTCAATAGAATTGTCTCGTGTGGCATTGTTTACACCTTCTTGTCCTTCTATACTTACTGTGGCCATCTGTTCGTTGATTGCCAACGAGTTTTCTGAAGGCCTTCTATACTCATCCATCAGTGGTTCATGATGATTCACCTCATAACCATGACTGTAACGATAGTATGAAGTACTCTCAGGATCAGATAGTCCAAATTTGTAAAAACTTGTAGCTGAAGGGTATGAACTCTCCTGCATAGATAAGTGGAATTTTTTTTACTTGAATAATATGAAACTTAATTCTAGTAGCCTTCCATTCATAGAAAATGAACATGAAAAATGTTGCATATAAAATCAGAAACAGATATTCATTCTATATTGATGTGAAAAGTTCAACACTGTACATCAAACAAAGCACAGTCATCCCAACAGATCTACATTGAGTAAACAAGAAAAAAAATGCAACAATTTCTATCAATTTAGAGCATATAATATCTTAAAACAGAAACTATATGATGTCTCTGTAGGCACCTGAGCATGTGAGGCATCAGAAAAAATGAAGTTAACATGTTGGTAGGTGAGACCTTCAAAATATTCAATAAAGCTTCCTGCTGTATTATAGGGATAACTGATGTTATTGTAATGGACCTCCATGTGTGGGTTCCAACTCATCTTGAATCCTTTCTGCCAGACAAGTAGTCTGCAGAGTAAATTCACAGCAAAAATAAAGAATCAGTGCAATGGAAAAGGGGCGCACAAATGATAAAATATAAAAGCTTCAGGGTAAACAACAATACATATCCAGATATGTTGAGGGATTGGGTAGCTTTGTAAATTGATGTCTTCTGTTCCTTGTTGTTTGTTTTTTTCTTTTCTTTTCTTTTAAGGAGGATTTCTTATCCTCGTCACCATTTGTATTCTCTTTCTCTTTATCTTAATAAATTTCTTCTTTTATAAAAATAATAATAATATTAACAATACATATACAAAACCTGATCTTCACAGATTCAACAATGCAAGTTCATCAACAAAAACGAAGCAATTAACACAAGACCATTCAGCTACTCCTAAAATCTAAACCTGCAAAAAATAAAATTCAAACAGGCATTCGCTATATATAACATATATGATAATTATTGCTTATAAACCAATGAATGTTTTCTGCATTGTCTCAAGCAATTTCCCTGCATTCTAAAGAGGAGGAACAAAGCGGCATGCCTAATCAAGCATTTTCATCATCAACTTGAGAAAGTGAGAACCAATTAACGAAGTGGAAAAGGAAAACGTAAATTTTTAGCCAGTTAGTTACGCACCAAAATTATCCTCAGAAGTTCATATGTAATGCGTTTGTTTCTGATTCTAAGATCGCATAAAACAAAAACTGAAATCGTTGATCTATCAGGAAGAAACAAAAACTCAATCACGAGTACCTGGTTAGATGGAAGCAAAGAATCGCATAAAGTGTCGCAGTTCCGTTGATTCTAACAACAGAGGAAAAGGCGATGTTAGTAACGTAACGGAACAAAACGAGAAAATTGTGGATTTGTGAAGAATTAAAGATCAATAATGATGAGATTCATAGAAGAAGAAAGAGATGGATTGGAATATGAAGAAACCGACCTTGATCGCTTTTTTGTTGCATGAAAAGAAAAATAATGGCTTTCTCTTTGTTTTGTAATTGTAACTCCCTCTCTTCTCTTCTCTTCTCTTCACTCTATGCTCTCTGTGCCTTTACGCACTGGTTTTAGGAACACGTCAACTCCGTTAGATAAGATGAACCAATGATCAGCTGCATCGCACCTGTTCTCCAATCCGTTACACTTTTTTCTTTTTCTTTTTTTATCTTATTAATTTTGTTTAACTATTGTTTTTCTTTTTATTATTATTATTATTAATGTAATATCAACGTGTATTAGTCTAAATAAAAAAATTAATATTCTTTAAACATATAATTATGAGTTTAAATTCAAAATTTATGTATTTAAAAATAAAAATAAAAATAATTTTAATATGATGAGTCTTTACTTAAACAATTAATTGTATAATGATATATTAATTTTTTGAGAGAAAACTCTAAAATAATATTTTTAATTTGATTAAAAGTATTGCAATTTTGGAAAAAATTGTAGATTGCGCAGTTCATCATCTCATCCTTCAATAGGTTGGATTATCATTTTAAAAAATAAATTTATCATATAATAAAACATTTGAACGAATAAGCTTTTGTGTAGTTTTTAAAGTAACTGCATATCATCCAAATCCCAGCTCAACAATATGCTAAGAAAAAAAGACAATAAAAGTGAGATTGAATGGGGAATCCACATGAAAGAGACCACCACGTACCAACTCCTTCGATTCTCCATGGGGACAAGCAACCTTAGTGGTTGGCCCGTGTTTTGGAAACGAATAATACGAAATATGAACGATAAATATGGTTGAAGAGGGGTGACCAAACAAAACTGATCCAATCAACCTACAACAAATGGGTATTATTCCTATAATTCTATTTTACTACAGCAGGAATGAATTCCTTTTTTCTTTTCCCTCTCGAAATGGAATAGTTTTGATTTGGTCAATTGTTATTATGTACAAGCCATATACTTGAAAATACAACTTATGGCAGCCTTATAAATAATCATTCCCCTAAAATAAACAGAGTATCTTCTCTTCATGGTTAATATCTTTAAAATTGATAAAAATAAAGTAAAATATTTATAATGTTCTGGGTCTGATTATGATCCGGTAGAGTCGAAAAAATAATTAGTTATAAGTATTAGTGATGTTGTATCTCATATTTACTATTTAAATAATTATACTTTGCTATATGTGTTCATAAAATGTCTTTCTAAATAATGATAGTCAAGCACATCCAAAAAGAGGTAGCTCAAGTGTCATCATATTTTACACTTCATTTATCGTTATAATCTTCCCAATGTAAGATATACTAGGTATAAAAGATTATGATGAAGAGTGTCAAGTTGATTAGAACATTGACTAGAATGTTACACTTCGCCTGGATATATATATGATAGTTCCTGTAAGCAAGCACTTTATTTTCTAGCTTTTCCTCTTTTTATTTTTGTTTTGTTTCTTTTTTACTTTTGGGTGCTAAACTAAGCGGCACTGCACACCTCTGATAGGAACAAATGGAAAAGGTAGAGAGGCATGTGAGAGAATGAGGCATAATTGAGGAAGGAGTAATGAGAATGAAACAAAAACCTGGCGTGCAAGCGAAGGACGAAAAGTATCACTATATTCATATTGAGAATGCTCCTTTGACTTTACCTGAAACTGTAAGTTTTATGATTTTTTTATTGTAGTTCTTCATCTTTTCTTTATCATATTTTAGTCCATTACATTATTTTTGTATCATTTATTTTTTCAACCTTAACTCTAGTTATTTGTGTGAAAATCTCGGGAAATATATTAAATCTCCATGTTGATGAGAGGTTCTCAAGCTGTAATACATTGAGCAGTGGTAGTCAAGGTTCTCATGCTCATCTGAACAGCTTACACCTCATTTTTTTAATTCTTAGAAAAGAAAGTGTAGACTTGATTTATCGTTGATGCCAACTTTTTTTTATTTTTTATTCTTTATTTTTTTTTTACTTACCAGACTTTGCATATTAAGTTTTCCCCTTAGTTGAGTAATCAATTGGAATTAAAGACATGATTTTTGTGAACATTCATCATTAATGCCATAAAACCACTCAGTAATTACTAGAACTGCCCAAATCATGCCTCCAAACACAAAATTCAGTGATGTCGTAATTTCACCATTCTTGACGATGGCGCTGCCACCGCCGTCGGCAGCCAGATCCAATGGCTTCAATGACAACAACAACATCGGCATCTCCTTTCTTGAAGCTGTCAAGAAATCCCATAACGGATTTTGACACTTCATCCTATAATCACCAAGGAGCTGCCTCACTTCCAATGCAGCAACCCCACGAATTTAGACTCACACGCCAAGCATCCCTTCAAATTGAACCACGATCTCCCAACCTTCAAGAATGGTAGAGGTTAAAGTAATCTCTCCCAAATGCAGAGAATGAAAGAAAGAGGAGGGGAAGAGATAAAGAAGAGTTTTCTGAAAGATTAATTTATAAATAACAGTTTTCACACCCTAACTTGTTAAACATGTTATAGGCAATGAACACCAGCCGTTGATATTATTTTTCACAAAATCAATGGTCGTAAGGTCATGGAGTATAAATATTCTAAAGTTTTTAGGAACATTTTAAATGTCCCTAGTCATCAATACTAAATTCAAAAAATTCACGGCTCGTCTCGAAAGGGGAACGACTGATTATGTCGTTTACAAAGGCATGGCGCTTGCCAAACGACATTTAGGAAGATTAAAAAAATAGGGACGTTTCTATGTTAGCTAATACCTATAGATAATGGTATCTTTCTCCAACTAATGCATTATTAGTTTTATATAAATTTAAAAGAGATTGTTGTTGTATTGTGTCAAAAGCAGTGGAACTAGAATAATGCGATTTTTTTTTAGGGGTATAAATTTTGAGTTGTTAAAAAAAAAGGTTGAGTTACCAAAAGAAATAAAAAAAGAAAAAGAAAAAACAGTTGTTGTTACTTAGAATTTGAAAGAGTATTGTTCCCTTATCCTAAGTTGAGCACAGTTGGTAGAGACACTGCTCTACGAGTGAGAGCAGTGGAGTTTTGTTTTGAACTGGATTCTAGCCATGGGTTCAAAGGGCGCGAAGGCCCATTGATTGGGCATAGTCTATGTCAATCCCACACAGGAGTTAATGCTCGTAATCTCCACCTTAAAAGGAATAAGTTATAAATGGTCGTTATTCGTAAGATAACAATGATCAATCTACTATTAGGAGAAAAAATCTCATTATCTCACAAAGATAAGATTAAATCCTAAACCCTAAACTCAAGCAATGCATCTTGTAACATCTCTAATTTTAATACTGTTATATATGTGCCTAAGGATAATAATAATTAATTATTAGTTTTAATAATTTTAATGAAATTAGAATTTTGATCCAATTACTTAAGATTTAAGAATAAAAAGCTTAGCTTGATTTTTATAATTTTAGCGTAGGAGTAGTCAAGTCGTCGAGTTGGAGCATATTTGCATAAAATCTATGCAATAAAACATAAAAGAGTTGGCAACCTATGTTTATAAGAATAAAAATATGTTTTAACCTATGAAGTACATATACGTTATTTTTGAAGCGTGTTTGTGTGTTAAACATGTATCAATGTCAGACATATGAAGACCCTCGTATGACATGCGTGTCCTACTTGTCTAAATATGTCTGATTAAAAAAATTATATTTTAATTTGGATACGCTTGAACACGTCTAAGACACGGCTTAGACACGGCTTAGACACGACCTATTATTATTTCTTTTAAAAAAAATTAGTTTCTATGACTAATGTTCAATTAGTAAGTTCGTAGCTCACCCAAGTCCAATCACATGATTGACGTCCTAAGTCACTATTTTCACATACCAGTATTTTAAGTTTTATCTTTTTACACGTCACTATTAAACTTTTAAGTTTTATCTTTTCACACACCACTATTTTCATATGTTTTTTCTACCTCTGCTTGTACTACGTTGTTCACTTCATCGTCACCAAAGTTTACCTCACACCAATATTCCTTTTAGTTAATTTTTTTTATGCACATGTACTTGTACATAATTAATTCTATTAGGAGAAGTTAGTTTAAGAGATTTTTTAAAATATGTCAATAAAAATTATGTTCTGTATTTTTAGAAAAGGTTTACTATATAACAAATATTGACATATATGACATATATTAAGATATTTTAAATATTTAAGCTTATAGAAATGATATTAATGAATTATGAATTTTTTTTCTTAAATTTTACAATTATATATATATAAAACAAATTCTTTAATTTACTTTTATATTAATATGTCGTATCTGTGTCTTACAATTTTTTAAATTTGGTGTGTCCATGTATCCTTGTCCGTGTCGTGTCCCGTGTTCGTGTTGTATTCTGTGTCCGTGTTCGTGTCTGTGCTTCATAAATTTGAACACATACTTGAATCCACACTCTTTAAATCGACTCATTTACCAATCTAGTGCAAATAGAAGAATAATTTATCAATTTGGTGCAACTCAAAAAATAATTATCAAAATAATATAAAATAAACAGTATATATAGTAAGTCGTGGCTGAGAGCCACAACTTACATCTTGATCATTTAAGTGTGTATCTTGGTTCAGCTCATTTACACCCCTAAGTATTAGGCTGATGAGAAAACTTAATAAAAAAAAAAGATTTTATTATTTAAGTGCTTGTTCATGATTTGAGGTAATGTGCTCATATAATGGCCCAAGGCCATTGGACTTCTTCACGAAGTTGGATATGTGAAATGCATAAATATATATGTATATAGTGTGAAAGTCATGCAAAATGCTTATGATTCTTTGGTAGGCCTATATTAATGAGATTGGCCGAAAGTTATGATGTTAAAGTTTACATGAATGTCATGATGTTTATTGATATTATTGGCTCATGGAAGATTACCAAGTTGTTGATTGATATCCTCGGCCAAGAGCCTAGACAAATGCTACAGAAATTTCATGATTATGTCCAACATGCTATGTTCATTATTTTGAGCCATGAAGAAAGATATAGCTACGCATCATGTATAAGCTAGCTTTCTTGTCATGCAAGAAAGATATTGCGAGATGGACCCTTGGTAAGGAAGGCGATTCCCAAGTATGGGAGTGGACCCTTGGTAAGGGAGGTGATCCCATGCCCCATGGGACTTAGTTCCCCGTAAAAAGAAATGAAAACAAAAGAGAAGGCAAGGGATGTCCTAGCCATTAGCCTGTATTCTTTTCCTTCTCCTACCATCATATCCCCTTTCCTAGGCTCCATTAAGGGATAACCCAATGGCCCATTAGAGGCCCCTCTATTAGGCCCACCCTTTACCCAAAAAAAAAAGGAGTATAGCTCCCTTAAAGTAAATAGCAGTCTCGCCATTATGTGTCAACACAATATATGTCGATAAAAATGAATCAAAACGATGGTGTCAAGTAAATTGAATTTAAAGTAAATACTAAAAAATTTAGGTAGCATCAATTATATCTAAATTAACTGATGCTCATTATTTTACCATTATAATAGTACACTAAATTTAGATACTATTAAATACTGGAGTTTGGGCTTTTTTGGGCCAAACCTAAGAACAATGACACAATAACCTTATACAAGAGATAAAAAGAATGTCACATGCCAAGAGACATAGGAAAATCAACCCAAGATAAGAAAAATGCAAACAATGGCGAAACTTAAACTAAAATTTTGAAGAGGCAAATTTAAATAAATTTTACCATACTTAAATATAAAAAAAATTATATATTTTGTTTTAAATAAGTCATTTTAATAAAAATAATATGCATACTTAGTTTCAAAGTTCATTCAAATATATGAGTTTTTTCTCTTAAATAAATAAGTCATTTCTCATAAATTTTGAGGCACCTTTATTAAATGTATAACTTTTTTTATATAAAAATGGGACTTGAGACATTTATTTGAAAGATATTCTTATTTGTTCCTTATAATATTATGAATTTTATTATTTTTACAACTATGCATTTAAAAGACTCAAAATATTAGATGATAACAATTAACTTGATATAAGAAAAGATTTCTAGAAAAAAAAAACAATAATTGTCTTTTAATTTTACATTATTTCATACTTTCTACATTTTGACATAGCCTAGTATCTCTCATAACAACAAAGATAAGTGTAATTTGAAATATTTACATTTTTAAAAGACTCTTTGAGATAATAATTTGAAAACTGACATCCGATTATCACAAAAGAAGAGATCATAAACTCATAAATTAAGTATTTATTTCATCAAAATTATTACATATTCAATTCAATCCTAATTAATTTAATCCAAAATTGAGAATAAAAAACTTAGAGAAACAAATATTGATTGACTATTTGTTTTAAATGAACTAATGTATAGGCTAGGATATGCAAAAGTAGGGCTGCACATAACCCAACCCAACCCAACCCAACCCGACTAATTCAACCAACCCAACTCAACCCAACCCAACTTTGTATTTTCAGGTTAGTTTGGGTCATCGGGTCAAATCCAATTAATCCGATCTATGGTTGGTTCGAGTGACGAGTTCAGTGACTTCACCCGATGACTCGACCCGACCACCCGAAGAAACCACGTCGTTTTGTGTAACTTTCATTTCTGATTTTCTTTCTACCCGAATGGCCGAACCAATAACTCATCATTTTCATTTTCACTTTCCCTTCCTTTCTCTGATTCTCTCTGTAAAATTCCTTCCCAAATCCCCTAGCCGCTTGCCACCTCTGCGCTCATGGAATTCCTCTTCTCCTCTTGGCCCAGCCACCACCGGCGTCGGCCGTCGAGTTCGTGACCAGATCTCGCGTCTCGTTTTGTGACCAGATCTTGCGTCTCGTTTCTTTTGGTGACCAGATCTCGTGAGATCTGTACAAATCTAATCAGATCTTTGACAACTTAGGTGGCTCGGCGCGGATGGAGGGGAGCGACGGCCTCCAACTCGCTTGGTCCAAGAAAAACTGCGAGGAACAGTTGTGTGGGAGGGGCCCCACCGTGAAGTGGAGGACTTGGTCGAGGGAAACCACAAACCAGGGAGCTGAGTCCGTTGACCATGGCACTCACAACTCTAAACTCAAATGTTCATGTTGTGTTTGTGTATAATATTAGGCAAGTTGAGATTCAATCTTTTTCCTTCTTGATTGTCAAATGTTAATGTTGTGTTTCCTTCTTGATACTCAAATGTTCTTGGTTGTCAAATGTTCTTGATTGTCAAGTTGAGATTCAATCTTTTTCTTTCATGATTGCTAAGTTGTGTATAATGCTGTGTTTCTTTCTTGATACTCGAATGTTCATACTGATTATAGGCAAGTTGGGCAAGTTATGAACTCAAATGGCTGTTCCTTTTCTATTTTTGATGTTTTTTGTGCTTAAATATTATATGATTTGTGCTTAAATATTATAATGGATGGATGATTTAACCAAAGTTCTGTTTCTACTTTGTGGAGGGATCATTGTCTGTCTCATGACAATTTTTTACATCTTCTCTTCCACTGCCACTTGAATTTCGAAATAGTTTCTTGCAGTATGTATAAAAATTTTGAACAATCTGACTACCTGACCTAAACCAACCCGATCGGTTTACCCAAATTTTTTTAACTAAAACCGATCCAATCCAACCTGACTTTAACTAATTGGTTTGAATTTTTTTTTTCTTTAAACCCGAATCAACCCGACCCGTATGCAGCCTTATGTAAAAGTGAGTTTAACATTGATTCATTAAGAAGGATTAAATTTTTTATTTTCTTAAAAAATGATTTGTTTTGGAGGGGCAGTTGCCCCCTTTGCCCCTGACAATCTTCCGCCACTAAGTGTAAGGAAGTTTTGAAATGACCATTCTACTCTCTTCTACTACTTAGTACTCACAACACTCATTTTTCTATAAATAGAATATTGTAACTTCATAATAAGGATATTTTCTATCATCTTTTATTCTTAAATTCCTAACTTACTTTAATTTTAGAGTGTCTTTATATGTACCTAACTCTCCTACACTAACATTCAAGAGAGCTTCTAGAGTCGAGTTTATCCTGTCTAAGGGGTCCTCAACATCCCCAAAGTCCTCAACATCCTCAAAGTCCAGGACAAAGCATATACTTATCAAGAATGCTCAAATCTTTATGCTAAAACAAGAATCAAAACGAATTTAAAGAAAATGAGTTAAGATACAACCATGCTGATAAAAAACTCAACAAGCGAGATAGCACCGAAGATTACAAAAACTAATATACTTCAAAAAGGAGCAATGATTAGAAGACAAGGTAATCTGGTGTAAACTATGTTATGCAAATAAGACTGATACATTTTTTTTCATCACCATCTTGTGCTGTATAGGTATGTTGTCAATAATTAAGCCCCACCGGAACCATACTTCTTTCCCAGCACAAGCACCTGAAGTTTGTCATAGCCCGCAAGCACACCTGCGCTAGCAACTGTGCGAAGGATGTTTGCACCAGCGCCCTTGAAGAGAGATTTTGGACCTTCATTCTTGATAATTTGAGAGAATACATCAAAAGAGCTCTTGTACTTGACAGCTTCTCCTGATGTCATCATCATTCTTCTACGAACAGTGTCCAAGGGGTAGGAGGCAAAGCTAGCACCATTAGCAACGACCCATCCCAGAGCAAAGCTAGCGAAGAAACTATCCTGAAATTTTGGAAAACAGCAAAAGAAAGAAAAAAATGTTAAACAAATTAATCAAATAATGTAACGAAGACACCGTGACGAAGGAAAATACTAAACAGGCAGGACTTGTTTGTCAAAAGGATAATGCTTGGTGCACATTAGTTGTGCACACATCTCTGAGGTAGGTGACAAAATCAGTTTTTCTCTCTTAAACTGGTTTTGAAAGTTGATAAAGACCTTTTACATGTGTACAGAAAATAAGGTAAGATTAATTATAATCAGATAGTGAAAATTGTACAATTATGAAGTAATGTGTGTAAGTATATTTAAGTAGCATAATTTTTGTAAAATATGGCATTGTTTGTGACTCATAAGTGATTCCCACTACTTTGATTTATCCAACAGTCACCCTTAAATCTTGGTAAATTTTTACTGAATTCTATCAAATTTTTTTTCTACTGTGTAGCATTACTCGGTGATGAAAGGTGAACTTACCTGCAATGTTCCTACCAAGAGTACTGGCTTCAAAGAATCATACATTCCAAAGTATAAACCACGGTAGACAATGATTCCAACACAAGAAATGTTGAAGCCACGGTAGAGGCCAACAAAACCATCCGATTGGAGAGTCTTCCTGTAGACATCAACCAAACCATTGAATTGCCTCTCTCCTCCCTTCTTTCCAGCCTTGGCATCATTGGTAAGGCGGGTTCGAGCATAATCCAATGAATAAACAAAGATCGAGGATGTAGCACCTGCAGCAGCACCAGATGCCACGTTACCTGCAAACCATTTCCAGTAGCCATCCTTGTCTTTCTTGAAGTTAAATAGACTCTTAAAGTAGTCTTTAAATGCGAAGTTCAGGGCCTGGAGGAGAATTAGATATCACAGACCTAATAAATGTTAGATATTTAATAAAAGTCATATATGCCAATTCACCAATTGGAAGAAATGATTCATAACATGATATTAGAGTCTCTATGACTAATTGGTCTAATGCATTATTCACACTTCAAGCTCATCTTGCGTGAGGAGGCTTGTTAGATATATAATAAAAGTCATTTATATAGTTTTTGAGAAATGGTTTATGACAATAATCACACAACAAAGTTCAAGTACAGGAACCAGAGGAATGACAAACCTGTGTTGGGAAGTAACGGATAACATTAACTGTGTTCCCTCTCCACAATGAAAGAAATCCCTCGTCTTTGATTGTTCTGCCAAAACAATCACCAATGCCTTTGTAGGGTTTGGAGAGCCGACCTGCCTTAATCATCTCATCTTGGTTTTGAATCAGAAGCTTTACACGCTCAATAGGAGCAGTTGCAGTCTTGGACACTGCAGCAGAAACTCCACCCAAGAGAAAATCAGTGGCAAAGCTTGCAAAGCCTTTCTCTGATGGGGCTGAGACAAACACAGGTGAAGCAGCTGAACCTACAGAATAATGCAGATCACTTGTAGGTTTCCAAGCAGGCATGACAGGACACTGCAACCCTGTATTTGAATATTTTTCGAGTGAAAACTGTTGCGGATACACAGCTAGCCTTTTCAAGCCTCCATAACAAGTTGCAGCATGTGGGGAAAGGCTGGATCTCAAATGAAGCTGGCCAGCAAACTTTTGCACGATTGTTGGGTGCTGGTTCCTATCAGCCATCACTGCTTAGAATCTATAAAATGCACCAATATAAATTATGTTCAGCTATTTATGGACTTAAATGAAACCCAGATCTAAGACATTTGAGAGTTCAAGAGTAACAATGAATTCCAAATAACATTTAAGTAGCTAATTGACAGCTTCTGTTCATTTCTAATTGGAAAAGGAAAAAGAAGAAAAAAAGAGTATGAAGTAAATAAGGACAAACGAAGAGTTCTCAAATCTCAGTACATTCATCAGATCCTTCCAACAATGTGACTGGATATTCCAAGCATTGTTTTATACGTATTAAACATGCAGTCGAGTTCAACTTCTCTACTCATAAGCAACCAATTGTTAATCTGGTCAAATTTTTTACCAGAAATTTGACCAGATAAGATAAGTCAGCCACCTAATTTGACGATAAAGTAATTAAATCCTGCGACCTTGGAACAGATTTGGTTTGCTTAATTTTCAAATGCTGATGTCATTCTGGAAAAAGACATTCACAGTTTAATATAGTTGACTCTGGTTAAATTGAAGTTTTTATAATTATAATTTATACTTATTTTTAATTTAATTTTTTTATTATTTTTAAATCAGTCGTTATATTTATAAAAAATTTAATTTTAGTGTCATATAATTATAATATCGTCAATTAACTAATAAAATAAATATATATTTATATAATAAGAATTTCTTTATATACTTATTTTTTTATAAAATATCAAATAAGATATTTATTCATTCTAATAAGAATTTATTTTTTCTTAATAAACATTCTTTTGTCTAATAAATGTCGTTCTTCTATATACTCTTTTTTCTTTATAAGATGCTTAGTAAAAATTAAATTAATGATATTAAAACAATGTTATTAAGTCTTACCAGGAAAAATTTATCAGAATAACTAAATGCTCTCGTTGATTCTGTCATTCAGTGCATCATATCTACTTCCCCAAAATAAGAATGTGGTTTACTATTAATCAATACTTAAAACGTGGTTATCGATTTCTCACGTCTCACCAACCCTTTCTATTTCTTAGGAAATTAACAAAAGATAAAAAGTTATAAAGAAAGGAAACCAGAAATAGGTTTGAAGTCGGTCAAATAAGCCGCTGGTTCTAATTTTGCAGATCAAGATTCATAATGTATGATAAATGCTTTTAACATGATTATAAAATTATGAAAACAATGTCTTATTATAACTCAAATGTTTTGAGAGCTGAAAAGTAGAAATTTTCATAAGGAAAATATATTTTATACAATTCAGATAGACAACTTTAAAATAACTCAGATAAGTAATAAATGTCTTTAAAATAATAGTAATTACTATTGCTTTGTAATATTTTTCTCCTATTACACATAATAAATAAAAATTAAATTCACCACATAAGTACTAATTGCCTCATTAATCATCATATAATAATTTTTATGTAAAAAATAAATTCTAATTTCAAATCAATAAAAAAATTATTACATAAATAATTAAAATTACCATTTATCTTAAAATACATTTACTATTTATTTAAGTTGTCTTAAAATTCTCAATTTTGAATTTTACAAATATCATGACTGTCTTCATAACGTTTCCGTGGCTTATACGTAAAAAGAATGCATCCACAAACGCAAGACCTTGACCGGTCCAAAACTTATACTTTGACAAAAAATATGATAAAGTAAAATAATAATAAAGAGAAGGAACATAGATATAGAATCTGTTTGGCACGTTATATTAGATATGATAAAATAAATTAATATAATATATTATAATATTATTAGTTATTTAATATAAGAACAATGCTATATTGGACGAAATTGATTTCGTGAAAAATTTACGAATGAAGTGGACAACTATCTAGCCACTCAAAACGTGTAAACAAATGAAATAAAAAAAATAAAACACTCCTCCAACACATTAAACGCAAGTGCAGTAATATTGGTGGATGCTATTTCGTAAGTTGTTTTACGAATTCAAGTTCGTGTGAAATAGCATTTTTGTTAATATAAATATTATATTGTATAAACTTATTCAACTTGATAAACTTTTTTTTCTTCTCCCTGAGTTTGCACCATTTTTTATCCAAATAATTTACGGTTGCAAAGCCAAAAAAATAAATCATGCATGCGGTATGTGGCTACGTAATGTAACACAATTACAATTACATTGGCGATATACAAGTTAAAACCACAGCAACGATGACCAATAAAAGCTCAAGTGCCTTAGAGCAACATCCATCCATTTCTGCATCACAGACAAAATCCCACATACCAATATATAATTACCAAAATGAGGTGAAGAGCGCAACTAGTAGGGCAAAACATTTCTTCACATTCCAAAATGAACTTACGCTTCTATGCTCAATTTCTAATGTCTTGGCACTGCAAAAGGTTAAAAAAAATGATAATATTATACTTTGTTCTTAAAAATGATGGCGACAATTCAAAGGGTAAATGTCTAGTGAACTCATTTCTCAACTATATGGCTTACAAATAAATATATCATTCATTTTCAAGGTCAACGCAATTCTATATATATAAGCTACTAAGTTGCTCTAGCTGTTTTAACAAATTATGAAACATAGTAAACAAAAGGGTTTCATTTCATACATTACTTAAGCAATGATGACCGATCCTTTCTGAGCAGGAGCTACTGCTGTCTGCCCAAGTTGATATGTTCCCTCCCTTGCGGCCTGTTGATTCCAAGAGAGGCAGGGTCTAAGGACATCTCAGACCTACTGAAATCAGCCTCGTGCTCTTTCTGCTTCAGTTTCAAGATCATGCGCTCATTTTCCAATTTCATCCTCTCATTCTCCAACCTCAGCCTCTCCAGCTCCCTGTCCTTCTTGCTGCAGTATCTTAACCACTTAAACCGCTGTTTCTCAAGTTCAAGAGATTGTGCTTGGTAGCTGACTTTTTGCTCTTGAAGCTGCAACATCTGGATCTTAATCCACTCTCTTCGTTCCCATGATGACTTTGTGGGGTCTTGAAAAATCCTTGCCATTTCAACTTCAAATTTATCCATTGCAACAGATTGTGGCCAAAAATGGCCATCTTCGTCACTTAATTTCTTTCTACCACAGAACTCCTCCATCCTCTCTCCATCCCCACGTGCATTAATATTACCTTCATTATCCAACTCATCATCCTCGCTTTCGTTGTTATCCTCAGCTTCCTCCTCTGAGCTATTATTATCTCTAAAGTCCCTCCCATGTTTCAGAGAATAACCCTGTAAATCAAGATCATGGCAATTTGGTATCCTTTGCCCGTTATGGTAAGCACACATCTCCTTATAAAACAAGTGTTTTGAGCTCAATATCTTTCTAACATCATCCTTCGCCTTAGCTGACAGGTTAGGCATTGAATCCATCAATGCAGGATTCTCAACCACTTGGCAACAAGTTCCCCTTCCAAGCATATCATTTAGCCTCTTGTACCTCTTATTTAAATCATTAAACTTGTCCTCACACTGCTGTGGCGACACATGGCAACCCTTTCCTATCATTATCTTGGAGACGGTTTTCCACTTGCCCTTCTTTTGTAAAACCCCAGATTTCCTTTTATGACCATCAATGCCATCAATGGTACCATCATCCCCCACACAACTCACCACTGCTATAAGGAGCCTAACCACATTGTCTGTCCACTTCATTCGATGCCAAGGAGACCCCTTTTTGCTCTTCCCGCCGCCATCAAAGTTCTGGCAATTCCCATCTTCCGCATAACTCGGCTCATCATCTTCACTCAAATCATTACTATTGGCAGGATTAGAAGGAGCAATCCCCTTTCCTTTACCAAAATTCAACACCGCATTCGAACCTTTCACTTCCATTAGGCCAATTGGGTGATCATTTTCCAGATCACTCATAATATTCATGTGCTGCTGACTTGTTACTGATGGATGACCCAACTGGGATTGTTGGTGCCTATGAAATGGCGATTCGAGGTCCAAAATCGCCCCACTTGGACTGGTCAAAAAACTGCCTCCCAAACCTGAATTATTCATTCTAGGAACACAATCCCCAAACCCTAATTCTCAAATTTGGGATGCTAATAGAAGGCAGGCTAGAACAGAAACTGAAATTTGAATTGGTTTGTGATCAGAACAGTATTTATTAGCAGTTGACTAAGCTTGACAACACCAGAGAACTGAAAAGCCAAATCTTTTCTTCATATATAATCTCAGAAACCAAAAAAAAAAGCACAGAATCTTGAAATAGGTAATAACCGAACACATTAACTAGCTTGGTCTTTGGGATTTGCGAACTGAACACTACTACATAAGAACATATACCCTCGAGTTAAAATCGAAACCTCCAACATAAAGCATGAATATTCATTCGGATAAGTGATAACCAAAACTTGAGAGACAACATCTGAGATAAATTACAGATCTCGTTTGAGATTACCTGATGATGACCAACGATCAGTAGCACAGTAAACACCAAAAAGTAGCAGGAATAGAGATAGTGACAGAGAGATGGGGGCGTTTCCTCTGTTTTGTAGGGGGGACCAAGTTAATGGCCTAGTCCCATTCCCACAGACCTGTCGGAGTTTTTTTACTTTCCCTAACTTTGAAAATTGAAATATTGGAGAATTCTATCTTGGCCAAGTGATTGTGTAATAAAAGTAATAATATGATTGATATTATTATTTTAATATTATTATATTAATATTTGGTGGTTTATCTAGTACCACCCTTCTATGTTGATCCAAATCAGTTGGATAAATATGCATATTATTTCCATCTCAGCTTCCAACCTGTTATAATATGTTTTAACTTTTTAATCCTTAAAATAATTTAATTTCTCTCAAAGCAAAAAAAAAAAAAAAGACCTTAAGGGTTATTGTGAAAGTTTTAAACACCAACCAGCCCTTTCAAACTTAATACATGTTACCCAGAAAAAAACTATAAAAAAAAAAAACTCAACCCTAATTCGTAGTCTAGTTCACCATCGAAGGAGAAGGAGAAATTCCCGCCGCCGCTGAGTTCACCGGTGGCAGCCGCTGGACCTGCCGGCTCGCCGCCGCTCGCGTTCCTTCTTCGTTTTCTCTGCTTGATATTGAGATAGTCTTCGTCTTTCTGTTGTATGTGCCTTTCTCCAATAATGAGAGCTTTAAAAAACATAATGAAACCTTATCCATGATTTTGGTGAATGGAGTTTTTATATTAAAGCTGCTGCTTTTGGGTTAATAAATTTTTGGGATCATCTTGAAGTTAAGATGCAAATAATAAACATAATGAAGCTGCTTCTTTCTGTCATCTTGAAGTTGGTTGTTACCCGTGCATTGCCGCTGTTTATGAGTTGTAAACCTTGATATGAATGTTGCTCTATTTCTTTATGTGTTTATAGTAGAGCTTTTTTTTGTGGTGTTAATTTTTGTCCTTAGTCTGCTGTTGGCCTCATGGCATTTAATGCTGCATTTTACCTGTTTGATGATATGCCAACAAGAGAGTCTCATAAATTTCATGTTTCATTTTACTTGTTTGATGATATGCCAATAAGGGAGTCTGGTGAATTTTAATAGGTTTAATTGCTCTATTGTCAATCCTAATAGGTTCATAATTATCAATGATAATAAGCCACCCTTTCCTTTAGGACCTTCCCACTAAATTCTCCAGCTTCATGAAGTGTATCTTCTCCTGCTATGCTTAAGTGTGAGGTTTCATATAAATCTATCATTTTCTTGATATTTTCACCTAGTTTTGGGTTGAACTTTCCCTCTTTGTCTGTGAACTTGTCAAACACCTCTGTGATGTTCAAAGAGGGAACATACAGAATTAGTTCAAGGTGTATATTAGTTAATCATTCCTTTCAAGTACTAAGAAAATGAAGATTATTAGCAAAGACACTAGTAAATCACATAGGATCAAAATGAGTAGAATTAATCTCAAGAAACTCATGTGAATCACCCTCTTTCATTATGGTTAGTCATGTTTTTCTTTTGTAGCTCAAGATTTCTCTCCTTTATGACAAGCTTCCAAAATATGAATCATTTTTGCTTTGTAAAGGGGTTTGTTGACCATCAAAAGAAATTTACTTAAGAGCAACTTAACCAAACACCTGTGAACCCTCAACCATCCTTCCAAATCTCTTACGTACCTTATCACTTATATTTTTCCACTACTTCACAAGCTTCATATTCCCAACCTTACCATGCGATTTAATTGATCTACCACCCTATACTCACTTTGCTTAGTAAACTTCAAGAATTCACAAGCTTCTTCATCATATTTGTACTCCTTTGATTTTGTCAACCCTTCCTTTTCTTTCACCTCATTTCCAATGGAAGTCTCTCCTATCCTGCTTCTTCCTTTGCGATTCTTCTTTTCTTTTTCTTCTTGCTCCTTTCGCAGCTCCTCAGGAGTGTAAATACGATCACTTTGTGTCATTTTCCCGATCCTGGATATATTAGTGACAATAGAAATCGAACAAGATGAAACTTTTGATTGATCGTTCAGGGGATTGCTTCCAAGGACCTGCGCATTATAGCTCGACGGTACTACTTTGGTGTCCTTGAATAGAAAAGGATTGGGAACTTGAATGGTAATGGGCTTTGGGCTACATGGAGGTTGCAAAGGCGCAACCGTAGTGTAATAGAAAGCTAACGGCTTGATAACTTGATGTGTAATGGAAGGGACCTGAGAATTTTCAACTTCCTAACCTTCTTGAGGTTAGGGAATGACATACTCATCAACCATGTTTATACTACCCTCATCACATAGATGACCTATTTGCACCTGTTGCATGTCCATTAGATTCTGGAAGATTTGCCTAAATTTGCCACATTCTTCAATAAAATGCCTCATATTCCCATGAAGATTACACATTATTTCATCATCATTGCCCCTTTTCTCTTCAACATGAGCTTGTATCATCTTAAATTTACAGAGTTCTTTAAAAATAACTTTCATGTTAGTTTTGACATCTGCCGCTCGTCTTACGAGCTATTGGGCAAAGAACTTCTCTATAGCATTAACTCTAGGATTTCCATGATTTAGTAAAGGATTGTGACACACACTAGGAGTATTTGGCTTGAAATTCAACCACTTTGCATCGATTAGGTCTTGCACTCTAAACTTTAGCGCTTTGTAATTCTCTGTGGAATGGCCTATGATCCCCGCATGGTAATCACACTTAACATTTAGTTCAAATCCTTTTGGGTATGGGGGTTCCACTGGCTTCATCGAGCAAGGAGCCATGAGAGAATTACAAATAAGCTGGGGTAGTAACTCGGTGTAGGTCATATGGATTGGGTCAAAATCGACATACTTCCTTTCTTGGTTATTTGGTGGTCTTCTTTGGTTTGTGCTTGGGTTTTGTGTCCATGGTTAAGTTGGTTGAGGCGATAAAGTAGGGGGTGTTTAGTGTTGAGTGGGCAATGGCTTATAGTAAGGCATTATTGGTTGGTGAGGTTGGGGATATGGAGCTGGTGAAGCAGTGGGAAAATATGAGTGGTACAGTATGTAAGGGGTTTGGAAGGATGGTTGAGGGTTCACAGGTGTTTGGTTAAGTTGCCCTTGAGTAAATTTCTTCTAATCAAACATCACGGCATGGACCTCTCCTTCATTTTTCTTTACCATCGGGAATTTCTTTACATTGGTTGCCCCGACTGAACTATCAATAATTTTTCTACTTCTTATTCCGCTTTCAACCATTTCTCTGATGATAACAATATCTAAGAAGTTTGAAGACACACTCTCAATCATTCGGTCATAGAAGGGAGACTGAAGGGTGAATGAACATAGCCACCATTTCCTTTTTTGACAGCGAGGGTTCCACCTAAGTGACTGTTTCTCTCTATCTCTGAACATACTCCTTAAAAGTCTCAACATCTTTTTTTGTCATATTTTGCAATTGCAATATGTCAGGAGCCATGTCGAGATTATACTTGTATTGCCTTAAGAAAGCGTAAGTTAGATCCTTGAATCTCTGTATATGGGTAGGCTCAAGATGCGTGTACCAATTCGAAGTTACCTCAATTAAACTGTCTTGGAAGAAATAGATTAACAGCTTGTCGTCGTGAGCCTGTGAAGCCATCTTGCGAATATACATCGTCAAATAATTCTTTGGGCAAGTAGTTCCATTATATTTATCAAAATCAGGGACATGACAAAGCTCATTAGCATACCTGAGACTATAACTATCTACTCCTTCAATGGCTCGTAATGTTTCTTCTAGAATTTTCAGCTACTTTTTGGACTGAGGATTTTCAACAAAAGAACTCAATGGATACTGTGACATGAAAGTGGGGACAAAATGTTGCATCAGTGAGGTTCCACTAGTACCAAGGTAATGGCCTTGTGGTTGAGTATTGCTCAATAGGTTTGAAGCAAGTTTTATCAATGGCATGTTGCCATTATGGGGATTGGTAGCCTGTGGTGGTACAAAGCCGGAAAGGAGACCATATGGTGGGATAAAAAAAAGGAAAGTGTTGTGTGGGTCGGGTTTCACTGGCATTTGACCTAGTGACTTGGGTTTGGTTAATGTTTAGTGGGTTTGAAGTTGGTGTCACTGTTGGCATGCTATTATCTAGGGGATTGGTAGCTAATGATTACATAGCCGGGAGGGAAGTCATATGGTGGGAATGGTGGCACCTGAGTTTCTTGAGAACTGGTGATTGAGGGTTGAGTGGTGTTGTTTGGGTAAATGGTGAGTGGCATCATAACTCCTTGGGGATTAAAGCCTTGAAATTACAGAGGAATTGGAGTGAAACCAGGCGTGTGAAGAGGTGTGGTCGGATGTCCTTCGTTCACAACTGAGGGGTTCCCATCTGTGCTGTTTCTATTTTCTATGGATTGTAACATCTTCATCATGTTAGACAATTGTTCTTTGAGCTAGTTCACTTCATCCTTCAGCTCTTGAGTCTATTTCATTTCATCCATGATCCTAGCCTAAGAACGAGTCCTGTAAGGGTGTTGCGAAAGTTGCTTTCCCACTATATTGTCTACTTTTCTACTTGAGAAAACATGATGTGAATTTGCAATTATCAATACTGACCAAAACAAAATTGGCAACATGCATGTATGCGAAGTATAAACTATTTATGTAGATGAATCTTTTTTTTAAAAAAAAAAAATTCTAGGAATGTCATGAAAATGCAAGATAATGTATTTTTTTTTTTTTTTTTTTTGAGCTGATTTTTTTTTTAAAAAAAAGAATGCAAGAATGAATGACATGAGAGATAGATAGATAAAGAATAAGTACGCTCCCTTCGTGTCCTAGTTAGGCGGAACCTAAGGGTTGGATCCCTTTAAGGTCATGACTCTAATTTTGGCACCATTATATTCAATCTATCAATGCAAGGTTTTTGAGGACAGATTTAAAATTTTAAAAAGTCTTGGTCCCCAGATTGTCCCTGTCTTGAAAGACAAGAACCTAACTCATAAATTAATCACAAATAGGGATAAATCTTCTTAATGTGACTAATTCATGATACTGATAACAAACTGAGTGGTGTGTCAACAAATTTCAAGTGAGCATAAGGCCCCTCAATAACAAAAGTCGAGACTCCTCCTACTCCTTGGGTTCGCATAAACTCAGGTATAAAGCCCAAAAAGTGTGTGATGTAAGTGATAATGATGTGTGTGATGGAGCATACAAATTTGTATAAAATTTTAAAAAGATAAAATTACCCCCTAACCTGCAAAATTAATAGTCAAATAGAACATACAGTCAACCAACAATTATCTACCCTAGGGTTTCAACAGCCAAACACGAAATATTTGAACCATAAAATATATACAAGTAGATCATGTGCATCAAAGTTAACACAGGATAACACCATTAAAAATTTACATAAAAGTACTAGATGAAAAAAAGAGATCTATTTACAAGAAAACAAAGACAAAAAGGAGTAAAACAAATAAATAGAGATTATTAATAATTTGCACAACTAACAACAATAGGTCTAATTTTCCAAGTTTCGCTAGTTGTCGCCACCAAGATCGAGACAAGACGACTGAAAATAAGATTTTGAAAATAAAGGAGTCGCCACCAATGTTTATTTAAATTGGAAAAACATTAAAAAAATCTTATAATTAGAAGAATTAGTCTTTTAGAAAATGAGTTTGGATTCGACAATCGATTACAGATAAGGAAGGTGTTAGCGCCTTACACTTTCCATTCTAGGAACGATACGTTAAGTTAGTTGTGCAAATTTTAATAATCGCAAATATATTTATTTTACCTTTTTTAAAAACATTGTAAGTATTTATAAAACAAAAAGAAACAACTAAATTATGAAAATTAATTTTGGTTGACATAAATGAATTTTTACTCTTATGTATCTCCTGGTATAATGAGGAACTCAATCACGTTGTTCTTTAAAAAATATTTGTTGGTTGGTTTGTTTTAATTATAAAAAATTGCCTTTTTTTTATTAATTTTTTAAAATTTGAATTAAGAAGTCATCGAGACTCAGTTAATTCAATTAATTCTTGAAAGGTGAAGTTCGACGTCATGCTTGAGACATTATCCGTAAACGGTTATAATTCAAATAACATTTAAAAAAAAAATTCAAATTTTCATATCAACAAATTGTCATAACTCATTTAATTTTCAGTGCAACATTTGATTGTCAATTAAAATACACACCAATAATACATAAACATGCCATGTAGCTCGAATTGATAGAAAAATAGGAATAAACTTTATCATGTTAATTCAAATTCAATTTAATTCTCAAGAATCCAAAGTCACGTCATAATTATACTAAGACCAAGCTAATATCAAAATGCATTCAACATCACAACATATCACTGGAATATCGTAGCATATAAAATCAACTTCACCAGCATCTAATTCAACATAAACTTGAATAATCATATAATATATAAAAAAAGGTACATGCCTTCAAATCATATCATGAGTCACTCTGACATAGTAATGCATGTCTAAAACGTTGTGATGTGGCAAAGACGTGCTCTCAATAAATGCCATGTGGCATGTTATACTACAAGTTAAATAAAAAGTATATATGTGTTGCCACATTGAAAAAATTATGTCATGCTGGAAAAAAATGTTGTCACGTATGAGAACAAAAACACTTCCTAACCAGTTTGTAATTAAAATTAAAAATTATAAAAGTTGACAAACATATTTTGTACGTGTAATTGTCATATTCATTTATGGGTTTTCCTTATACAAAATAAGGATTTATCACATGCATATTTCATAAAATAGGAAAAAATTACAAAAACAAATAGATGAACCATTATTTTTAGATTTTCACACAGATGAACCATCATCATTACTAAGCTCATTCCATTTAGCTCGTGGTTTTGGGGCTGAATAAAATGCTCTAAAAATTGGGGCTTTTGCCTGAAGTACCATGTCTCAGGCAATAGAAGAAATTAAAAAAAAAAAACTAGAAAAACTCATTTTGAAAGCAATATCAAAGCAATACCATATAAAAGCAATACCATGTCTCAGCCTATAGAACACAATATTAGAAACCTAGAAATCTGTTATTCCTCTTAGGCAAGGTGGGGTGGTGGCGCAGTGGAAATCTGGCAATGATGCTAGGTCACAGGGGTGCAGCTCAGGTGGCTGCGTGAAGGCAACTCGGGATACAAGGACTGTATGGTTGTTGAGACAGCGAGGTAGCGTGGCTCTGGCAAGGTTGAATAGCCGTTCGTGGTGGTTTGGGGTAAAGATGTTGATCTGTCACTTAGGTCGCTGGCCGCTGCAAGGAGCAATGCTCTAGGGATGAGGAGACCTACCAGTGGTCGATCTTCCTTTACAGTCTGACTGAGGTTCTACGGGAAATCTTCACCAATATGGTAACTTTTTCTTAGTTGCTAATTGCTAATATCAAATTATGCATGTATACTTTGCTTGATTAGTGATTCTAACTGATTAGCTGTCAACTAGCATGTTTCAAAGCCTATCCTTGATTAACTCAACAATTGGAGTGGAAAAGTATCAATCAAATTATGCATTTATACTTCACATGATTGGTGTGCTTCTAAATGATTAATTTTAAAGTGGCATTTACCTATTTTCTTGGTAATCTTTCTTTTCTATATTATATTGATTAATTTTGTTGTCAGTCACAATCTTTTACTAAACTGTAAAATTAGTTGAATTTCAATTAACCATAATTGATTGTTACACATGGCTGACACAAATTTCCATGATTAATGTAGTGATTTGATTTGCTCGCAATTTTCATTTAAATATGTCAAATAATTACCATGTGTTAATTTTGTTCCGAATCACAGACCTTTCCTTACATGTGACATATAAGTGTATTTATTTGATTAGCTTTCAAGTCATTTTAAATGGGTCAAATAATTATGACGTGTTAATTTAGTTGTCAATCACAAACATTTCCTAATTGACTTTCCTATTATCTTTCAGTCACATTCGTTTTACTAATTGATTTCCATTCTGCTTGGCGTTCGTCTGACCTTTTCCTCCATTATTCAGGTATGCTTCATGTTGCTTCAAATAATGTTCTAATAGTCTAATTGAATTCTTTGCATTTTTTAGTGATAGTCGTGGATAGCTGTGAGTGCTACTTGAAATTTGTTCGTAAGGTTCCTTTTGCAGAGAAACATTGGGACTAGCAACTTCTGTCTATTATCTTTGTTCAATCATATCAGATTCCCAGGTCCAGGTAAATGGCCTTCTTTGATCACTTTAAGTGGTAGTGATATTATGATCACTTTTTTTGTTATTATGAATGATAAATGAATGTGAAATCTGTTTCCTGGTGTGGTGTCAATATAGGAGAGGTAAAAGATTGCTTCCTGCTTCCTACTTCTGGTTTAGTATGTGAAATCTGCTTCCTGCTTCTTGCTTCCTGGTGTGGTTTCCAAGGAGGTAGAAGACTGCCTTCTAAAATTTGTCTAAATATTTGTCTCTACATTGTTGTTATTTATGTCATATAGCTTCTATTGCCAATGTCATATACCTTGGTTGCTTCATGACTTTTACGTTTGTCAAAAATTGATGCTTGGTGAATTGGTGTATTGGTAAGCAATGAAAGTAGCCAGGATTCAAGTTGTTGCGCTAGGTTTTTGTTTTATATATTATCAAAATTCATATATTTCAGGATCTACTTGAGATTATTTGTTACTGAGATTTCAATCTCAATGGCAGAATGACGAAAACTTCAGCCTTTATAGCCAATTCTTGAAGGAAAATTACAGTTCTGGAGCTTCCACCATTGCAGTTCCCAACTTATACATACTTACACATTTTTAGTATCGCTGCCATCCATTTACTATGTCAAGAATATATTTCTTTGGTAATTGAATAGGTTTTCCTTTCTATGTCTTGTAAAAAAGGTTTCTAGAATTAGCATCTAATTATTGGAATGAAGATATACTCATAACTCTTATGGATTTGGGTCTTTCATGTTCAGAAAATGTTCAAGCAGCACAGAAGTATATCATTGGCTTTGATTATTGAAGCATTGCGGTTGCAGTTGCAAATGGAAAGCCAGAAGTGGCTTCATGAAAAATTTGAGGTACTCTATTAGCACTTAAGCACTTTGTCTACCATGTAATCCTGAGGTGGAAGTGTTTTGTTTATTTTTCCCCTTTTTCTATTAGGAAGATGACCACTGGGAAGTTTTTTGGTAAATAGTCATGTTTGTACTTGGTTGTGGACTTCTATAGTTTTCTACTGATGTAAATAGTCATGTTTCTATTTTAAGTGATTTGGACTTTTTGGTAAAAATATCTTAATTTTATCCTCGAAGTGTGATTGTTTTAATTTTTTATGAAAGTAAGCTGTTCCTATTTGTAAAACTCAGACAATATGATAAAGTGCCTTTTCAAACATGTTACTGCAAGTTCCCAAATTGCATATCTTCATCTGACTTAAACTTAAATCTTATGTCCAACTGGTTTAATGCATTCTGTGTTTATACTTTATACCTTGATTTCGCTCATGAAAGTGCTAGAGCTCAAATGATAAAAGAACATGCAATGGACCTTAACTCTGTTACTTGTATGCTTTGAAAGGAAAATTCATGCAACTTAACAGGTCAAATGTTTGGACTTGACTAGGTGCATGGGCCTTATGTTGTGTTATTTGATGGCAAACATGGTAGATGACACTATACCTTGCTTCAACTGAGGAATCTTCTGCGATGACTTTATTAGCATGAAATGAAAAAAAAAGTCAGAAAATATAAGGTTGATTTCTGTTAACTGCCTGCATGATAGTGGATTCAGGCTTGTACCAAATCCCCATAATGTCATTGGATGCTAAAGTTTCAGGGTGGTTCCTTGGTGAAGTGAGAAGATGTAATGGTGTCTATTGCAGTAAGAAAATGCAAACAAGATTAATAAAAATACATCAAAATAGAGAATAATTTTTGTATGACTACAGAGGAATCAAATTGCTAATATGAACACTTCAGGATATCAGAATGGTGGATTTTTATCCATGAATTTTGTCTCTTCATTAAGACTTCTTTTACATGGGATAGACAATAAAATTATTGGCTTTTCACTTCTTTACAAAGCCACCAATTTAGAACTCATGTGTCAATTGTTGTCCTTTTTCCCGTTTTCTTCCCTCCCACTTAAAGGACTAAAATGAATAGCTCAAACCATAAAACTGAAAGATGACTTTCTGGCAAATGAAGAAGATAAAATAAGTTGATGTAGTAAAATAACTAACAACCTGACCTGTTTTGTGACTTTTGAGGACATCCCCAGTGTTGTCAGCGTTATGTTCACTTTCTACATATGGTCACGAGATGTCAAAATGACTAGGTTGCTTACTTGCTCTACCAGCCAAACTGCATTCATTTTACAAAATTCTAAAAATAAAACCTCCCTAACAGAAAGTATAAGAGTTCCCAAACTGCAAGTTCCCAAATTGCAAATATTCATCTCAGTGATGTATAGAGCTAATTTGTGTCTGATGTCAAATTTGAGCTCATGTTATGTAGAAGTGTTGTTTTTTTTTTGCACTCCCAGTCCTTACCACAAATTTTTTGTTTTTGTGAAGGAAGTTATAATGAGTACAATTACTTGGCTTTCTATTATTGCTCATAGCAACAATGACAAGAATCCATTGGAGAAATTGATCTTTTTATCTGATATCATGACTGAACACTTGCTAACTTACGAAATGAGTTATCATAGGTACTGTAGACATCTCAATGTATTCAGACTAACAAGAAAACTGCATAAGATCATGTTTATGGTGTTAGGCAAAATGTTGCGTATTGTGACTTTGTTCAGAATTTGTTATATATGGTCACTGTCACGCAATGTACTTCATCTTTTGCAGCTTGTATTCAATGAGAAGAAGCTATAGAAACAGATTCATGTCATAAAGAAGATAATATGATATGGAAGGTATAACTCTACAACACAAGCATCATTAGCAGATGCATTAAAAGCTTCTACATCTATAGGAATTGCTTGATTTTGAGACTTGGAGACTATTTCCTTTGGGCTACAATTCCAACCAAAATAGGATTGAATTAGAAATACCATAGAGATTGGAGGCCAAAAATTCTTAATTTACTTAGGGCCATGTATATGTAGATTATTACTTCTTTTAATTATTTAATATAATCCAATTTTTTAATTGTTACTATTTATAATTTGGTCATGCAATTACTATATAATAATTTTAAATAATTAATTTTAATTATTTAATAAAATCAATTTTAAAACTCTTCTCATATAATTGATAACAAATTCTTTTTTTGAGTTAAAATTTATTACATCCAGTTTTTTTTTTTTTTCAAAAAATAAGAATCAGATTTAGTTATTTCATAAATATGACAACAAATTTTAATAATAGTCATTAATAACTATTAACATATTAAAAAATCCATGTCAATTAGCCATTTATATTTAAGAACTTCATCATAAAATACTCACTTTCTAAAATTATTTAATTAGGCAAACCAATTTATACAACTTTCATTTTACAACTAATATGATTGAACTATGTTGTTAGAATACTTTTGTTATACTGAAATTTAGAGGTATTTTTGGATGTGAAATATATTATTAATAGTGTGTAATCAATTTATATAAATATATTTTTATTTTAATAATTCACTATTATGATATATGATTTTGAATATAAAAAAAGTCAACTACCAGACTACCTATAGCATGGAAAAAATTTGTATTTTTAATAAAATTAGTTTTCTTATTACTAAGTTAATCATTATATTAATACTAAAGATTTTATTTTACATTCACGCTGTTTACTATTTCAACTTCGTAACAGTACACTTACATTTAAGGATAGTTATGTTTAAAACTTTGAGTTCAGGCATAGAAATGAATGTGTTTACTTTTATGCTTCAATGTTTTAGTCAAATTTAATATCTTTATGCAGAGTATTTACTTATGTACTTAGGTTTCATAAATTTTTTCACTAATATTCTATATGGTTTTTAATTTAAAATTACAAAAACCTGAATAAGAATTAATTAAATTTAATTTTATTCTTTCTATATTATTTTTACTTTAAAAATGATCCCGTGCATCGCAAATACTAAATATTACAATTTCTCAAATAAGTAAAAATAATAATTAAAATACATTATATGATTTAAAATCTTCTTCCATCTCTCAAAAAGATAAATATCTTGACATTTTTTCAATATAACACTGATATATCTATATACGTATATGTGTCGATGATACATAATCAAATACTAAAAAACAAGTTAGAATGTTGATATAAACTCTTTAAAAAAATAATAATATTAAAAATACATAGACAAAGAAAGAACAAAAATGCAAATGAAATGAAAAAAAAAGAAAAATAAAGAAAAAATTAAACTAACAGAAAATAAAAGTTTACATAAATATTTTCTTTTTTGGTTTTATTAGATTTTATCACACATTTTAGTTTTAATACTATACTTACTTAAGGTACATGAACTTCTTTTTCTAAGTGTATTTTTGTCACACATTTTATAAATATTTTTTAAACATATAAGTTCTTTTATGATATTATATATTTAAATTCTTTAATATTTATATTAGAATGAAATTTTTCATGAAAATATTATGTATTTTAAAACTAAACTTATAAATGTTTTTTTCTTTATGAATAATATATTTTATTTAATAAAATTATTTTTAATTAAATTATATTTATTTTTATCATTTAATTCTTAAATTTATTCATGCATTGAACGAGTGCAAAATCTAGTGTACAGTAAGAGAATTTACCTTTTAGCAATAAAAGAAATCAGAAACTTCTATTTAATTAATCCGCACACACCTCTTATTTTTTACTAATCTCCACCTCTAACTCTATCTCTTCACATGACAAGTTCTCTTCATGTATGTAATTGTGTGTAATTATCTCTTTGTGAATGGGTGAAAGTTTTGTTTATTAGCTTATTAAATCTCAATTGTTATGTAAATATCAATCCAATAATTTATAAAAAAAAAATCTCAACAAAATTAGCCTCCTAAATTATTCCATGATTTATTTTAAGAAAATCGAATCATGGTCTCATTTAAAACACATTCCCCCTTTTCTCATTTTATTGAACTATCACAATTTTTTATTTTGAGTCTTTCTTTTTAAATCTTGAATTTTTTTTAAGAATATCAAATCACGATTTCTCACTAAAAACACTTCCTTCAATTATTTAAAAAAAAAAACAAATCTTGATTTCTTATTAAAAGCATATCCCTTATTTTTCAAGAATATCAAATCATGATTTTTCATTAAAAGCATATCTTTCAATTATTTTTTTAAGAAAATCAAATCATGATTTTTATTAAAAACATATCCTTATTTTTCAATAATATCAAATCATGATTTTTCATTAAAAGCATATCCTTCAATTATTTTTTTAAGAAAATCAAATCATGATTTCTTATTAAAAGTATATCCCTATTTTTCAAGAATATCAAATCATGATTTCTCATTAAAAGTATAACTTTTAATTATTTTTTAAGAAAATCAAATCATAATTTCTTATTAGAAGCATATTCTTATTTATTTTCTTTCTTTTTTCTGGTACAAATAATAAGAAAAAGTAGTGATTTAAATAAGATGGAAGTAAATAAAATCTTAAAAAATATTATGTATTCAAAATATTGTAATTAAATATCATTTAATACAAAATTATTAGTCTTTAATTAAGCAATAAAAAAAAAAATTTGTAGATAAAATTGGGTATTAACAACTTACCAAAGCCATTATTACAGCTTTTCTCATGAGTATGACCTATTGGGATAAATATTTTCAATAAGAATAGCTTTTGATAAAAGCTCTTATGTCAAAAGCTACTTCTAAATAAGTTATTTTGCGTTTGGATGCACATATACAAAAGAACTTGTTTGAATGATAACTGACATTTGGATGTAACTTCCTAAACGCTTCTATTTGATTAAAATTACTAAAAAGGGCATATATTTGCGTAAAAACAATCCTTGACATATTTTTTTAAAATAAAAAAAATCATTTGACTTTGATCTTATTTTTTTTATGTTTAAAGTATCTTATAAATAAATTTACTTTTAGAATAAGTTTTTATGTGGAAATTAATATCTTTATACATTTTTCTTAAATTTTATTTGGTATCAAAAAATTGTTTGGAAATTTTTTTTAAAGTTGACCGAGAAATAATTTTGAGATAGAATAACCAGTGCTATTTGACTTTGGTCTTTTTTTTTTATGTTTAAGATATCTTATAAATGCATTTATTTTTAGAATAAATATTTCTTTAAAATTATTATCATTATTAATTTTTCTTGAATTTTGTTTGGTACCCAAAAAGTGGCTGGAAATTATTTTTAAAACAAATTTGACCTACAATTAATTTGGAGAATAAGTGCTAACTGATTACTCATGCTAAAAAAATTGTAAAGAAATCAATAATCAACAAATCAATAATGTCATTATTCTTTATGTAATAATTAACAACTTAGAGCATATAAAATGTCATTATCCCATTAATAATAGCATGTTCCTAATGGACTACTAGTTTCTTTTGTAGAGCACTTTGAGCATAGGTTCCTCCCATCTGATAGTGCTCGGGCAAGCCTCATTTTCCTCCCCATCATCATTGTCTTCATAATTCATAGTTTTCATCAAATCCTTGCAATTAACATACCACTGTGGCTTTATAAGGGGCTCCACAACATCATTTCTTCTTGAACATACACCAAGGCGCATCTCATTGTTTTGAGAACCTCTGTACAGGCCCTAAATGACAAGGAAAAACTAAATGTAACAAGAAATATCCCAAAACTGCATGTTCCATCACACACAGATACAAACTCTCAATGTAGATTTAGATAAATACAAATATCATAGCAACAAGCTCTGGCTGAACTACAAAAGGTGATGCCAAAAGTGTATCATATGCAACATAGGCCAGACTCCACATAAATACACAATTGCTTTCCAGCAGAAGTATGTCACGCAACATGCTTGTTGCCTAAGTACCAAAGATTTCATGTGAAACATAATTCTATAGCACCAATACCAAAGATTTCATGTGAAACAAGCGGAGCATTTTTTATTCATAAATATGATAACCCACAAATTTCTTAAAGAGCACAGTGAGCTCCCTGTTTACTCTTTAACAGGATATATTCTTATCTAAATACAAGTAATACACTGTAATAATCTGGAAGTGAGGGCCATATAAATTATGAAAATTTGATGTGATCATTCCCTCCAGATAGGATCAACAGAATGGGTAGAAGATAATAGAGAAATTCTTGCTTCAAATGCAGTTGCTTACTTGAATGCTGACTGTGTAGTAGTTGGACCAGGTTTCCATGCCCGTGCCACTCCACAGCTTGATGAATTGATCAAAAGAGCAACTCAGCAGTTATCACAAAAGTTGAACTTAAAATAACTAGAGTAAGCTCTTTTGCACATAAGCAGTGAAAGCAGATACATGATGACGGCGCCAAGCAACCACTTTTGTTCTAATATTGATTCTTTTGTAGGTCAAAGACCCAGATAACTCATCACAGAGCATCTATGAATCTTGGACTGGCCCTGGTAGTTCTCCTCTAGTAGGCGTATTGCAGTTGTCTACATTTTAATGTTATTAAATCCAATAAAATGTTTTGGGGTAGGGCTGAGAAGAGACTGAGGGAAGACCAAAATCAGCATTGCAAAGTAGAAACATTTAATTTACTTCACTTTTAATTTCAACAAATTAGCCAGTGATCAGTGGGGATTAAACTTTAGAATAGCAGTATGATCTGAGTATCTTTCTATGCTCATAAACTATTTCTCTACATGGAAAGTTTGGAAGGTTAGGAGGTGGAGGATCAGATTATGCAGCTTTTGTGCAGCATGCGGGAAATCTAGTAGCTGACATAGCCTTTGGAGGAGGTAAGAGACAACACTCATTCTTTTAATCATTAAGATGCAGATTTATCAATAATCTCATTTATGCTATACATGTCATTGTTCTGGTGAAGCAAGTAATAATTGAGTCTCATAAACAAAAAGAAAAATAGAAAGAAAGAAAGAAAGAAAGAAGTCAGAATACTTTTAGCAAAATTCAAATTCCAAATGCCAATGACCTCGTAGCTCAATTGGTACTTGCAATTCCAATGTACCAAAAATAAAAATAAAAATTCAAAAAATTAGAGCTAATGACATCAAAATGAATTAGAGCTCTACTTTAGTTTTATATCTTCAGTTTATTTGAAAATTATTAAGAGTGTGATATATGTATATAACTCTTTCTTTTCTTACCACATACATGGTGTTACAAAGGGGAAAATTTTGTTATCATGTTTAACTAAAGAAAAGTAAGCCTTAATTAAATAAATCCCACTATTTAGCGCATGCTTATACCAGGCAAATCAAATGGAGCTCACTTTGTTTAACTTGGTTAAAGGGAATCTATCTCCATTTTCTATTGACTATCTCCAACAACACCAGCATCTCATAAGTAATAACCCTTTTTTCAATCAAGTTCAGATGCAATCAAATAACCCATTTTATGAAGCCCTTCCTGGCTTAGGATTTACATCAAACAGTAGGAGAGCAACAAATCAATCGGACATATTAGAATCCAAATGCAAATTGATAAACAGTACTTGCTAAGTTGCTATACGAAAATTTACCCAATCGATTTTCAAACCCTAGAAAAAAAAAATCTAAAAAAATCATAGACAAGAGAAGACGAAGACAGAACGCGAGCGGCGGCGACCGGTGAACTCAGCGGCAGAAACTTCTCCTCCGCCTTCGATGGGGAACGGCAGATAGAATACGAAATGAGATTGACTAATTTTTTTTTTTTTTTCTGGGTAACATGAGTTAAGTTTGAAAGGAATATTAACTGTTTAAAATTTTGCACAAATAGCATTTGGAACGTAAAAAATATAGAAAGATTTGATTTATAAATTAAATTTTAATTAAATTTTATATTTGAAATGTTAAAAAATAGAAATTATTTGATTTTTAAAATTTTATGAATTTTAGTTTTTTTATTTTAAAAATTTTATTAATTTTGATAAGGTTTATTAAAATTTGATTTGAAATAAATAGATTATTTTATTTTTAATAATTATTTTTAATAATTTTTTATAAAGATTAAAATATAAAATAATAAAATTAAATCAAATTAATTATTATTTTAATAAATTTTAAATATAAAATTTAATTTTTAAATTAATTTAATTTTTTTTAAATAATTAAATACAAAATTTAATTTTAAATTAAATTAAATTAAATTAATTAAATTAAATTATTTTTTTTATTCATCCAAATATGTATTTTTCTCAAAAAAAATTAACATATATTATAAACGGTTGGAAGTTGAGATAGAAATAACATGCATATTTGTCCAATTTTGATTGGACCAACAAGGAAGGGTGGTTGTACGAGAGTTAATCTTTCAAGATGTTTTCTTATGTCTTTTGTGGTTGAGACTAGTATCCACTGAAATAATGTGATGTCGGCCATATCAGGTTAAGGATCTTGCTGCAGGCTTAGTGATTGAATTAGAAAATTTGGATAAAGAATAAAAAAATAAAAAATATATTATATGAAAAAATTATTTTACATAAAAATATTGTATTTAAAAATATTGATGTTGATAATAATATAAATTATAAAATTAAGAAAAATATTTAATAAGAACATATAATTTAATGATAGAATACATTTCATTACAATAAAATTTTTTTTAGTATTGTGTTCAAATTTCAATTATATTTTTGAAGTACTATTTAAATAAATAAATAAGTCCAAGTGGTTCACTTAAGTTTTACCGGTTCAACATGAAAACATGTTGTGATTTTAAATTGGATCGACTCAAGGGCATAATTATGGTCATGGCTACCATGTCACATGTGAAGATATTTTGAATAGAAGATTGATTAAACTTAATGAAAGTTAGGTCAAAATACTTATTATATAAACAAATAAATTAAATAAGATAACAATATAATAAGATAAAAATAATTAAAAATAACAAGAAATAAATTCAAATTAAATTAAATTAAATCTTAAAAGATAAAATATTTGTTCAATCAACATGAACACTACATATAAGTTTAGTGGCAAAGTCAGGCTTTAGAAGTTTGATAAAGCACTAGAATGTCATACAGAGAGAATTAAAGGCAAAAACAACAAAGAGAAAGCAAGTGACCAATAATAATTAGATTTAGAACTAGTAAAGGCATACAAAGAGAACTATTTTTAAATATCAACCCCATGAAAGAGATGATGGAGGGAAAATCAGAGAATTAAAAAATAAATAATATAAGAAATATGCTAGCTAAATTGGAGGAAATTAATAGTTAAAGTAAAAATATAAGTCTCACATCTAAAAAATCTTAGAGTGAGAGTAAAAAAAATAATGAGTACATATGATCAAGGAAAAGGAGGGTTGGGTTGTTATCAAGGAGGAGGGGGATTGAGAGCAAGGAGGACTTTCACTCTTGCAGTTATACTAAATGATAATCTGCATCAATAGAGGATTGAAAAATTCTTGAGAATCTATTAGGTTTACACAACAAGGCCAAAGTGATAATATTATCTCTTTAGGGATATTAAAGCCTTTTAATTTTTTCTTAATAGTACATTTTTTTTTTCAATTTCATGAGCTCCCTCTCATTGAATGTGGTTTCATTAGAGTCGTCAAAATAAGTCAAGTTTGATGGGTTGACCCGAATAATTTGATAAAATAGATAGACTAGACTAATAAAATTTCAATTTGAAATTTACATGATCCAGCCCAAATAGGTTGAGCCCGAATGGACTGGACTACTCTGGCTCGAATACATTACATAAGACTGGGCTAGACTAACAAAATGTCAATCTGAAACTTATATGACTCGATCTACGGTCGAGCCCGAACTGACCGGTCCTACCTGTTTTGATAGCTTTAGGTTTCACCATTGTAGGAGTCAACAATTAATGTGTGTAAAAATATTTTTTAAATATAGATACACAATTCATTGCAATTGACAGTAAAGGGTTGGGAAAAATAAAAATTAAGGATTGATCAGGATTCATATTTGGAACATAGATTAGGATCATCTTCAGTTATTTTTCAACTACAAAAGATCTTAATCATAAAAAGTATTTTTTTATAATAAAATATTAAAAACAACTCATTTATGAAATATCAACCATTGAATCCTAAACTGCACAAGATTCAAGTCTTTTCCCAACTCAGGGGATCCACTTCCTTGGAGCATACTTGTCAAATACCACATTGGTCTTGAATTGAAAAATACCTAGTAGCTGAGTAGAGGACACTAGACTAAAGGTCAGCTCTTGCATAAGAATGTAGAACTTTTTTCATTCCATTTTTATTGGAGGAAGATTACTGCTTGTTAGTATACATTATCATAAAAAGTATTTAAATATATTATTTAAAAAGTACTTATTTAAATAATACTGTCATAAAATTATATTTAAAAATCAAAAGAAGATCATTTAAAGTAATTCATGAATAAGTAAATATTTATCAATCATTAATAGATATGTGAGTCCATCTATTAATAGTTGATAGATATTTACTTGCTCATAAGTTCATCTATCAATAGTTGATAGATACTTACTTATTCATAAATTTTTTTAAAAGGTTTAAATTCTTAAAACCACTTCTCATTTCACTTTTTTCAAAAGCAATGAATTATTAGTTTTAAATTAAGTGGTTTTAGTGCTTTTACTTTTACTTTTACTTTTTTTAAAAGTGTCATTCAAACACACTTAAAAATATATTAAATTACCTACTTTTTTTAAAAAAAAGTGTTTCTTTATAAAAAAAAAGTGTATCCAAACGACAACTATGTCTATGTAATTCTTCTTTTTTTTTTTTTGTGGTCTGAATGTCTATGTGGTTCACTCACTGACTCAAGTTCAAATAGAAATTCATGTCTCCAAGTTGAAGGTGAATTTGGAAATTCAGTGGACTCTACACTTGCGTTTCATTAGGCTAATATGGGCCACAATCAAAACCCAGCCCAATGGCCCATATCACTTCCTGAAGACAAAATAATACCCAGCCCATGTCTGAACCGAAAAACCTCTGCAATTCTCCTCTCCTCAGTCCTCAGTCCTCAGTCCTCACCCCTCACCTGAGAGAGGGAAGCTTTAGCTGTGGGCTGTGGCGACTGAAGCACTTGCTCCTCCATGATTGCACCACCTTACTTCATAATCAGATTCAAATTCAAAGCTTCTCTGTTTCTTTGAAACGAAAAACGGAACCCACAACAATGCTTCGAAACGACGACGTCCGCTTCATTTCCTCTTCCATTAAAATCCCTCTTCTTCCCAAACCCACAAGCTTCCCTTTCGAAACCGCACGTTCTCACTTCACCAACGCCGCTAACTCCATTGCTCAACTCATTGACTCGTTCAAAACTCATTCCAACGAGTTAACTCGGTCCGTTCTCAGAAAACCGTCCCTTCTGTGCTCAGCAACGCTATCCTTGACCAATGAAAAGAGAGCGTCTCCGATTCTGTGTTCAGCTTCATTGTCTTTGGTTGAGTCAACTCAGGGGGTATCAGAGGGGAAGGAGGGTCATCAGAAGGGGCACTCATCGGTTCGACAAAGCGAGGAGAGGGTGCTGATCAGCGAGGTACTGGTTCGAAACAAGGACGGCGATGAACTCGAAAGAAAGGACCTTGAGGCCGAGGCGTTGCAGGCTCTCAAAGCTTGTCGACCTAACTCGGCTCTCACGGTACGCGAGGTCCAAGACGATGTGCATCGCATCATTAACAGTGGCTATTTCTGCTCCTGCATGCCCGTTGCTGTTGATACTCGTGATGGTATCCGATTAGTATTTCAGGTATCTTTTGTTTACCACTGTTGCATTGAGCTCTTCGTTTTATAACAATTTTTATGTTATTTTAATACAATTTCAAATAATAGTTTTAAATTGCAGTTCGCAATTGTAATTGCGACCGCAAACCACATCAGCTCCATTTTTATCCGCACTTTTTTTGTAATTGCAACGCAACAGCAATCACAATTTAAAACCATTATGTTTATACTAATTTTATGCTGTGAAGCATAGATACTAATACGGATACGCGACACGATACGAATACGAACACAAAGACACACTAAATTTTAAAAATTATAAGATACAGATATGACATATATATGTATATAAAATTGAAAATTTAAGAAAATAGATTAATAACTCATAATATCATAGCTGTGTCAGAGCCCAAAAAAAAAAGTTCTACATATAAGCGTCAGTGTCTAACATGTGTCCGACACACGACATGGCACCAAAATGGTGTGTCCATGCTTTATAGATTTTATGTTATTTGAATACTGAATATAGTGTCATATACTCATATGACTCATATCATATGAAATACTGAATACTGTTAGTACTGGTTTCTTGTGGCATAAGGTAGAGCCAAATCAAGAGTTCCAAGGGTTGGTATGTGAGGGAGCCAATGTTCTTCCTGCGAAGTTTTTAGAGGACTCTTTTCGAGATGGATATGGTAACTTATTCTTATTTCTCCTTATCTGTGCAACTGTAATCATACAGATGTGATTATATCCTTGTTCATGTATGACCTTCACTATATTCAAATTTACATGTTAAGTTGTGCAGGGAAAGTTATCAATCTGAGGCGCTTGGATGAAGCAATATCTTCCATTAATGGCTGGTACATGGAGCGTGGTCTTTTTGCTATGGTAAATTGCCCTTAACTTTTGTTCAAAATTCAAAATCTAGTAATATAATCTTCCAGTTTGGAGTTGGGTGGCAATCCATAATATGGATCTATTTCATGTTTTCAGTTGTCTTAGCTGTGCAAAGTATAATATTATATCCTTCGACTTTGCTTGGCTTATGCTCTAACCAGTATTGCAATTGGAATTGTCGCTTTTTGTTCCTTGCTCATCATTGTAGGTTTCAGCCATTGAGATTCTCTCTGGGGGTATTCTGAGATTACAAGTTTCAGAGGCTGAGGTCAACAATATCTCGATAAGGTTTCTTGACAGGAAGACGTAAGCACCTTCTTTGAATTTGATTTACACACATAAGTATACTCATGCAGACACAATCACACAAATATACCTGCAAGATTCTTTTATATATTTCTATTGAGAGGTTTTATTGCTAACTTGATTTTCTATCTGTAGAGGTGAGCCTACTATAGGGAAGACAAAGCCTGGAACAATACTTCGGCAAATTACAACCAAGAAGGGACAGGTACTTCCTTGACCTAGCACTGAGTGCTCCAACTGATGATGGCTCATAGTATGTTGTGAGTTAGCTTTTGGAGTTTCTATGAAGAAATAATGTACATTTAATTGTTGTGCAAAACTGCGAATCAAGCTAAATGAAGAGGATTTCATATTTGTCTAATGTAAATTTTGTAGCTAATTGCGGCATTATTTATCAAATTTGGTTGTCAACATTTCCAGGTCTACAGCATGCTTCAGGGAAAAAGAGATGTAGAGACTGTATTAACTATGGGGATCATGGAAGATGTTAGCATTATTCCTCAACCAGCAGGTAATGTATACATACTGAAAATGGGCTTTAAGTTAAGGTGAATAACTGTAAGAAAGAAACACTGTCAGTTCTAACTAGCAACTACACTTGCCAAGTTGTAAATTTGTAATGTAATTTCTTACCAGGCCATACATAAGCATAATTTTTTTATTCAGCATTTTACTGTCCTACCAAAAGTGGCTTTGTAAAATTGTTATATGATAAAAAAGGGGAGAATGTTTCATGCTAACGTGGGGTGGAACTATGAAAGTAAAGTTAATGAAAATACAAGAAGGCCAGAAAGAAAGAAAAGAAAATCAAAAGAAACAAGGATGTTATTCACTAGTTGAAAATATAAGTAGTTTGCTTTTATACAGTTTACTAGTGCTAAACAGCATTTAAATAAGTTGCAACTTTCTCCAAGTGGCCTATTCTTTTCCTAATAATTTTGGTAGTGTATTGTCAACCTGTAAGGTGTTGTATACGATACCTGACTACACCTCAATTCATGCTGTCAAAAGGGAAACACATATATTCTTGAAGAATTGACACAATCTTTTTTACTTGTCTTTTCTTGTCTTCTTCCATTAGATCCATGGTATCCTCTAAATTTATGTATTTTGTTTATTTGCCATGTTATAGACACGGGGAAGGTTGACTTGGTGATGAATGTGGTGGAACGTCCTAGTGGAGGATTTTCTGCTGGTGGTGGGATATCGAGTGGGTAAGTGATGCTAGTCTAAAGCATACTTTAATGAAGCTTATATTTACTAATTGGGTAAATTACACTGACCTCCATGGGGTTTGAGGAAATTCTCTAACCTCCCCTGTAATTTTGGAAATAACTGTAAACTCCCCTACTTTGAATTTTCACAAGACAAATACTCCTTTGTATTTTTAAATTTATATATATATACCCCCTCCATACAGCCTTTCGTACAGCTCCATATTGATGAAAAATTCTCATAGAAGGGGATAATTGTTATTTCTAAAACTAGAGGGGAGATGAACATAATTTTCCCTTTTGGTTGCTGCATAATCTGACTAGGTATTTACATTTGCAGGATTACAAGTGGTCCACTGAGAGGACTCATTGGAAGGTGAGCTTATTTTCTAAGTCATGTGATGGGTGAAGTTATGAGTTAATGCTTCGTCTTTTGGCATACTATCCTCTCCTTGTATGTTGACATTTAATATCCAAGGTTACTTCCCTGAAATTAAAACCATTTTAAGGGTTATTTACCTCTGCTGCTTGCTCCATATACTCTGCTATGCAGTGTTTATGACATTGATAAATGTGTAAATTTGTCACTTCTAGCTGTAAACATACCACTCTCCTGTACATAATTTTGCAGAAGATAGAACTGGGACATACTAAAATTTTAGTTGATATTAACTTCTCCTGGTAGTTTATCTCAGCTTGTCTATGCCTGTGTATGTTTTCCCCCTTGACAACAAAATAAGTTGTTTTTGCTTTAATACATGTTTTCATATTGCATATTACTTATGGTCCAACTACATCTGGTTTACACATAGATGGTCCACTCAATTCTATTTTGATTCCATTGCAGCTTCGCCTATTCTCATAGGAATGTTTTTGGGAGAAACCAGAAACTCAATATTTCGTTAGAGAGGGGCCAGATTGACTCAATCTTTCGTATAAACTACACAGACCCTTGGATTCAAGGAGATGATAAAAGAATATCTAGAACAATAATGATTCAGGTAATCTGAAGGTTTATTTGTCTGAGCCCAATGACTGTTGTTTTTTATGATAGAAAGTTAAAGATTGTGTTTGCTGATATTTAATTAACTTCTTTTTAGAATTCAAGAACGCCTGGCACAATTGTTCATGGTAACCAGGATGGCAACAGTAACCTGACCATTGGCCGCATCACAGGTGGTATAGAGTTCAGTCGACCGATTAGGCCAAAGTGGAGTGGAACAGCTGGACTTGTTTTCCAGGTGCTTCATTGACAAACTTGGTGGCTGTTTTTGTGTGTTGTAATATTATTTTTTTTTATTTCATATTTTTGCCCTTCCACACTGGCACTACCAATACCACTTGCAAATTGCTGATTTGCTTAGTTTAGTTAAACTATGTGATTAGATTATGCCTGCCATAAGTTAAATGTAGTATAATTTAGTTTCTACGTCTATTTATGTTATTGATTCTACTTTTTTTCTTTTATGCTGTGTTACTTCAGCATGCTGGGGTCCGTGATGACAATGGGGAACCTATCATCAAGGATTGCTACAGCAGTCCTCTTACCGCAAGGTTTTAATCTAAGTAGATGCTACATGTTACTTGTTTCATACAGTATGGTTATGATGACTTTGTGTGGTTGTTTCTAATCTTTTATTTTTCCCCTTGTAGTGGCAATAACCATGATGATACATTGCTTGCTAAATTTGAGACTGTTTACACTGGTTCTGGCGACCATGGGTCTTCTATGGTTTGTTATGTATAGAATACACTTCTTCAGTTTATATTTATCTTCTATGATTCTCATCATTACTTGCTTGGTTTTGCAGTTTGTCGTTAACATGGAACAGGGACTTCCTCTTGTGTATGAATGGTTGTCCTTCACTAGGGTGAATGCACGTGCTAGGAAGGGTTTTGAGATAGGTACTGCCCGCCTTCATTTAAGGTATGAATGAAATACATGTCGTCAACCCCCTTCTCATGAAAAGAAAAGGGTATGTTTTGTTATTTTACATTGAAGCTAAACAGACAATCTTATATGTTTTACCAACTTCAATTGGTTTACTGCTAGTCTCTCCGGTGGTCATGTGATGGGAAATTTCTCTCCGTATGAAGCGTTTGCTATTGGTGGAACAAACAGTGTAAGAGGCTATGAAGAAGGTGCCGTGGGCTCTGGTCGATCATATGTTGTTGGCTCTGGAGAAATTTCATTCCCCATGGTACTTGAATTTTATCAAGCTTTTTCCTGTCCAATCTAGTTAAGCTTCTTGTGCTTAGTTATGGCTGTATTGTGCTTATCCTAATTTTCATGACATGCGCCTGGTTCACAACTGCTTTATAGGAGTTAAATAATTCTTGTAGACCCTGAAGTATAACAGGCACTCTTTAAGACACAATTTGGCATGTTATCTGTGCAGGTGGAGGTAAAGCCAAAATTAAAAAAAGACGTCACCTGTGACTTATCTTTTGCCTAACAGATAAAAGAGTGCAAAACCCTAGTGTTTAAATGTGTTTTCAGAAACAGAAGATAGGGAATAGAAAACAAAAGCATTTGTTAATAGATGGAGGATGAAGATATTTTAGCAAGAGCAAAGTTAAAAGCATTGGCACCATATATGGTTGACCATGGCTATAGGTTGAATTCTTGGCAACAAAACTTTTGACACTCTGTAATTATTTATTTATTTACTTTTGGAGTAAAACCGTCTATCTGAAATTTGTTTCTGAATTTGTAATTTCTTAGAACTGGAGAGTGACATGTTTTTGGGATATAGAGTAGAAGAGGGCTTAACAAATACTGGAAATAGCTGTTATAATTTTTATTTTTATTTTAAAGTATAAACAGAGAAGAAGGTAGATATTTTCTAGTCTGAAGAATGGGTAAAAAGCAAAATAGAATGTGTAGATTATGAAATCTGATGAAAATTTCTAGAAACTCTTCCATAGGTTTCTGCCAAGTAGAATTTGACATTTGTCATTGAAGATGGCAAATTGGGAAGTTTTTTCTTTCTTTTTCTGGCCTGACCTTGCCACGTCCAATGATTCCCCGATAGTAATTGTAGTGTTTATAACCAGTCCCCGATAGTAACTGTAGTGTTTATAACCAGTCGCACACCAGTGAATAAGGAGGAGAAATCGACACAGAATTTAACATGGTTCAACATAGAGTGAACCATAGTCCTCCATCCACAGAGAAAATTCACTACGAGTAATGAAAGATTACAATGAGTAACTGCTCAGCACTCCAACCCTAATCCCAATACACCAAATGCTCTGATAGGTACTAGGAAGATAGACTGATAGGAATGGGAAGAAATAGACAGAAGAAAGAGAAATCTGATATGTATATGCACTATATTACGCTCTCCTAAATAGTGATTCTGGATATTTCTTGGAATACAATAAGAACTGTAATGAAAATACAAGAAAAAAAATGACTCAACAAGAGATTGAGCCCCCAGCCTTAGGAAAGGCCTACCCCACTAAGAATCCCACTAATTTTCTGCCTAACTCTCCCAAGCCTCCCCTCTCACATTTATCCCTTATCCTCTAACAGAATCCACTCACACTCGTCTCTCCCCTGCTGCCAAGTGTCTACGTAGTTGCAATAATATCCCCAATATGCATATTCCTTTCTACCACCCACTGCGTAGACTCTAGTAATAGGAGGTCATCTATCATGCTCACTGTGAAATATATTATGTGATGACCTAACTACTAAATTAACTAGATATATGTGTGTCTGTCCCTGCGACAGCCAAAAAAAAAAAATCCTTGTCAGGTCCCACCACAGGTTTAACAGGTCAAGCCCAAAACTAAAATATACAGCCACTTACAACAGTAGTGGTGGTTGGTTTTTTATCAAAGGATATTAGAATACTAAGAATCAGAATGTGCATGTAGCTATGTATATGTAACTAAATGGATGATAAAAATTTTGTTGCGTATGTCTCTGTGCCCACAGGTGCATGCATTTGATTTAGAGAGAAGTTGACTCACTGCTCTTATACTGTTTCTGTTTGCAGTTGGGGCCAGTAGAAGGTGTTATATTTTCTGACTATGGAACTGATCTTGGATCAGGCCCAAGTGTCCCTGGTAGGTCTTTATTTGTTTTGTTCAATTTCTGTTAGTTTTAATTTTTTTTTTTTTTGGTTCCTTCTTTTTGTTTTTCATGAGGATGATATTCTGTAGATCACCCAATGCACATGAATGCCATTATAGCTAACTTTCTGATCTTAATAAAAAGAGTCAACCTGCCATATTGTTCAGTAGTTTTGTAGCTGTTAAAACCTAACAGTCAAGGAGGACAACCAACTTGCACACACTACTGTGATAGACTAGTAGAGTAATTTACTGAGCAGAACTAGCTTTTCTTGTTTTACCCTTGTGCTTTGGCTTCTTTAAGCGACCATATCTACAATGTCTTTTATCTCAACTGCCAGTGCCTCTCTAGATGTTTGGCAATAATGTTCATCCTGCCCTCAATGAGGCAATATTCAATGGTGCTTTTGGTTTTTTATTAGGTGACCCTGCTGGAGCAAGGCTGAAGCCTGGAAGTGGACACGGATATGGGTTTGGCATCCGTGTGGATTCGCCTTTGGGTCCTTTGCGTCTTGAATATGCCTTTAATGGCAAGAAAGCCAAGAGGTTTCACTTTGGAGTTGGCCATAGAAACTAAACGTCCTCTCGGCTACGTGCTTCTTGATTGTTTCATATATCCAATCCAATTTTTTTGTAGCTTGCGTAGGCTTTACCTTATTCGGGAAACTTGTGTATAATTTTTTTCAAAAAATATAATCAGCTGTCTTGATGCTTTCCCATAGTTTTGATGAAATGGCTCATTTTGGTTTGAAAAATGATCTTCATACATCATTTATTTTCATACTTCTTTTTATATATTATTTTTGAATAGTTATGATTAAGTGAGAGAAAGTGACGGAGAAAAAGTGATGTAATTAATAGTATGAGAAGTAATGTAAGAAGTGATGTAAAAGAAAAGTGATGTAAGAAAATCATAATTGTTTTGGTTTTCATTTTTACTTATTGTGGGAATTAATAGGATATGTTAAACCTGTCGGGACACATGGCATTCTGTTCGCATGCGATTGGGACACGTCAAAGGCCATTGTAGAGAAACGAAAATAATGGTCGGTGGCAACATTGAAGAGGATTTCCTGTGTAGACTCAGTTTATATTTACTTATTGTACAATGGTTCATGTATGTTCTGAGACTATTCACATGGTGAGGTATATATATACCATGTAGGAATCAGGAACGCAAATTTCTGGCTAGATTAGTTTTAAATAAAAAAAATGCTAATTTCTTTCTAAGAAAAGTAATGCTATTCGATCAAAGTAGAAAGATAATAATAAATGTACAGAGTTATTGAATTATACATGTAATTTTATAAAATGACAAAATAATATGATATAAATTTAGTACTCTATCTAATAATTTAAATTAGGAGTTCTGTTATATCTTTTTAAAATATCTTTTTAAGAATCTTTTTAATATTTAATAGAGAAAATATTAAATAAAAAATAAATATATTTAATATTTTAAAAAGATAAAAAATATTTAATAAGTAGGAGAATTATTAAAAAGATTGTTTAAGAGAATTTAAAATTATTCTTTACTCAATTTAGGTTCGACAGATATGGGATAGGGTCAACAAGTTGGGAAATGGAAAGGATAGATTGATGACAACACCGACATACAGAAGACAATGTGACCTGGGAAATGTGGTATCAATATCATGCTTGGTATTATGACCCAGGTCCACAAGGAGGATAGCAAACTCAGCAAAGTGTCAGGCCAGTAAATGCCAACAGTTCGGGTCTAACTGTTACAGTCTCTTTGGTATCATGGACTCCATGCAGCTAAGAGTTCATTTGGATTGGTGGTATTAAGTGGAATGGAAGAAAATAGAATAGAATAAAGACATATTTTATTATTTGGTTATGTTAAAAAAGGATGGGATAGGATGGAAGTGGGTGGGATGGATTCCATCCCATCCCATCAGAAACCATCAATTTTCTTCTCCTCCAATTTGGGGGGTATGGGATGGAATCTTCTTGCTTAGTATAAATACCATTCCATCCTACCAAAAATTATCCACTTCCCAAACAATAGAATGGTAACTTTACTCTATTCCATCCTAAAATATTCAAACAATAGAATGGTACTTTTTTTTCATTCCATCCCATCCCATTTCATCTCATCCTATTCCATTTCATTTCATTCCATTCTATCACTTACTAAATATCCAAACATAACCTAAAGGAAAGAAATGAAATATAATGGAAAGAAAAAGAAAAGAAAAGAAAAGAAGAGAGAGTGAAGAAGATATCACTTCTCTTATTTGATATTACCCAATGAAAAAAAAAAAAAAGAAGCTTCATTTCCTTTATTTGGTTTCATAAAAGAAAAAAATAAAAATATATGTAAATAAATATCAAATTATATTATTATTCTTTATCTAATAAAATTAATTTAAATGATATACTGCTAAAAAGGATAAAGTGAAAAAAAAAAATTGTGGAGTCCACAAAAATGCATCTATTCTTGTTTCTTTATTCATTTTCCATTCAAGAATGGATAAATGCAAAAAAAAAAAAAATGGGACCTATAGAAATATCTTCTATTATCTTCTTTTCCTTTCCTTATCAAATTAATACTAAATAAGGGATCAACCTTTTTCTTTTCCCTCTTCTCTTCCTTTCGAGTTTGTTTAATATCATGAGGGGAAAAAGATTAAACAAACATGATAGATAAAAAAAAAAGAAAAAGAAAAGAAGAGAGAGTAAAAGAGTTATCACTTTTCTTATTTGATATCATTTAATAAAAAAACAAATAATATTTTAATTCATTTATTTGGTTTCATCAAGAAAAATAATTAAAATATATGTAAATAAATTAAAGTGTGTGTAAATATTTGATGGGACCCATAAAAACCTTTACTTCCCTTTTCCTTCCCTCCCCTTCCTTTCCACATGCAAGGGATGAAAAATTGTCGGATCTATGAAACCTTTTCCCTCCAATCTCTTCCTTTTCACCCATGTTTTCATGTCAAACAAGGGATGAAGTCTCATCATTTACTCCATTCCTTTCCTTTCTACTCTAAAATCTCATACCAAACAAACATGAATCCACTCAAATTTTGCATACCAAACACACCTTTAAGAGAACTCAGTCCTATGAGTACAATAAAGATTGTCATGGGTGGGCATCAGCACTTTATGTTGCAATAACCACCTACGAAGATGAAACCCTTGCATCACCTTCCTAGTATATATGCGCAAGAATAAAAGAAGAGTGCTTTCCTCCAAATTAAAATTTGATTTTTTTTATCAAAATAAAATTTGTTTTTTTTTTAAATTATAAATATTTTTAATAATAAAATTACAAATAATATTCAATTTATTGTAAAAACTTAAATATCGTGAATTTTTTTTTGAATAATATGATAAACCCAATTAATTTAATTTATTAATTAAAATAAATGCAGTTAAATTATTATAATGGATTTATATCAATTAGTAGGTAGGAACCATAAAAGTTAATTTTAGCATGATGTCAACTAGCACAAGCCGAAATCCCTAAGCTCGGGTGCTTATCACTTCCAATCCCTCTTTTATGAATTGAGAGTTTTGGTCATCGACTCAATCCTAATCCAAAACATGGTTGAATTCTCATTGATAAGAGTTTCACATCGTCTGTCTTAATATTTTGGGTGCGGTTTATATATTTATTACGTCACTCTACTTAATATCAATTGATTTTAAGTAAGAATTTCACATGGTATCGAAGTCAAGAAATCATTTTCAGTCATCTACTTTGCTAAGACTTATTTTCGCCTATTTTGCTAAGCTCATTTGTACTTCACTAAGACTTGTTTTCACCTATTTCGCTAGACTCGTTTATTTCGTTCAGACATTTGTAGAAGAAAAATGTCAAGAATCTCACATCGTCTGCCTCAATATTTCGGGTGAAGTTGAAATCTCACACTCACTTAACCAACCTTAGCTCGTCAAATTTTAAAATTTGGTTTCTTCTTAGACTAACTAAAAATATTTGAGCAATGTTGGTAACACAAACTTCTTTTTGCCATAAGTTTTCACAGGTTTAAAATCAATGCATGAAATTTGTTCACTCAATATTTCCCCCACAGCTCAAAATTTTGGAGCGCTCAATTCTTTTTTGTGACGTTCCTGTGTAATGATAGTTTGTGTAACCATCTTTTTTGTAACTATTTGAGAGGCCAAATTTGTAGGCTCGTCTTAGCTCCTGCGTTGTATGGGCCAGCTTAAATTATATGTCCACTTTCTGAAAAAAGGGCATAATTTTAATCAATCTGGCCCACTCTTTCAAAGCATGTCACATGTGTAGACTTGCTCAACTAGTTGAACTCATAAATTGAGAGCTCTAGTGCACTGTGCATAACATTTACTTGCAATCACACGAACCTAAACGAGAAGAAAGAACTTGCAAGCTGCACCTTGCAAGTGACAAAAAAAAGAAGTTGGGTGTTTCCAAACTTAGAATAATTTAGACTGAATACATGGTCATATGTTTAAATTTTAATTATGTCAATTTTTTGAATCAAACTGTAAAAATTATTTTCGTAAATCTCTTAATTTTAATATAAATGACTTGTCTAACACAGTATTAGAAAATTCGGATACTCGCCAAGAGAGTCAATTGGAGTAAGACTGCATCTTGCACCATGGTAGCACTGTTCTTGTATCAAACTGGTGCCAGCCAGCCATCTCTGTGCCAAGCATCTCTTATGAGTTGGGTGAACATAAACCCAAACTACAATTGCTTTTGCAAACAGCAACAATGATCATGACAAAGCCCCACCTTGTCCTTGTCCATCATGCATTATTCATAAAACTCAAGCTTGTAGTTTTCTGCGTCATTCACTAGTCTTCTCTATGCCATACACAATGTGTCATCATCATTCATGTGGCCTAGTCATCTCTGTCACACCTACATGGTGCCCATGGATGATGATAAAATCACACTCGGACACTCCTAGTGACTGGGCTAACCAGCAACTAATGATCTTCTTAACTCACAAGAAAATTATATGCATTTTAAAGGACAAAATTTGCTTATATGTTGTTAGAAATAGAAATAAAGAGACAAATATTGATAAATTTGTATATATTTTTAAATGAATGAATACAGGAGGCTAGCATTTATTTATACAAGAAGACAGTTGTACAGAAAATAAAAATAATAAATTATAATTATGTACTAAATCAAACTAATTATGTATTATATCAATTACAATCATTCTTAAAAATAATCATGATTAATCACGATTTATCACGCTAACATCTTCACTCAAACTCAAGTGGGTATAAAAGAAACCAACTTGAGTTTAGAAATCAAAGTGCAAAAACGGTTAGGATGATGAGCTTTGGTAAACAGATCGGCTGACTGATCAAGAGTGCCGATGGATATAAGACGAAGAGTACCACGAAGAATGTGTTAACAAATAAAGTGACAGTCGATCTCAATATGCTTGGTGCGCTCATGAAAAACATCATTGTGAGCAATCTGAATAACACTCATATTATCTCAGTGAAGAGCAATGGGAGAGGACTGAGGAAAACTCAAGTCTTCAAGAAACCAATGTAACCAAAGTATCTCAGATGTGGTGTCAACTAGTGCTCAATATTTTGCTTCAGTACTGGAATGTGCAGTTAATTTGTTTCTTGTTTCTCCATGAAATAAGTGTATCACCAAGAAAGATACAATAGCTAGCAGTGGATCTTCACCCCAATCAGCATCAGAATAAGTCGGGAAAACCAAGGAAGAGTTGACTGAAAAATAAAGTTCATGAAATAGAGTTCCTTTTATATATTGTATAATACATAGAATAGCAGCATAATGAGTAGTGCGTGAAACTGATATAAATTGACTGACTAGATGAACAACATATGAAATATTTAGACGAGTAATAGTAAGATAAATCAAACTACCAATCAACTGCCGATAGAGAGTAGGATTATCAAGTATAGTACTATACAGAGGTATAAATCTGACATTAGATTCTAGAGGAGTGAACTCGGTGCGACTATCGGAGAGACCTGCTCGAGAGATAAGATCTTAAGCATATTTAGCTTGAGACAGAGAAATACAATCGGCAAAAGAAAAGATTTCAAGCCCCAAAAAGTAAGTGAAAGGTCCAAGATCTGTCATCTCAAAATGTTGACTCAAGAACTGTTTAAGCTCAACAATACCTATAGTATCATCACCAGTAATAATCATATCATCAACATAGAGAAGTAACATAATAGTACCTCTATAAGTTTTGCAAGTAAACAAGGCAGAATCATGTGCACTGGACGAAAAATCAAATTGGTTGATAGTACTGTGAAACTTGGCAAACCAAGCTCGATATTATGGCAACTGAGTCTAAAACAGAGTGACGAAAAAACGATGACGGCAAGCAGAAGACAGAAAGATAACACGACATGATAGGTGACTAATCAGAGTTTTATATTTTCTGGAATTATGTAGTGGAATAGTGATGAGACAGGTCCACGGAGGATGGTACCGCTCTGATACCATGTTAGAAACAGAAACAGGAAAACAAATATTGATAAATTTGTATATATTTCTGAATGAATGAATACAGGGGAGCTAACATTTATTTATACAAGAAGACAGCTGTACAGAAAAGAAAAATAATAAATTATAATTATGTGTTAAATCAAATTAATTATGTACTATATCAATTACAATTATTCTTAAAAATAATTATAATTAATCACAATTTATCACGCTAAAATATGTCAGACTAATTTTGAGCCTCCACTAGCTTTTCAACAAGTTCAGTTATGAGTTTCTTTCATATTATTTAAGCATGGACAAAGTAAGAAATTTATAAATAGTTGGACTCATAAATCTATTACCTTAAGATTTTAGATTAAAAAGTGATGTTTAGTCAGTTGTTGTTCTTCTTCTTAAAATCCATTCTTTATAATCAATTACTACAATAGTATATCCAAGGAAAAACACATCAGAAGATCAAAATCTACATAAAGTAATTTTGAGAAAGAAAGGATCAAACTTGTTAAATCTTCAATAAATAGATATAGATTTTAGATTTGATAAAAATATATCCTTCACTACCACTTTAGGAAGAAGATCTTGGGAAAATACAAAATACCCACGAAGGAAAAACATATCAAAAGATAAAAATATACATAGAGTAATTTTGAGAAAGAAAGGATCAAACTTGTTAAATCTTTCATAAATAGATATAGATTTTAGAATTGATAAAATTAATTAGAAGAAATATGTGAAAAAATAAAAATTATACAAGATAACCTAGATGGAGACTGCGGATGAACAGCGACAATCCTAAGAAACTGAAGTAGACATGCAAAGAAACGCATAAGAGAGATGGAGAGAACGGAGATATCATTGCTAAAAGTTAACCACTGAATAAATGAGAGTTCCTTTGGTTAAGTTGAAAGTAGTAAAACAAAAACATTCTTTGAGGAAAAAAATGAATAATTCATTTCTAGTCACATTTTATTTCCTTAAATGGTTATTTATTGGATGCCAATCCTCCAAATCGTACCAAGTTAATTCACCACTGAAATCAATATTTAGCCTTTTAAGTTTTTACATAGTCCTTATCAAGGTTTTAAATTGCGGTCGTGGTCAAGGTCGCGGTCGCGTCGCGACTTTTGCAATTGCGGGTGTTACGAGTGCTGTAATGTGGATTGCGGTCATTGTGACGTGAATTTTTCACAACTTTGCACAAATTATATTAAATTGTCTATTTTATTATGCAATGTATCATAACTAATAATTTATAATTTTTTTCATTAATTTAAAATTTGGTAACTAACAAATTAATATTGAAAGTAAATTTTAATTTAATTCTTAAAATTTTCTAAATTTTTCTAAAAATTTATAACACAAATATTTTCTCTCACTCTCAATTTTTTATTTTAAATCTCTAATTTTTCCCACAATCTCAAATTTTCGTCTTCCTAACCAATATTTTTTTCCATTCCCATTAATTTCTCCTTTCCCTCACTTTTTTTTTTCCATTTCCTCTAAATTTCTCGTTTCTCACCCTCATATTCTCACCTTTCTCCTCTATTTCTCACTCCTCACCCTCTAAATTTCCCATTCACCCCTTTCCTTCCTTGTTCCCCACTCCCTCACTCCTCCTATTCTCCCCTTTCATTTCCCGTTCCCTCACCTGCTCTCTGTCTCAAGCTCTCCCACGGCCTTCCTTCCCCATTCTCGTTCCCACTTCCCTCACTCATCTCCTCTATTTTGAGCTTACGTTAGCCATGGCCAAGGCATGGCATAGCAACAGCTCCACACTTCCACCACAGCAACACCCACTGACAGAAGCAACACCCACAACAACACCCACCCACCCACAGAGAACAGAGCTTCACGGCCACGCCTCCACCACGGATCTGAACCGGAGATCGCGAAACAGAGGCGAACCAGAGATGCGGCGGCAGGAGCTCCTTCAACAGATGGGTCTATGAGGAGAATTGCTGCTGAAACGGCGTTACGCCTCGTCCATTGCGGCCGCAACGCCGTTCTGTTGCGGCCATCGCCTGTGATTTTCCAACTCAGCCATGTTGCGGGCTGAATCGGAAACGGCGGTCACCGCGACCGTTTTGTCGCAGCCGCTACACCCATCTCGGAACGAGATTTGAAACCTTGGTCCTTATTGTTATGATTTCTTTTTTTACTATTAACGTTTAATTAGTTCAAGTAGTTTGATATTTATTTATTTTTAAGTAAAATTTTGAATTCAAATATTGTAAATAAAAAAATTCAATGTTAAAAAATTTTATATTTTTGAGATCCTATTCTACTCGACTTTGAATTAGTCGAAATCTAAAAAAATTCAATGTTAAAAAATTTTATATTTTTATGATCTTATTCTACTCGACTTTGAATTAGTCGAAAATCTAATACAATTTATAAATACAGGCGTTTAAAAAAAAAAAAAGAGAACATTCCCCTTTTACAGTTGAAGTTCTTTTGGTGAACCTTTTGCTGGTAAAATTACATACTTAGATTCACTGGGATTCCTGCATAATTCACAGATAGAATGACAATCTTCGTCGGTCAGTCGACTTTAGTATACACTACTTTGTAATTATCCTATTATAAAAATGTGGTTACTTTTTTTCCGTGGAAAAAATGTGTTTACTTTATGTAAAGAAATATAAATTATTCTTCAAATAAAAATAATGTTATAACGATAGACTTCAGTTCAGATGTAATTAAAATTGAGGAGCTAACCAAAATTGTCATTCCCCCTAAATCATATATAATTTTGTAAAGTAATGTAACACATATCACCTTATATCTATAAATTTTTTATTATTTGATTATAATAATTTTACATTATTTTCTGTATTACTACACTCTTGATTTTGTCACATCATCTAAATGTGAGCAGATGTGATAGGAGCTTATGTAAAAGAAGTTTTATTCACTTTTGTACTGATTCCATCCTTTAATAATTGTCTTTTAAAAAATTAAGATTTGTCTCAAATTATTTATCATTTGGAAATATTAAAAAAATAATTAATTTTTTTAACATTATCTTCCATAATAAAGAAAATAGTTATTGTATCACATAAAATTAATGAAGAAAATTAATAAAATAAAGAAATGATAATTTAATCACATTATATTATATTATATTTTTTGTATTTAAAAATATTTAATTTTATCTTTAATTCATGTGAAAACCTTAAAAAACAGTAATAAAATGTGTTAACACACAGAAACACCCTCTATGTGTCACATATACACGCGCAAAAATTATTATAATTATTATAGAATTGAAGAGAGAAGGATTAGGTGCAGGAAAAATTAAAACAGGTATCAAAAGCTGTTGATCATGTGGGTGGCAATGGTGGACAGAGGTAGCAGTTAACTATTTAGCAGTATTTATGTCAAGTATTTTGTCGTGTGACCCCAAAATGTTATTGGTTCTTCCCTTAACTCCAAAATGTCCCACTGAACAAAACAGCTGTATCCCCGGAGTGAGCAGAGAAGAGAAAGACAGGGTAGAACCAACAGTGAACGTTTTTGCATGTAACAGGTGAAAGCAGTAGTGGATCTCCCCCTTAGAGGAGCCAAGCCGACCAGACGCGTGCAGGCCAAAGCACTTGTTGGTTTAAACCCAAACTATTTGTTTCCCGAGGAAGGGAAGATCACATTGAAGGGTACTGTCAAACAAACAGATTGTGTATTCCCTCGGAAGAATTAAACAAGTTGTTAATTATTAATTAATTGTGCAAAATATTATAAAGTCTGCTTTTCTCTTTTCGTGTTAATTCTATAGTATTGTAAGTCATGTTATAAAAATTGAATGGGAGATTAAATAAAAATAAGCTAATGAGACTTTTGAATTATAGTTTCATTGATTTAATCAATTAAATTTGTAATTAAATTGTATTTAAATTGAATATTATTCAAATAAGAGATATGATTGATTTAAAATTTAACTGGTTTAGCCAAATGGTTCAATTTATTTTTTAAAACAATAATTTTAAGTAATTTTTTTCTTTTTCTTTTGTCATAAATAGTTGTTATGAAAAACAAGATGTGACTTACACATAATAATGAGAAAGAAAAAGAAATAAATGCAGGATTTAATTCCAAATCCTTATAGTTATTTGTAAAATACTTTATCAACTAAACTAGTTTGCAGCTTCATAATGTTCTAGAGTGATTGATACATTACGATGAACATAAATTTCTTGTACTACCTGATTCAATAATTAATAAATTACGTACTAATTGAAAAAGAATATTATTGTAAGACACTATTAATTTCTCTTCTTTTTTCCCCCTTAACTTTTGTTTCTCCCCGATGGGGCTGCAGGCTACAAGGTAGTTTCTGAATTCTGCCTCTCGTGTGAGTGGGAACGGGATTGCAGTAATGAGAGAACAGATAGTCTTCAAGACTTCAACTTCAATGACTGACTTTGTCTTCGGTCTTATTTCCTACCATTTATAGGTAGGTAGATTTGTAACAACAAAAATTTTATATATATATATATATATATATATATATATATATATACATATATATATATATATATATTCTGTCTGCACCCTTTTTTCCACACTGTTGATAAAAACCTTCTTAATTTCAAGTCCCAAGATAAATCTCATCATCTCCTTCTCTACAACCTGACTTTTTCCCACTCCCTCTTTACCCCTTTGCTTTAGCATATTTTCTCCATTGTTAAGTCACACTTCACAAGTGATTTCTTGTCTCCCTTTTTTACTTTATTGGGTTTGCTTTACCAACATTGGATTTCTAACACATCTTTTAACTCTTAATCCTGACTCTTTCATTATGGTGATTTTGTTAAATCTCAAACTTATCTTTTTTCTCACCTTTGTCTCCCCCTCCTCATCTACTACCCTACCCCTTCCCTTTATTTCCATTTCTTCTACTCTCTATAGTCTATAATAACCTAATCCTTTCTACACACGATCATATATCCTTCCTTTCCTTTCCCACCTCTCATCATGACTGATCCCTACTGCTCCAACGATTTCAATGGTTGGTTTGACCTCAATTCTCCTGACCTTTTCTCTTCTTCTTCATCATCTTGTTCCAACCCACCATTCTATTTTCCATCTAGTTATCATAGCTGCATAGGTGGCCATGCCATGATCTCTTTTACTCAACACCAATCTTCTCCCTCCTCTCCTCCACCAAGACAAGCCCTTCCTCTCCTTAACCTAAGCCCTACAAGACGTAGTGAAGATCTTGAATCTTCCTTTAGTGCCATGGAAGTGAACAAGAAGGAGAAAGAACAATTAAGCATATCATCTAGCTCTTTGGATGAAGATGATACTGTGACAGTGGCTTTGCACTTAGGGCTTCCAACCATGAGTTCAGCTGATTTAGCTTCAAACAAATACTCCACAGAGATTTCATCAGAGAAAGAAGAAAAGGTCACTGTTGCTTCTGAGTATTCATCAAATAGAATTAACCGGGGTCAGTATTGGATCCCTACCCCAGCTCAGATTCTGATTGGTCCAACACAGTTCTCATGTCCCCTTTGTTTCAAGACGTTCAACAGATACAACAACATGCAGGTATTTGTCACCTTTCATCATCTTGAAAATGAATTCTCTAGAGGCTAGATAAAATATAATAATGAAAACAGTAATTAAGGATGGATGGAAAGAAAGAAAATTTTGAAAAAAAAAAATAGAATGTCTTTCCTTTCCCTTGTTTTTTTCTCCTAGCCCCTACTTTCCCAGATCTTACTTTTGTGAAAATTTGCTTAAAAAGTAAGTGCTCATTTCTGTATATCCTTTAGTTATAGTTATAGTCTTCTTTTATAGTCTCACTTTAATTTTTCACCTGTATAGTATAATCTTGTGTTAAATTCATGAAAGGACTGGTATTTGTGTATGTGTGTAATTTAGGGTTTTTCCCTGTACCTACTATTTCATGTCCTTTCCTTTTATCTTGAGCTTTAAGCATTCTATCATGCCCATTTTGCTGTTGGGGAATAAATATGAAAAATTCGCAGTCCAATTAAAGATCAGTATTATTTACGGCTATCCCTTTTTGCACCTTCAAAGATTTCGTAAATGGCAGGGTATCTAAAACTGAAAATTGATAATTAAGCTCTAGGGTTAAATCTTAGTTTATACGCAAGAACAATTTGAACACCAACATGAGGAGACATAAAATGAAACAACATCAATTAAGTTTCAAACTCTAGTACATGCCTCACTCCTGGAATGAATTTATTTATTTTTCATCTCCATAAAAATTAACATAAATAGCTGTACAATATTCCCTTGTTGGGCTTCCGAACTATTTCTTTATTAGGATGCCCTACACTGTCACCTTTTTTCTTTAATCCTAGACCATAGGCGACGAAGAAGTATTGAAACATGTTGATAAGGACGTGGCTTCTAGATTACCCTATTAGGCTTCTGACTCAAAAACTTGGCCGGCATGGTAAAATAATTCGTAATCTTAAAAAAATTACATGCAAACAAAGACCAAGATCGAAGCAAATACTGTTTCACAGTGAGGCTCTTGGACTGTATCTTGAAACAAATTCTTAGGTGACTCGGGAAATAACAATTTTTTTTATTTTGTATCATTTAATGTTTGTCCTATCAATTGTGTAAGTTATTATTGTTTCTCTTTTTAATTATATTTTTAGTGATATAATAGATATATCATATATTTAATAATATAAAACAAGATATTCTCTTGCTCTGATAGCACTGAAAGATCTATCTTACTCATGTATAAGTGAGTGTTTGTGGCTTTCATTCTTCCCCCACTTCCATTTTCAACTAATAATTTGCCCTTATATGATATTGCTTTCAAAATCTACAGATGCATATGTGGGGGCATGGATCTCAATATAGAAAGGGGCCAGAATCTCTAAGGGGCACGCAGCCAACAGCTATGCTTAGACTCCCTTGCTATTGCTGTTCACCAGGATGCAAGAACAACATTGACCATCCAAGAGCAAAGCCACTCAAAGACTTTAGAACCCTTCAAACCCATTACAAGAGAAAGCATGGAATCAAGCCTTTCATGTGTAGAAAATGTTGCAAATCATTTGCTGTAAGAGGTGATTGGAGAACTCATGAGAAGAACTGTGGGAAGCTTTGGTATTGCTCTTGTGGGTCTGACTTTAAGCATAAAAGATCTCTTAAAGATCATATCAAGGCATTTGGAAATGGACATAAAGCTTATGGAATCGATTGTTTTGATCCAGATGATGAAGCTGGCTCTGAAATTGAGCAAGAAAATGAATCTTATCCGTCATAGTTGATGTGTTTTTAACTATAATTAAAGACAAGACAACTGAACTGAGGTTTCTCTTGTTTTGAACTAATTATATTGTTGACTATGACTACCCATGAGTCCATGACTAACGAGTTTCTCCCCATCCCCCAAATTTTTTCTCCTTTAATGTCTTGGTATTGCATACTCAGACTGCAGCAAATTTTCCTCTTGTCATTTTGGATTTGGTTAACTCCCTCCTTTTCACATGGCACAGAGACGTAAACTTTGGAAAAAAATGATACATCATTTTTTTATACATTATTTTTTATATTATTTTTAAATAATTTTAATTAAGTGAGAAAAATAAAAAAAAAATAATATGATTAATAATATAAGAAATAGTGTAAAAATTAATGTGAAAAAAAAATAATGTAAAAAAATCATGATTGAACTTTGATTTGTTATATATATATATATATATATATATATATATATATATATTTCAAGATTCAAATTTAATGTGGTCTGTAAGGTTTTCAATGGTCAACACCGAAAGAATCGTCATTTAAGGAAGGTGTGGAGATTAATGCAACGTTAGTTAGCCTTATCCTCACTCGTTATTTTTTTGAGAAATTATATTATATTATTAGAATATCAATAAATATATGTTTTAGAAAAAAAATCATTAATATAATTTTTTTAAAAAAATATTTATGTAAATATATTTAAAATTAATAATAAATATATTTTTAAAGCATAGATGTATATAATAATTTTTCCTTTTACGGTAAGACACTAATAAAACCAAATCAAGCCATCTATGTCGAGATACATTATTAATTAAGGCACACTAGTGGTAGGTGTCGTAGTTATTATTACTTACTAATTTCTGTTGCAAAGAAACTCACGTGTATGTTTAAACAAAAGAAAAAATTTGACTCTAATTTTGAGATGAGTTATATTTTTTTTAATTTTTTTAATTTATTATTATGTGTTTATTTTATTATTTATTTATATTATTTAATTAAACTAATAAACACATAATAACATATTAAAAAAATTAAAAGGAGTTAACTTCTCATTGTAATCAAGTTCTGTACTTGAACAAAAGCTCGTGTGTGAATTGCTCATAAAGTTCCTAAGTTTGTGAAAGTTGACTTATATCCAAGTTACGGGTACGGGTGATGTTCATTTACAATTACAAGTAAAGGTACTTAGTAAACGTTAAAAAAGATTGAAAAAAAAAAAGGAATATAAGTAGCTATAGGTGCAAATGCAGTTGCGGGAAGCTTTTGAACCTGTCATTGATCAGCTTTATGACTCGTATGATGCTGCTATTACCCTTTTGCTATGTCCAGCATGATGGACCGATCAAATACTATGTTTAAGGCTCACCATAATGATTTCGATGAAAATGATTAGCTTGTGAAGAAAAAAAAAAAGTTATATTTTTTTCTTAATTTATCAAATATTTTAAATTAAGAAAGAAGATGGAAATGCAATCATAACAGAAGCATTTTTCTAATTTAATATTGCGAATTCAAGGTTGAAAGTTGGAAGGGATGCATTGGATCTTTGATGGCAGCTTTGTGGCGTCCAGTGTTCACAGAGAAAGAGGGTCAGAGCCTTCTTGAAATGTCATTTCAAAGTACAACTACATTCAGAGTATGAATTGTAGCCTGGCTTCACTCTTCAGTCTATTTCCCTCATGAGCCCAACCAACAAAAACGGGACTCCACGTTCCCTGTCTCCATCTCCCCTCTCTCTTTCACCCTTCCTTCTGCATTTAATTTTTGGTCTTCTTAACTATTTACCTCCTGTTGGGTAAATTCTCTTTCCATCTTTTTTTCGCTTAGGCTTCCAGATCTAGTATAATTAATGTTGAAAAAATTGGATTAGATTGGACTGCCGGTTCAATTAGAAAATTAATGAATTGATCATAGTATAACTAATGTTAAAAAAATTAGACTAGATCGAACCGGTTGGTTCAAGTAAAAAATTGATAAATTGGTCATAAGTTTAGTCTACTTAACTCACATAATCAGATTGTGAAAGAATTAGTTAGAATTAGCTCAACTAGTAAAAAATCGATAAAATCAATAGAAAATAAGTTTGAACTAATTTTTTTTTAAACAAATTAAACTCATTGTTTTTTTTTAATCAAATTTTTAACTCATTCAAAAATAATTTTTAAGTCAAATATAAACTCAATTTCAAATTACAAAGACCTATATATAAAACTCAAAAAAGTATGCATAAAATGATTTATGTCCCGGTTGACTTTTATACAGGTTATATACTTAGATTTTCACTCACTATTCTAAGTAAATCTTATAAATGTGATATTTTTTTAACTTTTATATATGTTGTAACTTTAAATATTTTATTTATTATACAATATAAAATTTTAAAATATTAAACAACATAATATAAAATATTAGTATATTAATTTATTATTTAATATATATCATATAATATTATATATATATATATATTTAATTATCACTAATTCAATTATAATTGAACTAAATCATAAATTAATATTTTTAATGATTCAATAATCAGTTCAATTTTGAAAATATTAACTGTAAGTATTGGTAATCTTTGACTGCTACCAGCGTTTCTATATATATATATATAATTTTATCTTATTTTCTGTAAAATAAGTCTAATATTTCTGCCCCTCACACGAATATGAGTTAATAACAAAATGTGATTCCAATAAATGTGGATTAAGCATTTTCGTTTACTTTACACTACAGATTTAACAGAACAGTAAAAATGGGTGATGAAAACGATAACTAATTATGTGATTCTTTTCTTGTTATCCATGGTATCCAGTGTAACGTCAATCTGTCACAACATCCACAATGAGCACAAACCTGTCAGCTTAAGAAAGATAGATGTGATGGAACCTTGTAGACGTTAACATGTTTTTAAACTTTTTTTATACAAAAATGATTATCTTACGTTATTTTTAAATTAATATTATTTTTTATATTATTTTATATAATTGTGATTAAAAAAAAAAAAAAAAAAAAATAAGTATAAAAAATAATATTAAATAAAATATAAAAAATAATATATACATTATTTATGATAAAAATATCAAAATTATTTTTTATAATATGAATTTGGTTTAATCATGTAAAATAGAAAATGTAGGCGTTAGAAAATCAACTATGATGGAATATTCAACATACACATGTATTGTAGGCCGATAAATGAGGTTATACATTTTAGATTTGCCTTTTTACTGCAACTTTGCCTTGTGCTCGTCCAATATGGTCTAGACTGTAGAGAATATTTCAAACTCGGGGTCCATTGCAAAAGCAATATCTATCGAATAAAGTTCACGTTGAATTGTTATTTATCACATTTTTTTAAATTTTTTTATTAGATCATATTATAGATTAAAAAAATACTTGAATTGTTTGCCAATTATACAAGTTTATTTTAAAATTAATTTATCAAAAAAAATAAAATAAATCATATTTAGGATATGTGATTTTTTTTGGTAAGTTTGGCATCAGATTGAATCTAATTTCAAACAAGGACACGAATTCATCAGTTTAAAGTAGAACTTCGTACTACAAAGAAAGATTCCATATTTATTAATGAGTATTTGCTTCATATTAAAGCTCTCATTGATTCCTTGGTGTTTATTGGTCATCCTGTTAGTGCACAAGAACATGTTGAGATTATCTTTGATGGTCTTCTTGATGAGTATAACACTTTCGTTACTTTAGTTAATTCAAGGTTAGAATCTTATACTGTCAGTGATGTTGAATCCTTATTATTGCTTCAAGAAACAAAGATTGAGAAAAATGCAGTTCCTCACTCTTCCGATTTGTTTTCTGTAAATCTGACCAATACTACTTCAGCTGACAAATCTCTTGCAAGATTAAATTTGTCCCAATTTAACACTCAGCATCAGTTTGAAACTCAAAATTTGTCACAATTTAACACTCAACATCAGTTTGAAACTCAAAATCAATCACAATTTCCTGCTCATAACTGAGTAAATCTCACTAGTTTTTGAGGCAGTTCTTCAGATCACAATGCTAGATTTGGTGCAAGATTTAGAGGCAGAGGTGGTCGTGGTAGAGGTAGATCTAATCTTTGTTGTCAACTGTGTAACAAATCAGGTCATACCTCACTCGCATGCTGGCATAGATTTGATCCACATTTTCAACCTTCATCTTTTTCCAATGTTAATTTTCTAGGTTACCAAAGTTCTTATCCTACATCTTCCACTACTCAAAGGTTTCACTCACCTTTTCCATCTTTTTCTCACCACTCTCATACACCACAACTTTCTTTTCATTATCCATTACCATTTCAGTCTTCATAATTTCCACCAATGAATGCAAATTCTTCATCTTCCTCTCAAATTTTTCCACCAAACTCCTCTCAAAATCATCAACCTAGACCACCTTCCTCTATCAATGTAATGTTAGCCACACCTTCTGTTATTCATGATAATGCTTGGTATCCAGATTCAGGCGTCACAACACATGTCACTGATGATGCATCCAATTTGGCTCATCAAGTTCCATATGCTGGCCCTGACCAAGTTCATCCTGGCAATGGTTCAGGTTTGAAAATTGCTAATGTTGGTCATTCTTATGTTCAGTCTCCGTTCAATCCTTCTGTCACTTTTCATTTATCTAATCCGCTACATGTTCCTGCTATTACTAAAAACTTGATTAGTGTGAGTCAATTTGCCCGTGACAATCATGTCTATTTTGAATTTCATGCTAATGATTGTTATGTCAAATCTCAAGCCACTCATGAAGTTCTACTTCAAGGTTTTGTGGGCATTGATGGATTGTACAAGTTTTCTCAATTTCTTCCTCAAAGTTCAGGCAATGCACATCAGCAGCTGCCCCAATTCCATTCTAAGTCAAGTTCAAGTTGTTCTGATGTTTTCTCTTCTTTTAATTCAAAAGCACATTTAGCAAATTGTACTTCCATTTTACCTTTTACTGTCAATTCTTTTGTTTGTAGTCATGAAAATTGTAACCTTGTTAAATGTACTTCACACTCACATAATAAAAATGAAGCTTCTACTGCAAATGGCTCATTTTCTGATAATTGTTCTTTCTTACATAACTCTCAGTTTACTATTTGGCACAATCGGTTAGGACATCCAAGTGCTCAGGTTGTCAAACAAGTTTTACATTCTTGTGTTATTTCTATTCCAAACAAATCTATTTTTTATTTTTGCAAAGCTTGTTGTCTTGACAAGAGTCATCAACAACCATCTCATCACTCATTGTCTATTTACAGTAACCCCTTTGAACTGTTGTTTATGGATTTGTGGGGCCCTGCCCCTGTTACAACTTTAGGAGGTCATAGATATTATTTTAGTATTGTTGATGCCCATACTCGGTTTACTTGGATTTATCTTCTTAAGTCAAAATCTGAAACTCTTTCTGTTTTCAAAATGTTTCAAACAATAGTTGAGCTTCAATTTGGTCACAAAATTAAATTTGTTCAAAGTGATTGGGGGGGAGAATTTCATCCTATGTTCTCTTATCTAGTCTCTCAAGGTATCTTTCATAGATTAATTTGTCCATACACTCACCATTAAAATGATGTAATTGAAAAAAAGCATAGGCAGGTTACTGAACTTGGACTCACTCTCCTAGCTCATGCATCTTTACTAATTTCATTTTGGGACCATGCATTTCAAACAACAGTTTTTCTTATCAACATGCTGCCTTTTTCATCTTTGTCTGGTCAAATTCTATATACAATGTTGTATAATAAGAATCTAGATTATTCTTTTCTTCGAATTTTTGGGTGTGCCTGTTACCCTAATCTCAGACCATATAACTCTCAGAAGTTATAATTCAGAAGTACTGAGTGTATTTTTCTTGGATATAGTACCTCTCACAAAGGTTACAAATGCCTTCACTATCCTACAAACATAATGTACATCTCAAAATATGTTATTTTTAATGAGTCTCTTTTTCCATTTAGCAAGCTTTCACATTCTTCTTCCAGTTTTTCTCCTTCTGTCTCAGTGTCAGCACATCCACCTGTTCTTATTTCTCTACCATTTCTTCCATCTCAGTCTTCACTTGTTTCTCATTCTTCAAATACTCCTTTGTCATCACCATCTGTATTTCTCTTTAGTACTACTGTTCAGTCTTATTCTGCAGCTTCACAATCCATTCCTAGTCTTTCTGATGATGCAGCTAACATTTCTGTTGATTCTGCAGCTAACATTTCTGTTCCTAGTCATCCTTTAGTCACATTTCCTAATTCAGATTCTCTTGTTCTTTCTTACACTCTTGTGTTTGTCCCCTCTCTTCCCACTTCTGCTTCTCCTTTACCTACTCTTAATACTCATCTCATGACTACCCCAGCCAGAAATGGCATTTTTAAACCAAAAATTTATCTGGCTCATAATGTTCCCACTTCTACTGATGAAGCTTTCACCTCATCTCACTAGATTGAGGCCATGAATGCTGAGTATAATGCATTGTTAGCCAACAAAACTTGGCATCTTGTATCTCTTCCTCCCAACAGGAAACCAATTGGTTGCAAGTGGGTTTTCAGGATCAAAGAAAATCCTGATGGTTCCATTCAAAAATACAAAGCAAGGCTTGTAGCAAAGGGATTTCGTCAAGAGTATAGATTTGACTACACTGTGACATTCTCACCAGTGGTTAAACCAACCACTATCAGAATCATCTTGACCTTAGCTCTACTGCATAATTGGTCTATCAAGCAACTAGATGTTAATAATGTCTTTCTCAATGGACAACTTCATGAGGAGGTTTTCATGACTCAACCACCTGGTTTTGTCTCCACTGATAGTTCATTTTTTTGCAAACCTTACATCAGTTTGGATTCATTTCTAGTAAATGTGATCCTTCACTGTCTGTCAGGAAAACCACAGAAAACTGCACTTATATATTGATTTATGTGGATGATATTATTCTCACTAGGACTTCTATACTACATTCATTTCTCAGTTGGTTACTGATTTAAATGACAAGTTTGCTTTAAAAGATCTTGGCTCTCTTCACTATTTTTTGAGAATAGAGGTTCATACTTTACATGATGGCAGCCTTCATCTCAGTCAAACAAAGTATATCAGGGACTTGCTTGCTCGAGCTCATATGACCAACTCTAAGGATGTCTCAACTCCAATAACTATAGGCACAAAACTATCCAAACATGGTTCTGATTTCTTCTTTGATCCAGTATTATATAAGTCAATTGTTGGTGCACTCCAGTACACAATAATCACCTGGCCCAAGCTCTCTTACTCTGTCAACAAAGCTTTTCAATTTATGCAGCAACCTTTAGATAGTCACTAGAAACTAGTTAAAAGGATACTTAGATATCTTACTGGCACCTTAAGCTATGGACTTCACTTACGTAAACTTGCACATCTAGCTCTACAAGAATTTTGTGATGCAGATTGGGGGGGTGATCCTGATGATAAGAGATCCACCTCAGGTGCTTGTATCCTTTTTGGCGGTAACTTAGTCTCCTGGTGGTCTAAAAAGTAACAGGTGGTGGCTCGATCAAGCACTAAAGCAGAATATAGAAGTTTGGCTTCCACAGTGACAGAACTGACTTGGATTCAATCCCTTCTTACAGAGTTACAGATCCCATCTATTAAACCTGTTATTTTTTGTGACAATATGAGCACAGTTCTGCTCTCTCACAATCCAATTTTGCACAATCGCACTAAACACATGGAGTTGGATTTGTTCTTTGTAAGAGACAAAATAATGCAACAAGAATTGATCATTCAGCACATTCCATCTGAAGATCAACCTACTGATGTCTTTACTAAGCCACTGGTTTCAACTCGTTTTCTTTCCATTAGAGATAAATTGACTGTTACAGCTCTACCTCTAGATCGGGGTTCAAATTCAGGGAGAATGTTAGAGACTATCATAACTGTTAGGTTTGTTAGTTATTGTCAGTTAGAGACTAGCAAGATAGTCAACAGATTTCAGTTAGTTGTTATCAGTATTGTGAAATTAGTTGCATCAGTCTTATGAATTAGTTAAAAGGTGTATATAAGCACTAAACTGTGCTACAAAAGTTATCAATTCATTCAACTAATTATTCAGCAAAAGTTCTCTTAGTTCTCTCTCTGCTTATCTCTGTTTTTAAACATTTTCTTTCACTTTCTTTCGTTTTCTTACATTTCCTCTCAGTTTCTCATTATCTCATAATCTTCAACATCGTCCAATATGGTCTAGACTGTAGAGAATATTTCAAACTTGGGGTCCATTGCAAAAGCAATATCTATCGAATAAAGTTCACGTTGAATTGTTATTTATCACATTTTTTTAATTTTTTTATTGGATCTTATTATACATTAAAAAAACTCCAATTGTTTACCAATTATACAAGTTTATTTTAAAATTAATCTATTAAAAAAATTTACTTGATTGCCACAAAATTTTCACCTAAACCTCTTTGGTTCTATTATCGCTATAAGGCTTTGTAATATGTTGAACTCTCATTATTGTTGTCGTCGTCGTCTCCTCCTATTGTCGACGTCGAACTCTACTCCCATCACTAGCATCGAAAATTACTCTATCAAAGATATGTTTATTGTAAGCTGCAAAAAATGAAAATTAAGGTGGACATTTCTAATGTGTAAGCTGCCACCTACGACTTTGGCTGCATCGAGGGGTGGCTGATTGGGCGGCTAAGGTTGTTAGACTAAGGGCTGACCAACTGGATAACAATTGATTAAGGGTGTCAAAATGAGTCAAGCTCAATGGGTCGGTCCGAATAGCCTGACAAAATGGACGGATTGGGCTAGCAAAATGTCAGCCCGAAACTTACATGGGCCGAATGGGCTGGGCCAGCCCGCTCTTTTAACACTACATAAAGCTAAATGGGCTGGACTGGGCTAGCAAAATATCAGCCCGAAACCTATATGGCCCAAATGGACCGGCCCAAAAATGACCCGATCCCGAATGGGCTAGCCTGAATGGGCTGGACCGACCCGTTTTGACACCCCTACGATTGATGATAGGTTGGAGGCAGTCGTCGACGAAGGGTGGAGAGAGGTGGGATGTATATAGTCCTTCATTGAAGGAGATTCTCAACAGATGTGCTTAAACAGTGGGATACTTTCAACAGTAATGTAAAAAAAGTTTTTTTTTTAAAAAAAAATTAAACTAATACTCAAATCAACTTGTATAATCAGTTAACAAGTTTGGGTATTTTTTTAATATGTGATGTAATCCAATAAAAAAATATTAAAAAAATATGATAAAAAATATATTTTTAACATTCATCTTGTGTCCAAATATCCACCCATCTTGCAAGCTAGCAATAGCCAATCGAGAAAGTAGGGCTCGAGACTGCTATTAAGTTATTGGTGTCATTATTACAAAGTGATAGATGGAGAGAACATCAAATTAAAACACATAGAAAAATGCATTACAACTCTTATATTCTTATTACAAACAGTACATGCATCTTTTTTTATATTTTTTTAATATCATTCATCATATATACTTTTTTTTTATTCACTTTCTCTCACTTAATCAACATATTTAAAAAGGGTGTTAATAATTCTTACACCCTTAAAACAAAGTATAAAATGATCATTTTTCAATGCATTATGATCCATTTTCTGTCAATGAGGGATAATTTGGTCTCCTTAATACCTCAGACCAATGAAGGCACATATATATAGAATACAAATATATTTAAGGGTAAAATGACGTTTCATCCAATTCAACTATACTATATATGCGCATACAACTAATATTTTTTAAAAAAGAAAATTATAAATTATAATGTACCCAAAAAAAAATTTATAAATGTTTTACGTACTTTTATAACACGTTCAATCTTTTTAATGCGAAAATCTTATAAACTCCAGGTATATACATTAAAATTAATTATTATAGAGAAGTAAAAAAGTTGATTAATTTTTTAAACTCTTACTTGAGGAAATTCTAAGACTATGCCACAAAACTAAACATGAAAAAGATTAATCTTTTGGTTCGGACTCTGATGAAAAAAATCCAATAACGCAAGTGTACATGTCAATCAAGTAATATAATAGTAAATAAAAGTCGTTCTCACAAGAATTTGTTACTAAATTTTATAGTTAACTACTAACATTCAAAATTCTTACTATTATCCAAATAACACTTTAATTTTGACCAATTTAATTAGTTGAAAAATAATATTACAAAAGCATAAACTATCAAGAACTGAATAATTTAAAAACTCTATTTTGATGGATCTTAGGATTGTAATCTTTCTTCTCAGTTCATTTGAATTGCATTTAAAACAACTTTTTCCTATTTTAATATACTCAAAATATCAATATAGAGCTCTAATATAATTGTATCCCTCTTCCGATGACAATACTAAAATTAACCCATTTAATTTTAATCTCTATATTCCTATGAGACAAAACATCAAGCATGTTACGTTCATGATTAAGCTCTATTTGGAATTGCATATGGCTCTAACAGATATTCTTATCCTTAGAACATTTTTTCCCCAATTAACAACAATTGGCTCAAACACATGTTACTCATGCTAGTTTATAGATTCAAATTCTCTTTTCCAAGTTCAATTAAAATCCACAAAATCATCTAATTGATGATCAGGCAATCAGAAGCATTACACATAAGCATGAGTAAATATTTCTCGTAAATTGAAATAGGAATTCAACAAACTAATGATTCAAATTACATGAGAAGTTTGATTACATTCCTAGAAATAAAAATTAGTTCATGGCATATATCGAGAACAACAAAAACAATTCAGAAACAGTTGCCCTCATAAAAACTCAGAAATTTAGAAAAATTGTAAATACAGAGTTGCAGATGATGAAACCAAGACTTCGATCTCGATTCTCCCTTTGTTTCCTTCAAGATTCCTGCTTCAAAAGCTCTCTTTCAGACTCTCTTTTTTTTCATTTTTTTACAGCTGAGAATGACCTCTTGTTAAATAACATTTTAATTTAGTTGTTACAAAATTGAACAGACATTAATTTTAGAATTTGGTAGCCGCAGCACTGAACATTTGGCTGCTGCGGCACTGAGCATTATAATGTTGCGGCAGCCAACAACTTGTGTTGTCCTGGCATGATGATGATTTTCTCTTCTTCTCAAATGTAAATATTGCATTTTTCTTCATGTTTTTTCATGATTTTTTTTAACTTTTTTATAAGTAGAAAAGAACTCAGTAATTAAAATCAAAACACTATGATAAAGAAATCATTCAAATTCATCACATATACTCATAGATATTCAAAGATAGATAACCCTTCTCAACTTGACAAAATAAAAGTATTTTAATGCTTATCATGACAATAAAATAAGAATTTAGTATAATTTAAAAATCAAATAGAGTTCAAATAACTCTACTTTCGGAGAGTTATCAGACTCATATTATATATATTACCCAGACAAATCACTTGGGCTTGAGAATTTATTTAAGTAACACGATACGGGTGAAATTTTGTTATAAAATTTTGAGTCGGTGCATTTGTTTTGGGTGTACGTAATAGAGTTTTCAGAAGTCAAAACATAACAGCTACTACTTAGGAAGCACAATAATGAAAAATGGCCTTATTCGGCTGGTTATATATTTATAAGGATATGTGGGCAAAATTCTTAAGGATAGATTATCATTTATAATATATTTAGAAAGAAGTAACGTAAATGTATAGATTGTGTGTTTCTGTTCGCATGTGAATCTTCCACATTAAAATATTAGACTTGTCATTTGAAGCTGTTCTTCATACTAGTAGCATGAGCAGCTAAATAATTACTTTTAAGTTTTATTATTAATTTATTATATTCTTTCACATAAAAAATATGAATAATGCTTTCGTTAAACATTGAATTAAAAGAGAGAAATAATTTCTGAACTTCTTATTTTAGGTATTCATTTAATTAACAAACACATTTCAATTCCAAGGCTAGTTCAAGTATATACCCAAGCTAAATATGCCAAAATAATTCTCTAAAACAAATCATTATCAAGACATTTTAACTCCTTAAGGTCATAATAATTTTTCCATATGAGAGATATTAACAACACATTCTTTTAGATATTTTTTTTAACATTTACTTTATTATTAATCCAAAAGTAAGTGTTACTAATATTTTTCTCCTAATAATTCTGTTAAGTTATGAGGTGAATTAATAGTAAAATAAGTGTTAAAAGAAATATTCAAAATAATGTATTGTTAGCATTCCTCTTTTTCATATATATCATTTTTCCCATAGGTTTAAATAGGAACTCAGTTACTATATTAAAATTAAAAATGGTTTTCTTATTTGAGTCTTTCATAAAGAAGACTTGTTAGGATCTAGATATTTATGTATGCTATTAGATAAATACAATTACTTATTTATAAGGAGCAAATCTATCACAAAATTCCTCATAGATATGAACACTAATACATGGCACTGGAATGGGTTGTGCTCAGGTACGCCGCGGGTGCAGAGGTCATCATGGTCCTCCTCCTCGCGATCCCAGGCCTTGACACCTTCCACAAGGGTTTCATTGCGATGACCTGAAACCTGTTGAAGTTATTCCTGTCAGTGGTCCATTTTAACATCTTCTTGTTGATGGACATTTACTGGAAGTATGAGACTTGGTCGAGTTGTGAGGGCAAATAGTGCACCATGTCAGAGCAGTCTACTACCAGAAGTCCATCATGAAGAGCCAACGCAACGCCTTCCTCATCGCAGCCGCATTGACCTTCTACTGGCTCCTCTACTCCATCACCAACCTTGTCGTTAGGGTCGAGTAGTTGAACCAGCGCGTCGAGCAGTTGAACCAGCGTGTTGAGTGGTTGAAGAATCGGGACTGAGTTGACTCGGTTGGATGGGTATCCAGGTGGAGATATAAGTTAATGCTTTTGCAAGTGAATAGCGGTGCACAAGAGAGCAAAGTAAATTTCACTGAGGTCCCATCTAACCCAACGTGATCCCACTGCCCCACCAAGAGAGAATCTAAAAAAAGAAACACATTCTTATATGCAGTCGCAATGTGAAAAGCCAAGGCCAGAAGCAGTCATCCATCCCTTACATGACGAGCATAAAATTATGCTTAACCGCAATTTCAACCAAATGGTAAATCTCAAGGAGGAGACCACAGTTAGTGCCTTAGAGTAACCCTCCTACAAAAAGAGACTAAGGTTCCTAAACTAAATCCTCCCAAGATGTCAAAAGAAGCAAACACTTCAACAACAAAAGTTCTCATCTAACATTGGATCTCATTTTGGCCAGTACCTCGGCCGTGACTTTGAGTCAACGAGTACTTCAGCTCATTCTCATTTAAGTCAGTACTTCGGTCGTGACTTTAACTCCACGAGAACTTCGACTCATTTTCATCTAAGCCAATACCTCGACCATAACTTTGAGTCCACAAGTACTTCGACTCATTTTCATCTAAGTCAGTACCTCGACTGTGACTTAGCGTCTATGAGTGCTTCGGCCCGACATCATCTCGGCGCAACCCACAAGGTTATCACACCTTGAAGACGTTTGATGAATACAAGGTCCAAAGAGGATCAAATATTTCGATATCCGTATATGATGGCCAAATAAGGGAATCCACTTGACTGGTATCCGAGTTCAAGGAGTGTATTTAAGGGTTTTCACTTGTACTCTTATAAGTCTGACCTTAACCTATAAACTTAAAAAGTTTACAAAGGTTAAGCGTATCTGACCATAGCCTGAGACAATAGACTTCACACCAAGAGACTTTTGTGTCAACTATATTTTGGTATCCGTACATAATGGCCAAACAAGGGAATCTCATTGACCAGTATCTGAGTTCAAGGAGTGCATTTAAGATTTTTCACTCATCCCCTTATGAGTCTGACCTTAACCCATAAACTTAAAAAGTTTATAGAAATTAAGCGTATCCGACCATAGCTCGGGACCGTGGACTCCACACCAAGAGGCTTTTGTGTTAACTATATTTTGATATCTGTACATGATGGCTAAATAGGGGAATCCATTTGATCGATATCCGAGTTCAAGGAGTGCATTCAAATATTTTCACCTGTACCCTTATGAGGCTAATCTTAATCCATAAATTTTAAAAGTTTACAGAGGCTTCCATATCAACTATATTATATTATTTCAACATTAAGCCTAACTCATAAGCTTGAAAAATGTTTAACATGGTTACGAGCATTAGACCATTGCCCAGGATAGTTGACATCATTCTAAGAGGTTTATGTGTCAAAATTATACTTCAAAGTTACATACTTAATTGAATAAGTGTCAACAAAGGTAGATAAACATTTCTAAAGCGCACTTGACCACCGATAAAATTAAAATTAATATATTTAGAAGAACCAACGTAAATGTATAGATTGTGTTTCTATTCGCATGTGAATCTTTCACATTAAAATATTAGACTTGTCATTTGAAGTTGATCTTCGTATCTAGCATGAGCATCTAAATAATTATTTTTAAGTTCTATTATTAATTATTATATTCTTTCACATAAAAAATATGAATAATGCTTTCGTTAAAGATTGAATTAAAAGAGAGAAATAATTTCTGAACTTCTTATTTTAGGTATTCATTTAATTAACAAACACATTCAATTCCCTTTAAAAGTCTCTAGAAGGCTAGTTCAAGTATATACCCAAGCTAAATATACCAAAATAATTTTCTAAAACAAACCATTACCAAGACATTTTAACTCGTTAAGGCCATAATAATTTTTTCATATGAAAAATATTAATAACACATTTGTTTAGACATATTTTTTAATACTTATTTTACTATTAATCCAAAAGCAAGTATTGTTAACATTCTTTTTTTAATAATCTTTTTAAATATATAAGATGAACTAATAATAAAATAAATGTTAAAAAAATTATTCAAAAAAATGTATTGTTAGTATTCCTCTTTTTCATATATATCCTTTTTTTCCCCATAGGTTTCAATAGGAACTCAATTACTATATTAAAACTAAAAATGATTTTCTTATCTGTGTCTTTCATAAAGAGGATACGTGTTTGATCACTAAGTAAACCTTGTAAGAGACAAGGCCACATCATTTCACTCTTAGCCCGAAGGGAATTGAGTTTTTGAAGTAGGCCATGCTCACCTATGACATAGGTCGATGGCCGACTCAACTCCTTTTAATAAAAGAGTTTATATAAATATATATACATACATTCTCTTATTAATAACTCGGAGTTTAAAGACTGAATATACAAAATCACAGTTTTATTACCAAGAATAAATGCGGCAAGGATTGAACTTGATTAAGAGACTCTAGCTGATCTTAATGCCAAAAAAAATATTTTAAATTTTAGTTTCTTTACAGAGTTCACAAATAATTGTTATCTTTAAAAAAAAAATAGAGCACCAAAAAGGTCAGACGTCATGCATACTTGTAGAAAACTAGAATTATAATTGACTGAATTGAAATCCATACATATCATTTGACCTCAAAATAAAAAAGTTGAAAACAGTGGAAGAAAACGACTTTTTTAACTGAATTGTGTAATTTAAAATTGATATTTTATAAGTCAGAAATTAATTCTTGAAATGGTATAAAATAAACAATATTAAATAAGAAGTCATTTCTCCTACTTACATTTAGATGATTTTTTTATTATTTTTTCATAACAAATCATTGCTCAGAAACACAACTTACTCTATTATAATATTTTTTATTATATTTAGGTAAATCATGGTTATCATACATAATTTACCTTTTATATATATATATATATATATATATATATATATTAAATTTGGATAATTCGTGGATGATCTCCTTTTTCTTTTAAGAAAAAAAAGCAAGTGAAGTCATGGCTTAAAGCCACTGACTTATATACATAGTAAAAAAAACTTAAAATAAATTCATTAACTTAAAAGGAAAATATTTTACAAGAAAAATAAAGTTAAAAATATTATACAAGAAACTAATTATTTTGCAAAGAAAATAAATAAATTTATTATTCTTCACATGATTTATCACTTGGTTAATTTTTATGCGATGATTCGAAACCACAAGTAGATTTTTTTTTCTTGTCCATGGTGGTTGAATCATTTGTTCTTGTTTAACTCTATGTGTTCGGTCTCCTTTTATTCTTATTCCACTGTCTCTTGTTCTTGGTCTTCGTTGTAATGACGTGGGGTCCTCACCATTACCGAATTGCCACATAGAAATTGTTGATACCCAATTTTGTCCATAAAATTTTTATTACTTGATCAGTGATTAATATTTTAGTGAAAAGATGCTTAATTGCAATGTTGTGATCACACTATTTTTTATTTTCTATCTTACTTTTTCTTATTTGTACAAAAATAAAAAAAATTGTTTTGTAGCTTGTTCATCTCTCACTATCACACACACACTCACTTACTCCCACTCACTTTTTTCTGCACTCACTCACGTTCTCGCCAAAGACACACTTGCACTTTCTTTTATTATTATTTCTTCCACCCACTATGCACCCATGCACCACTATCACACACACACTCACTTACTCCCACTCATTTTCTTCTCGCACTCACTCACGTACATATACCGGGGGGAATTAATTTTGGGGGATCCATTTTTTCACATTTTCTCCAGAGATCCTTCGTACAACATTTCCCACAACCCCCAAAGAACCATGAGCCACCATTAATAACTCACCCACAATCAACCTTCCAACATCATATCACCACCATCTTCTTCATCAACCCTCTACCAAACTTCACCATCTTCTTCAACCCCTCAGCCAAGACCAAACCGAAAAAAAGCACCGTAGCCACCCATAGATTTACTATAGCAGAGCCGCCTAAGACGCGACCCGCCATTACTGGCTTCTCCCAACCCGAGCCAGGAAAGACAGCACCGCCGCACGAGCAGCCTCTGTCCGTCGTCGTACCGCGCCGCACCGCGCAATAACCAGAGCCGCCGGCACTGCGAGGTTCCACCTACGCGCCGCTGCTCGAGCTAGTCAGGTTCCACACGCCGTCGACCCGCAACTTGTCCTTGCCGTCGTCACCTCGCCAAGCTCAAACCGTCGAGCCCGTTCCGCCTAGTCCGAGTCACGACGTTGCGAACACGACGCCAGCGTGAACCCGAACCGGTACCAGGACCTCCAGATCCTCGCCGCCGTCGCGCACCAACAGACCACCTTGTTCGGGACTCCGATCGCCGCACTGCGCCACTGCGAATCTGAAACCACCCAGCCGCATTGCGCCATCCTGCTCCGCCGCAGACCAGAATCGGACCGCCAAGCCGGCGCGCGCCGCCAGTGCAGAAACCTCCGCGTCGTCGTTGTTCCTGCCTTGAAGCCCACCGTCCGCGTCATTTACTCCACTTTGTTGCACAGTCTCGAGCTTCACTCTCACTCGACTTTCCTTTGTGCTCATTTATTTGATTTTGATTCTCAAAGAAACCCGAAATGAGTTTAAGGGATGGCTTTTACTTGGGCCATTTAGTAACTTAGGAAGCCCATCAAAAAAAACAAAAAAATTGGTGCATATTGATGAAAACAAAAAATAAAAATAAAAAAATAAAAAATATAAACACAAAAATTAAAGAGTGCACACAAAAAAAAAGTATAAAAAAGATAATATATATATATATATATATATATATATATATATATATATATATATATATATAAGAGTTTATTGAATAGCCTAGTGCTAACATAAACTACAATGCAAGATTAGTTTTATTTTCGAATAAATTTATTTTTAAGATTTTTTTCTTCTTCTTAATTAAAATCAATTAACCCACACTTATTTTCTAAAGAACTACGTGACTTTGAGTTCCTCATTGCACCCGCAAGCAAGAAATTAGAAACAATCAAAATTAATAGAATTAAGGATACGTAGGAGCGGGATTTCTATTCTGTCAAGCCGAAAAATAAATTTTCATAATTTAGTTATTTCTCTTTTCTTTCCTTAAAAAAATAAAAATAAAAAAATAAATAAAATAAAATAGTTACAAAGTCTTTTCAAAAAGGGGTAAAATAAATAAATTTGATATTATTAAAATTTGCACAATTGACTTAAGGTACCGTTTCTTGGAACGAGTGATTAGTGTAGAGATGCTAACACCTTCCCTACCATAATCGACTCCCAAACCCAAACTCATTTTCCAAAAGACCAGTTTTTTATTTTAAGGGTTTTTTCTAATGTTTTCCCAATTAAAATAAACATTGGTGGCGACTCCATTGATTTTCAAAATGCCCTAATCTTTTTCGGTCGTCCCGTCGCGATCTCGGTTGCGACAGCTGGCGACTCCAATCTGGGATATTTAGAGAGTCGGGCTGTTGATGTTAGTTGTGCAAATTATTAATAATTTTTATTTATTTACTTACCCCTTTTTGTCTTTATTTATGTTTTCTTACTTGTTTGTGAATAAATTTGATATGATATTTTTATGTAAATATTTGTTTGGCATTATTTTGTGTCCATTTTGACATGACTTACTTGTATATATTTTGTGCTTAATTGTTGAAACCTTAGGGTAGATGATTCTTGGTGGTTTTGTATATATGCTTTTGCAGGTTGGGGGTAATTTAGTCTTTTTAAATTTTTGTACAGTTTTGTATGCTCTCTCACACACAAGCTCTATACCCGGGCTCGGTACCTTGTAGGATTAGATAGAGGGCGAAGTAGTGTTGCTTTGAGAGACCTTTGGTCTCCGAATAGGCACATGAAAATCCTCACTCAGTTGAACTCTTTCCGTTTGTAGCCTATCATGGGTGAGGATTGAGGACTCTTACTAGCCAAAGTGTTGGTGACGATGAGGACAATTTGGGGACTTTGTTGTCGATAGGGGTATAAAACCAAAGTTTTCACGTGTTGAAATACCCTTAGAGGTACTATGGTCCATAGAATTTTTTTTAAAAGACAGGTACCAAGCCTAGATTATCATTTTCCTTTAATACATGAGAAAATTCTTTTTGTCTATATTCTTTTCTTTATTTCATTTTTATAGACATTAATTTTCTTTTTGCATTTGCATGTGTGGTCCAATTTTGCAAAGATATCGGTAAACCTCGAACATGGATAAAGGGAAAAAAGCTCTAATGTCTCGAGGTTTACGAAAGTATATGGGTCATTATTGAAGAGTCTAAAGGGCTCAAGTAAGTGAAGGAAACATGTTCGCAACACAGGGGATACTCTTTTACCACCTCTAATGAGAGGCCATGACTTTGAGCAAAATGATATTAGAAGACTCCGTAATGTGTGGTATAACATGGAAAGACAGGGAAGAATTCAATGACAAATATGGAGATATTGCAGCTCTGATGTTCATTGCTCCTGATACCCAAATGTTGAAAGCCATGCTTCGCTTTTGGGACCCCTCATATCGATGCTTCACTTTTCGAGAGTTTGACTTGGTACCAACAATTGAGGAGTATGCTAAATTGCTCAATAAAGATAATATGCCCAAGGATAAAGTATACTCGCATGACCCTAAGAAGACGCCAAGAAGGACGTTGTCCAAACTCATAGGAGTTCAGGCAAATGAATTGAATAGGTACATGAAGGATGGAGGACGAAGCCTGGATTCCGAGTTTCTGCTTAGGATTATTGAAACTCAGGTTGATCAAAGTTTTGGTTTGGTAGCACTAACTCTAGCTATTTACGGGTTGGTAATATTCCCAAGAGTAAAGAATCAGATAGATGGACATGTAATCAATTTGTTTGAGCAGATTGACAATGGGGTACACCCGCCCACCAATCTTGGCGAGAGACAATTCGATCTTTGAATTACTTGTCAAATTCATCAAAAGGAAGATTTTGGGATGTGCATCACTGCTAGTTTTGTATGGATGCTTAGTCATCTACCGACCTTGAAATGCTTTGGTCACCCTGAGATTGATCTTAAACGGTTTGTCATACCTAAACACCCGCTTCTCGCTATATGGTCGTGATAATTGGCCTTCCCGAACTCCGATGATGGGGCAATGGATCAGTTTTTTGCGGAGATGAAGGAAGTGGTTTGGAGAGCCAAGTGGTTTCCTCTTACATACACCATATACGTATGTGGGAGTAAGCCTTGGGTTCCACTTATTGGTCCATGGGGAGTAGTGAGCTATGCTCCACAATGGTCCGAAAGGCAAATGGCATCCTTGCAATTCATTCCTATGACTCATGGGTTATCAAAATATGAATTCTCATATGATGATGAAGGAATCGACCATAAGGTCAAAGAGGTCATTGGAGATTGGAAAGATGTAAGAAGTATAAAGCTGGCCTCCCTCATCCAAAACAACAGAAGACTACCCAATTTGGCAAGTGGTAGGAAGAAAGGGTTTCTTGCTCCTAAGGTACGGGCCGGAGCCACCAATGCACCGGTTTAATGAACCTATTGATTATCATGTCTTTGAAGAGGGCCGATATGAAATCATTTGTCAACAATGGGCCACCGAGAGAAGATCCTTGAAGACTCAACTTGACATAGCGAGAGAGAGAATCCAAAATCAAGAACGGAAAATGGTCTCTAAGGAAATTGAGATAGAGAAGCTAAGAGAGACTTGTCAAGTTCTTGAGGCAATCATTCAAGGGAAAGATGGTCAACTTGAAGGTTACAAGGCTGAAGTTGAAATCTTAAATCAGCAAGAATAATAATTGGAAAATGATGTTATTTTTTTGACTAATGAAAAAGACTTCTACCTAAATGCAAGTCAAGGCATGAAGCGGAAAGTGAAGTGGTGATTAATAATGTGAGGAGATCTCCAACCGTTCGAGAAAAAGGGCAAGAGAGATTCTCGAAGTGGAAGCTAAGTTGATACCGGGAGAAACCCAAGAGCTTCGACCGGGTTAGGATGGACCTGAATTTTCTTGGCAAATTTCACTAAAGAAATCACCAAAATTAGTCTTTTATTTTTGTTGGCTTTCTGGAAATTGAAAATGGTCTGGTTCATTCCATCTTGTTCTTCTATCTTAAGCACATAAGGGCAAGTTAGACCTAAGGAGTAGCATGATCAACATGATGTAAAAGGAAATTCCCTATGAAGCTTTTATCTTTGAATAAATGAGGTTTATCGATATCGTTTGCTTCATTGGATCATGTCTTTGCATGCATTTTACTTAAGTTTGCATTTTATTATTCCTAATAATAAAAATAATATGACCACAGAAAAAAAACTGTCTCTACAACACCCTTATAGGACTCGCTCCCAATCGAAGGTCATGGATGAACTGGGACAGTCGCAAGAAGAATTGAAGGAAGAAGTGAACCACTTAGAGAGCAAATGTCCAAAATGATGGAGCTGTTATGCGGTCTATGGAGAATAGAAGGAACACGGATGGGAACCCCTCGGCGACAAACGAAGGACACCCACCACACCTCTTCACCCGCCTTTGGCTTCTCTCCAACCCCTCTCGCAACATCAAAGCATTAACCTCAAGGAGTTATGATGCCACTAACTGTTTATCCAAACAAGCACCACTCAACCTCATCACAAGTTCACGGGAACTCGGGCTCCATCATTCCCACCATATGGCCTCCTCCCGGGTATGTACCACCATTGGCCACAAATTCCCTTGATAATGGCACGTCGGCGGTAACACGGATCCCAAACCCGCCAAACACTACTGAAGCTCAGGTTACTCTGCCAAATGCTAATGAAAACACCACAAACACAGCACCCATTCCCCTTCTTTCTTCCTCCATATGGTTTTCCTGCCGGCTTTATACCACCACAAGCGACCAATCCCCTGGACGGCAGCAATCCTACTGCTAACTCTTTAAACACAACCCAACCACCTGCCAATGGAACCTTGCCGGCACAGCATTTTATCCCCACTTTTATGCCACAAAACCCATTGAATTCCTCTGTTGAAAATTCCCAGTCCAGAGAGAAGTTGGAAACTCTAGAAGAGAGACTGCGAGCTATAGAAGGGGCAAGTAGCTACGGTCTCCTTGATGCTTCGGAACTTTGCCTTGTCCCTAACGTGGTGATCCCACCGAAGTTCAAAGTTCCAGATTTTGATAAATACAAGGGGACCACTTGTCCAAAGAACCATCTGACCATGTACATCCGCAAGATGGCTTCGTATGCTCACGATGACAAGCTGCTAATTCATTTCTTCCAGGATAGCTTGACTGGGGCAGCTTCAAATTGGTACACTCATCTTGAGTGTGCCCATGTTCGATGTTTCAAAGACTTGGTGATGCTTTCTTGAAGCGGTATAAGTACAATATTGATATGGCACCTGGATAGATTGCAGCTCCGAGAATATGGCTAAGAAAGATGTTGAAACCTTTAAGGAATATGCTCAGCGATGGAGAGAAATGGCCGCTCAAGTAGAACCCCATTGACAGAAAAGAGAAATGGTGGCCACGTTTATTGACACTCTGCAACCGCCCTTCTATGACAAAATGATAGGGAGTGTGTCATCAAATTTCTCGGACATGGTTATCATCGGAGAAAGAGTTGAGGGAGGAATGAGAAGTGGGAAGATCGTTGAAAGTTCGACAGAACATTTAACGCCAAGAGGCCCAGATGGGAAAGAAAAAGAAGGAGAAACTCATGTTGTTACCTTCGACCAAAGAAACTTTACCCAAGGAGATATAGCCAAACACCGGTAAACCATCAATCATCCTTCCAAACCCCTTTTGCACCTTACCACCCATATTTTCCCACTACACCACCAATTCCATATCCCCACCTTATTACCCCCATGTCGCCAATACTTCACACGTTCCTCATCCTCAACCTCACCACTCAATGAGACCTCACCAAATGCCATCTTATTCTCAATACCGGACACCTCCTACCTTACCGCCTCAAACAGGTTCAACCATGGACCCAAAATCCAAACACAAACCAAAGAAGACCACCAAATAACCAAGAAAGGAAGTTTGTCCACTTCGACCCAATTCCTCGACCTACACCGAGTTACTACCCCAACTCATCCGTAACTCTCTCTTGGCTCCTTGCCCGATGAAGCCATTGGAACCCTCATACCCTAAAGGTTTTGACCCCAACGCCAAGTGTGATTACCATGCAGGAGCCATAGGGCATTCCACAGAGAATTGCAAAGCGCTGAAGTTTAAGGTGCAAGATCTAATCAATGCTAAATGGTTGAATTTCAAGACAAATACCCCTAGTGTGGGCCACAATCCTTTGCCTAACCATGAGAATCCTACAGTCAATGCTATAGAGGAGTGTTCTGCCCAGCAACTTATAAGACGAGTGGCAGATGTCAAAACCCCCATGAAGGTTATTTTTAAAGAACTGTGCAAATTCGGGATGATGGAAGTTCGTATTGAAAAGAAAGGGGGCGGCGATAACGAAATAATGTGCAATCTCCATGGGAATGTGGGGCATTCTATTGACGAATGTGGTGAGTTCAGACAAATCCTCCAAGATCTAATGGACATGCAACTAGTGCAAATAGGTCATTTATGTGACAATGGTGGCATAAGTATGGTGGATGAATGTGCTATTCCACAGTTTCAAGAAGGTCATGAAGCCGTAAACTCTCTGGTCCCTTCCATTGCAAATCCAGCTATCAAACCGTTGGTTATCTATTACACTGCAAGTTCACCTGCGCCACCTCCATGTGGCCCAAAGCCCATCACCATTCAAGTTCCTAGTCCTTTTCCATTTAAGGACACCAGAGCAGTACCGTGGAATTATGATATACAAGTCCTTGGAGATAATCTTACAAACGATCAGCCAAATGTTTCATCTTGTTCGACCGCTATTGTCACAAATATATCGGGGATTGGAGGGATGACACGAAGTGGTCGCATTTACACTCTCCGAGGAGTTGCGAAAGGGCAAGAAGAAGAAGAAAAGAGAAACTACAAGGGGAAGAGCAAGACAGGAGAGACTTCTATGGGGAAATGATGTGAAAGAAAAGGAGGATTGACAAAGCCAAATGAGTATAAGAAAGAGGTATCGATGAAGAAGTTTGTGAGTTCTGAAGTTCATCAAGTAAAGCGAGTATAGGGTGGTTGATCGCTTAAATCGCACTCCTGCAAGGATATCTCTCTTGTCCTTGTTGATGAATTCGAGCATAGGAAAGTGTTGATGAAGATACTAAATCAAGCACATGTTTCTCATGACATTACAATTGACAAGTTTGGTGGTATTATTGGCAACATTACTGCTGATAATTATGTCACTTTCACCGATGATGAGATCCCTGCTGAAGGAATGGGGCATATTAAGGCGCTGCATATTTCCGTCAAATGCCAAGATCATATAATGGCTAGAGTGCTCATTGATAATGGTTCCTCTTTGAATGTAATGCCAAAATCAACTCTCTCCAAGTTGCCTTTTGATGGGACTTATATGAAACCAAGTACTATGATCGTGAGAGCTTTTGATGGGACCCGAAGAGAAGTGATGGGAGAAGTAGAGATCCCAGTTCGGTTGGGCCTACTACCTTTCATGTACTCTTTCGGGTGATGGACATCACACCAACTTACAGTTGCCTATTGGGACGACCCTGGATTCATTCACGGGCGCGGTGCCGTCCTCTTTGCACCAGAAAGTGAAATTCATAGTTGACAATAGTTTGGTGATCGTCTCGGGTGAGGAAGACTTATTGGTGAGCAAGCTCCCATCGACTCCTTACATCGAAGCTGCAGAAGAAGCTCTTGAAACAGCATTCCAAGCGTTTGAGGTTGTCAATGCTGTTTATGTAAAGGAAGGAGCTCGAATTCCAAAACCACAGTCATTTAGTGCATCCATAATGATGGCTAAAGTTATGCTTGAAAGAGGATATCAAAGTGGAAATGGACTAGGAATGAATAAACAAGGCATTGCAAAGTTTCTGCACCCATGTGAAAACAAGGACAGGTTCGGGTTAGGATATAAACCAACTAAAGCTGATAAGAGAAGGGTCATAGAAGAGAAAAGGGAGAAGAGGTTGGCTCGATTGGAAAATCGGGAGCCTAAAACTGAGAGGATTCCCATCTGTGACATCCGACAGAGTTTCCGAAGTGCCGGGTTGGTGTTTCTGAACCAGGTGACCGCTATCAATGATGATCAATCCATCGACCTCGATGTCAGTCTGGTGTACCCTTGTTCTCTGGATGCAGAGCTCAACAATTGGGAGATCATCGATTTTCCCATGACTTTTGAAGCTGATTCAAAGTAATTCTGTAATGTTAATCCTATAGCTATGCCTAAGGCTTTAGGAAAATATGTTGTAAAAACGGGCTCACATGAATCCTTTTTAGTATTTGCTATCAATAAAATGCATTTTCAAATTATCTTCCCCTTTAATTTTTCTGTTCGACCATTGCATTAGCTTTTATTCATTACCCTTTTTACTTGTTTTGACATCAATAAATGCAGATCTGAAAGTGGTTCTATTGAAAATGACAGTGCTATGACCCCATTGTATAATTTTGACCATCCCATTAATCATGTTGATGAAGATGATGACGATTGGGAACCTTCTTCTGAGCTAATGAGATTAATAGAACAAGAGGCCAAAGAGATTCAACCCCATGAGGAGCCAGTTAAAGTGATTAATTTGGGGACAGAAGATGATAAAAAAGAAGTTAAAATTGGCACTTCTATGAAAGAAGAAGAGCGAAGCAAGTTGGTCAAGCTCTATCGATTATCGTGACATTTTTGCATGGTCGTACCAAGACATGCCGGGGCTGGATGTTAGCATAGTTGAGCATAAATTGCCATTAAGACCAGAATGTCTTCCTTCGTCAAGCAAAAATTGAGGCGAATGAAGCCGAAAATGTCGCTAAAAATTAGAGAGGAGGTCAAAAGACAGGTTTGATGCGGGTTTCCTCGGCGTCGCAAAGTACCCTCAATGGGTCGCCAACATCGTACCTGTCCCGAAGAAAGATGGGAAAGTACGCATGTGCGTTGACTATAGAGATTTGAATAGGGCCAGCCCAAAAGATAATTTTCCTTTACCTCACATTGACATTTTGGTGGACAACACTTGCTCAATATGCATTTTTCTCCTTCATGGATGGTTTCTCGGGATATAATCAAATCAAGATGGCACCTGAAGATATGGAGAAGACCACATTCATCACTCTGTGGGGGACTTTTTGCTATAAAGTGATGCCGTTCGGATTGAAGAATGCCGGAGCGACTTATCAAAGAACGATGGTGGCGTTGTTCCACGACATGATGCACAAAGAAATAGAAGTTTATGTGGATGATATGATTGCAAAGTCAAAAACAGAAGAAGATCACATAACCGATTTACAAAAGCTTTTTGAGCGGTTAAGAAAGTTCAGGCTCAGATTGAATCTTGCTAAGTGCACTTTTGGTGTAAAATCAGGCAAGCTCTTGGGATTTGTGGTTAGCAAGAAAGGGATAGAAGTTGACCCAGACAAAGTTCGAGCAATCATAGAGATGTCAGCTCCTCGCACTGAAAAAGAAGTTCGTGGATTTTTGGGGAGGCTGAACTATATTGCTAGGTTTATATCCCAATTAACTGCAACGTGTGAGCCAATCTTCAAGTTGTTGCGTAAAAACCAGAGACAGTAGAATGGAACGAGGATTGTCAAGAAGCATTTGAGAAGATCAAGCGTATCTGCAAGAACCCCCATTTTGGTACCTCCAATGCCAGGAAGGCCTCTCATCATGTATTTGACTGTGTTGGATGAATCCATGGGTTGTGTACTTGGACAACATGATGAAACCGGCAAAAAGGAGCAGGCCATCTATTACTTGAGTAAGAAGTTTACGAACTATGAGGCAAAATATTCATTATTGGAACGCACGTGTTGCGCCTTGGCATGGGCGGCCCACCGGTTGAGGCAGTACATGTTGTGTTACACCACTTGGTTAGTGTCCAAAATGGACCCGATCAAGTACATCTTTGAAAAACCTGCCCTCACTGGGAGGATTGCACGTTGGCAAGTTTTGTTATCAGAATATGACATTGTCTACGTCACCCAAAAAGCAGTCAAAGGCAGTGCTCTGGCTGATTTCTTAGCTAGTCAACCAGTTGAGGGCTATGGGTTTATGCAGTGTGAATTCCCTGATGAAGATATAATGGCTTTTTTTGGAGAAGAATAATCTTCGAAAAAAGAAAAATGGACTTTGTTGTTTGACGGAGCTTCTAATTCACTGGGGCATGGAGTCGGGGCCATATTGATTTCCCCTGAAAGTAATTTTATCCCAATCACTGCTCGGTTGTGCTTTGACTGTACAAACAACATAGCCGAATACGAAGCATGTGCCATGGGAATCCAAGCAGCGATAGAATCAAAGGCAAAAGTTCTTGAGGTATACGGGGACTCTGCCCTGGTCATCCATCAGCTAAAGGGAGAATGGGAAACTCGAGATACCAAGTTGATCCTTTATCATGCTTACATCAAAGAGTTGACTGAACGACTTGACGAAGTCACATTCCATCACGTCCCTCGGGAAGATAATCAGTTGGCTGATGCTTTAGCCACGTTGTCGTCAATGTTTAAAGTAAGCCATGATAAGGACTTGCCACTCATAAAGATGGAGAGTCGTGACCAACCCAGGCATATTGCCAAATGGTAGAAGCGAGAGCCGGATGGGAAACCGTGGTACCATGACATCAAATGTTTCATCAAGAACGAGAGAGTACCCTCCGGATGCTTGAGAAAATGACAAAAGAACCCTCGAAGACTCACAATGGGTTTCTTTCTAAATGGGGAAGTTCTCTACAAGAGGAACCACGACATGGTGTTTGCTAAGATGTGTTGATGCAACGAAGCGAGAGAAAATCATCAAGGATGTCCATGAAGGTTCTTTTGGAACTCATGCAAGTGGGCATGCAATGGCAAGAAAGATACTAAGAGCTGGGTATTATTGGTTGACAATGGAAACCGATTGCTTCAATTATGTGAAGAAGTGCCACAAATGCTAGACATATGTTGACAAGGTTCATGCGCCACCTGTACCTTTGAATGTTTTAACAACACCATAGCCATTCTCAATGTGGGGAATGGATGTCATAGGGCCCATTGAACCGAAGGCCTCAAATGGACATCGCTTTATTCTTGTCGCAATTGATTACTTCACAAAATGGGTCGAAGCTGCTTCTTATGCCAATGTGACTAGGAATGTAGTGGTCAAATTTATCAAAAGGGAGCTGATTTGTCGATATGGTTTGCCAAGCAAAATTGTCACTGACAATGCCACTAATTTGAACAATAAGATGATGAAAGAGATGTGTGAAAGTTTTAAAATTGAGCACCACAATTCCTCACCCTATCGCCCAAAGATGAATGGGGCAGTGGAGGCGGTAAACAAGAACATCAAGAAGATTGTTCAAAAGATGGTTGTAACGTATAAAGATTGGCATGAAATGCTACCATTTGCATTGCATGGTTATCGTACATCTGTTCGTACTTCAACTGGGGCAACCCCTTTCTCTTTGGTTTATGGAATGGAGGCGGTACTCCCTATTGAAGTAGAAATTCCATCATTAAGAGTACTGATAGAAGCAGAATTAGAAGAAACTGAATGGGTCCAAACTCGACTTGATCGGTTGAACCTCATTGAAGGAAAGAGATTAACAAAGACAACGTGTCATGGCCACTTTACCGTAAGAGAATGATGAAAGCCTATACGAAAAAGGTGCGTCCCGCGACAGTTCCCAAGAAGGAGACCTAGTACTCAAGAAGATTCTTCCCATTCAAAAGGATAATCGAGGAAAATGGACTCCAAACTATGAAGGACCTTATGTTGTAAAAAAGGCTTTCTCGGGAGAAACTTTAATTCTCACAAATATGGATGGTGCTGATTTACCACTTCCTGTAAATTCGAGATGTCAAAATGTATTATGCTTAAAAAAATAAAATAATAAAAAAAACAACAACAAAAACAAACACAAAAAAAAAAGAGAAAAGTGGCTCGCTAAATTTGAAAACCGAAAAGGCGATCTAGGCAAAAATTAGAGCGACCCTGCTAGGTTGAAAACTTGGAAAGAGCAACCTAGGCAAAAGTTAGGGTCAAAGATGGTTCTTGACACATCTGGAAAAGTGGAGTTGCCTCGAGTCACAAACTGGGGCAGTTTGAATGGAAAGTCTTATCATGAACTCTCCCGACGCGTGAAAACTGGGTCAACTCACGTTCTCAGAAATAGAAAATAGGGTGTTTAAGATCTTACACATGGGAAATTAGCACTGATCATCCTAGAGAGCATCACTGGAAGAGCTGGAAAAATCTACTCCAACATTCTTCTGTAAACCTTTCAATTCTAACCTTTGTGGTACCACATTCCCTGTACTGTTCCTTTCCATAATGATAGTCCATTTTCATTGCAACCCATTGTTGATTCAATATGCATTTATCATGATAGATTTATTTTGAGATGTGAAACATGTGATTATATTGCAAAAGCATTCAGTTTTGTTTTAACAATTTTGAAAGGTCATGGGGAATGCGATGAATTTCCTGATAAGAGTATTGATGAAAAATAAAGAATCACCAGCAAATCAAGAAGCAAATCGATGAATTTTGTTTACCGTTCAACTCAGATCCTACTATGGGAAGAAGTTCTTAAGGGTGTTGTGGAGCCAAGAGTGATCCAGCTAAAGCTCCGATGTGTCATTGCATCATCATGCATCCATTACATCATGCATCATCCTAGGCATTACATGCACTGTCCTCAAGCTGCACTTTCATTGCATCATCCTATATCCATTGCATCAAGCATCAATTCAGGCATAAAAAAAAGGAGCAAAAGCTTTTTGTAGCTTTTCGGGTCCCCGCGCCCATTGTCTTTTAGTTTCCGGGTCCCCATACCCGTTAACTTTAGTTTTTGCCAAGCTTCGGCGGATACCCGACTCCGCAAGCTTTTTCTCTTTCCAGCTTTTTAAGTTTTCTGTCAAGCTTCGACGGGTACCCTACCCCGCAAGTTTTTTTTAAGTTTTCTGTCAAGCTTCGACGGGCACCCTACCCCGCAAGTTTTTTTTAAGTTTTCTGTCAAGCTTCGACGGGCACCCTACCCCGCAAGTTTTTTTAAGTTTTCTGTCAAGCTTCGACGGGCACCCTACCCCGCAAGCTTTTTAAGTTTTCTGTCAAGCTTCGGCGGATACCCGACTCCGCAAGCTTTTTCCCTTTCTAGTTTTAAGTTTTTGCCAAGCTTCGGCGGATACCCGACTCTGCAAGTTTTTTCCTTTCCTGCTTTAAGTTTTTGCCAAGCTTCGGCGGATACCCGACTCCGCAAGCTTTTTTCCCTTTCTTGCTTTAAGCTTCGGCGGATACTGACTCATGCTTTTTCCCTTTCCCCGCTTTAAAGTTTTTGCCAAGTTTCGGCGGATAATGACTCATAGCTTTTTTCCCTTTCTGCTTTAAGTTTTTGTCAAGCTTCAGCGGATACCCAATTCATAAGTTTTTTCCCTTTCCTTCGGCTTCATATTTCTGTCAAGCTTCAGCGGATACCCGACTCCGCAAGCTTTTACCTCATTTTAATGTTCGTTGCTTGTTGCGTCAATTTGCTTTCTAAAAAAAAAAGAAAAGAAGAAAAAGAAAAGGAAATGAAAATTTTCATAGACAAAATTGAATCAATTCCTTTGCTTCCCATTTAAAATAAATGGGAAGCAAAGGGGGGCAGCTGTTGATACTCAATTTTGTCCATAAAATTTTTATTACTTGATCAGTGATTAATATTTTAGTGAAAAGATGCTTAATTGCAATGTTGTGATCACACTATTTTTTATTTTCTATCTTACTTTTTCTTATTTGTGCAAAAATAAAAAAAATTGTTTTGTAGCTTGTTCATCTCTCACTATCACACACACACTCACTTACTCCCACTCACTTTTTTCTGCACTCACTCACGTTCTCGCCAGCACACACTGCACTTTCTTTTATTATTATTTCTTCCACCCACTATGCACCCATGCACCACTATCACACACACACTCACTTACTCCCACTCATTTTCTTCTGCACTCACTCACGTACATATACCGGGGGAATTAATTTTGGGGGATCCATTTTTTTCACATTTTCTCCGAGAGATCCTTCGACAACATTTCCCACAACCCCCAAAGAACCATGAGCCACCATTAATAACTCACCCACAATCAACCTTCCAACATCATATCACCACCATCTTCTTCATCAACCCTCTACCAAACTTCACCATCTTCTTCAACCCCCGGCCAAGACCAAACCGAAAAAAGCACCGTAGCCACCCATAGATTTACTATAGCGGAGCGCCTAAGACGCGACCCGCCATTACTGGCTTCTCCCAACCCGAGCCGGGAAAGACGAGCACCGCCGCACGAGCGACCTCTCGTCCGTCGTCGTACCGCGCCGCACCGCGCAATAACCAGAGCCGCCGGCACTGCGAGGTTCCACCTACGCGCCGCTGCTCGAGCTAGTCAGGTTCCACACGCCGTCGACCCGCAACTTGTCCTTGCCGTCGTCACCTCGCCAAGCTCAAACCGTCGAGCCCGTTCCGCCTAGTCCGAGTCACGACGTTGCGAACACGACGCCAGCGTGAACCCGAACCGGTACCAGGACCTCCAGATCCTCGCCGCCGTCGCGCACCAACAGACCACCTTGTTCGGGACTCCGATCGCCGCACTGCGCCACTGCGAATCTGAAACCACCCAGCCGCATTGCGCCATCCTGCTCCGCCGCAGACCAGAATCGGACCGCACAAGCCGGCGCGCCGCCAGTGCAGAAACCTCCGCGTCGTCGTTGTTCCTGCCTTGAAGCCACCGTCCGCGTCATTTACTCCACTTTGTTGCCTGGTCTGAGCTTCACTCTCACTCAGCTTTCCCTTTGTGCTCATTTATTTGATTTTGATTCTCAGCAAACCTGAAATGAGTTTAAGGGATGGCTTTTACTTGGGCCATTTAGTAACTTAGGAAGCCCATCAGCAAAAAAACAAAAAATTGGTGCATATTGATGAAAACAAAAAAATAAAAATAAAAAAAATAAAAAATATAAACACAAAAATTAAAGAGTGCACACCAAAAAAAGTATAAAAAAGATAATATATATATATATATATAAAAAGAGTTTATTGAATAGCCTAGTCTTAAACATAAAAAGCTCACAATGTGCAAGAATTAGTTTTATTTTCGAATAAATTTATTTTTAAGATTTTTTTTTTTCTTAATTAAAATCAATTAACCCACACTTATTTTCTAAAGAACTACGTGACTTTGAGTTCCTCATTGCACCCGAGGATACGTAGGAGCAGGATTTCTATTCTGTCAAGCCGAAAAAATAAATTTTCATAATTTAGTTATTTCTTTTTTCTTTCCTTAAAAAAAATAAAAATAAAAAAATAAATAAAATAAAATAGTTACAAAGTCTTTTCAAAAAGGGGTAAAATAAATAAATTTGATATTATTAAAATTTGCACAATTGACTTAAGGTACTCGTTCTTGGAACGGGCAGTGTAGGATGCTAACACCTTCCCTACTTGTAATCGACTCCCGAACCCAAACTCATTTTCCAAAAGACCAGTTTTGCCTATTTTAAGGGTTTTTTCTAATGTTTTCCCAATTAAAATAAACATTGGTGGCGACTCCATTGATTTTCAAAATGCGCTAATCTTTTTCGGTCGTCCCGTCGCGATCTCGGTTGCGACAGAAATGAATCAAGTGATAAATAATAAATTTGTTTTCTTTCCTAATAAAATATTTAGTTTCTTGCATAATTTTTTTTAACTTTATTTTTTGTGTAAAATATTTTCCTTTTAAGTTAATGAATTAACTTAAAAAAGAAAAAATTTACTACATAAGTCAAGCCATGACTTCACTTTTTTTTTTAAGAAAAAAAAAGGATAAGTCATGGATGGGAACCATGACTCACCCAAAAATTAATTAAACAAATAATAATAAGGTAAGTTGTGTATGGTAACAATGACTGACCCAAATATAATAAAAATTTGTCGCAGGATAAGTCGTATCTCTGAGCAACGACTTATTATGAAAAAAAAATTATCTGAATGTAAGTCGTGATTAAGGTAAGTTGTGCATGATAACAATGACTTATCCAAATATAATAAAAAATTGTCACAGGATTAGTCGTACCTCTGAGTAACGACTTGTTATGAAAAAAAAATCATTTGAATATAAGTTGTGATTAAGGGATACAATTTTTTTATATAATACTGCTTAGTTTATCCTATTTCAAAAATTAATTTCTAACTTACACCTATATGAGAATATTAATTTCAAACTACACCATTCTGATAAAAAAAAAAGTTGGAAGAAAACATATTATAGTTAACAAAAATTGAAAAACTGAAGCAAAATATTAAAGAATATAAAATATTATGACTGAGTTGGGTCAGGTTAAACTTAGCCCAAACTCGACCCGATCATAACCCAACAAATGATCGAGATCAGACCGACCAAATATTTACACAAAGTATAGATATTATATATAAATAAGTCATAAAATTTTAAAAGTATAAAAATTAAAACTAAAGAATTTTTTATAATATATACGTCGAAACAAATTATAGTAATACAAAAATATTATCATGTTATACAAAAAAAAAAAAAAAAAGTATTAATTTAAGTTAAGAAATCTTATTTAGATAAAAAAAAGTTAAGAAATGTTATAATTTATTATTATTTTTTTAAAAATATTAATGTACCAAAAAATAATATTATAAGTTTTTAAATATCATGTGATATCAGGTTGAGTTAGGTCAACTCGAATTGTGATTTAAATTTGACCTAAAAAATATACTAAGTCTAATATTTAAATCCAAACCTAGTTTTCGAACCAAGCCAAGTTATTGGCTTTTTTTTTATTTATAGTAAAGAAACAGGTTCAAAAACTCTCAAAGACAGAGAAGAGCAATAATAGTTTAATACAATACAAGGAAGAAACAAATAAGAGCAGCAAAAACATCTACCAAAATTAAGAGCAAAACCAAAAAACTTGTTGCTCCTCCAAAAAAGACCCAGAAACTTCTTTAAGCTTAGACTTTTTTCTTTGGTAGGCAAAACATAAATCCTTGAAACCCTTCTTAATAAATTGAAACTTATTCCAAAGAAAGCGCATTCACCCAGAGACCTTCTTCTCATCTCCCATCCAAGATAGAGCAAGCAAGAAATTAGAAACAATCAAAATTAGATAATGAATTAACCGTAATTTTTGAAGAGAAACTTCAAAAACAAAAATAAAAGTTAATAGAACAGCTTTAACATTATCACAAAAGTCAACAGATTTAGCACAAACACACAACAATTTCCCACACATGCCTTGAAGGGAACCGCTAATAACAAGATTTCCTAAATTATTTCTAAAGGCATCTCGTATGAACATTCTTAAATTGTATGATCTTGACATGGACGTCAAGTTTTAAGCTTGCAGAGTTTCTAACGTCAAAAAATGAATGTATTGAACCTATCTACGTACGTAGTTATGCACTTCTTTCTTAATTAACATTAACTTGTCTACTGCACACCTTTAAGTTGATGTGAGAGCAAGCTGGCTAGAGAAAATCACACTTGAAGCATGAAAATACGAGGGGGATAATTGGAGAGCAATTAATACTTGTCAAGTTGAGCTTCACTTTTGGTTAAGGTCCCACATCTATATTAATTAACAAAACTCTTGAATTCGGTCTATTTATCAAATTTTATTTTTTGATAATGTTTAAAAAAATGTTGATAGTAGATCAAATTTTAATTTTTTTAAAAATTAATTAGTTAATATTTATTTGTAATTTAAAAAATCCCCCAACACCGACAAAAACCAAAAGTGTCTACTTAAAATAGAAAAAAAAAATTATGACTATTATAGTTAACAGATAATTATTTTTAGATTTTAAAATCCTTTTTATTTCATCTTTATTCTTAAAATTTTAAAAACATAATTAACACGTACTAACACGCCACTATGCGGTAGAAAATGAATCATAAAGATGATGTTCCCAAATATAACCGTATTAGGTTATGGAGTTTGAGATATGGTGTTACGAATAGGAGTAGTTAAAAAATTAGTTATTTTATTATTGTATAAATAGTAAAAAAATATTATTGTAATGGATATTTGAAAATGAATCTAAATTGAGTTTTTTTTTTTAATTCGAATAGAGAATTGTGAAGCTTATATGAATATTGATAGATGAATAAAATCGTTAAAGGGGAAAGGGCTTTCACTCACTGTATTGATAGAGTGAAGTTGTCATGAATGTAATATTTTAAAGGAGATGGTAATATTGTAAGTCATACACTAAATAAATAAGTAAGTTCAATGTGATATTTAGATTATAAAAATTTCTCACTTAATGTACTAGTCATTTGAATTAAACTATTTTCATGAACTTAATTCATAAATATGTTCTAATAAGATGTTTGATTGAGACTTTATGAGTGGCTACATTTAACAGCAAACTATTAGTATCAAGAGTTAACTCAATGTTATGATTAATCCAAAATGAAATAATTGGATAATATGTATCTTTAGAAAAATGTTAAATCAGGCCCATCTATTATTGAATGAAAATGGTTAAACTTCCGAACATTACCTTGACTAACAAAACCAAGAACGTTATTTCTGCTTTACTAACATCTGGAAGATTGTCCGTGTATCGGGTTAATTAAGCCTTATAAAGCACTATCTGTATAGCATTTTAAAAGGAATGATGATTTCATTCGGATTCCCATAATTAAAAGGTTTGGCTATTTTAAAGGGCATGATGTACTTTACATAATAAAATGCACGTGGATAATTATTAATAAAAAATTAAGATAGTTAGTTTTAGCAAATTTATAGATTATTATTATTATTTTATATTATTTGTATTTTATAAATATCTAAACTCTCAAACTTTTTTATTAACAATGATCAATTTGAAAGTTTACTCTATAAAACACACATATATTTTAAAGGATACTAATAAAGAAAAAAAAAAAGTGCGGAGGTAGCATTAGTAAAAGGAAAATTTGATTCCTTATCCTGGTTGTTTTGCTTTAATTAGATTCGCCTTTCGTTGATTGAAAACTTTTGTCCCCTTATTTTGTATATGGGTATCTTTACTCTCTCCCAGTCGTTATCTTGCATTATATTTTGACACATTCAATCGAAAAGCTTCATTGAAAAAGAAAAGGGTAATCCATCATTAATCAGTAAATTACACCACTGACCTTACCCAAAAAACACACTAATCTCCTTTTAGTTTTTCCTTTTTTCTAACCTTATTTCCTATTAAATTGAATTGACATCCAACATATAATCAAGGGCATTGATATCCTTTGTCCCATTCCCAATTCCTCATATATGCCATTTCTTCAAGTTGTTGTTGACAATGCATATTCTATATAGATTGTACAGTAATTAAAATCGTCCGATGGAATGTTAATCAGCTCTAGTAAAACATAGTAAAACATGGGCTTTGATGGATCTTCTCTATCTGGCCGTTATACCCCACTAGTTTTTGTTATTCGAAAGGTACATAAATGCTAACACTAGAACGATAGAACCATGTAAACGTATGAATAATTACCCACTTTCACCCTAATTTATTGACACTGATTTGCCCGAATATCTAAATAAAACATGTTTTCCACTTGTAAGGCAACACCAAAAATTTTGTGAAACGGTTTCTCTGAATGCTATCCATTTGATAAAGTTTGGTGATACGTCGTTCCACACCTATGGAGTTGTAGAGGATATGTGGAGATGGTTCCATAACCATGACCACTGTCACTTAAATCATGTTCTCCGTGAGGGGACTAATTGTTCAGAAGATGGCTAATCATAGAGCTGTTTCAGATGCTTTGTTAACTTTGTTTAATAACCCTACTTTAGGTGTAGGTCATTTAACCAGCATTATATTCTTTTTAACTAATTTGAATCGAATCTTTAAAATTGTTTGGTTAGGCGCTTGGGTAAGGAGGTATGATCTCAAACAAATACAAACCGAATAAAAACCAAATTCATATTCGTATGGCTAAAATTTAACAAAGCCGCCTCCCCCCACCCCCAACTATAGGTCTAAGTGCAAAAAATTGAAATTCACCAATACAATTCCTTAGACTAATCAAAATGTCTATACAATTGCAAATTGATTCCCTCGTACATGTGCAAAAGACCCCTAACATTGAGTCAATATACATAATTTTATGAGTATAAAGAATTTTATTGGTGAGTTTCAATGCACGAGGTTTTTCATGCTGTGCATGACACATAGTTGGAAGATTTTTTTTGAATTTTAGCCTATTCTAATAGGAGAAATAAGGGACCAAACTTTTTTAAAGTGAACTTGCCTCTACAATATTCACTTAAATTTTGATGGGTTAAGATCTCAATATACTTTAAATTAAATTAAAGATAAATATACCTTCACTTATTTTAAAAAAACTTTTTTCGAGAAATAAGAGCCTATTAGTCCATTACCAAATATGCACTGGGCCCCTGGAGAATGCAATCAGATAATTTAGATTGTCTCTCAACGGTGTACCCAGTTGGAGAGGAAGAATGCTCGAGGCATAATAACTCATGAGGATTTCACCAGTAGAAGTTATTTCTCCTCTCGTCTACATTTCATATTTATGCTGTTTATGATTGTTTCTTATACCCCCAACGCAGAAATAAATAAACATAACCGTTAACACATTATCAGTAAACTGAAATTTAAAATCTGACCTTCATTGATGACACAGGATAGGAAGTTGGTTAAAAAATTAAAGACAGTATACTCTTATTCTTTCATTTTCTTTGTACATTCGTCATAGGGGAAACCATAATCATAGGCGGGAAGCATCCCTCTATATTGATGTCTGATTGTTATCCTCAATAGATGGCTATGCATTATTGTCATCGGACAGTTTGTGAGACTCACTGCTGAAGGAATATTGCTGCCATCACCATGCGACAGATGACAGAATCAGAAGATACACCACAATTATACTGTGGAATTCATCACATTCAGAAAAGAGGAGATTGTTCCCATCTAAAAGCTTATCTCCTCTGGTAAGCTGATACTTAGAAAATACAGGCTGCACATCCAGCAATATTCATGAGATAAGAACTTAAAAGAATTTCCTAGCAAAAGAGAGACAGAAAGAGATATCTATTTTTTCTCTTTTTGGAGTGAGAAAGAAATACAGATATCATCTAGTGACGAGGAGGGAAAGCAAGCAGAAACACTAGCCAAAGATTTTGTGGTATAAGACCTTAGGAGACCATTAGGATGATTAGAAGTTTGGAGGTGGATAGTGCGACACGCTGATAGTCAGTTTGGTATTCCCTTAAAATTGGGGGATAAATGAGTTTTCACATAAATTTTTCATCTTCAGTTCATATATGAATTTTCACCTTCATTTTTAAGGACACCCAACTAATGAACTAGAAGAAGCTACCAATTAATTCCTAGTTATTTTCTCTATTGAGAGGTTGCGTATTTTGTGTTATCACAATATATAATGTTTTGATCATGTCTGTACCGAATCTGGGAACACACAATTTTAGAAAGTTTTCTGACTCAGTCACCCCCCCACCCCCCCTCCATACAAATCTGGCTATAGGTCATAATGTAGGACAGACGGACCCAAGAACAAGTTAGCACAAGTGAAAGACAATAGAAAGTAACAAACTTGCACAAAGAGTGATTAAATGCTGCATGGCCAAGTGTTTGCATCTTTCTGTCTCCACAATGACATTTTTGTTTCCTCTCATTGTGGCAAGTAATACTCATTATCACTAGTTGCTAGTTAACATGCATATTAATTTACTCTTTTTTTTTTGTTGGTTACATAATTTACTCACTTTAATAATTAAAGACATGAAACACGACACTAAAATGCATTAAATATTTTACTAAAGTAACAATAAATAGCAAACAATAGTATTAGCTGTAGAAATGATAATTCATTAGCAATGAGATTATCACCTTGCAGACATGAAAGCCATCCCAAAAAAGACAGCCTTAACAGATTGCTTCTGTCCCGCATAATCAAAAGCCAATGGCAGCATTTCATGAAGGGTCAGAAAAGCCATAACTCCACCAACTGTAATCATCATAGAACAAATAAGTTCAATAACATAAATGCCGAAAATCCTATTGTTACATCTAGAAGCTGTATTAGTGTAAACCTGATCCAAGTAAACCTTCCAGAATCTCGGGACTTAAGCTGCTAGGGAATAGATATGCTACAGTGCAAGAAAAGAACATCATAGTAAGTTCGACATAGAAATTTACACATATCAAAGAAATCCTGAGTGAAAAAAATAATGAATGTTATGCATAAAAACCAACTCTGGAGTTGAGAGAGATGGAGATTCAATGGGCAAGGTTCAAATAGGCACGCATACCTCACCTGTCCTTAATATTGAAGCATGTCATGCTTCATCATTGTTATATTACCACATTACTGCTAATTCTTGCTTTCTGTTTCTTTGAAAAGAAAAGCAGACTCTATTCAATGCAAAGCAACATAAAGCAGATGACATACCTACAATTATAACACCAAGGGGTTCAGCAAAGCCAGAAAGTGATGCCAATTTGAATGCCTGCCATTTACTAAGACACACCCAGAAACAAAAAAATTATAGTTATAATTCAAATTTATAGTTATGGACATAACTTCATTCAACATAGCAACACAAACCAAGATTTAAGATTAATTAGTAACTCCAGATGTTATTATAAAAAAAAGAATGACATCAAGTATGTCAAAATTTGCAAATGTACACATCGTAGCATCCTGTAACTAGAATTTCATAAGCATCTACTTTGATATGTATAGGTACCAGTATTCAAATCCAAAAACAGGCTCAAGTTTCTTTTCCATTTTGTGTCAATCTCTTTTTCTGTTGAAGCAAAAGTAAACAAAAAATAACCTCCACAGTGAAACAATGGCATTATGGCCCTAAAAGAAAAGGTTTTGCTTCACAGAATAGCTCCCCAATACGGACCAACCAAGCCATCAGGTCCATTGCCACCACCATCACACGCTACTACCACTACTGGTAACACAAAAACAACCCTAAAATAGTGGTCATATACATCAATAATCCTTTACAGCACAAACTATTTAGATAACAATTCCAATATCACCTTCTCAGAGCCACTGGGAATAAATTTCCCACAATCAGCTTGTTTATTTTATATAGATCATTGTTGAGTTCTGTTCACTATTTCATATGCATATTTCAGCCCATAAACTCTTTACACTTGAATATATATATAACTCACTTGTCAGTTGTAAGTGCTACAAAAATGCTGAACCAACAGGAGCCCTTAAAGGTTCTTACCTCTGTGTCGCAAAATAAACAGGAAGCGCAACAGCAACACCCTAGAAAGCAGAAGATTGTTAAAATTACAATAAAACCAATAGAACATTTAAAAAAAGAAAAAGTCTTTTTCAGAAAATAATGTGGGTAAAAAAAAAAAAAAAACTTGTTTCTGTGAAAATTAAAAAATTGAACAATAAAAAATTAAAAATGTAATTAGAGACAAGAAAGCATCAAAGACTTTACGGAACAGTGGTTTTCCTTCATTACTAATTGCACCACTCAAATATAACTATCGCATCTAGAGTAAACAGGTTCTGTCACTGAAAATTTATACCTCTGGGATATTGTGCAGAGCAATGGCCAGTGCCAAGTTAAGGCCAACACGAAGGCCCTATTGAAAGAAGCATGACACAAACATCAAATTGAAGTGGCATTAACAAGCATATCGGTGAGGATATAAGCAATCCTTCAACAATTAATGATAAAATTCGCAGATCCATAAGCACATCAATAGGTTCTATGGTACCTTTATGGATCCAAGGAACACTGCCATTCCTTCCGGAAAATTATGCAAACTTATACCTAGGAAATGAACAAAACAGAAAAAAAGAATTAAATAAAACTTAAAGAAACACTGAACAAAACGAAAAATAGAAAATGAGAATTGAAGTTCTTAATTTTGCTCAAGTCTTTAATTAACATGGAACTTTTAACTCTTGAATACCCAAACTCATAGAAAATTCAAAAGAAACTTAATTTTCTTATTCCTCCATATTCATATAATCTTTTGTTCCAAAAAGAACTACAGTGTAAGAAAGATGCTAGGTTTGAAAGTACCCATACAGTCATACCTATGGCTGTAATAATTCCACTGAATAAAACTTGCTGGCGATGCTTTTTCATAATATCCTTGCCTCCTTCATCTCCATTTTTCTAATTTCAATCATGCCATCATATTTATCAAAATTTATATCTATGTAGTATATAACATAGCTACTGCAATGCCTCTTTGCAAATGCAACAATACAGAGGTAACAGTCATTTGCAAGAAACAAGTTCATTAAAACCTTTCTACTCTTCACATCTGAAGTGGGAGCAAGTGTTGGCTCCGGGATAAAATTGGCAACAACAGCGAAGAATATTACACCAGCAAAAAACTACATGAATGAGAAGATAGAACATTTTGGTCAGAACTAACATGAGAGAAGATGATATAAAAGAAAAAACATTGCTGTTAGAAGAATTGATGATTGCTGAAGTGCACAGCCTACCCAAAGGTTGCCCTTCAAGAAACCTAGTGAGTTCAAAGCATTATGAGCCAGATCGAAGAATGATATGCTCAGCATCAAACCAGCAGCAAAACCCTTCATGGAATGAAATATTTTCAGAAAGCAGACTTAAGTAAGCAAACCAAAAAAAAAATAGAATAGACATTGTCACAATTCACAAAAGAGAGGGACAGAAAAGATTCAAAATGAATCAATGCATTATTATTATTATTATTATTATTATTATTATTATTATTATTATTATTATTATTATTATTATTATTATTATTATTTAAAAAAATGGAGGTCTTGAAGGAGGAAAACCACCTGTAATAGCCCAAGCATCTTCAAATTGGGAGCTTGATTAATAATTACAAAAAGTGCACCTGTTTCACATTGACAAATTTTAGTCCAGTTACAAACACATAAAAACTCTATGGAAATATAATTCAAAAGAAAAAAAAAAAACTGATGATATGCTTTGTAATATTAAGATTTTGGGGAACAACCAAAGATATCAATTTCTTTGAACAAGAGCAGGAGGTGGTAGAAGTGAAGAACCAATTAAAACAACAATAAGTATTCTTGGAATCTCAGCAAAAGGCTTAAAACAATTACAATATGCTAACCACATGAAAAAAAAAAAAAGTAATATGAACAATGTTCCCTCCCAGGCTTAAATACATGAAGAACAATATTAAATTGTGGATGATAGAAAACAGCGGATAACAGCTGGAGAAGTCCCATCCTACACTGAAAATGGAAGCAGAAAATGTGGGCAACTAGATACAGTTGAAAGAAATTATTATCATGGAGATAGAGTGAGTCAAAATTGAAACTGAAATTGAAATTGAAATTGAAAATGCATGATATAATATTGAAGTTATGTAACTGAAATAAAGTTGATGGAGAGTGAAAGAGGAGGCAGAGGTACCGATGGAAGTACTTAAGCCACCGACGAGTGAAAGAGCGAGAGCTACCGTCACTTGAGAATCCATGCCCCAATAATTTGAACGCAAACACTAACACAAAAAATGATAGGGTTGGGTTGGGTTGGGTTGGGTGACATACGCTACAATATATGGAAATCGCACACAAATCTTATGAGTTAATTTCTAGAAGCGGTTGATAGCAGACGAAGACGATTGAGCATACTAAAAGGTGAACTAGGTAGAGGGAGCAGACTCCATGATAGCCAAGGAGCTATATATATTTTGTTTATTATTTTTGGTCTTTATATATATTTATTTAGTTTTTCCTTAAACAACATTAATATATTTATTTAATTTATAAGAACTGCGTGGAGATAAAGCGAGGCTGGAAATTTTAATATTAACAATGTTACACAGTACACATTCGTTATCTCACGTAAGAGTAATTTTCTTACCAGTTTGGCATGGTGTATTAAAATTGATAAATTAAATTAATATAATATATTATAATATTATTAATTGTTTAGTAAAAATATTGTATTATATAAATTTATTTATTAAATTTTTTTATATGTTAAAATAATAAATAATTTAATCAAATCTTAAAAATAGAATTAAGCTTAATTAGATTTTAATATATAAATTCTTATAAAAAAAAATTATTACAATTCTAATTAAGTATCTCAATATATACGTATTAGGCCTTATAGTATAAGATTTTATTATATTCTTCATATCAAATGAGTCATTTATTATCTTATTATAATTAGATACAATGTTATAAAAATTGAATTGAAATGTTTAATTAATTGTGAATTAGTTATATTTTCGATTTGAATATTTTTTAATATAATTATGGTTCAGTTATGTTTTAACTGTAAATCTAACTAGTTAAATCAATCAAATCATGATTCAAAAATTTCGTTAATTTAATATTTAGTTCGATTTTTAAAATATTAATTAAATATATCTTATTTTTCTTATATCTCTTGCTCTTATTTTATAATCTACATAGATGTTAAATATGAGAGAGGCACCAGGAGAAAATGACGTATAATAAACATTTTTTATTTAAAAATGATAAATACATATTTATATATATATTACCTCATATTTATATTATTTTTATTATCTAATTGTAATTAATTTTACCTAATTTTTTACATACTTATATTTTAATTTTATCACATATCATAAATATAAGATATGTAAGATATGATGTTGTGAAATAATCATTTTACTCTTTATTTATTGTGTTTTAATTACTTCTACTTTACTTTTTATATATTTATAAGATATGTAAGACATGCATATTGTGAAATAATCATTTTCCTCTCTATTTATTATATCCTAAAGGAATAATACTTAGATACACAACAACATCAATTATGTCACCTCATATTGTATGAAGCCTCAGAGTATAATTGTACAAAAAATAAATGTAAAACTCATGATAAAAAACTATACAAATAATATGTGTGTAATTGTTGAGAAAATAGAAAGGGAGGCAAACAGATGATCCTTGTCCAACAAAAACGGAATTCGTCCTTGTCCAACAAAACCGGAATTCAAGCTTTCCCCTAACCCTGCGTCCTTCCTTCTACCTGCGAGATATTTTTAGATGGGTACATGACAAAATACAATGTACTGAGTAGTATCTTTTTTTTAAGGAAATTATTCTTTTACACCTTTAATATAATATTTGTGTGAGAGATTGTTCTCAATGTGAATATGATTAGATATTATTATATATTATATATAAAATTAAAATAGATGTATCATATTCACGTATAAATGAGATGTGGTGTGAATGTTCAAATAGTATAGTTATTTTTTTAACTTGGAAACAAAAACTTTATTAACATTATGTTTGGATGATAGGTAATGAGAGGAAATGAAAAAAAATGAAGATAACAAAAATAATTTTATGTGTTTAAGAGTTTTAAAATGTATAAGAATAGAATGGAACATATGAGAAATCATTCCTCCCTCTTTCACTCAAATGTCCAATTTTTGTTATCCCAAAATTGAGGTGGAATAGAGGGAATACATGTTCAATTTCGTCCCGTTAATGAATCTTCCAAACAAAAAAGGAGAGAACTATGTTCTATTCATTTCATTTTCTTTCCGATTCATCTCCACATATTATGTTCTGTTTTATTAATAAAAAAAATCCAAACATTGGATAAGAGGTTCAAAATGTCAAATGCATGGAGATAATAAATTGAGTTTAGGGGTGGAGAGTGCTGTTTTTGCAGCGATAGAGGTGTTCACCACACAACGAGAAGTATATGCTCAAAGAAGTTACTGAGGTTATGGGGAAAAACAAGAAGATCATTAAGGTTGGAGCTTTGGAGGCAAGGTGGAGGACGGAGGAGCCAAGAGCTCCTAGATGAATGGTACCACTCTATTTTTTAAATTTTTCATTAATTCTTTTTAAGTAAGTCTCAAATTTATAAGATTTTCGAGGAAGCGTGCATTATTAGTGGAGTGAGATTTTTTTTATGACAATTGGGATAAGATAAAAACCCAGAACAATACGGGAGTGTTAGCATGATTGAAATTGCAATTGATTTTAAAGTTGATTATTTAGCGTGATTGATATTGTAATTAATTTCGCATATAATTATTTTTTTCCTGTATAGCAGTCTTCTTGTATAAATAGAGGTTAATCTTCATGTATATAATTCATTTAGAAATATACAAATATTCATCAATCTTTTTCTTTGATTCTATTTTTAACTTGGTATAAGAGAACCAGGCTTTTGGTCCAATCCTTCCGTTCACCGTTACCCTGTCGTTCTCCGATAAGCCTCATTGTTTTTCATCGCCGTCAAAATATCTCATCATTGTCGTTTCTAGTTCGTTGTTCCCTGGACCTTTGTATTTTACACCACTGGTACCATTGGGACCGCCGATCTACCAGCCATCAAAATTTCACCACTGTTTGTTGTGCCATGCGCCACATCCCTCTTTGCACATGTGGTCCAAGCATCGAATACTTAACCACATGTTTGACCCGTGAATAGCGACCTGAGACCCGCCTCTAATCTGGACCCAGTTGACATGCGTGGTGCTAACGTGGACATGATATCTCATTGCTTACATGTCCATCCACGCTGATGTGGCACTCACATGATACTATACTTCCTTCCCAAGGTTTTTTTTGTGAGATTTTTCTATTTTATAGGTTTTTTTTCTGTCAATTCAGTCTTGAAAGTGCTCTTTTTTGCTATTTTCCTTCTCTGTTACTATAGAAAAGTCTAATGTTGCTCAACTCATATTTCAAATTACACCCACTGGGTTGAGGTTATGTGTTACTTTTTGAAAGGTTGAAGACTTTGGCGATATATTACAAGTGATATTACTTGCCCTGTCAAAACTGAAGATGACACTGATAAGAAGTTTGTTTACAAATTAGAAGATATCATCATACCATCATTTCATTTCGAAATACCTCTACTTCTAGTATTCATTTGCGGTTTGGACGCTTTGACAATAAGTGATATGAGATCATCTGAAGAATCGATATACAATTTCTGATTTGTCTCATCAGTATTAGCTACTGAAGGAACTCAACAGTCTAAAACAAGAGTCTAAACAAGTTATGTATGAGTTTCTAGCTCGGATGGAAGCTATCTAGGATCAACTGATTTTGTGTGAACCAACCTTGAATCACAAAAGTGATGCTAAGTTATATAAGGAATATTGAGATTGCACCAGGCTCATCTAGTTTTTTATGGCTCTCACTGATGACTATGAACCTGATCGAGTATCTCTATTACATCAGGATCATTTGCCCACACTTGATGATGCCCTTCCTCGTCTAAAGTCAGAAGAAACTAGATTGGGTCTTCTTCGACCTAAAGTAAATTTGGCCTTTGTATTTACTCATCAGAAAGATAAATTTTATTGTCACTGCCATAAACCTAGTCATGCTCTTCGTGAATGTCCCACCAAAGAGTGTCGAACTTGTAAAAGGAATGGTCATATTGCTCTCAACTGCCCTCTCTAATATGCAGATACTGTAAACTTCTAGGACATTTGATTGAGCAATGCCCTACTCGTCCACCAAGACCTGATCAGAGTAAGTTTCAACCTCGTCTCAGTTCCTTTTGCTCTGCTTCCCAGATTTCTCTTTCTACTACTGATCTTGAGTCTCTTTTTAAACAAGTCTTTTCGCAATCTGGTAACACTCCTACTGCCTTAGTAACTACACCAAGTAATAATTGTTGGTATTTTGATTTTGCATGTTGTAATCATATAACTTCCTCATCCAATGTCTTTTCTTCCTTTTCTTCTAGGGATGTTATTCATTCTATTCATACTACTGATGAGTCTCTTATAAAAGTAAGTCATAAGGGTCTCATCTCCCTACTTACCCTTACCATATTAGATACTTATCTTATTCTCAAATTAAACTTTACTCTAATCTATGTTGGTCAATTATGTGACCTTGGTTATATTCTTACATTTTCTTCTACTGGTTGTTATGTGCAAGATCCACAGATGGGGAAGATTATTTGGAATGGTCGTAAAGTTAGACGATTGTTTGAGCTCACTACCTTTCATGTTCCTTCATCTCCTATGTCAACTCTCTGTGCTGCTTCTACTTCTTCTCTTCTTCTGCTATAGCATCAATGTCTTAGTCACAATTCTCTTAGTAAATTATGTCATCTCATTTCTCAAGGTGTTTTAGGGTCTGTTAAAGAAGAATCTTTACATTGTACTTCTTGTCAAACAGTTAAACAACTTGCCTTATCTTTTAATAAAAGTACATCATTTTTTATTTCTTCATTTGATCTTGTGCATTCTGATGTTTGGGGTCTGCTTATACACCTACTGTGAGAGGATGTCGATAATTTGTAATTTTCATTGATGATTATTCACGTTTCACTAAGATATATTTAATGAAAAACCATTTTAAACTTCTTTAGATCTACATTCCCTTTGCCACTATGATTAAACTCAATTTTCAAGGACAATTAAAGTTTTTCATCGTGATAATGCCTCTGAATATCGCGATTCAAAACTACTCACTTTTCTTATTGAACAGGGTACCCTTTATGAGTTTTCATGTCCTAGTATATCTCAGCAAAATGGTCGTGCTGAAAGGAAACATCGATACATTCTTGACTTCATTCAAGCTATACTCATTTCCTCATCTTGTCCCGAACGTATATGAGGTGAAGCTACTCTTACTACTGTCTATGTTATCAATTATCTTCTTTTCTCTGTTTTTGGTAATGTATCTCCTTACGAACGTCTTCATCACATACCTCTAAACTACAGTATTCTCAAAGTTTTTTGTTGTGTCTGTTTTGTTCTTCTTCAACCCCATGAGCACACTAAGCTTGAACCCTTTGCCCGTCTATGTTGTTTCCTTGGTTATGCTACTAAACACAAGGGTTATCGTTGATGGGACTCAATCTCTCAGAGCATTCGTATTTCTCGTCATGTTGTCTTTTGGGAAGATACTATATTCTCCTTATTGTCTCAACTCAAGTCCATTCCTTCCACTTATACCCTCTTATTTACTACACCATCTATTGATCTTTTTCTAAATGATTCTAATACAAAGTTTTCAGATGTGTCTGAGACAGGTTCTTCACCTACAGGTTCATCTTTCGATTCTCTCAGTGAACTCTCACCATTGTCTGAAGTTTCGACTCATCCTGCTGACACTATCTTGACCGCTGATTCTGCATCTGACACTGTTATTCGTCATTCTCGAGTAAGAAACCTTCTCACCTACCTTCGTGTTTATCATTATTTTTCTACCATGTTTTACCTTCATGAACTGTAGTCATATCCAGAGGCATCTACTGACCCCTGTTGGCAACAAGTTATGAAAGAAAAGTTACAAGTTTTGGAAAATAATGGTACTTAGAAAATGATTGATCTTCCTTCTAATAAGGCTCTTGTCGGATATAAATAAGTTCATAAGATTAAAACTCACTTTGATGGGTCTGTTAATTGTTACAAGGCTCACTTGGTGGTTAAAAGTTTTACTCAGAAATATGGGATTGATCATGAAGAAACCTTTGCTCCAGTTGGTCGTCTCACTTCTGTTCGTACTCTTCTTAGTATTGCTACTACCCAGAACTAGATTCTTAATCACATGGATGTGAAGAATGTCTTTCTCAATGGTGACTTAGAATAAGAAGTCTATATGCAACCACCACCTAGTTATTCTTGTCCACCTAACAACGTATGTCTTTTTCGCAAAACCTTATATGGTTTTAAACAAGCTCTTTGAGCCTAGTTTGCTAAGTTTAGTTCCACCATCAGTCAATTTGAGTTCTCCTCTAGTCCTCGTGATTCATTTCTCTTCATTCAAATGACTAATAACGACACTATGTTATTTCTTTTTTTCCATTTATATTTCTATTAAGAATGGAGACAGAGAATACAAAAACACTAAGTAGTCTATATATTTTTAAATGTGTTTGAAGTACAAATAGATTTCCTATTTATATAAAAAATAGACTATACAAGAAAGGAAATAAAATAAATATAATTAAAATAATATTACACTAATTATATACAAATTAAATCAATCAGATATCCTGCCAGATACTAGCACGCTAATGTAGAAACATAAATTTGATTGTTTATCAAGCACTGCCTTTCTTGTTGTAATGCATGTTTACAAATATATATATTTTTTCAGTGGAATATATATTGAATGAGTGAAATAAGATATTCTAATTGTTTGGAGAATTGTATAGGATGCTTTCCTGTACTGTAAGGTTAGCACTTAACAGCCTCCAGCTCGTCATAAGTGAATCCTCAACAAAAAAGAATGGATGAACTTGGATACTTTGTGTGAGTTCTCCATTCTTCTGCCTTCCTTTATAATTCTTTTGGTTCTTTTTAGATAAACTAAACTGAATTTTTTGAGATTAGAAGGGTGATGATAAGTTCGATTTGACTTTTGACTGTGGTTGGAATATAGAAAATATGGTTCCTCACTTTCTATTCAATTGTAGTTTCAAGGGCTACAAAAAATGTATATCTATAGAGGACACAGATTTATGTTGCGAAGATACATGTAACTGGGTGATTTCCTTTTATTACTTTTGTGGATATAACTAGCAAACGAACATTTGAGTTCAGAATTTCAAAATCTCCAAATCTTAATTTGATTTAAAGAGCTTGAACATTAGGCAAGTTCTATTTCTTATTGAGCCACATCTTTTCTGAAACTGGGTTTGATTTTTATTGGTCTTTGGACAAGGGCTATCCGCATTCCGCAGGCGGTAGCTAATTGGCTATGCCTCCTCTGTTGTTTTAGATCTGCCTTGGATAAAAATATTTATATGATAAAAGCCAACAACTTTAACGAATAGAAATCACTGGCCACTAATATTTTTTACATGACTTATGCAGTGCTCATTATACGCATTTCCAGCGGTTTAATCAGTTAATCTTGAAGTTCATTCCTTATAAATCCGGATATACCCTAAGGTACGCATCGGAAATTTTGTAAATTGTACGAGTAACAAAAGAAAAAAAAATGTTATTGCCTCACATTTGTATCAAATGGTAACCATTTCATACTCGAATCTGTAAAGGGGAACATTTATAGATTAAATGTAATCTTTTTTTTAACGAGTTTGTTGAGACACATCATATCATTAGAGATATCAAGGATGAATGATGTACCAAAGATGAAACAAATATGGAGTCTTTGTTCTTTTTCTTAACAGTACCATTGTTTTGAGTTCTAAAAGTAGACAGTTTAATTTCATACAAAATAAATTGGTTGTTTTAAGCAAAAACAGAAAATTTATGGTTTAAAAACAAAGAAGAAAAACAGAGAACAAAAGAAAAGTGGCTTGCAATTTGTAAAGTCATTCTCCATGGTCTTGATGTGTCTTTCCTATCTTAATTAACATAGTAATACTCATATTCTTTTTCTCCATTAAACTCTCATTTTGGTCACTGCACTTTGTCGCACACCAAGCACACCACGTATGTAAGACTAGATAAGAAATATTAAACGTAAAAGAAAATAATAGACACAATTTAAATATGTTTATATTGTTTTCCGCCCTTACAATAATGTAATGAATCACACCCTAACCAATAATTAGGGGGAAAAAAATAAGGTAATACAACAACAATGAAATGAGCAGAAGAAATAAAGAATGCCACCGGCTTCAAATGCACTCACCATCACCATTCACCAATCACCACATCCCGTTTAAAATGAACAAATAAGATAATAGAATTTTAAAAAGAAAAAATGAATATAGTAGTCATGTATTGGTCTAGGAAATTTAATGGGAGAGAAGGGCAACGAGAGAGAGGAGCAGTGAGGAGCAAAGAAATGCTCCAGAATATGTGACCAAAAATCCAGCTCCAGTGTCTATTGTGGGTGCTGGTGCTGGTGCTTGAGTGAACTCGCCATCATGTAACCTCGCCTCAGCAGTTAACAGAAGCCCCACAACAAAGACCATGAAGAAGAACAAATCTCTGCTCATGCTGCTGTTAATGTGTGCCATTTTTTTCAGTGACACAGATATGCAAATAGAGGAAGCAAGGAAAATAGATAGCTTATAGAGGGGGAAGTTGCTTTAGTCTCTTGTGATGTTGAAGAGGAGGAATGCTCGCTAATTTATAGGCTCAACCTTATTGTTATTATTCTTTTAAAACTAATTTTTTTTAATCATGCTAATTTAGTTTAGTTTTTCATATACGTTTAGACTGCAACGTCTATATGCTTTAATGGTTGGAATGGGACCCGTCCACACTCAGAGACAGGTCATCTCCTTCTTTTTCTTTTATTTGATCTTTCAGTGGTCCCTTCAAAAGCAGGCTTCAAACGGCTATGTCGGATATGTTCTGGTGCTCTCAAGCCTATTTTTACACGTTCTTTCTTCAAATGGACCTAAATTTTTCTGGTGCATAAGTACCCCTCGATTTAGTATTTTAACCTATGGTTTGGTTTTAGAGAAAACAAGAGCAAAGAAAATGAGGGATGAGAAAAAGGTTGGAATATTCTATTTTTTCTTATTTGAAAGACGAGAAAAAATAAGTAAGAAAGAAAAAATTATGGTAGGCCCTACGTAAAAAATTTTCTCTACTAATAAGCTCAAAAAATAGAGAGACCAAAGTTCAAATATATAAAATTACAACTCTACCCCTCGGCAACACGGTCACTCCTGGCGGCGAGTCTCTTCGGCATCACGGCCACTTCTGTCTGCTTCTTCTTCGCATTCCTCGCCGACATGGCCAGCAGCCACCAACACATATTCGAACCCCAACACAGATCTGCGTTGTCTCCCCTGCGACACGGCCAGCCACCGTCCGGATTATTTTAGATTTGGTTGACCATAAAAAACGTCTCTCCCCTTGTTGCCTATCTTAATCACCAGAACCTATCCGTCCAAAACCGCGCACAACCATACCCACAAGAACCGGCGTTCCATCGAGGAAGAGAAAACACAGAGGAAAGAAGAAAAATAATAATATGGAGATGAGGATGGTATGAAGGTGGGAGTGGGATGTAAATGCTTTCTACAAAATAGGGAGGGTAAGGGGCAGTCATTGGGTTGAGGGATGGGGAGGGGTGGGGTCGTGAGGGGGGAAATGGGAGAGGGAGGGGAGATGGGAAAAAAACAGATGAGGGGATGGGGAAATCAGAGGGGAGAGGGGGCGGGGGAGTTGGGGGATGGAATGAGAAATCGAGGGGGGGAATGGAAAATCAGGGAGGAGGGAGGGGAAAGGTGAGGGGGGGGATCGTGGGTCTGGGGAGATAGGAAAAAGATTAAAAAAGAAAAAAAATAGAGGAGATATATTTGTCATTTTAAATTATTATACATTTTTTTCTTATTTTTTAATACATTTATCATTTTCTTTCTATTTATTTTCTCTTCATCCAAACACATGGAGAGAAAATGTATTTTTTTTCTTCATTTTCTCTTCTCTCAATTTTCTCTCATCTCATTTTCTCTCAACATCCAAACAAAAGGTAAAAGACTAACAGTATGGATGTTAAACCGGGGACCTGTTCAACAGGTAATATTGAACCTATTAAAATTGCAAAATTAAGACTGACTAAGATTTTTTCTTTTGTTTGTTAATTAGAATTAGAATTAAAATATATATTGACGTTGAGATAAATTATTTGTAACCTTAAATACAAGTTATTAATTTTTTTTTCCATATATAATAGTACATATATAAAATTATATAATTTTTAATTATAATATTTATACACAATCAGAGATTACACACACAAAATTTAGACTCCACTTTTTTTTCAATAGATAATTGTATATATAAAAAAATTTAAATATTTTAATTGATAATATTTATACATAACCAAATCTACACACAAAAAATTTGGACTTTTTTTTTTTGTTATAGATAATTATATATACAAAAAAATCTTGCAAATTTTAATTAATAACATTTATATACACAATAATAAAATTTTATAAAAAAAACAATAACTGTTTAATCAATTATTGCCGGTTATTTTCCTTAGTGTATGTACGATAAACGCCTCCTCCTCGTGAGGCTATCTTTCCTAATAAGTTAGTTGTTTAGAACAGGATTTTTTTCATAAAGAGATTATTTTATAGATTTATAGCATGTTTGGTTAGGATGTTTTTCATGGTCCAATAACTTTTTTTACTCAACAAAAGTGTAAAACATCGTGTTTGGATAATTTGATGGAAGAAATTAAAAGCTTTTAATCTTTGTAAAAAGTTGTTTGCTCATAATATGATGGTTAAGCATTATTTTAGAAAGCTTTTAGTTTTCAAATTTTTTGTCCATTGAGTCCCTTATTATATGTTATTAAAATAAACATTAAATTATTTAAACAAATAACTTTATAATTTTTTTTGATAATTTAATGTATAAAAATATTTTTTTTTACATTTAAACGAAACAAATTATTTTTTTAAAATTATTTTTCAATTAAAATATGTAAACATAAAATTGATTCTATTATAATCGATTATTGAAATAATCTAATATTTACGATTAACTTAAATACATAATTTATACTAGTGGATACTCGTACAATCGAATGTGATAATTAAGGGTGTCAAAATAGGTCAAGTTCGATGGACCGGCCCAAATAACCCGATAAAATAGATGGATTAAGTTAATAAAATGTCAGTCTGAAACTTACATGACCCGAATGAGCCGACCCAAAAATGACCTGACTCCGAATGGACCGAGTCGACCCATTTTAATACCCCTAGTGATAATCACAAAAGTGAAAATCTGATTCAATGGCCATTATCTATTCTAGCCAACTAGCTCTTTCACCCATGTGATGCATGGATAGAATATAAAAAAAATAAAATAATGTAAAAATAATTAAAAGTAATTTAATTAAGAAAAAATATTTATAGATAAGAGAAATTAATAAAAATTATATATGCTACCAACATTTAAGAACATAAGAAACAAAAAATTGTTATCCAACAATGCAGATTTACAATGGTAGAAATAATATCTCATTTTAACAATAATTACAACCATATTTAACTATGACTTTTGTACGACTAGAAAAATTAAGTATTCGAGTAAGACATATAAATAAATACAACTTAAACATGTTACACAATACCATTAACAACAACTATAACAAATATTAATTTTATTTTTTATTTTATACTATGTAAATATTTTTTCAATCTTTGTATACGCTTTTGATATAAAAAAAACTTAATTTTATATCATATTTCTGTAGGTAATAGAAGTATTAGAAGAGTTGTCTTTAGCAGGTTGCAATTTTAGGTCTTGTCAACTTGCAGTAAAATTTAAGGCCATGTAATATTAATTCTAAAAAATGTTTGAAATGACAAGTGTATAAATGTTTATTCAAGATATGATATTCAAATATTACAAAATGAAGGTATTTAAAGGCAGCTAAACCTAATCAGAGTCACAAATTACAAAATAAATGACAAAAATTAAGACAAAAATAAGGGGAGAAAGGGCAAAAATAGTACAAAAATAACATTTTTTTGGGCCCCAAATGACCTCAACCAAGTTAACCCTTTGCCACGATAATACTTTCTTCTTGAATTTTGCATTAATATATAATAATAACAATTCTGACACTTAAATCAAAAGTTATGTCCAGTTAAAGGTAGCGTGTAGGATACAATCAATCCACTCCAAATAATCTTCTGCTATACATTCCATGTCAGTGCCTTAAAAACATGGCCCTGAATGATGATTTATTTTTTGTTCTTTATTTGCTGAATGATTTTTTATTTGATTATTTGGTTTAGTGTTTGTATATGTGTTATCTACGTGTGTAAAAATGTAAATGTTGTATTATAATTTTTCCTTATTTATAAAAACACATTGCATTAAAATAGGTAGACAATTTGACATATTACAAAAAATTAGAGCTTTGCTTACTAGGTAAGTTTGACATATGGTAGAATTTTAAGTCGTGTATATTCTTTTTCTATATTATATTTATTATATTGATTGATTGATTTCATTTTCTTTTTAAAAAAAATAGATTTTAGTGTTTGTATATGTGTCTTCCATGTATGCAGGCATGTCAACGCCATGTTCTAATTTTTTCTCATTTATAAACACACATTGCATTAAAATGGGTAGGGAATTTAACATATGATAGAAAATTAGAGTTTTGCTTACCAATTAGGCTTTACATATGGTATAATTTTAGATCATGTATCTTCTTTTTCCATATTATATTTATTATATTGATTGATTGATTGATTTTTTTTAAAAAATGATTTTTATTGTTTGTATATGTATCATCCACGTATGCAGGCATATCAATATTATGTTGTATTTTTTTTTCTAAAACACATGGCAGTAAAATAGGTAAGTAATTTGACACATGACATAAAATTAGAGTTTTGCTTGCTACCTATAATTGACACATGGTAAAATTTTAAGTCATGTATATTCCTTTTCGATATTACTAGTGTTTTGTACCACAAGCAGTATATGAGATAAATTAAAAAATATTAAAATAAATAATAAAAAACATATTTAACTTAGAGATATAACATCTAGAATGATTTAGATGAATTTGATTAAGTTATAATTAGTGAAATATAGTGTGACCCACTCAAAATTATTTTTTTGTTTTCGTTAACTAGCTCTTCTCATGCTTTGATAACCAAGTTTTGTAACTTTTCTCAATAAATATTTTTTTATATGACTTCCCAAAAGATAATTAGTTTATATAATTTCAAAATTTTATTTTTAAATTTTATAATTTTTTTTTAATATTAAATTTTATGTGTTTATTTATTTTTTTATTAAAACTTTTACGTGTTTATTCATTTGGATCTTTTATCAACTTATTATTAAGAACATACTAAGTTGTCCCTAATGTCAAATTATATTAATAAAATATTATTAAATGAATAGATATTACAATGACACATAAAAAGAAAACTTACTAAAATTTGAAATGGTCAATAATAATAAAATCAAATGATACTCAATGCATTCAAATACTCTCTTATTTTACAACCTATACATTTAGCTTACACAATTTAAGTAGAATAAATAAAATAAAACATTAATTAAATCAATCAATTGACATATGACTTCATAGATTCTTTAATCTTATTCTCTTTCACGAATTCAATCTATTTCAATATGACACGTAATTATAGCTTATCCATTACATATGTTACATCAATGTTCTCGTTGAGATTAATTTCTTTTATTATTTGTTCACAAAACTATCTCAACTCCTATAAATAATTTTACTCAAAACATCAATGAAACCTTAGTATATGAGTTTTCAATTGCATTTTAACAATCTTACTATACAAACTTTATTATAAATCTGAACTTTTTAATTGATTTTGTCATGTCTTTTTGTAAAGTTTTTATTTCATATATGTAAATATTAATTTATTTTCATTTAAAGTTTTCAATGTCAGGGAATATAAATATAAAATATTTAAATATTATATATTATATATATCAACAAAAAATTAAAAAACACTTAATAATTTCTTAGTTTTCTTATAATAAATTATATTTAATTAATTTTATTATATTTTTATGCAAAATTTTCACTCTCATGTGATATATATATTGAAATCTTCTAAATTAATAATATAGAATAAATATATATGAATAAATATAATAATTTAAAAATATAATTAATTAAATTATGGTGATAATACATATATAGTAAAGATGGTATTAGACACCTATAAAATTTTTAGAATTTTAAGATTAATCTCCAATTAAAATAATTAATAATGTGATCAAACTAAAGATAGGTGATGATTTTTTCAATTTTTTTAATATAAATTAATATGCAAATGTATATATGTTAATGTAATTAATATGTAATTATAATTTTCTATATTTGTATATGTTGACAATAAATTTAATTTAGATATGACAACACATATGCATATTCCTTTTAAATTACAACATGGGATATTACATGATTGTTATTGAATCATGTATTTATCACATGACAGATTTTTAAACATGTTATTTTATTTTTTAATATTTAATTAAACATGTTTTTTTTCTTTGTATTTTTTAATATATTTTGTTTTTTTAGAGGTTTCTTATTTATTATTTTTTTATTAATTTATTATATATTTTTTGTATATGTTGTAGTGGCCACATCAATTTACACGTAAAAAAAAATACTCTATCATATGGCACGTAACGAAAATTTAACTATTTTACTTGTCACATGTTAATAAATCAAAGTATTAACTTTGACTTGAAAGACACATGTTAGTTTTTCAGGTCATGTATATTCTTTTTTTATATTATATAAATTGATTGATTGATTTCATTTTTTGTAAAATTGATTTTTAGTGTTTGTATATGTGTCGTCCATGTGCATATACAATTCAAAGTTGTGTTATGATTTTTTATTTATTTATAGAAACACATGGCATTAAAATGGGTAAGCAACTTGACACTTAGACATAAAATTAGAAGATTGCTTGCTAGTTAAGATTGACATAAATAGAATTTTAGGTCATATATCTTTTGTTATATTATATTGATTGACTGATACAATGAAAGGGGAAATAGGACTATAAAAATAAATAACAAATTGTATAGATTAATTTAGCTAAAAAATAATACATTAGTTTTTCATTAAATAAATATAAAATTATACATGAATTTACGTATTAATCAATTTTTATATTTAAAACAATAATATATGAATCTTATATAATGCAACTTGTAAAGAAGTTATCATTCTCATGAGCTTGTATCTTGATCATAATTCAAAACAAGCTGAAAGAATGGGTCATGGAATGGAAGGGTTGCCTTGAAAGAATGGGTCAATGGCATGGGAGGGTGGCCAATGCTTGACGCAAGAAACGAGGCGACAATTGTTAGAAATGAGATAAAGTCATGCCTATGAGTTATTATATATTATTATTATTATTATTATTATTATTATTATTATTATTATTATTATTATTATTATTATTATTATTATTATTATTTTATATATATATATATGTTAAAACAGGGAATCGGCCTTCATATTTTTGGTGCAATGCTTTTTTTTTATAGTTTGATCATTTTCGGTTAATCGGTCAAAAATCAAAGTTGAATTTTAAATTAATTGGACTGAGTTGAATCAAATTATTTCATTGAAAAGATAATTTTTATTCAATGTGTAAAAAGTTTTGATTTGATAATAAATCGATCTAATATATATTTAAAAGTGAATTCGACCTAACATTTTAAAATAAAACTGATTAACTTATATTAATATTCTCTGTAATTTTTTAACATTGCTTGCATATATATATATTTGATTAGATATTTTCTATACCTATTAGGTGTGACTAATTTTTTAAAACACTAATGCTTTGTTTGGATTAGAAAAAAAACCTGCCCGGCCTAGAAAGATAGAAATGAAGAGAAGAAATAGAAAATGAAGAGAAGAAAAATTGAGTAGAAATAAGAACTGATTGGAACGATGGTTTTCTTTTTTATGTTTAGATCGAGAGAAACTTGATCAAGATAAGAAAAATTTTTAGGTAGCCTAAAAATGGTTGAGTTAAAAATAAAAAACTGATGTAATTATGTAAAATAACATATATATCCTTATCATAATTAGTTATTAATTAAATACAAACATATGTTAATTTTCTTTTAATCTATGAACAATTTTTTTTTATAAATTAAAAAAAATTAATTGTATATTAAATATTAATTACAAAGTTTATTAACACAAAATTATAAAAATTTGATTTAAAATTATTTATTCAATAAAAATTTGTGATTTATTATTTATAATTATATAATATTTATATCAAGTTTTTTTTACTCTAAGACCCAATTTATATCAAGCTTTATTAAATATATTTTAATAAAAAAAATGAAAATTTTCATTTTTATTCACGCCCCACAACAATATCCTTTCCCATTTGCCCTTGACTTAAAAAACCCTAACCCCCCCTCGTCCCCTATCCCCTCACCCACATTACCCCAACCCACACCCACATTCAACCCCTTGTTCATCCCTTCCCCCCTTTTACCCCCCCAAGCTTCAACCCCGTGCGTCCCCTTTCCCATGGTTGGCTAAGAGGTGGTCTTGGTTGGAAGTGCGACGAGATGTGCTGTGAAACGGAGCTACAACGTTGGCGCGGGTGCTGCGTGGAACGCGCAAATCGGGTTGATGCGGGAGGCGCGAAGGACCCGTGAACTGTACCCGTCTGCACGACGAGCGACGGGTGTGCTACTCGAGTCGATGGATCGAGGTCCCGGGTGGAGGCTGTCGCTGTTGGGACGCGCAGGATGAACCTAGGTCGCCGGTGAACGGCCGCGAGATCGCGTGTTGTGTTGGGGTTCGGAGAAGATGACGTGTTAGGGCTTGAACATTCGCCACCGGACTCGCATCTTCGCCGTCGAAGCCTTTCCACATGCGAAAGATGAGAGGGGGCGTAACCCATGGGAGGAAAATGGTGATGAAAAAGGGACTCGTTACGGCTCCGGACCGATAAATTAAAGGCATCAAAACCCTTCTTTGTTTCCAGTGGAAGATCCACGAGAGGAATGACGAAGAAGGAGATAGAAGTCTTCTGTCATCGCAGATTCGGTTGGAGAACTTATTAATGCAAAGAAACAATAGACAGAAGTGGCCGTGTCGGGGATGTGGTGGTACCATCTGCCGATGACAATGAGTGGATTGAAACTGTGACTGTGTTACTTGCTGCCTTTGTTAGTGGAAGAGAAAACTTTGGGGATAGAGATGTAATTTGACATATTTGAGCTTTTTCTCTCCAACATTTTCTTCGCTTATCAAAAGAATTTTTTTATTATAATTATTATTATTAAATTTTTTTATTATTATTATTAAATTCGTAATTTTCTCTTAAATTCTTCTAAACGGTGGTTTGACAAAAAAAGGAATAATCCATCCCTTTTCTGCTCCCCCATTTTCTTTCCTCTTATTTTCTCTCAAACCAAACAAAGGGCAAGCGATAGGGTTCAATTCCCACCTATCATAGGCATGTTTGTATCAGACCGACCATTCCTATGTTAAAACTGGGAATCGGCCTTCAATTTGGTTTTGGTGCAATGTTATAGTTGTTTTTATAGTTTGATCAAGTTGAATCGGTTAAAATGGTCAAAAATCAAAGTTGAATTAGGTTAAATTAAATTGGACTGAGTTGAATCAAATTAGATTGGATTGAACAAGATGATTTTTATTCAATGTGTAAAAAGTTTTGATTTGATAATAAATAAATTATATATAAAGATTTTTTATATTTTAAAGTTATCCAATTCGACCTAACATTTTAATCAATAAAACTGATTGAACTTAAGCTAAAAACTTTTCTAGTATATTCTCTGGTCTAATTTTTGTAACATTGCATGCATAGTAGGATATATCAGTTGAATTACATCTTTTAGGACTCTAAAAACCTATCCAGAAACATAGTGTTTCCTACTAAGGTTAAACACGAGACACACTTGTTTTGACGAATATGGTACGAGGCCAACGAAAAGCAACCCAACACCGTGTAATCTGGATCATGGCTCCTACCCGAAATGACCCCATTGTTACATCAAATTCAAAATCATTATATCATATTCCAACACGAATATATATATATATATATATATTATAATTTCAAATTTAAGAAAAAAGATTCATAATTTATTAATATCAAGTCTATAAGTTTGAAGATTTATAAATTTTAATATATGTCACTATGTGTCAATATTTGCTACCTAGTAAGTCCCGTTGTACCTAAAAACATCACCTGACTCATAATTTCTATTGATATATTCTAAAAAATGACTTCTAAAACAAGTAAACTTTTCCTAATAACACCCAATTATCTCGTATATAACCAACCCGCCCCACCAACGCGTGTGTCCATAAAAAAATAACTATAAGAAATATTGGTGTGAAGCTTCAACGACAACGGCCAAGTGAACGACTTTTTATGTGAGGCCAACGAGAAATGGAACCCGGGATTCTAGTGTGAGAATAGGCGTCTAAGCCGTCAAGATGGTGGTGGCCAAAAGATAAAATCCATCTTAAAATCATGTCGTGCGATATGGACTATGAAAATTGTAACTTGGGGAGTACATCTTAGAAGAGTCATATAATCAGTTTGAGTAGAGGACGAGAATTGCACTATGACTTAATTGAACGTTAACTGATCTTGAAAGTTCCAAGAAAACTAATTTTTTGCTCAAAAAACCCTATTAATGGCTTATGTTCAAGTCGTATTCTAAACGCTTTAAGTACTAATATCAAAGTTTTGACGTAGTATCACAAACCCCTGGAACTTGGATGCCTACATCTTGACTATGATGTTTGCAAGGGGTAATGATCTTAAAAAATAATCTTTTTCACTCGAATGGAATTCATTTTCACACCCTCCTCCCAAGATTCATGATTGTCGATAGTTTCTCCTCAAGGTATCTAATACTTTATTACAAGTAAGGTATCCGAAATCTATACATGTCTTCATAATCGATATGAGTCATACTTCATATAAAAAGATAAGAAAATCACTATGCAAGAGAAGTCTTAATACACTATCTAACAATTCAAAACTAAAAATTCTTTTGCTCGAATAGAAATGTTGAAGTGAAACAAAGAAACAAGCCCAAAAGTACAATAATGATGCCATAAAAAAACTTGGAGAAAAATAAGGAGGTCAAAACCAATCCAGTATCTCTCTAACCACACCTAAAGGGAAATAGAAGATAATACACCTCTCAATGAGATATTTGAGATCTACAGAAATAATGAACACTATGCCCTCAAGTAACTCCCCGCTAATATGTTCGTCCAAGCGATTGGAATTCGATGGTATATTACTAAATTGACCAATTGTCCAGTTGCCAACTCTTGATGACGCTAGAAACTTGGATCATATTCATAGGCAAATGGACTTAATAATTTTTAGGTAGCCTAAAAATTGTTGGTTTCAGTATGGTTCCTACCTGGAATAAGAGAAAAACAACTATGACATGTGGAATTTTTCTTAAGATGAGTGAGTAGGATAGATAATTATCTTCACCGCGATACTCTGGAGCATGGGAGATGCGCTTAATGGGGAGTATTTTGGTGTATGAATTGATGTTTTTAGTGCGCCTTTTGTGAGATAATTGTAAAAATTTAATTATTTTAATAATTAATTATTATATAATTTTTTTGTTAGTTGTTATAATCAATTATAAAGATAAGTTGTTTCGTTTTATGAAATATTAGAATTAAAAGTAATTTTAATAAATTTGTTTCATTCAATACAATTAAATGATATAAAAAAAAATTATTTTTATGTATTAAATTATCAAAATATGTATAAAATAATTAAAAATATTATTTGATTAATTAAAAAAATTATTTAATTGAGGACAAAATAATATTTACATCCTAAAGTAAAAAATAATCTCAACAACTTTTTCAAAAAATGCTTAACTTTTAGTTTTTTTTATTTGTCGGTGAGCAAAAGGAAATTATCGTATGGGCATTTTATGCATCAATAAGCTTTTTTGTAGATCATGTCCCAAATAGGTTGCATTACTATAGCAACAAGTGAAATGCAAAAAAAAAAAAAAAGTGAAAGGAAACGTTGCTAGTTTGGATGGAACTTGAAGAAAGATTTGCTAAATATGTTAAACCAAACATGCTCTTAGTTCTTATGTTGAGAGTAACATACTTAGGGGTTAGGGCCTGCCCGACTTGTGCTCCATGTTATGGAGTTGCATCACTTATAAGACAATTCACAAAGTTTGAACAAAATTATACAATAATGCATGGACTAAAGTTATAAAGGACTTACGTAAATTTCCATATCCAGATATGGACATATAGTGTTTCCTACTAAGGTTATCAATTACACTTGTTTTGGACTGGAATATGGTACTGAGGCCAACGAAAAGCAACCCAACACCGTGTAATCTGGATCATGGCTCCTACCCGAAATGACCCCATTGTTAACAGTTACATAATTAGGAGACAATCATTCCTATCAAATTCCACACAAATAGGAGTGATTGTAGTCCTTATCAATAGTTATAATTGTCCATGAATACACAATTCAAAATAGGATTCCCCTATATCCTACTTAACCACTAAGCAAACTCTCCCTATAGATACCATGTTAAGCCACTCAAGTAACTCTTTAAACCCTGAACACTTTCTCCTAATGTATAACTTAACTTTAGCATCGGAGTACCTTTGCAGGTACACTACCTCACAATTGCACTGTTACTGTCGTTGTACTAAGGAGGAAAACATCACCTTCAACTCACTACTTCATTTTTCCCCATAGAGAATGAATCCTCTCGGGTGGCCCTTCTTAACTAGATCGTGGCACATTGACGCCGCCTTCAAATGTAAAACAAGTAAACTTTTACTCCCACCACCATGGTTAACACCAGACAACAATGTGTCTCAGCCGCAGATAACCAACTAGCCCCCAGCTAATGCCATGTGTCCACCGATTGCAACCAACCCGCGACCAATCCTAAGTCCAAACAAGACAAAGAAGAAGCCTCTCTCTCTGATAAGAGCCTTCCTTCTCCCCCATCACGGATCCTGGCAAGGCAACGACTCAGTTTATGCGATGCCACATCCAGAAATGTTGAACCCAGGATTCTAGTGTTGCAGCGTCTAAGCCCTCAAGATGAAGGTGGCCATCTTTCCCAGCGGGAGAAATCCATCCCTCATGATTTGCCATGTCGTGCGATGGTGGACTTGATTCGTCGTTAGGACGAGTGACTGCGGGAGTAGAACAAGCGCTTGGAAGAGCTGGAAAGATCAATCAATGTAGAGCACGAGGATGAGAATTGCACTATGGCACTAAAACTAAGTGAAGAGACCTTTTGTGAGGACCCCTTCAAGCCTAGAAGAGAACCAATGTGTACAACATGAAGACAAATCATGATCTTGAAAGTTCCAGGACAATAGTGAGAAACAGAAATAAAGGGCTTGAACATGCTCAACACGACCAACCCTTCTTTGATGAGCTTATGACCTTCGAGATTATGAAACACTTTAAGTACCCAACTAATATCAAAGCATTTGACGGTATCACAGACCCCCATGAGCACTTGGATGCCTACATCTTGACTATGATGTTTGCACGAGGTAATGATCCATTTAGTGTTGCACTTTTCTCTTTCACTGAAGAAAGCCACTTTGAAATGGTTCACTACCCTCCTCCTAAGATTCGTGATTGACTGGGATAGCTTGTCCTCAAGGTTTTTGCTGCACTTTACTATAAGTAAGGTGTAACTGAAATCTATTTCATGCCTTGCCCAGGTCAAGCAAGGAAAGGATGAGTCCTTCTGCGATTATATAACGAGATTCAACAAGGAATCCTTGAATGTGAAGTATTGGAACCAAAGGCTAACTCTGCATTACATCGGGGACGGACTCCGCCAAAGTCCATTCTTCCACTCCTTTGCGAAAAGGGAAGCCATAATAATGGATGAATTCAAAAAGCGAGCCCAAAAGTACAATAATGCGGAAGACGTCATCAGGGCAAGGAAAAACTTGGAGAAAAATGAGGATAGATGGCCAAAACCAATCTAGGCCCCTTCACAATCGTGGAACTCCTCCAAGCCAGCACCTAAAGGGAAATATCAAGATTATACACCTCTCAAGCTCCTTATTCTCAAATCTATCAGGAAATAATGAACACTAAATTCCTGAGTGTTCCTACATCTCCCCTGCTAAAAAAGCATGCTCAAAAGGTTAAGTCCAAGCGTTGTGAACGACTATGGCACAACACGGAGGACTGTGTGTGCCTCCAAGATGCAATTGAGTCTCTCATCTGAGATGACCATTTGGGACGTTACATCTGCCAACCTCGGAGTAAAAACCAACGAGGATCTCAAAACTTTAGAAATAGAAGTTATAGCTTGAGAAGAAGTCCTTCCCCTTATGAAATAAGGAGATCTCAAGCAAACAATGAATGCCATACGGAAGATTCACCTCGGGATAACATGCAAACTCGGGATCGTAGAACATCCCAAGATCCGTCCCCCCAAAACAATGACCAAGTAAGTAACTAAAACTTTGTCATTTAATATCTATTTATTCATTTGGTTTATCTATTTATTAATAACAAGCCACGCGATCGAACGACATTCCCTCCTACTCAAGGTTGCATGCTTCAGGTATTAGGAAGATTCTGCCATATGATGTTGCAACAACACAACCAAGCTTCAATCATGCGCCTTCCTTGTGGCTACGCCTATGCAACAACATGATGAACCTTCAGATGATTGCCGCTCCATTGGATTCTCGAATGCTGGGAGAGTCGACAATGTGTTTCAGTTTAGGGTTCATACCAACATAAATCCCATTTACTAATAATAAAATGTCAACGTGCTAAACAGTGATTTCATTTATAACCGTTAGATCTTAAGATTTGCAATCTACTGGACATCGTTTTTGGACTCTACTCATTTTTCTATGTGGCAAAGCAGATTTAATAACTTCTACACTTTTACCTCTTCAACAGGTTTTAGGTAAGTAACTTCAGCCATTGATTCATTTTTTTAGCCTATCCAATGTCTTATATACAAAGAGCTTCCATGCTCCCTAATGACTAGGGAGCATGTTAGACAAAGCCCCTCTGTTACTCTAAAAACTGAAAAGACACTTTGCAAGAGAAGTCTTAATACACTATCTAACAATTCAGAACTCAAAATCCTATTGCTCGATTAGAAATGTTGAAGTGAAACAGAACCTGCGGGCCTTGATGCCACAAAACAGAGTCAGAGATCAACGAAGTATCTTCGATCAGTAGAGAAGATAATAGCTGGGAAATGGGATATTTGAGAAGTACAAACATGCCCCCATGTGTCCAGAACTAATTGGAATGATGGTATACTAAATCGACCAGTTATCCAATTGCCAGTTCTTGATGACGCTGGAAACTCGGATCATATTCATAGGCGAGTGGATTAATAATCTTTAGGAAGCCTAAAAATGGTTGGTTTCAGTATAGTTCCTACTTGGAATATGAGAAAAACAACTATGACGTGGAATTTTCTTTACGATGAATGAGTAGGATAAAAAATTACCTTCACCCCGATGCTTTAGACTCTAGAGCATGGGAGATGCGCTCAATGGGGCGCTACTTTGGTGTATGATTGTATGAATAAATGCTTTTAGTTCTCATGTTAAGAGTAACATACTTAGGGGTCAGGGCCTGCCCGGCCTGTGCTCCATGTTATGTAACTGCATCACTTATAAGACAATTCACAAAGTTAGCACAAAACTATACAATAATGCATGGACTAAAGTTATAACGGACTTCAGCAAATTTCCATGTCCAGATATGGACATATGGTGTTTTTCTACTCAGGTCATCAACTACACTCATGATCAATTAGCATGCGATGCCAGGTTTTGGCAACTCAATTATTGGGTTGTTACATCTACATCAAGAAATAGAAACTGATGTTGTGTGTCAGAGATACATTTATGCAAGTAGCATTTAGAATACACTGAGCTCAATTGTTCTACGTCAAAGTTTTTGTCAAGTCTACAGAATCCAAACGCGGCGTTAGCGTAGTAGAAGACTATGCTGTAATTATCCGAATTTCTTGACTGGCAGTATTTGATCTTTGATCTTTTCCTTTCTTTTTTGTTCTTTTTAATCTTTATGCAACGGAAAAAAATAAAGCTGTTTTTACAGATATGCGAATTTAGAAAACACTGGTTGCTTAATTGAGGCCCTAACATAATGAACCAAGAAAAATAATAATAAAGTATTTCTTCTTTTCATGTTACAATAATTCCTAATCTAGCAAATTTTAATACTAAAGTGGAAGTGTTTGCTTACCGAAAGGCTTATTGCGTTCTTCCTCTGTCTTTCCCCCTTCGTAAGTCATATTCCATCACTTTATCTTGTATTCCATGAATATAAAGAATGTTGCCAACAGAAAATCAGTATCAAATTATGAAAACAAAAATCTTTTCTATATTTAAATTTATCTTTACATCTATTTATTTATTATTTTTAAGTTTATAATATTTTTAAAAATTTAAGTTACTATAACAAGTATTTTATTAATAAACAAGACTTGCTTAGGCTTCTATTCCGTATGAGAATTGGGAACAAAACCCACAAGGAAGCGGCTCCCCGTGTTTCTAATCTTCCTAATTGGGATTATGAAAACAAATTTCTTGGTCCTACCTCTCTTTTTTATATGGCACATGCTCTTATGTCATTGGTATTCCTATTTATAGAAAATCTCGAAATCTAAAAAGTTATAAAGTTAATATGCTTATTAACGTTAAAAATATCATACCACTTATATCAATTTAGTAATTTTTCAAGAGAACTTATATATATATATATATATAAATATAAAAAATATGGAAAAAACTATTTATAAAGTAAGAATTAAAGGGAATAATGCGTGTACTTAAATAAAAAAATATTTTTGGCAATGATAATTACAATAATAACATTAAAAGGAAGAATGCTACGGTTAGGTGGTTAAGTTGTTAAAATTAGGTTTCACATAAAATTATTTCTCAACGTGAAAAAGAAATTTTTTCTTTAGTTGCCGAGTTTTGCTATGATTAACCGTCCACCTCACCAAATCATCCATTAACGTAATAAGCACTTAATAAAATATTTATTAGACCATCTTGCCCATGCTTTATAAAGATAAGGAAGATTATTAATGTGTATTGATTTAAGTAAAAAGAATTTAATTTTTTTAAGTATATAATTTTAAATTTAATTTTAAAATTTATATATATAAAAATAATATTATTAAAAAAAATTTATTTAAATATATTTTGAGAGATTAATTTTTTAAATAATAAGTAAGATAACTTTTTTAAAAAATAAAAGTGAGGTTAACATTCCCAACCTGGCAAAACTGTTAATCGGAATTTTAAAAGGGACAAAATTGGGAATGTCAGAGCAACACGCGCGCCCAGTAATAACTTCCCACGTCTTCTCAAATGTCAAATCAGCAAAGAGCGTTTGTTGGTAGAGAAAGAAAAAGCCTTTTAATTTAAATACAAAACAGAGAGAAAGAGAGAGACTGACAGCTTCTCTTCTCTTTGTCTTTCTCTCTCCTCCCTCCTCGCCTTCGCTTTCTCTCTCCTCGTCGTTCCCAAATCCACTAGGGTTAGGGTTCCATTACCTTTATCTTTTGTTTTCGATTTTTATCATCTGTTTTTTTTTAATAACTTTTAATCTGTTATATTATTCGATTATTAATTATTAATTATTCGTTTCTGATTTGGTTTCCACTTGGTGAATCCAGGGATTCTTATTAGATGCGATCGATTCTGAGCTTATAGATCGACCTGAAGCTTTCGTTTCCCAGATTTTTTATTATCTTTCCTGGCTACCAGGTTAGATTTATGCCTTATAATATTCACGTGGTGGATGATGTATCTGTCGATGCGTTCATAATGTTTTTGTCTAATTTTGATCGTCTTCTTGTTTTTTTTAAGGAATCTGATTTCTGGTTAGGTGGTGGAAATTTGGAAATAGAAAGTTATACACGAAGATTTGTACAAAGGGTAGGGGTTTAGGGTTTTTTTTTCTCACATGTCATGGTGCTACCTTATTGATTTTGCAATCAAATTATTAATTTTTCAGTGCAGAGACTCAATACCATGTATTCATACGGTGTTCAAATTATGGGCTATATAGCCTGATTGCTGCTACTAATGATTAATAGTTAAATGTTTTTGGGGCTTGTTATTGTTTTTCTTTGTTTATGTTTTAGAAGTTTTGATCGATCTTTTTTTTTTCCATGTTAGTCAATAGGTAGATGACGTGATGTTAATGTTTTCACATTTCCCTGAAATTAATGTTTTTCAAATGGTTTCGATTCTTATAGTGATGGTTATTTTGAAGCAGCTAGCATTAACATTTATATACATGCATAATCTATTCTGGTAAATAGAGAGAAGGATGCAATAATTTTTGGTTGTATATCATTTAGGAAGGTTTGTGGTCTAATGCATAAACCAAACAGGTGTATGAGCACAAGTATGAGCTGAGGAATCATATATGTGCAGAAAAAAAGAAGCTTTTCTCAACACAGGACGAGTTAGGAAAAGGCTTAGTGGACTGTTATCCTTTGTCTTGTAACATCCTGAGCTTGTGTGTGTGTGTGTGTGTGTTCTAAGAAAATTTAACCATTTTAATTTTTTTAACAAGAAGTAAGGTCAATGTAGAAGTTAGAATAAATTTGGTAGTATTCATTGATATCTTTTACCTGGGATGTGGTATATGCTAATTGATTTTTTATGCTGTAAAACTATTTTACTACTGTGTGTTATGTCTGTTCTTCCCAATGGTGTTCTTTGATCTATGTAGCTGACATCACCTAGTGGTATAAGGTTGGTTTGTTGTTGTTGTATTATGGCTCTGTGCAATCCGAGTGTTTAATTTTATCAATGCATTAATTTCAAGTTTAGGTCTAGGCGTGATGGAATCGTTTTAAAATTAACCCTTTCTAGGTGAAGGAAGGCATTCTGTATTTGCTTCTGAAAAGTCCAAGTCATATTAGTTTTCCTAACAAATTTTGCCACTTTACTTATTTGAAGTATACTGATCACACTTTTGTGTTCTTTTATGTTGTATTTAACCAGTCCTTGGTTGTGAATTTAACGTGCTTTTAGGGTATGTTTTGTACTCAATCATTTTTATGAAATGGGAATGATGATAATTCCTGTTCCAGCATTCTTTTCATGTAGGAATTTAATCTAATTTTTTCCATTTCATTCTGTTTTATGTTTGGTAGTTGAAATTGCAATAATAACTAGTGAAATAATATAAGGAAACAAGAAGAATTAATTTATTCCATTCTGCAAGGAATGATGGCTCTCACCACTCTGGGAAAGAATGGCCATTCCTATCTTTGTGGAATCAAGGGTTCAAATGGAATGGTCATTCCATAACTTTTTCCGTACAAAACAAAGGACACTCTCATTCCTATTGAATAGCAGCAGGAATGAATTCGCCATTCCAACATACCAAACGCTCTCTTAACTTGGTTACTTGCTATTTATGAAGAGTTTCCTTTTTTTTTTTGCTTTGGCTAGAGCTAAGTTTTGAACTTTGGGGGTTTATTTGTTTATATGAGCTTTTGCATATGCATGCTTATAGAGATAAATGAGGCACTGCACCATCTCCCTGTTCTTTCCTTGTTTAGGTGCACGTGTCAGCTCAGAAGCTTGTTTTGGCAAGTTTACCCATAAGTATAAGGAAAAGGTGCTCATATTTATGCTATATATTAATTGGTCAATATGCATATTTGGATATTTTGTATGCTCAGAAATGACATATTTATTGTTAAATTAGTGATGACTTGATCCTAGATTATTTAATATTTAAATTTCTTTGGTGCAGGAAAGTTGAAAAAAGATGGACCACGACAAGACTGGATGCCAAGCACCCCCAGAAGGTCCTATATTATGCATTAACAACTGTGGATTTTTCGGAAGTGCCGCTACGATGAACATGTGCTCTAAGTGCCACAAAGACATGATGCTGAAACAGGAGCAGGCCAAGCTTGCGGCATCGTCCATTGGGAATATTATGAATGGATCATCAAGCAGCAGTGGAAGTGAACCTGTCATTGCTGCCAGCGTGGATATCTCAGTCAATTCAGTAGAGCCTAAAACTATCTCTGCACAACCTTTATTAGCTTCAGGCTCAGAGGAGAGTGGTGAGGCAAAGTCCAAGAATGGTCCAAAACGTTGCAGCAGCTGCAATAAGCGGGTTGGTTTGACAGGATTTAATTGTCGATGTGGTAACCTTTTCTGTGCTGTGCATCGCTACTCAGACAAGCATAATTGCCCGTTTGATTACCGCACTGCTGCACAGGATGCCATAGCTAAAGCAAACCCGGTTGTCAAGGCTGAGAAGCTCGATAAGATCTAGATTTGGTGTCCTGAAGTTTCATGCCCTGAGATGCTGTTATGCTCAATTTCATCATGAGATGATCCGAGTTTCCTGCAATATTTTAATGGTGTTCTTATTATATTGTTATATGTGATGGGGGACTTGGAGTTATAGGACATCGCTGCAGTTTGAAGGACTGTATTTCATGTGATTGGCGAAAATATATGCCCGAGTGTTTTTAAGTCTTTAAATCTCTACTGGTTTGATGGGAGTTGATGTTGTTAGCATTGTAATGCGTCTATTCTGTTCCCTGCCTCTGTAGTAGTACATGTCAGAATGGTATGTGCAATTTACAGATTTCAGGACATTGTGGTTAGATTGTAAATTATTGTTATGGTTTCATGGTTATCTTCTCTATGAATTTCCCTCGCTAACAATGTGTTGGAATCGTTTGGGCTCACTATTTTTCATGTACTTAAATTTTGGAAGTTGTCAATATCTTCAAGAAACCAAAAAGATCTTAGGGTATATATTGGGTAGGGGTGTCAAATGGATGGATTGGTTTGATTTAGGATTGGATCATAATGGATGGATCTAAAATAAATCATTAATCTATTTAAGATCTATTACAAAATGCTTAATATTATCCAATCCATCCATGACTTAATTTAATGGATGAATATTCAATCTATCCATTAATCAATTTTAATGGATTGGATGGATGGATATCCAATCTACTTATTTAAAAAAAAATTATTTCTAAAATTTATCTTTAAAAAAATACTTTAGTGAAAGTGAAAGTGTTGAAATAATTAAAAAGGTAAAATACATTAGATATCTATTGGATTAGTTTTTAATTGGATATCCAACGGATATTCAATGGATCTAATGGATATTTTGGTTGGATTACTAACTATCCATAATTAAATTTAATCCATTAGATCCAATCCAATAAAATACATTATTCTAATTGGATGGACTGGATTGGTTTTAATATAGATGGATTGGATGGATTAAAAATTAATGAATTTTTTGTCAGCCCTAATATTGGGGATTCGAGATTCAATGTTAGGATCGTGAATCGGGTTGAGATTAATTCTATCGTGACCGCTTGAACTCGTAATTAGTAATTATTAAGTAATTGCTGCTAATTTTAAATGTAACATTACAGAAGTGAGACCCGAGGGAAAGAAACAGGATTAAACTGTTACAGTGATTGAGATCTGAAAGCATGCACATGATAAAGGAAAATTGGAACAGGAGAATAGTTATATCCATCTTAGGTAAAAGAAAAAAACTTTGCTTGGCTAAATCTGGAGACAGTTCCCATAAGAAAAATGTCACAATGAAGGATAGGTTTCTTTTTGGCACACCATTTGGCACGAGACCACGATACAATCAAAATCTCACCACTTAAGCGCCTGGATGCTGAATATGAATTGAAATTTTGAACTCTTCCTCATAGCCGTAAAGCTGCTATGCAAGCTAACCCTTTGATTGCTGCGCTAAATTAAATCTAACTTCATTTTCACATTGTCAATGTTGAGTGTTGACGTGAAAAACAAACCTCTGTAGTATGGATTATGAAAGTTTAACTACCATGTCATAGAAAGTGAAAAACAAATCAACACCAAGTTATCACGTAGGCATACCTGATAATCTATGGATAATCATTTCTACCTCCAGGTTAAAAAAAAAAAAAGGCTTGCAATCACATGCTTTAAAAGACAAGGAAATATGACAAACATGAACAACAGATTCATGTCCCAATGTCACTGTTCAAGATTCAGTTAACAAGAGATTGAAGATGCTAATTTTTAAGTTCTGTTACAACAATTTAAAGGAACAGGAAGAGAAATAGGAAGATATCAATTGTCCCAAGAAATAGTTATTTTGCCATATGAAAATTTCAGAGAAGACCCAATAATGGAAGAGATCCAAACTTCACCTTCCTTCCATGTCTTGATTCTTGCACTGTTTTTCTCAGTTATTAATTATTTATGAATGTAAGAAGCTAAACTACAGCAACCTAAAATTTCAACGAGAAAGACAGAATCACAAAGCAAGGCCATTAGATTCTGCTTCAAGATATTTACAGATCCTCTCCATAACCTCTCTACCCTTGACAGTATTCTGAAGGAACCTCTCAGCACATCGCTGCTCCACCTTTTCGGCCATGGATGCCAAAGCTGACAATGGTTTAATCCGAATGCGAGTCTCCTGCCGACAAAGTGTCCACCCGGTTGGATTATCCGGATGGGGATCATACCAAGTCTTCTCTTCCACTTCAATGAACTTCTGGAGGCTGATATTACAAGAGGTTAGTTGCATAGATCGCGACCGGGCATCCACAACAGCTAATTCCAGACAATGGCAAATATCTTGACCAACAATCTTGCGGACAAACCATGGTCCGGGACAATGGACTGTGATAGCACGGGTGATATAAAGCTTCCCAGATGAAGTATCAAGGCGGCGGTTCAATGTGTCAACCTCAAGAATATGGGTTAATATGCGTTTGTTCTCTGCATCAGCAAATTTGCGCCAAGATGCAGAAGTTACCCTTTCCCAGGGGTGGTTGTAAATGTATTCTTGTGTGTATGCTTTCACCATAATGCTATTTTCTTAACTACCAAAGATCAACAGCAATTCAGTCAACATATCAAAATTGTAATTTAGGGTTAAGCTGATAAAGGGGAATTTGAATCAAGCAATGCACATATGAAATGGGACATGGTAACTAACCTAAAATTAAACTAAACAATAATCCGTGAAGGAGTTGTTCAATTCAGAAGCAAATATCAAAGAAATTAAATTAGGAGTTTATAAGAAGCTCTAGTCCAGAATAAAGGACAAATTAGTAACAATACAATACAATTATCGAAAGCTAGATCGTAGAGAGACATAGATATTGAAATGAAAACAGCAAGCACAGAAATGGGATTTGCAAAATGGATCGGCGGTGTAGTGGTAATAACTAATAAGCATAGATATTGAAATGAAAAGAAAAGCGATATAAAGAATGAGAGAGCGTACCAAAAGAAAGAAGAATGTTGCACAGAATCGATACCAACAGAAAAAAGAAAAGATCGATGGATATAGGAAGGTTCTCAATACTAATATCAAGAAGAATGTTAATGAACACAATCTCTATCACGTTCTTTTTAATATATATTTTTTTATTGAATTATGTGATATGATAGAATATAAATTTAAATTTAATTATATATTAATTATATTAATTACATGTTAATTAAAATTAAATATATACATTACGTAACCTAATAAAAAAAATATTAAAAAAAAAGTGACAAAAATTGTGTTCTTTAACATTTCTCACGAATATAAGATAAGATTATAGATTATGGAATAGGACACAGCACGCAGGGTATGAAATTGACCCTAAATAATTACAAGGGGCATTCCTACTTCCTACAACGAACCTGGTCAAACTCGCAAGTCGCAAGAAAACAGTCGGTCCGGAAGGTCGGTCACACTCAACAAAGATTTTTGGGCTTTCGGACATTGGACTGGGTCAAATAATGTTGCTCACTTTCTGTCCAAGCAAACTTTGGGCCCATACAACAGCTACTTTAGATCGTGGGCCAACCTTTGTCATGTATTGGCCCAAATCTGACCCTTGGAGCACAGCATATCTGTAGCACAGCAACTTCCAGATTGTGCGCCTGTGTGCCACTGCCAAGGTAAAAAGCATCAAAATTTAAAACACACAGGAAAAGTAACCCAAAAAAAAAAAAACACACACACACACAGAGGAAAAAAATAAATAAATAACGGACCTGATATTTGACATCAATTTTATTTATTTAAAAAAAAATTACCTCATTCTCTCTGCATAGGAATAGGTCTAATGGCTATATATAAGAGACCCACCAAATGTCGAGGTCTAATACTAGCTTCCGGCAAATGTTCTTAAATGCAAATCGTCCAGTTAGTGTGATCTCTTTAGTATGAGTTGATCGAGATTAAATTGAAGCATCACTCTATTTAATTGGTGCTATTTAATAATATAAAAAATATATGAGAAAGATTACTGTTAGTATTATGTTTCTACTAGCTACATAAAAAATTGATAGTAACACCACAATCTTATCTATGTATAACTTTCATATAATATGTAAAATAATATGTACAAAGAATTAAAAAGTAATATAGAAGTAACTTATTTAAATTAATGTAAATTAATACTGACCCCATCATTTTTCAATCTTCGTTGGGGTTTCATTTAAACTCTTATGTTTATACTACACTATTTAAATGTCAAAGTCATGTATCATGAATGAAAGCAGTATATATAATAAATTAATATAAGCAAATAATATATTTAAAAACTTACTAAAATCTCAATGGACGTAAGTGACTACGATCAACAGCATAGACTCAAAAGGTTAGGATCAGTATCGTCAACCAGTGTAGGGACAAGACAGAGAAATCTATACTATTTCCAATACTGCAATAAGATGCAAGCACCTTCGATCTCGTGCACTTTGTAGTCTATAACTTTTGCAAAGCTCTCTATACAAGTACACTAAGATTGCAGATCCCCAATTGTATGTCCTGACAATGGTAAAGTCCTCTAACAGGAAAACGAACATCATATGCACATATTTATCAAAATGAACAGGAAATAACAAACTCTCAATCAACCTAAGGATATATGCTCGTGCATATTGTTGCACAAAATATCATCATCATTCTCCATAAGTCATCTACAAAATCCTCTCCAAAGCCATGACATATTAACACATGCACCAAATAATTGTGATGCATTCAGCTCCGAACCTAACAATTCAACACATAGGTTCATTTAATCATGACGATGGGTACGACTAGTAACTGCATCGTCGTTAATAAGAAGTCTCGATAAGATACCAATATCCTCCAACATGATGGTGCACTATCAAGTAAGCATGTGAAATGTATGTGCCTTGAGATGTCCATCTCTCAACCAATGTAGTAATCAAGGAGTGACCAATAGTGCAATATCCCATGTGATGTAAGCAACTCCCGTGAAGCCAATCTACTATAGATATGAAAGCATTTGCTCATTTGGGTCCATATGCTTGAATTTATGAGCACGTCTAACATGCAAATGACGGTCCTCCTTTCCTTGTCATAAATGTTGTGAAACATGATACTCCTACAACTCCAATATTGAAGGGTCCTCTAGGCCTGGGTTTAAATGGAATGTCATGTCTTACACTAATATGGCAAACAAGAACAATAATGGGTAAGTCTTCGACAATAGTAAGACACTATGAAAAGAATACACATATTAAACATGAGTTATCGAATACAAATTAGAAGGCACTGTTAAAAGCAATGTGACAGAACCAAAAGAGGGGGTGAATTGGTTTTATAAGATTCAATAACAACAAGTTTAAAAATTAAACAACAATTACAAGATAAACACAAGTAAAAAAATTGAAAATAAAGAGAAAAAGGTTTAAATAAATGCACAAATGAATTTTATACTGGTTCGGCCATAATCTGCGACCTACATATAGTCTCCAAGCAAATGCTCAAGATTTTATTCACTTGTCAAATTTTCTCGTACAATTACTCCGACGAACCTTCATCTACCTTAGCCTCAAAGCAGAGTTACAAAGGATACCATCAAACCTCCAACAACTTCTACCCGAAGAAGAGTAACATATTTCACTAGAGCAAAAAATTTACTCTCACTTTTATACTCTTATAAAATGAGCTACAATGGATCCCAAAAACAATACTCTATCTTTAGAGAGGATACACAAATTTAGAACTAACTAAGAGGAGGAAAATAGAGATAACAAATTTTTAGCAATTCCTTACTTTTTGATTTAAGCAAATGGTGTGTCTTGATTTTCTCCAAGGCTTCCTATTTATAATAGAAAACTTTCTCATGTTTTTTTACCCGTTTGAGATAGAGAAAATTAGGGAAAATTAACCTCTAATTCGTGGGAGTTAATTCCATATAAAAAATGTATAGTTGCTCATTCTGTTCTAATAGTTGCTCATTTGCCCAGCAATCGCTCTAATAGTCGCTTATTTCCTCTAGTTTGTGTATGGCAACATATCATTCAATTTTTTGAATGTTAGAAATTCATTTACACTTAAAAGAGCTTGATCCAATCATAAAGTTGTATAAATGACTTGTTTCTAACAATAATGAAAATCAAATTATGAGTAAGGAAATGTTTTATAAGAAAATCAAATTTGAAAACTTTCTTTCTATACTTCAAATTTGAAATTCAAATATAAGGCATATGCTAAAAACCATCTTTAATCTTTAACTAACATTAAGAGATTTAAATAAATCAATCTCAACTAATAAGGGGATTTGAATAGATCAACCATATGCTCAAATAACTTAATTTACATATCATCATCAAAACTTAAAAACCTAACACAATGTAAGAATAAGATCAAACATAAATAATCAAATGCACACTATCATTCCTAAAATCCACAATGATAGTCAATCAATACACATTGATAATCCTCAAATACATAATGATAGGGAACTAACACACACTGATAATCATCATATACACAATAATAGCTAACTAACACATTAATAGTCCTCAATTACACACTGACAGTCATCTAATATAAGAGAATGATTATCAAATTATGTCCTAGCTCAAGTAGATGACCCTTCTTTGTTATTCCTCAAGGAAGTCGATCCACCAGAATGACAAGTATGAGAATTATGTCCAACTTGAAGGCATGCTGAACATCCTTTTCTCAGTCTTGGTTTGCGCCAATCCATCTAATTTCTATGTCGAGTTGATTTGGGTCGATCTCTATATCTAAGCAATGCACAATTAGGCACCAATTTAATCTCAAGAGCTAGTGGCCGCTATGATTCATTCTTAATGATTCCTCAATCAACCTCATAAGCTCTGTAGATATTTTCTAGTCTGTAAACCCTATGCATATATTAGAAAGGGTTAAGTGCCCTAGAAGCATATGTTGTTGTTGCATGTGAGTAAGAGAAATACAATGCTTGAAACAGCCCACAGTCACATGACCTTCTTAAAGGTTTTAAGAATATTTAATTCCACCAACTTGTCTTATAGGGTTAAATGTTTCTTCGACTAAAAATCTGATTGACTATATATCATATTGACAGATTTCGTAGAAGCTCACCTTTTGCATGTTGACATTCTAACTTTTCATAAAATCATTAGTCCATTCTACCCCATCGATAATTTTTTTGTTTACCTCATCTTTTTTATTAACAAAGTAGTCTACCAATTTGTAAAATGTCATATGAACTAGTGTAGTTATTTGTAGATTTTTGCCACATTTCAATGCTTTATTGATACACTTTGACAAGTTCGTTGTCATATAATTGAATTTGTGGCCACCATCATATGTCAAACTCCATTTTTATTTTGGGATCGAATTAATCCAATTTGCATATTAGTAGTAGCGATCAACTTTGTCAACCAAACCTCAAATTTGTATGCAATTAGTTCGTACCTTGATACAAAAATTTGAATGAATTAGTGTTAGCAACTAAGTTTTAGTTTAGTAAATTTAAATAGAAATTAAAAATTTTAAATACCTGTGTTAATCAGATTTTTTTTAGGGTCACATTGTGGAAGTTGCTATTAAAATTACTACTAATATGTCGTATGTAGTAAACATGATGAGCATACAGTGGCTGTTATCCTAGATGTGGATTCGCCACTGACTGTGTGATGCATGGATGTCGATTAGATATCAAGCATAAGTCACATCAAGCCCTCAAAAATAAAAAACACTGGCAGCCATCAGTAGCCACCAGTGACATCAATCCCTCAAATGAGGAGGAACCGTGTCAGGATCCTCAGCGGGATCTTCCTCTTCCGAGGAAACCTCCATTGGAACCACAGAAGCACGGGACGGGGCCCGAGCGGTGGAATCAAAGGAGTCCTCCCGTGGAGTGTAGTAGCGGTCACCCCACATCTCACGGATGGGCAAGTAAAACTCTAAACGTAGGCTGACGTGGCAGGTGATCACGGGTGCCTCATGTCGTCTCCAGGCCAGGGCAATGGACACGTCTCCCAAGTAGACGCAACGGTCATAGTTCAGGTTGATGTGCCAGCACTCTGGCCCTCCCAGGAAGGTCAAACGCACATCTCCCAGAAATCCTCGCATACGCGTCCCCATCGTCTACAGCAGGTATTAATCACGTTCGGGCCAGAAGCCAGGGAAGTCAAGGGCTTCTAACTCGTTGTCGTCGTCTTCGGTAGATGCAATATAAATACAGACAACAGATAGCAGAACACAGAAAGAGGTAAGACATCCTACATCATTACCAATTATAGCATGCTAGAAATAGAACGGCGCCACGCGCCCATATAGCAATTTAGAAACAGCATACTCAAATAATAAGCAGTAATTCCAATGGTAAGCAAATAAACAGTTCCATGCAGATAATCATCATATTGGCAATTAAATCAATTATAGTTGCAGAAAGTAAGAATTAATGATGACAGTGTATATCATGATTCACATGCATGCTCTCTCAATTCCAACTCCATGGAGCTAGACTTAACTAATCGGAGAGAAAGATCAGGAGACATGTCTATAACTCGGCTGCCGAGGCCAGTGCTATCAATAATATTCTCATGCGCAATCATGGCATTATACAGACATTCTACACTAGATCACAATATAGGATAGTGTCTCGGTCCGGATCGTCGGTGCGTTTGCATCAGTCTACCCCACGGGCAGGAGAGCTACCAACCTCCCATTGATGAGGAACCCGCGCCCCGACGCCCCCAAGGTCAACCAATGACCTACACTAGTCTATTCGCACCTGCACTAAGGTGTGTTCAATCTCCTAGGCAACTTGGCCTTACAACAGTCCACAAGGATAATCACAATGCATAAGACACTATGTATGCACAAGTATGATCCAAAATCTCATACAATCCCATAATATGCCACATTAGGCCCATATAAGCATCAATATATATATGGTCACTCACATAGACCCACAACAACATAATATAAATATCAAGTCCATTAATGCATCATTAGGTTCCTTATGAATCCTAATTTAAACTGTGTTCCCCTTTCTAAGGTTCATGTTCAAAAATCAATTCTTATAGCCAACTTAATAGTCCAAGACAACTCAATTTCCCATAACTTACATTTTATTTGAGCTCTTAGGTCTCACACTCTCATGTTCTTCACTCACTTAGAACTTCCTTAAGTCTTATGATAAATTCACTCTTAGTCCTTTAAAATTTATGAAGTCTTAATCATATTAAATTCTTCTAATTATTAAGTACCCATTCTACTACTTAGGTCTCTAATTCCCTACTTGCTTATGATTCCCAATTACCACAATCACATATTTATACTCAAAAATGACCTAGAGGCCGTGGCCTCACAATAATTCCAACTTCAATTTCCTTCTAGCTATCTTACTACATGTTGTTATCTTGGTTCTTTAAATTGTTCACTTGTCAAATTAATTCACCAAAAACTCTAAATTCTTGGCTTCAAAACCGTGGCCCTCATGGTGGTTTCCATTTCAAATTTTTCATCCATTAAATTCCATTTACCACATTGATTAATCTAAGTCTTACACTTGTTGCACATTAACCATAAATCATCCAATTTTTCCACTCCAAAACCGTGGCACTTCATATAGGGTATCCAATCATTTTTCATCCATGTTAACTCATTCAATCCATTCCAACATTCCATTGTACATAACAAATCAATCCAAGGTCACAATTATCACAAAACCAATGCATAAACATAATTAATCATCAAATTCAAGAACAACCCTCATTAGGGTTCTTCCACAAATCACACAATCAAGGTTCCTAGATGCTAAGAGAGGTTGAAGAGGAGTGTCTTCCTCTTCCTAAGTGAAGAAATCAAGAAGAACTCCAAGAATCCTCCTTGGAATTTTCGGTTTGGCCACCAAAACCCTAAAAATTGGAGACTTTGTTAGAATCAATATCAAGGCTTGAAAAATCAACCATGGATGACCAAATAGAAGACCACAACCACGAAATCAAGAGAAGAGAAAGAGTGGTCTTGAAACTTACCCAAAATGCTCAAAGTTGGAGCTTGAAGATGATGATGAAAATGGAAGAATTTCAAGAAACTCCAAGAAGAAAAAGTGTTTAGAATGGTGAAAGGAGTTAGGAAATGTAATTAGAAGAAATTTTTGTGAAGATTAGGGTGGTGAAGAGAGGGCTGGCCGTGGGGTTGCTAGAGAGAAGGAGGAGAGAAAAGTTGAAGAAGAAAGAAGAAGAAATGATGAGAGAGAAAGAGTTTTGGAAATTAATGAATTTTTGTGTGATAAAATGAAATAAGGAAAATCAGATTTTCCTTGCTTTGGGGCTGCATTCAGCCGTGCAAAGAGAGAGAGAAGAGAGAGAGAAATTGGCTTCCAAGAGAAGCTAAAGCACATGGATCAATGTTTGGGTCAAAGCTTCTTAAGGAAGTTTTGATTATTTAACCATTAAATTTGAATTAAAGTAGATAGATTTGACATAAAGTAGATTACATTAGGATAATGTGATAGGATTTTTATTACACACTATTATCCAATGGATAATAGTTACGATTAAAGTCGGTATTTAATTAATCCGACGATGAATTTTTCGCTATATTGATTTATTTTATCTGTTAGAATTTCTCGAAAATTATGAAACCTCGTAAATCTGGTCAAGTCTCGGGTTTAGTAAGATCCCCGTCGACATGTCCATAGTCCAAGGTTCTCGGAGAAAAACATCGCGTTTCTCGATTATAATAATAAAACGAGGAATATATTAAAATATTCGACGTTTTCAGAAAATTCTCAAAAATTGAAAATATTATAAAACGACTATTCGTCATATAATTTTCCAATTTTTGAGGCACCACAGTCGTTTTCCCAACTCTGCTCGAGTTTTATGTAAAACGAAAAATATATTAAAATATTCGTCGTTTCCGAAAAATTCCAGAAAAATTCACATAAATCACAAATATTAGAAAACGACTATTGGCGGTGAAATAATTAATTTTTGGAGCGTTACACTGACCTCAGCAATTCTCAGCTCAGTGTGCACGCAAAACGAGGAATATATTAAAATATTCGTCGTTTCTGAAAAATTCCTAAAAATCAAGAATATTATAAAATGATGATTTATGACCAAATAGGTATTTTTTTCGGGATATTACAGATTGCACTCAACAAGTTCAACGGTTTGCAACTCCATCATTGTGCCTTGTATATCTCTTTTCATGGTAGCTAATCATCTAGACAACACCTTATAAGATTTATCACAATCCCTAAAAACCTTTACAATGGCAATTTGTTTTGCCTTCAAAGTTTTCTGATATGACACTTCATATTCAAATTGTTTTCGAATCCTTTTAATAATCAAGCATATAGATACATCAAATTTTTGCTTAATCATCTCCAGAATACAAGAACAAATCATAAGAAAGTCTAGCTTCTCATGATCTTGTGACATAGATAAGTTGACACAACTATGAGGTCCATTATATTTTATAATCTACCACATGTTTGATTTCTTGCTTTGAATAATCTTGACTCTCTAATTACAACCATCACCATATCTGGGACACTTAGCAGTTAGCCTCTGTATATCAGAATCCTCAACCTTGTAGTTCTAATGTCTACTAATCAAATAGTGTTTTAGGGCCAAATTGACAGTATCTTTAGATAGAAGTTGCAACTCAACATATAATTCTTCCTTTGGCCTCCAAATACCACAATGATCTAATTCAGGCACATTATCAGGTGTGCTCAATGCATCCCAATTGATCTGAGAGAACTGAAGGCATGGAGGCACAAATACAGATCTCAGGTAACTAATAATAGAGGGACTTGTTCCTATAAATTTACTTCAACGTAAAAATGCTCTTCTTCTAAGTCAGTATCTAAATCCTCACCCTCATGCAGCTTTCATTCATCTTCACTTGTATCAGATAATACATCTCTAATTAGTGGGCTATCAGTTTCAAAGTCCAACCAAAATGATTTCCTTTCAAGCAATGCAGATATAACAACTTCTTGAGGTTGGAGCAAAGGACATTACTAGAATTTTTGGATTTAGAGACGGAACAAATTCCATCTCTAAATGTATAAATTTTCGTTTCTAAATATTTAGAGACAGAATTAGAGACAAAAATTGTTCCATCTCTAAATTTGGCGTCTCTAAATTAGAGACGAAAAACGTTCGTTTCTAAATAAAAAAATTTCCTCTCTAATTAGAGACGGATTGTCTTTTAAATATAGTAATGATTAAATTAGAGACATCACTATTCCGTCTCTAAAATTAGAGACGGCATTATTCTGTCTCTAAAATTAGAGACGGTATTATTCCGTCTCTAAATTCGTCTCTAATATCTTAAGAAATATTTAAAAAAAATAGGCATCTAGTTAGGATTTGCCACAACTAGATGCCTTCATTTTATAAAAAAAAATTATTTTCTTATACATATAATTATCCAAAATCAAAATTTACTAAAAATGACAATAAATCATCAATTATAATTATCCAAGTAACTATAAAAGATATCAAAATAGTTAAAAGTATATAAAATAGTTACAATATCTTATACATTCCATTAATTGCCATGTAATATACAAGGATATGTTTGGTAGAGGATAATGAAGGGCAATACAAGGCATACAATTACATACTACCTCAATCAATGAAATATATAAGAAGTCCTGAGAGTGAATATAATGCACAATTATAGCAGCAACCCTTGCCCAGCAAGCTAATGATAGAGCACCTTTGGAAAAACAAAGTATGCAATGTGCTTCTTATTAAGACCAATATCCTATCGAATTGTGACATTGTCCTTGCTTTGGGATTCTTTCATCATCTACATCAACATAGCACATATAAGAAACCATTACACATTTTCAGAAGATGAGGAAAAAAGAAAACTGAACTCAAGGATGTTTTCTACAGTTAGGAGTTGGAGAAGATCCAAAAGTACACATACAGAAAAGAATAAGCTGACCACTACAAAATATTTACTAAAGGAGCAGGGGAAAGTCATTACCTTATCATAATCAGCTTCAAGCTTAATAAGTGGTGCAAATACATTTTGATATTGAGACAAGAAGGGAAACAAGAAACATATATTAAATAAGACCCAACTATAAACCAATGTGAATTATATTCTAATCCATAGAACAATTAATTATGAATCAAATCCAATGTGAAAATCACGAGAGTTACATTTGGAAACTCAAGATAGGACAACTAAGTTGGCATTACAAGACAAATTTGTGTAACAGCCATATTGCCCATAGAATAAATACATAATAGATGTGAATTATATAAATATATGCAGACTTGGCAGGGCCCCCAACTCAATAACATGCAACTTAGATATAACTTGACCAACATTAAATGTCTTTGAGGCAAAATATATCAAAACAAAAGGATTTTCATTCCCAGGAACCTGTCCAAAATACACATTTAAATTTTGCCCAACACGTGGTGGTAGTATGGTATTATACAATTAATCACAAAATGAACACATAATCATGAGAAAACACACTTTAAATTGGGCAAATGATCCAGCATGAGCTTCAAGAGCCTGACTGTGCTGTTGATCCACAGAGAAAAGTTGCATGTTTCCTTTAACCAAATGCAGCCTCTATAACACAAAACAATATGGAAAAATAAACCAACCTAAAGTATAGTTGAAATGTATTTCACCATGATAGCCTACTTTAATAGCCTTAATAGGCACCAAAGAGATACCTCAGGGGAACCGGGAGCAATACCAATGAAGACCAACCATTTTTCAGTAGGGTCACATCGATAATTAATTATCTAGTTGTTTTCCAAATTCGTTGTTCTCTCAAACATCTTCATAGGTTTAGAGTCACCTACAAGTTATATATATCAAGGACCATATACCAGTCAACAGTTTGTAGATGAGCTAAAAGCACACTGAACAATAAAGTGTAAACTGGAAAATATAGTGGCAAAAATATATTGAGTTAAGCATATTATCATTATCTTACCTTCTATTGACCAGTGGTATACAGAGGTCTGTGTTACAAAACCCAACATCTTGGGGCTAATCTACTTCCAAAAGACTACCTATACATGAAATAAGGGCACTCCACAACGATTAACAAAGTCATCCTTAGTTCCTTATGGAACCATTATGTTATAGTACATCAATACATGTATCCTTGTACATAATAGTTACTTGCTCAGGCATCTGATATGATTTCATTTTTGCTTTCAGCTCAACATTAAATATTTGTAGGTGATCCTGAGTTGTTCCTTGGAGTTAAGGCTTCAAGAGAATGATGTAGCTTGTAAGTGAAGATAATCCAAAAGTAAATAATATTTGAAATGCAACACCAACAGAGGCACATGGCATAATCAATGTGACTTGATTACCAATTCCAAAGGTAACTCTCAATAGCTAGCTTACTAACTAGACTTAGGCTTAGCTAATTTGTAATTACTTAAAAAATAATGTGTTACTTGTTGAGCTTATTGGTTATTGAAATTCAGTTTGCTTGAATGGGTAAATAACATGAATTTTGACGTCCCAAATTTGAACCTAAAAATACCCAAATGATTAACGTCCCAAATTTTTAATAAATCTGCTAGAGAATATGAGGTCATGCAAAGCAGAACAAGGAGAAAGAATTAAAATTCTTGAGACCTGTCAGAAATAGACATATATTCAACAAAATTGCACAAAGAAAAATATCTGGTTCAGAACAATAAAGCAAGGGCTTTCTGGTTCTATATCATTTTCTTCAAACTATTCAGATTTCAGACTCTTAAAGTTTATGATTTTATATTCTATGTGATATAATATCCATCACATTTACAAAATAGTAAAGTCTTTTCCAAAGAAAGAAAATCAACAAGAAGCAGCATGGGTTGTGCATGTGGCATTATAAAAAGTCAATGTAGTACAAACAAGTCTAAAATTGATTTAGGAATTGATTGAGTTAAACTGGACATCATTATAAATTTCTAAATTTTTTTAATACACCCGTAATTGTGTTTGGTGTCCTGCCTATTTGATGAATTCCTAATATTAAAAATGTTGATTACCTTCTTCAATGGAGATCACTAGTTTAAGTGTTACATAACTTTCTACATTAGTTAACATTTGAGACCTAAAGTTTACATAGCATCTGAACAAATTGTAACAAAAAAAAAAAAACACATCTGAACAAATTAAATAATAAAATTAAATGAAATTGAGATTAATTTTTAAGAGATAAATTAATAATATTGGGCGCAACACCTTTATAATAGTCTGAATTCCATTGTTGATCTCTTAAATCAGATACTTAATAGTTTAAGTCAACAAATTGAACCTAATAGAGGAAAAAACACTAATTTCACTTCACTACCCTTCGTAATAGAATAGAAGCATGTAAGAAAGTTTTAATAGCATTAGTAACTTATATAAGTGTAATTAAATTGGATCGCATTGAGGGTTTTCAAGCTTCACAGGATCACAATCCAGTCAACTAAACTTAAAAAAAGAAGAGGACAAAGAAGATCACAACAAAAATAAACATAACTCACCCAACACAATCCAAGTGAAGTAATAGTGTGCGAGTATTTTTTAAGCAAAATGATTAAATGAAGAAGCAAGAGAAGAAAAGGACCTCTCCTAACTGATAGTGTCCCAGATCTAACTTTTCCTGGCCACAGCAACAAGGCGCAAATTCATCAGGTAAATAGAAGGCCCAACTTATTGCAACATTCTCATACTTGTTAATCATAACAAAGCACTATAATATTAAAAATTAAGCATCAGTACAAACTCCAAATGCCACATTATAGAAACTCAGCTCCATGACCTCCCAGTTCATATAAATAAAAAACTCCAAATACACACACCACATTACAGAAACTCACGGCCATTGCATAACAAAAAAAAAAAAAAAAATAAATAAAAAACTCACCTCCAAGAAAACCCGGTTCAAATTTTTTTCCTGAAAACAAAATCAACACAAAACACGCAATGCATGAATCCATGTACCTGGAAAGAACTCTGCAAATCGAGCAAGCAAGAGTCGATCCGAGAATGGTGGGAGGAAGAGCAGCTACGGGGAGGAATAGGGTGCGCGAATGGTAAAAGAATAGTGCGAAAAAATGGCTATGGAGGAACGCATTGGGTGCGTGGGACGGTGAGCAAAATGGCTATAGAGGAAGGCAGAGGGTGCGCGAAACGGTGAGAAAAAAGGGTATGGGTGAAGTAACCGGGAAAAAGACCAAGAAATGGTGACAAAATGGTGACCGACGGCAAGGCAGACAAAATGGTGGCCGGTAGCAAGGCAGATGGCTGAGCGCGGTTGAGAGAAAGGGAAACGAAGAAGAGAGGGTTGAATTTGGGAACTACGGATTCTGAGAATGAAAATATAATTTTTATGACATTAGAGACAGAAACACATTCTGTCTCTATATTTTATAAAAAAAATTATTATTTAAGCTATATAAATTAGTTAGAGACATAATACACATATAATTAGAGACGAAAAATTTAGAGGGGGATATATTCTATCTCTAAATTCCATCTCTAAACATACTTAGTTTTTAATACACCACATTGACCAATTAGAGACGGAAAAATCTAAGGCAGGTAAATTCCGTCTCTAAGCATATTTGACTTTTCATTGACCAATTAGAGACGAAATTAGAGATGGATTATTATGAGATTGATAAATTTCATCTCTAATTTTTAAATTTTATGTTTCCTCTCTAAATCATCAAATCTGGCTCTGTTTTCGTCTCTAATAGAGATGGAATTGTTTCCTTCTCGAAATTCTGTCTCTAAATCAGAAATTTCTAATTGTGAGAGCAACGTGTGTCATAGACAATTAAGTGTTGATATGGTATAATGATTTAGGAATATTAGAAAGACTAGCTTGGATTTTTGTTTCAAAAGGAGTTTCAACATGCCCGTTGTGCTCACTAGTTTCTATCTCAACATACAACTCCATTGAAGTTAAGTTCAAATGTTGATCAAAGCAATCTAACATGCAAGCAACATCTTTATCATCTTTTAATGGAAGAACTATCCATCTCAATAAATTGTTTCATTGCGGAAATCGATACACAACACTGGACATATATTGATTTTTTTGGAGTCTCAATTGTAAATAAATTATACTTTTCAAAAGTTCAAAAGTCGTATCATATTTAATCATGATAAACTTAGGACGAGGACCTTCATACATTAGACATATTTACTTTCATATATTCTCACATTGTAGTAAATGAGAACAACAAGGTATTTTGCTATCTTAATTCTACTTCTCAAACTTTTGAATAATAATAATACAACAAGTATGAAATCAATCAACACATGTCAATTGAAACAAAATTGCTATCCATAACAATGAATTCATACTATTATTTTTCGTAAGAAAATTTTCCTAAATCCTACTAATTTCAATTTCAATAAACCCACAAATTTAATCAATTGAAAACAATAAAAAAACATAATCAACAGTGTCAACTAGAAAGAAATTGCTACTTTAATAATATTCAAACTACTAATTTTTGTACCAACAAATTCCTAAAACCTCCTAACCAACAAAATTAGTTAACCATAAAAAATATATAATACACAATTAACATAATTACAATAAAAAATAGCAATAATCATTACAATAAAAATAATCAACTATAACAATAATAATAAAAATAATCCAGCCATGAACAAAAATATTTGAATATATGATTATCCAAATGTCTTTCCCACAAGGTACAACCAAAAGAGGGTTTGGGAGAGAATTTAGAAAGAGAAAAAATCTAGAGATAATGTATAAATTTGAGAAATAAGAAGTTTTTTGCGTAAGAAAGACATGAAAGGTCTATTTATAGTGGGACACACGGGTAATGTCTATGCGTTTTACGTTTTAAATGTGAAAACGTAAAATGTAAAGACATTATTACTTAGATAACGCTTATGTTGTTTCCACATAAGTAATGTTACTCTTTCATACATTATTATTCGTGTAATGCCAACTTTTTTAGCATAATTATATAGAAAACGCCAAATGCTCTATCACTATTTATGTGTTACTCGAAAAAAATAAAAAAAGTTAATGTAATCAAAAGTATAATAATTTAATATATAATTTTAAAAATATAACAATTTAGTAAATAATTTTACCGTCTTTATAACTCATGGAGAATTCTACTGGGTAGAGGACACTCCACTTGAAGCTAGGAGGCAAATTACGGGAATCAAAATTTTTCGTTCTGACGCCGAATTCACTTTCCATATTCGTATGAAAATAAAACGTGGAAACCTTTATTTATAATCTCAATCATATCTCTATGTTACCGATTAAATGACACAAGAAGAAATATCTTCTCCTTTGTTTTGAGATTTTTGTTTAAGTTTAATTAATTTGGAACGTTATATATTTTGAGAAATTATTATATATTTTTAGAGTACAATTAATGCATGCTCAAAGATAAATTTCTATTATTGATTTAAAATTAGTGGCTTAAAATTTATGTAAGTTTATTTTAAATCATCAGTGACGATCTATTTTAAATCATGCATTTATTATTAGAATTTCTATTTTCTTTTTACAGAAAACGGTGTATTTAATTTGAAGCAATGAATTACAAATGAATATTAATTGAATTACTCAATTTAATTGAAAATAAAAAAACCTCCAATCTCGCGTGGCTTTTTTGAAAAAAAAAAAACATTCAAGTGCGATTTTACAATTTACTACAACGCCATATTCGCGTAGCATAATTTATTTAATTTACTGAAGAGCAACTACCTTAAAACTATAATAATGAAGACTTTCATTTAAAACGAGAACACTGAGCCGTCTGCATACAAAATTTAGGTTATACTTTATAGTTGCACTCCCATATATTGCAGGACCGACCCATATTTAGCATACCGCATATTCTTGGTATATCAGTCAGTACTTCAATCAATAACCTAAATCAAGCAAAACCCTCATGAAGGTCATTCTGCTTATTAAGTACATAGACAGAATAGAATATATGAGCTTGATCACTAAGTAGAAGACAACATTCCAAAGGAAAATTAATCAACTCCTATTTTGCTTGCTTTCTTCATTCACTTGAGATAAAGACAGAATTAAAAAAAAATGAAAAGAACAAGAAAATTATATTGGAAAAAAATTAATAACGTGACCTATTAGCATAGTATTAGAAAACATGATAGGGAAGAGAGAAAATTGAAATAGTTGAGAGAGAATAAAAAAAAATTGAATTTTACTGAATGTGTAAAGTGTGTGTAACAAGCTAATTCTGTGACTTATATAAAACAAATAAAAAAAATTAACTAACTAACATACTTTCTAACTTAGCATATATACAAATCTAACAAACACTAACCATACATTTACCATACTCTAGCAAATATCTCCCGCAAGCTAGAGTATAGGTACTTGCATAACAATAATAAACCTTAAAACTATAGTAATGAAGACTTCCATTTATAACGAGAACATTAAGCCGTCTGCGTACAAAATTTGGGTTATAATTCCACACCCATACATTGCAAGACCGACCCATATTTTGCATACCGCATATTGTTGGTATATCAGTCAGGATAGAATAAATGAGCTTGATCAGTTCAACAGTAGACAACATTCCACAGAAACTTAATCAACTCCTATTTTTCTTTCTTAATTCACTTGAGATAATAGCAGAATAAAAAACAATATAAGAAAAAAAAAACAAGAAAATTGTATGGTAAACTATAGTTGTACCATACTGGTTAGCTAGGGTCCCCTCCCCTCCAAGCACCACTCATCAGACTAAGTCATTCCACATTGTAAAAACACCAGCATTTGAACCATGCATGGACTCTGCCGCCGCCGCTGCAGCTGCCGACCAGCCGCCATATCCCCCAGAAGGCATGTCATAATCAACCTTAACAAGCGCAAGCTCCTCGGCCGATCCCACCGCGTTACTCGAAGAAGAATTCGAAGCCATTCCAAGGCCATTATTATTATTCCCCATAAACCCTCCTCCACTATAACTCCCACTGGACCCTCCACCATTATTCTCCATCACAGAAGAAGAAGAAGAAGACCCCATGTTCATCAACCCCTGAAGTAAAACCGGGTGGTTCTGAAGATAATTGTTATAGAACTGACCATTGTATGAACCACTTTGTTGCTGCTGGTGCAACTGAAGCTGAGTTTGGATATAACTCTGATGATGAAACGTTGATGGGTCTTGAGTACTGTACTGAGATATGTCTTGGTTTTGTAGGGTTAGCAAAGGTTGATGAGGTTGATCAAACTGTTGCTGTTGCTGCTGCTGCATTAGAGGGTAACCTTGTAACCTGCTTGAGCTGCTGCTGGAGCTTCCATATTGAAAGCTGGAGCTTAATGCTATCATCTCTTCCCTTTTTCTAGAAGATTCCAAAGCTTGAGCCTCTTTTAATCGTTTAGCAGCACCTCCTCCTATTGGAAGAGTGTTGCTTTCAAGAATGGTTTTCACATCGTAACGACTCATGTCAAAGTTAGTGACTGCGTTAAGACCTCTGAACTTTATGGCGGCAATGTCGTAAGCTTCTGCAGCCTCTTCCTCAGTACCTATAATAAAAAGGATTAATTCAAATAAGAGGATTGATCTATAATCAATAATTAGGTATTATTAACATATGTTTGGGTTAGTTTATTTTGTATTCAAAATAGTTTATAATTAAAAGCATTTAAGAAGAATTTTAAAAAAATAAACGATTATTTCTCCATAAATAATCTTTTCCAAAGATGGACTTATTTATTTCTTAGTTAAGTTGTTGGTTTGAATTCCAATGTGTGTGTTTGTGCATGGGAGCTTAAATATTTAGCTTACTGAAAGTTCCCAAGTAAAGATCTTTATTTCCTGCGACTCTGCCAATCCTCGCTTGCCATCTTCCGTGTTGGTGATGCCTAAAAGAAATAATAATATTCTACTAAGAAAAGGAAAAGAAAGAAGGGGATAGAGTACATATATGGGAAGGTGAAAATTATATAGTAGGTCTACCTTGTGACTCCACGATACATTGATGCACCTCTTGAGAATCCACTGCTCTTCCTGCAATTTATCAAGAGAAAAGCATTACGTTTAATAATATATCACAGGCACTACTTAATATTAAGTGTGCTTGTATTAACTTATTTTACGTTAAAAATAACTTATACTAAAAAAAATAAAAGAATTTTTAGAAAATAAGTGATTATTTCTTGTAATTTAAGCCGAACCAAATATATACTTAAAATGTATTTTTCACAACATTATTTGCACCATGTTATTGACTTACCTTCTTATGGCGGCCACAAATTCTTGTCTTGTCATATGCTTCATTTCTTCCACCTCCTTCTCATAGTTACCAATCTGCAAGACAACATAACAAGACTTTGAACCTGAATCTGGCAACCAAGGACAAAGTAACCGCATGAACTTACGGGAAAGTTGGTAGTGGTGGATGTCCCCCAGTACTTTAGAGCAGCTAAATCATAGGCCCTCGCTGCTTTCTCTTCTTTGTCATACCCACCTGGCATAAAATGAAACGAATATATAATGTGGATTAATTTCTCTATCTCCGATAAATGAGAGGGGAAAAAAAAAAGACAAAGGGGGACCGGAAAATAATACACTTACCCAAATAGACTGGTGGAAATATGAAACAGAAGCCAAAATGAGAAGAACAATGTGTTAGCCAAAATTACAAAATAGTTAATTCTAAATAAAAATAAAATAAAGAAGAATCCCTAGCTAGTGGCCGTTAATTTGAAGTTTACCTTGGCGACCTTTTCTTGATTGTCCTTCCCTTCGACAGCTATTATCCCAAAGATGAGCTTCATACCTTCCAGTCCATCTATGTCTATATTGATTTTGTAGAATAACGACAAAAATAAAACAACACCTAGTTATTTCAGCTCTCACATGAAATTTTTACAAGACAATAAATTGATTCAATTAAACATATAGTGTGTTATTCCACCTTGTTACACCACGATATATTGATGTTCTCTGCCCAAAGGTATCCAAAGTTCTTCTAGGTGCAGCTTCAACAGTGTTTGCACTATTATCACCACTGGTTTCACATGTTGAATCCTTACCACCACTTCCCATGGATAATGTCAATGACTGCAGATTATTGTTAGCATTATTTTCTTGATACTCATAGTTGCTAGAATTAGTGGCTACCACTGAGTTTTGCATCGGCACGAGACTACTGTTGTTTGTGAACAAGTAATCTGAATCATTTGACTGAATTTCATTAAAGGCTGCAAGATCTGACTGATTTTCAGACTTGCTCACACCAAGAAAATCTGCAACCTTCGGAACTTCGTTGCTGCTGTGAGTATTAATCAGATTCCAATCTATTGGATTAAATAGTCACACAAAATAAGTTAAGAGTGAAATAATAGATGGCAGCCAGCCAAAAATACAGAAAGAGACAAACATAGAAAGAGAGGTTATACCATGATTTTGGAAAGGGCTTTCCATGTTCTCATTCACTAACGTCCCAAGAGAAAACTGGTTATGAGATTGAGATGCTTGAAGATGAGCTGGTAAGGAAGAATGAGTAGGAGAAAGTGGGAATGAAAGCCAGTTGTTTGAGTTCATTGAGCCCAAATTCTTTTTGCTTTGTGCTATTTAACAAATCAAGCAACACCTGCATCTAAAAACATTGAATGAGAAAAGATAGATATGAAGTAAGAAATTTTCGGGGAAGAAGGGAAATGAAAGAGCAAAGTGAGATGAGAAGAGTAATAGTTATAGGTTTACCTAAGGTACTGGCTAGGGTTTAAAGCAGTGAACTCTCTTGGTATCTATTGATCTCTCCCAACCTTTCAAATTTCTAGCTTAAGATAAAGGTGTAGGGAGGAAGAGGGGGCTGAAAAAGAAAACATTTTGAGGAAGGCACATAATATTTAAAGTGTACACCTGCTTTATCAGTCACCCTTTCTCTATCATATACTATACTCTCTTAAAATAAAATTAATTAAGTGAGCTGTGAATGTCTCACCCCTTTTGCGAAGGTGGTTTTTTTAAGACCCCTTACCCTTTTCCAACACAAGAATACAAAGTTATAATCTGCCTACAATGATTATTAAATAATATTATCTACATAGGATATTATAGAGGACACGAGTGTCATACTAAAAACTATGACTTTAAGTCTTCAACTCTTTCAGTCTTTGTACTGAGACAAACCCACCATTCCAGTTGGAAAAATCCAACCCCGTATCCCTTCTCTCTCTCTCTCTACCCACTTGGTTTATTGGAACTCTCGTCCTCGTTATGTGAAATATATGACTCCCGAATGCCCAGCATTCCCACACTCTACAAATCATCTCTAAGTCTCAAAATCGACGACTCTACGTAAAGTTAGACTACCGACCTCTCTCTCTCTATATATACTATATAGCTATAATTAATGTACATATGCTAGTAACAAAATGAATAAAACTATATAAGATAAAGATCTCAAATGAAAAAAATAAATAAATAACAGTTATCAACTAGAAGATCAAGTCTATTAGGTTGAGAAGATTATCAAATAGGTAAATATATTTACCAAAGGGAAACCAATTTGTGGATCCCCGAGTCCTGCATGTGTAAAAGATGCATGTGTACGAACATGCAGTATTATAAGAGAAAAATCCGACATATTAAATATTAAAAGTACTGAAAGAAGGAGTAAGAATTACTCATGTTCAAAATAAGACCAAGCTGTGTTCCATATTAATATTAATTAATTAACGTGATTCAAATGAATGGTAATTAAGAAATATAATTGAAGGATTTCGTTTGTTTCCCCAAGTAGAAATCTGTTGACCACCTACTCGGTTTCCGCAACAGTCAAAAGGCCACTAGCTTGAAATAATTTTAAATTATAAATTAAAAAAAAAAGGCTTTTCAGGTTTATGTCCCACACACACACACGTTAGAAGCTTGTATTCTGCTTTGGTTGAGGTTCATCCTATGAGGCCCATATCTAGGATACACAGATATAAAGATCTTGTTAATCATTTTCTATGAGCAGTGACTTAATTTACCCATTCTTAGCATTTCTGACCTAATGCATCTTCATCTATCCGAATGAAATGATTACAGAACATGGCACGAAACTCATATTTTATGGAATGTCTAAGTTTGGTATACAGTTCAATTAAGTTATTGCTCAATAATTTATGGAATGTTCAACTAGCTAGTAGATGTCTACTTGGAGACAAAGTTTCAAGCTAGGCTTGGATCTCGTAACATACCGCAATTGCAGCACAAATACACTTCATCAATTTATATAAGCTCGTACACATAACTGTCATGAAAGGTTTTTGGGTAATTAAGTACAGCCTAATATGTATACAATAGTAACAATACCTACAAACACAAGTAATAAGATATTATACATGCATAGCAAGCAGCAACCTAAATACAACAGTGCCTAATTCTTTCTTATTTAGTTATGTCCAGGGTACATGTGTCTCAAGTTGTATATATACTCTCTATATAAGCAAGAATTTCTCATGAGTTATAAAGCAAAAATAAGTGAATGGCAGTGGCAGTAAACACTAAACAATTCCGAATACCTGCCATTGTTGATGACGCACGTTTCCCGCCAAATTCTTGCACATAAACAAAAGGCTAATTTGACCAAAGTGCACCACAATAAGGGAGCAAAACCCCAAGTCTCTCGCTTCATTCAATTCCACCTTTTAATTTTGAAAAATGTTAATAATACACATTTTTAAATTTTTTTTTAATATTTAATTTATTATTAATCTAAAATTAAGTGTTATTAACATTCTTTTTTAATAATCTTTTTAAATATATAAAATAACTTAATAATAAAATAAATATTAAAAATATTTAAAAGAATATATTACTAATATTTTTCTTCAACTTTTTACCTTTAGAGAACTAGAGATCGAATTAGTTGAACTTTTACACAGTAAAACCCCCCACAATTAAAATCCTCATAAGCACATATTGATGTCTAATAAACCAACATATTAAAGTAACCAAAAGGCCTAAACTCTTTTGTCTATACATACCTGAACTAATCTTTAAAACATCTACATCAACGAGGAGAAATACACAGGATAATGGGGTAAAAAAGAGGGAAAAAAATTAAAATGGAACTGGAAGGGAAAAAAAAACAACAACAACAAGAAGACTTTGTTTCTCTCTCTACATTGTGGTTTTTTAGAAAATATGAGAGCCGTTTTCAAAAAAAAAAAAAAAGAAAATATGAGAGCCTAAGAAATAATAAATCAATAAATACTATTAAGTAAATAGAAAAAAAAAGTACATTAGTGCTGATTCGCCACCGGCTTAACAACCATTGAATCAGGTTGTCACACCATTTCAGGTTCTGAGGTCAGAAGGAATGTAATTGACACGTGTCGGTTGCCCTTTGCTGCTTCGGGTTCTCTTTGGCCTTTCGCTTTCAAAGTTGCAGCCAGAGTGGCCAATTATCCGGTTTGCATGCTGCGCTAAAAAACATGAATGCAAAAAGAACTTTGACCATGGTGTGACCATGCTGTCGAATGTTATTCCTCGTTATTACGACAATACCCTTCAATGTCGTTTCAAAGTTCATGATTTCACAAATTAATGAATATAACTCTTATATTTTTATTACAAATAATATATATATATATATATATATATATTTTTTTTAATATTATTTATTATATATATATATTTTTTTATATAATTTTTTTAACTTAATTAATATTTTTTAAAAAATATTAATAATTTTTATATTTTTAAAAAAATATAAAATGATCTTTTTTTAATAAATAGTGAGTTCATTATAAGTTGGGTGTCAACTGCGACATGATCAATCCAAAAATTTGAAATTAATTAATTAAATTAATTTGATGTGAATAATTAAGTTACATTTGATTGAATTCAATAAAAATAAATTTCTATTAGTTTAGTTTTCAAATAAATAATTTTAAATTTGATAATTCAATGACCTTAACTAATAATTTAATGTTTTTTAAATAAATATCTATTATTTATATTGTGCGTTATATAATAATTTTACAAATTAAATTTTTTATTTTATTCAGCGTTTAAAAACTTTTAGAATATCAAATGACAAACTAATCTTGTTACCCACCTAATAAATCATCGTGTCTTATCTCTTGTCTCATGAGTCATTATTATACCTTGTATTTTTTCTCTCTCTTTGTATATGTGCATTTTTTTATTTTTTGTAATTTTATTTTGAGAAAAATCATTTTTATCATATTTATTTTATTTGTTTAATTAAAAATTTATTTATTCAAATTATTATATTTAGTTTAGTATGTTCTTTATCTTTATACTGTTAATAATTTTATTTTTTAAATGAACAATATGATGAACCAAACCAAACCATCACAATTTAGATCTAGTTAGTTTGACTCAGGCTGACAAAAAAAAATTATAAAAATAAGTCAAACTAAATTAATTAAATTTAATCAGTTTAAATTTATTTTTTTATTGAATTTGAATCAAATCGACTAGTGAATAGCTTAATTTGAAAGAGGACAGTTCAGTAATTACATTGAGGGATGGAGGGCATTTAGTGAAAAGAGAGCTCACGAGGATCCAAAGAAAAGTTTGAGAATTTCCAAGAGATGGGAGGAAACGCCAGGAAAGTGCTAATGTCGCCTCGAAATGAAGCACATGAAAAGGTTGATGTGTTATGTTTGGTGGGAGCTCCTTACATATCACAACCCTAACCCTAGTTTAGCCTTAGGTTTGTATTGTTCCTCAAGCACGAGTGCTGAGGTTTCTAACCCTCAAAAAATATAAAAAATAAAAAGACATAAAAAAACTCCCTACACAAGCAAGCAACCACCACCCCCTTGTGGTACCTAATTAATTTGCGCTTCTTACTTATATACATACATGCATGTGTTCCCCCGTGGTGGGATTTGGAAAACATAGAAGTTAGAGTTTGATGTTTTTTCAATTGGGTCTGAATATTTCCATTGTATAATGATCTGCAATGTAAGTACTCGTTGATTTAAATTTTGACTAATCTATATATGCTTGGAGAGAGCAGAAATTAAGTGCGCCTTGGTTTGTGAATTTCAACAAACAAGACTAGTAATTGCGGAAGTGAGAGTTGTTTCATATGAAGTCGAGTTAACGTACATAGCGATGGCGAATCTAAACCAAAAGTAAACCTTTAACATAGGGAAACTTATTTTAAAAATACAACAAATTACATAATAGGTTATAAATTTTCCAATGGGCATATATAAAAGTAAACATGTAAACAGGTAATAATTTTTTTTACAACAAAGTTAATTGAAAAAAATGAAAAATTAAGTCTACCTACACCTATTTACACAACGCTCTATAAATTTTCCAAGTATTCTCATCATAATTAGCTCCTAAGAAGAGAAAATAACAAAAACTTTAAAAATTACTATAGCATAGTTTTCCTTAATAAATTGCTCTCCATTTTTCTAGAAAAATATTCCTATTTTATTCCCCTTTAAGAGATATTTGCAACATTTTAAAGCTCAAGGAAAATATGTGTATTTTTATCTAGTTTTTATGGTGCATAGATTATTATAATAATCCTTAATAAATTGCTCTCCATTTTTCTAGAAAAATATTCCTATTTTATTCCCTTTTAAGAGATATTTGCAACATTTTAAAACTCAAGGAAAATATTTGAATTTTTATCTAGTTTTTATGGTGCATAGATTATTATAATAAAAATAAATAAATTATAAATAGATAGTATCTGATTCAAATTTCCTAATTTGAAAGAAAAAATTAATAGAAACTTGAAGATAAAATACAAGAAAATAAAATGTCAATTAATTAAAAAAATAATTATTGAAGAGATAATTATTAAAGAGAAGAAAAGAGAGATAAAAGGTTAGATAAAAAGACACATGATAGTCATTAAAAAAATACACGTGGCCACACAAGAAAGTGAGTATGATTAAAATTTCACCACTATCAAGAAATTATTCTCATTTATAATATATGAGTGAATTTACTATTTTGCTTATTTTATTGAAAGTTATAAAGATTGTATTGATATTTAATAGAATAGATATATTCCTATCGTGCTATTTCTTTGGTTTCAAAGGTACAAAAGCAATAAAATGTATACTTTATGATTAATCTCAGTCATTGTTTCAATTCATGATATAATTTTGCATATTCTCGCCTACGAAGGAAGTTTTATCAAGCCTATATCAAAGCATAGATGGTGAGCGAAAATTCTACATGGTGTAAAAATTCATTTGTCATTTTTATTCGTGAGCCAAGGCCAAGCCTAGTCAGTACAAGTTACGTTGAGCTTAAAACCAGAAGAGTGAAGCCCAACTAGCAAGGCCCAAACTTCTGTCCCTTAACGTTTTATGGCGAGCTGGACCCATTAGATTCAGACCAAAAAATAAAAAAAGGACCATTGGATTGAAGGAACCACAGGCCGTTGCTCGAAAATCCAATTTCCCACAAACTGGAAAATGGTGCTGACCCAACATAGAAAATTACAAAGAAACGGAAAGTGGCACCAGATTTTTCAATTTTTTTGGCAAAGTAATAAATATAAAAAAATTATGTCCATAATACTGATTATTATTTATATAATAGTACAAAAAATTCATATGTGATGAACTTCTAAAAAGTCATGTTTTTATAGTTCACTTTTGAGATTTTTCATCTTCTTTTAATTTATTTAATTGAGTTTGGTCCTTAAATTTATTATGTTTTTAATATTTTAAATTAATTTTTTATTTGGTATTTTTTGTGTTTTTGATAGGCATATGCACAAAGATGAAGAATGGACGTGATTGCATGGAAGAATTGTTAGAAAAGTTCTCTGGACACTCAGCGCTCAAGTGCTCAAGAGCCAATGCTTGAGCGTTGGTTAGGCAAAATGTGAGAGTTTCTCTATTATCCTAGCACTCAAGCGTTGGGAGTTCAACGCTCAAGCGTGCAATAAGCAGGATTGGAAGATTAATTCTGAGAGTTCAGTGCTTAGGCACGTGCCTCAAAGGGAAATTGACTTCTGGTAAGCCAGCGTTTAGGCGTTGGATGGGTAACAGCACAAATTTTTGAAATTATAAATAAAAAGTTACGTCAAATTATAACATACACTGCAGCAACCGTCAAGATAACTCAATCCTAATTTGGTGTGGGCGCATCAAGGTTTGAAAATTAAGAATTCTCTTCAATCTTTCCACTAATTATCAATGGAGTTTGTCATCTTCTTTCATTTGTTTTGTTCTTTTCCTATGTGTAACTAACTTTCCCTTGTTAGGGGGACGATGGATCTTGATACTTGATAATGTAACTTTTTTTATGAGTTTAATGCATATTTCTATTTCATGATTTATGTATTTATCTCTATTCTTAATGTTTTTTTTTTAAATCTGACCAATTTGGTAATGATCTTTTGAGTTGATATATGATTTGGTAAAATTTGCATAAACTTAAAAACTTGTGATAAACATTATAATTTCTGCAATCGCTAGGAATAAACGTTGTGAGTTATGTAGACTTTCTTTTAATTTTCTCGTTCTTGATAATGTCTTTTTATTCGGGATTAGACTAAGGGATTAATTAATTCTAAATAATGTAAAAGAATTAATATACCAAGGAATTAAATATTGATTAATTTTGAGAATTGACCATAAATCATTGAAGTAAAGCATGTTTAAATCAATAATTGAATGTGCATTTAAAAAGTTCAAGTAAAGTCGAAGCCTAACATTTTCTCATTATTGTTTTTTAACTCTTGTTTAATTGCTTGAATTTTCTTTGTTTAATTTTAATTACTTTCTTTTAATTGTTTTTAATTTCGTTTTACCAACTCTTACCTTTTTTAGTAGCCTAGATAGTGTTAGTTTAACGAACTTAGTAATTGACAATGTAATTCTCGTAAGACGATATTTTTTTCACTATTTTATTATTTTTTACGATTCGATGTACTTGTCGATTTTCACATCAATATGCATAGATAGAAAAAAAAATAAGAGGGAATAAAATAAGAATATTATAAGCAAAAATTCAATAAAGATATATATTAATTAAAAAGTTACATAATTAATTTGTTGTGAGTGTCGTTATTATTTGATTTATTTTCATAATTATTACCGTCAATGAGTTTTTATGCATATATAATTATCTCTCAGAAAAGAGAGGTGTTACAGCCACACTTGCTCATGTCTGGGATTTGTGTCTCGGTATTTCATAATCCACTAATATATAAAAACAGTAATAAAAGTTATTATTTTTAACACAATTCACCAAAACATTTTAGTTATTGTTCTTAACTTTTTTTTTTAATTTCATTTTCAACTTCATGACGATGTTCCAAAGATTTCTAACAAAATTTTGAACAAAAATGTCACTAAAGGGTTTGTATTAATTAAGTATTAATGTTATTATTATATGTCAAACCCATTCTATAATCTATAATTTTAGAGATATAATGAATTATTTATGTATTTTTATCTAATAATTAATTTTTTAAGAAAGTTAATTACATCCTATGAAGCACTAGATGATTATGGCGTTAATTTTCAACAATTAAAACATCCGTCACGAATTACGTGTCATGTGTTATTTCTAATTAAAAAGATTATTTTTAGTTTAGACATCGTCTCGACACCTTCAACACTTCTCGACACCCTCAAACACCGGACGTCTTGGACATACTTTTTACACGACTTTAAACAACCCATTAATATTTTCTTAAAAAAACTTAGTTTCCATGACTAATATTAAATTAGTAAGCTTGTAGTTCACTTAGCCTCACATAGACCGACGTCCTGCCACTATTTTTACATACCAGGTATTTTAAGTTTTATCTTTTTACACGTAAAGTTTTTTTTTTTTAAGTTTTATCTTTTCATACAATCTTATTTTCATCATGCTCATACTCCTTCTCTTGCAAATGTCATCTACTCTGGTTGTTCTTGAAGCTTGCCTCACACAAATATTTAATCTAATTATTTTTTTTATGCATTACTTGTATGTGATTAGTTATTAGGAGAAGTTAGTTTAGGAGATTTTTTAGATTATCATAAAATTATGTTCCATATTTTTTAAGATTATAAATAAAAATATTGACATATATAATATTAAAATATTATAAATCTTCAACATAGAAATGATATTAATGAATTATGAATTTTTTTTTAAAATTTTGAAATTATATATATATATATATATATATATATATATATATATATATATATATATATATATATATATATATATATATATTTGTGTTACTCTGATTTTTGAAGTTAGTTTTTATCCAAGACCGTTAAGTGTCTGTGTCATTTTCATAGTTACATCTTGTCACAACTTTTATGACTAGGAAGTTTATAGAATTAGATCTTTACCGCTCTTATTCTAATAAAATTAGGGGTGTAAATTGGTTCGGATAATCCGACCAATCCGATCAACCCGAACTGAACCAATTAAGTTGGTTTGGTTTGGTTTGGTTTGGGTATTTTGATTGGTTCGGATTTTATCCGAACCAATGAGAGCTTGATCGGTTCGGTTCTCGGATTGAAATTTTCAAATCTGAAGAACCACCCGAACCAAACCATTATTGCACGTACAAAGATATTAATTTTAGACATATGCGTTTTCATTTTCTTTCACAAAACCATGCCCATTATTATGGTTGTACTGGCTACATATTGATATGAGTTTTGATTGAGTTTGAATTAACTTTGAGTGATGTCTATTATTATATTTGTATCGGCTATATATTGATATTGGATAAAAGTCATGTATATCATATGGTTAGTGATTTTATTTTGGCTATCCTCTTAGTCATTTTTTATCGCTTATTTAAGAGACCACAAAAATTGTATGTCATATTTAATTTTTACCAAGATTATTTCATTATCTAGTTATTCTTGAACTTTTTTATTATGTATTTTTTTCTATCTACTTGATTTCTTTTCTATCGCCACTATTTTTAGCATTTTGGATTTGATATAACAAAAAATCTCAAAGACCAATGATCGTGTATTGACTAACTTGAAATTAAATGTTCATCACTATAGAAGAACAAAAGATTAGTCATATTAATATTATTTGAAATTTTTGATACATTATGCACTTTTCTATATTACATGTATAGTTATTGATAATTTTTGTGTTCAAAAATAATTCAACCCGATCACCCGAATCAAACCAAACCAAACTAAATTTTGGTTCGGTTCGGTGTATTTTATCATAAGAAAACCGAACCAAAAAATCAATTAATTTTGATTGGTTCAAATTTTATTTTTTTCAATCTACATCTTACACCTCTAAATAAAATAATGCTGAGTTTCAGCAAAGTAGAAGTAAGAAAAGGAACTCATAAACAAGAATAAAATAGCAATGAATGTACAACAACAGCACACTGCAACAAAAAGTTTGGTTTTTTAGCTGTGGTTACTTAGAACCCCCGCTCCCAATTAAACATTGAATTTAGCTACGGATTACATAAGACTGCGATTGTGCAGTGAAACAGTTTCTTAAATTGTGTACCTTCGACTCAAAGACTTATTAACTTGTTCCGTAACTGAATGGAATCAGTTACTCGTCTTCTTCTTTTACTTCCACTCCATGTGCATGGCTAGCTTTGGAGGAAAATGTACTCTTATTATTATAAACAAATTATTGTCAAATCAACAATTTACCGATGGAGTACTCTAGTAACTTCCAAGTTTTCATAATTAGCAAAAGAAAAAACACACACGCACATTATTAAAAAAAAAAAAGGAACACACACACCCATACATGTAGCCACATTATGCACCTTGCCCATTTGCAATACTCTGCTCAACTACTTCGTAATGACAGGATACTTGAAATTCGTTTATGACATCGTTGTCCACAATAATAATAGCAATAATAATGATAAAATTTTAATCTAAAATTAATTAATATTAAATAAAATGACAAAAAATATATAAATTATATTTAAAATATTAAAAAAGATGATATTAAACTTTTAACATTTCTCTTCATAGATATCTGTAGCAGAATAAGAGCTTTAACGAAATAGGTGATAGAAATGAGATATTAATTTTAACTTTAATATTATGTGAATTTTAATTTAAAATTAATTAATATTAAATAAAATAATTCAATAAATATATAAATTGTACTTTAAAATTTAAAACAATTGATGTGACACTCTTAATAATAATTAAGATCCCCAACTCAAAAGAATAAAAGAAAACTGAATACAATACTAGAACGGGAAAGCAAACCTTCAACCGTTTGCGGTAGTGCAAATAGAACCATAAAGCAGGTGCAATGGTTTATGTCTTCTCCTTCATGATGATTCGTGAAAATGCAGCTGAGGCATCCAGGTGGACACAACCATCACTCAGAAAAATCAAGTATATGAAGTATACATATGATGTTAAAATAACAGAGTTCGATTCTTCTTTTTCTTTTTCTGGCAAAAAACAGATAAAAGGCCCCACGAAATGGTCCTATGAATTCAGAATTTGATCCAAAAAGGTCATGACTAAGGGATGTGATGAAAACCTAGGGGTTAATTTGTAAAACAATAAGAATAAAAAACTTATATGGACAAAAGGTTCGTTCAATAATAATACTCCGTGTGTAGCTCTTACGAAAATATAAAAATAACAGAGTAATAATATAACCTGTGATCAACATCGGGTTATTGGTGTGGGGTCCTAGGAGACTAAAATGGAACACCCATCTAAGCAGTAAGCACCATATCAAAGTCATGTACCAACATCATAAGCAAGCTAATAAAGTAATGTAAATGCGTAATCCCCACTTTACCCACAATCAGATGAAGAGTCAGCTCTCTACTAGTGATCTAATCAAGCAAGTTGTAGAAGGAAATCAAATCTTCTTCTAATATATAATAATGTAATAATATAATTATAAATGTATATCTTGCTTGTCACTAAACATTGTGGACGACTATACAAGCTTGAAATTTAACTTATACCACATGTGGATTTGTTTGTGTGTGCAAGCAACCAAGCAAGAAAAGGCATTAGCCTTAATGGAGGCTCAATTGTTTATTAAAAAAATGCTCAATTAATTAAACTTGCTTTATGGGGAGAAAAGTACTGGAAAATTACAAACTCGCGACATTGATTGATACTCTGGGAATCTTGAGTAGTATTTAATTTCGCTCTGATTATAGTCTTAATTACTTTCTTCCACTTTACCCGTTTAAGCTCCCAAGGACTACATTTTTTCGTAACTATGTAAATTTAACTTAAATAGTATTGCCCAATAGCTCATTCTAAAAATAATAATAATAATAATAACTAAGTAAGGAATTCTTTTGGACGGTAAAATCATGGCCGGCAAGGGCATCAACAAAGTGTAAAAGAACTTTTTCTTTAAAGTACATTTGTTCCCAACTTTGATATTGGTGGAGGAATTTATTTATTTATTTTTTATCATAAATATTTGATTTGAGAATTTTTACATATTTTAATTAGTAAGTAACTCACACACAGAAAAAGGAAACTTATATTTTCCTTACTTGAGCTTTGGTAGAAGCTTATATTTTCTCCCATCAAATGATGACCGACAGGAACGCATGCATATGGTGAAACTTCAAAAGTAATGTAAAGCCATTTTTAAAAAATTTTGTGGTGGGGTTATTGTGTCTTCTCGTCAAGTTAGGATAGTCAAAAATTAAAGAGGAGTGTTAACAATATATTTTTTTAGATATTTTTTAATATTTATTTTATTATTAGTTCATTTTATATATTAAAAATAATTATTGAAAGAGATGTTAATAATACTTATTTTTAGATCAATATAAAATAAATATTTAAAAATATGTGTTAACATTTCTCATATGCAAAGATCCTGTGTAACCTAAAGTTGTATAATGTGGGATTTGAGATAGAATTATAGGTCCTTTTCCAAGGAGTTCCTTCCCTTGGTTGCATATGGTAGCATGTGGTTCCAAAATCTCTATGCTGTAGCCCTTTTTCCTATCTCACGCATATCTCTCGCAGATATATTTGCTTTACATGTTCTTTGTGATATTTCATTCGTTTTAAGTAATAAATAGTAATTGGCTAATTGTTAGTAGGATTATGCAGTCCATAAATTGCCCTACAGCATCACATGATAACTAGATTAGCTTTCTGTCAAACAAACGAGAAATTACCTGTTTTACTTTAATTCAAGAATTTATTATTACAACTTGAATGACATTTTTTCTAAATTGTTACTGAAACCAATTACCTTTTATCTAATGGTTACTTTTAATGAAATCATTTACATCAAATAAAAAAAAATATTATACTAACTATGTTCCTATTTCTTATTACTTTTTTACCAGCTCAAATAAATAAATATATTTTAAAATATTTAAAAATGTAAAGATTAAAAACAATTAATGGAAGAACGCATAGGATACATAATTCAAGTAGCACCAAATTTTCTTAAAGGCTTACTTAATTATGAGATCAAATTTCGTCCTCACAGTTTTACCGATAATTTAGCTTACTTTCTCTTTCTCAACACATATCTTAGACTTTTTTTTTTTTGAGTCTTAGATCTCATTCAAGATTTTAAATTTTAGACCACATCACGTAATGCGGGCGAGACAAAACGATTACGGCTGTTGCCACGACTGCGACAGGTTGCGATTGCGGTCGTATTTGGCCTCATTTGACCGCATCAGCCGCGATGCGACTGCGACTAAGATTTAAAACCTTAATCTCATTTAAGCAAAATAAAAAAAAAAAAAGATAAAGAGCTATTTGTGGTAAATATTGTTAGAGAAAAGAGAGAAAATAGGAATAGAAAGAATAGAAGAAAGAAAACTGTTTCTTGATCACTTATTCACACTCAGCTGATTACACACTACATTTATTTATAGCACAACTAACTAACTAACTCTAAGTAGTTAACCAACTAACTAAACAGCTAACTAACTCTGAATTATACATTCTCAACACACCCCCTTTAATTCAGAATCACTAAAGGACACTTCACCCAACATCCTTCTCAATTGATTAAATTTTTCAGCCTTCAATGATTTTGTCAAAACATCAACAACCTGATCTTCTGATCTGCAATATACTACTTCTAGCTTCCCTTTATTCACTTGATCACGAAGGAAGTGAAACCGAGTTTCAATGTGTTTGCTCCTGCCGTGAGATACTGGATTCTTAGCCAAGTTGATGGTTGATTTATTATCTATCAGCAGCTGCGTAGGTCTTAACACTTCAACCTGAATTTCCTTCAGCAGAGAATCAAGCTATAAGGCTTGACAAGCGGCATAAAAAGCTGCTATATACTCAGCTTCACATGATGATAAGGCCACCACTGGTTGTTTCTTTGAGCACCAAGAGATTGGTGCATTTAGAAACTTAAATACATAGTCAGTAGTGCTTTTCCTTTCAACTTTGTCTCCACACCAATCCGAATCTGAGTATCCAACTAATTCAACATCCTTCTGATCTGCCTCATTTGGAAACAATACACCATAATTTATTGTTCCCTTTAGGTATCTCAGAATTCTCTTGGCAACTACCATGTGTGACAACCTAGGATCATCCATAACTCTACTGATCAACCCAACTCCAAATGCAATATCTGGTCTACTATTGCATAGGTATCTCAGTGAGCCTACAATCTGTTTAAACAGAGTCCCATTGACTGCAATTTCATCACAATCCTTTTACAGCTTCACATTAGATTCTACTGGAGTGATTGCTGAGTTACAACTAAACATATTAAACCTCTTCAACACATCTTCAGTATACTTCTTCTGATGTAGTATTATACCCTTCTTGGTAGCAGTAAATTCCATGCCAAGGAAGTATGTCAACACACCTAAATCTGTCATTTCAAATTCAGTCTTCATTGTTGCCTTGAATTCGTCAATTCCATGTAAATCATCTCCAGTAATCAATAGATCATCAACATACAGGCAAATGAGTAGCACCTTAATGCTACTTTTCTTTCTTACATATACACCATGCTCAACTGCACATTTGGAGAAGCCTTGCTGCAATAGGAAGGAATCTATTCTCTGATTCCAGGCTCGTGGTGCCTGTTTTAGACCATACAAAGCTTTCTTTAATCTATACACCATATCCTCACTTCCATCAATTTCAAAACCAGGTGGCTGTATAACATACACTTCCTCCTTTAACGGCCCATTTAGAAAGGCAGATTTTACATCAAGTTGAAACAGTAGCCAACTTCTTCTACTTGCCAAAGCAATCACCAGTCTTATTGTCTCAATTCTAGCCACTGGTGTAAACACTTCTGAATAGTCTAGACCAGCTCTTTGAAGAAAGCCTTTGCCACCAATCTTACCTTGTATTTGGCAATTGATCCATCTAGCTTCAGCTTTATTTTGTAAACCTATTTTACAGCAATTGGATGCTTGTTAAAGGGCAATTTAACAAGCTCCCAGGTTTGATTCTTCTCAATAGCTCTCAGTTCTTCCTTCATGGCTTCTTTCCAGACTTCTTCTTTTATAGCATCTGCAAAATCAATTGGTTCTGCATCAGCCAATAGAGCAAAGTGTTCTAAGTTCTGCTCTGCTGCTCCTGCATTATGAGAAAATAGCTCAAAGTCAGCATATCTTGCTGGCATTTGTCTTGCTCTTTGGGATCTCTGATACTGATTTTGTGAGTCTCCAGCTGGTTCACTTTCCTTTTCACTAGTTTGTCTTTTTTCAAGCATTGCTGAAATTGCTGATCCAGCCTTGCTGCACTTATTTCTCCAGTCCCAACCTCTTGTCTCATCAACTATTACATCTCTGTTATATACAACTTTCTGAGTCAGTGGATTATACAACCTATATGCTCCAGTAGGATAATACCCTGCTAGTATCACAGTCTCACTCTTATCTTGCAGCTTTTTCCTCTTCTCATCAGGAACATGTTTGAAGCATAGTGACTCGAAAATTCTGAGATGTTTCACTGATGGCTTCTTGCTGGTCTAGCGTTCTTCAGGCACTTGTAACTTCAATTTCTTGGTTGGACACTTATTTAGTACATAGGTTGTAGTAGAGACAGCCTCACCCCACAATGAATGTGGCAGTCCCTTCTCTTTTAACATGCTCCTTGCCATGTTTAGCACTGTTCTATTTCTCCTTTCAGCTAAACCATTGTGTTGAGGTGTGTAAGGTGCAGTAATTTCATGTTGAATTCCATGTTTAACACAGAATGCCTCAAGATCATTAAATGTATATTCACCTCCCCGATCTGTTCTAAGTATCTTGATAAACTTCCCACTTTGCTTCTCAGCCATTGCTTTAAATTTTTGAAATACCTCAAGCACTTCTCCCTTTGTTTTTATGAGATACAGCCACATCATTCTATTGAATTCATCAATAAAGGAAACAAAGTATCTATTACCTCCAGCTGAAGATATTTCAAAAGGACCACACACATCTGAATGCACAATAGCAAGCATTCGGTAGCTCTCATTGGTAATTGTGATTTGAATGAATTTCTAGGTTGCTTGCTGAAAATGCACCTTTCACACACCTCTTCTGGTACATTAATCTTCGAGAGGCCTTCCACCATGTTTTTGGCTGCAAGTTGCTTCAAATCTTTGAAGTTGAGATGGCCAAATCTCGAGTGCTAAATCCAACACTCATCATCAGTTTCGGTGGCAGCTAAACACTGAACCTCAGCAGTCCTGATGTTAGCCTGAAATGTTTGATTCTTCAAAAGGGGAGCTCTCAAAATCTTTCTCTGTTTAGAATCAAACATTTCTAAGCAATCTTGATGCAATATCACTGTGAAGCCCTTTTCTACTAATTGTCCAAGACTCAGCAGATTGCACTTCATTTTTACAGCACATTTTCAATCAGTGCTATTCTTCCATCAGTTCTTTTTATAGCAACATTCCCCACTCCTTTAGCCACCACTATCCTGTTGTCAGCAAACCTGATTGTGCTTCTCTTGTTTCCATCAAATTCTGTCAACCATTTTCTATGACAAGTCATATGATTAGAACATCCTGTATCCAAATACCAGGACTCCAAATCAGTAGGGTCATTGTTGGTTGTTGCCATCAACAGCACTGGATCTGAATCCGAGTCATCTTGGGCCAAATATGCTTCATCATCACTGCTTTTTTTCTGCACACTTTTTCCACTTCTGCACTCATCTGCAAAATGCCCCCACTTTTGACAATTGAAGCATTGAATTCTCTTGTCAAATCTTTTCTTTCTGGGATTTCCTACAGCCCTGTTATTCGAAGACTCAGACTGATCATGATCAGACTGGAATTGTTCATGATTCTTGGAAGATCCTCGATTGCCACCACCTTTGTAGTACTTCACTTTTCCTTTCCCTTCCATCCTTTTCTTCTATCACCACCCCTTTGCTTTGTCATTTGTGCTTGCAGTGCTTGATCTGCAGGTTTCTCAGGATTCCTCTCATTCATCCTTTGTTCATGTGCCTCCAATGAACCTTGAAGTTCTTCAACCTCCATAGTCTCAAGATTCTTTGATTCTTCAATAGCCACTACAATATAGTCAAATCTTGGGGACAAGGTGCGCATCACCTTTTCAATGATCATCTGTTCTGAGATCTTTTCCCCACACCCCTTCATCAAATTTGTTAAACTCAACACCTTAGTAAAATAATCTGAAACTTTATCAAGATTCTCCATTTGCAGCAATTCGAATTGCCTCCTTAATGTCTGAAGTCTCACCTTCTTAAGCTTGTCTCCACCGGTATGGCTCTTCTCCAAGATCTCCTAAGCCTCCTTTGCTTTTTCAGCTGAAGCAATCTTCTCAAAGTGGGCAGCATCAACACACTGATGGATCAAGAACATAGCCTTGCAATCTTTTTTCTTGGCTTCCTTGTATGCAGCTTTTTGGGCATCTGTGGGGTTTTCACTCAACTCCTGATACCCAATCTTCACCACGTCGAGCACATCTTGAAAGCCAAAGATCACCCTCATTTGCACCACCACTTATCCCAATTCATGCCATCAAGAATGGGTAAGTTTCCTAGAAAATTGCCATTCGAACCAGCCATGGAGTTCAAGAACACAAGCAGCACTCAAACAGCACTCAATACTCACCAAGATCGTTAGAGCTCTTGATACCAATCTGTTAGAGAAAAGAGAGAAAATAGGAATAGAAAGAATAGAAGAAAGAAAACTGTTTCTTGATCACTTATTCACACTCAGCTGATTACACACTACATTTATTTATAGCACAACTAGCTAACTAACTCTAAGTAGTTAACCAACTAACTAACCAGCTAACTAACTCTGAATTATACATTCTCAACAAATATTTGAAAATAACTAGTTAATTGATACTTCTATACTTGTCTATTATTTTTTTTCAATTGATTAGATACTTAGATTTAGTTAGAGTTAGACAAACTAATCTTTCTTTCCGGTCTAAAAGAACAAGTCATCAAGACTATATATCACTGTATATGTAAATTTAGTTAAAATTAATAAACCCGGAAAAGTAGTGTATGTAGAATTTGATTTTATTCATTTAATTTATCACTTCTGATTTCAAATACAACACAACTTCATATAATAAAATATCTATGCATATAATAAAATTAAATTTACTTACGAGTTTAATTTTGATATACTTTTAATTTAAATCATTTTTACATTGCCGTTTAATCTTGTATTAACAACTTATTTAATGAATTTGACTATGTTAATAAATTATATAAGATCTTAAACTTATTAAATGATGTGGTAATACATTATTAGATGCAAGTGTAATTTTTTTTTTACATTTCCAATATATCCAAAATAAATTCTTTACTTAAAACCAATAAAATATCATGAATACTTATTTAAGTAATCTGAATTTCCTTATTGATTTTAAAATTGTGATAATTTAATATTTATAATTATTAAATGAGATTCAATTAATTTATCTTAATAATAAGACACTTCTTGATTTTAAAATTGCGATATTTAAGATTTTACTAACACTTGTTAAGAAAGTTAAAATAAATTTTTTTATGAGAAAATAAAGTTTTTTTAATTTCTAATGTATTAAATATTTAGTTTTCATTTAAAATTTCTATTTTGTCTTTCTTAATAAGTGTTTTAGCAAAACTCTTAAAATAAAACTTTACAATTTTCTCCAGAAAAGGAAATTTCACCAAAAAACATGTATAATTATTATATGAATCACTGAAATTAATGTAATAATAATAGTAATGATTGAAATTAATTTTTAAAGAATAGTTCTAAATTTTCCTACTAATCTTCTTAATTACTAAATGAAAAAGTATTGAATGTTTTTTATGTTTCAAAGATATTAGATGTATTTACTTTTTTCATTTAGTATTAAAATAATTATTAGAAAGAATTATTTAATACACTTTTAATATATAGAGAACATTGAATTATTTAATGCACTTTAACAAAGGATTTTAGCGCGAGTTATGAAGTAAGTTTTATTTATTTTATTTCATGCTTTAAAAAAAATTTAGTTCAAGATGAAAATAAATTGTAATCTAAGTATACTCATAATATTACTTCCGTTTTAAAATATCTGTCATTTAAATCTTTTTTCAAGGATTAAAAAAGTTATTGAATAGCCTCAATATTAAGGAAATATAATTAATTGCATTTGATTAAATTATCCTTTATAATAAAACATTCAAAATTATCACTTCATTACTCTCTCACATATCGTTTAGTGAAAATATTAAAAATCAAAGATAAAGTTGAAAAAAAATTATTATTTTAAATGTTTTTTAAAACAACAGATAAAATAAAATAAAAATTATTCTCTAAAACAACATATATTTTAAAACGGAAGGAATAACAAGCACTTTGTGATGAATCATCATAAATTATTTAATGTATGTACTATATTAATTAAGCATTTCGCCAGTCCTATTCGTTTTACTTCATGATTTAATTGAAGATTTGGTTTAAGATACAAAGGATTATAATTCAACTATATATATATATAATTTCACTTTGTAATATGTATTTTTCATTTTTTTATAACAAAAAAATTTAAGATGAGAGAGTGTTTTTTAATGCCAAGATAAAATCTCAGTGAAAATTTACAGTGAAATTATAAGTGACCTATCAACAAAAAATTCTTATATTCAAACTCAAGTTTACAGTGAAATTATAAGTGACCTATCAACAAAAAATTCTTATATTCAAACTCAAGTAATGTAGTTTCATGAACAAAAAATCAACAAAATGAGCCAACTCTGTTGGCATGCACTTTTCTTTATTATACATTCATGCTACCACAATTTTTCTTAATATTAATATTCACTAATAATATTCATGCATATAAAAAAGTACATAAAGTTACTTCTTCTTTTTCTTGTTTCAAATTTATATTATTTCTCCATCTCATTTAGGTATAAGACTAATATTTGCTCCTAGTATTGAGGATGCCCTTTTTCATAAGTACTTTCTCGTAGTTTTAGACTCTTGACATTGCATTGACTTCTCAACTATTAAATTCAAGCTTGTTTATGAATAAAGTTACTTATTGTCGCGACCGGGATCGCGGCGGGATAACGACTTAAACTAACAAATATTTAAGGGTAAGGGAGTCGCCACCAATTTTATTTTATTTTTTTGGAAAAATTGGAAAACCAAAAGATAATGGTCTACATTCAAAAATTCGGGTTCGAGTCGATTATGCAGGAAGGGTGAGGACTTAACCCCACAAAGACTTCGATACATCCATCCTAAGACGGTTACCTTAAATTAGTTGTGCAATTTGTGTAACTTTTAAAAATTTATTTTACCCATTTATTAAAAGATAAATAAGTAAATTATGAAAATTTAATTTTGTTTCAAAAATTTCACTCAAGCCTTCTTCTTCTTTTTTTTTTTTTTTAAAAAAGAGAAAACATCGAACTATCACAATTTAGATGATTTTAAAAGGCAAATTAACAATTTCGTCACAAATTTCGATTAATTTTATTTTCTTCTCACAAAGTTCAAATATTTTTATTTTATTATTAAATTTTTTTATAGAAGTTTTCACACCCTTTATAAATAAATTATAAGAATTTAATTTCATTTTCAAAATTTTACTGAAAATTTTTAGAAAATAAATCATCAAACTCACAATTTAGATGATTTTAAAAGGACAAAATTAACAGTTCGTCATGCGCCTAAATTAATTTTATTTTCTTTTCACAAAGTTCAATTATTTTATTCTATTTTTTTTTACATATATATATTTTTTTAGAGTTAATTATTCATTTATTTATTTTAGTGAAGAGATAAAAGATAACAAAGAAATTAAAATTAAAATGTAAATGTGTAAAAACGTACAAGAGCCAACATGTACAAAAATGAAAGAATTAAAGAAAAGGTATTAAGAACAGCACAAACCCAACCCATTGAATCAAAGGAAATTTCGTTTCACCATTTATATAAGATAGACAAGAACCTTTTGGATAAAATTGTAAAAATTCAGCTTGAAAAGAATTCTGTTTCAAAATGTCACCAAAAACTTTAGAGAAGTGAATCATCGAATTGTCACAGTTCAGATGATCCTAAAAAGACAAAATTAGTAAGCTGTCACAGCTCAACCATCCTTGTTTTATTTTCTCCATACAAGATTTAATTATTATTATTTTTTTATTTTTTTTTATTTTTTATTTTATTTTTATTATTTTTTTACTTTTACCAGTTTATTTTTTACTTTTGTTTTCTACTCTTTATTATATTTTTTTTTTAAAGGAAAACGCCAACTATGCCTAAAGAAAAAGAAAGAAAAAAAATTTTTTACTAAGCAAATAAAACTAAAAAAGGACAGGATAAGCTATTAGCACAAAGGATAACCTACTAATAAAAAGGAAAAGCTGATATTCGTATAAAGCGTTTCACATGGATTACTACCATTATTCCCATCATCCATATTCAAGTCTACTTATTTCTTTTTGGTCATTTCTTTTGTTCTAATTCAGAATGATTTGTCCCTTTTTTCACATTTTCAAGCTTGATAAGAATGCAAATTGATGCATATGGACCACTAGCCACACAATGGCCCCTGCCTCCAGAACTCCTTTCCACGTAAAAACACTTTAGGCACACATATAAGGCCTTTGTGCAACTCTGATTGCAACAGGCTACCCAATCAGAAAATGCTATTAATTTGGGAACAAATACAATGACAAGTAGCCAAGCTAGAGTACGACAAGCGGAATCAGATGCACCGTGGAAAGCCATATAAAAAATAAACTGCCATAGAACCCGCAAAATCAAATCTCAGCATGAACTCCATCATTAAGAGGAATGAAAAAATCACAACGAAAATCAGAGCATGATACAGGCACTTAGAACTTCAGCCAACCAACATCAAATTTATATGTTCACCAGGAACATGCCTATGCTTCCAATCATTGACAAAATGGAGACTTATTATCAACAGGAAATGATTATGATCAGGGACATCACACAAATTCCTTTTTTTTTTTTTTACTATTATCAGATTTAACCCTTTTCAAATATACTTGTCCCCTTTTTTGCTTTTCTCCATTATTTCGTTTGATTCTTCCCTTTTTCGTTACAAACAAGCATACTCAACATAATATATCAACATCCTTACAAATTGTATATCAAAACAGGGCAAGACTAAAACGGGGTGGATCTTGCATCATGTTAAATCACAAAGTAATTGCCTACACCAACATGTGTTATTACACTCTAATCATCATCTATGTCATACAAAAATATTAAACTCAAGAAACAAAAATCATTCAAAGCCTGGTAACAAGATTGAGGCTCAGGTTCTTCATTCCTATTCACCAAACAAATTATAAATACAAAACAGAATGCATTGAATTAAACTACTCTAATGCACCACGAAGTTAACGGGCAAACAATGAATTTAGCCTTTCTTATGCAAGATAAATCCTTTCATTAGTCATTAATTTCCCAGCCTCAAACATTCTCATGCTTGAACCAGTACCTACGCATACTGTTATGTCATCATATTTCAAGCACTTCAACATTCCAGCACTAACAACCAGTGAGTATAAAAGACATGATATCCAAGACTAGGATTACAATGTCACTATTCCATGGATTCACATATCCTATTAACTGAATGTAACAGGGCTCATGGCCATCAAACGTTCAGGACAAAATTTGCACAAGAAATAAGTTCACATATTTATGTCAGAATCCACGAAACTTCAAGCAATAATCAGTAGAATGATATGGAACAGATACGACAATTCCGTTTTTATACAAAAAATTTCCAATGAGACAATATGCCCATGCTTCATGTTGAAAAATCAGACCCAAAACACACCTTTACACATTCATATTTCATTAAAGATGAGAGCAAGATGAGGATCACACCACTTCAGAAACCAACAATTATTGATCAATAATTCATTCCACTCATCTTGCGAAATAAGAAAGATTCAATGTTAATAGGTTTTTATAAAAAAAAGCGACTCGGGCATTCTATCAAACAGAAGTAGACAACGAAGAATGCACTAAATTGAGTAGAAACATTTATGCGTTAGAGATCAAATTCTCATGTTTTGCACAGGATCAGACTAAAAAAAAAACATGGCAACTTTCATTCATTCAATATTCTCAAGTTTCAATACAGTTGTGACAGAAAATGAAATAAGAAGGAAAACGAAAATACCGAATGAGGATTTTCCAAACAGTGGAGTACGGCAAACAACTACAATCCCCTTTCAATCTGCCAATCCTTAGATTTTCCTTTCACAATCTCTATAATGCTCTCAGAAATTACAAGTAAAATCCTCTCAAATTTCTTTCTAAAAAAAAACAGAAGTTTCTCTTTTAAATTCTCAGATCAGTGAAAGCTAGGGAAAGAAGAAGAGAATCCGAACCCTCTAAATTTCGTCCTCTGCAATTTATAGTAGATGGCTGGGCAAAAATGACGGTTGCTTTGCGGTTCTCGGGTTGCAGAGCTCCTGTCCTTTCAAGCCTCCATTTTTGTGCGTTTTTCCCTGCTCCACGCAAGATCCACCTTCTGACTCCTGCAATCTACCCAAAAATGGCATCTTTGCGCTTTGAACCTCATCAGGACCCGGAGTTGAGGTTGCTTGTAATTATGGTGTTGCAAACTTCGAATTCCTTCACGTCTTCCATTTTTGTGTATTTTTCCTCTGCTCCACGCAAAACCCCACCCACAAATGGTATCCTCGTGTCGTGAGTTCCAGCAAGGACGAGGACGGCGGTTGCTTGCAGCTGCTGCCATGGCGTGTGGGAGCTCGTGACCTAGACTTGTCGCGTGAGGGAGTGATGATGGTTGGCAGAGCCTTGAGTCTTGTGAAGGGGAACTAGGTGCGGCTGCTAGGGAGAGGGAAAGAAGGAGAGCTATGGCTTGGCAGAGAAGGGGGAGGAGGCTGCTGTGGGTGAGGCTGATGAGATTAGGGTTTTCCAGAGAGAGGGAGAGAGGGGCTGCGAAAAGGGGAAGGGGATCCGGGTTACGGGGAGGCCGTGGGTGAACCCAGGTTTAAGGGTTCCTGGGTTGATCCACCCCAAACCCCTTCTCTCCCCCTTTTTTTTTGTTTTTCATTATATTTTCTAAATTTATTATTTTCTATATTATTATTATTATTATTTATTTAATTAATCAAAAATTTTTTTATTTTTAATAATGATAATAATAATTTTAATTAATTAATTTAAAATTTTTTTTTATGTCCGGACAAAATTGGGTGTTCAGCAGTTGCCCCTCTTTACTTGCTTCTTACTAGATACTATGAATAACCGTAGTTCGTCGTATTATCGCCGTAAGAAACGAGTAAAGACGTGAACTTAAATTTTGTCCAATGATGAAATGGTACCAATCGCAAACTAGTAGCTTAAGTGCGGATTTACGAGTAATCGTCACAAATGGCCGTCGATAATCCTACCAAGGTGAAGCTCAGCGTGACGCCAGAGACGTCACTGTGTTGTCAAGAAGTTGTTGCAGCTAAATTGACGTTTATTTACTCGAAGGAGTTTAGTTCCCTTTTTTATTTATTTCAAAGACGTTGGGTGATCTTGTGACCCGGCATGTAATAAAAGTGGGTTTGGCCCAGACATGGTATGAATGAAGTGGCAAAGATGTTGGTTGAAAGCCAGTGAGCTTAAACGAGTTGTCACAACGTCGTTAATCCTGTCAAGGTGAAGCTCAGCGTCACGTCAGAGACGTCACCGCATCGTCAATAAGCTGTCGCAGCTCAATTGACGTTTGCTGATCAAAAGAGTTTTTTTTTTTTTTTTTGTTTTTGGAAATAATGCTGGGTGGCCTTGTGACCTGGAATCGTAAAAGGCATTGGGCTTGACCCAAAAAAATAATGGGCATCTGATGTCCCGAAAATTAAAATGCAGTGGGTATCTGCGTCCCCATATTTAAAATGACAATGGGCTTCTGTGTCCCGAAATTAAAATGCAATGGGCTTCTGTGTCCCGAAAATTAAAATGCAATGGGCTTCTGTGTCCCGAAAAATTAAAATGCAATGGGCTTCTGTGTCCCGAAAAATTAAAATGCAGTGGGCTTCTGTGTCCCGAAAATTAAAACGCAGTGGGCTTCTGTGTCCCGAAAAATTAAAATGCAGTGGGCTTCTGTGTCCCGAAAATTAAAATGCAATGGGCTTCTGTGTCCCGAAAATTAAAATGCAATGGGCTTCTGTGTCCCGAAAATTAAAATGCAGTGGGCTTCTGTGTCCCGAAATTTAAAATGCAGTGGGCTTCTGTGTCCCGAAAATTAAAATGCAATGGGGCTTCGTGTCCCGAAAATTAAAACGCAAAGTGGGCTTCGTGTCCCGAAAAATTAAAATGCAAAGGTGGGCTTCGTGTCCCGAAAATTAAAATGCAATGGGCTTCGTGTCCCGAAAATTAAAATGCAATGGGCTTCGTGTCCCGAAAATTAAAATGCAAGTGGGCTTCGTGTCCCGAAATTTAAAATGCTTGTGTCCCGAAATTTAAAATGCAGTGGGCTTCTGTGTCCCGAAATTTAAAATGCAGTGGGCTTCTGTGTCCCGAAAATTAAAATGCAATGGGCTTCTGTGTCCCGAAAATTAAAACGCAGTGGGCTTCTGTGTCCCGAAAATTAAATGACAATGGGCTTCTGTGTCCCGAAAATGAAAAATGCAGTGGGCTTCTGTGTCCCGAAAATTAAAAATGCAGTGGGCTTCTGTGTCCCGAAATTTAAATGCAATGGGCTTCTGTGTCCCGAAATGATTTTTTTGTTTTGTTTGTTTTTTGTTTTTGTTGTTTTTTTTTTATTATTATTATTATTTTTTTTTTTTTTTACAGCGAAGCTAGGCGTAAAAGCCAGAGACGTCACTTCTGCAAGCTGTTGCAGCTCCCTATCTTTTGATCATGAAAAGATGTGGTACTGTAACTCAAACATGTCAGTGGATCGAAAATATTAAGAATTTTCACTTACAGGCTGGATGCTAATTGCTTCCTCGAAAAGTTTTGATCCGTCAAACCCGGGCACAAACTCTTGCAAACTAGGGCTTATTAACTCATTTCCAGTTCCTTGGGATCTTCAAACGTTGAGGTAGCTTTACTTCTGAGTTTGCTCTTCAGCCACACAGTCTCACTCTTAGCATTGCAGACTGTATAGGGAGTATGTTTTCATTTTCTCCCTTCATCTGAAACTTCTAACACACTTTTTTTTTTTTTATCTAGCTTGTTAAATGGAGGATTGCCATTAGATTATTGAGTCAATGATGCTGAATTTATGTTCCATTTCATCGAAGCGTTTTGTAATAAACATATGTGATCTCACAGGCATGAAAGAAAGAAAAGAATAAGAGAGAGAAAAGAAAGGTATTTTCATTCATTTGAATGTTCTCAAGCACACAAAGGCATTGAAAACGTCAAAGCATACAAAAGATGACGTAAAGACAGTGCGAAAGGTAATTGCCCCAGTTAGGATTCCTTTATTCTCTTTAGATAGGACCTAATTCTCAGATGGATATTACAACCATTGACTGCCAATGATACAAATCTTCTTCTACTGATCACCGCACCAAATTTGCCCCAGTTTCTTTTCTTCCACCACTGCTCAAAATTGCCCCGAGTTTTTTTTTTTTTTTTTTTTTTTTTTTGGGTGAGCTCTTCAAGCGACATCTCCTATGAGAGCCTTTGCCGACTTTATTTTTGGGGGTTTAAATGCCCTAACTTTTGCTTAGGCCGCCTTGCGGGTTTTCGACCTAACGGGTTTTTTTCTTTCTTTTTTTTTTTTTTCTTTTATTTCTTCTTTTCTCTTTTTTTTTTTCGGGCATAGAACTTCTTGACTCGCATCGATTCGTCGGCCTTGACAATTCAGTTCCATCCATATCTGTCGAACTAAGGCTCCTCCGAGAGAACGCTTGTTTAACAATGTAAGGCCCCTCGTAACTCGGTGCCCATTTGCCTCGGCGTCTTCTTGGTTTGGAAGTTTTTTCTTTAATACTAGGTCACCCGCTTGAAACTCCCTAGGGCGTACTTTCTTGTTGAAAGCTCTTGCCATTCTTCTTTGGTATAGTTGCCCATGACAAATGGCTTTTAATCGTTTTTCTTCAATCATGTTTAATCGCTTCATACCGAGTTTTTACCCATTCGCCTCTTCTAACTCGGCTTCCATTAACACTCTTAAGGAAGGGATGTCGACCTCTATAGGGGAAACGCTTCCATGCCATATACCAAGGAAAATGGTGTTGCCCCAGTGCTAGATCGGATATTAGTGCGATATGCGTGGAGAGCATAGGGGAGCATCTCATGCCATTCTTTGTAGTTGACCACCATTTTGGCTACTATCTTCTTGATGTTCTTATTTGCTGCTTCTACCGCACCATTCATCTGGGGTCTGTAAGGAGCAGAATTGTGGTGTTTGATCTTAAACCTTTCACATAGGTTCTTAATTTCGGTGCTATTGAGATTTGGGGCATTATCTGTGATAATCCTTTCCGGAATTCCATATCGACAGACAATGTTCGCCCTCAAAAATTTAAGGACGACCTTTTGAGTGACCTTGGCGTAGGAAGCGGCCTCTACCCACTTGGTGAAGTAATCAATCGCAACTAGGATAAACCTATGGCCATTGGAAGCTTTTGGGTTTATTGGCCCAATGACATCGATTCCCCACATTGAAAAAGGCCATGGTGCTACCATATTATGCAATGGGACGGGAGGGGCATTAATGCGGTCAGCGTATGCTTGACATTTATGACACCTTCGAACATATCCTATGCAATCGGATTCCATAGTGGACCAGTAATAACCGCATCGAAGGATTTGGCGAGCCATCATGATACCATTGGCATGTGTTCCACAAACCCCTTCATGAACTTCGGTTAGGATGGTGAGAGCCTCCTTAGCTTCTACACATCTGAGGAGCGTACCATCATGATTCTTTTTGTATAGTATCTCCCGCTCAAAAAGAAAGCCATGGAGAGCCGACGGATGGTCTTTTTGTTTGTCTCATTTGCCCCGGATGGGTATTCTCTCGAACCCAGAATGTACCGCTTGATGTCATGGAACCAGGGTTGACCGTCTTCTTCTTCCTCAACATTAGAACAATAAACAGTTCATTTTGTGCCCTCACTTGGATGGGCTGCACATTAGTATGAATATCCAGATTGGTCATTACAAATTTCTAGAGTAGCCGAGCATCCGCAAATTGATTCTTATCTCGAGTCAAGTGTGAAAAGGTGATCCCTTCAAACTTCTCAATCAATAGCATCAAATATTTCGGTATGGAACCAATTTCGGATCCTTAGTCTGCCATTCCCCATTTACTTGATAAATTATTAGTGCTTTGAATCTCCATACACTTGTAATTCTTTCACTCCCAATTCTATTGCAACTTTCAACCCTTGCGCACACGCCTCATATTCTGCAATATTATTGGTGCAATCAAACTCTAACTTGATGGAAACAGGGTATTGCTTCCCACTTGGTGAGGTGATTACTGCTCCTATGCCACTCCCATACATGTTGACTGCTCCATCAAAGAACATCTTCCATGCGTCTTTTTCATCCAACTTTTCTTCTTCAACCACTAAAACATCCCCATCAGGGAATTCAAACATTACAGGCTGATCATAATCAAGCGGGTTCTCAGCTAAATGATCTGCAATTACGCTCCCTTTGATAGATTTTCGAGTCATGTGCTTTATATCAAATTCGGAAAGAGCCACTTGCCACTTGGAAACTCGTGTGGAAACGTGAGGGCTTTCGAATATGTATTTCATCGGGTCCATTCTTGAGATCACCAAGTGGTATTGTACAACATGTATTGCCTCAACCTTTTTGACGTCCACACTAGTGCACAACATGTCTTCTCGATTGCCATGTATCGGGACTCACAATCATTGAACTTCTTACTCAAATAGTAAATGGCCTGTTCTTTCTTTCTTGTTTCATCGTGCTGCCCTAACATCGCCCCCATGGACGTCTGTAAAACCGTGAGGTACAAGATCAAAGGGCGGCCAGGTGCAGGTGGCACCAAAATAGGAGGACTTTGTAAGTAAGCTTTTATTTTCTCAAATGCTTCCTGACAAAGTTCATCCCATTCTCCTGGTTGTTGTTTCTTTAGTAACTTGAAGATCGGTTCGCAGGTACTAGTCAGATTGGCTATGAACCTAGCGATGTAGTTCAATCTCCCGAGAAAGCTTCTTACTTCCTTTTCGGTCTTAGGAGCAGCCATCTCTTGTATTGCTTTGACTTTGTCAGGGTCCACTTTGATCCCTTCCTTGCTAACAACAAATCCAAGCAGTTTTCCAGCTGATGCACCAAAAACACATTTTGCCGGGTTTAGCCTTAATTTGTACTTTCTGAGTCTCTCAAACAGCTTCTGCAACACTGCCACGTGGCTTTCTCCTTCTTTGGATTTGGCCACTATGTCATCCACGTATACCTCAATTTCTTTATGCATCATATCGTGGAATAATGCAACCATGGCACGCTGATAGGTGGCCCCAGCATTTTTCAACCCGAACGGCATAACTGTGTAACAAAAAGTTCCCCAAGTTGTGATGAATGTGGTCTTCTCTTTATCATTCGCATCCATAGGAATCTGATTGTAACCAGAATACCCATCCATGAAAGAGAATCTATGGCCTCTTGCTGCATTATCGACAAGGACATCAATGTGAGGCAATGGGAAATCATCTTTAGGGCTAGCTTTATTCAAATCCCTATAGTCCACACACATCCTGACTTTTCCATCTTTCTTTGGAACGGGGACGATATTTGCTACCCATTCTGGGTGTCTAGATACTTCCAAAAATCCTGCTTCCAACTGCTTGGTGACTTCCTCCTTGATTTTTAAAGACATTTCAGGGTGCATTCTTCTCAATTTCTGCTTTTTTGCCTCAACATTGGGGTATAGTGGAATTTTGTGGGAGGCTATGCTCGAATCCAACCCTGGCATATCGCGATAAGACCATGCAAAGACATCCATGTAGTCTCTGAATAACTTGATCATGCTTTCTCGCTCCGAGTTATCCACTAACCTTAACTCTTTCTTATCTTCGTCAGTCCCCATGTTGATTACCTCCACTTCTTCTTCATCCAGGCTGAATTCTCTTTCTGACCTTTCTACCAATTTGGCAAACTCTTCAGTGACATCCATATCTTCATATGAATCATGGTCATCTATATCCATCATCGAATAAGAATCCATCTTTGAGCTTTCAGGAATCCTTTCGTGAGGCAATACCTCTACAAGACCCAAATCCCTGTAAGGTTTATTTATGCCAGATTGGAAATTATTGACAGAAGAAAATATGGTATTTGGACAAGGCTAAGAAAAAGCGTAAGTTAAGAAAAGAAACAAAGTAACGGATCCACTGAGAAGGACACAAGTTCATTGCATTGACATTTTGATGAAAGATAACATGAGCAGAGAAACATATTAAGAAACACACAAGTTCAATACATTAATGCTTCGATAAAAGTTAAAATAAATTCAGGATTACAAAAGTCTAAGATAACTTCATGACTAAACAATTACTTTATGGCAACCACATCAAATAACGCCTCGATCTCCAATTATTCGAGGTTCCGAATTATTGGAGGGCCGGATAGCATGATCCTCTCCTGAGTCCTCCTCCACATTGTTAATGATTAGGCGGAACTGATGACTGGAGGTTCCATTGATAACTTCAGCAGGTGCGGGGAATGTTTCCTTCAGATGAGGAATCGTCTTTGTCAGTTTATTCTCCCTTTTTCCCTCATCGAGAGCCAAGCCATGCTTCATCATTGTTTCTAAAGACGCCTCATATCCTAGGCCAAATCTGTTCTTGTTTTCCGGCAGGGTAATCATAGACTTGATTCCTTGCAACTGAACTCCTAAACCTTTCCCGCTTGATAACCATTATTAGTCATGATGCGAGTCACAACTTGGTGAACATCTTTGGAGGATGATTCTTCCTTCTTTGTTTTTGCTTCTATCAGCTGGAAGCTATGTAAGAAGTTGTCCACCTCCAGTTCAGCGTTTTCAACATAAGGCATGGAAATAGGTTTCATTAGTAGGACTTCTTCTTCTCCTCGAATGGTAACTAGGCATCCATTTTCAATGTATTTTAAGCATTGGTGCAAGGTTGAGGGAACAACACCAGCAGCGTGGATCCATGGTCTACCCAATAGCATAGTGTATGTAGGCTCAATCTCCATTACTTGAAACAAGATTGAAAACAACTTGGACCTATCTCGAGTGGAAGGGTCACTTCCCCCATAATCCCTCTTTTCCTTCCATCGAAAGCTCGCACCGTCATTTCCCGAGGCTTCGGTCTTCTACACTCATAGCCGGTTGGGACAAGGTATTCTTCGGGAGGACGTTCAATGCGGAACCTCCATCGATTAAAACTTTTGCAACTACATACCCCGACATTTCAAAGTGATGTGCGGGGCACGCGGTTACTTCCCGTCGAACGTACCACTTCTTCCTCGAGAGAAAGGGATCACATTGACGTGCCTTACCGGTCCACCATGTTCACTAAGTTTTCCGCGGTAATATCCGGCTTCACATAGGCTTCATTCAACACTCTTCTGCGGTGCTTTTCGATGAGGTTCGAGTTCATGATAAGTGACAAAAGAGATATCCGAGCCGGAGTCTTCCCGAGTTGGTCTACAATATCATACTCGCTTTGCTTCATAATTTTTAGGAATTCATCTTCCTCTTCTTCCTTTGTGTCTATACTTGATTGCTTTTCCTTTCCCAGCCTTATCTTCTTGCCCATAGCACCTGCCGCTCCTTGTAATTCCCCCTATGTCCCCAGCACTTGGCACTGTTTGTGCGAGCTCTGCTATTTGAGCGATAGGGACTGAAGAGGTTTGCCCTACATTACCTTGTGTCTCTACTTTGACACCATACTTCCAAGGTACGGCATGGGTATCATTATAGGAAAAAGGTGTAGGTTTCTTTATTGCTATGACGATCTTCCCAGAGTTTGGGACTTCACCAGCACGCGGAAGTTTGAGAACTAAACGCTCCACGGTACCTATTTCTCCTGTGGATTCCTTTGCTCGAATAACATCCACTATACCTAAAGCCATGAATTTTTGCAACTGAGTTTTGAACTCCTGACAACTCTCAATATCGTGTCCCTGCTCCATATGGTATTCACAACAAGCTTCACATTCAAATCCTACCTCCTCCAAGGTTACTGAAGAACAATAACCTGCTTGGACCAGACCTTGGAATATTAACTTCATAGGTGTTTTGACGTTTGCTACCTTTTGAACCCCTTCCTTGTCTTTTTCTAATGCATTTACAGTTCCTTTCCCATGATTCGGAATTGGGTTGCTGGTAATGCTAGGCCCTTTCTCCTCTTCAAAATCTAGCTTTCCGCAGGCAATCAGCTTTCTGACTATTGTTTTAAACACTTCGCAATCCTCGATTGAGTGTCCTGGGCTGTCCATATGGAACTTGCAATTTGCATTAGGGTTGTACCAAGCTGGGAATGGGGGTACCATGGGGCGAGCAGGGACGCATGCGACTAGGTGCGCATCGAACAATTGTTGAAACAAGTCAGCATTGGAGATTGGCAATTTTGGAAAAGGGGGTAGATTCGACGGGGGTCGAGCATACCCTTGGTTTCCTGGATTTCGAGGAGTGGGAGGACGATTAGTATAAACAGGGCGAGCGGGAGTATATGGATGTGGTGACGGAACATGGTTCACTTGGTATGAAGTTTGGTAAGGTGGGATATTGGGCGACGGGGCTTGATAAGCAGGGTATGATTGTGGATTACGAGGAAAGCGTGAGTTTTGTTGTTGCACATAGCTGACTTCTGGTTCTTTTTTCTTTATGGGTGTCACCTTCCTAGGAAAACTGCTCTCTGTATTCCCAATAGGTAATTTTCCAGCTTTTGCAAGATTTTCAATCCTTTCTCCAGCCACAATCAGGTCGAAAAATCATTGTAAGTTGCCCTTGCCATTAACCCAATAAAAGGTGTTCCTAAGGTCCCCATAAAATACGAACTCATTTCGACGAAGTCGATGGTGGTTGAACTTGGGTCCAATTCTCCATCTTTGGGCATATTGCTTGAAAGTTTCACCATTCTTCTTTTGCATGGCCCCTAATTGTTCTCGGGTAGGCGCAGTATCAATGTTAAATCGATATTGCCCCAAGAATAAGCTCGTCAGATCATCCCAGCAGGAAATCCTCGAATGATCAAGTTGCATGTACCATTCCAAAGCTGGCCCAAAGCTCTCATGAAAAAAATTGATCGAAACTTTTGATCCCGTGACCAAATAGCCATCTTAGTGATGTAGGTCTTTAAATGAAACTTTGGGTTAGTACTTCCGTCGTACTTTGAGAAATCGGCATTTTGAAGTCCTTTGGGATGTTAACTTCAACCTCGGACATAATTCATCGATTCCCACCGAGCCGTATAAATTAGGACCTTGCATGGCTTTAATTTGCTCTTGCATTTTTCCCATTAATTCATCTCTTAATTTTTCCTTTTCTGAGTTATTGTTCAGAAATATTTTTACTGGTTGCTCATGAGTGACTCCCGCACTGTTATTCCCCTTGTCAAGATTTCCATTCATAGAATCTTCTTCTTCATTCACGTTATTATTCACATTTGTGTTCGTTCCAAAGGTCGACAGAGGCTCCATTTGTTGTTCTAAGGGTCTCACTTAACTGTCTCAGTAAATCTTCGACCCTTGATTGTCCTTCTCGCCATCGTATTGATTCTTTCCCTTATTTCGTCTACCTCTTGATTCAAATTTCTTTCTGAGCTCGACATCTCTTTTAGCCTAGTTTGCAGCCTTGTTTCGTAGGTCCGGGTTTGCGCGATCTGCGATTTCCGAGGACGAGCAATGATTTAATTTTTTCTTTTACCTGAAAATTGTAAAAATTCAAATTATTATTATTATTTTTGGAGATCAGTGATTGTGTTCATTATTTGCTAGAGGACCGTTAGTGGTTTTCTGCCAAATAGATTGAAAGTGAGTATCTTTGATCTTTGTTTGTCGTGACTATAACCCAGAACGTCTTGTTCAAAAGTATTAAGTCTCAAGTGAAATATGGGATCAGAAAATGGATGTCAAAATAAGCATACTTCATTCATTCAACTGGAAAGATGTGACAATCAAAATACATTGGCTCTTAGTTGAATACATCATGACCTAGCTAAATGCGACTATTCCCTATCTGAATATGCCTTGGTCATTTGTTTCATTTGCCCTACAAGGTCCTTGCAGTACTCAATGAAGTCACGGTTTCTACTGGCGTCTCAAGAGGATTGACCATTTCATCAACCTTCTTCAAATGATATGGAGTATCTGCAATCGCCGAGTTAGCTAAACATGCTAACTTTGCAAAGCGACTCCTCCAAAAACGGGCTTCCTCCTTCTCTCCATTGATGTCCCTTTTTTGTTGTTCCACCTGACCCATCAGTTCCTTATTTTCTTCTGCTCTTGTTGTAATATTGCCTCGTACTTTGTAACCATCTCCTTAACGTGGAGCTTGTTGTTCTTAACCGTGTCTTCATATTGCTTAGATGTCATTTCCATCTGCTGCCTCATTTCTTCCACTAGTTGCATCGCGTTATTTTGAGTCAATCGGCATTTTTGAGTTGTTCCCGAGTTGTTGGTTTTCACCATAGCTCTGTCTCTTTCTTGCCTTCGAAGCCCTAGTTCTTTGTTTGCAGCCCCAGGACAACGCTTGGTTTTCTGCATGTAATCATGTTCTATTTTCATTTTTTGTTAGCCCCTTCGAGAGTGTGTTCTTTTTCAGCATTATCTCTCATTAAGGTTGCATATGCTTGTCGAGTCTCTCTCAACTCAGCTTCCATTTTCTCCTTTTCCTCGTTCATCTTTGCGAGCCTTGCTTTCAATTCTTTTGTCTCTTCATTTTCAATCGAAGCTGAGGTTGAAGATTCACCAGCCATAGGGATTGTTGGGGTCTTGAATGGTAACTTGATTTCCCTAACTCTGTCTTTAACCCATTGGCGGTAGCTCTCTTTGGCTGCACAACTTCGGACTCCTAATTCTTTTCCCTTTCGAATGACTTTGCTCCAAGCATTCCGGATATTCTGAAGTGACTCAGCATTTCCTGTATCTGTGTAGTAAAGAACAAAAGGGGTTATTTGGACTTCTGCAGGTGGTCCCATCATGGGATAACCAAGTTGTCGTTGTGCCAAGGCGGGATTGTAATTAATACATCCTCGCGTACCCATGAGAGGCACATTTGGAAACCTTCCACACTGGTAGATGATAGTTTCTACATCTTTCCACCGAGGATACCATCTAACTTGTTTTTCATCCAGTTTCGCCAAATGTTCTGCCCACTCACGGCTGCTCTTGGTCTTCAGCTGGTACATATTGAAGTCAACGATAGGGCACTCTGTTTTGTATGGTCTACTAAAAACATGAGTTATGAGCCAAACATACAAGATTGGCAAGCAACAGAGGATTCTCTTGCCATTCTTTTCGTGACAAAAGTTCAGGGTACAATAAACATCCGCGAGAATGGTATGTGACCGGATTATTAGTGTTAAACTTGTAATCGAGAAACACGTCAATTCTGCTGCATAATCCACATAGTCATCAATATTAGGGAACAAGACTGTGCCGTAGATGGTGAGGGCTAGCACATCCATGAAAGTATCCCAATCTCCACTTTTGGCTAAGTGGTGCATATGTCCTTCAAGGTATTCTCTTGAAAATCCTTTGGTTCCATTCCTATTTTGTTGCGCACCTTGCAGGTCTCTCACGTATACTTTCAAAACATTTGCTATGGTTTGGATGGATGCATAATGTCCCAAATAGCAGTATGGCTTTTTACCTTCCAACGGCAAACCTAGGATCTGTTCAAATTCTTCCAGAGTAGGTGCTAATTGGAAATCCTGAAAAGTGAAACATCTAAGAGGTGGGTCATAATATTGGGCCATTGCAGTGATTGCTTCCACTTGCACATTCACCTCTAGCAAGTCCAGAATCTTCCCATACTTTGTTGCGAACATCAAACGTTGAGTCTTCTTCAACAAACGACCCATAACCACTAGGCTTTCAGTGTTGACCTTATTGGCCTTGAGTCGCAGAGTCCTTTTCAAGCTGGTATCCCTATTATCTGATCCCATATTTCTTTCCATCAAAGATACTCACTTCAAATCTTGGTTGGGTTTAACGGCCTTCTAATAAATTTTCCTGAAGAACAACAAAGATGTTAGAGTGTGGTAAGAAATATGATGCAAGAATGCAAAGCATTATTATTTTATTTATTTAGACCAAATGATAAATAGTTGGTCCATTAATATTGATTTGCACCCTCCTTTTTTTAAAAAAAAAAAAAAGAAAAGAAACTCCTCTCCTTTTTTATTTTTGAGTAAAATTTGTTTTTGAGCGGGGTGCGATTAGGTTTATCACATTAATGGACCACGCTACTTATTATGTATATATACGAAAGTAATGATGACATGGATAAATTTGAAGATAAGAAGAAGGTATGCTCCCTGTGTGCTCTAAGGGATTGCCTTAAATTTGAGGAGTTCTACCTTAAGGTTCTATGGGTCTTTCTGCTTCGTGAGAACTCTCGTTGGGTGGCTCTTCTATTCTAAAGGCCTCTAGAGCTAAATCCCATTTCATAACGTTGACCACAAACAGTGGGTAAACCACCAAGTGCGGGACATTTATGAAAAAGGCACACTCTAGATGAGGTTTTCGCAATAGTCAGACAGGATGTACATCCAAAATGACTACCACTACACAACCTCTACTTAACTTAGGTTTCACTCAGACCCGGGTATAGGGCCCCACTCGAATGTGTGTGATAAACGTGTAAGTGTGGTGTGTGTAAGGAGCATACAAACCTTTACAACCCTAAGAACTACCCACATCCTGCAAAACAAATGCAAAAGAAAATTCTGAAAGAGCCTCTATCCTATGGTTTGCATAATAACACAAAATCACAGTTAAAATAATTAATAAATAATTAAAAAAATAAAATAAAATAAATAATAAGAGTAAAACAAACATATAAATATCACAAACATTTGCACAACCAACTTGCCAAGGCTTGACTCTCAACATGTCCCAAATGGAGTCGCTAACCTGTCCGCGCGGCACCGGGATCGCGGCGGGATAACGACTTAAACTAACAAATATTTAAGGGTAAGGGAGTCGCCACCAATTTTATTTTATTTTTTTGGAAAAATTGGAAAACCAAAAGATAATGGTCTACATTCAAAAATTCAGGTTCGGGAGTCTGATTATGCACAGGGAAGGGTGAGGACTTAACCCTACAAAGACTTCGATACATCCATCCTAAGACGGTTACCTTAAATTAGTTGTGCAATTTGTGTAACTTTTAAAAATTTATTTTACCCATTTATTAAAAGATAAATAAGTAAATTATGAAAATTTAATTTTGTTTCAAAAATTTCACTCAAGCCTTCTTCTTCTTTTTTTTTTTAAAAAAAGAGAAAACATCGAACTATCACAATTTAGATGATTTTAAAAAGGCAAAATTAACAATTGTCACAGCTCAGTTAATTTTATTTTCTTCTCACAAAGTTCAATTATTTTTATTTTATTATTAAATTTTTTTTTATAGAAGTTTTCACACCCTTTATAAATAAATTATAAGAATTTAATTTCATTTTCAAAATTTTACTGAAAATTTTTAGAAAATAAATCATCAAACTGTCACAATTTAGATGATTTTAAAAGGACAAAATTAACAGTTCGTCAGCCTTAAATTAATTTTATTTTCTTTTCACAAAGTTCAATTATTTTATTCTATTTTTTTTTTTTACATATATATATTTTTTTAGAGTTAATTATTCATTTATTTATTTTAGTGAAGAGATAAAAGATAACAAAGAAATTAAAATTAAAATGTAAATGTGTAAAAACGTCATGAGAACCAACATGTACAAAAATGAAAGAATTAAAGAAAAGGTATTAAGAACAGCACAAACCCAACCCATTGAATCAAAGGAAATTTCGTTTCACCATTTATATAAGATAGACAAGAACCTTTTGGATAAAATTGTAAAAATTCAGCTTGAAAAGAATTGCTTTCAAAATGTCACCACCAAAAACTTTAGAGAAGTGAATCATCAATTGTCACGAGTTCGGATGATCCTAAAAAGACAAAATTAGTAAGTTGTCATGTCACACCAACCATCCTTGTTTTATTTTCTCCATACAAGATTTAATTATTATTATTTTTTTATTTTTTTTATTTTTTATTTTATTTTTATTATTTTTTTACTTTTACCGAGTTTATTTTTTACTTTTGTTTTCTACTCTTTATTATATTTTTTTTTTAAAGGAAAACGCCAACTATGCCTAAAGAAAAAGAAAGAAAAAAAATTTTTTTTACTAAGCAAATAAAACTAAAAAAGGACAGGATAAGCTATTAGCACAAAGGATAACCTACTAATAAAAAGGAAAAGCTGATATTCGTATAAAGCGTTTCACATGGATTACTACCATTATTCCCATCATCCATATTCAAGTCTACTTATTTCTTTTTGGTCATTTCTTTTGTTCTAATTCAGAATGATTTGTCCCTTTTTTCACATTTTCAAGCTTGATAAGAATGCAAATTGATGCATATGGACCACTAGCCACACAATGGCCCCTGCCTCCAGAACTCCTTTCCACGTAAAAACACTTTAGGCACACATATAAGGCCTTTGTGCAACTCTGATTGCAACAGGCTACCCAATCAGAAAATGCTATTAATTTGGGAACAAATACAATGACAAGTAGCCAAGCTAGAGTACGACAAGCAGATGCAGACCCCGTGGAAAGCCATATAAAAAAATAAACTGCCATAGAACCCGCAAAATCAAATCTCAGCATGAACTCCATCATTAAGAGGAATGAAAAAATCACAACGAAAATCAGAGCATGATACAGGCACTTAGAACTTCAGCCAACCAACATCAAATTTATATGTTCACCAGGAACATGCCTATGCTTCCAATCATTGACAAAATGGAGACTTATTATCAACAGGAAATGATTATGATCAGGGACATCACACAAATTCCTTTTTTTTTTTTTTACTATTATCAGATTTAACCCTTTTCAAATATACTTGTCCCCTTTTTTGCTTTTCTCCATTATTTCGTTTGATTCTTCCCCTTTTTCGTTACAAACAAGCATACTCAACATAATATATCAACATCCTTACAAATTGTATATCAAAACAGGGCAAGACTAAAACGGGGTGGATCTTGCATCATGTTAAATCACAAAGTAATTGCCTACACCAACATGTGTTATTACACTCTAATCATCATCTATGTCATACAAAAATATTAAACTCAAGAAACAAAAATCATTCAAAGCCTGTAACAGACATTGAGGCTCAGGTTCTTCATTCCTATTCACCAAACAAATTATAAATACAAAACAGAATGCATTGAATTAAACTACTCTAATGCACCACGAAGTTAACGGGCAAACAATGAATTTAGCCTTTCTTATGCAAGATAAATCCTTTCATTAGTCATTAATTTCCCAGCCCAAACATTCTCATGCTTGAACCAGTACCTACGCATACTGTTATGTCATCATATTTCAAGCACTTCAACATTCCAGCACTAACAACCAGTGAGTATAAAAGACATGATATCCAAGACTAGGATTACAATGTCACTATTCCATGGATTCACATATCCTATTAACTGAATGTAACAGGGCTCATGGCCATCAAACGTTCAGGACAAAATTTGCACAAGAAATAAGTTCACATATTTATGTCAGAATCCACGAAACTTCAAGCAATAATCAGTAGAATGATATGGAACAGATACGACAATTCCGTTTTTATACAAAAAAATTTCCAATGAGACAATATGCCCATGCTTCATGTTGAAAAATCAGACCCAAAACACACCTTTACACATTCATATTTCATTAAAGATGAGAGCAAGATGAGGATCACACCACTTCAGAAACCAACAATTATTGATCAATAATTCATTCCACTCATCTTGCGAAATAAGAAAGATTCAGTGTTAATAGGTTTTTATAAAAAAACGACTCAGGCATTCTATCAAACAGGAAGTAGACAACGAAGAATGCACTAAATTGAGTAGAAACATTTATGCGTTAGAGATCAAATTCTCATGTTTTGCACAGGATCAGACTAAAAAAAAAACATGGCAACTTTCATTCATTCAATATTCTCAAGTTTCAATACAGTTGTGACAGAAAATGAAATAAGAAGGAAAACGAAAATACCGAATGAGGATTTTCCAAACAGTGGAGTACGGCAACAACTACAATCCCCTTTCAATCTGCCAATCCTTAGATTTTCCTTTCACAATCTCTATAATGCTCTCAGAAATTACAAGTAAAATCCTCTCAAATTTCTTTCTAAAAAAAAACAGAAGTTTCTCTTTTAAATTCTCAGATCAGTGAAAGCTAGGGAAAGAAGAAGAGAATCCGAACCCTCTAAATTTCGTCCTCTGCAATTTATAGTAGATGGCTGGGCAAAAATGACGGTTGCTTTGCGGTTCTCGGGTTGCAGAGCTCCTGTCCTTTCAAGCCTCCATTTTTGTGCGTTTTTCCCTGCTCCACGCAAGATCCACCTTCTGACTCCTGCAATCTACCCAAAAATGGCATCTTTGCGCTTTGAACCTCATCAGGACCGGAGTTGAGGTTGCTTGTAATTCTGGTGTTGCAAACTTCGAATTCCTTCACGTCTTCCATTTTTGTGTATTTTTCCTCTGCTCCACGCAAAACCCCACCCACAAATGGTATCCTCGTGTCGTGAGTTCCAGCAAGGACGAGGACGGCGGTTGCTTGCAGACTGCTGCCATGGCGTGTGGGAGCTCGTGACCTAGACTTGTCGCGTGAGGGAGTGATGATGGTTGGCAGAGCCTTGAGTCTTGTGAAGGGGAACTAGGTGCGGCTGCTAGGGAGAGGGAAAGAAGGAGAGCTATGGCTTGGCAGAGAAGGGGGAGGAGGCTGCTGTGGGTGAGGCTGATGAGATTAGGGTTTTCCAGAGAGAAGGGAGAGGGGGCTGCGAAAATGGGAAGGGGATCTGGGTTACGGGGCAGGCCGTGGGTGAACCCAGGTTTAAGGGTTCCTGGGTTGATCCAGCCCAAACCCCTTCTCTCCCCCTTTTTTTTTTTGTTTTTCATTATATTTTCTAAATTTATTATTTTCTATATTATTATTATTATTATTTATTTAATTAATCAAAAAATTTTTTATTTTTAATAATGATAATAATAATTTTAATTAATTAATTTAAATTTTTTTTTTTTTATGTCCGGACAAAATTGGGTGTTCACACTTATAGATAAGTTTTATATGAATATTTATTAATATGTTTAATAATCTAAATTAAGCAATCTAATATATCTTTTAAAAATTATTAAATAATTAATATTATAAAAAAATTATTACATGTATTATAAACTCCTGCATTACATAGGAATGATAACTAGTTATAATTAAAACTGTTTAATTATAAATTGTTAACTCAATTTCTTTGCTGGAGAGAAAGGTCCTAATTTGATTATAAAATGGCCTTTTAGGCTACAATAACTGAGAAAGTAGGATGCTAATAGCCTATCCTACCAAATCAAATAATGCTACACGATTATTAATCATTATTATTATTATTATTATTATTATTATTATTATTATTATTATTATTATTATTATTATTATTATTATTAATAGAATTAAAGTGGTATGTATTTTTAGTGTAAAGAATTTTATAATAACATTTATTAATATTTTGATATTTGTGCTTCTATTTTAATAATTAAGAAAAAGATAATAATAAATATTAATCTGTCAAAATATTATTAAATATCAATATAAAATTTATTTACATTAATAGTACGTACTAATTAAACTCTTATTAATATTTAATATATTATAATTCTGCACCAGCTATAAGACATCCTAAGTCAATGTTCTGTACATCATCATAGATTCATGACATGTATAAGATTTTGATGCATTTCAATAATGGATTGATCAATCCCACAAGATTTACACGTGCTTAGCGCACTAATAAATAAGAAAACTGCATATCACAATTCACAATTTGCGAGACTGATAAAATTAAATATATGAGAATTATTTGGGTTATCGTATTTCAAATATTTTTTAAACTAATATGGTACATGACTTATATAATATGATGTCAATTAAATCAGTGACGGATTCAGGCTCTAAAAATTAGGGAGAAACTATGTTTTTTAAGATGTTATTTGTATTATTTGAATAATAAAATAAAATAAAATTTTAAGACTTAAATCAAGATATATTTATCAGAAGATTTTTAAGTTTGTTTTAATTATTTATTAATTTAATTAAAAATAATTTTGGTGTTCATACTAAGAAAATATTTTTCTTTTAAAAAATTTATCTATACCAACATATTCTATTAAAAAAATTATAATAAGTATTATATTACACCATCAATAACAAACAAACTTCAATTCCAAGTATCAATAAATTCAAACCATAAAAATAATAATTAAGAGCATCAAAGACATACAAAGAAACTAATGAATAAGAATGAAAAAATTAATGAGTAGGAGGAATGTTTTCATCAATTATAAAATAATAGGACATAGGGATAATAATTTTTTCTTTAAAAAACACTAAAATCTTTTAGTTTTTATAATACCTATTAATTTTCTTTAAAAAATTTCAAGGAGAATATATGCCCCCTTCAATTATATGTGGCTCCGCCACGGAATTAAATAGAATTATTTTTTTGTAAAAAATTATATTTTTTATTGTATATATTTAAATAAACGAAAATCTTATTTTGAAACCTACTCTATTAGGATCGCTATTGATTAGGAATGAATAATTAATTAAGTAGATTTGATTAACCATTAAGTGGAGGAGGGATGCAATAAGTGATGACGTATATATATGTGAAAAGCTTCATATACCTAATATCATAAAATTTTAGGTCGAGAAGTGTGTAATTCCACAAGTGTAATTCTTTTCTCTTTTCTTAACCATTGAATATGGATCTCCCATGTTGTTGGGCTTCCTTGACGCTAACATTTTCATATCATCACAATAAAGTGCGAATAATAAGTTGTTAACATAAAGTAAATATTACAGGAGAATGAGGTTTGGTTTGTTCCCACCATACAAAATTCAAGAAAAAATCTTATCATATGAAGCTTTAGATAATGGATACAGTTTATTAAAAAAAAGTCACAACATTATTTTTATGAACAAAGTCACTGCATTTTAAACTAAGTAAATTACTTTTACAAATTTCATTATTAAATTGTGTAAACCCAGTCCTTACAAATTTCTAAAATATATATTCTCATCTATAAACTAAATGCTTTGAGGATTCTAAATTGAAAGAATATATATATTTCTAAAATTTACTTGAAAATTATCACTTATTAATATAAAAAATTATTTTTTACAACTAGTACAGTTTTAAAACTTTGCGTACGTGCGGATTAAAAAAAAAATCTGCATGATATATAGGATTTTCATGAAGTTTCACCTTAAAGATTTCTGATATGTCTTTGGATAAAGTTCTATCATCTGTGGCTTACTTTGCCGCACAACCTTAAATTTTATTGGTTTGGACACAAAATACAGATGGACGCATTGCGGCATTGGTGGATAGAATAGCACCGAACGAGATTTTGGACAAAACCATTTAAGTTATTTGGTAGCGGCGGTACAAGTAGGTCCACGGTAGAACACATGTTTGTGAGTTGTTACCTTCATACAGTGAGTGCTCTACATGTGTGGTTGAAGCATTGAAGAACAACCCCAGCAATGCTCAGTCATCCTTTTCACTTATCTGCACCTTCCTGTTTCATTTATCTTTGTTTTCATTTTCGATTTGACAAAGCTTCCGAAATCCAAAAGAGAAGGGTTTTTTTTTTTTTTGTAGTGAAATCCTATGTTAGTTTCTCAAAGATAAATCTTTTTTATTTGAAAAAAAAAGGCTGATATTATCATCAAATTTCCTTCTAATTATCTCTTATTCTTTTTCATCAATATTTTATACTTCTGTCAATACAAAAATAAAATTCTATTCTCCTCCAAATTCCCCCATCCTAACCAAAAAAAAAATGTTTCTTCATATGAAATCATGCATTTCCTTTTTCTTTGCGAAGAGGAGCTAAATTATGGTAGAGAATCCCTGAAGATATATATTTTAAGGCCGTGGACGTTAATGTCCTCAGAAATCCTGAAAGCATCTAGCCATATATGAGAAGATGTGATAACCCACATCGGAATCATAATCCCACTATCATATACAAGAGAATAAATAATATATCATAATATGAGAAGGAATAGGAATCGAAGCCACCAACTAGGTTGAAGCATTCCTCTATTCCTTTCTACACCTTTTAGTAGTTGGTAGATAATGTTATCAAGGATTTGATCTAACGGAAGGTCACCTAACTTGTACACCCAAATCACTATTCCACGTTATTTTGTAAGTCGTGTTCATCATTTTATGAACTACAAAAAGAATTATGGTGAATTAATAACTTGTTTTATACGTGTGGTTTCTTAGGTAAATAGCCTTCTCCTTAAATTCACAGTTTCAAGCAGAAGATTTGCAAATCGAAAGCTTTATTATTGTCGGAGATCTTACAAATTAAAGTCATTTATGTGCCTTTCTCAACTGCTCAAGTTTTTAGAAAAATCGATTTATAATATACTATTAAAGTTTCTATGATTAAATGATTTAGAGTTCAATCTTTAATATATTTTTATTTTTTATAAAAAAAGTTAAATTTTACTACATAATAAAAATGAATTTATACATTATCTATGTTTTAAATTTAAAAGATTCTTACATAAAAATTATATTAAAGATATAATAAAATTATTTATATGCCTTCTTAACCACTTAAACTTTTTGGAGAATTATTTATTGCAATTATATTGTCAATTCAGTGTTAAATGGAGCATAATCATTCTGTCCTCCACTTGCCTGCCCTAGATCTGTTTTAACCATAGACTTAGTTCTAATTTATATGCTATCTTTTATATATCAGCATCTTTTATGTTGGCATAAAGCCCACACTTTTGACAATGAAGCCATCACTAATTCAGCATCCACCTAATGGATCATCAACATATGCCGAATTGGCGATGGCTCCTCCATATTAATGAATGATTTTTGGTACTATATATGATCCATTTGCAAATTGGTATCCGTGGAATGGCTTACCGTACCTAAATCACAACTAAGGAACTCAGGGAAAAATAAAATTACAACTAAGGAATATTGAACATGTGAAACTCCATTAATTGCTTTGTCCTTTGTTGGCAACAGATTGCTCTTTAATTTGTGGTTACCCGTGCTTATAGTTCAACATTTACGAATATAAACAACGGGGTTTAAGATTAAAATATGTCTTTAAATAATTTCTGATGATGAGGTTGCAAATTAGCATTCCAAGATAAACATTTCCTGAGCTTAATCAAGATAAACAAATCAAAAAGGACAAAGTGTGCATGAACTATTATATAAGATTATAAATGATGCCTATTATAAATACAAAAGACCTGGTCTTATTCCAAAACTGATTGTAGCAAATAATAAATATGCTTCTAAATTTCATAAAAAAAAAGTCAATTTAATAATATATTAAGTTAGTAAGTGCAATACACATGGAAGATCGTATAATTGAAAGATATATATAATTTCTTAAGCTAATTAAGAATTTAAAGTAGAATGATGAAGGGTAAGTGAAATGTCCTGTTTTATTAATATAAGAAAGGAGCGCAAAAAAAGAAGGGATTGGTAAATGACAAGGTGACAAGGTTCCACATCAAGTGATAGCATAGGTTGCACGTTCACGTTCTCCTTAGAATAGGGGAGGCCCCATGTGATGACCGTACGACCAATTCATTTTGTCAATTTGTTTGGAACTATTACTATATGAGTATTTTTCTTTTCTTTATGCTTCACACGTGTGACCCTCCATTCCTATGCTTTCTGTTCTGCAAATCAAGGCGCTTCCCGCTTTAAACTACTCCTCATCACTCCACTTCACACCCTCTACCCATAATTCAATTTTTTTTTCTCTGTTGTTTGTTATATACTTTTGTGTAAAAATTGAACCTATCCTTATAGGAAAAAAAAAAGAACGTAAAAAAGTTAATGTCAGATTCATTTATTCATTTACATTTTCTTTTTGCCTTTTTCATGTGTATTAGTTAGAAGTCAACTAATAATAGAAAGTTAGTACTCAAGTTTTAAAGAAAATTTTATATTTTGATTCATAATAAGATATAGAACTAATCAATTGATATTTTATCAAATAAATAATTTGTAATAACCGAGAATTCATGGCCTATATATGATTATGTAGCTAACCACTACAATTAAATGTCAATTTTTCTGTTTGTTTTATCCTACTGAAGAAACTAGGAAGAAAATTTCCATCACTCTCCAAGGTGCTGCTGGTATGCATTTAAGAATATTTAATTTAATTTGAATCCTGTATAGCATAACTTGTGATAAATGATATTGATATTGATATTGGCTTTGGTGATACTGATAACGTGGCTTTGGTGATACTGATAACGTGGCTTTGGTTCCAAAGGTGATTACACTCTCATAAATATTAAATATAGGGTGCTCCAACTCCAAGCACTGTAGCGTAGGAGAAAAGATTATATAAAAAATTTCACAATGGTACCTTCCACAATTTCGGTATATGCATATTATTAAACATTTATGACTTATGGGTAGCGGATTTTTTAAATGCATTAACTTAAAGATGCCATAAAGTTTAAAATCCAAAAAGTGATATGTGATGGAGTTGGCCCCTATCTCCGACCATTAAAGATTTTTTTGTGTGGTTATTTTTCTAAATAAGAGGATGGTCCATGATCGTTTACTTTAACATTATGTCTAGCAATACTATAGTGAAATATATAAGATAGAATATAAAGGAATGGATAAAAATAGTAAACTGTAATTTTCTCAAGATAAATGCAAAACTATTCTTTCTTATTATCCTTTAATTCAGAGTGAAACAAAAAGTCAAAGTTTAATAGGGAAAAATAATTCCCCTTACAGTTTTGAATTTGTAAAATTTTTAGCCTTCAAACAAGAAAATTTATTATTTTTTCCGACATTTCTTCCTTTGTCACCCTTATTACCTATAATCATAGATACTAAAAGCATATTCCTTCTTCCTCTCATATTGATAGACATAATCTCATTTTGATGGTCAATTAAACATTTATCATTAAGTTAAAAATTATAGTTATTAATAAAGGTGCAACTGTAATTTTATTTCCATTGAATTCTAATTGAGACAATGATTAAATACAGTCAACAATCTCTCCTCAATATCACCTAGGAGATTTAAACTCACGACCTTGCTTTAATACCACTAATTGTATTAATTTCTATCACTAAACTAAAAGTTATAGCTATTGTCAAGGGTTGAATTTTATTTCCTTAAAACTTTTTAGAATCGCATCTAGCTTGAGAGAGTGCACATATTACAAGTGTCATAGGTTGAAATGTTCAGTTCGTCTAATTTTAAGGGAGATGCTGATCAAATAAAGTCAACATTTAAGGAGACAAGGAAAACTATAAATTACTAACAAGAGAAAATTCTACTCAAGAAAGTTTTTAATACTAATTATAATGAAGACAAAAGCAATTACTCATAATAGTTATTAATTTAATTCAATTTTAAAATTAAACTAAATAATAGTTTTGATAACTAAAAGTCTACATATAAAAAAAAAAATCAATCCCAATAGTGTAATCCAAGTGGTTGGAGTTTGGAAGATTAGGGAGGGTATACTTTGACACCTCCTCAATACTCTGCACCCCTCTTCTCTTCCCTCGCCTAGGTTTAAGGAGCCACTCAAAGACCCTAATATAGAATCCCTTAAACAAGTTTCACTGGGTGAGATTTAGGCATTCACAAAAAAAGAAAAAGAAAAACAATAAATCTTTATTCTTTTCACAGTTTTGCTTGAAGGGTATATGAAAAAAGAATTTAATGAGGGTATGTAAAAGGGATTATTATTATTTAAATAAAAATTTTATTTTTTAAAAAAAATTGCGATAAAAATTAAAGGGAGGTTGTTTAATTTCAATATTAGAGTATACCACAAATTTTAATAAAATTTATAATAATATTTACAAATGACATATCAATGAAGAATCACTCGTGACAAAAATCAAACTCAAAACCAAACCATTGTATTGATTATATCACACTTGTTATCATATAAAACAAGATTATCTGTCACTTTTTCTTTCCCAAATGGACAAATATGGTTAATGGGGGATAATGTTATCATGGAATTGGGAATGCAATATTTTTTGTTGTTAGAATAAAATTGGAGATGGAAGAAGGATCACTCGTGACAAAAATCAAACTCAAAACCAAACCATTGTATTGATTATATCACACTTGTTATCATATAAAACAAGATTTTCTATCACTTTTTCTTTCCCAAATGGACAAATATGGTTAATGGGGGATAATGTTATCATGGAATTGGGAATACAAGATTTTTTTTGTTTTTAGAATAAAAATACCGAAAGTTCACTCACGCGGGCGATCTTTTTACTTAAATTTAAGTCTAGGTGTTTCTCCTTTGCAAAAGATTTGCAATCTCTCCATAAATTTGTCGTTAGGGTTGATTATTGCCATAAATTTCAAATGCGGAGATTCTTCTCTTTTAAACTTTCCTTACGCATGAAAAAGAAATAGGAATGGAAGAGATATATAAAAAGAGTGTATCTAAATAATAAGAAAAATGATGATCTTAATTATATCAATTTTTATGTTATATTACTTTTTATTTTAATTTTTAATAATTATAATTAAGTGAAAAAAAATAAAATTAAAATAATGTAATTAATGATATAAAAAATAATATAAAAAATAACGTAAAAAAATATAATAAAAAAATAAGAGTTAGAATAATAAATCATTGTCAGCCTATCACTAAACAATAAGCAAACAGAAACAGTGTAAAAAAACAAAAGCAAGCGGTGTAGCGCGCAGAAAACACGGAAAAAAAAAAAACAAAGGGGGAAAAAGAAAAAAGAAAAAGAAAAGAAAAATGCTATAAAAGCCAAATCGCAACGATCGCAACCATCTCTCTTTCACTCTCTCATAAGTCATAACCATCATCCCACCCCAGCCACAATATGAATATGGATCCACCAAAGCTGGACCTGAACAAGCTGAAAGCACACAAAGTCCTTGGCAAAGGTGCTATGGGCACCGTATTCCTAGTCCAAGACACCTCCATAAGACACTCTATCCCTATGGCACTCAAAGTGATGGACAAAACTTCCATCCAAACAAAACACGACGCTGACCGACGTGCCCGTTGGGAAATCCAAGTCTTATCCCAATTGTCTCACCCCTTTCTCCCTTCCCTTTTAGGCACCTTCGAGTCCGACCAATTATTAGGCTGGGCTATCCCTTACTGTCCCGGCGGCGACCTCAACGTCCTCCGTTACCATCAAATCGATCACGTTTTCTCCCCCGCCGTCATCCGCTTCTACTTAGCTGAGATCCTCTGCGCTCTACAACATCTCCATACCATGGGCATCGCTTATCGAGACTTAAAGCCGGAAAACATCCTTATTAACCAATTTGGCCACGTCACCCTAACTGACTTCGACCTCTCTCGTAAGCTCACACCAATTGCGAAAACCATTAAAACCATCATTTCATCAACAACCTCCCTCATCGACTCAAAGGCTCCAGAAACTCGCCGTAAACATCGCCGGAACTTCGCTCTCTGGATCCCTCTTGCACCACCATCACTACCAGATACGACACATCATCATCAGAATGGTTTGAAGAAGGCCAAGTCCGCCAGAGTCAGCCCGGTGAGTCGGCGAAAGCCTAGTTTCTCCAACGGCGAACGGTCCAACTCGTTCGTCGGCACGGAGGAGTATGTCTCGCCGGAGGTTGTTCGCGGCGACGGGCACGAGTTCGCTGTGGACTGGTGGGCCCTTGGGGTACTGACGTATGAGATGCTGTATGGTACGACGCCGTTTAAGGGGAAGAATCGGAAGGAAACGTTTCGAAACGTGCTGGTGAAGGAGCCGGAGTTTGTGGGGAAGAAAACGGCGTTGACGGACCTGATTTCGCGGTTGTTGGAAAAGGACCCCACAAAGCGATTGGGTTACGCTCGGGGCGCTAGTGACATCAAAGAGCATGAGTTCTTCAGAGGGGTCAAGTGGGACCTACTAACGGAGGTTCTACGGCCGCCGTTTATTCCGTCAAAAGACGACGGTGCCTTGCCTGAGAAAATGACCGGTGGCACTGTTGGTGTGGACATAAGGGATTACTTTGAGAGTTTGAAATCGCCGCCGTCGTTGCCCCCTTCGCCGTTACCGTCACCGTCTTATGAGTTTCAAGCAGAATTCTGACGCACGTTGGGGGCTTGCACGTGATAGAGTTAGTTATTCTTCTTAAGTAACTCTTTGAATTTTCAGTGTAAATATATAACGGTAGAACGTGAAGAAACAGCGTTAGCGAAATTACTTGGTATAATTTTATTTTTATTTTTGGATGAAATGTACTTGGCATAATATAGTTATTATATATGTAAACTACAAATAGAATTGTACAATATGATGGTTTATACGTGAAAACTTTTTGATGTGTTTCACATGCACTCATCCATGTCCAAATATTGAATTCCTTTTAGTTCTACTACATCAGTACTCATGTTTTCAAATTTCAAATAGTATATGTAATAAGAGTAAAATGTTTTCCTTCCACATTAGGGTGTATATATTGCTTATTGGGTTGCGAGGTTAATCAGTAAAGTTGTATGGTAATTAAGTTTTTAAAACTCAAACAAACTGCTTCATTAACAGTAATAATAATAATAAGCAAGGGTAAAAAAGTATTAGAAATATAGGACAGGAGCTAAAATAGGCATATATATTCTTCTTCTTTAACCAGAATAATAATAATAAAAAGAATATACGTTCCTTTTGTTTTTCTAAAAGAACAGCTCCGAATAAATATACCTTTATAAGCTATAAAACTAATTCATTTTTTTTTTCATTGTACGTATATAACTAAAAATTGGATTGTTGGTTTTTCTACCGCAGAATCAATACATCAGTCGTGTTCAGATTTTACATGATTATTATTGTTTGGACGGAAAGAAAGTGGTCATAAAAATTAAAAGAGTTTCAAATGCGATCTTCAAGGTGCATTGAGTGCGAATTATTAAAAAGTATAGGTGTTGAAAAAAACTTCCCTCTTGTTGGTTTATGTTGTGTGTAAAGTTTATGTCACCATTATCCAGATTTAATATTTGTAATCGCTTTCAGTTTGATTTTTGAGATGCATCGAGGTTGAGGGGTCTCTGATGCACCTTTGGCTTATTAATACATTGTTACAATTGGGAAAGCACTAAAGGCATCTCTCTTTTGAGAAGAAAGTATTAGTAGGACCAATAATTCTAATTCTAACCGGTACCATCTTATTCAAATAAAGATGATCATAATAATAACACTGTTATCCCGTGAAGAGTGGTGATTTGTTGTCAAATAAAGTCTTTATACATAATAATAATGAGCTACTGAAGTTATAATTCTTTAACACGTGCTCAAGTTTGTTCTCTCCACTCCAGAAGCTCATGGTGCAATCCTCATTTGAAGGTTTTTCTGTCTCTGTTGGTTAAGGAGCTTATGGAGAAACAGATGTGGCAACCGGTGCACCATTTTTTTATTTGTAGTTCATTTCTATTCAAATAGAGAGCTAATTATGGAGAAACAGAGGTTGCAAGCGTGGATTGTCTTCTTATATATATTGTTTCCATATTTTGGTAAAAATAATAGAAGGAAAAGTGTTGTTATGATTACAGGACAAATTGTTCCAAAATCACGGTAATATAGATAATTGCACCCCCCCCCCAAACTTTTTATGATCTTATTATATTATTGATTATTGTATAATTAACATATGCGATTTTTCATGAGTGTCATCCTCGGGGGTAAATTGGAACAGCTGCAATAATTAGATATTTCCCGCCGGAAACTAACAGTCAAACAAACATTAAGCAAATAATAATAAAAAATTCATTATAAGTTTACAACGTACAATAGCTTGAAATTTCTACCCCCTTCCCTTGATAATTTTACCTTAGAGAAATTATACCATACTTTTGGAGTAACAATAAACGTATGTTACAGAAAGATTTCTATCATTAATTTAAGTTAATTTTTTTAAAATTTATATTAATATATGTAAAATTAATGGTAAATATTTTCCTAAAATAAATATTTATTGCTATTCCACGAATATATGTAATAATTTCTATTTTACCTTATGGTATGTTGGTATGAGATTAAAACTAGAAGTGAAAGATTTATTTGTCAATTTTATTTATAAATATATTGAAAACTTATAAATAACTTTTTTTATATTTATATTCCCATACCAGATTAACCTTATAAACTAATGAAAAGTTCCCCATACCACACTGTCTCTTGATAAGACACCAGTTTAGATAATTAAGTTAGAGATATTCTTAAATAAATCTAATATATTTAACTTGGGTGCATTAAGTAAAATATTGACACGTTATTAATATATTAGTGAATATAATATTTATTTAATGCGAATTAATAATGTACTAATACTGTATTAATTTAATACACTTAAATTAGATACATTATATTTATTCAAGAATCTGTCGCTAATTGGATTCATAAGACACCAACTTAGTTAAATTGAATATGTGAAAGGAAAAAAAAAATCTTGGGCTTTGATGCAATTTCAGTAATCCTCTAAGCCTTCAAGGGCCAGCCATGTGCTAAGGACGTAAAGTTTAGTAACTTTGACGACGGTACAAGTACAGCTTACCTTTGACGGCAAAGTAAATGTGGTCCACCGTTTGCATTGTAGGCAAAGTTACTCAACGTTCAACAATAATAAGGGTAAATAAATTTTTTTTAAAAAAGTTATTTTTGTATTATTTAATAGCACAACTTCATAAACTTGGGAAAATGATAGATGCATATAAGAGAACATTACAAAACTTTCACGTAAAGAAAAACAAGTGGTTGAGAAAACTTGAATTTTGAAAAAAAAAATTAAATGAATTTATCACCCAATCATTTTTCTTTATTTGAGAGTTGTGTGCGCTAACCTTAGAGATGGTGATTCCTGACAAATGCTATACTATATAGTGTCACTACACTCACTTGTCTATTATGCGGAGAATCTGGTGCTCAGTTGAAGTAAAGGGACTAAAAGAAGGAATGAGTTCCCAACCAGCTAGTAGTAACGTGAACAAGTATTCCTTGTGTCGGCCAATTTTAGGTTAGATAAGGTGTGAAGTTGGTCAGAGAAGAGACCACTTCTGAGGACCTACTGTTTTTTTAAATGAATGTTTTAAAAATCGGACCGAACTAATCAATTGAATTTATTGAATTATGAATTAGTTATATCTTTGATTTAAATATTTTTTTATTTAATTACGATTCAATGATAAATTTGATCGATTAAATCAATTAAATCATAATTCAAAATTTTTACCGATTTAATCTCTGATTTAATTTTTAAAACATTGCTTTAAACTAAATGTATCCTTTTGTCTTTCTACCTCTGCCTGCCTCACTCAAGCTCTAGGTATATTGCACTTTGCAGTTTCCAAACTGCACTTTCATATTCACAAGCATATGGCCCTTCCCCAACACATCTAAGTCTGTGTCAGGATAACAACTAGCAATTCGCGAGTAATAAGTCATGACTCAAGATAGATGCATGCGGTGGCCCTTACTCGCTTTATGGTTTTGTATTGCATTTCCCTCAACAAACAACAAAAGCTACATAACTATGTGTTTCCATCTCCTAGCTAGCTTTGAAAAATCTTCTCTTGTATTGTCTCTGTTCTGACCCATATTTTGGCTCCTTATGTCTTCATTTGTACACTAGTAAAGTGTACTCATATCATTGTATTATTAATATAAGATTACATAATTGGGGTAAGTTGCCGAAAGCTATTGGTATAATTATAACTAGGAAGAATTTAGTCCAAGTTTTATTAGAAGAAAGATTACCTTTAACATTGGATGTGAAAGTGATCGGAAAGCCTATAATGTTGAAAGGAAAAGTGGGCGAGTTCAATGCTGTACCTAGAAACTGTAAGCAATCAGTAATAACCCAATTTATGCTTTTTGCCGTCAATACGGAAAACAAATCAAACTATCATTTTTCCAAATAAAAGTGCCTTCAATGCATTCAACGCACGTCCAGATCCTATCATGCGAGTCATGCTTTTTAGAACGAGTTGTGTGCCCTTTTCTGACCACGAGACATGGCATTACAAGTTAGAACCTTGTCCTTGTAACAATTCGAATGGCATCTTTTTCACCAATGAAGCATCCAACCTAAGTTCACCTTCTAAGGACATTGGTTTGTTGTGCGCCATTTGTTATGAATTTGATAAAAAAGATAAAACCAAGTTAGAAGAAAAAACAAAGGTTAATTACTTGAAAATTTCTTACCATGGCCATACCAGATCAACCATAACAACATCAGTGGCATCTCATTTGGGCCCAAATATATCCTTGCAGTTATTTGGTTCTAAAAGATTTTCTTCACGAGGCCTTTTGGGCCAAAAATATCTGGATTTGGAGTAGAACGGATCCTCTCCCTTCGGTCGCTTAGGAAGGAATTAGCCCAATTATCGTGCAATCCAAGTCTCAAGGCTCTTCAGTTCACATTGCATTGTATTGAACCATTCAATCAATATTAATTTCACGTGCTTTAGGGCCAAATATAATAATAATAAAAATAAAATCCCGTATATTTTCAGTCCCAAGATTAAAATAATAAAATAATGTAAGCAATAAGGTTACAGATACATAAATTGCATATTTATTTTCACGTTTAGATGGCTGCATGTACAATGCATCATGAATTCCTCAAGCTGGAGCTGCGACTCGAGCAACAACCATGAACCATCTCCCTGAATCCCACACGAGATTGAGCGACAATGGAAACGATGAAGCCTAGCACTGGATCGGGATGGAAATCATCATTTCATAGTGTGGTTTTAAATTGCGGTTGTAATTGCGGTCATGGTGATTGTGGGCATTGTGGCTGCTGTAATGCGGATTGTCATCGTTGCGACGTGAATTTTTTTTTACCTTGTACAACATGTTGCGTCCATTGCGATTTGTTGGGACCGCAACATCGTTACATTGCAAAATTTTCTTGTGATTTCCTTTCACACCGCAATTGCAATCTGATGCAGTTGCAGTGGTAGTTGCATTCGCAATATTTCAGTTTCATCAGGTGATGCGGTTCACATTTTAAAACTATGACGATTCCTAACGAGGAAGATCCACCATGAAATTACAACAACTCAGAAGATGCAAATAGATCCACCATCAATGGCAAACGCTTACCCTCCACAGAACAGCGACCCAAATGCCTTCAAACCTTTCAATATTTCCACGCACGTGATGCGCGTCTAGGCAACGTCACCATTGTTCATCTTCTTCTCCCAATAGAGTTGCGTTGTGCAGCCGTGAGAGACCATGTAGGTCTCAATCAAGATAACAGAACTAGCCATCTCCACGCACTGATTTCCACGCGAAATCACTTTAGCAACAAGAACCCATGAAACCCATGGTGGTTCGAGGAAGAAACTGCTATTCCAATGAGTTCGAAGCAGCCCAAAAACTCAATTTGCCATTAATGGTAGTTGGTCAAGCTCCGTAGTGACCTAGAACTTCAAGTCGCCATTAATGGCAGAAGGGACCATTATTTGTAGAAATGGTAGCTGATGGGTTGTGAAAAAAAGGGCACGATAGTGGCTGAGGTCAATAGGTCGTGACTGGAGGAAGATGGCTGTCGGGTTCGACCATCATAGGCGGTGGGTCGTTGTGGTGCGACTTCGGTTTGAGCAACTCCAATTTGAGCCTCGGTTGCTAGAGCTCTACTCTGGTTTGAGCAACTCCACCTCCTGAACAGGTTGTCAGTTAATAAATCCAATTGTTGATGTAGTTTTGACTAAGATTTACAGCTCCAATTGAAGAAGCATTGGTGCTCAAGAAATACTGTAGACGAAACCTATTCATTATTGTGAAAAGAGTTTTATTTCAAAAGAATAATGTCCCACATTGATTGGAAGTAAGACTTTAAAAGAATTTATATATCAATTTGTGATTTGAGTTTTGTAAGAAACAAAATAGGTGGAGGGCTCACGCACATAAAAAATAGACCAAAGGCTCGTGGCTAGTGGAATCCTAGATTTTCCCCCCTTATGCGTGATATCATGAAATTCAATTTTTTTTGTCAAATATTTAATTAATTTTTTGAATTTATCTAAAAATGAATATTTTAAAGAGATTACAAATAATTTGATCTTATCTAAGTTTTGACTCAATCTGCAACGTGCAAAAACAATTTTGATTTAATCTTCCAACATTCCCACTTGTTGTTACTCCAATGTTCACATTGGTTGCTGTAATGTTCACATTGTTACTCTAACGTTCATATTTGTTTTTATAAAAACCGTCCTCCTAATTCAGTTTTGTATACGTTCTCCTTTTTCACCTTTTATGTTGCTCTTACAATTTTTGTAACTTTGACATTGTCAAAAAAAACTACTATACTCTAAATTTTTTATTATTATATCAAAATAATCTTTAAAAATAGTGTTGCGCACGTCTTAAGCTTTAATGTTTAATTCATTGTAAGTCACAAGTTATAACATTCATATAGTATTTTTATTGGGTAATGAGTTAGGTATATGTTTTGCTTGTACTCTACTCTCCGAATTTGGAAAAAAAAAATTAAAATTAAAACCTTCACTTCTCCGGCAACCATTAACATTTATCCAATCTTGTCCGTAATAACACTCAATTTGTCATTGACTCTTTGTGCCATATCTATTTACGCGAACTTGGGAGTTGATATGCTTTGTGTTATCTATCAGTTATTATCACCACCTCTATTAACTTTACAAGAAAATAGTCTTGTATAATTTTGATCTACTCAAATTTGGTGTACTGAACTAAAAAAGTATTGAGACATAATTAATTCTTATTAATGCACTAGATTTAAATCTTAGCAACATATATATAACGCGACTCACCTAATCATGATTCCAATTTATTCTACACTGGTCAAGGTACCCCTAGCATTAGGTATTTCCGTATTTGTTAATGTTGTTGCTTTACATTATTTCAAACACAAGGCGCAGATTTCAATCAACCCACCATATATATAAAGCAAAAACGGAGAGAAAACAAAATAGCAGCTAAATATGTCATTTCGCTCTCGGTTTTCAGTAGAATTTGGTAGTGAATAATGTGATGTGAATGAAAGACGACAAAATATGTCAGGCATGCCTAGTGAGGGATCGGAGGAAAGTGCCAATCTTTGGGGTCACTGTTATGTTTTGCTTTTACTATTGGCATGATTTTTCAGAGATTTGGATTTTTGCATTTTTTTTATGTAGTCAAGTAAAAAAATAAAATACAAATAAATTTATTAATAAAATTCAGTTAAAATTTGTAATTTTTTTATAATTTTATATTTATTTTTTATTTAACTATATATATATATATATATATATATCCAAATTTATTTTTCCCTTATCCTTTACCCATTCTTTGAACTAAGCCAAAAAGTTTATAGTTTATAGCTAGGTGAAGTACCTTAGTGATTGGCAGAAAATTTTGCTGTTTATACGTTTTAATCAATCAAATTATAAATGCCACCAATATCGATCTTGTTCATGAAATTCAATTACAGTCTAGGATATTCATTTAACCGAACCGGGCGCCATGTGTATCTGAAACAAAGGATTAGTGTTGTACGAATAAAACTATATCATCATATAATCATATTATATAATATATAAAAAATATAAGCTTTTTTAGATTGTGATATATATATATATATATATATTATTTTATTAAAGACATTAGTAATAATATGTTTAAAAATTTATCATAAATGAGTAATAAATATATGATCTCAATAATTATTATATAATATCTTATGGCATAATTTAAAAAAATGTATAAATATCGGATGGTCAAGATTAAAAGTTATTTAAAGGTCCATAAAATTAAATTAAATTTATTATTTATACATATAAATATAAAATTTATAATCACATACTTATTATATTGACATATATACTTTTATTTATTAATATCAAATTTATATTAAAAAATTAGTACTCTATCTTTTATGTTATAATTTAAAAAGAATGTATAAATATCTTCTTAAGTCTAAATTAAATTTATTACTTTATTAATTATTTTTAATATATAATTGATCTTAAAATCTCAAAAAAAAATTTTGTCTTTAGATGTATGATATCATCTCTAATATATATATGTATTATCACCCTAAAAATTAATTAATTATATTTTTAAATTAGCATATTTATTCATATATATTTATTTATATTATTTAGAAAACTTCAATATATACATCATACAAAAGTAAAATTTTTGCATTGAAATATAGTAAAATTAATTAAATATAATTTATTATGAGGAAACAAAGAAAAAATTATAGAATCAAAGATTGAAATTATCTAAAACTATATAAACTAATTATTTATTGAGATGATTTACATAACCCGATTATCCTCACACGAGAAAAATCAATAAATGAAAACAAAAAAAAATGATTTTGACTAGGTCTCACTGTAGAGTTCAATAATTAAAACTTAATCAAATTTATCTAAATCATTCAAGATGTTATATCTCTAGGCTAAGTATATTTTTTATTATTTATTTTAATATTTTTTAATTTATCTCATGCATTGTACAAGTACAAAACACTAATAATAATAATAATAATAATAATAATAATAATAATAATAATAATAATAATATAAAGAGAAGATACATGTCTTCATATTCTAACATGTGTCATTTTGACATGAAACAATATGTTTAAAAATTTATTTTGTGATAAATACATAATTCTAATAATTATCATATGACATCCTATGTTGCAATATAAAAAGAAGGTGTACATGTGTCACCAAGTCTAAATTAAATTTATTATCCACACATATAAATATTGAAATCTATAATCAAATATAATTACCTTCACATATATACATTTGTATATTAATTCATATTAAAAAAATTCAAAAAATTATCACCTATCTTTAGTTGACCATATTATTAATTATTTTTATTAGTAATTGATCCTAAAATTTAAAAAAATTCGTAAGTATCGATATCATCTTTACTATATATGTATAATTATCCTAAATTAATTAATTATATTTTCAAATTACTATATTTATTCATATATAATTATTCTATATTATTTAGAAAACTTCAATATATACATCATACAAGAGTAAATATTTTGCATAAAAATATAATAAAATTAATTAAATATAATTTATTATGAGAAAACTAAGAATTTATTAAGTATTTTTTTTAAACTAAGAAAATATAATAATTTTTTTTTGGTATACTCTTAATAATAAGTTGATAAAATATCCAAATGAATAAACACATAAAAAATAATATTGAGAGAAAAAAAATATAGAATTAAAAATTAAAATTATCTAATATTATATAAACTAATTAATTATTAGGAGGTCATATAAAATAAATATTTATTGAAAATCTCAAATTATTTGATCAATTTAAACCCAAATTATGAAACACAAATAATATAGATTAAATTATAGAGTTATTTGAAAAGATGATGATAAGGCGGCGTCTGAAAACTTGAAAGGAACCTTGAGCAGTGTGAAGGAGAAAAACTATTCTTATTCTATAATAGCTTATTCTTGCATCAATTTCGATTGGGTGACTACATGCATTAGGATGATTAAAAATGAGGATCTCTCCCTTGTGTATATATTCACGTCAAAATAGGTTAAATATACTCATCATGATAAGTTTATACACCAAATCTAATTGACAAAATGAGTAGTGTTTAACTATAACAATATTATTACTATTTAAGTTACAATAACATATTCTAATTATTTTGACATCTAATTAATCTTAATTTTTATAAAATATAATGTGATTTATGCTAGTAAATATAAATTTAATAAAGTTAATAAAATTAATCTAAGAGTTTATTCATCCTTCATCCTTGATTGTGGGTTATTTAGTGATTGAAATTGCTCTACCTGATTCCAAGTCCAAACCTTACTTTTCACGACATGATTTTATTCTAAATGTGACTTTCATTAACTGCATTTTTAAGTGTATATACTATATATATATATACCCACTCACCAGTCACCACACCCCCACTGAACTAGTTGAGCACTTAAGCTTCGTCCTCTGAGTGCGTATGTTCCTCACTCAGTTACTTCTCTGTAGTTCAATTGGGAAATTCAAAACCGACTGTTTTCTTTGTTTTCTACTCAGTTCGCTGAAGTTCTTAATTTTTGGGTTATTGCATTCTTGCTCTACTTGAACTCATGTTGTCTGTTGAGTAATGTAATGTTTGATGTTTTTTTGTACCTGTTTTGGCTGAGTTTAAGATTCATTTTTTATTCTGTCTTTCTCAGGAGGATGTTGGCTTTTCTGTTCTCGTTTGTTACCCTTGTGCTGTGGTGTTGTGCCACGGGTAAAGAGTGTACAAACTCTCCTACCCATTCACACACTTTCCATTACCAGTTATTAACATCCAAGAACAAAACTTGGAAGGAAGAGGTGATGTCACATTATCATTTGACTCCAACAGATGATCACGTTTGGGCAGATTTGCTACCAAGGAAGTTGTTGAAAGAGGAAGACCAACATGATTATTGGTCAATGCTGAATAGGAAAATTAAAAACTTGGGTGTGTTGAAGCCACCCAAAGGTTTTCTCAAACAAGTGCCTCTGCATGATGTGAGATTGCATGAAGGTTCAATCCATGCTCAGGCACAGAAGACAAACTTGGAGTATCTGTTGATGTTAGATGTGGACAGGTTGCTTTGGAGCTTCAGGAAGACTGCTGATCTTCCAACTCCTGGAACACCATATGGAGGTTGGGAAGATCCAAGGAATGAGCTCCGGGGTCATTTTGTTGGTTAGTTTATTTCATTGATCATCTTCATTGTATTTTGTAAAGAAAAATTCTACTTGCACATCTTTATGACACAAATCACCTCACATCTTGAGATATCTCTCAGTGCAAAAAACGAGGTGAGATAGTTATAATAAAATGGTAAAAACTATGTAGATATGAGTTTATGTATGTATAAGTGTCTGAGGGTAGAAGTGAGTTGATGTATATATTTATGACACAAATCACCTCACATCTTGGGGGTGTCTTTCATAATCAGAGTGTAGTTGTGCAAAAAATGACATGAAATAGTTATAATAAGATGGTAAAAACTGTACAGATATGAGTTGATGTGTGTATAAGTGTCTAGGAGTACATGTACTCTTTTTAAATTTCCAAATCTAACTTGCCTCTCTTTTTAAGTTCGTTTTTCATACTCAACTCCTCGTGTTTCTTCATAAAGACTTCTTAACTACAAGGGAATAAGAAGGAAGGGCTATCAGAAACCAATGAAAGTGTAGTAACTCACCATAGGACTATTATTGACATTACCATTGGTAGAAAAGGATCAAAAAAAGTACTGACTTTTCATTATTGACTATTATTGACATCACCAAACCAATAAGGTTCTTTTCATTCAAAGATTAAAAAAGGTGTAAAAGTATCTTTTCTTGTAAGTGAATTACCCATGGCCACAACTTTAAGCCTTTGCAACTCACTTTTCATGGTTAATTTAGAATTGCTTGCTTATGACATTTTGAAGGGCATTACTTGAGCGCATCAGCTCTAATGTGGGCCAGCACAGATAATGATAGCTTGAAGAACAAAATGTCAGCTCTTGTTGCCAATCTTTCTGTGTGTCAAGAGAAAATTGGCACTGGATATCTCTCTGCATTTCCGTCTGAGTTTTTTGATCGATTTGAAGCTATTGAGAATGTTTGGGCTCCCTATTATACCATTCACAAGGTACAATCAAAAGTGACTTTGATAATTTGATTGTGCAACTACTTTCGGCCTTAATATTGTGGCATTTCATCTAGTCAACTTTGTGGCAGATCTTGGCTGGCCTTTTGGATCAACATTCTATAGCTGAAAGCACTCAAGCTCTAAAAATGGTGACATGGATGGTTGATTACTTTTACAACCGAGTACAGAATGTTATAGCAAAGTACAGTATAAATAGACACTATCAATCACTGAATGAGGAAACTGGAGGAATGAATGATGTCCTTTACAGACTATACAGCATAACGGTAGGTTAACTAGTCCAAGTGGTTTCTTTAACTCTCTTGTCATTGACTCCTAGACTTATTCGATGCAACAATATGGACAGATTAATCTTTTAATATATGCATATCTTTCATACTTACTCTCTCTGTTTGACTAAGTATTAGCTTATTGTTTTCATTGCACACTGTACCAAGTTATTGCTGTAAACTTCAATCCTGAAATAAACATATCTTGTTTATACTTATCTTATGTAGGGAGATCCAAAGCATCTAGTGTTGGCTCACCTTTTTGACAAGCCATGCTTTTTAGGGTTGCTTGCAGTGAAGGTAGTGATTATATTTATTCATTATGACAACATTGCTACCAAGTTCATTTTGTCTCAAATTTTGTTGTGGCTTTTAGTTTCAGGAGGTTGTAATATTTTATATCATGGTCTTTCAAAATTTTTTTTTTGTGTCTCAATTATAACAATGTTAACTTTCAAGGAGTTAGAACAATTGTAAAAGAAATGCATGTAATATATACTTGCAAGTTTCCATGTAAATCTAATTATTGCCTTATTTCAAGTTTCACTTCTGATGAAAAACAGATCATGTAATGACAATCAATTTTTCCTCTTTTTATGTTCTTCTAAGTGACTGTCATTTATAATATTGTGCTCACCTCTAAATGAAATGAAACAATTAGGTATTTGGATGTTGAACTTTAAGCATTTATATTCTAGTCTGGAAATTGTATATAATTTTATAACAAGGTGTGAGAGTTCTGAAATTCTCTTTTATGTAGGCTAATGATATAGCTGGCTTTCATGCTAATACACATATCCCAGTTGTTGTTGGATCTCAAATGCGGTATGAAGTCACTGGTGATCCACTTTATAAGGTGAATTACTTTATGTATGCTACAGATTAATGGTAGAGAAATTTTTTGTTGTTTTAAATTCCAACACTAGTTCTTGTTTTTTGGTGTGTTAGGAAATTGGAACATTCTTTATGGATCTTGTTAACTCTTCTCACAGCTATGCAACTGGAGGAACATCAGTCAATGAATTCTGGTATGAAGATGTCAGCATTTTTAGTTTCAGTTCTTTTCCAATGCACTTCAATTATCCATTGAATAACTGTATGCTGCAAGAGCATCAAGTCGGAAGTTTTTGTTCCTTCTTGTTAATAATTACTCAGATTTATTTTTAAACTGCTTCACTTCAAATTTTCTGCATAGGAGTGATCCAAAGAGAATAGCAGACACCCTAACAGAAGAGAATGAAGAATCATGCACAACTTATAATATGTTGAAGGTACAGCCAATCATTCATCATTTTATTAGCTCATCAGTCATCATGGAATGCTAGGGGAGTTGAAAATGTGTATATGAAAAGGTTTTGCAAATATTTTCTAGACTGTTGGAAGAGGGAAGACTTATTATCACATGATAATGCATTAGTATATATTTATGGATTTATGTATGTACTAGTGTTTATATGTGAGTGTGCATATGTAATGTAACACTTGATATTCATAGATAAGTCTTAGTTTATTTCTATTAAAGTATTTATGTTGCAATCTAAGCACACACACAAAAAAATTGATTTCTCAGGTTTCGCGCCACCTGTTTAGATGGACCAAAAAGGTTACATATGCAGATTATTATGAGCGTACCTTAACAAATGGTGTACTAAGCATTCAAAGAGGAATAGATCCAGGAGTGATGATATATATGCTTCCACAAGGTCGTGGGGTTTCCAAGGCTAAAACTTTCCATGGTTGGGGAACAAAGTTTGACACTTTCTGGTGCTGCTATGGAACAGGTGCCCATATGTTTTGACCATCATACTATCCAAATTGCATCAAAGTGTCAGACTACACCATATGATTTCTCAACTCCATACTCTTATGTTGTCAATTTCTTTTTCCTGTTCATTAGGAATTGAATCATTCTCAAAGCTGGGGGATTCTATCTATTTTGAAGAGGAAGGGAAAAATCCAACTCTTTATGTCATTCAGTACATATCAAGCTCATTTAATTGGAAATCTGCGCAAATTGTGCTTAATCAGACAGTTGTTCCAGCCGCTTCATGGGATCCTTTCCTACGAGTGTCATTTACATTTTTTCCTGCTAAGGTGCCTGTTACATTGTGTTATGCATCTCATATAACCAAATATTCATTACCTTCTAGAGTAAACAATCCTCATAACGGTTAATCTGAGCTATATTTGGTGTCTTTTGCCCTCAACCCCTTCTCTACTAAGGCTTTCAGTTTTCTAAAATGTTAGGTCCGGTTGTAGCTCTACTGACATATAACTAGTCATGAGAAAGGGAGACAGGTCACCGTTCTGCACTTGGTTTGGTTTGTATATGATTATTACTTTAAGATCAATAAATCATGGTCATCTGAGATATGAAAAAGAAATTGAAGATTTCTCATAATAGTCAGTACTGGAACATCTCTTCCATCTTAATTTTGGTAATGCTGAAGTATGGTGATATAACTAGGATAATGATACAAATGATGATTTCTTTTGCTTGAATTTAGTTTATTAGCATTTTGACCTCCAATCTTTTATTAACAGATCTTGAAAAATGCACATCACAGTATACATATGTAGAACTGCTACATTTAGCGTAAATATTACTTGATGGGTTCATTATATGATAACAGAAATGGATCTCTCAACTTGATGATGGCAATTTAGTTACTTCAAATTTATTTTAAACTTTTAATTGCTAAGTGATAATGGACAGGGTACAATATCTTCTGAACAGGTGATGGATATGTGCTGCTTATAATGTCAATTTTTTTAACCTTCTTGAGAAGAAATCAACAAGCTATTAAGTATAAGATCCTTTACATTTCTCTTCTTAGTCTTCCACAGCCTATCTTACAAATATTTACTTCTGCAGAAAACTAGTACTTCCTCTACACTGAACTTCCGACTACCAACTTGGACGCATATGGATGGTGCCAAGGGTATCTTAAATAATGAGACTTTATCTCTGTCAACTCCAGGTGTGAATCTCTCTTTACTTCCCTGTTATCACTAAAAAGTAGAGATTCTATCATAGTTGTCTAATTATATTTGGTTTTATATATATATATATATATATATATATATATATAGATTTTATATATATATATATATATATATATATATATAGATTTTGTCCTTTTAATTTCTATTCATTTGAGTTTTGGTCCCAATCGTTAAGAAATCAGTTCTTATATTTTCCATTCATTTGGATTTCAGTCTTTATACTCCCTTCGTTTTATTTTTTATTCGTCTTTTAAGATTTTTCTAAAAGAATGAAGTATATCATTAAATAACTTTAAATTAAGTAAAATATAGGTTGACATGATTAAATTACTCTTTCTCAATTCTTTAAGAAATTATAAAGTTAATTAATATGTGTAGGAATGGGGTAAAATTAGAAAAAATTAATACATTTTTAAAACTCTCAAAAGACAGATAACAACAATAACAACAAATTTTTTTTTCACTAAATAAGATTTGTTACATGAATCAAAAGACAGATAAATTAGAATAAAATAATTTTTTTAAAAAGATAAATAAAAAGGAATGAAAGGAGTAATTTTTACTCATTAAAGTATTAGTTCTTATTTTTTTATGAAGAATTGGTCCTTATGATTTTTGCTAATTAAGGTATTAGTCCTTGATAGATTAAAATTTAAATAAATAAAATATAGAAACTAATATCTAAAAAATAAATTATAAGGACTAAAACTTAAATAAGTAAAAATTATATCGAACAAAATCTTTTATATATATAGTGAGTGTGTTAGTGTGTCTATGTATATTATTTTAAAACAAAAAGAAATAAAAATACTAACACTTGAAACTTAGTGGACCTGTAGGAAATTTTGTGTCAATCACACGAAAATGGAGTGGTGGTGACAAGCTGACCCTTCAGTTACCCCTTACCCCCAGAACAGAGGCCATAAAAGGTAGCTTCACAATATATTCCATGTGTGTTAATTACCAGTATTCTTCTGTCACAGTGTATGTTTTCTAATGGAAAAAAATAATTGTTTACATAACTGATATTGCGTTTTGGAATTAAATTCAGATGACCGGTCTGAATATGCTTCTATTCAAGCAATTCTTTATGGTCCGTATCTTCTTGCTGGTCATACCACTGGTGATTGGGACATCAAAACTGGGTCAAATGCATCTATTGCAGATTGGATTACTCCAATTCCAGCCAGCTACAATAGTCAATTATTTTCTTTTTCCCAAGACTTTGCAGACTCAACTTTTGTTTTAACAAACTCAAACCAATCATTTACAATGAAAAAATTGCCTAAATCTGGCACTGATGTGGCTCTTCATGCAACCTTTAGACTTATCCAAAGAAAATCTTCCTCAAAGTTTTCAACAATGACAGATGTTATTGGTAAATCAGTGATGTTAGAGCCATTTGATCATCCTGGAATGCGAGTGATTCACCAAGGAGTAGAACATCCTCTTATCATTGATGGTTCTTCTTATGATGGGCCCTCTTCTGTCTTTGTTGTGGTACCAGGATTGGATGGACGAAATGGAACCATATCTTTAGAATCCAAAAGCCATAATGGTTGCTTTGTGCATAGTGGTATGAGTTCTGGTAGAGGAGTGAAGCTCAGTTGCAAGACTGATTCTGATGCTACTTTTAACCAAGCAACAAGCTTTATTCTGAGGAGAGGATTAAGCAAGTATAATCCCATTAGCTTTGTAGCTAAAGGGGCAAAGAGGAACTTTCTTTTGGAGCCGTTATTCGCCTTTAGAGATGAGCCTTATACTGTTTATTTCAACATTCAAGATTGATAATTTGATACAGGTTTTTAGCCCCCACCCTGTTCTCCACTTGATATAGGGAGTTGAAATAAAACAGTGTAAGTTTAATCTATTAAGGTTCAAGTAATCAATATTCAGTTGTAGACCAAATAGTTGATACACTTCTTCTTGTAGTGTTCTGTGCTCTATTATTGAGGTGGTACTCAATGATCAGTAGAATCTGTAAATAGGAAGTATTAGTTGCAGTAACACAGGACCTTTTTAATTTCTTTTTTAGAGAAAAGAATAGGGGAAGAAGTGGTGATAGAAGGGAATTTTTGTGAATGCAGACTTTGATAGTGATGCTGGCAGCTATAATTGGATCAGTAGAGTAAGACAAGTTAATTACAATCTTTTGGAGGGCAAAACAATAGTTTTTTCCTTCAACAATGTTATATATATATACATACAATACTTACACATTTCACTTCACATTTATATAATTTTTTTCATCTTATTAAAACTGGACTCATATCATTTTTTATACATAGACACTCTAATTCTGCATAAGCAGATGTAAGAAAAATGTGTATGATACTGATATATGAGAAATTCTTACTTAAATTATATCATAATGTAGTTAGATGCATGTTAAACCAATCAATACTTGATATTTTTATGAAAGACCGTAAATTAATTATAAAACACAAGAATTAAATGAAAATATTAAGTTTTAATTTAAAAAGACCCAACTAAACGTTTCGTGATTTAAGTAAGAATCTCTCCTGATATATTACTAACATTTTTCTTCTTATTACCAAAAAGAAATACAATCTCATGAAATACAAATAAGATAAATTCTTAAGTAAAGATTATATATTAGTTACCTTAGATAACATCATGTGGTCATCCTCAAAAATTTTAAAAAAATTATGTGATCATGTCAAAAGTATAAATAAAAAATTTTTTAATTTTATATATATATATATATATATTCGATAATTAATTTAAGTGCTTACCTAAATTTTTCTTATATAAATCAAGAGATAGTGCCTAACCCAATCATTTTAGTTTCGTCTGGTGTCTAAATTGGGCTTTTTGGTGTCTTTAAGGACTTTGTATAATTTCAGATTTAGATGGAATATAGTTAATGTTACAACTAAGGTTATGTTTAGTGATCGTATAATAAGGATCTGATAATATAAATTAATATTATCGAGATTTTATCAGATATTTGATATGTCCACCTGATAGAATAGTCAAATCCAATCAAAATTTTTTATTTCACTCTAATAATATAACATTATCCTCCTTATTACCTCATGATATAAACTGATAAGATTTTCCTCCCACTACTATCCTTTACTTTTAATATTATTAAATTCGTAATTATTTTTTATTACTATTAAATTCGTAATTATTATTATTATTATAATTAAATTCGTAATTATTATTATTATTAAATTCATAATAATAATAATAATTATTATTATTATTATTATTATTATTATTATTATTATTATTATTATTATTATTATTATTATTTCATTAGTGGTTTGACAAACAAAAGGTGATGGTGAAAAATGTTAAGGATAATATAATCATAGTAAATAATTATATATCTTATCAAGTTATTTATACTAAATGTACCAAATACTTGATAGTATAAGAATTTATCAGCTTGTTTATATTATCAGACCTTATCCTATTGTCTTATACTATCATGCTTTATATTATCAGGTGTATCAAACGCTGCCTAAGTGGCTAACATGTTAGTCACATTGTTTAATTATTTTTCGATTCAAACATTATTTAATTTAAATACACTTTAATTATAGTTTAATTATGAATTTAATTTGTTAAATCAATTCGAAGCATGATCTAAAGGTTTCGCTATTTCAATTTTTAAGACATTGGGTTCAGCCCTTGACATGGCTAAAATTTGTTGTTATAACTGCCTGCTAACCATTTCGAGCTTGAGCTTTCCTAAATAAAATAGATGGTTTTCTCTTTTCATGGAAAATAGAAAATTTAAAAGGGAAAAAAAAAAGAGTCATCTCCTTCCCCATTTCCCCCCTAATGCATGCCCTTATGTTTAGAGAGAATCAGAGAATGTTGTTCTGAATCTACCAGCTGATCGAGAAGCCAAAAGAAACGACAGTACAAAAACAATAAAGGTTATAAATTGATTGTAATTAAGAGTGAAAGTGAGTCGAGTTCTATTTTGTAATGTATTAGTCTGAGTCTCATCTGTTACTTATCTAGAATTAGAAATGAGTCGAGTCAGTTCATGAACTTGCTCGCAACTTAATTTTTTAATAATTTAATGAGTTAAAAATTTTGACTCGTTTACAAATAAATTAAATTTAAATTTTTATATATTGGACTCATTAGTTTATGAGACGACTCAATATATAAATATACATACATTTCTTAAGAATAACAATAATTAAATTCAATATATATATTAGCATTTAATTTTATTTTTTATTTGATTAAATTATTTTTTAATTGAATATAGTAAAAAAAACAGATTTTATTAAGTTACAAATTTAAACCTAACTCACTGAAGATAAAATAATCAATAATACAAAGCTCAATATTAGTTCATTAACAGTGGCAGAGAGACAGGTTCGGGAGATTAGGAAGAGTACTAATATTTTTTTCAAATGTTATCTATATCATTTAAATGATAAAATGAAATTTTAATATATAAATCAAGATTTGCTGTAAGATTTTTGAAGTTCATCTTAATTTTTTACCTTAATTAAGAGGAATTTTGGTGTTTATCTTGAGAAATTACATTTTTTAAAGAAATTTATCTATATCGACATATCATATAAATTACAATTAGCATTATATTGTATCATTAATTTATCTAAATAATTATAATTATAACACTTAAAATTTTCAATAAAACTACATTATACAAATTTATATTCTAAATATTAACAAACCTATACTATGAAAGCAAGAACTAGAAACACTAAAAAGATATATATTTCAAGACTCCTCACACACAGGTGACCCCGTCACTACTCTTTAAGATTGAGTTACTTGTGAGTTTAAGGTGAGCTGAGTTTGAGTTTGACTCACTTCTAACCTTTATACTTATCATAGGCTTTATTTTTGGAGTTCAACTTAGCCTTTTTATAAAAATTTGGAAGCTTAACCTGATTCAAAAACATGTTTAAAAGTTTACATTACATGAAGACTTTCATTTAGACCAAAAAACTTAAACTTTCAAATTTTTAAATAAGTATAACCATTAACAAAATTATTATATTTTATATAAAATAAATATATTATATAATTAGTTAATTACATAAGTATTGTAATATATATATATATATATATATAGATTGATTTAATAGATTAAATAATTTTTTAAAAACATTTAATCTTAATCTACATAATTAAAAAATGTGTTTAAAAAATTAAATCTCATTTATTTACTAAATAAGTCAAATTTATATATATATAAAATGAAATAAATCGTAGACTCATGATTAATGATATGACTTGTTCTCACCACTCCTTGCCTCATTGCCAGAGGCTCTTTGAAAGCACTAGCTACCATTTTTTTTTAGGAAAACGTTTGACGTCCAACGAAATATTCCAACTTTTATCCACCGTATGTATATTTGCTGAGTCATCCGTATGCCTCTAACATTTTCCATTTCATTTCCCGCTTCTTATTTGGTTTTTCTTTTTCATTTTACTCTCAATCCCTCTCAATCTGGTCTCCCCATCTCAATCTCGTCTCCATCGTCTCTCTCGTCTCCCTCTCAATCTCGTCCCCCTCGTCTCCCCTTCTCAATCTCGGCTCCCCGTCTCCCTCTCATCTCATTTCTTTATTTCTTTATCGATTTTAAAGACTACAAAATATCTAGGTTCCACTCTCACCAACCGGAAGCAAGACTCTTCATTTCTTCATCAACCTTATTCTACTTTCTCACTCTAGTTAACCACGCCTTCTCAAGGTAAGAGGAGATAAAAGCTCTCTCATTTTCTTCTTATTTCATCTCTTATAACTCATGACTATGGTTTACTTCATCTTTTTATTCTTAAAAATCTTTTCTTTTGTTCTCTGACATTTTCGGAACTTAGGATTTGAAGGAGGCTGTAAGGGGAAGCCTCCATTGTATTTTATTCTTTTTTATTTTTTGATTTTTAGAAGAACCCGAAATGTGGGTTTAAATGGGTGAACTGAGACTACCTAAATGTGTTGTATTGTGGACTATGGATTGTTCTTCTAATCCTTTTTGTTTCGGTGGAGTCCGTAGCTTAAAGCTCTGACTTTTACTGTGATTAGTTATCAAACCTATTCACTAGGGCACTTGTATGATTTATACTTCCTTTCATTTTTTGGTTTACACAAGGCAAAACCTTGAAACTGAGATTGATGCATCTTGGAAATTGTGTAGGGATGGGAGTTTGATTGAGATATGTGAATGAACTTTTTTTCTTTCATTCTGGAAATGCATATTAAAGGACTAACTTTCAATTTGATTTTAAGGCCATGACTGAAAACTATGCTTTGAGATTGTTTTAAAATATAATTAATGGTTGAGTTGTGAGAAAGTTATACAATAAAAATGCAGATGCTTTGACTGTTTTGTTCAAATTTCATTGTATAGAACCTCATAAAGGATGCTTTCCTTTCTTCAGGGACCTTTCATATAATAATTTCTTAGGAGATCTACTAAGGTCATTTGTTTCCTTAGCAAACCTTGTTAGATTGTAAGTTTCTTCTTTCCTATGCCTTTTTTTCCCATAAACTTGATTTATGTTTTATGATATACTCAATGGCAGAACGTTTCTTTTGCTGCCATACAATCCACATTATAATCTTCCAAGATACCCATATGATACCCACTGATTATATTTTCTAATTGTTATAACCCTTTGGTATTGATATTATAAAGTAGTGTTGATTGATTTAATTAGTGCAGTTGCTAATTTGATTTAGTGTTGGTTAATTTGAGTATAACTTCCTCAATGATACTCTTGAATTTGGAATTCTTGGTACTACCGAATCTTGAGTTAATTTCTAGTCTCGGACAACATGATTATGAATGTTCGAATATATGGCTCGAGTTTAGTTTGTTCTTCTCTTGAGGTTTAATAACAAGATGCATGAGATTTATTGTTATTCCACGATTTATGTATCGTTCTATTTGCCGTTATGTTTTATATATTGTTTTGATCAACTTGATAACCCATAAATTATGAAGCACATGCCTTTACTTTGTTATTCTGAGTTTGAAGGTTTCCAACATGTTTTGGTATGTTTGCATATCTTCTGCATTATTTTTTTTTCAATCTTTTGAATGGCTAATACATATTGTTTTTGTGGGTGTTTGATTGCAAATGATAGAGGTTGAGTGCAGTCTGAATGAATCTAAATCTTTGATGTTTTGTGTTTAAGTTCTGCTATGTCTCCAGTTTTTTATTTAAATATGAGGCACAATAATTTTGGTTCAAGTCGATGACAATATGATTTGCTTCTAAATGAATTTGATGGTCTTGTTTGTCCTAGAATTGGGAAGTGGTGAGCAAATTATTATTTTTTTTAATTCAATAATTACATTATGTTAGAATTTTTATTTATTCGTACTATACTGGTGTAGGGAGAAGTCACACAAATGCGACGTGACTTATTATGTGGCTGGGTCTTGCATCCAAAGAATGAGTGCAAAGAAGAAGTTTTGAGAGCTGCAAATGCCATGGAGTTGTTGTCTTGATTTGCAAATTTTATTCTGCACTATTTAGCTTGACCCTATGTACACTTATTGCAATGCCAGGTTGTATAGTTACCCCATTGTTGTTTAACTTGTTTTAGATTATCCACTTGATTTGGAACCCAGTATTTTATATTATCTAGAAAATTGTACATATTAGTCACTTTTTGTATAGATAGCAGTTTTGATGATAATTGGATAGATGCCTTTGAGATTCACCACTTTGTCCATAGTTTTTGATAATATACACCCAATGTGTTCAAAACAACATTACAAGTGTAAACTTCTGCTAGTACTTCATTCCTAATTATACCCCCATTATTGAGAACTAATCCAATGATTAACCAGATAATTGTTCATATTAACCACTTATGCATACGTGTATTAATCACTTAATTTTGAACTCAACAAACCATGAGATTGACCCTTTTTTCCATGGTTTTCTGCAAATCTACCCCAAACATGACAAAAGTAACATTACACTAGTCCACTCCACTAGTGATTAGTGTCTAACCAGGTTTCACCTCGAGTTGAAAATTTGTTTGGATTCACCAGATACTTGTTCATATTAACCACTTATGCGTAGTCATTAACCACTTATTTTTGAACTCCACAAACCATGATATTCACCATTTTTTTCAATGGTTTTCTGCAACTCCACCCCCAACATGGCAAAAACAACATTACACTAGTCCACTCCACTAGTTATTCGTGTCTAACTAGTTTTCAACTTTCGGTTGGAAATTTATTTAGATTAACCAGATACTTGTTCATATTAACCACTTATGCGTAGTGTATTAACCACTTATTTTTAAACTCCACAAACCATAAGATTCACTCTTTTTTCAATGGTTTTACGCAAATCTACCCCCAACATGGCAAAAACAACATTACACTAGTCACTCCACTAGTGATTAGGTGTCTAACTAGTTTTCTACCTTCAGTTGGAAATTTATTTGGATTCACCGATACTTGTTCATATTAACCACTTATGTAGTATATTAACCACTTATTTTTGAACTCCATAAACCATGAGATTCACTCTTTTTTCCAATGGTTTTCTGCAAATCTACCCCCAACACAAAAACAACATTACACTAGTTCACTCCACTAGTGATTCGTGTCTAACCAATTTCCCACCTCCAGTTGAAAATTTGTTTGGATTCACCAGATACTTGTTCATATTAACCACTTATTTTTGAACTCCACAAATCATGAGATTCACGTTTTTTTCCACGATTTTCTGCAACTCTACCCCCAACATGGCATATAGCTTATGAGTAAAATGCTTGTACAATTTGCTTAAAAAAAAAAATTATGCCGCGGCCTAACAAAAGTGAATGCCGCGTGAACAGTTTCTAAGAATTCAAATAAAAATTTTTTTTTAAAATTTTTTTTTCAAAATTTATGCCGCGGCATCACAAAAGTGAATGCCGCGTGAACAGTTCTAAATAATTCTGATTTGATTCCTAAAAAATTTTTCTTCAAAAAAAATTTTTTTTTGACAAAAAAAAATTTTTGACCAAAAAAATTTATGCCGCGGCATCACGAAAGTGAATCTTTGCGTGAAACATTTTAATAATTTGATTTGAATAAAAATTTTTTTATAAAAATAATATTTTTTTCAAAAAAATTTTTTTGGAAAAAGTATAATGTTTTTTAAAAAAAATTTTGGAATAAAAAATTTGATTTGAATAAAAAATTTTATTTTATAAAAAAAAAATTTCAAAAAAAAAGAATTTCGAAAAAATAAATTTTTTGTGAAAAAATAATTTTTTTTGAAAAAAAAATTTTTTTAAAAAATTTTTTTAACATATATTTTTTTGAAAAAAAAACTTTTTAAAAATAAAAGCTTTTATCTTGCATGCATCACGATTGATTATATAAATGTATATCAAATATTTGATTTGAAAATTTTTTTTTTAAATAAAAAAGTTTTGAAAAAAATTTCGATTTTGTTTTTTTTAAAAAAAATTCAAAAAAATTTGGACAAAAATTTTTTTAAAAAAATATTTAAAAAAATCAAAAAAATTTTTTTTTAAAAAAAATTTCTAAAAAAAATTTTTGGAAATTTTTTTTAAACGAAAAAAGCTTTTAATCTTGCAAGATTCACTTTTGTGATCTGCGTGAACAATCTAAATTTTGATTTGAATCAAAAATTTTATTTAAAAAAAAAAGCGTTAAAAAAAATAATTTGAAAAAAATTTTTTTTTGAAAAAACAATTATTTCTTGAAAAAAAATATTTTTTTAAATATTTTTTTAAAAATATGTTTTTTAAAAAAAATTTGTTGAAATTTTTTTTTAAATAGAAAACTTTATCTTGTGGCATCACGATTCGTGATCTTGCGCGTGAACAGCTTTAAAACATTTGATTTGAATAAAATTTTTTTCAAAAAAATTTTGAAATTTTTTTATGGAAAACTTTTATGCACATTCACTTTCGTGATCTTGGCGTGAAAATCTAAAAATTAGATTTGAATCAAAATTTTTTAAAACACGATTTTTTTAAAAAATTTAAACCAAATTTTTTTAAAAAAAACATATGTCATGCAAGATAACGAAAGTGAATCTTGCCAAGCAGTTCTAATTATTCTGAATTCAAAAAATTTTTTTTAAAAAAAAATTTTATTGAAATTTTTTTTTAGAAAAAAAAATTATTGAAAAATTTTTTTTTTTGAAAAAAGAAATAATTATGCCGCGGCATCACGAAAGTGAAAGCCGCATGAGCAGTTCCTACATATGAATTCCTAATAATTCATTTTGGTTTAAAAAAAAAATTTGTTATTTGTTTTCTCATTCCAGTCGTGCCCTCCCAATTAAATAGCCATCTGTTTTGTTTCACTTGTTTCTGGAACCTGTTTTCTCATTCCAGTCGTGCCCTCCCAGATACTTGTTCATATTAACCACTTATGCGTAGTGTATTAACCACTTATTTTCGAACTCTACAAACCATGAGATTCACCTTTTTTTTTCAATGGTTTTCTGCAAATCTACCCCTAATATGACAAAAACAACATTACACTAATTCACTCCACTAGTGATTCGTGTCTAACTAGTTTCTCACCTTCAGTTGGAAATTTGTTTGGATGTACCAGATACTTGTTCATATTAACCACTTATGCGTAGTGTATTAACCACTTATTTTTGAACTCCACAAACCATGAGATTCACCATTTTTTAATGGTTTTCTGCAACTCTACCCCAACATGGCAAAAACAACATTACACTAGTCCACTCCACTCTTGATTCATGTCTAACTAGTTTCCAACCTTCGGTTGAAATTTGTTTGGATGCACTGTGATCTTGTTCATATTAACCACTTATGCGTAGTGTATTAACCACTTATTTTTGAACTCCACAAACCATGAATTCATCATTTTTTCAATGGTTTTCTCGCAAATCTACCCCCAACATGGCAAAAATAATATTACACTAGTTCATTCACTAGTGATTCGTGTCTAACCAGTTTCCCACCTTCATTGGAAATTTGTTTGGATTCACCGATACTTGTTCATATTAACCACTTATGCATAGTGTATTAACCACTTATTTTTGAACTCCACAAACCATGAGATTCACCATTTTTTTCAATGGTTTTCTGCAACTCTACCTCCAACATGGCAAAAACAACATTACACTAGTCCACTCCGCTACTGATTCGTGTCTAACTAGTTTCTAACATTCGGTTGGAAATTTGTTTGGATTCACCAGATACTTGTTCATATTAACCACTTATGCGTTGTGTATTAACCACTTATTTTTGAACTCCACAAACCATAAGATTCACCATTTTTTTCAATGATTTTTCTGTAAATCTACCCCTAACATGGCAAAAACAACATTACACTAGTCCACTCCACTACTGATTCGTGTCTAACTAGTTTCCAACCTTCGATTGGAAATTTGTTTGTATTTACCAGATACTTGTTCATATTAACCACTTATGCGTAGTGTATTAACCACTTATTTTTGAACTCCACAAACTATGAGATTCACCTTTTTTTTCTATGGTTTTCTGCCATTGTACTCTCACTTGGTAAAAACAACATTTCACATGTCCACTCCACTATTAATTGATTTTTAACTAGATTCCCCCCCACTATTTGGATAATCCAAAAATTCAGTTCCCAATGGTAGGGGTAGATTTGATATTTCTTTTAACTTCAATTATTCTTAAAGTTGCAAGTAAAAAATACATAAAAAATACACCTGAATTACAAAAGAGCCATTTAGTACATCACTAATATGGTGGCATTGCAATGATACATTCCTACCATTCACCCTAAGAAAATATATACATCCTCCCCCTCTACGTGTAGTTACATGTATTCTATACACATTACATACGAACCATAAATAACTATAGCACAGAAACAATCCACTTAAAAGGACAAAAAAACTATTTAAGTGAGTTCCTGATGATCCACTAAGATCTATTTTCATGGTTGCCACAAAAATTGTTGTAGACAAAATCGCAGTGTGAACATGAGATTCACCAATTTGCTAATAGGTATTTGTCAGCACACTTTGACCATGTAAATTATCCTATATACCAAAAAAAGGAAATCAACCTGCAAAATAACAGTAGATTAGATTAGTGCTAATTTGAAGCATGTACATGAAGTTATCCGATATAATTTATACAAATTTAGACTTGTACTATGTCACTGATGCCCAGCCTGAGTATCTTCAAATTGGCCTGCATTACCACTAACCAAAAAATTGGTGTATGACATTTGACTATGACAACCCTGGAAAAAAACATATAAAAATGTCAATTTCAATAATTACAATGAACTTGTTCAGCATATGTTGGACATGCATGTGGCCTTTGACTGACATCATGATCAATTCCTTCTAATAATGATAAAAAATCAACTGATGAGTTGTTTGATAGTTGCGAAACCCAATAGCTACCGTCACACATTGGTGCATCAACATTTGCACTCATCTCAATAGCTATGGACTGTTAAACAATAATATACCAAACATCCTTTCATTAAAACATATGACAATTCAAATGTAAGTAGCTTAAAACTTAACAAACATTTCAACAATGATTACATATGACAAACAGTTTTGGTGTATAGACACACCATAGTACAATCATCACGGCATTTTCCACAGATTTGTTCACTTCTATAGATGACTCTATGCGCAACTTCTTTCCATCCATCTGACTCGAGCTTCCAACATTGCACTCCTACATGTTCATAATAAAGTAACTTAATGCACAAATAAAAGGGGACGCTAATCAGTCTAAATAAAACATATATACAACCAAAACATCCCATACAATTATAATTAGCAAAAGCATATATGCATACATCAATTGTCAAAGTTTGACGACGCTGGTGCTTCCTTTTTCTCAAATTAGAAACTACTCGATCAACTTTAGACATTTTTCTATTGCTTGGTGGCCGTCCTTTACGAGGTACATGTAATGGACTACGAATGCCAGTGTTAGCCGTTTCAATGCCCGCAGTTAACTTCCTTTGACAGTCATCACCATTGCATGTTGTTCTAATAGCTTGCTTAGATGCAGCCATCGATTGCATCTTGCTTTTATATTCACATAATCCTCGGTGGAGATCGTCTGTGAGATCCTCAAACTCTGCAGCAACTTCAGCCACCTCATAGAAATGCTTGCATAATTTATCAAACCTTTACATTTGTGGCTTCAACAAGGTCACATCGTAACTGCTCTTTATGTATGCATGTCTCCATCTAATGTTTTTGCTCCATCTACGTAGAATATACTTTGACGGCACTTCTTGAACCATCTCATTACCAAGAACACAAAGTGAATGTCTACACATAATTCCTCTAAACTCAAACAACAAGCAATTGCAACTAATATCGTGATTGTCACGATAAAATACCACCTCAAAAATAGCATTCTTTGCTATCCCTCCAACTACCATATCCGCCCCCACATGGTAAGTACAAACCATTCCCTCCACACACTTAATGGATGCAAAACAGTCCATTCTTCCTCTGAATTCAGCTTGGACCTCAACGAACTTTGCATGGGTATATTCGAATTGAAACTATCTTTCAATAGGTGAGTTTGACCCACACTGAATGGTGGAGTCCATTGACTTGAAATCTGCCTCAAATTCCTTTTCTGCCTTGCTTCTCAGAGCATTATCATACTGCTTCACAAATTGTTGGAGGCTTGTCTTTGAGTTGATATATCCATCAAAGAAAGCATGTATACTCTCACTGCGTTGTGTTGTTGACATCCCTGCCCAAAAATACTTCTTCAAGAAAATTGGCACCCATCTATGCCTCTCCATGTACAAACCACTCAACTAATTGTTATCTTCTAGCTCAAATTCTTTGATGAAGGCAGACCACTTTTCTTCAAAATCTTCCACTGTTAGGGTATCGTAAACAGCTACTTTCATTGCATTCTTTATATTGTTATATTCAATGCAACCTTTCACTTCTCAGAATTTTTTCATTATATGCCATAGGCACCACCTATGTCGAGTAGTTGGAAAGACTATCTCAATAGCATTTTGCATGGCCCTGCACTGGTCCGTGACAATACCATCAGGTGCCTTACCTGACATGCAACGAAGCCATGATTCAAATAGCCACACAAATGACTCCGTGTCTTCAGCTGAAATTAGACCACATCCAAGTAAAACTGATTGGCCGTGATGATTCACACCGACAAAAGCAGCAAATGGCATATCATATTTATTTGTCAAATATGTTGTGTCAAAAGTCACAACATCTCCAAATGACTCATAGGTGGCTCTACTTCTAGCATCAGCCCAAAATACATTTTGCACATGAAAATCATCATCAACGTCAATATCGCAGAAAAAATTACTATTATCCTCTTGCATTCTTGTAAAATAATTCTTCAAAGCCTTCCCATCACCTTCCTTGCCAATTGTACGTCTTTCCTTGTTGACATAATTTCTAGCATCTTGCTCATTAAATGATAAGTTCTCGTAACCTCCCACCTCATAAGCAAGAGACCGAACTGTCTTATGTATTCTCACCCCTACATCATCATTCACTTGGATTGTTCTCTTCACGTGCATGCTAAGATTCTTGTTAACTCTCAACATTCTCGCCTTTGTTGGGCTAAGTTCATGAGAGTGTTCAAGTATAGTATGTCTTGATGAACCATCGTCCATCTCTCATCTTCTTGACTTGTAATTTTTGCTTCACAATTTGTCCGTCTAGTTGGAAGTGTCTTCAAAGTATTTGGTATTGTTGACACATGTTTTTCCTGTCTTGAACAAGCTAGCATAATGTAATTTACCTTACCATCATCTCCTTTTTTGAAGTTCTATTTACAATACCAAACCCCTTTTGGTAAGCATATTTCCTATAAAATTCCTTAACATCATCTTCTGATGCAAACAACATCCCTCGTTTTGGTTCATAACTTTCAAACTCGCCATCCAACGCATCACTTATAATGAAGTCACTTTCACATGCTTCTTCCACATTATCAATAGCCTACTGTATTGAGATTATTTGAACCCTCCATCAACTTCAGTTTGGGTTCTACACACACCTATAAGTTATCAAGTATCTACTGTCATGTTACAAACATATTTTGTATTTCACCAACATCTAGATTTTATTATGAAAGTTAAGAAATGGCAGCGAAAAGTAAACATACAAATGACAATAGATAATGAGGATAGAGACCCATTCGAATGGGTCTATTCTATAAAGGCCACACTTAACCTTTTGTGAGATGAAATAAAGCTTAAAAAGATAGCGTGAAATCATCTAGTTAACAAAATCGCGTATCTGATAGTCATATTAATCTTCTTTCACGTGTGCTCAAATAAGTCTCAATGGCTAAGTGGCAATTTTAAAGTGTATAGAAACAACATTCAAAACATGCCATTACTCTTTCTTTTCTAAAAAGCAGGATATGTTTTACCTCTATATGTAACGCTTGGTAAGAAATTAAGGATGCTAAATGACCAACCATTTCTGCTTATATGAACCAAATTTTATAACTCATCCCAACTGCACTCCACTAGTAGTTCATTTGTAAGTAATTATCCACATTATTGGAAAGTCATTGTTGGATTCACCAGAAATGTGTGAAGATTAACCACTTATTCCAAACATATTAACCAGTTAATTTTAGATTCACCACAAATCACAAACCATGTCAATGGACCAACTATTTCTGCTATATGAACCAGCCCATAACCCATCCCAACTCCATTCCACTAGTAGTTCATTTGTAAGTAATTACCCCTACTGTTAGAAAGTCATTGTTGGATTCACCAGAAACGTGTGAAGATTAACCACTTATTCCAAACATATTAACCAGTTAATTTTAGATTCACCACAAACCACAACCCATGTCAATGGACCAACCATTTCTGCTATATGAATCATTTTAAATCCTCCTAACAGAAACAAAATATACCAAATAAACCAACGAATGAACCAACAAGCATTCTCCTATTTACCCATCTAATCAACACACAGCCAACAAAAATAGATTTCATGGATTTGTACCCAACAAAAAATACAACTCACCAAACAGAGAGCATAATACGTAACATTTCACAGAAATTGCAAGTGTCCATCTCAGAAAACACGAAATATTATGGGGAGAAAAGAAGAGGATACTTACCGAAATTGTAGAAAATCCACAAAACTCGAACCCACGTGTGCGTGTGAAAGTCAGAGTGACAGAAGAGATTGAGTGATGCCTGAAAATGGGAGAAAGAGAATGAGGACACGAGAACAAGAATTACAATACTGTGGGTGGAGTACTGCCTAGTGAGTGAGACAATATGAGAGAAGAGGGAGATGTAATGAGATGAAAGAAAGAAAGAAATGAAAAATAGAGGGAAGAAAGGAGGAAAAACAAAATATAGATAAGCGAGAAAATGAGAGACACAAATATACGTATCGGAAGATACGGTGGATAAAAGTTGGATATATATTTGGTGGACATATAACGCTGCTGTTTTTTTATATATAAAACTTAGTGCAACCTCATTTTTTATTTAATTTTTAATTAAATAATAATATATAAATTTTTTTAATTTAATAATATACACTTAACACCACAATAATTTTTTTTACTTATATATTATTATTTAATTTGAGAATTTGATACAAAGAATATAATAAATTTGAGTTAAGTTTTATTTTTTTTTATCTTCTCATTTGATAGATAAGTTATTAATCTCTTAAAATATAATCAAATATTTAAATAAAAATTTATTAATAATATTATTTTTATACATATAAATTTTAAAATTAAATTCATAACCACATATATTTAAACAAACTAAATCTCTTTCACATTAATCAAAACAATACATAATACTGTTTCAGTCATTTTCTCTCCCACGTGTGCTGTCTGTCATCCCTTACTCTCATCCACTCATTTTGTCCCTTCCTCCGACATAATCATTATTTACTTTTTGTAATATCTCATATATTTATGGTCTGAGAGTGACGAGATTCAGATTTAAATTATCCTTCTCACTTAATATAAGTACTCTGATTAAAATAATAATAATAATCATGAATGACAATTTTGTTGTAAACTTAATACTTTTTTCATTTATTGTTTCTCGTAAAAAATAATAATAACAGAAAGATACGGAAGTAAGGATTTTTATCAATGTATCTTAAGTGATAAAATTATTTATTAAATTACTATCATTTTTAAATTATTTATTAAAATATCATTACTTTGATCACGTTAAAATTTTTTATTATTTTTTTTTCACGTAAGATATGTCAGAAGAGATAGTGCATTCAACTAGAATACGCTAACGCACTGGGATACGCAAATATGTTTGGTGTATTCTACATAGATACACCAACCGTGTTAGCGTATCCAACTAGGATACGTCATACGTGATGACGTATCCACATAAGATGTGTCACGCGTGTTGACGTATCATAGTTGAATGCCACATGAAAAAAAATTAAAAAAAAATTATGTGACATGTATAGGATGATGTATTTATGTAAAAAACGTCGTGTAGGATGGCAGATCCACGCCACGCGACAAAAAAAAAAAATTAAAAAAATGTCACGTTGAGTGTCTTTACAGGACTTAACTTAACCATTTCACGTAGATTTCACACTCCTCCCAAAGCGTATACATTTCATATGTCTACATTTGAAAGTCTGTACTATAACCTTAGAAGACATCAATATTTATAGGTCAGTGTTTCTTGATCCTAAAGTAGTCGATGTGAGACTTTAGTATTAGCAAGACAAAGCAACTAAGTAAGACAACAATGTACTTTTATTCGATGTGCGACTTTAATAAATGAAACAAACATCTTTTATTCAAAATTAACATGGACTTTACTATAATCAAATTCCTCTAATAATTTAGTAATGCATAATTATATAATAGCAAAAGAATTCAGATAAAAAAATAGTAAAGGAATTTTATATTAACAGTGAATAAAAATTAAATTTAATGAATTTTACATTAGTATTTAGAATTTTATATAATTTCAATGTTCTCATATTGTCTACCAGATTATTTTGGACTACGCGTAATATTGGTAGAGCTATAAGAAGATAAAGGTGTTAGAATGGTTTGTAATATTGGTTGGAACCCAACTCAATTTCTTGAGTTAAACTTAATACTCATGGTGTGGTTAAGGGGAATCTAGGAGATGATGGTTATCGAGGTCTTATTTGAAATAAGAATTCCATGGTTGAAAGCATCTATTTTTGGTCTACAGTGTGTGATCCAATCATCTGTTTTTCAGCTCTAGTATTAGCAAATATTTCTGCTGTTATGAGTGATATTGAAATTGGTTGGTATGGTTGAATTTGCTAGCTTCTAAACTTTGCAAATAAGACCTCGATAACGGAATTCTTTCAACCATGGAATTCTTATTTCAAATAAGACCTCGATAACCATCATCTCCTAGATTTCCCTTAACCACACCATGAGTATTAAGTTTAACTCAAGAAATTGAGCTGGGTTCCAACCAATATTACAAACTATTCTAATACCTTTATCTTTGTATAGCTCTACCAATATTATGCGTAGTCCAAAATAATCTGGCAGACAATATGAGGACGCTGAAATTATATAAAATTCTAAATACTAATGTAAAATTCACTAAATTTAATTTTTATTCACTATTAATAAAAAATTGCTTTACTATTTTTTTTATCTGAATTCTTTTACTATTATATAATTATGCATTACTAAATTATTAGAGGAATTTGATTATAGTGAAGTCCATTTTGATTTTGAATAAAAGATGTTTGTTTCATTTACCAAAGTTCTAATTCGAATAAAAGATATTGTTGCCTTACTTAAGCATTACTTTTCTTGCTTAATACCAAAGTCTCACATCAATTACTTTGGATCGTAAGAAATACTTGGCTTATAAATATTAACGTTTTCTAAAGCTATATGGACTTCAAATAAATGCGTGTGAAATGATGCTCTTTCGGAAGCGACTTGCAGAATCACGTGAAATGAGTTAAGTCATGTCTGTAAAGACATTCAACATGACATTTTTTTAAATTTTTTTTGTCCATGTGGCATGGATACGCCATTCTACATTGCGTTTTTTTACATGAATATGTCATTCTACATATGTCACGTAATATTTTTTTATTTTTTTTCTCTACGTGGCATCCAACTAGAATACGTCAACACGCATGATGCATCTCATGTGGATACATCATCACGTGTGGCGTATCCTAGTTAGATACGCCTCCACGTGAGATACGCCAAACATGTTGGAATACACCAAACACGTTATCATATCCTAATTAGATGTGTCATATCCTTTAACATATTTTACGTTGAACAAAAAATAATAAAAAATTTTAACTTTATCAAAATAATAATATTTTAATTAATAATTTAAAAATAATAATAATTTAATAAATAATTTTGTCATTAAAAATACATTAGTCAAAAACCCACGAAAGTAGTCTCCCATTCTTTCTAAAGCAAGTAGTCAACCAGAAAGCGTCGTATCATTTGGGTCCATGTCAGCGACATTACTTTTCTCGTTTCGAGCTTTGATTTCAACAGGGACTATGTAACAACTGGATCGAGGTGTATATTCAACAACAACAACAAAAAAAATCGTTAAATAGACAGTGTATTAAAATTAAGAAAGTTCAAAGGATCACTGTATAAAATTGGAAAAATATTTTTAAACCTTATTTATATAAGTTAAATAGACTAAATCAATTAATAATTAATATATTATTATTTTTAATATAAAATAATCATATAATACAAAAATTTATACAATTATTTATATATTAATTAATTTAATCTATAAAATTATATAAATAAAATATACACAAATATTTTTCATAAAATTGATTGGTCTAAAGAATGATTGGATTGTACACCGAAAAGATCCGCGAGAAAATGATTAAATAACTAAGATGAAAACGAAGAGAAAAGGACTTAGGGCATTTTGGAGCGACATTTCGTTTCAGCAATAATAAATTTTAAGATATGACCAAAAAAAAATTTCACTTTAAAGATGTTTGCGGCTGGTTCAAATTCATGCAAAAATGACGTGTATGGAAGGAACCTTGTACTTTATTTAGCGTAGAGCAATTTATATTATATCATGATCATGATAGCAAACACAAATATATGCAATCAGTTAACTAATAAAACACGTGTCACCCTATTACAAATTACAAAATAATTAAAATAGGGACAGAAATATTTTTACGAGAGCAAGGTTGTTTAATTTATGGGCAGCTAAATAAGCTAACGAACATTAACAAGCTTTGAGTGGCTTCCCACAGAGGCAATCATTGTATGCAAACGACGACGCTTCAAGATGATCAAAAGGTGACCCAACCGGAATCGGGCCACAGAGATGGTTGTGACTCAAATCCAAGTGTCCAATATAAGAAGCAGAGGATATGGATTTCGGGATGGGACCTTTCAAGTTATTATACGACAAATCCAGGACCGTGAAATAAGACCTTATACCGAAAGCGTCCGGTATATTACCCTCCAAGCTGTTTCGGCTCAAGTTCAAGTCACTAATTCCCGAACTGAAAAGACTCACCGGAATGTGTCCCGAAATCTTATTCATATCCAAATTCAGCGTCGCCAGAACCGCCATTTTACCCAGCGATTCCGGGATGGGCCCCGAGATTTGATTGCGAGACAGATCTAGATCCGCAAGACGATAAATACGAGAAATTGAGCCCGGGATGGGCCCACTGATTCCATTCTCACTTAGCAAGGCCCGGCTCAGCATTTGAAGCCGGCCCAAGCTTTGCGGAATGGGCCCAGAGATCCGGTTATTCCGGAGGTCCAAGTGCATTAAACTCGTCAGGTTAGTTAACGACGGTGGAATTTGACCGGAGATAAGGTTGTCGGCGACGTTCAGCACCGTGAGCCGGTGGAGTCTTCCGATGTCGTAGGGGATGGTGCCGGAGATTCGGTTTCCGACAAGATCGATGATTCGGAGGAACGGCAAGGAGGAGATGCAGCGGGGGATCTTGCCGGAGATTCCTTTCCAATCGGCGATGGTGATGCTGGAGAGGCGAGTGAGCTTGCAGATCGCCGGAGAGATTATTCCGGTCATGTAACCGGTGCGGTGGGCTTTTTCGAAGATCGGCTCCTCAGACTCGCCGCGGAGGTTGATGTCGGCGACACGGCTGGTCTCCTGGTCGCAGCTGACGCCGTACCAATTGTGGCAGCAGTCGGCGCCGGTCCATGAGTTGAATATGCCGAGGTATGGCTCGTGGAGAGCCGCCTTGAAGGCCAGTAGCGCCGCCCTGTCTGACGGCGGACACGACCTGACGGTGGAGCTTAGGATCAGTAATAACACTGCTACTATTGTTGCTGATATAAACCTAACGCCACCCATTTTGGTTGTGGTGGAAATTATGAAAATTTGTTAGTTTTATTTGCACTATATGATTTCGTGAAACACAGTCTGTGTGTGGCAGTAGTGTTCACCGTTGTGGATAGGAAGTGAAGTGAAATGAAAATGTGGAGGGTTGCGCAGGGAACCATGTATTTGCATGGGAGTTTGGGACTCTGACAACGTCATTTTATACTGTTAATTGAAGTTTTCTGACGAGTTTGCCCCTTGAATAGTTTGTAACTAGGGAAGTCTTGGACTATCTCGTCAACTCGTTCTTTTTTTTTTTTAATTTAAGTTTAAAGATGTTTTTTAATCTACAAAATTAATAGAGGTGTCAAAATGAGTCAGGTATGATGGATCAACTCGATTAATCTGATAAAATAGATGAGTTGAATTAGTAAAATGTTAGCTCAAATTTTACATGACTCGAATAGGTTGAACCCGAATGGTTGATCAATAATTAGAAGTCAGTCCATTTTTTTTAACACTATATAAGACTAAATGGACTGAGTTAGACTGACAAAATACCAGTCTAAAATTTATGTGATCCGAAAACCAACCCGAATAACCCGACATTAACCCGTTTTTGACATCCCTAACAAAATATCATGCTTTAGTAAAAAAAAAAAACAAAATATCATGCTTTTCCTGTTTAGTTTTTCATTTTCAAAATTTTTTCAAGTTTTTTTTTTCATTTCCATATAATTCATATGTTAATTTGGCGTTTAATATCGCCAGTAAATACATACACGGTCTCGTGTTTACAAGAGGTTGTGTTTTTGTTTATAAAAAACACAAGTCGTATCAAGTGACATGGGAGAGTCATGTCCTTTTCTAAATGACATGGTCCCGTTACATGTTTTTATTTATAAAGTATGTATATGTTATTTTTGAGATGTGTTTGCGTATAAGATATATAAGGATATACGTATGATATATATATATTTTTATGTGTTTTAATATATTTAATTATTTTTTTTTTGGACACGTGTATATATTTAATATATTTTTTCAAGTTTTGTTTTTCATTTCCATATAATTCATATGTTAATTTGGCGTTTAATATCGCCAGTAAATACATACACGGTCTCGTGTTTACAAGAGGTTGTGTTTTTGTTTATAAAAAACACAAGTCGTATCAAGTGACATGGGAGAGTCATGTCCTTTTCTAAATGACATGGTCCCGTTACATGTTTTTATTTATAAAGTATGTATATGTCATTTTTGAGATGTGTTTATGTATCAGATACATAAGAATATACGTATGACGTATGTGTTTTGTGTGTTTTAATATATTTAATTAATTTTTTTTGTTTAGATACGACTCGGACACGTATAAATACATGTAAAACACGATTTAGACACGATTCATTAATATTTTTTTAAAAAAATTAGTTTTCATGGCTAACGTCTAATTAGTAAGTCCATAATCCACATAAGTCCAATCACATGACTGAAATTCCAAATTACTATTTTCACATACTAATATTTTAAGTTTTATCTTTTCACACGCACTATTAGACTTTTAAGTTTTATCTTTTCACATACCACTATATTCATTCGTTCCTTCTACTTCTACTCGTAACGTCGCGTCTTTCTTGTCATCGTCGACTTCTTCACACTACTATTCTCTCTAGTTAATTTTTTTAGATGCACTGCACTTATATATAGTTCTATTAGGAGAAGTTAGTTTAGAAGATTTTTTAGAAAATGTTAAAAGAAATTATGCTCCATATTTGTTGAGAAGGACTTACTAGGTAGCAAATATTGACACATATGACATATATTAAGATATTGTAAATCTTTAAGCTTGTAAAAATGATATAAATAAATTATGAATTTTTTTTCTTAAATTTTGCAATTATATATATACTTCAACCAAATTTTTTAATTTACTTTAATATTAATTTATATATATATATATATCGTGTTTGTATTATATAATTTTTTAAATTTAGTGTGTTTCTATATTTGTGTTTTGTCGTATTCCATGTCTGTGTCATATCTCATTCATGTCTATACTTCATAGATAATGATATGAAGAGGATGTATGGATGTTATGTATACACTTAATAACGATGTTAAATAACGAATTAACATAAGAGCTATATGAGAATGAAAAAATTTTGAAAATGGAAATCACACTATTTTAGCAACTAAAAACATATTTAATTCTTTAATTTATTTGAAGAAATAGGTGGAACAGCTGAACATGGGAGAGTGGATAAGTTTGGGGCACCTGTGTGGGGAGAAGGAAATGGTGTGACAGATACAGAGATTAAGAGTTGAAGGATGCACATGGTGCCGAAAGGTCCAGAACTAAATTATGAAGCTGTCTATCGTGACTGACAGTTATATTAGGATCTTCAACCTAAATATTTCTTATTAATTATATCAAGTTAATTACTGGTTTTTTTTCCAGAATCAGATGTAGCAATCACATAGGCGTCCACATTCTTATTTATTTAACTTGATGACTTGGGTCGCTTTCTTTGTTCTGTATTTGTATTTTTTTTTCCCATTATGGCAAGTTCATTTAATAGAATTTTTTTATTAAGGTGTGGCGAGTTAAAAATGGAAAATTTAAGTGATGCCACATGTAGGTTAGGAAGGGATCTTGGTCTATCTAACAGAGAGGAGAGGAAGGTTCATAAATTTGTGTAGGTTCTTCACTTCTTCCTATATATGTGAATGGAGTTAGGACCATGTCATGCTCAATCGATCGATGAGTATTACTAATAGTACAATGCAAATTGCAAAGTAACCCCACAGTTACCTAAATCTTTGTCTTCCTAACTTATTTTGAACTTGCAGGAAGGAAGTTTAACTCCATAATTAATCACTTGATTTAAACCTAGTTGGCCGTAACATAATTATTTATGGTGGCTCTCAAAATCTGAATGCGTAAACTGAAATGGAGGGTCCTATCTAATTAATCTAATTGTCTTCTGTGGTCACACTCTGAAAACTGACCCACTTGCATATGAAGATCTTGCAGATGGGTCACAGGTGAAGATATAAAAGGCTGGCCGATAAGGACAACACCATCATATCATTTCTTCTTTTTCTCATAATATTATATCGAATAAGCTCTGAGTTTACTTCTAAAATAAATAAATATTCTTAATTTAAAAAATATATAAACATCTAAATTCATTAAATGATGTAAGATTGAATATATTCTTACTTATTTATTTTAAAAACAAAATCACTTGATTAGATGAGTATTTTTCAATTATATCAGTCTTTTTTTCCACACCCAAAAAGAGAAAAAACAAAAATCAAAGCAACAAGAAAGACGACATATTTACTAGTACTCAGTTCTCTTTACATGTGTTTTTTCATGTATGTCATATTTGGAGAACGGAGAGGGGAAATTGTATGTACTTTTTCTATCAATAATTTGAACCAAGAAGCCAATTTGAATGCAATACTGAATAACTTGTCTAAATTATTACTGTGCATGTGTACGTTTTCAATTATTTCATTTCTCTTGTTTTGCATTCAAGCATACCGTGAAGACCAGTAATGTTTCAGAAAACCTTATCCACAAGATTCTATGCTTCCTTATGGGAATGAGGAACAATTGAATTGATTAAAAAATGCTAAATAAACAAGTTTTCTTTGTCTTGTTTGTTTCTGCTAAGATTTCGCACAGGACCTGACAGTTAGGTGGCATACAAACTTTTTTTCCTTCTTTATTTTCACAATAAATAAACAGATTACATAAGATACACAAGCCTCTCAAGTTTGAATTAACTTTGACCAATAATCAATAACCCATGATTCTGCCATTTCTTAAGGTAAAAAGATGATTGCCAACAAGCATGTGTCTACATGTGCAAGATGATCACCCAGAAGATTGGTCATACAATCCAGGGACTCAAACCGTTTGTCCTGGTAAAAAAAATGCCTTTTTTTTCTTTTGGGGGAAATTAGCAAATGATCACAAAGAGACCCAAACATATTTTGCTATTAATCTTGTGGTTTAGTGCTAACAATTTACAGCCATCAAAGTACATATAATTTCTCTCAACATTATTATAGGAATCTTGGTGGAAAAAAAACATTATTTATCAAAACTCAAAAGCAACCAGATATAAAAATTATACATGGGTGAAATCCAACTGATGGGAACCCAAAATCTCTTTTAAATCGTTTAAGCCCCAACATCATTCTCACCTAGGGGTGGAAATAGATCAGATTGTCTGTCAAGAGTCTATAATCTAGCCTGTCTGAGGTCTTACCTATCCTACCTGAGGCTTAGTCTGTTTACTAAACAAGTTAGATAAAATTTTTTTCAAAAGTCAATTTAACTAAAAAGGTTAGGCTTCAAGCCATCTAATTGGCCTTTTAAGTTTGACAAACCTCAAGATATTTGTAATTATATATAATATAACATATATTATTATAATAATGATAAATTATAATTATTAATTTATTATAATATAATATATTTTTTAATTAAATTTTAATAAAAGTCAATAATTAAAACATAAGTTAGTAAGTTAGAATAGAAATAACATATTTATTAATATATTTAATATAATATATTTATTAGAATGAAAATAATAAGTTAACACTCACCTCCTACTTTTATAGATGTTCATTACTTTCTTACTCTAGTCTTTGGTCGATGTGAAACTTGGAGATATATGCATCTAATAATTTTGTAACTTGGTATAGCTCAAAGTCCCACATCGACCAAATACTAGAATAAAAAAGTGGTGAGTATCTATAAACTTAAAAGATGAGTGTTAAGTTATACCAAAGGCTTATTGACCTTAAGCAGACTTGTTGGTCTATTTCAAGGCTTAGGTTTGTTAGCCTATGTAGTTTGTTAGCCTATGTAAAAGCATATTAGCCTATTTAAAAGTAGGTATGTTAGTCTATATAAAGACATATTAACCTATTTAAAAGTATGTCTGTTATTCTATTTAAATGTTTCATTGTAAAATAGACATTTAAATAGGCTTTTAGATCATGTCAAACTTTTAAAAAGGTCATGTCATATTTTTAGAAAGGTCAGGTCAAGCCTTAAATATTAGCCTATTATAGGTTTACGGACTAAGTTCAGGCTTTATAATTGAGATATAGCATTTAAATAAACAGGTCCATTTTCGCCAAATATAAATATTAGCGCATTATATGCTTAAAGACTAAATTTAGGCTTTATAATAAATCATGTAAGTTTTATATCATTTAGCGTAGTCATAGAATTGAACCCATCGAAACGACTTATTTCTATTTCTATCCTCACCCTTACTTCTTTTATCTTTTTTCTTTTTTTTAGAACCGAGGTGATAGTTAAATAAAACTCTTCTCAAAGTAATGACTTTAAGATTCGAACTCCTCACATTACAAATAAAATTCAGAGTGCTTCAATAGAAACTATCATTTCAAGGTTCTCAACTGTAGAAATCCAATACAAGGCTAACGATCACAACCATACCACATCCAACTAATATGTCTGAATCATCTTATTCTGTCTTGAACTCTTGATAATGAAAGAAATTAAAGATAACAACGGACAGCTTCTAAATTTAGATGAATGGATTCATAATGCAGCACATTCAGTGTCAGCCTACAATTACGTTAATTATATTATATATATCTATATATTATTACTCAAGTAATCCAAATTAATATATGGGATTATGCGTATTACACGCGCCAAGCATGATATTCAACGTGGGCCATTACCTGTTTGACCTTCATTTCCAGTGATCTAATTACATGAACTAACCTTCAGTCACGCAATGTTTTGTGCATAATAAAATTTAATTTACATTAATGACAACAATTTGCATGGGCATCCCGACAAGCATCAGATATACGTGGAAGAAATTTAGGTCCTTAAATGAAATTTCAGGGTTTTATAGGCCGACCTTTGCTTAAATTTAGGAGAAAAACTCCTAAAGCCTTCCAAAGTAATAATAATTGTTGCAGATTTTCTGAGAGTTCAAACAACAACATTCAGGATTAGTTTATTTGGTTACTGAAAGTGGTAAGAAACTTCCAAAATGTCTCCTGAAACAAGAAGCGCGATTCGTTTATGATTCTTTTATTTATGACTTTAATATTAAGACTTTGTTCAATGCAGTTCTGTAAGTGCAATACTGATATACCGCCCACTGGAAAAAATTATCATAAAGGAAAATAATTAGCATACACTTCTTTTAAAGATGTGAGTATTATTTACATAATTTTCAATAGATGTGATTAAATAAAAAAAATTGATAAGAAAAAATATGTATAATAAATGATATTAAATAAAATATAAAAAATGATGTATACACTATTTAATGTAAGAATATAAGAGTTGTATCCTAAATTCTTAATTGACCCACTTGGGATAATGGATAATCCATAAAGTGGGGCAAGACCACAAGAGGAAAGGGGCACTTAATTTAGAAACCAAGTATATAGTCATAGATTAACATGAAAAAAAAAAAACACGGCAACATCACGGGAAAAATTGCATTCCTGGTACATGAAATGGCAGGAAAAGGAGGGGAACTGGGGAAGAAGAAAGAAAAAGATAAGGAAAATCAATGTTTAAGGACAAGATTATCCATATCCATTGTACATTAATGAGTGATTATTTCGTGATAATTATTAGACTAAGGAGTAGGAACTCAACAAAGATAGCATACGAACTCAGCAAATTTCAGCTTCAAGTAGTTATGCCGTTGCCAATACCCTACTCGAGAGTCGAGAACTATTGTTAGCCGAAACCTATCATTTCCTTTTCTTTTCCTCTTCGTTTTCTGTAAGTTCAAGAAACTCATTGAGTGTGTTTGGAATGTAATAAAATAGGAAATGATTTGATTTGTAAATTAAATTTAATTAAATTTTGTGTTTATTGATTTTTAAAATCACATAGATTTCATTCCTTTTGTTTTAGAAATTCCATTAATTTTGATAGAATTTGTTAAGATTTGATTTGATTTGAAATGAATGGACTATTTATAACTACCTCTAACCACATCTCATAAGGGTTAAAATGTAAAATAATAAAATCAAATTAAATCAATTCTTATTTTAATAAATTCGATTTATAAATCAATTCAAATCCTATTTTTTTTAAAGTTCCAAGATTTCAAATCAAATCAAATCAATTCTTAAATCATTCATTTATTTTTATTCATTGTGAAATTTCCTTGTTTATTCAAATGGACATGCAAGGATCTCTCTGTAACTTTGGGCTTAAGGTTTTAACCGTGCCCAAGAAAATTTTGAAAAAAGAAAATGATAAGGAAAAGAAAACATGAAAAACGAATTAAGTATATATATATTAGGGAGTTTCAAAAAAGATAGAAGGAAATAGCTCGTAAGTGAATGAAATAAAAAGACAATGAATGAAATAAAATGAAATATGTCATTCCATTAGTTAGATGTTTAAGAAAGAGTGTAATAAAATAAAATTCATAACATTCCCTCCTTAACTCTCCAATTTAAAATAACAAAAATTTAAGACTTCTGAGTAATAAAAAAAATAACAAAAATTTAAAGACTCTTTGCCACAAACCGCTCATTCCTCTAAAATAACTTCCAATCACACTTTTAATAAGTTTAATCATTTCATCCGTCGTTACTCCCTCTCATTCTATCCTTCCAAATATAGCCTACACGTCACGGAGTCAATTTCTATCGTCAACAATACTGTAATAGTGGTGCAAATGCAATTTGATTTTGATTTTTAATAGTGGTTTAAATGGTAACATTGGACTAGGAAGTAAGAACCTCTTACAATTCGAGTGCCTCGAGCTGTCATATCACCATGTCTTGCTACAGTGTGTACCACGATCCACACTTAAAAAGGACGAGTCCCGAAATATACGCATATACCACCATATTACACAAACCTAACACAAGAAAAAACAAAACAAAACCAATAAAAGATGCCTACATCGATGGTAAGCTTACCTTTTCAATATAATGGTACTCGGGTTAGCAGTTAGCAGTTAGCCCAACTATCAACTTCAATTGCCGCCTAGCCACCCTATAGAACAGATACCAATAACCATTAAGTGAACGGTGTAGTGCCTTCCAGAAGTGGCATTTCTTATCTACAGTTCTATACATGGTCTTCAGGTCCTTTAAACAGTAAAGTTTTATTCAGGCATTCAGCTAACGAGGAAGACGATTCTCACGCAAATGAGTTGAAGCTGCAGTATGAAATGGTGTTGACGAAACATTATGGAACAGAGCCGGTACCATACTATGATACTGCATAGGCATGACATTATGTGACCTCAGATCAGTCGGCTCCTATCACAAGCATATACAGACATTAAAAACTTAAAATCATACCACACCCGTGCTTTCACTAATACTTCATGACAATTTATACAATGACCTCATCAAGACTACAGATTTTGTATGTTTGCAAAATATGAGAGCAGATATCAGCGCATATAAAATGCATGTGCAGATATGATTACATACGCAGATGCACCAACCAGTTCCGTCTATACAAGATATGCAAAAGTTATAATCTAGCATATTCCATTATCTAATCGGTCAAAAATCTAAACTCAAAACCTCCTCTTATTTTTTTCCCTTCTGAACCCAAAGTCTCAACATGCATTTGTCATTGTTTATAGCCTGAAACACTCAGATCTAGCACTGACTTATACTACAGGTCAAGATGGAAAAGTGGGTATTTATAACTCCCCAAATAACATAACATACTAGCATAAACAAATGCTCAATCAAACCAACTTCTACTACAGTTATTCACCATCAAATGCTGTATTGCATAATCAATAGCTCTAAAATAATCAAAATCAGTATAATAAGATGCAACAGACTCGCAGGCCTAACACTACTCTCTCCCCATGGCTGTCATGTGTAAGTCTAGCTTAGAAACAGAACACTCTAGCTGCAGTAGAAATGCACGCATCTCTAAGGAGACACCCTTGCCCCTAAATTTGGTTTCGGATAGTGTTTGCTCGTAGCTTCTCTCTGGTAATAACTCATGGTTGTTTCAAGGGGGTGTTGCTGACTTGCTGTATTCGATTTGCAAAGGAATTTACTCCCCTACGACACTTCTAGCATCCTTGTTTCCTTAGTTTTCTTTTGTTTTAATTTTTTCAGTTCTTGAGGTACCTTATCCTGCTCTGTGTACTTCCATTTAAAAAAACCAAAAGGGCAGCTAACAGTTCAATCTCAGAAAACAACTCCTTTTATGAAATTTGATGAATTAGCAGAATTTATTCATGAAAAGTCAAAAACTAAAATAAATTAAAACTAGAGACTTCTTATGGCAATAGTAAAAGTAGGGCATAGCATACCATTTGTTGAAAACCATCTTTCCCACTCACTGCTTCAAGCTGAGGTACCTATAACATAAAGAAAGCAAACTTAGACACAATTTAAAAGAAAATGAATACAAGGAGGTCAATCATTAATCGCCAAACTCACTGACCTTTCCTTTATTTCCTTCACTATTTTCGGCGCTTCCTAGATCCCTACCAGCCATACCAGTCCTCACAGCCTTATTACCTGTACTCATTTTTGGATCAGGGACCTTATTGTTCGATGTAATAATAGATTGATACTCTTCTTCAACATTGCAAACAACATGGGTAGCTGAGGCATCAGGTCTCATATCATTCTCAACAGAGTTGTTCAAATTTGCACATTGCTTTAGAGCTTCACTTATGGCACCTAAAGCAATATAGTAACTTTCTTGTGACAAAGAACCTTCTTCACCCAATATTATGGCTCGTCTACATAAATCATTGAAACGCCGGACCTTGGATTGAACCTCTTCCAATTTTTCACCGATAGGATGCCTGCTCATAGCAGCATTTGTCCATCTTTGCAATATATACTTTGGTGGGATGCTGAAAACACCAGACATTTGTAGAACTACAATAGCATGTCTACAGAGATAACCTTTATATTCAAATGAGCGACATGAACAACATATGTCTGAGTTTGATGTGTTCCATTGCACCATATAGTTTTGATTATTTTCAAAGTCTTTCACAGTATAAGTTGTAGTCACACCATCATTTTCTTTCTTAAGATGGCAAGCAGCTGCACCCAAAACCTCGACCTGGAACTTTCTATAAATTTCATGTGTGTAAACTAATAACATATGTTTTTCAAAAGGGGAAGGAGACTTCAATTCAGGTGTTTCATGCCAAGCATCAAAATTTGCTTTGGCTTCCTCTTCATGCCTATCTTCAAGAATCAATCTGTACTGTTCTATAAATTCTCTCAATGAAGTATCAACATGGACATAGTTGTCAAACAAAGAATTTAAACTTTCTGAGCGTGAACTAGTAGACAAGCCAGCAAAAGAAATATCCCTCATAAAAGTGGGTACCCAACATGTACGATCATCATACAAGGATTGGACCCATTCAACATCTCTAAGGTTAAATCTGTCAACCAACTTCCACCATCTCTTTTCAAATTGCTCCACTGTCCATGATTTATATATACATTTGTTAAATTTTTTCATAAAGCTATCATGCCATGCACTTAAAAATTCAAGCTGTTTTGGTATCTTTTCCAAAACATGCCACAAACAAAAACAATGACGTGTTCCTGGAAGAACAGCAGCAACAGCTGCTTTAATAGCCTCGTTTTGGTCAGTGAGAATCACTTGTGGAGCTCGTTCCCCCATTGCTATTAACCACGTTTGCAGTAACCAGGCAAAAGTATATATGGTCTCATCAGCAATCAATGCATAACCAAGTAATGTTGGTTGGATATGATGGTTTACTCCAATGAAAAGTACCAATGGTATTTTGTACTTGCTTGTAAAATATGTTGTGTCAAAAGAAACAACATCAGCAAAGTAAGCAAAATCTTCCAAGCCTTTAGCATCAACCCAAAACACATTTCTCACTCGATGTTCTTCATTCAAATCAACTGCATAGAAGAATTTTGGATTCTCTTCCTGCATGTGCATGAAGAGTTCAAGAAGCAATTGGGCATGCCCTGCTTCTAAAGCCAAACTTCGTCCTTTATCATGTTGATGTTTCATAAAGTTCTCTAAACAATCAACATTTTGATATGCACTAAATAATTTAGAAACTGCAGTTGAGTTCTTCCGCCTTCGCATCCGAACATCATTACTTAGTTGATCAGAACTCCTGTGACTCCGAAAAAAATGAGCTTGAGCAGGTAAAAGCTCATGATTATGCTCCTTCACAAAGCTATGGACATACCACTTACCATCTTGTCTTCTCTTCACATGCATGCTTGCTTTACAGCCAATTTTTGGAGAAGGGCGTGGATTAATTGCATCATCAGATTGCTGCTTATTACCATATCTTATACATGAAAATTTGGCATCAATAAATTCCTTTGACGCCCTAGACCGACGACTGCTCAACTTGGCAGTACCAAACCCTGCAGACTTGGCATATTCTTTGTAAAACACATATGCAGCTTCATGAGATTCAAATTCCATATCAGAACGAGGCTCCAAAATTGTGCTACCCAAGAGAACAGAAGAATCCATAATTATTGCAGCAACATTCAGATCCACTTCACTTCCAAAATATTTGTTTCATATGTCCAAAAGTACCACCCAAACGAAAGATATAAAGGTTTGTTTCAATAATCCTGTAACAATGGTACCTAAATCGAGGAACAAAGCTTCATTAAGAAATTACACCAGAAGTTAAAAATTGATCTTTCAAATATAATTATACAATTTTTTGTAAAGAAAACAACGGCTCAAGATTTCAAGAAAACAGTCAAAACAAAGCATTTCCGCACTACCATTTAACTGTATTTATCTATAATTCTCTTTACTAGTCTACTTTAGCGGAATCTGCCTTTATGATGAATAAGACTCAACCAGATGAACAATAAAAGCTAAAGAGATTTGAATACGAGGTGAACAAAAGAAACTTACTTAGATTAGGACAGGAATACAATTCAACAAAGACAGTATTCGACAAATCATCAACATGAAAACAGGTACTGTTTAAAGGATTATAATATCCAAGTGAGGATTCTAGACTAACAGGCACAGTCAATAAGCAATGCACCATTACGAAAGACATTAGTGATACTGATACCATGTGCATAACAGTGTTCAGACAATAACCCCCAACAAACCTAGGCTGCTCAGGTTGGCCACAACACCACACTCCTATAGACAGGTTCTATACTTGGGGTCAGCTGGGACAACCTCAAAATTCTCATCAGGAGCAAATTTTTCTAACACGTTGAACCAGACAGGATTCATATACTTCTACATGTTCCTTATTTTAAATGAGTGGAATAGCTGTCATGCAATTCACATTACATTCATGAATAAGTAGCTTTCTGCATTGTAAGTGTTAAAAATAAGATTGAAAATATTGTTGTTCTAAATCAGTACAAATTAATGTGTATTCAACAAATTCTATCGATTTGAACATGCACCATTTCCTAGTCTAGAGCATTTTTTTTTTTAAAAAAAAAAATTCCCTCTCTGGATCATTGTTTTAAAAACCAGACTGAACCGGCGAATTGAACTGGTTGGACCATGAACTGGCCATGTCTCCTATTCAAATAATATCCGGTTCAACCACGATTCAATTAAGGTTCAACCACAAATTTAGATGGTTGAACCAATCAATCCATGACTTGAAGGTCTCGCCGGTTCAATTTCCGATTTGGTTTTTAAAAGATTGCTCCGGATATATTATTAGCCAGCAGATAGGAAACCACAAAAAAAAAAACATAGCTTAAGCAGAACTAAAATTAAAATAATTTATCATCTTAAAAAATTGAAGCGGTGTAATGGGGATGCAACAAGAGCATGTTGCGGTTCTGTTACAGTGAAATACAAAATCCCAGAACTTTGAAATCTAATACAGAACACAGATAAGAAGAATTTAAAAAAACAAAAAACAAACATTAAGTCAAATTTAGAGGAAGCAGAGGTGACCTCACTCCTGGTTGAACCACTTTTCCTTTCAACTCTGCCTCTGATGTGAGAAACTTGTTGCCCTTGCCCAATACGCTCGGATCAAAGCCCAAACCAAATATTTGAGTAAGCTCTTCTTTTCTTTTCTTTTCAATCTGGCTTTGGAAAGAAAATTAGGGTTTATCTGTCGATGATTATACTCTACACTACAGATACAGAAAGAGGATAGAAAGACAATAAAGAGAAAATTGTGCGAAAATGATGTATATTATTAATTATTAATGAACCTCAACTACTAATTTAAAGATAATTTTGTATTTAAAATTTTAAATAATGGTATTTTAAGCAAGGAACGTTTCTATCATACAAGCTATGAATATACTATATGCTATATAGTATATATAAATAATAATAAGTTATAACAAAAATTATATATTTACTTATATATTTAATATAATATAATACTCGTACATTTCCAAATTAAAAAACAAAATACTCGAACATTTACTTAACCTACAAATAAATATAAAAAAAATAAAAAACTTCCCAGTAAAAAAAAAAAACTACAAATAAAAAAACGTAATTTACACATAATTTTAAAAACTAAACCATTGTTTTACATAAGTAGTATTCATAAAAATAATATAGAATATGGGTTAGTCTAATATGGTTCATGTAAGGATTCAAGCGTCAATTCGCATTCATTAAAATTCCAAAACTGCACATACATAACTGGTTACACAATAAATAAATTAAAAAACTGATAATTACGGTTAAAACATAGTGCAACGCTACACCAAAAGACATTATGGTGCAAATTGGAATCCTCTATAGAATATGCAACACAAAAAGTTAATGAAAGAAAAACAGCAACGACTTGAGTATAGACCAACAAAAGTATATTTTTTCTTTTTTTACAGATTATATTTCTAATTTATTCACCAAAAAACAATGCATACTAGTAATTTCAATTAGCTAACCTATCGGAGGATGGGATATTGATATTGGGATATGCTCCAAAAAAATACTTTTCTATGCGTGATTAGAATGGGTTTGGGCCTAAAAATTCTTTGATATGATATTTTTATTTTTTTATTTTTATAAAAGATATGATATTTTTATTGTTATGAAATTAACTCTTCAAATTATTTCTTAAGCAAAATCTTAAAAATAAGAAATAAAGTGAAAATATATAAATAAAAATATTTTTGTACTAAAAAAAATAAAAACATATCAATTAAAAATAAAGAAACAACCAAACATTTGAAGTTATAAAAAATGGACATAGCACCTTTTATTTTTCTGGACCTTCATTTTCCTTTTTTATCTTTCCTGCTTTTTCTTCAACTTCATTTATTGGGCTTTTTTTACTGATTACCATTGAAAAAAAGGGCCAAAATTCTACAACGGAATTAGACATATTCCAACTTACTTGATATCTGCACGTACTACATGGATAATAGATAGGGGCCTCATGGACCAAAACACAATATGGCCCTTATGATTCTCGGCAAATTTCGTAGCTTAGCTTAACCAACCGTAGTGTGTATACTGGACCAACAAAAAATATATATACTGATAAATGCAAAATTCCGTTTTTGTTTTTGTTTTTTCTTTTTGAAGAAATTCTAATTGCATTCAACTGAAGAGCCAAAATCCGAAGTTAATAAAATAAAACCGGGTGAATGATTGTGTAGAAAATGACAAATTTTTAGGAGCTTCCAAAGCAAGAAAAATCTCTTACACTGCGTTATTAAATATTTGCTTCATCAATTTTGTGGGAGCACCTAAAAATCTTATCTTCGAAACAACTTATTCTTCGAGAAATTATGTTAAGGACAAATTAGAAGAGTTTGTTAGACGTTCTTAACATCACCCTTGAGATAAACTTTTGCAACCTCAATTCCCACGCAAAAAGAAACCACTCCTTTGCTACCAAAAGCTTATTACCACGCTATGGTCTGTCCATCTTCCAAGTTTGTAAGCTTTTGCAGTTCACGATCCCGAATAATGATGCCTATGCTCATGAACTTTCGTTTGACAATCACAACAACATCCACCTTGTTCTGAATCCACTATAAAAATTAAAAAATAAAAGAAAAAATTAAAATTTTTAAATTAAAAGGTTATACCATTCATTTGTTGATGGGAACTACAAAGTTAATAGGATCCACATTGAAGAAGAAAAATTCTTCTGAGGACAAACGAATTTCTCTTTAAGACCCTCAAAGATTTACCTGAACTTCATGTTACTTCTATGTGCAAAAATATCATAGCTCTTATCCAAATTGAATGTTATAAAAATCGAACTGAACCAGGTTATGTCTTCAATTTGAACATTATTTAATTTAATTATAGTTCAATTATGATTTAGTTACAAATTTATTTGATTAAATCAATCAAATCATAAGTCGAAAGTCTTATTAGTTTAATCTCTGATTGAATCTTTAAAACATTGCCAAAATTTGTAGAAAAAAAAAAGAAATCTGATTAAAATATAAAATAGGTGAATAGATATTAGCAAAATTAAAGTGCAAAATTGCAAATATATATATATATATATATATATATAAAAGGATAATCAATTAGTGTAAGTTTTTTTTATATTTATTTTTAAATGTTAGATATATTTTTATCCCAATTTTCACATTTAATGAAATAATTTCATTAAATGTTAAAAATGGATGTAAAAAAAAAAAGACTTTTAGTGATATAAGCATATATATATATATATATATATATATATATATATATATATATATATATATATTATTCATAATTGTTATCTTTAATAAAATAATCTCAAGTATTAAATGAAAGTAAAACTAATAGTTAAAAATAGATGTAAGAAAAAAAATACTTATATTAATATTAATTGATCCCCTCGTATATATATATATTATTGGGGACTTGGAGAGCATATATTCCCGCGTAATTTGTCCATAGCGATAATTGAAGAGTGAAAGAGCACCATCAGCGCAATCTCTATTTCATCTTCGTGCCCTCCGCGTCATCTCTCCAACATCGTCGGAACCTTCATCCATCCAATGTGCTTTCTAAGATTCCACACTCCACTTACAGTTCGTCTCCTTCTAGCTGCTGTTCCGTGTTTGTCAATTTGACGAGTTTCATTTTCAACTTTCTTAACAAAAGAAAAGTTTGCTATATATTCGGCTATTCAAGCCAAGGTACCATATAGTAAACACATAACATAATGTAGCGGGTTTTTATCTTATTCCAAGCTGCCAATTAAATTAAACTTAGATGATATCGTATATAAAGGTTTACTTTTTATCTCATCAGCCTTTTGCTTTTTATCTTTTTTCAAGCCTTACAATGCCACCGAGGTTGTGCACATAAGAGAAGGGCTGGGGCATGTCTATAGATATGATAAATAATGATAATTGCATATCATTTAAGTTAAATTATTAACGTACTTCTGTATATATAGTAGTAGATTTTGTTTTGCGGGTGATTGACCACTACAAAAATATAGGTAAATTAAAATATGCCATCTTTCACAAATATAATGATGTAATTGTGATATATAAGTGCATACATTTTTCTTAAGTAGATAACCTCACGTCTCATCGACAGTATGGTAAGGTGGGAAACACTCTTTTTTAACCCAAAAATAAATAAAAAGCAGACAAAGGTGAGCAAACTTGGGAAATGATTAATGTACAGAAATTATATACACAAATAATACACAGAACAAAGTTGAGCTGTCATGAATGAAACAAAAAGAAAAAAAAGAGAATCAAAAGAAAAATAAAGGGATATGATGAAGGTACGTGATGTTTCTATGTTTAAAGAACTTGTATAAGTCACACAACTCAGCAAACTTATATCCAAGTAGAACCTATTTTAAGTTAAAAGCAATAAAGCAATCGCGTGGTGATTGGCAACAGAGTTACAGAAGTACAACAAAGCTACCTCTCAGGCTCTCATCATCATAAGCCTTAGCTTAGCAACAGAAGAAAGTTGGGAGAAATAATTAAACGTGGGTTTGATATACCCTTAAAAAAAAAGGAGTTTAACTTGCCAGATATAACACCTCAACTTTGGTATTTGCTAAATATTTATCTATTTTATATCCTCTCTCAATATAACATGTCCTAGAGTTGTCTAAAACAAACAGAAGGTGAACGGGGAGTATCTTGAATTTCCAAAACGTCATCATAAATTTACACCGACCCAACCTACTAAAAGCTACAAATTAAACACTAACCAATCCTTGTTAGCATACCGCTTAACCACTTACATCGTTGAAGTCAATATGAGTAGGTTTAAGGATCATTTTTCTTTAAACTGATGGTTTTCCTTTCTCTAAAAAAATCAGTTTCATAAACTATTATACTCACTTATTTATTCACAGAAATCTTGTAAATAGTATCGAATAATTTGCATTAATTATTATTTTGACACACTATTAAAAGATTTAATCACCCCAATAAGTAGTTGATTTAGCAATTGACGAGAATGTGATGTGTGATTACGTATATAATTACATATTTAAATCTCAATTACACTTATTATTTGAAGCTAAATTGTAAATAATATCTTTATGAATTTCATAATTCTAATGTAGATAACTTATCTTTTACTTGACCGAAGAAGTAAGTTAGTCAAAATACACTTAGACGCAATTAATTACAATTTGTTAAATTAACTCCTCTAAAGTGATGAGTTCATTTTAGAACAAAAAGTGATGAATTATAACTGTTAACGAGGATATTAACAATTGAAACTATGATTAAATACATGCACATGCAATTACCCCAAAAAAAAATACATGCACATGTATATCAAACTATAAGGTTGTTAAAATCTAATTTCTTGATTTTCTCATTAATAATTGTGACACATCACTTTTCGCTTTGAAGTTAAACCTTCACTTTAGAAGAGTCAAATAATAATAATAATAAAAAATTGCCCTATCAATTTATATACCAAACAATTAATTATATACCAAACAAATAATTATAAAAGGAGATGATATAACACAAGCAATGAAAAGAAAAACTTCGTATCATATGATGAATTGAACATTTGGCCTTTTTTTATTGTAATTAAGTAGTGTTTGGATTGGTTTGTGCGTATAATAATTAATTTATTTTTTTAATCCAATTAAAAGTAAGTCATTCAAACTAAAATTATAAAATTTACAAATATATTATTTATGACCTAATAAAATTTAAACGTATGACTATATGTTCATCTATATATATTATATACTCATCAAGTACTAAATCTACTCCTTGGCGTTAAATATCTGGTGATTTGATTCCCCATTTTTCTTTTTGCATGTTTTATATCATTTTGCTTGACGTGGTAGAGATTCCATTGATTTCTTAAACATTCACACAAATTAATTAGGCCCAAAATTTCCCATGTCAATAAGATGTCTCTGTCTAGTAAATGATTACCACAATGAGTGGGACGACGGACAATTCTAAGAATTGAGTTGAGGAACGTGTTAGGTTTTGGCATCATAAATGTAAACGTTGACAACATTTGCCATGGGGTCGAGATAGTACTAAAGTCATAAAATTAGGATCCGTATCCTATAAGTAGTATCTAAATAATTATTAAATTCACAGAAAAAATAATAATAATAACAATTAACTCAGCAATAGTAAAAAACAAATAAAGCTAAATAATTCAACGACGTAAGTATTAGGATTTCGCCTAGCCGACGAAGACTTCCCTGTCTCGGGTTCTTCAGTTTTATTTTCTTTTTTTCTTTTTCTTTTTTGATTTCTTCTTTGAAGACTTCCTGCAGTAGGGTAGGATTCTACTTTTATTAAAGGGCGGATGCTTTTATACATATTAGTAAATTATGGTATATCCATATATCCATAAAAATACCTGTAATTAGAGGTAATTTTACTTGTACAATCCGTTTTATGTTATTTTAAAACTAACTCAACAAGCAATAAGTATTTTTTTTTTTATAAATTTCTCCTTTTGAATAATTAATTTGTTTTCTATCCTCCATCTCTTATCTCTTATCTCTCATCTCTGAATAATTATAGTGTTTCTCATTTTTTACATTTTAATCCTCATGACAAAAAAATCCAAGCTGATATTTTTGCAGTGCTTGCATCTTTCGTTCATCAACATCAACGACAATTTATAAAATACATATACGAACATAGAGACATGACATGATATTAATAAGAATACAAAAACACACTAAATTTAAAAAATTGTACAAACCAAAAAATTTCAATTAAGAATACTACATATATACTTACTCACGTAAATATTATAAAATCTTTGAAGGGAGGGTAAATTTTATCTATTTAAGATAACTTATTTAAACAATTTCATATAATAATTAAAGAAATAAAATTTTATTTGGAGATGCAGTTGCGCCCCTTAATGTAAGGGTAGGTCCGTCCTTTACCCAGACTATAGTCGTTGGAGAAATTAAAACAAAAAACCTAGGAACTGCGTATGTTACCGTAAGAAATAATGGCAAAAAAAACGACGAAATTAAAATAATAAAAAAATGCACGGATGAGGTGGGACTCAAAAATTAAGTTATGCATGGGGTAGTCCTATCCCCACTGATTTAGTCATGTCCTATCCTTAATTTTTTATTATATATCTATACTATTGTATGAAAGAGATTTTCTACTTTTGTTTTTATTTTTTATTTTAAATAATCATATAATATATAAAAATAATGTATATATCTTTAAATCATAATATGTGTCACTTTATAGTACATATATAAAATGTTATGATGTGATAAATATATATTCTTAATAACTATAATGTATCATCTTATATTGTAGTTTAAAAAAATGTGTACATATATCTCTAAATATTAAAAATCTTGTCATATAAATAAATAAAAATGCTTCATAATTAGATATAAAATAATAAAATTTAAAATAATACAATCATCTAAGAAGAAAATTAATTTCTTTTTACACAAACAGGTAAATAAAAAAATTAAAAACTCAAAAACTCAAACTCACGTAAAGGAGTAGAATGATTTGTTAAAAAAAAAAAGAATTGGGAAGAGGGCTGTAAAAATTGATCTGTTTGCAATTAAAAAAAATTTTATGTGAGTCTTATTTGTCTACAATAAAAAACTCTTATATCTTTGAAAAGAGAGGTGCAAAAAATGATTCGACTGGTAACTAACATATATGTGAATGATTCTACCATTGGTTAGAAGACAAGAAGTAAAGATCCATGTATTTAACCTGCGTGAAAAAATTATCATTTGTTCTTGGTACTTTTCTTCTTCTTTAAAGCAACCAAGCACTAAAACCATAGTTGGTAATTTCTTCTTCTTCTAAATTCCTATGATTTCACGAAATAATGGAGAAGAATGATGCAGAAAAGGATGAGAAAAAAATGGGAAAGATGGGAAACATGTTGACAAGTGGTAGAGTTTTTATTTGCTATAAATTTGGCTAAGGAGAAAAATGTGGAAGAGACTATGGATTTGAAAAAAAAAATGGTTTTGCTGCTACAATCCACGAGCACAATATTGAAGAAAGTAATGTTTTTAATTTTTTTTATTATTAATTTTGATGTTAATAAGGTTTCATTTTCTTTATTACTAGAGTTTTTCATTTTCAATTATCCAAGCCAAAACATATGCTTCATAGTATGATTCAAATAATTAAATTTGATTTCTTTCTATTTCAAATATGAAAATAATGTATTAATTGATACCTTTTTATGATTTATGCTATAATTGATACCTATGCTTACTGGTATAAATTCAAATAAATTTGATTTCAAATATATGGAAAGTTATTATATGATTGTTAGTATAATGATCAAATACCTAATTATGTCTATTATTTTATTTTCAATTCTGACAATCAAATTTGTATTTCATATACTTTCTTATTAATTTAGTTTGTTCAATAATCTTTTTCTTATAATGTCTATATTCATACTTCTATCATCTATAGTCTCTCTAACAAAATCAATCAATTCAATAATAGTTGATTAAATATTAATCATTATCATTATATTTTAAAACTAAACTTATAAATATATTTTTCATGATGAATTATTACAAATATTTTATTTAATAATTTTTTTATTTTAATTATGTTTATTTTTATCATTTAATTGTTAATTGTATGGTGCAAAATTTAATAATAATAATAATAATATTATTATTATTATTATTATAAAATAAAATAATAAAATTATAAATATATCTTATAACTCATTCAATGTTATAATGATAAATATAAAAAAAAATTGTAAATATAAATTATTACTTATTTAAAGATTTAAACATAAATAAAAATTATAAATTATGAATGCGTTTTACTCTTCAATTAAAATTATCTTAAACACTTTTTAAATTTTCACTTTATAATTATAATAAACTTCAAACACTTTTTATTATTATTTATTTGTTTATCTTAAAAAAAAATGCATATTAACAAGCACATAATACCGTTTAATACATTAATTATGATAAAGTGTCTTTGGACTTTGTCTTATAATCTTTTTTTAAATTGGTCAAAGTAACTTTTTTTTGTTAAATACTTGAGTCTTAATTATTTTAAAGTTTTTACTTCTCATTATATTATAGCTTCTTAACAAATTGAAGCTCAAAATAATAAAATAAAAACCAAACATTGACTATAAAAAAGTTTTTTTTTTGGGGTGTTGCTATTCACCGCTAAAGCGCATATGCGCTCCATCCTCTCCACCGTTCAGATGAAAAATAATTTGCATTATCTTGTGTTTAGATTTTTTTTATTAATAAAATTGAATGGAATATGTAGGGATGAACCGAAAAAAAAAATGAAGGAATGAAATATAGTTATCATTATCTTTATTTGGAAGTTTTATTAATGGAATTGAACTTCATTACTCATGTGTTCTCTCATTCTACTTTAATTTTGAGGGGAACAAAAATTGAACATTTGAAGGGAAGATAAGAAAAATAGTTTTCTATGTGTTTCGTTCTGTTTCTATATACTTTAAAATTCTCAAACAAAAAAAATTATTTCTCTCCTCCTCATTTCCTTCCTGTTCATCTCATTACTTATCATCCAAACATAATATTAACATTTATGCATTGTTATAATCTTAGTTTTTAAGAAGAAAACTTGCGGTGTTCTGCTCGGGTTTTCTATAGTTCCCTTATTTTTTACTTTCCATATTCAAAATCTACATTCTATTCGATATTATATTCTTAAATTTAAATAAACTTTTCTTAAAGTTTTTTTAAATTTATGCAAAATAACATTAATATTTCGTTTCTAAAAATACATATATAATCTAACACTTTTACTTTTTTAATTGTTCTCCTCTTTCGTTTCTTATAATTATAAATTTAACATTTTATTTTCATAATTTAGACGACAAATATCATATATATAATGGTAGCACATTTAAGCATGTGTATTTCCTTTTGCCCTTTCATCTTTTTTAGTATATTCAATTGTTTACCTAATTTTAAATTTAGATTTATAGTGATGATTAAGTAAAATATTTTTAAAGTGATAATTCTAAAATTCAAATATTTTGATATTGTAGATAAATTAAAATCCGCTTAGATTCACAATTTACTTTTGTTATAACCAACTACCTTGAATTTTAACACTTTCATTTGTCAGTTAATTAATATAAACAGGTATAATAAAAGAACAGGAACGAAATAAAATAGAAGAATTTTTCATTTCTCTAGTCATTTGAACAGATGATCACAAATTTAGCAATAGTTTTTTTTTAACAAATTTAGCAATAGTTTAGTTTACATGATGTAGACAATAGTACATTTGTTTAAAGAGAAATACTAAAATTATAAAAAGAGTGTGTTCCTATAAAGTATGGACACATTATTTTTTAAGCGTGTTTGTTTATCAAATATATGTTTATGTCAGATATATGAGGATACTTGTACAATATATATATCTCATATGTCTGAATATGTTTAATTAAAAAAATTATTTTTTTAATTTAGACATATTTTAGACACACTTAGACACGTCTTGAACACGTCTAAAACACGACTTGAACATGATCTATAAATATTTATTTAAAAACAAAATAATTTTCATGACTAACATTCAATTAATAAGCTCATAACTCACCAAAACCTAATCACATGACTGACGTTTCAAGTCACTTTTTTCATATACTAGTATTTTAAGTTTTATCTTTTCACACACTACTATTTTTATTTGTTCCTTCCACCTCTGCTTATACCAAGTTGTTTACTTTGTCATTTCTGAAGCTTACCTTAAACCAATATTTCCTCTAATTAATTTTTTTTAGAAACATATGTATTTTTATATAGTTAGTTCTATTAAGAGAAGTTAGTTTAAGATATTTTTTAAAAAATATTAATAAAATTATGTTTCATATTTTTTAAAAAAATTTATTAAATAATAAATATTAATACATATTATATATTAAAATATTATAAATCTTTAAATTTATAAAAATAATATTAGTAATTTATAAATTTTTTTAAAATATTATATATATATATATATATATATATATTATGTCTTATAATTTTTTAAATTTTATATATTTTTGTGTACGTATTCATGTCTTTTTTACATTCGTGTCTATATTTCGTAGGTGTGTTCTTTAACACTCTTCTTATTTAAATAAATTAGATTATCTCTAAATCAGATTAAAAAAAAAAAAGGTGCTTTATTGTCACTATCACTCAAAGAGATTTTGTCTTTTAGGCTTTTAGCAAAAGTACAGTGTGAACAAAGATATGGTATAATGCAGCAATTAATGGTGTAAATGACATTCTTATAGACTGTAATAGGCTGTAAACTATATTATAAGAGTAATGTTATATTTTTTTATTTAATTATTTTAATATTAAATTAAAATTAAATAAAAAATAAATATATTTAATATTTTAAAAATATAAAAAATATTTAATTTTTTTTATTTAATAATTAAAAGAATTAATAAAAAAATTAGATGAAAGATAAATTATTTCTCATAATCTTTGCTTCGCTGGCCGCAACTTACGCACCCATCTTGTCCAAATCGCAATATGGGAAGACTCGTGCGCTCCATTGCCACCTTGGTAACAGTCAAATTTTAACACTCACGAGAGTCTTATTATTATTATTATTATTATTATTTTGGTCCACACGCATGAGAATCTCAAAGATTGGTTTTATCATTTAACAACACTTGTCATGATATTTTGCAATATATTAGTTTAAATCATAACATTATTAAACGGTGTTCGTTGATTAATATATTTTTTTTTGGGTAAGCTCGTTGATTAATATATTTAAGTCTAATTTAAGTTGGACACCCGTAATGACTAATGAATATAATTAAGTTTATATCGCAGAATAATTCTTCCTTTAACGTAGGTCCTTTTAAAAATAATATCCCTTGTTTTTAAAAATTGCTCTGTGGCTCTTAGTCAATTTTATGGGATTGTCATGCATAGCAAAATAATTTTCAAACAGATAAATTTATGTGGTTGACATGTATAGAGATGCATTTTAAATATTAATGGTCGTATTTCAAGCGGAGTGTGATGTAACAGCTTTTTCTTCTATTATTGTCCCATTAAATATAAAATTCCCATAATTATATTTGTGTGCTGAAAATCCTCCTCACTGCCTACTACCGATTTCATTGGACCATGGACTTTTAAATATATATTTTTTTATAATGGTGTGATTTTTATACTAATTTCACATATAAAATATTTTCAAAATTTTAATATTTATTTATTATCTCGGATATTGTTAAATATAAACTCCAATTAAGTTAATTAATCTTGTTATTCATTTCAAAAGCCATAATCATAGCTCGAGCCCAACTGTGATAATTTGATCCTTCAAGTATCGGAGAAACGAGGATCAGAGAAAGATTCTTATTTGGATGAATGTAATAGGGATTGGAAGAATCTTGAACCAAATTTGAATACCTAGAGAATGATTGGCAATGCTGAACAGCATGGAGCTCTATACACAGTGGTTGTTCCTTTTCCTTTTGTACCTGATTCCATTTCTGTCATTCATTGTATCAATCATACCAATGCTGTCATCAATATTGATCTTTGGCATTATAGGTTAGGACACCCCTCAGATAGGTGTTATTCTCTTGTCCAAAAGCACTACAGTAATATACCAAATAATGTTCACAGAAATTGTGATGCTTGTCATTTTGCCAAGCAAAAGAAAACTTCTTTTCCCATTAGCACTTCTGTTGCACATTCTATTTTTGATATCGTTCATGTTGATATTTGGGGTCCCTACTCAACTCCTTCTATCCATGGTAACAAATATTTCTTAACCATTGTAGATGATAAATCTAGATATACTTGGATTAAACTAATGAAAGCAAAATCTAAAACCAGAGAACATATCATGCATTTTATAACTTTTGTGCATACTCAATTTGGTGTTTCCATTAAAACAATTCGATCTGATAATGGTCTTGAATTTTCTATGCCATCCTTTTACCTTTCCAAAGGTATCATTCATCAATTATCTTGTTTTGAAACTCCCCTACAAAATGGGGTGGTTGAAAGAAAACACCAACACATCCTAAATGTTGCAAGATCACTTCTGTTTCAATCTAATTTACTTATTCAGTTCTAGGATTTTGCTATCTTTCAAGTTGTTCATATTATCAATCTTCTATCATCCACCACATTATTTTCCAACTCTCCTTTCTTTCTGTTACACAATCATCCTCATGATATATCCTCATTAAGAGTGTTTGGTTCTCTATGTTATGCTACAACACTCACAACTAACAAAACAAAGTTCCAGTCTAGAGCTCGCAAATGTATACACCTTGGTCATACTCAAGGTATCAAAGGATACCTACTATTTGATCTTCATATTCATGAAATTTTTCATTCCAGGCATGTCTCCTTTTATGAAAACATTTTTCCCTTCATAAACACTTCTCCTCAGTCATCCAGTAATAAACCTTCCACTGTCCCTATGTCTTCTAGACTCAACATTATTGATCTGCATCTAGATCAGGCCCCTCCTCCATCTTTACATTCTGGCCCTCCCATTACTGATCTCAATATTGATCAGCCCCTCTCTTCCTTTCCTGCCACTACATTGAATGACATCACGCATTCTACTTCTCATATTCCCATTCCTCCTAGAACTTCTACTCGGGTAATCAGAACACCCAATTACCTCAGGGACTACCATTGTAACATAGTCCACTCCTTTGCCATTGACAATTCATCATTAGGTACTCTCTACCCTTTATCTCATTTTGTTTCATATACACATTTATTCCCCACACACAGATCCTATGCTCTAGCCATTTCCAGCACCATTGAACCTAAGACTTATGCCCAAACTGTTAAACATGAGTGTTGACAAGATGCTATGGACCAAGAGATCAAAGCCTTGGAACAAAATCACACCTAGACCATTATTAATTAATCTTGTTTATATTTAACAGATATAATGCTGAAGTTTTTTTTTTTTTACCATAAATAATTGACAATAAGTGACTCACATATGTCGGAAAAGAAAAAAAGATGAAAGAAGGATTTAATCCCTTTATCGACTGAGTAGCTACCTCATGTAATGCTGAAGTTTATTGTAAATTTTTAGATTATGTGTTTATTAACTTGAAATAATGTTTATTAAGTACATAAGAAATTATTGTGTGACGAGGCTTGGATTTTAATTAAAAACCATTATAAACTAAAGCATATAAACAAATATTTTTCTAAGAACCTTTAAACAATTATATGGAGATATGCTTTTAAAGTTGAGAAGTAGTTCGGAATCCAGCTTTCAGATATAGTAATTACTAGTTACAATTTTGCTAGTGTATATAATGTTTTCAGGTATTATAATTGATTTTCCAAACAGGACTTACAATTATCTTTTTTTTTTTTTATTGCGCTTAGGTGATTTTTAGTCAGTTTTTACGTATTTCTATTAATTTATATTCTTGTTTCGATCAAAAGCATATTATTTAAGTTAAAATTATGAGATTTATAAATATATTTCTTATAATTAAAGGTAAAAACATGTTAGATCAGGTCAAGTTAGTCGACCTTGTTTTAAATGGGTCTTATTTGTTTTTCAAATGTAAAATCTGAGTCTGACCTATTTACTTGACATAGTCATTTTTTAAATATTGACATGATCTTTTTAAAAGTCTAATCTTATTTAAAAATTTATTTAAAAGTCTATTTTATATTAAAGTTTTTAAATAAGTCAACTGAGATTTAACGGACCTATGCTTTAAAAAATATTTTATTATTTATAAAATTAATTATATTATATAAATATTAAAATATCATAATATATATAATTTAATAAGTCGATCTGCTAGATCTAAAAAGTTTTTTCAAAGGCCAAAACGTGACTCATTTAACTACATATATTTTTTAAAAAAATCTTAGTCTTACTTTTTTGTTGAATGAGGTAGGCCAAGTTATAGACCTTTGATAAACCGTCTAGCCTATTTATACCCCTACTTACAACCTAACTCCAAGTATTTGTCATATTTACGATTAATTCAAATTTGTGACTATGTACATACTGAGGACATATCACAGGAGCATCTATCACTTAACCAACTCCTTGGAGTTAGCCTTATGATAATCAAGTTCACCATTATTATGTATTAAAAGTTACCAATAACCATCTATTTAAAAATCTAAATTGTTAGGTGAAAGTTTGTGAATAATTTTATATCTAACAATTATAAAATTAACAAATTATATTTGAATTTTTATCAAAATATTTAAAATTATTATGATTTTTATCTATTTATTTGCCACGTAATTTAATAAAAAAGGGTTGTAGTTTTATTTTAGAAAAATAAATAATAATAATTTTTTAAAAATATATAATATTTCCTCGTTATTTTATTTTTGTATAGAATACATGTACAAGAGGTTATAAAAAATAGTTAACAAAACTTAAAATTGACTTTTTTTTTTAATTTACAATGATGACATAGAAGTTTAAACTCATGAAAGGCTGCAAGATACTCAAATATTTAATACTAATCCACCCCTAACAAAAATCCAATTTTTTTTCCCATAAGATGTGTTCTGTAACTTGAGGGATGGTTATGTAGTCAACCCTAGAATGTAAATAAGAAATAAATTCTCTTATATAATTTTTTGTATGATAATATCATTTAAAAAAGATAGACATAAAAATATTTTATTAATGAGATTTAATCAAAATTTGTAAATATATATATATATATTTTTATATCTATAATTTCTTTTTTACGTTACTTTATCGTATAAAAAATTAATATATATTGCCATGAAAAGTAATATACTCGGAGATGGTGTAATAGTTTGCGGTACTTTGGGTGGAAAACATGTTAGAGTTTAAAAATACATTTGAAATTTGTAATTTTTCGAAAAATGTATAATTTGTTTAAAATAATGGCTGTATTACCTAGGTCACATGCATGGTACTTAATAATTTAAAAGATTTATGAAATGGTTACAAATGATATATAATGATATAATTGACTAAAATATAAAAAAAATAAAGAAAGAAAAGGACAGCTGTATAACCCCAATAAAACGGGATAGTTTTTGTCTTTATTATTATGTGGTTTATTTATGCAAAAATAATGGTTTGGGGTCCACATAAACAATTTTAAACGCATCGCCGTGCACAAACGTCCGCATACCGCATGGTACCCGTGGTTTACTCAAGGGAAGGAATTACAGATATTGACACCGGATGCCGACACAATATTTTTTTTTGGAATAGGATACCAATGCATGATTTGGATGGTGAATGTTATCCAGCACCTTCCCATCTTTGGGTGCGTGATTCACCTTGCAGCTGATCTCCAATAACCAATCAGTAAGTTTAATGGTAGAACATTTTTCAAAGGATCTTCTCCTCTACCACTGGCACCACCATTGTCATTATCTCCACCATCATCACCCTTCTTCCTTCTATCTTTTTTGTCAGACACTTCAAACCCGTCAGATTTGGGTCCAAACCCATCACCTCTATGATCAGATACTCCAAATTTGTTGGCATGGAATATGATATTAGTAAATTTTGATTCTTTAGGTGAATCAATGAAAAAGTAGGTAAGTTTTTTATAATAATCTATGATAATATTATTAGTACACAATCAATCATTTTCATTTTTTACATTATTAAGAAAGTATTTATTAAAGAATATTGTTAAAAATATATCCCAAATAATCTCAATTTTTCTAGGTTCTAACAAGTTCTTAACACATTTCTACTAATGTTTTGCCTCCCTTTTAAATATGTAAGTGATAAAGACTACATTTTGTACATTTATACATCCCATAACTGTTAAAAAAAAATTCTAGTTGCATTACCTATTTTCTAACTAGTGTTGAATCATAATTTCCATGAAAATATGGTAGTTTGACTTCTTAAATTCTAAAAGACTTTGATAATTTAGGTTGGTCACAACAACTTCCACGATAAAATTTTCATTACCTTCATCTGGACGATTATGATTGCGATTATTGTTCTTATATTGAGTTTCTTGCATACGTTGTGAAATCATGTTGGTTGACTCTATTTAGGTCCTAACATTGTCAATCAATCCTTTCATGGCTCCCAATATTTCTGTCATAGTATTATTTTGTGAACTCTGTACTTTTGGGAGTTCTAATGTCATATAGTCTTACACAGTCGTAAACAATTCAATATTGAGGTGATCAGTCTCAAAATTACAAAGTTAATGTAATTATAATTTTATATGACATGTACAAAATAATAAGAGCAATCATCATGCAAAAACTAAACATAGACAAAAATTCAAGACATAAATATAATTATCTAGTGTTAGAAATCGACGTTCTGATACAAAAAATGTAACCCCCTTCATAAATTTTTAAACTAGTAGTAAAATTTTTCAACTTTTATTAATGGAATGATTAAAAATTACTACATAAATTAACAAAAATGAACCTGATGATTTTTTTTAAGTAGATATTTATCCTAGATAATTATTACACTTAGATATTTATCTTAGATATTTAAGTTAAAATAATATTATTTCATAAATATCTTTCCATAAATATCATCTTATATATATTTTCTCATTAATATTTTCTTATAAATATATTTTTATAAATATCTCTATATTTTTATAATAAAACTAATAATAATAATTTTATCTTAACTCAAAAATACTTCTAATCTTTATTGTAAAGATTAAATGCTAAATTTTATTTCAATAAATTTCTATTTCTAATTTCATAATTTTTTGTTCTATTATTTAATTTATCTAGAAAGTTAATCTCTATGATTTTAATTAAATTATTATAAACTTTATCTAATCTCCTTTTATTAGTAACAACTATTGTAAAATAAAACTAAGTAGAATATTTAAGTTAAAGAAATTAAAATTTTTATTCTTCACAAATATATTTTATGAAAAATAGGATGTTACATTTCTCTATTCCTTTTAAAAATTTTATTCCCAAAATTCACTAACTTGATCGAAATAACTATGGATAAGATTTCTGGATATCATCTTTTAATTCTCATGTTGTCTCTACTGGTGACAGTCATTCCCAAATCACTTTAACTAAATGAATTTATTTTCCTCTCAAGTATTTGACAGATCTATCCATGATTGATATAGGTTCTGCTTATAAATTAAATCATCTTTTACTTGCATTGTTTCATGATCTATGATGTGTGAATGGTCAAAATAATATTTTATGAGTTGTGATATATGAAAGACATCATGGAGATTTGAAAGATTTGCGGAAAGTGTAATTTGATAGGCATCAGATCCTACTTTTTTAATGATTTAAAATGGACCAATGAATCTGGAATTCAAGTTTTTGGATTTAAGAGTTCTGTCAATCTCAGTAGTATGAGTGACTTTGAGAAAAACATGTTCCTTTTCTTCAAATTCAGAGGTCTTCTTCTTCGATCAACATAACTTTTCTGTCTACTCTGAGTAGCAAGTCATTTTTCCTTGATAAATTTGATCTTTTTTTGTGGTTTGTTGTACTATATCAGGTCCTAATAAACTCTTTTTCCCCATTTCTAACTAACACAAAAGTGATCTACATTTTCTACCATATAGAGCTTCAAACGGTGTCATTCCAATGCTGTAATGGTAATTGTTGTTATACGTAAACTCTATTAATGATAGATGAGTATTTCAATTTCCTTGAAATTCTAACACACATGTTCTAAGCATATCTTCCAGGGTTTGAATGGTTCTTTCAGTTTGACCATCTGTCTGATGGTGGTAAGATGTACTAAAACATAGCTTAGTGTCTAAAGCTTCTTATAAGACTACCTAAAATTTTGAGGTAAATCTTGGGTCTCTGTCTGAAACTATTCTAGTTATTATATCATGTAACTTTACAATTTCTCGAAAATAATTCTAAGCCAACTTGTACAATGGACAACTGATCCTAATAGGCAAAATGCAAGTAAACTTAGTTAACCTATCAACAATTACCCATGTTGTATCATAACCTGATAGAGTCCTAGGTAATCCTAACACAAAATCCATTGATATACTGTCTTATTTATATTCAGGAATATTTAAGGGTTGCAGTAATCCAGTAGACTTCTAGTGTTCTATTTTAACATTTTGGTAAACTAAACATTTAGTTACAAAACTAGTTATGTCTCTTTTCATCCCATTCCAGCAAAACAATTTCGTAAGATCCTGATACATATTAGTTGTACTATGATCCATAGTGTACTTATTGCAATGTGCCTTAGATAAAATATTCTTTCTCAATTCTTCATCATTGGGTACACATAATCTTTCTTAGTACATCATAGCCCATTTTTTATCAACACGAAAATGTTCAAGTTGTTCTACTAGAATTCTTCTTTTGAGAGACTGCAAAAACTCATCATTTTTTTGGTCTTATCTTACTTGGTCACTTAAATCACACTCTATTTTTAGTTCAACGGCATACAAGTAGTGAGATTGTAAGGAGACTGAGATTTTCTAACAATTTTTGTTCCTTTGCGAGTCAAGGACTTCCTGCTCAAGGCATCGGCCACTACATTAGCTTTACCAACATGATATTTTAATTCAAAATCATAGTCCTTTAAGAATTCGATTCATCTACACTGTCTCATATTTAATTAACTCCTTTTGGTCAAAATGATATTTTAAACTCTTATGATTACTGTATACCTCAAACCTAACTCCAAATAGGTAATGCCTCTAGATTTGTAAAGCAAAGATTACTGCTACTAACTCTAAGCCATGAGTTGGGTAATTTTCTTCATACGATCTAAGTTGTCTAGATGCATAGCCACAACTCTACCGTATTGCATCAAAACACATCACAACCTTTCTTAGATGCATCATAATACACTACAAAGGTTTGTCTAAGATCAGAAATTATTAAGACTGGAGTAGAGGTAAGTATGTTCTTTAACTCCTGAAAACTTACTTTACAGGTTGAATCCCACACAAAAGGATGATTCTTTCTAGTTAACCTGATCAGAGGTAAAACCAGTTGATAAAATCCTTTAATGAATCTTCTATAATATTCGACCAATCTCAAAAAACTCTTAATCTCAGTAATTGTCTTTGGCTTTTTCTAATGAACTATTGTTTTAACTTTACTATGATCTACAGTTACACCTCCCTAATTAATTACATAATCTAATAATCTTACTTCACTCAACCAGAATTTATATTTTTTTAACTTGACAAATAATTGCTTCTCCACAGTTGAACCAACAAACCGTGAACTAATATTTTCATCGGTTCAATGATTAGTCTAATTTTAAAAGCATTGATTTAACAGGGGTTAGTCCTGCATTTGAAAAATGTGGGGACAGTTAGTGGTTTTTTTTTAAAAAAATTTGACAAAAGACTATTTATCTTAAATCATATAAATCCAATGAAAAATGAAAATGAGTTTCCAGTTATCTTATCGCAAAAGCTAAAGACAGCTTACGTAGTAGTTGGTTTTTTATAATAATTTTTTGCTCAGGTGGTGGTTCATATAACTGTGGTTGTGGTTTGGGTTGTTTTCATGAGTTTCAGTGCCATGTTGGTTAGATTTGGCATAAGGATAGCATTAGGGTTTCCTCGATTGAGACTTGAAAGATATAGTTATTATCAATTTAGTCTTTTATAGATTAATTTTATTAATTTGCCACCTCAAAATTCAGATCCCAATATTTTTGTTCCTCCACCAAGTTTAATTCACACATTATTCACCTTTCTTATTTGGATAAGGAGACAAAAATATTGAGGATTAAAACTTTAAGAGATCAAATTGATAAAATTAGTATGTAAAAGATCAAATTGATAATGAATACATCTTTCAAGGACTAAAATAAAACTTTATTATTTGGTTTAATACACTAGCCTAACGAAAGAAAATTATTAATACATGCATAGTTATATATTAACAAGTGACTCGTTCTTTTTAATATTAAGAGTACGTTTGGTTAAGTTTTTAAAAAAGGTGATTATAAGATTGGATAAATAATTTATTATTTTTTAGATATTTTTATGAAAAGTAAAAATTGTTTTATATTTGAATACAATTATAAAACGTACTTTTTACTTTTTTTATTGCATCATTTTATAATTAATTATTTTAAAAAGTATCTCATTTCTGGTTTTCAAAAAAGCAGAAAACTACTTTTTATTCTGCTTTTTTATTTTTTTAAAAATCTTATTCAAACTATGTCCATGTTTCATAATTTCTTTAAAAAAATAAAAAAGACCACTTTTCTTATAAAAAAAATACAAACAAACGCACTCTAAATTATTGATAATAATAATAAGGATTTTACTAAAAAGTGTCATATGACACTTGTTAATGATCAAACATAGAAATTTTTTCATAAAATTAAAGTAGAGTATTTAATGATGATCTGATAATAATAGACGTAAAATAATAATAATAAAGATGATATTGTTAAAAAAATCCTAATAATAATAATAGACGTAAAATAATTATGAAATTAACCATGATATGGTAATAACATTACTCAAAGTACCAGCAAAGGTTGTACAAGGAGGTAAGCATGCCATTAGAGTACACACTTGTTGAGAGGGTCTTTTGGTTAATAACCAATTGTGCTCGTGCTCACAGGATTAATTTCGTAACAATACTTATGGGATACCCCGATTAAAAAATATATTTCACTATAGTGTTATTTAAGGTTAAATTATTTTGTAAGTTTTTAAATTTTTTGAGATAATTAAAATAAATCCTTAAATATTTTAAGTGTGTAATCAGGTCTTTGAACTTATAAAACGTTTGTAATTGAATCTCTTGACCCAAAAATCTGTTAATGCAAATAGAATATTCTTTAATTCTAAACAAAATATTATCTTACAGTATCTGTATACAGATCTGAGTGTATATAAATATTATCAGTTGAAATTTATAATTTTTTTTTGAATAACTGTAAATATAACAAAATTACAGATTTTAACTGATAATATTTACATACATTTAGATCTGTAATAAATACTGTAAGAGAATATTCTGTTTAGAATTAGAAAATATTCTGTTTGTATTAATTGAGTTTTACCTGATTTAGAGTTCAGAGACCCAATTACAAATGTTTTATAAATTCCTAGATTTGATTATAAACTTAAAAAGTTTAAAAACTTATTTGAATTATCTCAAAAAAATTGAGTACCTACAAAGTAATTATCTCTCTATTTAATGTATCACTAAAATATCTTCGAGGCTGCTGCTACCCTTGCAGCAACCCTATAATCTTCTATGACTGAGTGTATGCATATGAATTTCACAAAGAATTAAGAGTTTAACTTTAATACATGATCAGCGTAAAAAAAAATTATATTGTCATTCAATGATGTGTTAGTGTATCATTTAATGAGTTTAATTTTTTATGTAAGTTTTAATTTATAAAATAATGTGGTAATACATTATTAAATGATAGTGTAAATTTTTTTCACAAATTATTATGCATCAAAGTTAAGTTCATCAATTACTACTACTTCTGTCTCTTAATAACTATTTTTTTAAAAAAATTGATTTATGTTAAATTATTTGTTATTTGATATTATTAAAAAACATTAATTAATTTTTTCTAACTTTATTTTCCATAATAAAGAAAGAATTTATTGTAGCATGTGAGATTAATGAAAAGAATTAATAGAGTGAAAAAAATAATTTAATCATATTATATTATATTTTTTATATTTAGAGTTATTTAATTTTATTCTTAATCTTTATATAAAAATTTTAAAAGACAATTATAAAATGACAGAGAGTAAATTATTTACGCAAATTTATACACTTTTTGAATTTAAGAATTGGGTAAACACTACTTGATGCTAATCATGTCGTAGTGGTAACTAACCATAATTATAGATGTAGCTATGTTTAAGTTTTGCAGAAAAAGAATAAAGTGTGATCCGTTAACTTAAATTGCAGTTGAGTGGGTAAAATCGTATCCAATTCCGACCACAAAGTTGTGTTTGCATTGAGAAATGGGTTAAAGTCTTAAGTATGATTAATTTATTATAAATATTTAGATTATTATTTTATATATATAAGAGACGTATAATTTTATTTATATTATATGTCTTGTTTATAAAGTATTTAATTTTTTTTATGAAAGTCTATGAAAAAATATAATAAATTCTAAGATTTTTTTATATATATTAAATAATAATTTAAATAATTAAAAAATAATATAATATATACTGTATTTATTTAAGAATTTATGTTGCAACGTTCTATATCATGATGTCTATCTTATGTATGATTAGAGGTGTCAAAATGAGTCAAGTTTGATAGACCAACCCGAATAATCTAATAAAATAGACGGATTAGATTAGTAAAATACGAGTTCGAAACTTATATAATCTGAATAGGATGAATCCGAATGAGTCAAGTTAGCCCGCTCTTTTAATATTACATAAGACTAAATGAATTGGATTAATAAAATATCAACTCAAAATTTATATAGTCTGAATGAACTGGTCCAAAAATAACTTGACCCTGAATAAATTTACTCGAATGGATCGATCCGATCCGCTTTGCTTTGATACCCCTAGTATGATGCAGCAGTGTAGGCATTAATGTCATTTCACCTCCTATCCTTCCCGTTTTATCAAATCAAATGATTCGAAACCTGGCTTTACTTCTAAAAATAGGTTTAACTTGTGTTCTTTCTGCTTTTGGAAGCCCTCTCCTGCCACTTTCCTCTCACACTTGGTTTCCTCTTAAAACAGAGGGCATTATAGTAAAATACAACAGTTAACATAAATCTGAGAGAGCCTAGAATTATTGGCTGTGTTTTACTTCTCATTGGCTGCACAACCAGAGAAAGAATTTTTTTTTTTTTCTAAAAATAATCCTTTTCTTTCTTTCTCTAAAATCAAACAGCTAATCATAGAGGGATAAACAAAAGAAAAAAAAGAATAGTGTTGCAGAGAGAAAGAGAGTTGGGTGTTTGTTGTTATTCTGTTCATATTTCATACGCGCTCTATTATCACATCCTTTGTTTTTTTTTTTTTCAGCTGTTGCTTTTGCTGCTTCACTTTCAGGAACAGATAAATCATAAGCCGCTACCTTTCATGACTTTTATAGATAAGTGAGAGGGAAAAAAAAAAGTTATATTTTTCCTCTCTATCTTTTTTTCTTTAATTTTCGTCACCTTCTTTTTCTTTTCCCCTTCCTCTGTTGAATATTTTCTTTCCTGATTCTGATGCACTCTAGCTGCACCACACTTCACAGACTTCATAGTCCAAGTGAATTATCAATTACCCCTATCTGGGTTTTCTTCACCTTTAGATCTGAGTAAAGGGTCTAAAACTGCTGTGTTGAAGAAGAAGAAGAAGAAGAAGAAGAAGAAGAAGAAGAAGAAGATGATGATGATGATTTGATCTGATAAGAGGGGTTGGGTGGAAATCCTCAAAAGAATAAAGCTTTGTTCCTTTTCTATATCAAAATGGACTCAGATCTTCAGCAACAGCCACAGGTAAATTCTTCTGGCTTGACACGTTATCGATCGGCACCAAGTTCCTATTTTACCAATATCATTGACGGGGAGTTCTACGAGCACATTTTTAATAGCCCCTCAAGCCCTGAAACAGAGCGAGTTTTCTCACGCTTTGTGAATAGTCTAGGTGCTGATGATGCTACTGCAGCAGCAGCAGCAGAAGATTCACTCACTCAAAATCTCTCACCTGATACTTCAGTGAAGGAAGAGATTAACCAGCAGGATCAGCAGGCTATGCCTTCCATGAACAATGAGCCCGTGGTTCTCCAGCAGGAGCAACAACAGCTGAGCAGTATTAATAATAATTATAACCCTGCTCCTCATAGTTTTTACCGAAGCTCCGCGAGACCACCTTTGTCAAATCAAAACCTTGACTCAGGTATGGATGGAACATATTCAATGGGAGTTAATCGGTTGCCGCAGATGAAGACTGGTGGTGGAAATCATTCTAATCTTATTAGGCATAGTAGCTCACCAGCAGGATTATTTTCCCAAATAAACATTGAAAATGGTATGTACTTTTTTGTCCTATTTATTTTTTTGTTATTGTTATGATCATTATTTTGGCTACAAGTACAATGGCATGTCCCATTTCAAGAAATTGTTTTCCATCCCTATTTCCTTGTCCTCCTTTTAAAAGAAAAATATTTTTCTTGGAAAAATAGTTGACAATTTTCATGTCAATAATTCTTGTGACTTCATGATGGCCTGTTTTATAGAAGAGTTATATTATTTGTACATCTAAAATAAGACAATATTTCACTCTCATATGCATATAATACACCCATACAGTATAACAGTCACCCATACAATATTTCACCTGCTTTTGATAGTTATTTGCAGTTATCATATCCTTTGTGTGTGCAAAAAAACATTTTTGTTTATAGAACTCTTTGTAGTTATCTGTAGTTTAATCCTGTGTGTGCAAAAAACATTTTTGTTTATAGAACTCTTTCCGGTGGCATAACTTGTTTTATAATTTCCTACTACTTATTCACCAAATTTTACAATTTTCTGATTGTTATTTGTAGTTATAGTCAATGATGAAAGAGAAAAACATAATTATGTTGGACGAAGTTGCTTGAGCTAATCTTGGGTATTAGGCTTCATTTTTGTTCCAATCTTCTTTTTTGTATATATCATGAATAGGTTCATTGGTTGTCATAATGACGCTATGCAAGCTTAATTGGCAGGCTATGATGGTGTGAGAGGCATGGGAACTTTAGGAGCTGGTAGTAACACTATTGAAGAAGCAAAGTTTTCTACTACAAGGAGGTTGAAGAATCCTCCAAACTACTCGTCAGGGCTAATGTCGTCAATAGCTGAAATTGAGGACAAAGGCAATAGAGAAAACAATCCAGACAGTGAAGGTTTTTCTGAAAGCCATGGTAACGATTTTATCACAGGTTTCCCTGCTGGTCCCTGGGATGATTCTGCAATCATGTCTAACAATGTTACTGGTCTAAAAAGATATATTGATGATGATACAAAACCATTTTCTGGTTTAAATGCAGCTGAGACTCAGGTAGAGAAATAGTATCTGGCATTGGTCTGATCTGATATATAATTTGTCACTAGAAAGAAAGTTATTGACATGATTTTGTTGTCATTATTGATCAGAATGAAAGAGGACAGTCTCCTTCTCCTTTGGCTCATCATTTGAGTTTGCTAAATACTTCAGCTGAAATGGCAGCCATTGAGAAGTTTCTGAAGTTCTCAGATTCTATTCCGTGCAAAATTCGTGCCAAGCGGGGCTGTGCCACTCACCCAAGAAGCATTGCAGAGAGGGTACAATTTATTCTATCCAAATGTTTCCTCTTTTTTTCTTTCTCACTCGTACTTGGATTCTTGATTCTAAAGTGACAACCGGAAGAGAGACTCATATATTTTTCTTATTTTATACTATTAAATGTGTGATAAATTGGCGTTAAAAAATGTGAGAAAATAATGTCCTACAAAATTGGTGTGACACACATTTAATAGTATAAAACTTTGTTTAAAATTGTGGTCTCCAACCGCAATTGTGACTATAAAAGATTTAGATTTGAATGACATTTCTGAAGACTTGGTTCATGATAAGATACAATAGCGTCGTTTGATCCATGTAGCTGACCCCACCTAATGGGAAAAGGTTTGGTTGTTGTTGTTGTTGTCCACAATTGCTGTAAATGTAACACAACCGTAACCGTAACTGGAATTTAAAACTATGGTATAAAATAAGAAAAATCTCATGTTCCAAAAATATCTAAGAATGTCTGCATCTGGATTCCCTTCATCACTTTTCTTGATTTGGAAAGCATCAAACAATTTACATTGTTATTTATTGGATACTAAAGCATGATTAATTGGCAAGTGGTGAGTATCCACAATGGAGTTGTTTTTTTTTTTTTATGGATTTTGTTTGTGGAAATTGGCTTCAGGTTAGAAGAACTAAAATTAGTGAGCGTATGAGGAAACTACAAGATCTTGTCCCAAACATGGACAAGGTAAGATTTTGAAATTTGTTGCACATACGCCACGGTGTATGTGGATTGTTTTGTGGAGGCCGGAGACATCAACGTTGTTTTTCTCCTTTTGCAGCAAACAAACACAGCAGACATGTTGGACTTGGCTGTCGACTACATCAAAGACCTTCAAAAGCAAGTTCAGGTATGTTAAGAAAACCAACCTCTATTTCAATTCTCAACAATGTCAATATGCTATTTATTACTATTATGAATCATTATCCATTCGGACACTCACTCCTTCCCACATATATCTATATATACTTGTATAGACGCTTTCAGACTGTCAAACTAAATGTACGTGTTCACAAAAGCAGCAGCACTAACAGAAAAGAGGGAGATACGAGCGACTTACTTAGTCTCTTACAGATTTGTAATAATTTGGTTAAGAAGCTAGAGTCTAGATCAGCTTTTCTCTGTTTCTGCACTTATAAAGATAAATTTATGTGGCCCTAAGCACCTTCTTGTACCCAAAAATAACGGAGATAAATTTATGTAGCTGTAGGGTGCGAATGTGCCACTTCTTCAACGGTTGTGGAGGTGGGGGAGAAAATTCGCTTATAAAAGCTGACTTTTGATACTACATGAGCAAAAGCATGTGTGTACAAAATCTTATGTTGCAAGTTTATGCCTTTAAAGCTCTAAGGGCCCCTTTTTAGGGGATGAAAATTATTGATCTTGCAGTGAGGTATAGAGGATAATAGAGCGATATTATTTACACATAAAAAATTCTACATCAACTTTATATTATACTTGTTTGAAAAAATAAAGGTAAAAAGTTTATGTTAGAATATATATATTTTTTTTTTTATTATAAAAAAGAAGTGATGTAAAAATGATGTAATTTAATGAGGAAAAGAGGATATGTATGGTTTAGTTTCACATCGAATGGCGTGGGAAACATTGGGGGGGGGGGGGGGGGCCTGGACATGGTTTAGTTGGTTATAAGACGTGTGAGGTTTACACTTTACTGTTTATCTCCCCCTCTTTTTCTATTTTCTTTCCTAAATCCATGTGTGTTCGATAAAGCCAATTCAATTCGGTGGCTGTCATTTCCATTTTTGGGATTCATTATCTCAAGCTACATATATATGAATGGTAGCTCTGCCTTGTTATGAGGATGTTTTATTGGATGCTATCTATCACCGATTTGGATTCAACCACTCTAGTTTAATAGAAATAACTCCAATTATGTGGATGCGAGTTGCAACAGATACAACACGTTTGCTTTCTAAGGTCAATTCTAACGTGTATCCTCTAAAGGAAGGAGTATCATACATCACTTGATCTAAGTCATTGATTTAATTATAAAAATAATCAATGACTTAGATTAAGTAAAGAAACTGTTAAATAAGTTTTTATATATATATATATATATATTTTTGATTTTATATTTTTTTTGTTTTATTTTTTTATGATTTTTTTGGCCACCGTCTGTCATTGTCCCGCCACCATTGTTGCCGCTTGTCCACCACTACTTTTTTTTTTTTTTTTTTTTAAGATTATATTATTTATTTTTTTAAGTTGTCTACCGTATAAATAATATCGCTTAAAATACAATTAGTAAAAATTATATTAGTCTTTTATTTTTTAATAAACAATCACAGTATATTGAAAATTTTATAAATTTTAACTCGATAATATTTATATATACTTGTAAGATTTTCAAGATACTGCGCTTATTTATGAAAAAATATAAAGACTAATACAATTTTAACGGGTAGTATTTACATAATTATGGCAATAGTAAACAGTGATTCCGGGCGATGAACAGTAATTTCGTTAGGTGAACAGTGATTCCAGTAGTTGAACAATGATTTCGGTAGGTGAACAGTGATTTCGGGTAGTGAGCAGTGATTCGAGCAGTGAACAGTGAAATCGATGGACTATGGTGAACAACGATTCCGACGAAACTGTCAATAGTGAACAGTAATTCCAATTAGTCTTTCGGTGGTAAACAATGATAACCTAAAATAAAAAATGCAACTTGCAAAAAAAAAACCTATAATAGCAGGTAATGTCAATGATATATTGTGCACCATAACTTGATCAGGTGCACCATAGCAACGGCCTACTTCTAAAACTAGTTGTTTTCTTTCTTTGTTTATGATGATTATTATTATTACTTTAGGGAAGTTCTATTAAGCAACTATAATAATTTTTTTTTTACTCACTTCAATTGCCGTCATAATAATTAATAAGAAGAAAATAATTTGGTTGGGTATAGATGGCTGAAAAGGGAAACATGGGGGGGCTGTGGCCGACATGGTTTAGTTGGTTATAAGACGTGTGAGGTTTACACTTTACTGTTTATCTCCCCCTCTTTTTCTATTTTCTTTCCTAAACCTATGTGTGTTCGATAAAGCCAATTCAATTCGGTGGCTGTCATTTCCATTTTTGGGATTCATTATCTCAAGCTACATATACATATGAATGGTAGCTCTGCCTTGTTATGAGGATGTTTTATTGAATGCTATCTATCACCGATTTGGATTCAACGACTCTAGTTTAATAGATAATAAGTCCAATTATGTGGATGCGAGTTGCAACAGATACAACACGTTTGCTTTACTTCTAAAACTAGTTGTTTTCTTTCTTTGTTTATGATGATTATTATTATTGCTTTAGGGAAGTTCTATTAAGCAACTATGATAAATTTTTTTTTTTACTCACTTCAATTGCTGTCATATTAATTAATAAGAAGAAAATAATCTGGTTGGTTATTGATGGCTGAAAAGGGAAAATTAAATGGGTTTTGGGCTGGAGGAGTTGATAAGCTTTTAAGAGAGAAAGTTAGGATGGGTATGGCACAGCTGGAGGCAATGGACAAGATGTGAGCATAATCCCTATTGGGTCAACGGTGAGGTCCAAATTCATTTAAGTGAATGCCGTGTCACATATGACGTCAGAGCGCAAAAGTTGCCCTACACGTTAAGTAAATGTGGGATTGTTGTGTTAAGAAATAAAAATAAAAATAAAACATACAAATAATGTTTAAAAAATGGAATGGTGGATTGAATCGAAAAGTTATTTAAGTCATAATTTGATTAATTTAATCAATTAAATTTGTGATTGAATCGTTATAGAATTATGATTGAATCAAAAAATATTATTGATTTATGATATAACTAATTCAATTTACTAGTTTAATCTAATTTTTAAAAAATTACATGTAGCAACACTATTATAAGAAACAATTAACAGGAAAAATAAGTAGGGTACATTTAGGCTTAATAATAAAATTTATTAATTTTTAATCTACTCAATTCATTTATATTAAAATTAGTTTAGTCTATTTAATTAAAATAATATATTTTATTAGATAAAATTTAATAAATTAAAATTAATTATAAATAATTAATAATTTAACTAAAACATGCATTAGATATTCAATGAATAAATATCCAATTAAAAATTAATCAATGAACATTTTGAATTATCTGTCACCGTGTTGTCAATTGCCGCGACTTTTTTTTCTATAAGAGAGAGAGATGAGATCATAGTTAGAATTGTTGTCATTCATTTTCGTTCTCTGATTGTGTTTTTAATGGATTCAATTTTCTTAGGCTATTTTTCTTTTGAATAAAGTTAGCTCCTTTCATCGGCTAGAGTTTTGGTTTTTTTTTTTCTTGATTTTTTTTCATCCATTTCTAATGAGTAAAATAGGTGGTGTGACTGTGAATAAGTTTATAAATAATTAAATACTGTAAACTTCTTTTCTTTTGAGACCGCTTTTATCCGTAGTTGGAAAGAAATATTAGTTTGATTTGATGAACGAATTTTTAATATCTCTCACAATCACAGTTTGTTTGGTTGTGGATAAATTATCACCTTGAGATTTGAATTAGGACGAGGTTGATAACTTACCCTCTTTAAAAATAATTTGGTTTGATAACGAAGTCTTAGCACAGAAATCCTTGCCAATTTCTTACCAAATTTCAATGAGTTAATTCTTCAATTATTGAGTGTTAAATTATTACCAATCTAATTTTTTAGAGAGAGTTTTTTTAAAGTGTAAAAAAATTTTTTTTTAGAAAGAGAATAAATTTTTTAAAAAGAAGATAATTTTTTTGAGAGAAATTTTTAAAGAAACAAATATTTTTTTAGAAAGAGAATGAGTTTTTTTTAAAAAGAAATAAAATTTTTAGACATCATATTTTTTAAAGAAAAATAGAATTTTTTAGGGTAAAAAAAATTTCTGAGAGAATTTTTTCAACGAAAGAAATATATTTTTTAGAAAAAATAAAAAATTTTTAGTGAGAGAATAAAATTTTTTACAAATATTTTTTAAAATAAATAAATTTTATATTTATCCATCTAATTTATTAAAATAGACTAATAAATAAATTAAACATCTATTTATTAAGTTGAATTATGAATATATTAAATAATATTAAATATTTTATAATAAATCTTAAATAAAATAATAATTTATTTTAAATTCATTCGTTATGATTTAATCTAAAATCAAACTAATCTATATATTTTTCATCTATACAAACATTAGACATACACTTCTACCAGCCAGAAAGTAGAAAACAATAAAAATGAGAAATTTGTAGCAAGTGATCCTCACGGAGGCACGCAGGTGCTACTGCTATGCAGGGACATGACCTTTTCGCGCAGTGGGGGGACCTTCCTAGCCAGCTACTAGAAGGTGAAGTCTTTGGTATCTACTATTATTATTCACAAAGTCAGAGTCTTTTTCAAAGCTTCGGATTCAGATGGGGATATATGGGGGTAAAAGTTGCCCTGCAGCTTGCAAATATCTTCCTTGCAAATGGAATAAAACCGACAAAAATACTTCCATTCCTTGCAAACTCCTTTCCTGGGGGGCGGGGCTGAACTTTAACATGTAATAGCAGACGGGATATATAAGCAGAAAACACCAACTCACTCAGATTATGTATGGGAAATTTTGGATGAATGGCTCATAGATGAATAAAAAGGGAAAGGGAGACAAGAAATCGAAAGATTGTTTCTTCTTATTTGGATAAGATGTGTTAACTGTTTTCCCAGAAGCTACATTTTTTTTGTTTTTGGTACAGCCCAGAAGCTACTTTTGAAAAATATTTTTTTTTTCAAACAAACAATTTTATAATTAAAACAACATAATTAAAATAATATTATTTTTTTTATAAAGAAGTTATTTTCGTTACAAATTTTTTCATATCATTACACTGAATAATGATTTTAATAAAATAAATATAAATTTAATTAGTACATAATGCTAGTGTTATAAAATGAGATAACTTCATTAACAAAATTAGTTTTAAGATTTAATTATTCTATTATAAAATTATAGTTAGTTTAATTAAAAATAAAAAATACAATAGGTGACAGACCTATTGAGAAAATAGGTGTCAATTTTTTACCACTTAAATTAAGTTTTTTTTTTGGTGAATGAAGTTATGAAAAGACAAAAGGTCCCTTTGAATCTTAGAGGACAAATTAAAAGAATATTTTTTTTTTTAAAGCACATCGGACAAAGGAGAAAAAAGACAAACTAGCTCTTAGCAAAAGAGACTCACATGCAGTCAGCAAGCGACACATTGCCCAGCCCGGGTGGGGGAAAGTTTCACACCAAGCAAGCCTCATCACGATTTAAAGGAAGAATAGATCCCCCTTATGTTTACAGCTTTAAATTTTCAAGTTGTAAAAGAAGTGTACAACAACTTTTTATACTTTTTCCCTTCGTCTTCTTATATCTCTTCTTGAAATTAAGAAATATACTTTAAGATATATTTAGACAGTGAAATAAAAATTGAAATATAGAATTTTAATTTTAATTATAATTTTTTAAAATTAAAATTAGTTTAGAATATTAAATTTTATATTTAAAATTATTAAAAAATTAAAATAAAAAATTATAATTTTAAATTTAATTATAATTTTATTATTTAAGGTATCATCTAAAATATTAAAAAATTATTTATAAAATTAAAATTAATAAAAATATTCATACAATAATATTTTTTATAATATAATAGTTATATTTTTTCATAAAAAATTTTTATGATTTTTTTTTGAAAAAAAATAAATAATTTTATAATAATTTTTATATAAATATAATTTTTTAATATAAATATATAATATCAATAAATGTGATTTTCATAAATAAATATGGAGAGAGAAAAAGTTTAATTTTTTAATTATAAAATTAATAATTCTTAAAGTATAGACTAAAAATTAAGAATGATTTAACTTAATTATTTTTTAATTTCATGAAATTTATTTATGAAATTACAATTTCAATTCTAAATAACATTTTAAATATAAAAATTAAAATTAAAAAGTTTAATTTCAAACTCTAATTTTATGTTCAATTTTAAAAATCAAACAGCCTCTTAATGAAAAAGTTTAATAATAAATTAAGTTATGAATTGAAAAATAGATGAAAGGATGCTAATTTTTTTATATAAAAACCAGTTAGAACGAATAGAAACCAATTATAATTAATTATTTGAGTTTTAATTTGTGTTTTTGGCTTCGTTTAACATGTTACTAAGACATTAAGGAGTATGGATGTTCCTTCTATATGAGCCGTTGAATATGCTCAAAATTTGATCAATGGCTGGAGTAATTGTTTGGGAATCTGTTGAGACGGTAATTTAGTGAAAAGTGTAAAAGTTTTTGCCACATAGGAATTTACTGTATCCATTAGATTGATGTTTAGATCCAAGCCCAGTACCATCTCTCCTTCAGCGAATGGCTTCCCACTCAACACACCAACGATGCTGTCACCAATCGCTTGATTGGCCCTCTGTTCTCTCCAAGCACATGCTGTCACCAATTAATGGTTAATTAACAACGTTAGTCCTTCCCCCGTTGCAGACGACATCCCTGCCACTGTTTTCGCTGTTTGGTTGCCTACCGAATGAGAGAGAAAAGGAGTAATTAAGGAGTGAGAGAGAGGACAAATTACAATCTTTCTTTCTTTTTTTTAATTATTTTTTCTGATTTGGTTTTACTGCGATGAGCTAACTTTAGTAGAGTCTTTCTACACAAAACACATATCATACTTCCATCTCACAGATCTGTTTCGTCTTCTAATGTGGGAAAGAACCACAATTTTGTCCCCCCAGATGTATAGGTAAAATTGGAGTTATTTTCTCGCAGACCAAAAACAAATAACAATACCCCACAGAAAGAGACAAAACTCATTATTCTTTTTTACTATATATTACCAGTTCATAAAATGCCTGAAACTTCTTATAGCAGGTCATTTAAACGGTGCACCATGCACCATAACTGAGTAAGGTGCACCATAGAATTAGCCTGCATTTCGTCATTTATTTAGTTTGCAAAAGAATTGCCTATGATATTGGCAAGGTGCATGGGTCATGAATGCTATTTACCTTTCAAAGTATGCAGGCTAGGACATTTTCGATTTTAGAACTCGATTCTATGTGTTCAAGGGGGAAGAAAAGGCATGATTTTATATCACTACTAGAAAATTTAAATTTAGAAATAAAAAAAATTTATCTCTAAAATGTTGAATTTTTGTCTATAAAGATATTAGAAACGAAATTGGAGATAGATTTAGTTTCGTCTTGGCAAAAAATAACGTCATTGGTTATATAGAGACAAATTTTTTGTTTTTGTCTCTAAATTTTAAAATTTCATCATTATTCAACTACTAAGATTCGTATTCAATTTTTTAATTAGAAACGAACAAATTTTATCTCTATTCACGTCTCTAAATTATAGATACATTTTTTTGTCTCTACATCTATTTCTAATACTTTAAAAAATATAAAAAATAGACATTTAATTGTATTTTTTTTGTTTTTTAGAATATATATCTACTTAATAAGTGAGAGACTAATCCATAACTGTAAAACTCGAAGTAACGTGGTCGATTTGCTTGAAAAACCCACAAATCGGGTCCTCAACGAGTCCCATTATGCATATGACTCTTTTTTCAAATTGACCTGGTCAAACTTAGTCAAATTCGTATAAAATCAAGTAAAGCTACAACTCGGCGGGTTCAATCTAAACCGATTAAATTAATAAAAGAATGAAAGAAAAATGTCAGGCCTTCTGCGTGAGACGAAACTGTGAGGGCTTGAGGTTGTGACTCTTTGAGTTCTTAGTGTCGAAGTGGTTGTGAGGTTACAATGTGAAGTGGAGACGTGGTTGCCGTACACAGTTGTTTCCAGTGCTCTGCATCGCTTCCATTCGATAAAGGTTGTGGTGCAAGGCAGGGTCGGGGTGTGTGGCTACCATCTGTTGAAGGCTTCAGTTGTTTGTGTTTTGGTATGTATTATAACTGTTCTCTACCCCCTCCACCTCGCGTGCTTCCCATCTGAATGTAACCAAAGTTCAGAGATTCACTTTTACACTATGTTTGGATGATTGTAATTGGAGAAAAGGAAAAGAAATAAAGGGAACGCAAATAATTTTATGTGTTTAGGAGTTTTAAAATATATAGGAACGAAACGGAACACATGAGGAATCATTCTCTCTCTCTTTCCCTCAATTTTTGTTCCCCTAAAAAATGAAGTGGAATGAGAAAAACACATGTTCCGTTCCGTCTCATTAATGAATCTTCCAAACAAAGAGGAGAGAACTGTATTTCATTTCTTCATTTTATTTTCCGTTTCATCCACACCTATTCTGTTTCATTTCATTAATGAAAAAACATTCAAACACAGGATTAAGTTTCAACTTACTTTGCTTAACACCGAGTAAAATTAGTAAAAAAGGAAAAATTATATATATTATAGAAGTTATAAAAAAATATAAAAATAATGATGCTCCAAACCTTATGCTCTCACTTGAGTTATGTTACTTTTCAATTTGAATTTTCAATGTACTGGATCATACAGCAGTACGTACAGTTAAAATATTACATATCAAGCTTTATTTTTCTGCTTTTCTCTAAATAGGAAACATTTTAACTTCCGATCTAAACAATTCATTTCCTTGGCTTGTTCTTGTTAATTTCTTGGATGAAGGATCAACCTTGATTGACTTTGGGAACTTTAACAATAGAGGATTTAGTATTCTTGCTTTTAGTACAACCATTTAAAGTTATTTAAATAAGTATCGAATGTCAAAGAATGTAAAAAAACTTGAATTATTTTATTTTAAGAAAAATTGAATAATTTAAGGGTCCACTTGGGTTATATTGTAAAGGTATTAATGTTGAAAGAATTTATTGTAAAAAATAATTATAAAATAATTAATATTGAAAGAATTGATTCACAATTCATGGTTAAAAAGTAATATGCAAAATATAATTTTAAAATAAATGATTTTATTTAGATATTATAAAATTAAATAAGTTTTAAACATTAATCCTTCTTGAATACATTGGAGAGTATAATTTTTTGTATAATTATTATTTATTTGAATATTATTATATATTAAAATAATTTGATCCATTAAGTATTTATATTATAATTAATTTTTTAATAATGCAATAACATATAACTAAATAATAGTATTAAAAATCTAATTTACAAAGAATCAAAATTTTAAAAAATGGGGTTGACCATTGACATTAAAATTTGGAAAATATCTTTCTTCAAATTGGGAAATCATTTTTAAAAATGAATAAAAATGAGTAAATCTTCATTTTAGCCTTTAAAGAAGTTATTAACACCAATCATATTAATCACTTATTTGAGAAAATAAATTAACATATTAATCTTTGAAACTATAATCCGTACAGTTAAATTGAAAAATAGTTGATATAAAAAATTAATATAATTGATTTTTTCATGTTCAATAATTAATACATTAATTTTTTAAAATTAAAGATTAATATTACTAACACTAACAACTTCAAAAACTAAAATAAAATTTCATTCAAATATTAAAAATATTTGGGGAGACAAGTAAATGTGATGGGCAAGCAAAGTTTTGACTACACCTAACATTTCACATTTCACATTTCACATTTCACATTTCACATTTCACCTCCCGCATGCCGTATTTTGCTGTCGTGCGTTGTTTTCCCTCTCAAACCCAAAAATTTGAAAGCACCAAAACGCTGCCACAGTCCCTTCCCTTCCCTTCAAATTTCAATCACGCTCTTCACTAATCACGCTATGGACGATGCCAACGAAAGCGTTGGCTTCGACGAGCCTCAAGCAGCTCCCTCTCTTGTATCTCTTGCTTCATTCTCTGCCACCGGGCGCCGCCTCTCCACCACCTTCGTGGAGCGGAGGCGCCCGGTCTCCTCGTCGGAGAAACCAATAGCCTGGATATCCCTCCAGGGACGCCTTGTTAACGCCGAAGAAGCCAGCTCGGCTCGGACCATTGGCTTAAGCGGAGATCAAGCCGTGGCTTGGGAACTCTTCACTCCCATTCAGAGGTTCCTAATAGTTGCTGTCATTGGTGTTGCCGTTGCAGAGTCCCACAAGAACCACCAGATATGGCGCCTTAATAAGTCCGTTCAACTAAGGGTACTAGCTAGGGTCCCTAATTTCGTTCGCTTTTCACTTTTCTTCTATGATTAATTTAATGCATGTATGATGTGTGTAACACTATGATTGAACTCTACTAGTTCTTATCTTCAGGAAATTAGCATAGTTTTGAATATGTGTTAGAATATCTAAAATATATATTGACAGTTTTAGAGATTTCATAGATCCCCGATCTACTACTGACTATTGTATTTATTTTGATGATGTACTTATTTTATAACAAAACAAAAAAATAGACTTTAATTATACGTTTCAGTCCTGAAACAGAGTCTGGCATCAAAATTAAGTCTAAAACAGAATTTGAAATCTAAGACGAAGTCTAATTTAATCTTAAGATATTTTTTAGATATTCTAACAATATATAAAAATCGGTCAAAATTAATTCCTTATGTCAACTATTTTTATGTAAAGACTAATTTGATTGAGAGATTACAGTTTCAGAAAAACTAATATGTTAATTTTCTAAAGTTAGGGAATAATATGACTGGTGCTTACAATTTCAGGATTAGAATGAGGATTTTCTAGAAACAATAACGTTCAATTTTGGGTCAATGAGCTCACTCTCTGTTTCTGGTGGAACTTTAAATATAATGCATCTCTGAAGTGATGGATAGTGGTTGTTTCTTTACTGATTTATTATCATTATTATTATCATTTATTCAAAGGACTGAATTCTAGCTCGCATTCACTTTATTTGAAATTGGAAGAACATGTAATATGCATTACTGCTAAATCATATTATTTTGATTCTATCAGTGTAAAGTTTTTGTGACTTGTTGTTTGTGATAGTAAACTCTTTTTTGATTTGGTTGCATATGATTGAATGATGATTGTAAAAAAGTTTAACACTTACAGTAGATAAAAATTAAATCTGCTTTTTTTTGTTTTTCTTTTGGGTATATGTTCTCGTGCTTAATGATTGCCTTTTGAAAAGGATTAGGATGTTCTAAAGTGAGAGATGTAAAGTGCAGAATTTTTAAACTTGATAGAAAAATCAACCATTTAGAATTTTATAAAATACAAGTTCAGATTAAAAAAAATTATGCTTCCTTTAAAGATTCTGTCTCTTAATCTTTTATTTAGATTAGCTTTACATAGACTATTCTGTTGACTGAGATTTTCACATTCATTGGACATGGGGACGGCTTGTTTGTTTTTCTGATTTCTTCTCTTTTTTTTTTTTTTGGGGGTGTTTCAACGGAGACTTCTCACACCACCACCTTTGATGTTTAAGAAACAATAAAATTATATGCTTGTTTGCTTGTCTAACTTTTGTATTTATGAATCAATATCATTTTATTTCATCATTGTGTCACTCTTTGCCAGGACCAGGTGCTATCAAGCATGCAACAGAAGCTTGACAATCTCTGCGAACAGTTAAACAGTACTAAGGAACACTCAACTGCTGCCATCAACAAGTTATCCACCAAGGATGGAGAAATGCAATTGACTGAAACTTTTGGCACCAAGAAAATTAAGTTTGTTGATTGCGGTTGTTGGCATTGCGAACAACACTGTGGCTTCTTTAATGAGTTGATGGTGAGAACTCATGCTCACTGTACTATGCTATTATTGCTTTCTTTTGGTGGTGGGCAATTATAACTGTGTGTATTCTCAACGTCTCCACTGAACAACTTTGCTTTGATCTCTCCTTGACTTCGTTAACAGGTTTCCTCTGTTACTAGACCCTCCAGTGGAAATGAGGTGCTTCAATATAAATTGCCCTTCTCTAATGAAGAACCAGAGGAGCGAAGAATGTCTGACTTGTCAGATTGGGCTTCAAGTGTCACATCTGCTGCTGATATCCAGGTAATATTTACCTTCGGAGTCATCTTTGTTAGGGTCCTATATGAGCAAAGGCACTAACATTTCATCTAAGCACCTTGAGTAGCATGTACATCTGGTTGCATAGGATATGTAATCTTCCAAATGTCCACTTTTTTGTTAAGTATATGCATTTTAGGCTTCTCGTCTAGCACTATAAGTATTAAGTAGTAACAACTTGGATTTCTTTTGACCAAATTAGTTTCTTCTTGGTGTTTATCAAATTTGGTTGAACGAATTATTAAAATGTTTCTCTAAGGCTGTATGATCCTGATAATTATCTTTCTATGATACGTACATCCATAAATCTGCGTATCTGTCACCTTGACATAAGAATATCTGTATTCCATACAACTTGATCAAATGGGGTTCTCATGAATGATGAATCTCGTAAAACATTTTTGTATCTTGTTTGCATTCCACGACCTTGCCTTCAATTGGAACCAGGATATTTAATAGTGGTTGTTTAATTATATTGTTGTATTGAACATGGTTAACTGTAATTGCAGAACTATATTGTTATTTGTTCTGCTTTTTGGCTACGCTTTTCTTTCTTGGATTTGTATTTTTATTAGTTCCATGACCATCTTTTAAATATTAGTTGCAAATCTACTTTTTCTTTCGTTGTTTTTGGTACCTTTGTCATACTACCTTGTGCAATCCACAGTTAAACACCTTGACTGTAGAACAAGATATTTATAATCTTAAGAGGGACTCTGAAGAGAAGGATACCACAATAAAAGAGCTATCCACCCTGCTGAACTCTTCTGAGGTTGCTAATTACAAGGTAGTACTCGTATGCATTTCATCCCTGGAAGTTGCAACTTCTTTTTCCGTGTTCAATCCACTTATCACTCCTACTACTATTTATAACAGAGGGTTGCTGAGTTAGAAGACATTATACGTAGGAAGAATACGACAATTTCAAAATTAAAGAAGGACTTGGTGGTTCTAGAACAAAAGGTAAGAAGCAGGCGTATATATGGTAGATATAGAAAAATGGGATGCACCAGCATGGTGACTTTGGTGTATAAGTTGATTGACTGACTTTATGATAGTTATCATATATGTATATCATGATAAGAAGCCAAACCCTGGAATTTAAATTATAATGGAATAAGTACGTTACATTACTCTAAGCTCTCAAAGCAATGCAAAACAAGAAGCGTTTCTTATCTACAAGTACGAAATGCTTCTTATATAACTGGCTCTTTGACAATTGACTGCAGGTTGTGCAGCTTTCAAGACTTCGTCGGCCCTCCTTCTCTACCAGTGACTCAACTAGTGGCCAGCAGCCACAAATGAGAGATAACCTCATTTATGATATGGAGAGCACTACTAGTCCCTCATCTTCTGATTCGGATAGTACTCCTGTCAATAATGCACAAGATCTTCCTGTTGATGTCATTGTCCTGAACCATGGTTCTGCTTCAGGAATTGGTCAGAAATCTACACCAGCAAAGGTCTTAAGTTCGTCAGGGAGAGTCTTTGAACGCCACTCAAAATCTGGATCCGTGAGTCCTCTTAAAGAAGTTTCAGCTATTCGGAAATTTAATGCAGCTTCTTCTTCCAGCCAAAAGCAATTGTCACCTCGTGGGGACTTAAAAAAGAGTAGAAGACGATCTCTTAGTGGAGCTAAGAGTGCGACTGTACATAAGAGATGGGTGCAGTAATGAGTAAGTAATCTTGAATCTTGTCAACATTATAGTTAAATTCATCAAATTTTACTCACTTTTGCAAAAACTTCTTTGTGATTTTGATTCTCAACCATTTCTTGAACTTCCTTATGTTGAATTTGAAGCTAAAGAGCTAAGAATCTTGCATGAAACTTGAAAGCTATAAACTTATTTTCAAAAGCAGCAAATTTCTTCACATGTTCGTAAGAAATTTATACCAAGCACCAACTATTGCCATGAACAAATGCCTTTTTATATTTTGAATTCGCCTCACATTATAGGAGACTTTCACATATGTATATTCGTTTTCATTTCTCCTTGTAGGTTGCTGTGGAATGTAGTTCGAGGGTACAGGTTGCGCTATGTTCTGCAATTAGCCAACGGGATGGAATCGTGTCAAACAGAATGTGGAAATATTCTATAGGCGTATAGTGATGCTATTTAAAAACTTTAAATTATGGCACATTATCGTTTAGATTGATAAATTACAGATAGCAGCACCAGGGATTTCATTCAAATATAGTTAGTGTTGTCGAACGGATGGTTTCTTTGTTTTATAAATATCGATCCTGCATGGACTATTTTAGTCATAAATTTCATTGATCGGTGTTCGATTTGTTTCTCAAGTGATTGAAGTAGAAACGAGTGAAATCTCAATTTCCTTTATGCCATTTTTTGTAAAGCTTAACTGATTTAAAACTCTTAATACAGTTCACTCAAAGAAACTCTTAAAAATACATATTTTAACCTATCGTATCATAGGCTTTTGACATATCCACTTCACAGTCGTATAACACTTCTTTCCTCTACTCATATTTTGTATTTTTTTTTTTAATGCTGTAAGAAATGTCATGTCTTTAAGCACATGTCGATTTTAGTCTTTTAAATATATGTGACATTGCATTAGTTCTTTATTTATTGAAAATATCAAATAGATCATTTTAAACTGATCTTTTTTTATCATTGAAAATATCAAATTGATCATTTAATAGTAGTTAAATATTATCATTTTATGTATCGAAAAAGAAAATATATTATCGTTTTCATCATTTCAGAGATCAGTTTAATAAAATTCATTCTATTGGCACTTGCCTTTGAAATTAACTTAAATATGACATTGTGAAGATTTATTGCCTTGTCGGCCTAAAGTCCTCTCTCTCGTGTGTTGGTGTCATTAGGTTGTTGAATAAATTGGATTGGTGACCTGGGTAATGGGTTCCTGTTATGGCATACCTGGATTGGCAAATCTCATTTTCTTCATTCTGGGTGAAGAGTCTCCTCTCCTCGCTATGAGGACATCGTGTCATGGCTCCTATCATCTCTTCAATCGTCATCCTCATTGTTCTTGCTAACCTCACTCTTTTTTGGTGGCCCCATAATCTATATGGGTGCCCTCCTCAGATGAGTGGATTTCACACTCCAACAAGTAGAATTGGGAACCAGATCATAAATGCGTCTTATAAAAGATAAATATATGGATTTAGATACTTTAAAGATAGGGAACACAGATGGAAATATGAAATACGAATATATAACATGGATATAACAATTTTAAATATTATAATACACAATGTGGTTAATATATAACATATAAAATTAATATAATATTAACATAAAAATGTAAATCTTGAATTAGAATAAAAACATTAATGTTAATTATTATAGATGCAATAAAATAATGTCACCATATAATTATTGTGATATTCTACTTATATTAATACACAAATTTTAAAAAAAATAATTGAAACTTATCAATTAAAAATATTTAAAAGCATCTAAAAAGCAAAAGTTATTGATACAACAATTATTTTAAAATATCAGTGCTTTCTAATTTTGAAGTGAGACAAGTATTTTAAAAAAATAAAGTACAAGTGATAATCTCGATTATAAAATTAAAAAAATGAATTCTTACATAATTATGATTTATTATACCGTGCTTGTATTTTATAAAATTTTAAATCATTAAATTTTATGAGCAATTATCAACTCTACACTTTGTTTTTTTAAAGTGTATCTTTCATTTTAAAATAATTAAATTCAATAATAATGCACTTAGAAATAAGTCTCATCCATCCCGTTCGTCAAGCTTGTTAGAGATGACGCACATATCTGCAATATGATCGGGCTGTGCTTATGTTTAACCGATATTTTAAAGTAGAGTAATGTTATAATTTTAAATTTTTTTAATAATTTTTTTAATATTAAATAAAAATAAAAATATTTAATATTTTAAGAACATAAAAAATATTTAATATTTTTTATTTAATAATTAAAAAATTAATTAAAAAAAAAATAAAATATTTCTTTTTAAAATAATTTTCGTATCGATAATTTATATGTATTATATTGAATATTTTAATAATTTTTAAAATATTTTTTATTTATGTATTATTTAATTATTTTCAATTTTTTATCATATCAAATTATAACTATATTTCATGTCTATATTCATACTATGCACGGTGGTCCAGCATTTTGAGAGAAGGTTCCATTGCATCCCGTCAAGTCAGTCCATGTGGGTACAGTGTACACGCCTTTCTTTGTGGGCGGACATACACGCACTGCATTCATTGCGGAATGCCCGTCATAATGTTTTCTAGGTCAACATCATGTTTGGTTCGGTTTATATGACGAACTAATAATTTTTTTTTTAAAAAAAATTATTGTAATAGTATTTAATTATATTTAGTAAAATTAATTTTAATTTTTATATAAAATTTAATACATCTTAAAAGTTTTTTTATAATATTAAAATTTTAATTTTTAATTTTAAATTATAAATTATTTTTTACACTTTAAAATATAAATATTATTTTATTTTTAATTAAATATTTTTTAATCAATCAAATAAATTTTTAAATCATTATATACCTATTTTAGTAATTTAATATATAAAAACGATTATTTTTTAGATTATCTAAACAAAACAAATTTATTTAAAATAATTTTTCAGTTAATATATCCAAACATAATCGATTATTAAATAATCAAACCTTTACAACTATCTCAAACACGCACTACATTATACAAAAAAAAAAACTTAAGACTACAATATGTTAAATTATAAAAAAAATTATATATACCTGTCTAAGGTAAGCTCTGAGACTTAAGTATGAGGAAACAAAGATGATCAGTCGAAAACTTGTGAGGAAAATAGTAGGGAAAGAAACCTAAGACCTAGGTTGATGGAAAGATAGGTAGGCAATGACACAAGACTGGTAGGCTAGAGTGTTTTGGGTGTAGAGCAGAACATACCCAACTTTGGACGACAATCCAGCTTATATGGGATCCTTGGGGTGGTCTTTCAACTCATGCCAATCATAAATCATTTAAAACTTTCAGATGTTGGCTATACGTTTTGCTCAGTCATCAAAGCTCCACCTTATCAGACCAATTAAAAAAAAAATACTTGGTCCACCGACAAGCTCGGACAATCAACGCTTTGATTACTGTTAGACCATTTGTGTACCGCAAGTGCACGGGTCGTTCAAGTAATACAGATACAGAGTAAAAGTTCGTTCCTACGAGAACATATGGTTTCCATTACTAAGTAATAATCAATAGCTTACCTAAATTCTATCCAATGACATATAAAATAAGGAAAGCATAAATAATCTAAATCTAAACTACAAAAGCAATAAAGATACGGGTTTAGAGAACTAGGGAATCCTTCTTCACCTCCTACTTCATACTAATGATATGCAATCCTTATAAGCAACATCAATGATTAGTTAGTTAGCTTGAGAATCTAATTTAGTCAAAAGTCTATGTCTAGGTCGATCAACCCTGGTGTCATTTACCTAATCCACTATAGTTCTTATGGTTGCATGAGGACTAGTATAAACTCCACTAATGAACGATCTATTCTCAAACACATGTTAATACATGACTAAAAGGTATATTTCTATCCAGTTAGCGAATCAACTCATCCAAGCCAATTGAACTTGTCGAACATGCATCAACCATACCATGTTCATCTCCACAAATCCTTATGTCTAGTTCATTTGCATCAATTAAGATAATGCAATTGTTAATCAAACAGAAGCAAGCATTAAGCATAGACATGGAAGAACAAAGCTAAACATCAATAGATACTCAAAAGATAACATAAACATCAATAATCATATAAAGATCCAAAGTATTTTCTAAATACAGCTACTAATCCATTGAACACGAATTACAGATAAAAACCATGCTCAAAAGATAGGGAAGAGAAGAGAAACAAAGGGAGAAGAGGAAGGAATCCATGGATAGCATCCTTGAAGCTTGAATCTCCTTCCATGAGGAAGATGACATCCAACCTAGCCTCCCTAGGCCTCTAATCAGCCCAGAAATGAAGTACAGGCTGCAACCTCTCTAAAACCTATGAAGTTTTCTAAACTCCCTTCTAAAAATATATTTATAGACTCAGCAAAAACAGAGGCACGCCGCGACATTCACATTCCCACGCCGCGGCGCGTATCAAATTAAGTCACACACGTCGCAACATTGTTTTCTTGCGCCGCGGCGTTCAATATTTCGTAGCCTCTGACTTTGGATGCAGGGGATTCTCACGCCGCGGCGTACGCTCCTCAGCGCCGCGACGTAACAAGTCTGGCTGCAGAATTCTGCAGCAAACACAGTTTTGCTGCTGTTTTTTTTACTCCTTTGGGTTATTCTTGGGCTTTCTCATTTGTGTTAGTCCAAAACTTCCACCAATCTCATTTGCAGCTCTTCCTGCAATAGAGAAATTATCAAAGTATTAGTAGATGCAAAGTTTACTTAATCCTTTACACAATACACTCAATTTGCTCAATATCATACTGGATCAGTCTCAATATTAGATTTATCAAATATAAGCATAAAACTATCTCAATATGCATCATAATAAGGACTTAAGCAACCAATAAAGTGCAGATATGGGTACAAATAACTACACTTTGTGAAGTTATCACACCCCCAAACTTAACCTTTTGCTTGTCCTCGAGCAAAACAAAGTATGACCAAGTAAACTCATTTAACAATTTAGACTCGTTATGCATTCAGTAGCTAACAAGTTTCAATATTTCTATTCTTTAATTAAATCAAAACTACTAATATGTAATGATTACGTCAATCTATAAAAAGTGCAAATGCCCCTAAACCAGGTTCATACATACACAATCTTTCACATGTTAACAATCCAGCTTCCTTTCATGCAATTCTCATTATCCACAAACATGTAAGATAAACTTCTTCAACTCAAATCATAGACATCTGGATAGGGTTATAAACATACATATATCAAAATCATATAATCCGCAAAATTGATCATAAACTCTTTCTCCACTAATGTAAACCACATACAACTGAGGATCAAGAGGGTCTTTAAAGCTTGTAATGTCAGGCCATGGTATGGTTGTAAGAAAAGAAGGGAAATGATACATACAAACATTGAGAAACATAATCATGCTATTTCAAGACTTGAGACCAAGTGAAACTAGCAGGGTATTCTTCAGTGAAGGATCACAACTTGCCAGAACCATGTAATGCTTTTCATTTTTAAGCTTTTCTTCTTTCTTTTTCTTGCTTTGCTTTTCTCTCTTTTCATTTTCTTTCTTTTTTTTTTTAACTTTTACAAAGCAATTTTTTTCTCCTTTTGATCACATTTAGTTTCTTCAGGCTCATTTTTCTCAAATATACATGCCCCTACTCACTGACTCACTTCAAGAAATAACACATCATGTACTCAACAGACATTAAGGTAGGAAGAAAATGTAATGCTTTCACATGCATTAGAACGGTTAACAGGGTAAAGAATACGTGGGTGAATGAAAAACAAATAAGGCCAAACAATTATCAGGCTTCAAAATGGGACCTAAAGATATAATCATTCAGGGTAGGCTTGAAAAGCTCAATCGGTCCAAAGAATGCCCTAATCATTTCCTCAGTCATGTACAATCTAAGATTTCATCTCAAGAGAGTTTAAAAACAACTTCTAGGATAATCGAAACTTTACATGTACATTTATAAACTTTCTCTAGACATGCACTCTTATCATTTTCAAAGTTACACTTACATCTAAGTGGAATGTAATCATACATAAAAAATAACTGAACTGTTTCACATGCGTCAGATCACATAAGGTTTCACTCATAAGGGGGCAAATAACAACCTTTCATATCATGATCAACAAAAACAACACTAGCAGTCTTTTTCAATAAAGCATGCATTCAATTAGATGAAACTTTTCAATATAACATGCATACATTATTTGTATAAGAGTAAAAATTGAAACTTCTTTTTAACCCCATCAGTAATAACTAAAACAAATAGAAACTCATTGAAACTTGGTGGCTATCACAACTGCATCTAGAAAATATCATCACATGCATTACATAATACATCCTACTAATCCAAAGCATGTAATGACACTCCCCCAAACTTAAGTGAGACAAACTCCTCACTTTCCATGGTACTTGAGTCTATAAACATAAAAAAAATTAGAGAGTTGAATAATAAAAACAATAATATTAACAAAAGAATGAAATATGAACAAGAAAAATTGAATATAAACAAAATATGAATAAAATATACACAAAACAGAATAACATACCGCAACACACAGCATCCATGCCACGACATTTGATCAGAATGGGTGCCTTCAGTAGCATCCAAAACATGTAACGTTTTTTTTTTAACAAGTTCAGCAGGTGGGCGCCGCGGCATTGCAAGTCCCACGTCGCGGCGCTGAGGTCTCTGGATTTTGGCTGGAATGCGCAAAATAACTGTCACGCTATGGCGTGAAACAACCTCACGTCGCGGCGTGAGAAACCAGCCTGAACAATTCTGCAGCAAAATCAATTTTTCTGCAGAATTTGCTCCAAAGAGGTCCTCAACACCTCTAAAACTTGTCCAAAAGGCTAAATCCTAATATGGACAACGAAAATATATACAAACTCAAAATCCTACTTACTAACTTATATATATCCTAAAACTAAAAATAAACATAAAATCTAACTAAACTTACTACAATCAAACATATTAACATATATAAAACCTAAAACTAACTAAAGATACTAAAATCAAATATACTAACTACAAATATATAAAAATCAAACATACTAACATACTTATAAGTTAAAATACAAGAAAAGCCTAAAAACTAACTAAAACTAGAAAACTAAGCTTACTAACATATTTATGAATTAAAACTTACTAAATACATTCTAATTTACAAAAACATAAAAACCTGGGTTCCCTCCCAAGAAGGGCCTAAGTTATAGTCTCGGCAGGACTTTGTCAAGGTAAACCCACCAACTTTTTCTATCATGGCCGGGTTGATCCCAAAATTCATGGATTGGATGATAGGCCTTCCTTCGCCTAAATAGCGGTCTCCGGTTTGGGGTCGCGACACCCACAAAGGCCTCGAATGATGAAGCTCATCCTCCAATTATTGTAGCTATATACAAAGAATGAAAACTGAAATTAACATAGATTATCTACAACTTGAATTAGAACTAACCAAACTCATTGTTGATATTAGTAATATGGAATTAAACCATTATCCCCCATCAATTGCTAAGGAATAAGGTTAAACTCTTTGAAAATACATCATTATCCTCGGTAACGGCGCCAAAAACTTGTTAGACCATTTGTGTACCGCAAGTGCACGGGTCGTTCAAGTAATACAGATACAGAGTAAAAGTTCATTTCCACGAGGACATATGGTTTCCATTACTAAGTAACAACCAATAGCTTAGCTAAATTCTATCCAAGGACATATAAAATATGGAAAGCATAAATAATATAAATCTAAACTACAAAAACAATAAAGATACGGGTTTAGAGATCTAGGGAATCCTTCTTCACCTTCTACTTCATACTAATGATATGCAATCCTTATAAGCAACATCAATGATTAGTTAGTTAGCTTGAGAATCTGATTTAGTCAAAAGCCTATGTCTAGGTCGATCAACCCTAGTGTCATTTACCTAATCCACTATGGTTCTTATGGTTGCATGAGGACTAGTATAAACTCCACTAATGAACGATTTATTCTCAAACACACGCTAATACATGGCTAAAATGTATATTTATATCTAGTTAGCGAATTAACTCATCCAAGCCAATTGAACTTGTCGAACATGCATCAACCATACCATGTTTATCTCCATAAATCCCTATGTCTAGTTCATTTGCATCAATTAAGATCATGCAATTGTTGATCAAACAGAAGCAAGCATTAAGCATAGACATAGAAGAACAAAGCTAAACATCAATAGATACTCAAAAGATAACATAAACATCAATAATCATATAAAGATCCAAAGTATTTCCTAAATACAGCTACTAATCCATTGAACACGAATTACAGACAAAAATCATGCTCAAAAGATAGGGAAGAGAAGAGAAACAAAGGAAGAAGAGGAAGGAATCCATGGATAGCATCCTTGAAGCTTGAATCTCCTTCCATGAGGAAGATGGCATCCAACCTAGCCTCCCTAAGCCTCCAATCAGTCCAGAAATGAAGTACAAGCCGCAGCCTCTCTAAAACCTACGAAGCTCTCTAAACTCCCTTCTAAAAATCTATTAAAATCTATTTATAGACTCAGCAAAAACAGAGGCATGCCGCGACGCATATCAAATTAGGTCACACACATCGCGGCATTGTTTTCCTTGCGCCGCGGCGTTCAATATTTCGTAGTCTCTGACTTTGGATGCAGGGGATTCTCACACCGCGGCGTACGCTCCTCAGCGCCGCGGCGTAACAAGTCTGGCTGCAGAATTCTGTAGTAAACACAGTTTTGCTGCTGTTTTTTTTTACTCCTTTGGGTTCCTCATGAGCTTTCTCATCTGTGTTAGTCCAAAACTTCCACCAATCTACTCATTTGCAGCTCTTCCTACAATAAAGAATTACCAAAGTATTAACAGATGCAAAGTCTACTTAATCCTTTACACAATACACTCAAATTGCTTAATATCATACTGGATCAGTCTCAATATTGGATTTATCAAATATAAGCATAAAACTATCCCAATATGCGTCATAACAAGGACTTAAGCAACCAATAAAGTACAGATATGAGTACAAATAACTACACTTTGTGAAGTTATCAATTACTCACAATTCCCAGTTATATCAATTCGCCAAATTGACTTGTCAATGTGCTCATCTTGTACTTAACCTACTATAAGCTCGACCTATCTTTACAGATGGCCAAGTTAGGAGGCTGTGGATCATATAAGCCCAAATCATACTCGACCTACTATAAGCTCGACATATCTTCACAAATGGCCAAGTTGGGAGATTGTTGACCATACAAGCCCAAACCGTGCTTGGTTTACTGTAAGCTCGACTTATCTTCACATATGGCTAAGTTGGGGAGTCGTGGACCTTGTTAGATTGGTATAGGTCCTAACTATCTCGTTTTAAGCCTGATCCTAGTTGAGTCCACCTACCTCGGGCATAACTAAGGCTGCCTAACCCGGCATGGCTTGAGCCGGTCAGGGTTATCTGGCCCAAACTAATCCCCAATTCTCTACACAAGTGGTTAATATGTTCGGTCTCCTTGCCTACCCTTAAGAGTAATAGTTCAACAGTCTGATAAGCTGGAGCTTTGATGGCCGACCAAAACGTATAGCCAACGTTCGAAAATTTTAAATGGCTTTATGATTGGCAAGAACCGAAAGACCACCTTGAGGATCTTTTTATAAGTTGGACTGTCGTCCAAAGTGGGGTGCGTTTCGCTCTACACCCCAAACACTCTAGCCTACCAGTCTTGTGTCATTGCCTACCTATCTTTTCGCTAACCTAGGTCTCAGGTAACTTTACCTACTGCTTTCCCCATAAGTTTTTTGGTTGGTTATCCTTGTTCCCTTAGACTTAGGTCTCAGAGCTTACTCAGAATATCTAACACCCACCGTGGGGCAAGGTAAAACTTTTTTACACCACAAATATCCTTCTAGAAAAAGCCATTATATCCAGCCATGGTAACCACGAGAAACAACGCTAACAATGAAGCTAGCAATTAGGAGAATGCTTAACAAAGCTTAACCTGTCAATAGTGCCAATAATCTAATCCTCTAAACCCTCCTCGGTTCAATTCAAGGTCTCTGAGATCATAATTAACATGTGGAGGTCAGAATTGATCAAATTACTAAGAAAGAGACTCGTCAGGAAGAACCAGAGAGCTAGAGAACGATGCAGAAAGTAACGTCGACAAAAACGCCTTGATCTGTCGATTATTTCCATATCCTGAGTGTCTTATATTTGATCTAATTGGACTTCATGTGTGCTCAATTGTTGACATTTAGCTAAGTTTCTGGTTTAGAGTTGTCTTTCGATCTTTATTGTGAAACTGTGCTTAAGTGTGTGTATAAGCACTCATAATTGCATTATGTTTTTCAGGAGATCAATATCACCTCTAGAAGCAAAGAAAGAAGGTTGAATTTGAAGAAAGTGAGTGACACGGCCCGTGTCAAATGACACAGGGTGGGCCGTGTCCTTCTCTGGAATGTCAACATGGACCTCACTTAACAACACGGCCCGTGTCATATGACACGGGTTGGGACGTGTACTCCTCTGACTTGCAATCTACTCGAATTTGCGTTGACAGAACCTAACACGGGGTAGGCCGTGTCATATGACACGGCCCGTGTCGTCGCATTAGAACTTTAGATTCGAATTCTAATGATGTGTTAGGTATCAAAAAGTTATAAATAGGATTGCCTGGGGTTTCAAAAGAGAGGTCTGGGCTGGGAAACTGCCAAGAGGCTAAGGAGAAGATCAAGAATAAGGGAGAAGGAGATTGGATCGAAGATTGGAATCTCGGGTTCGAGCAATCGGAGATTGATTATTCCCAACCTTTGGAAACTAGTTTGATCTTTAGTTTTCTTCTGCACTTCTATTCTTGACAATGTTCTTTTTCTGTTATTCTTTTGATTTTGAATTTGCCATGTGTGGCTAGTTTTCTTATATGGTTAAGGGAAGATGAAACCCTAGTTTTGATTATGTGATTCTTGCATATTTCTTTATATTAATGCAATTGTATTTTTATTCATATGTTTCTGTTTTAATTTGGTATAAAGGTTTTTATACTCTTTGCTAATTTCGAAAGTGGTAAAACTAGGATTGCTATCTGCGCTTGATTGCGGTGGTAGGACTAGTGAGGCATATGATCTAAGTAATTTAATCCCAGTGTGAGATTAGATCTTAGTGTGATTGGTTTTCTAAATCTTAATGCAATCAATAAGTAGGTGTAAGAGCGGTTGCTTTACAAATAATTATTGATTAGGAATTAATTTGTGAGCGGTTGCTGGATTAATCAAAACTTAAGGAAAACAGAGAATTAATCTCACAATCACATAAAAACATAATTGATCACATTGGTATAAAAGATATGTGGGTTAACATAATCATATAAATCTAGTGGTGGATTCCATCTCTTAACCATTGTCTTTTAATTGATTTTCCAAATCATATTTACTGTTTTTGTTTTGAATTTAATTTCTGATTTTAGATTTAACAAACAAAACCCCCTCTTTATTGTTTATTATTTTTGAGAGTTTAAATTAGGAATCAATTTACAGTGTTAATTGAATTAGTTCTCTGTGGATCGACCCTTGCTAACTACAACTGGTTGCAAGGTTTTTATTTTTGGTGGAACTTGACAACTGATTTTCATTCTAAATTTAATCATATTCCACACCACACCACGCCTGTAGGAATATATCGCTTCAACTCGACTAACTTGTCTTAGCTGATCATCCTTTCTCTAAATTTATTATGATGGTTCCTCTACCAGAAGGATTCTGAATGTCGACAATGGAATTGTACGAAGGAACGATCGATCTGTAGGAGCATTTGACCATGTTTAACTTCAATATGCTTTTAAATGGGGGGAACCAACCCCATAAAATGTAGAGTCTTTCCAACTACCCTTAAGAAGTCAACGTTATTATGGTTTTCTTCACTTGAGCTTGGTTTTATACATGATTTTTCTGAGTTAGCTGCTAAATTTCTAACCCATTTCTCAACCAGCAGAGTTCATTGAAAGACTTTGGCTAGTCTCATCAATTTAGAGTAGGGAAAGAATAAGTCACTTAAAGTATTTGTGAGAAGGTTTAGTGAGGAAGCCATTCAGATCCAAGATCTTAACCTGGTTGTGTCGTTGTATGCCATAATGGCCGGTCTAAAGCAAGGCCTACCAGATGCGCACTAGTTGATTTAGATAACTTGAGGAACAGATCAATGAGCTACATCAATATGGATGAAATAGTAGCAGTGAGAAACCAATTAAATGACGAGCCACCAAATTCTTCTCGGAGTGATATGGATAATCCGAATATTTCAATTTGACACTCAACCAAAGCCAGCATCAGCAAAGGCGAGGACTTGGTCAACCAGGCAGGACATGAACTGGGGACCACCGAGGAGATCATAGAGGGGGATATAGAGGAAAAATTAATGGATATTTTAGAACCGACCAATCTAGGGACAAAAACAACATGGTCCGAAGCTTTGAGCCGAGTCCCAAATAAGATGTCTACACACCGTTGACCACTTAGAGAGATCAGATTTTTTAAGAGATTTATAATATAGGGCTAATTTGACTACCTTACAATGTAGGACAATATAAATTTGGTCCCAACATTGATAAAAGCAAGAGTTGTGATTTCCATAAAGCATATGAGCATACTATCGAGGAGTGTATTCACTCAAGAACAAAATTGAGCAACTTATTCGAGAAGGTCACTTGGACAAGTTTGTTTACAAAAGAAGGAGCAAGAGCAGAAAACTAGAGAAGAATGATCAGCCAAGAAGAAAAAGCCCAAGACCGTTTGAAAAAGGAAAAGGAGTTGCAATTGTAGCTGAAGTGTCTGATCAAATCAATGGAGTCATTGACTCTATAGTCGATGGATTTGCAGGTAGAGGAAGCTCTAATTTGGCCAGGACACGTCACCTTAGGGCTGAGATGTCAATAAGTCATCATTTACTCTTCCAAGCCAAGAAGGAAGAACAAGGTCCAATCATCTCTTTCTCTAACAAGGATTTTGTAGGTTAGATAAGAATTTAGATGATCCAATGGTAATTTTGGTCGTCGCTAGCAAAATGAAAGATGAGACACGATGCAGCGCATAAATCCACCATCTCTTCATTAAAAACGAAATAAAAAATGAGACAACAACATCCATCAGTGTCTGCCATGTGGCAAAAGGCTACTAAAAAAAATTACTTAGCCTACTGACAAGCTTGGACAATCAACACTTCGATTACTCGCAATTCCCACTTGTATCAATTCACCAAATTGACGTGATAATGCGCTCGACTTGTATTCAGCCTACTATAAAGTCGATCTATTTTCATAGATGGCCTAACTGAGGGGCTGTGAACCATACAAGCCCAAATCATACTCGGCCTACTATAAGCTCGGCTTATCTTCACAGATGATCAAGTTGAGGGATTGTGGACCATACAAGCCAAAATCATACTTGGTCTACCGTAAGCTAAACTTATATTCATAAATGGCCAAGTTGGGGAGTTGTGGACTATATTAGATTAGTATAGGTCTTACTTATCTCGTTCTAGGCCTGATCCAAGTTGAGTCCACCAACCTCAGGCATAACCAAAGCTGCCCCAATTTGACTTGGCCCGAGTAGGTCTGAGTTATCTAGCCCAAACTAATCCCTAATTCTCTACACATGTGGTTAATATGGTCGGTTTCCTCATCTGCCTTTAAGAGTAACAGTTCGGCGATTTGATAAGCTGGATCTTTGATGGCCGAGCAAAATGTATAACCAATGATCAAAAGTTTTAAATGACTTCATGATTGGCAGGAGCCGAAAGACCACCCTAAGGATCCCTTTATAAGCTAATATGCGTCCAAAGTGGGATATGTTTTGCTCTTCACTCAAAACACTCTAACCTATCAATATTGTGCCATTGCCTACCTATCTTTTTGCCAACCTAGGTCTCAAGTAACTTTGTCTGCCACTTTCCTCACAAGTTTCCAACTGAGCATCCTTGTTCCCTCAAACCTAGGTCTTGGAGCTTACTCGGAATATGATAAACTTATATGAAATTTATAATTTTTAACCTTCTTTCTTGCAACTACCTATTTGTGATTTCCTATTTATATATCTAAAAATTCTCCAAAAAGAAATTTATATATTTTAAAAATACAAGATTAACAATAGTCATTTTTTATTGAGTTGGATCGACCACATGATTAATCAATGCAAACATATTTGTATTAGTTTATTTTATATTCAAAATAATTTATATCAAAATCTTTTTGAGATAGATTTTGAAAAAAATGATTTTTTTTCATAAAATTAAGCAAAACTAAACATGTAAGTCTTATATGATTTTTTTTAAGAAAAAGTTTTCTTTGATTTTTATTATCTCTATATATTAGATTATCTTTCATATGACCAGTACTTTTTTTGGGAAATTTTTATTAATCTTCTTCTTATATAACATTTTTTTAATAGATCTTAAAAATATATAAACAAAATTTCTAAATGAAAACTATTGTAATTTTATAAAATTTTCATAACTGAAGTATAAAGTTCCGACCAAGCCAGGTGATTTAAATTCAACAGCCAGGCAGTCAGCGTGACAGCGGAAGGAATACAATTTCAAAAGCAATGTTTTGATGGGGCCAAATTTGAGAAATGAGAAAGCTCTTAGTCATGTTTATACGGTCGGTTGTAGAATCGGAGCTCCCAACTTTTGAATGAATGAATTGGCTACAACTTTGAATTGAATTCTTTTCAATTCAAAATCTAATGTCTTTAATTTACTTTGTTATTTTCCGTGATATTTTTTGGCTGACAAATGATATTTATTGAAAATTACACAGATAGGAACCTTGATTGAGGACATTCAGAAGACTAAGTTCTGTTATATATATATAAGATCTTATTTTGATGAGATGAATGTTTATTGTAAGAAGTAAGATAAATAAATATTGATCATTAGATCTTACATAAATGGTCAAGATTAGAACATAAATGTATGTGACTTTTTTAAGTGATCACATGACTTTTAAGTAACTTTTAATCTTGACCATCTATATATGATTGTATGGTCAAGATTTACTCCTCTCACCCTCTCACAATAAAAACTCTTCTCACTAAATATACCCCCTATATATATACTTTTAACAAGCATGAAGTTTTTTTTTTTTATTGGAAGCATGCAGTTATTTTAACAACTATTGGACAATAAAATTTAAAATACGAATTAAGTACTACTAAGTCTTAGTACTTTATTCTATTATACACAGAACATACACAAGGAACCTCTACTTTGGTGGTATAACCGAATAAAGAAAAATAATTATCCTATATTTTAAAAGTGTTATAGGAATTATTAACATTTTTTTTAAAGATATTGACTAAGTAAAAAAAATAAATAAAAAAAATATGTATAATAAATAATATTAAAAAAATATAAAAAATATATATACTATTTGTAATAAAAATATAAAAATTATCAAATAAATATATAAAATTACTATACCTTGAATATTAAAAACAAGAGCGTGGAGGAAATTAAGTTGGTCCAAGTTTACAACACCAATCACCACCATACCCTCGATTTCACACTTTTTCCACAGATGATGATAGATTATTACTCGTGGATACATCTTGCATTTCTTTTATCAATATTTTAATATAAAATGAAAAATCACAGAATTAGGTTCCCATTACTAACCTCAATAGATTCTTTGAATTTGCATTTCTTTTGTTAAATTATTTTGCTTGTTAATAGCAAACGCTAGTATCTTTTTCAGTAGTTTAAGCAATATATAACAGACATGACAGCACTTATGGTTCCTTTATACCTCCCTCCTCCCTCAACAACATTTCTATAAAAAATTTCCATCTCTCCTTCCTCTGCTCTTAAAATATCAACTCTTTCTCTTCCAAAACCAAAATTTCCTTTATAAAGTCAGTTATTTTTCAAGTCATAATGTAGTGCAGTGCAGTGTATTATTTTATTAAAAAAGTAATTAGTAATTAAGCAATGAAAACCCTGGCTAATCACACGTAACACAATACAACCATAGCAATTAGTAATTACTTAAGCAAATTTGGCAAAGAAGGAGGGTGTTACATTAACATGACCATGGACAGAGCATCACAGACCAGCTCCGACTCGCCGACCCGAGACCCGAAAGTGCTATCCATCGAATGCCTCAAAGGAAGCTCAAAAGCGGACGAGTGGACCGGGTCCGGGGATATGCTCCAAACCGGGGACATCGTGGAGGAGCTCCGAATCGGAAGCTCCGCGAACTCGCTGGTTCGGTTCAAATCGCCGTTTAAAAACGGCAAGAGCGGGGTGCAGAAGATCTTGCAGGACACGTATAAGAAGAAGGAGACATCCATAGTGGTTCGGGTCAGGCGAGGACCCGACGAGTTGGCGGAGTTGCAGGCGTGTATTGTGCCCAACGATTCCTCCTCCACCGTGAAGAAACAGTTCGTGCTCCGCTCCATTAGTGACCCGAATTACGTCGTCGGGTTCTTGGATCGAACCGAAGCTGAATGCTTCGAGCTTCAAGGTACTTTACGCCTACCACAATCCCCAGCTTCAAGCTGAATGCTTCATTGTTTTTCCTGGTTTGCTTTTGACTTTTGAGATTGCAATTTTTTTTTTTTGGGATGAGTGCGTTATGAACAGTTTTTCCCAGCCATTTAATCACATCATTAAAAATATTAATTAAATTAATTATTCTTTATAATCATTTTTTAAACTCTTTTAATAAAGCTTTAATTATAAGTTATTTTAAATACAAAATAAATTAATTTAATCAAACAAGTGTCAATTGTCAAATCTCTTTTTATTTTTATATTTTTATTTTAAAAAATTTCTCTACGACAGTGATTTTTTTTGTCTCATTATTCGTTCACTGAAAATATTTTAATTTTTTTATTTCACTTATAAATTTATATTGTATGTCAGGATAATATTACAATCATATATAATTTAATTTTATATTTTTCTCACACAAATATACTGTACAAGAAAATTAGACATATTTAATTATAAGAAAAACGTTTTCATACTCTTTCACCTTTATGGTTTTTACTAAACCATCACAAATCTGAGTAGCAGTGTAGTTTTTACTTTCCTATTGTGAAGTCACCTCGGTCCTTGCAGCTGGTGAATGATGCTGGCAGTTGGTTCGCCCAATTTCCATTATTAATTTTAACCCCTTTTGCCATGGATCCAGGAACCAATGTTTTTCACATGTATTATAATTAGTTTGTATTGAAGAAAATTTGGTAGACTTAGGATTCTTGCTGGGCAATCATTGGATTGATTAATGGATATTGATATGTCAGGGTCATTAGTATCGATTAAACTCGGTTTAGTTACGTACAATGTGTATGAAGACATGTTTGATATAAAATCATTTACGAGTTTTCACCTAAAAACTTAAGTTTTTGGGATATTTAGCCATTAATAAGAGGAAATGATCCTTTGATGCTAATATTGAATTGAGTTAAAATACCCCTTTTACACTAGTCAGTTCTGCAATGTTGTTTTTGCCTTGTATGTTATCAAATTTTTTTTATTTTCTTTTAATCGTAGCGTCGTATGTACTGTACTCTCAATCTATCATGTAAGATTTTGTCTAGTGGTAGTCTTAAAAATGAAAAGAGTAAACTTTATCTAACACTAACACATACATTAATAAACTTCTGCAGTTGATTGTGAAGTTTTGAGATCAGATCCCACATTCACCCATTTATGTCACATGAGCTAGGCTCAATGTGGTTTCCCTCTCTCCAAGTGTATCCTGTGTACGTTAATGTGTGTGAGTTTATTACTGGTTAAAATCTATAAAATTTTCCGATGATCCGTTATCTAATAATAATAATAATAGAAAAAAAGAACACATACAGTAATAGATCTGCATTACTGACTTCAGGGACAGATCTTAAGATATTGCCAGTAAGTGTCCTTCATAACAGCTCTCATAATATCATCACTAGACTTAACTGATGCATACTGTTTAACTGCAATGGTTGGTGGTAGCTATTTTTGGTCTGCTGTTGTCGTTTTATTGACTTCTCACAAAGCAATGTGTTTCTTATCAAATATTCAAATTAAGTTAAAAATGTATACCCTTCTTTGAGTTTAATAGCTAATTCTATTATAACTTTTAAATGGACAAATTGCTACCAAGTATTCAACATTTCCGCCAAAGTCTTACTCTTATCTTGTAAGGTTACATGAACTTATGGAACCTCAATCTCAGAACAACAGCAAAATTAATGCATCTTTGCAGTCACCTTAATTAATTTATGCTAGGAAGTTGTACCTTGGTTTCAACCTCACCATCTGTGTTGGCTGATTGTCAGCTGTTATTTGGTCAGCAATGGACTTGCAGTTTTTTCACTCTTACTTTCTCATATCATATCTAATCTGTAAACAATAATTGCAATTTGCAGCTTCAAGGACCACGAGGATGGTAAATGCGCTAACCAGGACCCGGCTACAGGATGGATATGTTTCATATCCATGGGAGAGGAGGATGCAGGAGATGCTATCAGTTCCCAATTCTAGCAACTTTCTTTCCATATTACTTCTTCCCAAAGCTTCAGATCGAGTAGCTTCTCGTTACAATGATCTGGAGGACACTCTAGCCAGGGCTAATGCATGGATAAATGCAGGTCAAGCTACAGGGGTCCCTATTGTCTTCATGAACATCCAAACTGAGTCCCTACTTACTAAGGTAAACGGTCATTCCCTATTCACAATAAGGCACACGTAGTGTAATGGCTTTATTACTCTCTTCACCCTTTTTTTTTTAAGAAGAAATTATTGGATACGTACGGTCCATCACGATATTTCTAAGGTACTCAAATAATTAATTGACATATATAAAAATATTTTTAAAGATTGGTGCATTTCTATCATAGCACCCCACACCTTTACATATGTGAAATTTAGACCATGACTAACTAAGAATTACTCTTTTTTGAGGGAGAGAGATAGAGTTGTTTTTCTGTTCTTAGCTGGTATTTGTTGTACAATGTGACACATGGAGTTTCCCTTTGATTTGTGTGACAGATATCTGGAGAGACTGCTTCTTCCACTGTGAATGCAGGTTCATTATCTGACTTATCTAACCTAGCAAATACAAGCCTTTACGGCTTTGAGGACTACCATGGAATGGACATAGGCGTTGTTCGAGCAGTTCGCCTGTGGTATGCTCCAATTGGAGGAGAGATCTCTATTGAGATAAAACTAAAAGAGGATGACGCAAAGCTTGGTTTTGCCATTAGCCGTACAGAAGAGGTATCTCTCTTGATCATGCATGGCCTTATATATATGGTTAAACGGATTATACTGTTTAAGGTTTTAGCTAATAATAATTTTCTCTATAATCTACAGGGATTTATTTTCATCTCATCAGTTATTAATCAAGAAAATGTACCTGCTACACGGTCAGGGCTTAGCAATCTGTATAAGCTAGCAACAGATACTTCTAGGTTGTTGGTAGTTTCAAGAGTTTCAAATCAAAAAGTTCTTCCATGGATGGTTTCTTCGACAGGAGCCATTAGGTGTTATGACACTGTTTCACTCAGCCAGAAGCTCTCCTTGCACCGACACACCAGATTTCCCATTCTCCTGCACGTCTTCCTTTGGGACCGAGCATTGGCTTCTTCAAGTGGAGGAAGCACTAGATTGTGGACTTTGTCTTCTTCTGTGTTGCCATTAGCATCTGAAGTTCAACTGGCACGCCATCCAAATGAAAATCAAATACTACCATTGCCCCCTGAAGCATCTGATCCAAGTGATATCACCAGTGATCTTTCACAGTCCAGGCTTGAGAGAGACACAGCTGGAGAACTCTCATTCAGATTCCACGACTTCTCCTTGTCCAGCAACTGGGTATGATATGCATATGTAGTTGTTTCTTTTTTGTTTGTTTTTATTTTTCCACCTTGTAAGAAGAGTTATCAAATGAAGGCTTTTGCCGCTGTTGTTTGTTGTTTTACATACCTAATATACATTGCTTCAGATTCAGGCCTTTAGCGAGGTACTAGTTGTTTTGCTTCATTATTAGCTTGTCCACAGAAAAGCAGAATAAAGCATATAGAATTGGTTATCTGAAGTTTGAGAAGTATATGACCTTTGCTCGTCTTTCCTTGTAGTTTTGGGTCTGGATGATGTAATTTTATGTATCTAATTCATAAATAGCAAGAAATTTTCTGCTCAGTAGTTAACTGGCTTTGAAACAAGCTAGAAATTAAATTTATATATATATATATATATGGTTAGTCTATGTGCACCTACAATACAATAATATCATAATTAGAAGGGGTTTCTTCTGAATGACAGACTCATTAATATTGATTACAAAGCATATTCTCTTGCCAATGAGAAAATCTTAATCCACGAGAGATCTACTATTTGCTTCTTATTGTGATTGCAACCTCCGAATACTGTAACCATTTTTATCCAGAGATTAATGGCATATCAGAACTTGATAATGGAACATCTAATAACCATAAAGATGAAAGCAGTTAGTTCCAACTTCGAAGAGTGGTGTTCACAAATATTGGCTAATCAAATGCTATATACTTCAACTGGAAGGCCTTAAAAAGTGCATTCCCACTACCAGGATCCTACTTCTTATGTTAGATTGTTTCACTATTTTCCATCACACTAGTCTAGCTATGGCATTGACTTTGAAATTGCTATTGGCTACTGGTTTTAATTGTTTCAGTTGTTTTCGTTTTAGTTCTCATGTTAAAGCAAGGTCGAATAAGGGAAAATATGGTGCTTTAGAGTTCAGATTTACTACTGATTGTTTCTAGGGGTACAATTATGGCCCAAAACTATTTGCCTAACCTAGTCCAACTTCATTCTGGTTCATTCACATCACACCCACCCAATTGTGCCACAGGATTAATGGAATGGTCATTAGTATAACGTATGTGAATCATTAGGGTGATAATTTTAGAACAAAAAAAATTATTGTAATAATATTCTCACATATTTGGTAAAATTAATTTTAATTTTTATATGAAATTTAATATATTATAATTTTTTTTATAATACTGAAATTTTAATTTATGATTTCTATTATATATTATTCTTTACACTTTGAGATGTAAATATTATTTTGTTATCAAACAAATAACTTTTTTAATCATTTATACTTATTTTGATAATTTATTACATAAAAATAATTTTTTTTATATCATCCAAACAAAACAAATTAGTTTAAAATCACTTTTTAACTAACATATTTAAACATAAAATTTATTATATTATAATCGATTATAACAAAAAAAAATTATACAATAATCAATTATTAAAATAATTAAATTTTTACAACTATCTCAATCATACACTAAATACTTAGTGCAAAAGTTTCTTGATAATAAATTCTCATACTTTCCAGTTTATACCCCAAAAGAACTGCTAATATGACATTGATTGTAACCCTAATTAATTACACAAGTTATACTAACGACCTATTATTTTATATAGCTTATGATGCGGTATGTTATTATGCGATAATTTTAGGCCGTTCAATTTTTTTTTAATCATCAACTTACACACAACTATGTTAATACTATATGATAAAAAAAACTATGTTAATACTATGTACTTTTTTTTAAATTAAAATTTTAATCATTATAATTTTCACCCATTTTTTATTTAGTTTCTATACTTTTTCTTTTTCAAATCAATTTTTACACTTATAAATATTTTTAAGTAATTCTTACCGTCAATTTCCGTTATAACACTATTAATTTAATTATCATTAAATATTTTATAGAGAAAAAAATCTAAAGAAATACTTACTTAATTAATGAGTATATACTTAAAAGAAATAAGTATCTACATAAATATTTATTAAAAATGTAAGAATATTTTTTGAACGTTTTATAAAAAAATGAATATCTAAAAAAGTATTTATTAGATAAAAAAAAATTACTAAAGACGTTATAATAGAAATTACTTATAAGAACAATTTTAAAATTATTTATAAGTAGAAGAATTGATTTGAAAATAAAATTATAAAAATTAAATTAAAAATAAATAAAAATTGTAGGGCTAAAATTTTAATTAATTTATTTTAATTTATTTTTTTGTCATTATTAATTAATGTTACATACATAAAAGTTTAAAACGACAGCAGAAATGGTGCCACGGATCACAATGAATCACGATCCGTGCCTTCAGTTTAGGAAACACTTACACCGTTGATTGATGTACTCATCCACGGTCGTAAACGCTCCATCGTTTTCCCCTTTCGTTTCGCTCTCCGCAAAAATCAAATTCTCCCGCTCCACTTTTTTCACGATGTGGGTATTACATATACACCCGCAAACCCAAAATGGTTCACCATCGCCGAAGCAGATTTCTTAGTTCTGTATCAATCTAGAACCTTCATCTCTTTTCGTGAAACGCAAATGGCTCGGACGAAGCAGACAGCACGGAAGTCCACCGGAGGAAAGGCACCGAGGAAGCAGTTAGCGACAAAGGCTGCTCGGAAGTCAGCTCCGGCGACCGGCGGAGTAAAGAAGCCGCATCGGTTCAGGCCGGGAACGGTGGCTCTGAGGGAGATAAGAAAGTACCAGAAGAGCACGGAGCTGTTAATCCGAAAGCTTCCATTCCAGAGGCTGGTGAGGGAGATTGCTCAGGATTTCAAAACCGATCTTCGCTTCCAGAGCAGTGCCGTTTCTGCTTTGCAGGAAGCTGCGGAGGCTTATCTGGTTGGGCTTTTCGAAGATACTAACCTCTGTGCTATTCATGCTAAGAGGGTTACCATTATGCCCAAAGATATTCAACTTGCTCGCAGGATTAGGGGCGAGAGGGCTTAGGGTGTTTGTTTTTCATGTAATGTTTAACTAGAATTAGAATTAGGAAGTAATTTTATCTTGGTATGGATCAGAATTCGTGTTTGTAAGATTCATCGTATTTTATCTCAAAAAAAATTGTGCTCAATTCAACTTCAAACTTTCAACTACATGCTTTTATTATTTTTTTCTTCCATTTTTTTAAATGGATGGAGTCATCCATTGCATTTGCTTAAAAGCATTGCTCTATGGTGCGAAGAATTCCATCAGCGGTCTTTATGAATTGTGTGGGCCAATAAAAATTGAGAAAAATATGGATTCAGATGACTAATAAGGACACACGGTTGGATGATTAATAAAAAAAACTCAATCATTCAACAAAATGAAAGTTGAATAATTTTAAAATTTTTTAACACATCTTTTTTATAATATTTTTAATTATTAAATGAAAATATTCAATATTTTTGTTGTAAAATATTTTTAAGATATTAGTTGTATTTATTTTTTTATTTAATATTTTTTTAATCAAGTAGTAAGAAGATTATTAAGAAAATATTTTAAGTAAATATAGTAAAATTCATAAAAATTTCAATTTATGATTTGATTCACAAATTTCCTTTTGTAGCAAGTAGTATTTTCCTTTGTGTAATTATGATTTGTTTGTCCTCTTTTTTTATTATGAGAAAGGATATTTTCATGTGATTTTTTATATGATAAGGTCTTTTAAAAGAGAAAAATATAAAGATTTCAAAAGAAATTTAACATATTTTTTAATTGGGTTTTATTAATAAAATTTTGGAATTAATTTGGAAAAGCAATATCCAAGAATTTGTTGAAAACATTTTTCTAATGAATTGATTGAGAACCTCTGTACCCTAAACCTTAAATGAAATATAAGGAATTGTAATAAATCAAATATTGCATTGTTTTGGTATCTATTACTGGTCAGAATTGGATCATAACAGAATTTCGGTCTATACTAGTACCATAAGAGGAAGATTAGAATTTGAGATTGATAGAAAAGCAAAGATATGAGCTCCTGTGAGTAGGAAATAAAAAATTTGTGTTTATTTTTTTCTTTTATTTGATCTTATCATTGTCATGATGAGAGGATCCATTCCCTTTCCATTATTCTTTGGGAGGAATTGGACAGGAACAAGCTGGTATTGTTCTAACGGAAATACACTATTTTGATTTGAATCTGTTTTCTCGTATTAGTTACCATTCGTTCTTGAACATGGTTTAAAGTTTGCAACAGGCCTTTAAGTTTTTCTTTTCTCTTTTTGTCTTTTCCTTCAACTACCAGAAATGGGAATGGAGAATTTCTGAGACCTTTTTGGTTGTTGACATATTAGCGGGAGATTTTGATAGTTTTATAGCTAGAGATTCAACATCATAATCACGATTCTACGCAATAAATTGCATGTAAATGGCAATATGAGTTTAAACATAACTGAAACTGCATTAACATTACTATAAACATTTCAACTAACCAGGCCTGCAAATTTAGCTCATTCAGAAACAGTTTGGGGTTAAAAAGTAAAATAACCCAGCCATTACTCAAGGAAGGCTCAAGTTCCTAGAAATTTTTGACTAGAAAATCTTTGGGTGGGGATAAAAGAGCAACAGCCCCTCTGTCTGGACGTGAGAATTTCTGGTGCACTGCTTTGAATTTACTATCTGCAGCACTTGAGTGTAAGCTGACTAACAGCCTGGCACAATCTCTGTTTACATAAGAAAAGAGAGCTATTTAATCAGTATATCATTTAAACCCCTCAAAGCTCAAAGACCCAATCCCCCTTTGAACACTAAATACTTGAGATGTGTCACTGAATTAGAAAAATGAAAATACATTATCTGTTCTGTACAGTAGCCAGTCTGGTGCTTTAGAATTTCACTCCAGAAGGGACACCTATTGAGTGTACATCGAGCAGCATAGACGGCTGCCGCAGCTATCATTGAAGGGCAGTGCAATATAACAGTTTGATAGTGCACAAGACCAAGTTCAGCCAGGAAAAAGACCAAGTTCTCCATCTACACAACATCCAAAGTGAAGAAATGAAAGCAATCACACACTCTGCTACAATCAATTATTTAAAATGTTACGTGAAACCTATAGTTAACAACATAAATATATTACCTCCTGATCTGGCTGAACAGAAGCTCTGATGAATCGAATTAAGAATACATAGGGCGTGGGAACTGTTAGATACCATTGTAACTTCTCAAGAATTGCTTTCTCCACGAAAAGAATCTGATCTTTGGTGTAAGCATCATCTGATATGTTAGTAAACTCCTTAATCTACAATTCCAACAACCAAAAAGAAATTTAGAAATAATAGCAGAAAGGTTAACAATGTGTGACCCACGAAAGTAGTGCTACCTGAGGAGGCCATATCTCTTCATACTTGCAAGCTATGAGCATTGAGCTTAAGCCCACTAACTGTAATTCATTTTTTGGTACAACTGTCAGTGAGAGGTATCGATCAATTATATTTATGGTAAGATAGAGCGTCTCAGGCATTAATTTAAATCTCCTATGGACATCAACCAGCCAGTCCACAGTAATAGACCTCATCTTCTCATTAATTTCATGCTGGGAATTCATGTAATCTGAAACTTGGCTCTCACCCTACATCAGAAATTCCATTAATAAAAGGAGGAAGAGATGGCAATGTAAGGCATAAGATATGAGGATAATATTTACTTCTGTTAGCTTATAGAATTTGTATAGATCATCAAGGTATTCAACTACTTCCAATTCATCATTAGCATCATCTGCATCGATGTCAATAGGCTGATCCTCAGGCTCGGCCAAGATTCCACAAGCAGCCTGTACGAAAACCATAAAAATATAGAAAACCAAGAAGAAGAAAAAACCAGGGTGGGGATAGAGGAAATTGTTCAAATCTATCACTGTGTATGCTGTAAACAAAATTGAACCACCTTGCTTTGTGCAGTAAGTACTGAAGTCAGAGTCTTGACCTTCCTAACAGATCTTTCCCTAGATTTTCTTTCACAAACAAAATCAACCTTTTCTCCAGCTTCAGAACTGACCACATCTACAGGCTCAGGAGGCTTGTGAGTCAAATCTTCTACACTATGTTTCTTGTGAAGAATTGAATTATTGTCTAATGCAGGTACAACAACATTCTGAAAATAAACATATGGCAGTTGAAAGAACATTAAGTCAATCACAAGGATTATTCAAATACAACACATCATTAAATGAGATAAGAAATGTCATCTTAATGCTACTTTTTTTTTTGGGGTGCTATCTTTATGCTATAATGAGCTAGGAGCTGCACAAGGAAAGTAAGACTTTCTTTCCTTGTGCAGCTCCTAGCTCATTAGCTTGGACTTCTAAAGCCAAATACCACATTCTGCAAATCAACAGGGACAAATTCATTAAAAACCTGATGCATAGATAGATGTTTAATTCAAGTGCATTGCCAAATAAGGATAGCAAAGGACACTTTGTTCTTACTGCTGCAGTTTGTCCATTTGCCAACAGTTTTGCATGGAAGTTCCTGCAAACAAACAATCTTGGTTTATAAAAAGAAAACAAACAGAAGAGACAAGGCAGGCTACTGGTAAGTAACAAGAAAATTGGAGAACCTTGTGATTGGCCGTGAAATCTGCTTCCCTTCAGCGATTCTAACCAGCTCCAGATTACCAATGTCTCCAAGAACTTGACGGTTGCCTTGTCCTGTCTCCTTGTTTTTGCCTCTTCCTGTAAGAAAAGTGAGACCAAATTATATGCATTCAAGATATAAAGTCTTAACAAATTTTAATAATTTACTACTTAAAAGCAATTTTTTTAATACAATTCAAACAAAACTAGTTATACTAAAATTACTTTTGAATTAACATATCTGTGAACAAAACTCTTTTTTTTTTACATAATAATTTCTTTTCAAAGTAATACAAACACACACTGCTTAATAATAATTGACGTGAGTACATGATCAATACCCAAAACCCTGATACTCAGTCTTTACATTTGAAATTTTTGAGAAGTGACTTAGCTTTAATATAAACAGCAACAGAGAAGTGAGTACAGGATCAAAACCCAAAACTCGAGATAAGCGTAAGAAATTCTAAAATGTGCATTCAAGCAAAGATCCATCGGCAAAAAATGAAAAACGAAAACAAATAACATTTGACTTCAAATAAGAAAAAAAGAAGAAACAAAAGCGATCAAAAACCTCTTGCTCTGCTCTCCATCTCCCACTGCTAATTGCTAAATCTTTCTGAGTGTACGATCAGAAGCTGGTTTAGGCGTTTAGCTCCTCACCCAATCTCTCTTTTCGATTCTACTTGCTACATTTTAAGTACATGTAGTTTTGAATATTTATATAACCCTATAATCATCGGTTTGAAATTTTTTTTTCTTTTAAATTTTCATTTTCTTTCCATCTACAAAAAAAAAAAGTGGAATCGTTTGAAATTGAAATCCTATAATTTTGTGCATACGGTACGGGTTAAGCCCATTGGGTTCAATGGACGGTTTAGCTCATTAATTTCAAGCTTCAATCTCCTATTCAAGCAAAATCGTAGATAACACAACTTAGTCATATCATTATCACCTTCCATACAAGACAAACTCAAAATTCAATAAAAAGAAGATAAAGTATATTACAAATAAAAGAGAAAAATATGAGATGACGTAAAAAACAAATGATCCAATTTCCTTAAAAACGGATACGATTTTAACCACAAAAGTCATTTACCAATTTTAAATGCATCCATCTGATACGATACGATTGTTAGCTTTTCTACATTCATTAATCATAATTCATCTTCGTAGCTTGTTGCTTTCTTTTTGGGCTTACGGCCCCTATTTATAAAAAAAAAAAACAAAAATCATAATTCATTCTGAATGGTACATACATTTTGAACCCTTATGAAAATTGGCACAAACTTGTGGATAGTTTTTAAATAATTAAATATTCCATAATACAAATAGTACTATATACATGTTTGAATTAAATTATTTTTTTTAAAAAAATTATTGTTTATGTTTTAAAAACTATGAGTTTTAACTATAAGCTATATAATTAAATAGAAAATAAAATAATCCAAAGACCAAATATATAAGTCATGATAATTTATCATAATTTTGAAGAACAGTTACAGATTTAAGCTCTCTCGCCCCTAATTCTACGAGCAAGTTGAATATCCTTAGGCATGATAGTGACTCGTTTTGCGTGAATAGCGCAGAGATTGGTGTCCTCAAATAAACCAACCAAATAAGCCTCCGCTGCTTCCTGCAACGCAGATACAGCGCTGCTCTGGAACCGTAGATCTGTCTTGAAATCCTGCGCGATCTCTCTCACCAGCCGTTGAAACGGAAGCTTTCGAATCAACAGCTCCGTGCTCTTTTGGTACTTCCTAATCTCTCTGAGAGCCACCGTCCCTGGCCTGAACCGATGTGGTTTCTTCACGCCGCCGGTTGCCGGAGCTGATTTTCTGGCAGCTTTGGTGGCCAGCTGCTTCCTCGGTGCCTTGCCTCCGGTGGATTTACGTGCAGTTTGCTTGGTTCGTGCCATTTCAGTAAATACAATGAGTGAAGTGTGCTTGTTTCTCTTCAATGGTTGATACATTCATTCATTCATGAATAATTTATTTATATACCAGTAGGAGTTGAAAATAAGAGACACAATGAGCGGGAAGTACTAATTGCATTCTGCACAAAATAAATGTAAACCGTTGATTCCTTGAGAAATGTACGGTTAAGATTGTAATCCGTGACAGGATGAATATACCAATAGGATTTGGTTGTTTATACTTACAAGGCGTTAACTTAAAATTTGTGGCGCTTCCTAATTTTTGTTTTGGGGAACATATTGGGCCCTATTCACCCGTTTTTACAAGTCTGTTGGGCCTTTCGTTGATGAAGAAGACCACTGATATTTTGGACTAAATAAATTGTGACCTGACCCATATCATAAGATACACGGGCTTCTTCTTGTTAACATAAGGCATGTTTTGATTATATTATTTTTGGAAAAATAATCATTTATTTTTTAAGAATTTTCTCACAAATTTTATTTATAAATTATTTTGAAAATAAAGTAAAACCAATTCAGACACATACTTAGCTCAAAATAAAAAATAATAAAGACTTGTAACTAGTTTTTTGTCCTTTTTTTACCTTGAACTTTTAACTAGCTAAGTATAGTTTTAATAGGATCTTCCGTCTCATTAATTTTAGATTTAGTAGTTTCTCATCCCCCTCTCTATCATAAGTGAAGTCTTCTATTTGGTATAAGTTTATGAATGAATATTGCAACCATTTATTTGAACACTAATATAAATTTAAGAATCAATAATTAAATTTTTTACTATTTAAATAAAAATATGTTATTCGAGTATTTGGTGAATGTATTTGTATGTAAAAGTTAGTCAACTTTGGATATGATTGAGAAACAAATACACTAAGTATGTTTTGATGGATGGGTTTTGGAAGGAGAGAGAAAAGAAAACTTATTCTTCATTTTGAGTAAATATTCTCTTTAATTGATTTTTTTTAAATAAAAAAAATAAAATAAAAATGAAAAATGCTAAATCTCACGAACCTTGTTTCGTGGAACGACCTACGAATTTAACAAAGTAATGTAACACAGTTCCATTTTGTACACCAAATTTTTCAGATTTATTTATCTTTCCAACCATGATTGGTGAGTTAGTTTCGTTGATTGATTCGTGTCGTGTGAAATAGCAACTCTCAGTAAAAATTTATCATGTCATCTTTCAGTTAGTTCTTATTTATTTTTTTAAATATTTTATAACTCTCTCATTTTATAAATAAAAAATTAGTTTTTCTTTTTCTTTCCTTCCAAATCACCGGATCCAAGATGAAATGTGAAGGGTAGGTATGGATCTATCTTCTCTAATTGAGTTAGACCATGGAGCCTTCAACTTCTAAAGCCAATGTTAACTAACCCATGTGAAGGCGAACTTCTTCCCAGAATTTTATCAATTAAGACACACTTATTTTGTTTTTCTTACTTGTTAAATACGAGAATCATTCATCGACAATGATATAGCTTCACCAGAATCAGGCTATGAGAAAGAGAGAATAAATACAACAGTAAAGATAGCAGCGTTTGAAGACAACATGAAACGAAAGCAACACAATGATCACCGACTCTTACTGGCTAACTGAGAAGAATCTAAAAGAGTATAGTTAAATTTAACAATTCAAAAAAGTATAAGATAATAAATTAATAATTTATGATAGACGAAAGAGTGGTAAAGCAGAACATGGGGAATCTGGTTTTGCTAGAATGTAACAATCAAAACAGGACAAAATCCATACATTATACGAGGAGGGCCAGACCAGTAAGTATAACGTAGCTTTTAAACTTTCACTTCGTAATACCTACTTCAGCTTGCAGTATGTTTGTTATATATGGTGATCTGATATATAGAAGTGTGTTGTTGTCATTTTATACTAGACAAAAAGAACCATGCGTAAAGCAGCATTGCTTGTACTTGGTTTGGTTATTTTCTTTGCTATTTCCTCAGTTTTTTACTCAGGCTACCCAGAAAGAGACACCAAATTCATATCACTTGTTTCTTTCAGGCTAGGCTGTGACTGTGAGTGAAAATGAAAGAGAAGTATTCTTCACGCACACAGAGCTGGACCCGAGGTACATTCCCATGTTCTGTTTCCAATGAAAGGCTAGGAAACAAAGTAGATTTTTTTATGGAAATTGTAACATTTAACGTGTGTCACTTCAAATATAATATTAAAAATGTAATTAAAGTGAGAAATAATGATGATCTAAAAAATTGATATTATACACATTGAATAATATAAAGTAAGAAAAATCTCTTATTCTAGAAACATATAAGAATTTCTCCTATGATGCTAAGAGCTAAGTGACCATTTCTAGTGCAATGCAACATTTTTTTAATGGCTGTGATTCTATGACAAACAAGAAGACCTCAATGGTCCCATATTTTCGTGTATATTAAGAGTGTAAATAAACTGAGTTATTTATGAATTATTGAGGCTTGATTTGTGAATTTGGATCCTTTTAATTTTTTTTTCTTCTCAAGTGGTCAAGTTGAGAAAGGAGATAAATACAAAAAAAGTTATTAGTGAGACTCAGTTATAATGTGTAAAATTTCTTTTATAATATTTGTATTTATTTTTCTCCTTCACTTGACCACTTGAGATAATAAAAAAAATTGAGAAAATTTAAATCCTTGATTTGTTAAATACTCGATCAAGCTTGTTTGTTTAGTCCAAACTTTAATTCAGACTCAATTATATAAATGAGTCAAGTCAAATTTTATAGATTCCATGCTCTCCATATTAAAAGCTCATGAATAATTCAATTATATATATATATATATATATATATATATATATAATAATGTAGCGAAATTATCATAGTTAATAAGAAAATAAAAATAGTAAGATTACTAAAGTTATTTATCTTAATCAGTATCTATAAAAGGTTAACAACAAGTATATAAATTGTTAACATGCTCTATTTCTATACACAAAAGAAGAAGATCATTTCATTGTGAAAATATGTTGAACATTTTTAAGTGTTAAAACTTATTTTAAAATTTTTGTTTGTAATGATTCCAAGACTGTGAATTTTTTTATCATTTTATATAATTAATTATGAAAAAAGTCTTTATTTCTATTTTTAAGATATTTACTAATTATTAGTTTAATAAATTTTAAAAAATAAAAAATATTTTAAGGAGAAATTCACTAAAAGGAAAGAAAATAGTCAAGTCATAAACAAATTAAACGAGTCGAATCTAAACTTTGATATTTTTAAACAAGTCGAACTCAAGTTTTAAATTTGACTTGTTTAAATAAATGAGTCAAGTTTAAATAATTTTGTTTTCACAAATTAAAAAATTTTAAATGTTCGATTTGACTCGACTCATTTACATTACTGGTGTATATGTTTTTTAACCAAAGAGGGGTTTCCTTTTATAACCCAAGCATGCAAGAGATATCATTGCAAAATAAAGTTGTCTGCATGATTTAAATTATTAAGAGAGGTAATGGGTTAGTTTTTGTTGGATTTATAAGCGTGGATCACAAGGGCTTCCCTCATCCAAACCATTATGAAAGATCTTTAATTTCCCTTGCTTATGAAGTCAATTATTGAAGAACAGACAGAAAAGTACCTGCCAGGGTAAACCTTACACCATGATTGATCCCTATGTGCTCTATATATATTATTTTGGTCCCATTTGATGGCCATTATTTAAGGCAAATATTAGAGAAAGAAATATATAATATCCAATTATTCACTATTTGTCGTTAGATTTATTGTTGATTTTTTTCTTTTTTATAAATGTGTTTCTGTTTATTCTCCACTGCAGGTGGGCTATTTGTTGATCATTAAGAATTCATCAGCCAAGGTAGTATATTGCTGAGGCAGACTTCTGACCTGTGTACATAGAGATCAAAACTTTTAAAGCAGTGAATAGCTCACAATTGTAATTAGGCAAATGAAAAAATATACTAAGATTAAAGCCGTGGATTGACTCAATTGGTTGAAGGGATCTGGATAAAATTATACACTCCTTATGTTCATTGATTGAGTAGATTAAAAAGTTATTGGAGGTAATTTTTTGGATAAGTCTCTACTTTCTCCTTTGGAGTTCTAAGTATACTACTAACATCTTTGCTGGTAGTATTGAAATAACTTATTATTTCCACAATTTTTTATTAAAAATTATGAAGATCAGATAACATAAAGTATCTTATTTTCCGTTTGGTGGGAACAAAAAAAATATTTGGTGGGTTAGGAGAAGACTAAACCTTTTCCAACTACTTCATCCTTTCTATTGTCAAAACCAAATACGCGTATGTTCTAAAGGATAGCTAAACTACCTACTATGAGTTGCTCAAGTGGTTATGACATTCTTAAGCTATATTACTTGAATATAGATAAGGGTAAAGTTTATATTTATTTTTTTTTATTATATTTATTTTATTAATTAAATTATGATATGTATATATTTAAAAAAAAAAAAAGAGAATATTAATAAATAAATACATATTTTAATTAATAAAATAAATATAATGAACATATAAAAATGAGCTTAAATTTTATCTTATAGATAATACCAGAATTTAATTCAGGCATCTGTGCTAATGCTATAAATTAAGCAAGAAAAGACGCTTTTGGCATGTGGTTGTTTGAAAAATCATACTAACTGCCCTAGCTGGTTGGGCTTAGGGATCTTAATTTTCTTAAAATAGTGACTTTTGCAAGAAAAAAGAAATTGGTCATAGTCACAACGAAATCCTCACTGAACAAATCCATTGTCCTACATGGAATTCCAATTCCAATTATACAATAGGATACCAGACTCCAAGCCAAAAATATTCTCCATTTTCAAAAATACCCTATCGGGACTCGTATTTATATATGGCATGACATGGGCTTTCTGTAATTTTAATTAATGCCACGAACCCAGTTGGTCCCCACTGTGGCACTCTGTCTTGTAAGATTCATTGTCTGTAAAGTTTTGGAAGGTTTTGGACCTTTTGGTTATTTTTCTTGCTCTTTCGGCCGAAAAACCTGCACCCTTGCACAGCTCAATATTATTTATTTTTTTCATTTTGTAGCTGGACCATTTTGACCTCAGCCACCCTTAATTATATATATAATAACCAGGGATTTGCAAAAGAAAACATTTAAGACTTTAGGACCTTTAAACGTAGGACTACCTTAACCGCTTTTAAATTGTCCAATTTGAGGTGAACTCCTTAAATTTGATAAGTGGTTTTTCCATTTTGAATATTCCCAGTGACTTTTGGTTTGATGGACATGTTTACGATCTTAAACTTCATGAAGGGTCACCATGCTTGCATGGGAAAAAAAATAACAAGAAGGTTTATGTTGTAACAAGTGCATTTGGCATTTAATACACAAGAGAAGAAACTGCTTACAGGTTTTATGATCAGATTCGAGAATGGCCAACCAAGTGACAAAGTGATTGATACATAAGAGCCTAGGTCTAAAATATTATCTTATCACTTAACATAAGACATATGTTTTCTTTAAGAAAAAGAAAAGCCACTGATCTTAATTAGGCCATTTACCAACTCCTCACCACCATATTAGGGTATGGGAAGCACTTGATGGCTATTTGAAGACAGTTCTAGAAGGCAACATACTCATGTCATGATTACACACGAAGTGTAAATGAGTATTAAAGCAATATCTGGTTGACAATATCCTCAAACTGAAAGCTGAATTTCTTGACCTTAGATATGGTGGTGGAACATGGTGGAATTTCTTATGTTGGCTCTAAACCAATACCACACCTAATTCGGCTTTCTGGTAATTTTTCAAATATGTGGGCATATTGGTAAACTGGCTTCACACTGCTGGATCCACACATATTTAGTTAAAATTTCTTCTCTCGTTGGTTCTAATGAAAGAAATTTGAATTTTTTAAATATGTGATTTTAAATTTGATTTTAAAATTTATGTATATAAAAATAATAAAAAATATATTTATTTAGGTATTAAATAATATTTTAAAAATTAATTTTTTATTTATCGAATAAAAAATATTCTAAAAAATTAAAAAAAATTCTTCTCTCTCCTTCACACGCCCTAGTGCGATTAGTTTTGAAGAAAAAATATTTACACATTTTTTTTTTTTATATCATGTTTATACTTAATTTATTTGAGAAATATATGATAGAGAAAAAAGATGTTGGAATATTTGTTTTGCTTATTTTATTACCTAAGTAAAATGATGTGCAAATATGCTCTTAGCTTTCCTATGAGAACAGAGACAAAACTCACTGGATTTGGGATGAGATGACCCTTTCTATCCCTCATTCTATTTTCTGGTTCCTATTCCCACCATAGATTATAGCCTTCAAATCTCCAACCGTTGGATACCACTTGTTCATCCTCTTTGTTCGTTTCTATTGTCAATAAAAATTCTGAGTATATCTATTCTATATTCTAGTGCACATTATTATCTTCTCGGCATTCACATTACATGCTCCACTTTGTTCTTTCCTCTGTTGTGCTTCATGGCTGCAATTGCAACCACCCCACAAAATTTTCAACACCATGACAACAACAACAACAACAGCAACAATGGCAACCCCGAAATAAGCAGACAGGAAATCAAGACCGCCATAGCCAAAGCAGTGGAGCTAAGGGCCCTTCATGCCGCGCTAACACAAGGAAATAGCCCAGCCGATGCTAGATTCCCATCCCCTTCCCTTGCTTCACGCTCTGTTTCTCAGTTCTCTGCCCAAGATTACCCTGTTTTCACACCAGTAAGTATGAACAATTTTGCTTCATTTTTTACTTTCAACTTTGGTTTCTACTTCTTCCTTGAGAAGGGTATCCAGAATCTGTGCCACTCATGTCAACACTGCTATTTTGTTCCACAACGTAACAGAGAACTGTTGCTAGAATATGCATGAAATGTGATTGTTCCCATTCACCATGATATCCATCAGACCATCACACGAGATTCTTGAATTTCTAGAATGTGCATTATTTCTGAGCCTGCTTTCAATTTTTTTATTTGATAGTTGACACATTCTGAAACTTCTCCCTCTCTACACAAAGCATGATTTTGGTTTTTACCTTTTTTTTTTTTTTTTACTTTTTAGGACTTTTGCTTTATCTTGCATTCTTGCCTTTGAACTTTTAACATTGAAAGCAACTCAAATGAACTGAACTGAACTGAACCCTGAGTTGAATGAAACACAACAATGATGTCTATTATCTCATTCTTCATTTGAAAACATAGATCATGCTCTTATTTCCACTTTGATGGACAATTAGTTTCTAAATGTGAGAATCAATGACAGAGCTATGAAGATGATCCAGTGCCATATCATCAAAACCCAACAAAAAGCCGAACAGTATCAGAAAGTTGGGATGAGAACGGGGTAGAAGGAGGAAACAGCATTGAAACCATTGCCCCAGATTACAAGGAGAAATCAAGTTCAAGAAAGGGACTACCTTTTGGTTTTTCCAATCTAGAAAATCCTCACATATGTCCTGCTGAAGATACCAAATCTGTAACAGGTTCTTGTGCAAATCACATTACAGTTCTTCAAACATCACCTGCCAATAGCTACTTCAAATCTAGAAGGAGAAACAGTTTGGATGACTTCAAACCTGTATCCTCTTGCAATAGATGTAACCCTGCTGTCATAACTAGTGAGTTTGAGAATACAAGGAACAACAAGAGCTCCAATATTGTTGTACCCCTCACAGATTCTCATGCATCTTTTCAAACCCAGCCAAAAAGTAAAGGTGTGATTTCATGGTTGTTTCCTAGGTTCAAGAAGAAGCATAAGAATGAGAATTCACCAAACAGAACAGAATCTGAGGAAGTTTCTCAGGTTCTTAAGGACATGGGAATAATGTCAGTGGAGTCATTGAAGAAAGAGCTGTTGGAAGCAAATGAGAGCAGAGACGCCGCCTTGATGGAAGTTTCTGAGATGAGATCTTCATTGGGGGAGCTGAAACAAAAGATGGAGTACTTGGAGAGTTACTGTGAAGAGCTGAAGAAAGCTTTGAGACAAGCCATGCAGGCAAAAGAGTCGCCACTTTGTGAAAAGCTTAACAATCATCCTCAGAGAGGAAAACCATTTGATGGGAATGGAGAAAATTTGATGCCTGTGGGTGAGGAAGTAATGGTAGAAGGTTTCTTGCAGATAGTGTCTGAGTCAAGATTATCAGTGAAGCAATTCTGCAAGACCCTTATATGCCAGATTGAAGAAACTGATCATTCTTTGATGGACAACTTGAACATACTTCTTCAACCATATAGGCTCTCCTTGAATTCCAAATACTCAAAGGCAGTACTATACCATTTTGAGGCTTTCATAAACCAATCTCTCTACCAAGACTTTGAGAATTGTGTATTCCAAAAGAATGGCAGCACAAAATTCCTAGACCCGCGACAGGATCGCCAAGCACAATTCTCTTCATTCGTTGCACTTAGGAATTTGAGCTGGAATGAGGTGCTGAGAAAGGGTACAAAATATTACAGTGAAGAATTTAGCAAGTTCTGTGACCAGAAAATGAGTTGTATTATCACTACACTAAATTGGACTAGGCCTTGGCCTGAGCAACTACTTCAAGCTTTCTTTGTGGCAGCAAAATGCATATGGTTGCTACATTTGCTGTCCTTTTCTTTCAACCCACCATTGGGAATTTTAAGGGTTGAAGAGAATAGAAGCTTTGATCCTCACTATATGGAAGATATGGTTACGGATAGGCAGAGGTCACAAGGTCCAAGCAAGGTTAAGATCATGGTGATGCCAGGGTTTTATGTTCAGGATAGGGTCTTGAGGTGTAAAGTTCTTTGCAGGCACAAATCTGCACCCTAAAGTAAAATGGAATTTGTAAATAGGTTTTATTTTAATGTGCATTTTATTTTTCTTTTATTTAGACTCTCTCCTCTACAAGTCTGTAACCATCCAAATGTATGTGTTAAACTGTTAATTAATAATTGTTCAAATTTCTTATATCTATTGCCAACTAAATCTTGGATGCTTGGTAATGAGTTGGTGAAGATTCAGGAGTGTAAGGGATAAACTAAAGTAAACTCTTCTTACCATAGATGCATGTAATTATATATGCACCCGTTTTGCTGCTTCTATCCATTGCGAATGTTCTCATGTAGTCAAGATAGAAAGCATATACAATAGCTGATATATATTCCCACATATACAAATGTATTTAGTAAATTGTACCCTAAAATCTCTCGGATCATGACGCCACAACGCCTTTATGTCTAACTATTCTATCTTTGACCTGCATGCCTACTTTTTCATTAGTATTTCCTGCACCGGGAGTGATAAGCTTGTTAAATTCATGTTTATCCTTAGTAAAACTTTGCTTTTATCTCCAAGCTAACCTTACGTTAAGTTTTTTTATTTAGTTTTAGTTTAATTGTGCTTAAGTAATGCATTTGATGTTTTCAATGATTTGAGATGATGTTTGATTAATTTTTAGCTTTGTATTTTTTGTTTTAAAATAGAATTTTATTAAGTTTCTTGATGTGTCACCCTAGAGGGTAATTGAGTAATGGAAAATATTTGAGACTTGAAGAGAAGAGATGTATGCAAAAATAGAAGGAAAAAGGTTTCTGCATATTTACCGCTTAGGTGCCCAACTTCCACCGCCTAAGCACTCACTGGGCGAAGTAAATTGATATCCTACCATGCCAGGGTTTAACTGTTTAAGTGCCCAAAAACCAACACTTAAGTGCCCAAGCTTCAGCAAGAAAATATGAGGTTCTATCACCTGTGTGCTTTAGCGCCCAGTAGTAAGTGCTTAAGGACTTAGGAACATTTACAAAACAAGCATTTCCTATCGAGTAGTGCTTAAGCGCTCAAGTAAGTGGTGGCTTTAAAAACCTGTCACGTGTTTTGCTACATATATAAGGGAAAGGAAAGAAAATTTTGGTAGAGCTGGAGAGGGAGAAGCAGCAGCAACCCTAGAGAGACAGAGGAGGCCTTCAAGTTGAAGATTTGAAGATTTCATCATTCTCTTCTTGCTCAACTATGGATTTTGCATTTTCCTATGTTTTTCTTTTCTTTTTCTCTATATGTAACTAAACTCTTCTGGCTAGGGTGATGATGTAGCTTGACTTTGGTGATGATGTAACTCTATGGTGCTTGACTTTTCTTATGTGTGGCTAAATTCAAGTTTTTATTTCATGATTTGAGTGTTTATTTATGCTTTTTATGACTTGACCACTCATGAATTGATTTTAGGGTTCATATATGGATTGGAAAATTTGTGCATAATCTTGAACCTTATGACAAACACCATAACCTCTTCAATATCTAGGAATAGGTGTTTAGGGTTGTGTGACTTGCTTGAAATTTCATTGTTTGAGTTAAAGTCTTCTCAATTTGAAGTTAAATTAATGACTTGGGTAACTCTAACAAGCAAGAAGATAATTAATATATCAAAGAATTAGATATTAGTTAAAATAGGAAATTTGACCAATAATCTTGGATTATGACTTGATTAAGTTAGAATTTGAATTTACATTAGAAAAGTCAAGTGAAATCGGACCCTCAGGACTTCTATTTGACGTCTTTCTATTTTTAAGTGACGTGTTGATAGTTTCTTTGTTAACTTTAGTAAATTTCTTTCTAGCATTTATTGTCTTATTCTTGAAATAATTTGTTCATGTTAAAATCAATTAGAACCCCTTTATTAATTCCAATTTTTCATTGTCTAGATAGTATTATCTTAGGGTATATTTGGGAGGATGGCAAGGGAGAGAGTGACAATGAATGACATAACAATATTTAATAATAATGTGTTTATGAGTTAGTTTAAAAGAAGGAGTGAAATGACAAGTGAGAGTCAAGGAGTCTCTCCCTTACTACTCAAAACATTCATTTTTTGTCCCTTCAATTTAAGGAATCAAGGAAAGAATGACTTGAACACTTCACATTCTTTTCTTATTAACTTATTAAACTATCAAATAAAGGAGTGACATGTTCTCTTATATTTTATACCTTACATTTTCATTCTATTCCATTATGAGTCACTCACTTCTATCCTCTTTAAAACTCCCAACATAACCTTAGTGAATTTAGTAATTGACACTTATAATCCCTAGTGACAATACTTACATATTATTTATTACTTTTACCATTTGGTACACTTTCCAATTAAGCAATAAGGAGCATGATACGCTAGTGGGCTTGAAAGAAAAAGGCCAAGGAATTAGGGAACCTGACAAGAGTAAAGAAACCCCACCAAGACCCATAAGGCCCATTCGAATGAGGAAACAGCCAAGTTGGATGGCTGACTATTAGTGACTCACCTTTTGGCAATTTTGTTAATTCCTTCTCAACAATTCTGTTATGTTGTTACGGGGATATTCCCTTGTTAGTTTTATGCATTAACTCTACAATTCTGTTATTTCTAGTTTCATGGAACACTGTACACTTGTCAGTGGATCCTCATTTGTAGGAAATGAAAAAAACAATATAATCAATACAATGAATGAAAGAAAAAGGGAGAAAAGCTTGGACAAATTTTACTGTGTTATTGTTTTCCTTTCTCTCTAGAGTCTACCTCTACTCGAAAGAGGATTTCCCGATCCCACTAGCATCAATTTGGTGCTTTCATTGCCTTCTCAATGCCTCCTAAAACAGATAAAAATGACAACTCAGAAACACCCGCTGATGAGATTCATCCCAATTCCGGGAGATGCAACTTTCCATGGAACAATTTACTGAGGCATTCATCGAAGAACCAAATTACTTCCCAAATGACAACCCTTCGTGATCAGCTAGCCTTGTCCTCTTTCTTTCACTAAAAGCCCCATCAACCCAGAACACCCAAAATCACTTTGAACCCGTTTGATGGCATTGATCCTCTGGACTGGATATTCCAGGCAGAGCAATATTTTGAACTGAACCAAACACCTCATCACCAACGACTGACGTTTGTTCCCTTCTTTATGCAAGGCCCTGCCTTAGGATGGTTCAAATGGCTGCATACCAACCACCAACTCACCACCTGGGAGGCCTTCACCAGAGCACTTGAGCTCCGTTTCGGCCCTTCTACTTTCGAGAACCACCAAGCAACCTTGTTCAAACTCCGCCAATCCGGGACCGTAATGGAGTACCAGCTTCAATTTGAAACCCTGTCCAATCGTGTGACTGGGCTCTCTGCGGACTTGCTATTAAATTGCTTCATCTCGGGCCTTCGTGCCGATATCCAACGAGAAATGGCTGTGTTGCGACCAACCGCTCTGCCCCACGCCATTGGAATGGCTAAACTACTTGAGGCAAAATTCCTGGATTCCAAACCTCCCTTTAACCGTGGCCGTTTCACCCCCCAAACCCACCGAACTAATCCCCACCCTCCCTGCTAGGGACACCACCACCCTCCAATACCGTACCTATTCACCGGATGTCGCCCTCCGATATCAATGAGCGCCGTGCTAAAGGCCTCTGTTTTTACTATGACGACAAGTTTTCTCTGGGGCATCGTTGCCAGCACTGAAAATTTTTGCTCCTCTTAGCCGATGAGCTAAACCCACCCGACAACCCCTCCTTGGCCATCGGACCCATTGATACCGGACTACCCACAGACCCAAACCCTTCAGACCCCGATCCCACCCTCGATTGCCCTCACTTCCAACTTTCCTAGGCCGCCCTTCTCGGACCACCCTCGCCCCGTACCCTCTGTATCCATGGCCGCATCTGCGAGATTATGGTAACCATCCTTATTGACTCTGGGAGCTCGCATAACATCATGCAACCCTGTATTGCGGAGTTTTTGAATCTACCCATTTAGCCCTAACGCCATTCGCCGTAGTGGTTGGCAACGACGACTCCATTCAGTGCTCCGGGTCTTGCGCCGATGTACCTGTCACCCTCTCTGATACCCTGTTCCACATACCATTTTACATTTTGCCCATACATGGGGCGGACCTAGTATTAGGGGTCCGGTGGTTACATACCCTTGGCCCATTTCTCTCAGACTACACCGTCCCCTCAATACAATTTTCCCATAATAATAAACCCATCACCTTAGTTGGCACCACCCTCCCCAAGCCCACCTCAGCTACCTTGGCCCAATTTTGTAGATTTGCATTCACCCATTCCATTGACTCCCTTCACACCATTACTGTAACCCAACTAGAAGACTCCTCCACCGAACCCAATCACACAGACAACCCATTCGACTCTTCCAACCTCCATCCTGATATTGCATCTTTACTCCTACAATTTTCGTCCATCTTCAGCAACCCTCAGGGCTTGCCCCCCAACCGCAACCAAAATCACCACATCCACCTCTTCCCAGACTCTGCACCGGTGAATGTTAAACCATATCACTATCCACAGTGTTAGAAGGAGGTGATGACCACTATGATCAAAGAAATGCTTCAGGACGACATTATAAAACCTAGCACCAGCCCTTTCTCCTCCCCTGTATTGTTAGTACGCAAAAAGGATGGAACTTGGCGATTTTGCGTCGACTACAGAGCCCTCAATGCGATCACAGTAAAGGATAGATTTCCGATCCCAACCGTCGATGAGCTTTTTGATGAGCTTCACGGCTCCACGGTATTCTCTAAACTAGATCTCCGCTCAGGTTACCATCAAATAATGCTTTCTCCATCTGATACTTTTAAAACTGCTTTTCGCACAATTGATGGTCACTTCGAATTTCTTGTGATGCCGTTTGGGCTCACTAACGCACCTTCCACGTTCCAAGCAACGATGAACGACGTATTTCGGGATTTTCTCAGGAAATTTGTCCTAGTATTCTTCGATGATATACTCATTTATAACCGAGATTGGCACTCCCACAGGCAGCACCTTGCCCAAGTTTTGCAGCTTCTGTGCGAGCACAAACTTTTTGCCAAGTTCTCTAAATGTCAGTTTGGGCTTAATCAGGTTGATTATTTGGACCATGTCATAACACCGAAAGGGGTCGCTGCGGATCCATCTAAATTGAAGGCTATACAGGAGTGGCCCGAACCTCTTTCCATTTCGGCCTTGCGTGGATTTCTGGGCCTCTCTGGCTATTATCGCCGATTTGTCCTCAATTATGTAGCGCTGGCCAGCCCATTAATAGATCTACTTAAAAAGAACCAATTCACATGGACTGCTCAAGCCCACGAGGCTTTCCAAGCTTTGAAAACGGCCATGACCTCACTTCCGGTACTTGCTCTGCCCAACTTTGCATTAACTTTTGATGTAACTATTGATGCTTCTAGGACTGCTATAGGTGCTGTATTATCACAAGAGACCCATCCCATTGCTTATTTCAGTCAGAAGTTATGTCCAAGAATGCAACGAGCTTCTGCCTATGATAGGGAAATGGCTGCCATCACTTCTGCCGTCAAGAAGTGGCAGCATTATTTACTGGGTCGACACTTTCGTATCTATACCGATTAGAAAAGCCTGCGTGGTCTCCTCGCACAAACCATTCAGACTCCGGCGCAAGAGAAGTGGCTTACTAAATTATTGGGGTATGATTATGAAATCTTTTACACTCCCGGTCGCAGTAACGTTGTTGCCGATGCGTTATCTCGTAGGCTCGACAGCATCGAAGCTCTATTTGTTTCTGTTACCACTTGTCAACCATTGCTACTGGACCAACTTCGGGTTTTCTACACTGATAATGCAACAGGTCGTGCTTTGTTTATCAAATTCCAGCAATCAGGGGAGCATTCCAAGAATTTCAGTATCCAACAAGGCTTAATCTACTTCCGCCAATGCCTCTTTGTCCCTTTGGAAACAGGGCTTCGACCCTCTCTACTTGATGAGTTTCATGCCACACCCACTGGAGGATATTCTGGAGTTAAGGGAACTCTCACTCGACTGGCAGGGTCATTTTCTTGGCCTAATATGGCCAAAGATGTGAGGTTACTGGTTCAATCTTGCCCAACCTGTCAGCAAAGCAAGTATTCCACTCAAAAACCCCTTGGTTTATTACAGCCCATTCCCATTCCATGTCAAGTTTGGGAGGATATTTCCATGGATTTCATTACTCACCTTCCACTAGTGAATGGCAAGTCGGTGATTTGGGTCATTGTGGATCGACTATCCAAATATGCTCATTTTATTGCCTTACCGAGTACTTATTCAGCTGTCACTCTAGCCTCTGTATTCATTGCTGAACTTTACCGTCTCCATGGCATGCCCAAGTCGATTGTTAGTGACAGGGACCGAGTATTTGTGAGTAAATTCTGGAGGGAGCTGTTTCGGTTACAGGGTACCAAGCTTGCCTTCAGTAGTGCTTATCACCCTCAAACAGACGGGCAAACCGAGGTCGCTAACCACATTCTTGAGACTTATTTTCGTTGTTCTGTCGGTGATTCACCTCAACTCTGGGTTCGTTTCCTTCCAATGGCAGAGTATTGGTACAACTCTACGTTTCAGTCCGCTCTCCGCTTCACTCCTTTTGAGGTACTCTATGGAAGACCACCCCCAACTCTCAGAGCATTTGTCACAGGATCCACCACAGTGGCTTCCTTGGAGGAATCCTTAACACAGAGGCGTCATATGATGACTGTGGTGCGTGAAAACCTCACTTTGGCGCAACTTCGCATGCACAATCAGGCTAATATGCATAGGATGGACCGGTCATTTAAAGTTGGCGATTGGGTCTGGTTAAAATTACAATCTTACAGGCAAGTTTCGATGAGGGGGCGCCCTCCTCCAAAGCTGGCTCGTCGCTACATGGGTCCCTACCAAATTGTCAAGACTATTGGGAAAGTTGCTTATGAATTGGCCTTGCCCCCAGACTCTCGCATTCACCCAGTATTTCATATCTCTAAACTCAAGCCATTTCATGGTGACCCACCTGCAACCATGCCAGTCCTGCCCCCATCACTCATTGGTACTAGAGTACTACTTCAGCCCCAAGGAATTTTGGGTAGCCGCACTCTATTAACACATGCTGGACCTTGCCAACAAGTTTTAGTTCAGTGGAATGGCCTCCCTGATGTGGATGCAACTTGGGAGGACTTCGACTCCATTAAGACAACCTATCCCAACTTCAACCTTGAGGACAAGGTTGTCTTGGAAGAGTGGGGTAATGATACGCTAGTGGGCTTGAAAGAAAAAGGCCAAGGAATTAGGGAACCTGACAAGAGTAAAGAAACCCCACCAAGACCCATAAGGCCTATTCGAATGAGGAAACAGCCAAGTTGGATGGCTGACTATCAGTGACTCACCTTTTGGCAATTTTGTTAATTCCTTCTCAACAATTTCGTTATCTGTTACGGGGATATTCCCTTGTTAGTTTTATGCATTAACTCTACAATTCTGTTATTTCTAGTTTCATGGAACACTGTACACTTGTCAGTGGATCCTCATTTGTAGGAAATGAAAAAAACAATATAAACAATACAATGAATGAAAGAAAAAGGGAGAAAAGCTTGGACAAATTTTACTGTGTTATTGTTTTCCTTTCTCTCTGGAGTCTACCTCTACTCGAAAGAGGATTTCCCGATCCCACTAGCATCAGAGCACGACCCTTCCTTACACACATCAATTAATCAAAATCCAAAAGAGGTATTGTAACATATTTTTGTGTTACTATGGTTATATAATTGTTGGTTATAGACAGAGGACAAATTACTAACAAAACAAAAATAATATTTAATAAGAAAGACGTGTTCCATTTATTTTATTTTATTCTCTTCATTTATTGGATAATTTTTTATTAAATATATTAATAAAAACATTATTAACTTATTACTATTCATGATAAATATTATATTTTGAATATTACTGAATAATATAAATATTATAAATCTTTAAATTTAGTAAAAATAAATTAAGTTTAATAATTATCATTAATTAATAACTCTATAAGTAAACCAAAATTCAGAATAGAATTTTCATGCAATGACTTAAACCTATAAAGAGAGCTTAATCCAAAAAAATTAGCCTATTAGATGGGAAAGCCAAATTCAAAAGACTAATCTATTAGATAGGAGAGTCTCATGGCTGAAGTTTCACATTAAGCTTATATCAATACTCACCCAGTGCTGATAGTTAGGGGTGTCAAAATGGCTCGGCCCAACTCATTCTGGGTCGGGTCATTTTCGAGCCTACGATTCGGCCATATAAGTTTCGATTTGACATTTTCTTGACCAAATTTATTTTTAATTTTTGTAAGAAAAGAAATGCGGGTTAGTCCTACCATTTTTGGTTCAAATTTATTCAGACTTAAATTTCATTCTACCACGTAAGTTTCAGTGACATTTTCAAATTTCAAATTGTCTATTTTGTTTATTATTCTAAGTCATATCTGGTCTTACCATTTTGACACCCTTACTGATAGTCCTTTTCTCTTTGATGACTTCACTCATCTATCAATATTTGGTAGAACACCTCCGTGAGAGTACAACATCTTAATCCACTTTATTAGTATAACACTTTCTATAACCCAACTTTTAATGAAAACAAAAAGGGTTAAATTAAAGTTTTGATTCTTATAGTTTACACTCATTTTCAATTTAGTCCCTATAATTTTTTCTTTTCAAATCGGTCCTCACACTTACAAATATTTTCAAAATAGTCATTATCGTTAATTTTCGTTTTAACACCATTAATTTAATCCCTCTAAACATCTTATGAGAAAAAAAAGAGCATATAAAAAAGCACTTATTTAACAAAAGAGCATTTTCTAAGAAAAAATAAGCTATTAGAATAAATAAACATCTTATTTGACGTTTTACGAAAGAAAAAAAATAAGCATATAAAAGAATCATTTTTAGATAAAGAAATACTTACTTAATTTCTTAACTAACTAACAATATTATAACTAATATAAATTAATGATAGAAACTATTTTAAAATTTTTTGTAAGTGTAATGACTGATTTGAAAAGAAAACAAAACTATACATAAGATCTTATTTGAAAATAAATGTAAACTATAAGGACCAAAACCTTAATTTAACCAAACACAAATTGTTACCACTGAACCCTGACTAGTTGCAAAAAACCAAAATTAGGGAATGTCAGTTGATTATCTTCTTGCTTATGCAATTATTTAGAGTTGTTTAAGTTCATTTTCTCAAGATAACAATTCAATGTATTGCTTTCATCGTGGGGTCAGTTGATTGATTCCAAACGACTTTGAGCTGCCAGTAGCTTCAATCTGAGCTTTTTATATATATATATAGAAAAAAAGAAAGGATATTGCAGAGGTTGTTCATGTGTTTCATGGGTTATCATCCAGATTCTTTTTGGAGCATGCAGCTGTGAGTTTTGCTTCTTAATCGCTAAAAAACCGTCACTGTCCCCAAATTCTCAAATTTGATATTTTCCCTCTTTGCAAATTCTCCATTTTTCATTAATTTTCAACTCCCCTCTTTGCAAATTCTGCAAGAAAAGAGGCATTCAGATACTGCAAATTCTGCAAGAAAAGAGGCGATCAATAAGCTCAGCATCCATATCTTGAATGATGAGGGGATTGCTCAACAAGCTCAACGAGTAGTAGGTTCATTCTCTTTTACATGTAGTGTTCTCCTTGCATGTCTCTATGCTGCTCATATGTTCTATTTTCATTTAAGATTCCTTTCTTCACCATTCACCAATTTTGTGGGAACAATTCATATGTTGTTTGCCTTCAATGCCTTGAAAATTTCATTAGTATATATTAGGGAGTTCATTTTTGTAGATAGAGCTTGCTGGCCTTAATTAATGGTGATGGGGAAATGAATTTTATGATTAAAGCAACCTTAAAAAGAATGAGCTTGACACAAGGCAAATAACTAAGAGGATTCTTGTGATTTGTGAGCTAGAGACATAGAGCTGAGTTGGGTTAGGCTAAAGAGTGAATCCAATCTAAAATTAAAATTAGATAATAAATTATGCTTGAAGTAAGGTCTTGCATATGTAATGGATGGGAAATCCAAAATAGTTGCTTTAATGCTTCGCTCCAATTGATCCCTAATTATCTTGTTCTGAGTTTCATTGTCATACTTTGTGGTTTGTTTAGGTGCTCGTTATTTTTCATCTTGGATTGAAGTTACAAAATATATCATAAATGTAATAAACTAATAATATATATGCCTACCCAAATGTAACAAAATTAATTTGCTCATTATTAGTTTATTACATTTATGCTATTATTTTGTAATAGTATACTAATTATAAAATTTTATTTGTGTATGAATTTACAATGACAATTTGTATGCATCTTCATTGTCTTCTCTAAGAGGATTTGATGCACTCGGTAATGCGTGGGTTTATATATAGTTTATCATTTAATTTAACACTAACCAATTTGTATGCGTTCAAATTGGCAATCTAACTTCTTCTTAGAATGAATATTATATTTTAATAAAAATTAGTTATTCCAAGGAATATGATATGCCTATGTTTTGGCTTAATTTCATTTTCATGAAAGAGATTGGATAACTTGTATTCTCATGACATGGGCAACACTCCTATCGTTCAAAAATATTAAAATACCCATCCACTATTCTCCGACTCCACGATCCTGTCCATGTCCCATTATTCTCCAAATCTCACACATAGCAGTGTCATTGAAGGACTTGGAAGCTATTGATTACAATTTTGCAAATAACTCGCATGTTGTTGCTTCCTTTCTTTGTTGCACCATTATTTGGGATTTTCTATGTCTTCTTAATTTGATGTTTATTCGATGTTGCTGGTATAAAAAGGTGTTGAATTGCACTAATTGATTGTAGTGAATTTATTGCAATTATTTGGGATTGTTATTTATAATTAATACTTCTTAAATAAATTGGATTTTGTAATAATAGTGGTATTAAGTAATAATAATAATAATAAAAAACAACATTTATGTTATAAATACTTTTTATTTTATTTTATTTTTGAAAAATAACAATACAAAAAATGTAAATTACTTGAGATGTTTTTAGTGCATTAAAAAATATATATTTTTGGTAAAAATTAAAAAATATATATATTTAACGACAAATGAAGTAAATTATAAAGTTATTTTTTTTCTTTTATTTTACATTTGTTTTTTTTTTTTGAAAAATTATTAAACATTATTGAAAATATTGTCTTTGATCCAAGCGTAGGAATCAATATTTTTGGAAGTAATATATAAAATTCTTAGAAATGTTCAAAATCAATCAAACGTGAATTTGACAAATTACTAACAATATTATTTTTAACATATCATTCTCAGAAATAACTTAATAAACCTTGAAACAAACGCTCCCTTAATTAAAAAAAGTGGAATTAATTTTAATTTTAGACTCAAGAAACAATTGAAAGTTGTAGACACGGATGGAATTTAGAAAAAAACTTTAATCATATATAGCTAGCATTCATTTTTATACACCTCATGTTTTCAGTTAACCAACAAAGATATCGGAAAAAAAGAAATATAATCTCATTTTCTTTTGTATAAATGGTAATAATGAGATTTAAATTTATGATATCATACAAATTACTCAAACTCTTCACCACTAACCCAATTTTAATGGATTGATAATCTCATATTTTTTATTCCTAAGAAAGTTCTTTAGCCAGGAGATTTTTTGGGTACATTACAAATATTGAACTGTAATCCATAATTAACAATCACTCTGATACCGAGAATAAAGGAAAATGTTATGTGAATGAATAGAGTAGTAGTTAAGTGTACATAAAAAATAACAAAAAAGTAGTTCCCTGTAAAGTATGGAAATCACATATCAACTTGCAAGGAGGATCTATTTTCCTATTGTCTGTCTACGCTTCGTATCATGACTCTCTTCAACAAAAGTTAAAAAAAAAAAATGTAGATCAGAAGGAAGAGGAAGAGGAACTTCAATGGGATAACATTTAGAAAGGGTAGGCGGCTAGGTGAAAAAGTAATGGGATTTGTATTTTTTTAATTTTTTTTTTAAGTAATCAAGTAGAGAAGAAAAATAGATATAAAAAAATTATTAATAAGACTTAATTTTAATGTGTGAAATTTTTTTTATAATATTTATGTCCATCTTTTTCTTTCACTTAATAACTTGAGAAAAAAAATTAAATAGATTCAAATACAAAGCAATCATGTGAGAAGTTAAAAAGTTGAGAAAAAAATTTGAAAATTTTGAAATTTCAAAACAGTAGGAAGTGATAATTTTATATTATTTTATTCAATAGAAAATCTAAAATGACTAGTAAAATTATTTATCAATTAAGATAAGATAAGGAAGATATAAAGGATAAAATTACACTTGACATATAAGGTATTATTTTTTATTTAAATTTAATACATTTATGTTCTAAAATTAAGATATATTAATGATTTTATTATGTTTTTAATTTATCATTTATATATATATATATAAGAGTTAATATACATTAATATGCATAATTTAACTAATTCAAAAGATTATATTGATGAATTTTAAAATATAATAATTTTTTTTACACATAACCTATAATTAAGAAGATTTTCTTGCATTTTGTCCTTTTACAAATAATTCGCATGTTTTGCTTCCTTTCTTTGCTGCACCATTATTTGGAATTTTCTATGTCTGCTTAATTTGATGTTTATTCGATGTTGCTGGTGTAAAAAAGGTGTTGAATTCTACTAATTGATTGTAGTGAATTTATTACAATTATTTGGGTTGTTATTTATAATTAATAATTAATACTTTTTAAATAAATTGGGTTTTGTAATAATAGTGATAATAATTAATAATTAATAAAAAAACAACATTTATGTTATAAGTACTTTATTTTTTATTCTTTTAAAAAATAACAATACAACAAATGTAAATTACTTGTGATGTTTTAGTGCGTTAAAAAAAAGTGGTGCAAATTAAAAAAAAAACAATTTTTAACACAAATGAAGTAAATTATAAAGTTATTTTTTTCTTTTGTTTTGCATTTGCTTTTGTATATTTGAAAAATCACATTATTGAAAATATTGTCTTTGATCCAAGCTTTGGAATCAATATTCTAGGAAGTAATATCTAAAATTCTCATAAATTTTCAAGGTCAATCAAACATGAATTTGACAAATTACTAAGAATATCATTCCTAAGTATGCAATTCTTAAGAATCCTATTCTTAATCAAACATGAATTTGACAAATTACTAAGAATATCATTCCTAAGTACGCAATTCTTAAGAATCCTATTCTTAAAAATAATTTAATAAACCTTGAAACAAATACCCCTTAACCAAAAAAAAAAAGAATTAATTTTAATTTTAGTCTCAAGAAACATTTGAAAGTTGTAATCAGAGATGGAATTCAGAAAAACTTTAACCATATATAGCTAGCATTCATTTTTATACACCTCATGTTTTCAGTTATGCAACAAAAATATTGGGAAAAAAACAGAAAGATAATATTTTTTTTTTACAAATAGTAATAATAAAGTTTGAACTATTATTACATACAAATTACCTAAACTCTTTACTACTACCCAATTTTAGTGGCTCGATAATCTCTCCTATTTTTTATTCCTACAAAAATTCTTTAGTCGGGAGATTCTTTGGGTACATTACAAATTTTGAACCATAGTCCATAATTAACAATCACTCCGGGATACCGAGAATAAAGGAAAATGTTAGTGAATGGAAAAAGCAGTTGTTAAATGCAGATTAAAAAGTAGTACTCAAGTGGCTACTTTTCTGCTGCCCCATAAGTTTTCTCTTTGACATTAATCATAAATTAAAGATTATGATAATTTCTCAAATTCAAATTTCATTGTGTATATATAGAGATGTGAGATTAGAATTCTCAGCAGTTAGGCGATCTCAAGTATTGAAATCAAATTTTTATATAATAAAATATTAAAATATATAAAAATTATAGTTATAGATTAACAGTCATTGGATGAAAACTACATGGGGTGCAGCTTAAAAATGAATTGCAGTAGATCCCTATCCCAGATATGTGAATGCAGTAATCATTTACTTTACTTTGAATCTCTGGCTTTATAATAATTTTATAACAATCTATTTTTTTTAAGTAGCGAATCTTATCATGTGAAATTGTTTCTCTTAATCTTATTATGTGAAAATAGATATAAATATAAAAATTTAGCATAATATTTTATAAATTTTAAGAAAATTATATAATTTAAATCTTTATATTTATTTTTCTCTTCACACAATAAAATTATATATTTATTTCATTTTTTATGACACATCCTAGAAATAGCATTGATAAATAAATAATTTTTTTTAATAACCATCTTATTTATTAAATAAATAAAATATTATATATTTTTTTATATTTTAAGATATTAAATATTTTTTAATTAAATATTAAAAAATTATTAAAAAATATTATATAAGAATATAATAAAACTCTTCATAAATATAGACCGAACAACTTCCATGCCCCACCAAACTTCGTGGAAACTGGAAAGCTTGACGCCACTTGTTTCATATTCCCAGTCTGACAAGTTTTGCTGTTACTCCTTTTTATATTCCTCAAATCCTCAATTTAAGTTTCCATTTTTTTTATCAAGTACTTTTAGATCACATGTTAATAATTAAAATAACATTTATTTCTTTTAATTAAAATTAAAAAAATGTAATTTATAAGATTTGAATATAATATTAAGTAGCCTTTATTATAAAATATATTATACCACTAGTTTATATATTTTTATTGAGCAATGTATTTAATTTTTGAATTTATATTATTATTCTATTTATTATTATCATTAGTTTAGAAAAAAACTTTCATGTAATATTTTTATTTAACATTTTAATGTCATATTTTTTATATAAAATAATTTTTTCATATAATATTTTTTATAAAAATTATTTTTTAGTCCGAATTTTTTAATTCAACTACTTAACTCATCAATCAATCGTTGATCCAACGACTCAACCTTTTTACTATGTCAATTTTCCATCCAAATTATACAATTATGTCCTAAATTAAAGTTTCATTTTTATTAACAAAAGAAGATGAAAAGTTTTCTTGAAAAATATAACCCCTTTGTCTCATTCAAATAATGTTTATTATTGATAAAGAATACAAAATATCATATTTTTTTCCTTAATGTTTAGTCTTTTATACTTATTTAGTGTCTAAATATACTTATTATTCTTATATTTTGATTTAAGATGCATATAGAGACATTAAGTGTAAAATGAAACTCGTTGGCCGATTTTAGACAATTTCAACATCACTTCGTAATCTGGGTATAACTCTCTCATCTAAGCTTTGATTGAGATGATTCAAGATGCTATGGAAAGTTAAGAAAAAACTCTACAACACTCATGTTTTGAGTTTTGATAGATACAAGCTACATCAAGATCGAAATTGGGCTTGAAGTTGCTACATCTGCACTATTAACGTTCTGGGAGGTACACGAATCTGATTTAGTGTATTTTTGGAAATTTTCATATCTAGTGCACGAAAAATCCAGTTGAAAACACCACTTTTCCAGTTATATTAAGACCCTATTTTATCTTTAATATTTTTTTTAATTTGTTAGATTTGAATATTGTGATCTTAAGATAATATTTATAATATTTATATAATATTTGGTAGAAGATTTTAAAGAAGATTTTATAGAAGATTTGGTAGGAGATTTTGTAGAAGATTTTACAAGAGATTTGATAGGCTTGAAAAGTTGATAAATAACGAGTAAATGGAAAAAGTAATGAACATATTTTCACACATTAGCCTTCGCCTTCTAAGCAGAGGAATACTATGAGGAAAAACAAAAAAAAATGAATTGCAGTCAATCCGTATCCTAGAGATGTTTGTTGTACTATCAGGTCTTATCAGATGTTTGTTGTACTAACTTGATAGTATAATCAAATCATGTTAACTTTTTTTTTATCCTATTCTGACTTGATAATTTTATCCTCTCACCATTCCTTGATTAGACCTGATAGGAAAAGTTTGACAAATTTATCCCTCAACCATTCATATCTCCCTCTTCAACCTTTAATCTCCCTTCCAAGCACAACCCCAGCGACCTAAACCCCTGAACCACCCTCTGCACCTCCCTCCCTCATTCTTCTATTTGCCACTTCATCTTTATGGCAACCATAATTGTGCATTACTACACTGACTCAAGAAGCTAGCTGTTGCACGACAACTAAAGAGGGATTCATCATTTTTTTACGTTCTGATACGTGTATCACTGCGTTTCAAGACACAAACGTATGGTGTTTTGATACGCACAAACTAGAACGTGATTCGTTGGGAAGGAGAGGGTTTCTGGTAACTATGGTCACATTCATGCTTCCCAGGCATACTTCTCCAATTCTTAAGATTGTTAATAAGTTTGTTCAGAATATAATTTATTATTATGCTTTCTATAAATCTTTGGGAGCAACCCGTAGTTATGTATGGAAAGCAACAACTCTTTCATTCAAGTTCTTATCCATACCTACTTCGTACATTACCTCAAATAGCCCAAGTAAGGTGAAATAAGAGGCACAATAGTAAAAGGGTGTGTTGAACCACATAAGAGGTTTTTTAGTGTTGATTAATACTGGGTTGGTTTATGTAATTTTGAGTTTGTTATTTAATAGGTTATGTGTAATGGGTTTCATGGAATAGGGCTCTGATTTTTCTCAGTTTATTTCTGATGGTTGAATTTGCAGTTGAAGCCGATGCAAATTGATGTTCTTGGCTTCGGTTGGGATGTCGAGTTTGGGATATGGCAGTGGAATTAAGTGAGATGGAGATGGTGAAGAAGGTGAAGGGTAGTATGATACTGCTAGATAATTACATATATTATCAAGTTATTTATATTATGTATACTAAATGTTTAATAGTATAAGAGTTTATCAGCTTCTTTATACTATCAGACCTTATCCTATTGTCTTATATTATCGTGCCTTATACTATCAGGTGTACAAAATACAACCTTGCTTTACTTGTAATCTCTAGCTTTATAATAGTTTTATAACAATCTATTTTTTTTAAGAGTGAATCCTATGAGTGTATTTGGAATGTAAAAAAAAATGAGAAATGATTTGATTTGTAAATCAAATTTAATTAAATTTTGTGTTTGGAATGTTTAAAAATGAGAAATGATTTGATTTCTAAAATCTCATGGATTTCATTCCTTTTGTTTTAGAAATTCTATCAATTTTGATAGGATTTTTTAAGATTTGATTTGATTTGAAATAAATAAACAATTTTACCCTTAGTAACTACCTCTAACAACCTTTCATAAGGGTTAAAATATAAAATAATAAAATCAAATCAAATCAATTCTCATTTTAATGAATTTCAAACATAAAATTTAATTTCTAAATCAATTCTATTCATATTTTTTTAAAGTTCCAAACACAAAATTTGATTTTTAAATCAAATCAATTCAATTCAATTCAAATCAAATCAAATTATTTCTCATTTTTATTTATTCCAAACACAACCTATGTAAACTTTTTTTTTAATCTTATTAAATGAAGAAAAATATAAATACAAAATTTTAATATAGATCTTACAAATTTTAAGAAAATTTTATAATTTAAATCTTTATATTTTTTTTATTTTTATATAATAAAATCATGTATTTATTTCATTTTTCACTTTTCATCTTGAAGTTAGCATTGAAAAATGAACAATTCTAACTTTTTTAAATAATTATCTTATTTATTAAATAAAAAAAAAATATTAATTTTTTATATTTTTAAGATATTAAATATATTTTACTTTTATTTAATATTTTTTATTAAATAATAAAAAATTATTAAAATAATATTATATAAAAAATTATTAAAAGAATATTATATAAGAATATAATAAAACTCTTCATAAATATAGAGCGAACAACTTCCACGTCCTACCAAACTTCGTGGAAAGTGGAAAGCACGACGCCACTTGTTCATACTCCCAGTCTGACAAAAGTTTTGCTGTTATTCCTTTTAATGGCACTGCTATTATACATTTTATTATGTTTACGTGTGTAGGATGCTTTTTATTTTATTTGTAATAGTAATTTTTTTGGGTAATTTTTTTTTTTGTTTTATGTTTTTTTATACATTATTATCACCCTGTTGTTGGTTGGTAAATTGTCCACTTTGGTTAGCCATTGTTCACAGTTGATTGGTCACCGTCTATCGCCTATCATCCACTACTAGTGGCGAAAGCCGGTGATTGATGACGGAAGACGACAATCAACGACATGGTAGTGGTGTATAAAAAAATTTAAAATAAAAAAATAAATTAATAAATTACAGATTATTGATCATAATTATTAATATATTTTTTAACATAATCAATAATTATAATTAACAAAATATATCATTATACCTTCATTTAAAGGTATATATTAAAATTAACCTTCCTTTTAATATCCTCAAATCCTCACTTAATTTTCCATTTTTTTTCATGTACTTTTAGATCACATGTTAATAATTAAAATAACATTTATTTCTTTTAATTAAAATTTAAAAAATATAATTTATAAGATTTGAATATAATATTAAGTAGCCTTTATTTTAAAATATATTATATCACTAGATTACATATTTTTATTGAGTAATGTATTTAATTTTTTAATTTATATTATTATTCTATTTATTATTATCATTATTTTAGAAAAATTTTCATGTAATATTTTTTATTGAGCATTTTAATATAATATTTTTCATATAAAATAGTTTTTTTATATAATATTTTTTATAAAAAATCTTTTTAGTTTGATATTTTCAATTTGACTACTTAACCCTCAATCGGATCGTTAATCCGATAACTCAACCTTTTTACCAAGTCAACTTTCGATCCAGATTATACAATTCTGTCATAAACTAAAGTTTCTTTTTTTTTTTTTTAACATTAAAGTTTCCTTTTTATTAACAAAAGAATGATGAAAAGTTTTCTTGAAAAAACATAACCCCTTCGTCTCATTCAAATAATGTTTATTACTAATAAGAATACAAATGTCATATTTTTTTTCTTAATGTTTAGTCATTTATACTTATTTAGTACTTAAATGTACTCATAATTCTTATATTTTGATTTAGGATGCAAATAGAAATGTTAGGTACAAAATGAAACTAATTAGGCGATTTTGAATAGTTTCGACATCACTTCGTAATCTGGGTATAACTCTCTCATTCAAGTTTCAATTGAGATGATTCAAGATGCTATCAAAAGTTAAGAAAAAAGCTCTACAACTCTTATGTTTTGAGTTTTGAGAGATACTGACTGCATCAAGATCAAAACCTAGCTTGAAGTTGCTGCACCTGCACTGTTGACATTTTGGGACGTACACGAATCTGACGTGATGTATTTTTAGAAATTTTCAGATTTGGTGCACAAAAAATCAAATTGAAAACACTACTTTTCCAGTTATATTAAGATCCTATTTTTTTAAAAAAAATTTATTTAATTAGTTAGATTTGGATATTGTGATCTTAGGATAATATTTATAATATTTATATAAGATTTGGTATGAGATTTTATAGAAGTTTTGATAGTAGATTTTAAAGGAGATTTTATAGAAGATTTAATAGGAGATTTTATAGAAGATTTGATTCTGAGGCTTCCATTTCCTTCTACTAATTATAAAATTTAGCCATGTAATTGGATATTTGCTATTGAAAATAGTTTTGATGATAACAGGCTTGAAGATGATGACAAGATCAAGTCCAAGACATTTTAAGGATAACATTAGGACTTAGATCAATTTGTAAAGGTAAAAGGATTTACACTTAAACTCCAAACATGTTTTTCAAGAACCCAAAATAGCACACATGGTTTCTAAGTTTTTAAAATGAGTTTTGGTTTCTTAAAAAATGACTTTTAAATGTCTAAAAGTTTGTTAGATCTTTTGAAAATATTGGGCAAAGTTTACAAAGTTGATTAAAGAGTTTTTTAATAAGTCTATTCAAATAAAAGTTCTCCATATTCGAATAGCAAAAGTCAGAATGCCAAATTTTCATTTCCATCAAGCTCTATTCGAATAGAACAAAGCATCTATTCGAATAGAAGACTTAAAATTGTAACACCCCAATTTTTGGAAAAAATATTCCGAATGTCCTGTTTGCTGTTGTTCAAACTTTTGTGTAAACGACTGTTGTGTCATTGTTTTACTGTTTCTTATTTTTCTGTATGAAATACAAATACGTTTTACAGGCTAAAATTTTATTTGGTCGTTTTACGTAATTTGTTTCGAGACGGTAAAATAAAAGTTTTGTCAAGCTACTGTTTTAATTTTTCTGGGAGATATACAGACATATAATACTGTCTGTAATTTTATTTGAACGTTTTAGATGATTTGCTTCGTTGTGGGGAAAAATGAAAAAATGATCATTACGTCCCAAATGTACTGTTTTTAAGTTTTCTATATGTTACAGTGCTTAATATTACTGTCTGTGATTTTATTTGGACTTTTTGTGCGATTTGCTCCGGGACAGGAAAATAATATTTTCCGGGGAAATCTTGTTTTAATTATTCAACTGGGGGATCTTACTAAACCCGATCTGAATGATCTCAAGTTATTAATCTTTTAATTTTTAGGATTTAATCACAAATAAAATAATTTTGTATTATTATAATATTATTTTATTAGTCAATACAAATAAAATGACAGTAGACCCTAAGTGTTTTGCGGGACCCACGTTTAGTTAAAACAGTTAACTTAGTAGCTTAATTAAACATCATTAGTAGTAGAACTTTCAAGAACATGGTGACTAAGCTCAATGACTAGGCTAATTAGTGACTAAGCATGATGACTAGGTTAGTGACAATGCTAGAATCAATCAATGAGAGTTAAGCTTGCTAACCAAGTTTTGATCTTGATCATTGATCCATTCTAAGGCTTGGATGAAGCCAAGCCAATGGACCCCTTGCATGGCTTGAAGTCTACGGCCATTTGGCCTTTGGAGGACCAAAAATCATTTCACTTTCATGCATTTTCTCTCTTCTCTCTCTTTCAAAAACCCTAAACTCCATTGAAGCTTTCTTGAAGCTCTATTCGAAAACACTCTTGTTTACTATCCAATCACTCAAAAATTTATCCAACCAAGTTTTCTAAACCTAAACACAATCCTAAGAACATCTCAGTTGGGAGTTCTTGCAAAAATCCTTCATTTGAAGCTTGGAAACCTACTTGGAAAATTTTACCTAGAAGGTGAAATTTCTTGTTTTCCATTTCTAAACTCTTTTTCAAAGTTCTAAGCCATGATTTATCCATGGTTTAAGCTCTCCTTTATGGTTAGTAACTTGTAGATTTTTGTTTAAGTTTGTTAGGTTTTGAAGGAGAAAACCGAAACCCTAGAGGAGGTGTGAAAGAGTATTTTGTCTTCATTTAAGGTAAGAGGAAGACTAATCTTATCATCCTTGGGTGGTGGTAAGAAGATGGAGATTAATTGTTGTGATTGTAGAATCCATAAGGATTCATTGGTGTGATTGTTAGTAGCTTATTTGTGTATTTGTTAATAGCTTTCCTATTTGATGTTTGTATGAAGTTGCATGTCTACAAGCTTTGATAATTTGCATGTATTAGAAATGCATGATAATTTGTAGGATGTGAACAACATGCCAAGGACTGCATGAGTGTTCCAAAGAACACACCAATGAGGCTCACGGCCATTAACCAAAATGGAGAACCAAAATGTTCTCATATTTTTATTAAGTGTGATTTAATTAACCTAGGAAAATTAATGAGATATAAAATTGTTTAGATCAAAGAAAATGAATTTAGAGATCAAAGAGTACAAATACATATATTTCGGCCAACATGTCAAACCAAGTATCCATGATTTCTAAAATCAATTCCAAACTAGTTTCAATCAAAGAGATGTAATATATGTTAAAAAGAAATTTTCTACAATGAGTTTTGAAGAAACAAATTGATTAGAATTAAATTTAAGTAATTAAAACTAATGATTTTATTATTAGGAATGAAATACAGTAACTTTTGTAAATTTCTAACATATGGCTCATCTTATATTTTGAAGCATGTTAGTGGTTTTCAAAAGGATTAAGTTACACGTTAAAAATTTAGTAAACAATTTTTACGGAAAAATTAGGAAACCATTATTATAATTTTTTAAAAAAAACACTGTCAATTTTTATTAAAAATGGACAAATAAGATAAGAAAAATGCCCAAACGACAAGATATCTGGTTTGAAAAATATTCTACGTAATTTAAATGTATTAAATATTATTTACATTTTATTTAAACAAGTAATTTTTAAGGAATTCGGACAGGAAAATGATTTAAAAACCTTACGCGATTGAGAAAATGTATTAAAAATCCTACGCGATTTTCAAAACAGCAAAATATATTTACGCGATTTAAAAACGTTTGTAAAAGCGACGGGATTTTGAAAACACGATAAAATTTCTACGCGATTTACGAAAACAGTAAGTTTTTACTGTCGGCCCAAAGTGGTAGACCCGGACAGATTGTGAAACAGTATTGCCAGGTGAGTGCGTACTGTCTTTTTTTATATGATTTGCCAGTGAGAGCATTTTTGTAATTTTGTTGCAGTATTGCCAGGTGGGTGCGTACTGTATACATTTGGATTTTTTCTCATATATTGAGTATGCCAATTTTGGCGATTTGATTGACGAGGTGAACAACATCGTGTTGTCGATGTGATAGGCGTAGTGCGGTTCAAATTGAATGAACTTGGAGACGTTAGTGTGCGAAATTCCATATATGGACGAGTTGGTCGCTCTCCTGAGCCGTGGTATCGGTAAACACACTACTAATTCGACAAAGCACTATACTTAATCAAGATCTTGTGAAGTCTATTAGTACAAGCTGTAGTGACACGACGTATGACGCATGTCTTCTACACCACTATATTTTTTAGTGGGCTATAGAAGCAACGCGTGTGACAATGGAATAGTTATTGGGCGGTCGACGGTGTTAATAGATTTTGCGGGTCGTTCTCTCTGATGTCTGTATTCTTCTTTAGCTCCATGGAGTAGGATTGAGTCACATCTCATATATTCTCATATATTTTTATCTCATATATTTTTATTTCATATATTTTAATCTCATACATTTTAATGCTATTTATCTATAACATTCTTTATCTGTACCATTTTTATCTATGTTATTTTATCTATCCGTATCACTATGTGTTGTTACATTGTATTCGTATTTACATTTCACCTATATGATCTTGTATGTTATTTATTGCTATCTTAAACTGCTATATAGTATAAAATGTTATATCTGTTGTATTGTCGTTTTCTTACTTTACCATGTTTGTGGTGATATGGATTGTCTTACCTCTTTGTTGTATGTGTTATTTGTTTTATTTTAAATCATGTGGTAATAGAGTTTGAAGAAGAGGAACAGCCTCTTGAGTGTGTGTACCCTGAGGAAGAGGAAGATCAGCTAGCCGAAGATCAGTTCTACGCTCAAGAACTGTCTGATCATCCATATCCATTGGATTGATTGCTTGGGTATGGCGGTGCCAGGATTTCTGGGTTTTGTACGACTCGAGTTTCATGGTGGCTCGACAGCCTGGCGTATGCGTGAAGACAGAGATTCGGTGACTTACGTGGGACGGTTGACTGTGTCCTTACGTAATGAGTTTGATGGAGAACTAGTCATGACGACTACTGTGTTTTTGCATTTGGAGATGCCGTTATCTCTTAGGCGTTATTGGGGTGGTATGTTCACTGCGCCCTAGTGAGATTAGCGTGCGTGTCGACCGCGCGGTCTCGTTTCCGCCGAGAGTCGAGCATCCAGGATATTTATCTTCGATGATCTTCCCGAGAGTGATCCATCGAAGGGTTAAATGTTTATGATGTGTACTTGGCGCGTCTGCAAGTTTGTATATATTACCGTTATTGCTTTTGTTTATTATTTCTCGTCTAAATATTTTAGTTGTAAATTATTTGTATAACTTATGACCAAAACTCTATGTATATTATGCGTGATGTTATTCTGTTGGTTTTATGTTTTCCGCATTATTTTATTTAATAATATTCTATTTAACAGGAATTATTTTACAATCCGTATAATTATGTAACAAATATTTTACAACTTGGGTAGATTTTATTTATCTTTCTTTTATTTTCTTTTTAAATGTGACATCCCCACAAGGGTGTTACAAAAATGCCTTGGCTCCTTTAGTTTTTTAAAAGGCTCAATTCGAATAGTTTTTGAGCCTATTCGAATAGGTTGTTCCAAAAACCAAAGTTTATTGTGTTATAACACATCTATTCGAATGGAGATTCATCCTATTCAAATGGTCTGAGTTTCTACAAACAGAAATTAATGGCTAGTTGATTGCATTTAATGCTCTCAATCACTCTTAATAGATCTTTAATACATTGAGCTATAAATACAAGTCATTAGGCATTAAAAATGAGTAAGAAATCATTCTGAAACATCTTGTTAAACATTTAATACAAGTTTTCTTAGCCTTAATCCTTATACTCTGTTTTGAGCTAAAAAAAGTGAATATCCTTATATCCATTGAGTTTTAATTTGTATTATTTACTCTTGTGAGAGTTTATCATTCAAATACACTTTGACTTTCTGTAAAGAGGGTTAGGTATCCCTCAAAAGTTGTAAATATGAGGTATCCTTTGTTTTGAGACTCAAGCACAAAGGATGAGGCATCCCAGATGTGTGTTGAGTGTTCTTAGTTGTAAATGTTTCATGCACCTATTCAAGCTTAAATGGGTGGCTGAATCAGGATAAATATTGTGTTTGCTCTTCTCTACTCTTTCTCATTTACTCTTGTGCTTTGCTTTTGTATGTTTACTTGAATTTTCTTCATCTTGGCTTGTTTATTTGCGAGTGGAGTATTTAATCTCATCTATTTATTCACCTCAATTAATTAATAGCTTCAACGAAAAATAATATACAAGTGTTTTGTGAAAAATTTGCGAAAATCTTTTATAAACTCAATTTATTCTCATCTTGAGTTTTGAAGCCACTTGGTAACGAGCCACGTAGGGTCATGGATGAAAACTTGAAGAAGAGGAAAGAGAAGACCGGGGGAGTGGCATGTGTGAAAATGTGTTCTTTACTTCCCCCTTTACCCGTTACTTATAAACTTTTCAAGCTTACCGAATCTCCTATCAACTTTTTTTTTTATATAAAATCTCATATAAAATTTCCTACCAAATCTTCTATAAAATCTCATACCAAATTTTCTGTAAAATCTCTTGTAAAATTTCTTACTAAATCTTCTATAAATATTATCATAAGATAATAATATCTAAATCTAACTAATTAAGAAAAATATTAATGGGGTCATAATATAACTAGGAAAGTGGTGTTTTTAGCTAGAATTTCCATGCACCAGATCTGAAAATTTCCAAAAATACATTACGCCAAATTCGTGTACGTCCCAAAACGTCAGCAATGCAAGTGCAGCAACTTCAAGCTCAATTTCGACCTTGATGCAGTCAGTATATCTCAAAACTCAAAATATGAAAGTTGTAGAGCTTTTTATTAACTTTCCATAACATTTTGAATCATTTCAATCGAAACTTGGATAGAGAATTATGCCTAGATTACGAAACAATGTCGAAACTGTTTAAAATTGTCAATTAACTTCATTTTGCACTTAACGTCTCAATTTACATCCTAAATCAAAATATAAAAATAATAAATACATTTAAAAACAAAATAAGTATAAAAAATTAAACATTAAAAAATAAATTATGAAATTTTACATTCTCAACAAATACTAAATTAAATTATTTAAAAAATAAAGTATTAAATATTTTTTAAATTTTAAAATATTAAATATTTTTTATTTTTCATTTAAATTTTTATTTTTATTCTTTAAATAAAACTTTTTTTTTTAAAAAAAAAAACAACTGAAGTTTCTTTTTCAATAACAAAAGAAAAATGGAAAGTTTCTTTGAAAAACAGAACCCCTTTGTCACATTCAAAGGTAATTCATTTTCATTAATAAACAAATTAAATTTGCTCGACATTCAAACAAAGCCAGCTGATAAATTCCAACTTCAAGAAGAGGAACACCACACCAATCAAAGGCTCTCTTCACTCCCCACCTCTGTGTCCACTCCAATCTCCTCCACTTTCTCCTCAGCACAGCAGCAATGGCACAAAGACAACAACAAACCATAGTATTATTCCCTTTCATGGCACAAGGCCACATAATCCCTTTCTTAGCATTAGCCCTTCACCTAGAACAAAGAAACAAAAACTACAACATCATCATAGTCAACACCCCCTTAAACATAAAAAAACTCAAATCCTCTCTTCCACCAAATTCCTCCATCAACCTCCTTGAAATCCCTTTCAACAGTTCCGACCACGGCCTCCCTCCAAACACAGAAAACACCGACATCGTCCCATACCACCTCGTCATCAAACTCCTCGAAGCCACCACTTCCTTGAGACCAGCATTCAAACAACTCATCCACCACCACCACCAACAACAACAACAACTCTGCATCATAGCTGATCTCTTCTTCGGTTGGACCGCAACAGTGGCAAAAGAACTAGGTGTGTTCCACGTATTCTTCAGTGGTAGTGGCGGTTACGGTTTGGCATGTTACTTCTCTCTCTGGATCAACCTCCCTCACCGGCGCGTGAACTCCGACGAGTTTCCGCTGCCGGATTTTCCAGAAGCGCGTTCCATTCACAAGACGCAGTTACCCGCCAACATAGCTCAAGCAGATGGTGCCGATGCTTGGTCTCTTTACCAAAGCAATAACTTTTCCCAATGGGTCAACTCGGACGGTGTTCTGTTCAACACGGTCGAGGAATTTGACTCGGTTGGTCTAAGCTACTTTAAACAGAAGCTTGGTCAGCCGGCTTGGGCGATCGGACCGGTTGTTCTCTCGACCGGAAGCGGTTCGCGCGGGAAAGGGGGTGGCATCAACCCGGATCTTTGCCGTGAATGGCTTAACACGAAGCCTTCGAATTCTGTGTTGTTTGTGTGTTTTGGATCGATGAACACAATCTCTGCTTCGCAATTGATGGAACTGGCTATAGCGTTGGAGCAAAGTGGGAAGAATTTCGTTTGGGTTGTGAGGCCACCGATTGGTTTTGACATAAACTCGAAGTTCAGATCAGATGAGTGGTTTCCGGAAGGGTTTATGGAGAAGGTTCTGGAATCGAAGAGGGGGTTGATAGTTCATGATTGGGCACCACAAGTGGAAATTCTGTCTCATGAGTCTGTGTCTGCGTTTTTGAGTCACTGTGGGTGGAACTCGGTGCTGGAATCGCTGAGTCATGGAGTGCCGATTCTTGGGTGGCCTATGGCGGCGGAGCAGTTTTACAATTGCAAGTTGTTGGAGGAAGAGGTTGGTGTTTGTGTGGAGGTTGCAAGAGGGAAGAGCTGTGAGGTTAAGCATGAGGATATAGTGGCTAAAATTGAGTTAGTGATGAATGAGATGGAGAAAGGGAAGGAGATGAGGAAGAAAGCTGGGAGCATCAGGGATATGATCAGGAATGCCTTGAGAGATGAAGATAGCTTTAAGGGGTCATCTGTTAGGGCCATGGATGAGTTCTTATCAGCTGCAGCGTCCATGAAGGAGAAAAGAAACTAGACTGAATGAATAAATTATCCACTCCTGCAATTTCTCAACCCCAGTAAGTAGAGTATCGATTAGTTCAGTATAGATCTGGATCTTCCAGAGTTCAAAAAGCAACTGCATGTGATGCAGTTCTTAATCCAAAGAGTCCAGTTGTGTTTACAATTTTTTCGGGCTATAAACTGAACCATTTTTTATGGTTGAGATTTGTTGTAGTTCTTTTTCAAACTGCATTGGATCTATTTTCCGTTTAGTATTATTCAGGACTGCAGTTTCACATGTTAGATTTACTGTTTAGGATTCTCCGCAGTTTCTTTTAAATTGCATGAGATCTAGAACCTTCAAAATCATTTTAATGTTTGATAAAATGTAAGGGATACGATGAAATAGTTTTTTTTTTTTTTATCTGAATACAGTAAGATAGTTTTGAATGGTTGAATGCAAAACTGCACACTATACAGTTCATTCTTCCAATATTTACATAATTTATTCTCAGAATTATTCTTCCAATATTTGCATAATTTATTCTCACATAACGTCAATCATTCATTGGAGAACCACAGCCACCACTCCTGTCTGTACTTCTTTCTCTCTTTCCTTTACCAAAACCAGTAGGTGAGATTATGTGAAACAAATTGTGCCTCATGTCAGATTACATGAAGCAAAATTATGTAAAACTAACATTTCTCGGTAATTAAAGGGCGTAAGAGAGCTTAACACCTAGTTTTGGTTCAACTTCAGCAACAAATCCACAAAAGTTTTTGTCTGCAGCTTTATTAGACTTGCACGTTTTTCCGGTGTACTATGAATGCAACAAGTGCCAAAATAATGTTTATGTACATGACAATCTATGGTCGCTGTGATACAAAATGACCATGCTCAATCCCCATCCTATAGAATTGTCGCTGTAATTGCAGCACGTGAGCGTGGTATTTCCCGCCCCACTAGAGAGTCTTGAGGTTCAACTCCAATCCCCATCCCCTTTACTTGCCCAAAATATCCCAAGCCAGTTTTCTACTAAATACTAACTATGCAAAAAAAAAAAAAAAGACTATGCTCAGTTCTCCATTAAAAAATAATGAAATATAGACATCAAAGTGATACAACATTAGGAATCAGCTGAACTTTCACCCTCACTACACGAAAAACTAACCGAGAAACTGATAGTTAAGGTAATGTTTGGATTTGGTGGAATGAAATAAAATGGAATACTTTACCATTATTTGGATTGGTTAAAACATGGTGGATTGAAATGGAAGATGGTGGGAAGAATCCCATTCCATTCAATCAAAAAGTCTCATTTTTTTTTCCAATCCCTTTCTCCCACCCCTTCACGCTTCCCCTAATTTGGGGGTATGAAATGGAACTACTATTTTTTTTTTTATTGCTATAATTGTAAAATTATAAAGTTGTCCTCTTATTACCTTAAGAAGTGAATACGCTGCCTCTCCTCTCTTCTCCATTGTTGCCTCATCTTTGCTGCTGCCATACGTCCCTGTTGCTGCCTCTCTCCATAGCATTTTTGCTTTTTCCTTGGCAAGGTAAACCATTGTTCCTTATCTTCTTGTTATCCCCAGAGTCAAGGCGCACCAAAGCAAACCCAATTGGGAATTTCTGACAGTGAAACCGAATGGCTCTGTTGAAGTCATTCAAAATCCTCTGGAAACCCAAATTCCCTCTACCTCCAAATTTCAAGCTGAGAGAAGCAGGCGCAGTGTGCTTTTTGACCCCAGCGTTGTTAAAGTACAAGAAATTGGATAGAACAAAAGATTGAGATGAGCAAGTATATTCTGAGTCCAAGTTGAGAAACTTGGAATCAAATGCAAAACGACCAATTTGGGATGTGAAATCAATGACTAGATTGTGTTCGTGTTGAACACTCGTTGGATGATGCATGACTGTGTCTTTTGAGAATTATCTATTAGTATTTGAGAACAACAGCTTGGTTTTGGTTTTCCGTAATATATTTAGTGTATTTGAAATAAGGGTAATATGAGAATAATAAAGTTATAATTCTTACCATTTCATCTATTTTTCAAACAATAAAATGATAGTTTTATTCTGTTCCATCATAAAATATCTAAATAATAGAATAATAAGTTTATTTTATCTCATCTTATTTCATTCAACCCATAATTAAATATCTAAACATAACCTAAAATAACATACATGGTGCCACCATTTTTTTTTTGTTTAGGGGGAAATTAACATTTCACCTTCCTCTAAAATACGGATGGAGATCACATGTTCTCATTTTTTGTCTCATTTTCTATCTTTCCACTTAAATTTTGATAAGTGTTCTAAATTTAATTATATGTTTTTTTCTTATTTTTTTATTTTAATTTATTTACAGTTGTCAGAATTTAAGTGGGGGGACAAAGAATGAGACAGAAAATGGGAACAGGTGATTCTCATCCCTAAAATACAATCTACAATTTCCAAGGCTTGCACCTTAGGAAACTTCCTTTCGTTTATGCCATCTTAATCAACCTTCAAACAAAAGAAATTTCCAATCATACTTAATTTGTAATACAAGGGTTTAAATTTTCATTGAACAACACTATATATGGTCTATTGTCAAGGACATATCGTCAAATGTCCATGATTAGAGTCATAAATTTTGTCTGAGAGGGACAAATAAAAAATATTTAATATGAAACTTTTCAAACCTCATTCTTTTTTTTGTACTTTCTTGACCATACTAAAGTACTTAGGCTCAGCTCATTTCCAACTCACTCCCCACAATCGTAAGGATCGTTGTGATCTGTTTCCCAAGATACAACCCAATATGTCCCCAAAAATATCCGACCCAACAAAATCTATTGGTTATTACCCACATTACCCCCAAACCCGACCCTTTAACCAAAACTCGACCCATAACTCGAGCCATTACTTGATCCAAGCCAAGCCTTCATACCCAGGCACCAAAATATGTGCTAAAATATCTCCTAATGACCTGAACACGTGTCATTACTCCTATGAAAATTTTTTCCTCCAATCATTGGCCTTACATCACAGGGAGCATAATACGCACCCATTGCCCCTACTATAAATAGGTGTTGTCCTTTAAGCAAAAATAGTTATTTTCTTTCTTTCTTTACTCTCTCTTTTTCTCTCGCTATTACATCTTTGCGTTATTTTCTCAAACACTTGTTGACTTGAGTGTTGGAGTGCTTGTAGGTACCCTTACTCCGGTTGTCCTACCCACCTGGAAGCTCACCTGCGAGTTTAGTCTCCATCCTAACCACCATCCGAGAGAAAGGATGAAACACTAACGTCGTCTATGTGAATATGGTAAAACAGTTCCCCACTTTCTCTTTTTCTTTCTATACCCAAAATCCCTAAACACAAACCTTCACTCCAAAAGCACACAAAAGTACTCATGGTTATAACTAGAAGTCGTGCCACCAATGATGTCAAAAATACCACCACAATTAGTCTTAACATGGAAAACAATCGGCTAAGTCCTAGTGGTGAGAATGAAAAAGAGAATATCAATGAGGAAAACACTGCTTAAAAGATGCCACATTTTAGACAACGCTTACAACAGTTGGAGAATTGGTTCGATTAATGTGAATTTTTTGCAAGTGCACGAATCGTTCAAGTAGTAAACTAAGATCATTCCCACGATGAACGATATGATTACTAACTCTCATAGCAATAACAATTATCTAAGCAATCAGGAGCAATAAAGACAACAAAATTTAAAATCAAGAAAATAGGTTAATTAATAAAGCAAGTAAATAAATTGAAAAAAGGGATAAAATTCAACCAAGTTATAAAGGCATAGCACTATGATTTCACTACAATACCTACTGTGATGAATATCGACTCTATCTTTGCTAAGGATCAATCATGCTCATGAAGACAATTTGTCTTAAATGATTTGAAGTTCATTAATCTCATTCTCATAACAATCAATTGAGTTAAAATTCATTAAGTTCCATGACAACCATTTTGCTCATTGAAGGATTTAAGTCTATCTATAGGTCTTAATTCCTAAGTTCAATTCTTAGATTTTTAAGTAATTAAATTACATCTCTTGATCTTTCACCTAATGCCTAAGATCATATAAATATGACGTGTAACATACCACAAACATTAAACACACTAAGAATGAATCAAGACCAATAATCTTCATTAACAAAGAATCAAGTCAAATATCCAACATAGAAGAGTAAATAGTTACATCTTTATCCTAGAAATTAGAAAATTAGCCACACATGACAATTATAGCACAAACAAGAACAATATACAAAAAAACAATCATGATTCTATCTAAGAAAAATAAGAAAACAAAAAAAAAAGGATAAGAAGAAGAAGAAAATAATTAAGATGTATTCAATGAATGCCTCTTTAAACTTGTATCAAACCTTGTGCCTCTAACCCTTGGTGAAAAGCTGCTTAATCTTTTTATCCTTGCTCTATTTATAGGAGATTTAACCTAATAGAAGTGTATTATACATTAAAGCTCCTTACTTGGTCCCTAAGTAATCTTAATTGGCTCACAAGTAAAAAGATAATATTAGATTTAAGAAACCAAATTTAAGAAATTTAATCTCCTTTTATTAAAGGCTGTCAATTTTTTATATTTTTCTCTCTTTATTTTTCTTGTCATTTAGATGACATAATTAGCTTTCAAGGTCAACAGAAGAGTTATTGCATTTTCTGTTAGTTTCTAATGCCACAAGAATCACGTCGACCTGATATCTGTAACCCAAGATATAGTTCAAATATAACAGCAAGGTCGAAAAATACGAGTTAAACCTGATATTGCAACAAACTCCTTACTCTTCAAGGATCCTTATCTAATATTCAATTATCATTATCTTCAAGTTTCCACACCTAATTGTGACTTTGGATGAGACATAAGAGTTGGATAAGATCTCTTCAAAACTCTATATTTAGGATTTCCTTATTTTATCTAAAATATTCTAGATTTATCTTGAAAATTAGAATATTAATAAAAAAAAGCTCAAAGATATGTGTATTTTTACACTCATCATTGGTCGTTAAAAAAATTAGTAAGTCCGTCAGGAGGAGGGAAGTGAGACAAACTAGGGAGACTCCACCCAACCACAAAATTCCTAAACAACAATTACGAACCTTAATAATATATACCACCACCACCTTCGATCCAGACTGTAACACCCTAATACAAACATCCTAATATAACTTATTTATACAAAGATATAACAAATTAATTATGTCACTTCTATTCTTACTATACTTCTATTCCCATATAATTAAAGAATTATATATGGAGAGCCACGATAAAAGTAGATTATACATATATACATCAGGAGCTTCTAAGGGTATAGTGTAATATATATACTACAAAGCTATAACCTAAAATAAAATATACAAGAGTTGTCCATACATCAAAAACTAAAAACTATCTTGTCTTGTTGCTCTTTCTTCAATTGTTTTACCTCTTTACAATGGTCTTGACTTGCTTTTACCATGGATACATAGAAATGAGTGAGAACATTCAAATTTTCAGTAATATACATATATCTCACGACTCATTAATGTAAATTATATATATATATATATATATAAACTATATCAACATTATACAATCGCCATACAACTTTATAATATATAGAAATCTAAACTATCTCGATATTATACAATTGCCTATACAACTGTATAACATCATTATACTTAACAATTTGCTTAACTAGTTTTGCCTAACTTAAGACTTAACTCGTCCTAAGGCTCGTGTTAGTAAGTTTGTCTCACTTTACTACATTACATAAGATTTGATCATATTCCCTATGTTACTTGACAAATAACTTAACTTATTAATTTTGTCTTAGGAAAATGTTGTACAAACACTTTTCTTTCACAATTATCTCTTTATCAAGGAGTTTTACTCACTACTTTGTAAGGTTAAGGGGTTTAACTCACCCCCTTAATTAGGATAATTGTATTATAGTTCAATTCTAACAAGTAAAGGAACCACACCTCACTAACACTCCATTTCACTTCACCTTGATGAGATAATAGAGCATTACTCTAAAATTTACAAATTCAACCAAGTAAAACATACCTATTACACTTGTATCTAGCATAACTATGGTTTATATTTGGTTCCTTTTGCCTCAAAATTCTATTTTCTAAAAAAAAAGGTGTCGTAATCGATTACATTTTTGTTGTAATCGATTACCACAACTAAAAATCTCTAAACAAAAGCTTGGTAATCGATTACATTGCTGTTGTAATCGATTACCACTCATCTCAGAAACCTAGTAATCAATTACATTGCTATTGTAATCTATTACCACATTCATCTATCGTTTTCCAAAAAACTTGGTAATCGATTACATTACTGTTGTAATCAATTATCACCTGCAGAAAACCAGAAAAATTGATTTTTATATAGCAAACCCATTTCCAAACTTCCTTCAATCAAAACTACAACAACCAAATAGGTCTCATAATCTTAACCATCAACAAAGATAAGTTCAACAACAAGGAAAACAACATCAACTCATCAACTATGGATTCAAGCTCAACTCAAGCAAGAAAACACCCATTTACTAACTTACTATCCAAAGAAGCTCATGGATATTTACCAAAATATAGCAAACAACCATATATCTAATAAATTGAAAACACTTAAACTCAACTCTTGGAACCAAGAATCAAGGCTAAAAGCACAAATTTGGATCTCCAAACCCATTTTTCCATTCATGAAACCTAACTTCATTCAAAATGAACAAGAAGGGAAAAGATGAATAGAAACTCCCATACCTCAAGTGGTTGATAATGGTAATGATCAAGCCTTTGTTATGTCTTTCCCTTTCTTCTTCCTTTCCTCTTCTTTGGTTGCTGCTATTGTTGGTTCACGTATGAGAGAGTGAGTTGAGAGTGAGGAAAAATCAAGGAAAGTCAATATAGTAGGCTGCAAAACATGAGTGGCTTGCACACTTAAGATATTTTGTAGTAACTTCTTGATCTGTTAAGAACACTTAGATTTAACTAAATCAAGTTTTCTAACTTCCATCAACTTTAAAATAAATATTAGGATTCATTAAAAATGTTGTTTCACCATTATCATAATTTTTCATATCTGTTGCTAGTTAATCCGACATTAAATGCACAACCAGTATATCTAAAAATACCAAACTAACTCTGATTATTCTCAAATTTTAACTACATTCTCCTACACATATTTGTGACTTAGAAACAAATTTTCTATATTTATTTCTCTCAATTTAGCCATTTGTGTTAATATCTGAGTCATTTTAAGCTAATTTTCATATTCTGGGCTGTAACAAAGTGACTAAATTAACTCAGTTTATCACAAAAATAAGCAGACATGTCAAACAAGTATTATATTATCTTTGTAATCATAAACTAATCTAACATGCTAAAAAGATGTTGTTACACAAACCAACCCAAGACACCCCTTATCTGAGTTCATCCTGTTTGTACCTTTTCTAGTAAATTTCTGTTCTCATGCCACAATAGACACCTATGACGGAATAACCAACTCATAGGAACACTTGTAGGCTTTTAATTCTACAATGTTATTGGCAGGAAAGTCAGATCCCATCAAATGTCGAGCCTTTCCAGCCACTTTGAAGCAATCTGCTTTGTAGTGGTTTTCCTTACTTTCACCCCAATCAATCAATGATTTCATCAAGTTTTCAAATCGTTTCCTCACCCATTTTGCTACCACTCAAGCCTAGCAAAAAACTTTAGCCATTTAAACAGGAACCAAGGGAATTCAAGAGAATTCATAACTAAATTCAACTGAGAGAAGTTGTAAATCAAAGGCTTGAACTCAACAATAGCACTCTATGTAATACTAACAGGATTGCGTCCCAACTCTTTCGTTGATTCCCTAGCAAAGCGGCCTTAATCGACCTGGATGACCTTCTGGCCTGATAATCAAAGTACATTAATGTTGAAGAAGCCACCAAAACTCGAGAGGCAACAGAGACTTCACAGACATACCGATCTTGGCTGATCAATCTCGACCAACACACAAGAAGGCAGACATGGGGAGCAAGAATAAATGACAGATGGGGTCAAATACGAAACATCCCACCAATGATTGACCGACCACCTAGATTCCATCAGTTCACACCACTCACCACCTGACAAGAAAAAAATACTCAAAGACATTTATAACACAGGGTTAATTTGTTTCCCACCCACACCATTATTTCAGCCACCCTACATTGATCTGTCACAATGGTGTTAGTTTCATCGAGCATATAATAGATAATTGCCTTGGCCTGAGAGATGTGATATATGACCTTGCAATGAAGGGTATATTGGAAAAATATCTAGCCAAGAGAAAGGAAATGAGTAATAAAAGAGGACAAAATAGAAATCAGGTGACCCAAAACTAACCAAAAATCCAAGACCAGAGATAAGTGCAAGAAAATTAGCAAGAAAGCAACAAAAGAGCCACAACCCATAGAAAAGTCAGAGGGTTAATTAACACAATAGCTGGAAGGTTCGCAGAAGGAGGAGAATAAGCTAATGCAAGGAAAAAACACTTGAGGGCATAACGACTACAATGGTTGTTGAACATAAACATCGAAAGAGAACTAACAAGAAGGTGCCACGATTGATCTTCATAGAGGAAGACTTTCAAGTAATGGATCGGAATCAGGATGGCTCGATGGTCATCATTGTTGCCCTAGCAAATTTTGATGTAAGAACAGTGCTGGTTGATCAAGGAAGCTCGACCGATATTTTATATGAAGATGCCTTTAGAAAACTAAGGATTCCTGAATTTGACCTTAAATTGTTCGATGCAATTTGATTAGGTTTTTAGGGGAGCAAGTGGAGGTCAAGGGCTATATTGAGATGCGGGCAAGATTTGTAGGGAAAAATGAATTAATATCAAATTCATGGTCATCTAGAATGATGTATTGTATAGAAGTGGATTAAACATTCCACTGTTGAAATGCTTAAGCTCCAACCAAACTAAGTATGCAATGGCAGAGGTGCATCAAGAAGTTTGCTGCCAACACATATAGGGAAATGTTGCTTGTAGGGAAAATCCTAAGGGCAGGATACCTTTGGCCCACTATAAAGAGAGATTGCCTGGAGTATGTCAGAAGATGCAACAAGTGCTAAAGGTTCACTCAGCTTCATCAAGCACCACCCGAAGAACTATACACATCTTGCTTAGCTTAGCTATTTTGTAGGTAGGGAATAGACATTCTAGGACCTTTTCCCACTGCCCTAGGACATGTTAAGTTTCTTTTAGTCATTGTTGATTATTTCACATAGTTGATAGAAGCAGAACCTCTAGCTTGGATAACAGTTGAAAAATTAGAGAAGTTTACTTAGAAAAACTTGATATGTAAGTATGACTTACCTTATGCAATTGTCTCAGATAATGGCACCTAATTTGCAGACAAAAGATTCAAAGAGTTTTGTGAAGGATTGAGAATTTGGCAACAGTTCACTTTGATCAAGCATCCTTAGGTAAACGGTCAGGTGGAATCAACGAACAAAGTTGTTATGAATAGGCTCAGGAAGAGATTAAAGCGAGCTAAAGGAAACTGAGTAGAGGAACTGCCCAAAGTGCTATATGGGTATCATACAACAACATAATCATTAACCCAGGAATCATCTTCTAACTCATTTACAGAGCTGATGTAATGATACCGATTGAATTAGGTGAGCCAAGCGTGAGAATGCTGCATTATAAAGAAGAAAGGAATAAGGAAGACCGAAGGATAAAGCTTGATTTATTGGAAGATGACTGAGAAATAGCTTATATCCGAGAAGAAGTAGTAAAAAGAAGAACAACAGGAAAGTACAACCTCAGAGTCAGGCCCATGAAGTTCTAAGTTGGGGACCTCATGTTGAGAGAGACATAGATTTATAGAAAACCGTCAGAAGAAGGGAAACTCACAACAAACTGGGAAGGACCTTACAAAATCACAACAGAATTGGAAAAAAGATCGTACAACATAGCTGAGCTCTTTAGAAAACTAATTCTCAGAAGCTGGAATGCGACCAATATGAGAAAGTACTATAGTTAAGTTGGATGCTGAATGAACAAAGGCACCTTGACCTCTACCTAAGATGAACCACCATTTCTCTACTGTTTTTGTCTTTTAAATTTATGTCCTTTACATTCCCTAAAGGCAAAAAGTTTGTAAATATCGGTCATACTCTAATGTTAATGTAAAAATGGGTGGTGTACTTTTTTTTCCACCGATAGAATTTTTTCCCACTAGCTTTTTTTATTGGAGGTTTTAACGAGGCACACCTATGAGTTCATGAAAATACTTTTAACTTATACTTGATGCAATTTATAAGTTTTTTTTTATCATAATCATAAAGATGAGTATATGATTGGTCGAGACATGGTAAGCTTAAGAAATTGATATTTCTTCAACAAATTCGTCGTATTTTGACACCTGAGTCTTTGAGCTTATATATGTTATTTTCATCATTATATGACCTAATTAATTAAGTTTGACGACACAAAGTAACTAAGTGTGAAAACTTAGTGAACAAAAACCCACAATATAAACCATAATTCAAATAAATGATTATGCGACCGAGTAAACGAAATACAAGTTTGGTCATCTCACTTGGAGCAATAGGTCAGGTGAGATTGCCGAGCGCTCTAAAAAATCTTGTGCCTATGTTCTTCGGCCTAGGTCATTACTCAAAACAACAAGTTAGGTTCCTAAAACCATGAGTCTACTAAGTGCTCCAAAAAATCCCATGGCCACATTCTTTTACCCTGATCGTCACTTAGAATAACAGGTCACCGTCTTCATCTTCATCAATCGACATCTCAACCTTAGGGCCTTTAAGTGCATCATTCTTAATGACCTTCCAGGTGCCAGTTCTAGTTAAATCGAGAATTGTCACGATACTACTTAACACAGGCCTGCTCTATCTGATCAACTGTCACCTTTAGCTCATCATTCTCTTTCTTGGTATCCACAAGTTTTTGAGTAGCCTCTTGAGCCTTATCCTAGGCATTAGTAACACGATTTTGAGTAGCCCTCAATCCTTGTATAGAGAATCAACTTTCTTCTTAGAAGTTTTTAATTCTATTTTCAGAGATTTCGATGCATCCTTAACTTTTGATTATCATCGGTAAGTTTTTTGTTGCTCTCTTTCAGCTCCTTGTTTTCTTTTTCAAGCTCCTTAACATGACCCATCCTAGCCTGGATCTTTGCAAGCTCATTGTTATCAAGTGGCTTCAGTACTCAAGAAGGGGGTGAATTGGGTATTGAAATCTTTTCACAAATGCTTATAAAACAAACTTTATTGAAGCTATTTCTTAAAAGAATATGAATGCTAAGAGAGGATAGAAAACCTTAAGAACAAAAAATAAACAGATAAGCAATAATAAATAAATTACAGTAAATAAAGAGATAAAGATGAGAAAAACATGTATAATATTTATTCTGGTTCAGCTACCAAACCACTTGTGGCCTACGTCTAGTGCTCAAAATACTATTCGAGATTTTTCACTATCAATACAAGCTTAAACAGATACTTGCAACCGTTACAAACAAGAGCACTTTTCACACACAGGGAAACTCTACGCTTGTGTTAAAGTCTCACTTTTCAGGGATACCTCACCCTTACATAAACCTTTGAGGGATGCATCACCTTCGTTACAAAGTAGCAGAAAATAGATAAATAGAATTTTTCACAAAGAGTAAATAATACAACTTGAAGCACTAAGAAGTTTTCTTAAAGATATCTCAAAGTTTTGGTTAAAAGAGCACATGAAATATAAGAAAATTGTAAATCATATGTTAAAGCAAGCAGTGATTGATTTAGATAGTTAGGCAGCTTGTAAATGTGACCCAATGTCTCTATTTATAGAGTTCTCAAATGAAATAGCCATTGAAAGAATTAATTAACGTAATTAATAAAAAAAGGTTCGTATCTTTTCAAAAATAAAGGGTCACGAGTTTATTCAAATAACTCAACTTAAAAAAGCCTTCAGAAAACTAAAACTAATATGTGTTATTCGAATATCATGAGATCATTCTATTCGAATAGCAAATGTGCTATTTGAATAGCACTTTGAAAAACAGAAGCGTGCAACAAGATTTTGAAAATGTTATTCGAATAACTCTAGGGTTATTTGAATAACTCTGTTATAAACCAGTTTTTCTGCACTTAGTTTATTCGAATAAAGAGACATTTATTTGAATAACCTTGTTAAAAAAACATTTGAAAATGCTTTAGAAAATTGCCTAGGTGGTTTTCAAAAACATCAAAGCTTTTTAATTTATTTCAAGAACCATTTTTGAACCTTAGATTAATTAAAGAATTAGTTTAGATCTTTTCTTTTAAAAACCAATGAGGTACCCAAAGAAAGGCTTCATACAAAGAGACTCTAAGTCCTAAAGCTAATCTTGAAGATCTTGGATTTGGTCTTCTTATCATCTTCACGTTTGTTATCATCAAAACTAATCTTCACTGTTGCATAGGCAATCACACACATCTCGACACTCATCTCTCTCTTTTTAACTGGGTATTGAGTTCCACATTAGCATTGGCCTGATATATTAAGGACTGAGCCATACTAGCTATGCAAAGTAAATGAGTCACGATCCAGTGAACCATATTGATCGCCCTGACCTCTTCAAACTTAGACACATCCATTTCAACTGTAAGTTGCTCATCAATGAACTTACCTACACAAAACATGCTATCCCACAAAGATTAGGGATATTTCAGATTGCCACTACTAAACTCCTCAAAGAAGGTAAGAACTTCATCTGCATCGCCCAAACACTTCGACTTCTCAAGAGTAGGCTCAGAAGCAACCTGAGATGATTCATGATTAGTTGTAAGATCCAAGATATCTGCCGAAGAAGGAGAAACAATTGTAATAGGAAGAACCTGAGCTTGCTATGCAAAAGGTTGAGAAAGGAAAAAGGAAAGTGGGTGATGGATCAGATGGTTATATTTCTGACACTACTAGTGCTGCCATGTGAGGTAGGGCCACCATCACTTCTTTAGAAAGGTAATTTCCTTTATCTCTTCTTCAGAAAATGATTCTTTGGATATCTCAGGCGAGTCTCTAGTGCTGAGGGACTAAGAGTTAGAGAACTTCATGTTTCCATTCTCATCAATAAAGGAAGGAAGGACAGTTTCGCTAGGAATGACTTTGAAAAAAGTGACCTTTAAAAGATTTATAAGAAGACTCAAATAACACGAGTATCTTCCACCCATGATTGCTAGTAAAAGAAATCAAACTAGTGGTATAATCTTTCCTATTAACAAATGACCAAAAGAAATAAAAGAACTTAGGATACGTCGTGATGAAGCCAAAATTATTGCATATCAACTCAAAATAACAAACAAAAGCCCAATTATTATGATGCAATTGAGAGGGCGCGATATTCATTACTGACATAATGTTGTTCTCAAAATTGGTAAAGGGAAGATGAAGGTGCAATCGACTGAAGTAGGTCTCATACATGAAAAACTTAAGCTCATGATTAATAGGATTGGGGTTAGAATATATTCTATTCTTTGTTGTATGATTCCAATATGAATTCACTCTCCCGACCATTCTTAGCGACTTGAATATGGGACCTCAAGCTAACAATATCGTACATTGACCTAAATTTCGAGGAAGTTCCAAGAACTTTGTTCGAAAACTCCCAAGGAATGTCATCCTCTCCGACCGACCCTGCATCACTCGATCTTACCTCCTCAATACTTTGATCCTCCTCTGCCATTATGCTTAGTTCACTAGAGCAACCTACATTATCGGAGGACGAAGTAGAAGATAAAAGTGAGGCATGAACATCTAAATAATAACGGCTACTAATATCGTGAATGATAGACCTCACCCAATTAAAAAAGAATCGACCTAGATACATTCACCCGTGTCTCCTAGGCACCCACCTAACCTTATCGAAACCAAAGGTATTGGCCTCGCTACCATCATCTATAAGCAAATCCTAAGGCCTACTTAAAATTTCTTTTCCTCAATTGGGCATACGAGGAGGGTTCCCCCAACAAAAACCACATTATCATCACTACCATCCCCATCATTCCCCATCTTTAGGATCCTCACCATGACTGAAAGAAAACTGAAGTAGAAAGGAAACCAACAAAACATAAAGAAAAGCTTTTATAAAAAACCCAAAGAAATAGCAAAAAACTTGCAAGAAGAATAAGTATGTAGAAATGGTAAAAACCCGGAGAATAATTAAGTAATAACAATACCTGGGTAAATGAAGCTGATATGTGAGAAGAAGTAGAAACAGATGACCTTGAAAGCTTGCACACATATTAGTTAGGAAAAAAATGAAATTACAGGAAGAAGAAAAAGAAGAGAGCGAAAATAAAAGGGAAACAAAATGAAGAAGAACGAGAACTAGAAACTTATAGGGAAGCTATAAACGATCACAAAACCACCCCTCCATCCAACAACTATTAAATTAACAATCCAATGACAGGAAACTGAGAAGCTTCATCCAATGGACAAGAATGAAAGGTCATCAATCTAACGACACAAAAGCCATCCCTTCACAAGTGGCTAAAATTCTCCTCCTTCCAATTTGACGGCTAGGGGAACCTAAGGTATTAATGACATATGATTAAAGTGATAACTGCAATCATGAACGTGGGAACCAAATCATTTAGGAATTTGAAACAAGCAGAGCCTCAGAAAGTTGGATAAAATGAAGGGTCTTGAATTTCAAATAAATATTGTCTAAGGCGAAACCATTCACAAGATCGAATGAGACTGTCAAACCCCAGTCCGAATAACCAAAAAGAAGAACGATCGATGCATTGCCACAAAGCTCAATCGCTTGCTAGCTCCTTTAGCTCACTCCGAGTTAGGGGGTTATGGACCATACTAGAGTACTCAAGCCCAGCCTATTTACAATCCCACTCCCCACAACCGTAAGGATCGTAGTGACTTGTTTCCCAATATATAACCTAACTTGTCCCCAAAAATACCCAACCCAACAAAATCCATTGGTTATTACCTATGTTACCTATACCAGATCCTTTAACCAAAACCCAACCCATAACTTAAGTTATTACCCGATCTAAGCCAAGCCTTCATACCTGGGCACCAAAATATCTGCTAAAATATCTTCTAATGACTCGGACACATGTCATCACCCCTATGGAGAATTTTTTTAGAGAATTTTTCTAAAAATAAAAATATTAATAATTTTCATAAAATATTATTATACTTCATATTCACACATCCAACTTTATTATAAGTTTGAGCATTATATACTAACACATATGAATAAGAGTATAAATGATTTTATGTTATTCGTGAACTATTCAAGTTCGATATGTCAAATGAGCAACTAAATTTGTTTATTTAACTAAATAAATAAGCTCAAACTTGAATTTAGGTTCGATTATATAAATGAATCAAATTCTAATTTTATAAGTTTAACATTAAAAATTCATGAATAAATCGTGTGTCTATATATATATATATTCAATCACAAAAAAATTGTAATTTTAATAAGAAAATGTATAAATAATAATTTTATATATTAATATTACTTAGTAATTTTTAATTCTATTTAGAGAATTATAATTTTATATATTGATGTCTACCACTTACCTAATTCTAATTTGTGAGAGTTTTTTATTCTCCTGATTATTTTTACTTCATTTTATAGCATAAAGATGTCTATCAAATATTAAATTAATAATTTTTAAAAATACTTCAAAGGAGACATTTAATAAAAATGATAAAAATAATCAAATTATACACAAGCTAAATAAAAAAAACTCAAATTTCATATTTTTTAAACAAGGTAGCTCTAAACTTTAAATTTGACTCATTTAAATAAATAATTTAAATTTGAGTATTATTTTTTTAACTAGTCAAACTTAAATTTTAAATGTTTGACTTGACTAGACTTTATATATCTTTACATATGAGTTAAATATTTAAGCTAAATACCCTTTGTTTGAATAAAATAAAATAAGGAGGGAAACTGTTTTAAAAAATTAAAATGAAAAAATTGAAGAAAAAATTTGAATTTATTATTTTCGAAGTTTTATTATTATTTTTTCAACCCTTTCTATTCATACAAATAAGAGAAAAATTGTAATTGTTATAATATTCCTTTTTCACCTTCTCGTCCTCAAGTCGGTCGAAAAACAAAGAGAAGTTTAAAAAGGGTTGCGTGCCACCCCCATTGTTTGCGTGGTCTGGTTGCTGCGAAACGTCGACGTTGAGATAGCTATGCAATCGAGTCTGTAACACGGGAATTGGATCACAAGATAGTTAGATAGAGAGGTGAGACACCTAATTTGAATACTAGAACTCACTTTGGGATTTTCTCAAATTGCTGTGTGTCCCGAATTAGGGATTTGGGAATGTGAATACACTTCATTGCTTAGTTTCACTTCAATTTTTATCGAGAATCGAGCTTGGAATTGCTCTATTATCATCTTCAAAGATTTTGATTCTGTCTGCAGTGAATTTGCTGTGTAGATTTCGTTATCAAAGTTGCAGTTACATCATGGAGGTCAGTATCATATTTCATTCTTTTGGTCATCACGCTAAACGGTTTTGAAATTGTGGTTTCAATTGTTGTTCTTATTGTTTGTGAATAGAAAGATGGAGCTGGAGCTGGAATCGTTGACTTAGACAAGACCACGGTGACAATGGAACCGGAGAAGTCTACCGGTGGCGGACTCTATGTTCCCGGGAAGGATAGAGTGGTGGTGTACGTACCTCCAGAAAGAAAATCTCGTTTAGGTATTCTTTTATTTTCATATGCATTTTGAATCACAAGTTTCTGTTTTAGTTCTATTGATTGTCCATATTTTATATATCTTATGTCTTACATGCTTAAGCACTAAAAATGATTTTAGCTTAGTAATGTATAAACATAGGTTCATTGTTTATTTTAATTAAATGATTTATCAGGACTTGATGTCCTTGCCAATGCAAAACGGGGAGGGTCTCAACATGATGGGGGATTCAAGGTCCCAAAAGAAAGAACCATTTCCATTGCGGCATCTGCGGAGGATGAAGATAAGTCTGAGTCTTCTGTTGGTGATGAAAGTGGGCATGGTGGACTTGCTAGTACACGTAGACATGCTAATAGGAGATATCGTGAAATGACCAATGAAACATCACATGCAGGTATTTTTTTAATATTAATATCTCTTGTATATATATGTTGCCAACAATTGGATTTATATATATTTATTTTCATTAGTAAAATATCAATGTGTAAAAAAAAAATTATTGTGGAAAGCTCATTCCAACATTGTTTGTATTGCATAATGCAAAATTCAATTAAAACTCAAATCCTAGGATGGGCATGAGTTTAAGGGAATGAGATAGATTGATATGGGTGCATCAATGGTACCTTTTTCTTTTTCGGTGCCATTAGTATTTTGTTCATTAATGCTTCATATTCAAATATAGGTTACATTTGGAAATTCGGAATCACCCTTCCATGGTTGAAATATATTACGGTGGTTAGCCTGAAGAGTTATGTTTAGCAGTGATTCAAGATTATGCTTTCCTGCCAGGAGTAGCAAGGTGGCTCTTAGGTTATTGTGCCCTGTTGGGATTTGTGTTTAGTTACTAATTCCATCTGTAGCAATAGCATTTTCGTTTAGTTCTTAATTTCTTATGTCCATATTTGTTGAAGAGGAATGCTTTTGTTAGTATCAATATGGACTTTTTACTTTAATAGTGGGTACTCAAGGAGGGGTTATTGAGGTGTGTCACACCTGACTTCCATTAAGGTTGTTGTTACTAGTTATACACTTGAGGTGGCGGTACAATTAATGCATGTGCATGTATGCTTTTTTCTTCATTGCCTGATATATTTATAGTCAAAGTGAGGAGTTATTGAAGGGAAAAACATGGACCAAATGGTAAATACAAAGCTTTTTGAATATGTTAAGGGAGTGAGCAATGAGCAGGGTTTTTATTAGTACAAATGGTATTTGTAAAGAAATTTCTGCAACTCAAAATGCTTAATATATTCAAAATGATGATTTAATGTTGTTTTCGATGTATGTATATTGCTTTTTTGCATGTATATGTGTGGAATTTAGATTTTAATTTTTTTCTCAAGAAAAGCAAATAATAATCTCAGAGGGTTCTATGACTTTGTCTGTACAGAAAGTTCTGTGACTGAAGATCACTATGGTGATACATATGGGACTCATTCAACTGAGCGTATGGGTTCAGATGTAAGATTATTTCTCTTTCCCTTTTTTAATGGTCTTATTCTTTTTACCGCTTTTAGGAACAATGTTTAAATTGACATGATGCTATCCTAGCGCTAAGTACTTTATTTTAGGAACAATGTTTAAATTGACATGATGCTATCCTAGCGCTAAGTACTTTATTTATGCGACTGTCTCTTGATTATGTGTGTCCTGATAGTCCAATGATCTGTCATTTCTTGAAGTTGAAAGGAGCAAATATTCATTAATATAGACATGCTCAAGGTTAAATTATAGCATTTACAACATCCTGGTTGTTATTGCTATAAATTTGTGTCTCTTGCTATTTTTTAACTCCATAATTCCAGTCTCTAGGATCTGTAAAGGCTAAAAATGGAATTATAGAGCTAAAAAATTAATTGATTTTCTTCACCGTCGATTAACTTTTTAACTCTAATAGTTCCATTTTTGGGCTTTACCGATCCTAGAGCAAATATAAATTATTTAAGAACTATTTGACTTTGATGTCATTCTTTACTAGGTTTTTCTGGAAACTTATGGAGGGGAAGTTCAAATTAACCTAAGCATTTTTAGTTGTTTCTTATATGTTTGTTTGCAACTTTGTAGCATAAGAATGTCAGCAGGACATACATAGAAATGAATCGCTTATGTTATTTAACTTGGCCACATTGAAAACTCTCTCTCTCCCCCTATGTGTGTGTGCACGTGCGCTTTTTGTGTTTACTAATTGATTCAAAAGTGTTGGATTCGAACTCATTATCAGCGAAAAGGATTAGGGAGATGAAAAGAAAGAATCAAAAGAACTTTTGCTTTAGATTATTGTGTTACTTATAAGTGATTATTTCTCGGTTTTTCTGATACGTTATGATGAATATATTGAGTGTTTGTTTTTATTGAAAGTGTCAAAAAATTACTTTTGTCAATCTGTGCAAGAAATAAATGTTCAACATTTTCATTGCCTAATATTGACATTAAATTTTTACAATTAGCAATTTTTGTTCAATAAACTTCTTATTAGTGTGAACGTTCGCTGCTTATCTCTAATTTTGATATGTCAACTTTGAAGGTTCCTGCTTCGCCTTCTGGATATGACAGGGATGATCATAGGAGTGAGAGGAGGCATCACAGGGATGATTCAAGAAACAGTAGCAATAGAATGCGGCATAGAGACAATTATGAAACTAGGGAGCCTTATCCAGAAAGGGATTCACGTAGTAGATATGATCGTGAATATGGTAGAAAGCGAAACAAATATGAAGGTTCCAGGAGAACGCCTGGTATGTAATTGTTATTTTTCTGTTTCTTCTTGTAATTTTTTAATTAATCCAAGTATTGAAGCCAGGAAATGCTGTCGATTTATCCATGTTTGGAATACTATAAACTTGTTGCTGTGTGTGTAGTTCTCATTATATTGAACTGAAATTTAGGAGTGTCATTTCAAAAGTGTAATTTTCCAAGTTAGCCCTAGTGCATTGGGAAAACTAGCTATTTCTTATGACCTAAGAATTATCAATGTTTGTACTTGCAGGCAGGTCTGACTGGGATGATGGCCGATGGGAATGGGAAGATACTCCACGAAGGGACAGTATCTCCAGTTCAAGTCGTTATCAACCTTCACCATCCCCTATGTTTGTTGGTGCCTCACCTGATGCACGATTAGTTTCTCCATGGTTGGGGGCCCATACTCCCCATTCATCCTGTATGTTATTCCAAATATGATATCATTTTTGTGAATGCCAAAATCTTGATGTTTTTAATTCCTATAATTGACTCTGATGATGGTAATCTTTGACAAATAATTTTATTTTATTGTTGGATTGAATGTAGTTACTTCATCTTCACCTTGGGACCATGTTTCTCCATCTCCTATTCCAATACGTGCTTCTGGATCTTCAATCAAATCTTCTGTTTCTAGACATAATGGAAGGTCCCATCAACTTACTTTTTCTTCAGAAACTTCACATACATATGAGGTATATTTTGCACCTAATGTCTGATAGTTCCCTCATATATCTGATAATTTATCATATATGCTGGACACGTAAATGACTTTTAGCATATCACCAAAAAAGAAAAAAAGATTTTTAGCAAGGTTCTGAATATGTTGTATGGTTTCCTTCTTTCATACTATAATGATGATTGTGGATTACTTTTGGTATGTATGCTATATCATCAACTTATTTCATTACTAATTTCATGTGTCCAGGATGAAGTGGCAGATAAGTCTGACTTGGGTGAAGAACACAAGTATGAGATTACTGAAAGCATGCGTCTAGAGATGGAATACGATGCTGACCGAGCATGGTAACAAATTTAGTTTTGAAAAGTATTTTTATTTGATATCTTTTTAAATCACTGTATTTGGAATGTGTAGTGTTATCATAGATCATGAACCTTTTGGGAAGAGAGATCACGGTGCTTATAATGATATATTGGAAGAATATGCTGGTTCCTTTGTTGTGCTTTTCTTTTTTAATTCTTGTTTCAAGGCTTAGATTGCTTGAGGTTTTCACTTCTTTGATAGATAGATCCAAAATTTGATTCATCATGCAAGTTTTACCTTATATTAGTGGTGATAGAGTTGAAGTTGTAGATGATTCAAGCTTCACATTATATTGTGTAATTTGAAACCTCTCTTTTTTTAATTAATTATAGTTTAATCTAATTAAGATTATTGTTTTGAAGGTATGATAGAGAGGAAGGTAGCACAATGTTTGATGCAGATAACTCATCACTTTTTCTTGGAGATGAGGCTTCCTTTCAGAAGAAAGAGGCTGAGTTGGCCAAAAGACTGGTAACTTTTGGGATTTCTAATTATATTTAAACTAATGTTTCTTGCGCTAGTATGTGCATGACTGTTTACTATGGAGGTTCCTTCTACTGTTTAAATTGTTTAGTAGATAAATTACAGTTACTGGCTATAAGGAGAATTGATATATTTTAAAATTGAAAAGCTTGCATGTGAAGAAGTTCTACACCCCCTATATTTTGTATCTTATAGGTGATAGCATGGAAATTTTGTTGTCATCGTGATTCTTTAGTTCATTTATGTTTAGATTTCATCTATAGCCAGAGATTGAAGTTTATAAAAATTTTCATTACATTCGTCGTGATATAGTTTTGGAGCAGCTACTTTGACTTTGTCCATGTGCTTGGTCGTGGAAATGACAGTTGCCTGTGTAGTAAGCTTGGTAGATATATTTTAGCTTGTATTTTATCAACTTAGGCGGCTTTTGGGTGATTGGCATTTGAATTCTGGTATATACTAAAAATTAAATGGACCTGAAAATTAATTTGTTGTAGATGCTGTTTGTGCTGTATCCAATTCCAATGTCCTGTGTTCTATTTTAGGGAGCTAGTCTGTGATGTATTTTTACCATTTCTATGTTTATATGTTCAGGATTGTTATCTTGATTTGTTGATGGCATGTATCTTAAAAGATTATGATACCTATCCGATCAATAATAACATGTATTTTTGGAACTTTAAAATGCCTAAGTTTGGTACTGGGCATATAGCCTTTCCTGTAATTCGCTCTTGAAAGAAATTGATACTAAATGTGCTTGTTTTTCGACGAAGTCCTTATATATATATATATATATATATATATATATATATATATATATAAAATTCTGGCTATTGAAATGTGGTTAACTACTAAGTTGTACTTGCTATCTCTATTGACTGACAAAAAGTCTATATTCATGCGACAATACTGTGTTTTAGGAGCTGTATTTGCTAAATGGTACATGTACTATCCACATGTTTTGTTATTGTTGTATGTGGTGAAATATTCATGACTTTGCTTATTTACAAAATGTTTAATGTATTGTGCGCATTGTTTCAAGCAAGTTGGTATGAGTTTATTATCTTGTAAAAGTATTTAAGAGTTGTTATCAACAACACAGGTCCGAAGAGATGGGACTAAGATGTCCCTTGCTCAGAGCAAGAAGTTGTCTCAGCTCACAGCTGATAATGCTCAATGGGAGGATCGGCAACTGCTGAGATCAGGAGCTGTTAGAGGTACAGAGGTTCAGACTGAATTTGATGATGAGGAAGAACGCAAGGTTATTCTTCTTGTGCATGGTAAATATTCATCTGGCCAACTGTGGCATTTTAATGTAGCTTGCATGGTATCACTCTTTCTCTTTTAACTGATATTTTCCCCCCTTGTTGGTCACAGATACAAAGCCTCCTTTCCTTGATGGCAGAGTTGTTTTTACTAAGCAGGCAGAGCCAATTATGCCAATAAAAGATCCAACATCTGACATGGCTATGATTTCTCGTAAAGGATCTGCTCTGGTCAGAGAAATACATGAGAAGCAAAGTATGAATAAGTCTCGCCAACGCTTTTGGGAGCTTGCAGGCTCAAAACTTGGTGATATCTTGGGTGTTGAAAAAACAGCAGAACAGGTATTCTTCTGAAATAATTGTGACCTTTGCTTTCTCTCTTCATGGTTTAAAGACCTATTCTTATTCAATTTTTTTTCAAATGCCAGATTGATGCAGACACTGCTGTAGTGGGTGAACAAGGTGAAATTGATTTTAAGGAGGAAGCTAAGTTTTCACAGCATTTGAAGAAGGGAGAAGCTGTGAGTGACTTTGCTAAGTCAAAAAGCATTGCAGAGCAAAGGCAATATCTGCCCATTTTTTCAGTGCGAGAAGAGTTATTACAGGTTGGTTTTTCTTTGTAGTATATGTGATAATTATTGATAAAGTTGCTTTCTGTCAAAACAAGGAATCTTTGGGAATTCAGTATTTCAGGTTGAAGCATTTAATGTTCACAATCAATAGGTCCAGATGTTCAAAATTAGGACATTGAAGATCTTAACATCTACAGTTTTAACCCATCTGTATTTCGTGTGGAGGGGGGCTGGGTTAAGCATGTCAACTCATTATTATTCCTTTTTATTTTCTTGATTACATTGTTAATCGACTTAGATATGAAACTACATTTATCATTTTATGATTCTGATATATACAAAACCAAGTTCCTTTTCCTTTTTTTCATCCTATTAATTATGCATTTTCATAATGTAATTTTGCATTTTTGTTTGCTAGTTTGGGTTTCTCTATTCTTTTCTCAATATGTTTATATTTGAGTTTTTATTATCTTCAATAATATTGTTTCCACTTAGATTTTCTGTTAAAACATGTAGATTTTGGCTCATATATGTTATTGTAATAATTTTTTGATACACAATGTGTAGGTGATTCGTGAAAATCAGGTGGTGGTAGTGGTTGGAGAAACTGGTTCTGGAAAGACAACGCAATTGACACAGGTTTTAATGTCCTTTCCTTTCCTTTTCTTTTCTTCTGTGTTTTACATTATTATATTTACCAAATCAGAAAAGGGGGAAAAAAAAAGACAGAAAAATCACGTGATTTGTCAGAAATAGGTATCTGTATTCATCAAAATGGAATTTGACATTTGATTTTCTGGACAGTATCTGTATGAGGATGGCTATACTATAAATGGTATAGTAGGCTGCACCCAACCAAGGCGTGTGGCAGCTATGAGTGTTGCCAAGAGAGTTAGCGAGGAGATGGATACAGAGCTGGGCAATAAAGTTGGCTATGCTATACGTTTTGAGGATGTGACTGGGCCAAATACCATTATAAAGGTGAACACCACTTAGTTTATAGGATTAAAATTAATTATCGACTTATCATGGTTCGTGTTACACTGTGCTATTGAGTGTGATTTCTTTTCTTTGTATTTATCCTGTGAGCATACATGATGTGAACATATACTGTAATTATGTGGACACCTTAATCATCAACTTTTTTTGCTATGCTCTAAACTTCAATGGTTAAATTTTACAGTACATGACAGATGGGGTACTTCTACGTGAAACACTCAAAGACTCTGATCTAGATAAGTATCGGTATGGAAATATTTAGAAATTCTGCCTCCAAATTTACATCTCATTGTTTGTTTGCAATAAACACAATGTTACTAGTCATCCAATCTGAAACTATTGCAGGGTTATTGTAATGGATGAAGCCCATGAAAGATCATTAAGCACAGATGTTCTTTTTGGAATATTGAAGAAGGTTGTAGCCCAACGTCGTGATTTCAAGCTGATTGTCACATCAGCAACTCTGAATGCACAGAAATTTTCAAATTTCTTTGGAAGGTAAATTTCAGTTCCTCATCTAGCATTTTTTCTCGATATTAACTTTTGTTTGGTTCAACCTAATTGGGGCATACTTGCAGTGTACCTATTTTTCATATTCCGGGGAGAACATTTCCTGTGAATATATTATGGAGTAAAACTCCAGTTGAAGATTATGTTGAAGGTGCAGTGAAGCAGGCCATGACTATTCACATAACCAGTCCTTCAGGTGACATCCTTATCTTCATGACTGGCCAAGATGAGATTGAGGCAGCTTGCTATGCCCTTGCGGAAAGAATGGAGCAGATGATGTCATCTTCAAAGAAAGAAGTCCCTAAACTCTTGATTCTTCCCATATACTCTCAGCTTCCAGCTGACTTGCAAGCAAAGATATTCCAGAAAGCTGAAGATGGAGCCCGTAAATGCATTGTCGCCACTAATATTGCTGAGACGTCGTTGACTGTTGATGGTATCTTCTATGTCATAGATACAGGCTATGGTAAAATGAAGGTGTATAACCCTAGGATGGGCATGGATGCTCTCCAAGTCTTCCCTGTCAGCCGTGCTGCTGCTGACCAGCGTGCTGGTCGAGCTGGTAGAACTGGGCCTGGTACGTGCTATCGGTTGTATACAGAGAGTGCTTACCTAAATGAAATGTTGTCCAGTCCTGTTCCAGAGATTCAGAGGACTAACCTTGGCAATGTTGTTCTGTTGCTGAAATCTCTTAAAGTTGATAATTTACTTGATTTTGATTTCATGGATCCGCCTCCCCAAGATAATATTCTCAATTCTATGTACCAGTTGTGGGTGTTGGGTGCCCTTAATAATGTGGGGGGCTTAACTGATCTTGGCTGGAAAATGGTCGAGTTTCCACTGGACCCTCCGCTTGCTAAGATGCTTTTGATGGGTGAACAGCTAGGGTGTGTTGAGGAGGTTTTGACAATTGTTTCCATGCTTTCAGTACCATCTGTTTTCTTTAGACCCAAGGACCGAGCAGAGGAGAGTGATGCTGCTCGTGAAAGATTTTTTGTGCCAGAATCCGATCATTTAACCCTGTACAATGTTTATCAGCAATGGAAACAGCATGATTACAGAGGTGATTGGTGCAATGATCATTTTTTGCATGTTAAAGGTCTAAGAAAGGCTAGAGAGGTGAGATCCCAGCTGCTTGATATTCTCAAGACTTTAAAGATTCCCTTGACCTCCTGTTGGCCAGATACAGACGTTGTCAGAAAAGCAATTTGTTCGGCATACTTCCACAATGCAGCAAGATTAAAGGGTGTAGGGGAGTATGTTAACTGCCGGAATGGGATGCCGTGTCATCTACACCCCAGTAGTGCTCTCTACGGTATGGGTTGCACTCCTGATTATGTGGTTTATCATGAGTTAATCCTGACCGCGAAGGAGTACATGCAGTGTGCCACAGCAGTGGAGCCCCAGTGGTTGGCTGAGCTGGGACCCATGTTTTTCTCTGTTAAGGAGTCTGATACATCATTACTGGAGCATAAGAAGAGACAGAAACAAGAGAAAACGGCCATGGAAGAGGAGATGGAGAATTTGAAGAAGGTGCAAGCAGAGGTTGAGAGAGAAATGAAACAGAAGGAGAAGGAAAAGATGGCTAAGCATCAGCAGCAGATCTCCATGCCGGGTCTGCGAAAGGGTTCTTCCACATTTTTGAGACCAAAGAAGTTTGGTTTGTAAATTTAGTTGTATAATACTGTGAAATATTTGTTTGTAGTCTCATCGGAGAGAGAGAAAGAGAAAAAAAAGCCTACATTCTGATTGATTGTAATGAGAAGTCAGAAAAGTATGAACTATTGATTCATTATTGAAGTTGAATTTGCGCTGGCTACCTTCAGCCCATCTGATTACTGATAGTCTGATACGAATTCTAGGTAATGCACATTCATATTTGATTTTGCTTTGCAACCTTACACTGCTAGGTAATCTGGCGCTTTCGCTGTTAAATTGTTGTTACTGTCTTACTGAAACCACATCGGCTTTTAAAATTCTTATTTTAATTTTTATACAAGAAATCGAAGGAAATCGTGTGTGTGAACTAATTGAAGCAAAAATATGATCTTTCAGAGCGGTGTTAGCTCGGTTAAATTTTATGGCAGATTAAAATATCAATTGAATATCGTTTCTCCATTTTTACCTTTACAGACGAATTAACAAAACGAGAGTAATATGTCCAAACAAGATCTAACACTGTTTCTCCAATAGAATCGATACGGCTGCAGCTTTTCAACACCCCACAACAACTTGACAAAAGTCGTAATATGTCCAAACAAGATCGAACAGTTTCAGTTTCTTTTCTTTTCTTTTCTTTTTTAAATTTTTTTAGGGGGAGTTAGGAAAAGTCTAGTTGTAAATAACTTTTTGGGCGCAAATCTTTCACATCGTTGAAGTGACAGAATAAAGTATAAAAATTGTAAAATCTATGTTAGTATAAAATAATATTTGTGTAAATAACATTTTTGGTCAAGGGGAGCGGCTACACGGAAAAGAAACAAGGCGAAGAATCCTAATTCATCAACATTATATGGAAAACGACATGCATCGAGGAAAATAAGACAGCATAACGGTGGCTTGTCGTCCAAACCTTGTTTAGCGCATTCACAGATTCTATAATTCGTAGTTGAGCGCTACACCTAAGTGACACTTACCAATATGACCTTTTCATTTTATAATGAAGTGATTTTCATGTGAATTTCTAGCTATATTTTAAATTTCTAATATTAATGCATAATTGTTGGAAGACCAACGTATGTTTATTAGGGGAGCATATAAATGTTAAATATCCAGGTCAGCTTCCAACGTTTCTTGTATTTTTTGACAAATTTTTCGTAAACAATTTCTTTCCCTTATTGACACATCAACAGCGGCAACTATATTCTCATTGAAGCAGTATTAGCACAACCCAGGCTGCATATGAACTGAATTTATTACAAGAAACTTAGTGCGTTGAAGTGAATTGGGTTACTGCACACCATGGAGATATTTGGTAGGACAACTTACGAGTCAAAGATCCATGACTATAGAACAATAAGGAGCACTATTTTCTCTGTTGAAGAAATTATGATATTTTATGGTAGAATTATGTAGTTTATGAAAATAATTACAAGAGGGAATATGAGATAGAAGATGGGAAAAAAAGGTTTGAGGGAAGTGCTGGAGAGCTAACTAAGTTCCCGTGGCTCTCCTCTTGGTGTTGGCTTCTTGCTAGAAGTGTTTAGAGCGGGTGTATTTATAGGAGAGTTAAGGAGGGAGATTATAATGGCTAAGGTGGTCCAAGTCAATTCTACATTATTTTGGAGTCTTAGTCTGGCATAATGGGAAGTTGTGCTTGCAGGATAAAAACGACATGTCTTTGGTTATAGGCAAGGAAATTAAAGGTGGGGCAAATGACATCTTGATGGGTTAAAGAGAAGGATATGGTGGTGCTTCTTTATTGTTCTAAGTCAAGGAAACCTAAAGTTACTTATACCTGATTTCCAATGGAGACTCCTTACCAAGATGATAAAGTCTTAGTGGAGTTGTCCTTCACCTAAAACCTTACTAATCCACATGAGAGCATAGTTCTTAGGGAAACACATGAGGCGGTATCCAACGCCTTATATCCCTTCATTGTCAAAGTGCTTCGGGGTGTCAGCATTTCTTGCATGAGCGCCTTTGCTTCTCTGACTTGTATAAAGAGCCTTTAGTCTTAAGGAAAATTGATTATTCCCTTATGTTGGCTTAAGGGAAATCCATGTAGAAACATTAGCCTCCTGCCTATTGATAAAAATGGTAGATGCTGCCTTTTTATCAATAGCCATATAAAGATAACTTCATATGACGCGTTCTTGGATTTCTAGCAGCTGTGACGAGTCTTCTAGTGATCAAGTTAAGGCGTATTTTTTTGAAACATCTTTATTTCATGAAGCTTAACTCTATAAGGGAAACCATTGGTTCCATGACAATGAAACTAGTTGCAATTGTAACGAAGCCTCTGCATATTAAGAAACAAGTTAAATAGTCTTTTTGTTAATATGAATAGGAAAATATAGAGAACCAATAAAGAGAAAGAAATAATGCACAAGGCAAATAAGAGACTTTGTTCCATTCCTTTAGGAGGAAGCCCTTGTTAAGGGATTTTTTTTAATCAAATCCTTTCAAGTTCCTGACGTGTTAGTTTCTTCTAAGTTTGTTTGCTTCCTTTCAATTTTCAAGAGATGAGTTGTCTTTTTGTACTTCTTTTCCCATTGTGCTTTATGTGATTTTTCATTTTTTTTGTCCAATTCTTCTAACGGGGCTTTGATTTTTCTTTTTTGTACAAAGCTTCTAGGGGTTTGTTGGAGCTTTTGTTGTTGTTTTTATTTATTTATTTCTTTATTGACCAACTTCTGGGGAGCTTTTCTATTATTGACCAAAGTTTTGGGGAACTTAGCCTAAACTTTGCTAAGAGCTTTCTCTTATTTTGTTCCAACCCTTCAAGGGAATTGGCTGGAGCTTCTATAGATTTTTTTTTTTTTTAATAACCATATCTCTAAGGGAATTTAATCTGAGCTTTTGTAGGAGTCCAAACGTCTAAGGGAGTTTGGCTTGAGCTTCTCAAGGAGCTTTTATTTGATCTAATCTCTGAGGGAATTTGATTCGAGCTACTTTAGGAGCATTTTGTTATTAACCAAACTTTAAGGGAATTTGACTTAAGTTTCTATAGGACTTTTTAGGAGTTTCTTCTTTTTATATTATATGGGGAAATCACCTCAAGTCTTTCTAGGAGATTTTCTTTTGCCTAAATTGGTAAGGGAATTTAGTCTTAACTTCGTTACTTGTATTCATGGGTCCTTGAAATCTTAAAGGAATTGGGTATAGTCTTTTTTTTTTTAATGTTTAAGTACCAAAAGGAACTTATTTTTAGCTCTTAGAAATTTATTCTTAATTATGTGATATGAGGGAATTTGTTTTATACTTCTAATGGCACATATTTTTCAATGGGTGAAACACATATTTATGGTTGCTATTGTATAGTTTATTTCTTACTTATTATTATATTATTATAACTATTATTATTTTTAACCAAAACTTCTAAGCTTCTTTTAAAGCTCTTGACTGAGTTTCTCAGGTAATTTAGTTTAACAGTTTTCTATAAGTTAGACTTTTAAATGAATTTGCTTGAAGATTCTTCAGGAGCCTTCTTTCTTCTCCTATTTTTTTCTTTTATTTTTCTTCATTTTTTTTGAAAGATAATAAGATAAAAAAAAATGAAGGTTCCATTTTTAAAAGTAGAATGACAACCATGTGTGTTTGTGTTTAGCAATTAGTGAATGTGCGAATTAGCCTAAAGGAAAATGTACAAAAGGATAAGAATGAAAGCTATATATTAGAGTTGAAGGAAAGATAACTTAACTTTGTGACTTTTAAGTTCTAGTGATTCATCTGGTGTGTACAAGATTTAGCATGAGTCGCTTAGTTTGTGGTGTAATCTTCTTCAATCTTAGCTTTGATTTGAACCAAGTGGATTGGATTTTATTATAAGCTTCTCTTCGAGATGATCAAATTCTTTGAAGAAATTTGATTTATATTTGTTTATCAATCTTCTAGGGAGTTCACTGAAGCCTTAGGAGCTTTTCAATTGAAAATCAAACTTCTAGGGATTTTGATGGAAGCGTCTCTAGGAACTTCTTGATCAAATTTTCTACGAGAATTTGTCATGAGCGTCACTAAAAGCTTTTAATTTGCAGATCTAACTTCACAAGAGCTTCTTGATGGAAGCGTCTCTAAGAGCTTCTTGATCAAATTCTCCGTGGAAATCAAATTCTTTGCAGGAATTTGTCATGAGCGTCACAAGGAACTTTAAATTTATGGATCAAACTTCTCAGGAGTTTGATGGAACCGTCTGTCTCTAGGAAAAGCAATAGGATATGATAAAATATATAATAGAATTAGCTTCTCATATTTAAAGAATAACATGGAAGTGATAAGAGTAGTAAATATAACAAAAGCAATTTGGTCTTTAAGACCAATGAGCAACTTAGTTATTTATTGTTTTATTATATATTATTTATTATTGTTATTTTTAGATTACCAAAGCAAGGTGATTATGAAGAAGAAACAATTTATGCATCGTGGTTAATAAAAAGCTCCTTGATGGTCGTAGTTGGTTTACTTGTTGTATGGCTATATATATATATTTGTTTAAAGATGACAACTTAAAGATTGCTGGTGCAAGAAATAGAGGCACAATATAATTATGAAAAACTGTAGAGCACAATGTAATAACAATTATTAATAATGACACAGGCAATCAAGGAAACATTTTGAAAATGTATGAGAGTATAAAATGACTAATTAGGGTTCGTTTGGTGGTCAAGATAAGAGAGATAAGATAAGATAAACTATCATATCTTGTCTGAAACTGTTGTTTGGTGAACCAGCAGGATAGGATAAATCAATCTTGTCACCTATCTTACCCTGTCTATTTAGTTCAAATTCTATCCTGAGATGAGGGCTGTGTTAGAATTCAACATAATATGATAAGGTGATTTAAAGTATAATATAAAAAATATTTTAAATATAAAATAATTAAAGTATAATAAAATATAACATGGTTACCAAAAAAAATGTATAATAAATATAAAATATTTAAAATAATAAAATACTAATAATTAATTTTAAAAATTATTTTTATTTTGTCTCAAGGCTAATTTTGTTATTTATATTATTTTAAAAACTGAAAAATATAAAATTATTCTAATAATTTAACTATATGTAAAGTAAAAACTAAAAATGAATATTTAAAATTATAAAAAATTAATTTAAGTTAAACAATATTTTCAAAATTTTAAAAATTATATGTAATTTTATTGTAAGGATAAATTGGTCTTTTTATATAATTTAAAAAAATTGAAAATTATAAAAAAATAAAATCAAATAAAATATGAAAACATTTCAAATAAAAAAGAAAAATTTTAAAATCATATTAAAATTATAATGCTATCCAGTTGGTTATTTGGTGGACACCAAATGTCGGATAGGATAACAGCTTATCTTGCTAATATCCTATCCTAATCCTATCCTGCTCTCTTATCCTATCTGCTCTTATCTTATTCTGACCGCCAAACGAGCCCAAAGTTGAAGGAAAGGTTGAAAATGTATGAGAGCATAAAATGACTAATTAAAGTTGAAGGAAAGACTCTTGCTCTGGTTGCATCGGGTATGTTTTGGTTGATGTATTGCTTGTGCTTCCTTAAGCTGTGAAAAAAATTTGCATTTTGCTAGAATCATTTGAATTCTTAAGGGAATTTGGTAAGGAGCTTAGCACTTTGACTCATTTGAATTTTTGGATGAAGGATTTTGAAAAGGAAAAGTATTTTTTGGAAGAATTTAAAATTCTTAAAAATGAAATGCTCTATTTAAATATGTAATAGAATCATTTTAAATTTTCTAAGGTATTTTAATAGGGTATTATATTATCCAAAAATAAGGAATTTAAAATTCTTCATCAACAAGTAGCATTGTGAAAATCCCTCATTCTTCCTCCTTTTTATCACTGTCAACTCTCATATCACGAAACCTCCATTGACGGCGACAAAGCTGACGTCGACAAAATTGTTGGCATCACAGGGCACGACGAGACGGGCGGCGATGAGCAGATCTAGTGTGCGTTCCTCACGATTTGGAACGATATCGCGTAGGTGGAGTTGAGCTCCGGTGACTCGCAGATCTAGGGCACGACGAAGCCAACAACAAGATCGTCGAATCTAACGACAGTGGCCCAAGGGAATGGCTAGGCCATGGCTAACCAAGGGTTGGTCCTAGACATGCGCACGATGGAAGACCGTTTTGGAGTTTGGGCTAGTCCCAGGATCACAGGTCGACAACTAGCGATCGGATGTTGACGGCAAGGAAGGCTGATGATTGGCAGCAGAGGACGGTGGAGTGAGAAGTCGAATTTCTTTGTTCATATCTTGAGTTCTTGATATGACATTCTGGCCTTATTTCATTGGGTCAAATGGTTTGGATAGGACCATTCCTTTATGTGTAGGTACTATACACCTTGTGTATTTGAAATTTCAATTTTATTAAGAACTATCTAAGCAAAAAGATTTGAAAATGAAAGGGATTAAATTAATGCAATTAAATTTTTTTGAATTTCAAATACTTTGAAATTTCAAAATATCCTATCCAAACACAAGAATTTGAAATACAAGAAAATTAAATTACATCAATTTCAATTTCAATTTCCTTCATTTATGAAATTTCTTTGTTTGGATTATTACATATGGTAAAGATATTTCCATTGTAAAACAGCTAACTATAGTGGCGAAGGAACTACGTTTGAATTTGAATGCCACATTGAACACACCAACCCATTAGCTGATTGAAGTTAATGGGTTTTGATCCATTTGAAATTGGGCACTTTATTCAAAGCCCATACAGAAACTGAGACCAAAAACTGAGATTGTGCAAGATGAAAGCATGGTTCTGCACGTTTTTTCCCAAATGCAAAATCAAAGCACATCGCAGCATCGACACCATCAAGTTTTCCAACAACCCAATCTCGACGGCAAGCACAAACAGAATGCATGTTCATCACCTTGATTCCGTTGAAATTCGACTCGCTGAAACTCAACCATGGATACGTTGAAATCGGCGAGAAGATCAAACACGAACCAGTTGTCGTTGATGAAGATCGAACACAACTCTTTGTCGATTGAACCTTAGATCCGAGTCCTTCGTGGGGAGCAATGTGATATGTTCCAGAAATGTGGAGCTTGCTTCCATGGTCAAGCATGCGAGTAAGAAATGTGGAGAAACCATGGGAATGTGAGCAAAAAAAGGTTGAATGCGTAACCATCGGGTTGACTTACAAGGAGGGATTTTAGAAATTCCACTCGTATAGGTGGAATTTTAAATTCCTCATTTTGAGGTTGAAAATACTGGATTAAAATACCTGGTAGTTTTCAAAATTCTTTTGTCAATTTACCAAAAGGATATTTTATTAAATAGCACTTCCTCCGTCTACTTTATCTGTCTGTAAAGATTAATGTACACAGATTAAAAAAATTATTAAATATGTTGAATAATAAAAAAATATAATTTAACATGATTAAATTATATTTTTTCATTTAATTAATATTTTCTCTCTCTTCTTTTATTTTCATTAATTTTATATTTTCTTTCTCCTCTCATTCCATTGACTAGAATAATTAATTTTAAAAAGTTATAAAAATTAATTAATATGTATTTATTAAATTTAATAGAGATAACAAAAGATGATAGTAAAATTAAAAAAAAACTAATATATATTTTTTAATTTTTTAAATAAATAAATAATATTAGACAAATCAATATTCTTAAATAGATAAATAAAAATGAACAAATGAAATATTTTAAATACTTTTAAAAATTACATTTCTTTCTTTAAATGCCATCCAAACACAACTTAGGAAATTTGAGTAAGAAGATTTGTAATTTGCTAAAATCATTTGAATTCACGAGGGAATTTGGTATATGTTTACTTCTTTTTTATTCTTATTATTATTATTATTATTATTTATTTTTTAAATAGACTTTTAAGGAGATTTATTATGATCCTTGAAGTGTAATAACATGACAATAATAACATAAAATGGGATGTAAATTCTTATTGTGTATCAAAATTCAAAAGTGAGGTAATAACGCGGGAAATGTACAATTATAAGTAAAGATAAAAAAAGTTATAGAAAGTATAAATATCGGCCAGCATATTTAATTTTTCATGGCCAAAGCATAATTTATTTATCTGTTATTTTCTTAATGAAAGTTAAATATACAAAAGCAGGATGATCATGAAGAAAAGATAATTTGTACACCATGATTGGCAGGTAATGTTATATAATAATGATAATAAAATATGTCAAACGTGATATAACAAAGATAACAAAAGATGCATTGGCGCAAGAAGGAAAAAAAACGTGGTATCAATTAGGGCAAGAAATAATAGTAAAAGAAACCATTGTGAAACACAACAGTGATGATTGATGTGTGTGGAGAAATTAGCAGAGGTGTAAATCAATACAATGTAAATGCATTTGAAGCATATAATAATTAAAGCTGAGAGAATGGCAACTTAGCTTTTGTGAATTGAGAAGCGATTTTAACAAATTTCAGGCTTGTAAGCAGCAAATGTCAGGACCATATTGACTCTGTAAGTCTCCATTCTTCCATTACCATTTTTTCTTCCGATGGAGGTTTCTTATACTGAACTACTTGTAGAAAGTGAGTTTAAAGGGGGAGACGTCTTAACTAGGTTCATCACTATATATGCCTTCTTAGTGGAGTGGTCAGTTATTTCGAAGTGGGTTGAGTTATTGTACACCATGGAGACTTGTACATATAGTGAGAATCTAACCTCTAGTGAGTGGTAGAGAGAACAAGTTTGGCACCCAATCGAAATATTTGATAGGACAACTTAAAAGTCAAAGATCCATGACTATAGAACAATAAGGAGCACCATTTTCTCTGTTGAAGGTATTATGATATTTTATGGCAAAATTGTGTAGTTTCTAAAAATAACTATAAGAGGGAGTATGCGTTTAGTAAAAGATGGGAAAAAAAGGTTTGAGGGAAGTGATGGAGAGCTAACTAAGTTCCCGTGGCTCTCCTCTTGGTGTTGGCTTCTTGCTGAAAGTGTTTAGAGCGGGTGTATTTATAGGAGAGTTCATGAGGGAAGATTATAACGGCTAAGATGATCCCACCCAAGTCTACATTATTTTGGAGTCTTAGCTTGACATGATAGTGAGTTGTGTTTGCAAGATAAAAATGACATGTCTTTGGTTGTAGTTAAGAGAATTAAATGTGAGAAAAATGACATCTTAATAGGTTAAAGAAAAGGGCATGGTAGTGCTTCTTTAATGTTCCAAGTCAAGGAAGCCTAAGGCTACTTATACCTAATTCCTAATGAAGACTCCTTACCAAGGTGCTAGAGTCTTAGTGGAGTTGTCTCTCACCTAAAAGCCTATCAATCCACATGAGAACATAGTTTCCAAGGAAACACGAGTCGGTGTCCAATGACTTATACGACCTTTATTGTCAAAGTGCTTCGAGGTGTTAGCACTTCTTGCATGAGCATCTTTGATTCTCTGACTTGTATAGAGAACCTTTAGTCTTTAAGGGAAATCGATTATTCCCTTATGTTGGCTTAAGAGAAATCCATGTAGAAACACTCAGCCTTCAATTTAAGACATGATACGGCAGCGTAATGACATTAATCACAGTTTTACTCTCAGTATCGTATCTAAATTGCTAAAAGAAGATAGCCAGATAGATGCATCAAACAGTCTAGGAAACATACACAGTAGCACACCTGCCTAATCCACACACAGCACAGGAGAGAGCACGAAGACAATGATAATTCATTAAATTTAGAGGCAATCCTATTCCAAAGAAAGTTACCTAAACATTCATGTGTAGTTTAGCCAGTCCAACAATTGACACATTTACATGAAACCCCAAACATATTTATTGATATGGAAATGGGGTAATCAATAGAACAAAAATCATACTTCTGGTCTTCCTACTCTGTAAATTGATGGCTTGTCAACGTTAAGATTATATCTTTCAACCTCAAACTGCATAAACATACCAATCTGGGAACCTTCACGCAGCTAAGCAACAAGTGCTGCAATTTTTGTAGTTCCTGGAAAAGGAAGAAACAAACACAATGCAGAAGTCATGATATGTAGTATAACTTAAAAGCATAATTTAAGATAAGAACAGCACTTACAGTCTCTGCTAAGTCACCAATTCCAATAATCTATGCTCCGAAGTACTGGATCATTTCATCATCACCCAAGAAATCATCTATATTAAATGGTGGACTATTGAGTCCTCCAAAATCTAATGATATGCTACTGATTGGCGATCCAAAGAAGTGATCTATAGGTCTATCAAGCTCATTTTGGAATGCGTCTTTACCAAAATATTGCAAGTCTCCTCCAGTAATTTCATCCCCTTTCATATGTACTGCTGGCATAGAGACTGCATCATTCTCTGGCCTAATGGGTTCACTGTTTCCAGACTGCAACTGCTGCCCATCATGACTAGGCCCATATCCTGCTGCTGGATTATAAAGACTATAAGTAGTTTCATGATGCATGTCAGGGTTTTGCACCTCAGGATATTGCAATGGCCTTCCATTCATATACATGCTTTCTGAAGAAATTAAGTTGTTTGAATGCAGATAAGAGTAATGATCAAATTCAGGTGCTGGTAGTTGAGCTGGAACATCAAGTCCTTTTTCCAGTGGTCTCAAAGCAGAATCTGTCTCATTGCCCCGTTCATTTCCATTAATCTGGAGTCCAACTTCCTGTGCTTCCGTCTGGTTCATATTGAGAAGATTGCTTCTTGGCTCAACATTTAAAATTTCATTGTTAGATTGTGCTGGTAGTTTGTTAGTGGTGTTTGACCTCAAACGAGGTCTTTTTTTCCTGGGTTGCTTCTCAGCTTGATCTTTATCTAGGACATGGTTCCGGCGCAAGTTATCTGATGGTTCAGTATCCATAAACCGATTTCTTCTATCTTCTTTAGAAGAAACAGAACCAACACCATCATCAGCACCATCAACATCATAGTTGCTATCACTACTAGCAGCAGCTCGCTTATTTTCAACAGGAACACCAGGCAGCATTTCAGTTATTCCAGATGTACCATTATCACTACTAGGCTGCCTAATGAGAGCTTCTTCTCGACTTAATACCCCCAACCAAATTGCACTTTCCTTTGCTGTCATCTTGTCCTGCAAGCATTTTGACTGGCGGACATGCCTCCTTATTTTTGCAATATTAGGTGACATGTGCTTTATAACAGCAGTTAGCACTCCCACTTTCCACATCTTCTTCAAATCATGTGGCTTCTTATAAGGAGGACTCTGATCAGGAGGTAAATTCAATCTTAGCCACCAATCTTCATTCCCGGTTGGCCACCAAGGTGGGGGAATACCCTTTTCCAATGGATACTTCCTCTGGGGAGGGTCACAATGTTGCATCAAAGAAGATAAGAGTGACCCAAGTGTTGCATCCTGCAGGTCTTGGAGCATGCTCTGAGAGTTCCCATTTCGATTATTATCGGCCTCACTCATAGCAAGACACTCTGCTTCATACTTGGCTATGGCTGCAGGGCCATTCTTATCAAACTTTACCTTCTCTTTCCACCAAGCTCTAATGTTATCGGAGGAACCACTAACTGGCTTGCCCTTCTCAGGAATGATTCCATACACAAATCCACGAGCTTTGCACACTTCCATAAGCTTCAGCATATACTTAAGAATCCCATCTTGTGCTCTGGACATTTTCTTCCTACGAGCTTGATCAGTGGTCTGCCTGGGCTTTTGCTTCTCTGCAGCTTCCTGCGCTTCAAGCTTCTGTTTTTCCTTGAGCCTTTTGAGTTTGATACGGTCCTTCCACATCCGCCTCTCCAATTCTTCTGCGTCAATCTCTTCATCACTGACATCTTTCTCTGCTATATTGTGACATCTAAGGTCATCCAAGTCTATATCGGAACTGTAGTTCAATGTGTCACCATTTATCAGAAGATGCTCCATTCAATTAAACAGTAAGTACTCTTAGCTTGATTGCAGAGAAAATCTATTAAAACATAAATGGAATCGATTTTGAACTTAAAAGATTAGGTTCACTTGGTCTCCAAAGATATAATTATAAAACTGACGTTGCATATGCCAAATGAATAATCATTGAAACATACAAGGCAAAGTAAAATGCAAAGTTTTCTATTATTTGTACCAAAATAACTAATTAATACTCAACCCAAACATTCCTTGGAAACCAGACATAGGAACAGTAACAGACATTGTTTCCATTTCAACAACATTAAATTTCCCAATGATCTCACACAAGCTTTCCATAAGACAGATTCCCCAGAAAAATTATTGAACAGTAGTGGATATTCTATATCAAATTGAAAACTCACAAACTGTTGGAAATTTCTATAGGATGAATCTCAACAACCCATAAACTTAATCCAGCTAAGTCACAATTGATGAAAGCCAATTGAGATTCAGAAAGCAGAGCTATAATTATCCAAAAATATAGAGAAAAGCCCACAAAATAACACCCAAAAAAATAATCTGAAAAGACCAAAAAAAAAAAAACGAAACATAGCACATGCAACTAAATTGAAGTTCTGAAAATAATAAAACTTGGTAGACATACCAAACATCAGCTCCAATTTCTTCGATTTCTCCCATCTATGAGAATTGGAGAGACAGGGTGGGGTGATATTTGCAAATTGCAAGCTCCAAAAATTTGAGCTTTTCGATTCGTTTTGGGTACCCTTTGATTTTTTATTATTGATGATGAAGACGACGATAGCGAATTCACCAAAAAATTATAAGAACCCAAAAAGGTTTTTGCTTTTGCGACTCAAAATGGCCCGAAATTCAATGCAATGCTAAGCTAAGATTTTGGGGAAGAAAGAGAGAGAGAGAGAGAGAGAGAGAGAGAGCCAGAAAGGAAAGAGAAAAAAATTTAGTTCAAAGTGTGCCATTCAATGTCAAGATCCCCTACGTTGCGCCTATTTTATGTAATCTGCATCTTACCCCAAAGGGTTTTTTCTTTTTTATTTTTTATTTTTTTTATTTTGGTAACAATCCTCAGTTATTCCTTTTCGGTCTCTCTTTTCCCGATTAGTTATTCAGAAATATTATTTACAAAAATCATTTTTCTTCACAAGGTTTTCAAAAATTTAATGAGTAAACTTTCATTTTAATTTTTGAAATTATAAACATTATATTATATTAGTCTTTGACTTTAGAAATCGGCCATATTAATTTCTAAAATTGTAATTTATCAATTAAATTAATTTTTATATAAAAACTGATATAATTTATACTTATAATTTTAGATAAATAAATCAAGTTTTACTCAAAATTATATACTGATTTATAGATTTGGATTCTATCATGATATTTTTTTCTTTTAAGTAATTAAGTGAAAAGAAAAATAAACATAAATGTATTTATTAGTACGATTCATTTAAATTTTATAAAAAAATTATAATATTTGTGTTTATCTCTTTTTTTTTTTATTTAACTATTTGAGAAAAAAAATAATATAAAAATATTCAAATCTACTTATTTACATACATGAATCATTTTTTTTGGTGCAGTGCTACATGAATGATATACAATTTCTTTATTTATTATGCAGAAAATGAACATCAATTCTTTTTTGTTATAGATTGTATTTTAATTCTTTCCATAAACAGATTGGTAAAATAATTTCAAAAGTAATGACTATTAGCAATTAAAAATGAAACTAATATTAATATTTTACTTTCTAGAATATATTTGATTTAATAGATAGGTAAGAAACTAAAGAAAAAGAGGAAAATAATAAAAATAATAATATATTTAGATGCAACAAAATCTAAAATTTATCACTTAATTAAGGTAAGAGGTATAATAAATAATGTATTTAGAGAGAATATAGTTTAGATACATTGTCATTTTTTCAACATTCTTTTTTTTTCCCTCATACATTCTTATTTCTCACTTAAATTTTATTATATTAAATATATTTTAAAAAATTTCAGCCATTAAAAATCGATTCAATTAAAAGAATTAATTGAATTACTTCGAATCATCAATGTAAAAGGTTATCATTTCAAGGTTGCTGATGCTGAGTCACCATGTTGTTGGGGTCTTCTTTCTCTATAATGTAGCTATTTACTATTTAGAAAAATTATGATTTTACATATTTTTTTACATCATTTTTTATATTATTTTTTAATATTATAATTAAGTGAAAGAAAATATTAACATATAAATATTGATCTTAATAATATAAAAAATAATATAAAAAATTATGTGAAAAAAAAATATAATAAAAAAATCAAAATTATTACTATTTAGCTAATGTCTTGCTCCATTTTGTAAAAATAAAAAATAAAAATAAAGAAGCCACTATATATATATATATATAGTATTAAACTGCCACAATATTTTACTTTACAGTGTCTATCCTTAAATTTAAGTTTTTCTTCCTTGCTGAGTACCCTTAAATTTAAGTTTTTTTACTATGAAAATAAATAAAGTTTTGTACTTTTCAACTAGACAAACTTATTTTTTTTTTTAATTTTTAAAATAATCAAACTTATACAATTTGATTTTTTTTAAAAAAAACTTTGTACACCATGCAACTATAATTGAATTTATGCAATTCGTTTATTTATTTATTTTTGTATATTTCGATTATTCTTTCACGAGTTGTGCAAAATAATCAATAAATTTATTTGGGTAAATAACAAAAATCATTCTACCTTGAAAATTACACTCCACCCCAATTTAGGAGATGATACTAATGTGGTGTGAAGTTGATTCATCCAAGTTAACCGTGGTTGGGGCTGGTGCTGCAGAGGCTTGTGGAGTGGTGGTGGCAGTACTTGTGGGTGGTGATTGGTGAATGGTGATTGGCAGTGGACACAAATCAAGTATAATATTATTATTATAAATAATTATATATATATATTTATTTATATTTTATTTAATATTATTTATTATATTTATTTTATTATTTTTTTAAAATTATACACTTTTAAAAAATATATATATAATATTTATATTTTTAAAAAAGTGTAAAAAATGTGTAACACCATTATTTTTCGTATACCCTTATTCACTTTTAACCTCCATACTCATTCCTAACTCAAGCACCAAGATACAAAGCAAACCAGAGTCCTAAACACATGACCCAAATTAGAGCCAAGTCACACTTCTTTAACCCAGAAAATAAAAAACAACTCAATAGTTCCTCAGACTTCCTTTTCTATCATCAAAACATAACCACATCCACCATTGAAACCAACCACCCATCATCCATGCTAAGCCACCGTCGACCAGATCCCATCAACCACCGCAAACCACCCTTCAACCCGTATGCAGATCGATAGTCAACCTTCAACCCCACACTGCAAAGGACTTTGGTGGTGCTCTGGCGTTGGATTTGTGGTGTCTCATGACTTTGGAGAGCAGTTTTATTTTTTTAACATTTAATGGGTTATTGGGTTAATTTGGTTTAGGAAGAATATTCTCTAATCTTAATTTTTGTACATTATTTTTTATATTAATTAATAAAATATAAATTTGTAATTAATTATATATATAAATTAATTAATAAATATATTATTAATTAATTAATATATATAATTTTTATTAATTAATTAATATACATAATTAATTACCAATTTATATTTCATATCAATTAACATCAAAAGTGATATAAAAAAATATAAGATGATTATTTTTAAATATTCTCACTTAACCGTTATTATTACTGCTTAAATGGAATGCAATGTAGATTTTGGATATGAATAGAGTTGTGTCATTTAGTCAAACTTAACGAGTAATTTTTGTTATTTACCCAATTTATTTTTGCCACATCTCATAAAATGCACATAAAAACTAAAGAAAAAAAATTGTTGCACAATCTACATTGTGAATAAAAAAAACTCCGCATGAAAATACATAAGCTAGAGATTTGATTTTTTCCGTCTATTGATAACTTTTATAGTTTCCAATGGATTTACCATCATGGCTAATTGTGGTAGAGCTCTCCAGCCTCATCAACATAATTGAGTAACCCCGCAAATGAGAGTATAATTTTCTAAATTTTCTTATTTCAGTGATTATACGGAAATATAATGGGGTTTTAAGATGTATTTGGATTAATTATGAAAAATAGGTTATCTTAATAATCAATTATATGTATAATCAATTTTTTTATAAATAGTTATAATAGAATTAATTTATTTTTAAATATATTAATTAAAAAATAATTTTAAAATAATATATTTTATTTAAGTTGTATAAAAAACATCACTTTTACCCAATTTATTTTATGAGAGAAAAAATTTTCCGAAACATGCACTTATTCTATTGTTGTCGAGTGCGGTCAGATCACCATAATTGAGGTAGGTTCTCCAGAGTCCACACACTAATTTGTTTATTTAGAAAAATGTTTGTGCGTAATCCACGCCTTTTAGAGAGGCAGAGAAAAAATAGTTCAACTCAGCAAATTGCAGTGCTCTCCAATCGTCATTGGTCCAATGACTCCAATCGTCATTGGTCCAATGACTCCAATCAGTTTCACAAAGTTGCATCAATGGCTTCACAAATTGGGATAAGCTTTTATAGCATTATTATTATTTTAAATTTTAAAATACGGCTCGTAGTGGAAGTTAGAAGCCACATAGAAACTTTTTTATTTACACACGTAGGGTGCAAAGCATTTCTATGCCATGAATCTGGGAATTTTTGTAAAAAAATGTTAGATAATTTATATAAATTAACATAAATTATATTATAATTTTTATAAAACTCAAATTAATTAGATATTAAAATTATAAGAGTATTTTGTTTAACTTAAATTGTGATAAGTATTATTATTAAGTCTGTTGCTATTAAGCAATACTCTTATGTGAATTTTGTTTATGAACCTTGTATGTAAACATACCATAATGGATAGATTTAGTCCATACTGTTATTTTATATATACAGGATAGACTCCTATTTCTAATTACTCTAATACGTACAGTTGTCCTATCGACATTTGTTGGGAATTGCGGATCAAAATATCTCGCAGCGGAATAATAAAATTCCCTCATAGGATCCATGCGAAAAGTCCATAATCCGAGTTTTAAAAGTTTACCTCTCGAAGCGTGATGAACGCAAGCGGGATGAATCACTAACACCGTAATAGCGACGATGTTTCTGCGGTATTCACACGAACAGACTTGCAAAAAAGAGTCATGCCTCTGTTTCGTGGTGCTAGCTGCGAATAGAAGAAAAGAACCTTTCACTATCTCTCACTCACTTTCTTAGGTGCGGCTAGAGTTATGATGTAACGTATGTAGTAGCCCCCTTAGCAGTACTATTTATAATAATAGCTGCCTTAAGTGAGTGTGAGTAGTAGTAAGGTAAGCTGTGCAACCCTAAACCCATCTATCATGAGTTAGGCCCACAATTGAATCCAAGTCCAACTTAGATCCTTATTGCTCCAATTTAGTCTGCTTCTAAAGTGTGCGACCCTGCAGTTCTCATAACGTTGGTAGTAATATTAAAATCTCATTTTAATATTACAAACATGAATGATATCTAAGAACACATCACTGCTACTCAAGCAATGAGAATGTCAGTGATTTAACATAACCTATCCGTGACTAATGTTTCCGTGTAGTTTAGTCCCTTTGTCCAGATATTCAGATTGAACACAAGGCATGGAACGTGTCACCCTTGTTTAGTTCAATCTTCAGTTTCGATTCCCGAAAGTAGACATAGTAATAACAAATGAAATCAATATCTCATATTGACTCATTTGAGTATGTTCCCATGCATTTCGTAGTTCACTCAATCAGTAGGGCCAAGATATCACTCCTGTTATGTAGGAGAGACAAATCCCATCTAGGTCACTCACATCCCTCCACATGTATCGTAGTATGTCTAATAACCAACTTTATAATCATCTTGTTACAGATGACGTTTGATGGCATTAAAACACACAACTCCTCATGTAGGAATCGTAGTGATTTCAAGTCAAAGGACCACATACACCATTATTACTATGAGAATCACTTATGACACTCACGTAACGATCCACGTAGCATTCTCATGGCGGGTCTTTCCAATACATCATTACTCTAATATGTATCCATGTGTAGACTTGATATCTCATATCCATGACCCGTGAGATGTAGGTCATCAATCTACACGCATACTAGTCTCAATACATTATTGTTGTCCTAATTAACAATAATACTTGACTAGGGACATTTAAGAATAGTATTTTATCCAATAGGATCTCACGATCAAGTCATCCACTTGATGTCTTGTGGTATCAAACTTACTATTCTAAGGACTTTATTATGTCTAACAAAAAGAACACAATAAATGAAATGCCTCATATATCAAAAATAGCATAATATAATGTATGTAAATACAAACAAAATGTATTGGCCACTAGGACATACACCAACAACATTAACACGTGAGCGACTATTATGAAATATAAATAGTTTCCTCATTGAGATTCCATTCAAGGATTCAAACATGACAACATCATCGTCATCTTTTTCAGGCAATCCTAATACTCAATATGTATTATTGTATATGTCATATTTGGGGTTAAATTGATCCGAGAATTCTAACAATTGGTATCAAAGAGGTTTTAATCTTAATTATAGCTATCAATTTTTTATTTTACCTAAAAATCATATAAGGTTTAAAATTGAAAAAAAAAACTCATTACTCTAACGAATATGATGTTCAATTCAATTCTTTTTAGATCAATTTTGAAAATCAAATTAGGGCTTTTATAAATTGGGTTATCCTGAGTCTCAAAACATCTATGTCGCATTACAATGTTATGAATTCATTGAGAGTTTTACTCAAACCCGTAGAACCTTAAAACGTTCAAGTTCTATGATTCGAATTTTTTAGTTGATCAATTCTAAAAATTCTTATAGCGTTATTGTATATCAAAGTTTTGTGAATCTATAGACATAACAATAGTGTCAAATAGTTCAGAAATGATAAACTCGCTCTAAACTTGCGAACGTGTGCCTCGATTTTGCTCAAAAACCCAATTTCTTTTGTGATTTAATCTCAAAATTGACTTGGGAATATTGGTCCCGATTTTGTGATTCAAATGAGGTATAAATCACATGAAACGACGAAGAATTGAGCAAGAAAACTTAGGCCACTAGTTCTACTGTGAAGCAGGTCACGCGACCTTGTTTGCAGAAATTAGGTAAGAAAGGCAAAGTTTTCCTTGCCATGCCTAATCACACTCAAGGCTCGTGAAACATGTTAAAAATTGATATTTTTAATTCCATTACTATTTTTTGGATAATTTATTTATTTTTTCATGCCTATTTATTATTTATTCTAAAATTTTTAGAGTTTAAAATTATTAAAAAATATATGATACTCTCCGCTTTTGCCTTTGAAATTTTTTGTGTGTATTATTGTGATGTTATTGGACATATTATATATTTTGTACTCTAGGAGTTGATATTGTTTGGCCATTGAAATAATTTTTGGTGTTATTTTGTGCATAAATTAATATGTAATTTCTGAAAGTTATTTATTTTGTTATTATTTTATGTAATTTGATTATGATTGTTGTTATTTAAAGTATTGTGGTATTGTTTTGGAGTATTTTGCATGATTATGAACTCGTCTTTGTGGGACCAATTATGTCGATGTGTCATTTTGTCAATAATGTTGCATTAAAGATTATGTTGATGACGCACTTATCTTATCGATTTGTCTTCATTAATATGATTATTGATGATTTGTTAAAGGCATTAAGGTTGTGTCCTTAAAGTTCTTAGTATCCTTTTGGTACTAGTTTTAAGGACATGTTTTTGATATTCGTGGGAGTCTGCTCATGTATTATAATTCAGGACCCTTAGACTGGATTACAATTGCATATAAGAGCTTCATTATGGTTAGTTTCTCAAATATTATACAAGTTGATATGCTTGACAAAATCTCCTTTAATATATCGTTCTTTCAGCTTTACCAATGCAAATGACTACTCCAACAAAATTGAATGAGACTAATTATGAGGACTTGGTGGAGTCTGTGAAATTGTTCCTTGTTGTCTCTAGTATTAATATTGCTCTCACTGAAGATGAGTTTCAGAGGCCTACAAATTCATCTTCCGCTGCAGATAATAAGAAGCATAAAAAATAGGTTTCATCTAATAAAGTTTGTTTGATGACCATGAAGTATAACATGAATAAGACCATTAAAGAGAGCATTCTTAAAACAAATAATGCTAAGGAGTTTCTCAAGTTTGTTTGTGAGAAATTCAAGAAGTTTGATAAAACTGAAAATACCTACTACCTCTTTTTGTTGGCAAAGACTATATATGATGGTGTGAGTGATGTTCATGAACATGTCTTAAAACTTGTGAACTGATACAAGTTGAAGTACATGAAATGGAGTTGGGAGAGGATTTTCTGGTTTGGTAGGTGTTTGAGTCTCTTCCGGCTAGTTTTAATGTTCTAAAGACTTCTTATAACGACAAAAAGAGAATTGGACTATTAATGAGATTATATCCATCCTTACTCAGAGGAGCAAACAAGGAAGAAGGACAAGGTCTATATTGTTTAGTTTGCTTCCTATAAGAATGGTGACAAGAAGAAAAAAATTGCTAAAAACAAGAACAATAAGCCCTAGTTTAAGAAAAAAGAAAAGGAAATGATAAACTTAGATATCCTTCTAGGTCATCGTCTAGGCCACCTTCTAGTCCTAGTGAGACTTCTAGTGTTAAACCCAAATATCAGTTTAATGAAAAATGCAAATTTTGTGACTTATTTAGGCATAAACAATTTAATTGTTTGAAGTTTAAGAGTTGTCTTAAGAAAAAGAAAGGTAACCCCTTGGCTCTAGTATGTTTTGAATCAAATGTAGTTAATATTGCTTCAAATACATGGTAGTTAGATACTGATGCAACTATTCATGTTACAAACTTATTGTAGGGATTCAGAAGTAGGAGAAGATAAAGTGAAGGAGAGTTAATGATCATAGTAGGAAATGAAGCTAGTGTCAAAATAGAACATATATGAGTGGTTTCTTTAAAATTATGTACTAGACATGCTTTAGTTTTGAAAGATACGTTTTATGTGCCTTCTATGAGAAGGAATTTGGTTTCAGTTTCTGTTTTGGATAGTTGCGCTTACTCTTTCCACTTTAGTAATGAAAATGTTTCTTTATCTTATGATTATGCTCTTATTGGTTTTGGAGTCTTGTCTAATAGTCTATACATGTTAGACATTAATCTTTTTTCTGTTAATCAACAATGTTTAGATGTTAATAATATTGTTAGGAACAAGCATGATAGAGTTGATGAAAACTCTTCTATGTTGTGGCACAAATGTTTATCATACATTTATAAGGAGAGAATGAAGAGGTTGATCAAGGAGAATATTCTTCGTGATCTGGACCTCTTTGAATTTGATACTTATATTGATTGTATAAAAGAAAAACTTACAATTAGAGCCATAAAGACTGAGGTTACTAGGATTGAAGGAATACTACAATTAATTCATACACATATTTATAGGTCCATTACTTCTATTGCTATTTTAGGTACTTTATCACATTTGTTGACGACTTCTCTAGGTACAATTGGATTGATTTGTTGCATGAGAAATCTGAATCTTTAGATGCTTTTAAAACATTCAAGGTTGTTGAATTGAAATTTAGTAAGCAACTCAAATGTGTAAGGTCTGATAGGGGTGATGAGTACTATGACGGATATGATGAAACTGGTAGAAATCCTCGACCTTTTGCTAGATTCTTATAGGATTGAGGTATTGAGGCATAGTAAACTATGTCTAGCACTTTACAACAAAATAGAGTTGCAGAAAGGCGAAACTGTGCTTTTATGGATATGGTGAGATATATGATTAGTCATTCTACTTTTCTAAAATTCTTGTGGGGAGATGCTTTGAAGACTGCTACTTATATATTAAATCATATACTAAATAAATATGTGCCAAAAACTCCATATGAGCTTTTGTCAAGCAAATGACCTAGTTTGAGGCATTTTTGTGTTTGGGGTTGTAAGTTAGATGTGAGGCCTTATAATCCACAAATTTGCCTTATAATCCACAAATAAAGAAGTTTGATATTAAAACCATTAGTGGTTACTTTATTGGTTATTGTATTGGCTTAAAAGGTTCTAGGCTTTATTATCCCTCTCATACTACTAGAGTTATTGAGTCTGATCGGGTTGTCTATTTTAAAGGGGACTTAGAACATAATGGAACTCATGAGCCACGTGTTGTTGATTTCAAAGAGGTGCATGTTATTGTTCCTATACTAATTGTTCCTTTTTCAGAGATATTGGCATCGCTTTTGATCCATGATGTTGTTAATTCTGTTGATAATGTCAATATCCCTTAACAAGTCAAAAATAATATATAGAGTCCAGATGTTGTTGTGGTTCCACCTTGAAGATCTGAGCGGGTTCCTATATCCACTGAGTTTATTAGATTCAAGGATTATGTTGTGTACTTGCAGGAGCATGAATTTAACTTAGTTGAGGATTTTGATCCTATTTTCTTTCAAGAGGCCATGGCTTGCCCTGATAGTGCACAATGGTTAGTGGTTATGGAGGATAAGTTGACTTCTATAAGAAATAATGGTATTTGTGAATTGATAGAGTTGTCTGCTAGTTGTAAAACTATTGGTTGTAAATGGGTCTTTAAGACCAAACATGATGCTAAATGTGATATTGAGAGGTATAAGACCAAACTTGTTGCTAAGAAATATAATTAGAGGAAAGACATTGATTATAAGGAGACTTTCTCTTCGATATCCACAAAAGACTCTTCTCCTCATATAAATTGACGCTCTCTAGGTGTAAGTCCCCCATAAAAATAGCTCACTAAACGCTAATTCTCATATCCATAGTGAGGACACATACTCAACAACTCCTTAAATCTCTTCCAAGATTGATACAAAGTCTCATTGTCATTTTGTGCAAAAGTAGAGATTTGTCTTTTTAAAGCGTTAATCTTATGTTGGGGAAAATATTTATTAAAGAAGACCTGAGTCATCTCATTTCATGACTCAATAGATCGTGGTCTCAGCAAGTATAGTCAACTCTTAGCTTTATCTTTTAAAGAGAAAGGAAAGAATTTAAGTCTCACAACGTCATCAGTTGCATTTTGACTATGAAAAGTCGTAACTACTTCTTCAAACTCCCTAATGTGCAAATATAGATTTTCATTTTTCAAGTTATGAAAAGTAGAGAATAACTGTATCAACCCTATTTTTAAATTCAATTGTGAAGTATTAGCTAGAAACATGATGCATGATTGTGTGGCTGTGTGTGTAGGGTAGAGGTAATCCTGAAGAGTTCTAGAGGGTTGATTTCCATGTTCGTTCATTTCCTCAGAATTAGAAGAAGTATCAAACAAATGAATAGAAAAATCAGACTCAAATTCAGACACAAGTCTATGATCAAACTGACTCAAGGCGTCTTTATACTTGTTTATGTAAAGTAGAGAAAAATGCAACACTTAAAAAAAACTACAAAAATAAAATAAAATAAAATAAAGATGTAGTAAGCTAAAAAAAATGAAATTACCGTCTTTATAAATTGTTAAAAAGAACAATTGTTTGGCAATTCTTTTACCATTTTTTCGGCAACGATGCCAAAATTTGATTATGCCCAAAGAATAACACGGTAGTTATAGTACAACTTTGAGGTGTCGATTCCACATAAAGATAAATTAAAAGAATAGATAAAGAAACAAAAAAATTAAAGAAAAATATTAAATGATTAATAGTAAATAAATTTAATTTTGAATGTAAATTTAAGTGAAATAAAGTAAACAAATTTAGTTTTTACTAGATGTAAGATAACTAAAGTTCAGAATTCACTAATATTAATTTTAACAATAATTATATTAAATTATTATACTCAAATAATTTAACTCATGAACATCTATTAATAAAATACTAATAATAATAATAAAGTGTATGATAAAAATTTTTTAATTAATAGTAAATTATCAAATCATCAAATGTATCCCTAATAAGAAACTATAATTGAAACTCAACAATTAACACTAACACTAAAATAACATAAAAAAATTACAAAACATGAAAAACGCATTGATTAAATTTATCTTAAAATTCATTCATATAATCGATGAAAAATAAAATCAATAAACATTAAATTTTAAATTAAATAAAAATAATTCAACATAATAATATCAAAATAATCAAAATTTTATCTTCTTAATATAAATTTTTTAATAAAATATAATAAAATGAGGAGAATTAACTTACACCATTATAAATTTTTTTTTCTTCTTATACTTATTTTTAACTGTTAGATTCATTTTTATTTAATAATTATTTTTAATAAAATAATTTTAATTATTAAATAAAAATAAAATTAAAAATTAAAAATTAATATAAAAAAAAAACTTATATTAATATAAATTAATCCCCTCTAATAAAATTATTTCATTCAAATTCTCCATTAGATATAACTCAAAAGTTGTTGCGTCACGTCCTTTCTTCTCTTTTGTTTCTGTGCGGCGCAGTGCCCCATTTTGCAGCGTCCTTCTTTTTCTTTTATAACGTGGTCTTCCTTCTTGTTTCAAATAATTGGCTTTCCTTTCCTATTTGTTTGACCATTTGGAGGCCCAATGTCATATTTGCTTGACGGAAAAAGTTAATTTCATTATATTTTTTATTATGATTGTTATTAAATGAAAAAAATATAAAAAAATAATATAATTAATAATATGAAGAATAATATAAAAATTGATATAAAAAAGTGTAATATAAAAATTAAAATTATCAGTTAAAAAAGAAAAAGGCAATTAAATATTGTAGTAACTTATCAAAACTTAAAACCACACGCTTAATTGGTCAATGTGGCACTTTCCTTGTATTTTCTTTTATGTTCAATATTTTTCTAATGTTTGTGAATTCTATGGGCCAATGTTCATGCTTGTCTTTTCTTCCACGTATTAATTTATAAAATAAAATAATTAAATAGTGAAATTAAATTAATTAAAATAAATATAAAAATAAAAAATTATCAAGTTTAAATATAATGTGTGTGTATATATATATTATTACTTAATAATATTATAAAATAAATAAAAATTTAATTTAAAAATATACATTAATTATAATAATTTTTATTTACATTTTAATTAATAATAGAGTATTTAAATAGTACTTTCGTATACTTATCATATGTCAAAATTATAAGAATCTTTTGTTTAGTTTAAATTGTAATCAATATTATTATTGAGTATGTTGTTGTTAAGTAATGCATATGTAAATTTTATTTATGAGTTTTGTATATAAATTTATCATTGTATATGAGTTAATCATGATAAGTAGGTTTAATTCATACTATTATTTTATATATATAAAAGAAATTTATATTATTAATCACTTTAGTGTGTATGATTGCACCATTAACACTAACGTATGAATGACAACTGTAAAATATGAATAATTTATCTTTCTCATATCGCATTCAAGGAATCAAACATGACAACATCATCGTCATCTTTTCTTGATAATCATAATACTTAATATGTATTATTATGTTATATTTGATGTTAAATTGATCCGAGAATTCTAGTAAAAAATGAATATAAAAACTGTTCTGAATGCACCTTATCTTCTCACATTCTTAGAGGAAAAAGAGACCCAAAGAAATGAAAAATTCTTATATATACTAAGAATAATACTCTCAATAGTTTGGTAATCATTTAAATATAATTTAATAATATTTTATTTTCAATCTAATAGTTTGTATGATTATACATGTTTACATGTCACTTTTTTTACTGTAGTGTACTACTCTGAGAGCGTAGGAGAATTTCTCCAAAGAAACAACCTTAAAATTTCAAATTTGGTTAGTGCTTGGTAGTGGATTTTCTTGGTCAACTTTGTATATTTGAAGGATGGGAATTTTCTTTTTATTACATTTCTTCTTACACGACACGAAATATAGGGTTTTTGACTAAATTACTTTTTGTGGTAAAAATATTTATCAAAATGTCACTATTTTTAAATTATTTTTTAAAATGTCATCATTTTGATTATAGTAGTATTTTTTATTCTTTGTTGGACCATGTGAAATATGACAGAGCGCTTGGCGTATCCACGTGGGATACGCCAGAGCGCTTGGCGTTTCCTACACGCTTGGCATATCCACGTAGGAAACACCAAGCGCTCTGGCGTATCCCACGTGGAAACGTCAAGCGCTCTGGCGTATCCCACATGGCCTGACAAAATTGACCAAGTCAGAAAAATCCCTCCGAATAACCCAATAAAATGGCTGGGCTGGGTTAGGAAAATGTCAACTCGAAACTTACATGACCTGAATCGGCTGACTCGAAAATGACCTGACCCCTAATGGGTTAGGGCTGGCCCGAATGGGCTAGGACTGACCCGAATAGATTGAGCTGGGACTGACCCTAATGGGTTGGGACGGGTCCAAATGGACTGAGCTGGGACTGGCCCTAATGGGCTAAGACGACCCGAATGAGTTAGGACTGGCCCAAATGGGCTGGGCTGGGATTGGCCCGAATGAGTTGGGACGACCCAAATGGGCTGGGACTGACCTAAATGGACTGAGCTATGACTAGCCCTAATGGGCTGGGACGACCCGAATGGGCTGGGACTAGCCCGAATGGATTAAGCCGGATCGACCCTAATGGCCGGGAAACCCGAATGACCGATCCGAATGACCGAATGATGGGAGACCGACTATAATGGGCCGGACGACCCGAACGGGCCGAGACGACTGAATAAATAAACCGAGTGAGATCGTCTAATAAGGCCGGGACGGCCCAAATGGACCGAGCCGACCGACATGAATGAGACGAGACGACCCGAATAGCTAGGACCGACCGAATGGGTTGGGCTGAGATTGGACCGAATGGGCTGAGATGACCCGAATGGGCTAGAACGACCCAAATGTGCTGGAACTGGCCCGAATGGACTGAGTTGAGACTGGCCCTAATGGGCTGTGACGACCTGTTTTGACATAGCACATCGTTCCCGCCACGTATCCCAGATGGCTATGTGTGAGAAACTATGTCAAAACGGGCCGTCACAGCCCATTCGGGTCGTCCTAGCCCATTCGAGTCATCCCAACCCATTCGGGCCAGTTTCAGCCCAGCCCATTTGGCCCAGTCCTGGCCCATTCGGGTCGTCCTAGCCCATTAGGGCCAGTCCTATCTTAGTCCATTCGGGCCAGTCCTAGCTCAGTCTATTTGGGCCGTCCCAACCCATTCGGACTAGTCCTAGCTCAGTCCATCGGCGGAGCCTCGGCCGTCGATCGGTCGTCCCCACCATTAGGGTCGATCGGCTCGGTCATTCGGGCCGATTCCGGCCCATTCGGGTCTCGCCTCCCGGGACCGGTCCATCTTATCCCATTCGGGCCGGTCCCGATCCCGGCCCGTTCGGGCCAGTCCTAACCCATTCGGGTCGTCCCAGCCCATTAGGGCCAGTCCCAACTCAGTCTATTCGGGCCAGTCCTAGCTCAGTCCATTCGGGCCGTCCCAGCCCATTCGGGTCAGTCTCAGCCCATTCGGGTCGTCCCAGCCCATTAGGGTCAGTCCCAGCTCAGTCCATTTGGGCCTCCCAACCTATTTGGGCCGTCCCAACCCATTCGGGCCGTCCTAACCCATTAGAGCAAGTCCCAGCCCATTCGGGTCGTCCCAACCCATTCAGGCTGTCCCAGCCCATTAGAGCCAGTCCTAACTCAGTCCATTCGGGCCAGTCTCAGCCCATTCGGGTTGTCCAAGCCCATTAGGGCCAATCCCAGCTTAGTCCATTTGGGCCCGTCCCAGCCCATTGTGGCCGGTCTAACTCGGCCATTCGGCGGTCCCGTCCATTCGGGCCAGTCCCAGCCCATTCGGGCCAGCCCTAGCCCATTAGGGGTCGGGTCATTTTCGAGTCGGCTGATTCGGGTCATGTAAGTTTCGGGTTGGCATTTTCCTAACCCAGTCCAGCCATTTTGTTGGGTTATTCAGGGGGATTTTTCTGATTTGGTCAATTTTATCAGGTCACGTGGGATACGTCAGAGCGCTTGACGTATTCACATAGGAAACGCCAGAGCGCTTGGCTTTTCCACATAGGAAATGCCAGAGTGCTTGGCGTTTCCTACGTGATACGTCGCTTTTACATTTTTATGTGAATACTCCAAGCTTCTGCGATCCTACGTGCGTTCTTTCAACAAAGAATAAAAAATATCACCGTGACTAAAACGGTGACATTTTGAAAAATAATTTGAAAACAATGATATTTTAATAAATATTTTTATCACAAAGGGCAGTTTGGTCAAAGCCCCCAAAATTTACATGACTACTAGTTCATGGACATAATCATCCTATGAAATTTCATAGAATTTTTCTTATATATGCATTATAACATGAATAAATATATGAAGGGAAAAGATAAAGGTATAAATTGTGAAGTATGTGTATAATCTAAATCATTTAAAAGAAAGGTTATAATGAGCCCAGATTATTATCCAATAATTTACATAGGGGTATATGAAAAATATATAACTTTGTATAAGTATCATTACACGAATTTGAATATAACTCACTTGAAATTCATAGCCTTGCTTATACAAGAATGTTTAAGTGAATATCAATTGTGACCCCAATCAGCTGTGGTGCATAAGTTTACAGTCAGAGAAATTATAATATGCATATAAATTACCAAGTTCTTTTTATTGAAACTTGAAAGATGATAATGTAATAATTTTGATCCATAATTAGTGTCAATATTTTACACTATTATTTAATTAATTATATGTTATCACATCATTAAAAAAATCATGTCATAATTAAATTTTTTTAATGATGTGATAACGTATTCTATATTACATCAAAATTAAACTCTATACGTATAATGGATAGAGTTATAATACATATAGATGTCATCACTATATTTATCTTGACCTAACGATTTCTCCTTTCATGGCGAGAGACAAGGCAGAAAGATTGCCTTCATTCTCCACTTGCACACCAGGCATGACCACAGCTCTACTCCCCACAAACCCATCTTCTCCTATTTTGATCTCCCCAAACTTCACCATCCCTCCTTCACCTTCATATATATGTCCAAATAGCAAGGCTTCTCTTCCTACACAACCCCCACTCTTAATCTTCACCATTTCAGGGTTTAACAAAGCTCCCATGCTATCTACATAAGCAGCACGATCCATCTCTATATCTGCACCCATCAGCTTCATCCACAGCACAAACAAAAATGACCCACTTGCCATGTCCATAAAATAATCTCCAATCAAAGTTCTAATGGCTTGCCATGTGCTATCCATGGTGATCCTTTTACTCCATATAGGAACTGTTTCACCAGCTTTCTTCCTTCCCACAAGAACCCATTTGGCTATAACACATGCCAATGCAGCCACAGCACCTGATAGAACCCAAAACAGTGGAAGCAACCAATGCAGGGGGAGTTTGTTTGCATTCTTTAGGTAAACAACATAGTTCAAAGGAGCAAAAGCTGCTAAACCCACCACAACATAAGGTAAAACAGTTTGTAGCAAGGGTTGAATGAAGAGTGCTGAGAAGGTCTGATACCATGTTCTGGTCAAGGTCAAAGTCACTTTTTGAGGCTCCTTTTTAGGTAATGATGCTGCTGCCACTGGACAACAAGACAGGTCTACCTTCAAATTGGATTGCTCTATAAGGTTCCTCCAGGATTCTGGGAGTGGCTGTCTATTACGCACGTGCTGGCAAATCTCATAGATCAATGAGCGACCATGATCAATTGAAGCACTTTGGGTGTTGGAAGTGGCAGGGATGACATCCAACTCATGGCTTTTGAGATAGGGATTGAACTCAAGCCTATCTGATTCTTCCCTTGAAAGATTTTCATTGATATTGATCTCTCCAACATCAATGTAAGGGAACTCATTTTCATCCCATGGTTTGGTGCAGTCTAGTGCAACATCACGGGTGGCTTCATCATGTGGTACTGGTCGAAGTTGCACCTGGAAAACATAACTCACTCCACCTGGGGAACTCACACGCTTTTGAAAATCATCAGCAAGGAAAAGTAATGGACGTTCATCATTTTCATCCCTAGGGATAGCACCTGTCTCCGGTGGAAGAATCCCAGTTGGCTCAACCTTACCTGTAAAGTTGTCAAACTCGGCAGTTTTTAGATAAATTCGTAGTGCCTCAGTAAACTCAAATGATAAAATTTACATAATTCAAAAATATTATTTTAAAATATATATCTTAATAATCAAATATAATTAAATAGCATATTTATAGTAAATGTTAAACATTTCAACTTTATAAGCTATTGAAAGAAATAAAGTAAAAATATAACTCAATATTTGACTCAAATGTTATATTATACTTAGCTTACAGTTGCAGAGTTAGAAGATAAATTTATTAGAGTTAGGGGGAGGCCATGCTTTAGAAATAATAAAAAAAACTCTATATAAATTCTTTAGGTTTTGAGACAACTGGAGGGGGCTAAAGCCCCCATGACTCTAACAATATGTCACCCTTGTTAGCTTGGTACTTATATTATTTTGTAGTTTGATAAAATAGAACAAAATAATAATAATAAAAAAATAGTTTCATAAACTCAATATATATTGGATAATAGGGAAAACTCAATCAAGTATCTAATAAAGTCAAAATTGTGAGTTTTAATAGTAAAACTATGTGTAAATTCAGATTTGTAAACTTCTTAGTAAAATTGAGAGTTTATTAATTTTGTTAAAACTTACTTAAGACTCGACCAAGTTTGATAAAAAGAAAGTTTGCATATGAGTTAATGGGAGAGTTTGGGAAACATGGTACCTGTATCCTCACTGAAACTTTTGTCATAAGGCCTTAACTTGAATTTGGCATACATTTCCTGTCCATCCGTGAAGCGCAAGAGCCTGCAAATGTTTGAGTAGTAATGCAATTCAGCATATGAGTCAGCATGTCGAAGGGAAGTCCACACAGCTTCACGAACATGTGGGGCACGCTTGACTAGCTCCTCCCTTGCAGCAAGACCACACACAAGCCAGCTTGCAAAATCAGCAAGAGTGCGAGCATAAAATGCCTTGCCCGTTTTTAGTGTCAAGTCAAAGAGAGCATGTTCAGAACCAGGTTCATCAGAAAGTACCCTCAAAGCTGCACCACGTGCATCAATCCTTGCATCATCATCAGCACTCAAACTATTACTGTGCCTAACCATGATTGGATAGCTTTTTCCAGGGTGAAAAATCTTGTGCAGTGGCATAACCTCTATTTTGTCATATATTTTCATGTAACCCTTTCCACCAACACCAATGCGGTGAAAGTATCTTGATTTAGCATTCAGAGTTGTGGCAGCTAAATTTGCAGCCAAATTACTTACTACTTTCTTGTATTCCATGTCCATCTCCTCTATCCTTTCATCTAAAGCATTTACAGAGTTCTTGATGATAACTCGTGTTTGAGATCCAATGTACATGCTACCCTCATGGAGTATAGAATTCATTGGAGCAACTGAAAGTGCACCTAGAATGACATTCTTTTCCACAAGAGAACCAGGGAGAATTAGGCTTTGACTCCCAACAACTGAGTTATCCTGAACCTCTATCTTTCCACAAGCATATCCATTGGAATAATGGAAGCCAGTAATTATGCGGCTAAAATCACCAAGATGCACCCCATCACCAATTGACATTAACTCTGGGTTTGAAACTGGGTTGATGGCTCTAATGGAACAATGCTTGCCAATTTTTGCACCAAAAAGGCGTAGATATATACAGAAGGCTTCTGTTCCTGAGAGAAGCTTTGCAAATCTAAGGTGGCAGGAAATAGTCAATTGATGTCTAAGCCATGTTTTGAAGTGTGTTTGCTTTTGATTGGATTTGAGGAGATGAGTCAAAGCACAGGTGAGAGAGGTGAGTATGAGACCATGAAGCAAGTAGGCACAGGTCAATGAAAAGGCAAAGGTGATGGGATTTGATGGGACATCAGAAAACATGGTAGCATATGCAATAATGGTAAAAGGGATCCAGTGGAAGGCCCCGCATATGCAAACAAATGAAAAGTGTTGGAATGATGCAGGTTTCTGGAAGAGCCTTGTGTACAGGAAGTAAGCAATAGCTGCAGCAAGGGAGCTGAGAAAGCCAGTAAGATAGATCCCCATAAGGTGGTAGATAGCATCAGATTGAGTTTTGCTGGCAGTAACGAGCAGCACTGCATTCTGAAATAAAAAATGAAAAGACATTAGTTAATGGTTCAAACTTCAATTGCTATCTTACTTCAATGAAATGCCATCACATGAACTATTTCATGAAATGATAAATTTTTTAGCAATAAAGGATGACAATACTCTTATAAGTAGTATCAGTACAATGGAACCTAAGAATTAAAGAAACTAAATTGCCAAAAAAAAAGAAAAACTAAAAAATATGCATGTATTAGAATATAAAATATTTTGGTAAGCATAGTCTTACTCAGAACTGACCTCTTTAACATTATTAAGCTTGGCAGGTCTGAGCACATGCTGGCCTCCTTCAACCTTTTGTAGGGGCTGTACCTCAGCACCTTCTTTAATAACACTTCCTTTTTGGATAACAGCATAAGGTCCAATTGAAGAATTTTTGCTGATCCTAACAGGAAGAAAACTTAGAAGTCCATTCTTTACCTCATGGCTTTGAACCAAAACCCCTTCGGCAATGACAGCTTCATCTCCAATTGAAACCAGAGAAGGGTCTGTGATGTCAAGTGTGTCAAGCAAAACTGAGGATCCAATCCTTGCACCAAGCATCTCAAACCAGTATTTCAGAAACACTGTTCCTCTGAGGTGTGTTGCTAGAATTTTAGAAGCAATTTCCTGAGTTTTATAGAGTGCCCACCACTTGACAAAATCCGTTGAATAGATGGAGATTTCAGGTGTAAGGACATAGTTTGGCCTCAAGAAAGAGTTCCCAAAAAATGAAATGCAAATGCAAGTAGAAACAATGCAAAGGATCCAAGAAAGTGGTGCTAAAGTCAGGGAAATCAAATAGTTTGACCAGGGAATTCCATCTACAGAGTTACTGACATGTGGGATGAAACTTTGAAAAGCAGTGATGGATAGATAAGCAGGAGAGACCAGCATGATAGAAATGTAAATAAGTGCTAGGAGTTGAAGTAAACGGATACCCCATTGGCGAGACTTGGATGCATCCACAACCAATTCAGTAGAATCAATCTCAGCTTCTGGTGCATGGGATGGATTGCTCAAAAGTTGAGGTTGAGACTTCAACAGAAGATTTTCTGAGAAGTTAGCCAATTCTTGAATGCAGGATGCAGTGAAAACATCTATAGCAGCAACTGGCACTCCAAGGAAATCTGAGAGTTTTTGAGTTGCTTTAACTACACCAATTGAGTCAATTCCATAGGATGTCATGTTGTCTGTGACTGAGATGTTGCTGATTGGGATTCCAGACTGCTCAGAAATAAGTCTTTTCAAGAATTCAACAATTTCCTTGTTACTGATTCTTGGACTAGGTAGTGGTGCACTTCTTACTAGCTGGGGCCGGGGTGTTTTTCCTTCTCTGCATGTTCCTGTAGTAAATGACCTTACCAATGTTTTCTTTGCCAAAACAGGTTGTGGTACTAAGTTCAGTGTTTCATCTGCATACTGTTTGAGACATTCAAATCTCTTGATTTTTCCTGATGTTGTTTTGCTGATGGTTCTAGGCTTGATCAACTTGACAGAAGCAACATGGACTCCATGTTCTTCTGCCACGCGAGTCTGAATATGCTCAATCACATCTTTGTTAACTGATTTATCATCCCTTACTTCTGCAATCACAACCAAGCCAACCTGGTCAGAACCATCTGGCAAGGAAATCCCCTTGGCTGATAAAATTTCCTCAGGCACACCAATGACAGCACAGCATCCCGGACGAAGAAATTCAGATGAATTCTCAACTGTCTTTTCAACATCTGCTGAGTAGATATTTCTTCCTGCAACAATGATAAGATCCTTGATTCTTCCAGTGATGAATAGCTTCCCATCTATTATCCTTCCCAAGTCTCCAGTTCTTGTGTAGACACGTCCAGGATGGTTCTGAAGCTCATTCCTAAAAGTTTTCTGGCTCAATTCTTCCTTTCCCCAATATCCTATTCCTGCACTTGGACTACTGATCCAGATTTCTCCCTCTTTTCCATCTTCCTGAAGCTCTTGACCACTCTCTGGATCGACTATTCTAATGTCAATATCTGCATCACCTGGCTGAATATATCCACAACAAACTCTTCCCTGCCAGTCAACAAGAATAGGATTACCTACTCCAAATGCACAACTGACAAACACACAATTTTCTGCTAAGCCATATCCAGGAGCCATCACCTTTTGAGATAAGCCAAAAGGACTAGTTAGCTCAAGAAATCTTTTCAGAGTCTTCTGTCTCACTGGTTCAGCAGCAACCATAAGAAAAACCATGGAAGAAAGGTCTAAATTCTGAAGCTTATCTTTGTCAGACTCTAACCTTCTGACCACTAACTCAAAAGCAAAGTTAGGGCCAGCACTGTGAGTTGCTTGATACTTGCTGATGGTTTCAAGCCATAAGAGTGGTTTCTTGATAAATGTCATTGGTGAAAACAAAACTGCAGATCCACCACTAACAAGAGCTGTAAAAAGTCCTCCAATCAGCCCCATGTCATGATACTGAGGAAGCCAGCTTATTAGCATTGTCCTTGAGGTGCTCTTGTATCTACTTCTCATCAACTTCACATTGTGAACAAGCCCTCCATGGGTGATCATGACTCCTTTAGCATCACCAGTTGAACCTGAGGTAAATTGCAGGAAACATAAATCACCAGGCTGAGGTTCACATTGATCATTTTGATCTTCCAAAGCCAAACTTTTTGAGTTATTGATCCAAGTATCAGTATGCAGCCATGGAAGATTCGGCCATTGAGGTGAGGATTTCCCATTTTTTCCACTTAAAGAGATAAAATTTTTCACTAAACCCACACGGACTGCTGAGTGATAAGCTGTTGTTGATAAAATCGCCACTATGCCACATGACTTTGCAATATTCTCAATTTTCAGAAGTGCTTGTCCATATCTTTGCATGGGATCTGGAGGAAGAACTGGGACTGGTAAAACTTTAGCTCTTAGGCATCCAAAGAAGGCATCAACGAAATCCAGACCAGGAACATAGACTAGGAGAACCTTGTCACCAGGCTTGATGATTGGCTTTTGGTTTGTTAAGAGCTTATGAGCAATGCAAGAAGCATTTAAATGCTGTTCTGCATAGGTCCTCTTGCATACCACTGTCCCTTCTTCATTAATCCAAGTATAAAGAGTTCTGTTTTGAGTGACTGGATGGGTTCCCCAGTGCTTTAAATAGCTATTCAAAGTAGACAAATTGGGAAATTGCACTCCGGGCAATTCACCTAGTTCTTTGGGCTCCTTTTTCTGGAACTCAGTTTGCAAGGGAAACAAACTCTGCATAAGACATGCTTCTAGTAAGTGCAAGTCTATTTGGAAAACATGACTGCCCCCAAAGTCCATAAAAAGCCACATTATTCCAATCAATGACTGGTTAAAATATTTAAATGCCACATTACCTTGGTGTAAGGAAACATTGGCAAATCACTGCTATTTGCAAAGTTCTTGCACATCAGAGCCATGGCATAAGATGAATTCCTCTCTGTGAGCTCAAATGCCATAAGCCCACCAACATAATAAGTATTCCTCGAACCTTGTAGCTCTGATTCCAACTTTTCATAGAATCCAGCTTTCATATCTGCATTCAAACTTCAGAATTTAGAATTCTTACTTGAAAGGAAAATATGGAATTTAAAAGCTATTGAAATACCTTGGCTGCTAATATGAGGAAAATACTTAAAGCGACGTTGAAGAATGACATTCTCAACTTCTCCCCCCATGGCTTCTACTGTGCTGATTGCAAGCTCAGTGACAGTTGGTCCCTTAATGTCAACGGAGTTGCCATAGGACCAGAACAAGAATATATTAGTGTCAGCATAAAATTTCTGCATTGCAACTGGATTTCCAATTGTGCTGGGATCTTCCATATATTCATTGAAATAATAAAATCCAACAGGCATATGTTCAAGCCCTTTAATCTTTAGAGCAGTGGTGTAGTAGTCATTTGTCTCTACTTTGCTAAACAAATCCTTTTCAAGGTCACTTGCATCCATTACTTCTGTTTCGCTCTCTGAAACAATACTTACTTCATCAGGTATCTGGCTGGAGAAATCAACAAAAACAATATGTAAAATATGGAGCAGTGAGAAGTCTACATACCTATGCAAGTTGAAGGCACTGATCTGTAAGTTCTTCCATATTTTAATGGAGAGTTTCCAGAGATTATGATCTTATCAAATTCCATAGTTTCAATTTCATTTGAGCTCTTGACATTAACAGTGACACTGTCAGAGTTCCTCCTGATTGACAACAGTTCAGCATTACAGTGAAGTTTTAGAGGAAGTGATTCAGAAATCCTCTTCCAAAGACTTGTATATCCACCTTTAAATCGTCGAATTTTTCCAGCCATGGATGTTCTGGTAAATTCATGAATGTAGGCATAAGGCATGTCTTGAATAAATCCATATCCTGAAGCAGTGTAACCATAAGCCACAGATTTTGGAACAGATTTGAGTCCACGACCCTCAAGATACTCTGGAGTTAAGTCTGAAGCAACTTCACTAACAGCATGGACCCCAATACGACCAGAATTCTTCACCTTTTCCTGTCAGTAGCACAAGGGGAATTAACAGCATTAAACTTTCAAGTCATAGGAACTAAGGAATTTTCTTAATGTGTCTATGAAAGACTAATACAGTAGACTAACTTGGATTTCCAAGGTAAGTGACATAACAGATACGTAATCATCAGCAACTTTAACATCTTGATATTGTCCAGAACGGTCAATAACAGCAAGCTTGTGGGAATCCATTTCTTCTAGTGCTGAGCCTGTCTCTTTTGCCAAGTGAAAGATGACTGGAGCACTGCTTGCAGCAAGGACTTGCCCACCCAGATCATAAACTTTTCCTGCATAAACATATATTAGTCAAAATTCATAGTCAATTGAATAAGCTAGAGAGAGTGTGTTAGCAAACCTCTAATTAAGAGGGCAGTTATTCTGTTACAATAACTGTTAGTTGGTTAGTCTGTTACAATAAATGTTAGTTGGTTATTCTGTTAGATGGGGAACTGTGAGGAGTTATAAATAGAGAGGGGTCCTATGGGACAAACTAACTTGTTTCAGAGTGTAAGGAAGGTTAAGAGAATGAGGACCTCTCGAATGTCCTAGGGCTGTGGTATTTCAGTTTGGCTTGTGATTGCCATTTTTGGTCAGTTCTTGTAATTCTTTCTGATTCTTTCTTCCTCTGGTTGATACAGAGAGGAGAGTTTAGCAATAAAGTTCAATCTTTTCTTCATATTTTCTGGTCCAGTTCTATCAGAGTGCTATTAAGATATACCTTCAATTTCTACTGATTCACACATGCCACCAACTGTGTGATGTTTCTCCAAGACTGTGATATTATTATAACCAAGCCTGGCCAGTGCATAAGCAGCTGATAAGCCACTTGGACCAGCACCTACTATTCCAATTCTGGTGTTTGCTGGCAAGGAAGGATGTAGCTTGAAAAATTGGTCCTCTATTGATCTTTCTGGATCCATCTCTGAATTCAAAGCCTGCAATCTGTGGAAGCTGTTGAGGTCAGATGACAAACTCAGTCTAATAACTGCATTCAACTTTAGTTGATTTAGTTTTATTTATATACATACATCATCCAACCTTTAGGGGCAAGGTCCAATCCAACTGTACAGAAAGATAAATTTCATAACCAATGTTTAAACTTTAAAGGCTTTCTCTTCTGACAGTACTATGAAGAAGCAGGAGTTTATGGATCAGAAGTATAGTCAGAACTTGCCACACAATAACTAGAGAATCAGAAACTGACTTTTGAGAAACTTCAAAAAGATCTAATATGAAGCTCAAATTTATTCCAATTATCCCAAGCTGAAGTAGTAGTGATAGATTGATTATAAATAACATAAAAATGTCCATACAATTAAATGACAAAATAAGTTTGAAAGAGGATTTAAAAAGAGTTGAAATAAGAAAAAAAACATAATTTCTAAGCAAGGTGTTCTCTTTCATTATGGGAAGTTGCTAAATTCAGAGAAGACAATTTTTACCAGTCTTCTTTACTCATTTGATATCAAGAAGTTGTAGAAACATTTTGAAAGGAGAGAAAGTTTACCGGCAGATATATAACCTTAGAGATGAGAAGTATGCAGTGTATATATCAACCTTGATGAGGAATTGTCAATCAGCTTGAAGCATTGCATGCAGCACTTGCTGTAATTGCAATGTCATTGTCAGCAGCATACACTCGTAAACTTGAAGTGAACAATACATGAAACATAGTCCCACGCACACATTTATGTTGTGGGAAAATATCAGACAGACTCTCAGACAAAAGATGAAACATTTTGATATGATCAAGCATGGCCATAAGTGAAATGGTTATAATATAAACAAGAAAAAAGTGAAGAGGGTATAGAGCTGTAGAAGAGAAGAAAAGTAGTTATATAGTTACCTTAGTGGTGATGCAACACATTTGGTTGTTCCAAGTGGATGCCAAATGGCAAGTGAGAAAAAAAAGAGTTAAAGGGTGAGACAGAGAGAAAGAGAGATAGAAGAGGATGTGGTTCCAGTTGCAGACACAGAATGAAGCTGCTGAGCTCATTGAAGTTAAATATATAAAAGAAGGGTCCAACCCTTTTGAAGTTCAAACTCAGAGTAGCGACAAGTTAATACTATTGTTAACCGGCTCTCGGTAACTACGAGAATTTCACCATTTGTCCAACATATGCCAACTTAGGATTAGGAGAGATATACCCTTGGATTAGGATTAGGAGAGATATACCCTTTGAAGAATCCGTCTGATGCTGACAATTTGACCTGAACCTTATAATAACGTTGCTAATTCAGAATCTTGTATACATGCAGCACAAACACAAGACAATCACATCCATACTTTCAGATTATTATGTAACATAAAGGAGAGGCGTTTGTTACACGAAAGATGATAAACTGGGATTATGCTTTGCAAGATTCGAATCATCACTATGTGCTTCCAATTAATTTGATGCATTACAATTAACGACGGAAGTTACAAAGCTCTCATGATGAAGTGTCCATTATTTTGTCTATTCTAGTTTAAACTTCAAAATTTGTATATTATTAATACATATATTCTATGATGAAATAACCTATGATTGCAAAGAATGTTATTAATTTAAAGTTTGGTTTAATGTATGACACATATTAAGGAATAAAATATGGAAACTACAAATAAAAAATAAAAGTATTTAATATCTTAAATATTTATAAAGCATGTAATATTTTTTTATGTAATTAAAATTAATAAATGTTATTTTTAATTTCTTAACCTATGTCGTAGCAACACAAGTTAACAATATTCATTAATTTATTATAACTTGCTTTATAACTTCAAAATCTTGGTACATGTTTGTTTATGTGGGTGTGGCTGCCTAATTCTTCCTTCAATAACTTGGATTTGGAATTAGCAACGTTGAGAGCTGCCAATTCGACTGAAGAGATTCTTAATTTCTTACATGTAGATTCGCCGGTTGTATAAATTTTATGCTTTTTTTTTAAACAAATTTTATTTTAATTAATTTAATGATTTTTATGTCATATATTATGTTATAATTAATTAAAAATATCAATATCAGTTGGCTCAAGAGATTAAAATTTTTTTTAAAAAAATTCTATACTCTCCAAATGCATGAATTCAAATTTCATTGTGACTAATAATTCCAATTGGAAACCATTCTTCCCAGGAAGATCTCCTAATGCCGGTGTCTTCACCTTTGTATTTCATTAATCTATCCTTACTATGAAAAATTTTAACTAAGAATATGTGAGAATTTTTCCTTTGTCTATGAATCATCATTTAATGGTTTTATTACACCATGAAATGTATCATTAATGTGTTGAATAATGGTTTTATTACACCATGAAATGTATCATTAATGTGTTGGAAATTATATTAATCTCTCTATCACACACACTTATTTCTTTTAGTATTTCTCTAGTGCGATGTTCCAGAAAATTTATTTGTATACTTGTAGGTTATAAAATATGGTTTGATTCTTGGAATATTCGTAAGCAATTTCGTACACTTGAAAATGAATATTTCCGTTTTCATTTGAAATTAGCATTCCAAGTCTAAGCGCGTGTTTGGGATAATTATGAAAAGTTAATTATTTTAATAATTAATTATTGTATAAAATATTTTTGTTATAATTAATTATAATAAATTAATTTTATATTTAGATATGTTATTTAAAAAATAATTTTAAGTTAATTTATTTCATTTGAATAGTATAAAAAAATCATTTTTATTATTACATTATCAAAATAGATATAGAATGATTAAAAAAATATTTAATTGAAGAAAAAATAATATTTATATCTCAAAATATAAATAATAATTTATCTGAAATTTCAATATTATAAAAAAATTATAATATATTAAATTTCATATAAAACTAAAATTAATTTTATCAAATATTATTGAATATTATAAATAAAAATAACAACGAATTTAATTTTTTCAATAAAAACACTATTGTATATTTCAGCTAACGAGTCAAATGTAAAAAAAAATTATTAACAACGAATTTAATCTAATCGTTGTCAATCATGCTCTAAGATAACACTATTGTATAGTTTCAGCTAACGAGTCAAATGTATGTCGTTTGACATGTACTATATATATATATATATATATATATATATATATATATATATATATATATATGCAATGACGAGACAAGAAAGAGCAACAAGCTTAGTAGCTTACTAGCCTTTTTAATTCTGTCAAAAAAAGAAAAAAGATTGTCCAATTTATATTGACTATATATATAAACTATGGGTGAGTCGTATTTTTAAACATCTCAAAAGAAATTATAATAACACAGGTGGAATATGAATCCTGATTCCTGAATATTCTGAAAATGAAAATTTTAAGGCATAGGAAATAGAAATACATGCTTGTAAAAAAAAATAGAAAAGAAAATGAGAATTCATGGGATGGAATATGTCCTACAGATCATGTAGGTGCTCTTTTTACATGCAGCTTGGCAATTGATTTTTTTTTTTTTGCCCAGAAATTTTGTAAGAGAATTTGTATTTATTGGTATGCTATTATTGAATCAGTTAGCACATATAAATAAATAAATAAGTAAAAGTGATCTCATTTTCTTTTTTCCTTTTACAATGTCAATGAAAATGATTTTCTGAAAAACACTGATGTAAGCTTATTAACAAGTCAAATAAATTATGATTATGAATATGATGTTATTTATGGGTTAATTCCTGGGTTAGTGCAGAGCAGGCCGGTGTGATTTCGTTTTCGCTATGACTCAAACATCGCTACAGTTATGCCCAGAAATTAATTAGATGCAATTTTAAGTGCATTGACAAATAGTACCTTTTTGATGAAAATGACATTTCTACAATAAATATAAAATTTCATGCTTGATTCATTCTTAACAAAAATTAGAAAATTATGGATGTCATATTATTCGGTATACATGCTTGAAAAAAAAAATAGAAAAAAAAAATAAGAATACATGGGATGGAATATGTCCTAAAGATCATGTTGGTGCTCTTTTTACTTGCAGCATGGCAATTGAATTGTTTTTTTTTTCTCCAGAAATTTTGTGAGAGAATTTGTATTTATTGGAGTTAGAAACAGAATTAGAGAAAAAAAAAAGCTTATGAATACGTGTATATTTTTAAATAAATTGTATATAGAAGAGTTAATTTATACAAAAAAGACTACTATATAAAAAAAATAATAAAATAAAATTATGTATAGAACTAATTATAATATTAATTACGTTAATCAATCAATCCTTAAAATCAATCACAATCTCAATTATGTTAATATCCCCTCTTGAACTCAAGTGAGTGTAGAGAAAATCAATTTGAGTTTGAAAACCAGAGTACAAAATCGACCAAAATGATAAATTTTGGTGAACAGATCGGCTGACTGGTTAAGAGTTTTAATGGAAATAAGATGAAGAGTATCACGAAGAATGTGTTGACGAATGAAGTGACAATCGATCTCAATATGCTTCGTGCGCTCATGAAAGATATCATTGTGAACAATATGAATAACATTTCTATTATCACAATAGCAAGGAGTGGAAGATGACTGAGAGAAACCAAAGTAATTAAGAAGCCAACATAATCAAAGTATTTTAGAAGTGGTGTCAGCAAGTGTCCGATACTCTGCTTCAGTACTGGAACGTGCAATTAAAGTTTATTTTTTACTTTGTTATGAAATAAGTGCATCACCAAGATAGATACAGTAGTTAGTGGTGGATCAACGATCAATGAGATCTCCACCCTAATCAGCATCATAATAAGCTTGGAGGACCAATGAGGAGTTAACCGAAAAATTAAGCCCATGAAACAGAGTCTCTTTTATATATCGAATAATACAAAGAACAATAACATAGTGAGTAGTGCACATAGCTAACATAAATTGACTGACTAAATGAACAACATATGAAATATCTAGAAGAGTAATAGTAAGATAAGTCAAGCTGTCAACCAACTGTTGATAGAGAGTATGATCATCAAGTATAGTACCATTCAGAGGTGTAAACGTGACATTAGGTTCCAAATGAGTGGATTCGACTGTCTGAGAGACCGACTCGAGAAATAAGATCTGAAACATATTTAACTTTAGACAAATAAATACCATCAACAGAGAAAAGAACCTCAAGACTCAGAAAATAACTAAGAGGGCCAAGATACTTCATCTTAAAATTGTGGCTCAAGGATGCATTAATATCAGTAATACCAGAAATAACATCACCAGTAATGATCACGTCATCAACATAAAGAAGTAGTAACATAGTGTTGTTATCAGTTTTTCTGATGAAGATAGCTGAATCATGAGGACTAGAGGAGAACCCAAGCTGATTGATGGTGGAACTGAACTTAGCAAACCAGGCTCAATGAACTTGTTAACTTTGCGAAGAAGACAAACCTTGTTAAGTGAACAAGAATAACTAGGTGGTGGTTGCATATAGACTTCTTCTTCCAAGTCACTATTGAGAAAAACATTATTCACATTCATCTAATTAAGAATTTAGTTCCAAATGACAACAATAGCAAGAAGGGTACAAACAAAAGTGAGACGAGCAACTGGAGAAAATGTTTTTTCATAATCAATCTCATATTCCTTAGTAAAACATTTAGCTACCAAGCGAGCCTTATAATGATCAACAGATCCATCAGAGCGAGTTTTAATCTTATAAACTCATTTATATCCAATAAGAACCTTATCAGAAGGAAGATTAACCATTTCCTAAGTATCATGATTCTCCAAAGCCTGTAATTCTTCTTTCATTACTTGTTGCCAATGGAGGTTAGTGGATGCCTTTGGATATGACTGCGACTCTTGAAGGTGAAGTATGGTAGAAAAATAATGATAATAAAAAAGGTAGATGAGAAGGTTTCTTATATGAGAGGGATGAATAATAGTGTCAGGTGCAAAATTAACGGTCATGATAGTATCAGCGGGATGAGTCAAACTTCAAACGATGATGAAAGCTCACTGGGAGAATTAAAAGAGGAACCTGTAGGCGGAGAACCAGTCTCAAACATATCTGAAGACTCTATATCAGAATCATTTGGAAAAATATAAATAGATGGTGTAGTAAACAAGAGGGTAGAAGTGGAAGGAATTGACTTGAATTGAGACAGTGGGGAAAACATAGTATCTTCCCAAAAGACAACATGACGAGAAATATGAATATGCTGAGATACTAGATCTCAGCAGTGATAACCCTTGTGTTCAGTACTATAACCAAGGAAGCAACAGAGACGGGCACGAGGTTCAAGTTTAGTGTGCTCATGGGGTTGAAGAAGAACAAAACAAGCACAACTAGAAACTTAGAGAAAACTGTAGTTTGGAGGTATGCGGTGAAGACGTTCATAAGGAGATACATTACCAAAAACAGAGAAAGGAAGACGATTAATAACATAGACAATAGTAAGAGTAACTTCACCCCATATACGTTCAAGACAATATGAAGAAATTACAATAGCTAGAACGAAGTTAAGAATGTGTCGATGTTTTCTTTCAGCACAATCATTTTGCTGAGACATATTAGGACATGAAAACTCAGAAAAAGTATCTTGTTCAGCAAGAAAAATGAGTAGTTTTGAATCGCGATATTCAGAAACATTATCACGATAAAAAACCTTAATTGTCTTTGAAAACTGAGTTTTAATCATAGTGGCAAAGGTAATGTAGATTTAAGGAAGTTCAGAATAATTTTTTGTTAAATATATTCAAGTGAAACACGAATAGTCATCAATAAAAATCACAAAATATCGACAACCTACCATAGTGAGTGTAGGAGCTAGACCTCAAACATCTAAATGCACAAGATCAAAAAAAGAAACAGAAATAGAAGTACTTTTATTAAAAGATAAGGCTGATTGTTTAGCCGTTTAACAAGAAGTACAATGCAAATATTCTTCTGTAACAAACCTTAAAACACCTTGAGAAATGAGAAGACGTAATTTACTAAGAGAACTGTGACCAAGACGTTGATGCCACAACTAAAGAAGAGATGAAGTAGAAGCAACACAGAGAGTTGACACATGAGACAAAGGAACATGGAGGGTAGTGAGTTCAAACAATCGTCTAACTTTACGACCATTCCAAATGATCTGCCCGTTCGTGGATCCTACACAGAATAACCAGTAGAAGAAAAAGTACAAATATAATCAAGGTCATATAATTGGCTAATAGAGATGAGATTAAAGTTTAATTTGAAAATAAGGTAAGGATAGGTAGGGAGATGGAACCCTTATGATTTACTTCCATAAGAGACTAATCAGCAGTATGAATAGAATGAATAATATCTCTAAAGGAAAAGGAAGAAAAGGCATGAGATGAGGAAGTCATATGATTACAACATGTAGAATCAAAATACCAACGATTATTACTTGGTATAATTACTAAGGCAGTAAGAGTATTACCAAATTGAAAAAAGACTTGCTTAAGAAGAGAATCAAGATTAGTAGTGGAAAGAGAGATCTGGGAAGTAGAGGAAGAGACATCGTTGGCAACTAAAGCTACAAACACTGGCTTGGAGGAGGAATTGGGACGAGGTTGAAACATACTCTAATCAAATCTTAGTGGATGAGTAGAGCACTGCTTAATCGAATGTCATGGAAGTTTACAGTATCTGCATATCAGAAAGAGACAATTAGAAGCAATATGACCTTTCATTTTACAAGTTTGACACTCTATGGTGAGACATTCAGGAAGAGCATGGCCAAGTTTAAGGTAGTGACAATAGAATTTGCCCTTCTGTTGAGTAACTGCAAAGGCTAAATTTACTTGAGGTCGAAGAAGACCCAATCTAGTTTCTTCTACCTTAATACGAGGAAGGGCATCCTCAAGTATGGGCAGGGGATCTCGATGTACTAGAGATGCTCGAACAAGCTCATAGTCATCAATAAGAGTCATCAGAAACTGAATGAGCCTAGTGCGATCATAGTACTTCTCATACAGCTCACCATCACTTTTGTTCCTCAAGATAATCTCGCACAAAATCAATTGATCCTAGATAGTTTCCGTCCAAGCCAAAAACTTATACACAGCTTGTCCGGACTCTTGTTTCAGACTGTTGAGTTCGTTCAACAGCTGATACTGATTAAACAAATAAAAAATTATATACTAATTCCTCAGATGATCACATACCTCTTTGATAGTGTCAAAGCGTCCAAACTACATATGAATACTAGAAGTAAAGATATTTTGAAATCAGGTGATAATCTAATGATTTTTACTATCTCAATCTTCTAATTTGTCAGCAAACTTCTCAACGATGTCATCTTCACCTTTGACAGGGCAAGTAATATCACATGCGACATATCGCCAAAGTCTTCAACTTTTCAGAAAGCCACGCATGACCTCAACCTAGTGGGTGTAATTCAAACCATTGAGTAAAACTAGAATAAGCTGAGCAACATTAGATTTTTTCATAGTAGCAAAGAAGAACAATAGCAAAAAACAGAGCATTTTTTAGGCTGAATTGACAGAAAAGGACTTCAAAAATGAAAAGATCTCACCAAAAAACTTGGGAAAAGGTTTGGTGCCATGTCAGCAAGACACGTTAGTGCCACATCAGCACATGGAACATGTAGTCAACCAAGTGACGTCACGTCCACATCAGCGTGCCACGTCAAACGGATCCAAATCACGGAGCGGGTCTAGGTCGCGGAGTGGGCACACGAAGTAAGTAGTCCGGTGCATGAGACACACGCGCAGAGAGGGATGGTGATGCGTGCGACAGTGGACGACGATGAAATTTTGATGGCTGCGTAGATCGGCGGATGTTGATTCTAACGATGCTAACGATGTCGAAAACGAAGATCCGAGGAGCGATGAACTAGAAATGGCAGTAGTGAGAGATTTTGTCTCAATGTGGTACGACGGTGACAGAAGGCTGAGAGCGCGGTGGTGGTTGGCTCGACCAGGCGTGTCGTAAGTGATGAAACAAGGACGATGGCGATTTGGAGTAGTGTTGACGGCGCCACTAGAGCATGGTGGCTGGACAGAAGTGAGTTCCTAGCAACTGGAAGCACGACAGAGATAGTGGCAACAACTTCAGGCAGCGGGGACTCTTGACGTGTGACGACGGTGAGAACAGCGGTAATGAAAAACAATGAGGCTTATCAAAGAATGAACGGGTGACGGTGAGCGGAATGATTGGACCGAGAGCTTAGACTATCTGATATCAAGTTAGAAATAGAAACAAATAGAAAAATGTTGATGAATATATGTATATTTCAAAACAAATTGTATACAAGAGGGTTAACTTTATTTATACAATATGATTGTTATATATAAAAAATAATAATAAAATATAATTATGTACGAAATTAATTAAAATCTCAATCATGTTAATCAATTAACCTTAAAATCAATCACAAAATCTTAATCATGCTTACAATTGGTATGCTGTTATTGAATTAGTTAGCACATATAAATAAATAAATAAGTAAAAGTGATCTCATTTTCTTTTTTCCTTTTACAATGTCAATGAAAATGATTTTCTGAAAAACACTGATGTAAGCTTATTAACAAGTCAAATAAATTATGATTATGAATGTGATGTTATTTATGGGTTAATTCCTGGGTTAGTGCAGAGCAGGCCGGTGTGATTTCGTTTTCGCTATGACTCAAACATCGCTACAGCCATATATGCCCAGAAATTAATTACATGCAATTTTAAGTGCATTGACAAATAGCACCTTTTTGATGAAAATGACACTTCTACAATAAATATAAAACTTCATGCTTGATTCATTCTTAACAAAAATTACAAAATTATGGATGTCATATTATTCGGTGTTTGCCAATTGGCAGGTGCAGAGGCAACGCTTGCGAAAAGCATTGCATCATGCCATGATTTCTAAGCTTTCCTTTATGGAGATGACTCTGTTTGTGTTTGTCATTAGACAAGACACTCACAAGTCTCAATTATAGGCTGTATAGATTCAAACACGAAAGAAAAATCATATGAAAAGACGAAAAAAAAAAGTGCAAGTGTTTTATTATTAAGACTTTGTGTTGTTTTTTTTCACTTAATATATAGTACATATATTTTCTAAAGTGTTAACTTCGTTAAGAACATAATTAATTAGTTTATTCTAATTTTTATTGAATGATTGATTTGGTTTCAATAGCAAGCAAGTTCTGGAGTCTTTAGTATATTAAGAACTAGCATAATAGCATTTGCATAACACAAATTGAAGAAGATGGAAAATAAAAGCTAGATTTTGTTCTCTGGATGTAGGGAATGATAAGAGAGGGAAAATACACAATCTGCATATATAAGAAACAAATTTTTCTATACTTCTTAAGACTTGGTATATATGCTGATTAACACGTGCACAACTGATTGAACTGAATAGTAGCTGAAAGCCTGAACAAAGTTCATGAATCATGATGCAAGGAAAGGATAAATAAACTTTGATTTTGTTGAGTCCGCAAAACTGTTTCCCATGCTACGTTAGAAGTTAGAACTTTTACGTGAAATAATCTGTCTAATAGTAACATTAACTAACAAGAAATCATTGGAAATAATAATGACTAGGCTAATTCTGATAAGGTTTCCTTGGTTTGCATATTGAAAACATCAGAGGGGAAAGGCCAATGAAAATCTAGCTACCAGTTATGATTGAATTTAAATGAACATAATTACAATGACATTAAACTTTCCACTTTATGTGGACAAAATTTACATCATGTCTGAATCATGCGTATGATAAAGGAGCAAGTTTGATCAACTTAAAGCAATTATGATTGGGAGACGATGAGTGTAGATCATATTCATCCATGCTTACAAAATGCTGTCTACTCTAGCAGGCAACCTCCTAAAGAAGTTGAATGGGACTGATGGAAGTTTCTGGCGGAATCTGGGATGCCTTAGCACATAGAAGCCAATGAGAAGGGTGACAACCCGGAAGGGAATAACATAGAGAACTATAGCAGCAACAAAACAGAATGTCACAAAGAGAGTGGTAGCCCTTGGATCTCTCCAGCTTAGCAGATTGTGGAACCTTTCTCCTTTAGTGGCCAGGTCACCTACAACAGTTTGGACCCTCCCTGCAATGCTTCTTAAACGATCATACCTCATCCTAACAATATCTGATGATCGGGAAGTTGGGAATGTATCAAACTCTTCATCTAATTCATCAGGATGAGCAGCATCAGCATGAGACAGTCGAGTGTCTATATGAGGAGGTTGTCTTGGCCTCCAATGGAAGTTCCAAATTCCAATCATAAACAGGTACAGGAAAATTATGGGAAGTATGAGCTCAGGGTAAAGAACCAATATTATGAAAAGGATATGAATAAGTATGGATGTGAGAGGGTTTTTCCAATTGCAGATCTGATCAAACCACCTCCCAATGGCTATCAACCCACCTAGAACTTTCATTATTCTAAAGAAATTAGCTTTGCTTCTTCTCATACTCCACATATGTGAATCCAAATCTAGCATGTATTCCACAACCTCTTTCCTCAGTTGTGGCTCAGCCCTGCTCAACCTCATTGACACAATCTGCATGGCCTGATGCCTCAGACTGTCTAGCTGAATCACAGATAGAGGATGGATGTAGTGCATCTCTGGCAACAATGGCTGTGAATATATACACAACATATTTATCAAAGATAAGCTTGTGAACCTTACAGCCAACTGCACTTCTCCCATTTTCTTCACACCTGAATTATGCAGTACTAATAGAGGATATAAGTGTGTGTAAACTCTATCAGCTTCAAGAGTGGATAGCCTAATTCTCACCTTCCCTATTCTTGAATCCTTCGATCCACCAGATTTGTCTCCCCCTGGTATATGACCATTATCAAAAACCCCTACTGTAATAACAGTACATGGATCATAAACTTCCCAAGTGTACTGCTCATTCCACTTTGGATCAAAACTATCTACAATTGTCCTAGTACGGATCCACTTCTGCCCATATTTAGCTACACAATAAGCATCTGTGGTTCCTCGACCATCTCTTGTCTTCATTGGCAACAACTCTTGTGCACTTATAATCCCCACTTCCAGAATTCCAATACTGGCCTTCCACAGTTGCTTTGCAGTTGGCCTTAGATCACTACTGTAATGAGTTGATTCATCCAACACATGGTACCCACCATCCAAGCAGACACTCAAATATATCCTACTTGCAAATTTGGTCTCTTTCTTCTGTTCTCCTTCAACAACCACATGCTTGTCAAGATTAAACCACCTTGTGTTCACAGGCTTATGGTCTAACCTCCTTTGCACAATATGTAAAGGAATCACACACCTTCCCAGGATTTCATCTTTGTTTGGTCCAACCCTGTTTTCCACACTCACAATTAAGGATTCCTCAAATGGCTCAGCAACAACAAACATTAAGTCCTCATTCCACATAGGATTTATGGTTTTACTTTGAGATATTCTGGTTCTTAAAGACTGATTCCCCAGATTAACCTTCACAAAAGCTTCAGGATACCAGCTTTTATCACTTGGTATCAAGTCCTGAGCTTCAATAACATTGACCCTGACATACCAAAGCTTAGGTGAAAGGTACACCTTTGATCTTATGTTTGCAACCGCTTCAGGACCAACCATTGCTGCATCAGAATGCCATGCATAAGGAAATGCCTCATCTGCTTGAGTTCCCATCCAAACTGCCAGCATTAACTCTCCCTTGGCTTTCTCAGCTCTCCTATCTTCAAGCCTGTTCCACTGTGGAGCCAATGGACTATCTGGGGGCACACGTTTTGGGATTTCATTCAGGTCAAACAACACTCTCCCTAAAAAGTCATCCTTAACAACATCATTATCTTTTACCACCACCTCCAAAACTGAAGCTTGAATTCTATCTTTGGAGAAGGCAAAAACTTGATTCCACTCAGGATTGGACTTCTTCTCAAAATGCTTGGTAAGGCCCTTGTAGTTTCCAACCTTCACTTCAACATAGGGATCAACACTACCAGTGACATCCTTCCCAGGCAAATCCTTGGCTTTGACCACACTAACATAGAGATACTGCATCTGTTCAACCAGGTCATAGGTGCATGAGAGCTTGTCCCTTGTGACAGCCCCTGCCCCAATGTTGGGAGAGGTCTCCTTGAGAGCAAAGTCTAGGGGCTGTGGTGTTGGTGGCTTCTGCATTTTCCTCTCTTAGAGCACAAACTAGAGACTAGAGTCACCAATTAACCTGCAGCAATTTGGATTTTGGAAGGAAAACACTGTAAATGAAGAAAGCAATGAATTGTTGAATTAACTAATATATAAATTTTCATTCTTTTTCTATGATCTTTCTCAAAGGTGAATACTGAATAAGCAACTCTGAAGCTAAAGATTATGAAAAGGAAGTAGCACCCAAAAAGAAAGAAAGGAAGAAAAAGTGAACATTTGAAGGAAATGCACGATAATCTGTTATGTTGAAGAATCATACAATTCAAAACATGTATGTTACTATTGTATACTGATTCTCAATTGCTCAAGAGAAACATTTCATCCAAATAAATAAATGCAAGAAGGAAAAAGCAAAACTTGAACATCTTGTGATTTTTGGTTAGCCTTTTTTTTTTCATGGATTCTTTTAGATGTCACAGATAATAATGTGTAAAAGAAAAGAAAAGAAAAGAAAATGGAGGAGGGTTCATAGAGCAGGTTTTGTGCATCAGTAGTGTTGTTTTTCTTCAACTAACACAATCACTCAAACCAAATATTTCAGAATGCATTAGTAAATGTTGGTGTTCTTTGAAGTTCACGCACAGCACTAACCTCAAGCGTCACTGCTGCTGGGTGTTGGTGTCTTACTTGTTTAAGGTGCAGCAGCACTGCAGTCTGCAGCTATACAAGGTAAACCAAAATGCTTGAAGTTGTATAATTTAAGACCTTAAGGACAAAAATGCAAGAAACTAGTAGTGAACCTAGGATATAAACATGAAAAAAAAAAGAAAGAGAGATCTGTGGAAAACTGATTCTCTGTAATGCTCAGTTGCTTACACATAAAAGGCACCTATATTAGCAACCACCTTTTGCAGCTCTCTCTCTCTCTCCCTTCTAGTTTGTTTTATAATTTTCTACTGTATAGTATAGTGTACATCTACGTTGCACGGTGCGGATGCAGTGCAGTACCAGAGACGTGCGGTGGATACGGGTACGAAATTTTTAAAAAACTAGAGTCTGGTACTGCATATAAAAATATAAAAATATATATATATATATATATATATATATATATATATATATATGTGTATAATAAACTAAAATCTCACACAATAAAATATGATAACATAACACACAAATTAAAATACACAAATTTCAACATAAAATATATAAAAGAACTTAAGTTGTTCAACCAAGACAAATCCACAATAAGAAATTACAATATTTAAGTTGTTCAACATGACAACTTCTAAAGATGATTACAAAAATCAAACTCCAACAGTCTCAATTTCATCATTTCCTTGCCCATCATCAGTGAAAAGAATAGCCTCCAAATCTGGTTCATCAAGAGAGAGACTAGCAACTTCAAGAATCCCAGTCCCTTCAAATGGATCCCATTCATCTCCACCAATGTCCCACATTTTAGTCTCACCCTCATTATAGTTCTTATTCTTCCTTGAGAGAAGACGAAGATTTGTGTGGACAAAAACTAAATCTTCAGCTCTCTTGGGATTTAGCCTATTCCTTTTCATGGAGTGGATAAAGGAATATGTGCTCCAATTCCTTTCACAACAAGAGGAAGAGGAAGGTTGTGAAAGGAGCTTCAAGGCAATGGTTTGAAGTTTGGGGATTGAAGCTCCATACATGACCCACCATTCCTTTGGTGTCAAGTTCCACCTATCTTGCAAGCAATCAAATTGGCCAAGCTCTTCTTCACCACTTGAGAATTTAACAAACTCTGAAGTGACCGCTCGCCTTTCTTGAGGATCCGGAAAGTAATCCTTTAGGCATTTGTTTCTCCCCATACAAATCTCATTGTCCTTATGTGGGGGGACTCGTTTTGGAGCTTCCTCAAGCCATTGTCTACAATAATACCTATTATACAAAATATAAGATGTGATTACTATAATACAAAAACCAAAGTCCATCTAAGAAAAAGTAAGAGAACTAGGAACTTGAAAATTAATTAAATGTACCTAGGATTAAGTGAATGAGCCAAGCAATGAAGAGGTGTGCAACTTTTATTCCATCTAGAAATTAGGATGTCATACACCACTCCATAGAAGGATGAATGTTGATTCAAATCCTTTTCCTCGTGTTGATAGACGGCTAGCTTCACTTGCTCAATCATAGAATCCCATTTCTCATAAATCAAATGAAGGTTTGGCTTATCGGTGTCACAAGAACGAAGCATATCATAGATGGGCTTTGTAAAGCTTAGAATATAATCAACTTTATCCCACCAAAGGTCATTCAAAATTGTTTCTTTCACAGAGGCAGCCTTTTCAACATCATCTTCTCTATAGTGAGACCATTCTTCACTAATGACCATAGATTGGAGACCATGCTTAATAGTTCTAAACCTTTTAAGCATTACAATGACGGAGGCAAATCTAGTCTCAAATAGAAAGTAGCTTCGGATGCACAAATTGATTATACATAGCTAGCCTCATGGAATGATTCATGATAAAATTCTTAATGAAAAAGGCATCATCAACAATGAATGATAATCCAATGACACTCAGCATAAACACTCTCATTATTTGGATTATTTTTAGGAGCACAAATATTTTTCAAAGCAAGGTTCAAGGTGTGCACCACACACGGTGACCAAAAGTTATGAGGATGAATGGATTCAACAATTGCTCCAGCAGCCTTGCAAACAGGTGCATTATCAGTAATGATTTGCACCACATTTTCTGACCCAACCTCATCAATCCTGGACAAAATCAAATTAGCAATGTAATGTTTGTCCTTAAACTCACCAGAGCCATCAACTGCCTTCAAGAACATAGGTCCCGAATCCGATGCAGCCATGAAGTTAATCAATGGTCTTCTCTGTGCATCAATCCAACCATCACTCACTATACTCACACCTTTTTCTGGCCAAGTGTCTTTGATGGGTTGAAGTAATCTCAATATGTGAGCTTTTTCTCTTTGCAACATTGAAGTTCTTATAGCATTGTAGCTAGGTGGAAGAAAACCTGAAAGGGTAGTATTTGCAAAAGATATGTGAATGAGCTAACAAAATAGGGATTTCTAGCCACATTGAATGGCAAACCAAATAGAGTAGAATAGTCTAGCTATTTCACATGACAAATGATCTCTTGCCTCATTATTAAATGCCCTTCCTATTGCACTCTCAATGCCTATTCTTCTCTTGCTCCCATCGAAGACATATCAACTCTAGGAGGGTTCAAACTTGTAGAGCCAGAGGGTAAAGGAACTTGCACGGCTTTGCATTCTTCTCAATAGCCTCTCTTTCTATTTGCTTTATTTCTTGAAGATAGTCATTTAGCACACCATTACATATGCTAATCCCATGTCCTTTTTCCCTTAATAGATGAGACCTCACTCTAAAATAAGATCCCTTGTAAGTTCCATCACAAAAATTGCGTTTCCAACTTGCATTTCCTCCTCCAGCTTTTTTACTTTGCAATATTGTCACATAAGCCCAAAGAGGACAACCATTTTCAGCTATACCAGTTGCATATTTTCTAGTCAAAGGAGCAGAAGAAGCTGTGCCACTACCAGAGGCAGATCCACTGCCAGAACCATCACCACCAACACTTGCAGAGCCTTGTGAAAACATTAGGAGTAGAAGGTAGAGATCAGAGAGCAGAGAACGGAAGACAAGAGGGCAGAGAACGGAAGACAAGAGGGCAGAGAACGGAATATCCAGAACCAGAACGTGGAGAACGGACTGACGAGATGGCAGAGAACGGACTGAAAACGTCTTCACCACAACGCAGGTCGCCGGAGCTTGGTCGCACAACTGGGTCGCGCAGGTGGGTCGCGCAGCTGGGTCGCGCAGCTGGGTCGCGCAGCTCGCGTTGAAGCAGAGACTCCGAAGGGGTTAGAAGCTGGTCGCCGGAGTTACCGTCGCCGGAGTTGCAGATGCTGGAGAATGAAGAGCTGAAGATTGGGTTGCTCTGGGAGAAGGAGAACGTTTGCTGAATGAGGGTGGAGTGCGAATTCGAACGAATGGGTAAGGGTTCTGAAAACTGAAAACTGAAGAAGATGCCATTTTTTGTGTCAAACGGCACCGTTTTTGCCAACAAATTGGCTGAGCCGTACCGAGCCATTCTCCAAGCCGCACCGAGCCGTACCCAACAGCTGATAAGCCGTACCCAAAACTAAAAAAAAAAAAAAATTTGGGTACGTGCACCGAGTGCGTGCCAAGGCGTGCCCACGCCGTGCAGTGCACCCCAGTACGTGCAGGTGCCGGAGCCATCCTCCCTGGGAGGAGTACCCATGCTTCAGAGGTGTACATACCTTTTTTTACCAATTTTTAAATTTTAAGATATAAACCCGAGGCACACATTCGAGGATTTTGGTCAGTTATGGCTCTTATGTTTGACACTTTGTGGTTAGTTGATTTGGTAATTACCAGTTTGCGTTGGACTAGTATAGAAAATGCAACTAAATAAAAATTTCTTATTAGCTAAGGGTCAGCTTTGAGTCCTTATCTTTTTACCTTGGTCTTGGATGTCTTGATCAAGCGCATATCCAAGAGCCGTCATGTGCCACAATGCATACTTTGCGAGATGATATAGTCTTAGTTGGAGAGTCGAGAGAGAAATAAACGGGAAGCTAGAGTTATGGAGACGGGCTTTGGAAGAACATGGCTTTCGTCTAAGCGGGAGTAAGACGGAGTATATGGAATGTAAGTTCGGTAAGAAACATGCTAATGCTAGCTTAGCGGTAAAAATTGGAGATCATACCATACCACAAGTTACACGGTTTAAGTATCTTGGATCCATCATACAAAATGATGGAGAGATAGAAAGAGATGTAAACCATAGGATTCAAGTTTGGATGGATGAAATGGAGGTGTGCTTCGGAGTTATTTGTGATAGGAAAGTCTCTCAAGCTTAAGGGTAAATTTTACCGCATATAAGGCCCGCAATGTTGTATGTAGTCTTGAATGTTGGGCGGTAAAAAAGCCAACAAGAGCACAAGATCGGTGTCGCGGAGATGAGGATGTTGCGTTGGATGTGTGGCCATCTTAGACAAGATAGGATTAGGAATGAATGCATTAGAGAGAAAGTAGGGGTAGCACCTATTGTGGAAAAGATGGGAGAATCTCGCCTTAGGTGGTTTGGACATGTAAGGAGAAGACCCTTAGAAGCCTGTAAGAAGAGTAGATCGATGGAGAATAGCTTTGTAATAATAGAGGTAGAGGAAGACAAGAAAAACATAGGTGAAATGGTTAAAAAAGATCTAGATTTGAATGGCTTTTTCTACGAAGACTTGCTTCACGATAGACATTAATAGCTCGTCGATCCATGTAATGACTACCTAATCGGAAAAGACTTGGTTGTTGTTGTTGTTGTTGTAATAGCTACTATTTCTTTTTTTATAATCCTTCTTACACATTATTTGGGAACACATCTCTTCACATCATAAGTATGTGACAAAATAAGAGTATATAAGTATATAAAAAATAAAATGAATTTAACTATAATTTCATAATAAAAACTGTACACATGCCAAGTAATAAATGTATATGCATGTATATAATATTTGTTCTTTCTTTACCTCGAATGGGGAAAACTCGGAAAAAATGAAAAAGAAAATGATATATATGACAAGAGAAGTGGTAAAGCTGGGATAATGCATTGGTACTATAGTAGTACTAGCGGTGGGGGCGTTGTTCTACTCCTATAATTCTATCTCTCTGTAAGTTACTCTGTAAAGGGTGGTCCAGCTGTTATGTAAAATGGTAAATGTTAGTGTGTTTTCTATCTATATCCAACAATAATAGTAAAAGGAGAAAACAGTAACAAAGCAATTAACAAAAGTAACTGGTATTGTTTGCTGCTCCAGTTCGTGCTACGGTTTTTGCTAACTTTGCATATTCCAGATTGGATTCCGCCAAGTGTCTGTGAGACTGTGTGTGTCTCTCTCTATTGTTGGAAGGAAATGGAAAAAGTTGAACGGTACTTCTACTTTCCTGCAACTGATATACGTAGTAATGTAGTATGCCATGAATTCAACTTGCGCGTGATAGATGTTGTATGATATAACATATTAGTGTATACTGTATACTACATAGCAAGAAGCAACGAAGATGAATCGATAATTTTTATGTCATGGATTTACGGTTATGTTTTGTCTGATCAGTTGTTGTCTAATTATGTATAAACCTAAGCATCTCTCATTTTTCTTCAAAAAAATTAATATAGAATATGTGTTTTATTTTAGAATAATATTTTTTCACATCTCTCACATCTACAAAAGTGGAAGAATATATAATAAATATAATAAAATTAATTATAATTAAACAGTAAAAACTATATAAATATGAGATGATATAAATATGTATGAGTACTATATAAAAGCAATCAAGTAAGAAGCAGACAGAGACACCCGAATCATTGTCCCGACAGGATCAGATCCTCTGCCGTTAGAGAATTTCAACCATTGATAATATTTTTTTAATAAAATATTAAAATCAAACTTAAGTTATTGATTATGAACCATCCTGCAGTTAATTTTAGAACTGAGTTGATCTTGTTCCGTCCGGACACGACAGGTTAGCAAAGACAGAAGCAATTTAATTCAATTTTTGTCGCAAGTGATCACTACGGTTTTTTGCGTTCCATCCAGGCCTTCCTTTTTATTGCAAACCTATGCTTCTCATGGACCCAATTTGTTGGAGTAAGGGGTATCGCCCTTTAGTTTATGACTGTCTTGAATGTGATGGATAATTAGAAACAAGATAAAAATTATATATATTTGATATTATACACTTCTTCTCTTGTATATTTATATCTCTTATCTTTGTAATAACAGGATGAGTCAAAAGTCACATTATTTCGAAGTTATGACGTTGTTTAATTACTTTTCTTCAATTATTCTTCGGAAAGATTTTGAATTTTGTTCAAATATTTTAGCCTCCCCTCCAATGAAATAGAAGAAAATTTGTTTTAGGCATCGCTCAAGATAAGTAGGAGCCAACATTTTGCACATGGGATGAGCTAACATTGTCCGAGCAATGTGACAAATAAATCTGCACCTAACCGCAAAGACTTATTCTACGATTTTTGTTTCCTTTAGTAAATAGGGAACTTTTTTTAAATAATGTTATATAAATATTTATCATCTTAATAATATAAACGGAAAACGAAGCTGTAAAAGTGTGTGATTGGATACTTTTTTTTCACTTGTTCTGTTTGCATTGTTTTCTGATTTGTTGTGATTGTAGGTTGTTTCTAAGCTTTAAGGTCCCAGGTTTGCACTCTACTCTTATTAATGTTATCTTAGTACCAAAATAATAAATAACAAATCAAATACCATCACAACTAATTGTCAGTCAAGCTTCAAAAGGTAAATAAAGCTGTCAGTAATATGCACCAGAATTAGAGAAATTCTTAGGTACTCCGAGAGTAAGAGTGTATGATTGAGTGTGTATCACCTCAAATATGTGATCATCACTTCTCCCACCTTAATTATATTTTTATGATATAGCTTGGGTGGTACACATTTAATGTTCCAGAGTAAGAGAAATCTCTTAGATTTGGGAGCACCTTAATTCCCCATTATTAATATATGCATGCTTTTTACATTGCAATATTTCAAATTCTTCGCCTCAAGATATTAGAAGTTCCAGATGCATGAGTATACCAGCAATAATTTCAATAACAGTATACAAATCCTAAAATTACATCAAATCACTTCGATCGGAGTAATTCTTTAAACACTGGCTTATTCATATACAATTAACTGCTTTTCTCAGCTCAATGTTCAAGACCAATACAAAATAAATATCCGCAGATATTGAGTTATGTGGCCAATGAAAAAAGAGTTCCATGGTTACCTCAAAACTTCTTCACATGAACAAGCTCACCCTTCCTTGCTCCAGATTCAAGCATTGCCTCTAAAACAGCAACATCTCTCGCACCTTCGACAAAAGAGAGGCGGGGCTCAGCCACAAACTGACTCCCCTTCTGCAAAAAGGAAGTAAATTAGACTAGAGAATAGATCCCTGCACGAATGGATTCTTATTTCTTGATTATATACGTGTATGAACTATGAAGTTGTCTGAATCTACTGCTCCAGCTATGTTTTGACATATAATTGAGGAAAAGAAGGTAACATGATGAACAAAGAAAAATGAAAGCAATTTGTAACGGAACTCAAATATGAGAAGGTGAAAGCATTTGTAAAAGAATCTCAATTACCTTAAGGGTGTTTACAGATACATCACTAATAAAAGCTTTTAATTCTTCAGTTACTCCACTGAATGGGAAGAAGGAGCTTTTGCTTTGTCCATCAGTACCATATACTGAAACCTATCATAGCATCATAAGAGTATAAGACTGATAGAATACCAAAGGTTTATGAAAGAGGGAAGTGGCGCGGGAAACGTTGGACCACAGGGAATCAACAGAATAACTAACTCTGTTAGTTAGTTTTTAGCTATAAATAGGAAATTGTAAAAGAGTTCCATTCATTCTGAATTTGGAGGGAAATTGGGAAGGGAGAGTCCAGGTTCTCTCGAATCAGCCTGGGTACTGTTCGGTAATTTTCTATTCTTCTTCTATATTGTAATCTTTTCTCTAGATCATCTCTGTATTTCACATTGAATGCAGAAGTGATTCCTAGTGTTCTTCAATAAAGAGGTATATTCAGTGAAATTGGTGTAGGATTCTATCAATTGGTATCAAAGCTCCGAATCTTGGAGCCGGTGGGTTTGTGTGAAGTTACGTTTATGGTGAACACAAGAATGGAATCAAGGTTTGATCGGTTAGAACGAACAGTAGAAGCATGGAATATGGAACGTGAAGCAGAGAGAACACGTCAGGATCTGCAAGAAGCGAAACTCCAACGATTGGAAGAGATGCTTACGAACATGAATCAGATCGTAGGAGAATTGCGAAATAACAGGGGAAATCGAGATCGGTGTGATGCTAGGAGGACAAATCGAGATGTCTCTCCTCATGGATCCGAAGATGAAGTCGCGAGTGTGATTCAAGAAGGGGGAGGAAAATGGAGAAAATTAGAGATACCAATTTTCTCGGGAGAAGATGCGTTTGGATGGACTCAGAAATTGGAAAGATACTTCCGAATCCAAGAAATTGCTCAAGGAGATAGAATGCAAGCAGTCATAGTTGCTATGGAGGGAAGAGCCCTAAGTTGGTTTCAATGGTGGGAATCTTGTAATCCCAATCCATCGTGGGAAGGATTCAAGATGGCAGTGGTTAGGCGATTTCAACCTAGCATGATGAGAAATCCGTTTGAGGTGTTACTAGGGCTCAAACAAGAGGAATCGGTGGAGGAATTTGTGGAACAATTTGAGAAATACGCTGGCTCCTTGCAAGGTATGGAACAAAACTTTCTTATGGGAATTTTCTTAAATGGCCTTAAGGAAGAAATTAGAGCAGAAGTTAAGTTGTATGAACCTCAAGATTTAGCTGAGTTGATGTTGAAAGCTCAAATGATAGAGGAAAAGAATAAAGTAACCAAGAAGACAGTGGGACAACAAGGGGGTAGACCAACCCCATCTTATAGAACTTACCCAGTAACCAGAACAGTTACATTTGATTCTGGATCTAAAGGAACTGAAAAATGGGGCGGTTCAGAAGCTGTTAGTAGTAGAGGCAGCAATAATAGTGGGCAATTTAGAAATCGAGGAGCAGGTTTTAAAAAGTTATCAGATGAGGAGATGCAAGAAAAAATCAAGAAAGGGTTATGCTTCCGATGTGATGAAAAATTTGGACCTTTGCACGTTTGCAAGAATAAGCAATTCCATATGTTGTTGATGGAAGGAGACTTGGAGGAAGAGGATAGTGAACAACAAACCTCAGGAGCAAGAGAGGACTTAGCTACTCATGAAAATAACAAAAACCCGCAATTATCCATGCTCACTATGGCAGGGTTGACTTCTAGAAATTCTTGGAAAGTCTTGGGAATTGTGAATGGGGAAAAAGTAGTAGTATTGATAGATTGTGGAGCTTCCCACAATTTTGTTTCTAAGAAATTGATGACAAGATGCCATTTATCAGTAGAGGCCACAAACCCATACATAGTTGAGGTAGGAGATGGACACAAAGTAGAATGCCAAGGAATTTGCAAAGGGCTGATTGTGGAACTGCAGAACTTCAAAATTAAACAGGATTTCTTTTTGTTCGAACTGGGTGGAGCAGATTTAGTTTTGGGTCTTGAATGGCTTGCTAGCTTAGGAGAGGTTAAGGCTGATTTTGGAAAATTAATTTTGACTATTGGGTCTGGCCCACGACAACAGGTTCTAGTAGGAGATCCTACCCTATCTAGGACCAAAATATCATTAAAAACTCTGTTAACTGACCTTAAGACAGAAACAGAGGGATACTTGGTGAAGTTTCAAACAAAAGAACTGGCAGCAGAAACTCTCACTGTACCAGACGAAATAGAGAAGTTATTACAACAATATGAAGGGTTGTTTGAAGATCCTACTACTCTACCACCCAATAGGCGCCATGATCATGCAATTCACCTTAAGGAAGGGTATACCATACCAAATATTAGGCCTTATAAGTACCCCCATTGCCAAAAAAATGAAATTGAGAAGCTAGTCAGTGAGATGTTAATGGCAGGAATTATTAGGCCTAGCATCAGCCCCTATGCTAGTCCAGTCATATTGGTGAAAAAAAAAAGATGGAGGCTGGAGATTTTGTGTTGACTACCGCGCTTTGAACAAGATCACAGTGCCTAACAAGTTTCCAATTCCTGTAATAGAGGAGCTGTTAGATGAGTTGGCTGGCTCGTGTATCTTTTCCAAATTGGATCTTAAATCCGGGTATCATCAAATTCGCATGAAGGCTGAAGATGTTGAAAAAACAGCCTTTAGGACTCACGAGGGTCATTATGAATTCCTTGTTATGCCATTTGGGCTAACAAATGCACCCTCTACATTTCAAGCCCTTATGAATGAGGTATTAAAACCCTTCTTACGGAAATGCGTCTTAGTTTTCTTTGATGATATTCTTGTGTATAGCCCTACACTTGAGTTGCATATGTCCCAATTGGAAGCTGTTTTGAGAGTACTACAAGAAAATAGCTTGAAAGTGAACCAAAAAAAAATGTAGTTTTGGTCAGCCTAGTTTGGAATACTTGGGTCATGTGATTTCTGCACAAGGGGTAGCTGCTGACCCTAAGAAAATAGAAGCAATGACTAGATGGCCAGTTCCCAAAGATCTAAAAGGACTCAGAGGTTTCTTAGGACTAACCGGTTATTACCGGAGATTTGTGAGAGGATATGGAAAGATTGCTAAACCTTTAACCCAATTACTTAAGAAAGATAATTTCAAGTGGGGACAAGAGGCACAATCAGCTTTTGAGGAGTTGAAGGCAGCTGTAACAGAATTGCCTATCCTAGCAGTTCCTGATTTCACAAAACCATTCGTGGTCGAATCTGATGCATCTAGTAAAGGATTGGGAGCAGTTTTAATGCAGGAAGGAAAACCTCTCGCTTTTTGGAGTCAAACTCTATCCGAACGGGGACAACACAAATCAGTATATGAACGAGAATTAATGGCGGTGGTGCAAGCTGTTCAGCGATGGAAACATTACTTAATGGGGAGCCATTTCACTATCATTACTGATCAAAGAAGTCTGCAGTTTTTGGCTGATCAAAGATTACTAACTGAGGAGCAATTTAAATGGACCTCCAAATTGATTGGATATGATTTTGAAATACATTACCGGCAGGGCAAGGAAAATTCAGTAGCTGATGCTCTCTCTAGGCGACTTATGTACTCCGCAATTACCATACTCAAAAGTACAGAATGGGAAGGTTTAGAAGCAGCCATCACAGCAGACCCCAAGCTGAATTTGATTGTTCAAGAACTGCTCGTCAACCCTCAAGCACATGCAGGGTATGAATTCAAAGGGAGCAGACTATACTTTCAGGGTAAACTAGTGTTACCAAAACAGTTTCCTAGAATACCCATCATTTTACAAGAGTTACATAGTACTCCTACGAGGGGACACTTGGGTTTCTTCAGAACCTACAAGAGGACTGCCGGTGTAGTGTTTTGGGAGGGTATGCGAAAAGACATACAGAATTTTGTGATTAATTGTGAAGTGTGTCAGAGAAATAAGCATGAGACTTTAGCCCCTGGTGGTCTTCTGCAGTCATTACCTATTCCAACACAAGTGTGGACCGATATCTCCATGGATTTTATTGGAGGGCTGCCTAGAGCTAAGGGTAAAGACACCATCATGGTAGTGGTGGATAGGTTGACCAAGTATGCACACTTTGTGCCGTTGAGTCACCCTTTCACAGCAGTGGAAGTTGCTCGAGTTTTTGTAAAAGAAGTTGTTCGACTACATGGTTTTCCTACTTCAATTGTATCCGACCGTGATCAGGTTTTTCTTAGTAATTTTTGGAAAGAGATGTTCAAACAGGCAGGGACGCAACTAAAATACAGTTCAGCCTATCATCCCCAATCGGATGGGCAAACGGAAGTCGTCAATAGATGTCTAGAAACTTATTTGAGGTGTATGACAGGGACCAAGCCGAAACAGTGGCCTGATTGGTTAAATTGGGCAGAATTCTGGTTTAATACAACTTATAACTCCTCCACTAAGATGACTCCTTTCAAGGCTCTCTATGGCCAGGATCCTCCACTTGTGTTAAAAGGGACCACTATTCCCTCGAGGGTGGAAGCTGTGAATCAGTTGCAGCAACAACGTGATGAGGTGTTACAAGAGTTGAAGGCAAATCTGCTCAAGGCTCAAGCACAACATCGTCATCAGGCTAATAAGCATAGGAGGGACGTGAATTTCCAAGAAGGAGACTGGGTTTATTTGAAACTCCAACCGTATAGATTGAAGTCTATAGCCAAGAGGCCTAATGAAAAATTGAGCCCACGTTTCTATGGTCCGTACCAGATTTTGCAACGAATTGGCCAGGTGGCCTACAAACTGCAGTTGCCACCCGAGAGTCGCATCCACCCAGTATTTCACGTATCACTCCTCAAGGCAGCAACCCCACCTCAGTCCAACCCTCAACCATTACCATCTATGTTAACGGAAGAGCATGAACTAGAAGTTTTTCCAGAATCAGTACAGGATGTCAAGAAGAACCCACAAGGTGATATGGAGGTCCTAATTCATTGGCAGCACCTACCCGATTCAGAAGATAGTTGGGAATTAGCAACTATAGTCCAGTATGCTTTCCCCAGTTTTCACCTTGAGGACAAGGTGCAAGTCCTAGGGGGCAGTATTGATAGAATACCAAAGGTTTATGAAAGAGGGAAGTGGCGCGGGAAACGTTGGACCACAGGGAATCAACAGAATAACTAACTCTGTTAGTTAGTTTTTAGCTATAAATAGGAAATTGTAAAAGAGTTCCATTCATTCTGAATTTGGAGGGAAATTGGGAAGGGAGAGTCCAGGTTCTCTCGAATCAGCCTGGGTACTGTTCGGTAATTTTCTATTCTTCTTCTATATTGTAATCTTTTCTCTAGATCATCTCTGTATTTCACATTGAATGCAGAAGTGATTCCTAGTGTTCTTCAATAAAGAGGTATATTCAGTGAAATTGGTGTAGGATTCTATCAAAGACATCAAAAAATGTTGGCATTTAGGTAAGAAAATAATGAAGATAACTGGCAGTGCTTTGATTAAAATAAATTGCAACCTAAGTGGGTATTAAAGGCAAAGCTCAAATCCTATCTAAGATATTGATTATTTATGAAAACCTGTAACTGAAATTATAGTATTACCACGTAACCATGTTGTCCTTGGAATCCACGCTCAATTTGCAGTGTTCCATTCATGCCAACAACTCGCCACAAGGTCTATAATGTGTTAAATGCCATGAGTAAAGACTTACAAGAATACATGCATGAATAATAAGCATATCTACAGTCTGGCATGTGTTGCACGTGTGTATTTGAAAGATGAATGATCATTTACAACATGCCTTGGGTGTTCTCGAGGAGACAACCATTACAAATACTCCTGAACATCCATTCTCCAAGTGACTAAGGCAAAACATTCCACAATTAATTTTAGATATCCAGTCAAGTGATGTAAAATTAACTCCATGAAATAGAGGCTTACAAGACAGATGATATATTATCTGGCGGAGGTAAGGCCAAATCCACATGAGAAGTCATAGCTGAAACTGAAACCACCTCACACCCAACAAGCTGCCCCCAAAAAAAAAAACAAAACAAAACCACAAAAAAAAACAAAAACAAAAACAGAATTGATAAGACCATCACTACATAGAAATCAAACCTAACAGCTGGACCTTTTCTAGGATTTCTAAGAGAGACGCAAGTCTATGTAAGCGCTGTCCAATAGTTCTTTTCTTTTTTAACTTTTTAAGTAGAAAGGAAATTTCATTAACTTTACCATTTGAGGCTCATGCCGGTGCTAAAATGAAAGCAGTTCTCTTCCACAATTTAAGCACTCAACAATGGAAGTGGGAAAACTATGAGCATTTCAAAATACAGTCTTTAACAAAAAAAATTAAATCCAACAAGCAATTGCTTTTCAATACTCAAGTGTGTTTTGTAGAAAAAGCATTAAATGTTGATAAGAGAGTTTTGGTTAAGACTGGTTCATATTTCATAATTTAAGATTCAGATATTAAAGAGTCTCAGTTGATTAGACCATTAATCAGAGAGTATTGCTATATCCTCCTACCCAATCATCCTAATACTAAATGAAAAAGTATTAAATGAAAAAGTAAATGCATCTAATGTCTTGGGTACATAAAAAACATTAAATATTTTCTTCATTTAGTAATTAGGAAGATTAATAGGAAGATTGGATAGGAGGATAAATCATTTCTCTTAATCAGAGGAGTTTATCTGCACATTAATTGCATTAGAAAAACAAGAAGGACATGAGTTAATAAACAAAATAGTCTGTGATACAATAAAATCTTTAAGATTACCATTCTTAACCCTGCAATGAAATGCACACCCATATCAAGAATGAAACCTCCCTGCCAGAAAGAAAGAAATATAACTTCACATAAGGAACAAAAAAATAGTTTAGTAAGATAAGACAGGGATAAACTGTTATGCTAATAACATGAGAAACTACTACAAATTTCCAGAATTTACAATAGTCTAGCTAGCATAGCCTCAGAAAAGGAAATATGGAAAACTGAAACAATCCTCAACGAAAATAGATTAGAATTTCTCCGTACTCCATGGGTCATGTCATATAAAGAATTTATACTTGAGATAAGAATCTCAACTTTGTTCATTACTATCATACAATTTGTGATTTTAAGATATCATATATTCTTCAGTTATTAGATTAAATAGTAGAATTCTTTTTATCGGCCTGAATAGTAGAGTTCATTGAAGTGATCTAAAGCATTAGTTATATGACAAATGCTATTCTGAATTTAAACAGATACAGAATGTGCAACTTAATTACAAAGCACATACAGTGAAATTGCGCCTCCAAGAGCTTGAAAAGTAGGGGTTTGAACTGTTCATTGATCCTTCAACAATAACTTGGACACTCATCATTTCCCCAATGTCAGCAATTAGTTTCTTGCACTGCCAAATAATTTAAGTGACTGGAAAGCCAGATCATAGATTAAGATTTCAAACATTCCAGAAGTAAATACCTCCACTAAGCCAGGCTCAAATCGATAATTTCAGCCACAGACCAAATTAATTGGCCAGGAGCATCAGCAGAAATAGATTTGTAATTATATAATGCAGTTTCCAACTCACTTATACCTGCAGTATCAGATTGATATATAATTAAAGTAGGAGTTTAAAATTTCAGGAAAGCATATTATAATGATGTTTATACAAGACATGATAATAATATGATCAACAAATTTTATAAGACCAACATGATAAGTAAATGGTAATTTCCATCTATCAGTGAGGGATAGAACATGCGTGGATCACCTAATATGGATGTTATCAATGTTATAGAGGGAATAGTGTTTTTCAAAGTCATTATCCAGAGTATCATTAGGTCCAATAGACTTTTATTAGACATGTGAAATGGGATTGGTCTACGACACCCCTGGTGAAATTTTGTACTCCAGCTTGTATGCAACTTGGTATTTGACTTGTGATTGTTACAAATACGCATGACAATCACACCAAGTAAGCATAGCTATATCACTCTCATGCTTTCTTGTTCTTTTCTATTTTTTCTTTATTACCTTACCCTTTTCTATGAAACCCCAACCCAACTGCTGCTAGACTTGAATGCACTAGATGAGACAACTCCTTGCATTCTGAGTCAATACTAGCTCATCTGTAAATGAGTAGCATCTTGACCTTCATTTTGAATTGAATCAAGCAAATTTCCATAGGTAAGTGGCACAGTTAGTGGTAGAAAGTGTGGAGCTCATCAGGAGTGCCTAATGCAATACAGTTTCAGTTTGATTTCAGTATTATTTCACTAAAGAATTTTACTTTCAACATATCTTTCCTCCAAATTCTTCTTTATTACCTTAATATAATATTAGAAGACAACCACCTAGCGGGAAAAGGATTTTGTTGTTGTTGTATGATATTAGAAGATGAGGAAGAGAAGCATCATAAATTCATAAAGTCAGTAATATAAATATGTGATCACATGCAGATGAAGAAACTAAGGTCTACAGTTTTCCTAGAATCATGTAAGACAATGCTCTTATGTCTTATGACAGTCTATAATTTTATCATAAACAGCAAAATTGATTTACATACATACTATGAAGAGAAGGAAAAAAATAATAATAATAATAACAATAATAATAAAAAGAGGATCTAGCAAGGGCCATCTAAAGTGTACATCTAAATAGAAATATATAAACGCTATAACAAAATACTACTTACAAGCTGCTGCCGGTTTCTCTTCATATCCACCAAATTAGGCACCCAACACATACAATATATCCAAACAAACAGGAAATTTGAGTAAATTACACAAAAAATTAATAATAAAATAAATGATTATCAAATATCAGTTTATTAGCATAATGTGAAGTGGCCGGGCAAGTGCCTCACTGGCTCAATTAAACTTCCTCTCATAAAAAAATACAATACCCGGCAAACCAACCATAAACACACGCATTACTTTTAAAGCAATCACTACCTTGAAGGACATGTTTACCAGCCTTCAGCATCCTAAGTGAAATGTCAACCTGCAACAATTGATTGTTTGTAAAAAAATGAATCTCAACTTAGGAACAGCTTGATGAAAACTGTACCAGTAACATTTCAAAAGACACCCATAATCTGTAGAGAAATTATTGCATGCTCCTGGAACACAATAAATGCATGCTACAAGATAGATCCCTACCATTAATTTTGAATTATTGACTTTAAATTTTATGTAAGCTTTTATAAAATCAATGGTGAAGATGCTTCTTGTAGCATGCATTTATTGTGCTCCAGAAGTATGTTAGAATTTCTCAAATATATATGAATGCGTATTGCTTAGCCGTTTAAGAATCCAACTATAGGATAGCTACATATAAATGACAAGTCATGATGTTAAACATTCCAGCTGTGAATGTTGATGAATTGAGGAAAGAATGAGAGAGAAGAAAAGTTAAGATAAAGAGACCTGATTTTGTCCAGCCAAAACCACAGCAACTGCAGTTACTGATCCATCTTGGATGATGTCATCAAGACCCTCATCTCCCCACTTACATTCTACTCCAGGAAAATGTTTATGAGCTATTTCTACAGCAGCTCTTGCCGATTCCTGTGCAGAAAAAAAATAAAATAAAATGAATTGCAATAACCAATAATGATTAAGAAAAGTTCCATCCCAAGATCGGTATTTGTATTGTTGATCATGAAAGCATTGGAAGCAGAAGAAAAGACAGAGAACCTGAGTACGGCTCCAAATGGCTTTGACAAGGACGAGATCAGAGATTTCGGAGAGTCTTGGAAGGTACTGACCCTTCACAAACGTACCAGCTCCCAGAATGGCAATCTGCACAGCCTTCGTCGCCATACAACTATTGTTACTTTTCTTACTATCTATTAGGTGGGTTTCTGCAATTTCAAATCTGCTCTGGCCGTGTTTCTGTTTATCAATATCTCCTTTGCTTTAATTGTCAAATTAACTGGTTGATGGGATCTGAATCTGACTGATGCACAAAACATGTTTATATATTATATCTATTTTATATCGGAGGCACGTTTATACGGGAAATAAATATGCCGAGAAGAGTATTTATTAACAGAAGTAAGTGGAATAAATTTTAATTATTATATTTTATATAAATAGTTAAAATTAATATATATATATATATATTTTTTAAATAATTATATGATGTTTGAATAATTTTTAATTTTAATTATTTATATATAATTATATAATTAAAATTTATTTCTCTTATTTTTTTTTGAATAAAATCTAATCTTATTATATATCTCTCTATATCTATTCTATATACATATAATTAAAGCTTGTTCTTACAATTATATTTTCATACCTTATCCCTTATGTGGCTTCTTAAGAAAGAAAGCCCACACTTATTTGAAAAATTATTACATGCTCAAGAAATATAATAGATATTTTTTTATAGTACCCATTAATTTAGAAGGATTTAGGAATCTTTTTAGTTAGATTATTTAAAATAAGACATGTGTTAAATTAATATTCACTTCATTAATAAACTTTTAAAAAAAATTACAAACTTATCTCATAAATATTTTAATAACTTTGTTATCAAATGAGCTTATTATTATTTTTTATAAAAAAATGTTATAGAGGTGTAAGATAATAAATTAAGATTTTCTTACTTTTCACCATTAAAAATAATTCTACCGATAATGAACTTATTGTTAAATTTTTGTGAAGGAATAATTTTATTAGATTCTAATTCAACTCTTAAAAGCATCTTTTAGCCAAGAAGGAAATATTTTCAACTCTTTAAATCACATCAAGCTGACTATATACCAAACGGTAACACGAGAAATGGAAAGGTTACTAAGCTATCGAATCAAATTCCGTGATAAAAAAAGTCAGAAACCAAGATACGCTCTTAGGCACAAAAGCAAATGCCGAAACCAGACAGAGAACCTCTTGATGTATAAAAAAGGAAACCTTTAATCTGAGTTTACACGATATTCCAAAATATACAGTTACAAAGAACATGAGAGATGAATTCGTTGTGATGAGTTACAAATACATCATGTGAATATGGCAAGGAGTTATGAGCGAATTGGTTAAGATTCATCTTTATTATTAAAATTGAATTAAAGTGTTTTAATTTGATAATTAAAATCTGATAATTTTAATAATTTTATTAAATATATTTATTAAAAGATCTTTAAGTTAAATTTATAAAAGAAAAATATAAAAAAATTATTAAAAGAAAAAAATTATTATTATATAAAATAAATTGATATTAGTTTATTAAATTCATAATTATTATTATTATTATTAAGTGGTTTAACTAAGAAAGGAACTTAAACCCTTCAAACTAAGAAGGTCCAACCAAGAAGGATACCCATTGACTTCTAACATAGTACTCTACAACGAGTCACAATTAACAATTTCTCATATTCAAGGCAAATATTAAGCCAATGAGTCCCTCCTCCAAAAATATTTGGCCAAAGTGAATAAATTTTTAGAGAGTTTTGCAAGCTCTAAAGTTAAACACATTCTCAGAGAACGAAACTCACGTGCCAACATCCTTTCAAAGTTTGTCAGCACAAAAAACCCTAACAACAATAGATTCGTGATTCAGGAGACTTTGTTAGCACCAAGCATTACGGATTCTGAAGTCCTTGATAACTCCACAATGTGTAGTTATTTGTACCTCATATTTGTATTTCATTGATTGCTTAAGTCCTTGTAATTATGTATATATAGAATGTTTTATACTTATATTTGTCAAATCCAATATTGATACCTTCCATTATAATATTGAGCAAATTGTATGTATTATTTGATTGATTGAGTGGATTTGCAGCTGTTATTGATTTGGTGATTTCTCTATTACAAAAAGGGCTCCAAACAAGATGATATATGGAGCATTTGAGCAAAAATAGAAAGAGAAAGCCAAATTGAAGACCAACACTTCAAGACTTTGTTACACCAAGCATTACTTGACGATAACTCCACAACGCCAGTAGTATTTGTCACTTATTTGTATTTCATTGATCTAAGTCGCGGACGGGCGTATAAATGCCGCGGTGTGGTAAATCCCCTGCATCCAGACAGAGAGCTACGAAATTTGTATTCCACGGCGTGGCACATTAATGTCGTGGCGTGGTGACCTAAATTGAAATGCGTCATAGCTCAGGCATGTAATGTCGCGGCTTGCTAACCTAAATTGAACACGCGCCACGGCGTAGACATGTTAATGTCGCGGCGTGACTTTGTTTTCTGGACCTATAAATACGTTTTTAACATATTTTTCAGAGAGTTAGAGAGAGAACCTTTTAGGTTTTAGAGATGCTGCGACTTGTTCTTCATTTCTAGAAAGATTGGAGGCCAATGGAGCCAAGGTTGGAGGTCATCTTCTTCATGAAAGGAGATTCAAGCTTCAAAGATGATATCCATGAACTTTCTTCCTTCTCCCTATGCTTTTCCCTCTCTTCCTTATCTTTTGAACACTGTTTTTGTGTTAGAATTTCGTGTTCAATGATTAGTTGAGTTGTATTTAGGATTACTTTGAATCTTTGTATAAATATTGATGTTTATGCATTACTTTGAGTATATATTGATGTTTGGTTCTGTTTAATCATATGAATCTTAATGCTCTTGATTGTTTGATTAGCTTTTAAGTGATTTGATGAAATATGATGAACCTAGACATAAGAATTTGGATTTAAGATCATACGTATGGTTGATGCATGTTCAATTGGCTTGAATAAGTTGATTTGTTAATAGGATAGAAATATATCTCTTAGTTATGCATAGCGTGTGTTTGAGAATAGATCTTAATGAGTGGAGTTTGCACTAGTTCTCATGGAAACATAGTGGATTAAGAAAATGAAACTATGGTTGATTGCGCTAGACATAGACTTTTAACTAAAGTAGATTAGCAAGTTAACTTAACTATTCATTAATGTTGCTTATAAGGATTATATATCTTTAGTTGAAGTGGGAGGTAAAAAAAGATTCCCTAAATCTCTAAACTATTATCTTTATTTTCATTTATCTCTTTTATGTCTTTATATATGTTCTTGAATAGAAATAGCTAAGCTATTGGTTGATATTTAGCATTGGAAGCCAACAACCTCGTGGGAACGATATCCTACTATTTCACTTTATTACTTGTTCGATCCATGCACTTGCGGCCTATCAAAGGGACAAACTAGGATAAAGAATCAAGTTTGTTACAAACAGTCCTCCTACTTGAAGAACAAGAAACTTGGATCACATTAATTGCTGCCTATCTCTGAGATAGATCCCTATCCGAAGACCAGAATAAGGCTTAGAAGTTAGTACGGTTTGCGGCATGGTACACACTTTATGACAATCAGCTATACCATCGTGACTTTTCATCCCTCTCCTTAAGTGTCTTGGATCGAAAGAGGCTGAATATGTTTTGGCCAAGATCCATGAAGAGAGCTGCGAACACCACTTTGGAGGAAAAGAACTAACCCAGAAGGCATTGCGAGCTAGATATTATTGGCCTAGTATGGAGGCCGATTCAATGGAATATGACCAGAAATGCACAAATGTTAGCGGTTCTTGGATGTCTACTCCACCCTTCCAGAAGAACTATCAACGATGTCCGTACCCTGGTCTTTTCTATCAATAGAGGATGGATATCCTAGGTCCTTTTCCCCAGGCACCTGAACAAGTGAAATATTTAGTGGTGGTTGTGGACTACTTCACTAAGTGGATTGAAGCAGAGCCATTATCCGTTATCACCTCAACTCATATATAGAAATTCACTAACAGGAACATCAACAACAAGTTTAGGATCCAACAATCCATAGTCACCTATAACGGCACCCAATTCACTGACCAAAAGTTCCAAGATTTGCTCTCCAAGCTCCAAATAAAACAACATTTCAATTTGGTGGAGCATCAAGTTGAAGCAGCTAACTGGATTATTCTACATGGCCTCAAGAAAAGGTTGGACGAAGGAAAAAGGAAGTGGGCATAGTAACTTGATCATGTCCTTTGGGCATACCGGACCATGCCCCATTTTATAACCAAGGAAACCTCCTTCAAGCTAACCTATAGTTGTGACGCAATGATTCTAGTTGGAATTGGAGTACCCAGTTAGCGAAGACAACATTTTTCCAAAGACCCTAACCTGGATCTCATTCGTTAGAATATGTACCTACTAGAAGAACAATGCCAAAACACGCACATTCGTTGTTAAGTAGAGAACGATAGCTCAGTATAATATCAAAGTGATTCCATGAAGGTTTATGTCTGGTGATCTTGTTCTTTGCAGAGCAGATATCAGTGGCAAGAATGCATCCCAAGGGAAGTTGGCACCAAATTGAGGAGACCCATACCAAATCATGTCCAAGACAAACATCGATGCCTACACCTAGGAAACCCTTACTGGCAAGAGTATTAAAAACTACTGGAATGCGGAGAAATTAAACAAATATTACAGCTAGTCATTCTATGATTTTTCCAAGTTTTACGATCTCAATAATGATGTATAAATGCTGAATTCTGACATCAATAAAATGACTCTAGATTATTCAGACTATTATTTATTCCATTTACTTATAATTAATACAACCCATAAGGTCAAAGTACATTGGCGAGGTCCGAGGAATACACATTCTCATAAGGATCAACTATTCTGATTTCACTTAAGATCAAAATTTTTTGGGCAAAGTTAGAGAATAAAAAAAGTAGGAGGTTTTCTCTCACTTTCCTGTTTATAGACCCATGAAGTCCCAACTGCCACCATCATGTCAGGGACACACTAGTCCCTTTTAAAAAGTTTAAAATGATGCAGTACGAAACCCTAACGGTGGCTTCCATTCGCAATCTACCACGTGTCCCCCAAAAGCTACACACAACAGGTAAAACAACTTCGGTTGTAGACGAAGTGTTGCAGACAAGCCAAGTGTCAACGACCCCTTAGATACTATCACAGACCACGGTCTAATGTGATCCCAGACAAATGACACTAGGATACCTCCCATAATCCCTTCTATTCAAGATAGGATCAATCTAAATCCCAGTCGAAGGAATAATATCCATTTGAGACATTCCCGGATCCCAATACGCCCAAAGTGCCACTTCTTCCAAGCTTTCACAAACAACAAAACTGACATAAGGGGCAAACATCTCAGAAGGTTCACGAACATTGGATCTGCAAAAGGAGTATAAAATCGACATTCTCATTGGTCTATAGCCAAGATAACTTGACACTCCACTTGCAATGAAGTGCCAATTTGGGGGCAACTATTCTAACCTAAGATCTGGACCCATCTACTTGAGGGCATCCCAATCAACATAAGCTACCCGACATTGCTTGCACCATGGAATACGACCTGAGCTGCCACATCACATATAGTCATCACACAATTAAGGGATAATCACTTCCAACAAATCCCACATAAATAAGAGCTAATATGTATCCCTTAATTAGCTATAACTACCCATTAATAAGAATTCAAATTAGAATTTCCTTCGTTTCCTGCTTACCCCCTTAAGAAATACTCCCCTATAAATATCAGGCCTGATCATTCAAGTATCTCTTGGAATTCTAATATTATCTCCTAGTACATCACCTGACTTGAATATCGAAGTGTCTTTTATAGGTACAACTTCCTTCACTCCAGCACTTTGGCACTCGCACAAAGGAAAAAAACACCGCAACCTACTCACTAAAAGATCTTATAGGTAAATCTCACGGTAACGTCTCTTGCCTAAACTTTTTCTTAAAAAAAGAAAAAGAAAAAGAAAAAGAAAAAATGCACTTTGCTTTTGATCTTTCGATATATCTATTAAAACGACTGTGTTATGCTATAATTTTTTAGCAGATGAGTTACACTAAATTTTCTATGATGAAGAGGAAAATATTAATTATTTAAAAATGGTGGCAACCATAACTCACAATGAAACAGTGCTATTATATTTTACTATTTAGGATATCAACGTCAGATTAAGAAAATAAATTCAATATTTCAAGCTGCACGTGGCGGCGTCGCCCCACTGGTGAAAGTTAACTCTACTTCGATGAATTTGAATGGCTAGGCAATTTTCTAGTTATTATTGATATTTTCTCCTATTCTTGAATAAAGGCCTGTCAAATCCTCTCTCTTTTTTTATGCATAGATAACTTATTTTAAAATTCATGTATTGTGATTTTCTGTGGTACTCTGAGCTTATATGTTAATTGTTCATCTATAATAATAAACGAATTAATGTATAACTCAAACGATTTAAACCATTTAAGTGAGCGCATGTTATTGTTTAGATTAGTTTATTTAATTTTTAATAAAAACATAATTATTAATATATTTAAGAGAGTGAAGCAAAAATGAAAAAAAAATTCCAAGAAAATTTGATTGAGAAGTTTTTTTAAAGTACAAATTATGTTATTTATTTAGTTAAAAAAATTATACAAACCTAAATTGAGAAACACCTTAGCCTTCATACTGATATAGAGCCAGAACACCCAGATCGGCCCAAAATAATTGGATCAGATACCATAAGGCTCACCTATTACCACCTCGTTTCACCCACCTGAAGAATTCAGACAATCACTGATCGATCGTTGGTGCCGACTGGTTCTTTACGTCACATTAATAGCCTTTAAAGTATGTATCCGTCGGGCCGCTATGCACCCAAACCGTCTGACCTCCATGACCTATAAAGAGAGTGTAGAACAATCTTAAAGGTGTGTTCATCTAGCCTACTTTCATATATTCTTATCTAACTTGAGTGTTGAATTGGCTTTGCAAGTACACCTCCCCTCACTCACCAACCGGATTCAAGTTCAACCAGCGATCAATCGTTTATTCATAGAACATCCAGAAATTTGAAGAGAACACCGAACTGAGTCATTTTCCCAAAATTATGTCTTTACAATCCTGAATGGAACAATAGAACACATCAGGCATGAGAATATTCAACCCACCACCGGGGCAAGGGCTATAAAAATATGCTCCAATCATGGCCTTAATTTCTGTTGCGGGTCCTCTCATTTGCAAGCTTGATGCAAAATCATATTATGCAGGAATAGTGATTGTCCCAAACTCTATCGACACAATAAACACAGCTTTAGTTTTCTGCCATTATTAGTTGTCTTACATATTAATGGCAAAGAAACAAAGTTGCTTTCTCAGTGAGCTTAGAGTTGTGTCATCGTCTGTGCTTACTTCCAAATTCCGGCAGTGTAGAGGCACGCGTGAACATAATTTCAGAATCCACTGCAATATCTTATCAATCTTATTGGCATTTCTTACAAATGAAAATAATAGATACAATAATTGTTCCTATGTACTATGATACAAGTTTAAAAGATTTTGGAAAATCAATTTCACTTTCATTTCATTTCTTTTCATTTTCAAATCAATTTTCTAAATCTACTGAAAGACTCTGAAAACAAAAAATGGAGCATGTAAGTCAATCATCTTATTTTCAGCTTCCAATGATTGTATATATATTGTTTCTCTTGGTTCCTCGCTTACTCCACTCTGTGTGGCATACTCCAATGCCATTTCATAGTCCACCTGCATGCGCATTATATACCAAACTTCAGCAATAAATTTAAAATTCAAGCACCCCAAACCCCGTCCCTTTTTCTTCTGTTCATAGTAACAACAGGAGACAATCCTAGAGGGCATTGCCTAAAGCTCCATTTGGTGTTTTGGCTAAAGCTATGGCAACTACCCACAGCTGCTCTGAAAGATGAACTCAAAGAAAAGCTATAAGCAGTTAAGCACAGAATCCAGATTGTATTTTTTTTTAAAAAAAATCTGAACAAGAGATAATGTTTATGTTGGTCATGAAAAATTCTTTCTATAGAAAGTTATATGAGGCTAATTTTGTAGCTCTTCAAGCTACCTCTTATTTTAGTTACAACAATAACTATATTTAGATTTTAACTTAAGGTGGACATGCTCACATGACAAACAAGCAAGTGTTGTTCCTGTGAATCAATTTAACTGCCACTTGGACAGTTCCCATCTATTCAGGTTGAGGTATCCTTTAGCTTGTAAATTGTAAGAAAACTATGATTTTTTCACAAAAAAATAACAGCTAGAGAGCATACCTGTTCAACATGTTTAGCAAGCTTTTCACTCAATGTTTCTTTAGTAATCAAATTCTCAGAGACTTTTCTCAGTAGTTCTACATCATCATCCCCATAACGATTCTTCTTCGATGCATGCAACTGCGTCATTTCTTTCAAAACATTGTATACTGCACCAGCAGCATCAGGAATATACCTGTCAATTGGTAGGAATCATATTTTATTTCATACAGAAAAAGCAAGCACAGCATCATTCAGTTGATTCCTGGAATTATGAGGGACAAATAAGACTTAGGCATACCTGCTTAGATTTCGTTTCCTTTCCTGCTGCTCACGGGCCTGCATCTTTTTCACAATCTTGGATTTTAATTGGACGCAACACTGCTGAATAGCATACTGGAGAAAAAAAATACTGTTAGCTTACTTACCATTACTATAATTGAAAATTCATAAATTAAAAACTTTGAACCTTGACAGCAGAAGCAATCTCAGTTATGTCATCTCCAATGTATTCTTTTCCAGTCCCTTTGAATGGAATTTTTGTGCTCACAATGCTTACAAAGACACCAATCTTATCTTGTATCTGGTTGATTTTGTAACTACTCCAGCTGAAAGGTATTTAGTAAGATTTCATATATTATTATTGCGATTACGAGAGGAAACCACTTGCTTCTGTGCATACTTACTTGATTCTCTTAAGTGCAGTCCTGGTGACAACATCAGCACCTTGCTCAAAAAGTAGTGGAATTCTATTTGCAAATCGAAATATATTCAGACCCTGGAAACAAGTGTTATATGCTTTGTCACTAACGAACCATTACCATTGTTTGAGAACAGAATGAAACATCACTTTATAACTAGCTCTTAATATTGACCAGTTGATCAAATGCTTGATCAGGAATAATCTTACATCACTTAATTTACGACCATGGTGAGGGCAGTCAAACTTTAACAATACAATATAGTGAGAGGAGGTGGGAGCAGGGGGCAGGGGATAATATCATAATCCATCAGAAAGCATCTTGAGTAGTTAAATTAGGTTTTTTTATATAGAAAAATTTTAGAATGGAAGAGAAATTTAGAACAGGAGGATCAGGAATCCTGCTAACAGCACAAAAGACAAGGAAAAAGAGCATAAAAACGTCAGCTCAAGAGAGCTCTCCAATTCAAATCTTTTTGCATATCTAACAAAAGATTTTTTTCTTTTCTCCTGTATATTCTTCTCTTTGCTTATTTATACATGCGTAGTAGTTGACTCTATCTCCAACTATAACTTTCAGATAAAATGATATATTTAAACAAACATGGATTTCAAACTATTATGTAACATATAAATATTGATGGAAGCAAAACTTAACTTGCTTGACATCTTTTCCACCTACACTGACTCCAGCTTCCACGATGAACGGGTGGCCTTCAAAAACTTGAGCACTGTGCAGTAATGACAGAGGAAACAAACTTTCAGGCATTATGAATTATCTATTACCAGAAAAGCCGAGCACATAACCAACATTAAGAAATCTCTCATAGGCCTCTAGCATAGTCACATCCATTTACCCTTTAGAACTCCCAACAAATGGAGTCCGATAGAAAGTAAGCTAAATACACATGATCCACAACCACAAGGATAAAAAAATGATTAACTAAAAGATATAGAAGTTCCAAGAAGTAACAATTTGAGGTAAGAGAAAGATCTAGCAAAACTTTGATATTGAACAACAACCTGCCTGAATAAGTTGCAACCATGTCTGGGTGCAGCTCTTTTATAATTCCTAGCCGGAGATTGTATTCACCTGCAGGGCTAAGACACTGAAAATAGGTAGTAAGGACATACCAAACGACAAAAGTAAGGAATATAAAATAAAAAAATAATGGAGAAAAGCATAATGAAATATATAGAAAAGGGGCTTATAGTAAAGACTCCATAACTTACATTACCACTAGGATCATCAAACTTGGCTTGACGAAGCAACTGATGAATGCGTACTATTTGCTGTGAGGTTAGAGACTTCACAGTCATTTTTGAGCTGAAGTCTGGACCCATTTCTCCTGGGGATAAAAAAGAAAAGAAAAGAGTAAAGACTGCAGTAGATAACAGATTGAGCATCTATAATATGCACATTGAATTGTAAAATGAATTGTTACTAATTACTATAATGTTAGTGGCAACCCAAAGTATCTCTTTATGAGCCTCAGTGACAAAAATATCTACATATAACACAGCTGTATAAGCAGGCAACTTAACTCATCACTCATTTAAAAGAAGAAAAGGGAATATAAATTAAGAAACAGGGCTTTTAATCATTCCCAGATTTCAATATCAACAAAGAGAGTGAGACATATCTTCTCTCTTCACTTAATCATATCACAGTAAAATTGCTTTTACATCAGGGAAATATGACTATTGTCATGTGGAGAACCTTAGTTTACTGATATTATCTTTCCTCTTGCCTAATCGAATACCAGTTTTATTAATTCTATTTGATGCATGAATGCATCCAAACAGTCAACTGGAGCGCATAAATACCATAAGAAGTGATCCTTTTTATGACCTGCATAAATATGCGCTCAATAAGAAGCACAAAGAAGCCCTAGCAAATTATTATTAAAATTACTATTTTCCTTACCTATCAATCTTTCAGCATAGGATTTACTGATATTTACAAATTCATGCTGAAGAAACTGCAAAAGGTTCTGCTTCGAAGTTTCAGCAATAAGTCGTTTAATTAGCAGCAAATCAACAGAGGATGGATGATGCTTAGTCTCCATGGGAATGGGTGGCGTTACATCTGTTCTGCGAGCAAATCTTACAGTGACATTCTTGCTGCCAAAGAGAACAGCTAGTATAAGATGATTATGCATTGTTGTTCTTAGGGCGAGGATGTGAATAGATATATATACATACTCAGGTGCATCTGACACAAATTTAAATAGAAACTGTGCATAAGGGGTGATAACAGCCATTTGTCGCATGTAATGTAATATTTTCGACTGCAAATGCAAACAAAGGAGCTTATATTAATGAAACATGACCACCATTAGTCTTTAGATACAATCAATAAGCTTGACAACAGTGTATTTTGGAAAACGAAACTGCTCAATTATATCTGGAATTTGCAGTGAAATTATTAAAATTGCACTAAATAAGTATTACATACACGGTAAGTTGTCCAGTTCCCCTCAATGACAACTTGAATTTCAGCTCCATGCCAAAGTTCCTTGTTCTCACGTTTTTCATGTAAATGTACATGAGGAATATTCCTGAAAATTGAAGCATTTGTTTATTTGGAGAAAGAGTTGAAATATCAATTCATTTATAATACTGAAAATCATACTTATGAATGTCAATATCCAGCCGGCAAAATGAAATATAATTTTGGTTTCTCATTGATGAAGAGATCTCAATAGGAAGCCCAGTACTCATTTTAGACCATATTAGTGCCTGCATATGTGAACAATACAGATCAATCAGGCCAACTGAAACCAGTATGTAATTCAACTTCAAGTGAAAAGTTGGAAACTGTTACAAGTTAATTATCAAAATTAATAAAACAAAATCAAAGAGGGCAAGAAATATTTAAACTAGTGCATGTTGCCAATACCATCTTTGCACCAAGACCAAACTTTCCCCGCGTCTGCTTTAAGCCATATTTTGTCCCAGAGAGAACTGCATGAATAGATAAGCTTACAGCAAGTGAGGTTTCTAGTTCCTACCAATAAAAAAGAACTACAGAAATGTCTAAAACAAATGTTGATTCATGGATAATTAAGGTAGCAAGTAACTAACTGACCTCGGCCAAACATATTTGGGATGTCATTATGTGGCATTCCTTTTCCATTATCCTGCAATTATTAACAAGCATGAGACTGTCTACAATTCACTTACAGGAATGAGATTGATAACCACAGAAGATGAGAAAATACTTTCAAATTGGATTTCAAAATCATATCAAACAGTATTTCTGACCAGATTAAAACTAACACATAAAAAAACAATGCACATCAATACAGTACCACAAAAGAAGGCCTGAGGTAGAAACCACGCGCACCTTACATGTAACTCTGTAAAATGAAGCCTCACCTCGACCCTTGATACCCTTTGTCGCTGGAGTCTCTTTCACTTTCTTTCTAAGGGTAGCATTCTTTACTTGTATTTCTTGAGCACGAGCCTCTTTTGCTAATCGTTTCTACATGGGAAGATATAATGTGAGAGTGAGACAGAATCCTATTCAGAGGCTCTTCCATGTTTTAGTCTACTCAAATGCAACAGATTGCTCTTATGAATCAACATCATAATTTCAAATTTGTTCCCATAACAAATTAACAATTTATACCACCCAACCATAGAGTTTGATCCAGACTAGTATATCTTAGTATGACAACAAATGCAACAAAATGAAATTAAACACACCTCACGAGCCTTTTCAGTTTCATAATCATCATACAATTCAGCATCAACACGTTCACGGTCAACAAGACCAATCATAGAATTGAATTTGCTTTTCTTTATCTCCTCACTGCAACAACCAAGTGAGCATGAAAGAAATCATTTATTTGACCACATGTGCTCATTTACTTGTTCATCACACTTGTACTTTTAGCACTCTTACATAGTTATTTCGACTACCGGAAGTTCGGATATGGATTCCGCCGAGTCAAGCGAATTCTCCACAAGTTCTCTAACAGTGGTATAAAGAGATTTTCCAGGCTGAAGTGAAATCCACAGAATTTCAGAGACAAAATATAAAAATGTAATAAAAAATGCAGATATACCAAATCAAACACATCATTATTGTAGAATTATGCTTACATTATCAAATCCTGCGATGTTCTTGTTCTCTGCGAAGAACTCAGCTGGAGATTCTACAAATTATAAAAAAAAATCAGTTGAAAGATAAAGGTTATGAAACGTTGAGATTGAAACATCGAGAGTGTGAGAGAGAGAGAGAGACTCTGCTTGAGAACAGTTTCTTTTGATTTTCGAGGGGTCTTGGACTTGGCTTTCTTTGCTTCAGTTGGGCTTTCACTGCTACCTCCTCCCTCCATGGAAATCTTTAATAACTTTGGATTTCGACTGCGAACGAACCGTTTAATTCAGATTTAGAAGCTGAATCTGAGAGCGATTCAACTACGATTCAGCTTGCTCCTGCACCCAACACCAGGGTGCTACTGCTACTGCTACTGCTAGCTAGGGCAAGAAAAACTGAATGGCGTGTGATCTAGTGTTGTCATCCGCATTGCAGATCATGCTGTTGCCAGTTGCCAAACGACGATAAGCCACGGATTCATGAGATCAACGGTTAATCTTTTTTGTTTAATAATTAATACTGCTGGAGTCGTGATATTGAACGGGTAAGATCCACGATAATTCGTACTTGTGTGCGATGCTATTATCTGACTTACCGGAGCATTTCGCAATTTGCAATTTGCAATTTGCAATGCGGTATATAAATTTCATCGCTATTTCCCGCCAATACAGTGCATCCTCCTCAGTCTCCGTGCGTTCGGGTTACATTTTCGAAATTTAATGTTGTAAGAATAATTGATATTGAATTTTTAAAGAACTAGTAAGTGATGTACGAGTTAATTTTCATACACTTCAACTCATTTATTTTTTTGATTTGATTAAAAACAAGTTATTCGTATTGAAATTAATGCCATAATTAGAATTATTTATTCACACATCATATTTTTGTATTTCGTTAAGTTAATTTCTTAAAGTTATTATTAAAATTCATTTTATAAATTATAATATAAATCATATATTTTTAGCAAAGATAATAAAATTGAAAAATTATAATTTATAAGTGAGGATTTCACAAAATAAGATTTTAAAATATATAACTGATTTAATTTTCATGAGAGCTAAGAGTTTATCTAAATAATACACTCCTATTTATTAAAAAGTGACTTAATCTTTTATTTTATTCTCCCTTAAAAGATTAACATATGTCATTCTTAACATCTCTTATTTTAAATTTTACATCAATGACAAACTTCAGTTGAGATTTGAGAGACATGGTGGAAGATTATCATAGCAATGGATATAAATTTTGGGAGAACCAACAAGAGGACCAATGTGAAAATTTTGATGATTTGAAGATGGGGACCAAATTAATTTTTCCAAACTTTTATTAAAGAAATTACATTAAAAACTATTTTTAAAAAAAATTAAAAGAAACCAAAGTCCACATTTTTAAGGTAGTATGCCTTTAACCACACCTCAAAAGTTAACTAATGAGTTGAGATAGCTTATGGCTATATAAATCTTACATTATAATTCCACAATTTCAATGTGAGACTCAAGTTACCATGGGTGCCGCATTACAATGTCTACTTTGTCCGGACTAGTTAAAGATGAAGTATGATGAAATGTTATTACAAGTTATGGAAATTGAGTCCAACATCAAATTTTTGAGATTTATTTAGCTTTTGACTCTTTATTACCTGAATGAAGAATGGTTTTATAATTTTTTTTGGGCACATCATAAAGGGAAAAAAAGTTAAGTCTGAGTCTCCAATACACAAGACTCCTATCAAATCAGCTAAAACCAAGTTGTCCATTCCAAAATGTGAGTGATACCAAATCTTCAAAGCCTCGTGAACGTACGGTCCTTGCTGAATTGGCCGTGTGCGCACATATATTTCCACACGAGTAATCCTTGTTAGAAATTTTTCTATAATTTTAGACTTTAATTGATTTATTTATTTATAAAAACTAGTTGAATGGTAACACGATATTTTTTAGAATCCATTTTATTATATTGTAATCAAATAATTTATTAAAAATCACATGTTGAACTTCGAGGTTAAATATTATATGCGCTTAAAAAGGTATTAGGCTTGGTTGCTTGATTCTATAATGATTAGAACAAGACAACATATCGATGAAAGATCAGATGCTTTGTCCACTTCCTCTATATATATATATGTGTGTCTTTTCAAGTCACATGCATCATCTTTTAATCAACAAACTATTATTGCCTCATCCAAAAAAAAGAAGAGAATGAGAGAAAAAACATAATTCCTGTAGTGCACAAGTGTGTACAATCTCTTGATGATTCTTAGTCGTAAATTTGATAAAGAACAATATGTCTTCAAGATGTATGCTTTTGATTATTAATATAGTATTCTAAACTCATAAATCTATGATTTAGCGAGATACTTTATATTATTTCAAATTTCAGTATGCAATATCAGAGTCATAGATACATGATTTAGAATCTATTTCAATATGTGAATTTTGATAAACATGAATGTGTTTGGTTTATGAAGCATGCATATCTATTACTATGATTGAAGTTGTTGATTCACGTGAGAAGTTTCTGTTAATGCATATTCTTTGTTTTTCATTGCAACTCTGAATTATTTGAGAGGGAATTTCTACATGAATGTGAACTCGAAGTATGTACATACATAATTGTATGAGAACCAATGATTTTAGGGTTGACAACTTATATTTTATGTGTATGATTATGTGAATATAGGATGAGAATAATTTAAGATTGTTTTTTATAAGATTTTCAGTGACTTTTAGATGTAGTGAACTATTTTAAGTCATTGGAAAATGATTGAAATACTTAAAACCCACATCTAACTCCCATGCATGAAAACAAAACAACAAAATCACTTGATGACTTTAAATCATTGTTTGTTTGTTTTTCATTTATGATGATATTCTAAATCTATCCAAGAACACGTGTAGGCATGAATATAGGTCTTAGAGACGATTAAAACATGTTTAAAATTGAAAAGGTATATGACTTTTAAGCACCGAGTTGAATAGACCTATTTTACTATGTTTTGAATCCTAACCGATTTATTTTGGAATGATTTTCTTCATGAAAATCACCCAAAATGATTCTAAATCATGCATGAGGAAAGACCCAATCGAATGAGGATAAAAAATGTGTAAAAAAGAGGTCAAAAATAGTGTTTGATCACTAACTGAGTCATGAAAACCAGTTTATAAGCAAAACGGGTTGTTCTAACCTAGTTAGAGGATGAAGATGAACTGTGCAGTGAGACAACACCCATTCATATGTGCACATGGAGCACATGCTCCTTCATGAGTGTTCCATTTTATGTATTTCTTTTTCCTATATATTCATATTGATGCTTAAAATTCATTTGTATAGATTTTATAATTTATAATTTTCTAAGTTCTAAACATATTTAATATTAATTTATTTTTGTTTTGTTCAAACTGGGCCTTTATGAAAATCACTTTTTAGTGATTTTGAATATGAAAAATATTTTAATATTATGATAAATATGTTTGTGATAATCATTCTCCTTAATTGTTAAGTTTGGATAATGTACTCTCTACGTGTATTAGAAAAAATAAAGAATGTGTAAGAAAAATAATTATTTGAGCTACTATTGATTTTTCCCTCTTTAAGACTATTAATTGATGCAGTGTTATTTAGTCTGGACCGGATTAGACCGTCTGATCGACTAAACTGCAAACCAGCCAACAATTCGGTTATGGTTGAGTGCCAAAACCGTTTCTATGGTTGGACCGTGATGAGTCTATCAAAATCAATCAAAAACGGAGTTAGGCTGCATAAACCGGTGGTTTTCTATAAACCGATGGTCAATAACAATAAAAAAAAACTGACGATCAATAATAATAATAGTAATAAATTCTTCTTGTGCTCTTTACTGCAAAAGACACTGGTTGTCGCTGAAGCTTGAAGGTGTTGTGTCGTTTGTCCACCGCCGTTCTTGCTTGTATCTACCGTCTTTCATGGTTTCGTATTCGTCTGTGCATTCACGCTTTCCTGAGTTCATGGTTGGGTTCATGCTCAGTAGTCCATTCATGCTTGCCTGAATTCACGCTCGATTGGGTTCTTCTTTTCAACTTTTACTCTTTGGAATAAAGGCTTTTTTACCATACTATCATTTGTGGCAAAACTAATTATTAAAATACTACGTTTTTAAGTTATTTACCAAAATGTCACTCTTTTGAAACTACTTATCAAACTGTCACCCTTTTGTCATACGTGACATTTTTTAATTTTTTTTAGGGTCATGTAGGATGCGCCAAAGCGGCTGGCGCATCCACGTAGATTGCGTCAACACATTTGGCGCAATCTACATGGATGCGCCAGCCTCTTTGGCGCATCCTACATGGATACGTCATCCTACATGGTGCATCCATGTAAAAAATGCCATGTAGGATGGCGTATCCACGCCACGTTGCAAAAAAAAATAAAAAAAATTACCACATTGGGTGTGCTTCTAAGACACTTAACCCATTCCATGTGGATCTCACACTCCTTCCAAAGGCACATACATGTCACATTGCCTATTAGAAAGTGCAATATAACCTTTGAAGACATCAATATTTATAGGCCAAGTATTTGCTTCTAATCCGAAAGTAGTCGATGTGAGACTTTAGTATTAGCAAGACAAAGCAACTAAGTAAAGCAACAATATACTTTTATTTGATGTGGAACTTTGGTAAATGAAACAAACATCTTTTTTACACACTTAAAATCATTTTTTTACTTTCTTACCTACTCATAATATAATTTGATCTTCTTTTTTTCTTAATGGGTTATCTACATATTTGTTTGTGTACAAGAAGATGATATGATTAATCATTTGACTTCTGAAAGTGTGAACTTAATTTCTTAGCCACACCATAAGCAATATTTTAAGAAAAATGAGAAGAATCCTTAGGGTAAGAATGAATACGATAATAAACCCGGTCCATCTCACAATGCCCTTGGTTCAAAACCTAGCATTCATAAGTACGGGTCAAAGTGTTGGTTTTGCAAGTTTGTAGGTCACAAGAAATCAAATTATTAAGCCTTCAAATCTTTTTTTGAAAAAAAAACTCAAGACGAGTCACTAGCTTTCATTTGCTTTAAATCTAGTTTGATAGATATTCATTTGAATTCAAGGTGAAATGATTTTGAAGCATCTATTCATGTTACTAATTCCTTACAGGGGTTCAATAGCAAGCAAAAGTCAAGGGATAATGAAGTTAATTTGTTCGTAGAGAATGGACATAAAGTAAATGTTCAGTTTTATAGGACTAGTTGAATTAAATTTAAAGTCAAGATTACTTTGTTTTACATTTGAAAGACACCTTATATGTATTGTCCATGAGGCGTATTTTAATTTCTTTGTCCAAACTTGATAATTTGGTTTTTCCTTTAATTTCCACTACAAGAAATTGGTCGATTAGTGGTAAATTTTTTTGGCAGAATCCTCAATGTCGATAATCCTAAATTTTTTTATGGAAATATCTGTCGAAAAACCAATCATCGAGAAAAAAATATTAAATAAAATGAAATAATTTTTCAGTAGATTAAACGTAAACCACCACATAATTTTTTTTTACATTTTCGACAGATTATCAATTGGTAAATGTATCAATCTTGTTTTTCGATATTTTTTGGCAATTAATTTTGCCAAAAAATTCCTTCAACTTTTGAAGAGGAGCACTAGTCAATTTCCAACGAATTATCCACACGCCAATTTCATGCGAGGTTACCGAGTAAATAACTAGTTATGTTTTTCGAGGATTCCGACAAATTAGACACTGAAAATTAAAAAATACTCATCAAAAAATATTTTTGATGGATCATACTCCACAAGAAACTCTTTTTTAAGAGCCAAGCAAGGCTCATTTCACTTCCATTTATGTGACTTTCTCTCATCTTTCCTCTCCCTCTTCTCCATCCTCTCTCCTCGTTCCTCTCCCTGTTCTCCATCCTCTCTCCCCCTTCCTCCCTCTTCTCTGTCCTTTCTCTTACTCCACCGCCAAGCTCTATCTTTCGAGTGCCGCCTCCAGCAAAAACGACATGTCAATCCTTGATATAAGTTCTCCAGTGTTGCTCCATCCGACGTTGATGGTTGTTGATCTTTAAGGCCACGTTGGCTTGAGCTTTGACAATGAGTACCATCGAGATTGATGACCTATGTGTCCCAAACGTGGTGCATGGGACATAGGTGCATAGAATAAGACATGGCTGAAGTACTGCCTGTATTGTATTAATTTAATTTTGTTAATAATATATTATTGTTATTATATAAAACAAGGTTTTTGCCACATCATCTATGTGACATGTCACTTCCTCATCCAAATTTTCCCTCCAAAAAACAATCTTCTTTCACAAGCTTCTTCTACTAAAATATCAATTAATTAATACAAACAATTCAAACAATTAATTATTTCAAATAATTAAAATAATTTATATTTGTATATACCATAATTAATTCAAACAATCAAACAATTTGAGAATTAACTTTCAAAATCAATTAAAAGCAATATATATATTATTATTATTATATAAAAACAAGATTTTTGCCACATCATCTATGTCATATGTCACTTCCTCATTCATTTTTTTCCCTCTAAAAAAATCTTCCTTCACAAGCTTCTTCCACTGAAATATCAATTAATAATATAGACAATTCAAACAATTAATTAATTCAAATAATTTATATTTATATATACCATAATCAATTCAAAAAATCAAACAAATTGATAATTAACTTTAAAATCAATTAAAAGAAATTATGAACTAATAATGTGTATTTAAAATATGATCATAAAATCTAATCTACAAAGACATAACGTAGTCGAACATGGCAATCTTTTTTAAAAATAAAAAGTAATTAACAGCAATTAAGAATGTGTATTTGAAAAATGCTCATCAAATTAACCAAGACATAGCTTGGTTGGACATGGAAATTATTTAAAAAAAATATTTGACTTGACATCAAATAATTAATTCAAACCATTAAATAATTCAAATAATCATACAGAAAAAAATTAAATAATCATACATCGTACAATAAGTATTCAGTTAAAAGCAATTTGAATAATTTATATATATCAAACAATCAAAATAATTAACTTTAAAAATCAATTAAAAGTAATTAAGATAGAGTATTTGAAAAATGCCTCAATCAAATAATTTTGAGTAAATCAATCAAAATTAGACTCAATCAAATTTTGAGTAAATCAATCAAAATTAGACTCGATCAAATTTTGAGTAACTCAATCAAATAATTTCCAAATAAATAATTCCCACGTAACTCAATCAATTAGAATTGTACAAATTTAAACAAAATTATTCAAAACTTATACTTGACCAATCAAATATTAAGTAACTCAATACGTTAAAGTATCAATACGTTATTTGTACATTATTACTACCTGATTTTCTCAAAAATTAAATCAATCACACTCATTACCCTAAAAAATTAAATCAATCACCTTATTTACTCAAAAAAAAAAATAGTAATCACACTCAATGACGTGCATTATAGACACATTGTGAAGGGTCAAAATTTGTTTAAATTCAAGTTATTTCTACATTATACTCATATTTCTGCTAATCATTATTAGAAACACACCCTTCCTCATGTCTCTCCCTCTAATAATTGAATGGATACTCACTTCGATAGCATTGTTGAAGTTAACATGAAAAATGATCACAAGATATGGAAACTGGGTAAGGATAATTCGCCTTTACAGGTCCCTAATCTTAAGCATCCAACCTCGCCTGATTTTCTTGAGATGGTACTGATGGATGGGAGCATATGTTTTGCATTCCTTTTTATACGCATGTTTACATTTTTTTCGTTCTTTCCTTTCATGATTTCTATTTTAACATATTAACGTTTGGGAATCTTATGCAGTGTGACAAAATTATATTATGTTCATAATGTTTATTTTTGTTCGGCGTGTTATTAGATTATTATGTAAAAATTATATTTTCATAATGTTTATTTTTGCTTCAAAGATATTATTGAACTGATCACTGCTAAAGGAGAATTGGTTCCATCCACAAGAGTTGGGAAATCAAGCCACTATATAGTAGCAGAGTTGGACGACCTTCAGTAAGTATCAAGCCTTTTTTTTTTCCCGGGTTTAATAATGCCATTTCAAAAGTAGTATTATTATTATATTTTTATTTTGCATAAGGGGGTATGCATTTTATTATTTTATAATCCCGTGCATATTATACGGTTTTATATATATATATATATATATGTATAGGTAAGAATCTACTTATACCTAATATAAGTAAAAACTTATATTTAATATAAATAAAAAACTTACACTTAATTTTATACTTTTTATTTTATTATCATGTACTGATCATAAATGATAGTTACGATCACAATAAAATGAGATAAATTGATATAAATTTTTTTTACTTACACTAAGTGTAGGATCACTTCTCATATATAAAATATATATATATATATATATATATATATGTGTGTGTGTGTGTGTGTGTGTGTATTTATATTTTCAATATATGATTTGTATATTTGAATGTATATTTATATGTTTTATTTATAGGATCACAATAAAATGAAAGGTATAAGATTAAGATAAATGTATAGGATCCCTTCTCCCATATATATATATATATATATATATGTGTGTGTGTGTGTGTGTGTGTGTGTGTGTGTGTTGTATTTATATTTTCAGTATATGTGCTTATTTGTATATTTGAATGTATATTTATATGTAAGATATTATGTTATTTGTTGGTGTTTGTATAATGTTGTGATAGATAATTTTCTATTATATTGTTATAGGATTTAATTTATAACTTTATATTGTATAAGATTAATACTATAATTTATATTAAATGAGAATAACAAAATGAAAAATTCAAAATTGTGATCAAACTAAGGAAAATCCCCTTCTTCAGTGGTATATATTATAACCTAATGTGTTAATTTGAAAATTAAAAAAATTGTGATAAAATAGAAATAAGAAATATTAAATATTAAAATTTTAAGTGAAGATATTGATTAATTATTAATTATTTAAATTAATTAATTTAATTCTTTGTATATTAAATTAAAATAATTATTAATTAATATTAACATTAATTTTAATAAATTAATAATGTATAATATAATGTAATAAAATATAAATAAAAGAAATTAAAAATGTGAATTATATATTTAATTAATAATTAATTAAGTTGATAATAATTTATTAATTTCATTAGAATGATAAATTTCAAGAAGTCTACTAGCTTGAAATATCAAATATCAAATATGAAGACTATCCATGTTTAATGAATTAGTTTAGGAACTGAGAATGTCACTATCAAAAAAAAAAAAATTCTTTTAATTTTTAATAAATTGTCTTATTCGTGTTAAAATATTTTCGTAGTTGATCTCTATTGGTGAGCTATGATAGAAATGTTGGCAACCATAGAGAAGTAAGACTTTTTCTAAGTAGCGTTCCTTATGAAATACATCAATCATCATTCATGTCTTCAACAATTGAATAATCAAATTTTATTAACATTATGTACATTTTTCCTTACACTTGATGATATCCACATTATACAGTGGTCAAGTCAAATGCATTCTCCAATCTAAATACCTCTTTAGATTGGAGAAGTTCTAAGTCCATATTTTTGAATTGGAGAAGGTATATGAGTTGACTTTTGTAAGATTTGGCTATCAATGATTATATGAAAAAGCGTACATAAGAATGTTAATAAAATTCATATATTTAACAGTTGAAGACAATAATAATAATTAATATATTTCACAATGAACATTGCTTTTGAAAAAAATGTGGTTCTCAAATTATAGCGAGTAAGAGTAGTATCTCAGATCATCAGGAGGGAAACCAACACAAAAAATTTTTAAACACGTTGATCCAAGAGCTTAAAAGAAAAATAACTTTTTTTATAATGACGTTTTTAGTTTCTAGACTAATTTGTTAAATTTAGATAGTCTTTCCTTAAGTTTCATATTGTATTACATTGAACAAGAAATATATATATATGCTTTCACTTGTCATTATCATCACTCTCGAAATCTTAATTTCACTCTTGTCCAAATTTCCTTGAGATTAAAAATTTTTTTCTGATACTTTTTTAATGTCATTTTCATTGGTATCATCATTCTTGATAAAAAAAAAAATTCATTTACTTTTAGTTTCTTTCTTATTCCCCTGCTTCTCCACCTGGGGGCTTTTGTTCGTCAGAATTTTTTTTTCATAAAATCATGTAAATTCATTATTATAATCCACAATATTTTTCTCCTTCTTTTTTTTTTTATATCTCATGACTTAGTCATGTCCTCATTATCACAAGAGGTAGAATCGTTTCAGTACGCAAATTTTTTATCATATCAACAACTTTAAAATGTTATTATTAGAGTTATTATCCTCACGATCAGTGGAAGACGAAAGATGAGTAGAACAGTCAAATCTTAAATTGATCAAAGTCACTTATGTAGTGATTATGACAAATTTTTCGTCGAAAAAAATTTGTGGTAACAAACATTTTCTGCCAGAAAATATGGCAAACTAACAAGCCACCATTTTCTTTCCAGTGACCTAATTTGTCGATAATTTTTTGTGGATGCTGACGAATTTCTATTTCTGTCAAGCATTTTTTCGAGAAATGAAAATCTGTCAGAAATTTTAATTTCTGGTGGATTTGGCCACTAGTAATTCGCAAATTTCTTATAGTATTCAATAATTGATTTTGTCTTCTATCTTATGATTCCCAAGTTGTTGGCAAAGCTATTAAATCTAATGGTTTATATTGTTTGAATCTTGATTCCAATGTTTTCAATTCTCTACATGTTCAAACCATTGGAAACAAAATAGTACTAATCAAAGACATCTCATTGTCTTTATGACATAAGCGTCTAGGTCATATATCTAAGGATAAGATTAATAGGTTGATAAAGGGTAATATCTTTCCTTCACTGATTCTATAGATTTTGGGGATTATATAGACTGTATAAGAGGAAAGTTGACCAAGACAAGTAGAAAGGATTCTAGATGTTGTAAAGAACTTTTAGAAATAATTCATATTGATATTTGTGGTCCTTTGAAACGGACCTTGTTTGGGAACAAATATTTTATTACTTTCATTGATGACTTTTCTCATTTTGATTATGTTTTCTTGATAAATGATAAGTCATTGTCTTTAGAAAAGTTTAAAATTTTTAAAAACGAGGTTGAGAATCAATGTGGTAAAAGGATCAAAATAGTAAAGTTAGACTGAAGTGATGAATATTATGATGGCCATGAAGAAACTAGACAATTTATGGGGCCTTTTGCTAAATACCTTGAGGACTGTGGAATTGTTTCCTATTTTACTATGTCAAGGACTCCTAAACAAAATGAGGTAGTTAAGAGGTGAAATCACACTTTGATGGATATAGTGAGGTCTATGATGAGTCAATCCAAATTACTTGACTTTCTTTGGGGAGAAGCCCTTTAAAATAGCCATGTATATACTAAATAATGTGCATTCTATGTCTGTTCCTAAAACTCAATTTGAATTGTTTAAGCGGTGGAAACCTATCCTTAACCATCTTCGTGTATAGAGTTGTGCCACTGAGGTGAAAATCTATTACCTTATTACATCAAAATTAAGTCCTAAGACCACCAGGTGTTACTTTATTGGTTATCCTATCAATGCTACAAGATTACAAATTTTATTGCCCTACCTATGGAACAAAAATATTTGAAGCAATCATTAACAATTTTTTGACAATGATGTGAGCAGTTTTGATATTACTATGGATGAGGGCACAATTCTAGTGGATAAAAGCTTATTGTGTCAGTTCTTATTATACAAGAAAGTGGTGTGAGTGGGCTATTCGAAAGGGTTGATGAGGAACCATAACAAGAAGTTATAGAAGAACTACCACCGCCAGCTCCTAAACATCCTGTTGAGGTCTTTCCTCTTAGGCAAGCTCAAAGAAAAGAAAGACTAGTTAATCTTGATGATTACTACACTTTTCTGGGGGAGATAGATATTAATGTTGGTTACATGCCAATCCAAAAAATTCTAAAGAAGTAGTTTCTAGTGTCTTATTTGATAAGTGGATTGAAGTAATGAATGATGAAATACTTTCTATGAATCACAATGGTGCGTGGGAGCTTGTAGAATCTCCTGAAGATATTAAAACTATTGGATGCAAATGAGTGTTTAAGACGAAGAAAGATTCTAAAGGAAATGTGAAGTGCTTTAAAGTAAGATTGCTGGAAAAAAGATTCACTCAAAAGGAAGGAATTGACTACAAATACACTTTCTCTCACGTTTATTCCAAGGATTCTTTCCAGATTATTATGGTTCTAGTTGTTCATTATGATTTAGAATTGCATCAGATGAATGTGAAGATAGTCTTCTTGAATGAAGATCTTTACGTAGAGGTTTATATACAACAACTATAGGGTTTTATAGAAAATGAAAAAGTGCCTATGGTAGGTAAATTGAAGAAGCCTATTTATGGTTTGAAGTAAGCTTCTAGACAATTGTATATTAAATTTGATGAAGTTGTTTCTTTTATGGGCTTTGTGTAGAATAAGGTATATCAATGCATATATCTGAAATGCTGTGAGAGTAAATTCATTTTCTTTATTCTTTATGTGGATGATATTTTACTTGCCAACAACAGTTATGATCTACTTGATAAGACCAATAATATGTTGTCAACTACTTTTGACATGAAAGATATTGGAGAAGCTTCTTTTGATTTAGGCATTGAGATTCATAAAGATAGGAGTTATAGGCTTTTGGGTTTATCTCAAAGAGCCTATATTGAATATGTTCTTAAAAGGTATAATATGAAAAACTATAGGCATGTGATGTTTCTTTTGCCAAATGGGACAAGTTAAGCAAGGACCAGTGCCTCAAAAATAAAATTGAGAGGAGTTCCATGACAAATGTGCATTATGCTAGTGCGATTGGTAGCCTTATGTATGCTCAGGTATGCACTAGACCAGATCTATCATTTGATGTTAGTGCATTGGACATATATCTATCTAATCCAGGATATGTTCATTGGGTAGCTATTAAGAAGATTATGAGGTACTTATAGAAGACAAAGGATTGCATGCTTCTTTATAGAAAGGTGGATGATTTAAATGTTATTGGTTACTTTGATTCAGACTTTGCTAGATGTACAGATGATGACAAATCCACTTTTGGATGCATTTTCATGTTGGCCAAAGGAGTTATATCTTGGAAAAATGTGAAGCAAACTCTGGCAACTATATCTTTTAAGTTAAATTAAACTAAATCAATGTTGTCCAAGTAGGAAAAAGTTAAAATTTTTTCTATAATTTTAGACTTCCATTAATTTATTTGTTTGCCAAAACTAGTTGAATGGTAACTTCAAGCCTGTTTTGTAAGTAAAAAACATGTGAAGATTACATGAAATTAGAACATCAATAAAATGCTTACTTGTTGAAGACATGATTTCTTGACAATTAAGAATTACCATATTGATCCAACGTCCTGAAAAATAGTGAAAAGGCTAAAGCCTCCCCTACAATTCACACTTCCTGTCACAACTCTCAATGGGGCAAGCTGTGGAGTCTCTATGTGTCACCGTGAATGCAAAGTGGATCTAGCCTAAATAAGCTAACCTTAGTGCCCTTCCATCATAAGCCTATGGGTTAAGGCCTGCACTATAACCCACACTAATCAAACTTGAATATGTCTAGTCTATACTAAACATATCACTTAAATTAATAAGTGGACTACAAATGTATCTCTATATGGATCATAAATTACCCAATTTTTAGTAAAACTAAAAAGCCACAATTGATTGTAGCCTACAAGAACTATTAAATAATTCTAACATTCTCCCATTTGAGCAAAATCAATTGTGTAATTTTAATTTAAAAAACATTTGTTTGAAAAATAACTCTCGGGCTAATGACATAAATTTGTAATATGACCACATTTTAAAAAAATATATCATCCAAGATGCGACATTTGAATATAACTTCATTCAACTAAAGTCAAGTAATATCGAATCATGGCAATCGTTACATCCCTTATTGATGTAGGACCAATACATGGTTACAAGCATCACCGACTCTGTTGACTAGTCATTAGTATGGAGTGTAGCAAGAAAATAACATGTCAGTGTGATCCAATAATCATACTGCTACATTCTTTGTTGGTCCTCATAATTTCTCTCAAAATGCTCTTAAAGCCAGAGAAATTATATGGTTCATCAAGAACCATCATGCCTTAGCTCCATCTTGGCGTCAACTAATGGCATAGTGGTGCTTCAAAATTTTGCAATTGATTCACACAAATATATATATATATAAAGAGATATAATAATAAAAGTAATGTATTATCAATTACTCAAAATAAATAATACAAGTCAACCAAACACTAAAAAAGTGTCCAAAATAAAGATTCAACATGATAAGAAGAAAATAACATAAATCTTAAACTCTCACTAACCAAGTACATCAAAAGAACTCACAATGCCCACATTTTCAACATGCTTTTTAAATACTATGAGCCTAAGCCCTTTGGTTAAGGGATCAATTAACATGAAATATGTGTCAATGTGCCCAACTATTATATCTTAGCCCTTCACAAGATCCCTGACAGTCAAATACTTCAATTCCAGTGCTTAGAACCACTAGTAGTTTTATTATTTTTAGTGTAAAACATTACAACACTATTATTATAGCAAATCCTCAATGGCCTAGCACTGGAATCCACAATACGAAGTCCTATCACCAAATTTTTCAACCAAACGACATGAGTAGCAACAGGATAACAAGTAATAAATTTCGTTTGCATAGCAGAAAAAATAATTAAAGTTTGTTTTTTACTTTTCTAGGATATCGCACCTCCTGCCAACCTGAAAACATAGCCAAAAGTTGACTTCCTATCATCAGGGCATCTAGCAATATCTAAATCAGTATACCTTATTATCTCCAAGTTGTCAACTATCCTATATGCAAGCATATAATATTTAGTTTTTTGCAAGTACCTCATCACTTGGCAGCAATCCAATGATCACTCTCAGGATTAGACAAGTATTTGCCTAAAACACCAAGTATGAAAGCAATGTCAGGCCTAGTGCACACCTAAGCATACATCAAACAGCCCAATGCACTATCAAAAGGTTTATCCTTCATCTTTGCTCTATCAAGCTCATGTTTAGGACATTGATTTTTGTTAAATCTGTCACCTTTAATAAGTGGAACATCTCCAAGTTTACAATTCTACATATTAAATCTCTCAAGGACTCAATCAATATAAGCCCTTTGAAACAACCCAAGCACACATAAAGATCAATCTCTATGAATCTCAACACAAAAGATGTTTCACTAAGATCTTTCATGTCAAAGAACCTTATCAACATATGCTTGGTCTCATGAAGCAAACCAAGTCATTGCTAGCAAGCAATATGTCATCCATATAAAAACAAAAGGAAAATGAATTTGCTCCCAATGACCTTAACATATAGGGGTGTTCACAGGCCGGGTTGGGTCGGGTTTAAGGGAAAAAAATGTTTGAACCAATTAGTTAAAGTCGGGTCGGTCCGAGGTAAATTTTTACGGGTAACCCGACCCGAACCAACCCGATGGTAATCGGGTTAGTTCGGGTCCGGCAATCGGGTAGGGGATTTGGGAAGGGATAATGAAATTGGGAATGAAATGAGTGAGTTAGAAACAAAAATAATCGGTTCAGGTTGGTCGGGTTGGGTAGGACCCGTGAACATTCCTATAAGCAATACCCAAAATGACATCATTTACTCGGGTAGTCAGTTCTTCGGGTTGGATTACTCAACCCATCACTCGAACTAATTAGAAGTCGGGTTAATCGGGTTGGACCCGAACTGACTCGATGACCTAAAGTAACTCGGATATATTATATCGGGTCGGTTCGGGTTGATCAGATTCGCGTATCGAGTTGAACCCGTGAACACCCCTATTGAGGTATATGCATTGATCAACCTTATTTTATTCAAAACCTAAAGAAGTCACCACCTCATCAAATTTTAAGTATTACTATCTAGAAGCCTGTTTCAAACCATAAATAGACTTTTTCAATATACAAACCAAGTGCTCATTATCATTTGCTTGAAAACCCTTAGCTTGTTGCATGTACATTATTCACTAAGATCACCATTTAAAAAAGCTGTCTTGACATCCATCTGGTGCAACTCTAAATCAACATGAGCTACAAGTGCCGTAACAATTCTAAATGAATCTTTAGTTGACACAGGTAAAAAGATAAGTCAATGTCCTCTTTTCGAATAAAGTTTTTTGCTATAAGTCTAGCTTTGAATCTTTCAATCTTACCCTTTGAATCTTTCTTTGTTTTAAAGACCCATTTGCAACCGATTAGCCTATAATTTTCAAGTAATTCAACAAGCTCTCATACCTTATTGTTAGCCATAGATTGCATTTCTTCATTCAAAACATCTATCCACATATTGGACTGAGGACAAGAAACAATTTCTTGATAATTCTTAGGGTTAATGACATACCCAATATCACAAGTATCCTCACTCAGGTAGACAATAAAGTCACTCAACCGACTCAGTAAGTTGAGGAACCTTAACCATAGTAGGAGGATTATTAACTACGTTGTCAACTGGAAGCTTAACTACAATGAGAGTCGCATATGAAATATTATTATAAAAAATAGGCAAAGGCAAAGAAATAGTTTCGTGCAAACCAATACCAATATTCTTAGATGGAACACCAAGGTCTGCCATATCAAGCTCTGAAAACTTAGCATGTAAAGACTCTACGATTGTAGTGCCCTTGTCGGGACAATAGAACTTGTATCCTTTCACATGATCTTGATATCCAATGAGAAAACAATGACCAGTTTTGGGGTCTGTCCTTTTCTTTAAGGGATTATAAATCTTAACTTTTGTTGGAAAACCCCAGACACGAAAATGGTTCAAACTAGGTTTTCTACCTGTCTAGAATTCAAAAGTTGTTTTTGGTTCGAATTTACTGGGAACTATGTTAAGTGTGTAAATAGTTGTTTTCAAGGCTTCACCCTATAGAAATTCTGGCAAGTTACATGATAATCACATATTTTATTCATTAAAAAACCCTTATGTTTAGTCATTTACACTCTCTATATTCTTAATTGATTGAGTTTGGTATGATTTTGTGAGTTTGAGCTCAAATTGGTCCTAATTGAATATTTCTAGCATTATTGAGATTTGACACTGTTTCTGTATTTTGGCCATAACTTGAGTTCCTAATATCTGATGAACATGAATTTTACCTTGCAGGAAAGCTAAGAGGAAGCTCTACAACTTTGATGAAGAGCTCAAAGTCCGATTCAGATGTCTAAGAGACCTAAGTTTACATGGAAGTCAGAATACGGGTTCTGTCAGTGGAATCCGAACAGTGTGCACTCATAAAATCATATCTCAAGATGTAATAATGGATATGGGCTGAAATTTGGACAGTGGATAGTAAAGATCCAAATAAACAACTTTCATGAAGAACACATTTTGAGAAAAAGAAGTCTAGTAGGTCATTTTGAGCTTGCAAGTTGGAACAGAGGTGCTGAAGTTGGGTTTGAGTAACCTACGGTATTTGGGACATATCTTGGGCTTAAGGAAGCCAAATTGGACGAACCAACTATCCATTTTATATCCAAGACAAGGATCTACAACTTTTATGAAGAACACTTTTTGTGGTTCTGAAGTATAGTGGGTCGTTTTTGGCTTCCAAGTCAGACACGAAATTTTCGTCCTCAACCACCCACTCATCCATCCACTAATCCACTCATCCATCCACTCATCCACTAACTCACCCATTCATCCACTCATACACTAATCCAACCACTTAACCACTCCACCCACTCATCCAGTAATCCATCCACTAATCCACCCACTCACCCATTCATGTCCATAATTTCTCACTCACCAAAAGTCCTTTGGCATTTTTCACTAATTCAACCACTCAACCATTCCACTCACTCATCCACTAAACCAATCCACTAAACCAACCCACTAATCCATCCACTCAAACACTCCACTCACTCATCCACTCATCCACCCACTTCCCTTTGTCATTTTGTTACCTTAGACTTCTATAAAAGGCACCATTTATCATGAACAACATGTAATTCTCCTTCATTTCTCTCTAAGTTTCTTCTTGCTTCTTCATAGTTTCTCATAGTTTTGTATATTTTGATGCTCTCCTTATGGTAATGGAGGGCTAAGCTACTTTTGGTCAATTTAGAACTCTTGAAGAGATTGTGGTTTGGATTCTTGAGACCTTGGTTAAGTATTGTATTTGATTTGTAATTGAATTCCTCCTTTCTTCTTCTTTTTCTTCTTCTTGATCTTGAATGCATGAATGGTGATTCTATTTATGTTGATCTGATTGATCTTGGTTTAAGATTGAGATTTGTGATGAAACTTAGAACTGATTGATCTAAACTAATCACATAAATGAAGATTGAGATTTGTGATGAAACTTAGAACTGATTGATCTAAATTAATCACAGAATTGAAGAGGTTAGGTTACTGATTTGTGCCTAAGTTAATTGAATTCGGTACTTGAAATTAACATAGATTTTCATGAATGGTACGATTGCGGATTTGTGTTTATCACTTATTAATTGAATTCTAGGCGATCGTCTAGTATGAATTCTGGATTTGATGCAGAGATCTCGATTAGATCCAAATTAACAATTCAATTGCGCTTCAAGTGTTTTATGAAGGGTCTATGATTGAATCCACCCAATCTTGGATAGGTTTCTAAATTGACTGCTCTTTAATTGTTATTTCTTCCTTTAATTTTGTTAAGTGCGATCTTAAACTATCAAACCCCCCCTTTTTGCTAACTTTCACTTGATTTGATTAAATTGCATTTACGATCCTTGAGGAGACGATCCGGTGTTGTTCACTATACTACAAGTTTAGGTAATAACTTCGGTTATAATTTTGACTGAGTTCGGCGTTCGTCATTACACCTACACATTATGCTCCTCATCATATCTTTTAGTGTGCAGTTACGTCTTTCGGGCACACCATTTTGTTCAGGACTACCAAGCATGGTATATTATAGAACAATTCCACAATCTTTTAAGTATTTTGCAAATGGTCTTATATGCTGCTTGTGGCATCATATCTACCATAATACTCTCCACCACGATCAGATCTCACTATCTTGATGACCTTTCTTGACTGGTTTGCCGCTTCAATTTTAAAAATCTTGAATTCATCTAGTGCATCAAATTTTTCTTTAATTAAATAAAGATAGCCAAATTGGGAAAAGTCATCAATGGAAGTGATAAAAAAACTTGTTACCACAAATAGTAGGAGAAAGAGGTCCACTAATGTCTGTGTAAATTATTTCTAAAAGACTTAAACTTCTTGTTGCACCTTTCTTTTGGGTCTTAGTGAATTTTCCTCTAATGCAATCCACACAAGTCCCCAAATCATCAAAGTTTAAGGAAGGTAAAATATCATCTTTATTTAACCTTTCAACTCGTTCCCTAGAAATATGACTTAAGCGTTTGTGCCACAATAAAAGGGATTTTTCCTCAATTTTAGGCCTTTTAGTAACAACATTCTCAATATTCAAAGATGAAGAAACATTATTAGAAGCCAAAAACAATTTATATAAACCATCCATCAAAGAATCATAACCAACAACTTGGGAGTTCAACATCAAAATTATTTTTCCATCACCAAAAGTGAAATTAAATCCAAGTTTATGCAATCAAGAAACAAAAATCAAATTCCTCCTAAAGGAAGGTACATAGAAAGTATCCTTTAAAACAAGTCCATATCTTGTTGCTAAAACTAAGCTAACACCTCATACTGATTCCACCACGACTTAAAGATCATTTCCTACCCTCAGTTTGCTTTCTCTCAAACTTGGTTTCCTCAGGCTTCTGGACCCTTGTAAAGACATAGCAATATGGGTTATAGAACCACTATCAAGCCACCAAGAATCAACAGGGACATAAACTAAGTTAGATTCAAAATAAACAAAGACTAAATCATTACCTTCAGATTTTTGCTTATTTTCTAACCAAGCTTTGAATCTAACACAATCATTATTCTTATACCCTTTGCCCTTACACTATAAACACCAGACACTTCTCTTGAAGGCAACTTGCTTAGGACCTCCTACATTATAGTGTTGACCGTTACCCATTTTATTTAAGTCCTAGTTTTTATTAGGAGCACTAGATGAATCCTTCTTGTGTTTCCAATTACCCTTACCAGAATAATGTTTATCATGAAAAGTCAAGAAAGCTAGATCACTATTTTCTTTCTTGAGTTTTTCTTTCTTAGCCACACACTTGGTAATAAGGTAAGTAATGGTCCATTTTTTACCAAAGGTGTTATAAGCAGTTTTAATTTGTATAAATTCAACAGGCAGGCAATTTAAGGCATGTGGGACATCGAATTTTTCATTCAAGTCTATTTCATAGGCTTTCAATTTGGTTTGGATGTGAACTATCTTTAAAATAAATTCTTTTACAACCCCAATGTTGTCATACATCATATTTGTCAACTATTTCATTAGATATCCAGACTCGGGATTATCAAACACTTAGTATCTCTTTCCTGGCTTAGTGAGAAATTCTTTAGCATTTGAGGTTTTTGGTAAACCATTCAGTAGATGTTCAAAGATAGTCTTCCTAATGGCAATTAAACTAAGACGATTAGATTTCTCCCACTTAGCTAAGAGTTCTCTCTGCTCAGTTGCACTTCTCTCATTAGGAACATCAGACTTATTTTCACGTAGTGCCAAGTCAATGTCAGCAATTCCTAAATAGAAATCTAAATCTTGCTTTCATTTGTTATAGTTTGACCCAGTCAAAATTTATATTGAAGCAAAACAATTGTTCATGGAAAATGTATTTGTTAAGACAAAACACAAATGCATTATAATAAACAATTAGGTCAAGATATAGCTTCAAATTAAATCAAGCTATCATTATGAGGTTAGCATAATATCACGTATTCCCCTTGGGTAGAATGTGAAACCAAAGTGGTAACCAAGGTCAGAACCTCATATGAGTTACTCAGTGAGTATACACTGGGTTCAAGAATTCGTCCCCTTTAGGCAGACAAACCCCCTAGACCAATGCACCTCCAATAACTTCATCAAAAAATCTTAAGGTGAGTTAATAAATGAGAATGCATTGGGTTTGAAAATCTATCCCATTTGGGCAGACAGATCTCCTAGACCAACACACTCCCCAATAACTTCATCATCATATCAACTTCCAATTACAACGCACAATAACCCCCTTTGGACAAGTAATTGCATGCAATAACCAAAAACATTCCTCAAATTATAAAGAACTTCTATAAACCAATACAAGTAATCCCACTTTGGTGATAATTCACTATTAGAAATTTGAGCTTTAGAGATTAAAAAATTAGTTTTTAAATCAAGAAAATCGGTCTCTAAAAGCTTCATTGCTAAATATTAGAGACCAATTTAGAGACCGATTTTAAAAAAAATTGATTTTTTTTCAGTTTTTAAATCGGTCCTTAATTTTCAATCAAATATTAGTAAATTATATTTCAAAAAAGTACATTAGAAGCCGATTTAGACATCGATTTAGAAATCGATTTTTTAGAGACTGATTTTTCTGTCTCTATATCAGTCTCTAAAAAAAATATGAATATATTATATATTTTTAAAATCGATTTCTAATTCTGTCTCTAAACTAGAGACTGATTTATCATTCTCTAAATTAGTTTCTAAATCAATCTCTAAAACTTTGAATATATTATATATTTTATAAAATTGGTCACTAAATCAGTATCCAAACTAGAGACCGATTTATCAGTCTCTAAAACTCTGAATATATTATACATTTTATAAAATTGGTCTCTAAAATAGAGATTGATTTATCAATATCTAAATTAGTCTCTAAAAGGCTGAATATATTATAAGATTGATTTATCAGTTTCTAAATCGGTCGCTAAATGTCATTTTTTTTTTGTAAATTTTGTCCCTAATTTGGTTTCTAATTTGTGATATATTTATAATTATTTTTAAATTTATTAAAATTTAAATTTTTAAAACATCTAATAAACAATAATCAACAATTTCATATATAACCAAACATATAAATAAAAAATAACGTAAACTAAACTAATTTAGTCTTTAGAATATCTTATTTAAACATCAAGATATTTTAGAATAAACTAAACAAAGCATTGTCTACAATATCTCATTACTACAACATTTCAAATGTAAGAAAGTTAAACACAACACAAACTAAACTCTAATCATAAAAATTCCTCCTCCTTGTCGTCGTCGTCCTCTTCTGCTCCATTAGTCACGGGAACGGGAAATGTTTGAGGAGACTAAAAGTTCATCGACTCCATCATCTCTCGTACCAGCTGATTTGTCTCCTCAATCTGTCTCCTATTATCTACCACTTGAGTCCGAAGCACATTTATCTCACTTCTTAATTCTTCAAGGTCATCTCTTCGCACCCTGTCAGATGATGGAGAACTTGAGCCACGATATTGTGGTCTTCCAGCCACTAACTCAATTCTAAGACCATATATTTTACCTTTATTCACTTCAGCCATATTGTGCCACATATCCAACCCATCTAAGGGAGGAGTTCCTTGCTCTGATGCTCTTTGGGTCATTTCTTACATTTCGTTTGCAAATTTGGTCTATCAATACCAATATGACACTAATTAATGCAAAAAGTTAAAGCAACACATAAGTCTAACATAATATAAGTGGATCTATGAAACCACCAGTAATAGTAAAAGCCCAATTTCATGCACTTCCATGAGCTTTTTCAATCTTTGTCATAAGAACACTTGTCTCCATCATATATACCTTTTTTCCAACCACAAAAATTTAGATCATACAAAGGCACAGAATCATGGATGTCAAGATTAGAAATAGTATATGTTACCAAGGCACAATTCATAAGTTTTAAACTCTTTTTTTTTGCCAAAAAAAGATTTTAAATCTTTGTTAGAAGACCACATTTGATCACTACAAACAAACAACCCTCCCTTTACTGTGAAATTGTTATGCACCAACTGGATTTCAATTCTGCATTTAGCTAAAGCGCTACCTGACAGATCTTCAACAAACGCAGATCAGGACAATGATTTAGGCTAGAGAAAAGCCAATACATTAAATGTTGACTAGAATGAAAAAGGAACTCCGTTGTAAATTAAATTGACCTCTAAATCATGTCACACTTTTTAATTGAATAATATTGAGTTGAGCTAAGAATTTTACTTTGCAAGCAAACACAATGATAGAAATGCAATAACATCCTACATGTAGCAATATAATCGGGCACTCTAGAAAATTATTAAATTAATATACCAACAACAAAACCCAACCATGAGTCAACAAATGAATAGCTATACTTATAGAACATACCAAGTGTGTGTCAACATCAAACTTGTGCCACATGTGCATAATCTCCACCATAAATAGATCAATTGCTTCCTCAGGCTTCCAAATGCATAAAAGCTATCATAGCAAAACCATATTTCACTAAAACACGTGGTTATAACTTGTAAAAGGTCCAACAAAAATCAAAATCAATTGATTCAATTGACCAAACAAAATATCTAAAATAAAATTCTATATTTATAAGACGTAAATAAATGTCAACACCTCCATGCACACTCACCGAGTTAACAACAACATCAGTCAATTGATCTGCTAGTGCCTCGTATAACTGTAAAGGAGAAGAAAATCAAATAATAATAAGAATATAATGCTCAGTAAAAACTATATAAAGCAGTTATTTGTTCATTCTGTTAGTAATACCAATGTATGATCAAATATCATTAAAAAAGATAAAATAAGTTAAGATTTACCTTCGTCCTCACGGTTGTTCTTGCTACCATCTTGAGATTCTCTTTGTCAGGCTCATCACCAATCACAACGGGAGTCTTAAACTTTTCAAGGAATTGAGATATCTGTCAAGATCAAGCGTCTAATTTAGCAAATATATACTCTCAAATTGCATTTCAACACAATCCCCACTCCCCATTAATCTAAAACTTTGGAAAATAATCTGGGTTTTTTTCAATTTAAGCATGTGCACATCACAGCTCTGCAACATCATTCTCACTCCCCATCTTCACTCCACAACATCAAGTCCTAGCATCACAGTTACAAAGCTATAATTTGTAAAATCCTTCACCCATCGCTGTTCCGGAAACTCTACTGCGACTACCAACTAAATTTGGACCAGCACCAAGTAAAAACCACTCATTTGAACCCAATTTTCATACAGCCCTCTTCCACATTGTCCCCAACCACACCAAAACCGTGATCAAATAAATCTGAACCACCACACAAAGCAAACAGATACTCATTGACCCAGAAATTGCAACAACAAGAGTTTTCCAGGGAAAACGAACGACAAAGAATTGCCCCACAATCAAACTGGAAAAAAAAAAAAATTCGCACACGAACAAAACGATTTGCCGTTAATTGGAATGAAAACGACAATTAAAAAATAGAATTAGATCAATAATTACAGTGAAACTCACATGCACCTTGATTTTCAATGGCCATCATGATCTTCAATATAGTTGAGATTCACTAGCGAGTACAAAAGACTGTGATGCAGATAACAATAACTTAGTAAACTTCCTCCAAAGCTTATACCTACACAATCTTGCTGTAGGTATGGGTAGGATAGGTCTTCTTCAATATAATCTAATATTTTTATAACAAAAATTCACAGCAACTGAAAAATACAAAACATATGCCATAAAATTGGATTTAATGAGTGTAACACAATGTAATAAACAGAATTAAAAAATTCAATATGTACACTTCACATTCTCCCTCACTCTCTCTAGGCCGTGAGTAGGTATGGGTAGGGTAGGTCTTCTTCAACCTTGAGCGGGTCGACCCGTGGGCTGAAAATGGGTTCCACCACTGGAGCTCGATTCGAGCTCATTTCAGCGCCTTTCTTCTCGCGCATTCTCATACAGGTTTCAACCGGAAAAAGATTTCCAAGAGATTGGAATCAAAAGCCCCCAAATATATGATGTTTTCTTGGAGTATCATGGTTGAAACAAAAGAAAACGCAGTTGACCCGAAGAAATGGGATTGAAGCCATGTGATACAATTTTATGCAATTAAACTATCTCCATTCACTCATAAGATTGAAAAGAATAGGACATATGTAAAATAAGCATCAATCCACGTGAAAATTGGTAGAATTGAAATTAAATTTAGGAACTTTAACCGTAACTTTAATTTTAAATTTCTCTCTTTTTGGTGAGCAAAACAACACGATTCAAGTATAAATAAACTCAAAAAATTATGCCCTACAAAAGCCCTAAGGAATTGGATTCTAATTTCTCATAATTCATGTGAATGAAAATTCAAGAATATGCACACCAAAATAAAAAGAAATTTAAACCCAAATCATATAATCACATCTAATCAAGTATTATTGAGTCCTAATGTAAGCAAAGAAAAATGTGAAGATTACATAAAATTAGAACATCAACAAAATACTTATTTGTTAAAGATATGATTTCTTGACGCTTAGGAATTACTGCATTAGTCCAACATCCTAAAAAACAGTGAAAATTCTAGAGCTTCTTTTACAATTCACACTCCCTATCACAATTCTCAATGCAGCAAGCTATGGAGTCTCGTTGTCACCATGAATATAGATGGGACCTAGCCTAAATTAGCTATTCCTAGTGTCCTCCCATCATGGACCTATGAATTAAGGTCTACATTATAACTCACACTAATCAAACTTGTAAATGTCCAGTTCATACTAAATAGATCACTTAAATTAATAAATGAGTTAGAAATGCATCTCCACATGGATCATGAATTAGTCTGTTTTTAGCAAAATTAAAAAGTCACAATTGATCGTAACCCATAAGAATTATTAGATAATTTTAATATGTTTGGCATGTCATATTAAGCTTGATAGGATAAATAAATACAATACATTATAATATTATCAGTTGTTTGATGCAAACACTGTATTATATAAGCTTATCTATTAAAGTCCTCTTATACATTAAAATTATGGATAACTTAATCAAGTTTTGGGGAGGTGAGATTATGCCTAATTAGATTTTGATGTATAAGCACCTATAAACTTTTCCATTACAACTCTAAACACTTTGATATTTATAACTATTTTATATCAAGTTTTATCATATCTTTCGTACCAAATGACCTCCTGATGTTTATTGGAATATATTTTATTATATTGTGATCAAATGATTTAATATTATAAATCACATGTTGGACTTTGAGCCCAAATATTATGTACACTTGTAAATGTGTTAGTTCAATTGCTTGGTTCTATAATGGGTAGAATAAAATAATTTTTCAAGGAAAGGACATGTTTTTTCAACACTTCTTTTATATATATGTGTGTCTTTTTAATATACATGAATCAACTTTTGATCAAAAAATTATTATTACTCTATTTAAAAGAGAGAGGATAATGAAAGTAATATCTTGATTCTTATAATTTATAAGTGTGTACAATTCTTTGATGATTCTTGATTATAAATTTAACAAAAAAAAAGAAGATATTTTCAAGAAGTATGTCATTAATTATTAATATAATATTTTAAAATCATGAATTTATGATCTAGGAACATGCTTCATATGATTTCAAATTCCAACAATCCTGACTTCCTATTGTTTTCGCAACAGGCTCTTAATATCCTCCAGAACATTGGAAGCCACCATTCCAATTTTGAATCAAGCGAATAGCAGCCAAAGAATCAAATTAGCTGGCACATCACACGACCGTAACCTTCGTTCCAAGCCAAATGAGCTCTTGAAGAAGAGTTTGCAGCTCGGCCAACAGATAGGTCGTGTGGTCCATAGAACGGTTGAATATAGTAGCTACTAAACAGGGATATGGACGAAAGACTCCAACGACTTTTGACATATGACAATGGCGCCTGGGTACTCCACGTATTCTCCATCACCACAACTTCAAGCTTCTTCTCCTACACGTATGCCTTATGCATATTTACCCATGCAAAGCCCGTGAATAATTTGCATATATAGACTTTTCTTTTAGGGGATAATTTGAAAACACTACTTCATGTGCCCCACAAAACGTCAAATAATTAATTGATGATACGGACCTTTTTCTTCATTAAAACCACATGCAAAACTTTGCATATCTGCCCATGATTCTGTTTATACATAGACATGACACTTGCGATCCAACAAGGCCATGTGATGTGATCAAATCAAAGTGTCAATGTCAGGCGTACTACATATAATTTATACGGACATTTGACACACAAACGAAGACATAACAAAACTTTGAGTGTTCAAATATTTTGAGAAATGTTTCTTGCTTACAAATTTTGTTTACACACCCTCACATCGGAGGTATCATTACTATTGATATTGATGAACGAGAGAGAGAAAAAAAGAAAGAGATAGATGGCAATGATTTAATTTATGAGTTATATGAGTTGCTTTTCATCTGCAATAACTCAGTAGTATTTTGTTACGTGGGTACACACTTAACCTTTGCTTGTGTAGAGAGAAAATGTAAGGAAAGAAAATGAGAAGGGAGAAAATGAGTAGATTTTGTTGTTTTCTCTTTGTTTGGATAAGGGAAGAAAAGGGAGAGAAAAAAAAAAAGAGAACTGAGAAGAAAATGGGAGAAAAGGATAGAAAATAATATAAAATTATAATTTTACCCAAATATACAATTTTTTTTTATCATAACAAGGATATTTATATTATTTTATATAATTAATTATATTTTCTTTCCTCTCACTTTTTTATATAACCAAACAATAGATTAGTGCATGTGAAAGGCTTTTTTAAAGACTAGATTATCCACAGATATGTTGATCTTCAACTCTTAGCTTACATTCTTTCTCTTACTGCTTCACAACTTTTTTAAAAGAATAAAATTTAAGTATATTTTTTTATATCCATTATATCTATTTTATTAATTAAATTATAATATGTATGTATTTTTATAAAAAAAGAGAATAAGAGAGATAATATTAATGCATAAAAAAGAGAATATTAATGTACATATATCATAATTTAATTGATAAAATAGATATAATAAATATAAAAAAATAGACCTAACTTTTAACCTTTTTAAAATTCATTTGGTTTATAATAATTTATTAATGTGTATATAAAATGTATTTCATTAAATTTGGGGTCAACATCTGTTGGCATAATTGGTAAGAACTAATTGTGTCAATTAAATTAATTGGAGTTCAATTTCTAGTTTGTTATTGGTGATTTATCTGCAAGAGCCTTGCACTCATTGAACCTATAAACTTGTCATGACTCAGAGATGGAGTAGTCACCTTTAACCCTAAATTTTAACTATACCAAAAAAATTGAAGAAACAAACAGGGACGTACCTATATTGAATAGAGTAGAGACACATATTCTCACACATTTTTTAAATTAATTTGTTTGTTACCCATGATAGTAATTTATCATTTTTATCACTTTCATGGTTTTAATTTTGTTCTCATATAATGAATAAATGAATTTTTGCAAAGAGAAAAATTAAGATTTATCTAACTTTTTTTTCTCAAATTGTATCTCATGTTATTAATTAGGAAAATAATCATTATATATCTTTTTTAGGAGTATAAATAATATTCAAACTATTTTTAATGGATGTAATTGAGTAAGAGAAAGTGATAGAAAAAAATATGTATAATGAATTATATTAAATATGATGTGAAAAAAATTATATGTCTTGTTTGATATAAGAATATAATAATTGTATTAATTATCAAGACAATTAGTACATATATAAAAAAGAAATATTTAATAATAATATTAATAAAAAGTTATTCAATATAAAAGAAATAATTATAAGTTAATCCTTTATTATTTTATATAATAATTTTTCATTTGAATTTTTTGTTACTGTATATTATTTTGTATCTATTACCTAAATTTTCTGATTCCATCATTACTAAAAATAAAAAACAAAAAACAAAAAAATAACAGGGGGTCCTCATGTACTTTGACGATTGTAGTCCCGTGTGAACATGTCTTGGTCCATGTTTAAAAGCATGCAGAAGGTCCTGTGATTTTCAGTGGGAAAAATATTTCTGAAGTAAAAACTCATTGGAATCTTTATGAATAAAAATTGATTTGTGAGTACGTTCAAAATATTAAGTTAATATTTAGAATAATTGTGAAAGTTTAATTATTTATTTAATAATTAATTATATTTTAGTGTGTGTTTGGTAAGAATTTTTTCAATTTGAAATATTTTTTTTGAAAAAAATTATTTTAATAACGTTATAACATATTTGATAAAATTAGTTTTAATTTTTATACGAATTTTTTTTTATAATGTTGAAAATTAAATCTTATGATTTTAACTTATCGATTATTCGTTATATTTTGATATGTAAATATCATTTTACTTTCAATCAAATAACTTTTTTAATCATTTTATATCTATTTTAATAATTTAATACATAAAAGTGATTTTTTTATACTTATTCAAACGAAACAGATTAGTTTAAAATCATTTTTCAAATTAACATATTCAAACATAAAAATAAATTGATTATAATTGATTATAACAAAAAAAAATTTATACAATAATTGATTATTGAAATAATCACACTTTTCACAGTTGAACCAAACACACCCTTAATATGTTAGTTAAAAAGAGATTTTAAACTAATCTGTTTCGTTTAAATGATATAAAAAATCACTTTTATGTATTAAATTACTAAAATATGTATATAATGATTAAAAAATTTATTTGATTGAAAACAAAATGATATTTACATAGCAAAGTGTGAATAATAATCTATAATCTAAAATCAAAAACTAAAATTTAAATTCCTACCTAAACTTAGAACAACCAGTTGTATGCACTAGACTAATCAAGACTTAGTATTTTTATCTATCTTTGTATCACAGTTAATTTCACAAAGATTCATAAAAATACTAAGTCCTAATTAATTTGGTGCACCTAACTGTTGTGCTCCGAGTTTAAGCAAGTATTTCTCATTAAAAAAACTTTTAGAATGTATTAAATTTGGTGCAAAAGTTAAAACTGAATTTATCAAACATGTTCAGTTATCGTTACAGCAACTTTTTTAACTTTTAACATATGTTGACGATGAAAATAATCCGTCTCAAACATGCACTAAGTTATAATTTAAAATGTGTTTGTTTTAAACTATCTGATTTCTTTTTTATTGGATTGAATTATCTTATTTTTGTTCCTTCAAAAAGTTATTGAATCATTATCTTTTTTAAATAATAAAATTTTATTTCTTTTTAAATCAATAATTCTATTGTTCTCTTCAAGGAAACATATAAGTTAGAATTTCTCTATTAAAAATAATATTTACAGATAAAAAAATTTATATCATTATTACATTATTTTTTTATTTTAAAAAATAATAAAATAATAAAATTTTAATGTACAAATATCATAACTTTTTTAAATTTATTTAATACCCGCTATTGTCTATTGGACTCCGCGGGAGAATAATAAACACATATGAGAGAGACAAGGAATTACATACAAATAAGGGGCACGCCTCGTGTGCTTCGAGGAGGGTTTGGCCCCTTTCAACTAAAAACTTTTCAAAATCTATTATATATTACACACACACAAAATCACATGTAGAATGTCATATTTGATAAAGGAAGAAAAATATAAGAGTCACCTATCAATTCTGAAATGTGAACTATTTATCAATGATAAAGCCACGAGCTAATAATATATAGCAAATATAAAAGACGAGCATGGTTCTTTCGCATATTAATTTTGGACCATAAACCATAAACGAGAGAGAAAGATGATAAAGCCTCAAGTGTATCTATCGTCACAGCACACCAACCAAAACCTCTTGTTTCTACAGAGGCCATTCATCCATGGTATTAGTGGTAATAGCACTGCATCTCATCCACTATGGTCGGAGAGCTCAATATCACTGCAAAGGCAAAAGGTTAAGTGGTTCGACCTCACTCCTCGCTACGTTCAAGCTACCCCTACTACTTCTGCTACAGACACAGAGAAGAACACTAGTGTAAAGCTTAAAGTCATAGTTAAGGTTAAAATACCAGCTGGTTTTTTCTCCAATCTCAGATTAGACCGAGGAATTGATGATATAACAGATTTGCTTGGAAAATCTCTGCTGTTGGAGCTTGTTAGCTCCGAGCTTGACCCCAGTAAGTATATACACGCTTTTTTAATTAACAGCAATTGGATATATAGTTATTTAATTAACTATACTAGTATGATGATTTTTTATTTTGTTTCCCTTAACTTAATTCTGCCTTTCATATTTTGAGTCTTAATTGTACCCCAAATAAAATATTCCAAGTCCTAATTTCCTCATAATAGTAAACGATTTGGTCAAAGTATATAAGATTTGAGGAAGTAATTGAAAAAGTCTTAAAAATTAAAACAATAATTTCAACCTTAATTTTCTTCCCCTTTCTTTTGGGTTGAGAACTAACAATAGAAGAGCATATAGGAACGGTAGTTTACTGGATCTGGTGAGGATCTCTACGGTAATCATATTTTTTAAATTTTTTTTATACTTATTAAGTATTTAATTAATTATTGAATTTTTTTGAATATTTATTATAAATTTAATATTTAATACATATTTAACAACTTACGCTGAATATCAAACTCTACTAGGATATTATAGAAGTTCCCATTCACGTAGAATTAGTTTTTGCCTGAAAGATAAAACCACATCCAATGGGAAAAAGGAAAGCATTTTGTGAAAGAAAAATCAAAGGTTGATTAAAAAGAAAAACATTTTTCATACATAAAAAATATGTATATTATATTTATATTGTATATTTATATAAAAAATATTAAATTAAATTATATATAATTATAATTTTTTTAAATATAAAATAAATTTATAATTAAATTAACAAAAAATTAAAATATAAAAATTAAACGAATAATAAAATCGAATTAAAAACAACCAACATTCACATGTGATTAAATTCTAGTTCTTAGAGAATTAATTAGCATAATAATAAATTTTTATTTTCACACTCGAAAAAAATTAGTCTTTTTATATTTTTGAAATTTTGTTTTTTTTATATTATTAATTACATTATTTTTATCACTTTTTTATTTAATTATATTAATAAAAAATATAAATAATGATATATCAAGAAAAATGATGTGATATTTTTCTATAATATTAGGTGATTTCGCCTTCCCATAGCCATAGTTGTGCTAAACCAGTAAACTTTGCTTTAACCCAACCCTAGTTTGCTATTTCTATGTGTGTATGGTTCATGAATCAGCGTACTTGCATGAAAGACAAATATTAACTAGGAATAGAGAGACGAAAACATCCGGACCACCTGAAAAGTAAAATTAACAAGTGAAGTGGTCCCGACTCCCAAGTACAGACAGCCAATAAAATTGAAGCATGACATATATGTATCACAAATTTGGTGGCTTCTCGGTAGAATTACAAATGTGGTGTCATTGTAATTTTAAAAGTTGTCTAATAATTTATTTAGTTTTTTTTTGTTCATTTAATATTTTTTTCTATTTTAATATATGATAATTTATTTTTTTTATTTCACTATTTTTTGTTCTTCTGTTAGAAATTTCGTTTGGTGGTCGGATAAGAGAGACAGGATAGGATAAACTATCATATCCTATTTGAAACTATTGTTTGGTGGTAACAAATAAGATATGATAAATTAATCCTGTCACTTATCCTATCCCGACTTATTTAGTTCAAATTCTATCCTGTCAATGATATAGGATAAGGTGATTTAAAGTATGATATAAAAAATATTTTAAATATAAAATAATTAAAGTATAATAAAATATAACGTAGTTCTAAAAAAATATATAATAAATATAAAATATTTAAAATAATAAAATACTAATAATTAATTTTAAAAATTATTTTTATTTTGTCTTAAAAATTAATTTTGTTATTTATATTATTTTAAAAACTGAAAAATATAAAATTATTCTAATAATTTAATTATATGTAAAGTAAAAACTAAAAATGAATATTTAAAATTATAAAAAATTAATTTAAGTTAAACAATATTTTCAAAATTTTAAAAATTATATGTAATTTTATCATAAGGATAAATTTGTCTTTTTATATAATTTAAAAAAATTAAAATTATAAAAAATAAAATCAAATAAAATATAAAAACATTCAATAAAAAAGAAAAATTTTAAAATCATACTAAAATTATAATATTATCTTGGTTATCTGGTGACACTTTGACGTCGATAAGATAACGTACTTATCCTACTCCTATCCTCGCTTTCTCTTATCCTATCTCTGTTCTTATCCTATCACGTCACCAAACGAATTTTACTTTACAAAATAATTTAGTCTTTTACCTAATTCTTTTAATATTATTATTGTATATTCCGTTTGTACTTCCACTTCAATTTTTTCCTCTAAATTTTTTTTCATAAACCCTTAGCTCTACAACCAAATTCGTTGGCTAATTTTTTTCCAAATTCGTTGGCTAATTTCTTTCAGCTTTTCTTTTCTTGTTATGTTCTTCATATTTTTTTTTTTTATGTATTTTGATAATGTATTTATTTGTATTGAAAGTCTTCTTATTTCATTATCTTCTTTGGTTTTTTTTTTTGTTTTGCAAATTTTATTGGTTTAGGTATTTTTTCTTCTTTATATTGTAGATAGTTTGGATTGTTTATAAAAGTATTAATTTCTGTTATTTCATTTTTCTTAGGATAGTAAATTTTTCCTATATCAATAAATAAATAAGGTATATCTATTTTTTCATTTTCTTTAAAGGTAATGTTATGATGTGAGTTAGTTAGTGCATAACTAACGCAGTAAGTTACAGAAAATATCTTATCTCCTGATCTCATTAAATTCTTTCTAAGAAAATTATGTTCTAGAGTTAATATTTGATTTAATCTCTGAGTATCTAATGGTACCCAAATATTTGGTTGAACTTCAAATTTTAGTTTTCCATAAGTTAGGTTTCCTTTTGTTACTCCCAATATTTTATCTTTTGGATTGATAATTCTATCATCTTTTAATACTAGTTCTATGAGTGAATTTATTTCTTCTTGAAAGGTTGATTTTATTAATACTTGTACTGCTCCAATATGTATATAGCCAATTTTTCTTCTATCTTCATCGCTTTTTACTTTGTTTTTTAAATCAATTAATTTCTTTTTGTTAAGCAGTTGTATACTAGTATTTTCTTGAGTATCTGCTATATCGATGGACATTTTATTATTTAATTTTCCATAATAAATAATATTATTTCTTTGATTAAATCTTTTTAGTATTCTCGCTTAGTTTTTCTCTTCCTTGCATATTTGTATTTTTAGCTAAATCTAATTCTTCTTTTTGTATTTTCTTAAATAAAGATTTATTGATTAAAATACTTCCTTCATAAATACCTTCTTCATCATTAATTTGCATATGTTGAAATCTTCAACTGTTTCTATTTCCATTTAAAGTTTAGTTTCTAAATATTTTTTGAATTCATGTATACTTAGTTTAATTCTTGGAATTCTTAATTTTTTATTATTAGTTGTTATAATTAATTCTTCCGACCTTATTTCATATGGAGTTACTGCTTCAAGAAAATCGACTCCTAATAATAATTTGATTGTAGTTTCTTCTTCAATATATAATTCTGCTTGAAATAAAGTTTCTGAATCGAAACAAAATTATATAAATGTTTTTTCATCAAAAAAATTTTCTTTCTGTTTATATAAAATTGCTTTTCTTAGTTTTATTTCCTCTTAATTATGTATTAAATCACTACTAATATAACTAAGGCATGAACCAGTATCAATTAGTATTGGTATAATAGATCCATTTACAATTTCTAATACATGATATTGACAATAATTATTAGATATCAGATTAATAATCATACTTGGTCAAGATATTTTTTCGATCTATTGGCTTCTTCGTTCGTCAGTGCCCACTACTGCTTCCGTGATTGGATTATTGGTTTAAAAATATCGATATATGGGAAGTCGATGCTAGTACAAGATAATCTTTATTACTAAGTATTTTATAGGTACAATATTATTGAATACACTCTCAAGTATTCGACTAATCTCATCAGAGACTAGCACTCTTCTCTCTATTGAGATCGAAATTTTTGAAAATTCTGAATCTGCTCTGCCTCAACATAAGAGGACTTATTTATACACGTGAGTGCTTTTGGTCTATTTACAAGACTATCCTTACATACGTAAGTGCTTACCAAAGAAATTTAATAATTTACATAGTGATGTACGGGCTTACATCACTCTTCGATTATTGCTTCGTCCGACTCATTGTCCTTTATTTTGTCGGTGTCGACCATTACTTTTTCTGTTTGGCATCTTTCGCATGCGTGATTTCCACTAACCTTGATCATTGCGCAAAGTTGGTGGAAGACAACTGGACGATACTCCATCTGTGGTCCTTGGAGTGCGTAAAAAGGCAATTCGAAGCTTGTCAGCATGTTCATGTCTTTTTCTCTGATTACTTTGTCGCTAGTCTTGCTTTAAAGTAATATGTTGGGTCTTTTGTACAGTGTCTCGATGCATGATTCCTTGCCAATATTTTGGCATTGCGAGACAATACTTGCTAGCTGGTTGCTTAATACTTGAGTAATCTGATCTTCTTCATAGACAACGCCAGTCGGTTAGTCCTTTAGTGAAAAATTATTATTACTTATTCCCACAGAAACCAAATGCTTGGCAAGTTGCTTAGTCATGAAATCAGGATAGGCTGAATAGAATTTCAGGAAAAATACTTTGTTCTTTTGCTACGTTCTTTTTGAATAATTGAACTGCTTCCTTGAAATTGTGAGGACAGAGATTAATTTCTTCTGAATTCATGCTTAAATAAACACAATCAATAAGTCCGAATTGGAACATATTAAAAGTGAGTATGGATGGTGCTCCAGGGAGAAGAATTGCTTTGATTCCAAAGAGCTTACAATCGACCATGTAAAAACAGTTAACCTTTTCCTTATCATTCCAGTTGACTAATCTTTTGAAATTTTCCCAGAAATGTTCTTGTGAGAATTGAACTTGTAATTCGTGATCCTTTCTGGAAGTTATTTGAAAATTATCTAGTGAGGAGGGAAGTTTTCCAAGTACTTTAAAGGGTGATTGTACTGGTGGTAGATTTTTTGCTGTTTTAGAAAAAGTTCTTGGTCCAAGATAAATTTCTTTTCCTTTAGCTTGATAGTCTTTAAGTGCTTTTTCGGCTTCTTCCTTGGTTGAGTAAGATTTATGTAAGACTCCATAATTTTTTTGACAGTGGGGTGCTGCTTTAAACCAATCATCATAAATGTCTAGGAATGGTCCATTGAATATTACATACCACTTGTTTTTCTTTTCTTCTTGTTGGAACTTTTGAAATGGTTCTTCAAAGAATCCTTCTGCCTTGAGCTGTAATTTTAAGACTTTAATATCTACTTTAATGAGTTCCAGTTCCTTTAACTTCTGCTCTTTTAGTGCTTCTTTAAGCTCCAACTGCTTCTTGAATATTTCTACGTTGCTTTGCTGCTCTATTCTCTTGATAATATATCTGCAAGTACATTCTTTTCTCCTTTAATATGAAAAATTGAATAATTATATTCAACTAATTTCATCTACCATCGAATTAATCGTCCCTATTTATAAGTGTCTTTGTGGTTAATATTCTTGAATCCTGCTACATAAGTAGAATCAGTATATACAAGAAATTCTTTATCTAACACATATATTCAATGTTTTTCTAACATGCGAATAAGTGCCAGAGTTTATTTTTCGTGAGTCGGATAATTAATTTCACTGTCTGAAAAAGGTTCCAGACATATATCTACATAGTAATTCTTTCTTTTGTCTATGGTGTTTTGCTTTCATTACACCACATCAGCATTCATTCGATGCGTCACTCTCAATAATAATTAAATCATCATCCGATGGATGATATAGTTCAGGAAGATACTGACATAAGTACTTTAGTTTAGTAATAATTGTTTCATCATCTTCAGTCCAAGACTAATGAACATCCTTCTTGAGTTTCTACTGAAGTACTTTTCTCTCGGCTGCAAGATTCTTTATAAATCCTTCATTAGAAATATATGTTAGTAATCTAAGAAATCTTTGTAACTCTTTTTTGTCTTTTATTTTTATTGGAAAATTTTGTAATTTCTCTAACACATGTTTTTGCATTATTATCTTTCCTTTTTCAATTTCTAATCCTAAATAATTAATTTTGTTTTGCGCTAATATAGCTTTCTTCTTGCTTAAGACTACACCATTCTTTAAACACCTTTTAAGTACTAATTCAACTTTTTCAAAATGATCTTTCAAATCCTTATTGGTAAATACTAATATATCATCAATATAAATAAAACAAAAATCTTTATATTCTTTTAATATTGAATCCATTCTTCGTTGAAAAATACCTAGTGATTGCTTCATTCTCATAGGGAGTACATTCCATTCATATTGCCCTTGGGGACAACTAAATACTGTTAATGCCTTAGATCCTTCTGTAAGCCTCATTTGATAAAAACCAGACTTACAATCAAAAGTGCTGAACCAATGCATATTTCTTACTTGTTCGATAATTAAGTCTTTCCTATGCAGATAATATGCATCTCCTTCCATTGCATCATTTATTTGTTTATAATTAATTACCATTCGACGTTTTCCACGTTTAATTTCATTATGATTTTCAACATAAAATGTTGGTACATAATGCTTACTTTTTGAAGATCTAATTAATCTTTTTTCCTCCATTTCTTTAATATCGTTTACAAATTCATTTATATCTTGTTTAGTATAGATCACGGGTTTACAATTTACTTCTTTTAAGGGGTCTTTTAATTTTAATTCAATTAGTTCAATATTTTTATTATTAATATTTGTGTCAAGTGGATTCTCACTACACGTTTTTTCTAGTAATTCCTCAATATGAGTTGGAATTCTTCTTTTGGGTTCAAGATTAATAAGTACATGACGGAATTTTTGGCATACAACCTTAACTATCTCACCACGTTTCAGCGTGCTAAACTCTTATTGTTTTTTAGAATAAGTACATTTGGAAGAGTGAATAATAGGAATAGTAATAAGTTCATGAAGTTGTTTGGTTCGGATATAAGGTGCTTTGAGTGTTATATAATCTAAATGTTGACAAAATGGTGCATATAATCATAAAAAATTATTGCCTAACATCATATATAATCCAGTCTCTTGTTGATAAATAGTGGGGATGATAAATAATTTAGCTTGGATTATTAAAGTAATTCTTTTGATGACTAACTGCAATGGATGTATAGATCTATCGGTAATTTGTATTTTTAATGATTTTTCTAGTTTTTCCTATTTTTCAAATAATAGTTTTGTGGCTAAACAAATACTTGCACCAGTATCAATATAGGCTTCAATTTCTTTATTACTTTTGTCAATTTTAATTTTTATATAAGTACTATTCAGATTCTGTTTCTTCTGAAGATAATTCATTATCTAAATATTCATATATACTATTTTCAGTATCATTCAATTCGTCTTCTACTGATTCTAATTCGTATATTCTATAAACTTGTTTTCTTATTTTAGATTTCTCTTTAAATTCTTTGTCTTTCTTCTGTGGACATTCATTAGCATAATGACTTTCGACATTATATATCCAGTATACACATTTCTTTTTTCCTTTCGGACAATATTTTCTTGGTAAATTTCGTCGTCTCCTAAAATATTTTCTTTTAGTATTTTTATAGGCTCTTTTCTTGGGATATACTTTCCTAAGTTTTGGTCTTCGTTTATAATATTTTTTTCTTTTTATTTTATGATTACATCCATAATTTCTTGGGTTTTCAATTTCTGGTATATTACAACAAATTATAGTTCGTCCTCAATTTAATTGTTTAATTATTTCTCTTTGTAAACATTGATATCTTAATTCATTATATAGTATTTGAATAATTCCTCCAAGTGTTCTAACTGATTCTCTTGGTTGCATTTGCCAAATCGTTCTTATTTTAGTATTCAATGGATATGGTAATTTATCAATAAATGTTTCCATACATATTGGTTTGGTTTCCGTATTTAGTTGATAATAGTATTTTTGATATTCACAAATAAATTTTTCTACTTCACACATATTACATCAGTATTCTTCCCATTTTCGTTTAGGTTTTGTGTGACTTGTTTTTCTTTTTTTCATAAATATTTCATCATAATCTAATTCATTTTCTAAAGTACTATAATTTAAGATTATTTCTTCGTTTTCATTATTTAGTTTTATTTGTTCAGTTTTTTGTACTTGTTTATTTTCATCTTCAATTATTTTTAATTGTTCCAATAACTGTTGAATTTCGTCAATATCTGTTGATTTTCTTATTAGATTTGTATATTCTTTTTTTATCCTCTCCATGAGGTAACAGATTTAGAAAGTTTTGAAGATTTGATTTCTTTTTCCTCAATTTTTATTATTTCTTTCGATATATTTTTAAGTATTTCTTCTAAATCTTTTCTTAATAGACACTTATTATTTATCTCTTCATCTAAGAGCTCTTCAATTTGTTGTAATATCTCCTTAAATCTAGAAATATTTTCAGACTCATCAATTTGCTTATTTCTATTTATTTTATCTAGTGTCATTTTAATTTTATTTTTTCGATTATTAATTCGCTCATATTTATAAATTGTTATTCTATTTATATTTTTTATTAAGAGTAATAATTTTTATTTATTTTTTTAACATTTTTGGTATTTCTTTATTTATTAATTCAATTACTTTTGATATTATCATAAATTATTATTTTTTAGTACTTATTTATTTTTAATTTTATTTTTTTAAATCTTTTTCAGTGCACGATGCTTCGAAGCACTAGAGAATTGCCCCCACAAACTTTTTATTTTCCGTAAATATATCCACAAACTTGATTCCATATAACAGTGTGAAAGGGACAAGTTATATATATATATTAATTATAATTTTTTATATTATTTTTTATATAATTAATTATATTATTTGTTATTATTATGTTCTTTACTTAATTATAATTATTAAAAAATAATGTATAAAAAATATGACTTAAATATATATATATATATATAGATAGAGAGAGAGAGAGTGGAGAGAAGCTATACATTGTTTTTAACTTTTATAATTGCGTTGTGTGTACGTACACACTTGCTTTCCAATCCTCCCTCCAAAATTTAATAATAAAAAAATCTTTTAACTGTAATTGAACAATTAAAGTATAATAAAATAACTTCGTGTTCGAAAAGACTACACCTTATATAGTCTTTGAAAAATTATCATCTCACGCTATTTTTAATCACACTATTTTATACTAATTAATAAGATATAAATTTATAATTAATTATAGTTATTAATTAATTAATTAATATTTTATTTACTAATCAATACATATAATTTTTATTAACTAATTAATATATATAATTAATTACAAATTTATATCTCATAAATATAGTATAAAATGATATAATCAATACTAATAATACTAGTGGGAGAATATTGGAGTTGATCTTCTCTCAACTTTCTCAGCGTTCTTTATATTACTCCTTGTAATCCCTCTCATTTTGTCACTTTTAGAAACAGGATTAGAGAAGGAGACGATTAAAGCATATGTGCACAAAGCAGGACAGGGAGATAAATCTGTCAAGTATGAAACCGATTTTGAAATCCCAAATGATTTTGGGGACATTGGTGCCGTTCTAGTTGAGAATGAGCATCACACGGAGATGTTCCTTGAGACCATACTCCTCCACGGCTTCCCAGAGGGCCCTATTCAAATTGATTGTGCCTCTTGGGTTCATTCTAAGTTCGATAATCCCACGAAAAGGGTCTTCTTCACCAACAAGGTATAGCATCGTATCAAACCCTACATACCACGTACCATACCCTGCTTAAATTTATGAATAATTAAAAGATTAATTTCAGGAACAACTACGATGCTTTTTTAATTTAAATTATCATGATGAATAACTCTAATCTGCTCCTACGTACCACTGAAATCAGTTTCAGGTGTTTGGATTTATAACTTTTATAAATCACTCAAATTCCTCACAACTAGCTAGCTAATTAACACGATCGAGTTATTAGATTTACATAAAGGTTCCGATTTTTGAAAAGCTGAATTTATAATTTTTAAATGCTTTAAATTTTTTTTTTGTCTATTAAATCGTTTTAGAAATACTTATATATAATATATATTTTATCAAATATTAAAAAATATTATAATAAACAACAAATAAAAACTATTAAAAGCCGACTTTCACTATAAGTTCAAACCTTTTTAAATAGCATATATAAGAGTGATATAGCAACCCTGAGAACTCGATTCTAGTACGTCTCCAGGAAGATGACATTTTGGCTAATTGTGTGTGTGACGCATGATTTTTTTTTTTTTTTAATGTTATGTGACTTTGTGGCACTTTTCTTACCTAATTGCTTATTAACTATGATTTTGTTTCTTGATATTAGATTTAAATATAACAAATATCACTTGAATACTAGATTATATCTATTTCTTGAAAATTATTATGTCAGTTTTCTTTTAATAAAATACAATAAATGACTTGTGATATACAATATTCAAATTTATAACTTTATTGGCACAGTGCTACTTGCCGTCAGAAACACCAAGAGGGTTAAGAAGATTAAGAGCAGAAGAGTCGAGTAATTTGCGAGGCAATGGAGAGGGAGAACGCAAGAGTTTCGAAAGAATATATGATTACGATATATACAATGACATTGGAGATCCTGACAAAAATCTCGACCTTCAGAGGTTACCTTTGGGAGGCAAAGAGCGACCCTATCCTAGACGTTGTCGAACTGGTCGCCCACGAAGTGAAGCAGGTATTTTATTAAACAATATATATATATTTTCTATCAGGTTTAAATCTGTAGTATCAGCACGATTAATATAATGTTACATGTTAATTACAACTAGATCTATATATTTTTTTTGTATACATATACTTTGATTATATCGCATAATTAAGTAGATGTGAGAAATGCATCTATAAAATTGATGTATAGCATTTTTCGCTTGTTTATTCATATAACTTTACTAGTTCAATGTTATGAGTCTAAAATACCCTAAAGTATTGTTCTCTTAGTTAAAAGGATAGTGTTTTGAGTCAGACTCTCCCTTAAATTTAAGTAACGTAAAAATTAATGCTTTAGAATATTGGTAAATAAGTGAAATTTCCAAACGAAAAAAGACTACTACTAAGTTAGTGTTCATAGAATGAAATTGCGGTTGACGTCTCTCCTAAAAAGAGTGACAATGTTACTAATTTTACATTAAAAAATAAGAAAGCCAAGTAAGATATTTAAGATAAGGGCTATCCCATATTACATGTTAATCTTTTAGGTTCAACTCCCTCTTGAACTTAAATAGCCTAACATTAAGCTAAATTTATACATTATTTTAGATTAGAAGTTTAGCAATCTTTGTAAAATTAAAAAAGAACAAAGAGTGAAATCGATTAAGAAGTCTCCCTTGATGTAATAATAGACTAAAATAGATAGATTGAAGACAATTATGTGGTATATATGCGTGTCAACTAGCTGTACATTACTTGTGATATGCAGATCCATCGTCTGAGAAAAGAAGAAGAAGATTTTACGTTCCAAGGGACGAATGCTTCTCAGAGGTGAAGGAGCGAACATTTTCAACCAAGGCTTTACACTCAGTGTTGTTAATATTAGTTCCATCTTTGGGGAAAATTATCCAAGACAAGGAACTTGCATTCCCATACTTCCACGACATAGACTCTCTTTTCAGCATTGGACTTGACTTGCCTCCCGATGATAATCATGAGTTGGAGAAGGGATTCCTCAGCACTATCATGCCCAGGCTCGTTAAAACCATTTCAGGCAATGGGAGGCATGTGCTTCGCTTTGAGACCCCAGAGGCAATGAATAGTGAGAGTTCAATTCTTAATTCATTTCATTTAATTATACTATTCCTATATAAATTATATATGATTATATTTATATAGGACCTTGCCGAATATAAGATTAATTTATCTGTGTTTGTTTTGCAGGGGATAGGTTTTTCTGGTTTAGGGATGAGGAATTTGCTAGACAGACTGTTGCTGGTCTCAACCCATGTAGCATACGATTGGTCACAGTATGAATGATTTTGCACACATTAATTTGACACTTTTTTTCTTTAAAAAAGTAACCTATTGCAAGTCTAACTAAACACTAGGTCACAGATAGTTTACAAAAGAATTTTATAAGTAGTGTCTATCATAAGGATTTTATTCAACATTAAATATGTATAAAATTGTACAAATTATATTAAAAATACATTATCTATAAAAAATACTCTTATACATGTCAACTGTTGAATGAAGTGTGGCTCTAATAATTTCTCTAGTATATAATTAGTTAATAACATATTATATCACATAATTGTTAAAGTAATTAAGGTAACTTACTTGCCTGTACAGAAATGGCCATTGAAGAGTAAACTTGAGCCAAATATCTATGGTCCAGCAGAATCAGCAATTACTTCGGAAATTATCAACAAAGAGATCGGAGGCATATTTTCTATAGAAGAGGTTTAAATATCTAATTAACTTTATCTGATGCAGTAATTCAAATATGTGATATGATTATCTATAAATTAACTTATTTCATTTTTTAGTTTTTATTATAAAATATAAACATCAGGATAACAAATTATAGATGTGTAAAAAAAATATCTAATTTTTTATTAATGTAAAAATCTACTTCAATTTTTTTATTTGAAAAATTTATTTATTAGCTATCAATTTCATTTTATTGCCTAATGTGTATGAAAATCCAATACCTTTCTCTCTCAATTTAATTATATTAATGTACATATGTAATTATCATATGAATGTGTATGAACGTGCAGGCAATAAAACAAAAGAAGTTGTTCATGCTAGACTACCATGATATATTGTTACCCTTCGTTAGCAAAGTACGCAGACTTGAGGGGAAGACACTCTATGGGTCACGAACTTTGTTCCTTTTAACCCCAGATGAGACACTGAGGCCTCTTGCCATTGAGTTGACTAGACCACCCATAGATGGAAAGGGCCAATGGAAGCAAGTTTTCACACCTTCTTGGCACTCAACCAGTGTTTGGTTATGGAGGCTTGCCAAGGCCCATGTTCTTGCACATGACTCTGGGTATCACCAACTTGTCAGTCATTGGTACGTATGCAGCTCAGCAACTTTAGTTTAACATAAGCCCATGGCGATATATAAGTGAAAAATGTTTTGTGCATACACTTACACATACAATATGCTCACATCCCTGCACATGTGCTAGAATGTAAATGTGTAAAAGTTTAAGTAGAATCAATTATAATCATATGTTAAAAACTCTACGGGTGTGAGCTGATGTAACTGTATGTGGGTAAGCTGTAAGTACTGTAGCACATCCTATATACTAACAATAATGGTGATGGAAACTTCATGAGACCAATTTTGTTTGTCCTATCCTTTTATCTATTTGTATCTTTCCATCTCAATTACAGTTTCCTCCTTGTTGATTAGAATTGTCTTGAGTCCATTTTCATTGATCTTTGCCAGGAAAGTTACAATTAAATTAAAGTTCCTGCATTGTTTTGTAGGTTAAGAACTCACTGTGTGACAGAGCCCTATGTTATTGCGACTAATAGGCAACTTAGTGTGATGCACCCCATATATAGACTGCTACACCCTCATTTTCGTTACACAATGGAGATTAATGCTTTGGCCCGAGAGGCACTTATTAATGCTGGTGGCACAATTGAGAGCTCATTCTCGCCAGGAAAATACTCAATGGAGATCAGTTCTGCTGCCTATGATCTCGAATGGCGGTTTGACATGCAGGCTCTACCTGCAGACCTAATTAGAAGGTAATATTATAACTTTCTTTTTAAGAGTGATGTTACCTACATAGAAGGTAACACTATAGATTCCACAGACACACTTTTTAATGGTTTATATGATGTCTTATTTCTCTCTCTTTGTCTCAATAAACCAACTCAAATATAAAGAAATGAGTTTGTGTTAAATCTGTGTCAAATTTATTTGTTCAACTATATTAACCATTTTTTTTTAATTGTTTAGTGGAAGATCAGGAATGATTTATAAATCTACATGGCTTTGATGTGTTTTTGTTATCAGGGGAATGGCTGTGGCAGATCCATTTGCTCCACATGGGGTAAGGCTTACAATTCAAGATTACCCCTTTGCCAATGATGGGCTCCTTCTGTGGGACATTATCAAGCAATGGGTCACTGATTATGTCAACCATTATTTTCCAGAACCAAGCCAAGTGGAGTTTGATGAAGAGCTCCAAGCATGGTGGACAGAGATTCGAACCGTGGGACATGCAGACAAAAGGGACGAACCATGGTGGCCATTTCTTAATACCCCAAAAGGCCTCATTGGAATCCTCACTATAATCATATGGGTAACTTCAGGTCACCATGCGGCTGTAAACTTTGGGCAATATGCTTATGGGGGCTATTTCCCAAATAGGCCCACAATTGCTAGAACTAAAATGCCCACAGAGGACCCTTCAGAAGAAGAATGGAAAAAGTTCATGGCAAAACCCGAAAGAGCACTTCTAAAGTGCTTTCCTTCACAACTCCAGGCAACTAGAGTCATGGCTGTATTGGATATACTGTCAACTCATTCCTCAGATGAGGAATACATAGGGGAGAAAATGGAGCCTTCATGGGCTGAAAATCCAGTAATAAAGGCTGCCTTTGAACGATTTAGTGACAGATTGAAGAAACTAGAAGGACTTATTGACGAGAGGAATCAAAATACAAAATTGAAGAACAGAAATGGAGCTGGCATTGTTCCATACGAGCTTTTGAAGCCTTTCTCAAAGCCAGGGGTGACTGGAATGGGGGTTCCCTGTAGTATATCTATCTGAATTGCAAATTGATGTTAGAACTGGGCCTAATGTTATATTTTTGGACACATTTTATGGTCCAAATTAACGTTAAGTTGCATGAGCTTGAATATACAAGAAATATTTAGCTAGATTAAAAAAACTGTGACTACTTTTTATTTCATAAATAAAAAAATGAATCAAATATTTTCTTTTTCCTTTTTTGTTAAAAGATGAATTTAATCGTTTAAGAGAGAGTTGATAGAAAACAAAGTCATAGATGTAAATGATAGTGGTGGTCTATAATTCTACGATAACATGCTTTCAAAATCTCTTTACAATAGAATTACGCGCAGAACACAAACACACAAACACAAACATACACATACACATCCAAAATACGGCAAAGAAAGCATAACTAAAGTAATCACATAATTGCCTTCTTGAGAATGAACGATCATATCATTATTTAAAGTCAAGCTTGTTTAATACATTTCATTACATCATTTATTGGAAACATCAATAACATAAAGTCTAATATCTTTTGAGAAAATTCTTGAACCATTGTGCAGAGAGCTTATGGTATCTCTTCAAACCATTTTTGTAATCTACGTAGTTTATTCCAAACCGTACTGTATAACCTGCTGCCCATTCAAAATTGTCCAGCAATGACCATGCGAAATATCCTTTTACATTTACGCCATATCTTATAAAGTCAACACAGAAAACTATTAAATTGAATATTTAAAAGAAGAAAAAAAGGACTGAAGTTCTTTAGATGTATAGAAAACTATTTACCTAATTGCTGATTGAAGATAAAAAAGATGACGATAATAATAGTCAATTCTGAAAGTATCTACAAGGGCTTCCTTGAGTGATAATGTTGGATCATTAAACTCATCTATACCTACAACAATTAAGCAAAGTATGCACAATATAAATTCTCATACATATGCTAATTAATATGTTAGAAGAAACACTCAGCAAATAAACATGCAACTTTGTCATATTCTCACTAGTTTTACAATAACATTCAAGGATAATAAATATAATATTTGTGTATTTACCATTTTCAGTAATGTAAATCAAAGGGTTGTTGTACTTTTTCTTAGTGTAGAGCAACAGTTCTTGAAATCCTCTTGGATAAACATATAACCAATCTGAAGCAGCCTGCAATATAATTATAAACAGAAGTTATATATCAAACAAATTTAACTTGATATGTAGCTACAATTTGTGACGTGGTCACATATGCATACCCTTGGACCTATGGGAATCCCATTGCGCTGAGCTGCCATCACAAAAACAAAAGACATGTCATTATCAAATTCACCATATATAATTTAGAGAAGGGTTTAATTTTGATATATTGTTAGTGTAAAATTTTTTACATCATCAACTATTTATATATTATCATATGTGTGACTTTTGAGATAATTATTGTGAAAGTCAAATATTTTTAATAACGTAGTAGTACATGATTTAATCATAGTATAAAAATAATTTGTATTGATGTTACATCAAAATTAAATCCTTTATAGAATTGCTAGATAAAAGGTGTCCTTACTTGTAAGATTGGCAAGAGAATCTGCGGGATAATTAGGTCTGGCATTGCTTAGCAGAGGTGCATTTGCAGCATAATTAGAGGTGTAATAGTTTAGTCCAAGAAAATCAAATGAACCATTGAGTAGCCTGGCTTGCACTGTATTAAACTTTGGCAATCGACTTCCCAACAGGGAACGCATGCTTTTTGGATAGTCTCCTGTTGTCAGTGGTTCCATAAACCTGCAATCAATGTCACAATTGAAAAATACTCGACTTGAGAATCTTTTCGTTCTCTTCTGATTTCTGTGTGTGTGCATATCATTTTCAATGATCCATGATTCCATGGCCATTGAGTTGTGATTATTGCCTATACAAGCCTCAGGTATTTACACGATACTCATTCTTTTTTTCCCTCTGTTTAATATTCAAAATGAATTGTAAAATATTACTTTGACAATTGCTTATATTTGAATATTTATTATAAAAATATTTAATAACTCATCATAGATATTAAAGCCATAAAAGTACCATTCCAAGATATTTTTATTTTTGTCAACACTTTCCCAAACCTCAAATACAGTACAGGAGATCATGGGCCCTAGTTGTGTCAAACTTGTCATTTTCTACATTTATATATATTGATGGTGGTCCAAAACTAACCCAGCTGTTGAAGGACCATGAAAACAGTAAGTGAAGTGCAATCATCAAAGCCTTGATTTGGGCTAACGGTCCTGACCTTATACCTAACCCTTTAAGCCCAATGGAAATAAAATATAATTAAAGGCCTTTATAGGACCTAAGATTATGAATCAGGACGACTAGGCCTATTCCAATTTGATTGATTGTATGGAGCCGATAAGAGAGAACCGGTGGTTGAGTCAGGCATGAAAGTTAGGTGAAGTACTAATATTTTATTTAAATATTAGTTTTATTATTTGAATAATAAATAAAATTTTAAGATGTAAACTAATATTTGTCAAAAGATTTTTAAAGTTTATTTTTATTCTTTGTAACTTTAATCGAAAAAAATTTTAGTATTTATTATGAGAAATTTTTTTTTTAACGAATTTATTCATATCGACATATCATATTAAAATTATTCTAATTAAACAATTATAACTATAGTACTTGAAATGTTTAATAAAACTATATTACATAAGTTTAAATTTTAAATATTAATAAACTCAAATAATAAATGTAAGAATTAAAAGTATAAAGGTATATAAAGAGAACAATTAGAAATGTTTAATATTAATTTCACAAAGGAAATTATAGAGGGAAAAATAAAGAACTAAAAAAAAAAAAAGAAACATGTTACCTAAAGTGAAGAAAAACAATAGATACAAATAAAAAATAAATAAATAACTACACAACAAATCAAAAAATTCTACCACTTTTTTAAGTAAAATTAGAAACTCCATGTTTAAAAAATTTCAAAGTAAGAGTACTGAAAAAACTAATAAGTACAAAATACTTATAATCAATGAAAGAAAGACTATGATCAATTGAAAAAAGAGAGCAATAAATGTAATATTTTCTCTTTAATTAAAGTTACTAAAGTTTATAAAATTTTATAATACTTCTTTTTTTAATTTCAGGGGCAGCATGCTCCCCCCTCATCTTAACGTTCGTCACTGCAGAGAACAGTGGTCAGTGGACAATATAACAATTTGCTTCTTCCAACCCAAAAGAATGGCACAGCGGGGAGATAGTGGTATGATGACCCACATGAAAGGTTACCCCAAAAAAATGAGGGAAAGATAGATATGAAAGTGGCATCTCCATTTATAAATTCCTTTTTTATTTGATCATAAATTTTCGGTTGTCCACCACTGAAGAAGCACACTCAATAAAGTACGAACAAGGCCTCAAAATGGAATTTTCCCAAAACGGAGTGGGATCAAAAATCAAAGAAAGAAAGGAAAAGAAGGTTGAAGGAGAACGAAAAATGATCAGAAAAAAATGATGAGAGTAAATGGAAGTTTCTGAACAAGAATAATGATGCTGCACATTCTCCGATCAATGAATAAAAAATATGAATTCTTTTGGTAACAATGCTCCATATATATATATTTTTAAATTATAACCGGGGTGGTGTTTAAGATAATTTAGATATATGATTAGACTAATTTGCCTCCTGTATGATCAAACAAAGTAGGTATTTTATATTAAAACTAAAAGTAGGTCTTTTATTTTATCATATCTTATGTTTAGTTTTATTTATCTTCTTTTGTGTAAAAAATATTATTATTTATTTATTATCTTTATAACTACTTCATTTATATAATAAATTCTTTGCCCTCGACAACATCTTCAGTATGCACAATTTGTATAATCTCTCTTTTCTTTCTTACCAAAAAATAGAAGAAAAATGTATACATATAACTACTGAATTCACCTTAATTAGTAACTCTAGCTAGCCTATGTTTATTTGGAGGAAGAGTAAGATTCCCATATAGAGCTAAGCACTTACCATCCAAACATAAAGTCAACTGCTCGTCCAGCAGCCTTTTTATCGAATATGTGATCTGAAAACGGCACGAACCAGTGAGACACCAAGGTTATGCCTATCACACCTTTTTGAGATGCCTGCATATAATCAAATGTTTTGGCTGTTAGGCAACAACGATACCTGCATAAATTTTAGACCCTCAAAATTAAGTATTGAAGTCTAATTAATAAACTTTAATTTAGATGGAGCTTCAGAGTTGTCATCAAAGCTATAATGAACCTGATACTTCTTCTTGTACACTTGGACAGCTGCTGCATGAGCAAGAAGTTGGTTATGTGTAACCACATAGGGCTCTGTCCCTGAATCGCCGCCGGTGCAGTTTGGATTCAGCCATTTTGAACATCGACCTGGTGCCTTGCTTCCGGTTGCATAGCCACCGTTGCTGTATGACCATGGTTCATTCAAAGTAATCCAATGCTTCACCCTATCCCCAAATTCCTTGAAGCAAAGCTCCGCATAGTCTTGAAAATGTTTTCTGAAAATTAATAATGCATCATGATATTTGCACAGTATTGTTGCTGGATTACACATTTTGTTCTAATACAAAAATTAGAACCTCAAATATAAAGAAATATAGTCTAATATGACTAAATTACTCATTCTTTCACTCTATTAATTATGAATTATGCATAATTATTGAATTTAGTTGAGATAATGAAAAATAAAGATAAAGTTAAGAAAAATTTACTTTTTTGATATACTCAAATGACATATAATTTAGAATAAAATAATTTTTTTAAAATAAATATTCATGCATAAACTTGAAACACTTAGATAAGATACTTAGATTAATCAAGATTTAATATTTTTATAAATTTTTGAATCATTTAATTAAAAATAAAAGATATATAAAAATATTAAATATTGATTGGTTTAATACACCCAACTTAAATGCTCCAAATTTAAGCAATAATTTCTCTTTAAAAAAATCATATGTAAAGGAACGGAAGGAATAATGAAATTTTTTTTTTATCACCCTTAATACATCTAGTGAATTAGATACCCAGGCTAATTATAATTAATGTGCATGATTTATTATAAACCTTATCCTCAAATATATAGAAGTATGTAGTCATAATATGAATATAAAATTATAATAGCTTTAATTTGGGTGGAAATTAAATTTTGTATCACTCACACAATGTTAGGGCTTAAGAAGCCACCGTACTCGTCTTCCAATGCTTGTGGAAGATCCCAGTGAAAAAGGGTCACAAATGGCTGTAGACCTGCAAAACTAATATTTAATTAAGAATAATCTAAATTTTTCTATTAATATTTTTAATTATTAAATAAAAAAAAATTTAAATATTTTTTACATTTTTAAATATGAGATACATTTATTTTTTATTTAATATTTTTTTATTTAATATTAAGAGAATTATTAAAAAAAATTGTATGGAAATTATAGCAAAACTCATTAATTAATTATGGTTGTTATCAATTTCTTGAGGAAATGCTAAAATTCAAACTTTAATAAAAAGTCAAGTAAACGAAGTTTGGATTGTGACCATTAGCCACTAGCTCGTTGATGAGGTTGTTGTAATATTTGACTCCTTCTTGATTTATACCTCCACTTAGCTTTCCATCTGTGGATAGATTATGAAAAAAAAAAAAAATTGAAATGGTTAACGTGAAATATCTATCTAAGTAAAATTTAGTGAAGGACAGGAATTGTGATCATCGATATTTAACTCACTTGGGAGTATTCTAGACCAAGAGATGGAGAATCTGTAAGCATCCAAATTCATGTACTTCATGATCCCAACATCTTCCTGTGACATATATACATGTACAGCAATCTATCATTTTATTGTACAGAAAGAAAAAAAGAATTAAATACAAAAGAAATAATTGTAGGAATATATTGAATTTTATTTTTTATTTTATTTTATATTAAAGTTTAAGATACGCTGCCACTTGCCAGTCAAATCCCAATGGGATTAATGGAGGACACTATGTTGCTTAATTAATAATTAATTTAAAGGAGGAAAATGTTTGGTTTTTTAGGTGATTCCCTACAATCATTTGGAATTTAGACCATACCTTGTAGAGGTGATATTCGTCATTTGCGACATCTCCATTGCTTCTGTCCTTTATCTTATCTGCGTGTTGCATATTTATTATTATTATTAGATTATATTTGTAAGGGTAACCAACTATTATAGCTACAGAAAAAAAAATATACTATTAAATTATAATGTGTGTTTCATTAAAAAAAAATTATGATGTGTGTTGTAAGTCAAAAGCTAAGAGCACATAATTATAGTTATTTTCAGGTCTTTATATAATTATGACTTAGCCTCTGCTCATACTATTAAATATGATTGTGAACTTTCACAGGATCTCTAAATAAAATTGTCGTCACATAGAAACAAACATATACAGATCGAGGTCACTGTCCAGAATTAAATAGGGCTTATTTATCTATTATGAGAAAGAGTTCAAGATAAGATTTTGTGGGAAATATTAGTAGTACTAAATTATTTGTTATTTAATGTGTTTCTTATCAAATTACTTTTGTAATAAATATTAACAGTTTGACAATTATAAAAGAATATTATTTTATTAAAAAAATTGGCTTTTATCATTAAAGTTTTATTACTTAATAATTATTACAAGCTACATCAGCTAGGGAATGAAGAAACTTCTAGACAAAAGCATAACTAACTTCCTGAGAATTGTAAAAGTCTTTTAACTTAGCTGGCAGCGCCTATAACTAATCAATAGGTGTTAAATAGGTCATTAGCATCATCATCGTGGTGATCATAACATGTATGCGTAGCATGGTCACGTAACACCCTGGATGTGAGAAGTTTGGTGACTTTCATGGCTTGTTATCAGCATCTGTGCTGCATGGCTCACATGGTTCGCATGAAATATGGTCAATGGAAGATGGCTAGGGTGTAATAGTATTTGAAAGATATTTTTAAAAATAAATACAATAATTAAAATAAAATATGATTTATGATATAGCATTAAACAATATTTTTTAAATTTATAAAATCTTCAATTGTCGTGTATCAGCCTCATTTGAAGTGACATTTTTTTTGTCTTTTACCAAGTACCTCAATAATTATTTTATTCAAGATTTAAACTTTAAATTTAAAGTAGCACTATGTCTTTATGGTATTTTACGCAATTCATTCTTAACTATTTCAAAAGTTCAAAGTGATATTTTCTTTCTTTTTTTCAAAGAAGAGAAAGAAGATTTGCATAGAATTATAAAAGGAATACTGTGACCAAAAAAAGGGAATAGTTGTTCTCCTACCTCGAGCCTTTATATAGTCTGCATATTTCTTATATTTGATTAAAAAACCTTTCTATATTGCAAGAGCGGATTAGACAAGCTATGATGAATAAAATCAATAATCAATAACAAACAATATAATAAGAACAAAAATACTCCTTTTTGTTTAATAATTAAAAGAGGGGAAGAAAAAGAAAAAAAAAAAAAAAAAAAAAAACAAACAAATCAGGTAAAGCATGCTTCCCTTCCTGTTCTCTTCATGCTTGCATGTTAGAAAGAGAAACAGAGAGATATACCTGGATATTTATGGGTGAAGGTATCCCATATACTTGCTCCTCTACCACCTTCATTTGCTGCACCTTCGTACTGTATATAAATATATCATCAACACAACAAAATCATGTAGGTGTAATTTAGGAAGTAAACTTCAAAATAAAAAATAGATTAGGAAGTAAGCTATAAGTGACAGCTATTTATGAAAATAAAATAAGGTACTGAATTCTAACAAATCTATATATCTTTACCTATATACTAATACTTTATCAAAAATTAACATTGATTTTTCAATCAATGCTCATCAACACTTCATCTAACAAATATGTACCTGGTACGACGCGGATGCTGTCCCAAAAATGAAGCCTGCCGGAAAACTGCTTCGATTCAGTGAAGCAACGTCAAGAATGGGTGCAACAGTTTCTTCTGCAAAAGTAACCGATGCAGATGTGGTAACAAGAGAGAAGAGGCCGAGGAGTACAAATGCATTGAATGCCATATCTTGTGTTGTGATGAATGGTGATTCTACTTGATGCACAACATTTGTGTTGAGTGTGGGCCTTTTTATATAGGATAACTTGCTAGCTAAAGCGAATAGATTAGCGTGAATGGTGGACTGTTTGGGCCTAAGATGTGCTTATCCTAGTTAAAATAGACCTTGCGACATCGGCGCAAACATTTGTATTCGGTATACTCATTTTGAATCATTAAGTTTAGAAAGATCCTAGTCAATTTGACTGAAGTCCCATCAGATCCTACCTATTTATATTCGAGTAGGTAATAGTTTGATATACATCTATTTTATACAATCTACCAACGGCCATTGACAATTTAGGATCATAATAATTAGATATAACATAAGCCTAATATTTATAATCTTTAATGACCTTAATGGAAGGGAGTCAGAAGAATAGTCTTCCAGAATTCTACTTAAATCGACTTGACAATTTAGATTAAATATGTCCTACTTCTACCTTAATAATTGAGCTTATCAACTTACCATACGATCTTGATTATCTTTTGACTTGTTTAAGTTCTCTTGTGCTCGCTGTTGCCTTCTTTATAGGCTTCTGGCGAATTTTTTCTGCTCTTCAACTTAAGTCCCGATCATTATCCGGAATAGGATCCATGGAAAGATGTGGCAAAATTTTATTGCATCACACATATTTCTTAAGTCCACCTTATCTTTAACATTATCAATAGAAGATTAAAAAAATTTAAAAAGCTTATTTGCAGTTTTTGGTCGACGGTAGGAATGATCTCTTTTATTTTTTGTCACCAGGCCTAGCCGAACACGTTAGGCTAAGGGGCTCTAAAAAATTTAGCCCAAAAATAGAATAATTAATTTATTTTATGTAATTTATCAGTATTTTTTATGTAATTATTTGTAATTAAATATCATATATTTATTTTATTTTATATGATTCAATAAGTAACTCATCAGTTAAATTAGTGACTCAATAAGTCAGCCGAGTCAACGGATCTAGTTTTATAATAATTATGATTTCAAGTGTGTATCGCATGGTTTCTTGCCCCGGCATCGAAGCCCCAGCGCCAGTTGGCTTGGATACAATTATGAGAAATGATTTATTTTTTTATCAAATTTTTTATTTATTTTTTTATTATTAAATAAAAAATATTAATTTTTTTTATATTTTTAAAATATTATATATATTTATTTTTTTATTTAATATTTTTTATTTAATATTAAAATTATTATTAAGATGATTAGATAGAATGATATAGTATTATTCTACAATTATACAAACAGATTCCTTGGAATTTGTCTGCATCTGATCCACGTCGTCCTCTTGTTTTTGGGCCCAATGTTGGATCACGTGATATTGTCTCACATAAGTACAAAACTAAATTGATAATTATAATAGGAAGCCAAAAAAAAAGCATTGAATGCCATATCTTGTGTTGTAATGAATGGTGATTCTGCTTAATCCACAACTTTTGTGAGTGTGGGCCTTTTTATATAGGATAATTTGCTACCTAAAACCAACAGATTAGCGTGAATGGTAACAGTGAAGACAGAGATAGACACGGCCAAATGTTCAAAACCATACTTTTCAAATGTTGTTTTCTGATCCTTTTCTCTTTTTCTCCGCTGCCTCACGTTAAAAGCGAAACAAGTAAGAAAAAACAGTGCACGTTTTTTTGTTTACCTCTTACAATTTACGAGGTGTCCCCACACACCTAGCGTCTCATGGCGCAGTGTTGGTCACAAGTGTTTTCAATGAAATTTATTAAATCTTGTGTTGCAAGTAAAATCCACTTATTAGATGAGTTTGCCAATTGAATTGCAATGCATGTTTTGATGGCTCTGTTTAATTTGCCATAGGTAAAACCGAGACTTCTAGATTTGTTCATTTACCAAAGAAGCTTTATATATATTAGTGGATTTTCATACACTCAAGTTAATTTGTATTTTTTTATTTGTAACCATTCCTTTATAAAGTTATTAAAAGGTTTTTTAGTGAGTGGAGCATTAATTATATATCTGTGCCTGTATGTGGATGAAGTTTTGAAATTGAAGCTAGTTTTATTTATGAGTTAGTTACAATAAGTTATTGTAACAAATATAAGCAATTTAATAAAGTAAATAGTCTCTTTTTTATTGCTTTATCCTTCTTTTTGAATTAAGTTTGTTTATTAATAATGACAAATATGAAAAAAAATGTTGAATACAAAAAGGTCTATCACCTTTATTATAGTATTAGATAATAGATAATAGACATGTTTTTTTAAGAAAATAATAAATATTTTTATGTGATTTTTATGATTTTTGCCGGGTCATATTTTAAAGGACAGTATCAATGGCAATTAATTTACAATAAAAAAAATTGTAACAAGTGTCCTTTAAAGAACTTAAAATAGAAAGTTTTGTATAAAAAGTAAAATCTTTTAATTTTAATCCATTAAATACTTTATTTTCATAAAAAATAAATATTTTTTCAAACTCCTTATAAGTCAATAAATGAAGATAATTTATGAATTCATTACTAGATAAATATATAAAATTTAATTAATCAAAATTAAATGAATTAAGTACTCATCTAATCTCAAATTAACTTAAAACTCAGAATTCAACCAAGCTTAACAATTCATAAAACATCTTTGATGCATTGTTTAATCTCTGTAATCCTCATTAAATACATGTTAATTATGTAATTATCACATCAACATCCAAATCAAATTAAACAATTCAATCCAGATTTAACAAAATCAAAAGAGGTAAAAGAGAAACTTGATTAACAAGTAAAGAGAATATTGATTAACAAGTAAAAAAAAATTTAATTAACAATTAAATGTAAAACAATCAAAACAAGATCTCATAATTAAACATCAAGATTGTCAATCTCTAAGATTGATTAAAAGGTTCTAGTCCTCCATGGATGGAAGGGAAAAAACAGAAAAGAAAGAAACCTATAGAGAAAGGAGAGGAAGAGAAATGAAGAGAGAAAGTACAAGCAATAGCAGCTAAGAGAAAAATAGGATTATGTTCGGGGTTGTTGCTGCTGTTTAAATAATTGTCTCTAAAATTAAAAATTTAAGTTTTCTCTTAGCTTAGGATTAATCCTCTTCATCTTAACTTTAATTGGACACCTAATCTGTCTAATTTGGGCTTAGGAAGAAAACATTATGCCCAAAACATTCTTAATAGGTCTCTGAACCCGTCAGCTTTCTTAAATTGGTATTAGAACGCCATCAAAATGTCATAGAATTCATTTGGTATCAGAAATTAATTCTCTACAAGGCCTAACCGCTCGAGAAGTCGACCCTTGTAAGTTCAATGGCAAGAAACTTAATGAACTCAAACATCATTGAAGGACAATCCATCTCAAGGCCACTATATTTTGATGGGTCAAACTACACTTATTGAAAGGAGCACATGAGAATATTCATTCAGACCATTGGCTACAAACTATGCCTCATGATAAAAAATGGACCATCCATTCCAAAGAAAGAGGTAGATGGGAAAGAAGTGGAAAAAACTGAAGAGGAATTCAATAATGAAGGCATGAAGAAGATGAAATAAAATGCGAAAGCCAAAAACATCTTTTATTGTACCATAAATCTAGATGATTTTAAAAAAAATATCAAGGAGCAAAATGGCTAAGCAAATGTGGGATAAATTAGAGGTGACACACGAAGGAACAAGCCAAGTAAAAGAAGCGAAGATTGACATGCTTGTTCATGAGTACGAGTTATTTAACATGAAAAAGGAAGAAAATATTGATGAGGTGTTCGAGAGGTTCTCTAACATAGTCAACACCATTGATGCCCTTAGGAAGGTCTACACGGATAGAGATTTAGTAAGGAAGATACTAAAAAGCCTCACCAAAGAATGACAATCAAAGGTGTCTGCGATTCAAGAAAGACGAGACCTTAACATCATTTCTTATGATGAATTAAGAGGTAATCTCATAACCTATGAATTAACTTTTCTTAATAGATTGTAAGAAGATAACACAACAAGAAAACGAGTTGCTCTCAAAGCCACATCAACCTCATACCAAGAGGAAGATGATGAAGGAACTCAAATGAGTAATGATGAAAAGATAACACTTCTAACCAAGAGACTCTATAAACTCAACAAGTAAAAGTTTGGTTCAAGGAAGAGGCAACAATTCAAAAGAAATAATTCAAAAGAAGGCCAAATTATGTGTTGTAGATGCGCAAAAGTTGGCTACTACTAATCCAAATTGTCGTTTCACAAAGATGAGATTTCAAAAGAAGCCAAAGAAGTAGAAAGCAATGGTAGCAAGCTCAACTTGGAGTGATTATGATGGCTCTTCATCGGAAAGTGAACAAGAAGATAAGGATGAGGTGACTCATATGTGTTTTATGGCAAGAAGTGAACAAGATGATGAGGTAAATGACTTTGACCATCCCTCTTCTTATGATGAATTAAATGATGAGTTTGAACAATTATTAAAAGATTCTATTAAGCTATCTAAATCATATTTTACTCTAAAATTTATGTACGATGATGCTTTGGTTGAACTTGATAGAAAAGAAGTTGGTTGAACTTGAATGAAAATGTTATTGTTGAAAATGTTTTATTAAATGAAAAGGTTGATGAGCTTTTAAAGTTAAAAAATGTTTCAAATGAAAATGAACAAAAATTGATTGTTGAAAATGTTTTATTAAATGAAAAGGTTGATGAGCTTTTAAAGTTAAAAAATGTTTCAAATAAAAATGAACAAAAATTAATTGTTGAAAATATTTTATTGAATGAGAAGGTTCATGAGCTTACTAAAGATCTTGCAAAGTTTGTGAAAGGAAAATAGAATTTAGATATTTTTTTGAGAAAACAAAAATGCACTTTTGATAAAGTTGGAATTAGAATTAATGATTATAAAAGTGAAAAGTATTACAAGAATTTTTTTGTGAAAGCAAGTGTTTCTATAACTTCATATGTGATGTGTAACTATTATGGATAAAAGGGTTATATCTCACACACTTGTGCTTTTAAGAAAAATGTTTCTATGAATATATGTGGGTTCCCAAAGTTGTTAATGTATTATCTTCAAGCTTCAACCCTCAATGACCCAAGGAAATTTAAGAACCAAAGGTAAAATCTATCTTATAGGTATGCTTGAAGACAAGCATCAAGGAACAATGGTTCCTTGGCATTAGATGCTCAAGAACTAGTCAATTTCATCTCCCATAAGCTCAAACAAGAAAGAAATATCACTTTGGAGACAATGCAAAAGAATAAGCATTGGAGTTGATAAAACTAGTATCAACGCATGTTTCTTTATTGCCTTTGTTATAATACCTTAATTCTAAATATTATAGTATACCCTAAGTATACTAAGTAAATATGATTAATATGTCACTTTCTAAAGTAAACGTAATTTACAACCTGTTCAATAACTATTAATGAGTAAATATAAAGAGCATTTAAAAAAGTAAGAGAGTAAGATATTTTATACCTCGAGAAACTTATTCATTACTAAACATTTATCTGATATATCTGAGATTACAACTGATACAAATTACATATATAAACTTAATTACAGACATATTAATATAATTATAGAACTAAAATAATTACATTAATAACTTAACTAAATCCTTATCACCTTGCCTTGCGCTTACTTTAGTCCTTCGCTGGATTTATCATGAAAAACATAAATAAAAAAAAGAACTTGTGTGTGAATTAGTAATTCTCAGTAGTGAAATTTAAATCGTGACATCATGATAAACTCAGTTGCTTTGAAGTAAAACACAAATTTTATCAAATCATTTAGAAAGGTAGCATAAGTCAAATCTTAGTCTTTTCCATTCCCAAAGCAAACTATTAATTCAATTACAAAATAATTCATTTATTACATAACAATTAATTCAAATAACATGTACTTTAAACATTTATCGTCATACTATGAATAACACTTAATTCACTTTAAATACTATTCTCAACATTTTCTAGCTAGCTTTTATCCTTAATTTCCACATTTAATAAAAACAAGACAATTGTCCATACAATTATCAATTTTATGTAATGCATGGTAATGTATGATTATGCCTAATGAAAACCCTAAGGTATGCTCATGCAATGATTTTTAAAAGATTTTGTTTTAGAAAACATAAGTTATTTGAATATTTTTAGGAAGTCCTTTTGTTCCAAGAAGTCTTTTTGTTCCTTGTATTGTTTCTGAGTAGGCAGGACACCCTTTTTTTTCTTACACTACCAAACATTTATAACTTTGACACTTGGAGCCTTTTTGTCCAAGCTATAGATTTACAATACATAGAAAACATAAAATAACAAGTTTAAAAATAAAGCATGCATAACTGTTTATAAAACCATTACTTCATATACTTTTTACTTAATCACATGCTCTTTGCATAATAAGGAAACACAACATTTCATTTACATCATACTTTGAAGAGAGGGATGTCTTATCTTTTTATTTACTCAACCTCAATTGCCTTAATATTTTCATTATTATGCTTCTCATTTCTATACTTCATCAAAACATTTGTTTATGTGCATATCTCAATATGCTTATCAACATCAATCACATTTATCATGACTCATTGGCTTATTTTCATCATTATTCAATACATATCATAAACAAGGATTCTCATCATCTACATTTCATTTTGTCAAAATAAGACATTACCTTTTCCATTTACTATCAACATTCTATACTTAATCATCTCATAAATCTTAGTGTTCATAATAAACTTATACATAATCATAATTAACACAACTCAATACATCATTTTTGTTTTTATCCTTATACATTATATGGCTCAAGGCCTCAAATTATATCATTCTTACATTGGGAAATCATAACTTATCATTTAAAATTGAAAGCTCATGTATTCCCTAGCATTTTGAAACAAAAATCACAATTTTTGGGTGACGGACGCAACTCCCTTCTCCCTAGTGTTGCGGCCTCAGACTCTTAGGAAACGTTTTCCTGCTTCCTGCAAGTGGAGTGTTGTGGCTTCTGTTCATGTTTCTGGTTTTTCAAGAAACGTGAAAAACACCACCCCAAGCCAAATTTTTAATCGAATCCAAAACTTAACTCATATATAATACATACTTAACTCAAAATCTCATCATACTAACACGTTTTCATTAACAAACATTCAAAGATCCATTTTCAAGTCAAGAAGAAAATAGGGGTTTTACATTCATTTATCAAATCTCAACCATAATTATCAACCAAAACAACCACCAAAACTTATTAAACTCTTCAACAACTATACAATCCATTAACAACCATAATCTCAAATAACCATCAAGTTTTTAGATTTGAAGATACAAGGATGAAGAAGAAAATAGATGAGAAAACCTCTTTACCTTAAGGTCTTGAAGATGACCACGGAGGCTCCAAGCTCTCCTTCATCTTCCCCCTCACTTCCCTCTTTCCTTTTTCTTTATCTGTTTCCTTTGCCTTTGGAAAATCATGAGAAAGGAATGAGAAAGATGAGAAAGATCTCATCTTTTAAAAGATGACATTAAGGGCAAAATGGTTATTTTGCTAAACTTCGTATCTGTTAATAACAGTTTGATCTTGCTAAATCAAGTTCCTTGCTTTCCAACAACATTAGAATAAAATATAAGAATCATATAAATTCTTGTTTCATCATTTTCATAATTTTTCATATCTGTTGTGTCTCAATTCGATATTTAAATATTCACTCGATATCCTTAAAAATACCAAACTAATTTCGTTTGCCCTAAAAATTTAACCACATCTTCTTCCACACATTTGTGACCTACAAATGAACTTTCCATATTTATTTCCTATAATTACATATTTATACTATTTTTTGAGTTAAAATAGTCATTTTGCAAGTTCTGTATTGCGGCAAAGTGCCTAAATTAACTCAAAACGTCACAAAATTTAACGGACATATTAAATACATATTAAGCTACCTCTGTAACCTTATACAAGCCTAACATATGTAAAAAGAGGGTGTTACATTTCTCCCCTCCTTATAAAAATTTTGTTCTCAAAATTTAGATGCTAATATTAATAGTTTAGAGAACTATAATTGTTGCCTATTCATTGTATCCATCTTATCCATTTCAACTTTTAACCAAACTGAGATATTTATAGTCTTTCATTCTAACGAGAGTTATACTGTAAAGAGTCGGAAGATTGAACTTCCCTTCGTACCTTCTTAAAATATATACCCTTTTTGGAACCTGTGGTCTAGGATCGGGTATAATTTTCTGCCTTTACTGACACCTATTGACATAGTGCCATAGTTGATCACATATGTAGTGTACCAAACAAAGTTTGTCGCCATATTGTCTTCTTCCATACTCGGATCATTCAAATTTCATAGTTTTCAATTGATTTTGACTCATTTCTATTTTGTGATTCATTGAGTGTAAAATCACATTCTTCATCCTCATCGTCTATCATTTTTCTCTTTTGTAGATTCGTGATGTTCTTCTCAATGTGAAACTTTGATCTAGTGGTCTCCACAATTTTTACACTTCCTAACTAAAGTGAGAAAAATCCTTAACCTCCGTAGGCCTAGCAAATCTTTTGTTTTCTATCCATACAATCCAGATTCAAACTTGACATACTTTTTATTTTCGTTTGGATTGATCCTAACATATGATGTATGGATAAAATACACATTTCTTATGCTTGATTTGAGGTGGAATTAGGTGTGCTTTGATTGATTTATGTTGAAATTTATGTCACATTTAATCTATTATCCTTGTTCTCTCATAATTGGTCTTTCTCTATGTTTTTAGGTCCAAAAGAGATGTTTTGACATGACTCTATGAAGCTTTGGATGGATTCATTGGAATGGAGTTGAACTCGGAATTTATATAGTCAAAATTCACAGAGTTTTTTACCTTTGTGCGATAAAATAAGCATAGCTTGAGCTACGGAGGTCGAAACGAGGTGATTCCGGTGGCATTGAAAACCTAAGAAAAAGAGCTACAACTTTCATGAAAATAACTTATAACTAGAAGAAATGGCTGTGTCAGTTGCTCACATAATCGTGTCTCATCTAACATTGAAGTTACGTTGTTTTTCCAATAGACATGGCCCTGTCTAACTCAATTGAAACTTCTGACTTGGGACACAACTGTGTCCCTTGGTCACACGGTCGTGTCTCACTTAAAGTGTAGATACATGATTTTAAAAGGATACGACCGTGTCGAAGGGAGACACGACCTTGTAAGGTCTCTTGAGCCTAAAAACAGCAGTTTTTCACCTCAAACGATTATAAATAAGGCAAATCCCTAAACCAAAAGGAGACTTTTGGCTAGAGACTTGTGTGATGACAGTTTTTCAGAGGAGAGGTGCAAGGATTAGAGGCGAAGGTTTTGAAGGCAAGAGCAAGAGGCTTTGAAGGCAAGAACAAGAGTATTTGAAGATCAACAATTGAAGTTCAACAATTGAAGTTCTTTTCTTCATCTTCATCTTCTCCATCTTCTCTTTTTCTTTAGAAATCATGGTTGTTTCTTTAATCTTTATTCTTGTTTATGCTACAATTGCCATGAGTGACTAAACTCTTTATCTAAGATTAGGATGAAACTCTTTATTTATGTATTATGAATCGTTAATTTGATTCTTTGTTAATGAAAAATTATTGTTCTTGATTCATTCTTGGTATGCTTAATGCTTGTTGTATGTTGCGCGCCATATTTACATGATCTTAGGCTTTAGGTGAAGGTTCAAAAGATGAAATCTAATTGCTTAATAATCTAATAATTGAACTTAGGGATTGAGACCTAGACATAGGCTTAAATCCTTCGAGGGTTAAACAATTGTCAGGAATCTTAATGAGTTAGAAATTAGATTAATTGCCATGAGAATGAGTTGATAAAGTGCACGTTTTTAGTGCCAAGAAATTAAGTTTTAAATAATTTAAGACAAATCACCTTCAAGAACATAATTGAACATTAACAAAGATATGATTACAATTTATCATAGGGGTAGTGTAATGGATTCCGAGTCCTAAGCCTTTAAATCTTTGTTGAATCTCGTTTTTTCTAGTTTCAATTGTTTACTTTATTACTTTACTTTTCGTTTTAATTTTAATTAATCTTTTACTATCGATTTACTCACTTAAATAATCAAAGTCACCGTAAGAGTTAGTAATCAATCGATCCTTATAGGAATAATCTTTATTTTACTACTTGTCCAATCCATGCGCTTGCGAAAAATCCACAACAACATATGAGGAAAACTTGGAAAGTTCTCAAAACTTTACTTCATATTATACAATGGACATGCCTCCTTGTTTTAGTTCCAAAAAATATTCTACTCCTTTATCATCATATATATTTCTTAGAAAACACTTGTTTAAGAAAATCTCCTTAAATACCTCCCACGTTACATAAGTACATGCAACTCCTAATAGTCTTATTTAACTCCTCCACTAATACTTTGTTTTTCCCGTTGTCTTAAAAGTTCAACCTGATTAAGAATTTCCTTAATTTATTTGTTTATTCTTTGAGTCCTTTCCTTCCAACACATTGCAAAAGCAAAGCATTGCGAAATCTTTTAAGACGAACCAATTTCATCCATATGAATACGTGGTACCTCCTTATCATGTACAATGTTGTAGTTTTTATCATAGCAATATACATCTTTAATAGTTTAAATTTTATAGTTACGAAGTTAATTTTGAGTGTTAATTAGGTCTTGACAGAATGAGAAAAACTCTAGCCATATACTTATCCACATTAGCTAACATATAAGCATGCTTAAATAAAGATTTTGCTTCAAATATTGTCTTCACTAAGAGATTAATATGGGTGTGTTCGTGTATTATATAAAATATGGCCCCTGAACCTCAACCTTCCAATTTAAGAAACTTAGCAGCTATATACATGTGGCTTATGAGAATTCTATTAAAAATACAATTGTCGTCCCCTTTCACAGTTGATGTATCTTTGAAAACTTGCAGTTTCAACTAATTGATATATCCAAACTTATAACTTTCTATATTATTCTTTTCGGATTACCACTTAATCTCATTCAAAAATAATACTATAGAAAAACAAGCTAAAAACTTCGAGATGACAACTTTTCATTCTACACAAATATCTTAATTCTACAAGTATCTAACAATCTCATATCTCATACAGAAAAGAAGTGGAATCTCAACAACAAACTCTGATGAATGTTTCCATATTTACAAACCTACCTTTACCATATATCTTTAGAAAATATAACTCTATTTAGATCTTCGAAAGTTATGACCTTCAAAAATGTTTACCTCAAAACAGATTAAAAGATCATACTACTCTGTGTCTTGATAAATAATAGTCCATAGAAAAATTTTCATTTAATATCATGGTTTACTGCATGTATAACATAATAACTAACTTATCAAACTTAGCTGACTTCCATATTACTTTCCACATTTGGCGCACTTGTAACTCCATATTCCGACTTAAACTTGCTCTCCTTTATATTGTAGAAATTGAAATCTAACTTCAATATCTGACCTTTTACTCTGTCAGAGACTTTACTGATTCACTCTATTCCTTGACTATCACTATGTTATATCTTTTTCTAATAGATAATAAATTTGTCTTTTTAAACTCAAGATACGTATAGAAATTTTGATCCTAATTATTGAGGTGGATTGACACATATCTTGACAAAATCTTATTAACAAATGTAACCTGTTCCCTTATAACAATTACCACCATCTTAGTTCTCTCAACATATTACAAGTATTTTCTCTAATGAATTTCATAACCCACAACTCATCTTCACTAAATCATAATTTTACTTCGAACTTCAAAATAAACTCATTAATGTTCACCAAACCACTGCTTCATATTACCCTATAGACATGCTACCTTACTTCAACTCAAGAATTCTACTTTCTTATCCTCTCGCTCATTTTTCAGGAAATACTTATCTAAAGAAGTCACTCTAAATCTCTTCGAGTTCATCTATGTACCAACAACTTCCATTAATCGTCTCAAACTCATTCATCAATGCTTTACTTCTCCTTTCAATATAAAAGAAACGAACAACACATTTTTATTTGTCTAAACAACTCATTACTTTAAATATCTTCTTCCTTTCACTAATTTTTATTCAACTTTTATTGAATTGAGTTCAACTCGGAATGACAGAGAGATCAATTCTTTGAATTCTGAACTCTGATTACTATTACCATTTCTTCAATTAATGGATTTGATCTTCTTTGTTCAAATCATTGCCCCCAAATCTTCCGATTTTTCCTTTCATTGATTTTTTTTTTCTTAAGATTTTCATTTTCCACTTACAAATCCAAAGCACCCACTCACAAGAACCTCTGTTCTCCGTGGTTTTTTCTCCAATCTCAGATTAGACCGAGGAATTGATGATATAACAGATTTGCTTGGAAAATCTCTGCTGTTGGAAGTTGTTAGCTCCGAGCATGACCCCAGTAAGTATATACACGCTTTTTTAATTAACCGTGATTGGATATATAGTTAGTTAATTAACTATACTAGTATGATTATTTTTATTTTGTTTCCCTTAACTTTATTCAGCCTTTCATCATATTCTGAGTCTTAATTATACCCCAAACAAAATTTTCCAACTCCTAATTTACTCAGTAAACGATTTGATCAAAGTATATAAGATTTGAGGAAGTAATTGAAAAAAGTCTTAAAATTAAAACAATAATTTCAACCTTAATTTTCTTCCCCTTTCTTTTGGGTTGAGAACTAACCATAGAAGAACATATAGGAACCGTAACGGAGATTTTTATGATATTCATATTTTTTAAAAAAAAATTGATATTTAAAGTAAATTCTGAAATATTTTATTAATTATTAATTTTTTAAATAGTTATTATAAATTTAATATTTAATAAATACTTCACAATTCCCTCTAAATATCAAATTTTATCATAACACTATAAAAATTCCCTTTAACGTCGAATTAGCTTTTGCCTGAAAGGTAAAACCACATCCTATGGAAGAAAGGAAAGCATTTACTGAAAGAAAAATCAAAGGTTGATTAAAAACAAACAACATTCACATGTGATTAAATTCTAGTTGTCAGATAATTAATTAGCACAATAAATTTTTATTTTCACACCCGAAAAAGATGAGTCCTCTTATATTATTAGGTGATTTCGCTTTCCTATAGCCATAGTTGTGCGAAAAGAGTAAACTTTGCTTTAACCCAAGCCTAGTTTGCTATTCCTGTGTGTGTGGTTCATGAATCAGCGTACCTGCATGAAAGACAAATAGGAACAAGGAAGAGGGAGAGACGAAAACAGACCACCTGAAAGCTTACCATAGAAAAGTAAAATTAACAAGGCAAGTGGTCCCAACTCCCACGTACAGACAGTAAAATTGAAGCATGACATATACCGATCACAAACTTTTTCTTTTTTGGTAAATATATCTGCCACAAACTTGATTCCATAACATCAGACTCCAATTAACCTTTAGCTAAGACAGCTAACATAACATCAGATTCTAAATACTTTTTTTTTTAACTTTTTTATGGGATAATAAATAAAGATTCTTTATCTTAGAATTGATCTGAAAAGTTTGATTCCAAATACTTTTTTTTAACTTTTTTATGGGATAATAAATAAAGATTCTTTATCTTACAATTGACCTGAAAAATTTGTTTTTTCTTGTGAGAGAAGTAGTGGTGTCTTTAGATTTGATTTGACTTAAGGAAATTTAGCTATTAAGATGTTTGAAAATAAAAGTGTTATTTGATGTATAGTTGCTAAAATTATTAAATTATATTAATTTATAAATTATTTTATTAAATTATTTATAATATAAGGTGCAATTGAATTGTGTTATTAGATCACTTTAATTAAATAATTAAATTAAAAAATTAACAAAAAAAAGTTGCACAATTAATTAAATAAAAATAATTAAAAATTGTAAATAAAATTAAATAAACAATCAATTTAAGAAAATTAATCAATTTTGAATTTAATTCCATCATTGATTATTACGAATTCATTCAATTACTAATCAGATTCTATGTCTTAAATCATATCAAGAGGTCTTAACATGATCCATGAATCCTCTACTAGATAAATATCTAAAATTTAATTAATCAAGGTTAAATGTAGGGGTGTCTAGCGGGTCGGATTGACCCACGAACTCGCGGGTTTCGACCCAACCCAACCCATAAAGTGCGGGTTGGGTTAGGTTCATGGGTTGGGTCGGGTTGAAAAATGTTCAACTCGCAGTGTGTGAGTCAGGTAACGGGTTAAAACACTTCCAACACGCTTAACCCGACTCACCCACGACCCATTATATTTTTTTTAATTCAATTTCCACACATGGCCAGGCGGCCCAACTCACAACATTTTATCCTATTTCAGCATTTCTAATCTGTAACAACACGGTCAACACCCATTCCCATTTACTTTAGTTCCTAATTCCAATTTCCACCCATACGCACGGAGTCACAGGCTCACAGCCATACCCATTGCTCACCGTTTTCTTGCCTGACCGTTTGCTCATCATTTTCGTGCCTCACTATTTCCTTGCCTCACCGTTTGCTCACCGTACAGTTCCAGATCTGGTTTCCGATGTCGATGTCAAAGTTCCTCATCGTTTGCTCACTGTACGACTCCAGATCTAGTTTCCGGTGCCGGTGTCCAACTTCCTCACCGTTTGCTGTGTCGTTTCTTGATCGTCTTCACGAGTTGTGGACAAACGAGTTTCTCTTCAGTTGATAAGTGCTGTCAATGTTGATTGGTACTCCACCCACACGACCACACCCATCAGTGCCTCCTTGTCTTCTGTTCGTATATTAGTTCCTACTCTCTGTTTTTGTATTATTCTGTGATTAGGATTTGCCCATTTGGTAGTTATATGCTAGGCAGCAGTTAATTTGGTTCCTTTCTCTAATAACTAATTGAATTATTGTGACTTTACCCTCATATTCTCTTCTTGTTCTATTGCAATTTTTCCCTCTTCTCATTTTCGTTTCTTTCTCTTCTCTTGATTGATGTTCTTCTCAGTTAAAGAAATTCTTATAGTATGCTTTGTAAATAGTCAATTTTTGGGATTAGTTATGTTCTTTATGTCCTTCAATGCTGAATTCTCAACATGAAGTCATGAACATATTTGAAATTAAAAAAAGAAAAGAAACGAAAAGTGTTAAAAATAGAATGTAATTGGTAATGATCTTATCTGCTTTTGTTCATTTTATTCATTTAGAAAAGTAATTGGTAATTGATAATACTACCTTAAATGATAATTTACAGTAAATTTATAATTGGATTCAAACTCAAATTATGAGATTGTCATGAATAAGAACTCAACTAAGTGACTGTGAATTCTACTCATGAACAAATTATTGACAAGGAGATTAGATGAGTTGGATTGAGAATTCTACTCATGTTTAAAACTTTATCTGTGCTGCTGCATTGTTGATTTGTTTTCAGTTGAGGGATGTGTTTTTCTAGGAAATATATATGTGTTTTTCTAAGTGTTGTATTCTTAGTTATTGGATATTGTGATCTCGAAGTTTTTGAATGGTGGTTGCTTTTCATATGACTAATATGATTTGTGAGGTATTTGCTTTGGATGCGTGATTATTTTCCATTTGTTTCAGTTTTTATCTTAGAGTTACTCTTTTTATCTACTGCATTAATTGTAGATGTTTCAGTTTTTATATTAGACATTTGGTACTCTTATTTCTGTTTTGATATTGGACACCAACATTATTTACTTATTGATGACAGAAAATGGCTGATGAATGGCAACAACATCTTGATCATTCACTAACTGGAGAAGAGTGGATTGGAAGTACTCATACACCCCCAAGTTGTATGGAACCTTCCCAACCTTCCCAACATGTTTAGTTTTTAGCTACTGAACTAAGAGGAGAATCATCGGCTGGTAAAGAGGTATCCATACTTTCGAAAAAGCCTTCAAGTCCAAGTTCACATGTGTGGGAACATTTTACTAAAAAAGATAATGTTGAAAAAGCTGAATGCAATTATTGTGGAAAAATATATGCATGTGGTTCTAGAAATCATGGCACAACTAATTTGTATAGGCACTTGTTAATGTGTAAGAAAAATCCTAATATACATGTTGACAAGAGGCAAAAAACTCTTGTATTTCTAAAGAAATATGAAGAAGAAAATGATAGTAATGCAAAACTCAAGGTGTTGTCTTTTAATCAAGAAGAGTGTAGGATTGCACTTGCTAAAATGATTATCATTGATGAGTTTCCATTTAAATTTGTTGAAAATGAAGGCTTTAAAAGTTTTGCTCAAGTTATACAACCTCAATTCTAAGTTCCTTCTAGACAAACTGTTAGTAGAGATGTTATGCAATTATATGTATTTGAGAAAGCAAAGTTGAAGTCTATTTTATCATCTAATTCTCAAATGATTTCACTCATCACCGATACTTGGACATCAATCCAAAACTTGAATTATATGTATGTGACTGCTCATTATATTAATGATGGATGACATTTGAATAAGAAGATATTTGGATTTTTTATTGTAAGTGATCACAAAGGTGGGATCATAGGAAAGGCTTTAGAGAAATGCATTAGAGAGTGGAGGATTGAAAAGGTTTGCATTGTCACAGTTGATAATGCTAGTCCTAATAATGTGGCCATAGCCTATTTGAAAAATAGGTTGAGTGATTGGAATAGTACAACTATCTTGAAGGGAGAATTCATGCATTTAAGGTGTTGTGCTAATATTCTTAATTTGATTGTCAATGATGGATTGAAGGAAATAGATTCTTCAATTATTAAGATTAGAAATGCGTGCAAATTTGTGAAATCTTCTCCTTCAAGAAAGGCATCTTTCCTAAGGTGTGTGGTAGATATCAAACTAGAGTGTAAACAAGGGTTGTGTCTTGATGTGCCAACTAGGTGGAACTCAACTTATTTAATGTTAAATGCTGCTGAGAAGTATGAGAAAACATTTGCTCGCTATGAATATGAAGAGCCTTCTTTTGAGATCATTGAAGGAGGAACTCCATCATCATATGATTGGTTGCGTGCTCGTGTGTTTGTTAATTTTTTGAAAGTTTTTTATGATGCTACTCTTTCTTTTTCTGGATCATTGTATATTACTTCAAATATTTTCTTCTATAAATTGTGTTATATCAATAAGCTTATAAAGAAGTGGATTAGAGGGAATGATCCAATTTTAAGGGAGATGACCATTTCCATGAAAATGAAGTTAGATAAATATTGGGATGACATTGATGGTCCTCTAAATTACTTATTACTTGTGGCTATTGTCCTTGATCCAAGGTATAAAATGGATTATGTTGAGTTTTGCTTGGAAAAGATGTATGACTTAAAATTGAGTGTGAAAATTATGAAGAGGTTAGACGATGTTATGAAGACATTGCTTAAACATTATCAACAAATGCATCCTATTCCTCTTGATGCTAGTGATTCTAGTTGTATGTCATCCGATGTTCCTTCCTCTACACTTGATGATGACATTGATGATGTTCATGATGGTTATAAATTCGAGTTTAGATTGAAAGTGAAGAAAAAACTACATACGGTAAAAAAGAATGAGTTTGAGAGGTACAAGGAGAAGGATGTGGAAGATGATGTTGATGGTTTTGATATTCTGACATGGTGGAGAGGAAAAACTAAGAAGTATCATCTTCTTTCATTCATTGCTAAGGATATCTTAGCAATTCTTGTTTCCACAGTTTCTTCCGAGTCAACATTTAGTACTGGAGGGAGAGTTCTTGACCTCTTTCGTAGCTCTTTACAACCCACCACTGTTGAGGTATTGATTTGTACTCAAAATTAGTTGAGGACTCTTCAAAAACCCATTGATTTACGGGCTTAGATGGATGAGATTGAGAAGCTTGAAGCTGGTAGTGTGTTATATAGAACTCATTCAATTTGTTTAATAAATTACTAATTGTCTATTACTAATTGTTATTGATTCTTTGATATGTTAGATATGTCAGCTGTTAGAGAAGAAATTATGGTTTATACATTGATTCTTTTAGCTGTTTGCGGTTTAATGGTTGACTTTTTAATTCTTATAAACTCATTATTTCATTATTGAGTTTAAATTTGTATGTAATTTGACAATTTTCTTGTTGATTGTGCAGACCAAGGAGGAAAAGAGGGCACGCTGTCGTGCAGAATTCTATGAGATGTTCATGGATCCTAAATACCCATTGTGGCATTTTAGGATGATTTCTCCTCATTTTTGTGTTGTTCCAATCAAGTTTAAGTGTAGGCATTGTGGTGTCACTCTCAAAGTGAACAAAGAAAATAAGTTCATAAAACTCTCGACGCATCTAAGTGACTGTTGTGTTAAAAAACTAATGGATTGTTTAGATGATAAAGAGTATATGAAAAAAATAGAGAGTGAAGTCAATGATTATATCAATACATATGACATGCGTGATGACACTGACTTCAATTAGTTAGACTAATTTGTTGTTTAATTTATGACTAATTTTATTTAATTTATTCTAGAATTAGTAAGACTTGTAAGTTGTTAATTTATTATGTACTTATGGACTTATGATGTTTATTTTATTTGAGATTAAGACTTAACTTATGATGTTAATTTGTTAGATTTTATTTTAATTTTTTTTTCAGGAATTTTTTTAAAAAAACAAAATATGTCAGACCCACGGATTCGACCCAATATAACCCACTCTTGAGCGGGTCGGGTCGGTCGGGTCGAGCGAAAAAAATTTCATGAACGGGTCGGGTTGAGTGAATAAATTTCTTGAGTGGGTTGGGTCCACCCAACCCAACTCACGGACACCCCTATTTAAATGAATTAACCACTCATTTAATCCTAAATTAACCTAAAACTCATAATTCAATCAAGTTTAACCATCCATAAAACACCTTTGATGCATTATTTAGTCTTTATAATCCTCATTAAACACGTGATAATTATGCAATTATCACATCAATATCCAAATCAAATTAAACAATTTAATCCAGATTTAAAAAAATCAAAAGAGATAAAAAGAGAGACTTGATAAACAAATAAAAGAAAAACTTAATTAACAAGTAAAGAGAAACTTAATTAATAATTAAATGTAAAATAATCAAAACAAAATATCACAATTTGGCCTTGATATTAGTCTTTGAGACCCTTACCAGCCAACTAAACATCGATTGGAAATTCTTACCTGGACCAAGAAAGAAATGAATGGTCAAGTAAAGACATTACAAAAAATTAATTAGAGAAATTAGTAGTTAAAATCATTCACAGACAAAGAACAAAAATATAGTAGAAAATGGCCAAGAAAAAATCGTGAGACTAAAAGAGCATAATAGAGCTTGCTGTTAGGAAATCAAAAAGCTTGCTTTCTCTCAATCTGGGATCGAAATAAGAGGGGGGAAAATAAGGGTGTCTTCTCTTTGGAGAGATGAGCGAGAAAAATGAGAGAGTGTGTGTAGAGTTAATCAATGAAAATTGACATTGATTGAGCGATTATATGATAAATTAGGAAAATTGACATTGAACGAATTGTATATGGTGAATTAAAGTTCAAAATTTAAAATTTCCACTCTAGTTGTAGAGTTAATCAAGGATAAGCATTGACTCATGCCACTTGAAAACTAATCAAATAGAAGCACACCAATCATATGAAGTATAAATGCATAATTTGATTGATAATTTTCCACTGCAACTGTAGAGTTAATCAAGGATAGGCTTTGACACATGATAGTTGAAAGCTAATTAATTAGAATCGTTAATCAAGTAAAGTATAAATGTATAATTTGATATTAGCAATTAAGAAAAAGTTATCATATTGGTGAAGATTTCCTATAGAACCTCACCCAAACTACGAAGGAAGATTAACCACTGGTAGGTCCCCTCATCCTAGAGCATTGCTCCTTGTAGCCGCCAGCGACCTAAGTCACAGATCAACATCTTTACCCCAAACCACCACGAACAACCATCCAACCTTGCCAGAGACGCACTACCTAGTCGTCTCAACCACCATACAGTCCCTGCATCTCGAGTTGCCATCATGCAACCACCTTAGCTGTACCCCTGTGATCAAGCCTCATTGTCGAATTTCCACCGCTCCGTTGCTAGATTTCCACCGCGCCACCACCCCACCTCGCCTAAGAGGAAGAATAGATTTCTAGGTTTCCAATATTGTGTTCTTCCATTGCTTTGAAAATGAGTTTTTTTAGTTTTTTATTTTATTTTCTTCTATCGCTTGGGACATGGTACTTCAGGCTGAAACCCCAATTTATAGGGCATTTTATTTCTATAATAGTTCATCTGTTTGTTTATGTAATTTTATCCTATTTTAATAACTGTAAAAAATGACTAACTCTAGACTTCATCTATGGGGTTACAATTCATATGCTTAGAACCCCATAGAGTTAGAACCCATAGATAAAAGAATCTGGCACAAAATCAGTTTCTCGCCCCAATTTCTTCTATCACCTCGCCCAATGATTCATATGTTTGTTTATGTATTTTTTTCCTATTTTAATAAATATGCATGTGATAAATCCTTGTTTTGTATCAGTAATAGGAAAACTCATAAATGAATGTGACAATTACATGTACAAAATATGTATGTCAACTTTTATAATTTTTAATTTTATTTGTAAACTGGTTGAGAAGTGTTTTTGTTTTCATATGTGGCAATATTTTTTTTAACATAACATAATTTTTTAATGTGGTGACACATGTATGCTTTCCATTTAAATCTTAACATCATATGTCACATGGAGATTTTTGGGAGCAAGTATTGTCACAACGAAATTTTAGATATGAACTGTCAGAATGACACATGACACGATTTGAAGGCATGTACTTTCTTTTTATATATTATATGATATTTTATACTAATTAATGAAGTTAAATTTATAATTAATTTCATGTATTATTTAATTAATAAATATTTTATTAAATAATCAATACACGTAACTTTTATTAATTAATTAATATATGTAATTAATCAAAAATTTGTATTTAATTAAATAATATAAAGTGGTGTAATCAAAACTAGTGGGAGAACAGGAGTTGATCTCCTATCAACTTTCTCATTGTTCTTTATATTATTTGTTGTAATTCCTCGTATTTTGTCACTTTTAGAAACGGCATTAGAGAAAGAGACGATTAAAGCATATGTACACAAAGCAGGACAAGGAGATGAATCTGTCAAGTATGAAACCGATTTTGAAATCCCAAATGATTTTGGGGACATTGGTGCAGTTCTGGTTGAGAATGAGCACCACACGGAGATGTTCCTTGAGACCATACTCCTCCACGGCTTCCCGGAGGGCCCTATTCAAATTGACTGTGCCTCTTGGGTTCATTCTAAGTTCGATAATCCCATGAAAAGGGTCTTCTTCACCAACAAGGTAATAACATATCGTATCAAAACCCTACTTACTACGTACCATACCAGCTTAAATTTATGTATAATTAAAAGATTAATTTCAGGAACAACTACGATGTTTTTTTAATTTAAATTATCGTGATGAATAACTCTAATCTGCTCCTACGTACCACTGAAATCAGTTTCAGGTGTTTGGATTTGTAACTTTTATAAATCACTCAAATTCCTCACAACTAGCTAGCTTAACAGTTAACACGATCGAGTTAATAGATTTACATAAAGGTTCTGATTTTTGAAAAGCTGAATTTATAATTTTTAAGTGCTTTAGAGTTTTATTTTTGTGTCTATTAATTCATTTTAGAAATATTTATATGCAATATATTTTATCATATATTAAAAAATATTATAATAAACAACAAATAAAAACTATTAAAAGCCGAATTTCTTATAAATTCAAACCTTTTTAAATAACATATATAAGAGTGCTATAGCAACCCTGAGAACTTGATTCTAGTACGTCTCCCGGATGATGACATTTTGGCTGATTGTGTGTGTGACGCATGATGTTTTTTTTTTTTTTTTAAATGTTATGTGACTTTGTGGTACTTTTCTTACCTAAACAGCCTTTGCTTATTAACTATGATTTTGTTTCTTGATATTAGATTTAAATATAACAAATATCACTTGATTACCAGATTATATATATTTCTTGAAAATTATTATGTCAGGTTTCTTTTAATAAAATACAATAAATGACTTGTGATATGCAATATTCAAATTTATAACTTTATTGGCACAGTGCTACTTGCCTTCAGAAACACCAAGAGGGTTGAGAAGATTAAGAGCAGAAGAGTTGAGTAATTTGCAAGGCAATGAAGAGAGAGAACGCAAGAGTTTCGGAAGAATATATGATTACGCATTGGAGATCTTGACAAAAATATCGACCTTCAGAGGTTACCTTTGGGAGGCAAAGAGCGACCTTATCCTAGACATTGTCGAACTGGTCGTCCATGAAGTGAAGCAGGTGCTTTATTAAACTATATATATATATATATATATATATATATATATATCGGGTTAAAATTCGTAGTATCAGCACGTTTAATATAATGCTACATGTTAATTATAATTAGATTTATCTCATTTTTTATATACTTATATTTTGATTATATCACATAATTAAGTAAATGTGAGAAATAAGTCTATGAAACTGATGTATAGCATTTTTCATTTGTTTATTCATATAACTTATACGGATTTAGTGCTATGAATGTAAAATGCCATAAAGTTAAGCTTTCTTTTAAATTAAATAACGTAAAATTGATGTTTTAGAATATTAGTAGATGAGTAAAGCTCCGAAACGGGAAATGATTACTACTAAGTTAGTGTTCATAGAGTGAAGCTGCAGTTGACGTCCCTCCTAATAAGAGAGTGGAAATGTTATTAGTCATACATTTGAAAATTAGAAAGTTCTGTAAGATATTTAAGATCAACGGTTATTCCACCTTACATGTCAAGTCTCTTAGTTTCAACTCCCTCTTCAACTTGAGTAACGTAACATTAAGCTAAATTTATACATTAAATTTAGATTGGAAGTTTAGCAATCTTTGTAAAATTAAAAAAGAACAAAAGTGAAATCGATTAAGAAGTCTCCCTTAATGTAATAATACACTAAAATAGATAGATTGAGGACAATTATGTGGTATATATGAGTGTCAACTAACTGTACATTACTTGTGATATGCAGATCCATCATCTGAGAAAAGAAGAAGAAGATTTTACGTTCCAAGGGACGAATGCTTCTCAGAGGTGAAGCAGCGAACATTTTCTACCAAGGCTTTACACTCATTGTTGTTAATATTAGTTCCATCTTTGGGGAAAATTATCCAAGACAAAGAACTTGCATTCCCATACTTCCACGACATAGACTCTCTTTTCAGCATTGGACTTGACTTGCCTCCCGTTGAGAATCATGAGTTGGAGAAGGGATTCCTCAGCACTATCACGCCCAGGCTCGTTAAAACCATTTCAGGCAATGGGAGGCATGCATGTGCTTCGCTTTGAGACCCCATAGGCAATGAATAGTAAGAGTTCAATTCTTAACTCATTTCATTTCATTTAATTATACTATTCCTATTTAAATTATATGTGATTATATTTATATAGGACCTTGCCGATATATGATTAATTTATCTGTGTTTGTTTTGCAGGCGATAGGTTTTTCTGGTTTAGGGATGACGAATTTGCTAGACAGAGTGTTGCTGGTCTCAACTCTCAACCCATATAGCATACGATTGGTCACAGCATGAATGATTTTGCACACATTAATTTGACACTTTTTTACTTTAAAAAGTTGAGAGATTCTTATCTAAAAAGTTAACCCATTGATTGAAGTCTAACTAAACGTTAACCCATTGGAAGTCTAACTAAACGTTAGTTCACAGATAGCCTGCAAAAGAAATTTTTAGATAAGGAGTGTCTATCATAAAAATTTCATTAAACATTAAATATGTGTAAAGTTGTATAAGCCATATTAAAAATACACTTATCTGTAAAAAATACTCTTATACATTCAACTTTTAAATGAAGTGTGGCCCTAATAATTTCTCTAAGTATAATTAGTTAATAACATATATATTATATCACATAATTGTTAAAGTAATTAAGGTAACTTACTTACCAGTGCAGGAATGACCATTGAAGAGTAAACTTGACCAAATATCTATGGTCCAACACAATCAGCAATTATCTCAGAAATTATCAACAAAGGGATCGGAGGCATATTTTCTATAGAAGAGGTTTAAATATTTAATTAACTTTATTATCTGATGCAGTAATTCTAATATGTCATATGATTATCTATAAATTAACTTATTTCATTTTTGAGTTTTTATTATAAAATATAAACATCAGGATAAAAAATTATAGATGTGTGAAAAAATAATCTAATTTTTTATTAATGTAAAATCTACTTCAATTTTTTTATTTGAAAAAATTTACTTTAATTTATTTATTAGCTATCTGTTTCATTTTAATGCCTAAAGTGTATGAAAATCCAATACTTTTCTCTCTCAATTTAATTATATTAATGTATATATGTAATTATGATATGAATGTGTATGAACGCGCAGGCAATAAAACAAAAGAATTTGTTCTTTTGAAGAACAGAAATGGAGCTGGCATTGTCCCATATGAGCTTTTGAAGCCTTTCTCAAAGCCAGGGGCGACTGGAATGGGGGTTCCCTGCAGTATATCTATCTAAACTGCAAATTGATGTTAAAACTGGGCCTCATGTAATATTTTTGAACACATTTTATGGTCCAAATTAACGTTAAGTTGCATGAGCTTGATTATACAACAAATATTTAGCTAGATTAAAAAAAAGGTTGACTATTTTATGTTTCATAAATAAAAAAAATGAATCAAATATTTTCTTTTTCCTTTTTTTAAAAAAAAATATGAATTTAATCGTTTAAGAGAGAGTTGATTGAAAACAAAGAAATAGACATAAATGATAGTGATGGTCTATAATTCTACAATAACATGCTTTCAAAAGCTCTTTATAATAATAGAATTGCGCGCAGAAAACAAATACACAAACACAAACATACACATGCGCATCCAAAATATAGCAAAGAAAACCTAACTAAAGGAATCACATAATTGCCTTTTTGAGAATGAACGATCATATCATTATTTAAAGTCAAGCTTGTTGAATACATTTCATTACATCATTTATTGGAAACATCAAGTATATAAAGTCTAATATCTTTTGAGAAAATTCTTGAACCATTGTGCAGAGAGCTTTTGGTATCTCTTCAAACCATTTTTGTAATCTACAAAATTTATTCCAAACCGCACTGTATAACCTGAAGCCCATTCAAAATTGTCCAGCAATGACCATGCAAAATATCCTTTAACATTTACGTCATCCCTTATAAAGTCAACACATAGAAAACTATTAAATTGGATATTTAGAAAAAACAAAAACAAAAAGGATTAAGGTTCTTTAGATGTATAGGAAATTACTTACCTAATTGCTGATTGAAGGTAAAAAAGATGGCGATAATAATAGTCAATTCTGAAAGTATCTATAAGGGCTTCCCTGAGTGATAATGTTGGATCATTAAACTCATCTATACCTACAAAAATTAAGCAAAATATGCAAAATATAAATTCTCATACATATGCTAATTAATATGTTAGAAGAAAAACTCGCATATAAGCATGCAAGTTTGTAATATTCTCACTAATTTTACAGTAGCATTCAAGGATAATAAATATAATGTTTGGTGTTTTACCATTTTCAGTAATGTAAATCAAAGGGTTGTTGTACTTTTTCTTAGTGTAGAGCAACAGTTCTTGAAATCCTCTAGGATAAACATATAACCAATCTGAAGCAGCCTGCAATATAATTATAAACAGAAGTTATATATCAAACAAATTAAACTGGATATGTAGCTACAATTTGTGACGTGGCCACATATAAATACCCTTGGGCCTATGGGAATCCCATTGCGTTGAGCTGCCATCACAAAAACAAAAGACATGTCATTATCAAATTCACCATATATAATTTAGAGAATAATTTAATTTTAATATATTGTTATAAAATTTATACTATTAATCAATTATATATTATTATATTTATAATTTGTTATATAATTATTATAAAAATTAAATATTTTTAATGACATAGTAATAAATAATTTAATTTCAGTATAAAAATAATTTTTACTGATGATGCATTAAAATTAAATCATTCCAGAATTGCTAGATAAAAGGTGTCCTTACTTGTAAGATTGGCAAGAGAATCTGCGAGATAATTGGGTCTGGCATTGCTTAGCTGAGGTGCATTTACAGCATATTTAGAGGTGTAATAGTTTAGTCCAAGAAAATCAAATGAACCATTGAGTAGCCTTGCTTGCACTGTATTAAACTTTGGCAATCGTCTTCCCACCAGGGAACGCATGCTTTTTGGATAGTCTCCTGTTGTCAGTGGTCCCATAAACCTGCAATCAATGTCACAAATGAAAAATACTCGACTTGATCAGAATCTTTTTTGTTCTCTTCTGAATTCTATGTGTGTGCATATCCTTTTCAATGATCCATGATTCCATGACCATTGAGTTGTGATTGTTGCCTATACAAGCCTCAGGTATTTACACAATACCCTATTTCTTTTTTCTCGATTTAATATCTAAAATGAATTGTCAAACATTATACCGATAAAGGCTTATATTTGAATATTTATTATAAAAATATTTTATAACTCATCATGTATATCATTGCTTTAAAAGTACAATTTCACTTTCCCAAACTATTGTTTTTGGCAACTCTTTCCCAAGCCTCAAATACAGTACAGGAGATCATGGACCCTAGTTACGTCAAACCTGTCGCATTCTACATTTCTATATATTGATGGTGGTCCAAAACTGACCCAGCTGTTGGAGGACCATAAAAACAGTAATGAAGTACATTTATCAAAGTCTTGATTTGGGCAAACGGTCCTGACCTTAGACCTAGCCCTTTAAGGCCCAAAGGAAATAAAATATAGCAAAAGGCCTTCGTAGGACCTACGATTATGAATCAGAACGACAAGGCCTATTCCAATTTGATTGGTTGTATGGAGCCATTAACAGAGAACCGGTGGCCGAGTCATGCATGTTAGGTAGAGTGCTAATATTTTTTTAAAATGTTATTTTTATTATTTAGATAATAAATAAAATTTTAAGATGTAAATTAAAATTTGTTGTAAGATTTTTAAGTTTTTTTTTAAATTATTTATAACTTTAATTGAGAGAAATTTTGGTATTTATTATGAAAATTTTCTTTTTTTAATAGAAATTTTGGTATTTATTAAATTTTGGTATTTAATAGAATAACAATATATCTAATAATAGTATTTAGTAGGATTTAGTTTTATTTTATCTTATCTTATGTTGAGTAATATTTATCTTCTTTTGTTATTATAATTACTTCATTTATATAATAAACTCTTTAGCTTCTACAACATCTTCAGTATGCACAATTAGTATAATCTTTCTTTTCTTTCTTACCAGAAAAAATAGAAGAAAAATGTATAAATATAACTACTGAATTCATATTAATTAGTAACTCTAGCTAGCCTATGTTTATTTGGAGGAAGAGTAAGATTCCCATATAGAGCTAAGCACTTACCATCCAAACATAAAGTCAACTGCTCGTCCAGCAGCATTTTTATCGAATATGTGATCCGAAAGCGGCACGAACCAGTGAGACACCAAGGTTATGCCTATCATACCCTTTTGAGATGCCTGCATATAATCAAATGTTTTGGCTGTTAGGTAACAACGATACCTGCATAAATTTTAGACCCTCAAAATTAAGTATTGAAGTCTAATTAACAAACTTTAATTTAGATGGAGCTTCAGAGTTGTCATCAAAGCTATAATGAACCTGATACTTCTTCTTGTACACTTGAACAGCTGCTGCATGAGCAAGAAGTTGGTTATGTGTAACCACATAGGGCTCTGTCCCTGAATCGCCGCTGGTGCAGTTTGGATTCAGCCATTTTGAACATCGACCTGGTGCCAACTGTCCGGTTGCATAGCCACCCGTGCTGTATGTCCATGGTTCATTCAAAGTAATCCAATGCTTCACCCTATCCCCAAATTCCTTGAAGCAAAGCTCCACATAGTCTCGAAAATGTTTTCTGAAAATTAATAATGTATCATGATATTTGCACAGTATTGCCGTTGGATTACACATTTTGTTCTAATACAAAAATTAGAACCTTAAATACAAAGAAATATAATTTAATATAACTAAATTATTTTTTTCACTTCATTAATTATGAATAATGTGTAATTATTAACTTTAATTATACTAATAAAGAATAAAGATAAAGTTAAATAAAAGATTAATTAATATTTTCTTGATATATTCAAATGACAGATAATTTAAGACAAAATAAATTTAAAAAAAAATATGTAAAGGAACGGTGGAAATAGAAAAAAAAAAAAATATCACCCTTAATACATGTAGTGAACAAGATACACAGACGAATTATAATTAATGTGCATGATTTATTATAAACCTTATCCTCAGATATATAGGAGTATGTAGTCATAATATGAATATAAATTATAATAGCTCTAATTTGGGTGGAAATTAAATTTTGTATCACTCACACAATGTTAGGGCTTAAGAAGCCACCATACTCGTCTTCCAATGCTTGGGGAAGATCCCAGTGAAAAAGGGTCACAAATGGCTGTAGACCTACAAAACTAATATTTAATTAATTGTGATTGTTATCAATTTCTTGAGGAAATGATAAAATTCGAACTTCAATAAAAAGTCAAGTAAACGAAGTTTGGATTGTGACCATTAGCCACTAGCTCGTTGATGAGGTTGTTGTAATATTTGACTCCTTCTTGATTTATACCTCCACTTAGCTTTCCATCTGTGGATAGTTTATGAAAAAAATTGAAATGGTTAAAGTGAAACATCTATCCAAGTAAAATTTAGTGAAGGACAGGAATTGTGACCATCGATATTTAACTCACTTGGGAGTATTCTAGACCAAGAGATGGAGAATCTGTAAGCATCCAAATTCATATACTTCATGATCCCAACATCTTCCTGTGACATATATACATGTACAGTAGTCTATCATTTTATTGTGAAGATAAATAAAAAGAATTAAATACAAAAGAAACAATTGTAGGAATATATTGAATTTTCTTTTTTATTTTGTTTGTTATTATAGTTTAAGATATGTTGCCACTTGCCAGTCAAATCCCAATGGGATAAATGGAGGACACTATGTTGCTTAATTAATAATTAATTTAAAGGAGGAAAATGTTTGGTTTTTTAGGTAATTCCCTACTATCATTTGGAATTTAGATCATACCTTGTAGAGGTGATAATCATCATTTGCCACATCTCCATTGCTTCTATCCTGTATCTTATCTGCATGTTGCATATTTATTATTATTATTAGATTATATTTGTTAAGGGTAACCAACTATATATATATATATATATATATATATATATATATATATATATATATATATATATATATATATATATATATATATATATATATATATATGTGTGTGTGTGTTATATATGTATATATATATGTTATAAGTCAAAAGCTAAGAGAACATAATTATTGTTATTCTCATGTATTTATGTAATTAAGACTTAGCCTCCGCTCATACTATTAAATATGATTGTTAACTTTCACAGGATCTCCAAATAAAATTGTTGTCACATAGAAACGAACATATATAGATCCAGGTCACTGTCCAGAATTAAATAGTGCTTATTTCTCTATTATGAGAAAGAGTTCAAGATAAGATTTTGTGGGAAATATTAGTAGTACTAAATTATTTTTTATTTAATGCGTCTCTTATCAAATTACTTTTGCAATAAATCTTAACAGTTTGACAATTATAAAAGTATTATTTTATTAAAAAAAATTAACTTTTATTATTAAAGTTTTATTAATTAATAATTATTACAAGCTACATCAGCTAGGGAATGAAGAAACTTCTAGACAAAAGCATAACTAACTTCCTGAGAATTGTAAAAGTCTTTTAACTTAGCTGGCAGCGCCTATAACTAATCAATAGGTGTTAAATAGGTCATTAGCATCATCATCATGGTGATCATAACATGTATGCATGGCTTGGTCACGTAACACCCTAGATGTGAGAAGTTTGGTGACTTGTATCAGCATCTGTGGTACATGGCTCACATGGTTCGCATGAAATATGGTCAATGGAAGATGGTGTAGGGTGTAATAGTATTTGAAAGATAATTTTAAAAATAAATACAATAATCAAAATAAAATATGATTTATGATATAGCATTAAATAATATTCTTTTAATTTATAAAATCTTCAATTGTCGTGTATAAGCCTCATTTGAAGTGATTTTTTTTTTGTCTTTTACTAAGTATCTCAATAATTATTTTATTTAGAATTTAAACTTCAAATTTAAAGTAGCACTATGTCTTTATGGTATTTTAAGCAATTCATTCTTAACTACTTCAAAATTTCAAAGAGATATTTTCTTTCTTTTTTTTTTCAGAGAAGATAAAGAAGATTTGCATAGAATTATAAAAGGAATGCCGTGACCAAAAAAGGGAATAGTTGTTCTCCTACCTCGAGCCTATATATATTCTGCACATTTCTTATATTTGATTAAAAAAACCTTTCTATATTGCAAGAGAGGATTAGACAAGCTATGATGAATAAAATCAATAATCAACAATAAACAATATAATAAAAACAAAATTACTCCTTTTTGTTTAATAATTAAAAGAGGGGAAGAAAAAGAAAACAAAAAACAAAAAAAACAAACAAACAGGTAAAGCATGCTTCCCTTCCTGTTCAATCTTCATGCTTGCATGTTAGAGAGAGAAAGAGAGAGAGAGATACCTGGATATTTGTGGGTGAAGGTATCCCATATACTTGCTCCTCTACCACCTTCATTTGCTGCACCTTCGTACTGTATATACATATATCATCAACACAACAAAATCATGTAGGTGTAATTTAGGAAGTAAACTTCAAATTAAGAAAAAAAAAAATAGGAAGTAAACTATAAGTGACAGCTATTCATGAAAAAAAAAAATAAGGCACCAAATTCTAACTAATCTATCTATCTATCTATATATATATATATATATATATATATATATATATATATATATATATATCTTTACCCATAATACTAATACACTATAAAAAATTAACATTGATTTTTCAATCAATGCTCATCAACATTTCATCTAATATATATGTACCTGGTACGCCGCGGATGCTGTTCCAAAAATGAATCCTGCAGGAAAACTGCTTCGATTCAGTGAAGCAACGTCAAGAATGGGTGCAACAGTTTCTTCTGCTAAAGTAACAGATGCAAATGTGGTAACAAGAGCGAAGAGGCCGAGGAGTAAAAATGCATTGAATGCCATATCTTGTGTTGTGATGAATGGTGATTCTGCTTAATATAATGCACAACATTTGTGTGAGTGTGGGCCTTTTTATATGGGATAACTTGCTAGCTAAAGCCAACAGATTAGCGTGAATGGTGGTGATAGTGAAGACATAGAGGAAGACACAGCCAAATGTCCAAAACCATACTTTTTAAATATTGTTCTGAGACTTTTTGCTTTTTCTCCGCTCCCTCACGTTAAAAACGAAACAAGAAAGAAAAAATAGTGCAGTTTTTTTTTGTTTTCCTCTTACATTTTACGAGGTGTCCGCACACACCTAACATCTCATGGCGCAGTGTTAGTCAAAAGTATTTTCAATGAAATTTATTAAATCTTGTATTGCAAGTAAAATCCATTTATTATATCAGTTTGCCAATTGAATTACACCGCATGATTAGATGACACTTTTTAGTAGTGTTTTAAAAGGCATTTCAATTGGTCGATTGAATTGTGAATCAATTATTCACTAATTTTAATTTATTTAAAAATTAAATAAATAGTTGAATTATTTAAAATAAATAAAAAATAAAAAATGGTTAAAAATTAATAAATTGATCGGTTGAACTTTCTGATTTTTTAATTTAATATTTTTAACTGATTTTTTTAAAACAATTATATAACTATAATATTAGTAGTTTAACTTTTAGTTAAACTAATTAAACTGATTGAATTATGACATTTCAATAGTTGAACGGTTTAACCGTTTTTAAAATATTACATTTTAGTTTGCCATATGTAAAATCTAGACTTCTAGGTTTATTCATTTACCAAAAAACTTTATTTCTTTTCAAGGAAATAATTTTTTTTAATACAGTCTTTATGAACTTTGTCTGGTCATAATTTAATGGGCAGTGTCAATGACAACAAATTTACAATAAAAAATATTTAAGAAATAAATATAATATTATATATTTTGATTCATAGAAACTGATACATTAATATAAAAATATTTAAAACTTTAAAGTATTGAATAAAAAGAATAAATTAGAATCTACTTCAAAAGGAAAAGTTTAAAAGCACATTGAAAGCTTGTTATTTACCTACCAAAAATTATTAAATGTATCGAAAATCAGTATTTTAATAAGATCAATATTATTAAAAAATATCTCATTTAAAATATCATAATATATATATATATATGAAGTGTATCAGGTGAAATAAATGTTTATTATGAGAGGGTAAGAGGAGTGAATATATTATTAGATCTTATATGAATGATTAGGATTAAAACATAAATGCATTTTTTAAAATATCATATATATATATATATATATATATATATATATATATATATATATATATATATATATATATATTATCTTATAATTTTTAAATTCTAACACTGTATCTTCTTTTTCAACAAAGTGCATTACTTACTTGATATATAATAATTAGAATAACAAATATTCTATTACATATTATCTTATGTGATTATTTTCTATATAGTCATTTTTTTTGCACAAGGGTAACTGGGACTATAAAATTAATTAATGAGCATAATTTAAATTCAATTTCGCATCTTAATTGACTGACATTTATGTATAGCTAATTAATTAATTACATCAATCATATAATATATTAATTATTATTTATTATCTTCTATCAATTTCTACCAAAATTATCTTCTATGAATGTCATTTATTTACTATTAAACACTTTATATATAATTAATTAATTATCTAAACTAATTAATTTGTTAATTTTGAACTATCTTCCGTTAATAAGATTTATATTTAAATAATTCAAATAATAAAAGAAAAAAATTTAAATTTAAATTTTCTTCCTAATTAAATGTCATTTATGTACATTTAATTAATTGTCTCAATGAATTAATATATTAATTATTTATTATCTTCTATAAATAATATTATCATTCAAATAATTTAAAACTTTTAATAATAATATAGAAAGATAAAAATAAATATCTGGAAGTTTATTTTAAAAGAAAAAAAATTGGCAATGCAAACACACAAAAAAGAATATTCATAGAAGATAATAAATAATTAATGACCAACAAATATTATTGCTAAAAATATAACAATTACAAGTAATAATAATGTTATTACTAACAAATTAGATTATGGTCATTTTTTAAATTTCATTTCATGTGTATTGGAGTAAAGTAATATTTATTTATCTTTTTATATTTTGGTTATGTTGTTTAGTCATTAATAATAATTGTTTAATAGTTTATTTTACTTTGTAATAATTTTTTAATAATCCAAAATGTCAATCATTTTTTTAAATTTTTCCCATGTTATTCATTTAATTAAGGCATTCACATTAAATTAATTAATAAATGTATAATTTGTCTTATTAATTTCAAATTTGTATTTTTTAAATTCATCTTATTAATTTGTAATAATTTATATTATAATCATTTTTCATTGGTTAAGTGAATTATATTAAGTATGACAATTTGTTGTTTAATTATAATTCCTTTACTCAAATGCACTAACTATTTCTTTATACAAAGAATTAATCATCTATGTAAAAGTAATAAAATCATTAATCCAATTAAGGTTATAAATAATTTTTTTAATAAATTTATTGTATTAATAATTAGTAGATAGTTTTTGGTTAGATCTTTATTTTAAAATTCTTAACCGTTCATTATAATTTAAACTTTTGTAACATATATAAGGTAATTAATAATTAAAAAATTGTAAACAATCCTCATATATGAATATTTATAAAATGTATATTTATAAAATAAAATATTCCTTTCAAAATTTTAAATCTCATATAATTCTTTTATTATTCTTTTCTAATAATGATGAAAGAAATCATTTATTAAGTATTTGTTTATTAAATCATTTGCAATGTTTTAATTTCTAGATTTTTCAAACAAATACTTCTTATGTTATCCTAGCTTATGTACTTCACAAAATATATCACTTCAATTGTTTCCATTATCATAACCTTTCAAGAAAGATGTTTGTTAGTTCATATGATTTTAATTTTTATCTTCAAAAATCCCAAAAGACAAGACTCTTTGAATATGAGACTTGTCTATTTAGGGTTCTGAATCTCTTTGCTGATTTATTTGAATTGTCTCTTATCCTAATTTCATTACATATTAATTTTCTCATACTCTTTGTTATCTATAAAATTGTGCTATACAAAATGCAGTTGTTATATATTTTTGTGTTTAAACCGGAGTTATAATTATATTTATAGATTTATGTAATTATAATGCATATATTTTATTTAGTATTATTACTTTTATTTATAATTATATTTTTCTTTTATTTAATTCATTGTTTATCATATACATTGCATGTGTGCAAAATCTAATTTAAATAGAAAATATGAACTTTGAATTATGATTATGAAGCACAAGAGATCATATAATATCCAAGTTCATGCAAAAAAGAAAAAAATGTATACATACATGTATCTATTAATTGATAGGTGTGAAATTAATAAATATATTTATATTTAAAATTATAAACACTTCAATAAAAATACTAAAACAAATGTTACTGTATTATTTTAAGCATAATAATATTATAAAATATTATATCAAATCCCATACACGCATACCATAGCAAAAATATTAATGAGTTTATTTACTTTTTAATGCGAGAAACATCCATGCAGATGTATTATAACTTCGATTGAAAATAAATTTTACTCACACACAAAATATAAAATATAATTTATAGAATTTTTAGTATATATAAAAGTGCTTCTTTTTTTTTTTTTAATTAAAAGGATTTGTATATCCTTTTGAAAAATAAAATCACTTATACTTGGTGAGGAAAAAGAAACCAAAATGGCATGATGTTTTATTCATTTTTCAAGTGTAAACTTTCTTTTAATTAGGTGCATGTTTGATTTATATTATTAAAAAAACCTGGGTGTTTGATTTATGTACATTAAGTGTGTATGTTTTGATTTCATGGTGGAGTTTTGGTAAAGAAGGAAAGAGAGGGTTAATTTTTTTTTCTATATTTTTAGATTTAGAAAGTTATAAAATACTTATAAAAATTGTATATGACAATTTATTTTTTTTATAAATAAAGGTAATAACTATTTAAAATAAAAAAATTAACTTTCCGTTCTCTAACCTTCCCTTCCAAACTCTTTTATCTGGGGAGAGGAAAAAGCAACAGTAAGCATTGGTCTTTTTTTCCTTTTTAACTTTTGACTATATATAGACACTATAAGAAAACAATGAATTTGAAGCTTTTTTTTTTGCTGCAGATTCGAATCCGTCACAATTACAGTAAATTTTGCGATAAATTAAAATTCGTTTTAATTTGCGATGAATTTTGTGATGGATTAAATTGTGACAAGGGATTTTTGTGGTAGAATTTTCATCATTAAATTTCTCCGCGACTTTTCTATCGTAAAATATAATTTTTTGATAAAAAATTTGCAATTTGTGACGGAAAAAAAAAAATTGTCCGCAACAATGACTATTAGAATTAAAAATTCATAAAAAATATTAAAATGTCCGCTGCAAATTCTTCGTAAATTTAAATTTACATTTGTGGTAAAAAAATTCGCTGCAAATTCTGTCGCAATTCAAAAAATAAATTTACAGCGAAAAAATTCACTGTAAAATAGATCAATAAAATAAAAATTCCAAAAAAATAATAAAATAATCAATCCTGCAAAATCCACCAAAATCTAAATTTAAATTTGCGACAGAAAAAAATCCACCGCAAAATTTGATAAGTATAATAAAAAAATCTAAAAAATATTAAAATAATTTGTGGCAAAAAAAAATCCACATCGCAAAATTCTACCGCAATTCAAAAAATACATTTGGGCAGATTTTTCTCCCGCTAAATTAAATTTACTTCATCTTCTTCCTTCTTCTTCTGCCATTTTCATTTTTCGGATGACATTCTTTTTCTCTAATTCTCTCCCTCTCTCCCTCCCCCTTTCTCCCTTCCACCGACCCTACCCCGCTCCAAAGACCACACCCCGGCGCCACCATCGCGCACCCCAAGCCCATGTACCGCGACACTTGCGCCGTCACTAGTCACGGACCTCGACGCCGGCACTGAATACGTCTCCGTTGAAGCGCGACCCGACCGCGACCCCACCCCAAAAATCGACTCCGACGCATCGTCACTAGACCACAACCTTGGTCATCTTTAAGACCTTAAGGTAGGGGGAAAACCTTGTTATTGACTCATTTTCCTATTCCTTTCATCTTGTTATTGAGTTGTGACTTGATGTAAAAATTGAGGTTTTGAGTTGTTTTTGCTTGTTTTGGCTTGAATCTTGTTAGAAAACTTGAGAATAACATGATTTGACTTGCTAGAGGCATGAGAACATTTTTTCATTACTTGTATACCTTGATTTTTCATTTGAAATGAGAATTTGGAGTTTTAGGTTTTGAATAACCAAGGATGAGATTTGTAGTGTTTTAATCCATTTTTGGTGAAATCTTTTGGTGTTTTATGTTCCCTTCATGTCTGTGAACTTGTTTGAGACTTAAACTCACCTAGAAAGTGGATTGGTTTGGCCAATGGAACCGTAAACACGGTTCTGTAAAACTTCTGTCCCAAGAACCGAAAACACAGGGGGGGCATGTCCCTCTCTGCCAGTTCAAATCTAGTGAAAACGTGCAGACAGAGCACGACACGGGGGTGGCCGTGTCACAAGATATAATGAGAATTAATTTTTGTACTCTTCATAAAAGTTGTAGGTCTTTCTCTTAGCTTTTCAAGGACACCTAATTCACCTCGTTTCGACATACGTAACTCAAGTTATGCTCATTTTACTGAGCAAAGGTCAAGGGTTGAAATTGAAAAAAATGTCAAAATGTTGTTTTGGGAAAAACTAACTTTCCTAAGTGGGGACCTTTCTTGTATGTCTTTATAAGTGTGATGAAACCTTAGTAAGTGTGTTTAATAAAGTGTATTCGTGATATATGTAAATCAATTGTTATCATAATAGATAAGTTTAAAGATTAATTGATGAATAGATATGATTGGAAATATTTGAAATTGTGGCAATTGTTGAGAATCTATGGAATATAATAAATGAAATAGAATGGTGTTTCTTTTTAAAGAAGGCTATGGCTAGTTCAGGTGCAAATGAGATTTATGACTTAACTTATATTTAAAAATCACATCAAGGTGACTCTTATTGGAAATGTATTATAAATGTTTCTTGTTTTTATTTATAAATGGTTTATGTCAGAAATGAAAAGATGAATTTTTTTGACTTATGTCACTTTTCTATTTAATAATTAAGTAACTTGTTTTATATACAGTAATTGGATTTATTATGAGGTTATGTTGTATAAATTTATTACTGAGAATTTCAAATTCTCACCCAACTTCTTATTTTTATGGTAAATCCAATATATGATCGAAGCAGGAACGAAAGAAGGCATTGAAGACTTTGCATAAATCCAGTTTGTGTTTTTGTTAAAGCTAGCATCACGTTGCATTTTGTGACACATTAAAGACTTTGTATAAATCCAGTTTGTATTTGAACAAACTTTGTTATGTTGAATTTGAACAATGAGTTATGTTATATGCGATTTGTTATGTTTGTTTTATGGATTGGTTAAATGAATTGACATGTTGAAATTAATGTCTGCGTAGATTTTATTATATTGTGGATTTTGAATATTTAATTAATTTTTTTATATTAAAAAACATTTGGGCAAATTTTGCTGTGAAAATATCAGCCGCAAATTTTCATAGATTTTTGTAGCAAAAAATCTGCGGCAAATTGAAAATTCACCGCAAAATTACGGTGGAAAAATCCATTGCAATTCAGTCGCGAAAAAATCTACTGCAAATTAGCGGTGAAAAAATCTGCTGCAAATTTGCGGCGAAAAAATCTGCTGCAAATTAGCCCATTTCTGGCAATGATTCTGGCATGTGTCCGGAGAGTTTTGCGGCGGATTTGTAACGAAAAAATCATCCACAAATTTGTGGCAAAATTTAAAATCTTCCGCAAAAATATATTGCATTGGCCTATATTTTGCGTGACCATATTTGTGCGTCAAAATCCGCTCAAATTGTTAAATTATTAATTTGCGGCAGATTTTAAGTGATTTGGTTTTTTCTTGTAGTGAGACACATGTTGAAGTCAAAATAAACAAACAAATAAACAATTAAATAAATAAATACATGCTTAAAATTTTGAATGAAGTATTTAGGGCCTGTTTGGTACGCAAAATATGATAATGTCTGATTGTATTAAGCTTGATAATATAAGGTCTAATAGTATAATATTTGATAAAATTTTAATACTATCTAATGTTAGGTGCGACATTGTATAAGATAGTATAAGTTTCTAAGACTTATAGAAAAAAAAGGGGTCAGATGACTAGGATGCTGGAAGGACGTGGATCGAGTGACACGCGTGTTCATCTTCTTTCCTATGAGAGAAGGCAAGCGCGCAATCATGGTAGAGCTGCTTCTAGCTGAAATCCATACTAGAAACGTGCAGATGAATGAACGAGCGTCACCAGAGACTAGAACTCAGTTTGGAAGATGCGGGTCAGACTTGCGTACTCATCTCCTTCCTCGCAAAAGTTGCGCATGTCGCAACCATGACAGAGTGTTATGCATCTCCTTCTCGTCGGATCTACTCCTACCCAACAGTAACCATAGAGCACTGAAGCTTGAGACTACGAGAGATTGAGAACTCACATCGTAGGATGCTTCATCTTTAGATGAGTTTATTCATCAAAATTTAATCTAGTCTAATCTAACCCCCTAAAACTTGATTAAGTTATACGTTATTTTTAATGTATAAGTGAGATATGTTAAATAAATTTATACAATATTGTGATCGCACTAAATAATTAATAAAATCATAATATATGTATAAGTTTATCTTATCGAATATTATACGCTGTATCAAACATGTCCTTATTTATGTTATATATTTTGGAAATAATTTCAATAGTATCAAAATAAATACCAATGATGTGTGATTGGCAGATTGCCTATTGGATATTATTGTGTTTTTTATTAGCTAATGGATATTATTGTTAACTAAACAAAGGCTAGATCCAAATTAATAATAAACTAAAAAAATGTTTAAAGCATAATAAACGTTGTTAAATAAAAAGTTCACGAAACATCAAATTTTTTTTTTTTGGATCCGGCGAAACATCAAATGTTGTTTTAACAAAGTTTAATATTAATTATATTTTAGAAAATCAAATTAAAGGATTTGATTAAAAACTTGATATTCTTAAACTTCATCTAATAAAAAAAAAAGGAGGTCCACGATAATTTGATTGAACAAATTGACTTAGTCACTCTATGTAGTAATAGCTATTATTTTTATTAGTCATGTCAATTTTTGCGCTAATTGAGATTTTTTTTAAATAATATTAGGAGTGCCTGGTACATCTCGGCCGGCCCTATATTAGTTCGGTATTTGCCTAATTGTTCGAATCAATTAGGCTGGTTTTACGTTTCCAAGTCTTGTAAGGGAGATGAATGTTGTTTGACTATTTTTTTTTTTATTAAACTTTAACGAAAAATAGTTTTTAAACTTCAGTTAAAGTAAAAGTAAAAATTTATTACTTTTTATTGAACAAAAGTTTATTAGAGAATATTTTTTTAAATCTTACTTTAAAAGTTATTTTAATTCTTTATCTAAATAATATTTATCAAATTTACTTTTTAAAGATAAAAATTCTCAAACATAAATTATGTTATTATAAACTCATTTTTAATCAAATTTAAATTAACAAATATATTTTTAATCAAATTTAAATTTATCAACTCTAATCTAGACACACACTGGAACATTCTAATTATTCATCCTTATAACCACCTGTTTACCAAAATATTTCGATTATACTTATTTGAATTATGGTAAACTTTTTGTCTATGGACAAAGTTTGATTCTCGATCTCAATTTTAATTAACCTAAATATCTTAAAGGAATAGAATTGATGGTTTCGATTTCAAGAAATTATACAAATCCAAAATTGAATATTTCTTGTGTAAGTTTAATTTGATAAAAATCAATTTAAAACAACCAAGAGGTTTATTTTCGAAAAGTAAAAGAAATTCAATACAAATGAAAATAAGTTGCATGTAAATAACTGAAAATGAAAGTGCATTCGAAGTGAAAATGACAAATAATGTAAAAGACTTAAGAGAAAAGTAAATGTGCTTTGAAATAAATGCAATATAAAGTAAATGTTCAAGTGTATAAATTGCATGAAAATAAAATGGCAAGAAAGTAATGAAAGTAATAAACAAAACTCAAATGATCCTTAAAAGAATCACTTGATCGGGAGTAGAAGATATTTTTGCAAAGAAAGTAAAGAATTGGAAATGTAAAATGAACTGAATTTAAGGTTGCATTGAATTTATAAAGAATACATTAATGAAAATGAAATTGGATGAAACATCTTGATTAGACTTGCTATTTTTTGCTCGAAAAGTCAATGGATTGAGTTCTGAAGTGTTTGTGAGTATAGAATTCCAACCCCTAAATATTTCCATCCTCTTAGTATTTATAGACTTTCTAAGTCACTTCCTAGTTTACAAGATTTTGACATGTATTTACAACAAAGATAACTACTTAAATAATTAGTAATTCTTTGTCTAATAACTACCAAATCTTTGTCGTGAATCCTCGTCTTATCAATAATCTGCTCATTTTTGTTAAGTAATCCATGCTATTGTCTTGATTTCACCTCCATTACTAATCTTACTTCAAATTCAAAATCTTTCTTTTTGAATTCATTGTATCTTTCGAACTTTTGTTGATTCTTTTTTCAAGTTTCTTCTTTTCATTTTACTAAAGTATAACTACTTAAAGTTATTATTTCGATTTAAAATCAAACAATCACTCTTAATGAGATAAAAATAAACAATCAAAATCTATGTTTCAATCATGTCAATTGAAATCTATGTTTCAATCAATTTTAATTTCAACTTAAAACTTATAAATTCAAAAATTATAATCCTGTCAATTTAAATTATTAAAATAATATAAATAAAAAAATATTTTATTTTTATACCTACACCACCCCAACGCGTGTGGAACTGGAAAGCTGTTTTAGTTATCATGTAGTATTGCAAAGTTCAACAATTGGAATTAAGGAAAATCTTATCAAAGACCAAAAGGCAGAACGTGGTGTTGATTTGAAGTGAATTGTCCAAAATTTTCAGCTGAAAAACGTCTGTTCCAATCGGGCCATCCATGCTTTCATAAATGTCGAATCCATATTAATTTATCTTTCATCGAGTAATATTCAGAGCTAGTCCGCTGAGAAATGTTGACTAATTGAGATATTGGGCCCACAAGAATGTGTTATGACGCTATTAACTTGAATAATGATAATTTTATATCTTTTTTAAAAGTATAAGTAGTGATATTTTTTTAAAAAATATGAGATTAAGAGAAAAAAATAATAAAAAAATAAATATAATAATTAATATTAAATTAAATGTGAAAAAAATATATATACTATTTATAATAAAAATATCCAAATTATAACTTTCTCCATACAAAGTTGGTGAATTATCTACGGAAAATTTGTATATACACCTTTTTTTTATCTTATATTATTAAAATGAATGTTTTGTATTTGTATAATATATGAGATAAATTAAAAATATTAAAATAAATAATAAAAAATATAATTAACTTATAAATATGATATTTTAAATAATTTTTAATTAGTAAAATTTATAATAAAACTCATTCAAAATTATTTTTTATTTTTGTTAATCAGATCTTTCCTTGTTATAATAATCTAGTTATGTAATTCATTTTCAATAAATATTTTTATATAACTTTTCAAAAAATAATTAATTTATATAGTTTTTGATGATTTTAATTATTGATTATATAGTTTTTTATTTTAATATTAATTTTATGTGTTTATTTATTTAAATATTTTATCAATTTATTATTAAGAATATATCAAAATTAGATTCGAATATTAAATTATACTAATAAAATAATCTTAAATAGATAAATATTATAATGACAAATAAAAAAATTATTAAAAATTAAAATGGGTAATAAAAAAATAAAATTATATTAAATACATTCAAATAACTTATCATTTTATAATTTATACATTTAATTTATATAATTTAAATAAAATAAATAAAATAACATATTAATTAAATCAAACAATGAACATATAACTTTTTATTTTTTTTAATATTATTTTCCTTCACAAATTCAATATATGGTAGCCAGTTTTTAATACCCCAAAAGACCACACTGGAATCCTCACTATAATCATATGGGTAACTTCAGTTCACCATGCGGCTGTGAACTTTGGGCAATATGCTTATGGGGGCTATTTCCCAAATAGGCCCACAATTGCTAGGACTAAAATGCCCACAAAGGGCCCTTCAGAAGAAGAATGGAAAAAAGTTAATGGCAAAACCCGAAAGAGCACTTCTAAAGTGCTTTTCTTCACAACTCCAAGCAACTAGAGTCATGGCTGTGTTGGATATACTGTCAACTCATTCCTCAGATGAGGAATACATAGGGGAGAAAATGGAGCCTTCATGGGCTGAAAATCCTGTAATAAAGGCTTCCTTTGAACGATTTAGTGACAGATTGAGGAAACTAGAAGGACTCATTGACAAGAGGAATCAAAATACAAAATTGAAGAACAGAAATGGAGCAGGCATTGTTCCCTGTAGTATATCTATCTGAATTGCAAATTGATGTTAGAACTGGGCCTAATGTTATATTTTTGGACACATTTTATGGTCCAAATTAACGTTATATAAGTTGCATGAGCTTGATTATACAACAAATATTTAGCTAGATTAAAAAAACGTTCACTATATTTTATTTCATAAATAAAAAAATAATCAATATTTTCTTTTTCTTTTTTTTTAAAGGATGAATTTTATCGTTTAAGAGAGTTGATAGAAAATAAAGTCATAGATGTAAATGATAGTGATCGTCTATAATTCTACAATAACATGCTTTCAAAATCTCTTTACAATAAAATTGCGCGCTGAACACAAACACAAAAACACAAACATATGCATACACATCCAAAATATGGCAAAGAAAGCACAACTAAAGTAATCATATGATTGCCTTTTAGAGAATGAACAATCATATCATTATTTAAAGTCAAGCTTGTTTAATACATTTCATTACATCATTTATTGGAAACATGAGTATATAAAGTCTAATATCTTTTGAGAAAATTCTTGAACCACTTTGCAGAGAGCTTTTGGTATCTCTTCAAGCCATTTTTGTAATCTACATAGTTTATTCCAAACCGTACTGTATAACCTGAAGCCCATTCAAAATTGTCCAGCAATGACCATGCGAAATATCCCTTTACATTTACGCCATCCCTTATAAAGTCAACACATTGAAAACTATCAAATTGAATATTTAAAAAAAAACAAAAACAAAAAGGACTGAGGTTATTTAGATATATAGAAAACTACTTACCTAATTGCTAATTGAAGATAAAAAAGATGACGATAATAATAGTTAATTCTGAAAGTATCTACAAGGGCTTTCTTGAGTGGTAATGTCGGATCATTAAACTCATCTACACCTACAAAAATTAAGCAAAGTATGCAAAATATAAATTCTCATGCATATGCTAATTAATATGTTCGAAGAAAAACTTGCACATAAACATGCAACTTTGTAATATTCTCACTACTTTTACATTAGCATTCAAGGATAATAAATATGGTGTTTGGTGTATTTACCATTTTCAGTAATGTAAATCAAAGGGTTGTTGTACTTTTTCTTAGTGTAGAGCAACAGTTGTTGAATTCCTCTTGGATAAACATATAACCATGGTGAAGCAGCCTGCAATATAATTATAAACAAGAATTATATATCAAACAAGTTAAACGTGATATGTAGCTACAATTTGACAAGGCCACATACGTACCCTTGGACCTATGGGAATCCCGTTACGTTGAGCTGCCATCACAAAAACAAAAGACATGCCATTATCAATCCGCCATATATAATTTAGAGAATTGCTAAATCAAGGTGTCTTTACTTGTAAGATTGGCAAGAAAATCTGTGAGATAATTGGGTCTAGCATTGCTTAGCTGAGGTGCATTTGCAGCATAATTAGAGGTGTAATAGTTTAGTCCAAGAAAATCAAATGAACCATTGAGTAGCCTGGCTTGCACTGTATTAAACTTTGGCAATCGTCTTCCCACCAGGGAGCGCATGCTTTTTGGATAGTCTCCTGTTGTCAATGGCCCCATAAACCTGTAATCAATGTCACAAATGAAAAATACCCAACTTGAGAGTCCTTTTATTCTCTGCTGACTTCTGTCTGTGTGCATATCCTTTTCAGTGATCCATGATTCCATGATCATTGAGTTGTGATTGTTGCCTATCACAAGCCTCAGTCATTTTAACGATATCCATTTTTTGTTTTCCTGAGTTTAATATTCAAGATGAATTATTAAACATTTCATTGGTAATTACTTATATTTAATTTATTATAAAAATGTTTAATAATTCATTCTGAATATCAAATCCATAAGAGTACCATTGCACTTTCCATAGCCTTTTTTGTTTGTCAACACTTTCCCAAACCTCAAGTACAGTACAGGAGATCATGGATCCTAGTTGCGTCAAACCTGTCGTATGTCACATTTCTATTTTTTTATGGTGGTCCAAAACTGACCGAGCTGTAGAAGGGCCATGAAAACAGCAAGTGAAGTACATTTATCGTCAAAGACATGATATGGGCCAATAATCCTGACCTTAGACCTAACCCTTCAAGGCCCAAATAAAATAAAATATACCCAAAGGCCTTTCTAGGACCTAGATTAACTTTCGGCCCAAAATAATGGAGAAGTGGGAAATAGTGGTGTGATGACCCACATGAAAGGTTACCCCAAAATATGAGAAGTTATTGTGTAGTCTTGAAAATAATACTCTCACTCACTAAAAAAGTGATACGTGAAGATTGAATTATCATACAATTGTTGAATTGTAAAATAAAATATTATTAAATTTAATTTAAATGATTGTAAACTTATTGAATATTCTCAGAATGAATAAGAATTCTCCCCCAAAATAAGGAGGAAAAGAATGATATGAAAGTAGCATCTCCATTGATAAATTGTTTTTTTATTTAATTATAAATTTTCGGTTGTCCACCAGTGAAGAAGCACACTCAACAGTGCCTCAAAATGGAATTTTTCCCAAAACGGAGTGGTATCAAATCAAAGAAATAAAGGGAATGAAGGAGGATGAAAATGGATGAGTAAATGTGAGTTTCTCAATAGGAATAACGATGCTGCACATTCTCCGACCAATGAATAAAAAACACGAATGCTTTAGGTAACAATGCTCCATTTTTTTTAATTATTATAACTGGGTGGTGTTTAAATTAATTTAGATATATGATTAGACAAATTTGCCTCTGTATATGATCAAACAAAGTAGGTCTTTCATATTAAAACTAAAAGGATTAACAAATAAGTTTCTTCGGAGGTGCATCCTCATATTGTATGAATGTATGTGATACAGAATAACAATATATTTAGTAATAGCATTTAGTATGATTTAGTTTTATTTTATTTATTTATATTTAGTTATGTTTATATATATATATATATATATATATATATATATATATATATATGTATATATATATCCTTTTGTTATTATCTTATTTTTTATTTTCATAACTACTTTATTTATATAATAAACTTTTTGACCTTGGCAACGTCTTCGGTATGCACAATTAGTCAATTAGTATATTCTATCTTTTCTTTCTTACCAGAAAATAGAAGTAAAATGTATACGTATAACTACTGAATTAATCTTAATTAGTAACTCTAGCTAGCCTGCTGAATTGATATAGACGTAAGCACTAACCATCCAAACATGAAGTCAAGTGCTCGTTCAGCAGCATTTTTATCGAATTTGTGATTTGAATACGGCACGAACCAGCTAGACACCAAGGTTATGCCTATAACACCCTTTTGAGATGCCTGCATAGTCAAATGTTTTGGTTGTTAAATAACAGCTATACCTTCAGTACTTTTAGACCCTCACAATTAAGTATTGAAGTCTAATTAATAAACTTTAGATGGAGCTTCAGAGTTGTATCATCAAAGTTATAATGAACCTGATATTTCTTCTTGTACACTTGGACAGCTGCTGCATGAGCAAGAAGTTGGTGGTGTGTAACCACATAGGGCTCTGTCCCTGAGTCCCCGCCGGTGCAGTTTGGATTCAGCCATTTAGAACATCGACCTGGTGCCAACTGTCCGATTGCATAGCCACCACTGGTGTAACTCAATGGCTCATTCAAAGTAATCCAATGCTTCACCCTATCTCCAAATTCCTTGAAGCAAAGCTCCGCATAATCTTGAAAATGTTTTCTGAAAATTAATAATGTATCATGATATTTGCAGTTTTGCACAGTATTGTTGCTGGATTACACATTTTGTTAATGTAAGAATTAGTCTATTGGATATTCATATAGAGTCCTATGTAAGAGTCAAATTTTTAGAAACTGAGAAATAGTATAAAAAGTAGTGGAAAAATAAAAAGAATTATCACCCTTAATACATTTAATGAATTAGATATGCAGGCTAATTATAATTAATGTTTATTCAATACCCTATCCTTATATACACATAATTCATAATTAACTCACTTTTACAATTTCCCTAAAAAGAATAATTTAGTCATATCAAACTATATTTTTTTATATTTAAGATTATTAAATAGTATTATTAATACTTGTACAAAAATCTTAAAAGACAAAATAATGAGATAGAAAGAATATATGGAATATAGGAGTATGTAGTCATATATTCTCTTCATTCATTTTTATCTGTTATTTAAAGAAATAACACTAGTATTAAGAAAATAATTTAATAATTTTGATATTTAAAAAAAAAAACCGTAAAAGACAACATTATCTTTTGACTCATTGAAAAAAAATGTGATTGGTAAATAGAAAATGTGATAAGAGAGAGATAAAAGTTAGATAAATAAATATTAAAAGATTTTAAAAAATGTTAAATAATTAATAAAATAAAAAACATAAAGATAAAATTAGTATAAAATAATTATTTTTATATTAAAATTCTAACAATATATAATATAAAACACAAAAAAATTTCTAAAACAACAGCTGAAAAAGAATAGATGGAGTATATAATTATAATAACTCTAATTTGGGTGGAAATTAAATTTTGTATCACTCACACAATGTTAGGGCTTAGGAAGCCACCATACTCGTCTTCCAAGGCTTGGGGAAGATCCCAATGAAAAAGGGTCACAAATGGCTGTATACCTGCAAAACTAATTATATTTAATTAATTATGATTGTTATCAACTTCTTGAGGAAATGCTAAAATTCAAACTTCAATAAAAAGTTAAGTGAACGAAGTTTGGATTTTGACCATTAGCCAATAGCGCGTTGATGAGGTTGTTGTAATATTTGACTCCTTCTTGATTGATACCTCCACTTAGCTTTCCATCTGTGGATAGTTTATGAAAAAAATTGAAATGGTTATCGTGAAACATCTATCTAAGTAAAATTTAGTGAAGGACAGGAATTGTGACCATCGATATTTAACTCACTTGGGAGCATTCTAGACCAAGAGATGGAGAATCTGTAAGCATCCAAATTCATATACTTCATGATCCCAACATCTTCCTGTGACATATATACATGTACAGTAGTCTATCATTTTATTGTGAAGATAAATAAAAAGAATTTAAATACAAAAGAAACAATTGTAGGAATATATTGAATTTTCTTTATTATAGTTTAAGATATGTTGCCACTTGCGCCAATCCAATCCCAATGGGACTAATGGCTAACACTATGTTGCTTAATTAATAATTAATTTAGAGGAGGAAAATGATTGGTTTTGTAGGTGATTCCCTGCTATCATTTGGAATTTAATTTATACCTTGTAGCGGTGATATTCGTCAATTGCGACATCTCCATTGCTTCTGTCCTGTATCTTATCTGCGTGTTGTATATTTATTATTGGATTATATTTTTGTAAGGGTAACCATTATATAGCCACGGAAAAAAGAACATATATACTATTATTATGTGTGTTACAAGTCAAACGCTTAGAGAATATAATCAGTGCTATTTTAAGGTCTATATATAATTATGACTTAGCCTTTGCTCATACCATTAAATATGATTGACAACTTTTACAGGATCTCCAAATAAAATTGGCGTCACATAGAGACAAACATATACAAATCAAGGTCACTGTCCAGAATAATATAGTGAATCTTTCTCAATACATGATAAGATTTTGTGGGAAATATTAGTACTAAATTATTTTTATTTAATGTGTTTCTTATTTAATTACTTTTTCAATAAATATTAACAATTTGATAATTATAAAAATATGACTATTTTATTAAAGATCTATTTTTAGTTTTTTATTAAATATATATTAATTAAATAATTATATTTTGTAAAAATAATAATAATAATGATTTATATTTTTTATTATTCTATTTTGAAGAGTAGGTATATGAAAGATAATTTAAAAAAATACAATAATTGTACCAAAAAATATAAAAACAATAATTAAAATAAAAGGAATATTCTTTTAATTTATAAACTCTTCAATTGTTGTGTGTAAGCCTTATTTGAAGGGACACAAAATCTTTATGATATTTTTAGCGTTTCATTCTTAGCTACTTCAAAAATTCAAAGGAATGTTTTCTTCCTCTTTCAGAGAAGAGAAATAAGATTTGTAAGATTTCACATAGAATTATAAAAGGAGTACTGTGACAAAAAAGAAAGTAGTTGTTCTCCTCGAGCCTATATATAATCTGCACATATATTTCCTATATTTGATTAAAAAAACCTTTCTATGTTGCAAGAGAGGATTAGACAAGGTATGTTGAATAAAACCTAGCAGTGCTTGGTTATGACGTAGGTGAAGAAAAGAATTCATATTCTAAAGTCGTTACTTTATAAAAGAATTTATTTAATTATAACTCTTAATTCAAAATTTTGCAAGTAATTAGTTAAAGACAAAAAAATACAAGTTATTATGAATAAAATTAATAACAAACAAATATAACAGGAACAAAAATAGAATAATTTTCTCCTTTTTGTTTAATAATTGAAAGAGGGAAAAGAAAAACGAAAAAACAAACAGGTAAAACATGCCTTCCCTTCCTCTCCTTGCTTGCATGGTAGAGAGAGAAACGGAGAGAGATCATACCTGGATATTTATGGGTGAAGGTATCCCATATACTTGGTCCTCTACCACCTTCTTTTGCCGCACCTTCGTACTGTATATACACATATCACAACACAAAAGAATCATGTAGGTGTAATTTAGGAAGTAAACTATAAGGGACAGCTATTCATGAAAAAAAGTTAAGGGACTAAATTCTAACAAATCTATATATCTTTAACCATATAATAATATTTTATAAAAAAATTATAACATTGATTTTTTAATCAATGCTCATTAACACTTCATTTAAAAGGATTTGTTTTTTTTTTTAATCCGATGTTATATGTACCTGGTACGCCGCGGATGCTGTCCCAAAAATGAAGCCTACGGGAAAACTGCTTCGATTCAGTGAAGCAACGTCCAAATTGGGTGCAACAGTTTTTTCTGCAAAAGTAACCGATGCAGATGTAGTAATAAGAGCGAAGAGGCCGAGGAGTAAAAACGCATTGAATGCCATATCTTGTGTTGTGATGAATGGTGATTATGCTTAATGCACAACATTTGTGTGTGTGTGTGAGCCCTTTTATACAGGATAACTTGCTAGCTAAAGCCAACAGATTAGCATGAATGGTGATAGTGAAGACTAGAGAAAGACACAGCCAAATGTTCAAAACCATACTTTTCAAACGTCGTGTTCTGATCCTTTTGGTTTTTTGTCCGTTTCCTTGCTTAAAAATGAAACAAGTAAGGAAAAAGAGGGCCGTGTTTTTTTGTTTTACTCTTAAAACTTAAGAGGTGTCCTCACACACCTAACGTCTCTTTGGCGCAGTGTTGGAGTCAGCAGTCACAAGTGTTTTCAATGAAATTTATTAAGGTGTCGTTTACGGTGTTACTTAAATGTTTTGAAGTATTAGTGTTTTAAATATTTTTATCTATTATAATTAGTTGATTAATTTTTTTAAAAAATTATTATATTATATATAAACATTATTAATTAAAATTTATAGAATTTTTTGTATACATAATTATTTATAATACAAATATAAGATTAATCTAAATTTTTTATATGTAAATCTATTTATATGTAAATATTAATAGTTAAAATTTATAAAAAAATTGTATGTAAAATATAAATTATACCAATTATTTATTAATCAAGTAATAAATAATTAATTTTATCTATTTATTTATTTATTTTAATATTATATCTATAATTATAAATAATGAATCACAGGTGCTCCAAAACATTTCCATTTATTGAATCTTTGTATTGCAAGTAAAATCCACATATTTTGGATCAGTTTGCCAATTGAATTACACGCATGATTAGATGGCACTTTTTAATTTGCCATATGTAAAACCGAGATTTCTAGATTTATTCATTTACCAAAGAAGCTTTACATATACTAGTGGATTTACATACACTCATGTTATTTGTATTTTTTTATTTGTGATCATTCATCTTTATAAAGTTATTAAAAGTTATATTTTAGTGAGTGGGGCATTAATTATATATCTGTATCAATATATGGATGATGTTTTGAAATATTGAAACTATTTTGTTAAAGAGTTAGTTGCAATAAGTTATTGTAACAAATATAAGCAATTTAATAAAGTAAAGAGTCCTTTTTTATTGCTTTATCCTTCTTTTTTAATTGAGTTTTGTTTAATAGTAATGACAAAAATGGAAAAAAAAATGTTGGATACAAAAAGGTTAATTTATCACCTTTATTATAGCAATAGATAATAAATAATAGATATATATATTTTTTAAGGAAATAATAAATATTTTAATGTGATTTTTATGATGATCTTTGTCTGGTCATATTTTAATGGGCAGTATCAATGACAATTAATTTACAATAAAAAAATTGTAACAAGTGTCGTTTAAAAAACTTAAAATAGAAAATTTTGTATGAAAAATAGAATTTTATTTTAATTTTTAATCCATTAAATATTTTACTTTTCATAAAAAAAAATTATTTTAGATCCTTTAAAAGTATTTTTAAGACATTTTTAGTAAAATATTTAAAGAAAAATATAATATTTTGTATTTTGATTCGTTGAAATTGATAAATAATAATAAAAAATTAAACTTAAAAGTATTAGATAAAGATCATGACTCACGAGAGGTAACTTTGTCAACTAAGAAAGAATAAATTAGCATCTATCGCAGAAAGAAAAGTTTAAAAGCTTACTAAACACTTGTTATTTATCTAACAAATGTCCCCAATAATTATAAAATGCCTTTTTTCAATAAAGTGATTATTAAATGTCTAAAAAAGATTTTAAAATGTGTTTAATGTTAAATAACTAGTTGTTTAACTTGTGTTGCACATAAACTTGTATTTTTATTTCTTTTTGTCTTTGATTAGGTATCTTTATAGGCAATTTTCAGACATTGTCGCAACTAAGAAATCTTTTCAATAATTGTTTTCTTTAGGTTTGAACTTTGATCATCTTCCTAGAAGTATAGCTTACTTACTACTACATCCAACAATTGTCTTTGATCAAGTATTTTTATTGTTTTTGTTAATATTTATAAATTAGATTTATAAAAATTAATGTGATAGACTTAAGTAATGAAGTGAAGTGGTATAATAATATGTTAAAGCATTAAATTTAATTTCAAAATCATTTTTTTAATATTTTCATTTTTTTATCAAGATTATGTAACTTAGATTGAAAATATGAACTTTGGAATTATGATTATGAAAAACAAAAGATAGTGATGTAGGATCAAAGGAGAAAAAAACAAAAAACTTTTGGTGTTCCAAAGGCATTCGGTGTTAAGAGACTCAATCACAAAGTAGAAATATAATTCAAACTAAATTCAATAATCAATAACAATCAACGTCTTCCGAAGTGCATATCGAGGATATTTATAACCCTCAAACAAAATGAATCAAATATAAATCAAATACAACTAACTAAAGATAAGATTTGATATTTGACAAAATCTCATTAAAACTAAAATCCTAATAGATAAAATCATTAACTAACAAAATAAAATCTCAAATTAAAATATCAAAAAATCTATAATAGATAATGCATCATTCTCCCCATCAAGAGGATGCTCTTCTAGAGAGGTAGAAATCAAGTACTCCTCCAAAAGAATAGGATCTAGGAGGCGAAGATCATCCTCGAAAAGCCATGTAGTATCACTGATAGGTTGGTTCTTCCACTTCAAAAGATAGCGGCGAAATGGAACAAAACAATAACCAACAAACTCGTCATCCAAGATATGATCAACATCATCATTGATCACATCATCAATCTCATCATACTGTGGTTGATCTGTTAATAATTTCAGCTCTTAAATGTTCTTTTGTTTGATCTAATTGGATTCCATATGGGTTTAATTGTTAACATTTAGCTAAGTTTTTGATTTAGAATTATCTTTGGATGTTTATTGTGAAACTTTGCTAAAATGTGATTATAAACACTCATAAACGTGTTGTGATTTTCAGGAAATTCATGAGTGATGGAGTCCATTGGTTTTGAACTATCGAGGAGAGAGTTGAAGGATTTAAAGGAATCAGTATCAAACTCCTAGAAGCAAAGGAAGAGAGCATGCATGAAGAATCAAGGCTGATTTGGATGATTTTGAACAACACGGCCCGTGTCAAATGACACGGGGTAGGCCGTGTAATCCTCTGACTTCACGAGGAAGAACCAGTATCAAGCTTGCCCGAGAACACGGCCCGTGTCAAATGACACGGGGTGGGCCGTGTTCCTCTCTGACTTTGGAAAACTTGGAAATTGGCCTCCAGAATCAGACACGGGTTGGGCCGTGTAACATGACACGGCCCGTGTCATCAGATCAGGATTTTGATTTCGTGATTTAATGCTAAAATAGGTTCCCAAACCTATAAATAGGGTTGCTTAGAGCCCTTAAATCCTGTCTGGACAGAGAGAGCCGTCAAGAAAACTGAGAGAACACGAAGACCAAGAAGGGGAAGGATTCGATTGAGGATTGGAGACTCGGATTCGAGCGATCAAAGATCAATCATTCTCAAGCCTTGGAAACTAGTTTGATTTTTAGTTTTTCTTTTCTTCTTCTGTTTGAACAATGTTTTCCTTTAACTTTTATTGTGATTTTGAATTTGCCATGTGTGGCTAAACTCTTTGATTGGTTAAGGGAGGATGAAACCCTAGTTTTGATTATGTGAATCTTGCATACTTTCTTTATATCAATTCAATTATGTTTTTATTCTTATGTTTCTGATCTTAAATCGATATAAAGGTTTTTATATTCTTTGCCAAATTTTGAAAGTGGTAAAACTAAGATTACTATGCGCAGTTGCGGTGGTAAAACTCGTGAAACATATGATCTAAGTAATTTAATCCCGGTGAGTGATTAGACCTTAGTGTGATTGGTTTTCTAATTATTAATACAATCATTAGGGAGGTGTAATAGCGGTTGCTTTACAAATAACTAATGGTTAGGGTTTGATTTGAGCGGTTGCTGAATTAAGCTAAACTTAAGGAAGACATGAGATTTATCTCATAATCATATAAAAACATAATTGATCATGTTAGTATAAAAGGTATGTAAGTTGGCATAATCATATAAATCTAGTGGTGGATTCTATCTCTTAACCAATGTTTTTAACTTGATAATTCAATTTGTGTTTACTGTTTTGATTTAAGTTTATTTTTGCATTTTAGTTTTAAATTAACAAAACCCCCCTTTTTACTTTCACTGTTTATTTTTCATCAGAGATTAATTTAGGGATTAGATTGATAGTGTTAATTGAATTGGTTCTTTGTGGATCGACCATTGCTCACTACAACTGGTTGTAAGGTTTTTATAATTTTGGTGGAACTTGGCAACTATTTTTAATATTAATTTTTAATCATATTCCACACCACACCAAATTTTGGCGCCGTTGCTGGGGAACTAATGTTTCAATTGCGCTGTTAATTTGTTTCCTATTTTTCTCTCTGTTTTTATTTTAATTTTAATAGTTCTGGTTGTTCTCTTCAACTATCTTGCAGGAGTTCATGTCCTAAGTGAAGAGGTGAACGAGCAATTGAGAAACTTAAGGCATTACTTTGAACAAATCACCTCGCAATTCACACTGTGACGTTGAAGCCGCCGTCACGTAGATCTCTCCAACTCGCAAAGATCTCGAGATATCTGAGCCACCTGAAGAAGAAGTGATGGCAGAAAATACATTAAGGATGTTGGGTGCTCCGGACTTAGACCAACAACCTCTGTGCATAGAAATTTCTGAGAATGAAGAGGCATTTGAATTGAAATCTGGACTGATTCATCTGTTGCCATCTTTCAATGGACTAGCCGGAGAGGACCCTAACAAGCATCTGAAGGAAATTCATGTTGTGTGTTCTAGCATGAAGCCCGCTGGAATTTCAGTTGAGCAAGTCAAGCTGAGAGCTTTTCCGTTTTCCCTAAAGGACTATGCAAAGGAGTGGTTGTACTACTTGCCACCCGGATCAATTCAGACATGGCAGGATATGGCTCGGGCTTTCCTAGACAGATACTTCCCTGCATCAAAGGCCGCAACAATCAGAAAAGAAATTTGCGGGATCCAACAAAGACATAGGGAATCACTTCATGAGTACTGGGAGAGATTCAAGAGATTGTGTGCTAGTTGCCCTCAGCACCAAATTAGTGAACAACTTCGATACAAGATATTTCTATGAAGGTTTGCTAGGAATGGACCGCAACATGATTGATGCTTTGCCAGTGGAGGAGCCTTGGTTGATAAGACTCCTCGAGAAGCCAGGAATCTGATATCTAGAATGGCTGCGAACACTCAACAATTCTTCACTCGGAATGATACAGGAGTGAGAGCAGTTAAAGAGGTTGACACTACTAGTCTGGAGAATCAAATGACACAGTTGAGCTGCCATGATTCGAGAGCGATGGACAATGGGAAAGCACCGGTACGATGTATGTGGGATTTGTTGCTCTTCGGGACATCCCACCGATATGTGTCCCACTTTACAAGAAGACACAAATGAAGAAGCCAAGGCGGGGGGGGATTTTCTCGCTCCATCCAAGAATTACAACCCCTACTCCAACATATATAATCCGGGGTGGAGAGATCATCCCAACTTTAGCTATGCAAAGCAGCCTCAAGCTTAAGCGCAACCCCAAGCCTATGGTCCTCCGGGGTTTCAAAGAAAGGCAAACACCCTTTCCTCCAAGGCAACCACAAGTTCAGGCCCCTAGGCAACCTGAGCCTTCGTTGGAAGATCTAGTGAGGCAAATGGCCACCAGTAATATTCAGTTTCAGCAAGAAACAAGGGCCACTATCAGTACTTTGCAGAACCAAGTGGGCCAGTTAGGCTACTGAGATAAACAAGGTGCGAGTCGATTTCGTGGAAACTTCCCTCGCGAAATGTAAGTAAACCCAAGAGAGAATGCTAGTGTTGTCACTTTGCGCAGTGGGAAGACACTTGACGGACCCACATCTTCCCCACCATTGAAGATAAAGCTCAAAATTCTAAGGAGGTAGATGAGGAGGGGCTCAATTCTAAGACCCCTAAGGTAAGTGTTTCTGACCTATGTCCTAAATATGTCACTAAGGCCCCTTTTCCTAGCAGGTTGGTTAAAAATAAGAAAGAAGAAGCGGATAAAGAGATCTTAGAGACTTTTAGGAAAGTTGAAGTTAACATTCCTCTGTTAGATGCCATAAAGCAAGTGTCTAGATATGCTAAATTCTTAAAAGAGCTGTGCACTAACAAAAGGAAATTGAAAGGTAATGAACGAGTTCAAGTGGGAGCAAATGTTTCACTGTGTTTAATAAGAAACTCCCAACTAAATGTAAAGATCCTGGCACATTTACTATACCATGCACTATATCGGTAATGCCAGGTTTGAGAGGGCCATGCTAGAGTTAGGTGCATCCATTAATGTTATGCCCTTCTCTATTTATGCATCTTTACATCTAGGACCTTTAGAACCTACTGGAGTTATCATTCAACTGGCAGACAGGTCTAATGCATACCCTAAGGGGGTTGTTGAGGATGTTTTGGTGCAAGTCAATGAACTGGTGTTTCGGCGATTTCTATGTGTTGGACATGGAGGAGGACAAATCTCCCAACTCGCCCCCATTCTCTGGGAGGCTTTTCTCAAGACTGCCCGAACTAAAATTGATGTGCATTCGGGAACATTGACTATGGAATTTGATGGAGAGCTGATTAGATTCAACATCTTTGAACCCATGAGATACCCGAGTGATGTGCACTCTGCTTGTGTTATTGATTCTTTTGATATTTTTGAATCTTTAATTTCTACTATTTTTGAGTCTGATCAGTTTGATGTCCTTGATACAATTACGACTCGCAGTGTAGATTTTCAGGGTTCACAGAAGGATGACCAAGGAGAGCCATGTAGCGAGGAGGTTAATGAAGTGGTGACAGCCTTACATAAACTCTCTTCCACATCAGAAGGGCATGAGGTATCGTATGTTGAATTACCATTTACTACTGATATACCTAAACCTTCTGTTGTGCAGGCACTAGAGTTGGAATTGAAGGAACTGCCCTCCCATTTGAAATATATTTTTCTGGGTGAGAAGGAGACACTTCCGGTAATAATTGCTAAATCCCTCACCAAAGAGCAAGAGGAGAGCTTGATTTCTGTGTTGAAAGAACACAAGACAGCCATTGGGTGGACTATTGCGGATATCAGAGGTATTAGCCCCTCCATTTGCATGCATCGAATCTTAATGGAGGAGGGGGCTAAACCAGTGAGAGAACCACAGAGGAGATTGAATCCCCCGATGATGGATGTTGTGAAGAAGGAGATACTGAAGCTCCTAAGTGTGGGGGTTATCTACCCCATTTCTGACAGCAAGTGGGTAAGCCCGGTCCAGGTAGTACCAAAGAAATCTGGCATTATCGTGGTAAAAAATGCTGAGAATGAGCTTATTCCCACTAGATTACAGACAGGATGGCGTGTTTGTATAGACTATAGAAAATTGAATGCTGCCACCAGAAAAGACCACTTTCCTTTACCTTTTATTGATCAAATGTTAGAAAGGTTAGCTGGTCATTCTCATTATTGTTTCTTAGATGGGTTTTCAGGTTATAACCAGATTGCTATTGCTCCGGAAGATCAGGACAAGACCACTTTCACTTGTCCTTTTGGCACCTTTGCTTATAGGCGAATGCCTTTTGGACTGTGTAATGCACCGGGGACTTTTCAGAGATGTATGTTGAGTCTTTTTTCTGATTATATAGAGAACATCATTGAGGTCTTCATGGATGACTTTAGTGTATTTGGGAATGGCTTTGAAAAATGCTTGGAACATTTAACTTTGGTTTTAAAGAGATGCATTGACACTAACCTGGTTTTAAATTGGGGAAAAATGTCATTTCATGGTGGAAGAAGGTATTGTGTTAGGTCATGTAATTTCTGCTAGGGGTATTGAAGTTGATAAAGCTAAGGTAGAGCTTGTGCGTTCCTTACCCCCGCCCACAAGTGTGCGGGATATTCGTTCTTTTCTTGGTCATGCAGGTTTCTATCGGCGCTTCATCAAGGACTTTTCCAAGATATCATCACCCCTCTGCACACTTCTCCAAAAAGATGCGCCCTTTCAGTTTAATGAGAAGTGTATGAAGGCTTTCACCACACTTAAGTTGTTGATGACTGAGGCACCTATCATTAGGCCACCAAATTGGGAGCTTCCTTTCGAATTAATGTGTGATGCTAGTGACTTTGCGGTAGGGGCTATCTTAGGACAGCGAGTTGATAGTGGTCCCTTATGTTATTTACTATGCATCAAGGATCCTAAATGATGCTCAACTGAATTACTCTACAACTGAGAAAGAACTTCTTGCTGTTGTTTTTGCTTTAGAGAAATTTAGATCATATTTAATTGGTTCTAAAGTAATTATTTTTTCTAATCATGCAAAGATTGAAGTACCTACTGGCAAAAAGGAAGCGAAGCCAAGATTGTTCCGCTGGATTCTGTTGCTCCAAGAGTTTGACTTGGAAATTAAAGACAAAAAGGGGAGCGAAAACTTGGTGGCCGACCATTTGAGCAGATTGGTGACTGAAGAGAAGGACATACCTATACCAGAGAGCTTTCCGGATGAACATTTAATGGCTATCGCAACCACTATTCCGTGGTATGCTGATATTGCCAATTACTTGGCCACCAAAGACTTTCCTGCAGCCTGAACAAAGCACAAGATAAGCTGAGGAGTGATTGCAAGTACTACATTTGGGATGATCCTTACCTTTGGAAGCATTGCGCGGATCAAGTGATTCTGAGAGATGTATCCTGATTCGAGACTCACTCCGTTCTCTATCTTTTGCCATACTTATGCCTGTGGAGGACATTTCGGCATGAAGAGGACACCAACAAAGTACTTGACAGTGGTTTCTACTAGCCTACCATTTTTAAAGATGCTTATGATTTATGTAAGTCATATGATCGCTGTCAGAGAACAGGTAATATTGGTCCACGAAATCAAATGCCTCAAACTCCCATAATCTTTGTGGAAGTTTTTGATGTTTGGGGCATTGACTTCATGGGACCGTTTCCTCCTTCTTTTGGTTTCTCCTATATTCTTTTAGCTGTGGATTATGTTTCCAAATGGGTGGAAGCTAAAGCCACCAAATCTGATGATTCTAAAACTGTTGTGAATTTTGTGAAGTCCTTTATTTTTTCCAGGTTTGCACTCCCAGCCATTATTAGTGATTAAGGAACACATTTTTACAACAAATTTTGAAGCCTTGTTGAAAAAATATGGTGTGGTGCACCGTTTCTACTCCTTATCATCCTCAGACTAATGGCCAGACTGAGGTATCCAATCGGGAGATCAAGTCTATCCTTGAAAAAACTGTGAATCCCACGCACAAGGATTGGAGTACTAGACTTGCTGATGTCTTGTGGGCTTATCGGACTGCATATAAGACCCCTATTGGCATGTCCCCATTCAGATTGGTTTATGGGAAGTCCTGTCACTTGCCAGTGGAACTAGAACACCGTTCTTACTGGGCTATCAAGCAGGTTAACTTGCACTTGGAAGGTGCTGGCAAGCAGAGAAAACTCCAAATTCATGAGTTGGAAGAATTGAGGAATGAAGCCTTTGAGAGTGCCCTCATTTACAAGGCCAAGACCAAAGCATTTCATGATCAAATGATCTCGAGGAAAAGTTTCTACCAAGGCCAAAAAGTGTTGCTTTACCAATCCAGACTCAAGCTATTTTCAGGAAAGTTACGTTCTAAATGGATTGGCCCATTTGTAGTAACTATTGTTTTTCCTTCTGGTGCAGTGGAGATCATGAACGAGGCCTCTGGAAAGGCATTCAAGGTTAATGGGCACCGTCTCAAGCCTTACCATGAACTTCCGGAGAATGCAGAAGTAGAAGACATGCCTCTTCTCCATCCGTCTTATGAAGAATAATGAGGAGCATCGCAAGGTCTGGCTGAGGACAATAAACCAAGCGCTTATTGGGAGGCAACCCAATCAGATTTGCTTTCTCTTCCCTTCCTATTTTGCGTTGTTTAGTTTCCTAGTTTAGCTTTTTTTTTTATGTATTTCTTGCTTGATGATACTTGTATCCTTGCTGGTATTTGTGTTTTGACTTGCTCAGTTCTTATTTGATTGCTTGAGTTCATGGTTTGTTGAGTGTATGCAATCCTGGCGAGCAGTTTAAAGTATTTCCTGTAAGTCAGCAGACCACACGGGGTAGGCCGTGTCATTTGACACGGCCCGTGTCCTCATGACAGTGCCCCAATTCCTGCAGAAAATGACACGGGGTGGGCCGTGTCCTATGACACGGCCCGTGTATACGAGGATGGCACGTTTGAATGATTTTCCAGAGAGATACACGGGTGTGGCCGTGTCTTATGACACGGCCCGTGTTGTCAAGTCCATCTGCACCCCATGTTTTCCCAGAGATACACGGGTATTGCCGTGTCCTATGACACGGCCCGTGTCATCCTGCGCAGCCTCATCCTTAAGTCGAGGAGTACACGGGGTGGGCCGTGTCATATGACACGGCCCGTGTACTCGTGCCGCCGCCCATTTAATCCTTGATTTAGGATTTTTCTGCCCTAATTTACCTAATTTTCCTTCTTCTATTCTCCTTCTCTCAGCAGCCCTCCCACTTTCCCCTCCAATCTCCACCAATATCCACCAATACCCACCATTCTCCTCCAATCTTCACCGTTATCCTCCACCATTCACCTTCATTCATCAACATTTCCACCCTTTTTCGCCATATTCCACCATTATCCTCTCCCCACGCTCATTGTTCTTCATTTCTTCCGTTTCTTCCAAGTGATGGGTCCTAAGAAGCGCGTCAAGACCACCGGAGCGTCCCGTTCGCTCCATCCCCATCGTTCGGCTCTAGACGTGCTCGGCCTCCATCACCCCCGTGAGCCCTCACCTCCTCCTAGTGCCAGTCCACCCTATTGATAGAAAGGTAGTGGTTCCCACTCACTTTTTAGATGTAAATACCCTTAGGGCCATAGGACTTTATGATGAGGTGTTTACTTTATTAGGTAGAATTGGATGGGTTGATTTTGCACTGCTACAGAAGCCTACTTATGCTGCATTAACTAGGGAGTTTGTTGCTAGTTTTAATCGTAAACTCTATCCTCTGTCTGATCAGCACAGTTGGCCTGGTGAAATTACCTTTAGATTGCTAGGTAACTCCCATTCGATTGATATTCATATGTTTAGAGTTATTTTTGGTTTTCCTGAGGGGCACAATATGTTACCCCGTGATTTTAATGCTGATCGTGTGTGGTCTGCCCTCACTGTGCCTGAGTCTGATAGTTATGATCCTAAAGTGTCTAAAGCTTCTCAGCTTAGGTCTCCTGCCCATCGCTATATTCAAAAATGGTTAGCTAATACTCTTTGTGGTAGGGGGGAAAGTCAAGGGACAATTAGCCGTTCTGAGTTATTTTTCTTACATTGCATGCCGGAGGGTGTCCCTGTCAATGGAGGGCATTGGCTCTGTAACCTGTTTCACCATATAGGGACCACTACAGCTGGTCGCATAGTGATTGGGGGGTATGTGACCGCCATTGCTGATCACTTTGATTATCTGGATCTGTTGGAGGAGGCCCCTGTTCAGGTCCCAATGCTATTGATGGGGCCATTTTGGTGTCCATGAAGCTATGCACTCGTCTCAATGGTGCTCTTGTCTTGCTTGGCGCTGATGGAGCTACCTTGCCTAGAGCTGATCCGGCCCCTGAACCACATGAGGATATTGCTGTCTCCCCTCCTGCTGAGTTTGCTGAAAATGCGGGTCCCTCCACTCAGCATGGCACATCTTCCTATACTGCTGTTTTGGCTCGTATTGACTGCTTAGAGATGGACCATGCTGCTCGCTTCCACCGCTTAGAGGATCGCTTTCGTGCTCGGGAGGTTCGCGCGCGATCGCGGCTGGATGCCATTGATGACAAACTTGACCTTTTGCTTCAACATTTTTCATCTCCCCCTCCCCCTTCTTGATGTATTTTTCTTTTCTTTTGAGGTTGTGTCCTTCATTTTGATGGCTTACTGTACCTTGTTCTGATTACTATTGGTACTCTTTTGTATTGAACTGAGTTTCATGATGCAATACTTCATTTCTTCGCATATACCTTGTTTATTTACTTGGATTCATTTTATCTGTTGTGTATGCTTTGACATTGAGGACACTGTCTGTTTTAAGTGTGGGGGGAAGTTTGGGTTTGAGCCTTATTGCACATTCTGATCTTAATGGTATATCTGGTGCATGTTTTTCTAACTGATTTTTAGAGTATGTTGAGCAATGAGCAAGTGATTGAATTTTTAATTGGACAGGTTTTTAAGCTTAAAGGAATTGACTTTCTTGCTTCTAAATTTACACTGAGAGGTTTTGAAAATTGAAAGGGTTTTGAGAATTTGATAAAATATTGGACCTAGTGAGTTTTTGGGCCTTAATGTGAATGACTAAGTTTAAGTCATTTCTGTTCTTTGTTGTGTGACTCCACTTGTGATTATATGTTTTTCAGAACTTGATTTGACTCTCTTTAAGCTGCAAATGATCACTGCACATTTTTGAGATGATAAAGGCATTTCTTTCTTTTAGCCACTGGCCAAATAGCTATCCTGGTATTTTGATCCATTGTTTCACCCTTTTGAGCCTGAATGATATCCTTTCTTTTTATTATAGCTCAATACAAGCTTAATAGTGAAAAACCATTGCTACCCTACCTTAGGGAGTAGAAGAGCTTAATAATTATGTTGGGAATTGTGTTTGAATACGTGTGGGGGTGATTACACTATTTTGTCTGATGAAAAAAAAAAGAGCTCTCAAATGAGAAAAGGAAGAAATATTTTTATTCATAAAAAAAAAGGAGAAGAAAAGATTGGTTGTTGAAAAGAGAAAGTCAAGCGAAAGATGAAGATGGATTGAAAAGTGCTGGGGTAATTGTGCAAAAGTGTTTGATTTTTATATTTCCCTTTGCTCTTCTATTTCCGATGGTCTAACTTGGTTTATCCTTGATATATCTTACCTTGACCTTGACCCATTACAACCTGATTAAAGACCTTTTGATCTTTGTGTGCATGTGATTTAGGTGGTGGAGAAGTAGAGGCTTGTCAAGCCTATGATAGAGCATGTTTTCATGAGTTGGTTGAGAGTAAATACAAGCCCAAAATACTTGAGTGAAAGAGAGTACATCAGTGAGGATTTGTCATGTTGACTTAACCCTGATGTTGGATTGACCTGGCTTGCTGATTTGGATTGTTGAGAGAGGAAATTCCTGAATGCTTAAATACCTTGAAAGGATTGATGTGTGTAGATCTTTGCTCATTGTTCAGTACTTTCATTACTTTTTGGGAAGCATGTGCTTGATTTTATGTTTTTGCCCAGGAGTGCAAAAGGATAAGTGTGGGGGTATTTGATCTGTTAATAATTTCAGCTCTTAAATGTTCTTTTGTTTGATCTAATTGGATTCCATATGGGTTTAATTGTTAACATTTAGCTAAGTTTCTGATTTAGAATTATCTTTGGATGTTTATTGTGAAACTTTGCTAAAATGTGATTATAAACACTCATAAACGTGTTGTGATTTTCAGGAGATTCATGAGTGATGGAGTCCATTGGTTTTGAACTATCGAGGAGAGAGTTGAAGGATTTAAAGGAATCAGTATCAAACTCCTAGAAGCAAAGGAAGAGAGCATACATGAAGAATCAAGGCTGATTTGGATGATTTTGAACAACACGGCCGTGTCAAATGACACGGGGTAGGCCGTGTAATCCTCTCGACTTCACGAGGAAGAACCAAGATCAAGCTTGCTCGAGAACACGACCCGTGTCAAATGACACGGGGTGGGCCGTGTTCCTCTCTCGACTTTGGAAAACTTGGAAATTGGCCTCCGAATCGACACGGGTTGGGCAGGTGTAACATGACACGGCCCGTGTCATCGGATCGATTTTGATTTCGTGATTTAATGCAAAATAGGTTCCCAAACCTATAAATAGGGTTGTTTAGAGCCCTTAAATCCTCGTCTGGACAGAGAGCCGTCAAGAAAACTGAGAGAACACGAAGACCAAGAAGGGGAAGGATTCGATTGAGGATTAGAGACTCGGATTCGAGCGATCAAAGATCAATCATTCTCAAGCCTTGGAAACTAGTTTGATTTTTAGTTTTTCTTTTCTTCTTCTGTTTTGAACAATGTTTTCCTTTAACTTTTATTGTGATTTTGAATTTGCCATGTGTGGCTAAACTCTTTGATTGGTTAAGGGAGGATGAAACCCTAGTTTTGATTATGTGAATCTTGCATACTTTCTTTATATCAATTCAATTATGTTTTTATTCATATGTTTCTGATCTTAAATCGATATAAAGGTTTTTATATTCTTTGCCAAATTTCGAAAGTGGTAAAACTAGGATTGCTATGCGCGGTTGCGGTGGTAAAACTCGTGAAACATATAATCTAAGTAATTTAATCCCGGTGAGTGATTATACCTTAGTGTGATTGGTTTTCTAATTATTAATATAATCATTAGGGAGGTGTAATAGCGGTTGCTTTACAAATAACTAATGGTTAGGGTTTGATTTGAGCGGTTGCTGAATTAAGCTAAACTTAAGGAAGACATGAGATTTATCTCACAATCACATAAAAACATAATTGATCATGTTGGTATAAAGGGTATATAAGTTGGCATAATCATATAAATCTAGTGGTGGATTCTATCTCTTAACCAATGTTTTTAACTTGATAATTCAATTTGTGTTTACTGTTTTGATTTAAGTTTATTTTTACATTTTAGTTTTAAATTAACAAAACCTCCCTTTTTACTTTCACTGTTTATTTTTCATCAGAGATTAATTTAGGGATTAGATTGATAGTGTTAATTGAAGTGGTTCTCTGTGGATCGACCCTTGCTCACTACAACTGGTTGCAAGATTTTTATAATTTTGGTGGAACTTGGCAACTATTGTTAATATTAATTTTTAATCATATTCCACACCACACCAGTGGAATAAAAGGAATTAGAGGATCCAGAGAAATATGACTTGCAGAAACAATATGAGACAACAAATGAGGCTCAAATGTGCCTCAGTAATGTAACAAATGCTCCACATTGAAAATAGGACTAATAGTCAAATCAATAAGTAAATCAAGTAAATATGCAATAGGCCCAAGCTTATGAAGAATTTGGTAAGGTCTTTTAGCTCTAGCATGGAGCTTTTTGAAGCAGTGGTTAGGGTAACGTTAAGGGCAAATGCATGCCTTAACATAGTCTCCTACATTAAAATCATGAACTCGATGATGCACATCAACAATAAGTTTATAATTAGCAATACTCAATGCAAGCTTACACCTAATGTCAGCATATACATCACGAATGTAGGAGGCAAAAGTCTCAGTTGTTTAAGAAGGTCTGACATCAATAAGCAAAGGCACAAGATCAATGGGTTGGCAATGGGACAAACCAAGGACAATCTAAAATGGACTCTTACCTGTAGACCTATTAATAGACCTATTATAGGCAAACTTAGCAGTAGACAACACTAAGTCCCAAGTCCTAGGTTTATCTCCTACAAGGCACCTATATATATCACCCATACTACAATTAACCACCTCAGTTTGAACATTTGTCTGTGAATGAAAAGCATAAGAGAATTTCATATCAGTGCCAAATAATTTTCACAAGATTTTTAAAAAATAACTGGTAAACTTCATATCCTAGCCAAAAACAATAGAAAAAGGTAAACCATACAATCGCACAATCTCTCAAAAGAACAACTTAGCAACATGAGAAGTATCAATAATTTTATTGCAAGGAATAAAATAAGTCATTTTAGAAAACCTATAAATAATAACTATAACAGAATCATGTGCCCTAGCAATATGGGGTAAGTCAAGAACAAAGTCCGTACTCAAATCTTTCCATGGCTCATTAGGAATAGGAAGCGAAGTATACAAGCCAGTGTTTTGTTTTCTAACCTTAGCAGTTTGACAAATACGACACTGGAAAACTACTCAAACAACATTGTGCTTTAAAGAAGGCCAATAAAACATATCCTAAACTAAATCAATAGTTTTATCTTTGCCAAAATTGCCAAGTAAACCACTTGCATGTATCTCCCAAATTAAGAAATCTCGCAAAGAAGAAGGAGGAATGCATAGTTTAGTATCGTGAAACAAGTAGCTATCATGGATAACAAAATCAACATAAACGCAACGATTACCTATATGCAAATCAGAATAGATGACACTAAAATTGGGACAAGTAGGATAATCATCTGATAATCAATCAAAACTAGTAACATGAACACTCATAGTGTGCAACACTAAGCTTATGCTACTAAGAGTATCAGCAACCTTATTCTCAACTCCAGACTTATGCTTAACAATGAAAATAAACTGTTGCAGAAACTCTACCCACAGTTGATATGTTGAGGATTCAATTTCTTATGAGACAGAAGATATGCCAAAGTTTGATGGTCAGAATAAAGAATGAACTCTTTGGGAAGTAGGTATTTTTTCCAAAGAGAAAGCGTCTTAACCAGGGCATAAAATTCTTTATCATAAGTGGAATACTTTTGCTTGGCCTCAATTATTTTTTCACTAAAGAAGGCAATATGGTGACATTCTTGACTCAAAACACGTCCTATCCTGATCCTAGATGCATCACAAGAGACTTCAAAAATCTTAGAAAAATCAGGAAATCTTAAAGCAGACACTTCAATCATTCTTTTCTATATGGTCTCAAAAGCTTTAGAAGCAGTAAGAGGCCATGAAAACTTATATTGTTTGAGGCACTCACTAATATGAGACATAATGATATTAAAACTAGCAATGAATCGCCTATAGAAAGAAGTTAGGCCATGGAAACTACGAATCACATAAAAAGAGGTAGGAACAGGCCATTCTCTAATGGACTTAACTTTATTAGGGTCAGTTGATAAACCCTGAGCAGAAATTATAAAACTAAGGAAAACAACCTGAGTTTAGAAGAAGGAACATTTCTTAAGATGAACATAAAACTTTTCGTTCCTTAGAGTGAGGAAAACTTGTCGAAGATGAGTCAAGTGATCAACCTTAGACTTATTAAAGATCAAGATGTCATCAAAGTTGGCGATCAAAGATTTACCTAAGAAAGGTTAAAATATATGATACATAACCCACATAAAAGTACTTGGAGCATTAAACAAAACATAAGGCATGATTAACTATTCAAACAAACCATCATGGGTTTTAAATGCAGTTTTCCATTCATCTCCTAGTCTAAGCCTGATTTGATGATAACCATTTCACAAATCGATCTTAGAGAACCAACAGGAACCAATAATCTGATGCAACATGTCCTTAAGCCTAGGAATGGGAAACCTATACTTGACGATAATATTATTAATGGCTCTACTATCGACACACATGAGCAAAGAACAATCTTTTTAGGTTTAAGACCAAATTTAGACATAGTAGAAGTTGAAATGACATTTAAGATACTACCTCAGTCAATTACTAACTTGCAAACCTTATCACCCAAATTGATATAGGTAAAGAAAATGTTAGCCTGTTTCCAAAAACTATCAGGTGTGGGAGTGAATAAAATGCACAACCTCATAACGTTGAGAGAATTGGATGGATCATCCTCTACATTCTCTTCACCCTCTTCAATCTTAGTAAAACAATCGACAAGGTCGATAACCTCGTTCACGAAATTCTCTTATTTGTTGGAAGCAATATGATCAGCTCCAAGAGTAAGAGTCCTTGAGGACACTAAGAAGCTTTATGACCCTTACCATGGTAGTAATGACATTCTATAGAAGAAGCAATTAAAGACTTGTGATTTACCCTTATCAGTAGATTTCAGGATGGGAGCTGAATTAGAACCAATACCATGAGTAGATGTGGAAGGACCCCTAAACGTAGAAGACTGAGGAATCGAATGAGTAGAGGGTTGAATAGAAGAAGTTTGAGTAATAAAATGCCTAGGGACAAGGTTTCTAGGAAACTTCTCAACCTCACTAGCTTTGTTGTAAGCTTATTCAAGAGTAGAAGGGTTATGAAGACGAACTTTTCTTTTAATTTCTTCCATAAGCTCATTGAGGAAACAAGAAAGAGTCACCAAGGTATCTTCCTAGACATCGAACTTAAGCATCAACAGTTCAAACTTAGCAATGTACTCAGAAACAGGGTTAGACAACTGCTTAAGATTTATCCATTAGTCTAACAAGTGACGCCTATGATAAGTAGGAAAGCACTTCTCATACAGTTTCTATTTAATGACTGCCCAACTAGTAATAAGCTTGATTTTGATCTCTCTCAACAATTGTCCAATTAACTTAGCGGACTTGGTGAGCTTCATCTTAGGAAATACATGTTAATGCACAAAATTTTTTTTTGTGTAAATATGAATCTATTAATTGGTTGATGTGAAATAAAGAAATATAATATTTATATTAAAAATAATAAACACATCAATAAGCTCTGTTGTTAAGAGCTGAGAACATGCAAGGAGAGTAACAAGATTTAATTCCTACAAATGCTTTCCATCTCAATTTTTATTTCTCTAGTCCCACCACCCTCCTCTCAAACCCCATTAAGGGGCCATTTAAGAAGCTTACTAAGAGGCTCCTCCATTAGGTCCACAAGATGGGTCCGAGGCCTTACAAAAAAATACTAAAAATATTTTTTTTTGCATTAAAATATGATTTAAGTGTAATATTATAAAATATTATACCAAAAATACCCATAAACGCATGTATACTATATATCAAAAATATTAAAGTGAGTTTATTTACTTTCTTAATACGAGAAACACCCGTGCCCACACATTATACCTTCAGTTAAAAATAAATTCCACTCACACAAAATGCCTAAAATATAATTTATAGAATTTTTAGTATATAGAAAAAAAAAGTGCTCGGTTTTTTAATTAGACTGATTATTTATATATCCTTTAGAAAAAAAAAAATCACTTACTACTTGATGAGGAACAAAATGGCATGATCTTTTATTCGTCTTTTCAAATGTAAACTTTCTTTAAACTAGATGTTTGATTTATGTAAATTAAGTGTGTATGTTTGATTTCATGGAGGAGTTTGGTGAACAAGTAAAGAGAGGGTTAATCTTTTATTTTTAGATTAAAAAATTTAAAATATTTATAAAAATAAATAAATGATTATCAGAACATCATATGATAATTTCTTTTTTTATTTTTATTTTTAAAAATTCTCAAATAAAGGTAATGGTTACTTAAAATAAAAAATTAACCTTCCATTATCTTTTTTTTTTTGTACAAATAGTGATAATGAGTTTTGAACTTATGACTTGATGTAAATTACCCAAACCCTTCATCACTAGACCAATCCTAATAGTTTCCTTCCATTCTCTCCTCTTTCCCTTCTATGGATAGGAAAAATCAACTATAAGCACCGAGCTTTTTTCCTTTTTAACTTTTGACTCTATATGGAGACACACTTAATTTTGAATGCAATTGTTGAAAGTGCTTTCTGATTATGACAATGACTGTAAGTTAGTTTCACAGTAATGTCTATGCAGAAGCCTGGCCAAAGACTAAAAAAAAAACACGCACACTTAAATTTTGAATGAAATATTTATTTAAATATTTTTGGAAATAATTGTAATAGTATCAAAATAAATACCCATGATGTGTGATTAGCTGATTGCCTAATGAATATTATTGTTGCCTAAACAAAGGCTATATTCAAATTAATAATAGACAAAAAAATGTTTAAAGTATAATAAACTTTGTTAAATAAAAAGTTCGCGAAACATTAAATGTTGTTTTAACAAATTTTAATAACTAGTAAGTAGCCCACACATTGCATGATATTTTCTTTTAAATTTTAATGTGCATTTAGGATATATTTTAGAAACTTAATTTTTAGTATGTTATACATATGTAGAATATTATGAATTTGAACCTTTTAAATTGTTAACATTTTATTTTAAGTAATAAAAAACCAAAATATAAATAAATAAATTTTTATCATAATTTTGAATCAAAGAAGATGATATATATGAAAGAATTTAAAATTTGATTGAAAATAATTAAGGATAAAAAAATCTTGGTTGATGGAGGAAATAATTAAAGAGAAATTAAGAAAAAAAATTCTCTCTTTAAATACAAGTATACATAAGAGAAAAAGTGAAAAGAAATCTTAAGTAAGAACATGTAATAGTCATATAAAGAAGTAAATGTAGCCACATAAAAGGAAAGAGTATAATTCAAATTTCATCAAGTCTCAAGAGAAAGTATTATCATTTATAATATAGAGATAAATTATTTTTGATAAAATCAAATTAAAGGATTTAATTAAAAAAATTGATATTCTTATACTTCAACTAACCAACTAAAAGGAGGTCCAAGATAATTTGATTGAACGAATTGACCTGGTTACTCTTTATGTAGTAATAGCTATTAATTTTTTTAGTTATGTCAATTTTTACGTTAATTGTGATTAATTTTTTCTTTAGATAATATTAATTAATTAAGAGTGCATCCCGGCCGGCCTTATATTAGTTGAGTATAAGCCTAATTGTTCGAATCAATTAGTCAAGGCAGCGAATACAGTTTCTTACATTAAACGGAGGAGTCCTTTATCTTTTATGTAAGGTCCACTATAACCATTATCTCTTATGTAAGGTCCACTCTAACCACTTAGCTTGTTCTGTAGTTCATTCATCCTTATAATTGACCCCAACGTGTGGGAAGAGCTGTTTTAGTTATCATGTACTGAGAAGTTCAACAATTGGAATTGAGGAAAATCTTATCAAAGACCAAAAGGCAGAACGTGGTGTTGATTTGAAGTGACTTCTCAAAATTTTTCAGCTGAGAAATGTTTGTTCCAATCGGGTCATCCATACTTTCTCATAAATGACAAATCCATATTAATTTCTCTTTGACTCTTTCATTGAGTAATATATTCAGAACTAGTGCGCTGAGACATGCCGACTGATTAAGATATTGGCCCCACATGAATGTGATTTCGTTGCTATTAACTTTGTTCATACAACCTTGCTGGATTATCTTCTAGAACAACGAGCATATATTATTTATTGACATCTTGGCCTCGTAACTTCCCCGGCTCTAATATTTTATTAATAGAATTAGGCTTCTCAATAAGGCGGGTTTGGATGGAATTTTTTCAATATTTTTAGGATTGCGATGAGGTAATTTTTTAATTAGCTTGTGTATAAATTAATTAATTTACTTTTTCAGTTCAATTAAAGATAAATTATTTATATCAAGATTAAAATATTTATAAAAATATTTTTTGTAATTTGACCCAAAAAAATTAACTTAACTAAGATTCAAACATGTAACTTATTTTTGTTTACATATCCCATATTTATTTACCACTAACTCAATCTTTGAGTTAATTTTTGTCCAATTTGATTCTACCCCACATCCTTCAAAATATTTTTGTTGTCGCTACCCAGCTCATGGGTGTATGAATAAAAACTCAAACTTATCCCCCAAACAAATATTAAAATCCACACTTTACCTGTTCTTCTACATTTAAGAATATCTTAAATATAAATTTGTACTATGATTAATTACAACTTTAAAATTAATTTATCATCTCATAAATTTAAATTATATTTATGATAAATTGAACCAATAAAGATTGATTACGTTTTATAAAAGTATTACTTAATATGAATAAATATTGACTTACTAATTAAGTTAGACATGTTACTTATTTAAATGAGAGGTGCGTGCCGAAGCAAGATGGATGAATCCCAACTTCACACCCAACTTACACTATGCCACTCCGTGCATGGTGAGGCTGAAATTGAATATAAATCCACATTTCCAATTAGCTAATCTAAAATACATTATCAAGCTCAATTATCTCTTAGTTGGGCGGTAACCATATATTAAGTTCATTTTTGAATTAATATATAATTAAATTAAAGTTTTAGTCCCTATAGTTTATATTTATTTTCAATTTAGTTTTTATAGATTTTTTCATTTTAATTCAATCATTATACTTATAAAAGTTTTTAAAATAGTTCTGCCGTTAACTTTCATTCTAACATAGTTAATTTAGTCTCTACTAAACATTTTACAGAATAAAAAAAGCGTTTAAAAAAATACTTATTGGACAAAAAAATCTAACTCAAAAAATAAACACCTATTAGAATGAATGAATATGAGTACCTTTAACAAAGGAGCTAGTATAATATCCTAATACTGAAATCCTAGTATATCTGACATATACCTAGATAAACAGTATTATCTATGCTACTTTTAACTTATTTCATAAACTAATCCATAACATTTATACAAATAAATTATCATGGAGAGCCTTGTGGAAACAATATTCACTTATATACATAACTTTTCACAAATATATACCTGATTTTCTTTTACATCTTTAATCTCATATACATGGATAGGGGTGGGCATGGTTCGGTTCGGCATGAAAAACTAAACTGAACCAAGCCGAACCGATAAAGAGGTTCGGTTCAAAAACCGAACTGGTTTCCTTCTGGATCTGAACCGGTTTTGGTTCGGAGAACCGGTTTAGAACTGATTCAGAACCGGTTAAGAACCAGTTTGGATTTAAAACCGGTTTAAAAACTAGTTTGGGTATAGAAAAACTGGTTCAGAACCGGTTTGGACTTAAAAACCAGTTCAGAACCGGTTTGAACTTAGAAAACTGGTTCAAAAACCAGTATCTCCGTTGAGTTAGAACATAGTATTCCAAAATGAAGTAGGGAAAGGACAATATGCCTAAAAATCATATCACTTAAAAATGAGTTGAGTAAAAAGCATCTGATAAACATTTTACACTGAATACATTGAACTTACCAAGACGCAATGAACTTACCTTTACTAAGAAGCATTACTTTGAACCAAACACAAATCAGGAATCCAAATCAGTATGTTGAAGATGTTATACAATCCAATATTGGTTACTCAACACATGGCTTCATTCAGGCTCAGAAACATAACAAAGATTTAGTTGATTATAATTTTTTTCTAGAAGGTGTAAATCATGACAGCACTTACAGAAACCAAGAAAATAACTTTCAACATAAATCACATAAAAGTTAAAATATATAAAAGTTAATAAATATATAAAACCTCACATTCTAATAGCCAGAACACTTAAAGTAATCTTAAACATACGTGTTAGATCCTCTTCCCAATGCAAGGGCACTTAGGTTTGCTTGCTCTCTTCTTAGTGCTCTAGTACAACAACTTCTTAGTTTTTCTGAAAAACTGGAAATCAAATGCATCTCGAGTACTCTCAGGAATCAAAAAGCTTAAAGTAACTTACATGTTCAAACAAACCTTTAGGCAAAAAAGTTATACTTTATAGTTGATATTGAATTACCCTGCCATGATGGATATTAACTAATCAAAATTCTTAAATCATAGTATGAAAGATCTAAACAGGTAGAAACATTATTAAATTTACAAAATTTGAAAGAGAAGAAATATCAAACTTCTTTGCTTTAAGAGACCCTAATAGTCAATCTTCACTTCTTCAGTATTAAATTAAAATCTTCATAACTAGCCAATCCTTTCACAAGAATATCAACAAAAAGGATTCAAAAGAAACTTTAAACAGAAACATTTTAGCTAGTAGGCAGTTGAACAAGCCCATTGAAGTAAGTTGCATATGCTTAACCATTTATTTTATTCAGAAGTAAAAATACATGTTAACATGGCATTATTAACCAATGAAATCAAGAGATTTTCACATTGTTACATAATCTAATTCAGCTTCATTTTGTTGAGGCAATTCATTAAACAGAACAAAGACATCTCTCGTTCATTCAAATTTTTTGAAATACATAAAAAATAAACTAAATGCACTAACCAAAGAAGAGAAATAGTTATTGCATGAAAGCTACGACCAGAAATGACATAATCTTGAATTTTAGATAACACTATCATGAAAGCTATGCACCAACCAATATTAAGGCAATGCAAGAAGCCCACAAATCAAGTGTTCTCACCACAATAGAAAATGAAAATCTAAATGAAAATGAAAATGTAAGAACAAAAAAAAACATCAAGGGTTCTCACCACTCAAAGACCAAGCACTACAAATCAATGGAAATCAATGACACTAAGCAACACCAAGCGACTCGATGAGGATTCGCAGCAGAAAGAAATCGATGAAGACAGAGAGTCGCAGAAAGATGAAGATACAGAGTTGCAGATCGATGATGAAAGTTGAAGACGCAGAATTGAGAGCTTGATTTGAGCCTGAAGGTATCGCCAATTGTGCAATTCTTGGTACTTGATTGGGGGTTAGGGTTTAGTGAATTGGGAGTAGGTTCAATGATTTGGGGGTTAAAGTTGATAAAATTTGACAGAAATTTCTGAAAAGGGAGAATGATGAGTGAACTGAAAAGTGAGATAACTTTGATCGATAGGTTTGGTTATTGCAGTGAACCGAATTGGATGGAGAAAGAGTTAACCGAACCATTTTTATAAAATGAAAACTGATTCATGTTAATAACTATTAAGAAAAAATTGGTTATTTTGGAGTGGTTCCATTTGGTTTATATACTAGTTTGGTTTTTTTTATTTTTTTGCACACCCTTATACATGGAAATATAAAATCTATCTACTCAAAATAAAATATAACTATACTATTCTTCATGCTTTATCTTCTCTTTGTCTTTGAATCTTCAACCTGGATTTACATGGAACACACGGGATGTGAATTCATAATTCTCAGTATAAGTGTACCGATACTAGCAGTCACAACTCATGAATATCTGAAATAAAACTTTAACTGGAAATTAAATCATTAATTCTTACTCAGTCATAACATCGTAAATAAATCTGTATAATCCTTCAAATTTCTATTCTTTACTCTAGGAACATACACATTCTCTCTTTAAGTAATGTTCTCAGTCTAGCCACAACTCTAAACTAATTCCCCTCTACAAGATAAGACAACTGTCCATACAACTGTCATGGAAAGGTAACAATCAATGATACTGAACCACCGCCCATACAATGAAACAATGTCATTAAGCACAACACACATACACAAGGAATCACCGAACATAAATACAGTCAAACATGAAATAATGAAATGATGTTATGAAGTATGATATGATGTATGATTATGCTCAAGCAAGATTATGTGATGATATAAATGCAATGTCATGAGAGATTATGGATGTCGTGAAATTGTTATTCCTTTCTTTGCAGTGGGGAGGGAATCTGTTACCTCCTTAACTCACTACCTTCTTTACTAGTTAGTTCCTTATCTTTACTTTCCTTTCTATAGTGGAGAGGGAATCTGTTACCTCCTTAACCTACCATTCTGAACTGTTTTTGTGCTATGTATGAGTATGCATGCATAATGTAGTGTTATGCATAACTCTTACATAACCATTACATAATCTCTATATTTACACTGCTAGCTCTACCTCTATGAGAGCGTTCATGCGACTTTAAATATACTTCTTCTTCTTAGTATACATTCTTTCTTACTTTAACATTTTCTCCCATCACTATGGGGCATCCATACCACTATGGCACTCCTAATTGTCCATCTTAATTAGCATACTTGAACTTTACCTTTTCTCAATTCATATCCAGGCAACCCTTGGTTGCTTACTTCATGATTACCCTTAGTTCATAATAACTAGGCACTAAGGCCCCTTATTCTTATCATTTAGGCACTTTTGCTAGCCAAATACTTTAGCCTTCACCTTTGTTATACTCATATATATACTTATATTTCACTTTCTCATTACTTTCCATGTGATCTCTATGCAACCTTTTGTTGCATCAAGAACTAAACTTATATCTAAGGTAAACCATGTTTAATGGTTACCCAAACTTTCCTTGTATGCCTCTAAGTTTTTCTATCTAAGAAATACCCTCTCTAGTACCTCAACATATTCTGCTAGGCATAGCCAAAGGATTCTATCAACTAAAGGACTTAAAACATTCAAAAACAACATTTTTGAAACTTTAGGGTCTCACGCCGTGGCACGGCGTTAGCATATCGTGGCGCCTTGCTCTCGGGCATTAGTACTGGGCTAATTTTTGGCCTCACACCGCGGCATGCCACTGCCCTACGCCGCGGCGCGCTAAGCAAAATAACCCCCTCACTGTGATGTGCAACCTCCACGCCGTGACGTTCTTAGCAGAAACCAAATTCTGCAGAAACATGATTTCTGCACTCCTTTTAATTCCAACCAATTTTCAATCACCAAATCAATAACTTGAAGCTTTTCTACTCAACAATCATCATATAACATCAAAACATTATCTTAATATCTCAATTTAACATCAAAGCTCCAAGAAAACCCATTTTTCGTACTCTATAACTCATGGAAAATCAAGCATATGAACATGTTTCTAACTTCATTCACAATCAAACTAACTAGTTTCTAACTCAGAGACTGGTATTTAAACTCACTTTCTCACCCAAACCCATTTATCATCATCCAAGCAAACTAAGAAGAAAATGAAAAATAAGAGGGAATAGATGAAAATACAAACACCCTTACCTTGGTTGATCTCTAGACCTTTGATCTTTCCTTGTTCTTCCCTTCCTATTCGTCCTTCTCTTCTCCTTTTCTCTTTTATTCTTTCGTTTTCTTCCTTCTGCTTCAACTGAAAATGAAGAGAGAAAGTGAGAAAACTCACTTTTAAAACATATAAACTTATGGGCATTTTAGTCCTTTCATTAAACTTTGTATCTGCTAAGAAAACTTTGTATCTGCTAAGAAAACTTTGATCTTACTAAATCAAGCTTCCTAGCTTTCTTAGGTATTAGAATAAATCATAAGATTTATTTAATTACCAAACTCTTCATTTCCATTAATTTTCATATCTGCACTAAGTCCATTCAATATTAAAACACTTACTCGGTGTGCTTAAAAATATCAAACAAACTCAGTTTACCTTCAATCTTTAACTGCAACTTTCTTAACTCATTTATAACTTGGAAATAAACTATCCATATTTATTTCCTTTAACTTAATCTTAAAAACCATTTTTTGAGTCATTTTAGGTCACTTTTCACCTTCTGTGTTGCGGTAAAGTACCTAAACTAACTCAGTTTGACATAAAATTGAATCGGCATGTTAAGCAAGTATAATAGTACCTCTGAGATCATATACAAGCCTAACATATTTTCTCGGGATGTTACAGCTAGCACCTACTCAAAAGAAATAAGCACTTATTACAATGAAGGAGTACATATTTGAAGTTTTACAAAGAAAACAAGCATTTAAAGGAACCCTTAGAACATAAAGAAATGCTTATTCTTTATTAGTCAATTGACAGTGTTATAACGACATTATAACAAAAGTTAATAGTGATGACTGTTTTAAATTTTTTTATAAGTATAAAGACTAACTTAAAAAAATATAGAAATTGAATAAAATGAATATAAAATACATAGATCAAAACTTTAATTTAATCTTAAGATCTCCATAATATTTTTCTAAGAATTAATAAATTATGGAGTGTCAAGATCGTGATCGCGGCGGAATAACGACTTAAATTACAAAAGAATTAAGGGAGTCACCACCAATTTTATTTTTTATTAGAAAAAATTGGAAAACAAAAAAAAAATGGTCTACGTCCAAGAACTTAGGTTTGGGAGTCTAATTATGCACAGGGAAGGATGGAGACTTAACCCCACAGCACCCCTAATACATCCGTCTCACGACGGTTACCTCAAATCAGTTGTGCAAATTTTATAACTCTTAAAAAAATTTGTTTTGCTCATTTATTAAAAGATAAGCGAAATTAACAAATAAATGATGAAAATTTAATTTATATATGTATATAAAAAAAAATCAAATCATCGAGTTGTCACAACTTAAATGATTCTAAAAAAAAGCAAGATTAACAAGCTGTTACAACTCAGCTAATCTCGTTTTATTCTCTTAAAAAAATAAATAGAATGATTAAAAAGCATATACGAGCAAAAATAAATAAAATAAAAATAAATAAATAAATAAATAAATAAATAAATAAATAAATATAATCATGCAACAGTTTAAACAACAACAAAAAAATCTCAAATAAAACCCAAGATGATTTTTTTTTTGTTATTTTTTTTTAATATGTTAGATCTAAGAATAAATTTATAACAACAAGATTATTGTAACTTAATCTATCCTATCCAATCCCAAAAGAAAGCCCCTAACATAAGCCCAACTAGGGTTGTGCAAAAAATCCAAAAGAACCAAACCAAATCTTAAACTGAACCAAACCACTCCATAAATAACAATATTTTTTTAATCAATTTTATAACCTGAACCAAATTTTTTTAAAAGTGATTCAATTTTCTGATTTCTTATCCAATTTGGTTCACTTCTAATAACCAAACCACTCAATTTCTCGTAAATCATTCCAAACAAATCTCATTTTTAACTTTTCAGAAATTCATCTAAAAATTTATAAACCCTAACCCTCAAATCAGTAAACTCTAACCCCAATTCAATGAACCTTGACCTAAATCGAGCACCATGAAGTTAAGTCGATCTGCTCAAGTGGAGGCACACTACTCACTATAGCAATCGATCTGCTCAAATTGATTTCCTCATTTGCGTCAATCTATGTTCTTCTCTACTTTTTCCGTCGATCTGCGTTCATCTCAACTCTTCATCTTCGTTGTCGTCTTCTTGCCCTGTCTCCATCGCTTCTTTCTTTCTTTCTTTGGCTGGTGATTATCTAAACTCATCTTATTCAACTCTGGGTTATATTTTGATTATAATTTTCTGGGCTATTGCTGACTTTGGGTAATTACTGCATTCCACTCGATTCTTTCGCCTTGCAACACCTTTTTTTTTCCCTATTTTTACTTAAAAATCAGTGTTCATTTGCTCTGGGAAGTATATTTCGGTGGATTTCATATTTGATTTGTGTATGGTTTATGTGCATTTTTCATCTTTTAGTGTATTGTTCATGCTTTTTGTTTTTGGTACATCTTTGCCTAGTCCCTAAGTTTTGCGTGAAATGTCTATGGTTTATCCATTGATATAATATATCTCTGTTTTGTTTATCTCTATGACTTTAATCAATCTGATTTCTTACTTTATTCTTCTCATTTTTTTAGTTTGGGATTTACTTTATTGGATTTCTTTATTGGGTTCTGTATTTGTCGGTTTTGATTTTCGGGCTTGAGATTCCATGACTTCTTTTCTTCTGGATCTTCTCAAGTTCCCATTTTTTCTTTTTCTTTTTTAATGATTTGTAACTTGAGATTTCTCAATTTTCTTTTGACTTAATGTTCTGTTTTCAATGTGAGTTGAGCTCAGAGGACGTGTGCAAAGAAGTGAAATGTGGAAAGGGAACTTGCAAACCTTCTAGTAATAGCACTTTCTTATTTGAATGCGAATGCAAACCAGGTTGGAAGCAAGCTTCTTCTTCCCATGATGAGGGCTTGAAGTTTCTTCCTTGCATAGTTCCCAATTGTAAGAACTCTCTCGCCCATAAAGAAGTTATGCTGTTTGATTTAATCATAACACTGCCTCTAATTGGGAAAAAATTGTTAGTGGAATATTTGCTTTCAGTAGTGTACTAACACAGTAACACATGGTGATTTTAAGAAGCACAAATTATTATGTAGAACGCTTTGTTTTTGGTGACTGTTTTGGCTGCATGTGGTTGAAAAAGTCCATGGTATTTGGTAAAATTATCTACTATGTCACTACGTGGATGTGTCTAAATCACACAAGTTTTGAAGTAATTGACTTGCAGCAAACGAGGATAGCAAAGATAACTTAGATCCTGTTAAACTTTACAAGCAAGAATACATTTCTTGCTTGAAGGGTAGAGATTTTCTTCACATACTTGCATCATAAATTAACAAAAAAATAGCAACCAAATTTTTTTTGAAGTGCTTTTCTTGTTAGTATGAATGGCTATTGAATTGTGTTTAGTGTTACGTAGCTAGGCTATGATATGATATTCTTTTCCTATTAGTCTGAATGGTATTTACTTGCTTAGATGAAACATTGATATGCAATCTGTCATTGAGTATTATCATTTGTCAGGCATGGCTGCTATTCCTTTACACTGGTTTGGCATTGTGAGAGAACATATTGAGAGTCAATGGAAGTGATATTCGTCCATGGTATAGACATTAAACTCTTTGTTATATATAGGCTTTGTGATAGGAAATTTTTTTATAATGATCCCTCGTGAAACAAGAATGGATCATGGTTAATAAATGGATAAGAGGTTCTTGGTTCTGTGCTTTGTTGTTCTTTAATCACATGATTGAAAATGGGATAACTCATTTATTCAATTTTTGCTTTCTCAGGAGGTGGCTATTTGTGATATTGTACTATATTCAACAGTTTTCACTTTTTACTCATTTAAACTTTAAAGTATATAATATGTTTCTAATATTTGACTTGTGGATGAAATCCACCCACCAGCCTATACTTCTGTAACAGAGGGAATTCTATAAAATTCACCAAAGTAACTCACTTTATATGAAAAGTGCCTTGGATCGTGTACGAATTTCAAGTTAGGTGCTATGGTGCTTCAAGTTAAAGTATACCGTGTATTAAGTACTAGTTATTAGTTATATTGAGTTACTGTATGTATTTTATGGTTGTCAGTATTGACTGAGTAGTGAGTAGTAAGTGCTAATGAGTTTTTATAGTGACATGATGTGTGTATGGATCTCAACCTTAATTATATACCTGATGCTTGTAGTTGTTTCCACAATGCTTCCTTCTTTTCCTCACTAAAATCAAGTAGACACTCAATGATACTAAATTTCAAGTTTTTATATAGGCAATGGCCCATTATGCTCTCCAGGAAGTAATTTGCCCAAAACAGTTGTCAGTCAAGTGAACTGGTTTTTGAAGTGTCTTGAACTTTTGTTTAGTTTTTTGAGGTATCGTGTGGGGGGGGCTGTCGGAGCAAAACAGACGGCGGTCCAGGCAGAGGCGTGGCGGTGCGCAGCGGTTCAAGCACGCGACACGCTCAGCCCAGATGACGGCATGTGGAGCGCGGATCCGGCTGATTGGGGCGGTGCTGTGGTGGTTCTTAGTCGCGAGCTCGGACAGAGGACGATGACTACGGGCGGCTCACGGCGGTGGTGGCTCGTTTGGCGCGGATCTGGCCTTTTGGAGTGGTGCGGCGGTGGCCCCTGGCTGAGGACGAAATGGGAGCAGCAGCCATGGCTGTGCAGGGGAGAGGGGCAACGACGCACGACTGGGTGCGGTAGAGACGGCGGAGTTCGCGACGGTCCATGGCTGTTTTCCTCTCTCTTTTTTTTTTGTTCTTTTTTGTTTCCCCTTTTTTGGTTTCTGACTTGGTGGTGGAGCTTGGCTCTTGGTGTTTAGGTTGATCATGGTGGGTTATGTTGGAGTATTGTTCAGATAGAAAGGTAGATTGTGAGGTAGGTGCTATTGAATGTATGTACACCAGAACGAAAGCAGAAGAGAATATGCAGAAAAAAAAACAACCATCCTACAATGATAAATGTCAAAATGCATAAGGAAAGAGTGAATCAAAATACCTTTGAGAGTTTCAGAAGAGAAAAAAAAACACTAAAAACTTCTTTCTATTCAGTTTTTCTTTTCAATATCACTTCTCACTTTTCTCACCAATAGAAACTTACAATTGCAAGTGAGTTCACAATTTTCAATCAGGGAGAAAGAAAACATACAGAACAAACCCACTTCCTCCCAAAACCAAAAATCTAACCCCCTTCTCTACGTTGCTCCCTGTTATATAGGCACAAAAATTATCTGGCTTGGTCTCCATGAGAGCAAATTGTCCAGTCCTTTTCCAACTCTATTTTTTTGCTTGCTTCACCTTTCCTTTCTTCTGCAGGGCTGCAATTTTTCCCTTTCTGTGTTTAGATCTTTGGCTCATTTTTCTTGAGCCTCAGCATGTTGGCAGCAGCTCTATTCTCTTTTTGTGCTTCATTTTTGAAAATTTCTACCATCACCCTTTTTCTTTCTTCTGCTACCACCAGGAAAGCTTGTTTTGTCATTTTGTTCATGGCCATGTTTCCAATGTATCTGTCTCAGCTTGCATGCTTTTGTCATTTGGTTCTTGGCTAGGCCTACAACGTTTCTGTCTCAGCTTGCATGCTTTTGTCATTTTGTTCTTGGCCAGGCTTGCAACGTCTCTGTCTCAACTTGCATGTTTTTTCTTTTTGTCTTCTTCCTCTGTTCATTTATCTGATTGTCCAACGTAGCTCCTTTTCTTCTCTATCAAAGTTTGCTTTTGTCAATTTTGGCTTTAAGTGTAGTGTTTGGCCACTTGCTGCTACGTCATTTCCTGTTTTACTTTTTTTTTTTAACAGGAACTTAAGACAAAAGGGTCATGGTGAATCAATGGGCCAAATGGATCTGAATATTGTTTCAATTGGATTGTACTTGATCTGGATCAAAAATTAGAGAAGTAAGTGTAAAATAAAATAAATAAATAAATAAAAAATCTTTTATTTTTTTTTATTTTTTTTTAAATTAAAAGTTTTAAGACTTTCTGGAATAAAATTGAGTATTCACATGGAGTTGTCCTCACTACTAATTGTTTTGATGTATTTATAATTACTGAAATATAAGTTCTGCACATTTACAAGTGGGTAACTTTTGTTAAAAAAAAATGTATTATCAATGCACCGTAACTCAACAGATATTTATTCTGATTTTATCAGGGGCAAGTGATAAAAAATGAATTATTCATGTTAGTAAGGGTGTAAATAAATTAAGTTATTCATGAATTATTTAAATTGCCTCGTTAAATGTTTGATTAAATTAATTTATTTAAGTAAATAAATAAGTTTATACTTAAACTTAGCCTTAATTATATAAACGAGTTAAAACTTAAATTTTATAGGCTTAAACATTAAAAACTCGTGCATAACTCGTTTATATATGCATATATATTACTTATTCAATATTTAGTGTAGAAAGTAAAAATTAAATCTCAAAAAATTAATTTTAAATAAGGAAAAATATAAATAATAATAATTTATTTGTGTTATTATTACTAACTAAAAGTTTTTATAGGAAGGTTATGAATTTTTTTATCTAATAGAGTATGAATAAATAAAATTTTATTTTTATTTTTAGTTTTTTATTTTATCTTCTAGTATAAATATGTTTATTAAATATTAAACTAATGAACTTAAATATTTTAAAGAGATATTTGATAAAATAAAAAGAAAAATAAAAGCTTTTCTTTTGTTAGGAAAAAAAATTAGGATTAAGGGTAATTGTATATTCCCAGTATCAGAATAGACCTTTAAGTTCAAAGAATCCTTATCAATAGACTCTAACAGGAATCAAATTCTAACTAACTTAGTTGTTGTAGTCTGTCTTTATCAATTATGTTAATCGGTGCTTGTTATAAATAAATTATAAATGAGTTAAACAAATCAATATCATATTTTATATTTTTTAAATATTCAAGTTTAAATTTTAAATTTAACTCATTTATTTAAATAAATTAAACTTAAATAATTATTTTTTTTCACGAATTAAACCTAAACTTCAAGATATCAAATTGGTTCGACCCGTTTGCCCCTCAATCTACTTTTACTCCTTGATGCCCCCGCGCCCCTCTCCAAAAAAAAGAAGAAGAAGCCTTTAATGAGTTTAAAATTAAATTTTGAATGATGCGTTGCGTGTAATATTTAACATCTAATTAACCTACCAAAAGAAAGAGCGGGGAAAATCAGCATTTTTTATTTTTATTTTATTCAACCCACGCAAAAGACCATGACCATAGGTGAGTCAGTAGTTTATAAGATAAATACTGGTTGAATAGTTGTGCCTTCAAATTAGTGGCAAATATTATTTATTCTAATTTGGCGCAGCCTCTACCATTTTTCTTCATACGCAACCTTATCTTTAAGTGATCCATATTTCGTGAAACGATCACCAATTAAACTCGCATATAGTTGCTACATATATAGATGTTTCGGTACGCAAGTGGGTAAAAATGTTGTTACTGAACCAACTACTGACTATTTTCCTTGCCAAGTTGATCTTAGAGTCAAATATATTGGAGCAAGTTTTGATCAATCATTGATGCTCGCTGTGGCTTCAAATTTAACATATAATACTCCATAATTCAGCCTTTGGAATGATGACAATCTCATTTTCTATGGAAAAAAAAATGTTGGAAGGATATAAGACTATAACTAAATCCAACTGTATTACATGTAATATATGTAATGAATAACTAGCTTATGATTTGTGAATTTTAGACGACGAAGATGGTGAGCAACTTTCCTTATTATGCTGCCGTATCAATAAATAAATGATAGGAAAACATGATTTGTGTCTATCAGTATTAGTAAATTAATAACATATTCACTGACACTTAGTCATCAAATGAGAGCACTTTGCCCTATTCCTTTTCCTCTTTACTCAAAATCTGATGATAAGATTTGAAACTATGAAGTCCCTTGGTGTCAAGTTCGCATTTGTTTTCTCATAGTAATCAAATGTTTATCCATAAGGAAACGCAAAGGTCATCTCTTAAGAAATTAAGTACATATCACGTTAGGTTTTGGAGGGTAGAGTAGATGATTGACTTGAATTTAGTGATTGAGAAGTTGAGATAAAGACGACATGTTCAGACCACATATCCCATAAATGTCTATATGAATACGTGTCGAAGAACTAAATGTGGCCTTGACCATAGGTTGGTTGGAGCATATTTTTGTTGAAAAAAGTTAGATACATGTTACTTTATTTCACATTTGTGTAGAATTATAATGAAGGTGTGAAAAAATAAAGTAAAATTAGATATAATCAAATAATAAAAATTGTGTAGATATAAAATAATGTGAATAAAAATATGTGTGATTAGAATTATTTTTTTTTATTCAATTGGACCCTGCCTCACTCTCCTTAAATTAGTAAATTGTCCAACTCACCTTGTGATTTTGGAGATAAAAATAGAGTTGGCAAAATGGCATGATCCGGCTTGACAAATATGTTTCGCGAATCTAGATTTTCTCTAGTATTATTTGGGTTTTGTATTTTTCATCTAATCGTCAGTATTAAAAAATATTAATTTAATATTAAAAAATAAAAATGCTGATCGTTGGATGAAAAATAAAAGACTCAGATGGTCTTGGAGGGTGCTTCCTGAACAGCACCTGCCAGAGAGAATCCAGATTCTATGTTTCGCGCTAATATTGTGTTAACTTAGTCCACCAAAGACACTAATTTTTTTTATTTTTTTAAAAAATAATGAATTTAATCTCTAAAAAATTTAAATCTATGAAAAATAAGAAATTTAGGTTAATTAATTTTGGGCTAAAGACAAATAAATTATATAATTAGTCTAATTGTCATTTAGGTTTTAATTTTTTAAATAAAAAAATAATAATATCATTTAAGGTAAACCCTATTAAATTTAAATAAATAATTAAAATTGGGGCTAATGGGTCAATCCAGTCTGAAATAGGCCAACCAGATCGAGTCGGATTACGTTGCGCTAAATTAAGTTTGAACATAAATTTTCCTAACCAAACACGTACTTTTGTTGGGCTATTCGATCGGACTAATTCATCAAATTCGACCTATTTTAACAACTTTAAATAAAAACTCAAATCCGCTCCTATAAAAATATTTAAAACTCATGCTTTATTTGTCTTGTCCCATGCTTAAAAAAATCTCAAACACAAATTTATACTGATAGCATAATTAATCACAATATTAAAAACTAATGATCATCTTATATTATTATTAGAAGATATAAGAATATTATCACTTTTATCCATAATTTAATAAGGTAAATAAATACATCTAAAAAGCTGAGAATATAAATAATTAATAACAAAATTAACTTAGAAGCTTTTTATATATGAGAGTGAGACAAATTGACCAAAAGCTCACTGACAATGGTGACTTCTACAATGCATCTTAATAAGTTTTGGTGCGATGCACCTTAAAAATGACTTGTAACAATGAATCACAACTAGTTTATTAACTATTATATTTTAATTTAAAAAAATTATTATATTATATTTTAATTTTATTATAATTATAATTTAACATCTATTAAATTATTTACTTTTTAATCTTTCTTCTTCTGCGTAAAACTAACATTGACTTCCACTACTATGGACATTCACGGTTTCACCACAACTACCAACATGACCTGTTGAAATTCGCGTACCGCGGTTGCAACATTTCTAGCCATTCATGTATTTATCTCTCTCATCAGCGGCTCAGATAATATGGTGCATAAACACACTCAATCTATGCATTCAACACTTTACCCACCAACAATAAGCAGCCCCCAAGTCTGACAGGGCAGATAGAAAACTCGTCCCCGTGCAGAGTGGGCCTCAAATTGGCAAAGCCAAACTGAATGAATGTTCAATAATTGAGAAAATCAGGCATATAATATACAGAAAGATTATTATTTACTAAATTAATTGGTCAACGATGCATCTTTCGCTTAGGGTGGACCGCGCAGCATCAGTGTCCTTCTGACCAGGAACCTTAAATATATATAATATAATATAATATAATGAGCCATCGTCTTGTAGTATGGTATGGTATAATTGCAAATTGTATTAAAAAAACATAATTTCAGTTAAATCAGAATCAAACACCATTAATTATTGGGTAACGTTGGATTGTCTTATTTGGCTGATAAATTGTGTCATTACATTGGATCGAATAAGACACTGACTAGTGAGCCTTTTCCTTTTAAAAAATAAAATTAGTGTAGTAGCTAGGCTGTAATTTTCCGAGTTTTCCCTCGTTATTGACAGAGGAAAAAATATTGAGTAAATATTTACTTTAATTTCTAAAATTATAGTACTGGTCATATTAGTCTTAAAATTGACTACTTAATTTTTAAAATTGTAAAACATTAATCATATTAATTTTTATAACTTTTTTCGTTAGTTAAATTTGACAGACACACATGCGTGACACGTTAAGTGTCATGTTGAAAACTGACGTGGTTCATACCTCTCCAAAACGAAGCAATTTCGATGGGACACCAAAATACAAAGGTCTGCACAATTGAAATGATGCCGTTTTGGAGGTTTTACTCAATTTTTCAAATTCCCCCCCAATTGCAATGGCATATGGTTGAGTAAAACCTTAAGTTCTTAATTCGTATTCTAATCTCAAATTCCCAAAATTTCACTAGATTTCCCTCTATAATCAACCTCGTTTTGCTCTTAAGGCTCCCCTACAACGTTGAATTTGTCATATTCGTCGTGGAATTCGAGCTTTAGAAAGATATGTTCCCTAAACTCCAAATATTTCTTGTTGTGTGATCATTGCGGTCCTTGTTTTTCTTTTTTGGTGTTGTGGTCATGCTTATCTTCCATTTTTGTTGCAATATGGTCCCTTTGTATCATCCTGCTTGTAGAATTCCTTATAAATGGTTGTTGTGTGTCAGTGCGGTGTACGTTGCTCATGTATTAGAGGTGGAGGGTGTCCTAAGTTCAATGTCGTTCTGCTTGTATTCCATACCAGTCTGGTCTCATGTTTGTCTTCCATTGCTATTGCGTGTGGTCCCTTATGTGTGGTCCTGCCTTGCATGTTTTTGAACTTTTACATTTACTCATAGCACACAACGTAGTTCCCTTGCATTGCATGTTTTTTTTATGTACAACACACGTGTATAAGTGTTTAATAAGTTGTGTTTTTGTTGTGTGTATCTATTTAGATGATTAGACTTGTGTTCCATCATGGTGGTTCTTATGTTCAAGAAATCGGAGGCAAAGTTTATTATCATGGTGGTGGAGAAGAGTGGTGGCCTGAAGCTGATGACGATATGTTGGATGTCTTTAGTTTAATAAATTTTTCTAAACAAATTGGTTATCATAAGGTGGATAACTGCTATTAGCTGATGCCTGATAAAGAACTTGAAAATGGTTTAATGGACATGAAGACAGATTCTGATCTTCTACAGATCGTTGAGGCTTCAAGGATGAACAATGTGGTTGTTCACTTGTACTATGAACACCCCATAATTGCTGACCCTAAGATTGTGTCATTCCCTGATGAGGAGCCACCAAATGATGACAATGAGACCCAGCTTGAGACACATATTCCAGAGAAAGTCCAACCCTACCAGCAAGTGACCCTCAACAAGAAAAACCTGCAACTGAAGGTGTAGTTGATGACACTCCTAATTCAAGTTCCTCTAGTGATGATTATGAAAATGTAGAGGACAGTCCCTATAGGCCCCATCTTTTTGCTACTGATGACGATGAGGATGAGCATATTGCTAGTCTTTTGAAGAAGAAGAATAAAAGGGTTAAAAGCCTTGATGCGAAGAAGGGAAAGAGAGTTGTACAGAAGAAGAATAAGAAGACCAATGTTGATAAAAACAATGCACCTGTCCCTGATGATGAAGAAAATGACTTTGATAGTGATGCGCACAGCTGCAGGGGGTTCAAGAATTCTCAGGCAAGCAGGAAGTGGGTTATTGGGAAGCTGGTTAGAAAACTTAGAAAGCTCAAGGAGTTCCTAAACCCAAAGAAGGCAGAAAAAAGTAACAAATGCTTCTAGGACTGGTCCAAATACTGAGGCTGAGGCTAGGGCAAGTAATGAGCATGGGCCTTCAGCAACTACGGAGGCTGGGTCTGGGCCAAGTAATGAGCATGGGCCAACTACTGAGGCTGAGGAGATAGATGTAACACAGTTTCATCTCGAGCAATGTTCTCAGCCACAGTATTCTCGAAATGCAGCCCCTAATGTGGAGGTACAACAATTGTCATAGAACAGTTACTATTGATTTACTTGTACTTTGTTTAACTGGTGTGCTTGTTTTTTCCTGCAGGGAATCAGGTACAAACTCCCTATCAGACCATCCAGTTTAAGGCCACGGCATCCACCTACCACTACATCAATAATAGCTGTTCCACCAGTTGTCCCACCACCTATTCTAACATACTCTGTCACTGCAAGTGCTGAAATAAGACCTAGTCTAACACCTGTCAGTGCAGAAACACTGGCGGCAACAAGTAAGGGTACAACAACAAGGTTCATACCAACCCCTAGTTTGAGAGGTGCTCCACCAAAGAAGATGAATTGAAGATTTGTCCCTGTTAGATGATGTATATGGATTATAATGTAAATGATATGATTTGGTCCTTCTTTTTGAAATATGCTTATAAAGTATTATTCTTGCCAATGTTGCTGGTCATTTTGTAAAGGACTGTCGTTTTGTAAAGGGCTTATAATGTAATTAGGAATACATTTTGTAAATGATCAATATAGAAGTTTTACACCCATGGATGTGTTTTGGATGTGTTTACAGTATTGTTCGTTAGTGCACAAATGTTTTCATTTATCTAACTAGACCCTTGTTATTCATTAGTTTTAATGTTGTCCATGAATCAATTATGTCCATTTCGCCAAGTGCCAAGAACATTTCCACTCAACTTGGATTTTGTCATAGAGATGAGTTGAGGACCTATGGAACATGCTGATTGAGTACTCACCCACCAATACATGGTCATGATGCTATTGTATATGCAAGTCAATGTAACTAATGGTGTGTGTTTTAAATAGGAAAATGCTATCAAGATTTATAGATCTCTCAATCGTGGAGTAAACCAATACACATTCACAATGAGCTTTAACAAATTAATTTTCATTCATTTCATTAGATTACAAAGGCCAAATGACCAATTACATAACATCACAATTACCTAATTCCCCAAACTAATAACACAACATCACCATTACAAATTCAAAATCCAATTACCTACTTCCCTAAATAAACTAAGCCCCACATTATGATAAAAACTAGCATCATAATACATTGGTCAATTACACAACATCTTAAGATCCTAACTTCAGTTTCTAAGCTTCCAATCTTCCAAGCAACATTCAATCTTCATTCTTGATTCTTACTTGTAGCAGCCCTTCGACCAAGTTCACATGCAGCTTCAGTGACAGTTTCAGTAGTAGGTTCAGTGACAGTCTCAATTCCATTATCTGCTTCCTCATTATCAACCCAACAAAAATAGTTACAATGGTCATTGTTCTACAAACCATCACATACACAACATAGTTCACATACACAACAAACCATCACCGTTCTGCCCCATTATTGGTTGTGGTTTTGAATCTTCTTACCATCGTTGTGTGACCACAAAGACAAACCCTACCACTACCAGTTCCTCCCCTGTAACGAGACAAGTTGGGTATGGAACCTGCACTCTCACTCCAGCTTCCTTCAGTGTTTGATGATGAGAATTGGGATGAGTTTCCACCACCCATCATCTCCCAGCCTTGCCAACCTGAGTTACGAATTCGAGATTTTTCTTTCTAGGTTTGCAGAAGGGAATTTGGTGCACTAAGTTACTGTAATGAAATTCAATTAGGGCGGGGGGAAGATGAAATTAGGCTCAATATATTATCGTTTCAATTGTGCAGGCCTTTCTACTTTGATGTCCCAGCGAAACTGCGTCGTTTAGGGGGAGATAAGAACCACGTCAGCGTCTAACATGACACTTAATGTGTTACGTGTGCGTCTTTGTCAAGTTTAACTGACAGAAAAAGTTATATGGACTAACGTGACTGACATTTTACAATTTCAAGAACTAAATAGTCAATTTTTAAAATTTAAAAACTAATGTGACTGATGCATATAATTTCATAGATTAAAGTGAGGAATCACTCGAAGCCTTTAATGAGAAACTTGACCACCAAATCTTTTGGATCGCGTTTGTAAATAGGAGATAAGATTTATGAGTTTGAGCTTAGAGTTAAATTTGAAGCGGCGTAGAATTTCTTTAAAGACTGCTTTAGTTCATTTTCCTTGTACTTTAATTTATTCTCCCCCTTCTCTTACAATGTTATATACATTTTTTTATATAAAATTTCATCGAAATTAGTGATTTATTTAACTATGAAATAAGGAGAACTTTTTATCCTCTTAAATTTTTTATAAAAAATTAATATTTTTGTAATAAAAATAATACTCTTGATGATTTTATAATCGTCTAAATTTAATTTAATAATATTTTATTTTCAATTCAATAACTTATATAATTAGGAGTATCCACGTATCACATATTTACGTGTACTGGGTATTACTCTAAGAATATAAAAGAATTTCTCCACATTAAAGGTCATCCAAGCAGTGGTGGAGCCAACCTCTAAATGTTAGGGGAGAAGTAGTATCTTTTTGAGATATTTTAAAATGTAAATCAAGATTTGTTGAAAGATTTAACTTTATCTCCATTCTTTGTTATTTTAGTTGAGTGAAATTTTGGTATTTATTTATTTATATATGTTAACTTTTAATATAATTATTATAAGAATAAATATTTTTAATAATATAATAATACATAATTAATTGATAATATAAAAATTAATGCTTGAATGATTCAAGTTGATACTTATTCGCTTCAAGTAAAGTCTTGAATTCAAATTTTAAAGAAAAAATCAACGCTATAAGAGTTTTATATTTTGAGAATATTTTTCAAAATGTAATCGATCAAGATTTTTTGATATCGAAAGGTTTATTTAATTCTAAATCCAAGTTGCCAAGAACATTCCACTCAAATTTTGTCAAACTCAGACCTAAGTTGATGATTTACAAAATTGATTCCATATAAAATTGAATCAAAATATTTGGATGAGTAACTGCCTAGGCAATTGTATGATTGTATCATGTTTGTGGGGCGGTGCCGTGGGGGATAGGTTAAGGATGGAACGTGGGTAATTGAAAAATATAGAGATGTATCAGTTTACATTTGTACCCTTTTTTTTATTCATGTTTTAATATGTAAGTAGGGGCATTTTGAGAAAATAAAAAGTTGGACATCAAACCCAGGAATTGCCTTCGTGGCCCTTCTTTATCTTTGGGGATTGACCTTTTCATGCATTTGCGTAGTTTTATCTCTTTAGGACTCGTTTGGTAGTCAGAATAAGAGAGACAGGATAGGATAAACTATCATATCCTATTTGAAATTATTGTTTAATGCTATGATATGAGTTTAATCCCCGTATATCTATCCTTGACTATTTACTTAAATTTTATCCTCGAGGGAGAAGATTTTATTAAAGCTCAACAAATGATAATGTGAAGAAAGCGATGAGATATAAAAAATATTTTAAATATAAAATAATTAAAGTATAATAAAATATAATGATTTACTAAAAAATATATTAAATATAAAATATTTAAAATAATAAAATACTAATAATTAATTTTAAAAATTATTTTTATTTTGTCTCAAGGCTAATTTTATTATTTATATTATTTTAAAATGAAAAATATAAAATTATTCTAATAATTTAACTATATGTAAAATAAAAATTAAAATGAATATTTAAAATTATAAAAAATTAATTTAAGTTAAACAATATTTTCAAAATTTTAAAAATTATATGTAATTTTATCATAAGGATAAATTTGTCTTTTTATATAATTTAAAAAAAATTAAAATTATAAAAAATAAAATCAAATAAAATATGAAAACATTCAATAAAAAAGGAAAATTTTAAAATCATACTAAAATTATAATGTTATCCCTTCTTTATCTCATTGTCGGATAAGAACCCTTTTTTTTTATCCTTTTAATATCCTATCATACTTTTCCTGGCTGCTCTTATCCTATCTGTTTTCATGTCTTTACCACCAAACGAGTCCATTGTATTTTTTGGATGTCTCTGGTACTAGTTTTACAAGAGTTTGTTTGTGTTTCTGTTTTTGCTTGGGTCCTTTGATTATTGAACCCGTTTTCTCATCAAAAAAAGAATCACATGCATGTCTGCTATCCACGAATTGCTTAATGCTTGTCTTGTGTTTGATTTTTCTGGGCTAGCCAAGCCCAACTTGTTTGTAAACCAACATTATTGGGCCCAACCCAATTCCTATGGGTTGGAATATACAATAAAAAAGTCCTTTTCTATGGCCTACTACTATTAATCTAACTCCAATTCACCCTATGAGATTCAAGGATATTAAGACCCTTTGAACCCCCTCCCCCCCCCCCCCCCCCCCCCCGAAAAAAGTATATTAAGACCTGATTGTTTTTCATCTAATTATGCTCGAGTGAAATTGCAGATGTTTTGCTAGAAAACCATTGAAAAGAGATGGTCAATTAAAACACAGAACAAGAAAAAAAAAATGGTTAAGAAATCATAATTAATGGAATCATATAATTCTTTTGAGAAGGAACAATCAAACAATCACATAATTACTTAAAATTACGCTTGTTTTAATAAATCTCATTACATTATTTATTGGAACCAAGAGGCATATACTAGAAAGTCTAATATCTTTTGAGAAAATTTTTGAACCATTGTGCAGAGAGTTTTCGGTACCTTTTAAAGTTATTGTTGTAATCCACAAAGTTTATTCCAAATCGCACCGTGTAGCCTTCAGCCCATTCAAAATTGTCCAATAAGGACCATGCAAAATATCCTTTTACATTTACGCCATTCCTTATATATATTAAAAAAAAACAATAAATAAGAAGTATTAAATTACATATTAAAACAAATGATAGGTTTTAGATATATTAAAAAAAAAAACTACTTACCTAATTGCTGATTGAAGATAAAAGAGATGATGATAATGATATTTAATTCTGTCAATATCCACAAGGGCTTCATCCAATGATAGTGTTGGATCATTATATTCATCTATACCTACAAATTAAGTCAGGTATGTAAAATGTAAATTACTAATAAATAGATATTAGGTACCAAAAAGAAAATAATAAATAGATATTGGAAGATATATATCTACATATAGTTTGTACTGGGCCTTGACCTCAATGTATCCAAATTAAAAGTCGATCACATATACTCATTAATTTCATCTATAGATTTAATTTGCAATAGCATTCAAGGATTCTAAATATGAAATAATGGTGTATTTACCATTTTCAGTAATGTAAATCAAAGGGTTGTCGTAGTTTTTCTTGATGTAGAGCAACAGCTTTTGAAGTCCTCTTGGATAAACATATAACCAAAATGAAGCAGCCTGCAAATATAATTATAAATAGAGCTTTCCTTTTTACTTTATCAAATAGATTAAACTTGATTTGCAGTAACAATTTGATGTGGCCACACATATATGTACCTTTGGACCTATGGTTATCCCATTGCGCTCAGCTTCCATCACAACAAAATTTAAAAAAAAAATGCCATTATCAAATTCAACATATATAATTAGGAAAATATTGATGGATAAATTAAAGGTATCCTTACTTGTAAGATTAGCAAGAGAATCTGTGAGGTAACTGGGTATGGCATTGCTTAGGTGAGGTGCATTCACAGCATAATTAGAGGTGTAGTAGTTTAGTCCAAGAAAATCAAATGAACCATTAAGAAGCTTGGCTTGCTCTTTAGAGAACTTCGGCAATCGTCGTCCAACCAAGGATCGCATGCTTTGCGGATAGTCTCCTGTTGTCAATGGTCCCATAAACCTGCAATCAATCTTACAAATGAAAAACCTTTTTGTTCTCTTCTAACGTGTGTGTGTGTTTCTCTTATTCAGTGATCCATGGCCATGAGTTGTGCCTTGTGACTATCACAATCCTCAAACTAAAGGTACAGGCCCCATGTGTTCGGTGGATGCTTTACGTTTGATGCATGCACGGCAATTGTTTTGTCAATAATTACTGCAGAACTTTCGGTACATCTATTGCTTGTTGGAGGGCTAATAGCATTAATTCAAGGCCGACTAAATAGAGATTTGAGCTTCCATATGAAAACACAACTTGAGCAGAAGATATTAGGAGAATTTAGGTATTATCTCTATTATTTTTTAATACTGTAATCACGAAAAATTGTAGTATTTGAGAAGAAGAGTCTCATTGAATAATATTATATTTTGTATCTATTGCGTGAGAGAATATAGAGAGGAGATTGTAATTATCTTTAATATAATAGATTTTTTTAAAATTTATCTTGTAATTTTTTTTCAATATTAGAGAATTTTTTACATTAAAATTTGATTTTTTTTCTATATGCTTTACACGTATTTAATATCGTTGTACTATGTGAGTACGTTGATCTAACTTTATTAGATCTTCTTTGATACTCATTTGTCATGTCGTAATTTCATTTAATTTGCACTGTGAATCGATTCTTGAGACCAACACCATGGACCCTGGTGGCGTTAAGCTTAACGTGATGTATTCTACATTTCTACTGATGCCTCAAAATGGATATTTTCCATACATGTAGAGTGGGATCAAAATGAAATCAAAGAAAGAAAAAAGCAGGACGAAAAATGATAGGAGTAATTGAGAGTTTCACAATAAGAATAATTAATGTTGCAGCATATTCTCCGACCAATGAATAAAAGAAATATGAATGCTTTAGTAAATAATGCTATATTTGTTTTTGTTATATAATTAATCAGGTGGTGTTTAAGTTCATATAGAGTTAATAAGCACTTAGCCACTGACCATCCAAACATGAAGTCAATTGCTCGTTCGGCAGCTCTTTGATCTAATTTGTTTTCTGAAAACGGCACGAACCAGTGAGATATCAAGGTTATGCCTATCAGGCCCTTTTGAGATGTGTTTTGGCTTTTAAGTAACAGCGGTACCTGCAGTAATTTTAGAACCTCCCAATTTAGTATTCAAGTCAAATTATAAATTTAAATTTTAGAGCTTCAAAGTTCTCATCAAATTAAAGATGGGTTTAATTGTGATATAATGTTAAGAATACACTTTCTATCATATACTTTTAAATATATTCTTTTTTTATTGAATCACGTCATATATTTAAAATAATATTTAATCTCGATTAATATATAATTAACTCAATTAATATATAATAATATTAAGTGACTTGTAATTATATTTAAATATTATTTTAATATATGACGCGATCTAATAAAAAAATATATTAAAAATAATGTCATAGAGAGTGTATTATTAACACTCTTCTTCATTGTAAATATAAAAAGTCTTTTATACTATCAAATAATCATATATTGTCATATTATTTAAAATATTTATTTCTCATGACAACTACTTAAAAAATTACACGTGTAATAATATATAATTAGTTAACAGTATAAAAATTTTTACTCTAATAATATATAAAAATTAAACTCATTAAAGTTATATCATGAACCTGATACTTTGTCTTGTACACTTTGACAGCTGCTGCATGAGCAAGGAGTAGGTGGTGTGCAACTAAATAGGGCTCTGTCCCTGAATCACCACCGGTGCAGTTTAGATTCTGCCAATTAGAACATCGACCTGGTGGAAACATCCCTATTGCATAGCCACCCGTGCTATAAGTCGATGGCTCGTTTATAGTAATCCAATGCTTCACCCTATCTCCAAATTCCTTGAAGCAAAGCTCCGCATAATCCCGAAAATCATTTCTAAAATTTTATATTTGAAAATAATTATGATACTTTTCATAGAATCGTTGCTGTGTAAAAATTACAAAAAAGTTTATTCTAATACAAGAATTAGCTCCGTTTATGTTCAAGGCAAGAATTAATCTAATTAGGAGATTCATCATGTACACATGGGTTGTATACACGAGTCAACTTTTTATATACTGAATAAAAGTATAAAAAGTTGTAGATATCACCCTTTAACCATTTACTGAAATATCTATAGATAAATATTAATCTACTCTCTTTTATGTGTAAGTTAGTACTCTACACTTTTTATTAGATTAAAAAACCACTCTTTTTTTTTTTAAGTTTACTTAAATGAAAATTTCTATTTTAATAATTAAAAACTTCAATAAATATATATGATTATATTAGATAGTTTTCGGGTGGAAATTTAATTGTGTCACTCACACTATGCAAGGGCTTAAGAAACCTCCGTACTCATCTTCCAAGGCTTGCGGAAGATCCCAATGAAAAAGGGTCACAAATATTTGTAGACCTGTAAAATTAATATTTAATCAATTATGATTGTTACCACTTGCCTGAGAAATACTAAAATGCAAACTAATTAAAACTTGAGTTAAAAAAGTTTGGATTGTGACCATTAGCCACTAGCTCGTTGATGAGGCTGTTGTAATATTTGATTCCTTCTTGGTTTATACCTCCACTTAGCCTTCCATCTGCGGATAGTTTATTAAAAAAAAAAAAACTGCAATGGTTAACGTGAATATATGTGTATGTATGTATGTATGTATGTATAATTAAGTGAAGAGGATATAGGAATTGATCAACATTCAACTTACTTGGTAGTATTCTAGACCAAGAGATGGAGAATCTGTAAACATCCAAATTCATATACTTCATGATCCCAACATCTTCCTATGATATATATGTACAACAGTCAATCATTTTATTGTACAGTAGAACAGATGAAATGCAAAAAGAAATTACTATAGGAAGTCTATTGAATTTTCATTCAACTCAAGTTGTCAAAACTCTTTAACAAATAGAACAAATCTTTGTTGGGTTAAATTATTTAATTTAAATGATTCACTGCTATCATTTGAATCATACCTTGTTAGAGGATATAAAATCCACTTAAACTTATTAATTGAATTAATTTTTCAGTTGTAACTGTTTTTTTCTGTTTTCTTTAGTTTTCAGTTATAATTGTTTTAGTTAGTTTTGATGTTTTCAGTGTTTTCAACATCTTGTATAAATATTTCAATCCTCATCAATGAGAAGTAACTTCACTTTTCCAGATTCAATGCAATTCTAACATGGTATAAGTCTTTATCTACGTTTTTGTTGTGCTCCTCTTTCTCTTCTATCTCCTTTGCCTTTGCTGAAGTTTTCTCCAGTTTTCATGGCTTCTCTCGTTAATTTCAATCCTTCACAAGATCCAACAAATGCTTATTACATTTATCCCAATGAAAATCCATCATTGGTTCTTATTTCTCCGATTCTTGAAGGTCCAAATTACCATTCTTGGGCTCAGGGAATGACGATGGCTGGCCAAATGAAGCACAAATTTGGTTTTGCTGATGGATCGATCAAGAAGCCATCTAAGGATGATTCTATCTTTCCTATCTGGCAGCGATGTAATACTTTGGTTTTGTCCTGGTTGAATCGTTCTGTATCTCCTATCATTGCTACCAGCATCATCTGGATTGATCAAGCTTCAGGTGTTTAGAATGATCTTAAAGATTGTTTTTCACAAGGTGATTTTGTTCGCATCTCTCAATTACATGTGGAAATCTATTCTCTGAAACAAGGTGATAGTTTTGTAACTTCGTTTTTCACCAAGCTCAAAATCCTATGGGATGAATTGTGCAATTTTTGACCTTTTCCTTCATGTAAATGTCTCACCCCTTGCTCTTGTGATGTCTTTAAGATTGTTCAACAATATCATGACAATGATTGTGTACTTTGCTTTCTTCAAGGCCTGAATGAGCATTTTGTGGCAATCAAATCTCAAATTTTATTACTTGATCCTTTACCTCCATTAAATAAAGTGTTCTCGATGATTATTCAGCAAGAAAGACAATTAAATATTGGTGTTTTGCCTAATCCATTTATTCTGACATTTCAAACCAATAATGTTCCTAATCAGCTTTCAAGTAATTGAGGTTGTGGTCCTTCTGGAGGTCATTTTGGAGGAAGATTTTCTGGTGGTAGAAGTGGTTCTCAAAAATAGTGCACTTATTTGTGGTCGTACCAATCATACAGTTGACACTTGTTTTTTCAAACATGATTTTCCACCTGGATATGACTCCAAGGAATCTCAGGTTTCTGTAAATCATATTACTGTAGCACTTCCTTTGAATGGCAGTCAAGATAATAATTCATCACTAGTTGGTCTCACACAAGAACAGATGCAAGGTCTCCTGGCTCTTCTTCCTCAGTCAAATCCCACCTCTACTTCTCATAATTCCAATTTGATCAGTACACCCAATGTGATAACCTCCAATGCTTCCTCAGGTAAAGATTTTGCAACTTGGATCATTGATTCTGGCGCAACTAACCATATCATTTCATCCTTGTCTTCTTTCATTTCTTATAAATCCATCAAATTAATCACTATTTGTCTTCCCAATGGTCAAACTACACATGCAAAGTATTCTAGCACTGTCTTCCTTAATGATTATCTTATTCTTACCAATGTTCTTTACATTTCTTCTTTTTCTTTCAATCTTATTTCTGTTACACAGTTAACTTTTTCTTTATCTTGTCAATTTTGCTTTACTCATCAATTTTGTGTCATATAGGAATTGAATTCCTCGATGATGATTAGCAGAGCTGAAGCTAGAGGAGGCTTATATGTGATGATAACATATGTTCTCCTCATATCCCTTTTGTTTCTTCTTTAAATAATGTTGTGTTGTCTGTAGCTTCTGCTCCTTGTAATTCATTTTTTGATTTATAGCATTTTCGATTAGGACATCCATCTTTTCAGTGTTACAATCAAATACATAAACTGAATTCTAATATTCCTTCTGTATCCCATAAGGCATGTGACATATGTCATTTCTCTAAACAAAGAAGGTTATCACTTCCTTTGAGCAATTCTGTTTCTGCTTCTATTTTTGATCTTATACATATAGATATATGGGGACCATTTTCTATTCCTTCTTTACATGGTCATAGATATTTTTAACCATTGTTGATGATAAATCTAGATTCACTTGGGTTATTTTAATGAAACATAAGTCTGAGACAAGGAATCACGTCATCAATTTCATTTCTTTAGTTGATACACAATTTGGAACCAAAATTAAAGCCATTAGATCAGACAATGGCTTGGAATTTGTAATGCCTCATTTTTACCAATCTAAAGGAATTATTCATCAGTTTAATTGTGTGGAGACTCCCCAACAAAATAAGGTGGTTGAACGCAAGCATCAGCACATTCTTAACATAACAAGATCTCTCATGTTTCAATTCCATCTTCCTAAGCATTTTTTGTCTTACTCTATCTTACATGTTGTTCATATAATGAATTTAATTCCTTCTATCAAACTTGGATATCATTCCCCCTTTTATCTTCTCTACAATCAGTATCCTGATTTTTCATCATTAAGGGTCTTTGGATCATTATGCTACTCTTCCACTCTTACTGTCAACAGATCCAAATTTGATCATAGGGCCAGAAAATATGTCTATATTAGCCATAAAGATGGTGTAAAAGGCTTTCTTTTGTTTGATCTTCATTCTCGAGAAGTGTTCCTTTCTAGAAATGTCATATTCTATGAAAATATTTTCCCTTTTTTCTCTGCTGAAACACATTTTTCCATTATTGATATTTTTCCAATTTCTCTTTCTTCTCATCTTTCATCCTCAGATCTCACCCCTGATCATTTACCCCTACCTCCTACTTCTGCATCTAATCCCTTTTTTTCTCAATCTCCTGCTCCAAACTCAAACATTGTTTCTACTGCAGAATCTTTTGATATTTCCTTTATTTTAGTACTTCTTGCTGACTCTTTACCTTCTGCCATATCTCAAAGGTAGTCATATAGGCCTAGACATCCACCAAATTACTTAAGGGATTATCATTGCAATATAGTCAACTCAGCTGCAGATGTTACTTCATCCTCAGGTATTCATTATCCTATTTCTAATTTTCTTTCTTATCATCGATTGTCATCTTCACACAAACACTTCCTATTTTCTATTTCCTCTATATCTAAGCCTATGACTTACAAGCAAGCCATTAAACATGACTGCTGGAAAATTGCTATGGATCAAAAAATTTATGCTCTAAAACAAAACAAGACATAGATACTTACTGATTTATCATCTGGGAAGCAACCTATTGGATGTAAATGGGTTTTTAAAACCAAATATAAAGCAGATGGTAGTATTAAAAGATATAAGGCTCGGCTAGTGGCCAATGGGTATAATCAACAAGAGGGTGTGGATTATTTTGAAACTTTTTCTCCTGTAGTTAAGCTTACTACAGTGAGATTGGTTCTAGCATTGACTACAGCTCACAATTGGCATTTACAACAACTTGATGTAAATAATACTTTCTTCCATGGGGAACTTAATAAGGAGGTTTATATGACTGTTCCCCCTAGTTTTCAGTCTTCTAAACCCAACCAAGTATGCAAACTTGTCAAATCCCTCTATAGCCTAAAACAAGCCAACAGACAATGGAATTCCAAATTATCTTCTGCTTTGATTGCTTTGGGATACTATCAGTCAGAATCTGATTATTCTCTATTTGTCAAGACCTCTAATTCATATATTACTCTCCTCTTAGTTTATGTTGATGATTTGGTTCTCACTAGAAATGATATGGCTAAAATTTCTACTGTCAAACATTATCTGGATGACCATTTCAAAATTAAGGACCTTGGTCCTCTGAAATTTTTTCTTTGCTTAGAGGTTCCTAGATCCAAGGAGGGTATTTTTTTATCCCAAAGGAAATATGCTTTGGAACTACTTGATGATGTTGGACTACTTGGTTCCAAACCAGCTAGCACACCTATGGTTTCTGGTTTAAAATTACAAGCAGCTACAAGGGTACCTTATGATGATCTAAAGTCATACAGAAGACTTATAGGAAGATTATTATATCTCACTACCACTCATCCAGATATTGGTTTTGCTGTTCAAAAATTGAGTCAGTTCATGTCCAATCCAATGCAAGACCATTATCTTGTTGCAGTCAGAAGTCTTAGATACATCAAAAGTTGTCTTGGCAGAGGTTTATTTTTCTCATCAGTTTCAGATCTAAAATTGACAGCTTTCAGTGACTCGGATTGGGGATCATGCCTTGATTCCAGAAGATTAGTTACTAGTTTTTCCATCTTCTTTGGTTCATCTTTAATTTCCTGGAATTCCAAGAAGCAAACCACTGTCTCTAGGTCTTCTTCAGAAATTGAATATCGTGCTTTAGCTTCTACTGTTTGTGAGTTACAGTGGCTTTTATATATGCTACAAGATATGCAGCAATCTATTCAACTTCCTATTCATCTTTATTGAGACAATCTCTCTGCCATTCACATTGCCAACAATCCCACATTCCATGAGCACACTAAGCACATAGAATTGGACTATCATCTGGTCCGGGACAAAATTCAGGCTAGTGTGATTCACTTGAAGCCCATTTCATCTTTTGTTCAACTTGCTGACATTCATACCAAAGCCTTAGATAATGCTCCTTTTCATTCCATTGTGTCAAAGCTGAGCATGATTAATCTATATGCTTCAACTAGCGGGAGGGATGTTGGAGGATATAAAATCCATTTAAACTTATTAACTGAATTATTTTTTCAGTTGTAACCATTTTTTTTTGTTTTCTTTAGTTTTCAGTTGTAACCGTTTTAATTAATTTTGCTGATTTCAGTGTTTTCAACATCTTGTATAAATATTTTAATCCTCATCAATGAGAAGCAACTTCACTTTTCCAGATTCATTGCAATTCTAACATACCTTGTACCGGTGATATTCGTCAATGGGTACATCTCCATTGCTTCTATCCTTTATTTTATCTGCGTGTGGATCCACCATTGAATAAATGAAAGTCATGTAAATAATTTTTTATTCTACAGAAAAATAATTAACAATTAAGTTTTGATGGGTGTGTTTCAAGCCCCAATAGGACTTAGCAGTTAGCATTTGCTCATACTATAAAATATGATTGACAACTTTCGCTAGCTGGATCACCAAATAAAATTGCTATCACATAGAGACAGGCATATACAGATCGAGTTTTTTTTTTGGGTTACAACCGCACAAGATCTAGTTCTGCATGTTATAGGAGTTTTAAGTATTGCCTAGCTACTCAGAAGTTGAAAGTGAAGTTGTTTGCTTATTTTTTTTATAAAAGAAAAAGAAAATTTGTAAGATTTCTTATAGAATTATAAAAAGAGTACTAAACCAAAAAAAAAAGTGTGTGGTCTCCTCAAGGCCAATATGCATATTTCCTATATTTTTTTAAAAAAATATTTCTATATTGCAAGAGGATTAGACAAAAGCAATATAATTATTGGATTTAATTTTAATATATTATCAGTGTAAATTTTTTTATATTGTCATTCAATCATACATTATTACATTATAAAAAATATTTGACTCTCACAAGATTTAACAAAAAAAATCACATATGTGATAATGTATAATTAATTGATAGTATAAAAAAAATTTACACTAACAATGAATTAAAATTAAACACATTGTTATTTTTACACTTAAAATGTTACATTTTTCATATAGTGGTTAAATAACATGTATTGATTAATTAATAGGGCCATTGCTATGGTACACCTATGTAAGTTTGGGTGTACCATACACCCCTCATTTGACTTGCTATTGCAAGTTTCTCTTCTTTTTTTAGGTTTTTTTTTTCAGGTTAGTTTTTTTTTTTTTTAGGTTAGTTTTTTTTTTGGTTAGTTTTTTTTTTTGTTTTACATTTTTTTACATATCACTACCATCATCATTACAATCAGAATCGTCCATCACCAAGAAGCCACCGTCTATCTCACCACCACCTTTTTTTTCAGTTATACTATTTATTTTTTTTAAGTTGTATCACTGTGTAAATAATACAAATAAAAATAATACCAGTTAAAATTAGTATTTATATTTTTTCATAAATAATCACAAGATACCGAAAATTCTATAAATTTTAACTCGATAATATTTACACATAATAAAATCTGTAGAATTTTTAATATGCACAGTTATTTGTGAAAAAATATAAGGACTAATATAGTTTTAATTTGTACTATTTTAACTTGTATTATTTACACAGTTATGCAACTTTAAAAAATAAATAGTAACTGTATAAATAGTAACTCCATGTTGTGAACAGTAAATCCGACAGTGAACAATACATTTTTCAGGCAGTGAACAGTATGCTTCCCGGAGGTAAACAGTAATTTCGGCATTGAACAGTATGTTTTTTGACAATGAACAGTAATTCCAACAGGTTGTGAACAGTATCCGACATCGCTAAACAATACAACAAGTTACAAGTCATTAAACTTAACTGTTGATATATTTTTCAATACAATCAACGGTTAGGATTTGAAGGATGTATGGTACATCCTCCTACCTTAGAAATAGCCTAATTAATAGATCTATACAAGCTTTTAACTAATAATTGACTCATCATTGTGCGAGATTTAAAGTGTAGAAGAAACAACTTTTTTGTTAAGTGAATATGGAAAATCAATAACAAACGATAAGGATTTTTTTTTTTTTTTTGGGAATAAAACATGCCTTCCTTCGTCGATTTGGTTGCTTGTATGTTAGACAGAGAAATGGATAGAGATACCTGGATATTTATGGGTGAAGGTATCCCATATACTTGCTCCTCTACCACCTTCCTTTGCTGCACCTTCGTACTGTACATACATATATCATCAACACAACAAAATTAAACCATGTAATAAACTAAATAGCTAGCTAGGAAAATAATTAACTTGTGCTGCGAAAAGATGTTTCAAATTGAGATAAGGACAGCCTTAGTTCTCGAATAGAATTAATCTCATACTTTAAGAATATAGAAATTTTCTAATAAAGAAAAAATTAAAAATTGAGATAGGGGTTGATCTTCCTATGCTATGTAAGAAGAGTGCTGGCTGTGGCTGATATATACCTGGTATGCCGAGGCTGCTGTCCCAAAGATGAAGCCTGATGGAAAACTGCTCCGATTCAATGAAGCAACGTCGAGAATGGATGCAACAGCTTCTGTAAAAGTAACTGATGGCAGTGTGGTAGCAAGAGCAAAGAGCCCGAGAAGAAAAAAGGCGTTGAATGCCATATCATGTGATATATGATCTGGCTTTATGGCATGCATAACATTTGTGCGGGTGTGGCCCTTTTTATGTAGGAAAACTCGCTAGGTAAGACAATAGATAAAAGATTTGTTAATTGTCAAGACATAGAAAATTAGAGAAAGACAGAGCCAAATGTTCAAAACCGTACTTCTCAATTAGGCACAGCTACCTCTTGCCTTCTCTTCTTCTCCTCGCATTAGAAAAAGAAAAAGGAAAAAAAAAATGGCAGTTTTGCTAATAAAAAATTAAATATAAAAGTATTTGTTAACATTAGAAGAGGTAATTTTGTAAACTAAGTAAGAATAATTAGCATATACTAAAAAGAATGTTTGGAGCCATAAAATTTAGGAATTAATTTAATTTATAAATTAAATTCTTTATTTGAAAAATTATAATATAGAAATGATTTGGTTTTAAAATCTTTCTAATATTAGTTGTATAAAAAAAAAAAAAAAGAAATAGAAGTGTTCATGCATATAAAAATTCACTCAAATTTAGAAGGAATTGAATATATTTTAATCTTAATTATTTGAATTTACACTTGTACCTTTATTAATTTAGTCATTTTATCTATTATAAATTATAAATAAGGGTAACAAAGTAAAACTAATAAAATAAAATTAATTCAATTTATTTTTAATGTGTTTTAAATATGAAATTGATTTACAAATTAATTCATATTTTTTTATAAAGAGTTTTAAACATGAGAATTTGTTTTAAAATCAAATAAATTAATTTAATTTAAACCAAATTAAACTAATTTTATTTTTTAATGATTCTAAATGTGAAAAACGAGAAAGGAAAATATAAAATTATATTAAATTTGTGATGACTAATAGTTTCTAAAGTAAATGTAAAGTGTAGTGTTGATAATTATTGACCAAAAAACTAATAGTTTAGATTTTGATAAAATACAAATACATAAATATTTTTAGGGTTTTGCTAATTGTGAATTAAAATAAAAATATTAAATTAAAAACAATTTTTTTAAAATTCCAAAAATATTAAATGTTTTAGTTTTTATTTAGAAGGGTTTTGCCAAAGATACTAGTTAAGGAATTAAAAAAAAAAAGTAATATTAAATGATAAACATAAAATTTAATATATTGAGAACTTAAAAATCATGTATTCTTTTTTTTTTAAGTAATTAAAAGTATTTAATAAGAGGTATTAAATGGTCCTTACTAAGTTCCTTTAGGGGAAAGATTATTGGATGCTCTTAGAGCGCCACGTATAATTACTTATACCTTTATATTTTGAAATTTCAATCTTTATTAAAGATGTGATTTATTACTAACTTATATATTTATTATTTTTTATTTTAAAAAATAAAAAAACATGGTTAGAACAGTAAATATGCAAGTTAAAGATGAGTGTTATCATTAATAAATATTGAAATGTTGAGATTTAAATGGTGTGAGTATAATATTTTATGGTGCTTTAGGAACATGTAATAATTTCTCTTATTAGAGAATTTAGTTAGACAAATTTTTATAATAATTTTAAGTCTTCTTAATTAATAAATAAAAAAATATTATATTTTTTTTATATTTTTAAGATATTAAATATATTTATTTTTTTATTTAATTTTTTTATTAAATATTTAGATTATTATCAAAAAGATGTTTTAAAATAATAATAAATGCTAGTGAATGTTCGAGCGTTTACACTCTGAAAGTTCCTAGCTATTGGATTTAAAAAATTGTTTTGAGATTTGTTTTCATTAAGTGGCAAATATATATATAAAAAAAAAATGGCAATAGACGCTACAAATGCTTGAGCGTTAATGCAAGAGCTTACAGCAGCAACGTCCTATAATAAAACTCTTTTATTTAATAATTTTTATTTATTAATTCTTTAACAAGTAATTTTAAGTATTGTTTAAATAAAGTTGTATTTTTATTGGAATTCACTTTCTTAATTATTTTTATTTTTACTTTAAATTTTTTTATGAAATTAAATACGTATTTTATGAACTTGGTGGAAGAGTCTCTTAAAGAGACTCTTAGATGACACTCTAATAAAATCCAAAAAAAGAATAAAAAAATTAAAAAAAAATTAAGATGAAGAATATTTGTAGGGGATCGAACCTTACTACTCTTCCCATGTTGTTAACACTTTTTTAATTATTTTTAACAATAGTTATTATATGCATTGTACTGTATTAAGTGCACCACGCATTTCAGACAAATTCAAATCTAACCAATAAATACTCTGAGTCGAGATGAAGAACACAAAACTCTGACATGCTGAGTCTATAATACGTGTATCTTAAATCAAATGGTCCTATCTTCAGGGGCATTTAATATGCTCTTGAATGGAATTTAACTGTTATTACAGGTCTGGTTTTTTTTTTTTCTTTTACTTTTATTTTGAATAATTTATAAATTAAAAGCGTGTATTTATTCTTAAAACCATTAGTCTGGGTTATTTCGTATGTAATCCCTACTGTTGTGGTAAAATGGGTTATTTTTTAAGTCATGTTGCCTTTTTTGCTTATTAGTTTAAAAAAAAAATTGTCGAGGGAAAACACAAAAATAAGATTTTAAAAAAATAATTCTTATATTCTTATATTAAATAATATATATATTTTTTTATATTTTATTTAATATTATTTATTATATATATATTTTTTTTTTTATCTTGCTTAATTATATTTTTTAAAAATAATATAAATAATATACATATCATTAAAAATGATGTATAATAATTTTTTTTCATTAAAAAAACATCAGAGGTTTTGGAATGGTGGATATGAGGTGCTGCAGTGAGGAGGTTACGAAGCGTACCTCGAAATCGTGCAGATGAGTTGTGATTCGGAAAAAGATAATTTTACGTCTCTTTTAAAAGTGTAGGTATTATATATATATTTTTTAAGAATGTGTGATTGAGAGAAAAAAATGATAAAAAATAAATAAATATAATAAATAATATTAAATAATATATAAAAGTGAATATATGTATTATTTATGATAAAAATATCAAAATTATTATGATTCAAAATACAACTACGAAAAGAAATCTAATATATAGCTTTTAAAAAGAGGTGTATGAATAAATTATGATTTTTGAATTATTAATTTATTATTAAAATAAATTAATGATTTAAATTAAAATATAAATTTTAATTAATAATACTTAAATTTATATAAAAATTTAATTAAATTATTTTTTATAAATAATTATATATATAAATAATTTATAAATTTTAATTGATAATTTATTATACATTTAAATTTGTATATAAATATTATTATATTAAAAAAAAAAAAAATCATCTATGTACCCAATCTCCCATGATAGAAGCCTACCTACGAGGTGAGGTGGTCGAAGGAGGAGAGAGTGTTGTTGTCTAGGTGCGAGTCTGTAAGACTGGCGATGTGTGTAGACGCGGAAATTGAGGTACTAACGAAGTGGTCCTGTCAATTATGGATTTACACTAGGAAAAGTCAAACATAGATGGACTAAGATTTTTTAGTTATTAATTTATTATTAAAATAAATTTAATTTATTTAAATTTAAATTTTTTATAAATTTTAATTAGTATTATTTAAATTTATATAAAAATTTAATTAAATTATTTTTTTACAAATAATTATATATAAAAAAAATTATAATTTTAATTAATAATTTTTATATACATCTAAATATATATATATCTATATTATCATATAAAATAAAAAAAATCATTTATAACCCAAATATTTTGGATTTATGATAGAAGTCTCCTTTAGACTATTGTAATTTGTTTTTTAACCTACTGATAGTTTTGCTATACCAAAATATAATATTGGTCATTTCACAAATGCAAAACTTCATTTATTTATTTGAAGAGACCATACATGGCTTACCCATATTGCTATCTGTCAGCACCTAATTTTGATTGAGTAAAAAAATTAATTAAGTATTAAATATTAAGTATTAAATAATATTTCAGTTTTAAATATTTTTTTATAAATTATTAATTGTGGCCAACGGTAAAAAAAAAAGTCAATCATTCTTAACTTAAGACTCATGACCCAATCCACAAAATTAAGTGATTATTACAAGTAATTGGGAGAGTTGAAGTAAGGTGATGAATGCAAGCAAAAAAGTACACTTAGGGCATGTTAGGATCATCTTTAGGCCATACCCTCCATTTATTTGAGGCAACAAAATAACAGAAGTAGGAAGAAAAAAAGGGTGATTAACGTGAAAAGAAAAAAGGAGAGAAAGAGGGGGGTTCTGGTTTTCGGTCGGCATCTTTTTAGCTTGAGAAAGAAACAATAGTAGTTTTTGGGTGCTGTGGTGAAAGGAAGGAGGTAACTTTAGCTTGCTTCCTGGATTAGAGGTAGATCCTTCTATCCTTTCTATTTTATTTGCCATTGAATATATGATTGTTGGTTGTTTTAGGTTTTTGGCATGAGTCTCTTGAAATATTTTTGCTTGATCTATTAGTGTCTCTTTCACACCATTATGCATCTGCACATTCGCTACTTTATTACACACTACATTTACTACACTTTCATTCTCAGTAATCACATCCCAAATCATAATTATTCTAATATAGTATCAGGGTCTATTTGAGTTGGACCACCTACAAATATTCAATCATAATCTTGAAAATTTTCATCCCATCTAATTTTTTCAAGGATATTGATTTGAATTTGAAATGGCTTTTTGTATTAAAGGGATTTTCTTCTGAACAAATATTGGAATTTTGAACTTTCAATGCTCTTTTTTGCATGAAGTTTTTTTTTTCACAATCTTAGCATGTGTTTGATATCAATCTTTATCTAAGTCTTAAGTTACCCAATTAGTTCCTTTTGGTATTACAAACCAACTTGTGGATTACTTGGTTTTCGAACTATTGATTTATCTCATTTGTTACAGGTTCAAATCTCATGATTTTTTTTTTTGCATGAGTTATGGGTTCAAACCTTGTGGTTATATATTCCATCAGTTACATGTTCAAACTATGTGGTTTTCTTTTCTCACCAATTACGATTTTTCAACAGTTACGTGTTCAAACCCCGTGGTTTGCTTTATCTCACCAATTACGAGTTCAAATCTCGTGATTTTTTTTTTCTCATCAGTTACGAGTTCAAATCATGTGATTTTCTTTTTCTCATCAACTACGAGTTCAAATTCGGGGCTTTCCTTTTTTCTCACCAGTTACATTTCAAACCCTGTGGTTTTCTTTTCTTATCAGTTACGGGTTCAAACCTCGTGATTTTTTTCTCACCAATTATGGGTTCAAATCTCATGGTTTTCTTTTTCTCATCTGTTACGGGTTCAAACCTTATGGTTTTATTTTCTCATCAATTACAGGTTCAAACCTCGTAATTTTCTTTTCTCATTAGTTACATGTTCAAACCCTGTTTCTTTTCTCATCAGTTATTGGTGTCTATGGTTTTTCTTTTTCTCACTAGTTATGAGTTCAAATCCCGTGATTTTTTTTCTCATTTGTTACGGGTTCAAGCCTTTGTAGTTTTCTTTTCTCATCAGTTACGAGTTTAAATCCCGTGATTTTTTTTTTCTCTTTAGTTATGAATTCCAACCTCGTGGATCTTTTATCTCACTTGTTTTGGGTTCTAATCATGTAGATCTTTATCTTGCTTGCTCCAAGTTTTTTTTTTAAAAAAAAAAAAGAAGAAAAAATCATATTTAATTTGTTTTGAGTTTTGAATGCCTGTTGTCTTTCTTATTTGATGTTAAAATCCTTTGACTTAAAAAAATAAATAATAAAAAAAATAACAAAATGACTTGAAAAAGATTGATTGCTTTTTTTATTTTACTTATCATTTCTACTCAAAAGAATAAGTAAAAAGTGGTTACTGTCAGCACCAAATTTTAACCGAATGACTAAAACAAATTTAATTAAGTATTAAGTAATATTTCAGTTTTAAACACTTTTTATAAATTATTAATTGTGGCTAAATTTTTTGTAAAAAAATAAAAGTCAATCACTCTTAAGCCTAAAACTCATGGCCTAATCCACAAAATTTCAACAACCCAACTTTCAAACTTCTAGTTAGAATTCAATAGAGTTTCAAATAATTAATTTCTTTCTAATTAAGTTGCAAGCAATAAGTTAAGTAATTATTACAAGTAATTGGGAGAGTTGGGGTTAAGCTGACGAATACAAGCAAAAAGTACACCTTGTCCATGTCAGGATCATCTTTAGGCCACACCCTCCAATTATAGTCAACAAAATAACAGAAGTAGGAAGGTAAAAAGGGGGTTAACGTGAGAGAGAGAGAGAGAGAGAGAGGGCGGTTCTGGTTTTCGGTGGGCATCTTCTTAGCTTGAGAAAGAAACATTAGTAAGAGCTTTTGGGTGCTGTGGTGAAAGGAAGGAAGGAACTTTTGCTTGCTTCCTGGACTAGAGGTAGATCCTTCTATCCTTTCTATTTTATTTGACATTGAATACATGATTGTTGGTTGTTGTAGGTATGGAAAATAATTTATCTTCCTACATAATTTTTTTATTAATTTTTTAATTATTAAATAAAAAAATATTAAATATTTTTTATATTTTTAAAACATTAAATATATTTATTTTTTTATTTAATATTTTTTTATTTAATATTAAGATGATTTGATAAAAATACATAACATTAATCTTTGACATGAATCTCTGAAAATATTTTTCCTTGATATTTTGGTGTCTCTTTCACATTCCATTATGCATCTGCACATTCACATGCACCACTTTATTATTACACACTACATTTATTACATTTTCATTTCCAGCAGTCACATCCAAATCACAATTATTCTAATATGATATTAAAATTTATTTCAGTTGAACCACTCGCAAATGTTCAATCTTGCAAATTTCTTTAATGTTTGATGTTAGGAATGTATTAAGTTTCACATTAATTGAATATATGAACAAAAAACAATTTATAATGACTTGATAATTTTTCTTAAATTAGTTTTTAGTATAGAGTTAGGTCCAATTATTATAATATCAAACATGCGAATTGTGGAAAATCTTGTCGAAGACTGGCAAAACGTGGTGTCAATTCAAAGTGAAATTTGAAAATTATTCAGCTGAGAAATGTTTGTCCCAATCAGTCCAAGCATTCAGACGTTAAAAAATGACAAATCTATATTTATCTCATTAATTTTCCAAATTAGTCGGCTGAGAAAAGCTAACTGATTAAGATATTGGTCCCCATATCAATGCGTTTTTGTTCCTATTAACTTTGTTCATGCTACGTTGGTCGGTTGGTGGTCGGTGGAATATCTACCCAGACCAAGCGCAATCAAAAGAGAATTTGACATCAAAAGGCCTTATTTTACTCAAATATTTTATCAGTGGAATGTAAAATACATAATCGCAATATATTTCAGCCCAACCCAATTCGTCATGGGCTGTAGTCTGCAGTACAAATTGTGTCCATATTTTTAATATACTTGGGCCCAACCCAGCTCGTCTTGGACTGTAGTCTGCAATACAAATGGTGTGCATATTTAAAAAAAATAGAATTTTTTTTTTCTATTGCCCACTATTTTTAACCTAATGCTAATGACATGCTCCAAATTTCAGACAAATTACCTGTCTATTACCGATAGCTAAGAGCATTACATTTCTTTATTGTTTTATATGAGACATTGTATGAACATATTCCTAACTTTTTATACTCCCAATTTTAAGAGGATAACCACTCTAAAAGGCTGCTTTTAACCTTTTTATATTACAAAATAATTAAAAAAAAAATCTCAGATATGAAGCCAAGTCACAATTCTATAAATAAAATAGCTTTTTATCATTTGTTTGCCAACTTTGGGCGTTGCATTTCTGATGGTCTAATCAAAATAAGATCAGATGAACGTAATTCCCAAAAAGCATGGGTCCAACCCAATGCAAGAACAGAAAGTAACTCAAAGGGATCGAGGCAGTGGACTGAATCAGAATGCCAGCCACAGCCTTGGACGATGTCTCTCCAATTAACATCTGACCAGTAGACCAGAAAAAAAAAAATCTGACCGGATAATTACATGAACACCACGAGCTGTGTTCATTTCACATGCAAACTTGGATGCGAAATTGCTTTATCCCAACAGAATGAAAGGGTGTTTGCTCTATAATTCTAACATATGGAACAGAAAGAAAGTCAAAGCTTAAGGCATCCAGATTATTTAGTAGTCTTGATGCAGCGAGGCATGCCATCCACAGATCAATATGGAAATGAAATTTTTTGGGATTCCCAACAACACAAGCCATGACCTTTCACCCAAAAATGGGGAGAAAAAAAAAAGACTTCATAATCATTTCAAACCTTGAATTAAAGTACTGCAAAGAACCATCTCATTCCAAACATTCTGTTATCAATTACTCTGGATTACTCAATTGTTAATCTGCCTCTTTGTTTACAAAGAGAAAGCAAATAAGCTTAAAAATTTCAAATAAGCATACACCATAACATGCATATACATATTCCAATTTAATGACTAAATTATGTTTCTCTAAATGTCGAGAAAATCCAAATCTTATAGAACTACCATATGCATAAAACAGGTATTAGCAAAACAATGCTGCAAACTTTTAGTTTACTCTTAAAGGAACTAAGTAGCTGCTTCTGAAGAAGTTGTCAAACATAATTTATGAAAACTTCAGATTGTCTGTTAAGCATAGCAGTAGATATTAAAAATCCTAGCAAAACCTTCTAATAGTGCCATTCAAGTGCCTTTTACTTTATCCTTAAAAAATGACTTCATATTCAGAGCCTCAGACTCATGAATGTCATTTGAATTTTCCTTTTATCTTCAAGAAGACTCTAAATCTTCAGGGAATAAAAGGACCTTAAAAAAAAAAAAAAAACTCACGATAGGTATTGTCTACGAAAGATAATTTCAACAACTCAAAAGTCAAAACAGGTTTTGAGACAGATGAGAATAATACATGAAATATGGTCAATACTCGAGTAATTCACTGTCACCAAACTCCTCATCAGAAGCAAAGGCATTATTTCTTTTATTTTAGGACCCTGGCATAGCCTCAGATGAAAGAACAAGCAGCATAAAAGGCATGGTCATAACTGAAAATTACTGGTTTAAGAGTATAAATCCTTTTTCTATCGAACTTGAATTAAATTGAAAGTCAAAGTAGAAAAGATTTAAATTCAAAAGTGTGATGGCATTATAAAACTACAACCAGCATAACAAATTCTCAAATTCATGTTTAAAATTAAAAAGGAATTAATGACAGGAATCACTGAATGGAACCCCCTGAAACCAGCCCCATCCAAAAAAAGAAAGGAAAAACAAGGACAAAGAAACAAAACAAGTAAATAAAATAAAGAAATCAATGATTACTAGGCCTCACTTCCTATCTCATAATTTTAACTGGGAACATGAAAAGGAAGAAAGCTATTGCACAGCCTGCCATATTCTTACTTGCACTGCACACCTGCTTCAGCAGCTCGACGAGGCTTGCTTTTCCGCCTACTTCCATTATGCCGAAATCCATTGGACTTTGTCAACTCATCAGGGCTTGATCGATTTCCAACACTGTTTTCTTCCTCGGCTGACTCTAATTTCTCTTTTACCTGTGAGTTTCGTTTCCTTTTCCTTCCAAGTTCTGTTGCAGTGGGACTCTTCATCTCTTTACTAGATACTCCATTCTTAACATTGTCACTATCATCTTCCATTTTTTCAACTTCGTCTTCATCGAAGTCATCCTTTAGTGGTTTTTGTGGCCTTCCTCTTCGCTTCTGCATGGGAATTTTTTCATCCTCACCACTTCCAGCATCCTCATGATTAGTAACAGTTAGCTTTTTACCCTTTCCTCTACCTCTACCCATGATCCTAAAATCCTCAAGAAAGATGTGATCATGCAAACAAGGATCTCTGCAAGAAAAAGGCACATAATAAAAAGTTCAATATTAGATATTAGAGGATTCTAAATTCTTTCTCAACTTAAAACTAAACAGTAGATAAAGCACTGTATCAACAAACAAATGTTCAATCCAGCATGTATTGAGAAATGAAGGTTTGCACAAACACAAGCTTATAAGCCCCCCCTCTGGAGCATTACAAAATGAAAATCTGAGAAATAATATCATAGCTATGAATGTATTTGTTTTTGGGCAAAGGAAGCCATAAGAAAAATTACTGTCTCCCATTTTATTTATAAAAGAAAGGTAAACTTTTCCTGCCCAATTGTACTTGCAACTTCTTTTCCAGTTACAATAAACCAGTAAACTGTATTTTCAAGCTTTGATTTTTCAGTGAGAGAACACAAAAACAAAAAAAAATCTAAATCTTGATCTCTACAGAAAATAGAATTAAAATAGGAGAAAGCTAGCTAACAGAGAGGTATCTTGCCAAAACTTATAATCAAGTACTTTTGAGTTTTTTTTTTTTAAAAAAACTAGATTAGGGCATATGAGAATAAAATAAGAGGAATTGGCGATTCTATGAAAAAGTAAATCAATTGAGAAATAACGAACAAAATAAGCTTCTAATCTAAACATAAAGTATCTCCGGAAAGATCCACAATAAACCATGGAAGTAACAGGCTTGTAGTTAAAAAGAACTGATAATAATCGAAATCCATAAAATTACCTTAAATTTTTTAAATCCATAAATCGAAAGCAATAATAACAAAACGTCATAAATGAAAAGCATATTCTAATCCAAATTCAGCTAAAAGAAGAAGAAGAGAAAAAAGATAAGAAAAGAAATACTGACCAGAAATGAAGATAACTCGGTTGGCATCTCCAGGATGAGACTCAACGAATGGAATCTGTTAAAGCGCTCAAAAGAAGAACTCTAGAATAAGCAAGACCCAGAGAGTTATTTATTGGGAAGCAAGTAGATTCGAACAGCGAAAAGCTCAAAAACAGAAATTTCAAAAGGCAAAAAAGAAAAAAAAATTATGATCTGAAGAAGGAATAAGGAATACCCAGATGATGATGATGATGAAACATTGAGATTGAATAGATTAAGGACTGGCCTCACCGCTAAGAGTTTCAACAGTGTGGCTTCTAAAGAACAAACGGCGAAATGAAACAGAGGCGGAGTATAGGGGATAGAGAGAGAGAGAGAGTGAGACCAAGAAGCGTGAATAGATATTTCTCTATTGGCTCTTCAGTCTGTGACTCTGTACTATTATTTAATTATTTATATTTATATTATATATATATATATATATGTCTCTGCGTAATGCGTGAAAATAATTAATTCAGCAAGGGCAGTTTGGTAATTTGAATGCAGAGTGCCTGTGTTTGTGTACAGTCTGTAGACTGTAGATGAATCCGTTAGCTACACTTTACCGTGAGTGCTTGTGTTCTGTGTTATAGAGACGTTTGATATATATGATAGAAAAAGATATGATAATATTAAGTTTAATAGTATAAGATTTAAAATTATAAGGTTTAATATGTAATGACTAAAGATGTTGAGATATTTAAAATTATAATAAAAATGTTTTTATAATAATTTATATATTAAAATTTAATCTTATTTAAAATTTAATTAAATTATTTATTATTTTAATATATATAAAAATTTAATAAATAAATTTATATAATATAATATTTATATTAAATAATTAATAAAATTATAATATATTATATTAACTTATCTTATCAAATTTAATATAACATATAACATGACAAACAAGTACATAAAGTGTTCGTTCACAACTGTGAGCGGATGTTGCTAAGCTGAATCTGAATGCATGTCAAGCTCCGAAAAATGCAGAGTGCATGGCACCTGAAGTGTCTCCCAACAACGATACCTGAAAGCTGAAACCTATTACCTAGGTCCTTTTAAAATGTGACATTCTCTACAATAAACTACAATGTGACGCGAGCCATTACCATTAGTGAGGGACATAGATTATTGGGTTACATCATTTTAGTATGATGTACTAAGTGAGTCGTTGTTTTAAAAATTAAACTTGAGGGTCAACTTTCAAGATTTTTTAAGATTTAATTAGTTTAATTAATTAAATTATAATTTAATTACAAATATTTAAATTAAAAACATGATTAGTTAGTTCAATTAGTTGATTCAATTCAATTTTTAAAATATTAAATGAACAAGAAAATATTTATACAACTTAATATTTATTTTAGATATCTTAATAGAAAATCATTATGAAAGTTATTTTTTAATTATATTTAGATTTAAATTTATGATTTCTATTAAATTTTGATCCGCTTCAGTTATTATTATCAGCAAAATAATTTTTAATACTTTTTTTTATATACCAGATGACTAACCCAATCGATCTACTTGTATGGGTTCATTCACTAAATGTAATCAATAATTTAGCAAATAAATAAATAAATGTGAACAATGACTGATTTTAAATTGCTACGTAATATGAGATTCGTCACTTCGAATTTGGTTTCGAATTAATGAAGACCATTTCAATAAAAGTTTTTTTCCTAAAAAATTAAGGGGAAATTCAGTCAAATAAAAATTTCCCCTCTAAAGCAAGCATATGAATATGAAATGTAGCTCTGTTCATTTATTAATTATTATTATTAAAATCTACATATGAAACGTAGCTCTCTTTATATTTTGAACGGTGCTAGACATCACGGGAGTAACCAAATAAGTTACCTTCATTTAAAAAAAAAAAAACCTAAATAAGTTACCTTTCTTTTATTTTAATCAGAATAAAAAATATCTTATTAATTTGTATCCAAAAAAGAAATCTTATTAATGACATTAAAAGGCGTGAGAGATCATTTTAAGTATCTATCTCTACCACCTTAGTTTTTCACTTCATCCTCACCCAAAAAAAACAAAAAGTTTGAAGTTCATTTTATGTAGGGAAATGATATTCGTATACACCCTAAGGGCTCAGCTTCACTTATGTTTCAAGATTTCGGGTCCAAGCCTAATATAACTAAAAGGCTCAAGTCCATATGGTGAATTGGTGATAATCCTACCAACCAGATAACGGCCATATCTTTTAGAAGATTATTAAAGAGGAACTAACTCTCCCTATATCGGCAATTAAAAGAATAAAATCTCTCTAAATCCCTAAATAATAGGCAGGTGCGGAACTATGAAAAGTTCTAATGGCGTGCTATGCTTTAAGATTTTAAAAGAAGGGGGCAAATTTAACTTTTATGTGAGTGCATATCTAAGGAACTACGTGTATAAGAAACTTTTGACTTTGGGGTTGCGGTGCACCCCATCCTAACACATAGGTCTGCCGTGATAATAGGGATCTTTGCCTTGAAGGCTTATCGTTGAACAAGCATATTTCTACTACATAAATCAGGCAAAAGCCTTTTAAGTATGATCATCTAGTACTTGTATATTAGTGTCACCTTCAACTTGAGCATAGGATAGTAGAAGTGTCTTTTACAGGTATATCTCCGCATTCTATCATTGTATTAAAAGCATTAGAATTCTCGATTTCTTCACCTAAAATAAGGTGAGGTTCCGACTTTAGGCTGAAACAACTTCTCATCTTTATTCTCTCCCCCTTTATAAAAAAAAAATAGGTAATTAGATACGAGCAACACATTTTTTAATATACATGATCTCTTTTTCTTTTAATTTTTAAATAAATAGATGTAAATAAAAAGTGTAAAAGAGGTAATATGTGCAAATTAACGTGCGTGTATTAATTAGAGTGAAAAAGATTCGAATCATTTAAACATGTGATTTTAGATTTGATCTCAGGATTTATATGTATGAAAATAATAATGTTAGAAATGGTCTTTACTTAAACATCTGACCGTATCTTAAGAGATTAATTTCTCACCTATCGAATGAGAAATACTCTAAAAAAAAGAAGATAGTATGCAAGAATTTTTTCTTCTTTTTTTTTCCTCAAAAATTTAAAGGTATAAGGGATAGCTCTATATAACATTTGTTACATTTCTCTTTCATATATTCACCCCTCCAATTAACTTAATCATAACAATAAGACCACATATAAAATAAAAGGCTGATAATGATGGTTGCCCCATTCCACGATGGGTACAAGGCAAGACACACTATATTGTTGTGTTACAGTCATTATGTAGAAAGAACCTCGTTTCCCATTTGACAAATTTTCAGAGGAATGCACCTTTAGAACTTTCTTCACACATCGCAAGTTTGCAACCACTTGCCCAATATAATGTAAAAATATATACACGTTCACCATGTAATATATGGAATATAGATACTACAAATAAACTGTGATTATGTAAAGATTTTTTTTTGTGTGATTATGTAAAGAATTAAATTAGATGGGTACGCGAAAATTTAATTACGAAAAAAGAGATCAGAAATGAGATGAAAATACAATTTTGATTGTCCCAACTCAAAAAACTTCAACAGAAGTTTTCAGTCTGAAGAAAATGAACTACTATTACCAAGAAGCGGATTAATTTAAAGAGTATAATATACCATACCCTCATTCGGAAAAAAAAAAATTACCAGGATACAATGTCATTGATATAGTATAACATCACATGCTAGCTAGACTTACACCAAGTTACCAACCGGCAACCATTCAGGTAAGAAATCAATAAGGTTGACCATTTCCACGGTACCAATCGTCCTCAGGGCTTTTATATATATGTGATATTTGCATTTTGCAAAAGTAGTGTGAGCTAGTTCAACTATAAAAATTCTTTAAAGTGAATACAACGAACACTCGCCTTTATCGTTTCCCTCCTCAATATGTTTTGCATTTTGCAATTGTAATTCAACCTGATCTCTCTCATCACATGCTTCCAAACTAAATTGAAATTTAATTGTTGCCTTATGGACTGCAGACGACAAGACCAGATTGAACACAAAATGGCAACAAGGATTAGTGAGGAAAATCAGAGGGTCTGGTAAAGCAGGTACATCAACATCTTTCTACTGAAATCTTATAATTAAAAAAGTCAAAAAGATATTAATATGGGATAGAAAGTATAATTAACTTAACACGCTTGTTTGTCTTTTGGATGCCATGAAAGGAATTCAAGTCCTGACCTCAATCCTATATGTTATATCTCAGATTCAGTCTCTAATATAATATTCCATTCAAGCTTTTGATAACTCAACCTTGACAGGAATGAAATTAAAAGTGAGAACAAAAAGGAAAGGAAATGAAGCCGAAAAAGCATGTTTTGATGAATTCTATGTGTCCATCAGCAGCAAAAGTGTTAGCAACTCCACTCTTAGACATACCCAGACATCATATCATTTTGTCCCAATCATTCCAATTTCATATGCTAAAATCAAACAAAAACTTGTCCAATGTTTCCAGCACCTAGATGAAAGAAAACCATTTTATCAAACAGAAAAGGATAACGAAATATTATTTGTTTATTATATATATTGTTTTGGACTGAGATCTGGATTAGTAGTTTAAGAGTAATCCGGCCTTCTAAATTTAAATATCAGATATTTACGAATTCTATTATATAAGTAAATACGTATATTTATAAATAGTAAATTTTTTATAAAATCTTTTATAAATAAATGAATCAATTATAAACGATAATGATTTTATTATATTATTATTCTAATTAATAACATTTATTATATATTTATTAATATATATTTAAACATGATTCTTATATATTAATATGTTCTTATAAATACCACACACGATAATAAAAATATGCGTCTAATTCAAAACACTATGAGTGTGTTTAGAATGGAAAAAAATAAGAAATGATTTGATTTGTAAATCAAATTTAATTAAATTTTGTGTTTGAAATGTTTAAAAATGAGAAATGATTTGATTTCTAAAATCTCATGGATTTTATTTTTTTGGTTTTAGAAATTCTATCAATTTTGATAGGATTTATTAGTATTTGATTTAATTTGAAATAAATAAACTATTTTACCCTTAAGTAACTAACTCTAACAACTTTTCATAAAAGTTAAAATGTAAAATAATAAAATCAAATCAAATTAATTGTCATTTTAATGAATTCTAAATACAAAATTTGATTTCTAAATCAATTCAAATCCTAATTTTTTTAAAAAGTTCAAAACATAACATTTGATTTTTAATCAAATTAAATCAATTCAATTCAAATCATTTCTCTTTTTTATTTATTCCAAACACAATATATCTACCTTGTATATTATCTAACTTAGCGTCAGAATACTTTTTATATATATTCACTCCTTACATCATCACAATTAATGTGCATTAGAAGGAATTACTTTCTTATTAAGGTGATTCTCTAATTGGGAACAAATACCATTGAAGCAAATATACGTGTACTTATGACAGAGACATTTGAAAGCCTTCCATTATACAAAGTAGCTGCAACTTGAGGCCTTCAACCGTGGTACACCGTTATTAAAAGTGGACCTATATGCTTTCAAATTAATGGAAAACGTCATCTTTAACTATTGCTTTTGTTCTGATTCTTGCATCAAACGAATTTATCCCAGCTGCATCTTCAACTTAAAGATTTAAATTAACTCGGAAGCCAAAATCATTTATTCCATCAAAAGTTTCGGTTTCTAATTCTTTGAATACCAACTTCGATGATCCTTTTCTACCCAGCTTGCATACTTGCCCCAAGTTCTGTCATGGGACAACACGACCATTGACTTGTCTAGTGACTCGAAACTAAGCCAAATGTAATTAAATAAAATAAAGGAATAATCAATCGTATGTAAATCAGGATATATACATACATATATGAACTCCGAACTTTCATCACTTTTCACGTAACTTCTTGAACTTTTTTTTGTCATTAAATCTCATACACTTTTGAATTAAAGTAAAAACGTTAACTTTAACATTCCTAAATTCTAAAAAAATAAAAAAACTATACTATCACAGTTTTAATTGTGGCTTACTAACTTAAAATGTTAAATTAGAAAACACATACATCAAAATTATTGTATAAGTTTTCTATGTGCATACATCTGCATGATATTATGTATTGTGAGTCACTAATAGATTGATTACAAAAATCTTTGCAAATGAGTGATAACAAATTTTGTTTCTTTATTATTTTACAGCATTTCATATTTACTGTATAAGTAACACTTGTGACCTATGCATTAGGCAATTGCTATATGCATGTAAATTATGAAAAAACATGATCTCCTATTACTTTATAACACCACATTTTTAACATTGACCAAACCAACGAGGGGTTTCAAATGCAAAATGATGATGAAATATAATTTATAATTTAGTCACTTTTCTAGGTCAATTAGTCACAGTTAAATCATGACTATTCTATTAGGGTTTTTTTTAACACAAAAAAAAAAAGTTTGGGAAATTATGTGATAAATGATAAAGTTCAAGGAGGTAAATTATAATTATCCAAATATTTTTCTGGTTATTATAATTTGGTTTTGACTAGTAATTTTTACCAACTCTTGTTGCAAACATTTTGTATTGGTAGCTAAGTTTTCTAGGCGGACAAGTCAAATACTTGAAAGATTGGGATAAAAAAAAATAAAAAAAAAAGACTTTATAGGTATAGGGAAGAAATGTATTCACCATAAAGAGTAGTCTTCTATTTTAATTCATAAGATTGTAATAGAAGTGTCAAAATGAGCCAAACTCGATAGACCGATCCGAATAGTCTGACAAAATAGATGAGTTAGGCTAGCAAAATGCTAACCCGAAACTTACATAACTCGAATAGACTAAGCTCGAATGGGCTGAATCCGAATGGATTGAGTCAGTCTGCTCTTTTAACACTATATAAAATTAAATGAGTTAGGCTGAACTAGCAAAATACCAGCATGAAATTTTCATGACCCGAATGAACCGACTCGTCCCATTTTGATACTCTTAAATTGTAAGCATTTGTCATATTAGTATCTTATATTAAAAAATTATTATTTTAATATATAAAATTGTAAATATCAATTATATTAACTCTTAAAATTATAATCTGTAAGTCAAATAAGTTCTTAAAATATACAAATTTTAATAATTTTAAGAACTAATATGACAAATATTTAATCAATGCTTAATTAGTTCAAATGGTTTAACACTTATTCTCCTTAAACAAAATTTTAAATTCGAGTCTTGTGAATAAAAAAAAAAAACTTAATACTTTGTGAGAACTTTATATCATTGTGGTCTGATTCGACTCAATTCCAAATCAGTTGGAACTCAATAAGATTTTCAAATATCATAGGATTTATAAAAAAAATATATGACTAATATTTATAATTTTATAAATTAAAATATTAATTTCTTAAAAATATAGACCAATCCTTAAAATTTCAGAAAATAAAATGGTAGTTTAATACCTCCAAAAAGATATATAATGTTATTCTTACCAAACAACTACATATCGAAGGAATGATTTGGCAATATTCTCATTATTTGATCAAAATTTTAAACTAGAGTTGGAATAATCACAAAGCCAATTTAATTATGAAAACATTCGAAAATTAAAAGCAATTTGATATCCATATCCATATAGTATATTATGTTTTGATACGTTTTTATAATCAGAATCTGTTTTTTTTTTTTACTAAAAAAGATATTCATTCATTCATATTGGTAAAATATACAAAAAATAATACAAATTCAACATCGCTAAAAACTAAAAAGGATGAATATGTGAACAAGCTCACAGTATTTAGGTTAATAGTATAACATGGCAAAATGCCTATAAATGTGACAAAATCAAAGTGATCGGAATACTCATGTCTCCAGATCTGTAACGTTGATGCCCAAGTCTTGATTGAATCTGTAATGGGTCGAAGCTGATCTACCAATATGAACCAAACGAACACTGCAACAAGACGGGAAACCAAACGACGTCGCATCATGACAACGAACAAAACACCGCCGCATGCAGACGACAAAAACACGAAAAAGCACAAAAGAAAAATCAGATCTATGTGGAAAAATCACTTATTTAGATAAAAGGAGAAAAAAAACGATATAGATAGGTGATTCCTGGCCAAAAAAATGGCCCAAACCACCCCCCTCCAGTGAATGAGAAAGAAGGAAAAGAGGAGTAGATAGAAAAGAATTTTTTAGGGCCAGCTCACATCACCGAACCAAAAGTCTTTTTTATAATCAGAATTTGTTAATTTTTAATAATAAAATTTCCACATTTAAATTGTTTTTTCCTTTATTACAGTTTTGTTAATATATGTTTTTATAGCCTATGTTAAGAAACTAAAACAGTATTTATTATTTTCTACAAATTTCTAAAGAAAAAATATTAAATACTTTTATATTTTTAAGATATTAAATATTTATATTTTTATTTAATAATTTATATTTTTAATTTTTTAACATATGTTCTTAAGGCACATGTTAACAATTTTTTCTTAAAATCAATAATAAACAGTAAAAACTCTAAAAATTAAGTGTTTAATATATTGTTAAATAACAATTACTTAAATTATTAACCTTTGAGAGATTTTTATGTACTCCCAAAATAAGTAAGTGTGTGTTTGTTAACAATCAGTAAAAATTTTAATTATTTCATAATTGATTATAATCGATTATTGTATAAAAAGCTTTTTGTTATAATCGATTATAATCGATTTATTTTTATGTTTAGATATATTAATTTGAAAAGTGATTTTAAATTAATCTATTTTATTTAGTTGATATAAAAAAATTATTTTTATGTATTAAATTATCAAAATAGGTATAAAATAATTAAAAAAATTATTTAATTAAGACAAAATAGTTAAAAATAATATAATAATATTTAATCATAAGTTTTAATTTTCAATATTATAAAAATTAGTTTAAAAAAACTTTTATTTTACATTAATTTCGTCTAAAAAAATGAAACGATTTTATCAAACATAATTAAAGATCATTAAAATAATTTTTTCTTTAAAAAAAAAGCTAAGTTAAACTTAAAAAAGCTCTAACCAAAACACACACTAAGTTATAAGAATAACCCATAAAATTGATATGTCAATAAATTGAATGGCAAAGAGAAAAATTTTTATTTCGAGAATACCTAAGTAGTTTTTCTAACTTTTTTAATAGTATAACAAATATATATATATATATATATATATATATGGTAATAATTATATAATATATTTACAGATCGAATTTCTAACATCATGTCAGTACACGTCTTAAAAACTTAGGCAGTTCCAAATTGAACTTACTTTTATACATAACCCTTCCTGATCTCCTTCCTGTTTCTGCGTAGTAATTCCTCGTTCACCTGCTGCGGTCTCACTTATTATTATTATTATTATTATTATTATTATTATTATTATTATTAGAGAGCGATCAAAAATTTAATTTTTTTTAATTTATATTTATTTTTAATTATTAAATTTATTTTTATTTAATGATTATTTTTAATGTACATTAATAAAAGTGAATTTAATGATTAAAAATAAGTTAAGTTAAAAAAATTTACCTTATAAATCGATTTTTATTATTATTATTAAGAAAAATTCACTAAACTTAATATAAATAAAAAAAATTTACACTTAATTTTATATTTTATTATGATTTTATATTATTTATCTCTATTTATAATTATATGATCAAATAAAATAAAAATAAAAAATTAAATATAACTTTTTTTATTTATATTAAATATAAATAATCTCTTTATTATTATTATTATTATTATTATTATTATTAAAAAAAGTGAAATTTTTGTTATCATATTATTATTCTTCCATCCAATTTCCAAACCTCTCGTTAGGACCAGAAAAGATCGAAGGAAAAACCATAAAGCAGAACACTTTTTCTTCTTCTTCCTCTTCCGACTTCTAATCCCTTTGCTTTTGCCCTAGATTTTCTCCACGCCCAAACCACCTTTCAATCTCTTCCTCCCTCTTCTTTCGATCGTTCCTGAATTTCTTCCTAGGGTTTCCTTCCTTCCTTCCTTCGTGCTATGGATTCCGAGGATGATATGCACGACGCCAACGATGTCGAGTCCCTTGATGACGATTTCTACAGTGGTGAAACCGAGGATGCTCCCATGGATTACTACAGCGACTACGATGATGACGCCGATGATTACTTCGACGATGCTGATGATTCCGACAGGATTGAGTCTCGTCGCCCTGAGGTACCTCTCTTCGATTCTCAATTTTGTTCTTCTCTGCTTATCACTTTACTAATTTGCATATTTAATGTATTGTTGAGCTGAGAATGTTGCCTTTTTGTACCAACTGTGACAAAAAAAAAGGCTTATTGAACTTGTGCGTTGGATGATTTTGCGGCACTCAAGTATGGATGTAAAGAGATAAAGTACTAAATTTAAAGCTTTAATTAATCAGTTAAGAAAAAAGGAATTATATTAGTGTGAGTGTTGGTAGGGCAGAAATTTATACTCAATTGATCTTGATAGCAGTAATCATTCATTTAAACTAGTTGATATCTCGAGAAGAGGTTGGTTTAAATGGTGAAGAATTGAAGATCATTTATTAATTCTTATTCATTAAAATAAAGAAAACCAAATGATAATACAGTTTTCTCTTGGTGTCATATGGAAAAGAGTGCTACAATTTCCTGTTCAAGGCCTATGGTGTTGCGTGTTGCTCCATTTTTTTTTATGCAATCATATATCCGCTCTCTAATTTACGGATCCCTCTCTGGGTTTCAGCAAAATTTTACCATATTGAAGGAATCAGATATCCGGCAAAGGCAGGAAGATGACATCACTAGAGTAGCAACAGTTCTTTCCATATCACGAGTTTCTGCTAGCATCCTACTTCGTCACTACAATTGGTAAATTCATTATCTTTCAACCTTGTATTGGTTAATGTGCCATCTCATTCTCGTGTGTCTATATTATGATGCTGGCTTGTATGATATGTAACGTTTTGGCTGTTTATTATTATACTTGTGTACTAAAAGGTGATATGAGTTGGTGTTGCAGGAGTGTCAGTAAAGTGCATGATGCATGGTTCGCTGATGAAGATCGAGTCCGAAAAACAGTTGGTTTGTTGGAGATGCCAGTTGTCCAGCATTCTAATCCTAGAGAGGTGAGATATGGGTGTTTGGGTTTTAAAACAGGTCACTAATGTAGTTGGATTTTCTTGTCCTCTGCTGCTTGGGCTCCATATGTATTTCACTTATTTCACCTGTTTTCCCTCCTGTGGTCAGCTTACTTGCGGCATCTGTTTTGAAACTTATCCTCTTGCTAGGATTGAAACTGCTTCTTGTGGTCATCCCTACTGTATTTCATGCTGGGCAGGTATTGCTTCTGTGCTATCCTTCTGTTCTTTTTGTGACCACAGATACAGTCTGGACATCATTATGAAATTATGCATTTTGAACATACTTACTGGGCACATCCAAAACCCAGCGGCCCAATGCATTTTTTTGTGAATGATATAGTCCCAATACATATATCATTTAGTACCCTTTCCTTCAGTATTTTTCTTTTTCTGTTAAATCATGTTCTTCTGTCCTTTTTGACATGCTAGGATATATTGGCACATCAATTAATGACGGTCCTGGATGTTTGATGCTGAGATGTCCTGATCCCACTTGTGGTGCTACTGTTGGTCAAGACATGATTAATCTTATAGCATCTGATGAAGATAAAGAGAAGTATGTTCGTTACCTTCTTAGGTCTTATATTGAAGACAATAAGAAGGTATGTTGTAGAGATATTGAATTTTGACATTGATAATGATAGTAAAGGAATATATACTTTCATTTGTACTGTCAATTGCAATATATGTGTCAATATGTTGTTTTTTTTTTCTTTCAATTTATGCATTCATATTTCATAATTATTTGCATGTTGTTGAATTGAGTGTTAGCCACAATTTTATCACCTGGCTAAACATGGATATGAAATCCTAAATTGTATGATGAATGGTTCATTCGTTATCACATGTGATGGTACCCTACTCTTCTTATTTAAATCATTATTGTTTTGGATGGTTATAAATGGAATTGTATGTTTGACCTTTTTTTTTATCTCCTTGTCTAACTGTCATAATAATCTTATTTCTTTTGCTTTCGTTGCTTTGTCTAGACCAAGTGGTGTCCTGCTCCAGGTTGTGAATATGCAGTTACTTTTGATGCTGGTAGTGGAAACTATGATGTATCTTGCCTCTGTTCATATAGCTTTTGCTGGAATGTAAGTTGCGTATGGATTGTTTCAGATTGTTATAGCATTGCATTTTAGAATATTCTTGTTCCGCTGACTGATCAGATGTGTTTTTGGATCTACAGTGCACTGAGGAGGCTCACCGTCCAGTGGATTGTGGCACTGTGGCAAAGTGGATTTTGAAAAACAGTGCTGAATCCGAAAACATGAACTGGTACAGAATATATTTTGACATCTCTGGATATTATTTTCTTGCCTAGATTCCTTTGGGATATTATTGCTTGTGTGTCTGCTGCCGTGCAATGATTGTCCATTTTTTAGTTGCCAATAGAAATTATATTATACCATGCCTAATTTATGTCATGGTCAATGAGTTTACTGTTTTTATGTCTAGTTTTCAGTGGCTGTATCAGTGCCTTCTTATATGTGTGTTTTGATATTTGTATGCATTTATGTCAATATGTGTGTATGCATGTATTTATTGTTTTCTGTGGTGTAAGCTGATGAAGTTGGTGATTACGAGGTCTCCAATGGTCTTTATCTTTTTATTCTTCTTTTTTATTTCTCCTCTCCTTTAATCTGGTCTAAAGTGCTTCATCTCTAGGTTTTTTTTTTTAATTCTATTTATCCTTTGTGAGAGGGTTGGATTATGAAGACTAGCAAAATACCTGGTCCTTTGGACATGGGGAGGATGTCAAGAAATGTGGTTTTTGATGCAGTGGATGTTTCACTTCGGTTTTTTAAAAAAGGATTTTGCATGGCCCTAGATATGATCTTGAAAATGAAGGATACTAGTGGCAAGCTGAGACACCAATGTTGAATACTTGAAGTTCTTGCTTATAACTATTGTATTTTTGAAAATCTAATTATTCCTTTGTAATGATTATGGATATCAAAACTGGAGTATGTTTTGCAAGTGTTTCGCTCCTACAGATTTCTTTTAGTAAATGCAAGGATTTAATTTTTAAAATGGACACTTTAAATGGAGAAAATTTAAGGATTGAAAAATTATTCAGATTTTTTGCTTGAATCAGGTTAAATGATGGATGAAGGGGTGTGTATCCCTTACATCATTTGAAGGAATGAAAGAAATAAAACACACAGAACAGTGTAGTTTATGTTTTGACTTCCTTTACAATTTTACCTGATCAGTTCTTAATCCATAGAGTACTAGAATTCTACTTTTTCTTGACCTCCTTCATGATCATTGAATTGCTTCCATGTATTGCACTGCTCTAAACAGTCCAGGATGCTTTATCTTGTATTATTGGCAATTATATAAACTGCTAAAGTGTGGCCTTTTTGGAAACTTAAGACTTGAGATCCTGAGCTAACTGTTAATTTAATGACTTTCAGGATACTGGCTAACTCAAAGCCATGTCCCAAGTGCAAGCGACCGATTGAAAAAAACCAAGGATGCATGCACATGACATGTACTCCACCTTGTAAATTTGAATTTTGCTGGTATGTCTTTTTATTTTAAACGTGATTATTTTGCATGCTTCCTCTATTTTACCCCCTCCGTTATCATTGTTGTAGAGGATTGGTAGTGGTATCATGCAAATTGTGGGTTTATTTTCTTTCTTAGAGATGAATATTTTTTTTTATATATATATTTTTGCGCCCTTAACATATCTTACTGTCTTTTCAAATAGTTTGAGCTTGTTTAGAAGTTAACTGAATTTAATATATTTTTTATCTACATAGGCTATGCCTTGGTGCATGGTCAGACCATGGTGAAAGGACTGGTGGTTTCTATGCGTGCAATCGTTACGAGGCAGCTAAACAAGAAGGGGTGGTAAGGGTCAGAAATACTCAACTTCTCTTGATTCAGGTTTCAGGCTACCATTAGCTCACTACCCGGCATATATTTTGATAATGATATCTGCTTATGAACTAAATTTTGTTGCATGTAGTATGACGAAACGGAAAGAAGAAGAGAAATGGCAAAGAATTCATTGGAGAGGTACACGCATTATTATGAGCGATGGGCCAGCAATCAATCTGTATGCACCACTCCATACTTTTCTGTTCAGTTTCATATGTCTAGTAATTTGTTTTCCTCTACAATTTCCGAATTCATTGTTCAATAATTTTAGATTTTGCTAGTATTCCTACTGTGTCAAAAGCTATATGATTAATTTTTTTTCTCCCGCAGTCAAGGCAAAAAGCTCTTGCAGATCTACAACAGATGCAAACTGTTCATGTAAGTTACACATACATTTGTTGTGTTAAGCCATTTTTTTTTTTTTGGTATTTTTCAAATTTTATGTTCTAGCTTGTATGTGATTTTGACAACTGAGAGAACATTTTCTGCACTAGTTTATGTCTGATTTTTTAAGCATGTTTTGCAACTTTTGGAATAATGGAATATAAAATAGCAAATTTTAAGAATACCTTATTTTTTCTTGTAATAAATCGGGAAATATAAATTTGAAATGGTTTTGTATACTATAATATAGAATTGAACATTGGAACAATTATTTTTGTTATATAACTAAACTGACTAAAAATAATTAGGCAAGTTCTTTGTCTTTCGATCATTCCATGTAGTTGCAAATCTGCTTTTTTTAGTTTTTGGTTATTTCACTGTCAGGTGTCTGATACTTTAGAAGCTCTTGTACCAAAAACATAACCAAATATACATTCTGCTGGACTGCTCTAGCATTTTCTTGCTTCTAACTAGAGCCAAGTATGTGCTCCTAGGGATCATAAAAATTGCTCACTAAATCCTTTATTTCTTCTTTGGCAGATTGAGAAGCTTAGTGACACACAGTGTCAGCCTGAGTCACAGCTTAAGTTCATTACCGAGGCGTGGCTACAGGTAAATCAATATTTTATAGTTTTGGTAGATATTGAATTGTAAAATTTTCAGATTGCTTTATAATGATTTATTAAGCTTTCACATATGTTTTTGGACTGAGTAGACATTTCTTCACAACCTCCCACTCCCCAGGGCGCAAATGAAGTTGCTGTTAAATTGAACTATTTTCTGAAGCTGGTCATTTGATGAGGATGTTTTCGGCTGTTGTGAAATAGAAGGCTTCCTAATCCGTGTTTCATGTTTGTAGATAGTTGAATGCAGGCGGGTGCTGAAGTGGACATATGCGTATGGGTACTATTTACCTGAGCATGAACATGCTAAAAAACAGTTCTTTGAGTACCTACAAGGTTTTATTCGTCAACTTGAATTTAATAAGAATTGTCTTGCATTTGTGGTGGTTCCCCCACAAATAATACTCTACTCTATTTTTTCTTCAGGTGAGGCAGAATCTGGTTTGGAGAGACTTCATCAATGTGCCGAAAAGGAACTACAGCTATTCCTCAATGCTGATGGCCCATCTAGAGAATTCAATGACTTTCGCACAAAACTAGCTGGATTGACCAGGTACATGTTACTCCTTTTTGTTAAGTATTTGCCTTGCACCCTTGTGTTTATTTATTTATGATTTTTTTGGGTTCTGATTGGAGTTTGACTTTAAATTGGTTATGTTTTCCTCAAGTATTCCTGGAAAAGACATGCTATTAAACATTTTATTTTGTATTAAATATGGAAAATCTACAATCATATCTCGAGTTGGAGAATCTGATCAAGGACAAAATAAGACCTATCTGACACACTTCAATAAAATCCATATGTGCAGTGTTTAGATTCTGGTTAATTTTTTCTTTCATGTTTCTTAGTCTGGCAATTTGGTTTAAGTATGCAGTTAGTTATATCGAATAGCATGTCACTGACATCAGTAATAATCTTCCCCAAATTGTATGGTTTGTTTTGTTTTGGCAGTGTGACTAGAAACTACTTTGAGAATTTGGTTAGAGCATTAGAGAATGGTTTATCTGATGTGGATAGTAATGGAGCTGCTTCCAGCAAAGCAACGACCTCAAAAAATGCTGCAGGGAGTAGCAAGGGGAGAGGTGGAAGAGGAAAGGGAACTATTCGAACTAGCATGTCCAACAGAATGACCGATGATAATCATTGGTCTTGTGAGCATTGTACCTATGCAAATGTCAAGTCTGCCACCACATGCCAGATGTGCAATCAACAGCGTCGATGAAAAATTTAGTCTTCCATTAGAAACACCTGTCTTCTACCCAAGGCCAATGTGCCAAAAGCTGAAATGGAGTTATTTGTTACTTCTAGTTATATGCTGGCTCCTTTTTGTAAGGCTATTTAATGTGAAAAGGATGAAGGGGGTAAGTCCCGCAAGAAAGGTTATCCTCCTTGCACTCCTATGGAATACTACCCAATTTGATGTATATAGTGTTTCTTCTTAAAATTTACGTATGGGGTTTATGCAACAGGCTTCTGTAACTGAATATCATATACAACACATGCTGGAGATGAACACAAATGTGCTTGTTTGTGTCCTGATTTCTTTTAGTAAATCTCTCTGCAGCTTCTATAAGATACCTTGAGTCAGTTGTGTGTAATAAGCTCGGGGTTGATTGCTTTCTAAGAAATCATGACTAATAAGGGACTGTGACAGAAATACCATACCATTATCACTTGAGATTTATAGCACTTGTGAACTGACTGGCTTGAGAATTTGGCAGGGTCTTGTTGGAAGTGTGATGTGTGCCTTTGAACTTAGCGTATGAACTAAAGCGCCCATTGAACTAATCTACCTTGGGTGATCTTTTTGAAGGTGTGCAAGGCTATAAGCATGCTTGTATTTAAAAAACAAATTGCGTGCAGTAAATTGACTAAATTCTAAGCCACTTTGTACCAGAATTTCTCAAGGCATCACTGCTTATAGTTATAAACAAAATTTTAGCCCCAGTTGGGTGAACCTTGATCTGGCTTACCAAATTGTTTTAAAACCTTGACCCTGTCTCCATGTCATCTTTGTTACATCTTGCTGAAAATTACTCATAGATTGGCCTAAGGACAAACTTCTCTGTGTCTCTCAATATTAAAAAACCAACATCCTAGGCCATACTTGGTCCCACAAAGGAGTGACGGTACGGGTACGGAAGATACACTACTGGGAAGGTAACTTATTTAAGCCTGCATATTGGGTATTTTAACATATTTGCATTGCAAGTAATGTAACAGGGAATTTTTTCTAAAATCTTTTAGCGGCTTAATTTTTGTTTTTTATTTTTATTTTTTGCTGAAGAAAAATTTAAGGTGATGGGAGGTTCTCTCTATTTCAAAGACAAGACAAATCATAAACCTCAGGATTTATAGTAGGATTATAAATTATCAATTAATGTGGGACTAGACATCAGTTATAGGGATGACAAAATTACCCGTATCTGTGGGGATCCGCAGAGATTATTCGCAATGGGACGAAGAATGAGTACTCGTTTAATAAATAGAAACGGAAGCGGAGATTATAGTATCTGCCATGCGGATATCTACAAACTCGTGAATTATATTTTTTATTTAATATATATCATATATTATAATTTTTTTTCTTTTTAATTTGATGAGATGAGATAATATATATATATATATATATATATATATATATATATATATATATATATATATATATATATATATATATATATATATATATATAATATCTAGTGAGAGGAGTTTTTTATTGTGAGAGGATGAGAGAAGTAAATCTTAACTATACAATCATAATACGGGATGGTCAGATTAAAAGTTTATTAAAAGTCGTGTGATCACTTAAAAAAGTCATTTAAAGTGGATTCGATGTAAAAAATCCATGGTCAATATTTAACCTCTCATAATAAACACTCCTCTCACCAGTAAGTAAGATCATATATATATAGGATCTTACTCACGATGAGAGGAGTGTTTATTATGAGAGGTGAAGGAGTAAATATTCCGATTTATATATATATATATATATATATATATATATATATATATATATATATAAGATTTATATATATATATATATATATATATATATATATAATTTTACAATGAATTTTTTTATTGAATGAGTCCATAATGATAAAACTATTTTAAAAAATATACTATTCATATAATAGTCATTTATATAGATTGATTATTACAAAATATAATTGAATTTAGTTTGTTATTAGTAATATTCTTTTAATTTTGTAAGAATATTATGTTATTGAATAAAGTTATAGTATACGGTGTTAAAATTTAATTTATTTATATTTTTTTAATAAATTTTAAAATTTTATTTTAAATAATTAACTACCTGTGAAAACTTACCTATTTGTGGAGATCACAAATAAATACCTGTGACATGAGTACAGGTACGAGGGCGGGAGCAAGGGCGGAGGTGGGGGAAGCACTACCCGCCCCTGCCCCCTGTTGACATCCATAATCATGTACTAATTAGCTGTATCTAATTCTCCATTGATTTCTTAGAAATAGAATATCCCATTTTCTAGACAATGTCAATATCCAATCAGACCAATTTCACATCAATTAGCGAATTCACATTATTTAAAAAAAAAAAAGAAGAATTGAAACTAACGGTAAGGAAGATTATGATAAGGCTAGTGAGAACGAAATATCTCAACAAGTTTGACTTATTTAAATCGCCCATGAAATTAATTTTTGTTTGATAGCAAGATCACAGAGATTGTGCGATTTTTCACTAGAGTTGCTTCTACTGAATTTGAATTCGTGTCTTTGTCTTAAGGAGTTATTATCACATTGACTCATCTTGTGTGGGTAGAGCTCCTCACTTTCTCATATAGAATGTCTTGGATCACTTGGTCTTAATTTTTTCTTGAAACCGTATCTCTCTTAACCGAATCTGTGGATTTGGATCAAGCAAACTCGATCTTTTGTTTGCTCTGAAACCTTAGACCAAGAATCTCTCGAAATCTATATTACCTCTAATGATTGCTAATCTAATTCCTTTATTAGTTTTTGTACTAGTTCTAACCCATTTGTTCAGGACAAGTTCAAGATATCACCTAAAAATGTTATGCGTGAGTTTGGTACGGTGGTTTCCTCCTTGTTACAAAAGCAAGATAAAAAGAAAAATTTCATTTGAATTAAATATTGATGAGTAGTTATGATCGGGATAACCGTTCCACAAATTAAGGGATTTACCAAAGAGATTAACTTACAATCTGTTGGAGTCGTTGTTACCATGACCATGTGGGTCCGAATCTAAGGTCCAGTGTCACGTTATCGAGTTACTCTTAGTTGGACTTGATCTCGAATATTGGACCAAAACACCATTAATAGATGGGATTTATGATACATGGATACTTCAAAATCGGTGACGTATCTATACCGTACTTGTATCCAATACAAATACTCAATATTCATATAATACTTTTGCAACTGTATTTTTTGTGCCAATTTTTTTTCTATTGTAAATATCCACCACCCTCAAAATATTGCTAATAAAAAAATCGAAGCTATGGATTTAAATCTCTTTCTCACTAATTTCATTACTTAAAGCATATTTTTACTCTTATAATTTTACTCTGCTAAAAATCATAGTATTTTATCTCTGCAATATATAGAGGATTACGCCTGTTCTCCAGAATTAGAATCACAGTATTTTATCTCTGCAACCAAATAGCGTCTTGAGTATGTATTCAGAATCAAAATTCCGTTTGTTCTATTCATGTTGTATTAATCTCATTACGTAATTACATCATAACATGCAATATCTTCAATTCCTTTGTAACAAAACAGAGTGTGATGTGTAAAAAAAAAAATAAATTAAAAAAGTGTGATCTTGGAATCATTAGCGGTATGAGATTCTGTCGAAGGCTGTAGACAAGGTTATTTTTTTGTCAGTTAAATGTAAATGAAAATTATAGACGAAGCTTGAAAGGGATACGGACCTAAAATTCTTTTATACAATACAATAGCTGAATAGGATATTAATACGTATACCTCTTTTTAATGTATAATATATAAGACTATAGAAAGAAACTGATCAGAAACTTGACTCGTGTAAACATGAATAATCAGATAATTAACCAAGTATTAATGTTCTGTTTTGAATGACAAATCAATTGGATAGACAATATACTTATATACAGAGAAATAAGTAGTCCCAGATTGAAAGACGCAAATTGAGATATTGACACCCATTTCAAAAAAAGAAAAAGAAAAGAGTAAACAAAGATAGCGAGAAGAAAAAGAGGAGAGGTATGTTGAATTGACAAATGAATAAGATACATGTATCTGAGACATATCTCAAATCTAAACTTTACCCTTTTCCCTTCCAGGATTCAGTTCCTTTTCTTCTGAGTTATTGACTAACGTTAACATACTTTCTGTGAGAACCGGAAAGCTGCAATCTTGTGGCAACCAAGCAACTCCATGGTTGCTCCATGGAGATTCCAAGGCTAGTAGAAAGACATACAAAACCACCAGTATTGAAATTGCCAGAGAAAGATACATCTGTTCTGTGAAACTTGCCAGAATCATTGTGGTTTAGAAAGAGAGAGAAATAAATGATATGAGGGACTAGAGCTATAGAATATATAGATTGAGAAGGGTGTTAAATTCAATGTATATATGTAGGGAAGGAAAAGAAGTGGGGGCATGTTAAGGGAGGTGAGACAGAGAGATGTAATAAGGAGTAAAGGAGGTTAGGGACTGTGTTCAGGGGGAAGTATGCGCCCCAACTTTATTAGTTGGGGGCAAAATCCATTGAATCTTTTAGCAACTTGGCACGTGCAGCTGCTACTTACTTGGCCTCAAAATTTGTTAAAGAAAACATATAAACCTAAACATGTTCATACATGCATGTGTGCATGTACATGTGCATGCATGTCCTCTCATCTCATCTTACGGAAACACTGATAAAGAACTAGAGCAAGGAAATGTCTAGTGGTGTGCGCACATCTCTCACATCAAAGAGGTGGAGGAATCAGAATAAACATGCAGAGTTATTTCGATAAGACTAATTATAATTAGAATAATGATAGTTTTACAATTTTTTTTAAAGGTATAAATATTATATTATATATTTTTTTAAAGATGTGTATTAAGAAAAAAAAAGTGATAAAAAAATATATAATAAATAATATTAAATTAAATGTAAAAAAATATATATACATTATTTGTAATAAAATATCAAAATTATTTTAATTAAAAAAAAAAATGTGAACATGAGATGATGCTAGTCTAATTATATATGAGTAGTATTATTGCAAAAGCAATTAAGGCCATAGGGGATAGTAAAATGTTAGAAGGGGAAAAGAAAATGTTAGAAACACGCCACTTTTTGTCTTACATCTTTTACATTAGTGAGGTGACATAATTAGAATAAACATGTATAACAACTTCGGTGAAATTATATATATAATAACTAAATAATAAAAATTATATTAATGTAATGTGATATGTGTAGATGTGCATGAATAATGTTTCTCTCATAAGAATTATCAAGCACATAACTTTATCTATAAGTCTTTTTTTTAATTTAATTTCTATTTTTTAGTTTTAATTAAAATACAAATGTTCAAAAAACCAAAATTAAATTATATAATCAAATAAGCATTTTCGTGCGGTATGAGCGCTTTTATAATTTTTGTTAATAAATATCATTTTGTATACTAAGCCAAAATTATTTTGGGTTTTAAAACATTAATTAGAAAATGTTTTTTTATATCAAATTAGTTAAGAGCGTTTTTTACCAACAATTAATAAAGGCAAAGACACCAAAAATGCTAGGCCAGTGGTAAGCGAATTATTTTCCCATATAAGACTAAAATAAGTTTATTAATATTTAAATTATATAAAGCTAGTAAGTAACCCATGCAAAAGCATGGGTATTCTTAGTTTTTCCTTTTTTTAAATTAAAGAATATTTAGTTTTAATTTTAAAAGTAGTACTAATTATTTTACATTGAAATTAATTAGGAAATAAAAAATTTGAAATTTGATTGCAAGTAATTAAGGAGAGCTAGAAGAGTTTGGTTGATTGCAGAAATAATTATTGAAGAGATAATTAAGTAGATAAGGAAAAGTATTATTTTTTGGAAATAGAAGCACAAATGAGAGAAAAGATGAGAGAAAATGTTTGATAATGACATGTGACTATATGAGAAGGAGAATATGATAGAAAGTTTGCCAATCTCATGAGAGAGTATTCCAATTTATAATATAAGGGTAGATTCAAGCTTCTAATTTTAATTTTAGTCACCACCAACACAGATTTAGTCAATAATTCAAAGTACTAAGAGTTACAAATCAGTGTATAACTATTTCAAACAATTTCTAAAAACAATTTTAGAAACAAGTTTTGAAAACCCAAAACAAAAAACTATTTTAAACATTCACTTAATTTCTAAATCAAATTTGCTATAGAAATTTTTGTTATTGGAAACTTAGCCATGTATGTTAGTATAACAACAAAAATAGTAGAAATTTGACCTCTATATATATATAATGATCATCACGACATAGCTCAACAATAGTAGAGAAAATATGTATCGAAATAGAAAAAAATATAGGTTAGAGATTTTTATTAATATAATTTTATTAAAAAATATTGAACTTACACTAATGATACAAAATTATAGAATGTTGATCAGAGAGCTTTTCCATACTTTATAAAATAAGGAGCAAGAGAATTAAGATACAAGATTTTGAGAGAATTTGAACACGAGATAGCAATATAAATAGTAAGTCTTTCTTTCGATGCTTAATGATCTGTATGAAACTCCCTTTATAGCTAAGGTTTCTTCGTTCTTCCAAATTTCATATCCAATGAAGTTCATGTTGAAGTTTGTGATTATTAACCTGAAAGAATCTTTCTTGCGCAGCGAGGGACAAAATGTTTTGCACGTTATCCTTAAAGTTGCTTATTAACATACAGAGGAATCTCCTTTTGATTAGTAGGAGACATAAAGTGTTGCACATTGTCCTTGGAGGATTCTTCTTTTGAACGGTAGAAGTTCCATGCTTATCACGAATCATCCTTGTCTAATTTACATGTTAGAAAGGTTGACTCCATAACAATCACCTTCGTTCAGAACATAATTGCTTTCGCTGCCTTCACTTGGTAGGGAATGTGTGGATCCAAATGTTGACATAGTAGTTTTAAGCTCGAGGAGGAAGTCTTGTTCGAATGATGAACTAGCTAATTCTTGGATTAATTTCTGATTAAGTTCTTCAAATTCAAAAGCTTTTTTGTGGTTCTTTCTTAACAAAGTGGGATGTGCTTCACACCACTTATTGATGGCATTAGTGTTGAACAAAGTAAGGTTAAAGCAAGACCACCACCTGACACTGAATTCCCTAGCAATCCATGTGAGATGTGGAACTGGAAATTTGTTGAAAAAATTATAATCCCATACATTAATCTATGTGATTCCAAACTGAGCTACAAATTGTAATAATCTGGAGCCTTCAGGAAAATTCATCCTTTCTTTGAACAGATTATATGATTTCTTAACCAGTTGAAGAAGCGTTTTAATACAGGGTCTTGTTATGCATAACCAATCCGCCAACTAGGTTGGAAAGATTTTTAACCCTTTCTAGAACTAAAAGAACCATGAGTGGGAGTAAGGCCAAATACATAAAATTTTGTACCAAGCCTGTTGATAATCCCAATAAGTATATATCTATGGATCATGTGGAATAGATAGAGTCTTCGGAGTGTGAAGCTCTTGATTCCATTCTTTAGGGCTGAGTACTATAAGGATTTTTACTTTTGAAAACTCAATATAGTTAGGTTCTTTTGAACTATAATGTTGTTCAATATCTATTGATTTTATGTCAAGGAGGATTAACTCAAAAAGGTTCTATCTTTTTTTAGCAAGTCTATGGGAACAAAATGCTAATTTTTTGGCAAGACATCTTGAGCGATCTCTCTAGGAGTTGCCCTAGGATAAAAGGATTCTAGTTCAACAGTGAATAAAGGATTCATGATGTTCTTTCAAATATATTTATATTCCTCAGTGGTTAGGCTATTGATTAACAAAAGGGACAACTGTTTTGGTTTTGAGACTTGTTTTGGAGGAGTGTTTACCAAGGTTTATTAGTAGGTTAAGGCTTTAAACTTGTTTTGATCATAAATTTAGGAGACAAAAGATCTAATTTGTTGAACTGGAGTAGGAGAAGGAAGTGCCAAGGTAGATGACCTGGCTTGGGTCAAAGACCATGCTTTACTTTGGGTAGAAGACCTAGTGTTGAACTTTTGATAATGAGCGAGGGTAATTTTTGTACTTTTTGATTTTGATATAGAAGATGTTGATCTAGATGATGAACTATGATTCATCTTTTCCCTATAAAAACTCTCCAGTTAAAAAGTTAAGAAGATGATTATCCTTTCCTTTAATATATTAGACATTAAAAAAAAGGTTCTATCATTTTTTAGCGAGTTTGTGGGAATAAAATGCTAATTTTTTGGCAGAACATCTTGAGCAATCTCTCTAGGAGTTGCCATAGGATAAAAGGATTAGTTTAATAATGAGTAAAGGATCCATGCTGTTCTTTCGAATATATTTATATTCCTCAATGGTTGGGCTATTAATTAACAAATAGGGCGACTGTTTTGGTTTTGAGACTTGCTTTAGAGGAGTGTTTACCAAGGTTTGTTGGTAGGTTAAGGGTTTAAACCTATTTTGATTAGAAATTTAGGAGACAAAAGGTCTAATTTGTTGAACTGGAGTAGGAGAAGGAAGTGCCAAGGTAGATGACCTGGCTTGGGTCAAAGACCCTGCTTTACTTTGAGTTGAAGACCTAGTTTTGAACTTTTGATAATGAGCGAGAATAATTTTTGTACCTTTTGATTTTAATCTAGAAGATGCTGATCTAGATGATGAACTATGATTCATCTTTTTCCTATAAAAACTCTCTAGTTAGAAAGTTAGGAAAATAATTATTCTTTCCTTTAATATGTTAAACATAAAATTCAAAGCATGATAATAAAGATTGTCAATTGACAAATATTTATTTGGAAACAAAATCTTGTACATCCTTTTGAATAACACTTAGGGCTACTTTGCAATCAAGTTTTAACAAAACCTTTTTGTTGAACAAATCATTTTGAGATTTCGTGATACATTGCACTATAGATAAAATCTCTTTCTTAATAGTTCTGTAATTTTGTTGAGTCGGTTGTCAAGTTCTTGAATGATACCTTACCACTTGTTCTCTTGAAGACTCAAGAAGAATCTGCTTAAGTACTTCATATACCCTAAATTAGAGACATATGTTTCTACTATTAAGGAGGCTTCTGGATTTGGGAGTCCTAAACAAAGAATGCTTTTGACCACTTTCTTAACCTGTTAGACCGCATCTATCATAATAGAATCCAATGCTAAGGGACCCTTTCACAACCTTTTAAACAAGGGTGAACATATTATCCTAATATTAAGAATAAAATCAGCTATATAATTAACACATCCTAGAAATCTCTAAAGTTGCTTCTTATCTTTGATTTCATTTGAAAACTTATCAGCGAATTCTATTGACTTATCTATAGGAAGAATTATCCCTTAATGGATTTCAAACCCTAAAAACCTAGTTTTAGTTTGGAACAGTTTCATTTTCTTAACTTAAATTACTAATCTATTTCCTTTAACGGTACTGAAAAATTGCTATAAATGATTAAAATGTTGATCAATTGAGTTGGAGAACACTAGTACATCGTTCAGATATACTATTGTGAATTTTGTGTAAGGATTCAAGATGTTATTCATTATATTTTGAAACCCACTTGGTGCATTTTTTAATCCTTGGGGCATTACATTCCTTTCGTAATGATCAAAGGGTACCATAAATGTAGTTTTTGTTACCAAGTGGCTTCAAACTCAAGAGGGAGTGAATTGAGTTTATAAAAACTTTTTACAAATCTTTCACAAAATACTTGTATATCAATTTTCGTTAAAGCTATTGATTGATTAAAGTGAATAGATAGAGGAGATTGATCACTTCACTCACAAATAAATAAGTCAAGATAGAAAGTATTCAAGCAAGCATACAAAATATAAGTACAAAGAAAAGAGATAAAGTTGAGAAGAACAAACACAAGGATTTATCCTGGTTCAGCCACTTCTTGTGATCTACGTCCAGTCCTTAAGTGAACCACTCGAGATTTTTCACTAAACCTTCAAGCTTGAATAGGTGCTTGACAACCTTTATAACTGAGAACACTCAACATACCTCTGGGATACCTTATCCTTTGTGCTTGAGTCTCAAAACAGGAATACCTCACCATTTACAACCATTGAGGGATACCTCACCCTCTTTACACATTTGAAGGATACCTCACCTTCTTTTCAACAAGAGATACCTCATCCTTTTTTACTAGAGGGATACATCGCCTTCTTTACAGAATAAACAAAGTGTTTGAATGATAGAAACTCTCTCAAATAGTAAATAATACAAATTGAAGCTTATAGTATCAAAGATTCATACTTTGAAGCTAAAAACAGAGTATGATAGAAGATAAGAGAGAAAACTCGTATTTGATGATCAAGAGACTTGTTCAAATAGTATTTCAACTTTTCTTTAATGTCCAAACACTTTCATTTATAGCCCAAAACATTTTAGAATCATTGGAGGTTGTTGGAGGCATTAAATGCTCCAATAGAGCCATTAGGAGATGTTTTCTGCCATCTTAGATAACATATTACAAGTTATCCATAATAGATTATTTTGTTTCAGATAACAAATTATTAATTTTGCCTAACAGGTTATTTGTTTCGTCAGAAAATACTATAGCACGAAAAAAAATAAATAAATTATTTGGCACCCCTAATCGGTTATGAACATTTAAAACATAAGAGGGAATGTTCCCAACATGCAAATAATTTGTTATTTGAAATCACATAATCTGTTATTGGTTCACCAAGAAAACAAGATTTCTAAAGGATTTCATAACCAAACTTTCCCAAATCATTTTCAACCTTTCTAAAATCATTTCCCACAAACTTGATGAGTATTTTCACAAGTTTAAAACATGGTTTTCTTTTCATCCTTTCTAAAAACATTTTGCTCAAACTTGTTTAACATAAAACATGATTCTGCAAAGAGATTAAAGTTGAGTGAACGATGAGCTAGTGTGATTCCTATCAACCTTAACATAAGATCTAAGTCCTATAAGCTATACTTGAAGAATCTTGGGATTTGATCTGTGCACAACCATCACTTCTCTTGTTTGTTATCATCAAAATCATTGTTAATGCTAATCATAGTTTTGTACCTATCTTCTTCAACTACCTATATTTGATAGTAACCAGAATTCATATCAAATTTTGAAAACACAGTAGCATTATGAACTTTGTTGACAAAGTCTTTTTTATTTGGGATCAAATATCTTATCCATCTTAAAACCTTGTTTAAAGGCTTATAGTTGATTATTAATCTTGGAGCGCCTCTTTCTATTTCTGAGGCTTTCATAACATAGAATATTGCACAACTCTATGGTGATTTACTGGGTCTTATTAACTTCTTATCAAGATATTCTTGAATTTCCTTTTTGCAAAATTCTAGGTATTGTTGAATCATTTGAATTGACATTACTTTTGTTAGTATATTGATCTCTTTAAATCCTTCTTCATAAGGTAGGTTTACTACATATCATTTCCTATCTTTAAAAGCATTTGGATATTCACTACAAACTTCATTCATAAACTTTTGTTGTAAATTTTTAATCTTTTCTTAAACTTGGAGTTTTTTAATCTGTTCTTCTATTCTTTTGTATTGAATGTCTTTACTTAGGATGTTGATATGTGTTATTTTCCTTTTAATTAGATTTATTTTTGAAATCATTGACTCTTGAACAAGATTCAATTCTTTTATTTAACGAGCTTTTAAAATTTAAAATAAATCTTTTTCCCTAGAGTTTCAGTAACTAATCCTTTTTCTGTTATAGAAAATGCATAAAGTAATGAAAAAAATAGAGTTCCAAGGATGACTTGTTCAAAAATATTTGTTACTAGTAGAAAGGATGTCTTGTAACAAACATTTTCTTTATATATTTTTGCATTATTTAATTTATAATTAATGAATAATTTTGATCCACTTGCACTACTTAACAATTCTCTAGTTTTTTTCATAGTATTTGGTAGGTATCAGTCCTTCTTGAATATAATTCGTATCGGCTCCTAAATCTATTAGTGTTATAAGATTAAATATTTCATCTTGAACTATTAATTCTATTGGACAATACCATTTATGAACAAGTACTTGGCTTAACATATTAATATATGGATCATCTTTAGATTCTTTTTTTGATGAGCTTGCTAACTATCCTTGCATAATTATTTATCCTTGTAAGTTTAACATTTTGAAGTCTATTTCAATATCTTTTTGCCTAAACTGATTAACTTCCTCTTTTAAATTCTTAATTTCTTGTTGAAGGTCGGTTAAGGTGATTTCTTCTTTTTGTAGTTTTCAAAATCTATTTAATACTTCTTTCATATCTATTTTTTGCACTTCTTCTTTCTGTTTATCCTCATTTTCTAAAAATTCTTTTATTTGTTAAATAAAATCTTACTTAACCGGGAATTCTTCCATCTTTTCTACTATAACTATTAATGATGAAGTTTGATATCTTGTGATTACATTAATTGTCTTGACACATTTTGAAGAATCACATAATTTTGGTCCTAATCCTGTACACTTTTTTTCTTCTTCCTCGCTTTCAGACTCAGAGGAAGTTTCCTTTACTTGATTTATGAACTTCTCATCTTGTGAGCTATATTCATCGTCTGATGATGATTTAGATTCATTTGTTATATATTGATCAAATTTCTTTTCAAATCTTCATCTTTGTTTAAACTATTGATCTTTTGTTTAACTTTATAGTCTTTTTTATAATGACCTACTATTCCATATTTGTAACACACTATATTTTGTTTTGATCTAGAAGATTTATTTATTGATTTCTTTGATGAACTACGTTGACTTGTGGATTCTTGTTTCTTATTTTTTTTATAATATTTTTCTAGACCTTTTTGATCTCTTGGCTACATGCTCTTCTAACTTGAGTTTTCGTTTACTAGGAGATTTAACTCCTTATATTCCCCATTGTTGACAAAATAATCTTAATTCTTTTCTTGTGTTTCTAGACTCAATTTTGGTCTTATTTTGAAGCTTTAGGTCTAAGCAAATTTGAAGACCTATTTTTACTAGTAGTTTGATATTTGGCCAAAAGTTAGTTGATTATATGGAATACTTCCATCATTTTGCCATTCAATATTGATCTTGACCTTTTTTGCAAACAATTTTGGAAATCCAATGATAAATTGCTCTTTCCAATAGTTTATAGAAACATCATTTCTTAAGTAAAGTTTTGATAATAACATATTTATGTACCATCTATAATCAGACATAGAAGGACATTATAAATTAATAATTTGATCTACTATTCTTTGCTTGAACTTCAAGGGTTCTCCTATGAAGTGTTTTGTTATAGTATATAGAATTGTTATAACATCTTCTATTGGGGATCCATTTTGATAGATTTTTATTGCATTCATAATTCTACTTTGTTCGTCTGGGGATAATACATTATCCCACCAATCCTTAAGTTACCCTAGAAAATTCATTATTAACAATGTTGCAGCTTTTTTATCAGAATTTCCTCTTCCCTTAGAGGCTATTGTAGCCACTATCATCTATTTAATGACATCTAAGATTTGTTGCTTACTTGCTCTATCTATATTCCATTTTATTTTTTATTCATCTGAGTATGAGTTTTCTACATGATATGGTCTCTCTTTATATTGAATATTCGAATATATTAGTCTTGAATAGTAATTTTTTGTCTCTAGAAAAGGGGCAGATCCTCTTCTTAGCTTATTAACACTTAAGTTTTGTATGCTTAGCAATTCATTATCTAATTCTTCAAATTTTGACAAAGTCTGGATCTTGGGTTTAGATGTGGACGTTGATTCTAAAGTCATATTCTCTAATTTTTCTAATCTCTTCAATAGAGTTTTCAGATTTTGATCCTAAATTTATTTCTTTTAAATTTGACTCTGGAACATTTATAACTTTATATATAGGTCCTTTTGGATTTAAGTTCTTGTTAATATTTTGCAGTGTTGGATTTTCTTTTTCTCCTACTTGACATTTTATCCTCTTTAAATGTTGAGACATAATGTGAAACATTTGATTTAAATAATTAAGTTGTCCATGAACTTTATAAATATCACTTTTTTTTGCTGACTAGGATAATGATTTGGTTATGGTTTTAAAAGGGGATGCATCTACCTCTATTCTTTCCTTTGTTATTACCTTGACTACTTTTAAATGAAGATATTCAAATACAATTATCTTAGCATTTTCTGCCTTCCACATAGTAGTTGTTCTAGTGTTTACTAAAATTTCTATAGACTTTATATAAGGATTCTTTATGTTGTTTTGTTGACAGTACATTTCAAATCAAGTGAAAAAATACATATTAATCACCTATTCTTCTAAGAAAGAATAAAATTATTTTCTATAATTAATTGTTTGTTATTTACTAAATGTTTCAAAATACCAATCTCTCTTATCTTGGTTATAAGAAGCATCAAAGTCTTCTTTTATCTATTTCTTATCTATTTCGAATGGTTGATTTTTAATTATGACATTAATTACCTGGGATCTAGTTGGTGAGTATTATGGAGAATCAAATTTATGAGTCTTTTGATAAATTAGTTGTGGAACATTAGGTTCAAAGTTTACTCCTATAAATTTATGTTAATCGAAGAACCATCTATAGAATGCCTAGATGAGATTGGTATAGAAGGTGCTGATCTAGCAATTGAGGATTTGGACCTTAGAGTGCTTATCCTAATGCTATCGTCTTCTTGAACTATTGATCTTATCTTTGTATGTTGAATGGGTCAAGCGGGTATTACTTTTGGAGATACCTAGTCTTTAGGCATTCTGGCGAGAACTTCCTCATGAGTTAACCTCTTAAGGGTTAAAATTGATTATCTTTGAAGATTGACTTCTATAATTATCGTCTCATGTCTTAGAGATTGTCTTAATACCTTAGAGTTTTGATTTTCAATTGATACTTTATAATGAACTCTATAAATTATTGACATATAAGTAACTCCTTCATGAAAAATACCTTCTAATGTTTTCACATTTAGCTCTAAAGCCTTTTTGGTCATGGAACTGTTGAGTTCTAAAGTATAGATTGGATAACAATTAAAGAACACCGGTTTGTCATGAAGGTTAGATTCTAATATTGCTATTATTGAATCACTTAACTTTTGCAGTCTTTTATCCCTTAACAAGACTAATACTAGATTATTGATCCCTAATCTGTGAAGACTTTTTGAAGCTACCTGAATTAAACCTACATTTGTAACCACCTGAGTTAAACTTAATCTGTGAAGACCTTTTATAGCTATCTGAATTAAACTTACATGCATATATCTATATCCCTATTTTGTGTGATGATTTATTAACTCATTTGGTAAAAGGATTATTGTTTCACATATTTCTCTAACATTGTAAGTAGCTTAAAAAATATGAACATATTCTTTAGGTCTAAACGAGAAAGGGCTAGATCTATAGACTTCTTTTGATTGAACATGGGGTATAGACTAGTTTTGAAGTGAGTTTTCTATATATGCTATGATTATCTCATTATTTTGAACCTGTTTTTGATCTATTTCTAAATTAGAGGATGCAAATTGAAAGGATGTTGAAACTAAATTAGGAGCCTTGCTTTGGTGGGAGAAGTCGCTTAAAGTTGTGAGTATCCTAGATATAATTGAGAAATCTACTTATCGGGACCACCAACCCTATGTGCAGAATGCCTTTTTTGACAACACCTCGGCTGACCAACGCACGGATCATCGGTTGACCAATGCTAAGTATCTTCCCTCTCTTAATTTTTGGGTACTCAACCCGTGGATTAAATGAACTGACCCATAAATAAATTAATTTAAACGGATTAGTATTTTTTAGGCTCAATTCACCTAATTTTAGCGAGTAAATAGACAAGTCGACAAATTTGACCTATGTTGACAACGCTGTCTATAATCATGGAAAAATGGATGCTGAAAATTAATAAATTATATTTAGATATTTGTTTGCGAAAAAAAGAATAAAAAAGAAGAAGAAAGGGCGAGTTACTGCTGTGCCCTTTTATGGACTTACTTTTGTTTGTTTGGGGGGGATTAAAAGGCTATTATTAATCAAATGGTAAATGACGCGATCTCAATCTTAAATGAAATCATTAATTTAATTGCCAACAAGGAAAAAAGAATAATAACAAAAATGAGTGTACCGTCACAGCCATTGGTAATTCCAAACCGCGAAAGCTAGGGTGGGCGCGCGAAAGCTACCATGTTTGGGTTTGGTTTTAGAATTTAGCTTACACTCCAAACACATCACCACCATACATCACTCTTATTCTACGCGATCATAGCTGCGTGCTTTGCTCTTTCTACGGTTTCTCATTCTCTCTAATCTTTTTGGTTTCACAAGATTCAGAACTGTGTTACGTGATTTTTAAAATAATCGAAGGTAACGTTTTCTTTTTTAAAACTGTCAGATCTCTTAATTTTACGTACCTCTGTTGACTCATTTTTTAATTTGTATTATATAATGCCAGGTTGCTTTCTCTTTCATCTTCATACTGATTACTGTGATTTGAATATATTTCATTTTTTTTTTTTAAGAAATGGATATAGCCTAGTGATAATCGAGAAGCTTTAAATCGAAATTTTTGCAGAAAATGTATATAATGTCCTTGGCAATTATCATCTATCATCAATTTATGAATGGACAGTTATATATTTTCATCCTTTGTATACCTTGTTTCTTCTGAGCGCCTTAGCTGCTGTGTTTTTTGTTCTTCACTTAGGTTGCTCTATAGGAGATTTTGCTCCATTGCTAGAGCCTCTTTTGAGAGGCGTACAATTTTATATCATGACACTTGAACCCTAGTTAATATGCCAAATAATTTCACTGTTTTTGTCGATCATTAGTTTGTGAATTCTTTTGTTTTGCCTAAGATCACATTCATCAATCGTTGATTTACAGTTTTACACTGTTGGATTGATTCCTTTTATCCTAATTGTGACCTCTTAATCTAACTTATCATTCTTATGTGTGTTTGAATTAGTTTATTTTGTATTTAGAGTAGTTTATAATAAAAAATTTCTTAAAAAGGTTTTTGAAAAATAAGCATTTTCTCAGATATAATCTTTCCAGAACATACACTCAGTCTCGTATTTTTTTCCCCTTTTTTTTATTTTGAAGATGTCCCGTTCCACTCTTTGATTTTCTCATTCATTGACATATTTGACGTTTTCTTTTCATTTTTCTCTCTTTTAAATCTGACATTGTATACCAACAATTACACTTGGTCGTGTTTATAGTCTATAACCCTTGTTTACATTTTGGGTCCAATATTGCGTTATTTTTTTTTCTTGTTAGTTTATATTAGAGTAAATTTTTATTTTAGTCCTTAAAATTATAAATACCAATCATATTAGTCATGACTTTAGGAATCAGTCATAGTACTTCTTGAAATTATAATTCGTCAGCTAAATTAGTCTTTAGTATTAATCATATTAGTCTTGACGTAAAAATTAATTTGATTGATAAATTACAATTTCAATAACTAATATAACCGATTCTTAAAGTTAAGAATTAATATGACTGATATTTACAATTCAGAGACTAAAACGAGGTTTACTCATTTATATTTCCTCTGATATCTGTTTTTCTTTTCCTTTTCATTAATATGATGCCGGAATTCTCCTCCAATGATGGATGGTAGTGGGTGTCCTGTTTTGAGGGAGATATTTTCAATTTCTCTGTTTTTTTTTTTGGTCTTTTTCTTCTTATCTATTCCCTCAAATTGTCCATTATCCTAACGTTTCTTCTGTTAAACCAATGTAACAGTGTGTCATCAATCCTTAATGAGGATAGCTACTGGAATGAGTTTGACCGGAACTGGGACTCGTTGCATGACACCTGAACCTAAACAGACAGGTCACCCCTGTAATCTTAGAAACCAAGTGGCTGTTACTTGCTCCCAAGTATCATTAGAGGAAGACAGTGATCTTCATGGATATTTTGATGAAAGTGAGTTATCTTCAGACAGGAGAAGGCCTTCGTTGTCTGCTGAAGATAAAATTTATTCTGATTCATTTCATCTTCTTGCCAATGAGTCGTTAACTTTTTGGTTGTTCCTGGTGGCAAGCTCTTATTTTCTCTTGAGCAAAAATGTCAATTTTATTTGCGGTTGCAGAACAAAACCAGCAGAGAAAGTATCTTTACCTGACAGAACTATCACAAATGCAAGGACAGAGAATGATGCCACTGCTGTAAATTCCATGTTTAGCTGCTCTGGGAGCCCATGTTCTTCTCATAAATGTGATGCTTACTCCGAGATTTCAGATTTGGACAAAGCGAGTTATTGGGATTCTTTACTCAGTCTTGAAGAGGAAGACTCTGAGTGGCTCTCAGATTCAAAGCCTTATGGATGTTCATCTGAGAACCCTTCAACTCCTCTTAGCTACAAGTGTGATTCTTTCTCCGAGGTTTCAGTCTCAGATCTATACACACCTAGTTACTGGGACTCCTTGCTCAGACTTGAAGAGAAAGACAATGAGTGGATTTCAGACTCAAAGCAAGAACTGGAGTATGTCTGGGATGGTTCTCCGAGCCCATCTTATAAGGGAAGTTGGGATATTGAGGTTCTTTCTTCAGTCTCTACTATTTCTTCACTCAATGGAGTACACTGTAACAGATCAGAAGATAATATTTCAGCGGAGCATCTATTAGAAACTGCAAACATAGAAGATTTCAGTGCTGATGAACCACTTTTTTGGCCATTTGAAGGGAAACATTATTGGAATTCTGAGGAATCCTGGAGTTCATTTTGTTCCTCTCCTAGGAGAAGGCTTGTGTTTGACTCTAGATCACCGATATCAAGGATAAAGGAGTGTGAACAAGAAGGTGATGAGGCTGTATGCAGTGTAGAGTCTGAAACTTCAAGGTTAAGCATGTGGTCTAAAAGTTCAGCAAAGATAGTACCTTTAGAGTGTGAAGATGAGAAAGTTGTACTGGAACGCGGAGAAGTGCTGAGCAACAAACTATTGTCTCTCAGCAAGACTTTTCTTAATGAAGATTTTGCTTCAAACAAAGACCTTACTTTGGGAAGGGAATATTTTGCTTTGGATCAGGAGCTTCCCATTGAGACATTGGTGGGGCTCAAGGAATTTGATGGACATGAGGGGCTTGATTCAGAATTTAATGGTGATGTTTTTATGCTGGACGAATCTCTCCAATAATTCAAGCACATGACTCTGGAGTTTCCAAACCGGGTGAAGAGCAAGCATGACTGCAACTTAGTGAAGATATCAGAACAGTTAGGCCGTTAACCAACCTTGACATGCCTTTGCATGATCTGACCTTTTATTTTTTGGCTCAACTGAAAATATACTTCCTCTAATTGAAAAACATTTATGTTAAGGCATAGATATAGATCACATTGTGTTCCAGCAGAAATAGTTAGGTCGCTAGCTAAACTTTTGGCCAGTGCAGATGGATCTGCACAGTTTATTCATTGTTTTTTTTTTATTGTCCAACACAATATACACTTTTTCCGTTGATGTGTAATGTTTTAGCTAATATTATCATAAGCAGTTAATTTGCCTTGTCAAAGTTAATTTGTTAAATTACTGTACACTTTTTAAAAAACAGTTTGCTAATTAAGGATTTAATTTGAATGTATTGTTAGTGTAAATTTTTTTTACACGATTATTCAATTATATATTATCACATCATTAAAAATATTTGATTATAATAATAATTATTTTAAAAATCACAAATGTAAGATAACTTATGATTAGTTGTTGGTGTAAAAGCAACAAAATTAAGCTCATTAAGTAATTGGTAATTGTTCTATTAAGCTTGTTGTAATCAATCTAGATTAACTTGTTCCGGGAAGCTGTGACATTTTGTGATCTTAAGTGTTCTGAGTTTATTTTTTTATTTTTAGTGACAGCATATGATCAAAAGTTTATACTCAAGAAAAATCCATTTGCTTTTCAATTTTCATAGCTCTGGACCTCTGCAATGTAAGATATTTTTCTAAAGAAACGCGTTTATAGGTATTAGTCAATCAAGAGAAAGAAACGCGTTTATATGTCAGGCAAACGGCAGATTCATGTTAGGATTAGGAATCAGAATACATGTATATAATATGCTCTCAGATGCGTTATTTCCATCCTCCACGGACACAAGAAGAAGAAAATCTACCTGCATAAACATAACATTCTTTGAGCCTGCGGCCATCACATCCATGAGAAATGGTAAAAAAGCACAGATAATTTTTGAAAAATGTCAATAATTTTATTTTTGAATTGCGACAAAAGTTAATAATTAAAATAAAAAATCATTAATAAATTCAGCATAAATGAAGAATTATAAAATAATATAAAATAGTATAAACATTGTGTGCAAATAGATAAGAGTATGTATATACCATATATGTAATTTTTCCTTATAAAAATTGCTAAATAAATTCCTCCTGAATAAGGCATTCTAATTCAATTAGAAAAGATTAAATCTAAGATTTTTTCCTTATAATTTATATTCATTTCTAATTTAAACTTTAAAGTTTTTTTTTTAAATCAATTCTTATATTTATAAAAATTTTAAAATAGTCTCTACTGTTAACTTTCGTCTAATATTATTAATTAATCTTTTATAAATATTTATAGAATAAAAAAATATTTAAAAGTATTTAAAAAAATTAATAAAAAAATAAAAATAAATACTATTAAATAAAAAAATTTATAAATAAAAAGATCTATTAGAATAAAAAAAACTCTTATTTAATATATTTTATAAAAAAATAAATATCTAAATGAGTCTTTATTGAATAAAGAAATATTTATTTTGTTAGATAATAAACAATGTTATTATAATGACATTATAAACAAAAATTAATTGCTGGAATTATTTAATTTTTTTTTATAAATATGAAGACTTATTTTAAAAAAGTATAGAACTTAAAATAAAAATAAGTATAAATTATTGAGACAAAAATTTAATTTTACTATTATAAAATAATAATAAGTAGTCCTTATACCATTTAATTTTACTAGAAAAAAAAACAGGCCAAAGAAAAAAAAGAAAAAGAAAAGGAAAGAGAAAATAAGAGAGACTAAGGGAGGTGGACCAGGTGGTTGTTGAAAATGGAAATGAACGTTGCTTTCCCACCAGGCTGATTCAGGTCAACTCACTGTCTTGTACCGAAAAGAAAGACTCCAGTAGAATTCAATCGTTGAATGAATCTGAGCTGCTAAATGCTGACCGTAGAACAAGAAGAACCCATTCCATTTCTTATTTCATTGCATTGAATATTAAATTAAATTTTAATTATTAAATTTATTTATTTATTTTAATTAATTATTTCACTTTATCATATTTATTTAATTTTCATAAATAGTTAAAATTATTAAAATATAAGAATAAAAATAAAAATAATAATTAATATTTTATTAATATGTAAAATGTCATTTATAATGGCCAACTTATTTTTAATTATGAATGAGAGAAAATGTACTTTCACTCTTTATTTTTGCGCCAACATAAAAATAAACTTAAATTAAAAAAATGTAAATAAATTTTTCTAGTAAAAAAATTTGAACTTGTCAAGGAAAGTTTTACGGAAATGTCATATTACTTAAAAGTGATATTATTAAAACTTTTTAGTCTAATAATATTATAATTAAATAATGAAATCAGACTTAAGTAAAATAACTTTCATTGTTAATAAAAAAAATTCACTTAAATATAGTTTCTCACCTAACTGTAATATGTCAAAACATATCTTAATGTTGTCACACGCAATTTACGTGATTTCTTTATCTTTTAATAATTTATAGGACTAAAGAGTTTGTTTACAAAAATGTAAAATTTTGCACATTATAAAAACTAACAAGTATATCTTATATTACACAAATTTTTTAAAATTCAAATAGAATTTAAATAAATATATATTAAAATAAAAAATATTTTAAATTATAAAAAAATATGTATAATTAATTTATTTAAATAAAATAAAAACTATATATTTAAAAATTAAAATTAAATTAAAAAATTATAAAAAATATTCATAATTAATTAAAATGATAATTTAAATTTGAAATGTCTATTCACAAAAATGTAAAAATTTTGTACATTATAAAAACTAGTAACTATCATGTGTATTTTATAGATTTTTTAAATTCAGATAGAATCTAAATAAATATAGATTAAAAGAGATAAATATTTAATTTTTTTTTAAAAAAAAATATGTATATTTAATGTATTTAGATGAAATTTTTTAAAAATAAATTAAAAGATAAAAAAATAAATTTATTAGAATTATAAATGATATATACATAATTAATTTAAAATTTAAAAATATTTTAAGAACATTTATTAATGATTTAAAATAAAATTTTATAAAAAAATAAAATATTTATCATATTAAAACTTAAAAATATTTTACTTTTCATATAAAATTTTATATTTAAATTTTTACCTTAAATCCATAAAAAAAAAAAAGTATAGGGAGAATAAGCGAACCGACCAAGGGCCCCAGCTTTAGGGGGGTTTGAAAGATGGGCTTGTCATTTTGTGATATTAAAATAACCAAAAAAAGAAGCAAGCGTGCGATCTGATCTGAGTATCTGACCCCACAATCGAACCCTCCATTTTTATATTCTCCCAAAGTCCAACAAATACTAATACAAAGGGGCATTTTGGGAATTATGGCTGTAACAGTAGTTGCAGGCCAGCCAAGGTGAATGAAGTCTCTGTCTCTGACGTCGAAGCTTCTTTCCGTGTTCCTCTCTCGCTGCTCTCTTCTTTAGAAATTACAACTTACAATTTAGAACTAGAACTTGGCTCCTTCTATTTCTTTACATCATAATCACTTATCAAACTCTTCTTTCCCATCAACGCCATTGACTTCTTCTCCCTTCAGGTATTGTATTGTATTGTATTGTATTGTCTCCGATTTCCCAATTTTTCTTTTTATTTTTTTTTATTTTCGTTTCTTAGCATTCATATGGATGAATCCTGGTTTTTCCTCAATTCATTTTTTTATTTTTCAGTTATTATTTATTTTATTTTATTTTCCTTTCTGATCATGTCTGGTTAATTGGTTATAATCATCCTGCCTTTTCCCGTACGAATTTATTTCCAAGTTCTATAAGTATAATTGATATGTCGTTTAATTCTCCTCTTTAAATTGACATCGGTTAATTTCCAAAATTTCTTACTGAGAGCACCTTCTTTGATTTGAAGGTCAATATGTTAATTGGATATTGGATAGTTTTTTTTTTTTTTTTCATTTTAGCTTAAAAGGGGAAAACTGAAAATGTGTTAAATTATTATTATTTGAATTTGTGATATACATATTGCTGTTTTTCTGGATACAGTTTCGTTTCTAGCTTTAGGATTATTATGAGTTCCTCACTTCCTAGTTCCTCCCCAGTATACATAATATATTCCATCACATAGACATAGTAGTAGCTAAAACACACTGGATGCTTATCATTTTCTGTATTCTTTTCACTTTTTAAGTCTCCTGAGCTTAGTAATCATCTGATGAGTTTTAGATAACTGTGAATTATTTTTATTTATTCATTCTAATATATGGTGGTAGCTTATCTTATCAGTTCTCACAGGAGACTGCTTCCAAATATCAACTGCAATGCGTGCACCAGCATTACTTGCACAGTGCTTACCTGGCTTAGTGCCTCATGATCGTGGTAGTCTCAGCATATCCTCCATTCCCGAGAAAGATATTCATCTCCCATCACCAGCAGTAGAGATTCTGCCATCGAAGGTACAATACAACTCCCATTTATATCATCAGCCATCCAATTTGTTTTTATTTGGGATGATTGTGGTTAAAATGTTAAATTTGTTATGCTCTGCAGGCAATTCACAATGATAAGGACACCGGGGAGAATATAGACCATTTTAAGGTACATCCAAGTATGGTTCATTTTTTAGTATTTATTTTCTGAAGGATGGCACAAGCAGATGGCTTGTCTCCTAAATTTAATTCTTTATAGGGGATTAATGTTATTGTTGAATCGATTATAGCAGAAGGATTTGAGGTCGGTTTCTATTCTTTCATTTTATATATATCAATACAATGGGACGTAGGTTTTATCTTTTTGACCTTAATGAATGAAAGGCATCACTTTCATAAGGATTATTATGTGATCATTAAACGTACCTGCTAAGTCATACTGAAATAGGACCTTTCAGTTACATTTCCGTGGATCTTGTGTGCCTTCAAAGTGTTTTACACTGATGGATTTTCAATATTTCTCAAGAGCTTAATGTTTTATCATTTTCTTGAAGACTTTTTCATTCAAATTTTTTTGCAAGTTGGACTGCTTATATTTGTATATCTGTTAGTTTGATAGTTGGACTGATTCTATCTTAAACCTCCTACAGGGTAAAGTTAGTGTTGCTGATATCATTGGGTTCAGTGGTTCAGAGGCAATATCCTCAAAACCTGATGGTGTGTACATGATATTTCAGTCTTGTTGGCATTGGACATGCGATTGATATTTTCTTATGAACCAGCATTTTCTTTCAAGTGCATTACTCTATAAAAAAAACGTAGTTAATGAATTAATACCGCAGAGATATTATGTTGTAATACTTGACATAAAACAAAGACTTTTTTGGCATGGAAGGAAAATGACACATCCCTAAAGTTAGTGTAGTATTAGTTTAAGAGATTTAACCAACCTAGAAACCCAATTTAAGTCAGAAAAATAATGACGTTGGTCTTGCTGCTGAAAATGTCTTTTAACAATTATGCTTTTCTATATACATATTAATTTAGTTCCTCTTCCTCATCAATACAAAGGAATGGTGGTATCAAATTGATTGTGACTTTGTAGGGTATATGAAATCCTGGGACAGTTCCATTGATCTTGTTAGTGTTCTTAAGCATGAGATTCGTGATGGGCAACTGACCTTTAGAGGAAAAAGAGTACTTGAGGTAACCTGTCCATGAAGATTCTATTACTTGCTATTATGCCTTGATTTCATTGTCTTAAATTCTCCTTGTGCTGCCCTCTCTTTCCCTCAGTTTTCAAAAGCTCACAGCATTAGCTATATCTTCATGAGATCACTTTCTTTTCTTCTCCCTTAATACATATTTTTTTATCATGTTAGTGGTTTTAATTAATCATTATTTATTAATCTCTCTACTTCATGTTTTTTGCAGCTCAGTTGCAACTATGGACTTCCTGGAATCTTTGCTTGCTTAAAGGTATATGGTTAGGTTTGCGGTCTCACTTTCTCTTTTTGCTGGTTCATTTGTCACTAGTCTATGTGTATTTGATGGCTGGAAAGAAGATCTACATTTATTTACATGTTAGTTTTATTTCCTCAAAAAGCAAACTCTGGTAAACTTTTGATGCAATTGATAATATGGATAGAAATCTAAATTGTGTAGGTGTTAGTTAATATTAGTTTGAGTGCTTGAATTACAATGTCTTCCTGGTGTGACCAACTAAAAATTTCAAGGTTGTTTTTTTGTAATATTGCAAATTGGCAGACAAGTACATGGCAAGAAGGGAAAATTTTAGTGTTTTTGGGAGAATGAAGGACAAGGAGTTAACCTTTAGCCTAGACATTCAAATAAATACAGTTACTCATTGGAATAACATGTTTTGTCTTCTATTTGGTTCTTTATTTCACAGGGAGCTTCCATGGTGCATTTTCAAGATCTGAATGCAGAAACTGTAAGATGCACAACCATACCAAATGTCCTTGCCAATCTCAAACAAGCTCGTGATAGGCAGAGTCGACAGCCAGAGCCTCCCCTTACTCCTTCAAGACAGACTCTAGCGCCATCAGTTAACTTTTATGCTGGGGACTGGGAAGAATTACCTGCTGTGTTGTCTGTTGTGAAAAATGATGGATATGAAGTGACGCCTGGAATGAGTTTGAGCTTCTCTGAGGAAGATTTCATGGATGGATGTAGTAGCCAAGATGGTAGCATCATAGGACATGAATCTTGCTTTAGACAATCTAGGAAGCTCTCAGGAAGCCGGGCTTGGGAAAGAGCTAATGAGGCAGATCAGGGGGAGGGTGGCTATGATGTTATTTTAATGACAGAGACTCCATACTCTGTTACCTCTCTGAAGAAGCTGTATGCACTTATTAAGAAGGTTTGTTTCCTTATACTTGGTTGTCTATACTCACTGAAAATCTTGTATGTGCTTTCTTATTTTGATGTTGTACTAAAAATCATGTCTGTGGCATATATTGTTAGGCAAGTGGTTGATCATGGTGTGGTGAATGTAAGTTGTGTGTCTTCCATCCTTCATTTGTAGTTGTATTTTTAACCTTGGTGAAATTGCATTGTGTATTGTGGGCTATGGTGCTTCTACTTATTGCTGTGCTATCAGGCACAACAAATTGGTACCATTGCCAGTTGTATATTTATACAGATGCATGATCAAATTTGATACCTATTGTAACAATGGCATTGCCTTGATTGCAGAAGTTTCTACTTTCTTTTTTAGCTGAATTATAAAATTGAGTTTCAATTTTTAATAATTGCAGATTTTTTAATTCCTCTTTTCTATTTTCCTTTTGATATCAGTGCTTGAGGCCTCCATATGGGGTGGTATATCTAGCTACTATTAAGAAGCACTATGTTGGCTTCAATAATGGTGCACGACAACTAAGAAGTCTGGTAGATGAGGAGGGCATTTTTGGAGCGCATTTAGTCAAGGATTTGGCTGACACATATATTTGGAAGTTCTTTCACAAGTGAACAAGAATTCAAAAATCAGATGGACTACCTAAGCAAACTTCCGACAAAAAAATTTCTAATATGACATCATACATGTTTTTATACTCTGAATCACAAGCATTCTTTTGTTTTTTTATCTATAATTTCTCCATTTTTCTTTTAGCTTAGTAATAATGGAGCTCTGAATTTGTAAGATCAGTTGACGTGCATCTTCAGCGCGAAGCTGCTTCATGTAATTCTTTTGCATACTTAATTCGATAGAGAAGAAATACGTTCACATATTAGATTTGTAAATCATACGTTATATTGAAATTAATACTTTATTCTTATTTCTTCCATGTGTATCATTTTCAGTTTAAACTTTGAACTTTTTTTTTTTTTTAGCTTGGAAGTATCTTAACGTGCACGGTTGGATTAGAGCCGAATATGGAACGCAAGCTTTATCTACAGGTGGAGAGGTGCTGTGTAAATTAAAGCATGGTTTGATCACAAGGTATACGTACGCCAACATCAAGGATAATGCACGTAATTAATCAGACTATCAATTTTTAAGTTCGAACTGGCTGTAATGTGACGTAAAATTAAATTAACTAGAGCAATATGGTATAGACACAGACATGCATGTTCTGGATCATGATGTTAGTGATTAAAAATACAAACAAAATTCAAATACTAAGAAAAGATAAATATAACTATTAAATCCACATTCTTATTAACCAGGAAAATTGTTAAGAAGAAAGAAAAACATCTCAACTCAAAACTTTAACACTAGCAAAGTCATTAACAAAATGAATAAGTTATTGCTAAATAAGATGAAATGAACTGAGTTCTACGTAGTAATGTTTTAAAAATTGAATTAGATATTGAATTAATTAAATTTTTGAATCATGGTTTGATTGATTTAATAGATTAAATTTATAATTGAATTGTATAATGCTCAAATCGGAGACACATAGCCAGTTCACGCGGTCCAAATTTTAGAATATGCTACATTAACAATTTCCAGGTAGTTTTTGTGGAAGAATGAAAGAAAAATGAAAAAAGAGCGTACACGAAGAGAAGAGTGACAATCAAGAAGGGCTTTTTTGGAAATTCCAGCTGCCACCGTCAATCCAAATGATTAATGAACGAACGAGAAATCAACACACTCTATTGGGCCGAAATAAGCCCATATGACAACATATATCGTATCTAAAGTCCAAACATAGCCCAAAAGGGAACATACACAGTAAACTATTTTATTTTGATTAGTGGTCAGGATTAGGAAGGAGGCAGTGATTGAGTAAATTGAAGAAGATTCGGAGGAGGATGGAGTCGGGTTCCGGAGAAGGCGAAGAGCGCGTGCCGCTAAGGGAGAGGGCGGAGTGGTCGGATGTTACGCCGGTTCCGCAGGACGATGGACCGAATCCGGTGGTTCCGATCAAGTACACGGAAGAGTTTGCGGAAGTTATGGACTACTTTCGAGCCGTTTACTTCGCCGATGAGCGATCCCCTCGCGCCCTTTCCCTCACCGCCGAAGTCATCCACTTCAATGCTGGAAACTACACTGTATGTATTACCTTCTTCACAATTCTGCTTTGTTTTTTTTTCTTTACCGATTCCACCAAAATTCAAATTCCTTGCAATTGTTTCTTCTAAGATCTATCTTCATCTACGAAACAAAAACCACTCACTCATCACTAATCTGTTGGAAACTCAATTTTAAGTGTGAGTGTTGAAGTCAAATATGTAAAGAATGAGTTACAGGCCTATTATTGTGGTTTCTCGCTTAACAAGTTAAATGCTGTTGAATGTGATTAATGGAACTCAAGTTCCTTTTTTTTTTTCTCACGTCTTTAATTTCTTTATTTTAATGTTAATTCTTACTTTTGCAGGTGTGGCATTTTCGGCGGTTGTTACTTGAGTCGCTAAAGGTTGACTTACATAGTGAACTAGAGTTTTTGGACGGTATAGCCAGTGGCAACTCCAAAAATTATCAGATATGGTGAGCCTGAGATTCCATTGCTCTTTCTTCGTTACTTGCCACAACTTCGGTTGTGGTTCGCAACACCTTGTTCAAAAACTAATATGCTCGGCTTTGTAAGTTCAGCAGAACTTCAATGGCCTGTTTGTGCACATTCTGCCTCACTCAATGGGCGTGGTTGAATATTTCATTTTAGTAAATTTGGAATTTCTGAACTGTGGTTTTCTTGCAACAAGTCCTTTGAAACGTTAACAAAATGGAGATATCTCACTTATTACTTGAAGAAAATTACTGAGAGTTGCAGATTTGTGTCTGAGGAGCACTTGAGTTCTCCATATTGCATGGTTGTTGTGTCTCAGCACTTATTTTAACATTAGGTAATAGTGGTAATAGAAGAAGGGCAATAATATTTCACTTGCAGAAAGATGCATTTCTATCTTCAAATATTTGTGAAAAAGTTCTCTCCTCCAGTGTCAATCCAATGTCGGTAAAACATTGACATCTGTCCTCCTTTCCAAATATGAGAAATAATTAGTGTTTCACACTTTCTTGACCTGTATAGCGAGTTGGTGTCAAATGGACTCTGGGCTTTGATCAGTGCATGATACAAAAATTGAGTTCTCTGGGCCAAGCATTACACATGTTTATCATTAAACCATGATGATGATATCTGTTAGGCGTAATGTGTTCGATTTACCTGTAGATGTTGTTGGCCTGTGATTCAGAACTTCTTTTGATTTCTTGCATGTTATTTCCTTCATGGAATTGTAAAGAACATGCTTCTTTGTTCATACTGACATAACATTCCAGTGCAGAAAAGAATTTTGAAAAAGTGTGAATAACTGTTCAGTTTTTTTTACCCGAATTCTTCTGTAGTTTACATTTGGTAGTTGTTTCTTATATTAACCATATGCATTCCTATTGTCATGCTTCGAAGTGCTTCAAAGTTATTTAACTCAGTAGTCAATAGTGGGATTCCGCACTGCTATAGCAGCGGCGCGGTGTGGAGTGGCCTTTGGCCACTACAGGAGCTCCGCCACAGAGCAGTTTATTCCGAACTGGGGCAAAATCTCACTTTTGCCCACATTAAAATGACAGATCTTGTTCAGTAATGACATCTTTTCCATCGAAAATTCCTAGTCGCAGCCTCTGGTTCTCATGGTTGTTCTCACCCACTCATTTTCCAGCCATCTTCTGGCAGCCCACCCCATTTCCGGCCAAGCCCACCCCTTTTCCAGCCACGTCCCAGAAGCCCACCCCTTTTCCAACCACGTCCAGCAGTCCTTGCTCTGTTTCGCAGCCATCTGTCTCACACATTGCACTCACTTACAGCCTCTGTTTTGCATGAAGCTTGTGAGCTCTTCTGTGCTGTGTTCAGCTTGCCAGCTCCTTTGTGTCGTGCGAGGTCATCCTCCTCTGGCCTTTGTTTCTGGTGCAGGTCTTCCTCCAGCCTCTGTTTGGGATGCAAGTCCTACTCCTCCAGCTTTGTTTGGCACGCAGGTCCTCCTCCTCCATCGTCTGTTTGGTTATGCTTCTTAGACATGTTATTGGTATTTTAAGTTTACTGTGACTAGGATAAATTATGTATGTATATTTGAGTTTTGAGTATTAATGATAAATATGTCATTTGAGTTTTGAGTGTCAATTATGTGTGTATTAAATTATTGAATTTTTTATATTGCGTCCACTATCTTTGGTGTAGCAGTCAATCCGCTGTACTGCTATAGCGTTTTTGGAGTCAGCCGCTCAGTGCTGCAATCCACTATTGACTAATATGATTTAACTTCTTTTGCATACACATCATCATATTGATCTTGATGGCAGATGTTTGTAGGCATCATAGACGATGGGTTGCTGAGAAATTAGGACCTGAAGCTAGAAACAATGAACTTGAGTTCACCAAGAAGATACTTTCTACTGACGCCAAACATTATCATGCATGGTCTCACAGGCAGGTTTGTTTCTCCCATTATCTCCACAAATCTAAATTTCTCACAATTTTTGCTGTGCATATTTTTTGGTCTTTAAGGTTAAATATATTTTTGCACATTAGTCTAAGCACTATATTTTAGTGTAATTATTAAGACAAAATAAAATTTTGCTTCTTTTCTTGACAGTGGGTTCTTCAGGCACTAGGAGGATGGGAACATGAACTCAATTATTGTAGCGAACTTCTTGAAGAAGACATTTTTAACAATTCTGCTTGGAATCAGGTATGCGAACTGTGGTGCATGTTCTGTTTGGTCTTGGCACAATGTGAAATGAACAAATCTTCAGCCATGGGTTGTATGATTGTTGCCTAGCTTATTGAGATCAAACGCCTAGAGATATACTTTGTATGTTTATGTCTCCATCCTGAATGTTACATTTTCCAATAATTGCAATTGAAAAATAACCATCTCCTAGTACTTTACCGAAGTTCCATCTTGTGTCTTTAATTTTAGCTAATTTACCACCATAGATCAGTGTTCTCTTTTAGGTACTTTACAAATAAAAGAGCTCATATAATTTAATTGATTTTAGGTTCAATCTCTTCTATCTACTTTAATGAGTTGAATTCTGCTATAAGGATTCCCAACATATTTGCTTCCAAATATTGTGCTTGTTACCTTGCTGTATTGTTTTCTTCCCCAGCATCTATTAATTAATTGAAGAGGAAGTAGAATCCATGGGAAGATATAATATTCCTAGGGATAAAGGGATTTAAGGTGCGTATAAGGCTCCTAAGGAATTTAGTCTCTTGTGTTGGGCTAGCACAACCTCTTGCTGTTTAATTACTCTCTCTCACACAATTACAAAAATGAAAATAAAGGGAAAGCCTTGGAATCCGCTGGATATTTTTCATTCACATTTGCTTATTTATTTTGTATATGCCGCATGAGTTTACCTCGTATGGAATAACTTTACAATATATTTTATTCTTCAATTGTTTTCTTTATTTTCTTTATTTTCTTTTTCAACTTTAGAAAATTAACATGCAATATTTTTTACAGAGATATTTTGTCATATCGAGGTCTCCCTTCTCGGGGGGCCTAAAAGCTATGAGAGAGTCTGAAGTGCTTTACACTGTCAAGGCCATCATGGCCTACCCTGAGAATGAAAGCTCGTGGAGATATCTTCGAGGACTGTACAAGGGGGAAACCACATCATGGGTGAATGACCCTCAAGTTTCTTCAGTATGTTTAAAGATTTTGAGTTCTAAGAGTAACTATTTGTTTGCTCTTAGCACTCTTTTGGACCTTATCTGTCACGGTTATCAACCAAACCAAGATTTTAGAGATGCCATTGAGGCTTTAAAGACTTCAGATTTAGATAAACAAGATCCAGATTTAGCAAGAAATATTTGTTCTATCCTGGAACATGTTGATCCAATCAGAGCCAACTATTGGATCTGGCGTAAGAGTAGGCTTCCTCAAGCAGCTTAGTATCAAAGCAGTGAAAGGAAAACTCAGCTGTGTAATTTATACGTAGTCTTGTGAAATTGGATATTTGATCCTTGCTACGATGCGTAAAATTGCCTCTTTGTCATGCTGTTTTCTTGGTTTGAGCTCCGCTCTCAAGCTCACCTAAGTACGAACTGGTTGAACTTAATGAACCAATATTGAACTTTGTATTAAATGATGAAGTCAAGCTACCACGGTTTATGGTTGCTCCATATTCTCAATTGAGGGTGTTGGAAGGTGAAAATATAGTCAACTTGTAAAATATCTAAATTTTTACCAGTTCTATAAAATATCTATAGTAAAATTTTCTTAGAAGGATTTATACTATTCTTGAATCTCATCTTAAGAAGCATCCATACTTCAAAATACCAGTTGTATTAGTGTTGGATATATATCTGTCGCATTAGTGTTAGAAATGAACTCATCAAATCCTTATATGTCTATACGTATCGAATCTTTAGATATCAATAGGTATTGGCAGCTTACATCTTATCATTTTTATTTTTTTAAATTTTTGGATTAATATCAATGAAATAATATACAAATATAATAAATACTAATGCCACTATTTATAAGAAGCATTTTAGGTTCAATGGATTAGACTCAAAAGTTATAATAACTCTATTTTTTCATATATTTAGTTAAAAATAATATAGTCAAACAAAATAATAAACTCAAATATTAATATATTAAATCAAAACATTATTATTATTATTTAAAAAATAACTAAAAATACCTATTGAGTTAACTCGTGAATTAATGAGTTAAATACGTAAAAATTTAAATTCAACTTATTTAACAAACAAGTTACCATTTTTTATCTTATTAAAATGTTAATTAATTAAGTCAAAAGTAAGTTAACGAGCTGGATTGACTTATTATCAACACTAATTCCGAGTAATTTCTTTTTAGCGGATCAATGCCATTGCTTAAGTTCTGCTGTGGAATACAAAAGGGTGATAGTTATTAATTAGTGCAACATCCTGCTTCGTCTGTCAACTTGGGCGTGTTTGGGAGTGAGATTTAGAAAGGAAAGGGAAGGAAGGGAGGGGTTTGGAGATGAGAAATTTTTGTTTGGGAGTGTTGAAAATAAGAGGAAAAGGGAAGGGAGATTTTCGGATACCCTCTAAAACCTCACAATTTTAGTTCCCCCCAAATAGGAAGATTTTAACACAAAATTACCAATTTATCCTTCCCAAATCCCCAACCCACCCCATCCCCGACCTACCCCATTTCGTCTCTCTGCGCTTAGCCATCTCCCTGCCCTCGTCCTCGTCTCGCTGAGCTCGTCCGTGTGGGCTCGTCTCCCTACACTCAACCTCCTCTCCCTGCGGTCAGCCTCGTCTCGCTGAACTCGTTCGTGTGGGCTCGTCTCCCTGCGCTCAACCCCCTCTCCCTGCGGTCAGCCTCGTCTCTCTGCACTCGTCCGTCTAGGCTCGTCTGTCTGCTCGTCTCTGCCCTCTCCAATCTCCACCGTCACTGCGTTTCTTTGGTCTACGCTCCTCTCTCCGCTCGTGCTCATCGATTTCGTAGTCTCGTGCTCGTCTCTGCCTCTCATCAATAGTAAGCTTTCTGCCTTTTTTCTCTGATTCGTTTCATGAATCCCTACATTTTTTGTCTTCCTTCAATTTTCACGACAATTTCACTAATCTTCTCTCCCATTTATGCTCGCACAGTCTATTTCTCATTCTTGTTTTCCTAGAGTCATCAATTCTGACCTCACTATCATCAACAAGAGCTCGATTCTCAGAGAAGAAGGCTCGATTCTGGCTCAAAGAAGAAGGTTGGGTTCTCTAATTTTATTTATTTTTTCACTCATTTTTAGCTACATATAAGTGACTGATTCCACCGAGTTCTTTGTGTTTGATGAAATGACTGAGTCAAAGTTTCCTCTCTGTGTTTCCACTCATTTTTTTTGCCTGAAAATGTGATGAGTTTTTCATTTTACTTTGTACTTTGGTTTTACACTGGATGAAACTATGTGATTCTTTCCTGATTCTTTCCTGTTTCTCTCAGCTCTCTGTTTGTCAGTAATGTGCTTATTATGAGCTTTTATGTTTTAGTGTTATTGGATGGTTATGCTTAGAATCTTTGATTTTGAACTTCTTGGTATCATGATAAGAATTGACACTTTTGAAATAGACACCAAGTATGATTCTTGTCACTAATTTTTCTAACTTTCTTGTGTTGTGTCATTGATTCATCTTCATGTGAACTTGTCTTTTACAATATTAATTGTACTTTAATCTTAAACTTGATGGTGAAAATGATATTGTAATACTGAATATTCATTTTGTTTTTTTTTTTTAAATTATCTTTTTGGGTTCTTTTTTACTATTCTCCTGTTAGATTATGTTTGTGTTTTCCTATTACTTCCTTATTTCCTATTTTTAGGAACCATTGCAACATGACTAAATCCAAACTCAATACATTCAAGTAGTGTTTGAAGTTATTAAGAAGGTGATATACTTGAGGGTGTACTTAAGCCAGTTGAAATTATGATTTGGGGACATAGCACAAAGAATAATGTGGTCTAATTAGACCATTCGCATACTGTACAATTCCATGACATGTAGCAATCTTTGAGTTAGTATGGAATTAAGATGAGGCCAAAGTAGGTCGGGCCATTATCTGGAATTGGAATTAATTGCATAGGCTATTTGTCTGAGGTCAAAACTTAGTGTTAAAATATACGCCTGTTGCAGTTTTAATTCAAAATTATTATGTCAACTATTACATGTTAAGCTTTTCATGAAGATTGTGTGTCTGAGTCATTAAGTTTTGATGATAACCAATTCATTTTTCTCTGATTAGTTGTTTTTCGTTTAATATGCATCATCAATATCTTCCACTTTATCAACGCTGTATGATTTCTAATTTTCTATGCACATCACTTGTTTTCCATTTCCTCATATGTTTGCAGTCCTGCATATATTTTTGAATTTCTTTTCTCTTGCAGGTATTGAACAAAATCTAGTGTGATCCTTCACCCAAAAAAACAGGAAAAAAAAATCTGGTGACATTTATGCAGTATCAAGTTTGAAATCAAGATAATTTTGATGCTTTTGGATAATGTATATGTATGTTATTATAGACAACCTGTTTCCTTATGTATGATTTTATGTTGTGGTGTATATTTCTTATTATTATTAAAAACTCAATTATCAAATGTTCAAGTTATTGAAAATTGAGAAGCAAAATGTTATTACAGGATTCTTACTATTTTTACACTTTTATACAATTAAAAAATATGTATTAAAAGTTCACATAATAAATCATAATTTTTTAATAATTAAAAAAAATTAGTTAAAGTTAAGAAATGAATTTGAGACTCACATGTGTCAATAAAATGAATTTTAAAATAAATAAGAGACAATTTTAAAGAGACAATAATTTGAGAAAGAGAGTCAATATTTTTAGAGAAAAAATTATTTTTTGAAAGAGAGAGAGACAAGATTTTTACAAAGAAAAAATATTTTTTCAAATGAAAATTTTTAAAGAGATAGAATATTTTCTTTAAAAAAATTTCTCTCTAGAAAAATAATTTTTCAACTTTTAAAAAGAGAAATAATTTTAGAGAATTTTTTTATAGAGAAAAAATATTCAGAAATAAGTTTTTTAGATAGAGAAAAATTGTAGTGAAAGAATTTTAGATTGATTTTTTTTTAGTTTTTGTCATTAATTTTTTTTATAAAACATTAATTATGTTAAATTTTTGGAATAAAGGGTAAAATGAATAAAAAATATATCATAAACATTCTATTTCTTTCTCCTCTTATATTTATTACTCCCAAATAAGGAAGAGGGTAAGCCTCTCAATTTTCTTCCCTTCCTTTCCCTTTAAACCCTTCCCCTCCCTTTCCCTCTAAACTTCCAAACATACCGCGTCTGTTTGTTTCGGATTAGTCTAAACGTCCAACAACTTTTTTTTGAGTGCACAAGTTATTATGTTTGGATTTGATAGAAAAAATAATTACAACTTTTTTTTAGGGAAAAAAGTTGTTGACGGAGAAGCAAAATTTTGAGCATTATTTAGAAAAGCTGTTAGATTATTTTTAACAGTGATATGTAAATACTATTTTGTCCTCAATCAAATAATTTTTTTAATCAATTAAATATTTTTTTAATTATTTTATACCTATTTTAATAATTTAACGCATAAAAGTGATTTTTTTATACTTATCCAAACGAAAGCAGTTAAACAAAATTAACTTAAAATTATTCGATTATTGAAATAATCATATCCATTGAAATAATCGATTATTGAAATAATCAAGCTTTCACAATTATTCCAAACACGCACTTACAACGGGAATTGAACTTGAGCCTCGAAAATTTAACATGTAATATACATGAATTTCTCAATGAGTATAACGTTCTTAATGATTTTATAATAACCAAATTTTTTTTCAAAATTTCTTAGAATGAAAATTTTTCTGCAATCTTAACATCGCCAGCAACAAGTAATTAATAGGCATATACTAAGCCAGTAAAGGCAATACATAGAAGATAAAAGAAAACAAATTAAAGAATACAAAGTTTAAAAAAGAAAACTAAAGAGAGAAATTAACTAGTTCAAACTTTCAATTTCTCCACAATATCGCAAGAGTATTAGTAGTATAGAGCTAAACTTTCGTAAAGCAATCCTATGAACGAAGTGGTATTGGCTTAGCAAAATACAGTAAAGGAAACAAAATAAAATATCAATTAAAATAAAATATCAATTTGGTTGAATATAAGTACTTATTCAAAACATACGTTTTGTACCTACCGTCCAGATACACTAAATATAAGTACTTATTCAAAACATACGTCTCTAGATACACGGACATGAGATTAAAGAGAATAATGAATCGTTTCAAACCTGAAAATCTGAAACAAACAAATCAGTTTGATTAAGACCCTGTTTGGATAAGCTTTTTTTTAATATTAAAAAAGCACTTAATTTTTTTTTAAAGTACTTTAACATGTTTTTTAAAAATGTTTAGATGTCACTTTAAACAAAAAATAGAAACAGAAAAAAAAAACACTAAAATCACTTAATTCTAAAGCTAACAATTTCTTGTCTAAAAAAAGTGAAAGAAAAAGTAATTTTTAAATATAATTTTATGAAAACACTATTAAAATAAGCACTTCTTAAATATTGTAATCAAATGCAAAACAATTTATTTTAAAAAAATAAAACACTACCAAAATAAGAAGTCTAAAAAAAGACACTTTATATAAAAGTGCATTCAAACGAGTACTAAAGCTTCTTCTTCAGTTCAAACTTTTTGGACTTGGAAGATGGGCTTGAAGTCTCCTTGAACGCTGATGGGCAGAACTTACTTATAACACACTCTCCACAGTGAGGCCGTAGAGGAGTACAAATTGTCCGTCCAAATCCTACCTGTTCATATTCAAGCCAGAGGATGCCATAGATAATGCAAACAAATGTTGTAAGATTAATGATATAACACGCCCTAAAAAGCTGTTAGCAATGCAGCAATAACACAACATAAGGCATCCGAAATAACCATTTAGGTGCATCAGTTGGTATACAGTCAAAAGGAATAAGCTAAGCATACCAAAAGAGGATTTATTGGAACCCATTCTTCCCTCGGAAGCCACTGTTGCAGCACCACTCTTGTTTCTTCAGGTGTCAAAGTTTTCTGGAAAATGGAAGAGGATTAGTAACTTTCATTTGTGACATTTAGAAACAAATTAGCAGATCAAGAAACTAAAAAGTAACCCAATCAAAGAGCCTTATTGCTGATTAACACTGACAGGCTCATGAATCCAGTAAATTTCAAACATGATGATAAACAAGTGATATGATCTGATAATGACATTCCCATGTTCTAACATAAATATTGATTACATAAAATATGCCTTAATAATCATAGAAAATAATTTGCATTATTTTTTTTTCTCTAAGCAGCAAATATAATGAAGCTCATTACAACCATGGCAAGTCACAACTGTGTTATCTGCATCAGCACCTAGATGTTGGGAGACAATGAATCAGGTAACAAAGGTCGATAATACATCAAATAACACTAGGCGTCCGATTCCAGTAGAAGAGCCAAAAGTGAAAACAATGGGTTGTAATACTAGTAAAGAAGTGTAGATCATAAATATACCTTTTAAAATATAAATGTCAATTTCAGAAAGCCAGTTAAGAACTAATTGGGCACATAAAATATGATACCACCAAACTTAAAGGAACCTGTTTTGTGCCTGATCTTGAAACCCATCCAAGCCGATTGCAAATGCGGTGGACATGAGTATCTACACATATCCCTTGGACATTGTTCCATCCAACAATCATAACCTATAGTGCCACTAACAAAATGAACTTAAAGAAAAAACTAATACTACTGACAGAATGAACCTTAAAAAAAATACTAAAGAAACATACTGTTGTACTTAGAAAAGCTGTTGCACATACCAAATGAGCTATCTTAGGACCTACACCTGGAAGTAAGAGTAGTTCCTCAATTGAGTTAGGTATGTCTCCATCATACTTCATGAGACAAATATTTGCAATTTTTTTCAAGTTACTTGCTTTTCTTGTATAAAACCCAACCTGGAAAGAGAATACCCAAAAGTACAAGCATAGAGATTCAATTAATAAAGCACAAAATGAACATAAGAACAAAAGAAATTGACATGATAACATGAAAACTATGGAAATACTTGAAGCTTCAAAAGTAGCACTTTTAGTTTGCCACCAAATCCAGATTATTTGAATCACACGAGAGGAAATGGTTTTCAAAAGCTACCAAAGAACATACAGGGTAGATCAACTTTTTGATGGTTTCTTCATCAGCTTTGCTGATTGCATCAGCAGTAAGCAGACCATTTTGACGAAGACGTTGAGTTGCTCCTATTCTTAAAAATACACACTTGTAATTAAAGCTGTTTCATAAGCAAGTTGAAATATGACAACACTTAAAAGAAACTGCGAAGTATTAACCACATAAAACAAGACAGATGATAAACACAATTTGGGGGGCAAAGTAAAACGGCTGCACAAATTTTGTTAAATTAGCAGTTTACTTGCAATATATTCATTTTCAGAGTTCAGCCTTCTATATCATGTAATATAGGAAGAATCTAATTTTTCTAATGCTGCTTCCCTTCATTACTTCCTTCTTATACGTTTTTTTGTGTCATGTCCTGTAATGGATAAATGCATTTGATTTTCCAATTCTCTGCTAAGTCCTTTTTCTTTACTCTTCTTATCATATTTTGCTTTCTTTAGGTGTTGGGTAACACCCTCATACCAAAACAAGAAGCATTATGTTAATGTTAACTACTTCCAAATCTACCGATCTTCCAAGTTGGTTTCAGAACTTACACACTAGCAAATTATCTTATTATGCTTCAGCATAATTGACTATAACGATTACAACAACAACAACAACAACTAAGCCTTTTCCCACTAGGTGGGGTCGGCTACATGGATCAGACGACGCCATTGTGTCCTATCATGAACCAAGTCTTCTTAAAAAAGCCATTCAAATCTAGATCTTTTTAACCGTTTCACCTATAGTCTTTCTTGGTCTTCCTCTACCTCTAGCTATTGGGCTATTCTCCATCCGATCTACTCTTCTTCTTACCTAGGGTCTTCTCCCCCATGTCCAAACCACCTAAGGCGAGATTCTCCCATCTTTTCCACAATAGGTGCTACACCCTACTTTTCTCTAATGCATTCATTCCTAATCCTATCTTGTCTAGTATGGCCACACATCCAACGCAACATCCTCATCTCCACGACACCGATCTTGTGCTCTTGTTTGCTTTTTTTTACCGCCCAACATTCAAGTCATACAACATTGCGGGCCTTATAGTCGGTAAAATTTACCCTTAAGCTTGAGAGCACTTTCTTATCACAAATAACTCCCCGAAGCACACCTCCATTTCATCCATCCACTTGAATCCTATGGTTTACATCTCCTTCTATCTCTCCATCATTTTGTATGATGGATCCAAGATACTTAAACCGTAGTGGTATGGTATGATCTCCAATTTTTACTTGCTAAGCTAACATTAGCATGTTTAACTTCGAACTTACATTCCATATACTCCGTCTTACTCTGCTAGACGAAAGCCATGTTCTTCCAAAGCCCGTCTCCATAACTCTAGCTTCCCGTTTATTTCCTCTCTCGACTCTCCAACTAAGACTATATCATCTGCAAAAAGCATGCATTGTGGCACTGGCTCTTGGATATGCGCAAACGTCCAAGACCAAGGTAAAAGATAAGGACTCAAAGATGCGTCCCATAGTTATAGGGAACTCTTCTCGTGACCCCACTCGATGTTCTCACACCTGGTTTTAACCTCATCATACATATCTTGGATTGCTCGAATATAGGCAATACGAACTCTTTTCTTCTCCAAAGCCTTCCACAAGACTTCTCTCGCATCCTATCGTAGGCTTTTTCCAGATCAATGAAAACCATGTGTAGGTCTTTTTGCTTCCTCCGATACCGCTCCGTCAATCTTCGTAGAAGATAGATTGCTTCCATGGTTGACCTCCCAGGCATAAAACCAAATTGATTCTCTGAAATATGAGTCTCTTGTCTTAGTCTCCTTTCAATGACTCTTTCCCATAACTTCATAGTATGACTCATGAGCTTAAAAAATGTGAATCTCTGCCCAGTGACCCCCCCCCCCACTAGCCTCATGATTATCTAGACACTACTCATCTCGTATGAATACCCATGTTTTCTGTTTCCCTTTGTCTTCTATCTCAATACACCATAAACTTGTGGTACTCTGAGATAATATTTGTTTCACTTAGTGCAGGTTAATACAGCTAATCTCATACTTCCGATGAGGCAAGAGTGTGCCTCTATGTATATGATCGAACAAATCACATTACTATCTTAGAATGAATCTGTATGTACAACTGCAAGCTAAGAACAAAAGAAAAACAAATCTTAACAAAATATTTTTTTGATGACCATAAACTTGAGAAGGCATATGTACCTACTTACCATCAGTAACATGCTCCTTTGTTTGGCTTGATAAAAGCGAAGATGCCAAAACAGCAAATCTTTTTTCCTAATTATATATATAAGAATTTAGATAAGGGTAAACTTATCCATATCATGTTTCATACTATATACTGAAATTAAAACAAAATAATGCCTCGATAATCACAATAGTTCATAAAGAGTACAGTCATATAAAAAGAAATATACTAGACTAAAAAGTCCCTATGACAAGCCAACCAATTCAAGGCTCAACACGTACATTAATGACTAATAAGAGACTGCACATAGGCCACAGATTAGTTTGGTAACAATGATTAATGCATGCACTGTTCAACAAATCAATGGCATGCAGGGACTTGTCCCTTTTTCGCCCAAACGATTGTGTAAGAAGCAATGCTATTATTGAATGTACATTTTATAATCACATTTTCTAAAGACTAAAAGACAGAAACCAAAAGATAAGGTTTAGGAACGTTTGGTTTGTTTTCTGTTTTTATTTTCCGTTTATATGTTTTCAATGATAATTACAAAAATGTCATCTTATAAATAGTAAAAACAACAAAATCTTGTTTTTAGTGTTTCCTTCATAAAATCATGAAAACAGGAAACAAATTGAAAAAAAAAAGGTGACATTTTTATAATTATAAATAAAAACGTATCAACTAAAAATGAAAATAGAAAACAAATTAACTTAACACCCTATTGTTTTCCCCCACGTGTGAAATCAACAGCAGTAGGATATAGACTTAGACCTTAGGAGGTAAAGTATCACCAACTTTGTCACATTCCACAGTGTCTACTGGTTCATCTGCAGAACACCTCATTTTACGAATCCCTTCAAGCACCTTTTCCCAGTGGGCAGGTGATTCACCTATATCATAATTTAAGCTTCCTAAAATAAGGACGTTACCATGGAATAGCTGAAAACTGAATACTGTATAATATGATGCACCAATACGAGTACGGGTATCAGATATAGTATGGATATGATATAAAGATATAATTTTTGTTAAAAAAAATTAAATAAATATTTATTAAGTATTTAAATATTTGGTATAATATTAAGTATATATTCGATCCGAATACAGTAAATATTATGAAATATTTGTACTTTTTTTACTATAATTATAATACACAGATACGAGTACGTATATCTTATACTATACAAGTATGATACAAATATATAACTTTTGTTAAAAAATTAAAGATCCGACGTGAATATGACTGATACTTCTTTTGACTATAGGAAAGAGGCACTAACCACGTTGATCCAATTCATTTGCTCCTTTGTATGCAAATCCTTCGATCTCGGGGAGGCCAAACTTCTGTGTAGTAAGAAACAGACACAGCATCAGAAGCCTTTCTTCGTAGATTGCAGTTGCAGTTAAAAGATTAACATTGCAAGTGAAAGTGTATTCATAAAAATCCACAGAAATGGAAACACTAAGGATTCACAAATTTTGTTTGAAAATTGAAATTCCTGAGGTCAGAAAAGCTCCAACGACAATGAAAGTCTCACTTTCTGGTGTTCAATTTCGGGTACATGCTGCTTTTCCTGAAGTTGCATACTAGTATTTTTGGTACTCTTGTTCCTCACACGAACTTGGGACACTGAAGCACCATTGGCATTGAAAGAGTCAAAATGTGAACATTTTGGAAAGAGTAAGGTTGGAGAAAAAAGGGTGATTGTGAAAAATAATATTTTGTGAGTGAGAGAGAGATAGATAGAGTCACCTGGCTGAGGGTGAGGGTGCGTCGCCGGAGTTTTGAAGGAAAAGTATCTTGTTCTTGTGGTCGCAGACATATTGGAGACATTGATTCGCCCCAAACCCAGACCAAACCAAGAAACCACCAACATGGGAGTTGGAATTTACAGGGACCAACCACTTTTAGTCCCTTAAATAACAAGAATAATTATCTCACAATTTTTTTTATATCACTTTTGACAAATTTTAATAAAGTATAAATTCCAGATTATTAATTATATATATTGATTAATTAACGAAAATTATATATTAATTAATTAATAAGATATTTATTAATTAAATTTTATATATAATTAATTATGAATTTATATTTTATTAATCAATGTAAAAAATAATATAAAATAATAATGTGAAAAAATTAAATTTCTTAAACAATTGTTATGCCATAAGCCTGAGAGAGATGAATAAAGATTAGTTTATTAAATAAGAGTAATTGATAACTTAATTATCATACTAAAATTGTTTTATTTACTTAATGATAGATGTTATTATGCATATTGTTAAGTTATGTTGTATAGTACACCATTTGAATTGACTTGTTATTAGAAGGAAAATTATTTTTTCACCAAATTTTTGTTATTTATTTTTCAATCACATGTCTATTATTTTTTAAAATCCCATCACTTTGTAAAAACTCACTATTATGACATATCTTGTTAAGGAAAGTCTACCTAATAATATTAAGAGCTTGTTTGATTTAACTCCAGCAAGACCAGAAAAAAATTGTATTCCAATACACTAACAGCTACAAGGTCAACGAACAACAACGACTTTGCTACCTCGAGTTCCTGTGCCTCCAAACCTATTCTGACTTCTGGGAAGGCCACACCACCCACCACCTCCATCAAGCTTCCCATGACATCATCATTAGGGTGCTTAAACAACATGTCCATAATTATTCGCGTCAATGTGAATTCATAATCATGACCTTTATTTTCCCGTAAAGTATCACAACCACATTATAAACATCGTTTGTGAACCACTAATTAATTATTAGAATTTTAGCCCATTCACCTATTTCAATAAATATTTCCGTTTAACTTCAGTTAACACCCTTAGTGGAGCTTCACCTGGGATGAATGGGGCGGGGACTTGTCAATACTGGAACTCACCACCCTCCAAGACCCTGACACAAAAATGATTTATAATCCCATGGTAGATGGAATATCAGAGCAGCTCGCCACAATATATACGAGCATTTGATATTTTAAAATAAAATTTTAAAAATTATAAAACAAACATAAATAAAATAAATTTTAACCTCCGAGACATCTGGCACGTTTAACAATATAAGTTTCTTACAAAATTAAAAGATATTATAAATAAAAACCAAATCAATTATATTTTATAATAATTAGTTTACAAAATAAATTACATAAATAGTATATATTTTTTCAATAATTTTTATCATTATGGATTCATTTAATAAAAATATTATTTTAAAATAATAAAATATACGTATTTTCATCTCAAATCTCAAAGTTAAAAAGAAAAAAAGAATTATAATATATGATATATATTAAATAAAATATATATACTAAATGGGTTTGCGAATGCATGCGGGGGAGAAAATCTTATATCCCAAGCCCCATTTATTAAACAGATACTATCCCCACCCCAATTAGGCAATCCCATGCTTATTTTTAACTTCAACTTTTCCCTTTGCAACAACAAACTCATCAAGGCTCGCAGCTTCTCTAGAGGCTACCTTATGGCCAATGGCAATGATTACATCAAAAAACTCATAAAGATGTTTCCTCACTTTGTGACCGCAACGGACACGACATCCAAACCGACATCAACCTAAGGCTAAGTGGCGTTTGACCGTGGCGGAGACATGGTGAATAGGGATCTAGTAGATGGAGTTTAACTCGGATCTGACACTAATCCTAAAGTCAGATTTAGGCGAGTGCACTGGGTTCCAGATCTTGTGTTTGAGGTTGAAGATGGAAGGATGGCCATGGTGTTAGGTCCTCTCCAGCGCCACTCGCTTTATTGGCTCTGTCACGGCCCTCCAGTGCCACCAACATCCCCTCCATCATGGTGGCCACTAAATTAGAAAGAGAGAGAGAGAGAGGGAGAGGAACATGAAGACAAAAAAAATGACCAATTTGCAATAATATAAAAACTGGTTATCAAGGTTTCCTTCTTCAATTACAATTATTGATGTGTTTTTATATGTAAATCAATCGATATAATAAAAGGTGATACACCTTAATTAGGAGGGTGTATATTAGACATCACCTTACTTAATATGAAACCCATAAAGTTATCACCTTTTTAAACATAAAACATTCTTATTATTATATCTTAATTTAATTTATAAGTAGCCTTTTTTGTAACTCAATTTTTAATAAAAACTCCTATTATGACTTAATCTTGTAAGGAAAGTCTACCTAATAATATTAAGAGCTTGTTTGATTTAACTTTTAAAAGAAGAAAAAAAAATTGTATTCCCAATACACTCTTACAAGAAGGAAGATAAGCGTTACTTTGATAAAAGGGCCTTTGACCATTTCCAAAAATAAAACAAACATAATTATCATTAGTGAAAGAACTTTATAACTTAAATAATACACTAATTTTTTTTATTTATTCAATGTGAAGTTCATAATCATGACATTTATTTTGCAAAGTATCACAACTAATTATAAAGTTATCCTAATTAATTATTAAATTTTAATTATTATTTCAATAAATATTTCCGTTTAACTTCATTTAAATCCTTAGTGGAGCTACCATGTGGCAAATTTTGGACTTGTCAATACTGGAACTCACCACCCTCCAAGACCCTGACACAAAAAATGATTAAAAATAAAACAAAATAAATAACAGAGCAGCTCGCCACAATAGAGCAGCATCTCAAGAACCACCATCGATACATGTCGCACCAGCCAAACTCCAACCAGCTTAACCTTCCGAGACTCTGGCACGAACAACATTTGAAACAACAAAACCAAAATATATATATAAAAAAAGCACCAAACAAATGTAGAAATACAGAAGTAGAAACTCTAAATGGTAGAGAAATGGAAAGAGAAAGAAATAAAGAGAGAGGATGTCAAATTAGAAATAAAGAAAGAGAAAGATAAACCTATTATCAAGACGGTAATACCCTTTATATAATGATTTAGATATATTATTGAGAGAAAAATAAGGGACATAGTTGTAAGTTGAAAAAAAAAAACAGAAACAATATTATGTACCAAAAGACAAATATATCTCTGACCCAATCAACCTAATATCGTCATTCATCTAAGGCTACAAGTACTTTGGTCTTTTCAAAAAATGTTGCACCATAAAGACAAATATACTCGTGACCAAATGAAGCTGGTGTTGACACGCAATTAGGGCTACAAACATTTTGGTCTTTTCACACTAAAGCCAAGCCATAAATTAAGGCAAACTTCTCACTGATTAAGGGCTGTCAAATCACAAAATATGAACAGATCGAAGTACCTTCAATTTAATAGTTAGAATATATTCATGAAAAAAAAGTTGAGAGCAAAATCGTAAGTTAAAAAAAAAAATAAAAAATTCATATATTCAAAGACAAATATAACTCTGATCAAAGCAACTTGACGTGAATATGAAATTAAGGTTGTAGACATTATGGTCTTTTCACACATCTTACTGCTAAAAAGACAAAAATACCTCTAACCAAATCAATCTAATATTATCATTTATTTTGGGTTGGGAATATTATAGTCTTTTCTCAACAAAACTTTATAGGGGTTAACTTCCCAACTTTTATATAATAATTGACAACTAAAGTATTCTAAACTATTTTATTTTAGTGCTACAATATTCAATTGTATAAAAACACGCCTTTTAAGTCTTGTTTCTGTCTTTTTCTGATGGAGCGTTACATTAATACATTTTGTAGGTCCCCAACTCCAATTCCAACGCTTGAACAGTGCTCTGCCGTTTACTATTCTGAAAGCGTACCCTGTTCACTGAAATGATGATTTCACTTTTACATTGAACCATTTTTTGAGTCTTTCCCAGCTCGGCTCAAAGAACAAGTAAGAACCCGTGACGGTGAGTACCAATAATTACTTTTGCTGTCATTTTCTCTGATACCTTCCTGCCTTTCAATTTCAAGTCTTCTCCTTTCTTACTCCTTTTCTCTTTGTGGCCTTCAAAATTTCCATACCCTTCATTTCTGAACGGAACAAACTCTTCCTCTTCACTTGTGATTTTTTTTTTATTTTGTACTTGTCTTATTATTATTATTATTTTTCTCTTGGACTTTCAGGCAACTTTAACATCCCATTGCATGCATATAATTTTTTGATCGAGTAACTTTTCTTTTCCCTTCCGTGTACAGGTTCATTTAAAGGTGGTACCTTTTCAGTCAAACAAACCAGTGTCACACTTCTTCAAGTGAAAATTCCAAAGTAAAGCCTTGTTTCTGTCATTTTGTTTTTTGGAAAAACCTTAATGCTAAACGGTTCTTATGAGAATGTACAAACATTTCTCAAACTCATGTCTGGTAAATTTGGGTTTTTTGGGATTTATAGAAAATGCATGTCCAAGCAATGTCTCTCTTTCTGTTAAAATCATGATACTTGTTCAATTTGTTAATGCAAATTTTATTTGGAACACTATATGCCAATCTTGATGCTAAGGTGTTTGAGAAATGTGTGGTTTTTCTTTTGTTTATCATTTTTTTTAATTGCCTTTGAGAGATGGTGATGATTTGTTTTTCCCTCTTTGCACAAACGTGTTTGCAATGCAAGTTTGTTGTGTTAGTTGTAATCTGTGTTTTAATGGAATTTATAATGTATGTGACAGCTGAAAACTCAAGGGTGAGTAGAACTAAAAATCAGTGGATAGAACATGGCTCAATCAGATGTGTGTCCCACTGAGGACGCAGTTAAGGCATTCCTAGAATACTTGGTTGATCCAATGCTGCCAGCAAAACCTTCTATCCGAGATAATCCTGCACTATCACAACAGCAGTCAGTTGCAAAACAGGTGTCTTCCTTCACCTCTTTTATCCTTGCAAGTATCACAAGTATATACTTATAGATTTATAGAAATGTATGTGGAAGTAATTGTCTGCCTAATTATTAATTATTCTGGATTTTGTGGTCATCGGTGTTAGGTGCATTCTGTTGTGTTACTGTACAACTACTACCACAGAAAACAGCATCCAGAACTAGAACTTTTGAAGTTTGATGAATTTTGCAAGGTGGCTGTGGTTCAGAGGCCAACTCTGTTAGCACATATGAAATACATGCAAAAGCCTGATGAATCTGAAGAGCTTGTTGATGTGGAGAAACAGTTGTCATTAACAGAAAAAAAGATCATGGATGCATGTGACATATGTACATGTTTAGATGCATCAAAAAATGTTCCTAATATAGAGGGATGGCCCATTTCGAAAGTTGCTGTCCTTTTGATCGACGGTAAGAAGGAGAACTGTGTCTTGCTGTATAGTTCCATCACTGAGGGGGTCTGGTCAGTGGTTGAAAAAGATGTGGACACCCCCAGCCAAAGTTCTGAAGTTACAAGTGGAACCAAATATACATACAAAAAGAAAAAAGTCATAAAAAAGCCTACAAAGGATGAATTAAATGTTGATGACGTTGGATTTCTGCAAGTTGGGTATTCTGCTGTAAAGGAAGCTGCAGGTAATTATCCTTCTTCTGCAGAAAGATTGCCATGGCTATTGTTAGCAACTGTTGTACTTTAGTTTTAATTTATTTATAAATTGACATCACAGATCAAGGGACATCCTTCCATATAAGTTTTTCATTATCCAATTTATTTAACCTAGTGAAGATGTCAACATGACAAGATGCGATATTATGCCGTATATTTTCGTTTGTGCTTTCCATCTATTTTGAGGTTATAATTGGGTTATACTTTGTTCTTCTTTTATTCTCTAATAAATATTTTTCTGTACTAAAAAGTTATTTTATCATAATTGCACTTGTTAGTTAATGTATCATTGTCTCTTAATTTTACTTTTAATGGGTGCTTTTTTATTCAAGAAAAGTTGAATATGATTCTTGTACACTATACAGGTATCGATAAGACTGATATTATGCTTTTGGAAAGCTACACTGTGTATTCTCAGAGCAAAGAGAAGGCAGCTTCACGCTTTTATATAATGAAGTGCTCCCAGTCAATCAGTCAGGAGGTTAATCGAGTTCCTATCAATGATTTAATTGAAAGGTTCGTTTTAATTGCTGTTGTTTTGCTATTGGCTGATGCTCAAGTCTCAAGGATGAATGGCATAGCTGTCAGCAGTTTTTCCATTGTTGATAGGAAAATGTTGCTTTTTTCTGTCAGCCATTCAAGTGGATTTGATGCAGCCCAGGAAATTATAGAAATAAATTGGATAGGTGTGCGGGAGGAGTCCACCTCCTTGAACAGAAATCTGAGATTATCAGAATTCTAATCCTAAGTTGAAAAAAAAACACCAGAAGATATATTCTGGAAACACTTCACTTAATTCTCAATTCTGAATTCTCAACTCTCTGTTGAAAATTACATATACTTGAATATCAAAGGAACTTAGAGAGGATTTTTGAATTGCTTGAGTAGTAATCCACTCAGCAGAAAATCTATTTATATACATGATCAATACAATTTACAAGAAGAGGAATTAATTCTAGCATTAATTCGCAAGATACAATGAATCCTAAGATACAATGAACTCTAATTAGTGGAATAATAATTATATCCTACTTCCAACATAATTATCTATTTCCAACACTCCTTCTCAAGCTGGAGCGTAGATATCAAAAGCATCCAGCTTGTTGCAGATATAAGCTATCCTTGGTTCCCGAAGAGCTTTGGTAAACAAATCAGCCAATTGGTCATTTGAGTTCACAAAGGATGTGGTAATCTTCCCAGAAACAATCTTCTCACGAATAAAATGGCAATCAACCTCTATATGCTTAGTTCGTTCATGGAAGACTGGGTTAGAAGCAATATGGAGAGTTGCCTGATTATCACAAATTAATCTCATAGTTCCAACATCACAAAACTTTAACTATTTAATGAGCTGCTTTAGCCATATTAGTTCACACGTAATGAGAGCCATAGCTCTATATTCTACTTTAGCGCTTGATCTTGCGACTACATTTTGTTTCTTACTTTTTCATGAAATGAGATTTCCTTCAAAGAAAACACAATATTTTGAGGTGGATCTCTTATCACATGGAGATCCAGCCCAATCTGCATCAGTGTAGGCAATAATTTCCTTATGCCCTCTATTTTCATATACCATCCATTTTCCTGGTGATCCTTTAATGAATCTCAAAATTCTGATGACTGCATTCCAATGATCAATACAGGGAGAATTTAGGAATTGACTCACCACACTAACAACAAAAGAGATGTCTTGTCTGGTAACAGGAAGATAATTAAGCTTTCCTACTAATCTTCGATATCTGCTTGGATCTGAAAATAATTCACCTTTATCAGGAAAGAGCTTAATATTCAGATCCATGGGAGTTTTAACTGGTTTACAATTCAACATTTCAGTTTCTTCAAGAATATCAAGAGCATACTTTCTTTGGGAGATAGCAATTCCTGATTTTGACTGAGCAACTTCAATCCCTAGAAAATATCTCAATTTGCCCAAGTCCTTTGTTTCAAAGTGACGAAATAGATGCTCCTTCAATTGCTGAATTCCAGCATGACCATTTCTTGTTATGATAATGTCATCCACATAAACCACAAGATAGATACACAAATTAGATGAATACTTATAAAATACCGAGTGATCCATTGCACTTCTGATCATTCCAAATTTTTGTAAAACCAAGTTGAATCGTCCAAAACAACATTGGGGAGATTGTTTAAGACCATATAGTGATTTGTGAAGTTTACAAACCAAACCTGACTCCCCCTAGCAACAAACCTAGGAGGTTGCTCCATATTGATCTCCTTAGTCAAGTCGCCATGCAAGAAAGCATTTTTGACATCTAGTTGGTGTAGAGGCCATTGATTCATGGCTGCCATGGATAGAAACACCCTGACCGAGGCCATTTTCGCAACAGGAGAAAAGGTATCACCATAATCTTGCCCCAAAATCTGAGTAAGACCTTTGGCTACAAGACGAGCCTTAAGACGATCCATAGTACCATTAGGACCAACTTTTACAGTGAAGACCTAGCGACATTCCATAGGATTTTTACCCGAAGGTAAAGGAACCAAACACCGAGTACGGTTGGATTCCAAAGCTTGCATTTCCTCAATCAATGTCTGCCGCCATCCTGGATGGGAAAGAGTTTCCTGAACAGTTTTAGGAATAGAAACAGAAGACAAGGAAGAGGTGAAAGCATATTGAATAGGGGAAAGACGATGATAACTAACTAAATTATAAATAGGGTGAGGATTACGAGTGGAATGAATACCTTTACGAACAACAATTGGGAAGTCAGAAATGGGTGAAGGCGGATCCGGAGACAATTGAGAAGATGGTTCAGGCATTGAAACACTGGGCTTTGGATCTAGTGGAGATGTGGAAGGTTCATGATGACGACGATGATAAGTGACCAATGGACGAGAATTATCTTCTGGAGTGGTGGTCGATGGACTGAGAAAAGGAACAGGTAAAATAGTATAAGGAGTAAAATAGTATAAGGAAGAATAGAGAATCTTTTCTTCCTTGTAATGAAGTGAAGAATAGAGAATATCTTCAAAGGAAGTTTACATTTCCTGGAGACGGATCATGAACAAAACAAGTAAACAAAAATGAAATGATGTAATGAAGTGAAGAATAGAGAATCTTCAAAGAAAGTCACATCTGTAACCTTTGTAATGAAGGGAGTAACACTGGAATATCTAAGGAAAATACACTTAATTGCACTTAAGCAGTTGAAAGTATGTTTGTAGTTTATCTTTGGTTGAAAGGAAGTTTATAGTAACGTAATTTATGTTTAGAAAATTTTATTTCAAAAGTGAGTTGGAACAAAATTTTAACAAAAGTACAACCAAAACGTTTGGGCAAAAATTCACGAGAGGAAGTTTATATGTAGATTCATCGTTTGCAACGAAATAAAATGGAATGAGGAGTTTATCTTTTCCTGGAGACAGATTATGAACAAAACATCCAACATAAATGAAGATGGCGTCCTATTGATCAAGTAACCTGGTTATCCAACACAGAAGATGGCATCCTATTGATCAAGTAACCTGCAGTAAGAATCGCATCTGCCCAAAATTTTAAAGGAACATTTGCTTGAAGTAACAAGGTATGGGCGGTATCAAGCAAATGCTGATGTTTTCTTTTTGCAACCCCATTTTGTTGTGGTGTGTGTGCACAACTAGATTGATGAACCATACCTTTTGAGGACATAAAAGACTTGAATGAGGTAGAAAAATACTCTTTAGCATTATCACTTCTTAAAATGTGAATTGTACGACCAAATTGAGTAGAAATCTCGGAACAAAATTTCTGAAAGTTTTCAAATAGTTTAGACCAATCTTTCATTAAGTAGATCCAAGTACATCTTGAGTAGTCATCAATGTAAGTTACAAAATAATGAAAGCCTAGAATTGAACTAGTGCGAGTAGGCCCCCAGATATCTGAGTGAACTAACTCAAAAGGAGACTTGGACCGACTTGTTTCTTTATTGTGAAAGAAAGAACGGGCATGTTTGCCAAGTTGACAAGATTCACTTTGAAGGGACTGTAAATGAGAAAGACTAGGAACCATTTTCTTCAATTTATTTAAACTTGGATAACCCAAACGATTATGAAGGATACTTGGAGAATCAGCCACAGCACAGATGGTTGAGGAAGAAGGTTGAAGATAATAGAGCCCCCATGATTCAGAGCCTTTGCCAATCATTTGTCTCGTACATCGGTCCTGAATATAGAAAGAATCAGAAAGAAAAGTTACTAAGCAATTAAGAGTGTGAGTCAATTTACTAAGTAAGAGTAGATTAAAAGGACTGCCAGGAATGAGAAGAACATAATTTAAATTTAAAGAGGGAAGAGGAGAAATTTTGCCAATGCCAGTGGCCTAAACTTTCGAACCATCTGCAAGGGTTATTGAATGAGGAATTTTTGTAGGAGATAAATTTGAAAATAATGAAGGATTACCAGCAATATGATCTGATGCACCAGAGTCCAAAATCCAGGATCCAGAAGGCAAAGATTGAGAAAACCAAACTGCTGAATTACCAGATTGAGGTACTGAGGATAAGACATTATTAGAAGCCGCCTTCAACTTGAGGTACTCCTTATACTCATTATCAGATAAGAGAATCTTATTTTCTTGTGGAGGATCATTCGTCTTTGCGGTATCTCGGTGCTGCATTTGTGACATATGACAGTTTTTCCCGGAAAGCCATTCAGGGAATAGCATCAATCTTGAGTATGCCCCATTTGTTTACAATAGGAGCATTGTGGTCAATTACCATGACCACCTCTTCCACGGCCACGACCACGTCCTCCACGAACAGAATTTGTCAAGAAGGCTGCAGAGTCTACTTGAGGATTAGGTTTGAGAGATTCATCAATCAATGAAACACAGAATAATCGATCAATCAGTTCATCAACAGTAGGAATGTTTGGATTTGTCAGGACTTGATTTCTAACATTTTCAAAGTCCTTATGCAAGCCGTGAAGAACGAAAACATGTACATCTGATCTAACTTGTCTACCACCTTTTTAGGATCACTATCAGTTAGATGCATCTTGACTTATTGAATTGTGGACTGAGCTTTGTTCAAATAGGAAATTAAGTCATGATCCTGCATTTGAAGAGTTGCCAAATTGTGGACAGAGTCATAGAGTTGCTGAATGTCATTAGCATAAACACTTTTAGCCTTCTTCCAAATATCATAACAAGACTTATAGGAACGGTAGTGAACCAGCAGTGATGGATCAATGGACTGCCAAAGAAGAGACACTAACTGATAGTCAACCTTTTGCCATTCATCCTTTAATGCAGCATCAATTTTCTCTACTTGAGTTGTCAGATGATCAGAAAGTCCCTGACCGAGGAACCAAATTTCGACGGCTGAACACCAATCCATATAGTTTTTGCCATTAAGTTTCACAGAAGTAATTGAAGGAGTTTCTGAAAAGACAAATGAGATGGGACTTTTCTGGTCTTGGTCAGAACTTGTTGCTGATGCCATTTGGTAGAAAAGAAATCAGAATCAGAAATACTTAAAGAATCGAATGACAGAGGCTCCAAGAGCACTTAGACCCAGTAAAAAAACAGTGATGTGAACAGTAATAGAACAGTCGTGTGAACAGTACAAAAACAGTGCGGGAACAGTACGAGTTGAGAGACCAAAAGCGAGAAGCGAGATCAACCCGCTCTGATACCAACTTGAATATCAAAGGAACTTACAGAGGATTTCTGAATTGCTTGAGTGAGTAATCCACTCTACAGAAAATCTATTTATATACATGATCAATACAATTTACAAGAAGGGGAATTAATTCTAGCATTAATTCCCAAGATACAATGAATTCTAAGGATACAATGAATTCTAAGATACAATGAACTTTAATTAGTGGAATAATAATTATATCATACTTCCAACATAATTATCTATTTCCAACACATATAGAATCACTATTTATCGATTCAATATGTATCTAGAACTGATTGGACTCTTGAGTGGCTTAATCACTATTTTGACTACTTTTAATTACTTAGACCCCTAATTATGAGATTGGACTTTTCTAGACTTAATCAACTTATAAAATACACAAAACCATAACTTTTTAGCAGTTTTAGGCTTAAATGCAATGAACAATGACTCTAAAATATCTTTTACTCTGAAATAATAATTACTTTTCTGCATCAGGATTCATCTGCTCTTTTCCTCTGGAAAGTCAAATATACTTGTTTGCATACACAAATTAACTTCACTTCTGAATCAAGTTATGAACTAGTTTATGAATCTGAGTGGTAACTGGTATATTGGCTTCCATTTGATTGTTATTTTTATTTTTCACGAATATCATTGGATGCTACTTGTTAGCCAGAATGTTGCAGTCTTATCATAAGGGTGTCTTCTGTTCTTGCTCTAGTTTTTTATGCAATAGGAGAGCATAGAATGATGTCTGCAGTAAGCTGACCTGCACCATCTTATTGCTCTTGAAATGGTACTTGTGTTCTGGATTTAATGCTTGGATATTTGTCCCGACTTTTAAATGAATGTAATAAAGAAGTAAATCTGATTGTTAACATACTTTGCATATGCTTCTGCATAACATTTAATGTCTTTTCTTTGGATAGCTTGCGGGGCCCTTTGGTCAAGAAGAGTTCTAGCTGTTGGACAGTCACCCCTGTTGTTGAGTACTTCCACGTGCTTCCTTATTCTGAAATAATCTCAGAGTGGATTTCTAGGTTGGTGTAACTCTCTTTTCCCATTTTGTAGTGACTGGTTTTGATTATTTAGCAGTATTTTCACTATTTTGCATCCTCTATTCTGTAAGTGATACTATTTTAGTTTATGCTTCATCAAGTTTACTTCTTGACCTGAGTTCATATGTCTGACAACCTAGGACAATTAAAATAAAGCCAACTAGTGTCTATTAGTTAGAACCGATTTTGGTGATTATGGTTATGAGCAAGGTTTTAAATTGCGGTTGCGGTCGCAGTTGCGGTCATTGCGGTTGTGGGCACTGCTGCTACTGCGATGCGGATTGCGATAATTGCGGTGTGAATTTTTTAAAAACTTGCACAAATGATAAACAAAATTCTATAATTATTATAACTCTTCATATATACTTATTCATAATGTTTTATAGGTTTTTACTCATTTGATAAAAGTTTGTACCATCTTAAAGAATAATTGAAATTAAATTCATAACCAAAATAACATAATTATTGTTATAATAATTATTAATAGGCCTTTTAAAGTTTTATTTAGGCATATATAAATATAAGAGAGTAAGAAACTAAATAATTTATCAACTTAAATAAGTTTCATATCAACTTAAATAAGTTTCAAATAAATTTCACAAAAATATGTCATATTTTTTACACTAAGTCACTGATAAAAAAAATCTAACTTAGTTAGAAGAATACAATTACCTTCAACTTTAATCACGTCACCAATTATGTAAGGAACAATGTTACTATTAATATCCATGATTTCACTGCAAAAGAAAACATGATATAAACTCATAATTAATATCTTAAATATTTATGAGCATTATAAGAATTCTTTTTAATGGCAATTCACAAATAATAAACTAAATCTTACTTAAAAAACTTTTAAAATAATAAACTAAATTATTAAATTTAAAATAATAAATAAATAAATAAGTAAATAAATAAATAAATTAAAAACTTAAAGACAATATAAATAAAACTTACATGATAATTATTACCACATGGTAGAATGGCGTGGAAGATCATAACCTCCACTTTCATTTTGGCTATCACCTTGCACGTCTCCTTGTCCAAAGACATAATCAAAAAATCCACCACTTGATTGTTGATGATAAGGATCTTGATAGTTCATTGAAGATTGGTGGTATGATGGAGGTTGATTACTACCAGCATATTGATCATATGCACTGAAGTAAGGATACTGATAAGATGGTGGATAATACCCCTGACTACTCTGAGATGATTCACCAAGACCAAAGTCACTAAAACTTTGTGCAATGCTCGAAGAGGAAGAATCTTCTAGTGTAACATTTTGTTGCATTCTTCCTCTACTAGACTGTGATCCACCTCTTCTTCTATCACCAAATGAATGATCAGAAGGAGCCATATCTGACCTAGATGTAGTCATATCAATCATTAGGCTTTTGTCACAACGATTATATGAAATCTCCTGATATGGATCATTTTGCCTATATTCGTCATCCTCTTCATCATTATTATCATTTTTTTCAGCTTCTACATCAGCACCACCATTACCACTATTGTTACTAGGAGGACTTAAGCCACCACTATTTTCATCAGAACCTGCATCATCATCATCATCACCAGCTTCCATATCTTCATCATCAGTATCAATTCTAGGCAACCACTCCGAATTTTGTAATCCATCTAATACAGGGCCTTCTCTTTCTTCAATCCAAGGAGATAATGGATCTTCTTCTTGAAATATGTAGTCAAAATTAATTGGATTGAAATTAGCCTCAATTTATTCTTGACTTCTCCTTTCTTCATGTCTCATTTTCAGCTTCATATTGTAATATGTGAAGACAAGTTTTTGTAGCTTTTTGTACTTGAGTCTATTCCTTGTCTTTGTATGAATGTAGCTGAATGTGCTCCAATTTCTCTCACAATTTGTAGCTGAAATTGTTTGACTAAGAACTTTTATTGACACACGTTGAAGTTCAGGAGCACACGATCCAAATATCAACCACCATTTAGCTATTTAAATGACAAAACATAATGAATCATTTATATAAAGTATAAAACTATAAATAAATTTTAAATAGATTTACTTGTACAAAAAAAGAAAAAAAAATATTTGACTTGGATTCATTCTAGCCCAAGCTCTTTGAGCTTGTGGTGTGCCAAATGATTCACGGTTTCCCCTAAAAATCATCAACTATATAACACAATATAATATGTCAATAAGTAAATATATAATATTTAATTATAAATTTATAAGATTTAAATATAAACATTATTTACTAACCTGATTCAAAGCTTTAATTTGATCATCTATGTTTCTTTTTAATTTGATGATGACGCTACTGGTCCTATCAAAAGTTTCTTTATAAACATCAGATCCATGTTCAACTCCATATTGAAATTGTGGGTTAAGAAAATAACCTAAAAAAAGTTCATCAATTATTATGCATAAAGGCACGAGTGTAAAATTTTATAACAAAACAATAAATTATAAATTATATTGATTATTGACGTACCTGCAGAATGAAAATCAGAATGCATGAATCTCCAGCGTTGATCTATTATTTCATTATATCTTGTATGATATCGAGAATTTTGCTGGATAGATTGTTTGGCTCGATCTATAGCTTCATAAAGAAAGCCCATTGTTGGCTTCACGTCACCGTCAACCAGCCTCAAGACTTTTACAATAAGTTCAAATACTTTCAGTAGATCAATAGCCTTACTCCAGAATTCACTGCTCAAAACAATTTTTCTTGCTTCAAATGTTGGTCCTTTTTTCTCTTTTCCAAACTTAGATCTTCTAAATTCTTCTGAGTTGAACATGTTTCTCAAACCTTGCTTTTGCTTCATAATAGCTTGAAGCTGCAAGAACTGTGTTGCAAATCGAGTTATGCCAGGATGGACATTTTCTCTACCTCCAATGTATTTCTTCATCAAATTTACTGTCCATATGTGGTTATAGATGAAAGTTGTCACTGTATTTGCATTATTCAATAGTTTCTTCACATTTTGCTTTTTCCCTATATCCTCCAAGCAAAGATCCAAACAGTGAGCTGCGCATGCAGACCAATACAGATGTGGCCTCTTTTCCATCAATTTTTTCCCAGTTGCTTTTAATGCTTTTTCATTGTCTGTAACCACTTGGATTACATATTCTTCTCCAACTTCATCTACAACTTTGTCAAGCAACTGGAAGTAATATCTGTATTTCTAGTATCAACACCAGAAGCATCAACAAATTTTAGGAAAATTATCTCATTGCTGCAATAAACAAGAAAATTCATAATATGTATATGGTTTATACTATCAGACCAACCATCACACATTATTGTGACTCCTCTTTCTTTCCAGGTACCCTTTAGTGTATTTATCCATTCTTGCATTTTTTTATATTCAACTTCCAAATACACATCTGAAACTTCATAAGGAGTTGAACATTTAACTCCTTTGCTAACCTCGGCTGCTTCAACAATCAAAGCATGCAACCAAGGAGAATCAGCTAAATTCATAGGCAAACGCTCATAAATTAGAAACCTGTTTACTGCTGCTCCAAGCGTTTTTCTTAGCGTTTTCATCCAACCACCAGTAACTTTTGGTTGTTTCACGCTTTTACTTCTCACAAGATTAACATCTGTAGACCTCAAGGCATCAGAAATATCTTGTGGCCTTCTGACTTCACTAGCACTTGCACGAGAGCTTCCACCCTCTTCATATATATTTCCCGATCTCTCTATTTGTTGTCTGAATCGTTGTCTGTCTTCCCATTCATGTTGTGATCTAATGCTCTCCTGTGTAGCTAGCATGATTTGGTCTTCCATGTCTTCCTCCCCTTAAACCTTCTTCAAATTCTTCTTTTCTTTTTTTAGAATCAATTTTTTTTGCTTTCCCATCTATGAGGAGTTTCATCATATTCTCCCTGACAAATGTGTTGACTCTAGGACAACCTGCTTATAATGTGCTATGTGTTGCTTCAATTTTGTAATGCCACCCTTTATTACTTTTCCACAAAGTTTGCATGTGATGTTGTTTCGATTTCCAGGTACAACTGTTCCGAAATGCCATCCAATATCATCACTTGGAGCACCCTCCAATCTTCCCGTAGGAAATTCTTCTCTTGGCGGCATTGTCTAAATTTTATAATACCTGTTTACAAAAAATAAATTATAACAATTATCAATACTTAACTTAATTATCACTATTACTAATACCTCAATTAACAATCAATAATTAACTTTAACTTCAAAGTTAAAAGCCTTAATATAGACTACTAATTATCTTCTTTTAAACAAATAATTAAGTAATTAAATTAATTATCATTATTACTAAAACTCTATCAATAATTAACTTTAATTTTAAATTCTTAATATAAGCTACTAATTAATTATCACTATTACTAATACCCCAATTAACAATCAATAATTAACTTTAACTTCAAAGTTAAAAGCCTTAATATAGACTATTAATTATCTTCTTTTAAACTAATAATTAAGTAATTAAATTAATTATCACTATTCCTAATACTCTATCAATAATTAACTTTAATTTTAAATCCTTAATATAAGCTACTAATTAATTATAATTATTCTTAACTTAATTTTCACACACTATTATAAAAAATTTTAAATTTTTCACAATTTTTAAATTTTTTACTTCCCTAATTTTTTTTTCCAATTTCCCACTTCCCTCATTTTTCTCATTCTTTTCTTCCAAAAAAATTTCCCCATTTTTTTTTTTCCTAATTTCCCCCTCCTCTTCCCCAAATCCCCCAAACCCATTAACCTAATTTCCCAACCCACCCATTTGCGAAGCTCTGCGCGCTGCCTCCTCGAAGCTTCCACTAAGCCCCAAAATCCCATTTCCATCAAACCTCCCCATTCTTTCTCTCTCTCGATTCGCAGCTCTCTCCTTCCCCCATCCCCATCCCTTCTTCATCTCTCGCTTCCCGATCCGCCCACGCCCACCCACCCCCCCCTCGACCCCCCTTCCTCTCCTTGCTTCCCTCTTCCTTTCCTCTCTGGTTCGCGGACCACTTTATGCCCACGCCACCTCCCCTCTCACCCCAATTTTTTTAACCATGCCTTCCACCTTCATGGCCCCTTCTCTGCCTCCCTCTTCGTCAATCTCACTCTCAAACTCTCAGCCCCTCTCAGCCTCTCACGATCTCACTCTCACCCACCGCCCCTCTCTACTTCCCAAATCTCACACAAATCCAACCCCAATCCTAACCCCAACCGCAACCCCAACCTCCCAAATTTCACAAGATGCGTTACCATACACTCATATAGAACATACACAGAAAGTCAGAAACTAAACATAAGAGAGACTGGGATGGGAGAGATGAGCTCACCTGCGGAGCGTCGGAGCAAGATGGTGATTGGTGAGTCCGTGATCTGAAATCTGCAAGATTGAGAGTTAGAGACTGGAGTGGAGATGGTTTCAGAGAGAATGAGAGACAGAGATTCAAGTTTTCAACTTCAAGCTGAAAGGTGAGTCCGTGAATGAGATTGATGCCTTTATCTGAATGTTTTCTGCTTTTTCCTGTTGATGAATGAAATTATTGGGCTGAATTGCTGAAAAGAATCTCCTTTTTCTTTTCCGTGCTCTGACATTGTCGATTTGAAAGAAAAAACGGAGAAAAAACAGAACGGAGCACCGTTGCGGCCGGTTGCGGCTGCAACACCGTTCCGTTGCGGCCGTTTTATGCGATTTCCGTTCACACCGCAATTGCGGCCTGATGTGGTTGTGGCACGGGCCGCAACGGCAATATTGCGGCCGCATCAAGTGATGCGGACTGCAATTTAGAACCCAGGTTATGAGCCTAAACCACAATGTATGAGAGTTAGAAGTACTGATTAACCATATTGCTCAGAGTTGCATGATTGACTAGTTTTCAGAAATAGATTCTGGGCTCATCATCAGAAGTCTCAGAGCCTTAACATAATGTTCCTCTAATTATCAGTCATACATTTCCATTTTATGTTTTCTTTGGCACCTCTCTCCATAAGATAAGGCTAACTATTTGTGTAATATATTCTATCTTTGTAGAGAAACATTCTCAAATAGTTTGCAAGATTCAAAGCTGGCAGAGAAAAATATAATGGCGGACAGCCCTGAAGTTACAGAATCGTATGTAAGTAGTGAGGGCATGTCTGTTGGCCTTGATAACAAGCCAAGCAGTGATAATATTGAATCTCTGAAGCAGAAAGAGAACAGTGGAAGCTGCACAGTGAAACAGTCTGGTTCTGTCAACGAAGCCCAGGATATGGATGTGGACAATTCTTCAGTTTTTCCATCTCAAAATAAAGAAGAATGCCAGCATATTGGCAATACTTTACAAGTTAGTGAAGATCAAGAAATTGAAAATCCATCCGTGCAACATTACTCAGATGGATCTACAAGCCCTATTAAGGTTCGAAATTTATCTACTCAACTAAACTATTGAGTTTATTACTTTCCTTATTTTGACTGCAGTTGATGTACTACTCCTATCCTATAAATTGGTTGCTGAGTTGGAAGTGTTTGTCATTTTAGTTTCTTTAATGATATGATTTGAGTCGTTTATTTTTTTATATTGAAGTTTACTAAGAAAACAATCTTCTCAAAGTTGCTAATTCTCTAACCAAGTAGATGAGGTTTGTACCTGAATTGTTAATGAAATCAAAGATGATAACGCCGTGCATATATAAAGTAGTTCTTTGGGACGAAAAGCAGATTGTCCTTTTTGAAGCATGAAATTTCACTTTAATTTATGCAAGTAAAGTAATGAACTCTACCCTGAAATTTCTGGAATCACTCTTTTCCTCAACTCTTGCTAATCCCATCATTGGAATAAAATTCTTCATTTCTCTCCTATCTGTTAATTATAGGTCTCTGCAGATATGGGCCTCCATTTTCAAATTCTGCATGGATGTGGGCCCAATCTGTGGATTAAGTTTTGACAATAAACGAAATATGATTCTAACTTAGTTCGCCAGTCCTTGTGTTCGTCACTTTTGCTTAAGCTGGTGTCTCTGATGATGACATCTGACTCTAGGCTCTAGACACTAGAGGGAGGTATGGGTCACAAATATTTTTCCACTACTTGTAGTTTTCCTCTTTTGTTTCTCATAATTTTTTTTTAGAAAAGTAGTTTCAAAGCATTATTAAATATTTATTATCTCTCATCTAGCTGACCTGCATGCCATTGGTTTGGCAGGCTGAGAAGGTTGATTTGACAAGGATGCTCATCACTGAGGATGAAATAAAAAATCAATCTGCTTGTATTAAGATTTGTGCCAATACCTCTTCCGAAAAAGATGCTGTGGATGAATGTGCTCCGATTACAACTAATCCCAACTCAGATCTTGAGAAGCTCCAAATTCTTTTAGCTTCAAAGGGGAAGACATTGTCACAAACTGCCATCACTGCTCTTATACGAAAGAGGAATGAGCTGGTAAAAACTTGGTCATTGCTTTTTCTAATGACAAGAATGTTTATATTTATTCTCAGTAGCTATGCATGGACACCTAGAACATATACACATGGTTATCTAGATCATACACACTTGGTTATGTATCAGTAACTTCACTGAATAGTGAAATAAGTTTTGTGCTTATCACCACCATTTATTAGCTTAACACCCAACCTCAAATTTTTTTATTTAACAATAATGCGTGGATCATAGTTCACAACTTGCATGCTTTTATGTGTTCTATGTTTGTCCTATTATTATAGTCAACTGTATTTAGACCTTTAAAATAGTCTTCTGTGTATTTCTACCTTGAAAGTGCACCCATAGTTGTACCTACTTTACTGGTTTTCCTTAATTTTAAGGATTAGCTTCCTACTATTATTTGAGTGGTGAAAAGCTCTGCATTAGCATTTATCTTAGACTTGGTTTCTTTGGGCAGGCTCTTCAGCAGCGCATGATAGAGGATGAGATTGCTCTGTGTGATAAAAAAATTCAGAGAATTTTAGATGGTATGTTTTCCTTTTACTATGTTGTTTGTCCTTGCTTTTTATTTTACTTCTCTGGTGGATTCTTCTATCAATAAGATTGTTATTTTCCTTTAACCTTTGCAGTTTTTCTCTGTGTTTAGCTTCATTCTTTTTATAATAGATTTTCTGGTCGAGTATCAAAAAAGCTCTCAAACAGATATGATAATGGTTTAGGACAGTGATTATTGGCTTCTTATAGGCATTTCCCCTCATTTCATTGTCACATCTAATTGTGGGTGTTTCTAGGGAATATCTGGTGTTGGGATCTTATAAACTCAACATGCACATTAGGTGCAAGAAACAATTCATCAAAGGATAGTGTATATTCTTGAATTTGAAATCCGTTAAGGTATCTTATGATGGATAATATGACTTACTAAGAGCATCTCCAACTAGATCTTTCATTCTATCCTTGAACTGAATCTAAAGCTGCTTTGAGGATCTTAAATTTTCAAAGTGAAAATACTGTATTAATGACCACCAACTTTTGCCTTCACTCCAGAAGATTTATAACTGCATAGCACCAATTATAAGCCATCTTTTCAGTCATGCAATGTGCAATCCTTATCATGAAGCGTAGAGCCTGAGACAACAGCTGATTTATGTAAACTGATTTATTCCTCTTCCATTTAAATTTTGTCCGTGTGGAAGATGAAAAACTTTTGCTCGTGTGTTTGTGTTTTCTTGACAAAAGTAGGTGGCGAAGATGACTGGGAATTAAAAATAGAATCTATTATAGAAGGTTGTAATGATATATGGGTAAGAAATCAAGGAAGGATGTGTCAACATCTTGAGGATCAATGCTCACCTCCATTTGTTAAGAGGAAAAGATTGACAGAGGCTGTGCTCGTTATGCAAAGTCCATGCCAGGCAAGACAAGTTCCAATTAATTACTAGTTTTTAACATTTCAATTATTCATGACTATGCTTAGTTTGAAAATATGTTATGTTGGGTTGTTTTCCATTTAATAATTCGCCTGTTACTGGTGTTTATGGTGCATTGAATTGATCCCTTACTAATTTCATGAATTTTAGTAAAACAGGAGAAAATGCTTTACCACATATATGATGCTTTATTAATTCTATTTTTTGCTGTATACATAGGGTCCCATGAATGTTGCTATTTTCTTGGAAGCATTGATACTGTTAGGGACAGGAATATGATTTAATACTGCTTCAAAAATACAGCAATTTAAATATATATATATATATATATATATATATATTAAAAAATATTTAGATTTGTATGACATTTCAAAGATTTAGTTTATGATAGAAACATTGATAGACGTCATTTGATACTATATATATATAGTATCAAATGACGTCATTGTGTTCTATCATAAACTAAGTCTTTAGAAATGTCATACAAATCTAAATATTTTTTAATCATTTCACCTATAGCTGATGGGATCACGGCAAGTGTACCGGATCATCAAATAATAAAAATGGTGAGAAATCGGATATCGTTCTCAGGATTGATGGCCAAATACCAATTCACGAAATTAGCTACTATTTAAACTAAGAATTGAATCAAAGAGAGTTCCAATAACAATAACAAAATCAAAAGAAACAAAAGCAAAGACAATATTTTTGGGTTTTTCTAATTGGCAAATTATCAAACACTTGGTATGCAAAACGATTGAAATTCAATTTATGAAAGAGTTGGGATCAAGTTTCATTTGATTTCACTTGTTGCATATCAATTGGAACTAACTCAAGCTATTATTCCTCTTTTGTTACCGAATTCTCTAAAATACTTAACTCCTAATTCCTTAGGTAGATAACCCTTTGTTTCTAATTAAAAACCCTAATTCCTTAGGTGATTCTAAGAGATAACAAGCATTATGGTTTAGAATTCAACAAGATAACAAGTAAATCAATGACTATTCCTAGCCTAGAGATAAGCAAGGTTCATAATCTCAAAGCACAAATTATATATCAAATTTTCATTCAACGTACAATCCTAAATTCATCCTAAAGAGAATCAATCTTTAGAAAACATTAAGAGAAGAGATTATAAACTCAAAATAGAAATAGCAACATGAATTAATTGAATCCAATGTCAATAACAACCAAGATCCATCAAAATCAACCTAATCTCAACAAGGGAGAGTTTAGCTAGACATGGAAATAAATGTAGAAACTAAAATAATAGGAAAGAAGATGCAAAACTCTATGGAAGATTGAAGAAAATCTGAGTTCCTACTCTTCCTCTCTTCAAATCCACCTTAGAGCTCCCAAAATAGGGTTTTTCTTTGCTCCAAAACGACTCCCCACTCTTCTCTCCTTGCAGCCTCCCTCATTTAGGTCAGAAAAGATGAATTTAAACTCTGGTATGGGCGCCTAGGCGTTACGTCTGGAGCTCCTGGGCGCTAAACGTCCAAAACTCATTTGCTGTAATGAGCGTGAGCGCCTAGGCGCTCAACATCCAGTATGTCTCCTTTGAAGCCTTAAGGGCGCTTAGGCGCTCCTTCTGTAGTGCCTGAGCGCTAGGTGCTCAGCAGACTTGCTCTTGATCTTCCTCAAGGCTTTAAGTCCTCTCTTGTTTAGTGCTTTACTTTGCCACATTGAGTTTCATCATATTTCTCTTGGTGCCTACAATCAAAACAACAACAAATGAGCTAAAGCACCAATAATTCTAATCAAAATGAACTCAATCTAACAAACTAAACTGATCAACTAAAAAGACAAAATAAAATTGTTTTAAGGTCAAAACAACGTCAAAAGTTGGGCTTAAGCGGTGAAATCCCTTCAAAAGGTTTTGGAAAAACAGATAATCTAGCAGATTATCACCACCCCAAACTTAAAACTTTGCTTATCCTCAAGCAAAACAAAATAACAAATAAGCTAAATGAAAGACAACTCTACAACTCAAATACCAATGCTGAACTAAGTAAAATAAACCAAGAGTGTCCCACAACTCAAAAGCATCAAAGTCACAGCAAATCAATTCATATATGCATTCTTGAAAGTAGAACTCTCAACTGTAGAATTAAACTCGAGGGTCAAAAATAAGGGACATCACAACCATGCACTGATCAATCACAGCTTGAAAGTTAATGAACATGGCATCAAAATACACCTGATAATTGGGTCACTTAAACTCTTGTATTTGGGCTTGTGTTTCCCTCAGTCATCACTTGTTGAGCTCACCCTCCTTGGATTTGCTTTTCATCTCAAACATGCATGCACGCCACTCACAAATGCAACAATCAAAAGGACTTTATTCAAGGTCGCATTGATGCCAAGCTACAAGGTAGATAAAATGAACATATAAACTGCTACCTTAGAGAGCAAGTGAGCATTGGTACTTCTAACAAATCTTCAATTCACAAAACTCATACCTTTCACATTCTCCCTTTCTTTTATATTTCCCCAGTAACCTACATGGTCTCAAAGGGGTACTTGATCATTGAGTCAAGTATTTCCCCAGTAACCCATCGGTCTCAAAAGGGTTCCTATTCAACAAACCAACCCCCCTCTTTTTTTTTTTAACATTCAACAATGGTCACCCCAAACTTAGTACATTGTCAACCCATAATTTCAATAAATTCAATGCTCAATTACCCTTTTCAGGTGGATAAGACATTCATTATTTTGGCTATGACATGTTGTATTGGCAAACAAAGAATTCAGTGTATTAGGCTCAAAGGGGCAACACAAAGGAAACAAACATCATTTGGTTGGCTATATGGCTATCTGGCTTAACAACAAAATTGCCTTTATCATGTCGATGCATTGTGCAAATCACAACATGCAAATGAGATTCAAGCAAAGCTAGGAGAATAGAAACTCATGAGTAATATCTCATCAAAGCAAAAATGTTGAAGGCTCAAAACAACTCCCAAGGATGAATTATGAAATCCAATCGCAAAAATCACCAAGTGCATTAACAATAAGCTATAAGATTCATGCATGGAAATCATAATTCTCATTCAAGTACCACAATCTAAGAAATATGCCATCAAAGCTTTCAAGTTCTCCTAATAGGCAGTGCATGCATGGTTGACTCACACTACACAAATACTATCAAGCATGGGGACCCACAAAAGTAAACTCTAAACAGTTCAACATTGGCTTGACTCACAAAGGCAATAAACTCAAATTAACAAGAAGTTAAAACTAAATAAAGAAATTAAGTAAAATGCACACAGACATATTAAACAAATAAAATCAAACAAAAATGACAAAATGAAAAAGTAGAGATAGAAGAGCTTGAGCATGGGTTGCCTCCCATGAAGCGCTTGTTTAACGTCATTAGCTCGACGTTGCTTCTCAACTCATCAAGGTGGCTTGAAACAGGAGAAGTATGATGACACTTTTCTTCTGTCAGATTTTTGTCTCCATACTTGGTCACTGACCTTGCAATCCCCTCCAAAAGCATTTGGAACTTGACTTGAACCTAAGTGTTCTGAATAAACCTTCGCATGTGAAATTTCATCAGGCCATGGAGGTCTCAATTTTTTAACAGATTTCAGCCCTTTTTGCAATGAATAAGGAGAAACAGGAGAATCTTTTCCTATTCCATCAATCTTAGAGAGAGAAGGACATTTCTTATTTTCATCAACAATCTTAGAAGTGGGAGAGTTAGCACTAATCAATGGTGAAGAGTTTTTACCGGTCAACTCCTTTTGACCATTACCTTGGATGCAATTGACGGAGGCATAGAGATCTGATGTCAGTGCAGATTTATCAAAGACATTGATGGTCACCTGGTCTCCATCCACCCTCAAAATCAGTTCACCTCTTGGCACATCAATCAATGCTCCTGAAGTAGCTAAGAACGGTCTTCCAAGAATCAAAGGGATATCAACATCCTCATCCATATCTAAGATCACAAAGTCAACTGGAAAAATAAATTTGTCAACCTTCACTAGCAAATCTTCCACGATACCATACGGATGTCTGATTGATCGATCTGCTAATTGAAGGGAGACCATTGTAGGCTTCACTTTTTCAATTCCCAGCTTGCGCAAGATTGACAATGACATCAAATTAATGCTCGCATCTAAGTCACATAAAGCCTTGTCAACATTTAACTTCCCAATAGTACAAGGGATGCTAAAACTTCCTGGATCTCTTAACTTTGGTGGTAGCTTTCGTTGAATTATGGCGCTGCACTCCTCAGTAAGTGCTACCTCATCGTCTTTCAACTTCCTCTTCTTATATAGCAAATCCTTCATGAATCTGGCATAAGAAGGCATTTGCTCCAAGGCTTCTGCAAAAGGTATGTTAATTTGGAGCTTCTTAAAAATGTCCAAGAAACTCTCAAACTGCTTCTCCTTCTCTTGCTTCTTCAGCCTTTGAGGAAAAGGAATCTTGAAATATGGATTGGTGGTCAGATCATACTTTTCAACTTGATTCTTCCCTTTTTCCATAGCTCCACTGGCCTTTTGAGTTACTTCTTCTTCAACTTTCTTGTCTTGCTTGTCTTCTTTCTCCTCGATCACCTCTTTTTCTTTTACTACCTTCCCACTCCTCAAAGTGATGGCATTGCAGTGCTCTTTCGGATTTGTCACCGTGTCACTAGGTAGAGAACCATGAGGTCTTTCCGAAAGTTGTTTTGCTAATTGGCCCACTTGAGATTCCAAATTGCGGATTGAAGCATCCTGATTTCTAAACCCCGCTCTTGTCTCTTCCATAAAATCAGTAGTTGTTTTGACAAAAGATGAGGTTTGTGTAGCCAACTTCTCTAAGGCTAACTCCCAAGAAGCCTTCGTCTCATTAGACTGAGGTTGGGAAGATGAAGGACCTTGATATGATAACTGTTGAGGGTGTCCTTGATATCCCAGCTGCTGTCTTGGTTGAACTTGATTCCCTTGATTACTCGACGAAAAATTTGGGTGATTCCTCCACCCTGGGTTGTACGTGTTGGAGTAAGGATTATTCTGTTGCCTTGGAGGATTATTCATGAAGTTTACTTGCTCTTGAGCTGGAGGTCCAAACATATTTCCTAGACAATCCACACTCCTGTGTTCACCTCCACAAAAATCACAAGCCAAAGGAACATTGCTCACCGCATTCACACTAAGAGTATCAACCTTTTTTGTGAGATTCTCTAATTGTTGAGTCAAAATCTTGTTTTGAGCCAACAGTGCATTCATGGAATCAATCTCCAAGTACCCTTTCTTGACTATAGCTCTTTCTCCATTCCTCTAGTAGTCATTATTGGCCATTATCTCAAATAACTCCCAAGCTTCTTCTGGGGTCTTATAATTCAACGCCCCACCTACTGCAGCATTAACCATTGCTCTAGTTTGAGGCAACATGCCAATATAGAAGCTTTGCACTTGGATCCAGAAATCAAAACAGTGGTGTGGGCATTTCCTCAATATTTCATTGTATCTCTCCCACGCTTCACTTAGAGAATCCCCATCATGTTGTCTGAATGAAGTGATCTCACTTCTCAACTTTGCAGCTTTGGAAGGAGGAAAGTACCTTGTGAGAAATTTCTGGACCAAGACAGCCCATGTGGTAATGCTTCCCCTAGCCAATGAGTCCAACCAGCTCTTAGCTCTATCTCTCACGGAGAAAGGAAACAATCTCAGACGAATGGCATCTTCACTCACCCCGTTTAGCTTCACAGTATCACAAATTTGCAAAAACCCTTGTATATGTGCATGTGGGTCTTCATTGTCAAGTCCTCCAAACTGATTGTGCTGAACCAGATGGAGTAGGGTTGGCTTCAACTCAAAATTATTTGCTTGAACTGGAGGTCTTGTTATGCGCTCCACATCCATCCATGTTAGGAATAGAGTAGTCCATGAGAGTCCTAACAGGTGGTTGTGGTGGTGGAGGAGCTACATTTTCTCCATTGTCTGCCATGTCTTCAACAACTGCTCGAGTGCCACCCAAATTCCTTCTTCTTTCTCTGGTTTGCTTTCTCAAAGCTCTTGTGGTTCTTTCTATCTCGGAGTCAAAAAGTTGATCTGGTTGAATAGTACCTCGCATACACTAGACACACAATATCAGAGCAAAAATAACTCAATGAAATAAGTAAACTAAAGAAACTAAACACTATGATGAATAAACAAAAAGAAAAAAAATGTTTAAACTAGCGGCTGCCTTCGATATTACTGATATTGGTAAAATCGATCTCCGGTAACGGCGCCAAAAACTTGATGGGACCACGGCAAGTGTACCGGAAACAGTGAGAAATCGGATATCGTTCTCAGGGATCGATGGCCAAATACCAATTCACGAAATTAGCTACTATTTAAACCAAGAATTGAATCAAAGAGAGTTCCAATAACAATAACAAAATCAAAAGAAACAAAAGCAAAGACAATATTTTTGGGTTTTTCTAATTGGAAAATTATCAAACACTTGGTATGCAAAACGATTGAAATTCAATTTATGAAAGAGTTGGGATCAAGTTTCATTTGATTTCACTTGTTGCATATCAATTGGAACTAACACAAGCTACTATTCCTCTTTTGTTACCAAATTCTCTAAAATACTTAACTCCTAATTCCTTAGGTAGTTAACCCTTTGTTTCCAATTAAAAACCCTAATTCCTTAGGTGATTCTAAGAGATAACAAGCATTACGGTTTAGAATTCAACAAGATAACAAGCAAATCAATGACTATTCCTAGCCTAGAGATAAGCAAGGTTCATAATCTCAAAGCACAAATTATATATCAAATTTTCATTCAACATACAATCCTAAATTCATCCTAAAGAGAATCAATCTTTAGAAAACATTAAGAGAAGAGATTATAAACTCAAAATAGAAATAGCAACATGAATTAATTGAATCCAATGTCAATAACAACCAAGATCCATCAAAATCCACCTAATCCCAACAAGGGAGAGTTTAGCTAGACATGGAAATAAATGTAGAAACTAAAACAATAGGGAAGAAGATGCAAAACTCCTTGGAAGATTGAAGAAAATCTGAGTTCCCACTCTTCCTTTCTTCAAATCCACCGTAGAGCTCCCAAAATAGGGCTTTTCTCTGCTCCAAAACGGCTCCCCACTCTTCTCTCCTCGCAGCCTCCCTCATTTAGGTCAGAAAAGATGAATTTAAACTCTGGTATGGGCGCCTAGGCGCTGCGTCTGGAGCGCCTGGGCGCTAAACGTCCAGAACTCATTTGTTGTCATGAGCGTGAGCGCCTAGGCGCTCAACATCCAGTATGTCTCCTTTGAAGCCTTAAGGGCGCTTAGGCGCTCTTCTCTGCGCCCTCAAGCGCTAGGTGCTCAGCAGACTTGCTCTTGATCTTCTTTGGAGGCTTTAAGTCCTCTCTTGTTGAGTGCTTTACTTTGCCACATTGAGTTTCATCATATTTCTCTTGGTGCCTACAATCAAAACAACAACAAATGAGCTAAAGCACCAATAATTCTAATCAAAATGAACTCAATCCAACAAACTAAAATGGATCAACTAAAAAGATAAAATAAAACTGTTTTAAGGTAAAAACAACGTCAAAAGTTGGGCTTAAGCGGTGAAATCCCTTCCAAAGGTTTTGGAAAAATAGATAATCTAGCAAATTATCATTTAATAATTACTAGTTTTTAACATTTCAATTATTCATGACTATGCTTAGTTTGAAAATATGTTATGTTGGGTTGTTTTCCATTTAATAATTCGCCTGTGACTAGTGTTTATGGTGCATTGAATTGATCCCTTACTAATTTCATGAATTTTAGTAAAACAGGAGAAAATGCTTTACCACATATATGATGCTTTATTAATTCTATTTTTTGCTGTATACATAGGGTCCCATGAATGTTGCTATTTTCTTGGAAGCATTGATATTGTTAGGGACAGGAATATGATTTAATACTGCTTCAAAAATACAGCAATATATATATATATATAGTATCAAATGACGTCATTGTGCTCTATTATAAACTAAATCTTTAGAAATGTTATACAAATCTAAATATTTTTTAATCATTCCACCTATAGTCTTTCTTGATCTCCCTCTACCTCTTGTTATAGGATTATTCTCTACCTGATTTACTCTTTTTACAGGAGTTTTTAAGGATCTTTTCCTTATATGTCCAAACCACCTAAGGCGAGATTTTCCCATCTTTTTCACAATAGGTGCTACCCTTACTTTCTCTCTAATGCATTCATTCTTAATTCTATCTTGTCTTGTATGACTACACATCCAACGCAACATCCTCATTTCAGTGACACTGATCTTACGCTCTTGCTGACTTTTTATCGCTCAACATTCAGTACTATATAACATCACAGGTCTTATAGCTATGCGGTAATATTTACCAATAAGCTTTTCTATCACAAATAACTCTTGAAACACTCCTCTATTTCATTTATCCAGCTTGAATCCTATGGTTTACATCTTTCTCTATGTCTTCGTCATTTTGTATGATAGATCCAAGATACTTAAACCATGTGATTTGTGGTATGGTATGATCTCTAATTTTCATCGCTAAGCTAGTATTAGCACGCTTCTTACTAAACTTGCATTTCATATACTCCGTCTTACTCCTTCTTAGACGGAAGCCATGATCTTCCAAAGTTCGTCTCCATAGCTCTAGCTTCTCATTTGTTTCCTCTCTCGACTCACCAACTAAGACTATATCATCTACAAAAAACATGCATTGTGGAACCAGCTCTTGGATATGCGCAGTAAGCACATCACAAGATAAAAAGATAAGGACTCAAAGTTGACTCTTGGTGCAGTCTTATAGTTATAGGGAAATTTTCTATGACTCCACTTTGTGTTCTCACACTAGTGTTAGTCTCATCATACATATCTTGAATTGCTCGAATATAAGCGATACGAACTTCTTTATTCTTTAGAGCCTTCCACAAGATCTCTCTTGGTACCTTGTCGTAAGCTTTTTCCAGATCAAGGAAAACCATGTGTAAGTCTTTTTGCTTCCTCTGATACTTCTCCTTCAATTTTCATAAAAGATAAATTGCTTCCATGGTTGATCTTTTATGCATAAAACCAAATTGATTCTCTGAAATATGAGTCTCTTGTCTTAATCTTCGTTCAATAACTCTTTCCTATAACTTCATGGTATGACTCATGGGCTTAATCTTTCTGTAATTTACACAGTTTTGTATATTTTTCTTGTTTTTATAAATAGGGATTAAAGTGCTTCTCTTCCATTCATTTGGCACTTTCTTAGACCTCATTATTTCGTTAAACAGCTTTGTGAGCCAGCTTATACCTTTTTCTCCCAGGCACTTCCATGCCTCAATAGGTATATTATTCGGTCCGACCACTTTTTCATTATCCATTCTCTTCAATGCATCTTTTACCTCAAACTCCCAAATTCTACGGTAAAAAGTTTTATTTTGGTCCTCCTCTCTAGTGTTTAAAATATCTGATTCCCCTAAAGTCACATGTCCCTCATTGAATAACTTGTGAAAATAACTCGTCCAACGATCCTTGATGTCTTGTTCCGTAACTAAGACTTTTCCCTCTTCATCCTTTATGCATTTCACTTGATTCAAGTCTCTTGTCATCCTTTCCTTACTTTTAGCAAGTCTGTAAATATTCCTTTCACTGTCTTTGGTGCCCAAAGAATGATATAACCCATTGAACGATTTATCTTTTGCCTCGCTCACCGCTCCCTTAGTATTTTTTTTAGCTGCCTTATATTTTTCCTAATTTTCATTGTTTTTACACTTGTGCCAAGCTTTATAAGATTCCCTTTTAACCTTAATCTTATCTTGTACACTTGCGTCTTACCACCAAGATTCTTTATCCTTGGGTTCAAAGCCTCTTGATTTACCGAGTATCTCTTTTACTACTTTCATAATCCCTTTAGCCATCTCATCTCACATATCATTAGCACTCCTTTGTACCTCCCAAATCTCTCCCTCCATAATCCTCCTCTGAAAGAGCATTTGTTTCCTTTCCTTTAGTTGATACCATTTGATCCTTGGGACTATGTCTCGACAATTTCTCTTTGCTCTCATCTTAACCAGTACATCCATAACTAAAACCCTGTGTTGGGTAGTCAAGCTTTCTCCAGGGGTGACTTTGCAATCCATGCAAAGCTTTTTATCAGATTTCCTTATTAAAAAACAATCAATTTGAGAGCAAGAACCCCCACTTCTGTATGTGATAAGATGCTTTTCCTGCTTCCTAAAACAAGTGTTAGCTATTGTAAAATCAAAAGCTACCGAAAAATCTAGAATCGCTTTGTCCTCTGCATTAGTTATTCTTAGACCATACCTTCCATGCAAACCCTCATACCCCCTAGATTTGCTCTCCACATGACCATTTAGGTCCCTTCCTAGAAAAATCTTCTCTCCTAATGGTATTCTCTGAACTAAACTGTCTAAATCCTCTCAAAATTTTATCTTGTAGTGCTCGTCTAACCCTACTTGAGGTGCATATGCACTGATAACACTAAAAGTTTCCTGTTCCACAACAAATTTCAAAGTTATGATCCTATCTTCGAGCCTTCTCACATTCACAACATTATTCTTTCAATTCATATCTACTATTATGCCTATCTCATTTCTAGATTTTATCTTGCCGGTGTACCAAAGCTTAAAACCTGAAGAGTCGAGTTCTTTTGCCTTTTCTCCAACTCACTTAGTTTCTTGTAGGTACATAAAATTAATCCTCCTCTTAATCATGGTGTCAACTATTTTCATTGATTTACCTGTAAGAGTGTCTATATATTTTAAGTTCCAAAATGCATCATACTCTTGTGAACTAGTTTCTTTACCCACACTCGTTCACGAAAATGTGGGAACCCTTGCTTATTTTTCACTACACCCAGGCGGCGATGCAACGACTCTTACTCATTTGACATTGTACTCGAGCCATACAACGTGTTGCTTAGGGGCAACGACCTAGCATTAGCACAATCACATCTTTTATCCATGTCATAGAGATTCAACAAAGTTTTACGTTGGCTATCGACTGCCTAACACAACCCTCCTCTTTTCTCCGGGCTTGGGATCGACTATGTAAAGATTTGCAACAAGGCTCAACATAGGCAGAGTTAATCAAGATATTTATATATTAAAAAAAAAGAAAAAGTAGTAAAATTGTAAAAAAAAAAGGGATGAAAGTTTTCAAGTTTATAAACAACTTACAAAGCAGATTGATTCCTATTCAAAACAAAAGACAACTAACAATTAATTTACATCAAATCTTAAAGTACGAAGCCATTGGTAATGAGAGATCAGTATTAGATTTTTTTTTCTTTTTTTTTTGGCGGCGGGGGTGGGGTGGGGGTGTGTTAACAAATAGAGAGATTTTTTTGAAGAATAAATTCTACTTGTTCTCAACGAAGTCACTCAGATAATATGAGAGATTGATTTCATCTTTTGTAAGTGTACACATATTTTTACTATATAACAAAATTTGATTAATGCGAGTCTCCAAGTACATAACCAAACATGAGTAGAGCTACTTTCAAAGAGTACCAATATGGGCAGTTAACCCGTTTTATTTTGTGCTGTATACAACACTTTAAAAGCACTTTAGAACACTGTTCTGTGACCTTCTCTCTTTTCCTGTGTGACATTTTTACTTAAATATATGTTGGGAGGGATTTATTGCTTTTATTCGCAAACTAGAACCTAACTTATTAGTTAGCAGTAGACAGCAACTGTTCCCTTGCCAACTGTTCCCGTTATCTTTGTACAAGTACTTAGAACACTGTTAATCTTGCAGGAATTAGATGGTGTATGCCATGAAAATAATTGGATCCTACCAACTTATCGTTTATCTCAATCTGATGGTAAGACTGTCTAGTCTAGATGTAGAATGCAGGAGTTGTATAAAATCTTTTCGTGAATTATGCAATGTACCATTAATAGTATTCCTGTTAAGATCAATTGAGATTTAATCATTGGAAGGTATCAGAGGACATAAGAAAGTGAAAGAAAGTCTCAAGAATGAAAGAGAAAATCTCAGAAGAATGTAGAGAGAGTTGAGCTGAATTCGGAATGATTGAATTCCATTCTACTTCACATAGTTATAGAGAGTGTACATGTACCAGTGAGTACAAGAGAGTAAATGTGATAACTGAATTCTAACAGAAAGTTCCACGTGTACAACAACTCTTACTGCCTTATAACTACTATACTCTAACAATCGTTCCGCATATAATTGCACTTTTTAGTTCACCTTTGTGATATTTAATGACCTTAGTTGTTTATTTATCTATGTTGAGGAAGTATCATGTAAGTGACTTGCATATAAATTTAATGTGTACCTTTTGAAGGTGGATTCCAAGCTAATGTAACTGTTAAAGGACTCGACTTTGAGTGTTCATCTGGGGGTAACCTGTGTTCCTATCCTCGTGAAGCAAGAGAATCAGCTGCTGCTCAGATGTTGGCCAACTTACGAAGTATGGCAAAATCAGACCAGTAATTTTGGTTCTTGGAAGCATAGAAACGGCTTGCTTTATTATGTCTTCTGTTGGAGTTCTTGGTTTTCCAACTAAAGTAAGAATATTAAGGAAACTGCAGTGTTCATATGATTGATTTTTCAATCAATCTACATGTATTATTAATGTAGTATAACTGAGTTAACTGCTTCTTGGCATGCTGAACTCACATAATAAGGTGACTAGATGTGATGGAATTAACACCAGTACTTCCCATCGTGACCTGTGGTTTGTTTAATATCAGTTCAAGTAAAATTTATCTTCAATTCGCTACTTGTTTTTGGTTTATTTTTATATTTTGTCATTAACGTCATTGTCTGTTGGTCTTTCATGAACAGTATTGTTTTTTCTTTTAGAAAGTAGAAACTTCCATGAAGTTTTCAGTTCCGAACGATGGGCTAGCTATGGCCCATGAAATATATAATTCAATGATGGTTTTGATACAAAAGGGTTAAAATCAAATATAAATGAAATTAGTATGAGACGATATATTTGTGAGGACTAAATAACAGGACAATGTGACTATTAAAAAATTTTTTTTTTGGTGCAAGAACTCATTTAAATTTAACATCGTATAGTTATTTGACTTCACTTTTAACTATCATAACATGTATGGTTATTTATAATCAAGTCTTTTTCTTGCTTCATATCCAACATAAAGCTATTAACAGCATTAAATTTAGTCAGCACATTGAGGAATATCTAGAAAGGCATTTAGGGAATTCCTAGATTGATCAGAAGATTCTTTCAATTGGTTAGAATTTAAGGAATCCCTAGATTGATCACAAGATCTTTTTCAATTGGTTAGAATCTCTTACTTGAATGAAACTAGATCTCATGAAATCATATTGTGTATTTGGTGATACATTCCGTGCCTTGCTAAAATATGGATCCTTGACTTGTATCATATCGTTGTCATATGCTTGAGATTATCATATCTTGCATCTTGTAGTTCTATATGACCTAGCTGACTTCTGCAAATTCTTCCTGCCTTTAGGTTTTGGCATATAATGGCCATAGACATTTAATCGTAGTTTCCTGTAGTTACAATCTTTCGGCATATGAAAGCAATATATGGTCATTCCACTATACACCGATTTTAGGGAAAAGAAGAGAAATATGCTTGTACGCAAAACAAAATGCATTGAATTAATAAAATATCCCAACTTTACAGTAAAAACCTTTCCTTTTTTCTCAATTCTTTCGAGGGAGGGGAAAGGAAAACTCAGCACTTAGAAATTTGCATCATCCTCTACAAATTTCAACAAAAATCTCAAAACCGAAGTCTTTAGATTATCTTCCGTTCCTTTATCTTTGGTTTCAAAGACGCCCTTCATAATGCTTGTGTAAAGCCTTTCAAGCTGTGGAATGCTGTAATTGTAACTACTTTTAACAAAAAGCTGCTTGACAGACTCCACTCGTGTTGAAAATTCACCATCATTGGAAAAAAGTGAACAAGCAATCAATCATTGGAAATTAAGCAACACTAATACCAGTGTATTTATTATAAGCATAATCGTGCATACAAAAGCAAGAACATAACAAGCAAAGACTTGCAGGAGTATAGGGAAGCCAGAAGTTTTACAGATGCCTCACTAATGTAGCACTCATGATTATCATGCCTCACACCCCATTCTTATGACACAAATGGAGAACAATCCAGGTTAAAATATTCACGGACTTCCATCTTCTGTTATTGCTTTTCTTGATAAGGATAGATTTCAGATGTTTAAGAATCATGATAGCAAAAACAGTAATACTAGTAGGTATAAATGACTCTTCTAGAAACCATAATTTTACATTGAGAAAGAATATACATACTGGAAAGGCATTTATACCTCCATTTGCAAAATTAGTACTCTTCTTAGCCTGCTTCAATGCTTCACAGCTCTGATCCATATTAACCTCCTGTTGGACATTACGAAGTTGAGCACTCATTCTAGTAGCAGTTCCCAGCTGTACAACAGGAGTAGCAGGGAATGTAGACCCGCCTAATTCATCAGGAAAATGAATTGGGCCACCTTGGGCAGCAATATTGTCACAGTATGCAACCAGTGCTGGATCCATCTGTGAGAGCATCCCATGCACCTGAAAAATCTAATGAGAAAATAGCAAGATGAGAAGCATTTTCTAGACAATAGTCAGCATAAAAAACTCCAATGCAAAACTAAACACAAAATAAAGTTCATGCACCACATCACGGAGCTCACAAGCTCTGCTGACATTCCTAGCGCCATTGTAATCCTATCCATTGTAAGCCTGAGTTGGGAACAGCAGAATGGATCAAATTTGGACAATGAAGCATTTTCAACCAATTAACTTCATGGGACTTGCTTATAGAACCATGAAACTTCTGATCACCAAGCATTTTCAACTTTGTCACATCACAAGAATGGACATTTGGACCCAGCCAAGAAAAACTTTAAGGCGCAAGACACATACCTTTGCATTGGAAACAATAAGATCAATGTCCTGCGGGAATGCTGAACATGCAATATAGTGGCCATTATCAACATGCTTCAACATGGTAGCCATTTCCATTGGGTTCTGGATAATTGAGCGGTAGTTGGGAGCATCTTCATCCGAAACTAGATAATGGAAGGCATTAATTCGTTTGTCATATAGTATCCTGTGATAGGGACACGAAAGACATAATGAGAGAGAGAGAGAGAGAGAGGCCATATGCCATTAATTAAAGATGTCAATGTCCCAGGTGAAGCCAACAAATCATGCATTAAGCATAGATTAGTTGTACTTGGCTTAGTTACAAAACTTTTCACATTAACAAGGAAAAATAAGAGAAATTTTACAGTTGTATAAAACAGATCCCATAAATATTATAGTTACAATACAACATTAGTGTATATCAGAGAATATTGAGAGCTTGATCAATAAAACAAAAACCCATCCAACATTTTAGGATCATCCTGCAACAATGTCATTGGAAGTAAACATTTAAGGCATCCAACAGACCAAGAACAGGCTGACAGCTTCAGAAAAAAAATGTTGAGTTGTATAGACCTCTAAACATGGGGCATACACACACACACACACACAGATCATTTGATGTTATAAAGGCATCATGTATCCCCCACATATCCACAGAACTGAGGTTGTGTAGCAATAATTCATTAAGTAATCATCATTTCAAACTGCAGAAAGCACACAAAATTAATCTCCCTAGCTGTTGATAATCCGGTTACAAACATCTCTAAGGCACATTCGCAATCTGCGAAGTGCACGCTGCTCAGCTTCCACCTTTGCTTTTAGCTCAGACACCTTTGGACTAATTGCCAGTTTAGGTGCCTTGGGAAGTTCAGAAAGGCATCCTGCATCCTGGGATTTCTTGTTCATTCCCTCCGACAAGACTGACAAAGCAGCTTCTATTAAACGATTGAAAAATAAAGTCCTTTTGTTAGAGCCACGGATGCAAGGAGGACAGGATGGGGAATTTTGAGAATGTTCATGCTAATGGCCTGCAACATAACAGAATGCTGATTGGCAGTGAGTGAGAGAAAGAGGAGTGCTAGGTGGGGTATTGGGTTAGAGGAGTGGGAATATAAAGGACAGAAAGAAAAGGAGAGAGGTAGGCAATCAGTGACCTGTGTATCTTGTCTTTCTTTTTCTTTTTCTGTTTCTGAGTTTTCACTTTCTGCTGTAATGGCTTCCTGGGTACTGGTTTCTCACTGTGATCAGTAACTAGAGGAGTTTCTTTGTGGATATTTAGTAAATTCAGACAGTTCAGTATCAGGTCTCTAACTCTCTATCACCTATCTTTGGTCGACGGCATGTTCACTTGATAACTGTCCACAAAGGGGTAAAGACCGTGAACATATCACCATAAAGAAAGGTCCAGGCATGAAGAATAGTAAGGGCACTGAATGCTAACAGGAAATATTAGCATTTGCAATGCCGAGTTATTTCACCTCTCAATCAATCATCTGAAAGACATTCAATTAATTGTTCTTGAATTCCATTTCCCACCATACAATGCCACCTATTTAGAACAAATTAATTGCCAACAGCCAGTGTGTTCATCAGAAGAAAAACTAATCTTTGTCTTGGAACTTGTTCTGGACCGAGATCCGGGATCCCGATCCATGGGATCAACCCGACATACGCGTCACCGGGTTCCCTCCAGCCGTCGTGAAGGAAGACCCACGACACTCTTCGGACCGCGGGCCAAGACACATGAGCAGGAGTCCACAGCTGACTAATCCATGATGAGGATAAATCCCTAGATACGCGTAACTGCCAATCGTCAACTCACGATATTATAGGATTTATAGATATCTCAGATGATTAGATACCTTCCTTATATTAATCCCAGATTATAGGGATATATCCTACAATAAAGGAAGGATAATCTTCACTAAGATATCAATCCAGATTCACCCGCATCCAAGACGAGTCCCTCTAGGATTCTGCATATGCTCCTATAAATACTAGGCCAAGCGCCAAAGGTAGACACTTCCTCTGAGATATAAGCTATCCCTATCAGTGCACGGTCCTAACTTGAGCGTCGGAGTGCCTTTGCAGGTACCCACCCACTCACACCACCGTTGCCGCTGCCGAGAGCTACGGAGGTATCCACCGCATCGTGCCTATCTCATGTACCCCACTGAATTTACTTCAGAACATTGGCGCCGACTGTGGGAAAGATAAAATTCTAATCCCACCCAATCATGGTGAATACGAGGCAAAACTCCAGAAGAGACGCTGCTCAAGTCTCAGTCAACCAAAGACAAGATCCTGACATGCAGTATCCACCACCGCCATTACCTCCGCTTGTGGTTCAAGCCTCTGCCGTAAGAAACCAAACGCCCCGACCAGGAAGCCGACGTGATGGGCACTCCACCTCTTTTTCTGAGGAATCTCCTAACCCATCACGCAGGATTCCTGTCAGGGATAGACTCGAATTCCCAGCCCAGAAGGGCGGCCAGAGCCTTCAAGAACGCAGAATTCCTGTACACCAACGCTTGGGAAACCCGAGCAACGAGTTCGACGATCGTGCGTCATACTCCGAACACACGCACCAATCTCGAGCTTCTCAATGCCAACTCCAGGATATGTTGCAACAACATATGGATCTACTCAACGACCAGTTTAAGAGACTCGAAGACATGCAGCGCGCCATGCATGGAGGTCAACCAGAGCCTCGCCGACGTGACAGACGAACCGACATGGAAAATAACAGGACGAGGGCCCATGACGATGAGAAAATTCCTCATAATGGAGATAACAACCGGAACCAAGGAACCATAGAACAACCTTTCTCCGACAAGCTCATGGAATTCGGGTTCAGAAACTTCAAGTTTCCTCCAAACCTCGAAATTTATGACGGAACCACGGACCCTCGGGAGCACATCAATGCCTATGAGCAATCCCTATGCTTCTACGGCGGATCTATGGAATTGTTGTGCCGAGCTTTCCCTCTCTCCCTCAAAAAGGGCCCTCAAATGGTTCACCACCAATCCACCACGAGGGACCATCGTGGATTGGTCCGACCTCGCGGCGTTTTACGTTGCGGTACACCACGAGCAAGGAACAACCTAAATCCATCGAATCCTTGGCCAAGGTCCGCCAGTGAGAAAGGATGAAAGCCTCCGGGATTACGTCGGACGTTTTATGGCTGCCTGCGCCAACGTAGAAAACTTTGAGGACGTAATAGCCTTGCACTACGCCGAAGCGGCTCCGGATAGGCTCCGACTTCTTCAAGTCCCCGGCAAAAAGAAGCCGACAATCGACCGACTTCCGTAAACGTTCCGAGAAGTACGTCTATCCGGAAGAGGCAACGAAGACCACGGGAGGTGGGACAACAAAAGCGAACCTTCTCACCAAAAGCCCTACCGAGAATTCCTCAAGGTCACGACCTCCAAAGGGTAGCCCACCCCCGAAGAAACTATGCGGACTATACTCCTTTGAACACAACCCGGAAACGATCTTGAGGGAAGTAATGAACACGGAGTTTCGTAACGTCCCGAGACCACCCCCATCAAGAGGCGGGCGTAAAGATCACTCCAAACACCGCACGTGGCACAAAGCCTATGGCCACGATACGAGAGGATTGCCATCACCGCGTGATGCCATTGAATTTCTAATCAAGGCGGGCGCTGCACGGAAAGATATCCTCCGTGCCCAAACAAAGAAAGGAGATGACAGGCGCAGAGACAAAGAAAAGACGAGTCCGTCCCCTCCGCGCGAAAGAAAGACGAGAAGCCCGAGGAGAAGATCCCGACTCCACCTCGGCGTAATAACGGCGGCCGACCGACGGGCGGGGATAGGAACACTCCCCCGCCGCAACGATGATCACCGCGCCGAGCCCAACAGACGATCCATACCATTGCTTTGGTGGTTTCGCCGGCGGAGGATCCTCCAACGGAGCTCGAAAGAAAGCCCTCGAATGGCGCTTTTAGCGTGGCCCACTCGGGATCAAGAACACAGGCCGAAAATAAGAAAGCGTCTCTCATCACCTTCTCGATGAAGACTACGGTGGAATAATCCCGATCATGATGACCCACTCGTCATCTCCGGGTAATCTCCAACGCCGAAGTCCGTCGAATTTTCGTCGATCAAGGGAGTTCGGCCGATATTATGTTTTTAGACCTTTACCAAAAATTGGAACTCCCGCAATCCGACTTGACCCCCATGCTAGAGAATTGACAAGCTTCACCTAAGTGAGAAGATCACTCCAAGAGGATATTACGAAACCCATCTAACCCCGGGGTCATCTACACTCTTCGGGACCGTGAAGGTAAAATTCTGGTCGTGGACTGCCCTCGGCCTATAACATTATCTGGGCCGTCCGTCTCTCAACGCTCTCGGGCGGTAATATCCACCACTCACCTCGTGATAAAGTTCCTCAACAAGAACAATGATGTCGTCACTATTAAAGGCGACCGTGTTTCAAATGAGAAAATGTTATAATGAGAGTTTGAAGATTTGCAAAATACCCCGGACATCAAACCGCCCGTATCTACCCCGACTATTGACCAGGTCAACATTCGATGACCGAGTTGGACGTCGAGAGAAGAAATCGGGATACCCGACCACAACCCGAAGGCGAACCGGAATCCCTTCAACTCGGGAACGATCCCGGGCGGGTAACCAAAGTCGGAGCTCGTCTCGATGAAGGAGAAAAGCAACAACTTTCGAACTCTTGTTGAAAAACAAGGACCTTTTCGCCGGACTTCCTCCGACATGCCCGGACTCGATCCCGCTTTATTTGCCACCTACCATTTGTCGATCAAAGAAGGCGCCAAGCCTGGCGCAAAAAAGAGAAAGGTCGGTCCCGAGAGACAACAAGTCGTCGAAGACCGGGTTAAGGAACTGCTAAATGGCAACTTCATCAGAGAAATCTCCTACACCACATAGCTTTCCAACGTGGTCCTGGTAAAGAAGTCCAACGGAAAATGGAGGATGTGCGTAGACTATACCGACCTGAATAAAGCTTGCCCCAAGGACCCATATCCACTCCCCAATGTGGACAGGTTAGTAGACGGATCCTCCGGGTTCAGATGGTTATCATTTATGGATGCATATTCCTGATACAACTAGATTCCCATGTACTGGGATGAAGATAAAATCGCTTTCATCAACGATAGGACGAGCCATCTTGCTACAAGGTCATGTCTTTCGGCCTAAAGAACGCAGGAGCCACCTACCGAGGATGATGAACAAGGTTTTCGAAAACCAGTGGGAAAAATGCTAGAAGTCTATATAGACGACATGATAGTCAAGACCCCACACACCGGCTCTCACACGGCGGATCTCGAAGAAGTATTTGCGCAAATCCGGAAATACAATATGAGGTTAAACCCGAAAAATGCGCTTTCGGGGTCCGGCCGGTAAGTTCTTGGGATTCATGCTAACGCATAGAGGAATTGAGGTCAATCCGGATAAATGCCGTGGCCGTCCTCAACATGAGGAGTCCCCGCAACGTCAAAGAGGTACAACGACTTACGGGGGCGCATAGCGGTCCTCACAAGGTTCTTAGCCAAAGCCGCATACAGTCTCTCCCCTCTTCAAATTGCTCAAGAAGGGAAGAAGTTTTGAATGGACTCAAGAGTGCGAGGACGCCTTCACATCTTTGAAAAACCTCTTGTCCTCCCCTATCTTGACAAGGCCGGACAATGGAGAGACACTTTACTTGTACCGTCCGTCCACGATGAAGCCGTAAGCTCGCCTTTGATCGGGGAAACCGACGAGGGACGAAGCTTGTCTATTTCGTGAGCAAGGTCCTCCAGGGGCCCGAGCTCCGTACCAAAAGGTCGAGAAAGTCGCCTTCGCGCTCATCATTACCGCAAGAAGACTTCGGCAATACTTTCGGTGCCACCCCGTGGTAGTAAGAATCGACCAACCTATCCGACAGTGTACTACACAAACCGGACTGGCCGGGCGAATGATTGCGTGGTCGATTGAACTCTCGTAATTTGGAATTACATACGAACCACGACTTGCAATAAAAGCCCAAGCGTTGTCCGACTTCCCGCGTAACTCACAACGGATAACGGCGACCCAAAGAAAGCCTTTTGGACCATCTTTGTTGACGGATCGTCGAACCCCAAAGGAAGCGGGGCCGGGGTGATAGTCGAAAATTCGAAGGTTTGACTTTGGAGCACTCCCGAAGTTTGAGTTCTCAACTTCAAACAATCGTGCCGAGTACGAGGCCCGTATCGCCGACCGCTAACTAATGGCAAAGGATTTGGAGGCAACACGGATCAAACTCGCAAGTGACTCCCGGCTAGTAACCTCTCAAATCCGAGGTGACTATCAAGCTAAAGAGCCCCTCCTACTGAGATACTTGAGCAAGATCCAAGAAATTTTAAAATATTTTGAAGAAGTCGGGATAGAGCACATCCCAAGGAACGTAACTCCGAGGCCGATCTCTTATCTAAGTCAGCCAAACAAAAAGCCCCAACAACAACCGGTCTGTAATTCAAGAAACTCTTTCCCAACCCTCCATCACGGATCATAGCATATCCCAAGTGGAGGATCATCAACCATCTTGGATCACTCATATACTGGGCTATCTGCATCACGGAAAGCTGCCAACGGACCCAAAGGAGGCTTCCAAGTTAGTAAAGACGTCGGTCAGGTACACCATTTATAACGGTCGACTATACCGGCGTGATTTCTCTTCCCCCCTTCTAAAGTGCTTGACCCCCAAAGAAGCAGAGTACGCCCTAGCTGAAGTACATGAAGGAAGCTGCGGTCACCACTTAGGTGCCAAAGCCCTAGCCCAAAAAGTATTAAGGGCAAGATTCTATTGGCCAACGATGGAAGCCGACTCTCATGCACACGTGTACGAACTTGCGACAAGTGTCAACGTCATGCGATCATTTTCAAGCCCCTCTCGAAGAACCGTCCACGACGTCGGTTCCATGGCCCTTTACCGGTGGGGTATGGACATCCTAGGTCCGTTCCCCCGTGCCCCGGCGCTTTAAATATTTGGTGGTAGCGAGAGACTATTTTACCAAATGGATCGAGGCCGAACCCCGATCACCATCACCTCGGCCCGACCCGAAGTTTACTTGGCGCCATATCATCACCGGGTTCGGCATACCGAATCCGTAGTCACGGTACAACGGAACCCGGTTCAAAGACAAAGCCTTTGAGGAGCTACTAGCCGATCCGAAAATAAAACACCACTTTGCAGCTCCGTCGAGAACCCCAGACGAACGGACAGGGCGGCGCCAATAGAATCATCATGCGGGCTTAAAAAAAGGTTAGACGAAGCCAAAGGGAACTGGGTCGAGCAACTTGACCATGTTCTTTGGGCATACCGGACCACCGCCCATTCCACGACGGGAGAAACCCCTTTCAAGCTGACTTATGGCTGCGAAGCCATGATCCCGGTGGAAATAGGGGAACCGAGCTGGCGATACCAACATTTTTCATCCGACAGCAACCCCAGCCTAATCAGAGAGGACCTGGACTTGCTCGAAGAAAGGAGAAGTGTAGCCCACATACGGGATGTCGCCCTCAAGCAGAAGACAGCGGCCAGATACAACAAGAAAGTGGTCCCGAGAAAATTCCAGCCTGGCGACCTAGTCCTCAGAAGAGCCGACATAGGAGGGAAAAATGCCTCCCAGGGAAAACTGGCCCCTAACTAGGAAGGCCCCTATCGTGTCGTCACCAGTACGGGTAAAGGAGCCCACACACTGGAAACGTTATCTGGGACCCCGGTCAAGAACTACTGGAATACGGACAAACTAAGGAAATACTATAGCTAAAAGCCCATACGCGGCTTAGCCCTTCATAAGAATTATCTTCGATCCATTCTTGTTTTAAATAAGTACGCTATGTACAGACTTCGTTCTCCCAAGTTCAGAATAAAGTTACTATTCACGGAAACCTGGTTCGATTTAACGCGTTGCTCTAAAAAGTCGATAGGAGACAGTACGGATCATATGTACACACTCCTTCCTCACACCTAAGCCAAGAAGGGTTCCTAAAATCTGTACGATTAATAGGATACTTACCCCGGGCGAGGTTGAAAGCAATGCTAGCGCCCTGGACAAAAGGGCCTTCGCGAAAAATGTCCTAACCAGGCGCCACTCTTACCTATGTTCAAATTCCAAACGCCTCCCGTAACAAGCACTGGAATACGGATTAAGGTTTCATTTCGCCTAAGTCTAAAATCTCTTTACGTTTCATTATTATAAGCGTTAGATTAAAGACCAAGGCCTCTTTCCTACCTAAGTCCTTGGGAATACCACTCAATTAATGACATGAGTGAAGGATCCCGGACCATGGTTTTCACAAAGACATTTTTCTAAGTCCCAAGGCATAACAACTACCAAAATGGGCGTTGGACCCGTGTCGGACCATGAAAAACAAAAATGAATAACCAAACAAAGCAATTAAATATAAAAGCCCAAACACGGGTAATTGTCCTTACAAACAAGTAAAACCCCACGCAGGGGGCAAAAAAAAAAAAAAAGGGGCGCTTCAAACACCGCTTCTTCCTCTTCCGGACTCGAATAACCTCCGGTACCACCAGAGCCTTCGCGGCTAAAGCTTCGACAGCCTACAAGCCGGCCGTTATGAAACATCTTGTCCGAGGACACACCCTCCAAGATAAGGTCGACCCCGGGGTTGAGGTGCCGGATCTCGCTTCACAAAGATTTTGGAACCGCTCCTCCCCAACGTTTCACCACTCCGTCCGCTTCCTCCACCTCCTTCTCAAGCTCCGCCACCTCGGCCCTCGTAGCGCCAACGCTTGGCCTCGGCTTCAAGCTTCTCGGCCTTCCTAGCAGCCTTTCGAGTCCGCCAACGCCTTTTCCGGCTCGGTGACTTTGTTCTCCGGGGCTCGACGACCCTCACTCTATTGTCTTCACCGGCTTTTAGGGACGCGGCCAACTTCTCGCTCGGTCTCCTCTTTTTCTTTCCTCGGGGTCCTCGCTTTGCCGACGCCCGGCGATCGGCATTCTCGATAGTGACCTCAATCACACGGATCTCGGCTGCCGCCCGAGAGCTTGTCTCTGGAGCGCGGCTAAGGTTTGGCGCAGACCCTGTTCGGCAATATGCTGCCTCACCTCGCCACTCAGAAGTCGCCCATCTATGAAGGGCCCGGGCTCAGAATTCCCCGTGATGACCGGCAAGAAGTCTGCCATTTCCCTATCGCCGCCCTCCGACGACCGGCCATCATGCTCAGAAGGCCCTTCGACAGCTTGCCTTTTCCGGGACCTAAGAATGGGGGCAGGGGACCCCGGCTCGTCTTGCTCTTCGATCGCGGCCACACCCCGATCGGATGAGTCCGGAATGGCTGTGGAGGAAGAAGCCGCGGTTTTCTTCCCTTTCCTCCGGTTCCTTGAAGACCGCAGAGGCAACCATGGAAGATCCCAACGTCATATTGCTAACTGAAAAGAAACAAAAACAAATACAGTCAGTACATCTCGAAACATTGATATAGGAAGACTCCTAGGGACACACTAAACGCCCTAATCCCTACCTAACAAAGTGTAAAGAAGATCATCACCGGGGACTTGAAGGACATCTCTAATGTTGATGTTCCCATGCTTCTCAAAGATATCGGGTTATGAATTTCGCGGTCCTAAGTTCCTCGGGGTCGAGATCCCCTCTTCTTTCTCAATCATGTTGAGAGGCACGTCCCAGCACCGACGCGTCCAATACAGAGGAAATTCTGGCTCTCCATCCGGCTTGAGGAAGAAAGAATGGCATCCCTCCCTGGCTTTTATCTTGAAAAACGAGGTCTTAAACCCTTTGAAGCTTTCTTCGAAAACATCAAAAGACTTACGACCGAGCCGGGATCGAATGACAAGCCACCTCGTCTGCCTCACCGACCCCTCAGGGTGTTTATTCTTGTATAAAAATAAAAAAAGGTCTTCGCCGAGCATTTGAGGCCCATCAACCGACAAAACCTCTCGAACGAAATGATGTAGCCCCAACCGTTAGGATGGATTTGTGAAGGGGCCACTTGAAGAGTGCGGAGTATGTCCATCTGGAAGTCAGAGAACGGCATCCTCAGTCCTAACTTAAGGAAAAACGGCTCGTACAGAACATGAAATGTGAGCCCTCTTCCCGGCAGAACACACCCTCTCGTTCCACTCGACAAACAACTTCGAACTCGTCGTCTCGAGCCTTGTTCACGGTTAACTCCAAGGCAAAGAGGGACTCTCGAGCACGCCTCTCTCGAAAACCTGGATTGACGTTCCCATACGTCATCCACCACCCAAGTGCATACCAACCCGGGACCCCGCCGCACTCGAACCAACTCGTCTACCCCCGCATCACGGCATCGTGAAGTGGGGGCTGAACCCTAGCTTTCTTTCCTTTGGCCATGGAAACCCCGAGAACATCCAAAGAAGTCGGCAAAAAAAATCTGTCGAATCAATAGTTTCATAGATTCGCAGACACGGGAGAGCGGGGTAACCCTAACCTCCCCTACCGACCTCCCGTCCCACCGAAATAAAGCATTCGTGGGAACTCCTCCACCGCGCGGGCGCGGCGGTCAGGCGCCTCGGGAGGTGACCGTATCTACCTAAACCGCTAAGCCCAACTTGAAAATAAGCAAAACCGTAAACACCTAGCTACTCTACTTTCTCGAAAAGCGCAAACGACAAGAAATTAGAAAGGAAGCAACTTACGGGTAAAAGCAGAAAGCAGAGAAGCTCAAGCTAGAACAATGGAGAAGCGACAGGGAGCCAAAGCCTTCAGCAAAGTTGCAGCGGTGTTTGAAAACGATAGAGTAAAGAAGACAAATCTCTGACCCTTATTTATAAAGGGTCTATCAACGGATGAACGGTTAGGGGGCATTCCCGTCCCCTTCAAGGCAAAATTCAAAAGACGCCCATCATGGCTCGCGGAGCTCTAGGCACGTCCCTCCAACAAAAACGCGACACGTAGCCCACACAGACAGTAGTAGCAAATGAAAGGACTGATTACACAAGTGATCTAAAGCGTTGTACGAATGTTGAATGAGAACCCGGATTGGTACCACCTGATTCCAGGACCAATTAACTACTACACACGACGTGTTAATTCCGAGGTATGTTTATAGCCGTTACTAAGGGTCGAATCGAAACAACCCCGAATGTCTTTATTTGGTTTTTGCCGGGATAAGCGTTGGACTCACCCCGTGAATCGAATCGCTTGGGACAAAAAGTCAAGCAGAAATATAGAACAAATTCAAAAAGGAAAACATATATTGAGTCATTTTCATTCCATACATCGTCATACAACTGAATAAGAAGAAAAGTAAAATCTCGAGACAAGGAAAGCATAAGGAAGTCCCGGAAAAGGGGCAAGTATCTTCGGCCACCAGGCCGGTACCCCGTCCACATCTCCAAACCACGGTCTCTTGAAAAAGTGGATTGGTTTTGCGAACATTGACCAACCGGATCGTGACCACGGAAAGAACGCCAATGCTCTTTGCACGACCTATCGCGATGCAATTAAAGACCGGATCTTCTCGCTCGTTGGAAGGGGGCCCGACTTCTCTAGTCAAGAATCCTCCGCCGGTGTCGCCCATTCCGAGTTGCCTCAAGTCATGGAGCAGCCACGGTGGGTTTTCCACCCCGAACGTGCATCGAAGCCACTCCGAATAGAAACCCTCTGTTCACTCGTTCTTCTCCCACCTTCTCAACGGACAATGGCGAAATGCGGATACCCGCCGCTTTCTGCGTAGCGAGCCAAGGAAAGCAGACCACCCTGTTGCCCTGGGAGTCCTCACTCCTTTGGCCGGGCATCCTTGCATCTCCAAACAAGGCCGTTACTACAAAAAAGACCGGCGGATGCTCACAAAGAACCGCCGAGAAGACGGAGAGAAGAACAAGTGTGCTCCACCGGTCCCCATGCAACGGAGGACGGAAGCATGATTTCATCCTAACAACACGTAGGGTCGACTTCCCCGTGTACGCCGGGATAGAAAGGCTTCCGCCTCCCCCAATGCTTAGCAACCCGGTTTTACGCCAAGATAGAAAGGCCTCGCTTCGGGAAGAAAAACGCGAGGGGAAGATCAAATCTCTTCAAGGACTTTGGGAAAAATAAGAGAATGGTTTCTCAGAGACGATGAAGCTCTCTTCACAACAAAGGAGAAAGAAGAAAGAGCTACACTCAACCCTCGGGAGAAAATCATCTCTACGCGATGGTGAAGAAGAGAATGCAAGCCCATGAAGAAGCGTCCAAGTACTTATAGCGTGAATGAAGGACCCGATTGGTCACGTGCGGGGTGAACTGATCCCATGAAGTCGCCCAAAATAAATGTTCGGATCTCCGATTGGCCACAAAGATAGGGAGCAAGTTAAGAAATCCCCACGAAATTAACGTTTTTTAAAAAAAAAAAAAAGAATCGTTATTTCCCAAGAATCGTTATATTCCAATAAAGTCCACGCATCGGTTTCCCGCAGAATCGCAAGTGAAGTCACCAAAGATCACATTCGGGATTCCCACCGAGCACGCCTTCAAAGACTCGTCTTCGGAAAGCAATAGTTTTTGCTCATAACCAAGTAAAACAAGGACGTCGGTAATAACTTGAGGCCTAACACCTGCCCTGCAGAAATCGTTACGTCACCATGTGGTGGTTGATCCATCTTAAACTTGACTCGTCCGTCTCATCCAAGAGCCAAGTCAGGGGCAACTGTTTCGGGACCGAGATCCGGATCCCGATCCATGGGATCAACCCGCATACGCGTCACCGGGTTCCCTCCACCGTCGTGAAGGAAGACCCACGACACTCTTCGGACCGCGGCCAAGACACATGAGCAGGAGTCCACAGCTGACTAATCCATGATGAGGATAAATCCCTAGATACGCGTAACTGCCAATCGTCAACTCACGATATTATAGGATTTATAGATATCTCAGATGATTAGATACCTTCCTTATATTAATCCCAGATTATAGGGATATATCCTACAATAAAGGAAGGATAATCTTCACTAAGATATCAATCCAGATTCACCCGCATCCAAGACGAGTCCCTCTAGGATTCTGCATATGCTCCTATAAATACTAGGCCAAGCGCCAAAGGTAGACACTTCCTCTGAGATATAAGCTATCCCTATTGTGCACGGTCTAACTTGAGCGTCGGAGTGCCTTTTGCAGGTACCCACCCACTCACACCACCGTTGCCGCTGCCGAGCTACGGAGGTATCCACCGCATCGTGCCTATCTCAGGTACCCCACTGAATTTACTTCAGAACAGAACTCAAATCAATTATTTGTTGTAAATTAGATTTAAAATACACTGAACGATGAGGGAAAACTGAAATAGGCTCTTCCTCAACCTCAGCAAGTTGGACTGAGGATGTTCCGAGCAATAAGATAGGTAAGTCAGACGGCAAATCTTCTGGCAAAGTTAGGAGAACGGCCCTGAGCAGTTCATGTGCCTGCAAGATTGTTAAATCAATCAAACTCAGGCAGCATTAAAGCAGCAATACAAAATTAGAAAACCTGACTGAATGACATTGATTTTTGGCACGCAGATTCAGTTCCTTTAGCATACAGATTTACAAAACTATGATATACACTCACAGTTTCTGTTAGAATCCTATTGCAAAGTATGAAACTTGAATCCCACATCTGAAGAATGAGATTCCGTTGTGGGGTTTATATGGCCTTGGATCTCCAAACATAATGGCTAATGTTTGTGGTGTGGTTCTCATGAGGTTTGTATCAGTTTCCCACCAAACATCAAACTGCAGTAAATAGAGAATCAATGGTGTTGTTCTTCTAGCTTCACCAAATAAATGAACCAATGCCTCCTCTGGTGTCTTTGCACTAGGATCTGACAGAAGAAATGGAAGTCCTAATGAATGAACAGGAAATTTTTCCAGTTCATGTAAAATCGCAGGCCCAAGATGATTCTGTTAAACTAGAGTAGTAAGTATATTCAGTCTTCAGATGCTGTAGCAACAGACTTTTAAGGTTCAAAGATAATTGTCGGCCCAGTACCTTCACTGTCACATAGTAGAAGTCTAGGTCGATACACAAGTGGAATTGCAGACCCATAGGAAAGCATTGAAAGTTTGGTCAATTCTGATGCAACTGAAACTGGAGGGAAAATATCAGATATTATACTCATGGGTATCTCTAGATGTCTTTGAAGACAAGGTTGAACTACTAGAGTACACAATTGCACCATAGACATTGCTTCAATAAAGTGACACTTCTCAACCTTGACTGAATCGACATCTATGAGAAACTTGTCATCACTTGTATAAACCTGTGGATATTTTTCATGGAAAGCACGAATAGCAGCTTCAGTACAGAGAGCCTTTAGGTCAGCACCTCAGTATCCTACTCAACTAGCTGCAAGTTCCTTCTTCAGTTCCTCTGAAGGAGGATTGATATGGTTTCTCAATGATTGATATGCAGGTCTCTGAAACATAATCACAAACCTTCAGCCACAATCACATGGAATCCAAGCTTATGACCCAAAATTTTATATTAAATAGAGTACAAAACCCACCATTAAGTCTCCATCCTCAGCTCCAGAACTATCTGTGTAACCTTCAAGTTTTACATTAATCCTTCTCTTCCTAGTTGAACGTCGAAGATTGCCAGAGCCAGACTGTGAATAAAGGCAAAGATGACACATCCCAGGAATTCAAAACGTATTATATAATAAAACAGGAATTATTATTATGATGTTATCATCTGACTAACTTCAGCAAATGGCATGGTTCTAAGCAATGAGTAAAATAAATACTTAAGTACAAGATTACAAAAATAATAAAATCTATCGGTGTAATTACATACTAATTTTGCTCTCTGCAGCCTTACAATAATTATATCAATTCATCAAAAACAATTAGTTGCATCCAGCAAAGACATCAACAGAGGGCAAAGAATACTATACAACAATACTAACTATTATTCACTCTAGTGGTTTCCTTTCAAGGGGATTACCGAAATTGTCATGTCATACAAAAGATGGCAATGCTAGAATGCTTCCTTTTATTAAAGAAAAGGCTACAAAGGAGACAAATATTTCATCTTTAGATGTAATTCTTTTCTGTATTTAAAAAAATTATTACGAGAAAGGAAAGAAGTTCAAAGAAGGATATTATTGGGGCCCAAAGCTGCCAAGCAACTTCACAAATCACAATGTAAGAAAAGATGGTTATTTGTCTCCAAACTTTGAAAACACACATTACGAACATCATAAGAAAAAACCTTGTCAAGTCTACAAATCTAGCGGATCATTTTGGTTAATTCCATTAAGTACCACTGTCCAAACGAAATTCCTCACCTTATAGTTAAAGGGAGCTTTAACAATAAAAAACGAGATGGATAAAGAAAAAGTTTTGAACTGCAGGGCTGCAAATCAAAATCTGGAAGAAGGATTTACAAATATAACAATCAGAAGGATCCAAGGATCATGGCCAGTAGTCAGGGAAAGAAGAACAATGGAAACAATCAAAGCTACCTAATAATAAAGCAGGTTCAATAGCTCCTCTATCATTTGGGTTCCAAATAAAAGAGGAAGTTGTAAGCAATACGGGAACCTAACAAGGTATAAAAATGAGATATTGGACCTCAATGCAAAGCTGAAAGACATTAAAAAAGCAGGAAAATATCAGAGAAAGATAAACTTCAATATATAGTTATTTCATGAATGGCTTAACCTGCTAGGCATCTTTTAATTAATAACTTCACTTGTTGTCAAGAAGCAAGCAAATACATGAGTCAAAAACAAAGTTTTGATGAATAACGAATTTCATGAATCATTCCATTTTATGTCAGAATGATTTCTATACAGAAATCATGCAACTTAAACAACTAAAAAGCCATCCCACATAAAAATTATGATCCTTGAACTTTTTTCAAAATACAGATATACATTAGAATTTGTGTTGTAATACAAGTATGGCCGGCCATACAGGTTTGGCCTCGTCTTGATCCTATTGCTTGTGCGCACATGCCAAGAAACAGGGCCATTCCCTTGGCTGCTAGACCGTTTTGGATACATGGAAGAACGCTATTGTGATTATAAAAAAATTCCATAATCAGCAAACATCTCAGTCAACAGCACCTGCAGAAATCTCAGAAGTTTAACCAAAACACCAAGCCAAGGGAAACACATAATCCGCAGCAAGCACGAGACACATTCATCTAATTGAATTAGAAAATTTCAAAAAGAGAAAAATTGAAGCATTATACTATACTATGTAACTTTGAGAAATCCAATGTAGGATCAAGACGAATTAGGCAGTAAAAATTGGAAAACATGAAATTAAAACATAATTTTTTTGTAATGAAAAGGAGGAATCATTGAGGAGAAAAATAGAAAATAAGAAGTAAAGATGTTGCATGTTTTACCCCCCTAAAATTGTTAGTACCGATCATATTAATATTTTAACTTGAAAAAATTAGTATATTAGTATCTAAAATTGTAATCCGTATTATCAAATTGGTCCTTACTGAAAAATATTTGATGTGAAAGTCTAATTTTTTATATTCAATGATTATTATGTTAATTTTTTCAAATTTGAAATTAATATAACTGTTACTAACAACTTTTATAAACTTTCAAATATTAAAACAAAGGTTCACTCGATAAGTAACTAAAACTAATCATAGAAAGTAGAAGCATATTCACATTTTATAATAAAAGTAACATAAGCATATTCACATACGAATTAATATTTCAATAAGTAAAGTAAAAATTTCATTTTTCAATTAATAAATCGACGGCGCATAATCTTTCAAGTCATTGAAGTTTGTATTTCTTTATCTTTCTTACACTTATAGCTCTTAAAATGGATTGGATTGACTCATTCAGACTAGATCATTTTCGAATCAGGTCAAATCAAGATATGTAAATTTTAAACTAGTATTTTGTCAACCCAACTTACTTCTTTGTAATGTAAATAGGTTGGGTCAGCCCAGCTCATTGCAGATCAACCCATTTAGGTCGGGTTAAATCAAGTTATGTAAGTTTTAACTAATATTTTGTCAGTCCAGTATATCTATTTTATTAAATTATTCAGACTGACCCATCGAACTTAACTTATTTTGATAGTTTTACTTACATTACCAATTCCAAAAAAGCCCCAAATTTTCTGTTGCTACTGCTACTAGAGTACCGGATCAGTATGGATGGGTCCCAATTACGCTAACTTGCACTTGTACATAGAAAATTTTTGTACAACATATTAACTATTTTTTAGTTGAGATATTCTTAGACATGGTTTATCATATTATTATTTATACACTTAAATTATTATTTGACACATATAAAAATATTATCAATAATTAATTTTTAATTTTATAATAATTTTATTACTTTACACATATCAAATAATATTTTAAATACATATAATAAATCGTACTTATTTAAAAATTATTCTTTTTAGTTTAGTTAGTAAAAGATAGACACAATTTCAATTTATTGTTTTAAAATTGAAATCTTTAATAATTTAGTCCATTCATCTTTTTCAGTTTACAAAAGCTACCCCGACATTGCAGTTTTCTAATATTAAAAGTTACTATCTGAATTTTATTATAAACTTTAAATATTTAAATATTACGACTTTATATTTAAATATTAACCTGACTTATGTATTGAAATATTTGAATATTTTGAAATATGAAATCATGATATTTAAATAAGAGTTTAATTTTGCATAAAAGTATTTGAATATCAAATAATATTTAAATATTATGTTAGTTTTTTGTTAATGATGTTAGACTAAAATAAATGAAAAAAAAAACTTTTTTGGTACAAAATAAATGTAAGAACTAATTTTTTTATATGATAAGAACTAAATTATTGAAAATTTGAACATTAAGACTTTAAATTGATAAATCAATTTCTAGTGGACTAAATTAATATTAGATATATATTTTTCAGATAAAAAAATAATACATATATATTTCAATGACAAAAAGGAGGTTTTGATCTATATATTATGTTGTAATTTTTATAAATTAAAGTGATGTCTATTATATATATATATATATATATAAAAAAGAAGAGAAAAAAAATATCTTAAATAATTTTTTTATCTCAATTATTAGAAAAAATTAGTTACATACCTTTAATTAATCTATATAATATATAGAATTTATAAAATATTTAATTACACTTACATTCCCTCATCTTTTATTGATTTATTGAACGAGTAACACTACAAAAAAAAAAATCAAAATTTTGACATAGTTTAACTAGATTTAATAGTAATTATTGGATCAAATAAAAAGGTAAAACTCACTCATTTATCGAATTGTTAAAAGAACATTCCAAATTGTTCTGTCAAAATGTTTAATTGTATAGCATTTTTCATTTTAGCATGCAAATAACATAAACTTTTCATCGTGGAAGGGCATAGGTTCCTTAACTATATTGTCATAGGTTCGATTTATAAATTTATATATATAAAAATAATATTGTTAGGAATGATTTCTACTTAATCACTTAATCATATTTTAAAAGATTAGTTTCTTATCTATCAAGTGGAGGATACTTTAAAAAATCAAAAAATAAAATAAACTTTTTCTTTTGAATTTTTGAAACAAAATCATATAATATACAAAAAGAAAACACATACATTCGTATTCTAACATGGAACATATTTAAAAATTTGTCATGTGATAAATACATGATCCTAATAATTGACATGTGATATTTCATGTTACAATTTAAAAGAAAGGTACACATGTATAGTCAAGTTTAAATTAAATTTATTACTTTAAATGCATCAAATATAAAATTTATAATCACATATTAATTACTTGACATATATATCTTTACATATCTTTGATATATTAAATACATAAAAAGTAATATTAAAAGAAAAATACTATAGAATCAAAAATTAAAATTCTATGAAACTATATAAACTAATTATTTATTGAGAGATAATATAAAAGAAATATTTACTGAGATAAGTTACATAATTCGATTATTATAATACGAGAAGATCCGGTTAATGAAAACAAAAATTAGTTTTGAGTGAATTTCACGTAAATTCACTAATTATAACTTAATTAAATTCATCTAAATCATCAGAAATATTATGTTAGGTATATTTTTTCTTATTTATTATAATATTTTTTAATTTATCTCTTGCATTACATAAATACGAAACACTAGCAACTGATAATTTACTCACAATTTGCTTAATTGATAGGGAGAAAAGGAACCGTGCTTAAATATGTAAAAAAATTAGTAGATCATCTCTAATCAAATGATAAAAATTATAAAAAAATGAAACAATAGGCATAAATGTTTATGAATATCATTATTAGGAGAAATACTAAAGGAATTCATTCCTCATGAGGGGCTTCTAGTATTTGGGGAGAAAAACACAATAAAATAAAAATATTAGCTAAACACTTTATTCACTTAAAAAAATCCCTTTAAATATTGACAAATATTACGAAAATTTATCGACAAAATCATACATTTAATAATTGTTGGATAGAAACAGCCCCCTCCCTCAACAAAAGAAAAAAAAAAATACATTTCCTTTCCTGCACATTTCACGCACGTGGGCATGAATGTTATAACATTATTTAGTTTTCTATCAATTCAAAGAATGAAAAAATGGCATCTATTGCAATCTGGTTTCATTAGATCCCGCAGCTTTCAAGAATTTATCATAGGGGCTCGAAGGCGGTAGTCTCAAAGGATGTTGCCGCCCAGGGTCATGTGAACAGAGGGGGACTTGATCCAGCGCTTGAAATTGCTCCTGAGTCACTAACTTTAAATCACCTTTTGAATATTCCAGTGCCTACACAAATGCACAGTACCAATATATAATAATCCTTTTCCAGATTAACAAACAACTAAACTAATTCTTATGGGAGCTCCCACCCCGTGGCGAAATTCTTATATATTCCAAGAGTAACTCACCAGTCCTCTAAAACCATAACACATGGCACAAGACATGAATACATGCTGTCGTATTCATGGGTTCAAACCCTGAGTGTGACAGAATGGTCCTCCTCTCCATCAAATGCAGCAATAAACAAATAAATGAACTCTAAGCTTACAGTTTACGTTCATACCCTCTCCAAATTTATCATTTACACTAGGTCGCTAGTTATTATATAACAAACTGGTTAATAAAATTCAAAAGAAATCAAGAGGTTATGAAACAAAATTTTATCATTGGCTGTGAATCCTGATATCACAGAAGATAGGATACTCTGACAATGGTTTAAAAGCATAAATATATTATGACAAATAGGCATATGCTGCCTTTATGCGTGAGTTTCATCTTCTAATTTTTTTAATAATGAAATTTTGGTCAATAATTAGTTCGAACCCTACCTAGATACTCAACCATGACAGTCAATACTCTAAACAACCAAGACCAATATAACCAATTGAATGCCAAATAAATACTGAAGAAAAATTCATTCATAACATATAACTTCTGTTATATACGGAAAAATTAAACTTTGGTTGTAAAAGACACTAACCTTAGTTGATAGAGGGGAGACTTCTATTTCATTTTCACTTGAAAGAACTATGGCCTTAATCTCCTGTCGGTGCTTGAAACTCTGAAGAACTGACATCTTCTGTTGTTTCCCTGTTACAAGTGCCTCGCACTGGTTCTTCATTTGGTCATAAGGTAAAGGATTTGAGGAAATGGAGAAACTTGCAACCTGCCGTGCGGTTTCCGAAACCTATACATACAATAATCCCCATTTATCTTTAAGAGAAGAAGAAACATAGTCTATACTCTCTAGCAGAAGCATGAAAAATTGATTCAAAATACAATCACATTCCAATCAGCTAGATTCTAGAAATAAAAGCATATAAGAGTTTACCGATTCCAAGAGTTGATTGATGCCTATAACATCAGGTTTATTGGTTGAGAGTGATGTTTTGCGATCTGACTGACTTCCACTTAGTTTAGGCCCAGTCTCTTCATTCATCAAAGCATCTGGATCCATTATCTCCATTATCTGGAAAATGACCAATCACAGTACTAGTCAACAAGTTTTCAAGAGCCACTAAATGGAGACGCAATTTTAGAGAATTTTACCTCATCAAAATCTGGGAACTCAATCTGAGCACGAGGAGAACAAGGCCTTGGTGTCTCCATAAACAATGGAGGCCCTGATGGATATGCATCATCAGGGGAAAATCCCAGTAGAAGTTGTTTCTTTATGCTGGACAACTCATCCTGGTAAATAAGGAAAAAATCATGTTATTTCCACATACTTACACACCACCCACATATTCCTCTGCAAGACACTCCACTGCAACTTTTGCTGAATAGTCCACATTCTGCACATACCTCACATGATATGTACAAGTATTCTTTTCCATAAGAAAAAGATTGTTTTCATAGATAGTTTTCAGAACAAATGTGTGTGCATGCGCCACTGGAACACATATACAGAGCACAAATATGTAAAAACTTGAACAAAAGCAACCATTTAACTGCTTATATTCAATTATTATTAAACACTTGATCAGACATTCAATTCATTATCCCAAACTCCCACATCCTTGCTACTCAAAAGCAAATCAAAATATAATCCGTCCTCACTACTCACTACTACCCTCCTACATATATTTTCCCTTTTTTACTTGTTGCTCATAAGGCATATCACTATCCTTCTTCTATTTGAGCTTGTAAAACTCCCTACATTTTTCTTTACCTGTTTTTCCCTGTTGCATGTGGAGGGGTTGTATGTGGGTATGTAATAGAGTAACAAAGCCACATTTCTTTAGGAAATCATCTAATTGACTATTAATGTAGGCCTAAAGTACCACTATTAATTCTCGAAGCACCCCAAGCAAATTCATATTACCTCAGACAACTTTGAAAATTTAGTCATAAAGTACGAAATCACAGTCTCTTTCAACTGATTGTCATCCAATTCTACAGCTGAAAGTGACTTCATAGCAGCGACTTCATCTTCCTGAGATCCATAAATCATCTTCTCTGATTCTATACAAACAGCCTGCAGCCAGATATCATCGACCAATTCAAGAAAAGGATCTACCTGTCGATTTATGACTTTAATTAGTTAATCTAATCATAATTAAAAAAAAAAAGGAAAACAAATGTTGACACTCAATTTTAAAAAGAAGCTCAAGAACAAGGATGTGGAATGGGGATCGAGTTAAGAGGTTAGGAGAAGAAACTAACTGTTTCCTCTGTCAGGGATGCTTTAACTTTTGGAATTAGATCAGGGAAATTGCCTGCCCTGGCAGAGAATATAAGCATGTACGAGGCCAAGGTAAAAAGGGACCTCCTGCGAGATGGTTGTAAGCCTCCTTTAACAGGCATGTAGAGAAACATGTCAGAAAATTTTCACCAGAGAAAATAATTATTCTCAATTGAGAAGTTTCAGCTACAGTAGAACATTTTGAGAATGTCGGAATAGTGATTCCGTTCTTGCCTCCATTCCATGGGAATGAACATTCCTTTGTTTGGTATGAAAAATGTCTGGAATGACGATTCAATTCTAAGCCTTGATTCCATAGATAGGAATCCTCTATGTCATTCCTTCCTAGAGAGCAAAAAAACACGTGTACAGCTCACTTACCTTCTTGGTCCAGAGAGATGCCCCTGAGGGAGAATGCCAGTTGGAAACATCTTACTAAAGCCATGTAACTGGATGTCTGCAGAACGAAATTCAGATCTTCATGAACTTAGACAGATTAATCATGTTTTATTATTTGGTTTCAAAAGCTATCAAGATTAATTTTAAAAAATTACGAAATACACTATTTTTTTCTTCATTTGTGGAAAGATGAAAACTCCTGTAAAAATGCTTGCCACTGCCACTAAACGCAGGTACCAATTTCACACCAAATTGGAATACTCTAAGTAGTTCTAATATAGATAATTGCACTTTGATAAGAGAAATGGGAACTAGGCAGCTTTATAGTAACCCATGTATATGTAATAGTACAGGTGACCAGTAATTTCTAAACTGGTAATTAACAGTTTAGACAATTTAAAATTTTAAATGAGTAACAATTAAACAAAATGAGCGGAGTGATTATTTTATAGTCTTTACTGATCATAAATCTTTAAAATCAATCGTGGCACTTGGTATGCACCAATCTCACCTTAGAACGAGTAAATAATAAGGCAATGCTGTAAGTGTGCGCCATTGCCTCAAAATTTGCAGGGCCATTTTCCACAGATGTTGCCTGAACCCAAATTGAAGAAAGCAAGAGACTCACTTGGTGACTGCTCAACCTAAGAGAACTTAGATCCTGATATTTTCAGACATACAACATTTGGTTAGGAACTACAGCAAAGAAAATATCCAGAGTCCCCATTATTGGAAAAGGAAAAAAGATACAACCAAAATAACTGAACCAGTGAATTCAAGAAGAATCATTAAAATTTAACTATAATGAATAGAAAGTGCATACCCTCCCCCCTCCAACCAAAAAAACACTATTAAATACATACAATTAATAATGATAAGTAAAAAAATTTCATACATCTTTTCCATCAGTTAGTGCTCGAGTAAAGCTATAACCATGATATGGATGAACTGCATATTTTTTCCCATTGACACTTGCTATTTCCTTTCCTTCTACCACTTTCCCATTCAAGGGTTCTGCTTCAGAAAAACTTTCATGCTGAACGGAGAAGCTGTCACTCTGTACCTTCTGAGCCATCTTTGTTTTCTGGTCTAACCAAGGAGAAAACATGGATGGCATAAGCACCATGGAGAAGACACTATGTGCCCCAATTTGTGTTTCATGGTCTGGATGAGCCATGGCCAGGAGCAATTGATGAAACAAAGCATCGGGGAAAGCCTGGAAAGGTCCAAAAATAACCCAAAACTTTAGACAGTTTACTAGAGCTGAGCATGTAGAAAAACCTATTTCCAGTCAAAGTAAGAACACTTGCCTTCTTGTGATATGACACATTAGGGATGGAAGTGATTAATTTTGCAGTTTGATAGACAGCAGAGATTGTTGTTCTTGCTATGATGGTATTAGTCGAGATATTCTCTAGCACCACAGCCATCAAATCAAGAATGGGTCCTACATCCCCAACCTGTTATAGTAGAAGAAGTGTGACACAACTGCTGCAACATACTCAATCCTAATACTTCTTTTGGAATTTAGTTGCTCACAAATAAATACATCAAGACAATTTCTATTCAAAAAAGGAAGCAAAACAAAAACTTGTAGAAATTTAGCTAATCTTCTGTAAAAGTTAGAGATTCAATGGTGGCTTTTCAACATTCTTGTCAGGGAATTGGTAATCAATGATACAAGGCCCAAAAGAAAACCTCTTGTGTAGAGAGAACAAATAACAAATTGGATCTATAGATATCTAGAATCCAACAAACATTATTCAAAGAAATCACAGTTAAATTCCCAGAATGATGCCAAGTGTCATATAACTTAAAGTTCGAAAGACAGACAAAAAATTGATACATACCTTGTTAGAAAGTTTTAATATACACATTTCTAAGGCAGACTGAAGTCCAGTATTCAACTTATACGCATCATTTCCAACGTTGGATGCTTCAGCTGAATTTTGCAGGCACTTCCTTAAATGTTTAATGAGGTCAGATATTGCACCAATGATTGCAACTGAAGCCTGCTGCTTCACATTTTGTACGAGCTGTGTAGCAGTGTTAATAATATCAATCTGAAGGATAGGCTGCTTGGCAACATTCTTATGATCCAAGTGCTTGACCAAAATCGACAACATAAGATGGGAGTTATCTCCTGGTGTTCAAAAAATGAGAATCAATTACATAGAAAATTAGAGAAAACTTCATATTTAAGGAAAATTATAGCACTGAATGTTCCAAGGCTACCTGATTCTGCTAAAAGGGATTGCAAATACATCAAAACACAACAAGCAACTCCCTTTTCAGAAGACCAGTGGTTTTCAGTATCAAAATTATGAAAAAGTGGTTCAAGGACACGCCGCACAGTTGTAGCTTCCTTTGCCAATTTGGCCATATTATACAAGCAAGCCTTTGACCAATAAGTAGGATCTTTATCAGTATCCCTGTAAAAGTGGTGAACACATAAGGGCTGTCTGGGATCATGGATGTTGCTTCATAATAAAGGGAGAGGGGAGAACAGTAAGAGGAGACATACAACTTGGACTCTGTCTCAGTTCCTGTCACAACATTCAGCAAGGAAGGATCCTTCTTAGTGATATCTGGTAAAGAATGTCGACGGTCTTCTTCTTTAGAAAATCCTCGAACCAACTGGTTATGAGAGTGTGAATTCAGTTTCTCTACCTTGGCAAGGTTGGATTTAAACTGGAGATCCATGTAATTTTCCAAAATCACCGATGTAATCTATTTCAAAAGCCACCCACCAAACAAGAAATAAAAAAGAAAATAATTAGATTGACAAAAAAATGTGTTGCTTCAAGAGCAAACTAACCTCAAAATTCAAGACCCAAGTTTCGATTCAAGTTTTGGGAAAAATAAATATATACTTAGAAACTAAACTTAAATGTTTAATGCAACCTGTTGCTGTATGTCACTCCTTGTATCAATCAACAATGATTGAAGGAATAAAAGTATGGAAACAATACTCACTTTGTCAAAATCCATGGAAAGATGTGAGTGCTCACCCATGAACCGCACCTAGTCAAGAAAACATAGGGGGAAAGAACAAAAGGCATCAAGAGAAGGTACAAGTGACCTTGAAAGGCAGCCGATAGAAGGATACTGTGGAAGGAACAAGGTAACAGCTAACCAGTTCAAATGATTTAAATGTATCGCTCTTATAACTGTTTGCAAAAACAAAGCTTCTAGCCTTCTACAGCTTAAATTACTACAACTACCGTTTTCACTCTTTATTTCTTTTGGTACATACCATTTTCACTCTTTTATTTTGGTAAATTTCAATTCACTCCTTCAATTACTACAGCTTCATTTTTTAAGTACATTCTACTAATTAAAGAAAGTTACAAATCACTATGAAGAAGTTTAATATTTAACAACCATTAAGTAAAAATAATTAAAACTGCTAATGACCATCCTTCTTGTCCGGCTATATTACACTCTCAGCAGAGAGCTCCTTTTCATAAAAATAATCAAGGTGTGTAGGTTCCTGTGTGTATTGATTAAAGAAAAGAGAGGTCCTTACATATATACACAAATGGAAATGCATAAGCAAATTCTGCAAGAAGTAACAAATGTACCAGAGAAGGAGCATTACCATATAGGATAGAGTTTGTAGTCCAGCTGAACGTAGAAGCAGAGCTCGTTCATCATCTCCCACTTCTTGAGCCAATTGACATAGTTTTGGGATAAAACCCTCTAAGTTGAACATGTATGTACCATCTGTCTACTTTTAACTCAAAGGGTCAATATCACTAAACTTATGGCATTCAAACAAATGAGGAAAAACAAAGGAAACTATACATGGTCTACAAAATGCAATATATATCAAGTAGCAAGACTTATAATATGTACTATAAAGTTAAACTTAAATCAGTGAATATGCTTTAAAGGGGTGGCAAATCTCTCACACAACATGTACATGAGCTAACCCTACAATGATTTTAACACTAACAAGTCAGAAAGGTTTAAAATCCAACTACCTGGCAATCTATAAATTCAACAAGAGTATTGCAACCTAAGATCCGCATTTCATCGGCTCGAGCCTGCTCTAGAAGAGCCCGAATGATCCCTAATAAACTATTGGCAAATAGCGGCCTGCAATATTAAGAAGCATCATTTGAATATTATTACTTAATAGTTAATATTAAGAAAATCAAATGAACCAGAACTTTATCGTATGATGCTTAAGTCACTAGCAAATAAGAGGGCAAAAAATTGACACTGCTTAACGCTGCTTCGGAATACAAAAGAAAACTATATTAAAAAGAAATAATTCTATACGAAATCATATTTTAAAGAAGGGTTTCTCATCGTATTATACATCAGGAGCATGTAGTGTTTATAGAAACAACGATCTTTTGAAATGAAATTTTAAACTAAGACTACAGACAACTCATTAGAAGTAAATTCATCATATACACCATTACCCATAGTCCCATACAGCCAAGTTTTCTCAAAACTAAACTACAAGGAATATCTGTGAGCAAAGCTGGATGTGTCTTACATGAATGATACCTAGACACGAAAAAATCATAAATGTCCATAAATTTAAAAATGGCTTCTGCAATGTAATACTCTTATGGTGCCTGAATCTTGGAATTTGGAAGATAAATCCCCTCCCCCCCAAGCACCCCTTTTTGTTCCAACAACTTAGTTGGGATCTATAAAGCACGGACACACCATTTTGGAACCGTGTCCACGTTTTAGACACGTGTCCGACACAACACATTGATGACATGCGTCTGTACTGTTCAATTTAAAAATTATTATTTTTTGGCTCTAACACGGCATGGAAACAGCCATTAAAAATTGGGAAAAAAAAACACACACACAGAAGTTGGTCTATGTTAAAATTTTAAGCAATTTTTAATAATAAAAAAAGAAAATAAGGCAATGGTGCTTTTCTTTAAATTTTTAATATACATACATATATATATATATATATATACATATATATATATATATATATATATATATATATATATATATATATATATATATGTCGTGTCTGTGTCCCACAATTTTTAGAATTTGGTTTGTCTCCGTGTCCGTGTTGTGTTGCTTGTCTGTGTGAGTGTCTATGCTTCATATGTTGGGATCAAATAACAATTCAATCAAAGGAATATGCACTTAACTTATATGGCATAAAACTTACATCTGCTCCTTACATGACGATAACAATTTCCTGTATATGCACAAGACAACTTTCACTGAACCAAAGCTTTCATTACGCAAATCCTTGTAACATCTTTGCTCCAAGTTATCAGTAATCTGCCAAGATAAAACTCCACAGAAACTTAGGATATGTCAGAGATCTCAATTCAATACTGAAAATGAAAAGATTCAGCACTTAAATAAATTTAATGGTGTTTGTTTAAATTTAATACATGCCAAAATTGAAACTAGGTGAAAAAATGCTGAAAACATTCAGCACATGGGAGGTCACTAAATACATTCAGTAGCAACTCTTTCCTTATTTAAATTATTAAATGACAATTGTTTCCTTTAGTGTAGCCTCATTCAAAATATTAAATGATCATATTTTCCTTCAATAAATATTCAGCAGTTAAATGAAAATATTGTCAAACATTACAAATCAGTGCTTCAAATTTCGTCGCTAAAAATTCCAGTGCTAAACACGCGCTTACATGGAAGCCAACCAGATTTCTTCAATGATATCTTAATCAAATCTAAAAGTTTCTTAAGAGAATGATTATCTAAATTTCCTCCACCATGTCATAATTTTATTGATTACATGAAACAACTGGACTAGAAGCAAGAAATAAAAGAAAAGAATTCTAAGAATAATATTACCTTGGGAATTCTCAATGGATTCTTAGAAGCATACTCACATAGCTTTCCAATTTTCCTATCATTAGGTTCAGCAACCTGCAAAACACAGTTAGTAATCATCATGTGCATCAGAAAAATCTTTTTCTTATTTTTTGGTTTGGCTGGGGGAAGGGAGAGACAAAGTGCTGAAAGGGTCTTCAATGCATTCTTAATCTTTGTTAAATTCAAATAATCTTTACTAGTATAAGAAAAAAAAATTTATCATAAAGCACCCTCCGGTACCCCTACTTCTTCAGGAAACCCAAAATCTTATTATTCATAACATAATAACGCACCAGCCACTAAGGTCTAAGAGCAACAGTAATGAACCACAAGATGGCATTACCAATAAGAGTTAGTAAAAAAAACTAAATAAAAAGTATGCAAATTGTGTGGTAAGTTAAATGCAAAATCTAGACCTGGTAGTACAGAAGTATGTTTTTAAACAATTTATAGCATCAGATTCCAAAAAATAAACCATCTCATGCAAAAGTTTCCAAATAATTGCTAAATCAACTTAAAATTCATGGGGCCCCTGAGACTAATAATAACTAAGTACCAAGCAAAGATCATAACAAGATGAACTGAAAATTTCACCTGATTACGCGGGAAGATATTAGCAATCAACTTCTTGTAACGTTTCACGGGTTGTCTTGACCTTGCCCGCAGAGCAGGACAACAGACACAGAGGTTACCACAGACGGGTACAACCCGCCTGGACATAACCCCCATTTTCCGATGAATTCACAAACCCTCTCCTGAAATAATATTCAAATAACAAATTCACTTCAAAAATTGCCTCCACCATTCATATTCCAGTAATCACAACTTCAATTTCACACGAATTCACCCTAGTTTGTTCATCATCGTTACAAACCGAGTCCAATTCAGCTCCATCAAAAGCCCATACAGGGTTTAATGAATTTCGACCAAATAAAAAAAAACACGAAGGTTCGAAATTTCAGAATCGAACAAGAGATAGAAACTAAACTATCCGAAATCTACCAATTCAACAATTCAACGAAACCTACCAATTCGAATTATAGAAATTCCACTTTTTCGTAAATTCAAGCGTCTCCAATCGCGATCTAGACTATACTGAAAACAAAAATTTCAAGGGAAAAAATATAGCTATGCTTAAAAATAGAGAAAATTGAACAAAAATGAAAATTCTGCTAATCACTCAAGATCAAATTCAACGAAAAACCAAACGATAGAAAAATAAAATGAAATATTACCTTGGAAAAATGGCAATGGGGGTCAGAGTCTGGGGGTGCAACTCTCCCCCGGCCATTGACATTAATATGATGGAAAGTAGCGTTTTAATTCAAACAAGAAAATGCGTATATCATTTCATACCACATCATAAACCATGAAATACCAAATTGCTAATAAGAAAAAATAAATAAATAAATATCACGCTGACATAATATCACACCCTGCAATATTAATGGAAGGGTTGTATGTAATTAGAAAGTTAACTACCTATGCACATGACATGACATCACCTACGCTCCACGATCACATTTGCTCAGATCGAACGTGGGCGATTGGGCTGTCGTGGCAGATATGGTCAACGCATCGTCAGTTTAGAGCGTTTCTTATTTTCTTTATTTTATTAGAAAAAAAATAAAAATTATTTATCATTTAAAAATAATATTTGGTGTTTATTAAAAATATGTTATATTCACCATAAATTCATGTGAAAAAAGATATCAAATCATATTATATATAATTATAATATTTTTATAAAATATAAAATAAATTTATGAATAAATTTAAAAAAAATTAAACGTACATAAAAATTATACAAATGAAATGACGAAACTGATCATTTAAATAGGATGTCCAGTTGTTTGCTCAGGACCATAACGTCACCGTGATAGGGAGAAACAACGCTGTAAAGTCCCAACGGTCCCCGAAAATTATGTGTTGCTACCTTTTTATTGCAATGGGATTGTATTATGGAAATTGGAAAAAAAAATGGAAGGAAATTTCCTATTCTTTCTTTTTACTTTTCTTTTATTGGAAGATTAGTGTTTTGTATCTGAATAATGTATGAGATAAATTGAAAAAATATTACATTTAGATGATATGACATCTTAGATGAGATGATTTCAATAAATTTGATTAAATTATAATTAATAGAATTTATAGTAAAATTTATTTAAAATTATTTTTTTATTTTTATTAATCAATTCTTCATGTACTATGATAATAAGATTATGTTATTTATCTTAATAAATATATGACATATTAATAAATAATTAATTTATATAATTTTACATAATTTTAATTTTTCATTTTATATTTTTTAAATATTAATTTTTATGTGTTTATTTATTTAAATATTTTATTAACTTATTATTAAGATTATACAAAAAAATATACTATATTCTCTTAGTTTAAAAAAACACTCAATAAATTCTTAATTTTTTCATAATAAATTAAATTTAATTAATTTTATTATATTTTCATGTAAAATATTCACTCTTATGTGATGTATATATTGAAATTTTGTAAATAGTATTAAATAATTATATATGAACAAATATAATAATTTGAAAATATAAATAATTAATTTAAGGTGATAATACATATATAGCGGATATGATTTTAGACAGTTAAAAATTTTTAAATTTTAAGATCAATCACTAAAAAAAATTAATAACGTTAATTAAAATTTAAAGATAGGTGGAAGTTTTTTGAATTTTTTTGAATATGAATTAATATACAAAGATACATATATTAAGGTAATTAATATGTGATTATAAAATTTTATATTTGTATGTATGAGTAATAAATTTAATTTAGACATATACATATGTACACCTTCCTTTTAAATTACAATATGCGATATCATTTGATAATTATTGAGATCATATATTTATCATATGATAAATTTTTAAATATATTATTCTATATCAAAATGACACATATTAGAATATGAAGATATGTATCTTTTTTCATATATTATATGATTATTAATTATATTATTACATTTTTTAAATATAAATTAATATGCAAAAACTATATATATTAAGATAATTAATATGAGATTATAAATTTTTATATTTATATATATGAGTAATAAATTTAATTTAAATTTAATAATATATGTACACTTTATAATATCCTACATTTCATAAAATTTAGCATTTAACCTTTATAATAAAGGTTAGAAATATTTTTTGAGTTAAGATAAAATTATTAGTGTATTATAAAAAGATAGAAATATATATAAAAAGATATTTATAAAAAATTATAAAATAATATTATTTTAATCTAAATATCTCAAGTTTAATGATTACTTATATATAAAAATCTTATTATTTTAAATAATAATAATAATAATAATAATAATAATAATAATAATAATAATAATAATAATAATAATAATAATAATAATAATATATATTAGTGTAACATTTCAGCTGAAAGAGCGGTGCAACGTGCAGCATTCAAGACCACACATAGTCAACTTATTTGGCTATAAAAGGAAGGCGGGACGTAGGTGAACAACAAGAACCAGGACAAAGAGTGAAACTGTGAATGTGAAAAAACAAGAGAGAGAAATAGGAAGACAAAAAAGAAAGTGGGGAAAAGGGTAGTGTGTGTTACGTGGAAATAGGAGTGCCAAAATGAGTTGATTCCATCTATTTGAATTAATTTATTTGGAGTTAAGTTATTTTTAAGTTGATCTATTCGGGTTATATAAATTTTGAGTTAGTATTTTGTTAGTCTAGTACAATTCATTTAATTTTATGTAGTGTTAAAATAATAGGATGACCAGATCTATTTGGACTCAATCTATTCGGATCATGTAAGTTTTGAGTTGATATTTTGCTACTTCAATTCATCTATTTTGTCTGGCTATTTAAGTCAGCTCATTGGATTTAACTCATTTTGACACCCCTACGTGAAAATGTGAGAAGAAAAGAAGAAAGAGGGAGGATAAGGAGAAGAAGACAGAAAAAAATTTATATGAAGTAAAAATGAACTATTTTTTAAAAAAATAAATTTATAATTTTTAGTATGTTTATATATTTTATTAGTTAATTTATTGTTTTAATATTTTGTATATATTTTTATTTTTATTAAATTTATTATGCACATATAATATTATGAAAATTTGATATTTACTTGATTTTGAAATGTTTATAATATTTGACAAAACTTAAAATTATTATAATTTAAATGTTGACTCTTTTATGATATCTATATAATAAATTATAAAAAGTTAAAATATTACTTAAGGCTAAAGTTACAGTAATATTTTTAATTATATTATGCAATAAATATATGTGTTTTATTTATATGGACTTTCTTATATTTACTTTGACTTGGGAGCAATTTAATTTATGATTTTTATTTTGACCTTTATAATAAAAGAACTTTGGTGTAATGAATGTACTATCAAGATCAGGACAAACTATGGATCATGATAAAAACCTAACAAAATATGAACTATAATGAGGATCCGACAAATTATGGACTGTAATGTGGGCATTTGAAAGAATTATTAAATTAAATTTAAATCAAAGTTGATCTCTTTGAAGAATTAACATTTAAATTTAATGATTCTAAGTTTTGTGAGTTTTATTTAATTTTCATGATTTATTATACTTGTATATGATGAATTTATTTATGATATATTGGTGGTTTGTATTGTTTATGTTTTTGTGTGATGACAAACATGTGATTCATAAAAAAATTTACACATAACCGTTGAGAGACAGATGAATAGATTCCCTTTTATGTTACTTATCTGGTTAGTGTGAGTATGTCTGACTTGTTGTTACAATGTTAAATTAACACCAGAGATAAGGTGGATTATCTATAGAAGTGAATGTCTTCGAGTGAAATGTGAGACAAGCAGATATAGAAAGAAAAAGAAAAGTAAATGGTAAATTATCTGTGATGAGGAACTTGCTTGCTGATATTTGAAATTTGCTTACTGATGTTTGAGGAACTTGTTGATGTTTGCTGATACTTGCTGATAATTGGTACTTGTTTACTGATATTTGAGAAATTTGCCGATGTTAATACTTAAGGTTGTATTACATGATTTATTTAGTAATTATTCTGTTATGTTAAAATTGTGTTATTCTTGTCATACTTGGGTTGCAATGAAGTTTTCTGTGTATATTACACAGTTGAACTCATCATGTGTTTTTAAATATTTTTATAACTGTTTATTTTTTACTGAGAATTTTTAATTCTCACTCTATTCATGATGTTTTCATATTAACACAAAATGCATTATGATTATCATCATTCAGATCGATCATGTATGGATTCTAAATCTAAATGAGGGAAATATGTATATATTAGAGTTATTAGGAATATATGTATTTTTGGCTAAATAATGACTTTAATATATACAAGCAAAATTATGACTATTGTTGTTGAGTTTCTTAATTAGAATTTATATTTTTTATATTGTTATTTTTACTTACTATTGTCTCTATTTCAAATTTTTTATTACAATCTTTTTCTTTATTTTTTTTATCTTTTCCTTAAATTTCAAACTCTATCGAAATTTAGGTTATTGTAAAACATAGTTTTCGATTTGTAAAGTGTTTTGATTTTTCTCTATTTTATTTAGAAAGAAATTTTTATATTTTAACTTAATTCTGTTGAGTATTTGAAATTAAACTTTATTTATCAAAAATTAAAATTTATAAGGTGTAAACTCCCTAATTTTAATATTATGGCTATACTTAGAGAGAATAAGAGTAATACAATTGATTAGAAATTTACTATCAGACATTAATTTAGTAAGGGAGTTATACACTTTCATTTTAAATTGTAATATGAAATGAGTTATACACCTTCATTTTAAATGACAACATGAAATATCACGTATCGATTATTGAGATCATGTATTTATTATATAGCAATATTTTTAAATATATTTTATGTCAAAATGACATATATCAAAATATGAAAGCATGTAATTTCTTTTTATATATTATTATTATATGATTGATAGACAATCTTTTAAATCCACATTTTTATTTTTATTTATTTATATAATTTTATTCACATATACATCATAAATTATTTATAATTTTTTCTCTTAATAAAACATATTAAGAGTGAGAGATGAGAGATATAAAAGAGTAAGAGATAAGAGATGTAAAATAATTTTTAGTAGTGAAAATAAAATTGTTACTTGAGTATAATTTTACCATTTTAATAATAATGTGATATTTTAGTAATTTTTAGTTTTGAGGGAGGATCAACTTACACCAGTGTAAGTCTTTTTTGACTTACACTCATTTTTAACTATTAGATCCACTTTCATCTAATGGTTACTTTTAATGAAATAATCTCAATCATTAGATGAAAGTGGATCTCATGGTTAAAAATAAGTGTAAGTCAAAAAAGACTTATACTGATATAAACCGATCCCTTTCTTTAGTTTTTGTTTGAATTGTAATCTATGTAAAATAAAATCCAAAGAATAGAAAACAAAAGTTTGACATCAAAAGGGAAAAAATGGCAATCTCCTAAGTGGGGCTTTTTGACCAAAGTGTTATTTTTCGCAAAACAAATTATCAAAATATCACTTTTCTCAAACTAATTATCAAAATGCCATCGTTTTGGCCACGGTGACATTTTTTATTTTTGTTTCCAGGTAAGGAACGTGCCACGCGTGGAATACGCCAGAGCATATCGCTTGAAAAATAATCATATCTCGTAGGATCTGCCAAACCATTCAGCTTGGCGCGTCCACGTAGAAAGTTGAGCCATAGCTCTTGGCGTATCCTTATACGCCAAGAGCTATGGCGTTTCCTACGTGGATACGTCAAGCGCTATGGCGTATCCTAGTTGGATGCCACGTGGAAAAAAATTAAAAAAATATTACGTGACATGTGCAAGATGACGTATCCATGTAAAAATTGCCATGTAATGTAAGATGACGTATCTACGCCACGTGGACAAAAAAATTTTAAAAAAAAATACCACGTTGGGTATGCTTCTAGGACACTTAACCCATTTCACGTGGATCTCGCATAACTCCTCCCAATCGTGTTTAAAAATGTACATACATTTCACGTCCCCCCCACTTATTTGAGAGTCGTCATAACCTGGAAATATCGGAAGAAACAATATTTATAGCTCAAAAGTGTTTGTTTCGATCCTAAAATGTAGTCGATGTGGGGCTTTGGTATTATAAGTAAAATAACTAAGTAAGACAAACAATAATATACTTTTATTCGATATGAGACTTTGGTAAATGAAACAAACATCATTTCTTCATGGTGGGCGTTGAGTCTATGTTCTTAAAATTTTAAGAAATGATGGCACTGTCAATACAGATTTATCCTATGAATATAGGATAAATGAAACAAACATTGATTATGATGTTATCCTATGTTATCCAAGCAATTATGTACCAAACAATTTGTCTCATTCAAAGAACCACAACGGGACCACCAATCCACCATTAAAAGTTTGGCACGTAACAATTAGCATGTTAGTGTGTACAGTAAGTCAACTTCAACAAAAATGCAACGGGCATTAGGGTTACGTATAATTTGAAGTTGAACAAAAACAAAGTACTTGTGAAAAAGGAAAATAAGTGGTAGCAATAACATAGACAAATGGAGAAGAAAGAGAGAGAAAGAAATAAAATAATTGAGAATCATTGAGGAACAAGGTGCGGTTGTCGTGTCGCGCCTCTTGAGAGATGTTTGGCCATGATTTATAGATTTGGCCATGCTAATTTTGAATAACAACACCCACCCCATGATTTATCCTATGACAAAATTGACACAAGAAATGATGTTATAGACAATTCGTCTTATATATGAAGTGCATATAAAAATGAAGAAATGATATTTGTTTAGTTTACCAATAATTCTATAGTAAGCTGTGTCGAATAAAAGATATCAAACTCATTGTTACCTTACTTAGTTGTTTTACCTTGCTAATACCAAAGTCACATCAATTACTTTAGGATCGAAACAAACACTTAGCTTTATAAATATTGATGTCTTCCAAGGTTATGATCTCGAGACTTTCTCAATAAGCGTGTGAAATGTATGTACCTTTGGGAGGAGTAATTCAGATCCACGTGAAATGGGTTAAGTGTCCTAAAAGCACACCCAACGTGGTATTTTTTTTTGTCCACGTGGCGTAGATACGTCATCTTATATTACATGGTAATTTTTACATGGATACGTCATCTTGCACATGCCACGTAATATTTTTTTAATTTTTTTTCACGTGGCATCCAACTAGGATCTGTTGGAGCGCATAGCGTGTCAAAATGTAGGATACGCCAAGCGCTCTGGCGTATTCTACGCGGCAAAAAAAAAAAAATGCCACCGTGACCAAAACGGTGGTATTTTAATAATTAGTTTGAAAAAAATAACATTTTGATAATTTGTTTTGCTAAAAATAGCACTTTGATCAAAAAGCCCCTAAGTGGTATAGATATATATTCACACGCCATATCATTTCTTTCCCCTTTTATTTCTCTTTCTGCCTACGTTTTTTTTTTAACGTGTTCTGCATACGTTGTTTATTTGCAAATCTTTGTATAAGTTTTAAGTGTTCCTGAAAAAAAAAATGCTTGTAAATGTTTATGATTTTTATTTTTATTTTTATTTTTATATTAATTTATGGATGTTAAACATATGCTCCAAGGACTGTATTCTATGTCTACGGTCTTATTATTCGTCTAATTTTTATATGTCTAATTTTTTTTAACCCATTTACAAATTTATTCTGTATCTCATAAAAATACTATTGTTGCATATAAGATAATTTGACATCTCTCTCATATTAACATACAATATAAATACAGTATACATATAAAAATTGAACACAAAATATTTCTCTAGATCCAAACACAAACATTCACTAACACGTATACCTATACGACGACGTCTAATATACACCCTCTTAGAGAAGGTGTAACGTACACCTTGAAAGTTAAACCGTTAATTTAATATTATATCAATTCAAAGGTAGAGATTAATTACATAAAACTTGATAAACCGATTAATATTAAATAAATTATTTATGAAATTTTTTTACTCTTATTCCTCTCTCTCCCCCGAAGTGCCGCAACATCACTCTTCTATTAGTAATACAATGGAATTTGCGGGAGTATGAAAGACATTATTCTTCTTGAGTTTGCTATCATTTCTGGCTTTCTTCTTAGTTTCTCTATTCTTTGGTGGGTATTGCTTTTTTTAACAGGTTCTTCAGTCTTTTTTTTGACGAAAATATCCGCCAGAAAACTTTTTCATTGCGCTTTTTAAAAGAACATTCTCATCTACAGATGCAGTTCCCTGCAACGTTTCTAGCAGCTTCTCTTTCTCAGGAATCTTATCATCTCTTAGAACAATTTGGCTATTCTTTCAACATCAATACCAATGAATTAAAGCGTTATGTGTGAATGGCGTCATCATCACAAGAATCAATACCAGCGTGAACAATCTTCTCCCAATTGCTATTGCTCAACATCAATACCTTTTTTTTAAATTTTTTTGTTTTTTTAAAAAAATTAAATTTTATAACTCGAAAAAATTTGAATTAGAAAGTACTGTTCACACGACATCTACATATAACCTCATCTTTTTATTTATATTTAGAATCTTATATAAAAATATATTTTTTATAAAAAAATAAAAGAATTTTTTTATGGCATAACTAATTTCATAAAAATTAAATTTTTAATGTTTATTTTTTTTATCTTAATTTATCTTTATATATTCTTTAATACTATATAAATATATATGGGACAACTAAAGCAAAGAAGTGTCGCGACATCATCACAAAGGATGTCGTGTGAACAGTGCTTTCAATTGGAAATACTGTTCACGTGGCATCCTTTGTGATGATGCCGCGACACTTCTTTTTTAATTTTTTTTGTTTTTTATAAAAAAAAATTAAATTTTTTTAAACTCTCTTTAAAATAAAATTCAAAAAAACTTTTTTTTTTATTTTTAAACCCAATTTTAAAAAAATTGAATTTGAAATTACTATTCACGCGACACTTTATTTTATAAAATTTTGATTGTTACCTGCTACGAAAAAAAATTACCTCTATTAAAAAGTAAAGTCAATAAAGTATGGTACACCATAACATCAACTAGTGTACAATAGCATCCGCCATACCTATACACCCTTCTTTTCATAAGTACAAATATCATCACTGATCTATTTAATGAGTTTATTTATGAGATTTTTGACATAGGTAATCTTAGTCTAACAGTGAAAGGTCACAAAGTCAATAGTTAGCATGTGTTCACAGAACCTAATGATCAAAATCATCCAAATACCATAATGAAAAGCCAAACTCAGAAAATTAACAGCATGTTCTCATATACTAGCACTAACAATGACAATTTCATGTTCAAAGGGGAAATAAAAAGAAAAGTAAGAAACATGACCATTTCACACACATTAGAAGTATGGAATTCAATAATTAAATCATAATTAACTGCTAAGCATTCTCCAAAAAAGAAATCTGGAGGTCAGGCTTTCCATGAAGCAAGTTGTGTGCAGCCAAAGTGCGCACTAAATAAAGAAACAACATCAGCATACCAGAAACCATAATAAACTTATTAACACCCTCTACAAAACACAAAAATCAATCTTATGCAAGAAGAATATACATGAATAAATTATCAGAATCAGCAAAAAATAAAGAAGTGAAATTTGGTGGGTTACTGATAGGTGACTTCCTCAAATCGACTGCTGTGGCTTGACGTCCAGGGGCCTCAACACATTATTCTCCTCAGCTTCTCACACTTCTCAATCTTGTCCCCATCTCGGTCTGTCCTCCACGTGTGTGTTATGCGTGAGTCTCTCTCCCTTAAATGATGTTATGATAAGTATTTATCTAAGAAATATTCTTACCTAAACATAATACATCCAGTAGGATGCATTAAGTCAATCAGAATTTAATATTTTCATAAAACATCGTAAAATTAATTATTAGAATTTAATATTTTCATAAAACATCGTAAAATTAATTGTGAAACATAAAGATTCATAAAAATATTAAGTCCTGATTGGTTTAGTACTTGTAATACATCATATTTAGGTAAGAATTTCTCTTTTATCTAAATCCCTCTCTTGAAGTTGCTCGTGGCTACTGCCAAAAATAAGAAAGAAACTCAAAGAACCCAAAACCATTGCATGGCTTCTATCCAGAGCAACGCTCATTAATTCCTGTAAGTAACGGCTGATTGTCATTAATTTTGGTAACGAAAGGATGTGCAGGCAGTGTTGAGAAGAGAAAAGGAAAGTGAATGTGCTAAGCTTATCCTTGCTGACATTCCAGACCTGAGGTGAGCGAGGATGAGAAGCTCTAAAGCTGGTCTAGTTGTTGACATGCCAAAATGTTGAATGCAAATGAAGCACCAACATGTATGTGATGATGTGTCAATAGGAAGGGATTAGCAAGGTGTGAAATGTCAATTAAAGAAAGATAAGTTGTGCTGAAATGGCATTCTTACAACCTTGGATCATAGTGGGGACCCACAAATGAACTTCACAAATGGTATATATTTTAATTTTCATTGGTATTTTTTAATTAAGGTTGATGAACTTTATTTAAATGACACATTATTTTTATTTTATTATTATAGGTCATACACTATGATTTTAAAAAATTTTGTATGTGAAAAATTTTATTATGATCAAGAGTTAAAAATTTGTTTATGGACTATCTATTATCTTGTACTATGACTATTTGATAACACTAATGATTAGACTCAAAATGACACTAGTTATTAGATGGTATATTTTTTATGTTTTGTTGTTAACACTACAAAAGTTATGAATGTTCTTTTTATCGTGAATTTAATGAAATATATTTTGCTTTTTAGAATGAATTCTAATATGTTATATTTAGAAACATTTGTATGTTATGACTTAAGTTTTTTAGGGATAAATATTATTCTTACTAAAATTTTGTTAATGACAGCGAAATCTCACCTTAAATGGCAAATAAACATAACATTTTTGCACAAAAAAAGAACAGGCATAACATGGGGTTATCAATTCTTGAAACAGTTTTAGTAACCATAACAATTGCCGGTAAAAGACATATTTTTTATTAATAATAAAATAGGTCTTTACTGACAATAATAAAGGTCGTTAAAGACATAAAAAAGACAAACTTAGGATTGTTTTAGCTGGCATTATAATTGTCAGTAAAAGACATATTTTTTTATCGACAATAAAATCGGTCTTTACCGATAATAACAAATGCTGTTAAAGACATGGAAAAAGGTAAACATGGGGTTGTTTTAATCGTCATTACAATTGCAACCAAATAATTGTCGCTAAAAGACATTACTTTTACCGATTATAAAAAGAGTTTTTACTAGCACTCTATATAATGGCCGAGAAAACCTTTACCGATATTAAATACAACAGTAAATAATTAATTGTGAGTAAAAGTTTTTGTGATAATTCTTATTGTTGCAGACATATTTATTGTCTCTAAAAGGCTTTTTTGTTGTAGTAGAAGTTTGTTTTTATATATTATAAACAGATTTAGTAATAAATTTAAGAGAAATATTCTTATGTGCTCCGTTCTCTTGCTCTCTTCTCTTTTAATAAGCAAATATATGCTTCAAAATTCTACCGCTAAGAATATAAATCATCATCATTAAATATTTTTTACATATGACAATCATATTTTAATAAACAAAAATAACTCCTAACATGTGAAAACGAACCAAAGTGTGAGAGATCTAAGTAAGATTTGGTAATAAATTTAAGAGAAATTCTTTTGTGCTTTCTTATCTGACTCTCTTTACCACTTAATGTGTGTTACTTAGTTTTGTGGGTTATTGTTATCTCCCACTTTAATTACATTTTTAATACTAGCTAATGTGATATATATTGAATGCTATAGAGTAGGAGAAATTTCTTATTCACATCTAAGATTTTTTCTAAATTTAATCGAAGTGCATGTTCTTGGCATAGTGTCCAGTGACCTATGCATATGTTATGCAATTCGTGGAAGCAAGGTTCTAAAATGTAGTCTGCATTACTTGATGTGACCGCAATATTGAGGATGTGGCTTGTGTCGAAACGACATCAGGTTGCAATTGCGTTGTAGAAGAAAATCACATAAAAAGATTGTAATGTGACGGTGTTGCGGCCGCAATGGGCCATATTAGGCCGGTTTTTTTTTACATTTTGTGCAAGCTAAAAAAATTTATTGTTGCAACAATTGCAATCCGTATCGCAGCAACCACAATGCTTGCAATCACAGCGATCGCAACCGCAATCGCGACCATAACCGTAATTTAAAAACATGTGTGAAAGTGAATTCATTTTCAAGGCATGGGAGTTAAGAATGTGATCACCATTACTAATCTATCAATAACATTTACATCCAAGTCATATACTTCCTATTGAATCAGTGTTAAACTCAATTTTCAGTTGTTGATTGGTTCTTGTGCTCACTAAACTTCCTCATGGTCTACAGAGAAATCAGGTTCATCTGGCTTGAACAATTGGGGCACAGGATCACTGCCTTGAATCTTATGGTTCCCTTTCTTTGTATTGGCAGCAAACTTAGAGGCCAAAACAGTTGCACCAAGATTTTGAACCTTTTTCACATTCCCTGATGATCCCCCGATCTCAACCTCATAAATTCCACTTTCATCCCTTTCGATGTAATAACTACTTTCTCTCTCAGGCATTGCCATGTAGTAGAGGCTCTCTTTCATTGATAACTCCCTTGTTGCCTTCCTTTTCTGATACCTTCTCCAGGCAGTTTGTATGAAGCAAGCACCCCATGTCCTCCATTGATGGGAATAATACCTAAACGCATGCTGAAGTTTCTTGCTGTGAAGGCGCTTGAACTGACTTGCCACAAATTTCAGATCCTCTGCCTGTAGTGCAAAAGCTTCAACTTCAGAAAGAGCTTTGACAGTACGAGTAGAAGAAGGTAGGTTGAGGGTGGAGTTTGGCAATAAGGCCCATGTCAACAATTCCTCTCCACAAAAGTCACCAGGCCTGAGTGTGATGGAATTGAAGAATCCAGACCTTCCTCCATTGGTTGTGGAGCTCTCCAATTGCCCTCTAATGATAAACAGCATTTCATCTACTGGATCACCCTCTCGAAAAATGTAGGTGCCTTCAGTACTTAATGATGACACAAGGCGTTCACAAATTGCATCAAGGAGCTGATCGTCCATTTGTGAGAAGAAGGGGACCTATACAAATTAAGAAATTCTAAAATTTAATATTTGTAGAGTATAAGTATGCATGTGAATCCATTGGCAGAGATTTAGTTACATTCGTATATGAATGGAATTTTGTGCCATTAATGGTGTACTGTGTCTAAACAATGGTCTTTAATCTGTAGAGAAGGAACATTAGCTGAAGTTTCACAAGTCACAACTAATAAATATCATGTAATTTGCATTTTCAACTGCTTGTTTTCTTAAAATTATTGCATTGCTATATGCAGCAGCGAGCAAGGTACGATAGATAAATTATAACAAACAACTGTGATTCACACTACTTTTTTTCCACCACTTTTACATTGATTAATGATGCAGAAATTTATGGCAACGTGTATTATTTGGTTAACATGTATTGTTGGTTAATGATGTACAAATTTGTAATTAATATGTATTGTGGTAATTGTTTATTAGTCTGATAATCAAACAATAGACGTTAACTACAAATGTGAGGCGAGTGTAAAAGTGGTGTAAAAAAATGTGAGGCAATCATTTTCCTATAACAAAATATGCCAAGGTAGAGAGAGACATACACGCCGAACAAGAGAAAGACACAAGTGATGTTGAATTTCACGACGAAGATCCAAAGGTAATGAGAGCAGTATGGACTCTTCATTAACTCCTCTTGTTGCAAGCCATTTATATTGAACAAAACGACGGACACGTTCCTGCAAATCTGGTGGTAACTGGCGATGCCTCATCCACTCCTCTGTATCATTTTTTCGAATCCTCCATTCTTCAAGTCTAACTGACATCGATTGCAAGTACGTCTGTACAAAATTACTCATTAACCAAAATCAGTATTTGAATTACTGCTATGCACAACACACAAGAACACATTCCAATAAAGTTTTCTCTTAGTAACCCGCCATATCACCTTTATAAATTTATATAATATAATAAATCAATAAGTCTTAATTTTATTGGAGTGGTGTGGCACTGAGTCAATCTGGACTAAAGGATGCTTGTAAAATGGATAGTCTTACCTGCATGTTTCCAATCAAAAGTGAAAAGAGAATTAATCCAGCAATGCATAAGATGATGCAAAATAGTGTCTCCAGAAGGTATGTGGTGGTGTCCAAATTCTGTCCATATGAGCTGCAAAAGGAAATTATCTTCTCAATGAGTTTGTAGTAATAAGGTGTAAGAGATATAGGGATAAGATAATTGTAAACCAATACAAGGTAGAATGAAAATTACAGTGATGGTCAGGAAAACCTTTTTGTCTAATCTATTGTCATTCCAAAACACAGTTTACTATTTTCAAGCTTATCTAAAAAGTTTTTTACTATGAAATGCGACAGATACTAGATATGAATCTATAGGTTCCTCCATATATCTAAAATTTGTCAAACAACAAGCAGCTCAATTTCGGGGCCATCGAAATTGAAACTAAATATCTAGTTTTCCATCATTGGAAGAGAAAAACTAAGTTAATAAAGCAACAGTGCAAGATGTAGGTTGCAAAGAAGAGAATAAATAGTGTAGGAAATATCAGCATGGCATAAGCATTAGGCTGGGAATCCGTTCTAATAACTCAGTAACTTCCACTGATATATAAAAAATTGAACAAAAGCCGAAATTTGGAAGGGCACATTGATTAATCTACTTCCTCAGTTCAAAATAACGTATGTAAGGATTCAAAATGGAATAATCCACTTATTATATCCAAAAATGTATTTAGAAGTCCAAGTAGAATATAACCAGATAGGAAAACAGAGGAGATTGGGGGAGAAAGAGAAGAACAAGAAACACTTTAATTTGTAAGTTTTTGAAGTTGGCCCAGAATTTTTTTCACAGAAACTAACTAAAATCATCCACATACATTCACTTTTGAGGATCCTTGGGGTTGGGGGTGGGAGAGAATGAATAATTATTTCTTAGTATTTCCATTGATATGAACTTCCAATCGTGATAGTGATTGCACATACTAACTTTCTCAAATAAATCTGTTGTGTGATTTAAGACATGAAATTCAACAATTGTCACCAAAATGATGTCCGTTCTAAAACACACCTAAAGCGAAATTTTAGCAGAAAGGTAGGCATAAGACAGATAAAAGCATAACGCAATCATAATATCATACCTTAAATTTCTTAAACCCCACCAAAGACAATAGAAGTATCTTTCCTTAAAACTGGAAGTGACAACGTCATTCAGGAAAGCATCTGCAAACATCCCAAACTTATATTTGATGTTGATCTTGCTTTTCGCATCGCATTTGCTAATAACACGGGTGATATTTAGCCAGTATTGCCTTTCAGGGAGATTCACACTATTACAGTCAAGAAAACTAGGCAAGCAAGACAGGGTATGTGATTTATTTTCCTGTTCGCACTGTGTTTTCCAGCAGTTAAATTGTCTCCCTATTGACGATAGATACCAAGTTGCTCCTGTAACCTGCTCTAACAATAAACCACGAGATAATGAAAAAAAAGAAAAAGTAGAAATCCACTGAGTAGAAGTGACAGCCAAAGGTGCAACCTAGGAGCTTACATGACTAGCTAGCATGTAGAGAATAAGATTGTACGCAGCTCCAATCCAGGGAGTCTTGGCGATAACACCAGTGGTTTTCTGAATACGCTGGTTCAAAGGGAAGATAAGAAACAGTCTAGGAACATACTGAATAAGAACAAAAAGCGCAAGAGTGTTGTTGGCATGATCAGTTCTTGCGTTTCTACTAGCTGGAATCACTAACCAAATCACAATCTGCAAGCCAAAGGGAACAAAGAAAATAAAACCCTTAAAACTTTGAGCTTACAAGTTGTGCATACTATTCTAAACAACGTGGACGCTTCCAATTCAATATTTATCCGCTTGTTTCTAACATTTTTTCTTCTAACTTCTTTAATCACCTTCCTATGTTCATTAATTTAATTAAGTGGAGTTAGAAATAATAAATAAAGGATAATTAAAGGGATTGAAGGGAAGGATTAGACAAAAAAAAATTAGAGCTAAGTTTTGTTCCATAAATAAATCAATCCCTATTTTTTTACATCACTTTTCTCTCGTATCACTTTTTACACTACTTTTCATCATATCATTGATCACATCACTTTTTTTCCATCACTTTCTCTCACTTAATCATAATCATTAAAAAGTGTAATAAAAAGTGACGTGAGATAAAAAATGATGTAATAACATCATTTTTCCAAATAAATATAAAACAGAACTTGACTCCAATGATCTTAAAAAGAATTATCTCCTTTCAACTCTCTTAATATTTTATTATGTATTTATTTTATTATTCATTCATATCACTTAATCAATTAATAGGTAGATTAATTAACGTTGGAGTGAGATAGTTTTTCCAAATATTAGAGTCGATTTCTGTCCATAAATATATTATATGACAATTTAGCATGGAACTAAATCATAAAGGATGATGACAATTTTCATGCCTGGGGCAATGGGATCGTGGCTGCAAGGTCGATGACAAAATCAGACTTCAAGTAGCGCATGGCGATTTCTCGGGCATCCATGACGAGCTCACCGCGACCGAAGATTCTAGAATTGGGGGCGACAAAGGCGGTACGGAACTTCATGACCATGTGGAGGACGTAGAAAAGGTCGGCAAAGGAGCGAAGGATGGTGACCAAGATGCTGAGTTTGGGATCTGTCTGCAAGCAAGCGGGGCCACCCACGGTGGGGAGGTAGAAGTAGAGAGGGTCCACGAAGAGGGCGAGGAGGCTGGTCACAAGGAACACCTTGTTCCAATATGCTACGATGTCGCTGTCGGGGTCCAGGATTTGGTAGCGCCATAGGATGTGGTGGGCGTGTTCCTCGTCGGTCGCCGCGGTGGGTTGTTTCGAGTGGAGTCGCCGGAATTGGCGGAACTTAGAGGCCGGCGTGGATATTATTCTATACATCTTCCATGGCGGATTCCGGGGTTAACGGATTCCGCGGCTGAGGACGGAGGAATGAAAGGGAAGATGGAGAATGGAGATTGGGTTGGGAGATTTTGGTGGAGAACAAGAAGAAGAAGAAGAATGAGGAGGAGATCAGAGTTAGGGTTGCAGATAGAAGGAGAATGGTGACAAATGGTGATGATGTGGTAGTAGCCATTTTTGAACGTTGAGAAATTCGCGGGAGATTGAAGGAAATGCGTGATCGTAGGGAACAAAACATGCTGCATGCATGTATGTGGGAATAATAATGGAAGAGACTAGACAAGAGCTCGACTTTCAAATTTCAATCCCAAGTTTGGACTTCGTAGCTGTATGCTAAAAATTGGTATTGTTCATTCATTGCTCTTCATATAATGGGCTTTCTTAAAACATCTGGGGCAACTTTGCGGCTTGAATTGGACAGTGTCTTTCTCTTCACACATGATTTCAAGAATACGTTACACACCCTCAAAACAAAACTAGTTATTTTACTTGCGTTATACGGATTATATTATATTTAATATTTAATATTTTTATTAAAAATAATTTTTATTTTTCAAGATAATAATATTATTATATATTATTATTATATTTTGGATCTTGAAATAGAAAAAATTGAGAGTTTTTTTAGTAACATCTTTATGATATTTTTGTAACAATTATTTATAAAATTATATAGAGGATTTATTTTCTAACACACACAAACACATATATACTTAAAGCTCATTCAAACTTAATAGGACATTTAGGACCATGTTGTTTGCATGTTTCAATGTGTTGCTTGCATGTTTCGACATATTGCTTACATGTTTAAAGACATTTTTAAGACAATTTTATTATATCATATCTCTACTACTTGAATATTTTTTTCTTATCAACACTATCATCCTAATATTATTATCCTTTTCAATTTTATTATTCAATTATTTTCTTTTTTTCTGAGTCAATTATTTTCTTTTTAAAAATCAATAATATTGTGTTACTTAATTTCACCATTTTAATATTTAAAAATAATAATTAACATACATTTAATGATATTAATGCCATAATGGTTTTTCAAGGCAATCTTACTATATAATAATATAATATAGATAAAATATTAAAAAATTATTGATAATTTTGTTGTTTTGCAAAAAAATTAACGTCGGATGAAAATTTATCACATCATATAATAAGCAAGATCTCTATTTACTATGTTATATTATATGTATTTATTATTTAAAAAATTTAGATGCATCTTATGCTATTATTATTAATTTAAATAAAAAGAATTATATTAGCAATAAAATATACAATAATTAAATAAAATTATAAATATTATTCAAATATTCTTATCATTATAACTTGTAAGATTAACATTAAAAGAGAATAGGATTTACAAATATGCAAAAGAAAAATATTTAAAAGGAATTTTACCAATGCGTGTGCATATTTTTATTTTTCTATATTTAAGATTAATATATGTAATAAAGCATGTATTTTTTTATAATTTGCTAAAACATTAACACACTTTGATAGCTATTTTTTTATTAAAAAAAACAGAAAATAAAAAATTGAAAGATTGAAAAGATGAAAAGTCTTGGAAGATATAATGGAAAGAAATGAAGAGCTTCATGAAAAATATAAAGGAGGAGAATGAAAAGTCAAAAAGAAATCAAAATCAAGTTATTATAATTAAAATGCATTAACAAATTAAATTTAAAAAAATATCATGTGGTAAATTTAGTGAAGGAACTTTTATGTTAGACTAGATTTTGCACTCGTCATGCGATGTACGGTTAAATTAAGAATTAAATGATAAGAATAAATATAAATAAAATAAAATAATTTTATTAAATAAAATATATATAATAATATTCATCAAGAAAAACATCATTTATAAGTTCAGTTTAAAAATACATAATATTTTCATAAAAAGATTTCATTCCAATATAAATACTAAAGAATTTAAATATAAAATGTTATAAAACAACAAATATGCCTAAAGAAAATATTTATAATATAAATAAAAATCTATCTTTTAAATGCATAATTTAATCCAATAATTTTATAAAAAATATTTCAATAAATTGACTATATTGAAAATTACATAAATTAATTTAATTTATGTTCATGTAACTCAAAATGAGTAAGTCAAGCGAGGAACAGTCTAGAGCTCAAATTAAAAATGCACTTGTGAGGAAAGTAAACTTATATATCATAAGCAAGTATAATTTTAAAACTAAAAAATGGGGCGAAATCTTATAAAACCAAAAAAAAAAAGTTCATATAAATTCTCATTTTTTGTTAGTTTAATTTTTATCTCTCTTTTTTTTTTTAATTTCATTTGTGTTTTTTGTTCTTTCTTTAATTATATAATCTTTAGTATTATTTTTATTTATTTTAAGGAGTTTACATTAGTATTCTAGCTTATTGAATTTTTAGTGTTTGAATATGTGTCATTTACGTATGCAGATATGTAAGCGTTGTATTGAAAAAAAAATAGAACAATACATGATATGCAAATAAAATGACTAATTGACACATAACAGAAAATTATAGCATGTCTTGTATGTTAAGAATGACACATAGCATAATTCTAAATCATGTATCTTCTTTTTATATATTATTAATGTTTTGTACTCGTGCAATGTACAGGATAAATTAAAAAATGCTATAATAAATAAGAAAAAATATATTTAACCTAAAGATATGATATTTCAGATGGTTTAGATAAGTTTGATTAAGTTATAATTAGTGGAGTCTACAGTGAAACCTACTTAAAACTATTTTTTTCATTTTCGTTAACTGGTTATTCTCGTGCTATGATAACCGGGTTATGTAGCTTTCATTTCAATAAATATTTCTTTTATATGACTTCCCAATAAATAATTAGTTTATATAGTTTTAAATAATTTCAGTTTTTGATTTTATAGTTTTTTTTTTTAATATTAATTTTTATGTGTTTATTTATTTGGATTTTATTAACTTATTATTAAGGGTTTGAGTGTGAAGAAGAAAGACGCGTTTAGGAGTCAAAAATACAAACGTGCACGTGTGTTGCACGTGAGTTTGCATCTAAAAACTAACGTTCACTAATATTTTATAGTTCTATACACAAAACGTAAAGTAAGTCAATTTTACACATTATTAATATCTTATTTATGAAAATTAATTAAGTTTATATTATTTATGGAAAAGAATTAAAGTTGATTTACTTCATATTATAACACCTAAATTAAAATTATCTAGCAATATATTTTGAAAATTTGGCATTGCACATACAAAATTTCATGTGGAATTTTAATATACCAAATCTCCATGTATGCCCAAACTTTTGTTTTGTCATATCACTTAAAATGAACTCATATTTATAGTGTGTTATTTTGTTCAAATGTTTATTAGAATATGCATGAAATGCTGTGAACGTTCTATGTATGGCTATTAACCAACAAAAAAATAGATATGTAATTAATGAATCAGTGACCTATTATAATGTCATTGCAACTACTATATTGTAAAAACTTAGCCTTGCAATTAACATAATGATATTGAAGTTCTTATTTATGGCTATTTGTTTAAAATTTAAGCTTACAAAGTTGCTGATTTTACTTGGCAGGAGTTGGTCAATGCTATCACGCTAGACAAAATTGCACATGTAAGATATTGACAATAAATTTTATGTTTTTTTCTTTGGTTTAGTTTTTTAGTTGCCATTTGGATATCAACTCTTATATTCTTATATGAAACAGTGTATACATTATTTTTTACACTTCATTTAATATTATTTATTATACATACTTTTTTTATTACTTTCTCTCACTCAATCATATTTTTTAAAAAAAATGTGAATAGTAATACACTCCAAAAAAAGAGTATAAGATTATCTTTTTCCTTTGAGTATTAAGATCAACGTCTCTCCTCTTGTCCTTTATACTGTTAGAATAGTAGAAAATCTATTTGGATCATCCCTATCAATTGTAAATGAAGAAAGTAGGATATCACCATGTGGATAGATACCATAGAATTGTACAAATACAATATAAAATCATGTTGGTTAATATAACGTGCACAATTATCTTACACTCTCAAGACTAACAACCCTATTCTAATTTATGGTTTTGATTTCATCATATTTATTTAATTTTGATTTATTGTTAATGAATTTTTTTTTAACACTTCTACTCAATCATGCATTGTTACATAATACTTTGATTATAATAATAATTATTTAAAAGTCAAACTCTTTTAATAATTTGTCATCACATAATTAAATGATAATATAAAAAAATTACATTAATAATTGATCAAAATTAAATTCTAAAAGCATTAATGGGTTTACTGGTAACTCAGCTTTACTAGTTGGTAAACAAACTTTTCTTATTATCTTTTTATTGTTCATTGAATGTTTAGTATTAATTTTATCATAAATTTCATGGCCCTTAGTTGGATGTAATTGGGATCATGAGATGTATTAAAGTTTTGAATGAACTCTATTTTATTATCCTTTACCCGTATTCTTTTTTCTAGGTACATCCTTTACCCGTATTTTACTGTCTAAATATGCTTCATCAATCATCAGTAACGAAGTTGTTCTGTTTCTGCTATCAGAGTGGACCCAACAACTAGAAATGCTACACTTGATACATTATTGTGCATTTAGTATCCATTGCTGATGATATTGTTATATTCCATTTTTTTAGGGCTTTACCACACAGTCTAGATGGTTCAACAACCCGGATGGCATGGACAAGTTTAAAAAGATGAGTGGTTCTTACGTGTTTTTTTAGTAGGATCCACAACTAGTACAACCAAGCTATTTAGATTTATTTTATTGTGCTTGTGTTTGGCAGAGTTTACCCATATTTTAATTAATTTATCTCTTTAGTTTGGTAAAAAATAAATCATCTATATCATGAAATTTACAAATGTATTTTTTACGTTCTATTTCTAAAAAAAAAACATAATTAAAATTTAAATTTATAATTGCACATTTATTCACACATCACATATTTATCATATTAGACTAAACCGTTGGGATTGTTTTAGTACACCTTCATGTTGTATTGACTTTTACTTTGATTAGATTACCAGCAGATGTAAACTACCTGAAAGGCGATACTACATGCGCAATAAATACAAAGTGTTAATTGTGAGATGTATACGTTGATTGAGTGTTAATGTAACACATTTTGTCCAAAAAGGAAAATACATTTGAATGGATATTTCAATATTTTATGCTACGGGAATCTGTTAATGCTACCCCAGGATTAAAGACTTGGGATGGTGGGAGTTCAAAAGAAAATGAAGGAATTGACTGTGAAGAAGCAATGTCTATTCAATAAGGATGGGCTTGAATGGGAAGGAAATAAGGTTTTAAAGAAGGATGGATGATTGGCTGATAAAACTGGTGATACAACACGAAAGGAAGGTTTGCTTGGCGATTATTTAGGAAGGTGATGATGCATTTTGAAGCAATGATGGTTGGTTGGTTAACGGAGTTGACGATGATGCCCTAATGAGAAGATTGTCATGTGGTTGACAAAGGAAGAGAAATGGCTAATGATGAAGATGTTATCTGATGGTAGTTGATGAGATGAAGGGAATGAATAGGGAGGTCAATTTATGTTGATTTTATCAAGAATCTCCTGGGTTCAATGCGGTCTATAATGATTGCAGTAACAGGCAAATTTTAGATGTAACCTAGACCTTGTCGTAGAAAAAGCAGAGAGCGTTTTATTATTTTTCAAAAGTGTTTGAATTTTAAAAACTGTTTTAGAGAGTTAAGTAAATCTGATTATAAAAGCATCTGAACGTTGGAACGTGGCCATCTCCCGATGGAACGTGCCTGGCTCACTGTGGAACGTGTCCATCTCACTTCAGAACGTGGCTGCCACACTTTGGAACGTGGGAGATAAGCACGTTGAAACCAAGTCAGAAAACAGAAAAAAAATGCCGTTTTCGGATAAGCTTTCTAAAAAATTTAATTATCAGCACAAAATAATTATAGTAAATAAAATGGGAAAACAGAGGCCTCATTATCGTATCGATGATTTGCATATGACTGCTCAACTTGTTTCTCACAAGCTTATCTAACAAGAAATAAATGTATTGTATAAACACTTTAACACTTTGAAGACTGTCATGTGGGACTTTAAACTTTTGAAATATCATAATAAAAGCTAAAATAATAACAATCCCCACATATTTCAAAAGTTTAAAGATTAAAGAAAATTTTAAAACAAGATTTTTCCCGGGACACTTGTTGAAAGCATCGAATCCTTTTGGACTATGAACCAGACCTGACGGATGAGACATAACATACATGAGTTGAAGTAAACTTCTATGAACCAAACATTTTGTGTACAGATGAAGATTACTGAATGCTTGTCTCAGGTAATGGAGCCTAATGAGCCAGGATGGCCATGAGTGCTCAGAGATATGCCATAATCTGGCATACAATTCAACTTGACACTCATATTGATTTCCACTGGTAAACTTCGCAAATCATACACCACCCATAAGGATATTAAAATCATTAAAAGCTTTTAAGTATCCTCTAAAATGCAATATATTAACCATAGGAAGGAATCAAAATTATTTGTGCTAGCAATAACAAGTGACTTGTTTTTACCCATATGAACCTTTTTCATGGGATCTCTAATCATAAAGGTTAGGTTACCATCACTGTTAATTTCAAATTAGCTTAAGTCACATTCCCCTCGATGTTTCATATATTGGTTTCCTCCCAAGAGGCTTTGTCAGAGGATCGGCCAAGTTCTATACTTCATATAATCAATTGATATTGTTCCATCTTTTAGAGGACCACATTATGCCTCAGTATATGTCTGTTTTTGCCATTGACGATCTTATTCTTTCAATGGCTATTGCCGCTTTACAATCACAATGTATTCACTTGTATATGATTCCTAAAGAAATATTTGCTAAGAAGTTTTTAACCACTCAGCTTACTACACCAATTCCACTACAAACTACTCCATACATCTTGCAATTATAGTTTGTTTGGCTATCTCCAAATTGCTCCACCACCAAGTGTGAATACATAATCACTAGTGGATTTTTCTCATCCGAATTGAGATCATTAGCATCACTATTTCTTTCTAATCTGCCAAATCCACTATACACTATACCATAATTCATGGTACCTCTCAAATATCGCATGAGTCTAACAAGTGCAACAAGTGATCCCGATTTGGACTTTGAGTATATCGACTTCTCCCCACAAAGTATGTTATTGTAAAAAATCATTAAATGTAATAAACTTCCAATGATTGGGCATACTACTGCAACAAGATCACCTCTATTCTTTTTAATTGGAGTTAGAATCATAAGTACTTTGGTTTCAGTCATAATGACCAAACTTTCTAAAAGTTTCTCTACATAATGTTCTTGGGATAGTGTTATACTATCACCCTTCCTTATGATCTTTACTCCTAGTATTACACTTTTCACCCATGTCTTTCATATCAAACTTAGATGTAAGAAAAGATTTTGTTCTTATCACAATATCATTACAAGTACCAAAGATAAGCATGTCATCCACATATAAACATATGATTACACATTCACCATTCATTAATTTAGTGTAAATACATTTATCAACTTCAATAGAAGTAAAACCATCATCAACAATCAATATTTGATTAAATTTTTCATGTCATTGTTTTGGTGCTTGTTTCAAACCATATAAGGATTTGAGAAGTTTACATACTTTATTTTCTTGATGGAATTACACATCCTTCAAGTTGTGTCATATAAATTTCTTCTTCTAAATCACCATTTAAGAAAGCAGTTTACATCCATTTGGTGAATAACAAGTTTATAAATTGAAGCCAATGCTATCAAAATCAATTGAAGAAATTTTGGTCACAGGAGCAAAGGTATCAAAATAATCAATATTTTATTTTTGGGTAAAATCTTTTGCTACTAATCTAGCTTTGTATTTTTTAATCGAACCATTAGGATTATATTTCCTTTTAAAAATCTATTTGCAACCAATAGGTTTTGTTCCAGAGGTAAATCAACTAAAATCCAAGTATTGCATTTTGAAATAGAATCAATTTCGGTTTTAATAGCTTTTCTTTCCAAAATTGAAGCATCGAAAGATGAAATAAATTTTTGAGAAAAAGAAAAATCATTTTCAACGAGATAAGTATAAAAGTCATTTCCAAAAGATGTCTCTTTTCTTTATCTTTTACTCCTTCTCAAATCCTCATATGAGTTTTCACAATTATTTTCAGAAGAAATATTTTCTAAAGATTGCTTATTTCTAGATTTCAAAGGAAATATATGCTTTAAAAATTCAACATTTTTAGTCTCCATTATTGTGTTATGATCAAGCACATCGCTTCGTAAAACAAGGAACCTATAAGCAGCACTACGTTCAGCGTAACTTATAAACATACAATCAGAAGTTTTGGTTCCTATTTTTCTTTTCTTTGGATCAGGAAGCATTACCTTAGCTAGACACCCCCACACTTTTAAATATTTTAAGTTTGGCATATAACCTTTCCATAATTCATAAGGTGTTTTACCAGTTTTCTTATGAGGTATCCTATTTTGTAAAAAACATGCAGTTAATAATGTTTCTCTCCAAAGATTATCGGGCGGTGAGGAACTAACTAGCATTGCATTCATCATTTCTTTTAATGTTCTATTTTTTCTTTCAGCTACACCATTAGATTCAGGTGAATAAGGGGGAGTTACTTCATGTATTATGCCTTCTTTTTCACAAAATTCATTAAATAAGATATATTCACCACCCCTATCGATCTAACCCTTTTAATTTTTCTATTTAATTGATTTTCTACTCCTTATAGGAGACAAACATTTCTAAAGCTTCATCTTTATTTCTAATTAAATAAACCTTAGTGTATCTAGAAAAATCATCTATAAAGGTCACATAATATTTTTTACCACCTCTAGTCATTGTATTTTTTAAATCTCAGATCTCAATTAAACTAAGTAATTCATATTCACGTTGTTGTACGAAGGCAAGATTTTTTAGTTAACTTAGATTCAATACAAATATCACATTTATTTAAGCATACATCACTAGTCTTGAAATTAAACCTAGACATCGCATTTTCTTAATATAAGAAATATTAACATGTCAATCTAGCATGCCACATATCAACGGAATTAATCAAGTAAGCGATAAAAGATGCAATTTTATTAATAATTTAATAAAAAAGTCCTTGATCACTATAAAAAGACATTATTTTTTGTCATTACTATCTTGTCAGATTTGAATGACACTTTAATCCCAGTTTTTTCCAATAATGATACAGAAATCAAATTGGCCCTAATATTAGGCACATGGAGTACGTTATTCAAAACCAAGGTCTTCTCAGATGTGAGCTTTAGAAGAACTTTCCCTTTTCCTAAAACCGCAAATGAAATCGAGAATCTCCAAGATACAAAGTTCTTCATCATCCCTACAAGTGTAGAGGTAAAAGCATCTTTGTTTGCACAAATATGCCTTAACACCAGTTACCACCCATTTGTTCACACCGGGTCACAATGTTAACTTGAGAAATATCACAATATCATCTCTTTCGGCCAAGTTTACATTCTATCTTATTGTCGTTTCTCACTCTATGTCTGCATTGAGGAGCATGATGACCTGGCTTTCCACAAACATAACAAGCTTCTTTCCTTTTGAAAGTGGGATTAGTAATTTTAGGAAAGTGATTAGAAGACTTTTTGTTATTGACATACCTTTTTCGATAGTTTATTCTGAACCAGATTTGCTCGAGAAGCCAAAGCCTTCGCCATTGCAGCCTGACACTCTCTTTGGTTGGTGTCTTCAATGATAATGTGCGTTATTAGTTCTGAGGGTGATAGTTGCTTGCATGGAGTTGTTGCTTGTAGTCCTTCCACGATGGAGCCTTCTCGATAAGGAGTCCAATTTCAGGGTGATGTTTTCTCTTGAGATCCTCCAACTTTATGATATTCATTGATCTCAACTTTGATATCCTTTTTTGGGTCAACTCCCAAGATAGTAATTACTCATGATGAATTTTTGTTTCCCGAAATCTTCATATTATGGTCATGAAGTCCCATATCTCCTTCAAATCCTTGTAAGAACAAGACACAAACACTTCATTAGAAAGTGTGCTAATAATCACGACATACCTTTTTGCAGTGTCAATCAATTTTCTTGTACAATCGGCTTTCGAACCAGATGCAGTGCATGTCGAGGATTGTGTGAACATGTTCCCGCCACCTTTTGAAGTTTTGCCAAAAGCTCTATTTTTGAGATATCAAATGGTTTTCGTAGGTGATAGGTGGAAAAACGGTGGAAGAACGGCCTCGCCGTTAGCGAGAGCCTTTGTCGTTGTTGTCGCATGGTATAAGAATAAAATCCTTCTTATCAGGTGACAAATAATAATACACGGAATCAACAGACTCACTCAGATTTTATCACACGGGTCAATCTCCCAAGAATTGGCACAAGAATGAACGAAAGAGATTTTAGATGTAACCTCTTGTCTTAAAAAGCAGAGAGCGTTTTATTATTTTTCAAAATGTTTGAATTTTAAAAACTGTTTTAGAAAGTTAAGGATTATAAAGGCATCCCAATTTGGCCATCTCCCTATGGACGTTCCTGCCTCACGTTAAACGTGTCTCGACGCCGTGTCCACCTCACTTCGTCGTGGGCGCCACACTTTGGAATGTGGGAGATAAGCACGTTGAGACCATCAAAAACGATAATGGAAAAAGCGGGGATAAGGGATCTAAAAAATTTAATTATCGCTCAAAATAATTATGGTAAATAAAATTGTACGCCGGTTGAGAGCCGATATCGTCTTTTTGAGGCGGAAATTAGATAATTTGTTTCTCCCCAACGCGAGAGGCGACTTTAGCGTCCCAGAATTTGTGCGATCTGGGAAAACATAAGATTTATAAATACTTTAACGCTTTGAAGACTAGTGGGCTTTTGAAATATCATAATAAAAGCTAATACAACAACAGAAGATGGTTTGGTAGTTGATGAGATGGGACTTGGGAGGTCAATGTATGTTGATTAGAAGAAGTTTGGGTGGTCTATAATGATTGCAGTGGCAAATTCCCACATGCACGACCTAGAACTAGTTAACTAATTGACAAATTAGGCGACAAAGCTTGAGAGGAAGATGGTGGCATGCTTGATATACATGGTATTATACATAACAACAATGTTTATTTAACACTCAGAATATAATATTTGTTTGGGACAACATATAGTATATGAATATGACTACTCATTGTTTATGTTAAGTTGAAATAAATGTATTGTATATAACTATAAATAAAGTGTCATTTGAATATTGTATTTTAGATGTTCAAATAATAAAATTCTATGTTTAAAGCTTTTGACGATTTTGATGACACTTGTTGAAAGAAAGATGCCTATAAAGAAGACGGTTTGATGATTGACGTATTAAGAGATGAAGATTACTGAATGCTTGTCTCAGGTAATGGAGCCTAATGAGAGGATGGCCGGCCAATCGATTATGGTGGCAAATTGACAAGACTCTTATTCGATTGGTCCACTGGTAAACTTCGCAACATTATTTCATGAGTGATTATTACATAAACTTATAGTATTTAAATCAATGTATTAAATTAATCACATCATTAATTATGATATATTATAATAATTAATTATAATATTTATTAATTAATTAATTATGTTATTAGTTAACTATATCAAATTTGAATAATCTATATTTATATATGAATTTCTCCTATTTCAGAGGAAGATGTTAGCACCTAGGTCTATATGTTATTCAACTCAAAGGTAAATTTACATTGTATTCTTGTATATGACTCAATGAATATGGAATTATAATATTATCTACACATATTTACACATATTATCTTACATCTTTATAATTTTTAATATTTAATCACATTTAATTTTACTTTATTTTTTTTTGTACATTCACACTTCTATTCTGCCACTTCACATAAATATAAGATAATATTTACCATACTAATGTGCAACAAGCATTTCTTAATATGGAATGACTTTGTTGATTGTAAAATCATGAAATTAGTTTCAACTTGCATATACTGAAGTCAAAGTAATTAGGTCAGTAGATTTTTCCAGTTTGAAATGTTGTTTAAATAAATACTTATACTTATACTATGTTTGAATATTTAATGGTAGACAGAATTGAATGGAATAAGATGAAACAAAATGAAATGAAATAAAATAAAATAAAATAAAAATCTCGTACCATTATTTAGATACTTAACGATAGGAATAGAGAAAAATTTACACTCTCTTGTTTAGAAGTTTTAAGGAAGGAAGTGAAATGTTAAAAATTATAAATTTTATATTTTCATACTATCCTTATCTCAAATACAATTAAATTTTAATATTTTTTAGCTAAAAAATATTTTAATTATTCTTTACATATTACCTAATGATTGTGCAAAGAATAATCCTTTTATTGAAATTTACATTATAATTTTCTTGTTCTCCTTTTTTTTTTTTATTTTTTTTCTCTCCACCCATCCCTAGGCTTATTTGATAAAATAACTACATATGTTTTAAAATATAAATATAAATAACGAAAATTCAAGGCATGTCATTTTATTTTTTAAAGACTCGCCATTGCATGGGAGTGAAGAGTTTGAAGTGAGATGAAGTTTGAATAAAAATTTTGTCTAGTATCTTAACTTACAAATATCATTTTAATTTTCAAGTTGTTTACAATAATTTGAGGTAGGATGAGGTTTGAATAAAAATTACCGTCTATATCTAGTAAAATTTTACCCCCTCTTAAACCAAAGTAATCAAAGAAAAAATGGAAATCATTATTACAAGTCTTGAGAATAATGATTTTGTAACAAGTTCATTCTCACCAACTCATTATAAAATTCACCTTATGATGTCAATACCTTAAAAAAAAATTATTTTGTTTTAAATTTTTCTTTGAAAAAAATAACAAATTACTTGAAGTCAATATTAAAATTCAATTTCAAATTTAAAGATAATAGATAAAGAAGAGACAACACAAGTGATTGAGTAAAAAAATTTCTCTACTTTCTTAGTTTAACATGTAAGGATAAAAGAATAATTTAATAATTATATTAGTAAATAAAAAAATTAATTCTATCTTATATCCCTCAAATTAAAAGAAAAGAAAATAATAGAATTGAATAAATTGGATGAAATATATATTATTCCATTCCATTCCATTCCATTCCATTTCATTCAATTTCATCCTAATTTAAAATATATGAACAATGACAACTAATTTCATTCTATCTTATCTCATTTCACTCTGTCTCATTCCACCAATCCAATTACCCTTTTCCATTCCCTTCTTCGCTTTTGCTTGTGTCAATCTATATCCATGCATTTTCCATTATCATGCATGGATCTTCATAGCTCGGAAGCCCCAATAACTTCATGGCTAGTCACTTCAATATTCCAAGCCAACTTTTTTGTTTTTTGGTCTCGGGACACAGTAAACTCATCATGAATTTGTTGAAAATATTATGCGAATATAATTTCAAACCCTTTGACACCAAACACTTCTACTAATAATCACACAATCAAACTTTTTCAGGCATCAATTCTTGTACAATCACTTCAGAACCAGAAGAAAGAAACACAAATAAAAATCTCGCCACTTGAGCAGGCACATTATTCTTAGATATATAAAAACAATTAATAACAATGGTTAGTAGTTTCTGTTCTGCAGAACAATAATTTCTCATAATAATAATAATAACTCAACAGACTCACTCAGATTTATTCAATCCGAAGAATTGGCACAAGAATGATAATTCCTCTTTCTTAATACTCAAAATTTCAACTTACTGTTACATGGAAGAAGGCACCCCCAATTTGTCGACGCCGGAAACCTCGACGCCGGCGCGTTTCATGGAATCGAACAATGGGGACACCATCATGCGATAATGGACGGGGCGGGATTGCTCCTCACGAAGGTCGATTTGGACGCCGGTGACGCCGATTTCTTTGAGGCGGAACCCTAGTTTCTCCCCAACGCGAGAGGCGACTTTAGCGTCCCAGAATTTGTGCGATCTGGGAAAGCGATTGAGCTTGGCGCGATAGTGGGCCACGAATTCCTGTTCGGAAGAGGAAGCCATGGCTATGATGGATGAGGTGGAGGCGTTGGTCACCTGGGCTGTGATTTTCCGGCACGACAATACCAGCTGCAGTAGGTGGTGGTTATGGTAGGTGCCTGCCATCTGACCCAGGTTTGTTTTAGGACATGGACCCTGCCTTCCTACGCTCCTTAATTGTGTTTTTTTTGGTAAATAAAAATGTAGTTTGCAATTTGCAATTACGGACATGTTTGGTATGTTTTATTAAGGATTCATTTGGTATGTAAAATAGGATAAGATCTAATTATATTAAATTTGATAGAATAAAATTTTAATATTATCTAATGTTTAGTATGATATTGTATAAATTTTCAGCCATATAACTTGCATAATGCACCATTTTATTTCAGAAAAATATAAGTTCCCAACTGCAATTCAAGAGAGTCACAATACCAACATCAATCATCTACCCAAATTAACAATAGAAAACAGACACAACATTACCCAATTGCATCAACCACAAAAATAACCAATACTTGTTTCACAAAACCCACTTTCACATTGAATTAGGCTCTCGTGAGTTTCTCCGACCCAAATTCCAAGCGAGGATTTTGGCGATTGGGCCATTGTTGAGTATTTGATTTAGCAGAGAAGGAAAAGAGGTGTGTGGCAAATTTTTGCTTGCCCTAGTTGAAAATTGAAAACTCAATTCTGATTTTCAACTTGTGTGCAACATTTTTGGAGTGTGATAGACAGTGAAGGTTTTGGTGTGCTATGTTTGTTCATGGCAGGTGTCTTGCAGTGGTGTTGTTTAGTGTTATTCAGTGAGGGAAGCTTCTATGTTATGCTTGTTGCAGTGTTTGTGCACAGTTGATTGACGTTGCAATAGGTAAAGGGGTGCTGGGGTGTTGTATGGTGGAAACTTGAGTTGAACCTCTAGTTTTGTATGGCTATTGGGTCATCTTTCTAGTTGTGGTTCATCTTGATTGAAGGGTTTTGTTGGAATTCAAGTGGAAAAATGAGAAATGGGATTGGGTGTAAGGACTCGAATCCGTCATTGTTGAACTGGGTAAGCTTCTTCATAGTGCTTGGGTTTGATTTATTGGAAAATAGGAGTAGAGAAAAGAAGAATTTGAAATGAAATATTTTCATATGAGCTTATTCATCAAAACTTAATAAAGCCTAATCTCACCCTCCAAGATCTAATTAAGTTATACGTTATTTAAATATATAAGAGGGATACGATGAATAAGCTTATATAATACTGTGATCGTACTAAACAACTGATAAAGTCATAATATATTGTATAAGCTTATCCTATCAAGTCTTATACGTCATGTCAAACGTGTCTTAGATCTGATAGGATAAGTTAATACAATACATTATGACATTATCAGTTATTTGGTGCAAATACTGTATTGTATAAGGTTATCCATTAAATCCCTCTTATACGTTAAAATGATGGATAAATTAATCAAGTATTGGGGGGTGGGATTAGACCTACTGAGTTTTGATGTATAAATTGCTATAAAGACTTTTCTATTATAATTTTAAACATCTTGATATCTCTAACCATTCTTTTATTCAACCGCTACAAGATCAACAATTTTACAGGCTTGGGCATCTACTATTGACATAAAACATCCCTTTCCATGTCTTCGAATATAAGTCATAAAGGTTTGTACGTTTTTTATATTATCAGACCTTATACTATCAAGTATAATACTATCAAGTCTTATCTTATCTTTCATATCAAATGAGCTCTAAGCGTATGTTAATCTGAATATAAAAATTCGAATCTTTTAAATATATATTTTAAAATTTAATTATAGAATTCATATGTATCAAAATAATAACGTTCATAGGTTTCCCTTTTGACGTCAAACTTTATCTGAAAATTTAGTTTTTATATTTTGAGAAAAAAAAAAAAGAAAAATGTAGTTTGCAGTTTACTGTTTACATGCGTGGCTCCAAGTGGGCTGGCGCCAGCCCAATTTTAGCCCAAAGGTGATTGGGCGAAATTGATTGGGAGTATTAGAGTGGTGGAGTGAGAGAGGTTTGTGAAAATTGCTAATTGGGATTCTCTTGTATTGGATATGATTACTACTTACTTGCATTGCATCTATTTGTCTTTTAGTTTTATTAAAAAATTAATAATTAATAATTACTGCAATCAGGTAACCCCATTAATAATCATGATAATGCTTATTTTAAGTGACTTCCCCCATTGCATGGCCATCATCATGACAAGCCCGGTGGTAACTGGGCTGGATTACAACCCAAACCACTCTCGTCATTTTCATGTATCAAACACTGACTAGGTACGTCTACATTTGAAGCCCACAGCCCACGTTTATTCATTTGTGAGTGCACACATTTGATTAAGAGCGTAATCAGGTCAGTTTTATTTGATTTTTAAAAAAAAATAAATTTGAATCAATTAAAATTAATTAATTTGATATGATTTAATTTTTTATTTTTTTTTATAACTAAATCGAGTTAAACATCTACGAATTAGTTCAATTCGAATGGTCAAATTAGTTTTTTTTTTACACATAAATCAGCCTAATAAACCTTACAAATATCTTTTTAATGCTGAGTTAAAAATTAAGGGAGAAGCACTGACTTATCAGATTCAATTGACTTTACAATTGTATCTTTACAAATTGAAGAAAATCAGAAAATCTAGACAAACAAAACAGAGAAGTCATTTCTCACATCAACTTGACAATAATAGTTTACACGTAGTTTTTGGTGTTCATGCAAGGACAAAGATGTACATTTTCGTCAACCACGAAAAAGTAGTTTATACTTAAATGGGTGAAAATCCTATAAATCTGTCACAGTGGAGCACAAAATCCAACTGTCAAATTTTCTCAATTAACAACCAAGAAAAGGAGACTTATCATATAAAAGACTTAAATTAGAAGAAGACTATGAGATAAATGTCAGATCTATTGGACTATACTCATATTGGTCAGATCTATAGGAGAAAGGAGACTTACCGAGCAACGAGCAACAAACGACGAGTGTCAAGCAGAGAGAGGCAAGCAACGACGAGCAACAGGGATTGTGCAAAGAGCAAGGGGGAAAAAGGTACAAATGGTGGAATGAAGAGTAGTAGGCACTTTGGGTTATTGAATAGAAGCATGGAATGAATACTATAAAGAAGTTGAAGATTGAAGAAGGATGTGGAATGCCTAAATGTAGATGAGTTTTACAGTAGAATCCAGAGAGTGGATAAAACATGGATGAGTGATTTTTTGTACTGTGCTCTAAAATATTTGTTTAAGACTTAATACCTTTGAAAAATAAAGCAAAGTTAAACAAATAATTATATATATATATATATATATATATATATATATATATATATAAATTTTCAACCTTGAGTAAACTTTCAAATCGAGAACCAAATCAATTAAGTCTCGTTCGATTTCGGATTTTGCCCGAACCAATTAACATACTTGAACTAAACTAAATTAATTTAATTGGTTCGGTTCAGATTGATCAGACTATTGTATTATCTAAACTAATTTACATCCTACATTTGATTTGATATCATAATCATAACGTTATGTTATTAAATTTATTAATCGTAAAAAAATTAGATTAAATTAAAATTTTTTATCTTCCTATATTTATTATTTTTAATTTAACTTTTATAATTTTTTAAATTAATTTTATATTTATAAATTTTTTAAAATAATCTCTATCATTAATTTTTATTATAATATCATTATAATATTATCAATTAATTAATTTAATAAGTATTCTTTTGTTTAATAAATTCTCATTTAGACGTTCATTTTTATATAAAACATTTAACAAGTGTTCTTATAAGTATTCATTTTTTTTTTTGAATAGGTATTCACTTATTAACTAAGTGTTTTTTTTATCTTTATAAAATATTTAGTAACAACTAAATTAATGATGTTATAATTAAAATTAACGGTAAAAGTTACTTTAAAATGTTTATAATTTTAATTTAAAGACTCATTTTTTAAAAAATACTGAACAAATTAAAAATAAAATAAAAATTATAAAAACTAAAGTTTTAATTTTTTTAAAAATTATTATTTATATGATGTGATACAATAACAAAATTAAAAAACAAAAAACAAAAAAAAAAAAAAACCCGCAGTGTAGCTCTTTGTCTCTCTGTATCTGGTTGTCTGTCCGATTGTCCGTACGTCCATGGTGTGTGTACTGGAGGAACCCCTTCCTTCACCTTCGTATCTGAGCTAAAGAGAACCAACAATCCGAAAAGATGATAAACTCGACCCGATCCAACGTCACTTTCTAGGTTGCTGGAGTTTCAGTTTCTTGAATATTTCTATACCTCATCGGGTGGGTAAGTACTAACTAAGGTTTCATCCACTTCTCTCTGTCATGCCATTTTTCTGCTACAACTGTAACCTTTTTCATTTCGAAAACCAATGCCTTTTCATGGTGTCAATTTTTTAGCTAAACCCCAAAGGAGTAATTCTTTTAATCTTGTTCCCCCCCCCCCCCCCCAAAAAAAACATTATATTAGGAAATATTGCTATATGAGTGGTTAATTTGATAGTTTACAATTAGATGTTGCATTCGTTGAAAGGAAAAGTGTAATGCGATATGAAAATGGCGAAGGCTTGACTTGCCTGTTCTTAGTTGCAGGTTCTTCCATGTCCTGTGTCAAGCTTAAAAGGGATATGTTTAAATCTGGCTGATCATCTTCCTTTCGCTTGGTTTTGCAATTTGGAGTTGGAGGGTAGATGCTTAGTTCTTGTGCTGGATAGGTAAACCATTGTCTTTCATCTTCTTCCTTTTTCAAAAAGCCTATATATATTATAAGCCTAATTCAGGATAATTTATTAGCATGCTTTTTGTTTTCTTGGTTTAAACTATTGAATTCATCAATATAATGTTAATGTATGGTTGAGCTCCTTTACCTTTCTATCCAGTTGCTTCATCTGGAAAATTATTTTATAGTCTAGGTTTTTGGAGCTGCCTTACCTGAAAGTATGCTCTGATTATGGTGAAAAGTGGTGCAAATAGGTTCACCAAGATTGTGATCTTAGTTAGTGAAATGCATATCTCATTTTTATGCTCTTTAAGTTCCCATTAAATGCTATCATATCCAATATTTATCCAAGAATTTCAGACAGATAGGATAGCCAATATCCGTATCTAGTCTATATATAATTTAGGGTAAATTACACTAACACTCCTTGAGGTTTACTGAAAAAACACCCCACCCTAAAGTTTATCCAATATTGCACTCTGCTCCATTTTAGGTTTCTTTGTTAATGGCACCTGCAGTTTTACATTTGAATCAACAACCTAACCTCTACAACTAACCATATAATCTAACCATGGTTACCGTACAAGCTTTAAGCAGGAGTTACTTAGTTCACCGAGCGAATTGTCCACAGGGACTTTAAGACAGAATTTCTCATTGTTGGACAGCAGGAGCTCTATTCTAACAAACTCCACATCACCTGCTTCAGTTACTTAGTTCTAACTAATTCTGAGTTAGTTGCTGAAACCGGTCCAATGCACGTGCAGTAGTTAGCTGTAGTTATATATGTACGCGTGTGTAATTCTCTAGTTAGTTGTAGTAAGCATACATGTACATGTGTATATTTCTCAGCTTCTACTCTTAGCTTCTTAGTTCAGCTATAAAAACATAAAATCATGTACTTCTGAGATCATAAGTCCATAATACAAAATTTTTCTCAACTCAAATTCTTCTAGTTCTCTCTATTCGGGCTGTGCCATCAAGGACAATTCTCCTCTCAAGATCATGGACTTTTGGTTTGAGTTCTGTGTTCTGATTTACTAACACCTTCCCCCTAAGTTTTAGGCCAAGTTCCACCAATGCCTTAATAAGCCTTAACCTAATGGCGTTCTCTTTCATTCTCTAATATTTATTCTGAGTAAAATACCAGGAGATTGATAATTAAGACGGATTTGTTGTGATGAGAGGTGAGAATTGATCATCCCTAGGTTTGATCTCTTTTTTTTTTTGCTACATATTAACCTGATTTTTTTATCGACACTCAATTTTTTTCTTGTTCAGGGATTAAAAATGGTCATCATATTAATAGTTTATGTTGGTCCTTGGGGAGACAATGACTCCTTCATTGACTACATAGACCTGGACAAGTATTGCTAAATATTATCAGTAATATTCTCCAAGTTTTGAATTGACAAAAAAAAAATATCATTTATGGTGAGGGTAAGAAGAAGTGCATGATAAATATGAAGAAGGGTTTGTTATAGATTTTAAGCCTTTAAGGTGACTCCAAAGTTACAGAAGAGGCTCGGAAAAATTAAGAATGGTACTACCATACTAGCTACAGTTTGTTGAAGCTCAGGTGATCTGTGAATGTTGGTGGACAAGTTGCTGAAAAACGAGATTTTGAATATGCTGCTTTTTGAATGTTTGCTGAATTTTAACTTTTTATGTTATATAAGACTACTACTAAATTAGGATGTGGATAGTGGGGAAAACTTGCTGTCATTTTTGAGTTATGTTTAATAACAAACAGAATTTGTTTAAGGCTTTTTTTTTCCAATTCTGCCATGGATTTGTAGATTCATTTGAATGAAGCAGAGTTGAACCATGGATCATGTTAATGGTATTTATTATCGCAAATCTAATGCATTTTTTTGGTTGATAAAAAATGTTTTTTTTGCACTTTGTTCATTTGCAATGTGTTTGGTCTGTTTGCTATGGCTGCAAAGTGCTTCATTTATTGCCGTGTGCGTACAAGTGTGCTGGAACATTCTTTTCCTGATTTCGATTTGCAATCGAACAAAATGCAGTTGGGGTTAACCATGGTAAAACAATGAAATATTAGCATATTTTGTGAGATTCTGTTAAGGAAAGGTTACTGAAGGGACTTAAATGGTGCGGAGGGCAATATTAGGCAAACTTTGGGGTGGAGTGTTTTTTCATCAAACCTCAAGGAGTGTTAGTGTAATTTGCCCTATAATTTAAAATTCCTGAATTACTAATTTTGGTTTATATTTTTTCTTATTGTTTGAAATTGGGGATGATATTTTTTTTATCATCTTGACCATATTAGACTTGGTCATATTGTTTTCTTTTCTGGTTGAACATTATTTATCAATGTTTTATGGCTATTATAGGATTGGATAGGGATGTGAGAAATATAATTTTTTTCGGATAGGATAGGATACAGATAAAAAACACCGGATATCCATCCATTGCCATTCATAAATTGTGAAGCACTGCTGATGCTAATTATATACAGTCCAAACAAGGAGAATAAGAAAAGAAATAGGGGGAAAAAAGAGAAACCCTGTAAATTGGAAAACCATGAAAGTGTAGTAACCATGCTTCAATTGTTTATAATTACTGATTGTATCAATGTATCAAATTTTCCTTATGTTTTCTGATGAACTGTGAAGGATAATCGAATTATTTCTTACGTAGGAGGACGATGGATCACCAATCTGGCCCGGGAGTTGATTCAGACGATAGTGACCTTGATATGCAAGCAGAAATTAGCGAAAAACATGATAAAGTAGAAGATGAGTTTTCAAAACACTTGGAATTATGTGCAGGTGAAGATGAGAAGTTTGTTGAACAATCTGTAACAGATATTTCGGAAGATGCAGAAGCTTTAGAACCATTCATAGGCATGGAGTTCAATTCAAGAGAGGAAGCCAGGGAATTCTACATTACCTATGGTAGGCAGATAGGATTTACAGTACGAATACACCATAACCGTCGTTCACGAGTAAATAACCAGGTTATTGGTCAAGATTTTGTCTGCTCAAAAGAAGGCTTTCGTGCAAAAAAGTATGTACACAGAAAAGATAGAGTGCTCCCTCCTCCACCAGCGACCCGAGAAGGTTGTCAGGCCATGATAAGGTTGGCTTTACGGGATGGAGGGAAGTGGGTTGTCACCAAATTTGTGAAGGAGCATACTCATAAACTGATGAATCCTAGTAAAGTTCCATGGCGAGGATCTGGGAAGCACTTGGTTAGTGAGGTATGTCTCTCTAGGGAGTTGCAAATATGACTAGATGGTACTTAAGCACTGATGACTGATCTATGGTTAAATATCAAATTTCAACACACCGTGCCCAAATCTTAGTTCCTTTGTTATTCCTGTTGAAAACTATGTCTAGATTCATTGTATAGGCTAACTAAATCATAACCAAATCATGTAATTACAGTAATTAGGATCTTTTGTAATCTTTGTATTTATTACAATAACTATATAATTCAGCCTCTATTGTATAATTCAGACACACGGTTTCTTCATATGTCTCTCTCTTTTCTCTCTTTCAACATGGTATCTAGAGCCTAAAGAGAGGCAATTCTAGAACCATCCATGTCAGGTGAGTCCACTGCTCTCCGGTGAAATTTTTTTTCCAGCTAATCGTGTTTCCATTCCGATTTGCCGACCAAAGTCCTTCTGCTATGTCCTCTTTCTAGCAGACCCACCGTTGCCCGTCGTTGTCCACTGCTGTCCACCGTCGTCTGTCGCCGCCATCCAACTTTTCTGGATGGCGACCCCACCACCGTAATCGCTTCTCCCTGCTCGTCCAGAACCCGAAAGCCCAACCGGGAATTCCCTCTGACGCGCCCAGACACGTCGTCCAAAGACTCTGTGCGCAGCTCCACCAGCCGCCCTTTCACTGGTGCGTGGCGGCGCGTGGCCCACCCCCTCCAACCACCGTTTGTTGTGCAGTGATCACCTTTCTCTCCTCTTTTTGGATTTGCTCTCGCCTTTTGTGTTTGTGACCGTTTGTTGAGACCCCTTTTGAATCGGTGCATTCAGGTACTGTTTGGTAGTGTTTTTTGGCTTGTTGTTTACTGATCCATGGCTAGTTCTCCTTCCTCAGCTGGCTCTAAAGACCTCTCGAAGGCTGTGCATCCTGTTTTCACCAGTTACGTCAGTGCCCCTCTCTCCGCTGACAAATTGGATGGCAGTAACTATGATACTTAGGTTTCAGACATCAAACCGTGGCTCAATGACCAAGGCTATGAAGAACACCTTATCACGAAGCTTGAGTTTGTGCCCAAGGCTGACAAATCAAGGTGGAAGAAGATTGATGTCCAATTATGCAGAGTCATCAAATCTACTATTCATCCCTCCCTCAAGTAGATCTTCCACGCTCATATTACCTGTGAATTTGTTTGGGAGCAGACTAAGGTTCTTTACACTAATGACACTCAACGGCTATATGGGGTGTGTCATAACCTCATGAGTGTTGTTGCTGCTCGGAAGTTTGATGGTCCTATGTCAACTTATTTGGAGAAGGTCCATGGTTCTCTCCATGATTTCAATGAACTGCTGCCCCCTGCTGATACCTCGGCGAAGGAACTCGAACAACATAGTACCTTCTTCATACTCATGGCCTTGTATGGTATACCTCCAGAATATTTTGCCAACCGTGATCAGATTTTGGGTTCTCCCACTATCCTTACTCTGAGCACGACTTGGTCCACTTTACTCGGGGTCTTGGCCAAGCAGCCCTCTAATTCTCTTGTTGCTCCAGCTCCGGTTGATACCTCTGTCCTGGTCTCCCAGAGCAACAATCGTGATTGTTCTCGTTCTGGAAACTCGGGTAGACCCCGTCCGAAGTGTGATTATTGCAACAAGCTAGGTCATACCATTGATAAATGTTGGATTTTACATGGCCGCCCTCCTCGGGCTGCCAATGTTGTCCAGACTGTGACCTCGAGTCCATCTGAGCCCTCTGCCCAACCAACTGCATCTCCTGTTGCCTATGCAAATTTTCTGAAGTGGGTTGAGCAACATCAGGCCTCTAGTTCCACTACATCTGTTGAGCACACTGATAATGCATTTGCTTGTCTCTCTTAGTCACCATCCTTGGGTCCTTGATTCTAGTGCCTCTTATCACATCTCTGGTAATAAGCACCTTTTCTCCAAAATTTTTACTTCTGGTTATTTACCTATCATCACTTTAGCAAATGGTTCCCAAACACGGTCGCAAGGGATTGGCAGTGTCCATCCCCTCCCTTTCCTGTCTGTTAACTCCGTGCTTTATGTTCCTGGGAGTCCTTTTAATTTATTGTCCATTAGTCGTTTGACCTGTTCTTTAGATTGTAACATTACATTCACTAAAGACTCTGTCATTTTGCAGGATTGGAGTTCAGGACAGATGATTGACGCCGGATGTGAGTCCAATGGCTTCTACCAGCTCTCTGTCACCTCTCGTGTTTGCTTTGTCATAGATTCCCTTCTCACCATCCATGCTCAGTTGGGTCATCCGAGCTTTACCAAACTACGGAGAATGGTCCCAAACTTATCTAAATTATCTAGTTTACCTTGTGAGTTGTGTCAACTTGGGAAACACACCTGTAGTCCGTTTTCCGACAGAGTTTGTTGCCGAGCTGTGTCTCCCTTTACTATAGTTCATTTTGATGTTTGGGGTCCTAGTCGTATCGAGTCTACTTTGGGTTCCAAATACTTTGTTACTTTCATTGCTGACTACTCTCGGTGTACTTGGTTATTTTTAATGCACAACAAGCCTGAGTTGTTTACTATTTTTCAGAAATTTTATAACGAAATAAAAACTCAATTTGATGTTTCAATTCGTACCTTGCGTAGTGACAATGCCCATGAATTTTTATCTTAGTCTTTTCAACATTTTATGGCATCTAATGGAATTCTTTATCAAACATCTTGTGCTTGTACCCCTCAACAAAATGGGGTTGCTCAGCGTAAAAATAGACACTTTATTGAAACAACTAGAACAATCTTGCTTCATAGTCGTGTCCCTTTCCGTTTTTGGGGCGATGCTGTTCTTACTGCATGTTACTTGATTAACCGCATACCCTCTTATGTGCTTGATAATCAGGTACCCCACTCTGTATTGTTTCCTCATCAGCCCTTCCATTCTCTTCCGCCTCGTGTTTTCGGGTCAACATATTTTGTTCATAATCTTACTCCTTGTCTTGACAAACTTTCTGCCTGCTCCATCAAATGTGTTTTTCTTGGTTACAATTGGTATCAAAAAGGTTATCGTTGTTTTTCACCTACTCTCCACCGTTACTTGGTCTCTGCCGATGTCACATTCTTCGAGTCGGTTCCCTTCTTTGACTCTTCTCGTTTGACTCCTGAACCCATTATTGAGGTCTTCCCTGTTCCTCCTCTTCTTGTCTCAGCTGCATATGATACCCCTCAGTCACCTCCTGTTGAAGGACCCCCGTTGATCATACGACCCTTTCAAGTATATCATCGCCGGCCCCAACCACCTCCACTGCCACTACCTCCATCAGAAGTTGCAGAGGTCACTACGGACTCTTCTCCGGCACCAACTCCTTTACCGGCTCTGACACTGCTCATGAGCCTGAACTTCCCATTGCTCTCCGAAAAGGTATATGGTCTACTCGTAACCCTTCTCCTCACTATGTTACTTTGAGTTATCATCGCCTGTCTTCTTCGCATTTTGCATGTCTTTCTTCCTTGTCTTTTGTATCTATTCCTAAATCTACAGGTGATGTCTTATCTCATCCTGGGTGGAGACAAGCTATGATTGAGGAAATGTGTGCTCTTCAAATTAGTGGTACTTGGGAACTTGTTCCTCTTCCTCTAGGGAAGTCTGTTGTAGGCTATCGGTGGGTTTATACGGTCAAGGTTAGCCCAGACGACAAGCTTGATTGCCTCAAGGCGTGTCTAGTGGCAAAAAGGTATACACAAATTTTTGGCTTGGATTATAGAGACACTTTCTCGCCGGTAGCGAAGATGACTTTTGTTTGGCTCTTTCTATCTATGGCTGCTATTCGCCATTGGCCCTTTCATCAGCTAGACATCAAGAATGCTTTTCTCCATGGTGATCTAGAAGAAGAGGTTTATATGGAGCAACCACCAGGGTTTGTTGCTCAGGTTGAGTCTTCTGGCCTCGTTTGCCTACTTCACAAGTCCTTGTATGGTCTCAAATAATCTCCTTGGACTTGGTTTGGTCGATTTAGTACTGTAGTTCAGCAATTTGGTATGATTCACAGTGAGGTTGACCACTCTGTCTTCTATCGCCATACAGCCCAAGATTGCATCTATTTAATTGTATATGTGGACGACATTGTTATCATTGACAACGATCATCAACGCATAACTTAGATAAAATAGCACCTCTGTCATCATTTTCAGACCAAAGATCTTGGCAAACTTCATTATTTCTTGGGAATCGAAGTGGCACAATCCAAGGATGGTATAGTTATCTCACAAAGGAAGTACACTATGGACATCCTTGAGGAAACAAATTTATTGAATGCAAAACCTATTGACACTCCTATGGATCCTAATGTCAGACTTCTACCTGATCAAGGGGAGTCACTTTCAGACCCAGGAAAATATAGAAGATTGGTTGGAAAATTAACATATCTCACTGTTACTCGTCCAGATATCTCTTTTGCAGTGAGTGTGGTAAGTTAGTTTCTAAACTCACCTTGTGAAGGATATTGGGAAGCAGTCATTTATATCGTGAAGTATATTAAAAGAGCTCTAGGAAAAGGCCTCATCTATGAAGATAAAGGTCATACTCAGATTGTTGGATATTCAGATGCTGACGGGGCAGGATCTCTTACAGATAGAAGATCCACTTCTGGGTATTGTGTATTCATCAGAGGTAATTTGATATCGTGGAAGAGTAAGAAACAAAATGTGGTCGCAAGATCAAGTGCCGAAGTAGAATATCGAGCAATCGCTTTAGCCACTTGTGAACTCATTTGGTTAAGACAACTGCTTAAGGAGTTCCAATTTGGGGATATTGTGCAAATGACACTCATTAGTGATAACTAAGCTGCATTGCATATCTCCTCTAATCCAGTGTTTCATGAGAAAACTAAACACATAGAGATAGATTGTCATTTTATTAGAGAGAATATCCTATCTAGAGACATCACTACTAACTTCGTCAATTTGAATAATCAACTGACGGATGTTTTCACCAAGTCTTTGAGAGGTTCTCGGATAAGTTATATTTGTAACAAGCTTGGTGCATATGACCTATATGCTCCAGCTTGAGGGTGAGTGTTGAAAACTATGTCTAGATTCATTGTATAGGCTAACTAAATCGTAATCAAATCATGTAATTACGATAATTAGGATCTTTTGTAATCTTTGTATTTATTACAATAATTCTATATAATTCAGTCTCCATAATTTAGACACACGGTTTCTTCATATGTCTCTCTTTTTTCTCTCTTTCAACAATTCCGTTGTCAACAAAGGGGAAATAAGAAAAGAGGCCAGTCAAACAATGCACTGTAAACTAACAATTTAAATATATTTGATAGAACTGGACAACTGAATTAGATCTTCTCTCCTGCTGCTGATGTCAGATTAATATCAGTATCAATGGGGTTGAAATACACAGAACTAGATGACCTTGAATGGGAAAATACAGATAATCCCAGGCAATTCAAGAATGCCTGGTCTCTCCCTCCCTCACCTATCTACATCTCCTGCCATGTAGGCAGTTAGTTATCTGAAGTAACAGTGCGTCCCATGCTGCCATGGGGCTCAGATCCCCTGCTTCTCCTAAATCTCTTCCTAAAATACACCTTAGACAGTGGTGGAGGTCTGTCAATATTACATCAAGAAAATATGGCGCCCCCAAACCCAAAAAAATCTTGCAAAAATGATTGAATAAACTCTTATATGGAAATTGGAAGCCTCATCTCAAGTACTTATCTGAGGAACTTTGTTGGATAATTTGATTCATATCTAGTTATCGTTCATTGGTAGGCTCCAATGTCCATATTCTGTTTGTTTCTTTTTTAGTACCTCATACTTCTATTGATGGATTATATCACAGGATGAGAAAGATAAGAGAATCCGTCAGCTATCGCTTGAGTTGTACAATGAAAGGCAAAAGTGCAAACGACGTTGTGCTGCATATGAAGAACAGCTAAATATGATTCTAAACGATTTGGAGAAGCACACAGAACACATCTCCGAAAAAGTTGCTGATATAGTCCGAAGTATAAGAGAGATTGAGGATGACAAATCAGATTCAGATGGCGGGTAATTAGTGCCATTTATAGCATGTTTCCTCGTTACTGATGCATCCTGTTGACCTTGTTAAGCCTATTTGCCATTTGAAGGTTTCTAACATAATTCTGTCAACATTTAGATTTGATTTGGCTTGAAGTAGTGTAGTGATCACATTAAAATTCAGGCAGCATATAGTTTACGGGTAAATTCATTTTCTGGTGTGTATCATGTCCTGGATTAGGTGCTTTAAATTTTTTATATTGTTATTCTTGCTGAAAAGCCTTCCCCTTGTGAGAAAGGAAGCCATTTCAATTTTACGTTGGACTCAACTTTTTTTGAGCCGCACATTTGAATGATTAACAATACAGTGATCATTTTCCTTTTCCAAGTTGATGGGATTATGGTTGACACCACATGGACTCTAGTCTCCTCTGGTTGCGTTCTGATTGAGGAACGCATTCGAAATCTATGTCGTGAAATAGTGGCCTTCTACTACTAAATTGTTATCACTTTTCAATTTTAATTGAAGGACAAATTTTTCTCTGTAAAATTTTATTATGAACATAGAGAAAAACCTTGCAAGTCGAAGATTTTCAATAATCATAACAGAAGATACAACACAAGAATCCGAAATTTCGCAACCTCGTACCATGTGAAACTCTTCCAAGTTGTCGCTAATAACTCAATGTTAGCGTTGTGACTTGTGATGTGTACAGGCACTATTATTACCTTGTCTTATGGTATGATATATCACTTAAAAGACAATGAACTTGAGGGTTGAGGCTTATTATCTAGTTTATATCAAAGACTGGGTTTAGCTTGGCACTTGGTCAAGATAACTAACGCTGGCAGAGAGGATTTCTGATAACATAAGGACTATGCTAAACTGCCTACCAAAATCTGCATGAGGATGTTCTCTTCTTTCCTTATCCATTAATTTATCCAAACAATTGTTTTTGTTTTTTGTTCGATAGAGGGTGGGTGATTACATCTTGCCAACAAAATTTTCAATCTGTTACAAGGCATTACGCATATGGAGACTTTACTATACATTCCCAGTAGTGTGTGAGGCTGTTGCATGCCCAATACTCTGTAAATCTGTAATAAAGCATTGCGGTGTGGTGAGCAAAACTGCCAAGATAATTGATAAAGGATTTTGCTAAAAGTATCTTAAGGTCACTTGTTAAATATTTAAAATAAAAAGATTTTTTTAATGAAAAGTAAAGTATTCGATGTATTGAAAATTAAAAAAAAATATTTTTTATACAAAATTTCTTGTTTAAAATTCTTTAACAAGTGTCTTTAGAAAAATTTATTAATAAATTCAAGTCCTAATTCTTTTGAGAGTGAACTTCTTATAGGAATTTGCTGGTGAGACATTGGTAGGTACTCTCAGTTGCTTTATACCATTGAATATATATCATATAAGTTATAACATTAAAATTATAGTTAAAGTGAGAGATACTAAAAACTCATTAAACTGATGTAGCATGTATTCATCAGTATAGAACAAGAGAATCTCTTATTCTGGGAGAACCAAAAAAATTCGCAACTAAGAATTTCTCTTTGTGGCCTACTCTGCCTGTGGGTTGAATGGATCACCCAAATATTAGTGATACAGATATAACAAAAAAATCAATGAGAATGGGGAGATCAAAATTCAACAGAAATCACCAAACAGAGTTTTACAGAGTGAAAACAGAACCAACCCTTCTGGCCCTCAAAAAATTAACAACAAACAAAAAAACACAAGACATACATCTTGTCACAACACCAGTAGTCCCCATTATTCCCATTGCCTACCTCCCCCTCCCCCTCTCCCAAAAAAAGTATTAGTATTACCAGGGCAGGGCTCATCTCATCTTTGTCGTGCTAACCACCCAACAACTAGGATTGGCAAAAAAAAAGTTCAATGCGTGCCTCCACCAAAAGACATGTCACATGACATGCATCTTGAGTACAAGGCACGTACATATCATACATAGGTAGATGAGATGAGTTGATTGGGGGGGTGTCATTCATTTTGGTCTGCATCCTATAGTCCCCGAACTTATTTACAAGGTGGGAATTAATTAACCTTAACCCAAAACCCTTTTGTCATTGCATGCATTACATAGGATATAGTTAACTGAGAGCACTGAAGCCACCCCCCTTCATCATTTGCTTAAACTCCTTGTAATCAACCATCCCATCTCCATCAACATCCACCTTCATGATCATCTTCTTGCAATCCTCGACCGTTCTTCCTTGTTTCAGCCCCAAAGACGCCAAAACCGATCTCAACTCTTCCACGGTGATGAACCCGTCCCCGTTTTGGTCAAAGACATTGAATGCTTCCCTCATATCCTCCTCTTCATCACGTTCATCCATGATGGATTGATACAACTCACCAAATTCATCAATGTCCACGCAACCATCTCCGTTAACATCAATCTTCTCAATCATCTTTGTTAACTCCTTGTCAGGGATGAAGATGCCTAAGTTCTCAAGAGAATCGTTTAGCTCCTTCTTGGTGATTCGGCCATCGCCGTTACGATCAAACATCTGGAAAACACGCTTGAGCTCATTGGGGTCCATTATTATTCCCTTGGTAGTAATAATAAGGCCCCCAGTTGTTGAAGATGATGATGATGAAGGTGAAGTGTTGGTTTCGATGAGATTGGTTCGATGGGGGAACCAAGGGAGGGAAAGGAAGGACCTTAGCTTATTGGGGACCAGACACAGGAGAAATGAATTTAGAAGGTTGTAAAGAAAGAAAATCCTAAGCAAAATAGTTGGCATTGTAAGACTGAGACAGGGAATTTGTGGTGCTTGTTTTGTTGCTTAGTATGGCTATGGAGAGATTTTTGGGATCTAAATAAGGGAAGTTGGATAGAGAAATTAAAGTAGAAGAGCTTATTTTTTTTTCTGTTGGTTCATGCAATTCTAGATACAAGGACAAGTATGATTGATGGAGCCCAAGGGTGCGAGGCTTTAAGAGGCAAGAGCTGTCTTTGAGGCACTTTAACTTTTACGCGTATTTGGATGGTTAATAGTAATACTATAATGACCATCATCAGGACTTGGTTGTTCAAAGACGCGTTCACATTAAATAATTGCTTCCACGTATTTAATTTGGTCCATGTCACTTCATTTGGGATGCCGTGCCTACATCTTATATCGTTATTGTTTAACTAACCACTGATCTAATCCTATTATCCTAATCGACAAATAAATTGTTAGGCGTTTCTTGAGTATATATTTTTAATATTATAATTGATGTAATATATATTAAATAGTACAACATAATAAAATTTTCTTACTTCAAAATTACTTAAAAATATATAAAGATTCTGTAAGTCAAGTCTCTGTCCTGACCCTCCCCTCTCTCAGAGGGTGGCAGGAAAATACTACTTTGAGAATTATAATTTTAATTGTTTATATATTTTTCCGTTAGTTATATAATTGGTTTTATGAAGGGTTTACTTGCTGAATTCATATAATTTTGTACTGCTTTTTTTTTTGTTGGTACAATCATTTTGTACTACTTTAATTAGTATTAAAAGTGACATGAACAGGGTTAAATGTAGAAAGATGAGTTTAAAAATCATAGCCGTGTGTGGCAGTTGATGACGGATCTAAATCAAGAGAGAGACGTTGGAGTATGGAGCCCGCCAAATAATGAGGGCAGAAGCCGGCATTATCTTATGCAGTGACTTAAGATTGTTGGATTTCCTCAACGGCTATTTGCGCGTGTTTGGTGGGGGTGGGGTGCTCACACGTGGCATCTCTTTATGTCATGCACCATGCTCTTTTATAATATAATAAACTATGTATTAGTATAGATTTTTATTATTAATTTTAAATTATTGACTTATAATTTATATAAAAAAATTTAAAATCAAAAGAAAAATGCACAAAATTATCTTAAACTTTATTTTTTTACAAATAGTTACTATTAATTCTAAACTTTAATTAATATTGACATTTTCGTTAAGGTGCCGTTAATTAGAGATATTAAATTTGAATTACTGATTTATTTATTATTAAAAGTCTTTTATTTCTAATTTTTAAATATTCCAAATAAAAAAAAAAAAGACTTCCCATCTGCTGCATTCAAAGCCGAAGAGGATATTCTCCCTCGGTTTAGAACCTCGGCCCTTTCCTTGTGTTGAATTTCCAAATTTTATTTGGCTTTTGAAGGCCTATTGTTTGACTCATTGGAAGAAAACATGCGCCAATGGTACATGATCTAATAATACATACACCAATCTTTAAATCCAAAATGAGACTCGCTGCAATTTCCATGTCCATTGCCATCTCTGATATCAATTACAAACATGTCTTTCTCTTTGCCTCCCCTTTTTTTTTTTACTAACTAAAATTCGAAACTTTTGAAACTGGCACCTGTTATTGAATTCAGCATACATGTTCAAGAGAAAGCCCAATGCTTTGAACTCCAAGCTTCGTGAGCTTGAGGCATCCCTCAAGTCTTCCTTAGACAAATGCGCCTTTGAGAGGCAAGGCCGAAGTAGGGCTCAACAGGTTTTATGTTTTTCTTTTTCCTAAAAAAGTTATTTAGGATATTTAAAAAATTAGAAAAAATAGAATTTTTAATTATAAATAAATCAAGGGTCCATATTTAATATAGATGGATGGTTAGGATTAATTTATCATTAGTGAGTTAACAATATTTTAATCGAAGAGTCTATTGATGTATTAATTAAAGTTTATGAATTAATTGAGATAATTTTAGAGTTTAGGATGATTATATGCAAAAGGCCTAAAGTTTAGGTGGCTTAGTACACTTTTTCTTAAAATCAATGGTGGAAATCTTTTTTGAAGGTTCTTATGTCCTTTAGGATTATTATACTACTTCTCTCAAATTATAACATGTGGCACTTATATCCATACATGACGGTTTACAAAACTTCTCAGAATAATACTCTATGAGTATTTTAGAATTTCTCTGCCTCTTGAGTCTTGAATGTTCAATTCTTTAAACTTTAACATTTTCGGGTATAATAAAGTTTAGACACACATTACATAATATTAATATAGTTTTTATTATTTAATTATAGTTAATTGTTAGGAATTCGAATATGAGTAAAAAGAAGTCTCACATCGAGAATGAAAGAAAAAAGTGATGATCATATAAGTGGATAAACTCATAAACCTAATGTCAAGATTTTGGATCAACATGTGATGTTAAACCTACTATTATAGTTTTTCACTTAACTTATGGAAGAAAAAACTAAACCTATGGAAGAAAATCTCCCACAACACATGGTATTAGAACCTATCCCAATCTTGAAGTTGGGCCACTTATAGATGTCCAATCTTGAACTTGAGGAGGTGTGTTAAAATCCCACATTGTATATGGGCAAGTGAACAACCTTCATTATCACCGTAAAAATGATAGTCTATTCTCAATTCTTATTGTTAGGAATCCCCATGTGTATATTTTTTCTCTGCATCGCTATGAAAGAGCTAATAAAATGGGTCAAATCAGCCCGACTGAGTTGGGCAATTTTTAGGCAAGGTTAATTCGGGTCAAGTTTGTTTTGGGCTAACAATTTTGCAGGCTGCGGGTTGGGTGAGTTAGCCTACTTGCTCGACAATTCTTTTTTTATTTTAAATAATGAATTTAATATTTAAAAAATTAAATCAGTAAAAAATAAGAAATTTGAATTACTTAGTTTTGAGCCAATGACAAATAAATTAGATAACTAGTCTATTTGTCAAATGAGTTTTAATTTTTTCAAGAAAAAATAGTAGTATCCATATAAGTGTATCTAGTTAGATTAAAAAAAAAAATTAAAATTCGCTTCTATGATCTTACCTACTTGCTCTTCAAAGACCTTATTCATCATATGCTAGTAGGTCGCTCAAGTGTTTTTTAGGCCAAAAGACATCACTTTGTACCAGTAGCTTGCCATCTCTATGACAAAAGTTATTTTCTCCTCATCCTTCGAATCCATTATTGTAACCTGAATATGCGTCCATGAAGGAGAGGAATTGGTAACCTGAGGACTCATCTACCAACTTATCAATATTGGGTAAAGGCTACGGGTCCTTGGGACAGACCTTGTTGAGGTCTATAGTCCACCACATGCGCTACTTCCCCGAGGACTTCTTAACCAAAATAACATTAGATAGCCATGTGGTGTAGGATACTTCCTTGATGAATCCTACCTTCAAGAGTTCTTTTACTTGTTCTTTTATCACTTTTTGACGTTCATGGCCTACCTTCCTTTTTCTTTGCATGACTAGCTTGACATATGGGTTTATGGAAAGCTTATGGAATATGAAATTTAGGTTGAGACTAGACATGTCTGCAGATGTCCAAGCAAAAAGGTCCTTGTTCAACTAGAAGAATTTTATCAGCTTCCTTCCTTCTCTTTTCAAGAAGCCAACCTCAATTTTTGTGACATAGTTTGGCTAGTCTTCGAGGTTCACCCTGAGCAGTTGTACTTTAGGTTGTGGTCTCATGTCCTGTACATCACCCTAGACATTTAGCTCTGCTATCATCATTGGGTGCTTGCTTTCCCCTTGAGGTGGTGGAGTCTAGTGTCTGGGATTTCGTTTCGGAAGGTCTGAGCTAATGTTATAGCTACTCCTAGTTGTTGTTTAATTCGCCTTGACAGTGACTACTTTTTCGTTGCCAGACAAGAATTTTATCGCGAGGTGATGGGTGGAGATTATAGCTCTAAGGGCATTCAAAGAAGGTCTTCTCAATATCACATTATATGCAGAAGGGCAGTCCACAACTAAAAAATTGACCTTCACCGTTTTATGTAGAGGTTCCTCTCCAAGGGTCACGAATAGCTCAATGTGCCATTCTAGTCTAACTTTTCCTCCTGAAAAACTAATGAGATCAGTGTCAAAGGGCTTTAAGTTTGAAACCAGAATGCCTATGTTTCTAAAACACTTCGTGAACAAGATATTTGTTGAGCTTCCTTTGTCTATGAAGACCATTTTCACCTTTGCATTCACCATTTTTACAGTAATCACCATAGGGTAATCTTATTCTAGAATGATTCCTTCCTTATCCTCGTTAGTGAAACTAATAACCGATGGTCAAGATTTGTTTCTGCGCTTCATAACTAGGTGCGAGGCTACACTAAGCATGATTTTTAGATGCCTTCGGCGGGCTAACCTCATTTGTCACCTCCAGCAAAGCCTCTAGTAATAATGTTGATAGTCCTCGTGACCTCATTATTGCGCCTCACGTCTTTCTAAGATGACTCTGTTATCCGCCTTCTTGTGTTTTCTCGTGGTGGAGATTGCTCCAGGGGCAATAAGGAGCAACGTCGCGGGCTCGAACTCCTTCTTCATTCCTCCCTTCTCTAGTATCATTGCGATCCATTCCCCATTAGCCCTTTGTAGACGCTCTTGCTGAATCAAGGTTTCTATGGCATCATGGAGGTCAACACAATCTTCCGTGGTGTGCCCCTACCCGTGATAGTAGTTGCAGTACTTACTCTTATCTACCCATCCTCTCGACCTTAGCTACCTAGGTTTCAAGAGATCATTGAGATCCATCGCATATACCTCCTGCAAAATTATGCTCTTAGGACTCGAAAGGAGGCATAATTATCAAATTTGCCTCGTGGTAGACCTCTTGGGTTGTTGTTTGGGCCCTTAGTCTTGGGCTTTTTTTCCTTCTTCTGTTGTTCGTCTCGTTCTTTGTAGGTGTCATTTATATCTTTTAGAGTTTCCTCCATATTGATGTACTTTTCATAGCACTGTTTAAGCTTTTCTAACGTCTTTAGGCTCTTCTTAGACGATAACTTCGTGAATTCTCCATGCTTCAGACCGCCCATGATTGCATGCATTATTGCATCGTGATTGAAGTCACGAACCTCAAGACAAGCCCTGTTGAACCTATACATGTAATCTCGGAGAGTCTCATTTTTCCCTTACCTTATACTAACCAAATTTTGAGTGGTCTTCGACTGAGTCTTACTCGTTGCAAAGTCAGTAAGAAAGCTTTCCGCTGGTTCATCAAAGTTGTTGATCGAGCGTGCTTGTAAGGCAGTGAACCATTTATGGGTAGCTTTCTTGAGGGTGTATAGGAAAGCACTGTATCGTATGGGCTCGGTTCCCCCCATGAGCAGCACAGAGGCCATAAAAGTGTCCAAGTGCTCTTGAGGGTCCGTAGACTCATCATATGCTTCAATAGTAGGAGGCTTTAGCCTTTTGGCAGTTGCACCCCTACATGATGAACTTGGAGAACAGGTGGTTAAAATTATAGTAGGCCTTATGTTGATGTGTGGGGCCAGAGGCAACAGAAGGCTCATGTCTTTTTTTACAGTTCACGATTATAGAGGGGCTGTTCCACAATGTGTGGCTGTACAACTACCCGGACTCCGTGATCCACATTATTATCAGCATCATTTTCAACTGCATGTTCCCAGTTCCCATTGAGGGTTCGCAGGATTTCCGTTAGCTGGTCTTGGTGATGATTAAGCATGGCATATAGTTGCTGGTTGGTAGAAGGTGGATTTGGTGCTCGTTGTTCTTGTAGAATTGGGTAGAATTGGAGAGGAAGCTTGTTGAGTAGTTGGGGTAGGAACTTGCTGTTGTTAAGCGGGTTGCTGCACTCATTGAACGACAGAACAAAGTCGTTGAGATGTAGCTAACCTGCTGGGTGTAACAGAGGTCTCAGCTCCGTCCCTTTGCTCCTGGTTTGTCGTCACTCTCTTCTTCATAACAGTCATAGTAGAAAGGTAGGAATAGTAATTTATCAACTTCCTACAAACAACGTCATTGTTCTGTCCTGGTGCTCTTGAGCTATTTGGGCCAGAACCAACTTCCTGCTAAGTAGTCCTTAAGCTTGGAGATTTTGGAAATGGAGAGTTGAATACTTGCAAAGACACTCCAATGTTTAAGTTAATGTAGTGTGCAAGGTTTTGCTAGGAGTACAAAAACATGCTTACTATCATCCTTAATGATACTATTTATAGAGAGAATTTCTTTGGCAGTTAAGAGTGTGTAGGAAAGTTTGTACCCTAAAAAGGATCCTAAGTTTTCTGCCTACTTAAGCATGTTTGTCGGTGTCCCATTAGTCCAGTTAGGACGTCTTCTGTCAAAGGTCATAGATCACATATTTACTATTAATGAGTTTGGTCTTTAGATGTCTAAAACTCCAAGATGGATCACAATGCATTGGAAATTAATTTTTATTATTTTTTTATTTAAAATTTTTTATTTTAATATCTTTATCTTGTTAACAAAATTTAAAAAAAAAATCACAACTAAGTCAATTATAAAGAGTCTCAAATTTCACAATTTTTACATCACCTACGTCATTCCTGCAAGGCGCTGTAGATTGACTGGAGAACGGTACAAGTTGAGGGATTGCACTATGGCGCAAGCACTGTCAGTGGCTTCACATTTTGGTCCAAATAAGTTTCTCGAGCTCCATTGAACTAGTCTCTTTTTTTTTTTTTTTCCCAAACATATTAAACTTTTCCCGTGCTGATACCTAAAGCAGTTAAAGAAACTGTCTTTAGCTTTTTTTTTGGTTTATAGAAACTGTCTTTAGCTCACTGAACGTTTGACTGAAGCAATAAAGAGTTCTGCTATATTTTATTTTCCCACTTGCCTAACAAATGGTTTAAGACAATTGACCTTTTACGGTCTTTACGGCCAGTTAGCTATAAAAATCGTGTAAAACAAATGTGCTATTCTATACTATGCTATTTTCTAATTTCTATATTTTCGATTTTTTCCTCTCAAAATTTTCAGTTTTATTGCTGTTTTTTTTTTGGTGCTTATTGCTATGTTTTTTAAATTATTTGCGTTGTACTATTTATGCATACGGGTCAACCAACATGGATATTTAATTATAGTATACTTAAAAAATATCCTTGGATATTCATATAATATACCAATGAGAGGTTTGAGGTTTACTTAGCCACTAGGATGTTCCATAGAGAAGAGACAAGTATGGTGACTGTAAGCTAATTAAATTACAACCAGACACGTTTGGGAGACATAACATATCTGTCTATAGTTCCACCCTCTACCCATTAGTGATACTGTCATAGTGAGCTGGGAGCTGTGGCCTGTAGGTAAAGGTCGTACACGTGCGTACAGAATCTTATATAGTGTGCCATCTTCTTTTTTATTATTTCTCCATTTTTTTATATATGAGATTAATCTTCTTGAAATAATATATAAGTTGCCTCCTTCTACAAATATTTTAAATTTTTTACTATTAATTATTGTGATCAATGTATATAAATTTAACTAAGGATCATTTCTCCTTATTAACCTTCAATCACGCGCGCTTTGACTGCCAGCTTTCAATTCTTGAAATCAAAGAAATTGCTCGTTCGCAATCAATTCCAAACTCCTATCGTTATGACACTGCCACATGCATGCTCCGTGGTTTATGCATCTCTGGATCCATATCTTCTTGAGTGAGGCTTATCATTTTGTACTCTAGTAGGCAGTAGCAGCTTTTGTTTGCAGCAGATATACAAGCATTTTCTTCTTGTGTATGTAAGAATAATCATAAAGGTAACGGTGACTATAAAATGAATGGGGACAGCTTAACCCACAACCCAACATCACCAATAATGTTAGTACGAAGATTTTTATATTACATGTCTTTTTTTAAAAAAAAAATTGATATTTAAATAAATTATCAAATATTTTATTAATTATTAATTACTTATTATAAATTTAATATTCAAATTCTAAATACCAAACTCATCAATATATATAGTTGTCAAAGACAAAGCAGGACTAATCAGAATACATAGATGTCAAAGATAAAGTAAGATTAGTGTTTGTGCTTATGATTGTCAAAATAAGTTGACTCAACTCATTATTTTTTGGATTAGGTCAAATTGAGTGATGTGAATTTTAAATTAAGTTGAATTATTTTATTTTTAATAATGTAAATCAAATCAATTATTATTGTAAATTTTAAATTAATATTTTATTAATTTAATATATTTTTTTGGAGATAATATAAACAAATTAAATTAATGTATTTCGACTCATTCAAATTATTTTTTTATTAATCTAATCATTGGATTTGACTCATTTTTAAAACTTTAATATTTTTTGATTAATTTATTTTTTATCAAATTTTATTTAAATTATTTTTAATCTAAACTTTCAATTTTACTACTCTAATTATGCTTGTGAATCGCAATGCCGCAAATGACTAGTATGGTCAATGATGAGTAGCCGAGTTTGAAGACAAGAATAGTAAAACGCGGGACAAACTATTTAACACAATTATGATGTTTTTACGGTGGTTGAAAGTTGAAACTCAAAAAAGCAGTAGCGGTCATAGTTAAACAAAACAAAGTCAAAGAGTTGAAACTCATGAAAGCAGTAGCGGTCATAGTGAAACAAAACAAAGTCAAAGGACAGGTTGAGACAAAATTAATGAAAACCGTCGCCTGAGAGATTCGAACTCTCGCGGGGAAACCCCATGTACTTAGCAGGCACACGCCTTAACCACTCGGCCAAAGCGACGATTGAGATAATTACTTCATCATCTATAGTAAAACGATAATATTTTGTTGAGCTTTATGTAATAAATAGTTGGATTACTGTGAATAATATTAGTGACTTTATTCTGACCTTCAGCCTCTCTTTGTTTTTAATGAATTTTAGCTCAACTCAAACAAAAACAAAAGCAAAAGAAATTTTGGGCTGAAAAAACTTCACCACGAGACAGTCGAAAAGGGCCGTGTGGGTTAAGCCCAAAGCTCCAAACCGGCAACAATTGCTTGGTGTTGGATTTGGGGGGTAAAAGACACATTTGCTTGGTATATTGATTTTTTTTTTCTTCTTAAAGACCATATATATATTTTTTTAAAAAAAAATTGCTTAGTGTGTGTTGGTGAATAGCTGAAGGGTTGCCAGAAGCCACCAAGTACAAATTCTTTTTCTTTAGTTTAAAATTCTATCATAATCGGGGATGGATATTACATTGCCTAATTTTCATCTTTGATAGCTAATTTCCACCTTCAATGTTCTAATTGTTATTTAATCCTAAGAACTTGGCTCTAGTGACGAATTTTTTTCCGTGATAGCTTCCTTTTTCATAATCTCTATCATAGAAGATTGAGAAAGAAAATTAGAGTTGTTCAATTTTTTACGACACTAGATCCATTTCAACAACAAAGTTCCCATCTCCATTTTTTGATTGGATGGTAGATTGATTGATGGATTATACTTGCAATGATTTTTAAAGCAGGAAGATAATACTATTGCAACTAAAATTAGGTGAGGGAGCAATTGTTGGAAGTTTACTGAAAAAAATAATAAAAAAAACACTTTTCTTTAGGCGAACATAACTATTAAAACTAAATAATTTTAAAAACTATCTTTTTTCTTAAAAGTGATTTGATTGGAAATGAGCATTTGAGTGCTTTACACTATCATGGAGGAAAAATGTTTATGTAATTTGAGAATATTACACTAGTTGACTAAAAATATAAAATATCACATAATATAACGATGCATGCCAACATATAAAAATTAAAATACTACATAATAAAATTTATAGTAAATTTAAACTATTTAAAATATTACTCCTATAATACATAAGTATTTTTCACATAAGGCATGTTCCTTCAAATTACATTGAGTTCAGTTGTTGGCTGATTGTCGAAGAAGTAGTATAAAAATAGAAAATATTGGAAAAATATTAGTAACATAAACTTATATTCACATTATCTCACATCAAACATGATTGACTAATTATTAAGCTTATTTAACCAAAGATCTATGTATACTTAACCACCAATTTCATTATTCCATTTACTTTGTAAATACCTTAAGGATCAATGGCAAGACCCTTAAAGTTGTCAAAATAAGCTCAGGTGCATGGGCCAACTTCACTTAACTCATCAAAATTGTGGGTTTAGTTGCTTAAAATGCAACTCATGAAAAATGTGTCATTTTGATTTAGCTCACTTAAATCATGAATTAAGTGGGTTTGAGCTAGAGTGACCTTAGAGTTAAATGGATCATTTGAAGTTTGAACTTCTTATTGTTTTATCTTGTTGGATTTGAGATTTATGAATTTTTACTTTTGTAAGCTAGTGATTCTGATACATATAAATTATAGTGTAACTTAAGTTTGATGATTGTTTTTGCTCATTCTTATGAGGATGGTGTAAAGTTGTAAACTATGTTTGATGGTTATTTTATGGTTTTTAATTTTATTTTTTAATTTTTTATTGAGTCAACATGTTTAATCCATAAAACTATAATGAATTCAGTCAAGTTAATTTTTTTTTAACCCGCTTTCAAAATGGACTACCTAGTAACTCAACCCACTTAGCCTCTAGACTATAGTGAGCCAATCAAGTTAGTTGGATCGACCTATTTTAACAACTATAAACCTTCTTCATATAAGATGATAATTACTTTTAAGTTATATTATAATTTATTCAAACCATTTGATCATTATTCTGAAGAGAATTTTACCTTATCAACACTTTAGAGAAAGTTTTACTTGATCACCATCCTTGACCTTAAACTGCACGAGCAATTGTTTGCATTGAGAAATATCACCTAATCACCTATAGTTAACCAATAGATTCTTAGGTTGTAACTTATTTAAACCACCTAATCACTTGTAGTCAATCACAAGAACCCTATCACAATTCCTTTTAAGGTTTTTTTGGTAATTGACCAATTATTCACACAATTTTGGGTTGAAGATTGTGATTAGATAAAACTCTTTTAAAGTAATTATTTAGAATTCAAACTATTAACATTATAAGTAAAGTTCGTTTAGAGTCGTAATCTACTTTATTTCTATTGTGACAAATCATTATTGGGTTCTAAGTCAAAAATAAAAAAATCACTATTGAGTTCCTTTTAAGTTTTTGATTTAATATATGTAGATTTTTCGTTAACAAGGTTTGATAATTAATTAATCAGATTTAATGTGACCTTATCTGAGTACAAGTGTGTTGCAAAATTCAAACACTTGAATAGTAAAATTCATGTCCGAAACCAAATCCAATCCACATACTTGGGAACTGCACTGCCTTTATTTTGGGTTGCACGCTAAGGATAAGTTGTTCTTTCTCAGCTCATGCATCTCATCTGGCGCTAGGTGGTCCTATGAACTTCTAACCAGGTGGGGGGTATGTAGTTTAGATGTGGGGTTGCAGACAAGCGTGCGTATTTCATGTGTTTTTGTCTTTTGCACTGCTCAGTTGTTTGCTTGGGCCGTGTTGTCGCCTTTAAAAAAGAGAAAACTTCTAACCATATTTTGATTTTTTTTACTGGAGTTTTTTTTTTAAGATGACAGTAATTTATGAATTAATTAAGATTATGTTTGGTACATCGTATAAAAAAAATTTAATAGTATAAATTTATACTATCAGATTATATTAAATATTTGGTATATTCACATAATTGTATTGTGATATCAAGTTAGTAATATATTAGGTTAGTAATTTTTATACTGTTATAACCTGATAAAATTATTTTCTACACCCTCGCAAGATAAGACCTGATAAAGTTTTTATTCCAATCCTACCCTCAATCTCTCTCAACATTCTCTGTTTGTGCAACAACCCACCAACCTTAACCCCTCTTTTCTCCCACCACTCCACCTCTCCCTTATCAAAATCGTCGCTGTCTCCGGCTCTGTCGTGGCCTCCGGCGGCTCTGACGATACCATTAACACCCCCACTCAATGTTCGCCTTCTCCAAGCTCAGAAGAACATTCGAATTCCCTTGCGAGTTCCGCCGTAACCATGACACCAACGCTTCCAGAAGGTTCTCCATTCCCTCCGAGGAACGCATCACACCATACACCGATAACTTCACCATCCCAGACCCTCAACTAGGTCTCCGTTTCTACATCTGGGTGGCTCTGAAATTCGAGACCATTCACACCCACAAATTTGAGACCATTCACACCCACCATTTTAAGAGTTGTGTTGAGGAAAAAAGTTGTTTTTGCTAGCTTTTGTTGTGTATAATATGATGTTGAAGTCCAATTGTTGTCCTGATGAAATTACTTTTAACCTATTGATTGATGGGTTTTGTAAAAGTGGGAGCATTAAGGGTGCACTTGAGATGGTTGATGAAATGGACCGGAGAGATATATTGCCAAGCGTGAAAACATTTACTGCTAGTCTTTCTGGTTTGTGTCAGGAGAAGAAGGTGGATGAGGCACATAGGTTGTTTAATGTGATGAAAGAAAAAGAGTGCCAGCCGTTTGATTTGTTATAATAACCTGTAATCCTATTGCTGAGTTTGAGAAATTGCTCATTGAGTTTGGTGATTTGGCTGTTGTTGTATTGTTTAAGAGTAATGTTAATATAATCGTTATAAATAATTAATATTATATCAATTTATTTATTTTATTATGTATCAAATAATTAATAGTATAAGAAATTATTATATTTTTATATTATCTGCTCTTATCCTATTATCATATATTATCAGTCTTTATACTATCAGATACACCAAACACAACCTAAAATCATAGCAGATACACTAAATATAAATGTGTGCCATCTGATAAAATTTATAACATTATTATATAACAAAATTTAGATAATTAGATATAAATATTAGAGTAATGATATTTACATATACAAAATTCTATATAAACTTTATATCATACTTGTTTAAAAAATAAAAGTAAAGAGAAAATGTGTTGGAATGCATTTTTTTTCTTGTTTATTATTTTAAAAAATTGATATAAAAATTATATAAAAATTTTTATGTGCAAATATTATTATTTTAAATATTAATAGCATAAAAATCTCTAGAGATAATTCTTTAAGTGATATGTCATTGATGCCATTATTGATAATATTGAAGTTACGTACCCTTATCATTAATTTTCTCATAAAGAATCATTAATAACAAATTTTTCAATGACAAAGTACTAATTTTTTTGGTAATAGTTCTTTTTTTCATGTGTTCATGATGTGATTTTGAGAAGTGTTGCTTTTAATTTCAGCGGTGTTACTTGCATAGAAATCAAGTAACACTAAAACGTCACTAACTGGGTTTTCTAATCGTCTTTGGAGTATTTTTCTTCATTCTCTCTTTCTTCATTTATGTGAGAAAAGTAAAAAGTGGTGGTTTGCGAGATATTTGTAGTTATTTTGCATGCGAAAGTAGATTTTCCTTTTTAATTTATATCTCATTGCATGGGCTTACTTGTATACAAGTGAAGATACATATTCTTATTCATTTTAATTTTTTTTTTATCATTTATAGTGGTCATTTGTCATTTTTTTATATATTTTTAATTTTGTCTCTCATATAATATGTGTATATAAGTAAATTTATAATAAGATAAATTAAAATTCTTATAATATTTTTTAAGTTGTATCTTACATGATTAGATGTCAAAATTATTCATTCATGCATAAAAAATAAAATATTTAACAATATTAATAGTAAAAATATTATTCACAGCATAAAAAAATAATTATAAATTTATCTTTTATCATTGTACATGAATATATATTTTTTAATTTGAAAATTTTTTATAATTATATATTACTTTTGCCTTCACTTTAAAATTTTTAAGTCTGTTACTACCTTTACATATGAATAAAATATATCTTTAAACATGTGTCATATCAATTATACATGTCATTATAATGGTCGAGCCAGGTTCTGGAGGTAGGAAATGACTAATACATTTTTTTAATGTTATTTTTATCATTTGGATAATATATAAAGTTTTAAGATATAAACTAAAATTTGTCGAATTTTTTTTAAATTTATCTTAATTTTTTGTTACTTTAATTAAGAGGAATTTCGACATTTATTATGAAAATTTTCTTTCTTTTATTAAATTTATCCTTATCGACATATCATAATAAAAATATTTCAATTAAATAATTATAACTATAACACTTGAAATCTTTAATAAAATTATATTATATAAACTTAAATTTTAAATATTAATAAATCTAAATCATAAAAACAAGAATTAAAAGTAAAAAGATAAAAAAACAATTAGAAATTTTTAATATCAATTTCATAAAGGAGATCAGGGAAAAATAAGAAAATAAAAAAAATGATACTTAAAATGAAGAAAAGCAATAAATACAAATAAAAAAATAACAACTATATAATAAATCAAAAAATTCTGTTACTTTTTAAAACTTAAATTAGAATTTTCATACTTAGAATTTTTAAAATAACATTATAAAAACTAATGAGTGGAAAATACTTATTATTAAAGAGAAGAATGACTTTGATCAATTAAAAAAAAGAAAGAATAAGGAAAGCAATATTTTTTTTAATTAAGGGTACTAAAGTTTATTAATTTTTATAATACATTATTTGTTTTTTAACGTGGCTGCCCCACTGGTCATTATTATCTTTCCTATTCGTACATTGACAGTAAAGAGGAAAAAAAAAAAAAACAGAAGACGATTGTAACATAAGTGTGTCACATTATTAACCAGAATAAAATCTTTTGTCTAATTTTATTGTCCCAAGTCTGTCTGTCTCGCCAATCAAAGATTGACATCTATGTTTTTTTAGAAAAAAAAACCAACTAAGAAGCAAATTATCATGACTAAAATCGAGTTGTATTTTATTTTAGTTAGTTGTCAATAATGGACGCGTTTTTCGTACTCCACTCGTCCTCTATCCAAATTTATCTTCATATGTCATTTTGTTTTCATGATTTTTTTGGTAGATTTTGTTTTCATGATTTGTGTTTATTAATATTTTAAATTTAAATTTGTGTAATGTAAATTTATTAAAAATTTTAAATGTTATAGTTATAATTATTTAGATAAATTAGTGAAGCCATAAAATTCTAATAATAATTTTTTTTAATAGGGTATTATTAAAGTGGATTCGAGAGACTGAGCTAGACAAACGACGGTAGGTTCTTTCAAGAATCAAGAAACCAAGCGTATGGAGTCGGGGGGTGAATCACGCAATGATGACTCAACGCTCAAGTCGAAAGCGAATCGCACAGTTAGATATTATGCAAGGGAATAACAGATATCTCATTGGGTTAACTTAGCTTAGTATATATAGAGAGCGTGATTGGAATTCTCATGTTATCCATGTAAGACGAAGGTACATTAGGATCGTGTCTCGACAGAGGTTTTAGCCCACGATCGTTGCAGTCCGTTCTCTGACCTGTCGGGACTGTCCCACGATTGTTAAGGTTCGTCCGATTTGTCGGTACTTGTCTTAGTGGTCAATCCTTATTGTGTAGCGATTATGAGAATGAATCTGCGACAGGTTTGGTATCGTTAGTGTCTAATGCCATGGACCGAGGTCATAAGGCCTTGGTCGGGGTGTTTATGGAGGAGTCTGATGGTTCATATGTCGGGTCGATCCTTTCCGGATGGGACCCTGGACCACGGTCCAGAACAGTTGCCCCCAGCTTAGCGCTTGGGTAAGGCCTGAGTGTCAAGGTATAGAATCATCAAGCTCGCCACGGACTTCGCTCCAGCTTTGAAGCCGAGTTTCACAGTGTCTCGTTTTGAGGCCGAGGTCCATCATTGAGTACGGGGTACCCCGGAGGTTGGGATGTGGTTGGAGACCGCGGTGGGTCCTTGCCTACATTGCCATTCCTTGTTCCGAAGTTTCCTCCTGTTGCCCCCGAGTGTTGTTCACGGGGTCTTTGGACTTGCAGTAGTATCCTTTGTTGGTTCTGGATCCTTTGGGAACCGTCGCTCTTGATTTCCTCGAGAATTGAGGAGCCTTTAATGGGGAGCGTCAGCTTCGCGTAGTTTTCAACCGTCCGCTGCTCCTGTAGCCAATGGCAATGGGAGAGCATTAAACGTTGTTTTTATGGCTTGACAGACTCTTCTTTTCTTAGGAACCAATCAGAGCATTTCATTCTTTCTATAAATAAGGGATGTTTTGCGTTCGATTTTGGCATTCCCTTCTTCCTCTTTGCGTCTTTATTTGGAAGTAACTTCTCTAAGAAAAATGATTCCTTCTTTTCCTGTGCGTTTCTGGAGAGTTTTGCCTCTTGCGAGGGTTTTCTTCTTGTTCTTCCCAAATCTCTGAAACTTTATCATGTCTTTGTGAAGGTTCCCTGAATAGATATCTCACTTTATCAGCGTATTAACGGTAGATGTCTCACTTTCCCAACGTACCCTAATTGCTTATTTGATATTCATCGTCGCTGAGGAGGCTTGAGATATCTGTCGTTTTGGACGGAGGCAACTGGAGGGGTAAAGCCCAAAGTCGCTCTCTTTGCCAGCAAATCCTAAGAGCAGTTGGATATACATGAGGGATTATTGGGACTGCTCTGTGGTTTAAGGCTGCTTGGGGTGATCAAGGTTCAGGTGGAACGATCTTCTCACGAAAAAACTGTGCCCCATCCAACAAAGGGGAGTGCTCCCCGGTCTCTACTATCCTGGTGAAGGAGGCCGCGAAGGACGTGGTGGGATCCTGGGGTTCGACAACAGTGTTCCGCTCCGAGTTGCGAAACCTATCCACTTTTTCAAGAGGCCGCTTCTAGGGGAGGAGACCAGTACTAGTTCTTGGAGGAAATGTGGATGCGACATGACTTGGGATACCCATGATGTTAGTTTCCTCTTCCGGGGTCTTTCATGCCTCTATACTTTCTTTTTTCTCTTTTTGATGTAAGATGATGTATGGAATGAGAGATTTAATAAAATTCTTCTTTTGCTTCAAATCTCATGTCTTCTTTCTTTCTTCTGCAATTATGGTATTTATATTATACCGGGGTGAGTCCAACGCTCACCTTGACGACGCGATGTGTTAAGTTGCCCCCAGCTTGGTGCTTGGTCGAGACCAGCGAAATGCCAAGTTTAAAACTCTGAACCTGGGGTCTCTGTACCTCAAGGGAACTTTAACCGGGGTAGGTAATCTTCAGGGGTCTGAACGAGTTTTCTGAGCTCTTAGACCCTGCGGTTGCACGTCTCTTAGATTGTTGGATAACTGTCCTTTGAACTACCATGACGGCTACGTGGGCTACATGACATGTTTGTGTTGAAAGGACGTGCATAGTACTTTGCGCACCATAATGAATATCTTTTCGAATCTAAGGTGCTCGGACGGAATTGCCCCATAACCGTAGCCCCTATAAGTAGGGTGTCAGCCTTTTTGTTTTGTTTTGTTTCGTTGATTTTCATCAGAAACTAGTGGCCTAAGGTGGTTTTCGACGAGCGTTGCGACGGTGCGAAGCATTTCTTGAAGTTTTTGTGCTTCCCTGAGCTTGATTTCTGCCTTCCATTTCCACTCATTGTTCAAGGTACTTCCTTTTTCTCGACTTTAATTTTGTTTACTTCCATCTTGTGAACGGTTATGCACCCTTCCTCTTCCTCGAATGAGGGTGGGTAAAATCATTTTAGCCCCCTATCTTCTGATAGTGTTACCCTTCGGAGCACCTCATCCGTCGTACTGCGTGCGACGAAGGTGTCCTTCTGAGGTTTTAACCTTGGTGGGTGCGGAGGCCAGTGCATGGGTGCGTTCAGTTTTCTTCTATTCACCCATTGCCATGTTTGGATCTTTGAACTTGACTGGTTCTGACCCTGCGCCTCTGTGTGTCTTCCAGGGATTCAAATGGCCAGAAGGAGAGCACTCGTTCTTGAAGCGCCTGCCCTGGTTCCAGAAGTTCGGGAGCCAGAGAATTAAGAGGTCGAGGAGGAGGCGGTTCGTATTCGCCGAGGTCTGGGATTGCCTTATACCTGGGTCGCGGACGATGCCTTCGATAGGATCTCCCGCTATGAGTCTGGGGTCGAGTTGGACAAGTTAGTTGAATACTTGGAACTTATCGAGGGGTATCCCGGGATGATGAGTTCCTGATTTTGTTCTCGGGGAGAGAACGGGTGTGTTTGACCCGTCAAGCGGGGGAACATTTCATGTTTCTCTATGAGGACTTCTTCACGAGGTTTGGGCTTCGCCTCCCCTTAAACGATTTCCACATTGTTGTCCTCTGGACTATTCATGCTGCCCCCAGTCAAATCCACCCCAATGGTTGGGCAAACATCCTGGCTTTCGAGAGAATATGCCGGTTGTTGGGGTTGCGATGCTCTGATGGGGCATTCTTTTATTTCCATATAAGGTATTCTATTCATGGTGCCCGCGCTCGTCAACAATCTTGGCTGTCAGTGCGATCCCGGCAAGAAAGAATAGTCTTTTTTTCATATTTGGAAAGTTATAAGGACTTCAAGAAAAAGTTTTTTAAGTTGATGGCGGCCGGTGGCACTCGTCCTTTTTGGTTGGTGAATAGCAGGGAGCCAACATTTAGTCTGTATTGGAATACGGCGGCATGGAACGTCCCCACTCAATCATTCGAGAGGGAGATCGGCCACCTAGCTGACAAAGAGATTGAGTGTGTCAATTTCTTCGAAATGTGGGTTGGCGAGGTCAGTAAGATCTAGCCTAAAGATATACTGGATGCCGTAGATGATGTGGAACTTTGGGCTGTGCTAGGTAGTATAAGCTTTCATTCATGTTTATTTTCTTTTCCTTTGCCATTTATATGGATCTAACTGCTTGTGTTTGTTTTTCAGAGAGCTTAGCCGAGATGTCTCAGGAAGGAAACGCTCTGGCCATTCTGGAAGCTTTGAGGGCCAGAAGTGAACCGGGGCCTTCAGTCCTTACCGCCGACGTGGTGCCAGTCTCATCACCTTGTCGGATCGAGGTACCGATTACGGAGAGGGAACCGATCCAAGTGGAGGATCCCCCCCCCGCCTGCGAGGCGTAAGAGGAAAGCGGCTAGCGGGGGGCAGTCAGGCAACCGGGGTAAGAGTACTGCGGTTGAGGAAGACACCGGTTCGAGTAGTAGGGGACCAATCAACTTGTATCGCGAGAATCCGGATTCCCATAAGTTCATCGACTTCCAGCTCTTAGATGAGGAGGTCGAGGCTGAACTAGCCTCGCGCGGCAAGAAGGATACCTTTGCCTGGTTCGAGACTCTTGGGCTTCGTCTTGCCTTGGAGGCTCGGTACTTGGAGCGTGTGGTCAAGGACCATGAGCAGAAGTTGGCGGAGAAGGTTGCTATCGCGGAGCAGGGGGAGAATTAGGCTCTTGGAGCAAAGGAAGAGGCTGTGAAGGCCAAAAACGATGTTGAAGCCCGGGCCCGGGAGTTTGAGAATGAAGTGGCCGCCCTGAAGGACGCGGTGAAAGAAAAAGAGGCTAACATGGAAGAGGTCAGAAGGTGTATGGCCGAATTAAAAGCTGAGAATGAAGGTCTTCGCGCCGAGAATGAACGTCTTGGCGGTCAAGTTACTTCCTTGAAGGGCGATGTCGGGACACTTATTACTGTCTGTACCGATATCAAGGAAGAGCAGTTCCAGAATGCCATTAACCAAGTTCAGCTCTTCAATCCCAGGGTTGATCTGGTTCTGAATTCCCTGGACTCCGGGAAGGTCGTCTGGGATGGCCAACTCGTCCTTCCTCGTCTTGCTGCTGAGGGTCCGAGTATTGAAGGTTCTTCCGCCAAGGCTCGTGGTTCAGCTCCCCCTGCGGAGTAATTCCAGTGCTTTTTCTTGCCCCTTGTGTGAGGTTTTATTTTTGTATGGACAAGAATGCTGCTCCGTTTTTTGGGGTTTTTTAATCGAGTTGATTTCTGTTATATTCTTTTTGTCCATTTTGAGGGCCAACGCCCTTTTTTAACCTTGCGAATTTGATGAGAAGAAACCGCAGTCTGAGTCCAACACCCATTACTGATGAGCGTTTTAGGTTTGGCTTCGTGTGATTAGAAATTTGGAAACCTTGGCTTGGGATCCGATGTCCAAAGTGAATTGACATTTGGGATCCGTGCCTAAGGTAAGAAACCTTGCCCGAGGTTCATTACCAGTCGCTTTGGTATTTAGGATGCTGCATGACTTTGGTTTGAAGAACTGGTCCTTACTAGGGTCTTTCGTGCTTATGGTTTGGTGCGAGAATTTTCCTAAGTCAGGATTTTTCTACTGCACGACTTATCTGGCACAAGACAATTTCTCAGGTGGTACCATGGGTCTTTCATGCGTATGGTTTGGTGCCGAAGATTTTCCTAAGTTGGGATTTTCCTACTGCACGACCTATTTAGCACAAGACAACTTCACGTTTGGTATCATTGCTTCTTGGGGCATCGTGGTGAGTCTATGGAAATTTCGTTCAATCAGAATGCATTAACCCTGTGGTGCTTGTTTCATTAAATATCTTGAATGACTAAGGTCCATGTGACAATTGGGGGGCAGATAAAGCATAAAATGGTAGACTATGAGACTAGGTCTTAAAAGGCACTTAGTTGTAGTACTTCATAAGTTTATCTGCATTCTAAAAATTCTTCACTGGTTTGCCCGTCAATGTCTCTAGAGTGTAAGCTCCTTTTCCGGTATTGACCACGATACGGTAGGGGCCTTCCCAGTTATGGGCTAATTTCCCTTGGGAGGTATTCCTTCCTCCGATGTCAGCTCTTCGGAGTACAAGATCGCTTGGCTGGAACCTTCTGGGAACGACCTTCAGGTTGTATCGGGCTGCCATTCTTTGCTTGGTTGCGACATCGCGTTTGTGCGCGATGCACCTTCTTTCTTCCAACAGATCCAAGTCTTCCCTGATTAACCCAGGGTTATTATCCGATGAGAAGTTCTGGAGACGTCAACTCGGTTCTCTTATCTCCACTAGGATCATTGCTTCACATCCATAGGTTAATTTGAATGGGGTTTCACCTATTGTGGAGTAGGGAGTAGTTCGGTAGGCCCAAAAGACGTGATTTAACTGCTCAGTCCAGTTTCTTTTGGCGTCGTCCAGTCTTTTCTTTAACCCCTTGATGATAACACGGTTGGTCGCCTCAGCTTGCCCGTTTGTACGGGAGTTTTCTACGGCGTTGCAATGATGCTTTATCTTCAGCCTGTTGAGTAGTTCTTCAAACCCCTTGTCTTTGAACTGCATTCCGTTATCTGTTACGATGGATTCTGGGACCTCGAATCTAGTAATAATGTGGCGCCAGGTGAACCTTTGAATCCGGGCCGAGGTGATGGTGACCAAGGGCTCTGCTTTTATCCACTTCATAAAATAGTCTACGACTACGACCAAAAACTTCAACTGCCCAGGCGCTTGAGGGAAAGGACCCAAGATATCCATGCTTTATTGGTAGAAAGGCTAGGGTATGGATGTCGTGGACAGTTCCTCTAGCAGGGCGCGATAGTGGTTAGAATGTCGTTGGCATTTATCGCACACTTGGACGTGCGCAAGGGAGTCTGCCTCCATCCTAGGCCAATAGTAGCCTATCCTGAGTGCCTTTAACGCTAGAGCCTTACCTCTTAGGTGGTGTCCACAACTTCTTTCGTGGACTTCAGTCAGGACGTACTTGGCTTCTTTCGGCGTAAGGCATTTGAGGAGGGGTAAAGAAAACCCACGCTGGTATAACTGCCCATCGAAGATGGTGTATCTGACCGCGGCTTTCTTCAATTTAGCCGTTTCCTTGGAATCCTCGAGGAGGCTGTCGAATTGTAAGTATTCCAATAGTGGTGTGATCCAGGTACGCTTTTACCCGTCAACCTGAAAGACGACTATGTCGGAGACAGCGGGGTATGAGAGGGTTTTTTGAATCACCGATCGGTTGTTATCTAGACTCTTGGTGGTCGCCAACTTGGACAAGAGATCGACCATAGAGTTTTGTTCCCTGGGTATATGCTCTACTTTAACTAGCTGAAAGCTTGGGAGGAGTTCTTGCACTCTCGCCAGGTATTTCAGTAGGAGGGGCTCCTTGGCTTGATATTCGCCTCGGATCTGGGAGGTAACGAGCTGGGAGTCGCTACAAAGTCGAATTTTTGCGGCTCCCAAGTCTTTGGCCATTGCCAGTCCGGCGATGCATGCTTCATATTCTGCCTGGTTGTTCGAGGTGGGAAATTCGAACCTTAAGGAATTCTCGATAGTCATTCCTTCGGAGTTCTCCAAGATTACCCTGGCGCCGCTCCCTTTTGGGTTTGAAGATCCATCCACAAACACGATCTAGGAGATCTCCTCGTCATTACTGGAGTCCGAAGTGAGTTCGAACAAGAAATCCGAGAGTGCCTGTGCCTTGATTGCCACTCTGGGTTCGTAGGTTATTCCAAACTCAGAAAGCTCGATAGACCAAGCAATCATCCTTCCTGCTAAATCCGGTTTATGCAGTATTTGCCGGATGGATTGGTCTATCCTTATCATCACGGGATGGCACTGGAAGTATTGCCTTAGTCTTCTGGCCATGATGATGAGTGCAAAGACGACCTTCTCTATCTTCTGATACCTGAGTTCGGGGCCTTGCAGTACTTTGCTCATGAAATAGATCGACTTCTGGCCTTCCGGTGTTTCCCTGATGAGTACTGAACTCACAGCCTCTTCGTGGATGAAGAGGTACACGTAAAGGGCTTCCCCTGACTCTAGCCTTATGAGGATAGGAGGGGATGCCAGAAGGTTCTTCAGGGATGCGAAAACGTCTTCACATTCCTATGTCCACTCGAATTCGATCCCTTGTTTTAGTAATTTGAAGAGGGGGAGGGATTTGTAAGCGGCTTTGGCCAAGAATCTGGTGAGAGTCGTGACCCGTCCATTTAACTGTTGTACCACTTTGACGTTACGGGGACTATGCATGTTGAGCACTGCCTTGCATTTGTCGGGGTTTGCCTGAATACCGCGGTAAGTCAGCATGAACCCAGGAATTTCCCGGCCTGACTCCAAATGCGTATTTCTCTGGATTGAGTCTCATGTCGTGCTTTCTTAGCTGTGCAAACACTTCTTCAAGGTCCGAGATGTGTGATCCAGATGATGGGGTCTTGACTATCATATCGTCGATATAGACCTCTAGCATTCTCCCTATCTGTTCTTCGAAAACCTTGTTCATCATCCTTTGATAGGTGGCCCCGACATTTTTTAACCCGAATGCCATTATCTTGTAGCAGTAACTTACCCTTTTGGTGCTGAAGGCTGTTTTATCTTGGTCTTCGGGGTACATCAGAATCTGATTATAACCGGAGTAAGCGTCCATGAAGGATAGTAGCCAGAAGCCAGAGGAGCTATCAACTAGCTTGTCAACATTTAGAAGGGGGTGTGGATCTTTAGGACATGCCTTATTCAGATTGGTGTAGTCCACACACATCCTTCATTTTTCGTTTGACCTTTTTACCAGGACAACATTTAAGAGCCAAGTGGTGTACGAGATATCCCTGATGAAGCCGGTGTTTTGTAATTCCTTAACTTGTTCCTCGATGGCTTGTTGCTTCTCGAGGCTAACTTTTCTCTTCTTCTGAGAAACCGGCTTTGCATCCCGTTTAATGGATAAACAATGACAGATGAAAGCGGGGTCGATCCCAGGCATGTCAGCGGATGTCCAAGTGAAAAGATCCTTGTTTTTCCATAAGAACTTTATCAACTGGGTCTTTTCTTGCTCTTCAAGGTTTGTTCCTATCCTGTCACCCAGCTGGAGTGGGATCAATTCTCCTTCGGGCTGGGGTCTTGTGCCTTGGATTTCCTCACCAACGTGGGGTCGTGGGTTCGATTCCCACAAACGGCGCCAATGTTCTGATGTAGAACCAGAGGGTGCCTGAAAAGACACGTGTACGGTGGTTTCTTCCTCCTTGTGCGGTTGTTACCTCCAAGAGTCTTGAACAGGGGGGTTGGCTTCAATTTCGCAATGGGTTAACATGAATCCCAAGAATTTACAGGCGTGGACTCCAAAAGCGCACTTCTCTGGATTTAGTCTCATGTTGTGCTTCCGGACTTGTGCGAACATCTCTTCAAGGTCTGTTGTGTGGGATCCGCCCTGTGGGATTTTCACTATCATGTCATCAACGTAGACTTTTAGCATCTTCCCCACTTAGTTCCTGAAAACCTTGTTCATCATTCTTTGGTAGGTGGCTCCTGCATTTTTCAATCCGAAGGGCATGACCCTATAGCAGTAACTCGCCCTTCCAGTGATGAAGGTGATTTTTTCTTCATCTCCGGGATACATTGGAATCTGATTGTACCCGGAGTAGGCATCCATGAATGATAGCCACCTGAAACCTGAAGAGCTGTCAACCAGTTAGTCCACATTGGGAAGTGGATATGGATCCTTTGGGCATGCTTTGTTCAAATCTGTATAATCCACGCACATTCTCCACTTTCCATTAGGTTTTTTCACCAGGACCACGTTGGACAACCACGTGGTATAAACAATCTCCCTAATGAATCCATAACTTAGCAATTCTTTTACCTGCTCCTCGATGACCTGTTACCTTTTAGGACTGACCTTCCTCTTTTTCTGAGCAACTGACTTTATATCCTTGCTAATGGACAGGCAGTGGCAAATGAAGGAAGGGTCGAGTCTGAGCATGTCAGACGACGTCCAGGCAAACAGGTCCTTGTTTTTCAACAACAGCTTAATCAACCGTTATTTTTCGTCATCTCCTAACTGAGCTCCGATCTTGGTAATTTGGTCTGTCCTGTCTCCAAGTTGGAGAGACTGTAGTTCACCCTCTGACCGAGGTCTGATGCCGCGAAGTTCTTCTTAACATCCAACTCTGTCATTAGAATATTGACCTGATCCAGGATTGGGCCAGATTTGACAAACCTTCCTCTCTCCGGGGTCCTGCAGATTTTCAAATTTTCGTTGTAGCATTTCATGGAGGCAACTTGGTCGCCCTTGACAGTGATCACCTCATTGTGCTTATTAGGGAATTTCATGAAGAGGTGGGTGGTGGATACCACGGCGCCAAAGGCATTTAGGGAGGGACGTCCAAGGATGATATTGTAAGCCAAAGGGCAGTTTATGACCAAGAACTTTACCTTGACTGTTCTGAAAAGCTTGGAGGAACCTAGGATCAAATGAGTTTCGTAGTACCCCACCGGGGTGATCTTCTCACCCATGAACCCTGTGAGTTCCCCTTCATGAGGGGTCAAATCCGACCACGGGAGTTCTAGCTTCTAGTAGAGGTCTAGGAACATAATGTCTGTTAAGCTCCCTTGATCCACGAAAATTCGGCGGACTTCGACATTGGAAATGACCCCAGAAATGACGAGGGGATTATCATGATCCGGGATGATTCCGCCGTAGTCTTCATCCGAAAAGGTGATGCACGACGTCTTTCTTTCCCACTATGTTGGGTTTGGAGTTAGAATGGGAGACACTGAATACCGCTATTCTTAATGCTTTCTTTCATGCTCCGTTTGATGGTCCTCCTCCAGCGAATCCTCTCGCAATGGTGTTGATCGTCTTGTTTGGTTCGAGGCGATGATCGTCGTTGTCGTTGGGTGAAGTATCCCTGTTTCTTCCCTGACGATCGTTGTCATTCCGGCGGGATGGTGTCCGGGATCTTTTCCTCGGACTTCGGTTTCTCCTCCTGCGAGGGGGAGATGGACTCCGTCCCTTGTCCTCTCTGCGCTTACTGCGATGCTCATCATCTTGGGTGCGAAGGACATATTACTGCAATCATCCGGTCTTGATTAGGAATTCAATGGTATCGCGCAGTTGGTAGTAGTCTTCTGTGTCGTGGCCGTAACCTTTATGCTAGCACAATGTTTGGAGTGGTCTTTTTGCTTGTGCTTTTTAATGGGAGGTGGTCTCCTAATGTTCTGGAACTCGGTCTGCATCACTTCCCTCAAGATTGTTTCTCGTGGGACGTTTAGGGCGGTATACTCAGCAAACCTTCACCGAGGTGGGCTACCTTTAGGACGTCGGGACCGTGAGGAATCGTGATTGGGTTTTTGATGAGTGCGCTCATCTTTATCCCATCTCCTCTGGTCTTCCGTTGCTTCCTCCAGGTTGACGTACTTTTGGGACTGTCTCTGGAATTCACCCAAGTTCTCAGGCTTCTTCTTTACGAGGGACGCAAAGAATTCAGACCCCACACGAAGACCGCTCCTGGCATAGTGAAAGGCGATCTTATCGTCAAAGCTTTCCACGTTGGTACATGCCACTATGAACCGTCTTACGTAATCACGGAGGGACTCATCTCGTCCCTGCCGAATCTTGGCCAGGGATTCGATGGACTAGGGCTGCTCCTTACTGGTGATGTATTGGAGCAAGAACCGTTGTTTTAGGTCTGACCAATCTACGACAAATTTACGTGGTAGTCCGAAGACCCATTTAAGGGCTCCTTTTTTTAGGGAGGGAGGGAAGACACGACATAGTAACTCCATGGATCCACCATAGAAGCACATAGATTGTTCAAAGGCGTTTACGTGTTCCTGGGAGTCCGTGGTTCCATCATAGATCTCCAAGTTAGCGGGGAACTTGAAGTTCCTTGGGACCCGGTACTCCATCAGTTGATCAGAGAAAGGGTGCTCTTAGATGCCGTAGTTCGAGTTGTTGTTCCCCACGTTGGATACCGTGGCTTCAGCATGACCCCTTTTTTGGTTGTTCTCCTCCTTACATCCTCCATCAGTATGGTTCGACCTGGGCTGATTTTCATGCATGACTTTTTTCATATCTTCCAGTCTTTGGTACTGCTCGTTCAGCATGGCCATGGGTTGTTGTAACATGTCCTAAAATTGACGCTGGGACATATGGGACTGGCTCCCATGCTCAAAGTGAGACACTTGGTTGCCAACATCGTCGTTCGACATTCCCAAGAGCTGACGTACTGGGATTCTGTGTTTTTAGGTGTTGGGGTTTCCCCCCTTTGCCTTGGATTCCAAGTCTATCCCTTACTGAGATCCTGTGCGAAGGGTTGGGACTCTCATCTGAAATCGACGCGGAATGTCCCTCGCGCTGGTACTCTGCGTTGGGTGCCTGGTTTCTCACGACAGAGGTTCTGTTGGTAGGTGGTGGGACAGAGTGAGGGGGATATTGCGTAGCAAAAGCCTACTTATGGTTAGTAGAGGTTTGCGCGACGTCCCTCCTTGAGTTTTGTCTCGTGTTCACCATGGTTGGGTGGGATTAGAAGTTTATAGATCCCCACAATCGGCACTAATGTTCTGATGTAGAACCAGAGGGTGCCTGAGAAGACATGTGTACGGTGGTTTTCTCCTCCTTGTGCGGTTGTTACCTCCAAGAGTCTTAAACAGGGGGGTTGGGTACCTACAAAAGGACTCCAACGCTCAAGTCAGATAGGGTACAATGAGAGTGTACACCGTAGGAATTAAGGTTACCTTGTTAGAGTGGTGTTTTATGATACTTATAGTGCATGTGTATAGTCCTTGAGCATTCGTTGTAGAGTGTAGGTATGCAGAGATCGTGGCCTGTGGGGGGAGGGTGTGCCTCCTTTCCATGATCGTTCGGGCAGAGGCCTGACGGAGGGTGTTTCCTTCCCACAATCGTCCAGACAGATCCCTGAAATCTCGGACCTGTCACATTAGTGACTAACCACTGTAACAGGTAGTCATGGTCCCCACACTGTAAAGGTCATCATTGGTAGTGATCAGGCCGTGCGCAGACCTATTGAGTGTTTAATTGGAGAGTATAACTAGTATCCACGTACGGACGTCTTACTGAAGTGTGTACTCCGGGTCCTAGTGGCGTATATGCCGAGTTTGACCCCTAAGGACAATATCTCGAACCACGGTCCATAACAGGTATACTACGATGGATAAATCCCTTAAAAAATTAATTTATCTAGATAAATATCAAAATTTCTTTAAATTAAAATAATAATTAAGAGGGGGGATCCGTTTACACCAATATAAGTCTTTTTTCTCTGACACTCATTTTCAACCGTTAATTTCACTTTCATCTAATGATTAAGATTATTTCATTAAAGGTAACCATTAGATGAAAGTAGATCTAACAGCTAAAAATAAATGTAAGAAAAAATTAACTTAGATTGATATAAATTGATCCTCTCTCAATAATTAATTAAGATAAACTTAAAAAATCTTTCAACAAATTTTATTTTACATGATAAAAATAACATGTAAAAAAAATATTAGTATTCATCCTAACCTTCAAACCTGATTCCGCCAATGTGGCGGAGGAGGAACCAAGTTGCCGAGGGACGAAGTTACAGTGTTTGTGATGGCTATGCCCATTTGCCCATGTCCATGTGCTTTACGTTATGAGCTCCTAGATAGTAGATTGACATATTGTGTTGGAATGCAATTTGGAAGGAAACTGGAAACAGACTAGCACCACCAAACCCACTCTGAATAATGAATTTATTTGGATAATCAACATTTCCTCCTTCTCACAATAGGCGATTCAACGCTCTCTCCCGTGTCTCTAATTTCATCAACAGTACACTAAGAAACAAATTGCTTATTTTCCGGCAAATCCAATATCATGGGATCATCACCGAAACTTAGTATGGAAAGGGAAGAACAATAACCCCTAACATTTTTTAAAAATAAATAAAACAGGAGTTTATTTATTGTAAATTTTATCTCTTATTTTACAAAATTAATTATCTTCACATGTCATAACTATTATTTTACATGGGAACTTTTGATTGGTTCACGTAAACATGGGTTTTAGAACTCAAACTTATGCTTGGGTTTTATAAAATTTCTCATAGTTAAGGAAAATTTTAAATGAAGAAAGAAAATAGTAATCAAAGAGAGAGAGATAAAATTTGTATCAAAATACGGAATTTTATTAATGTATGCTTTAGAGAATATTTAAGAAATAAAAAATAAAATTTATTAAATAAAAATAATTAATATATTTAAAATCTAAAAGCATTTAATAATCTATTATTTAAATAAATATGATAATTTAATGAAGATTAATAAATACTACTATTTTTGGCACACATTGACAAAACCTTAAATTTAGAGAAAAAATTGTCTTCATTTATTAAAGTTATTGATTTAATAAAATGAGAGAGAATAACATGAACATATTATTTAGATAAATCATAAATTCATTTAATTTAATAAAAGTATGGAAATATTATATTAATTTTTACCAAAATCAGAAATATATTATTTTATAAAAAAATTAATGAGTAAATCCAATTTAACATGCCCTAGGTTTAGATGAAAAGATTTTAAGAAATGTTTTATGTATACAGAATATATATATCGTATTTATATCATATGTTAACGTAATAGATATCAAATTACGTTATATGTGATTGTAATATTCTTGCGATACACAAAATAATTTTGTGAATAAATTGAATAAAATTGAATATATTTTAATTAGATAAATAACAAAATTGAAGGATTATATATATATATATATATATATATATATATATATATATATAAAATAAATATATTTAAAATAAACTAATTTTTATCCTTCCTTCTATTCATTTAAGATTTTAATCTTGAGTTTCAATTTTTTTTTCAAAACATCTTCAAACTTGATAGGTGTAGTCAAACGCTTAAACAAAAATTTCTTTTAATAATATTATCATCTTAATAATATTATCACCATACATATGAACTTTAAAATTAAATTCAAAATTACGTATTTAAATAATTCAAACCTCTCTCACCAAATCAAATCATACTTTCATTTATTTTTTAGCTATCAAATAATCAAGAAATTTACCCAATTGGTATAAAGCAAAAAAAAAAAATTACCTAATTGATGCAAGTCAGAAAAAATTATTAAATTAGTGTAAAATAAACAGTAATTATAGCAAGTCTAACTAAGTGTCACGACTTACATGTTTTTACATGAAGTCATGTATGCCAAGCACAACTTCATTTTTTTTTAGTGAAGCCGTGTTTGCTAGGCACGACTTTTTTTTTTTTAAAAAAAAATTTCAGTGAAGTCATGTATAGCATATTATTAAGAATACTTAGATTTCTTTAAATCAAGTTTCCTAACTTTCATCAAGCTTAAAATAAATCCTATAATTCATCAAAAATCATGTTTCACCATTTTTATATTTTTTCATATATGCTGCTAGTCAATCTGACATTAAAACGCACATTCAGTATGTTTAAAAATACCAAACTAACTCTGATTAATCTCAAAATTTAACTATACTATCTTCCACACATTTGTGACAGAAACAAATTTTTCACATTTATTTTTATTAACTAAGCAATTTAAACTAATTACGAGACTAATATCAGCTATTTTCCATATATAGAGTTATAGTAAAGTGACTAAACGTGTTCAAAAAGTCATAAAATTCAACAGACATGTTAATCAAGTATTAAGTTGCCTTTGTAACTATTTTCAAGTCTAACATGTTTTCGAAGGTACTACCTTTGTAACCATGTTAATCAAGGAAGGGATAAATGGTAGCACCCTCAAAAACATGTTAGACTTGTAAATAGTTATAAAGGTAACTAAATACTTGATTAACATGTCTATTGAATTTTGTGACTTTCTGAGCACGTTTATTCATGTTGCTGTAACGCTATGTGTAGAAAATAGTTGATATTAACCTCAGAATTAGTTTAAACTGCTTAGTTAATAGAAATAAATGTGAGAAATTTGTTTTTAGATCACAAATGTGTGAAAGATAGTGTGATTAAATTTTGAGGTTAATCGAAGTTAATTTGATATTTTTAAACATATTGAGTGTGCATTTTAATGTCAGATTGACTAACAGCAGATATAGAAAAATATAAAAATGTCAAAACAAGATTTTTTATGAACCTTAAGATTTATTTTAAACTTGATAAAAGTTAAAAAATTTAATTTAAAAAATTTAAATGTTCTTAATAATATATTATATATGACTTCATTTAAATTAAAAAAAAATCGTGTCTAACACGCATGATTTAACTAAAAAAAAAAAAATTGTATTTAATAGACACAATTTTATGTAAAAATATATAAGTTGTGACTGACTTATTATAATGATTATTTATTTTGTATCAATTCAATAATTTTTGTGTGACTTGCATCAATTAATTGATTTTTTTTTTCTTTACACCAATTGGGTAAATTTCTCCAAATAATCAAAAGTCCCTCCTAGTTATTCACGAAATTACTGTTTCTGTCTGACTCCAGAGTCAGTCGCAGCGTTGTCCAAGTCAAAGTCTGAACACACAAGTAGAATATGAGGCCAGTTGCTGCTGTCTTTGTCTTCTTTTATATAGCTAAACCTTGCAAGGTACAACTAAACCTTTTTCTTTTTTCCATTTTTGGTTCACATTCACATTCTCACCCAGATTTCCCATCAGGTACTGCTTCTCTTCTCTTCCTCATTCTCATTCTCATTCTCTGTTTGTTCTTTTTTTTTCTTCTTTTCCAATTCTTCTAAGAATAGATTTCAACAACTTTTCTCCTTGTTCCCTAAATTCCATGTCTATTCCTCAAAATACAACGTTCCCATTGTTGTCCAACAAATACTACCGCGGTCCCCTTGTCATAAAACATGCTCTGATTTGGCTGCTTCACTGCTTTCTTACACCTTGCTACGAATGAGAGCTGTTTGATTTTTGGTATGTTAATAACATATGTTAGTTAAGCCCAGCAAAGGGGCAAAAAAAAAAAAAAAAGAAACCCAAGAAAGTTGCAACAGGCATGTGTATAATGTGGTATAAGAGCTGGTGTGGGGAGGAATAGGGTAGGCATGGATCAAACTCTTGGCCAATTGGTTCTAATATAATAACAAGTCAAGGAACCATTTATTCTTGAATCTTAAATTAAAACTGTTAATTGAATCCCTAATAATATATCTTTGCACATTCCCTTTCCCAGTTAGCCTCTCAGCCCTCTCTAATCTTCCGCTCGGATATTTCCTTGTTTGTGGTAGTAGACTATGATAGAACACAATGACGTCGTTTAATGACTTAATCTGTGTAGCCAACCCCACTTGGAAAAAAACTTTGATTGTTGTTGTTGTTGTTGTGATTGTAGACTATCTCAGAAAATTTAGTTTGGGATAACATAATAAGATTATAATAATATGTTTTGAGGGGGAAGACCAACAATTGATGTTAATCAATCACTTGCCAATAAGGGAAAAAACTTCATAGATTCACTTATACACGCAGTTGAATAGTATAGCTACACCACATTTAGAGCATTTGAAGAAATATGTCAGTGCTTGTGTTTTTTTTACATACTTCTGTCATATTAATAGCACATGGAAACGCAGAAAGTGTTTGACAGGTATAAAGAATTTTATTTCTGTACTGGGGATGTGCCATGTAGGTTTTCACTTCCTACATAATTGATCCCACCAAAAGTTTAAATCTGTCCCAAATTAGACCTAAGTTCAACAGTGGTGCTGGAAAAGATGTTCAGTACTTACTGATTACCTTGTATATCTGCTCTTCGTATTTCATATTGCAAATCACTAATGAAACTTTTCTTCTTTGCATTTTTAAATATCATGAAGAATTTATACGAAGTGGTGGAGTGGTTCTTTTGCACATATTTGGACTGGGATAATCTTTTATCATATAGAGTAAGATAATAAAAGTTTCATTCATTTATGGTTTGTGTAATTGTGTGGAATCTAAAAACTATGCATGAGATATAGTTCTTAAATAAGTCCATATTATGGATTGAACGGTACATATTGCAGCTGTCACCAAACATATATGCATATAAGGGTGAGGGCAGATGATCAGATACTGAGTTAATCCATCTTTAATTGCATTTTTTGTTTTCTTGGTACAATCCTTTGGAACGAGTGCTTATGTAATCATGTTCATCACATGCAGGAGGGCTTTGGGTATACAATGTCTCAAGGAGCCTCGAAGGAGAACAAGTTACCTGGAAGAAGCTTTGATATTCATTCAGGCAATACAAGAGATAGTACTGTGCCAAATTTTTACCAAAATAATTGTGGAGCCATAAAAACAGTTGTATCTTCAGCAGAGAAAGATTTTGCTTCTTCACTAAAAGCAACTACTGAAGCTCCGCCCCGTTCTTTTGAGTTCTATGTCTGGAAAGATGAGGGAATTAATCTTCATGTTGATTTAAAATCTTCCCCATCAGATTGGACTAACAAGTTTACAAATGAGGTTTGCACAAGCGAGAATGTGTATGGGAAAGAATCTGGGAGTCTTTGGCAGGATCTCGGTTGCTTAGGAGGGAGTTCTACACAAGGAAAAAGTTCCTTTCTATGGAATACTGGCCAAATTGATGATCATAATGGACAGACCAAATCTTCCTCAAGCTTGAAATTGGCAAAAGATAATGTTACAGGGTTAGATCAACAGAATAAAGGTGGCAGTCCTTTAATATATGATTCATTAACTCCATGCAGCATGACCATAAATGTGGCCGATAATGTCAAGAAAAATCAATCAGCTGTCTCAGCTGAACTGACTGTTAACGTTGCAGACAATTTAAAGGAATATGAATCAACTGTCTCAGCTGAAGTTAGTTATGGTGGGCCAAACAATTATATTTCTGGCTCTGAATCTTGTGCTAAAGACTTATATAAGAAAATCCTTGATTCAGATGCTACTGATACTCCATTCATCAAGTCACTATGTGGTTCTGTTGGCAACTCACCGTATGATCCTGACACACTAGAGTGTCAAAATTCAAAGCCTGATGATGAAATTTCTGAGGATTGTGCTATGCTAAACAGTTCCTGCTTTGTGAACCCTGGTGTGGTGTTTCCTGGAGCTTCATTAAGCAGTTCTATGGAGCTGCAAATTTCAGAAGTTGCAAGTTGTCATAAATATGCATCACGTTCTCTCTGTGAAAATGATGGATTCCTGGATTTAAGTGATCCTAAGAACACTTTAGATGCAGAACGGGTTGGACTAGTCAATTCAAGCGAGATTAATTTGGATACTGATGGGAAGAATCTCCCATCACCAACTGAAGAATGGGTATAGTGCTTTCTCTAGCCTTCCAGATGTATGTACACTTTTTCATTTTGTGTGTGTGTGTCTGTGTGTGTTTTCCCATTAAATTTCATGTCGCTAAATTATTAAAAACTTCTGATTTGGTGCTTGGTTTACATATGCAAAAGAATGTGAAATTAATCTCATCATTACATTATATATGATTCTTATTATTAAATGCCGATGCCTAAATCATTCTGTTTCTTGAAGACTTCAGATTTTGAAATCAGTCAAATCAAAGTAGGGTTCTTGTTAGTCAAATTGGTATATTTTTCATTGTAGGTCGATTAGTATTTGTGTGCTACTGTATTATCTCATTATTTGTTGGTTGTTTTCTTAAGTAATAGAGCTCTTGATACTTTCGTGTTTTGTCCTCTATTTCTAGAATTGTCCTTTTTTTAACCCATTGTAACACGCCTGTGAAGACAACTTTTGACTTTTCATTTTTGTGTGTGCTGGAGAAGGCGATAAGGTATAGGGTTTGTGAAGGAAAAGAACATAGATTATATCATATATTGACATTCTAAACAGTTCTGATGATCTTTTACAAGCTTATTGACTTTTTGCTCACATGTGCCTAATATTTGTCCTTGTTTTTGTGAATTCACTTGTGTTAAGTAAATAAAACATCCTGTTGTTTTCAGGAGGTGGGCAAGATTGTTGATGGAAGGGAGAGTTCAGAGTAATTACCCTTCTCAGTAACATTTTTCAATGTTATTTAACCTTTTGTATACAACTGATTTGAGCACATTCATTCTGTGCTTCTTTCAGATGCTCCCAATTTGATGACCCACTTAAGAAGTCTGGCCTAGAATCTGATGATCAGGAATCTAAAATGAAGCTTCGCAAAAGGAGGAAACACATAGACTCTGAGGTTCAAGGTTCCAGTGATAAACCTGCTGCAAAATTTTTAAGAAGCATGAAGAATATTGCTGTAACAGTCCAGCCTAGAAGATCCATGCGGCTAATCTCCAAGGTACCTTGACATTCTTCTGATGTATTATTAGAGTGTTAAATTGAAATTATGTACAACGAATAACAACAACTAAAAGTAAACATACTTATTCAATTCTTTAATAATGTGATGAGAATGGATTAACATCTACAATATGGTAGTAAAGTATGTACCTAATATTTTAAAATAACATGTAGATTTGCGAATTGCTCTTTGTTATGCATTTTATATTTCCAAATTTAAACCTCAATTGAATTGCTTCATAATTGTTATTACTACTCAAAACCTTCTAAATTCTCCCAAATGATTAAGAAGTTCTCTTCTATTTATTTGATGCTACCACATTTTTATGATTTTGTTTTTATGGTCCAGTGATTTCATGAGGTGCTTTTGCGCTACATTTGGAGGCATTAGTTCCAGATTTTTCAATGAATCCAAAGTGAGAGAATGACATTTAGTAGGTATGAATTACCAATTCATCTGGTTTTGAGAACCATAAGGACTAGTGAGATAGGTCATGAAATTGAACTTTTATCTTGTGACTTGCAATTCTAATCTTTCTGTAAATCAACAACTTATGGACTGAGATGGCTGTAAGCGAAAGAATCACTTTGAAAATTGTCTTGTATGTAATCGCGCTTTTGAAGCATGTAGATCAGAAATTAGAGATCAATATACATAAAATATCAATCCCAGAATTTTGTATTTTGTTGCTGCTCTTGACTTTGTTTTGCAGCTTAGTTTTCTGCTTCAGGACTATATTCTGAGGCTATCTGCCCCCAAATGTCTATTCACATTAATCAAAATTTAAGATCATTCTGTTAATCATGATAATTGGCGGCAGGTTGCTTTATGCTTTTGGGAAGAATTATACTTACAGAATAATAAAAATGCAAGGTAGCCTTTCAGATAGACTTAATTTAAATAGCTATCAGGACAGCCATAAAGTTCTTTCTAGTTTTGGTAATGATAGAAATTATTGTTTCGGTTTTAATGTGTACTAGGCTTTGAGACACTTTTTTTTTTGAGACCACCAAGTATTCCCGTAGATTTAGTCCATTTGAACTGCACATGAAATTAATCTCTGTTGACCGCAAGTGCCTGAAGGTTGTGCAATTTACCCACACGAATTACTTTCTTAAAGTTTGAACTTACGTCCTCGTTTTTTTTGGGTTGAGACACTCTTTCTAATTGTATATTTTTGTGGATATGATTATTTATCATTTAATTTACTTTGCTTGATGTCAAATGTCCATTTGGGACGTATGTCCTTTTTTCTTTCTTTCTCCTCACATCTTTTCTTTTTTCATGTTTCATTTTTTTTTTTTTTCATTTTATAATCAACCAATTACAACAATAATATGAACTTTCAACCGTAGCAACAGTAAATTAAAGGACCATCCTAATTTTTAATTCTTCTTTATTAGAGGGGACAAGAAAACCGGTGATAAGTTATAAGGGTTGCTCACTAAAAAATTACGAAAACGTTTCTTGTCCAGGCCAATTCTAAGGTGCACCATCTAAAGGAAAATGTACTATACACTACTTGATCTAAGTCATTGATTTAATTATAAAAATAATCAATAGTTTGAATTAAGTACAGGAAACTTGTTATATTTTTTTTTTTGTATATATATATATATATATATATATATATATATATATTTTGATTTTATATTTTTTTAGTTTTTTTATTTTTTATAATTTTTTCCTTTTTCCTTAACTAGAAACTCATTGTACCACCATATTAATCACTTTTTTTTTTAAGGTTATACTATTTATTTTTTTAAATTCGCACAACCTATAAATAATAATTAAAATCATTATTAAAAATTGTATCATTTTTTTTTTAATAAACAATTGATATTGAAAATTTTATAAATTGAACTAATAATATTTACACATTTATTTTTAATGTTATTAAAAAAATATATTAATACGCTTTTTTATCAATATCTACATAATTATGCAACTTAAAAAAATTAACAATAATAATGAACAGTGATTAACTATTTTCTAGTAGGTGAAAAGTGATTGTAGTGAAAACGAATGTGGTTGAACAATATTCGAAATTGCCATTGTGAGCAATAATTTCTTGAAACTCACGGTGGTGAACAGTGATAGCTTAAAAAAAATGCAACTTGCAAAAAAAAACCTACAATAGCAGGCAATGTCAATGGTGTATGGTGCACCATAACTTGACCTGGTGCACCATAGCAACGACCTTCTTGTCCAACAAAATACTCAAACTTTTGTCTACTGTATGTTTTCGTACATATATTTGTTGACTTTTTCATATGCCAACATTTTTATTTTTCGCTTATCATTTCTCTTTTTCCTTAACAGAAACTTGTAGATATTAATCACTTTTTCTTACTATATTAACTAATTATTTATTATTGAGAACTCTTTTTTAGATTCACCAGAAATTGATATAGATTAACCACTTATTTTTAATGTATTAACTAGTTAATTTAGATTCACTAATTAATGAGATTCACTAGAAACTTATACTGATTAATCATTTTTACGTAATGTATTAACTAGTTATTCATTATTGGGAACTCTTTTTTGGATTCACCAGAAACTGATATAGATTAACCACTTATTTCTAATGTATTAACAGTTAATTTAGATTCACCAATTAATGAGATTCACCAGAAACCTATAGTGATTAACAACTTTTACGAATATATTAACCAGTTATTCGTTATTGGAAACTCTTTCTTAGATTCACTAGAAACTGATATAGATTAACCACTTATTTCTAATGTATTAACCAGTTAATTTGGATTCACCAATTAATGAGATTCACCAAAAACCTATAGTGATTAACTACTTATTCCTAATGTATTAACCAATTATTTATTATTGAGAATTCTTACTTGGATTCACCATAAACTGATATAGATTAATCATGTATTTTTAATGTATTAACCAGTTAATTTGGATTCATCAATTAATGAGATTCACCAAAAACTTATAGTGATTAACCACTTATTCCTAATGTATTAAATAGAAATCTTGTGTCGCGTCTACAATGCCGCAACATCCACAAGTTTTGTGTTGTGTAAACAATTTTAGTTTCAAATTTCAAATTTCAAATTCTCTCGGGTGAATTAATAAAATATGGAGGTAGATAATAGTTAGAGTCTTTTGGATGGACAGATAACGCAACCGAACAAAGTTAATCCAACAAAATCAATCAAGATATTTGGGATATTGCTCCTCAAAACTCCTATACCTTTTCTCCTTATTAGGGGGTGAGGGGCTTCTTGTTTTCTTTCATTTATATGGATGCATTTGTTTTCTTAATTTCAGCTAATTCCTTTCAGCTAGGGTCTTTTTATCTAACATAGATTTAGCAAGAAATAGTCACCGATGGGAAGCGGTGATACACGCACTCTAACTTAGATAACAAGGAAACTGCAAATATAAGTCACTTTCGATTGCTTCAACATCATTTGTTGGTATGCAAATCTATGCTTATGAAGGATTTTAGCGACTCTGCGCCCATGATTTGGTGCCTGTTTTTATTATATGATACGGGAAAGGATTCATGACAAGAGTCTGGCTTCGATGCTTATGGAATGAGAACCATAAATGTGTCAAGCGATGATAAATATTGAAAGAGTAATGCTATTAAACATTCAATCAATCTATTGATCATTGAACAAAAACTAAATCATTATCCAAAAAAAAATCCAAATGATTATTGACTTCAATTTAATTGTTTGTTTTAAAATAATAACCAATCTAAACAACAAGCTAGAGTCATTTGTAATTCTTTGTTTAATACATTAAAAAGTTATTAATTTCCATTCCTTGAACATATCACTTTTACTTAAATTCTCACGCACTTTAACCACTTTGGCTATACGGCTGCTCTAAATATAACTAAAGGGGTAGCTTGATTCTTAATCAATCACCTTCTCGATCGGAAAGAAATATATTTATGGGCTCTAGGCGGGATCATAGGATAAACGGGGTTAATTTTAGTTCCTGGTTGACAAAAAATCGGAAGAACAATCATATTTATTTGTCATAGGATTGAGGAGTTGGCGAGGTGATTTATTCCAGATTGCGGCTGCCCTAGGACTAGGAGATTACAATCCCTAATATAAAATCAAAATCAAAGAAAAACTGTTTTGTTTTCCCTGCTGATTCATTGTGCGATACGTATTAACCATGAATCAATAGCACCCGTAGTTTTATAATGTAAATAGCAACTCCTATATCTAAATATACACACTACTTCAAAAAAAAAAACATACACACTACTTTGTTCATCGTTTAAATTAGTTTGAAGTAGTTAGTTAGAGTTTCTTTTCAATAAAGATATTTAAACCTATTGTACTGCCTTGAGCTTTGAGATGAAGTTAGATTCCTTGGAATGAGACTCTCATTCTAACAACTTCCTTGAGTGTAGGAACGAGATATTTGATACTTATAAAGACACTCCAACACTCAAGTTAGTTAGGGCCGTAGTAGGAGGTTCAAACAAGAAAGGATCATTACCATGAAGCTACAATTTCTTATTTATCTGAAGAGGAGGTACATAAGCACCATCAGGTTGTGAGGGCATGGAGGTCATTTTCTTTTTGGGGGAGGAAGTTTCTCAGCACTTTCCTCCCCTAGGGTTGACTCTCCCAAAGCCTGTTCCAAGGCTCCTCTGTAGGGGACTTGTTTGTCCCATATGGGAGGTTACTATTGACACTGTTAGAGGATCTGGCCCATTAAGGCCCAAATTCCACTATCGAACATTGCCCCAAGGTCGATGCTTTGATGGCATCAAGGTGCCAAGCTATGATCTCTTGGTAGGGTTTTTGGGCCAGGAATCATTTGTTACTGTTGTTCTTCATACTGCCCCCGAGTTTGGGGCTGATTCCGTATGGTGATGGAGCACGGGGTTTCGACTCGATGCATCTCTTATACCCGACCTCATGACGCATAGCGAGTTCCAGGGTCATGATGGTATATGTCCGTCATTCGACGAGGCCATTACAAAGCGTCGTTTGGTGTGCGCTAGAACGTTCCATTTCTGAGGCGTTGTCTTTTCACTTGCAACATGGTAGCCTTCCGCCACATGGCGGTCTAGGAGTGGTGAGCGTGCAACAATTGTTTGGTACTCGTGCCCCCTCATTATTTCAAATCATTTCAAAACTAAGGCGGTTTTCCAACGTTGCCCTAACTTGGTGTGGCAGTTACACCTTGGGTTTCTTCTATAAATAGAGGCAAAAGGGAAACGATTCCCACTTTTCTACATTTTCTCACTCTTGAATCCCAGAGACAACAACTACAAGAAACACCAAGTCCTTGGATCTTTCTTCTTGCCAACACTTTCTGTTGTGGCTTCTGCTCCCCCTTTTCAGCGGCGTTGCTCTATTGTGAGGTGTTTCCCGCTCGCATTCATCTCCCCCCTTCTATTTTCCAGGTGTTTCACTCTTTTTGATTCTCTTTCCACTTTCTATTTGTGAACATGGTAAAGGAAATAGGAAGTGAGGGAAAAGATGAAGTATCCTTGGAGATTGTAGAACGCCTCCTTCTCCATCGCAACATGTGTTGCGAGGAAAGGTACCTAGGGGTGTTCTTGCCTCTGGGTTGCGGAGGCAACCTTCCACCATTGAGTCCTATGACTGCAATATAAGGTGATTGGAGGATATACTCAGAAGCGTCGTTCTTGGGTATTTGTGGATTTTTGAAATGATAGGGAATCTACATCAACACCCAAGGTCTAGTGATAGCAATTTTGACAGGTCTTCTGCCTCTATAGGTTCGGTGCTTCAAAAGGCGATTGAGATCATGGTTAGGCCACACTTTTCTATTCAAGAACAACAAAGGAAGTATCCCCTACCTTCGAATGCAGTGGAGTACCAATGGGTTCATTATTAGCCCTTGAGCATGAGTTCGTGGTTTGATTCTTGAGAGAAGGTCATCGAGCTCTATACCTACATGAATATAAATCAGTATAAGACACCCAAGGATAGCTTTATAGTGCCCCATTGTGACAAGGATGATAGGGTTTGTTTGTAACGGACGTCAAGGGACCAGTTTATGTACATGTATGAGACTTTCTTTATTAGGCTCTCGCTCCAACTACAGCTCCAGGTTTCAGATGGCTGTCCTCAATACCATTAGGCCACTCCGTCTCAACTTTATCCAAATGCATGGGTATTCATCTGGGCATTCAAGATGTTTTGTGATCACTTTAAGCTTCCTCTTTCAACGAACGTCTTCTTCTATACGTTTTCAGTTCTTTTGAAGATGGACATCAGGAATCCTTCCTAGATCACCATTCAGAGTCATTCGAAGCGGAAATATTTTGAACTATTTAACGAGTCTTACAAGGACTTCAAGGACGATTTTTTTTAAAGTGAAGCATTTTAAGGCTCTCATTTTTTATCTGGACGACAACTTCGAACCTCAGATTCACCTATACTAGAAATAGCATTTTCGTAGCAAGCAGCAAGTTGCAGTGAAGTGGTAAAAAATGTTGAAGAAGGAGTATGAGACATTCAAGATTCTCCGTGCGTTATCCAGACACAAAATCTTTGAATGCAAACAACTAATCTTTTCTGATCTTGCGAAGTCGCCGCCATCCTTGGTGAGCATCTTACTCACATGGTTTAGCTATTTCATTTTCTTTTTACTTTTCCTTTTTCACTCATCATGTCTGACGTCAATTTTTGTTTGTTTTGTAAGTAAAATGGCACCACCAGGTGGGATGTCTAGACTTAGGCAGTTGTTTAAGTAATCCAGTATGGATTCTGAGGCTACCAAGTTAGATTATAGAGCCCGAGAGGTTGTTTCTCCTCAAGGGAATCAAGGTTCTCCTGAAGTTGCTCTTGGTGCTTTGAGGGTATCTCATCCTTCCCCTAGTCCCTGCACGCTAGTGAAAAGTACAATCAACTGCGGTTGAAGGGCGCTTTAAGAGGCAAAGTGCATTAGGTGCTACTTCTTACACTTCGCTCAATGTTTTGGAGACTTCTTCTGGCGAGACTGGTATCTTGGATTTGACCACGGGGAAAGATAACTGCAAACTCACTGTCTGGGATAAATCTTTCGGCATTCGTGGTCACGTTGATGGACAATATTGGATATAGGAGGACATAGCCATCCTGAGAGAGCATTCTCCCACTGAGATATTCTCGAGAGCGCTGATGTCGTCTTTATAGTTGGTGCACCCGATATTTAGAGACTTTGGATCTCGACACTAAAAAGATCTTTCTTCTCAAAGGTCGATCTTCGAGATTCAGTGGATCGGGTTAAGGCCTTGGAAGCTGAGAAGGAGTAGCTGGGAAACAATCTTGAGGATACTCAGCATAACCTTAGGTTGGTGGATTAGAAGGTTCTAGATAAAGGTATCAAGGCCGATGATACAAGAATTAGCTCAGGATTTCCAAGGCTAAGGTGAAGACGTTGAAGGCTAGAGCTAAAGAAGTTGATGAGATCTATCCTAAGCTGAAGGCAGAAAAGAAGAAAGTTGAGGAGCTTGAGAAGAAGATAGCTGACCTCAAGGCAGCTAAGTCGGCTTGGGTGATGGAAATGAGGGAATTAATCAAAAACTCCACTTAAGAGGTTTTCAACAACACCTTGGCATAGGCATCTATGCTTTACCCATCAATCACTAATTTCTCTGGCATATATTATCTCATGAAGGTGGTTGATAGTAAGATTGTAAACCTTGATGCGCTAGAAGGAGATGTGGCTATCGATACTAGGGTTGTCCCAAAACTATTGAGGTTGGCGAGGACTAGGGTACTGAGGATACTGAGGCCACAGATCATGAAGCATAATCTCTTGTTTTCATTTCATATTTTTCTTTTCCTTTTGGGAAGGGCAACCTCTTATTTTGGTCCTCACTTTAACTTGTAAAGATGAACGACCTTTTATGGTATTAAACCTCTCTTTTGTTCAATCTTAACTATTTCAATTAACGGGATTTGTTGCTATGTGTTTTTTAATTATTGTGGGGGTCTAACGTCTCCAACTTAGTTTTACAGCACAAGTTGGGATCTGAGGTCCCCTAACATAGCTTTTCCAAAGTTGCTTTAGGGATCCAAGATCCCTCTAGCAATTAGCTTAAGTTGAGATTCGATATCCTCTTCACTTAGCTTTCGTAGCTTTAGTTGAGATTTGAGATCCTCTAACTTAGCTTTTTCGAAAATTGCTTTGCGAATCTGAGGTCCTCTTCACTTAGATTTCATAACTTAAGTTAGGATCCGAAATCCTCTAACTTAGCTTTTCATGAAATTGCTTTGGAGATTCGAGATCCCTCTAACAGTTAGCTTAAGTGGGGATCTGAGATCCTCTTCACTTAACTTTCATAGCTTAAGTTGGGATATGAGATCTTCTAACTTATCTTTTCCTAAAATTTCTTTGGGGATTCGACATCCATCTAGAAGCTAGCTTAAGTGGGGATTCAAGATCCTCTTCACTTAGCTTTCAAGGCTTAAGTTAGGATCTGAGATCCTCAAACTTAGTTTTTTTCCTAAAATTGTTTTGGGGATTCGAGATCCCTTTAGTAGTTAGCTTATGTGGGGATCTAAGATCCTTTTTATTTAATTACCTTTCATAGCATAAGCTGGGATCTGAGATCCTTTAACTTACTTTTACTTGAAATTGTTTTAGGGATCTAAGATCCCTCTAACAGATAGCTTAAGTGGGGAACCAATATCCTTTTCACTTAGCTTTCATAGTTCAAGTTGGGATACGAGATCCTCTAACTTAGCTTTTCCTGAAATTGATTTGGGGATTCGAGATCTCTCTAGCAGTTAGCTTAAGTAGGGACCTAAGATCCTTTTCACCTGGCTTTTATAGCTTAAGTTAGGATCCTATATCCTTTAACTTAGCTTTCTCTAAAATTACTTTTGGGATCCAAGATCCCTCTAGAAGTTAGCTTAAGTGGGGATCCGAGGTCCTCTTCACTTAGCTTTCATAGCTTAAGTTGAGATCCTAGATCCACTAATAACTTAGCTTTTTCTAAAATTGCTTTGGAATCTGAGATCCCTCTAGTAGTTAGTTTAAGTGGGGATCTGATATCCTTTTCACTTAGCTTTCATAACATAAGTTAGGATCAAAGATTCTCTAACTTAGGTTTTTTTGAAATTGCTTTGGGGATCTGAGGTCTTTTTTACTTAGCTTTCATTGCTTAAGTTAGGATCTGAGATCCTTTAAACTAACTTTTCCTGAATTTGCTTTAGGGATCTGAGATCCCTCTAGTAATTAGCTTAAGTGGGGATCCAAGATCCTTTTCTTTTAGCTTTCATAGCTTAAGTTGGGATCCAAGATCCTCTAACTTAGTGATGTGTGGATAAAATATACATATCTTGTACTTGATTTGAGGTGGATTTAGGTGTGCTTTGATTGATTTATGCTAGAATTTATGCCACATTTATTCTATTTATCCTTAGTATTTCATGATTGGTCTTTCTCTATGTTTTTAGGTCCAAAAGAGATCTTTTGACATGATTTTATGAAGCTTTGGATGGATTCATTGCAATAGAGTTGAGCTCGGAATTTATATGGCTAAGATTCGCAGAGTTTTTAACCTTTGCACGATAAAATGAGAATAACTTGAGTTACAGAAGTCGAAACAAGGTGATCTTGGTTCATTGGAAAGCTAAGAAAAAAATCTGCAACTTTCATGAAGACCATAAGAGCTAATTCCTACTCAGGAGTTAGACACGGCTGTGTCTCCCCTAACATTGAAGTTACACAATTCTGGCACCAGACATGGCCTTATCTTAAACTCATGAAACTTCTGACTTTGAGACACGACTGTGTCTCAATGTCACATGGTCGTGTCTCCCCCGAAAGTCAAAATTACGTTATTTTTAAGGCTCACACGGCCATGTCGAAGGAAGACACGACCGTGTGACCCTTCATGACGTGAAAAAAAGGGAATTTTGCCCCTAAATCATTATAAATTGGGCAAAAACACCAAACCTAAAGAGGCCTTTTAGCTAGAGACTATAGGAAACTTTGAGAGACACAAGGATTAGAGGTTAGGGTTCTGAAGACAAGAGCAAGAGCATTGATCAACCATTGAAGACATCTTCTCCATCTTCTCTTTTAATTCGGAATTATGGTTATTTCTTTACCTTTCATTCTTATTTGTGCTTCAATTGCCATGAGTGGCTAAACTCATTTTTCTAATATTAGGATGAAATTCTCTATTTCTTTATATTGAATTCTTAATTTAATTCTTTGTTAATGAAATTATTGTTCTTGATTCATTCTTAGTGTTCTTAATGCTTGTGGTATATTGCTGGTCATATTTACATGATCTTAAGCTTTAGGTGAAGGATTGAAAGATGAAATCTAATTGCTTGATAATCTAAAAATTAAACTTAGGAATTGAGACCTAGACATAGGCTTAAATCCTTCGAGAGTTAAACGATTGTCATGAATCTTAATGAATTGCAACTTAGATTACTTACTATGAGAATGAGGTTAGTGAAGTTTTAGTACATTTTTAGTGCCAAGAAATTGTGCTTTAAATAATTTAGGACAAATCACCTTCAAGAACATAATTGAACAGTAACAAAGATAGGATTACAATTTAGCATAGGAGATAATGTAGTAGATTCCTAGTCCTAGGCCTTTAAACCTTGATTGAATCTTGACTTTTCTTGATTTATTTGCTTTCTTTATTGTTTTGATTTTAATTTAGTATTCACTATTGATTTTTATTCACTTAAATAATCAAAGTAGCCGTAAGAGTTAGTAATTAACCGATCATCGTGGGAACGATCTTTATTTACTACTTGTATGATCTGTGCGCCTGCGGAAAATCAACAACACTTAGGTTTTCCTGAAATTACTTTAGGGATACGAGATCCTTCTAAGAGTTAGCTTAAGTAGGGATCCGAGATCCTTTTCACTTAGCTTTCATAGCTTAAGTTGGGATCTAGGATCCTTTAACTTAACTTTTCTTGAAATTACTTAGGGGATCTGAGATCCCTCTAGCAGTTAGCTTAAGTGGGGATTCGAGATCCTTTTTACTTGGCTTCCATAACTTTAGTTGGGATCCAGAATCCTCTAACTTAGCTTTTCTTGAAGTTGCTTGAGGCGTTTTTAGCATTTAATGCCCTTTGTACTTTAACTTGGCAGCAATCTTCGTCAGTTTTGGGTTGGTTGCCATATTTATGGGCGAGTTAATGCTGACACTATAACTGGCAGTTTCTAAACCCTTTCTTAATTGTTTGTTGTGTTCTTATCCAATCGTAAAAGAGGCATATAAAATATCCTTCATGTGCCACAAGTCACCTTTTGGGAGGCCAATGAGAGCGTCATTTTCATCATATAAATAAGGAATATTTAGAGTGAGGTTGCCATCCTCACTTCCTATTCTCCTTTTTCGCAGGTGGTCTCCTTTTCTTTATGGGGACCAATTGGTGATGAGGCGTTTATCTTTCTAGAGAGATATCTTTCTTTTTCTTCCCAAATTTCTGAAGATATTCTATATTCTTTTGGGTGTTTGACTGATAGAAGTTTTCCTCCCAAGCACAAAGATTTGGTGGGGACCAAGTAACTTTTCTACATCCCTTGGTCACCACGCTTCAGGCCGCCAAAAACTTTTCTTTTGAAGCACATGTCATAGCAAGATAAAATCTTATTCTTTTTGGGAAGACCAACAACTTCGGGTGTAGCCCTTGTGAGGTGTGGGAGAGTTGTGAGGTTCTTTCTTTTTTGCCTTGCTTGTTATCCCTGACCGCGTTGGGATGTTTCTAAGCATATTAGGGTTCTTTGGGAGTGTAGAGTAGTGAAGCCTTCTCCTCATGTCCGCCAACTAAGAGGAGAAGGGCGCTCGTCTCTAGAAGAACCTTTAAGGTGGCCGCGGGGAGTGCTTGATCATCATCATCATCTCATCAGATTACCTTCTTGATTGTTTTAAGCGGGCACTCTTTGCTTAGGAGTGGCTTACAAGCCCTTAATATGATCATAATGATGTTTGGAATGTGAAATATATATATATATATATATATATATATATATATATATATATATATATATATATATATATATATATATATATATATATTATGTGTTTTGCTCCTTTTGATTATTGTATTCTTGTGCACTTGAGGCTCGTATTTTTGCTTCCCTGTTCGTTTTATTTCTATTTCAGAGGTCTAACGTCTTTTAACAAAATGCTATCAAGAATCTCATAGTTAGCTCAGTTTGACTTTTAAGTTTAAGTCGGAATCTGAGATTCTTTGAGAGCTTCTTGACTTAATGCTACAGGGATCTGACGTCCCTTTAGCCTAAGTGAGTATCGAGATTCAAGACTTTTTGGTAGATAGCTCAAGTTAGGATATGAGATCCACTAACTTAGCTTGTACGAATTTGCTTTAAGGACTCAAGTCCCTTTAGCATCGTAATGATGTCGTGTTAGGAAAAGTGAACAAGTAATTTTAACTGAATGTGTCTCATTCTCAACAATAAGCTTTTTTTTTCTTTATAAAAAGAGGGCATGTTTCAAAAAGAAAGGGCTTACTAGGCCTTTAACTGCAATACTTACACATATTAGTGGTATGCCAAGTTTTCGATAGTTCCCTTCCAGTGGAATTCGCGATCTTATATATGTGCCTTTGCTCAACACCTTGGTAACCTTGTAGGGGCCTTTCCAGTTGACGCTAGTTTTCTGCCCTTCGAGTTCTGTCCTCCAATAGAGGCTCTCCTTAGGACGAGATCCCCTATTTTGAAGCTTTGTGGGGAAGCTTTTTTGTCGTAACGCTAGGTGGTTCGCTCCTTGAAAGTGACCTCCCTTTATATGGGTCAGGTCACACTGCTCTTGAGCGAGTCAAGTTCTTCACGCAAGATCCCATTATTGAGCTCTTGGGAGAAGTTTTCGTGTCTCCAAGTCGGTTCACCAATTTCTACAAGGATCATGGCCTCATAACTATAGGTCAACCTAAAGGGCGTTTCCCTTGTCGCTAAATGGGGATTGTTCTGTAGGCCCACAAAACATAGCCTAATTGATCAGTCTATTCTCCTTTGGCGTCTTCGAGTCTTCTTTTCAAGCCTCGTAGTATGACCTTATTGGCGGCTTCAGCATACCCGTTAGCCTAAGGGTGTTGGTCGGAACAGACTTCTCTGAATTTTTTATCAAAGAACTGTGTCCTGTTGTTCATCACTATTGACTCTAGCTTTCTGAAATGGCATATGATGCTTTTCTTGAGGAATTTCTTCACCCTTTCAGTTGTGATAGTGGCCAATGGCTCTACTTTGATCCATTTGTTAAAGTAGTCCACAACTGCTATCAAGTATTTCAATTGGCTCAAGGCTTGTGGGAAAGGTCTTAGAAGCTTAAGGCCCCATTTGTAAAAAGGCCATAGAACTAATACGATAAAGAGTTCCTCAAGTGGGGCAGTTTTGACTTTGGAGAACTGCTGGCACTTGCCACAGCTTTGCACATAATTCATTGCGTCAGATCCCTTAGTTGGCCAGTAGTATCCTACTCTTAGGGTTTTTCTTACTATGACTTTTCCCCCTAGGTGCTGGCCTTATCCTTTGTGGATTTTAGCGATGACATATTGGGCTTCATTTGGTATGAGACATTTTAATAAGGGGTTAAAAAACAATGGAGGTAAAGACGTTCTTTGACTAGAACGTACTAAATCGAATTGTAAATTACTTTTTTGGCTGCTTTGGAGTCTTAGGGAAGCAAGCCATCCCGGAGGTAATCTGTGACAGGTTTTATCCAATTGTATTCCTTACTGATTGTCATGACGTTCTTGGGTTCAACGATGCTTAGAGTGGAAAGGGTTTCTTGGATAACAGATTGAATATTCCTGGGGATTTCGGTACTAACCAGTTTGGATAAGACATCTGCCCTGGAGTTTTACTCTAGGGGAATGTGATCTATCTTCACATCGGTAAACTCTTCTGTGATCCTTTTAACTTTGGCGAAATATTTATGCAATTATGGGTCTTTAGCTTAGTAATCTCCTGAAACTTGGGAGGTCATTAGTTGTGAGTCATTATATAACCTTACTCTGTTAGCACTAAGGTCTTTGGCCATAAGGAACCCATTAATCATCACCTCATATTCAACTTGGTTGTTTGATATTGGAAACTCGAACTTGAGGAATTGTTTGACTGTAACCCTGTTGGCATTTTCTAACATGATTCCGGCCCTGCTGCCCTTCGAGTTCAATGCTTCGTCGACGTAGACCATCCATTCTATTGTTTCCTCCACCGTGGGGCAAAGGGTGAATTTTGCCATGAAGTCGGATAGGGCTTGAGCCTTTATTGCCAATTGAGGTTTGTACTATATCCTGAGTTTTGAGAGCTCTGCAAACCACACAATCATTCTCCTAGCAAGCTCGGGCCTATGAAACACTTGTCTAATCGGTTGGTCCATTCTAATTATCACGTGGTGACACTAAAAGTATTGGCATACTTGGCGAATAAGAATAGGGCAAAGGCTAGCTTTTCTATTTTCTGATATCGGAGTTCGGGTTCTTGCAGTACCTTATTGACAAAATAAACGGGCTTCTGCCTGTCCCTTGTCTCCTGTACAAGCACTGAGCTCACTACTTCTTCCGTAATTAAAAGATAAAGATAAAGATTTTCTCCTTCATTCAATCTAGTGAGGATGTGGGGTGTGGACAACGCTTGCTTCAAACTTTGGAAGGCTTTTTCGTATTCTGGGGTCCACACAAAATTTTTTCCTTTCTTAAGGAGCTTGAAGAAAGACAAAGCTTTTTGTGTAGACTTGGAGACAAATCTAGTGAGGACGACAATGCGGCTTGTTAATTGTTGGATCTCTTTTATATGGAACTAGGGCTTTTTATGTTCATGATAGCTTGCCATTTGTCTGGGTTTGCTTCAATCCCTTTGTGAATGGGTTAGCATGAATCCCAATAATTTCCCTGCTTGAATTCTGAAGGCACATTTCTCTAAGCTTAATCTCATGTTGTATTTACGAAGTTATGCAAATACTTCTGCGAGGTCAGACAAGTGATCGCTAGAGGTTAGTGTCTTTACAATCATGTCATCGATATAGACCTTTAACACCTTGCTAATCTGATCTTCAAAGACCTTATTCATCATTATCTGATAAGTGGTCTTTGTGTTTTTCAACCCAAAGGGCATCACTTTGTAGTAGTAGCTCGCTTTTTTCATGATAAATGTTGTCTTTTCCTTATCCTTAGGGTGTATTATGATTTGATTATATCCCGAATATGCGTCCATGAAAGATAAGTACTTGTGTCCAGATGATCCATCCACTAGCTTGTCAATGTTAGGTAGTGAGTAAGGGTCGTTTGGGCAGACTTTGTTAAGATCTATGTAATCCACACACATGCATCATTTCCTAGAAGACTTCTTAACCAAGATTACATTGGAAAGCCAAGTAGTGTACGTCACCTCCCTGATGAACCCAGTGTTCAAGAGTTCTTTGATTTGCTCTTCAATAACCTTTTGGAATTCTGGCCCCATTTTTTTTTCCGTTGGCACACTGATTTGGCATCTTGGGAGACCGATAATTGATGGTCAATGAAGTTGAGGTCTAAGCTAGGCATATCTGCCGCTGTCCATGCAAAAATATCCTTGTTATTTTATAAAAATACCCTCAAATTAGCTTCATCTTCCTTTGACAGGCTAGCTTTGATCTTTGTGGTTTGATTTGGGCAAGGTATGACCTGCAGTTCAATGAGTTGGCCATCGAGTTATGGCCTTTTCTCCTTCATCTCGAATAAGACATCCAGCTCTGTTATCATCATGGACGCTGACTCTTTACCATAGGACTGCATCTCCCATCTTTCTTGATCCGCTCATTCTGTTATTTCCAAGCTAAAGTTGTAACATATTCACATAGCTTCTTAGTCTACCTTTCGCTTTACCACATCCTCTTTTCTCCGTTATGAACTTCAGAGCTAAATAGTATGTGGAAACTATAGCTTCAAAGGCATTGAGAGAGGGTCTGCCAAGGATTACATTATATGTAGAAAGGCAATTAACAACTAAAAACTTAACTTTTACCCATTTTTCTAGCGCTTTTTGGTTCTTTCCTTCAGAGCTTGTCCCTAAAGTCAAATATAGCTCCACATGTCCTTTGGGCCTCACTTTCCCTCCTGAGAACCCTATTTGGTCAGTGTCGAAGGGTTTCAGGTCAGAGAGAGGGAGCTCGAGGTTGCAAAAGCACTCCATGAAAAGTATGTCCTCGGAACTCCCTTGGTCAATGAAGATGCCCTTGACTCTTGCACTGGCCATAATTCCCGAGATAACCATGGGGTCATCATGGCCTGGTACAATGCCCTCAAGATCATCATCTATGAAACTGATTGTTGGGGTTTAAGAACTGCTACCTTTCTTAAATGCAGCCTAGGATAAGATATTCATGGCTTACCTTAAGTGTCTTCTTCTTGCGGACTTTGTCTGCCTCCCACTCGCAAATCCTCCCGTGATGGTGTTGATGGTTCTAGTAACCTCGCCAATCTCATCTTAGTTCTCAGTGAAGGGAGTTGCCTCTTTAACGACGGGTTCGGTCCCTTAGTGAATGGTCTTTCAGTGTCCACCTTGTTGAACTATAACTTCTTTTTCTGTATTCCCTCTTCTAATACCTTGGGGGTTAGTGTTTCTGGAGCGCTGAACATACTTCTGCAGTTTTTCCCGTTATATTAAAGTTTTTATAGTGTCTCAGAGATCAACGTTGCCTTTTGTATTGTGGCTATAGCCTTTGTGATAGTTACAACATTTTTGTCTTGTCGACATACCCTCAGGTTCTTGGCTACCGTGGTCGTGTGACCTCGGTGAGGTCCATGTTGTACACTTTTTCTAAAATTTTGTTGCGGGATACTTTAAAGGGAGTGTATTCATCAAATTTTCCTCAAGGTGGTCCCCGCAGTTAGGTTGCATTTAAAGCCTTTGATATTAGGGCCCATTTCCTTCATCCAGGATAGCACAACTTCCTAATAAGCATATTTTTTTGCCTTCAGAACTTTTTCAATATTTATGTATTTCTCAGACTTGTTCTTCTGTTCGTCCAAGCTCTAGGGAGTTCTTTTGGCCAGGGACTTGGTGAAATCCCCAGGTCGGAGACCTCGTATGATAGCATGCATGGCCACGTGTGGGGTGAGGTCTCGAACCTCAAATGTTTATCTATTAAAGTGAGTCATAAAGTCCCTGAGGGGCTCATCTTTTCCTTGTTTAAAGCTCAAAAGGCTAGAGACAATTTTGGATTGTACCTTGCTGCTAGTGAAGTTAGTTAAGAAACTTTCAGATAACTATCCAAAGTCATTGATCGATCTCACTAACAAAGAGGAAAACCATTTGAGACCAACCTTCTTAAGGGTTGAAGGGAAGACGCAACACATTATAGGGTCAGATGCCCTAATGAGGAGCATGGATGACATGAATGCATCTAAATGCTTTTCAGGGTCTGTAGATCCATCATATGCCTTGATTGCTGGTGGTTTGAAACCCTTGGAAAAGGTTATTCTAATAATAAGGTCGGAGAACGAATAACTGAACCGATAGGGGCCCCCTAAAAGTGAGAGGGGCCTGAGGCAGCAGAGTGCTTATACTCTCTTTGCGGTTCAAAATCCCCAACCAGTTGTGGGTTAACGGAGGGGTCATGCACCATGCGAACCCCAACCACACAGTTCTCTGCCACTTGTTCCCATGACATCAATTGCATAAACTCAAAGATTTGTTGCTACTGGTTTATGAGCAAGTCGAGAAGTTCCTGGTTGGTTGGTGGTTGCCGAGCTGAAGTACCTGTTCCTAGAGTTGGTTGTGCTGAGGATGGTATAAGGCTCCTAGTTTTCAGGTTGTACTCTTTCCACTGTCGAACGCAGGCGAGCAACAAGTTGTTGTCCAGTCGGATCTCGACTTGCAGTAACGGAGGGTTTGGCACCATCCCGCTACTGGTTTCAGATTGCTTCCTTTCTTTGTGTGTTAGCCATTGTTAAGGGGGTGGGAGTAGCAGTTTACCCGTTTCCCCCATACGACGCTAATGTTCTATCTCGAACTCTGAGATGAAGTTGGATTCCTTGGAATAAGACTCTCCTTCCAACAGCTTCCTTGAGTGTATGATGATGGGCTGAGTACCTGTAAAGACACTTCAACACTCAAGTTAGCTAGAGTTGTAGTAGGAGGTTCAAACAAGAGAGGATCCTTACGATGAAGCTACAGTTCCTTATTTACATGAGGAGGAGGTATGTAAGCACCATCAGGTTGTGAGGGCATGGAGGTCATTTCCCCTTTAGGGGAGGAAGTTTCTAAACACCTTCCTTTTCCAAGGGCTAACTCTCCTAAAGCATGTTCCAAGGCTCCTCTCCAGGAAACATCTTGTTTGTCCCTTATTTGTTACTATCGACACTATTAGTGGGTCTGACCCATCAAGGCCTAAATCTCACTATCAAACACATATATATAACAATAATTTAATAGAAGCAGTGTAATTGATTGACATAGAATAAGAAAAGTAAACGAAATGTTAGTAGTTGATAAAGAGCTAAGATCTATTGAGAAACAAGAAGTTTGAATATAATTAGACAAAACTAAAAAAAAAGCACGTGAGATTAGGGATCATCACGTGAAAGTCACGAGGTTTAGTATATCCACATATCACTCAGGTGAGGACTAAGTATTAGGAGTGTTTATCACTCGTCCCGGCCAAATGACTTGACTCAACTTGAAACTAATTGAATTGTGTTTGAGTTCTTAAAATTTGACTATATGTGTTTTTGGACTAGGTTCAAGTCATACTCCGAGTTGGTTAGACTCGATATAACATAATGCTTTAAAAATTAAATATTTTTAACAAAAAAATAATTTTTTTTTTAAATTAGTGATAAATTATAATACTTTTACACATAAATTAATACATTTTATATAACATAATAATATTTTTTATTAATATAATTTGTTTCATAATTTTTATTATAAAATGTCATTTAATTTTAGTTTCATATTTTAAAATTGTATAAGTTACATATACATAACATCAAATATTATATATTTTATATAAATATCGAGTTAATTTGATCTTGACTTAATCATTAATTAGTATGATTAAATCAAATGCAAGTTCAAAGAACTAATGCGATCAGTATATTGAATCAGGTCACGTCTAACTAAATCCATTCCTTGAACACCCTATTGAGTATTGAGGAGGAAGGAGTGACTAATGCATTATTTGATTTCTTATTTCCATTGGGTAGCTGACATAATTAGTTTATTTCAAAGTTTTGCCAAGCCTACGTGGTAGAATATTAATACAATTTTTATATTCTTACATTAAATAATATATACATTTTTTTATATTTTATTTTAATATAATTTATTATACATATTTTTTTATTTTTTTTATCACACAATCACATTTTTAAAAATAATACAAATAATAATACACTTTTAAAAAAAAATATAAGACTAACATTCTTCATATTAATATTACCACAAGTAACGTATGACCCCGGATACGATTTGTAAAGCTCGAAGATAAGTTAGCTCAATTTGAAAGATTCATTGCTTATTAAGGGCCCCATCATTCTTAAAGTCAACATCAATGAGTGTTCTTTCTATCTTAAGATTGTGATAAAGAGTGATTTTCTACAATTAGTGTTTCAACGTGAGGGAGGAAACTGGAGTCTGTAAAGTAATCGGGAAAGAGTGTTTATCTCACTCTTTCTAGGGGGAGACACAATGGAAATCATATTGTGAAGGTAATACTATATATATGCAACAGTAATTGCCAATATGTTAGGAATGTAAAACATGTAATTAGTTTTGATTGTTGCTCCTTTTTTCTTCCCTTTTTCAGTAAGGTATATTCAGTTAATTGCACATTCTGAGTTTAAGAAGGGCACAGTTTATCTCAACTAACTCATTATCCATCATACAAATCTAAGAGGCCCTACTTAGAGTATTTGTTTCTATAATTTTTTTAAAAAAAATTCGGGTTAAATTTACATAACTTCAGTTCTTGCATGCTAGTCTTAATGACTTAATGTACGAATCAAAATTATACCAAAATAAAAAAAAAAAAATAAAAATTAAAAATAGTATAATAAAAAAACTTTAAAAATATTGCTTAATTTTTTGAATAATAACTTAGGATTTTGCAAACAAAAATAGTAAATATTAAATGAAAATTAAAATATTTCTAATTTACTAATTGCCATTAAGTTTGCCATGTAAAACATGTAATTAATTTTGATTGTTGCTCCTTTTTTCTTCCCTTTTTCAGTAAGGTGTATTCAGTTAATTACACTTTCTGAGTTTTGGAAGCGCACTGTTCATCTCAACCAACTAATTATCCATCATGCAAGTCTAAGAGCTCCTACTTAAGAGTATTTAATTCTATATGTTTTTTTTTTTTAAATTTCGTGTTAAATTACATAACTTCAGTTCTTGCAGGCTAGTCTTAATGATTTAATGTAAGAATAAAAATTATATCAAAAATAAAAAATAAAAAATAAAAAATAGTATAATAAAAAAACTTAAAAAATATTGCTTACTTTTTTGAATAATAACTTAGGATTTTGCGAACAAAAATAGTAAATATTAAATAAAATTATTTTTTTTCTAATTTACTCTTTATTTAATACTTTCAATTTAAGATTCTTTACTATCTTAATGCAATCGTTAGCGAAACCTAATAACTTAAAATTTTAAAGCAATGATAAGAAAGGAAATTAGGACTAAAAAGAGTTATAAAATGAATAGGAAAATTTATGCAAAACAGTCATAGATAGCAATGGTGCATGGTCAGAAAACAAACTTCATTAACGAGACACCAACCCAGGAAAATAAAGAATTCAAGTGAAGTAGGGACGCAAAATGTTTTGGGGGTGTGAAGGTTGTATTGTTCCCATGCTTATACCTCTCTTCATGAAAGTAAAATTAGGGGAGTGCAGTAATCCAGGCATGAAAAGATCAAATAGCATTAACTTTCTCATTTAATGCATTCACCTATACTGTGCCCTTATTCAGGAGTAGCAGTTTTGTGTCATTTAATGCACCTTCTCCCTTTCTCTTTGTTCTTGACTGCAGCAACAGTACCCTGCAAACACCTTCAACAATCCAATATCTATCTCCCTTTTGAGTTATTTTCAAGCAATTCACATCTCCACTCCAACCCCAAACGTACCATGCGGCAAAATGCATTGAAAGAGTTTCTGCCAACTTTAACAAAATGTGGGTTTACAAGCTAACTGACCATAGCTTCAGTTGTTGATCTATTAAGTTGAAGTCCGTTTCTTGATTTCAGAATAGTTGAAAACATTGGATGGAGCTAGCTTTTCTTCTTGGTAAGTTTACCTCTCTTTACCAATCCAGCAACAAGCATTGAATTTTCTCTTTTAAGCATTGAAAGTGGACAGAAGATCCATTAAAGTTCCTAGCTTTTTGCGTTGCTGCTTGCCTACTTATGCCTAGAAACCCAGAATGAAGATTCTGATTTGGCTAGCTATTTTACACCCCCCCACCATTTTTTTTGGGCCTATTCTCCCTGCATTGCTAGATATCCGTGAAAATTGTGAAAAATCAAGAGGTCTCATTAGATGAAGTTTGTAAGACTTGCCCTCCCCTCTAAACTGCACCATCATCTGGGTTTCTTGCTGAGCAGTCAATAAGTATATCAAAGAAAAGGTGGAAGCCAAAGTCCATTTTGTCCAACCAACGTTAAAGATTCTAGCTTTTTCTACATATGATAATTTCTGGGTGGCTTGGTATGATGGGGTTCTCAGTAAGACAATTCTTAATCTACTCTTTGAATTTGAACCCATGGTCAGTTCCAGTTGGGTTTGTGTTTGAGCTTATGGTTTTATCATGTTTATGGTTGCCAGTTTCAAGTCTTGGTTCCATGTCTTCCATTGCCACCTCTTATGGTGATAAAGGTTCTGTCATTTGTGCTTTGAAATCAGATGGGTCTCATACTGTGACCTGTTATGGTGAAAACTCAGCCATAACTTATGGAACACCTGTTCATTTCCCATTCTTTGGTCTAACTGCTGGGGATGGCTTTGTCTGTGGGCTTCTAATGAGTTCTAGTCAACCCTATTGCTGGGGTAGCAGCAGCTATATTCAAATAGGTGTGCCACAGCCTATGATCAAAGGAGCTCAGTACCTAGAAATTAGTGCTGGGGATTACCATGTTTGTGGATTGAGGAAGCCCCTGAAGGGAAGACACAGGAACACTTCTTTTGTTGATTGTTGGGGCTACAAGATGACAAAGAACTATGTGTTTGATGGGCAGATTCAATCAATCTCAGCTGGTTCTGAATTCAATTGTGGCTTATTTTCCCAGAATAGGACTGTGTTCTGCTGGAGCGATGAGACTAGTAGCCAGGTTATTATTAGTTTGATTCCTAAAAACATGAGATTCCAGAAGCTTTATACTGGTGGATATCATGTATGTGGAATCTTAGAAGGGGTGAATTCTAGAACTATTTGTTGGGGAAGGAGCTTGAATATGGAGGAACAAATTGCATTGGCACAGTCAGGACAAGGACAAGGTAATATTGATTTGGTTCCAAATGATCCCATGCTTTCTGTTGTGGGAGGAAAGTTCCATGCTTGTGGCATTAAGAGCTATGACCGTGGAGTGATTTGCTGGGGCTATAGTTTGAAAGGAAGCACCCCACCTCCTAGTGGGATTAAGGTCTTAGAGATTGCTGCTGGCAATTATTTTACCTGTGGAATACTTGCTGAGAAATCTCTTCAGCCTGTTTGTTGGGGTGTTAACTTCCCTACCTCTCTCCCAATTGCTGTTTCACCAAGAATATGCAGTTCTACTCCATGTCCTCCAGGTTACTATGAAATGGACCAGCAGAAGGGTCTTTGCAAGTCTCCAGATTCTCACCTTTGCATGCCTTGCAGTGGTGCTTGTCCTGCTGAAATGTATCAGAAAGGTAGATGCAATGTGACATCTGACAGACTATGTGAATATAATTGTTCTGCTTGTTCCTCACTTGAATGTTTCTCCAATTGCTCCTCTTCATATTTCAGTGCTGCCATTGGGAAGAAAAATGAAAGATTTTGGTCTATGCAGTTGCCAGTAATTATTGCAGAGATAGCTTTTGCAGTTTTCTTAGTTAGTATTGTATCTATAACTGCAGTTTTGTATGTTCGCCACAAGCTAAGAGGTTGTGAGTGTTCAGCAACAAGGTCAAAGGTGAAGAAACATAATGGGAGTTCTTCAATGCAAAAGGAGAACAGCAAGATCCGGCCAGACTTGGAAGAGTTCAAGATTAGGAGGGCACAGATGTTCACCTATGAGGAACTTGAAAGGGCAACTGGTGGATTCAAAGAAGAATCCATAGTGGGGAAGGGAAGTTTTTCTTGTGTGTTCAAGGGAGTTCTGAAAGATGGGACTGTTGTTGCTGTTAAAAGGGCCATAATGTATCCCAACATGCAGAAGAATTCCAAAGAGTTTCACACTGAGCTTGACTTACTCTCTAGGTTGAACCATGCCCATTTGCTCAATCTACTTGGCTATTGTGAAGAAGGTGGAGAAAGACTTCTTGTTTATGAGTTCATGGCTCATGGATCTTTGCATCAACACCTCCATGGCAAGAATAAAGAGTTGAAAGAGCAGTTGGATTGGGTCAGAAGGGTAACAATTGCAGTCCAAGCAGCTCGTGGAATCGAATATTTGCACGGCTATGCTTGCCCGCCAGTGATTCATCGAGACATCAAATCTTCAAACATCCTCATTGATGAAGAACACAATGCCAGAGTGGCTGATTTTGGCTTGTCACTACTAGGTCCTGCAGATAGTAGCACCCCACTGGCTGAACTACCAGCTGGAACTCTTGGTTATCTTGATCCTGAATACTATAGGCTTCATTATCTTACGACCAAATCTGATGTCTACAGCTTTGGTGTTCTACTTTTGGAAATTTTAAGTGGTAGAAAAGCCATTGACATGCAATATGAAGAAGGGAATATAGTTGAATGGGCAGTGCCTTTGATCAAGTCAGGAGATATAACTGCAATTTTGGACCCGGTTCTGAAACCTCCTCCTGATCTTGAAGCCTTGAAAAGGATAGCTAATGTGGCTTGTAAAAGTGTGAGAATGAGAGGGAAAGATAGGCCTTCAATGGACAAAGTAACAACAGCTTTGGAGAGAGCTCTTGCACAGTTAATGGGTAGCCCTTGCATTGAGCAGCCAATTTTGCCAACTGAAGTGGTTTTAGGAAGTAACAGATTACACAAGAAATCATCTCAAAGATCTTCAAACAGGTCAGCTTCAGAAACTGATGTGGCAGAAACTGAGGATCAGAGGTTTGAGTTTAGAGCACCCTCATGGATAACTTTCCCAAGTGTTACTTCTTCTCAAAGAAGAAAGTCATCAGGCTCAGAGGCTGAAGTTGATGGGAAAAGTGCAGCAGAAGGGAGGAACTTGGGGAATTTTGGAGGTGGTGGTGATGTTTTGAGAAGTCTTGAGGAAGAGATTGGTCCTGCTTCTCCTCAAGAAAGGCTGTTCTTGCAGCACAACTTCTAACCATGCATGTGAAGCTTGGAGGAAACTCAGGTATGGATAGTTAGAAACAAAATGTGGTGAAAAATTGTTAGGTAGTTTTCTTGCACAGGTGCTGGAACCGCCAAAGTTATTACTGTTACATGTAACTTTTGTTTTGTTTTGTTTTTTATCAGAGTTTCATCATGAATGCAACTCTGACATTATTTAGTTTCTATCTCCTGAGATTGCTTTTTCTTTTTTTTTTATTGGAGTTTCATCATGAATGCAACTCTGACATTATTTAGATTCTATATCCAGAGAGCCGTGTTTCAAAATCTTAGTGGAGCTTTAATTCTTTAATGCAACTAGACTTGGATGTAATGTAACTATCATCTCATTTTATTGATTGTAAAGCGTATCATCGGTGTTAAATTCTATGACAATATTGCATTAAAAAAAATCTATGACAAATTTGGCTATTTTTTTTTATTTGAAAGAGTTGAAATTGGGTTATTTGATAACCTCATGTTAAATGACAAATTGAACTTTTGGTGATTAGCAATAATTTGTGATAGCCAGATCATCAATAAGCAGTAATTCTATGACAATATTGCATTAAAAAAAATCTATGACAAATTTGGCTTTTTTTAAAAAAAAAATTGAAAGAGTTGGAATTGGGTTATTTTATAACCTCATGTTAAATGACAAATTGAACTTTTCGTGATTAGCAGTAATTTGTGATAGTCAGATCATCAATAAGCAGTAATTCTATGACAATATTGCATTAAAAAAAAATCTATAACAAATTTGGCTTTTTATTTATTTATTTGAAAGAGTTGAAATTGGGTTATTTTATAACCTCATGTTAAATGACAAATTGAACTTTTCGTGATTAGCAGTCATTTGTGATAGTCAGATCATCAATAAGGCCATTAAAAAAAAAAAGTACTGCCAGAGATTGCTGAAATGAAATTTGAGCACCAAAAATTTAAAAAATGCCCCCACGCAGGATCGAACTACGGACCTTCAGTTTACAAGACTGACGCTCTACCACTGAGCTATAGGGGCACCTTATTTATCAATTCCGTTTATTAACTATAAATTATATTTTTATCCTTGTTCTTATAGTTGACGTGCTCTAAAGAAGACATCAAAAGGCTTACACTAGAACAAATTTCTAGTAACTGTACTTAAGATACAACTTTGAATGCTGATGAATGAGTATGGTGCAATAGAGTATATCGAGTATATGTTCCATGGTTAATTTTATTTATTTATTTATTTAAAATCATTTGGGTGTAAGATTAATAATCTTTGCTTTGGCGAAAACTTATGCCATAAGATACTTTTAATAGGCTTTGAACCCTTGCATTGCACTTAAAGTCCGTCATTGTGGAACTCAAACACATGTTTTAATAATTATTTACACCAATAATTATATGTACACAAACTATTCTTCACGTCATCTTCGAAAGATCACTTTAAAAACTTTCATATATATAAAAAAAAAATGATACCACTAAACTATGTACTTCATAGAATAATAAATAATGCGAACTTGCATCAATTGGCAGTGATCAAGTTAGACCAATCTCTATTTTCATGCTTTTAGCATGTTCTTGGGAAGCCAGTTCGTCTAATTGATTCTACTGTTGAGCAAATTGGTTTTACAATGGAATGAGCCTTGTGGCAGAAATTTCTCTGCACTATCTCTGATTCTCTGCCAAATCCGAGCATAATATATTTTGCCTATCTAGAATTACATCATATATGATACTATTAATACATGATCGGGAGCTTGCATAGTCATTAAGTGAGTAACCAAAATCTTGAAGAATGACTCTCCATGTCTCCTCACCTATGAGCACTTCACCTTTGTCAATTGAAGACCCAACTCATAAAAATTTGAAACATTATTTTATGCCCTGCAAAATGCAAGTAATCAACAACAGGTAGATGATGCCTTACTTCCGCCCTCTGGGACATACAGAGAATCAAGCTGTCTAAAAGACCCAGCATTGAAATTTGTTTTAGAAATGAGTTCTGCAGGTATTTTGTACCCATTATTGTGGTCAACCTTTAATGGACAATGCTGCTATGGTACATGACTACTACATGCTGTGATAAATGTCTTCACCAAATTTATGGACTATAGTTCTTTCCACGATCTGATCTACTTTTTTTTCTGCATTAAATTTACTTCCACGTCACTTTTTCCAGCATCGTGTGGGAAGGATGAGCTTTTACTCAGCTAAACAAAAAATAATAGGAAAAGGGGATTTTTAAGATGCCCATATTTCTTTTTTTAAGGATTTGGTATCCATGGGGATCCGACTTGTCTCCAGCCGCTGGAGGTGCGGCTGGAGCATCTCCACCGTTAGATAAAAATCTAACGGTCAGGATTTTTTTTAATTTTTTAATATTAAAAATATTTTTTAATATTAAAATAATATTAACCGTTGGATAAAAAAATCAACGGTGTAGATATGTTTCAAAGAATTTCTTTGGAGGTGTATTTATTTCTGGATCGATCCATGGTGAGTTTTTATAACTTTTTAAAATATTTATTTATCCGAAATATAATTTCTTAGTAATACATATTCAAAATGAGTTGTTAAGCATTTAATTAACTATCGTTATATTTTTAAATATTTATTATAAATTTAACATTTAATGAATACTTGACAATTCACATTAGGTATCAAATTTTCAGAATAACATATAAATTCTCATAAAAAAATTTTTAAATTGAATTTGTCTCTAAAATAAATAAAAGTCTATTTACCCTTAATTTAATTTAAAATGTATTAAAATCTTAACTCACTAAAATTTTAATATTACATACAACTATAATTGCTTACTTTAGAAGAAATTTATTCAAAATAATACTTCTCCTTTTCCTTTGAAAAGAAAGTCAGCAAGGGCGACAAGAGGACAAAACGCTATTTGAGCTCATCAAAGTACTTGCTGAAGCTTGACTTGCAAGGCTTAGAACGAGTCCTCTTTCTGCCTTCTAGCTTGAGACTAACCAGTAACCAATCACCATACTTTGAAAATTCTACATAAAATCTGGGATTCTTCCTTGAAATACTACCAACAGCTAAACGCATCTGTCACTCTAGACTAAATAATGCTGTAAAATAGTATATGATGGATTAGGCTTGCATCCTATTTTTGTACCCTTTCTGTCTAGGAAATTGTTTCGATTATATCACATTGATAAAAATATATGAATAAATTACACCCGGTTAATCTAATCGAATGGTCTATATTTCGAGTTGCCCCATAATAAAAAGATTCATAGTAGATTTTCCCGGAAAGATTAACTAGCAGCTCACTAATGTAGTACTATTATTGATATTATGATTTGGATATTTAATGAATTTAACATCTTTACTAATAGGCCAAATACAAAAGGAAAATAATAAGATCATACTTGACAAGACCCACCAGTTAAAACCCAGAAAATGTGCCCGCTACATGTAACAAGCCCAGAATATACAAACATGTACACGCATGCCAATGCCACCATGTGCTACTTAGTCGCCATGAAAAGCATTAAATGGAAGAAGCAAATCAGGGTTGAATTGTTGTAGCAAACCCATTACAGTGAAGCAGTCATATTTTATAGTAACGAAAAGCAGCCAATAAAGTAAGTAAATCCGTCCAGCTCACGCGGTTGGAACATTTGCTTGCAAGTTGCAGGTAGAAGATTCAACACCCCTGATGGAACATCTCTTTCCCATTCCCCTATTCCCCCTTCCCCCTCCCTGGGGCCCTATTAGGGATCTCTTAGGCATCACCTAAGTGGTAAGGCTTCCCCTAAGCTCTAGTAAGGTCTAGTACAAAAAAAAATAAGTAAATCCATTGATGGAAGTTTTGCTATTGAAGAAAAATATGAACATCCGGACAGGGCATTCTCTAACACTCTCATTCTATACAAAATACATTCATCATTATTTGAATGCTATACAACGAAGACAGCCTTGGATCAAACTTTACAAAATCAACAATGGAATAATTTAATTCTATCAAGGCATTTGAATGCCTGTTATGAGTCGTCACATTGTTAGCACAACTTCACAAGAATGGACTCGAAGGACCTGTACATTGACTAAACTAGTTTCTTCTACCAACTAGAGTATCACAGCATATAAAGCAATCCAATGAATTCCATTGAACTTAACTGAACTACAGAACTCACCTGACATCTAAAGCTGGAAAAAAGCAGATACCTAGGTCAGCAATTATATCATTGCATGGTTTGTCTAGTAGCACTTTTGACACTGACAATTGATTCTGTGTTTCATCCAGTGAAAAAGAATTAAAAGACTAGATAACTGAGAGTTGAACCTATCTATGACTCTGTTGTTCTTTGGTTTCCATCTCCTTCACACTGTCTACTATGTGCTGTATTTTCTTTGAAAGGCTATCATTATGCTCCTCAATGTGCTCAAATATCAATTCAAGATGCCTTTTATAGGTTGCAGATCGCTTTTTCTCTATAGCCAACTGGTGAGATAGTTCTCGAATTTTATCATGTTCATTCTGGAAATTGCATAAAAGCAAACAGGTAAGTAGGGGGAAAAAACTGAAAAGCAGTGCCGAAGAGATGATCTACAAATCACTCAAATTACTCTTTACATACAAGGTCTCATAGAGACAAATACAAGCATATACGCCAAAACCTAAGATGTTGTCGATACATTTTCCATGAATATTGATACAGAAACTCAAACATCAATTAAAATTGCAATCACTAGGCATAGATATAAAACACTGAAAGTCCTGATTAGTTTCATTTCTTGCTTCTTCTTTTTTCAATAAAAAAAAACAAGTTTACCTTATTAGTAGTATTACAAATCTGATTGATGAACATCTTAATAAAATTCAGTGATGAGGTCTTTTAAATTCTAATATTAATCTAATGCATTTTTTTCCCCTCAAAGTAGCTCAATGATTATGTTTTTGTAATAAATAAGAAAACTACACCTATCTAAGCTTTTCTGGTGCTATATTTAACTCACAGAACACGAATTACTTTTGGAAGAATGAGTTTTATATTTGGGAATGTTTAACCAAAAGCAATTTTGGGTAATTAGTGTAGAGGTATAAGATGGGAACTCTATTAGGTGCTGAATTCAAAGTTTCAAACTCTTGGGAAGGGCCTTATAGACAGTTAATGGTGCTGTGTGATTTGCAATCTAATCTATCAAGCATAAAGTAACAATTAACATCATAAACATAATCATATATACCATCTTTCAGTAATGAAAGAACATGAACTGACCGGATATTGCTCATAGATGCAATCCCTTCTACCTTTTCCAGGTGTCAGAGGATGCGTGTGCTCCTTTACAAACTTAGTTACAGCCCATTTACCAGAACTTACTTTCCTTACCAAAATCATTGCCCTGCAACCAACCCTTGTCTCTGCCCTTTGCCTTACAATCTTTTCACGCTTGTCAGGCATTCTGTAACCCTCTTTGTTGCAAACAAGAGCCCGTCCAATAGCAGATCCATCACGCCTTGACCGTGAGAGTTTACTTACACGTATGATGAATCCAACATGTGTGGCATATGCATTATAAAATGCATGTGCTGCTGCTTCTGATTCGAACTCCTGACCCACATAGGGCTCATCAGCTGACACAACTGATACTGCAGGAATTGCTGATGGGATTGTGTCCCCTCCAGAAGAATCTTGAGTTATATTATCATCTTCATCTTGTTTATAAGTTAAATCAAAAGAACTGCCACCCGTTTTGTTTTCATCAGCTATGCTACTACTAACCTCTCCCATAGTAGCATTTCCTACTGTCTCACCATTAATGGAGCCATCAATCCCAAACTCCACTGCAGCAACAAGATATCTGCTATAAGATTTTCAATGCCAGATGATATTCTACAGAACAAGGTATAAAATTGATAAAATACTCTTTCATTGAAGATAAAAATTATGAAAGAACATGTGAAGAACTATATTTTCCTAATTCAAAAATTCTTCCTCTACTTTTTTATTTTAAGAAGAAAGCTTACCAGCAGAGGGTAATAAAATGAGAACTAAAAATACAGAAACTCACTGAATATTTGTCAAATAAACTCCTCTACAACAGTTAAAATAGATTGCCAGTTACCACACTGACTCCAAAAGGACTTTGCCAAAGTCAATGTGAAGAAGAAGTCTTTCTAAAGATTCTCTCAAAACAACAAACAACCATACCATAGTGTGGCAAACATCAGTCAACTTCAAACAAATTTTCCTTTTTTCTGTATATTTAAAAAAAATCCTTCCATTGAATGACAAAGCCAAAAAGAAAAAAAGAAAAAAAATTTCGAGAATGGTTCAAAAACAAACTTAATTAGTCTAAATGGATTTATTAAAAATTTTGTTTTTGGTAGAGCCTAATGGCATCAAATGATTTATGTAGCCAACCCTATCAAGTGGGATAAAGGCTTGGTTGTTGTCCTTGTTTTTAATTATATGGTCTCACAAATACGTTCTTCACGATTTCTCCCTGCCCAAACAATGGAGGAAAATGAGGCAACAACTAAAAAATTATGACTCATAATATCATATCGTTTTTTACAAAAATTATTGATACTTAGTACAATCAATGATATCTTTGGCAATAAATCATTAATGAAATTGAAAATGAGAATCAACTCAATTATATCAGAGTGAAGCTTTGCACCCAAAAACAGTATTATCCTTAAAACAATATCGTCCAACCAAAAGGTGTGCAAAAATCAATGTATTGTCAGCCAAGCAAGGCCTAATCACAGATTCTGTTGAGATTAATGAGTTCAAAGTCAGGCTTTCAGCCAAAAAGATTTCATTTTTGAATTTCCTTTTTCCAAATTCTCTCAGATATGAGTGAAACAGAGCATTAAAAGGAAAAACAGAGACATAATCTCTATCATGATAATATCAGAGTATACCAAAAAACAAAAAACAAAAAAACAAAAAGCTCGAGTTTTGAGTTACTTGGGTCAATCCCTTTGAAATTCTTTGAAGAAATAGAGAGAAAAATAATTTAATGGCTTCCAATTCAACACACAGTCATTTAACAAAACGGAAGAAAGGAAAACCCTAAAATTCAATCGGAATCGAATTCTTGAATAGAATTTAGAAAGGTGAAAGGAAAAACTGAAGAAATGGGTAAAACAAAAAAACTTACTGAAAATTGAGGGTGACGCAAATTCAATTGTGGTAGGAAGCGTCCGTGATTCTGAGAATTATTTAATTTTTGTGTTCCGTGCAGTGCACAGAGAGAGAGAGAGAGAGAGAACAGCACAGTAGATTCAGAAGCAGAGGAGGAGGTTTCAGGTAAGGAAAGGCATATGGAGGATCGAGTGTGCCTTACATGTCAAAAGCCCATTGGATAGTCTCTTTGGTAAAAAAGTCAACTTTTTTTCTCTTTCCCCAGTTGTTGTTTGCAACGTATTTGATGGAAGTGAACATGGGCTTGTATCTGTATGAACCATAACCCACCCGGTCCAACCCAAATGAATAATTTTTGTCTCTCTAATCTGTCCAGGTCCCTATCACTCGCTCCTATTTTGCTAGTTATAGTTATCTAGTTCATTACTCCTCCAGGACCAGACAGGGATCAATTTGCACTTTATTTGATGAAAGTTTTTTGTTCCTTTTTTTTTTTTTGAAAGAACAATGTTTTGTTATTGTGTAATGTTATACAACTAGAATAAATAATCAGAATATTTGATATGAGTGATTGTTGGATGAAATAAAATAATAGAGATCACTTATTCATTTAAGAGTCAATAATCAACATATCACATCATTTTGACAAAAAAAATTCTAACAAAACTTCTGACTTTTTAGCATTTTTCTTTGTTGTTTTGCTCTTTGGTTTGGTTTTTTCACATTTGTTTTCTTTATTGTAATTTCCGTTTAATGAAGTTTCATTGATCTAAAGAGGGACCAATTTTTATATTATGTGCGTTTTTTTGTGACATTTATGTGATGATGTTTTTGTTTTTGGTACTTGAAAAATCCAAGTATAAAGAATAAGAGACTAAAACAACCGTAATCCTAATCTCTTATAAACGTTGGACGGCTGAAGTGGCGGCTCCCAAGAAAAGGAGAATCATGGAATGAATGCATATATAATAAAAAAAACCTTTTAAGGGTGCTCATGGCCAGGTTGCACCGAGGGAATTAAGAAGAGAAAATATTTTTTTGTCCAACTCAAATATGGTAGATATATGTTTATTATATATTCGTATGAGATAAATATTAAATTAAATTGTATATGATTATAATATTTTTATAAGATACAAAATAAATTTGTGAGTAAATTAAAAAAAATTAAAATATAAAAATTAAACGAATAACAAGACTAATTAAAAAGAATATATGAATAACAAATATACTTATGAAAGTTTGGTTGCATGTCTAATTTGTGCTTATTATTTTTCATAAATGGGTTTTTTAAGTTTTAATATTATTACGTAGAATAAGAGGGAGAGCTTGAAGTTTTCAATTATTATCATTTTAGTCTTTGAAACATAACTGAACAGGATGAGTGTAACATATCCCTTATCACACGTGTCACTTCCGATAATCTGAAAATGTTTTCATAAAAGGTTTGAGTTAAAAACATGGGTTTAAAAAAATTTCTTTCTTTATGAAATATAAACTTACTTGTAATCAGTAAGTATTCTTGAAAATATATTTAAACTAATTCATATACTGGCATTGACAAATTAATATTTCACAATTTAAAGAAAACATAAAATTAACAGACTTTTTTTTTTTACGATGTAAGAACCCTATGACGGTCCTACTAAATAGCGAGTTAACACTAACGATAAAACTTAACATACTCATTCCTTATTTTGTATTCAAATTTTTGCGTGATCGTAACTCTACTCCTTGTCTACTCGAACACACCTTCGAACTTGAGACAACCACTCTTCAATGTTTTCATCAATCTACTCGTGTCATTCATCGCTATATATGTCTAAGAATACTCATTCTTTTATACTACCGTTTAATTTAACAATACGTACGAAAAGACAACATAACAAAATTGAGGTGAGATCACTCACGCCAAAAATACGATTAAATCAATTATAACAGACAGAGATAACACAATAACATATCATACGGATAGATCATACCATAATCATGCTTATCGGCGTTAATCAACTATCATCATCTAATCATTTATTAGTTTAATTATCATAAACAACAAATTACAATAATGTTCTAATTATCATTATCATCATCCAAGTATTCAAAACAATTATGTCATAACCAATATCCCTCAATTAATATATCATGCGGATATAAAATGTTCGATTATGCGTATTACAAGACTCGATTTCCTACTTCCATGGAGCTAAACTCGGTCGGAGAAATGATCGAAAAGATCAATTACATACGCCTCGCCGAATACGTCTATAATCCTCATTTTGATTTTGCACATCTAAAGATATACACGGTCTTTTATCGGATCTTGATTAAGAATAGTGTCCGGTCCGGATCATCGGTGTGTTGCGATCGGTCTAACTACGCGGAAGAAGCGCGACCAACCACCCGTGTAGGCAACCCGCACCCCGATGCCTCAGGTCATAATGATAATGACCTACTACTGCATATCCTTACTCACTCAAGAGGTGTGTTTATTTTAACTCAATCACCATATCCAGGTCATCATCGGACCATTTCCAATGTATGTATAATGCACCAAATCCAATCACGGAACAAATATGTCATTTTTCACAAACAAATGTATGACACTAGTTCAACGAATCATCTTATCAGTCTTTCAATGTAAAATCATGTTATCACGCTTTTCATAAAAAAAACACTTTTACGATATTTTCACAATCGCGTAACATTTACATTACGTTTTCACAATCCAAAAACGTTTACGTATGTTTTCACAATACCATAACAAACTTTTATATTTTCACAATATAGTAACACTTTTGTTACGTTTTTAAAATTCCAAAACGTTTTTATTACATTTTTACAATACCGTTACACACTACTATTACGTTTACAAAATTTCGTAACATTTAAATTCACGTTTTGAAAATGTTGCAACTTTTACATTTGACTTTTTAAACCACGTCTTAATTTTTAACGTTTTTCTCAATCGCGTAAAAACATACGTTCTCAAATCGCGTAGTATTTTTCCACTGTTTCAAAATCGCGTAACTTAAAAATCGTTCTTTTCGTCATCGTAAATCATTTTTCATCATTCTCAAAATATTTAAAACACTTTCCAAATCACATAACGATTTTCCTTCATTTTCACAATCACGTAAAAATAATTATCATCACTTTTCAATCACGTAGTGATTTTTCAATATAGTAGTTCAAATTACGTAAAATATTTAAACATAATTCAAATCGCGTAGAAATATTTCAACGTATTATTAAAATCATTGTAGAAATATTTTCTTGTATTTCAAATTATTTTTAAGATAATGTAAAATATTTTTCAACATTTTTCAATCACATAAAATATTTCTCAATATTCCAAATATTATTTTGGACTTAAATAAATCAATATCATTTTTAACACATTGTTCAAAATTGCGTGAAACTAAAAATCACGTTTTTAAGATACGTAAACGCGTTTTCATCACAATTTTCATTCTGAAAAATATTTTTTAACCTTCAAAAAATTCCTTTTCAACTTTTCTCTAAATAATATAACTTTATACTTCATTTAATATATTTTCTTACTCAAAAAATATTTTTCCACAGTTATTTACTCAAGAAAATTTTTTTTTAAAAAAAAAAATATAATTCACAAAAAATTACTTTTCCATTGATGTAAATCAACGTTTCAAAACTTAACATTTTCTAACGTATTTCAAAACTTGAAAATAAGTTATAATGCGTTAGTAAATTTTAACCATTATATTCTCCATTTTTCCCAAATCATTTCCAAACACAACCTTCTTCAAAATAAATTGAAGTTGAAAACATTTTCGTTTACAAAAACTTGATTTTTTCAAGTGATAAACGCCTGATTCCCTTTAAAACTTTCCAAAATCCTCAGTATTAAATCCAGTTACGTTTCCACTTTGAAATTCACTTTGTTCATAAAAATCAAGGCATTACAAGCCTTAAAAAAAATGTGGACATGACTATTGAAACCATCAAATATTTTTCCTTTTAAATTGATATGGTTTTACACAAACAAAGCCATTAAAATTTTATTTTCAATACCGTAAGACTTATGGTCATAAAAACCAAACCCATTTGTTCAAATTCATTTTCACTTTCTTTGCAAATCCTTTTTCACTTTCTTTGTAAATCCTTTAAAATTGACATTGCTATTTTCATTTAAAATTCATGTTTAGAAAAATACTTAGGATCCTTTTACACAAAATAAATCAATAAAAATCCTTATAAACCATGTTCTTGTTCTCTTGAAAAATAATTCCTTGTATATTTTTTCACTGCTTTTCAAATCAATCAATTTTATTCTTCCACTAAAAAAATATTAAGTTACAAACACCTATGTTGAGGTGTCTTAACCGAAAATTCCATAACCTTTAGAATCAAGAGAATTCACTTTCTCCTCTTCACAATTTTCATTTAAACAAATCAATTTTCTTGTACTTGAAAATTTCAACATAGCACCCTAATTTTGGGTGACAAAACCGTAGCCATCTCTTTGGTCATTGGAACCAAAAGTTGATTTCCTTTCCATCATCAAGTCATGGCATACATATACATATAATCATATATATCACAAGCATGCCATAATTAAAAGCAATAAATCATGCATAGTATAAGCATACCATCAAAGCTATAAAATCATGCATAGCATATCAAGCATAAGCAAATAATTAAAACACATAAACAACCATAAATTAATTACATGACCATGGATATGAATCCTCACATGGATTCCACATCCATCAAATAAAATACCATCTCTCACCACCATGCTTGGTTGGTGAGATGGATCTCCCTCTTACCTCTTGAAGATCCTCAAAAGCTCTTTGTTTTGCTTCTTTTTCCAAGTCCTTCATCACCAAGAGCTTCTCAAATTCAAAACAAAATACATAAAAATTAGCATATCAAGCTTGATTAAGAGGAACCATGGATCAAACATGGCTTAGATCATGAAAAAGAGAGAAGAAAATGAAGTTTCCTTATACTTCACCTCAAAAACCCAATAACTTTGATCTTGAAGAAACTCCTTGAAGATGAATGATTTAGAGAAAATCTTCAACATGAAAGTTCTTAGAACATCATCGTAGATTCAAGATCTATGGTTTGATGAAATTAAAAGAGATTGGAGAGTGGTTTGAGTGTTTTGGCGAATGGCCTTCTTTGGAAGAGAAAATGGAGTTTTCTTTTCTTGTTCTTGGAAGAGAGAGAATGGAGTGAATTATTTTTAGTCTTTGGTAGAATGAAAATGAAGATAGAAATGAAATAGAAATCAAGACTCCTCCTACCTAGTAGTTGCCGTGGAGTGCATGGAGAGAAAGGTAATATTATGTATATAGCTTTTTGTTTTTCTTTGATAAGAATGAAAGAAAAGTTGATAGGAAAGATTGTCTTGCATTATTCATGTAGAAGAAAAAATGAATCAATTATGGATGGTTTGTCTCCAAAAAGAAGTGCATGACCGTAGAAACAAAATGGAGAGTCACCATAATTGACTAGCTTGCTTTGTTGTTTAATATAAATAATGGAACATGAATTATTGGAATTGATTGAATCAAATTGGCTCCCCTTTTTCTTTGCATAGCCGTAGCCTTAATTGGAAAGTGAAGAGTGAATTATTTATTTATTTGAGTGATAGTCAAGTTACTAAAATAATTGAAAGAAAAGTTAGTAATACAATGAAATAATTTTGGCCTCCTCCAAGAAATTTCCTAAGGATGCAAAACAAAGCAATGAAGAAGAAACCAAAATTGACTAAAGAAAAGTAAAATTGACGTAAAGTATCAATTAATGCGTTGAAACTTTTTCTTTGTCTTCAAAAACATGCAAAACCGTAGCACATTCTCCATGCATGCATTAAATCATGTTGTCATCTTTTTCAAGCCATTATTTAAATTAATTCTAGCCATTGATAAATTCAATGGTTAAGATTTTGATAAACTTTTAATTTTAAAGAAAAAATCTAAAGCCATTTTGGATTTTTATTTTTAAATTAACCCTTAGATGTTCAAAAAATTAAAATTAAATTGCTTCTTCAAACTTTAAATCCAAGGGTCCAATTAGTCTTTCTTTTTAGAAGACCAAATCTCCATGATTGATTAATTCTTCATCCAACGGTCATAAATGGTTTTATTCTTTTTAAGATTAAATCTCCACCCTTGATTTAATCTTAATCCAATGATTATAAATGGTCAGCACATTCTTTTGAGACACCAATTCTACACTTTGATTACATCTATTTGTTGATATCAAAGCCTTCCTAACTAAGCATTCTCACACCATTGATTGATGAAATCAATGGTTATTATCGAGCGCTTTTATTAAGTTTGTTTTTAACCTTTGATTAAATCAATGGTTAATATTAAACTAAGTATTCTCATCCAAGGGTATAAATCAAGTCAAGCCTCTTTGTTATTACGCATATAATATTTATTCTTGTATCCTACAAATAATATTTTCTTGTATTTTTATCATCAGATAATTAAATACAAGATGAAAACAAAAGACAATAAAATTTTAAAAAGCTGTTTTGGGATTCGGGTTTAGTAAGATCCTGTCTCCGTCTAAACAAGACAAATTTTTCTATGCGTAGAAAAATTTTTTTTGAAGGGCCCACAGGCCCACGTATGGCCACGCATGGGCCCACATACATATGCTTGCTGGGTACATGCAGAAAAAAATTTCAAAATCATCCATAAAATCACAAAAATTATAAAATCACAAATATCAAATCGTTACGTAAAATTAATTACTACCTAACGGTAAAAATTAAATTACGTAAAGTTTTCTCCTACCAAAATTTTTATTTTCCGACGGAGAAATCACTCAAAACAATCAAATACTGTTGTGGAATAATCAAAATAATTTTACAATGACAAAATTACTAAACATGAAAATTTTGTTAAGCTGTCAAAAATCATCATCATTTAAGAGATTGGAAATTTTGGGATGTTACAATGAGAATCCTCTCTTATTTGTCAAAAATAAAAGAGAATTCTATTGATTAAAATTATATGTTTAAGCTTATATATTGCATGCGGTGTGTGTCTATATATATATATATATACTGCATGCGAAATCAGTAAATTTTACTTTTTGTAAAAACAGCACATTTCCTGTATATCAGGAGAGGATCCGTTTCCAATTGAATACTCATTTGGTTGTTGCAAAGTAAGATGGAAGATATTGGATAATATGTCTTCTTTTGCTTTAAAAAACACAAAGTAAAATCATTGTTGCTTGTACGGTTTTGCATAACTTTATTAGAAGAAATGATACTAGTGATACAGAATTTGATGCATTTGATGAAAACTATAAGTGCATGTTTGGGCAAGTTTTTTTTAGTTTAAATTAGTTTTTTTTTCGAAAAAAAAGTTGTTTCAACAGTGTTTAATCATATTTGACAAAATTAACTTCAAATTTTGTACGAAATTCAATGTAAAATAAAAGTTTTTTTAAGCTAATTTTTATAATGCTGAAGATTGAAGCTTATGATTCTAGTTTATAGATTATTCCTTACATTTTGATATGTAAATACCATTTTGTCCTTAATCAAATAACTTTTTTAATCATTTTATACCTATTTTAGTAATTTAATGTATAAAAATAATTCTTTTTTATGTCAACCAAACGAACTAGATTAATTTAAAATCACTTTTCAGCTAACATATCCAAACATAAAAATAAATCGATTATAATCAATTATAACAAAAAGTTTTTATACAATAATCGATTATAATCGATTATTGAAATAATCAAAATTTTCACAGTTGAACCAAACACACACTAAATATGAAAGACAATGATGATGGGGAGGAAAATGAGGCAGGCCCAAGCACGACATGGGAGGAACTTGATGCTCCTGGGCCGGGAGCAACTCACGGTATGACCCCTTCCCAAGAGATCATTTTTTTCACTTGCAGGATTCGAACTTGAAACCTCCTATTATCAGGAGAATCTCAACATTGTTCGCCCCACAAACAGACCTAGCTTGCTTCTACTAGGCCAAACCCACTTGGGTGGATATGTTTGTTTAATTTCTCTATATTTATTTGTTTGAATTAGCTGCATTACTTTATTGAAGATATCTATCAAACTTACTTATTAGGTTATGAAGTTATGTGGTAATGATTGAGAGATATTTGAGATAAACACATTATAGTTAGTACTAACTATATAAATGTTACTATTAATAGGTTAATGACATTTTATATGGTCGAACCCTGTTGAACATTACGTAAAGGATAATGACATTATTGATCTTGATTATTGATTTCTCTACAAAAACTTTTAGCATTCGTAATCAATTAGCACTTATTCTAAAAAAAAAAAATTAGGTCAAATTTTAAAAAAAATCCAAACATTTTTTGGGTACCAAACAAAATTCAAGAAAAATATATAATGATAATAATTTTAAAGAAATTTTTATTCTAAAAAATGCATTTATAAGATACCTTAGACATTAAAAAAAAAAAAAAAGAGCAAAGTCAGATAACACTGGTTATTTTAACTCAAAATTAGTTCTCGGTCAACTAAGAAAAACATTTTCAAGCATTTTTTTTTTCGGTACCAAACAAAATTCAAGAAAAAAATATATAAATAGTATAATTTCAATTAAAAACTTATTCTAAAAATAAATTTATTTATAAGATACCTTAAACATAAAAAAATTTAAGAGTGAAGTCAAATAAACATTTTTATTGTTAATTTTTATTAGTATTTAAATATTTAAATGTTTGAATTAAGTAGTTTTTTTAAAAATATGACAAGGATTTTTTTTTTTTACATAAATACATGCCCTTTTTTCATAATTTAATCAAATAGAAGCACTTATGAAATTACACCTAAACGTCATTTATCATTTAGATAAATACTTCTGTAAATGTGTATCCAAACGTAAATTAACATACTTAAAAGTAGCTTTTAATATAAGAGTTTTCATCATAAACTCTTTTTATATATGCCTTTATTGAAACTGTTTATTCAAACAAGCTCAAAGACTTTTAATTAACATATCTTATGAGGGTGGCTTGTATGCCTTATATATGAAATGTAGATTGGTCTGTTGCGATTACGTTATTTGTCTAATCTAAATACTTAACTTTTTTTAAAATTTTTCACAAATTTATATTATATTTTATAAAAAATATTATAATTACATATAATTTGATTTGATATTCATCTTACATAAAAGTATAATAAACAAAAATTATAAGTATTTAATTGTACACTTCGATCCGTTGTGGCCCATCAACGCTGATTAAACCTAACGACTACACTTGTCAAATGTTGTGTCGGTATCATGGTGAAGAATGATTATCCAAATGGCTATAAAGGTTGGACAGTTGTGAATCGAAAACTCCCACGTGGTTGTTATGTGAAAAATAGGTTTGAGGGTTCTGATGTTTGGGCTAGGCTAGGCTGATCGTCTTGGGCCTATGTTGGCCTCCTGGTTTGGTTTCATGTCAGTACAATTGTTTTGCTCTTTGGTTTGGATTTTTTTAACATTTATTTTCCTTATTGTACTTTCCTCTTGGTTGAATAAAGTTTCATTGATCTAAAGAGGGACCATTTTGATACCAAATGCATTTTTTTTTTTATGACTTATATGTGATTATGTTTTTGCTGGTACTTGAAAAATCCAATTACAAGGAATTAGATATCAAAGCCACCATAATCCTAATCCCTTATGAATGCTGGACGGCCGATGTGGCGGCTCCTAGAAAAATGAGAATCATAGAATGAATGCATAATAAGAAAAACCTTAATTTGAGTTAGGGATATTCATAGTTGAATTAGATTGAGGTTAACTTGATTTAATATTTTTATTGAGCTAAACTTTAATATTTAGATCAAATTTGATCGTAGTTCGACTAATTTGATATTTAAATAAAATTTATAAATTTAAATATTATATATAATTAAGTTATAAAATTTTAAAAATATGAAATAAAATTTATGAGATGTTTTATAATATATATTTTAAAACAAATTATATTAATATAAAAAATATTAATTTAAGTAAAAAAATCTTATAATATATTATTAATTTTTATAAAATTATAAATTTTAATATATTAAATAACATTGACTTGGATTGAACTAATCCAAAATGTAACTTGAATCTAACCCAAAAAATTATACTAAACCTAGTTTTAAGAATCTAAATCGACCAAATTAACATCAAGTTAGGACATAAGTATTCTTAATTTGAATGATGATTACTTTTTTAATAGATCTTTGAGAACCGAAAGCTTATTTCACAAATATAAAGCTTTCAAAATTTGAAGATCATTTTGAAGATGGAAACTCATCAATGAATGAATCAGATTCTGAAAAGGATAATCTATTGGATTCCAAATTCTAATAATGACGAAAAAAAAGAGGTATATATTTTACTAAAACACAAGATCAGTGTTGGCTCGATCTCAGGTTCATTAATAATGTCTATCTAAACATAGTTATGATTATAATAATCAATGTTCATTATCCGAACACTTGATACTTTTTTTTCACATTTTTTAGTTCAATAATAAAATAGAATTAGAACTTAGCTTTAATTTTATTTAGAAAGAGAGAAGGAATGTTATAACTTAAAAGTGAGTTCAAGGGGAGCTGGATTATCCGCGTAAGACTGTAAGTACATCAACATAACAATTACCAAAGTGACTATCTTATTCTCAACCAATCCAATGACGTGCGGGTGGCGGCGCGAATGTTATGGTATGTGCACGAGGAGAAGTTATGCTATATTCTCATAGCAATAAAAGTATAACATTTGTCATTTACAATTATACATGTGGTTAGATTGAAAAAAATATATTATTAAATTAAATATCAATAATTATAAAATTACTCAGAATAATGCTCTCATAATAGGTTAAAATTTCTCGGGTAGGAACATCCTTTGTGTTGACATCATATGACTGAACAAATGTTGTTTGGTTTGCCCAATTCATGCGCCGATCAAGCCAATTTCGGGTCGTGAGATGGAATATCTCCTTGCGTACTTACTACTTGGTCATCTCTCACCTGATTATCTGAACTGTTTGTGCCAAGCAATTCCTGTGAAGACAAATATACTTTTTCATATGCATAATCTGGGGAGAGCAGGAATTTTGGAAAATTATCAGGCCATCGTGTCAACGCTTCGCCTTTTTGCTTCTTCACTATTTCTATTCTCACTAGCATTTTTTTTAAAGGTTGTATTAATATCACTATTTTCAAATCCAGATCGGACTACTCGATCAGACCAGTTTAATTGGGAATCAATCCATCAAACGGTCCAATACGCCTCTATAGTTGGTATTTCGAGAATCAGTGTTGAACCGGAGGAACTGGTCTCGATCCGGCCAAATCGTGACTAGCTCAGATTTTATGTTGCAAATTAAAAAGTTCCACCCTAGGATGGTTCGGTTCCTTCTTCAATGCACCTAAAAATTTATGGTGCATCCATGCATCACAAGTTTTTCACCTTTAATTTATTAATAAAAAAGGGATGGGTTGGGATTTGTTCTCAAGTGAATTTAGAAAAGTATCTGAGATAGGCACGACACGGTTGTTTCTTCCTTACGCAATTGCGGCAAAACGTATTGGATCAAGGAGGTAGGTACCTTCACAAGAACTCTAATGCTCAAGTTAGACTCGTGTACAATAAAGACAGTCTGTATATTAAAAGAGATGTATACCTTTGAGACCTAGCATAGTATTTATAGGAGCCTTTTATAATGAGTACAATCTGTATTAAATGCAGTTATTTAGGATTAGAATCCGTTAGGGATTGTAATCCTTTTTAATTAATTTTCCTATTTCTATGGGACGTAATTAGCTTTCATATCCATCAAGGATACTTGAGAGATTTATGCATAATAAATAGACAGATATACTCATCAAGATAGAGCGTAGTAATATTTGGATATTATTCTAGTGGACCGGGTTGCTCCTGAAATGCTAACTTAAAATTTGGTCCAGATCAGTTGCCCACAACTTAATGCTTAAATAGGACAGCTAAGTGTCAAGGTACTCATGTTTAGCAGGAGCACACGATATGCAGTGAACAAATAGATCCAAGTCAGAGTTAATGTCAGATTTCACGAAGTTTTCAAAAGGGTCAAGGTCTGTGATATATCATAGTATGTCTTTGGGGTTGAAGTGTAAGGTCGGGATCCGAGTTGGATCGCTTTACTTACGTTGTCATTCCTCCGTCCAAGGTATGTCATACGTTGCCCCCATGTGTAGCTCAGAGAGTCTCAATTGCATGCCACAAGTGAATTCCTGTTGAAGTGTCAACGACGAACTCCGACATACTGCGAGCCGGGTCGACCCATGAGACATGATCCTGGATCATGGTCAGAACAGTTGCCCTCAGCTCAACGCCTGACTTAATATAGCAGAGTAGTAAGTCTCAATGCCCCCGAATGACGGAATTTATGCTTTACTTGAAGTTGTGGTCCGCGCTTCTCCATAAGGTTATGAGTTCTGATCTGGAGGCATTTAATCATGAAAATTGTGGACGCGTTGTAGTCTGAATAGGGTCCATGCATCAGTTAGCTATAAGTGGACATTCCAAGGTATGGTCGGGGTCTATATAATGAGCCAGAATTATTGTCGTGTTTAATTCTTTTCCTTGGTCCGGGGTCCTACACCAAATGTTTTGGTACTTAGGATCCCACTTGATTTAGGTATAATCAAAATCTTATTTGGGGTTCATTACCAATCGCTTTAGTATCTAGGATCCCTCGCGACTTTAGTATAGAAATCTTGTCTGGGATCCATTACCAATCGCTTTAGTATTTAGGATTTCACGTAGGAAATCAACAATGATTCTATCATGATTGGTTCACGTTGATATGACAAATGGATCGTCAAATCTAGCATATGGTTCATGTGTTTGACGAATCCATATCTCGTGGTACTGGTGGTGGGATTTGAAGTTTATCGTTTCCCACAGATAGCACTAATGTTCTGAAGTGAATTTAGATGGATACTTGAGATAGGCACGTCACAGTGGTTTCTTCCTTGCACAGTTGCAGCAGAGTGTATTGGACCAGGGAGGTAGATACCTGCAAAGGAACTCCAACGCTCAAGTTAGATCATGCACAATGAAGATAGTCTGTATATTAGAGGAGATGCATACCTTTGAGACCTAACATAGCATTTATAAAAGCGTTTTATGATAAGTGCAATCTGTATTAAATGCAGTTATTTAGGATTAAAATCCATTAGGGATTGTGATCCTTTTTAAATAATTTTTCTATTTATGTGGGATGTAATTAGCTTTCATATCCATCAAGGATACTTGAGATATTTATGCTTAATAAATAGGCAGATATACTCATTAAGATAACGCGTAATAATATTTGGATATTATTCTGGTGGATTGAGTTGCTCCTGAATTGCTAACCCAAAATTTGGTCCAGAACAAGATTGAAAACTAAAAACCTTCTAAACCAGTAATTATCCCAAAAAGAAAACACCCTCCTCTTCCTTATCTCCATTCCTCCATATCCTCCACGCCGTCTGCCATCAGCCAAACGTGTCTGTCACCAGCTAGACGTGTCTGCTACCGTCATTGGCCCCACCACTGTCACTACCACTCCTACCCCACCCCACCACCACCCCTATTTCCTTTTCAACGACGAGATTCACCACAAACTGTTGTGCCAATCATGACCCACCACTAGGCTCGAAGCCGCCATGAGCTCTGCCATCCCTACGAAACCCAAACTAACTCCTGGCCGAATTTTAGCAACAACATATCGTCACACCCAAAAATAGATCCAAGTCGCGAACTCCACCAGAACCGCGCCTAACCGCTGCACCCTCAACCTTCCTTGAATCAAACGCGAGGACAAAGAGGAGGAGGACAAGAAAGAAGAGACGTGTCATTTTCAGGTAGGGTAGCAAGGATGCAGAACGCATCGAGATAGTCGAACCCGAAACCCTTGTGATGGTGATTGGGGGTGGATAAGGAGGATGAGGGAGTGGAAGAGGGGTGGTTGAGGTTATGGTTGGTTTCGGTGTAGTCGTCAGTGAAGAAAACAACGTCGTCTTCATTGAGCTCTTCAGAGGAGGAGGAGATAGGGTTTCCGAGGGACGACACGTGGGATGGAACATCAAGGAAGCGTTCTGTGGAAAAGATGGATTTAAGGTTGCAGAATCAAAACTAGTTTGGATGGGGTAAGGGTGGCGGTGAGGGTGGGGGTGGGGTGGAAGCCTCCGGCCCCTAGGATTCAAACTTAGATTGTGGGAACAACCACACAACTCACCACTAGGCTATAGACCATCTTAGTAATCTATGCAGCAATTATTATATTTATTGCATTCTCAAAGTTATGCATAAATGCACTTTAGTTACTTGTACTTTTTGTTTGAAAAGTTGTAATATTTTTTATTGTATTTTTTCTTTGCATTCAAATAAATTTAAATTAATTTCATTTGTGAAAACTTATTTAGTGCAACTTTGATGGTTTTTTTTATTTATATACTTAATATATATATATATATATATATATATATATATATATATATATATATATATATATATATATATATATATATATATATATATATCTAGTGAAATGAGTTTTTATTGTGAGAGGGTGAGAGGAGCCTTGAAATCTCGCCATACAAACCATACAACTGGATGGTCAAGATTAAAAACAAAGGTCATCGTGACTACTTAAAAAAGTCACATGCGTTTATGTTCTAATTTTGACCATTCATGTAAGATCCGCCTATGGTCAATATTTACTCATTTCATCTCTTACAATAAACACTCTCGAGGACAAGAGGAAAATTATATATTTATATATATATATATATAACGATTTCGATTTTCGGAATCCTAATTCAATCTTGAATCAACTTTAAAACCTTGAACATCTTTTTTTATCAGTTTAAGAACCCGTTTGATTTTGAAAACATTGATTAATATAGATTAGAATTAGAATTCATGAAGAACGTAACACCCTAATATAAATTATCTTGATAATTTATCGAATATAAAGATAATCAATATTAGATATGCTACTGTTACTTATTTAGTAGCTAGTCTCATATCATTTATACAAATAAATAAATATGGAGAGCTATGTGAACAGAAAATTATACATAACTATATATAAAAAAAAACTTACGAGCACCATAAAACATACAGCAAAATACAACTCAAGGCAACAAAATATACAAGAATTGTAAGCTACACAAATAAAACTAAACTATTTATTTATGAATCTTTTTCTTGATTCTCTTTTTCTTCTTCTTTATTTCTTCAGAGAAACCCTATTCGCTACCATAGAACATACAAACGAGGTGAGAACATATAAATTTTCAATAATACATACACTTTATGACACTAATAAAATATATATACACAATGATACATTCATATACTATAACTCATGAATTTGCTAATGATACTAAACAATTGACTTCATTAATGTAAAATATCATTCTCACATAAATATTATGGTTCAACTTTAAGGGAACCAATGGTTCTAAGGGAACCAATGGTTGCTAGGGTTCAACCTCATCAAGGGAACCAATCCTTGCTAGAGTTCAACTTCATTAAGGGAACTAATTTTTATTAGGATTCAACCTTATCAAGGGAACCGATCTTAAAAAACTTGGAAACTCAACTTATATTCAAATCTATTTTATCATTTCTAATACTTTCTTATCATTAATTTATACAATTTCATATTAATTATGGTTTGAAATACTCAATTAAGACATAAAATAGCTTGGAAAAGCATAAAAACATGAAAATAAAAAAATTGTGCCAAGGCACAAAATTTTCTTGGTGCTGTGTGAATAGTACCACGCATGTACAGTACCATGAATAGTGCAAAATTCTGGTTTTCCAGATTTGCACAAGGAACTTCATTCCATCTTCCACAAATTCATTTCTTTCACCATTCAATCATAAAAAACACCAACAATCACTTACAAAACATCAAATATTTGATACTAAATCATTCAAACATTATCAAACAAAACAAAACATAAATGAGTTTTGTATATATATATATATATATATACGACTTAAATTTAACAAAAATTTAAAGGATTAGGGGAGTCGCTACCAATTTTATTTTCTTTGGAAAAATTGGAAAACCTAAAAGAGATGGTCCACGTTCAAAAACTCTACAGTTGAGTCTAATTATGCACATGAAGGGTGGGGACTTAACCCCACAAAGACTTTTTCTAATAATCATCCGTCCTAAGAATACGGTTATTCATTAAATTAATTGTGCAATTTTTTATAACTTTTAAAACTATTTGTTTTACCCATTTATTAAAAATTAAACTAAATAAATAAAGAAATTATAAAAATTAATTTTGGCTTGATATTGAAATCTCGCTATTTTGCACCTATCCTCAAAGAGCCGAGGTGCAATGAGGAATTAAAGCGTCGTTTCAACGCCGTTTTTAGAAAAAGCGATTGTGGGTTGTTTGTTTTTAATTTTGAAAATATTTTATTTTAAAAAATTTCGTTTGATTTTTTTTTTATTGGAGAAAAGAAAGAATCGTCAATTCAGATGTCAAAGTGAATCCACATAATTCTAAAGTTATAGGATTAACAAGTTGTCGTAAATTTCGATTAATCCAGTTTTATTTTTTCTTAATAAGATTGATCATTTTATTTTATTTTTATTATTTTATTAAAAAAATATATATATATATTAAATGATTTTTAAAAAAATCATATTAACAATATATATATATATAATCACATTTTATTGATTGATTTTTTTTGTTTAAATATTTGGATCAATCAATCTTGAATCATGATTATAAAAGTTATGAATTAACTTTTTTTATCGCAATCAGCTAAATTAAGAATCCCATTGTATTTTCGTTAAAATTATTTAATTATTTATATTATTATTATTATTATTATTATTATTATTGTTATTATTGGTTAATTGTTTTTAACTTTAAAAGTATTTAATCATCGATAATTTATCGATGATTACAAAAATGTTATAATTAATATTAGATATTCTAATTATTGATTGATTTTTTTGTTTAAATATTTGAATCACCAAATTATCACAACTCAGTTAATCATAAAAGTTGTGGAATTAACAAAATTGTCACAAAATTAATCTCGATTTATTTTTTCTTAAAATTATTTTTATTTTCAATTTTCATTTCTCATTTTTTTTTGTTTCACATTAATTACAGGAAGCATCATAAAACATATGATTAAATAAAATAAACATTATCACATCACAATTAATCATGCACTTTAGTTACTAATACATAAAACATTAAATAAAATAAACATTATCACATACAACTTAATCATGCCTAATACAAATGAACTCAAAATATATTTTAATCCCCTTTTTTATGTTCTATTTTTTTTTGTACTTTCCCTTTTTCTAATAGAACTAAAGCAAACATAAATAATAATAATAATAGAACAACTATCTCAACCTACGGTCACCATAGCCCACTAAGCCCAATGACCCCATATTAACTTAAAAATATGAATAAAGAAACTACATGACCCTGGTTTAACAAATGTGGAGAAAAAGCAAAAACAAAATAGTATAGGAACAACAGCACCCCACGTGGTCCAACTTTTGGCCATAAAACAACAAATATAAATGGCATGTTAATTAGATAAGGAACAAAAGCAAAAGACAACACGAGAAAATGGTTCTGGAAACAGAGAAACACAAACCTTCATTAAGGATCAAAATGCACAACACGGTATGACTCTGCAATCGGCTTGTGGTGCTTAGATCAGGCCGTGGTGGTTCTAAGGGAACGGTTCACGGTGGATCTGGTTTTGATAGTTCTTCAAATGGTGTCGAAACAAGGGGGCCAATGGTGGCTTGCGTTTGATGATTGGTTTAGGGGTGAGGATGAAGGTGAGCTTGGTGTGTTTGGTTTTGGAAGAAGATTCAAGGAAAGATGGAGGTGGCAATGGAGGAAGGTTGAAAAATGGAGGTTTGGAGGGTGAAGAGGATGGAGCGTGTGGGGATAAAAATGGGTTCAGAGACCCCCTTATATTCAAATTTATATGTTCCCGTTCATGTGTGTCTAGGGGTTAAAGGAATAATAATAAAAAGAAAGTGTAGTGTGTTTGGGTGAATTGAGTAGTGCAATTTGCTACGTGAGTGCGGTGAGTGAGTGGCTATGGTGTGCATGGTGCCAAAAGGAAGTGGGACAAAGCGGCCTTTCTTGTAAGCTCAATGCAAGTGTGTGTACGTGAAAATGGAGGATGTGTGTGTGCATAAAAAATGGAAAAAGAAAAAATTGATGGGGAAGGCAAACTTAACTCATGTGCGCAATTATACTCAAAACGGGAAGAAACAAAGAGTAGAGGGCAGAGGGTACGCACACGATGTACCTCCTTTTTTTATATTATATTTTTTTATCACAATATTTATTGGGCTGAAACAAAACTTTGGGCCCAAAAAAAAAAAAACCTTATCAAGAAAAGAAATGGGCTAAACAAAAATAAAAAAAGGCTAGACAAAAAAAGGGTCAAGAAAATGGGTTAAACAAAATTTGGGCTGAAAAAGGAATGGGCCAAGAAAAAAAGGAAACTTTTATCATGTTATTAATTAATTTAATTTTTTTTATTAATTTGTTTTTCTTTTTATTTATTTATTCATTTTATTTTATTTTATTTTTATAATAAAGAGAAAATTAAAAAATAAAAATTAGGTGAGTTTCAAAGCTTTTCCTTTCTGAACTACCACTATGAAAACTATGAATTTCATAGTTAGAAAGCTATAAATTCTAAGATTTTTCACTTCCTTATTCAAGAGTCTACAAGACTTTAAATTTCTTTTCTCACCCAAAATCATTATCTCTCATCAAGTCACTCAAGAACAAGAAGAAGATTAAGGTAAATAGAGTGAGAAATTAAGGACCCCTACCTCTTGATGCTTGGATGATTATGGATGATTACTTCTTCTTTGGACTTACCCCTTTTTCTCCTCTTCTTTCCCCCTTTCTTTCTTTCCTTCCTTTTCTACTCTGTTTTCGTTCTTCTGTTTCCAGCAGGAAACATGTGGGGAGAAAGAAAAACAAATCAAAAGATAAAGCTTTGGTCACTTAAGTTATACACTGTAACTTCTGCATCTGCTATGAACACTTATATTTTGTTAATTTAAGTTTTTTAACTTCTAACAACTTTGAAATAAATATTAAGATTCATCAAAATTATTATTTCACAATTTTCTCAATTTTTCAGATCTACTGGAGATCAATCCGACATTAAAGTATACAACTAGTATGCTTAAAAATGTCAAACGAACTACGATTGCTCTCAATTTTTAACTACACCTTAATCCACCTATTTGTGACCTATAAATAAATTCTCTTTATTTATTTTACTTAATTAGGTAATTTATGCCATTTTCTGAGTCATTTTAAGCTATTTTTCGCATTCTGAGTTATAGCAAAGTGCCTAAATGATCTCAGTTTGTCACAAAATTTAACTGACATGTCATATAAGTATAATAGTACCTCTGAAACCATATACAAGCCTAACATGTTTCTCGGGATGTTACAAAGAATTAGGGATGTCAAAACAGTTAGTCGGTCCATTCGGAGTCGAGCCATTTTTGGATCGGCCCATTCGAGTCATATAAGTTTCGGGCTGACATTTTACTAATTCAGCCTAACCCATTTAATCTTATATAGTGTTAAAAAAGTGGGTTGACCTGACTATTCGTTCAAATTTATTTCGATTCCAATATAAGTTTCGGGTTGACATTTTGTTAGTCAAATTCGTCCATTTTGTCGGGTTATTTGGGCCGATCCATCGAATTTGGTCTATTTTGACACCGCTACAAAGAATCTTATTTATAATAATTAATATATTAAATAAAATTATAAATAATATACACATTTATAAAATTTAATAATGGACATATTATCACTCATATGATTTTGCAACTCGCAAATTCATGTGGTTGAATTAAAACTTGTGATTAAATGTTTAGATCGGTTGTTAAATGTTCCTAGCACATCCCTGGATAAAATGTATTGGGTCGTGGCCCGTGGGCTTAATAGAGAGAGACTATGCAAGAATATTAAGTATTATTCCTTTCCTTTTAAAGTAATTTTTATTTTACAGAATAAATTTTATTTAATTTTATTTTTATTTTAAAAAAATTTAATATATATTAATTATTTTTTAATTTTATTATTGTTTTTTGATTTTTTTACTTAGTAGAATGAGAAAAAAGCACATGAATGGATAAATAATCAAATATAGTGATATTTCTCTAAAATTAAAAATATTTAATAATTTTTTTAATTTATATGTAAAACTTTTAAACAACAGATATTATAAAACGAAGTGAGTAATAACTAGTATTTTTTTTAAAATTCATTATTGTGTTTCAACAAAAAATAAAAACGTCATCAATTGTTTCTTTCTTCTACATTAAAAAAATATAAAAAAATAGAACATGTTACTCTGGTCAGCAAAGTTTTTCTATTTTGTTCTACCGTAAAATATTGATTAGTGAGACTTCATACAATATTAAAATGAATTAAGTAACTCAATTGATATTTGGTGGTCTGATTACTAAACCAAAAGTATCAAACTATAATTCACCCAATATCATATATGAAATAACTCAACCGTTTATTTTTGACGATTGTTGTTTTTGTCTCTCCAAAGTTTTAAATTTGCACCTGAAATACTCGACTCCTCGACTAATCTAGGATCATCTTACATATTACAATTACAATAAACAGAAATCAAAGCTTATAAAATAGTTATGAAATCAACTTCTAAATGTAAAATAAACTATCCACAATTTTTTAAATACTGACTGAGAGATTTTTATGATACTCATTTTTTTTAAAAAAAATATTTAATACTTAAATGAATTGTTAAATATTTTTTTAATTATTAATTAATTTTAAATATTTATTATAAATTTAAATACTCGACAATTCATCCTAAATATCAACCTCGTCAAGTTACTACAAAAATTTCCATAACGATGACAAGTTGGCAACGAAAAGCAAGAACAGATTAAAATGCCATTCATGCTGGTGGTCAATCATTGGATTTAAGAATGTAAGTTGATTTTGGATTTGATTAGCTACCTTAAATAACAACAATCAAGAGATTAGAAAACTAACACAAAGGGCAACAATGCAAAAAACTTAGGAAACAGATCAAAGAGGTCGCCCCGTATTCTTGAGTATAAAAGTTGTTGATCTGGCGTGTGTAAGAAAAAAATTATATATATTACATGTGATATATAATAAATTTTAATGTATATTTTTTATCAACAGAATCTTCTCTTATTTTTTGAGAACAGGAGAAGAACTGATCCAAAAACTTATCCGTCAAATGTGATATATTTTGAAACTGAGATTACAAAGTTCACAGCAACAAATTATACACCGTGAAAATACTACCACCAAATGCTTATTTTTTTGGGTGAAGCTTTCTTTTCCTTCTTTTTGGGTGAAGTCCGTTTGAAGGCACCAAACGTGCATCGAAAATTTAAAAACGAATTCTTGCAGGTTATTGGTACCATTCAAATTAGCAAAGCAAAAAGCAATGAATACGTGATGGGGACAGCGGACAGTATGTAGGCCTGGTTTCGTTTTCTCATTAAATTATTAAAACATAAATGTGATGATATAATAAAACTTGATATATTTACACAAACACGCAAGTTTTTTTTTTTAATTTTTTTTTTGTTAAACAACAGGGAGTTTTTGTTTTTTTTTTAATGTTCATATTTTATACCAAAAAAAAAAAGTAAATAAAGATCACCGTTGGTTAAACAGACAATGAAACGCACAACAGGTTAATATATGAAGCCGTTACTTTGTTTTTTTTGGTAATCCGAAATAAAACAGACAGACTACTTCTAAGTCCTAACAAAATCAATTCCCTTTAAAATCTGCTAACAGCAACTACCCAATGAAGGAGGATGCTTGTTCCAGATCTTCATCTAATTACAATTATCATTCATAGAAAACAATGTATATTTATTTATTTTTTTGAACTGGATGATAATACTATTTATCATCAAAAGCATCTAATGTACAGGAATAAGACATTGAGGAGGAGAGTTAACCCAAGTTAATGGAATGAATCCTTTTAATCTTTTGCCCTACCTCACATGTTATGTGTCGTTTTGGTCTGCTGTTGAATTCCACCAAACGTACGGTGGAATTCTTTTCCTTTTTTTTAAAAAAAAAAATAGTAACAAAATATAGTATGTTATCTCATATTTAAAGAAGTTTATTTATTGAATAATATATCACAAATCCTCAACATTTCTATTTACGTCTTACTTCTTTTAACATATTCAATTTAAAAACTTATCTAATATATCTACTTATTTCAATCTGATTTAAATTAAAAAGCATGACATAATAATATATTTGTTTTTATTTTAGCTTAATTTGTAGGTCAATTCATTATTTACCATAATAATATTTTTGTTATTATATAGACACACACATAAAAATAAGCATGTTCTCTAAAAATTGTCAATGTATATTGCGTTTGAAATATCTGTAAATATTTTAAATAAAATATTCCATAAATGCTTAAAACAACTTAGCACAAGTACCTCCATTTGTATTAGTTATTCCTATCAATCAAAATACTTAATTAAAGCCATTTTTGTATTTTTTTTGGTAGACTCAAAAACAACAAAAATAATTAATTACGAATAAATAAAAGTTTCATAAAGTTAAATAGAAATAAATGCAAATAAGTTAGCGTAATTATTATCATCACAAAGATTATGTAATTAACAAATAAACTTCTTAATTTTTTTAATATTTTTTTAATAAAAAAATAATTTATTTTCTTATCTAATATTTTATTAATTTTCTTAATTATTAAATAAAAAAATATTAAATATTTTTTATATTTTCAAAATATTAAATATATTTATTTTTTTATTTAATATTTTCTTCATTTAATATTAAAATAATTATTAAGATAATTGAATAGAAAGATATAACATTACTCTTTTGAATAATACAAGAAATAAAAAATAGAAAAGAAGATTCTATTTTGTCATTAAGTGCAAGACATTCATAATCATTTTTTGTTAGTTATTTCTATTAATTACATACCTAATTAAAGTATTGCTTTACTCTTAAGATTCGATTCTCTCTAACGTAAAAAAAAAAAAATCGTCTCTTTCTAATAAGTTAAAATGAGAAATCTCAAGATTTGCAATCTCAATTTTTAAATAAATAATAATCAAATCAAATAAAAAATTGGATGATATGAACTTAATTAAAAACTTAAAAAAGAACGGTTCAAGACATGGTCTTATGGGTGAGCAAACACCAAATTCTAAATTTTCATATAATTGCTTTTTATTAATTTTTTTAATTATTAAATAAAAAAATATTAAATATTTTTTTATATTCTCAAAATATTAAATATATTTATTTATTTAATATTAAAAAAACTCTTAAGAGGATATAATGAGATAATGACATGCCATTTGATTAAATACCATATTTATCAGTGTGCTAGTGATTTCATATTTTATCCAAATCCGAATGGAATCTCAGCCGAAAAAAGATAAAATAAATTTAAAAAATTAAAACCGAAGATAGAGTTCAAATCCAGTATCCAAGTCCCGACCAAAACCAACGACTTGTCACCAATAATTCAACAAATTGAAGCAATTATATTATAATAATAATAATTTTTTTTTCATAATATACTATAAATGAGAGATTAAATAATTAATCTTTGATAATGTTATTATCGCCCTCTCTCTCTCTCTCTCTCTCTCCAACTCCTTCTATATAAACAACACCAAACCCACATATAAGCCTCTCTCTCATTACGCCTCTCTCAAAAATCCCTGAAAATCAAAATACTCTTTTTTTTTTTTTCCTCATTTTCTTTAATCTCTGTAGTCAAAGGTCAATGGCGTTGAACAATGGTATCCCCAGCACAGGCAACGGCCTCATCGTCAGCTTCGGCGAGATGCTGATCGATTTCGTCCCTACCGTCTCCGGCGTGTCCTTGGCGGAGGCACCTGGCTTCCTCAAAGCCCCCGGCGGCGCTCCGGCCAACGTGGCCATCGCCGTCGCCAGGCTGGGCGGCCAAGCCGCCTTCGTCGGAAAGCTCGGCGAGGACGAGTTCGGTCACATGTTGGCGGCGATCTTGAAGGAAAACGGCGTACGCGCCGACGGTATCACCTTCGACAAAGGCGCGCGCACTGCCTTGGCCTTCGTCACGCTACGCGCCGACGGCGAGCGTGAGTTCATGTTCTACAGGAACCCGAGTGCTGACATGCTCCTTAAGCCTGAAGAGCTCAACCTTGAACTCATCAGATCTGTATGCATCTCTCTCTCTTCCCTGTCTCTCTGTGTTACAACTTTCTCGGAAATTTTTTTTTGAGTTTTGTTCGTTGTCCGTTTTCCCGGAAAATGAAGTGTTTGTTTTTTCATGTTTGGCCTGTGGGGGGAGGCTGTGAAGTCACGCGCGTATAGGAACTCGTGGGCATAAGGTAAACGATATTGCCGCGTCAGCATGAGTGTAGTGGGGCCCATGAGTAGATCGAGGATACTCGAATCCAATTAGTCAATTACCTTACGCGGCACTAATACTATTGAATTTTCTCAAAATCCGATGATTATTTTTTTGGTCCAAAATGGACACACCACCAAACATCTCCGGCCGAAAAGTATAGAAAAACGTTTTTTTTTTACATAAAAAATATGCATATCATATTTATATTATAAGTTTATGTAAAAGAAATATTAATTCAAATTATATCTAATTATAATTTTTTAAAAAATATAAAATAATTTGTAAATAAATTAAAAAAATTAAAGTATAAAAATTAGAGAAATAATGAATCGGAAGCGATAATCAAGATCATAAAAGTGGGTGGGTGAGGTTGGTGTATTGTCACGAGACCGTGCCTCACGTGCTCATCGATAACTGTGCGTAGGGGGTTATGCCTGATTTGAGCTTTATTTTTTTTCATAGGATCTACTGCATTTTGGTAGAAATTTTTTTAGTTTAGATTAGTTTTTTTTAAAAAAATTATTTTAATATTGAATTAATAAAATTAATTTTAGTGTATGAAATTTAATGTTAAAAATTTTTTAAAGTTAATTTTTATAATACTAAAAATTAAAATTTATGATTTTAATAAATTTTGATATATTTTTTATTTTTAATTAAATAATATTTTTAATTATTCTATATTGATAATTTAATATATAAAAATAATTCTTTTTTATATTATCTAAATGAAACAGATTAGATTAAAATTACTTTTAACTAATATATTCAAACATAAAATTGATTCGATTATAATCAATTATAATCGATTATAAAAAATTTTTTTATACATAATTAATTATTAAATAATCAAATTTTTACGGTTAAAAAACACGTACCTAATTTTTAGATTCAGATTTGATTCACCCGATTAAGTGGATGTTTGGTTAAAAATTTTAATTATTTTAATAATTAATTATAATTTATTATTATATATTTTTTTTGTTATAATAGATTATAATTAATTTATTTTTTATTAGTTATATTAATTAAAAAATAATTTTAAATTAATTTATTTTATTTAATTAATATAAAAAATTATTTTTATATTAAATTATTATTAAATATAAAATAATTAAAAAAATTATTTTATATTAAATTTCATATAAAAATTAAAATTAATTTTATCAAATATAATTAAATATAATTGAAATAACTTTTTTCAAAAAAAAATTAATTTAAGTTTAAAAAAGTTTACTCAAACATGCACTAATTATCAAGTTTCAATTTTAAGTTTATGTAACATAAATTTAAATTGGACTAATTTAAAATGTGACTTAAACTTAATATTGAGCCAAATTTTAAAAAATTAACTCGATCAAATTAGTTTCAAGTTTAAGTATGAGCCAGATCGGACCATGAAAACCCTTTCTAGTGGCTAAGTCTATGCAGCAATTATTGGAGTGGGCTACTGATGGATCTGTCATCCACCGATCTACTTTCTGTGTTTCCTTCTAATCCAACATTAGAATACAACAAACTCACCCAAAAAAAACAATTAGCATACAAAAAAAAAGCTTAGATTTTTCTATGTTGTCATCTACTTTGACTTCTACTGTTTTTTTTTTTAATCTAAGTAATGCTACTTGTTTTTATTTTAATACCCGTGGATATGTCATGCTGCGTTGTCTTTGACCAACACTCCCACGCGATTCTAGCTTTTATTCTCTTTTCTTTTTCAAGTTATTTAATTAAATTAATTAATTAATAATATGAATTTATAGCTTTGTTCCCAAATAGTCTTAGAAAACTTAATAAGAGATTTTTTTTTTCCTACATAGAATTTAGTGGATTGTTCTTTTTCAAAAAATCGAATCTGGAGACGTCGGTGGTAAATCACTAATTTATTTAATTATTTATCCCTGGCTTGTCAGGGAAGGTCCACAATTTACAGCCTAGCAAGCACGTGTATATATATATATTTAAAAAGTGTATTATTTGGTGGCCTATTTCATGCGTGGTACAGCCAATTATGTATTCATGAACAAAAAATTATAAAATAAAAGTAACCATAGTTAAAATTACTTTTTTTGTTGTTCTTGGATTTGGTGATATTACCATTCACCACCAATGAGGTAGTAGGTGACAAACTGAAACTGGACTTGTCAGGCAAAAGTTTTCCATTATGGATCAATAAGCTTGATTGTGGAGCCATGCAGATCAGCACACCTGAAGGCAATAGAAGTTGCCAAAGAGGCTGGCTGCCTCCTCTCCTATGATCCAAACCTCCGCCTACCCTTGTGGCCCTCACCAGAGGAAGCCCGTCAGCAAATACTGAGTATATGGGAAAAAGCTGATTTGATCAAGGTCAGTGATGTGGAGCTGGAGTTCCTCACCGGAAGTGACAAAATTGATGATGCTTCTGCTTTGTCTTTGTGGCACCCCAACTTGAAGTTACTCCTTGTCACTCTTGGTGAACATGGTTCTAGATACTACACCAAGGTAAATCCTACTCTTGAATTACCTATTCTTTTTTAACTTCTTTCTTTCAGACCAAACTCTCTTGTATATTCTGTCGGCTGCTCAAACTTTGACTCTTAGCTGCTATAGTGCTATCCACAGTATGGTAGATGCTTGGTTAGTTACCTATGTATGATGTGTCGTGATCGTTCTAAATGTTTGCAACTTCCTTTCCAAGAACGTGTTTTCTGAACATTGTTTATGAGGCAGGGTCCCCATGAGCTGTTATGTTTTTCATCTTACTTTTCCTCTTTTCTTATTTTTCTTTTTTTTTTAAAAAAAAAAATCTGCTTTGAGCTTTTTCTCATCTGTCACGTGTAAATTGGATTCGGAGTAGCCCTGGACCGTCCAGCTCACCCTTATAAAATTAAGCTTTGAATATCCAGCAAAGTGGAAAACTGTTAATAAAGCCAACTCTCTACTCAAAGTCTCAAACCACAAGTACTGAGGGGCAAAAAACTCAATTAGTTTATATTAAAAAAAATAGTATTTATTTACACCTACTGGTCTAGTTTGCTATTCTGTTGTCCTTGTAGCATATATGATTATCATCTATCATCTGCATAAACACATAGGCTATAGTCAACTCTGTGCTGCGGCCTACGTACTAAAATTCTCCTTTCTGCATGTATTTTTTTTTTTTTTTTTTTGATATTGTTTGTATATACTTTTAACTAAACTGAAAAGAATATGTTGTGGAAGGTATGTAAATGGACCCGTTATACTCAGTCTCAAATTGTAATACTTGTGCCCTTTGATGGATATATTTGTTTTGAAACACTAATGAGTTTTTATCCCTTGGTGTGTAAACCAGAATTTCCATGGATCAGTAGATGCTTTTCATGTCAATACAGTTGATACAACTGGCGCCGGTGATGCCTTTGTTGGTGCTCTATTGTCCAAGATTGTCGATGATCAATCCATACTTGAAGTGAGTGCTTTAGCTACATCTCAATAAGACCTCCATGTTATCTCCCCTATGGAAATTACATGTTTAACCGTGTGATTTTTTCTATTCTTACCCAAATGTCTTGGTAATAATTAAAATTGATAGTTTTAAATATCCTTTCAAGATTTATAGTTGGTGAGTGATGTATTTTCACTTGTTACTCATGCAGGATGAACCAAGGCTTAGAGAAGTACTCAAGTTTGCAAATGCATGTGGAGCAATTACAACTACTAAAAAGGGAGCAATCCCCGCCCTTCCCAAAGAGGATGATGTGCTGAACCTGATCAAAGGGGCATAGAATCTTAGTTCAGAAGTACTAGCATGATTTCGTTTTCTTTTTGGCCCCCTCCTTTTCGTTCTTGTTTCACTTTTTCCGTTGGACTTGCTGCTTATCAATTTAAGAAGGAATTTTTCTCTCGATTTTCTGTTATTTTTTTCCTCCTGCATTGACGGCAATATCATGTTCTTTTAGGTTTTGCCAAATAATGTTTTCTTCTTTTTTGTGGGTCTGAAAATATTGTTTTCTTCCAAGTTGAGATTAGTGGTTGAATGAAAATTTGATTCATAAGCTTGGCTCACAGTTGCAGGCTGGCAATTTCTTAAACCTCCTTATCTTTTTATTGATTAAATTTTGTTTTCTGTCTAATTGTTGAGTTGCAGGCTTGCAATTTCTTAGACCGCCTTATCTTTTTATTGATTAATTTTGTTCTGTCTAATTGTTGAGTTTAAGTTGTCATACTAAGAGGCGTCCAAAAAAAAAATTTGTCATACTAAGAGTGCCTTTACAGCGTATCATTAAAAAAATCATCAGTAGAAAAGAAGTTACAGCGTATCATTAAAAAAACCATTAGTATAAGAAAAAGAGGGAATGCCCCAATGGTTGACTCTCAGTTCTAAAACATTAGTAGCACGGATAAGAATTAATCCGTGTCATTACTCACCATTTGAAAGGAATTAGTTGGATATGTCATTTCTATTTACTAAAACACCAACAGATACTTAAAACAAAAAAGACTTAATAAATAAAAGAAATGCAAGTGAAGTTGATATTAGATTAAACCATCGAGTCTTGAATTTTAGCTAACATGATTCAACATCATGATATATTTTCCATGTTTTTAAGTGTGCTAAAAGAAGTTATAAAGTAGTGTAAGTGTGCTAAGTATTATTGGTGTCAATTAATCATCACTTGTGTGGTTGTGCGTTGAGACCAATTTATTTCTCACAAACTTAGGTATTTATTAAATTGCTTGATATAAATCAATGTGTCTTCTCGAACGATACATTAAACACAAGTTCTTTTGGTTCGAAACCCCAAATAACTGCTACACTCTATAATAGTTCTTGTGGCAAGTTGCAACGTAGTATGATCTATCCTTCAACAAATGAAGTTATTTTCTGATGAAAGTGTCCATTTATTTAAGTCCATTCTTTTCTTTAAAGTACATCCTGTACTATAGGGCATTCAAACGCTATTCAACAAAGGTAGAGCCTAAATGCGGTGACATCTATAGCACGATAGCTTGAGGATGGCATTCACTAACCTCCATCGTTAACGACTTCCAAGCATTTGCACATCTTTCCCACTTTGCCCGCATCTGAGCCAGAAAAGCCACTGCCCATTGTTCATTGGTCCCTCTCATGCTTAGATCATAAGGCACTGAAAAACTGTTCAACCATGTTTAGAATGTCAGCAATCTGCCGATTGACTTAATAATATTTATATGAGTTTCAATTTGATCCATTATCGTTGTAAGTTTTACACCATCAGTAAACAATATAGTAACAACAAAGATGGGGATGATTTAGATATTCTCCGAAGTAAAATAAAATATTATGGCTGTAGAGGAGCTCTACCCTTCTAAATGTGCGGTTGAGTTGTGGTTTAACATCAACCAAATAGAGCCAACAGTCCGGCAGACGCATACCAAAATAAACTGAGTGAAAAATATTGATGGCTACTTATTCTATGAACCTAATTCGGCATAGTAGTTCTCAAATTGGCCAATAGTATAGCCATGTTGTAAATGGCTACTTATCATGCCCCTCTACTTTTTGATTGTTAAAATCAATTTACAGTAAAACTGTTTTACCTCTCCGCTGCTCCAAGAAATAAAGAACTCAGCCACACAAATCATGCGTTAGAATTTGTCTCTTTTCCCCTCTTTTTGCATGCAAGCTTAATCGTCTTAAGGCTAAGTATTTTGTGTATACCGAAATTTCCAACAATTTAACGTAGATTTTAGAAGTGTCTTATACAATTACCAAAGATTCTTTCTTTTGGTAAGACCTCGAGGGGTGATCCCCAGTGCTTTTGGATGCGGGACTAATCCCTGCTTGGATGTCAGCTTGGCCCAAGCCACAAGGTGTTTCTAGTGGGTTTCAAACCCCTACACTGCAAGTAAAGTCCACCCATATAGAGCTCAATTTTCCAACTGACCTTGTGGTTCAATTACCAAAGATTCCAATTTACTAAATGATATTCAACAATCCATATGCAGTATTTACCTTAACAGTTCTTCGGCTTGAGTTCCTTTCTTGAGAGTACTATTCCTGCAAGAGCTCAAATTTTGATATACTAAATTTGTTAGATAGTGTTTGACAAGAAATAAAAATATGAAAGATTGCCACCTTTAGTGAATCCAATAAAGTTGGCAAGTAAATGATATCATATCATCCCAAATTAGGCTGAATTGTTGCCAAGCATACATTACACCTCTTTGATTCTTGAAGTAAACCATCTAAAAGCAAATATCACTTTCTCCTTGTTATCTTTTTTATTTTTCCCCTTTCTTGGCCTGACTGTCTCCTTTTTCTTACTTTCTGCTTTTGCGAACAAAAATTTTGGAACAAACTATGTTCTGGAGAATTTAACACAATTTCAACATCAGACAGATAATGGCAGTTTCATAATATAAATCATGGAAGCCAAGGAAAACAAACCTGCAGACAGACACTTGGAAAATATGAAGATATTTGGTTGAAAGATTATAAACAGCATCTGCAATATGCTCCTTGCCAAACAGATACACCACTGGATAGCCTAGAAGCCATCTGAAGCAAATAAATACACTAAAATGAGATAGTCCCACCACATATTACATGTTTAATCAGGAATAAGAAGCAAATAGCTATGCTGTTCTATGGAACCACCATTCAGGTGGCACAAATTGATACTGATCCCCCAAAAAAGATTGAATGTTCGGCAAAAATCCGATTGCCTTCGTACAAATTAGTTTTAATACCTGTAGTTTTAATCCGATTAGATCATGACATACTAATGTCCACAACATGTGACAGTATTAAATTACTACTTTACAGTGACCTTCAGGGTAAATATAACAGTGTAGCCAGCCACTTCGTTTGAACCATCCCACTCATGGAATGAATTGGGTAGGACATGGTACAAACTGAGGATTGAAATCTCTTAAGTTCCCAAAGGGCTAAGAATCTGGCATAAATGAACTACGTTTTCAGCAGAAAAAAGTATAAGCTGTAACATACTACTACATGCAGTCTGGGCAACATTCCTTGCTAATTTCTATGACCTCTACGATCTACATGGAACACTCGATTTAAAAAGACAAAGAAATGGATTATTTGTGGCCCTGTGTGTAACAAGAATTTAAGTACAAGACAGTCTTCTGTGATGAAGGAGAACAAAACTTATCAACTCTTTCTCTCCTATAAATTTGCACTTATATAATAGTGAAACCAATGCAGAAAATAGTAATAAATGCTAAATTTCCAGAGACATATTAGCATTAGCGTGTCCTGAATGTTGAACTACCTCCAGTTGCTTTATGGTAGCAAGGAAGGCCTATGCTTGCAACAAGAAAAGACATGCCCAAGGATGAAAAACATATCCAAATCAGGAAGTGCAAATGTACATATATATATATAGCTTGAGGGAATTACCCATTCAAGGTTGGCAGTGTCACCTCAGTGTTCTCCATGCAGTCACTGAGATCAATGCACTCAGCAGAAGGAGAGTGAAAACACTGACTAGTGGAGTCAGCATTATCCATAGATTTTGCCTCCTGGGATGGTGAGGGATTGTTCATTCCCTCAGGAGGAAATAATGACAAGAAGAACTTCTGAATTGATATAAGCTGCATTACTAATTGGCTTTTCTCTTTTTGTGTTATCATCTGAACACAAGTTAAAGAAACATATATAAGGGTGATGTATAAAATTGAAAATTAATTAAAAGATTACAAGAATGACCTTGGGAGGTTCGTGTTCAAGATCCACAAAGAGCAAGTGTGGTTCAGAGTTGAAGCTTGATCTGACATGATCAGCTAGTTCTGTTAAATGTATCAAGTATATCATGTCTTGTATAACCATCACTCTTAGATGCTCAAAAATGGGGGAATCCTGGGAAATGATGAATATTGGCAGAGCAAATATGTTATAGCTCTTTATAAATAATAATAATAAAGATAAATTACACTGATCTTCATTGAGGTTTAGCGAAATTACACCCACACTATTGTTATTTGCAATTCAACACTGACCTCCCTTCAAACAAACAAACAAGGAGGTAAGTGTACGGTGTAATGATAATATAAACTTTAAGGGAGACTGTTCTGAATATTGACCGAAACCTAGGACGGGATAGTTCCGCAAGACAAAAGAGGACTCGCTGGAGACCCACTGGCGAGGCAACAACAAGGTCAATGATACCTAAACAGGTCAGCAGAATGATCGCAAAGTATGATCGGTATAAATGTTTGAGTAAAGATGGAACATGACAAGCTTAGGTTACCAGGCCGATTTATATAGATCATCCGAGGACTGACTCTTGGGATTCCCACCGTTCAGGCTATTTAGAGCTCTGAATGTTAGGATTCGTTATGCTCGGTCATTAAGACGCGAAGCAGTTCACAACCGTTGGTCATGATGGCGCCAGTCGGCCAATGACCGTTGGGGAGTCGTACTAAGCACATGTTTAGCATTTCACGTTCGGGTACAAACCAGTCAGATCATACAAGCATAATCTCGGTCGGGTTGACTCGGGTTCTTTTGGGCCTGTTGTTCGGAAATAGGCCTACCCAACAGACTGACTTGTATGGTCAGCCGTAATAAGTCTATGACAGGCCTATGTCTTAGGTCCGGGATGGTCTACAGTCCCTCAACTAGGTCAGGGATGGTCTACAGTCCCTCAACTAGGTCATCATCTGTGAAGATGGACCGAGCTTAAAAGTGACCGGATGAGAGCAAGGCTGATATGGTCCACAGCCCTTTAACTTGATCATCTGTGAAGATGGGCCGAGTTTAGAAGTGGCCAGATGAGAGCAGGGCTGGTACGTTCCAGAGACCAATATAATTTCGCTAAACAAGTTCATTGTAATTTTCCCTAATAATAACAATAATAATAAAGAGACCTTTTGAGTAAGTTGGAGGAGTGAAGAGAGGTGGTGTTGTAGTTGAGGCATCATTCCGCCATAGTCTACCATTACAACTGGTCTCAATCTTGTGGAGAGGGCCAGAATATCTGGCACAAAATTTGGAAAGTCATATTATGAATGAATGGGATTGGGAACAGTTGAGTTGATAGATTCATAAAAGTAATGAACAGAGAGATGAGACCTAATTGTAATCGACGCTTGGTAGAAGGTTTGAGGCGCCAATTGATGAGAGCTAAAGAGGAGTCCAACACCTTCAAACCTTCATCCAACTCTGATACTGACACTGACACTGATGCATCCATTCGCCAAATTGATTATCCTTCTTCCTGCTTTCCAGGTGAAGCCTCTTCTCTCCTAATCATTACACGGCTGTGGTTGGGTGCAGAAGCACAACACAAAAGAGCACCCTGCTCTGCTTCAATCAGTGTCAGTGACTGTGTGTCTGTGTGAGATAGATGCTCGGGCTAGCCCAAGCTAATCATGATGCGGCCTATGCTGACTGAAAATTTGTTTGTCCCGACCCTTAATTATTCATACACGTCGATGGAATTGGCGTGGCGTGGCCCACAATCTAATGTCAGGCTCTTATTACCCCAGGCCAGGCCCATGGAACCCCCAGCCTAACGGATTTTGGTTTCCTAACAATATTTAATATTTTTTGACAAAAAAAAACAATATTAAATATTTGCAGACCCAAAAAAAAAAATTTAATATTTTTTTGATAAACTTAAATGTACACAGTAGAAGTAGCGTGTTAAGGAGTGAGGGTAATTAATGTTAAATGAAATTAAAATTCTTATCGACTTTCCAACAATCTTAATTTTTTATATTATTATTTTTACATCATTTTATATATTATTCATCATATTATTATTAATTATGATATTTTTCTCACTTAATTACAATTATTAAAAAATATGATAAAAAGTAATGTAAAAATATCATTTTTTACTCTTAAAAAAGAGAATGGAAGGTATTGTTTTTTATGCTCAAGTGCCTCCGACTGTGCCTCCTCCATCCAATCCGATGGAGGTGGTACTTTGGGGGCCAAAGACAATGAAGATAGAGTGATGATAGAAAGTTCAAGGTTTGAGGTATCTTTTAAGGATAAGGTTTTGGGCAAAGCTCCTTTGAAACCCAAAACAAAAACAGATTTGATAGCATGCAATCTTTTTCGTATAGAACTAGTGGATGAGGATAGGTTGAGGCCCAAAGCTTTTGTGGAAGAAAGGATCTTTGTTGAATTATGTGAATCGTGGGAGGATGCTCTCATTATCAAACTTCTTGGGAAGGATCTTGGATTCCATATGATGAGAGAATGTTTGAAAGCAATTTGGAAGTTAGTGAGCAGTTTTGATATAACACATGTTAGTAATGGTTTTTTCATGATAAAATTTGATCTAGCTAAAGACTGATGGAAAGTTATTTGTGGAGTGCCTTGGATGATCTTTGTCCATTACTTAACAGTAAGGACTTGGTCTCTAGACTTCGTTGCTGAATCATAAAAAAATTGAGAGAACTCTAGTAAGGATTTGTTTCCTTAGTCTCAACATGGTTTACTACGATGAGAGTGTGCTGCTAGCCTTGGCTTATGCTATGGGGAATCCCGTTAAGGTTGACACAAACACTCTTCAAGCCATCTGGGGGAGGTTTGCTAGAGTTTGCATGGATATCGACCTTACGCAACCTGTGGTGGGGAAGGTTTGGCTTAGGGACCACTGGTATCACATTGAATATAAGGGTTTACACTTGATTTGTGGTTCTTGTGGTTATTATAGGCACCTAAGTAAAGATTGCATGAGAAAGGTTCTTGATGTTGTTGGTAGTGTGGGTGTCGTTACTGAGCAGTTGGTAGGAAACAACTCTAGGTTGCAGGCGGTGGTGGAGAATTCCAGTACGACTGGTGATGGTCGATCTTGTAACACCATAATACCGTTACCATAGTATAACTAACAAATACATGAATAAACAGTAATAGTTATGCTACTTCTAACTTGAACATCAATTAATCTATAACATTTATAAACAATTATGGAGAGCCATAACTAAAAATCGTACACATATACAAAATTACCCCAAAGGCAAAGTGTTATATATACAACTTATACATCTTCAAAGCTAATATAAATAAATACATCAACTCTGTCTATAAAAGAAACAAATAAAATTAATCTACGCTAGTCCTTCTGTTTCTTTATCTCCTTTATTCTCTGAAGGGTCTTGACTTGCTTTTACCATGAAAACATAGAAAGGGGTGAGAATATACAATTCTCAATAATATTTATACATTTCATGACATTATACAATGTAAACTGCATACATATCAGTATAAATTATTTTAACATTTTACAATCGTCCATACAATTATATAACATATCCAATCTATCCCATATTTACTTAATCTTACACCACTCGAACTTAAACATAATAGATTATAATTGCTACTGGATATTAAATCTTTATTCAATATCTCTAGAACAATCACATGTTACTCTTATGTAAAGGTTCACTAACACAATGCATAATCTATAAGCCTAAATCCCCTACTCGTATGATAAGAATAACTATTTACACAGTTGTAACATATCACAACTAGTTCATTCACAAACATACCATCAATGATATTGAACAACCACCCATATGATTGTACAATATCATTTATCCAAGACAACTGCCCATACAATTGCCAAGGAACAGGAAATGTATATGATTGTGTGTGTATATCACTGGCTGATTCCAAACTATCGTTAAAGTTGTAGATATGAAGACTGACTCTTCAAATTACTGGATAATAAGTGGTCTGGTTCCTACACACACTAGTGAGAGTACTGATTCCACTATATAAAACTAGTAATACTGGCACTAACGAGCAACTAGGGCTAAATCCTCACCTAAAGAGACTTTTGAACTTTCCATTTATCTTATTTGGCCATATGATAGTATATCATTAAAGATTACACTACTTTGGAATTAGTAAGTAATAGGAAACTATACAGTGTTATATATAACTCATATAAAACTACTACATTAACTCACCATATGATTCTCTCTAACCAAGTGAAGAGCTAAACTCTAGCAAACATGTACTCTTAGCTCACTTCTAACTCATAAAGGAGCATATGTCATGTTTCTAGTTAGGAAATCATACTTATGATACTTGCATCTAGCTTGCCTCATTATCACACCACAAATGGTAAACTATGTCACCCTAGTGTACTCAAGGTCCTAGATACTTACTTTAGGCAATTCTTAACTTATGGAATGCTTAAAGCCTCAAACTTTCCCATATATGCAAGGTAATTATTTTCTCCATGAAATACCCCTACTAATGTCTCAATACACTTTACTAAGCATGTATAAGGGATTCTAGCAAGTAGGGAAATCCTCTTTCCCAAAATAAATTTCCTAGGCAACTACTTTGGACGCCCAGAAAGGCTGATTTTCAAGAATGCACCAGATGTACATTCTAACTTCTAAAATTCTGAAGTTTTTTGAGCAATTAGCTTTCTCTCATATCTTTTAATTGTCACAAACCTCACCTCATTTGACTTAGTGTAACCAAAGTTATGCAACATTTTGTAGAGGCTAAAACAATGCACTCATTATTTTTCTCAAATCTAACCTAATTTTAAACTGAAACTGGGAACAAACTATAAGTGGTAAAATCATGAAATTCTACAGGCAAGAAGCCTTACATATTAGCTTCAAAATATCACTAGTCTCATGTCAATACGACCTTGGAGCAAGAAATTATGCAATCTGATTTACTGGCTGCCAGAATGCCTTTTTCTGCAGAATATGTCTTGGATTTAAACAGAAACTAGTATTGTTTGGCTTGCTAGAAAATTCTAAAATTTTTACTTCATGAAGCCTTATGTCTTAGCTTCCAAATGGCACCGGAATCAGGTCATTCCGATATCTACAGCTCAAATTATGCAACAAACAATACAGACTATTAGGATGTTGTCCTATCTCATGACTAGGCTTGGTTTTACCATGCCTAGGCGTGACATTCTCTGTCTAGCCTGGACGAAAAGTTTTTCAGTCCATGCCTAGGCGTGGTCAATTTTGCAGAAAATTCTACAGAATCGAGACACTATTCCATTGGCCAAAATCCAATTTGGCCACTCTAACTCAGTTTCTAAGTGATTTAAGGTCCCTAACATGTCCACTAACACCTATGAATCAATAACCACAAACAAAAACCTCCAATTGGATCTAAAAACCCAAATCACACTTAGCTTGACCTAAACCTCTCTTTTGGGCATCAATGGTCTAAATAAGATGTTCTAAGTTTCTATCTTCAACTTATGCTATGAACAAGTCACAAATGACCAAAGGAATACATTCATTCAAGCCAAGCACATCAAACACCTCTAGAACTCAATTTGGCCTATTAAACACTAAAGGTGCATCAATGGTGAAAATAGAGAAAAGAGATGAACCTAAACATAAAACCCTACCTCTTGCATGGATAAGATGATCCTCAAGCTTGAGCTTGGCTCTTGGAGCTTTGATCTTGCCTTTGGACCTTCTCCTTTGATTTCCTTCTCTTTCTTCTCCTCTTTCCCTTCTTTCTTTCCTTGGTTTTCTTCTTTTCTCACTTTCTCTCGTCTGTTTTTGCTCCCGACCGTGGGACTGAGGAAGAGAAGTCTATTTTGACTTCTTAAAGGATTACCACTAATGTGATACTGATAATCCCGATCTGCTGTGAACACTTAGATTCCTCTAAATCAAGGTTCCTAACTTCCAACATATTCAAAATAAATCTCAAGATTAATTAAAAATCATGTTGCATTTTTTCTCTATTTTTTCATATTTGCTGCTAGTCAATCCGACTTTAAAACGTACAACCAGTATGTCTAAAAATACTAAACTAACTCTGATTACTCTCAAATTTTAACTACACCTTATTCTTCCTATTTGTGACTTAAAAACAAATACTTTAGGTTTATTTTTCTCAACTTAGCAACTTATGCCACTATCTAGGTTATTTTAAGTTACTTTTCAACTTCTGAGTTACAACTAAGTACCGAAACGAACTCAGTTTGTCATAAAACTTAACTGATATATTATGCAAGTATAATACTACCTCTGAGACCATACATAAGACTAACATATTTTTTGAGATGTTACAGATCTAGTCAGGATCCCATCAATCATACATTTTCAGATTCCCAATCACTGCACGATGATTGGTTAATTGCACAAAGGAGGAGCCGAAAACAGTCACTAAAGGAGTCAGCAGGGTGCGAAATCTAAGGGTGCTGATGATGAGGGTATAAAGAGCAATAAATTCGAGCTCTTAAATGAGATTGAGGAGGTTACTGCAACCTTTAATGAGGCAGAAAGTCAACACTTGTCCTTCGTGCAGAAATATAATGCTACACCTACTAAGAATTAGGTTTAAAAAAAGCAACTCCGCAAAGAAGATTAGGCCCATTCTGAGAGCTCGAATGGCCTATGTGCATCTAAGGCCAAAAATAACAAAGGCACATCTAAGGGAAGTAAGGGTGTGGCCCACTCCACAAGGGTGGCTCAGTTGTTTCATAACAGTGGCCTTGGAGAGGTTATAAAACCTCAACAACAGGTGTTCCAGCAACTGTGAACCATGTCGTAGCCACACCTAGATCTATAAGAAACATTGTATGTTTCAAGTCAGCTATGAATGTTGAACAAGTGAGTTCTTGTTGGTTTCATTTTGTTGATGAGGAATTATCGATTCCTTATGATCCAAGATATAAGCCGAAAGGAGAAGCTCAAGTAGAAGGCATAGTTCAAAGTGTTGATCCCATGAAGGAGAACCACATTGTTAACAAGATGGGGTTATCATTGGCTATTCGATGAATAAGAATGATATGAACGATGGCCAAGCGGGTATACATATATTGATGTAAGCCTTAGCCAATAGGTTGTGTTCTGTTATCCTTTCTATTATTCCCTCCATGATAGAGTTCACAAACTTTAATGTCTTATTGTGGAATATCCATGGTGCTATTAACAGCAAAGGTAAGGGAAGGGTTAAGGAGCTTTTTAGGAGTTTTAAGCCTTCTCTTTTTGTTGCTCTGGCGACTTACACACTTTTTCAAAACGTGAAACTTTTCTGGGAAAGGTTGGGGTTCTCTACGATGGGTGTGGTTGAAGCTAATGGTCATTCTGATGGTATTTGGGTATTAAGTAATATTGGAAACTTTGCTATCACAATTTTGCACACGTTCCATCAGTGTATCACCCTTGAAATCTCTAGTGATGGGTGCAAGTGGGCTTGTAGCGCTGTGTATGGGAGTCCAGTCCCTTCTATGCACTATTCTCTCTAGAACCATTTTAGAAGTATTCGTGATTCTATTAATATGCCTTGGATACTGGTTTGGAATTTCAATGAAATTCTGCTTCCGTTTGAGGTGCGTGGTGGTAACTTTAATTCTGCTAGAGCTGCTGAGTTTGATAAGGTGCTTCATGATTGTGATCTTTTAGATACGAGCTCGTCAGGTGGCAGGTTTATTTGGTTTAGAAAGATGCAAGGTGGTCATAACATTTCCAAAAGGTTAAATAGGGGCCTTGCTAATCTGAACTGGCGCAATGCTTTCCCGGAGGCCTATGTTGAAACTATTTGTAGAATTTGTTCCGATCATTCTCTTATTCTGGTCAGGTATGGTGTTGATGTCTAGGTTGGGCCTAGACCATTTCGTTTCCAAGCAGCTTGGACTACTCATCCTGACTTTCCATATATAGTCTTGGATGCTTGGCAGCGTGGTGGTGTTCTTATAACAAATAGACTCCATGAGGTGAAGAATGACTCTGTGTTGTTTAACAAGTTAGTCTTTGGGAATATTTTCCAGAAAAAGCAGAGGGTGGAGGCGAGAATTAAGGGTATCCAACGTTGTTTAGAGACTTGTGATTCTTTGTTTCTCATGTCCCTTGAATAGTCCCTTCATGAGGAATATAATGGAATTTTGGCTCTTATACTTCTGGTTCCTAAAGTCAAGGGAGAATTAGGTTAAATTTGGCGATAGAAACACCAAATTCTTTCATACCTAAACTATTATTAGGAGGAAGAGAAACAAGATTCATGGATTAGTTGATGAAGATGGTAATTGGTGCACAGATGATGGAACTCTAAGGGAAAGGACTATTAATTTCTATAAGAACCTTTTCTACATCGTGGAGAGTATTGATCCTTAGGCAATCTTACTTGATGTTATGCCTATTCTTAGTAATGATGGTTGTTTAGCTATGACTGAACTGATGACTATAAAGGAAGTTAAGTTTTCTACTATGTCCATGAATTCTTTCAAGGCTCCGGGGCCTGACGAGTTCCAACCTTTCTTTTTTAAGAACTTTTAGGACACTGTGAGTGATGAGGTGTAGACTCTTGTGATTATTTCCTTATTGGTGAGTTTGATGCCCGTTTGGCTGAAATGCATGTGGTTTTGATTCCCAAAGTTGACCATCCTACTAGACTCAGGGAACTCAGACCTATAAGCCTTTGTAATGTGGCTTATAAATTCTTGTTAATAAGCTTAGGCCTTTATTTGATGAACTCATGGGTCCCTTGCAAAGTAGTTTCATTCCTAAGTGGGGGACAAAGGATAATGTCATTATTGCGTAGGAGGCCCTTCACTACATGCATAAGACAAAGTGTAAAAAAAGTATCATTGCTTTTAAAATTGATTTGGATAAGGCCTATGGCCGAGTCAATTAGGATTTCCTTGACTGAACCCTTTGTGATTTTGGCTTCCCATAACAAACGATAAAACTTATTATGTGGTGTGTGCGAGCTTCAAATCTATATATATTATGGAATGGTTCTAAATTGGATGGTTTTACTCTATCTAGAGGACTTAGACAAGGTGATCCAGTGTCACCCTATCAATTTGTTCTTTGGATGAAAAAGTTTGCTCTTATGATCAACTAGAAAATGGAAGAGAATAAGTGGAACCCCATTTTTATTTCTAAAAGTGGCCCAAGTATATCTCACTTGCTTTTCGCAGATGATGTGCTTCTTTCTGTAAAGCCAAGAAATCCCAAGTTCACTTAGTCAATTTTGTCCTGTATGACTTCTGTAAGGCCTTGGGGCTTAAAGTCAATTTGGATAAGTCTAGGGCTATGGCTTCTCCTACTGTTTCTAGAAGAAGGAAGGATATGTTTACGGGTATGTCCAGTATTCGTTTTGCTAATGACATGGGCAAATACCTTGGATCTCCTTTGTTATATGGTAGAATCAGAAGGGCTATTTTTTATCCTATAATTGAGAAAATCCAGAGTAGACTGGCCTCTTGGAAGAATAGATTGTTAAATAGGGCAGGTCGGGTTTGTCTTGCAAAGTCAGTAATTACCTCCCTACCAGTGTACTATTGATAATCACATATTTTATTCATTAAGAAACCCTTATGTTTAGTCATTTACACTCTCCATATTCTTAATTGATTGAGTTTGGTATGATTTTGTGAGTTTGAGCTCAAATTGGTCCTAATTGAATATTTTCAGCATTATTGAGATTTGACACTGTTTCTGTATTTTAGCCATAACTTGAGTTCCTAATATCTGATGAACATGAATTTTACCTTGTAGGAAAGTTAAGAGGAAGATCTACAACTTTGATGAAGAACTCGAAGTCCAGAACAGATGTCTAATGGACCTAAGTTTACATGGAAGTCAGAATACGGGTTCTGTCACTAGAATCCGAATGGTGTGCACTCATAAAATCATATCTCAAGCTGTAATAATGGAGATGGGCTGAAATTTGGTTAGTTGATAGTCAAGATCCAAATAAACAACTTTCATGAAGAACACTTTTTGAAAAAATGAAGCCTAATAGGTCAGTTTGAGCCTGCAAGTAGGAACAGAGGTGCTGAAGTTGGATTTGAGTGACCTGCGGTATTTGGGCCATATCTTAGGCTGTAGGAAGCCAAATTGGACGATCCAGATATACATGTTATAGCCAAGACAAAGATCTACAACTTTCATGAAGAGTACTTTTCGTGGATCTGAAGTCTAGTTGGTCGTTTTTGGCTTCCAAGTCAGACACGAAATTTTCGTCCTCAACCACCTACTCATTCATCCACTAATCCACTCATCCACTCACCCACTCATCCACTCATCTACTAATCCAACCACTCAACCACTCCACCCACTCATCCACTAATCCACCCACTCATCCATCCGCTCACCCATTCATCTCCATAATTTCCCACTCACCAAAAGTCCTTTGGCATTTTCCACTCAACCAACCCACTTAACCATTCCACTCACTCATCCACTAAACCAATCCACTAAACCAACCCACTAATCCATCTACTCAAACACTCCACTCACTCATCCACTCATCCACCCACTTCCCTTTGTCATTTTGTTACCTTAGACTTCTATAAAAGGCACCATTTATCATGAACAACAGGTATTCTCCTTCATTTCTCTCTAAGTTTCTTCTTGCTTCTTCATAGTTTCTCATAGTTTTGTATATTTTGATGCTCCCCTTCATGGTAATGGAGGGCTAAGCTACTTTGGGTCAATTTAGAACTCTTGAAGAGATTGTGGTTTAGATTCTTGAGACCTTGGTTATGCATTGTATTTGATTTGTAATTGAATTCCTCTTTTCTTCTTCTTTCTTCTTCTTCTTGATCTTGAATGCATGAATGTTGATTCTATTTATGTTGATCTGATTTGATCTTGGTTTAAGATTGAGATTTGTGATGAAACTTAGAACTAATTGATCTAAACTAATCACATAAATGAAGATTGAGATTTGTGATGAAACTTAGAACTGATTGATCTAAATTAATCACGAATTGAAGAGGTTAGGTTCTTGATTTGTGCCTAAGTTAATTGAATTCAATATTTGAAATTAACATATATCTTCATGAATGGTGCAATTGCGGATTTGTGTTTATCACTTGTTAATTGAATTCTAGACGATCGTCTAGTATGAATTCTGGATTTGATGCGAGAGATCTCGGTTAGATCCAAATTAACAATTCAATTGCGCTTCAAGTGTTCTATGAAGGGTCTATGATTGAATCCACCCAATCTTGGATAGGTTTCTAAATTGATTTGCTTCTTTAATTGTTATTTCTTCCTTTAATTTTGTTAAGTGCGATCTTAAACTGTCAAACCCCCTTTTTGCTAACTTTCACTTGATTTGATTAAATTGCATTTACGATCCTTGAGGAGACAATCCTGTTGTTCACTATACTACAAGTTTAGGTAATAACTTCGGTTATAATTTTATCGAGTTCGGTACTAAAAATTTTGGCATCATGATGGGATCCGTAAGTGTGATACGATCTTTTAAGTTATCATCTAACTCTTTCTTTTTCTTTTTCTTTCATTATCATTTTGTTGCATTCTGTTGCATTTTAAGGATACAATGGACCATGCATAATGGAGTCAAAACTTGAGGAATTGACTTCTTTGGTAAGACATATAGTAGTGAGACAACAATTACCTGTGCAGGAAGCTACACTTGTGTGTAACATTTATTTTTGTTCATCTCACCCCACATATGCATGCCCTACACTTCAAGATAGTAGTTCTGTTTTTCCAGATCAATTTGTTGCAAAGAATCGGTTATTTTCTGATGAACCACGCTTCAAAGAAGAAGAAGCAGTTATGACCCCTTCTTCAACACATACAACCCTAGTGGGAATACTATCCTGGATCTGGGATATGGCAATACGGCATCACTACAAAGAACAATCATTTCAATATGAGCACCATTCCAATGCTATAACAAGTCCATCAACCACAAAACTTGAGCCTTCATGGGAGGACTTGATGAAAACCCAAATTGAGTTCCAGGTAAATTTCACTTGCCACTATTCAGGATTTAACAACCCAAATTGAGCGATGATGACAACCACTATTAATGAGTGAGAAGTCAAGAGTCGGACCAACTCTCTTCCCAAACAATTCCCAACTCCCTGAATTCTAATTGTCATATTGATTTACTGCAGATTTAGTTGAGGAAACTCATGATGAATTGTGTGTTGAATTTCTGATTTAATTGGTTTTGATGATTCTATCAATTGCAACTCATGTATTGATTGTGACGGTGATATAAAATGTGTTATGTGTCTTTGAGATTTCTGCATATTTGAAAGTGATGATTCTGTTTACGCAAAGATCTAATGATATTGAAGGGTCTATCAACAATGCAATTGCAGAATCAAACATATAGGGAGGTGGAGTTGAAGGCCATTGAGGAATTTTCAAAGAAGGAGGAAAGACAAACATATGACAAGAACTTCTTGAAGTGGATTTTGTTTTTGGGCCATGGTCCAAAGCATTATCAATGAAAGCAGGATTGCAAAATTACACGTATTGCATGCCATTGGTGAAGTCAAGGAAGACCAATGGGACCCCAATGTGAACCCTCATGCTTCAAGCTTCACTTGGTCGTTACACTTCAACCAATGGGACCGTAGTGGAAGCTATCATGTTGTATCAACCATAACCTGGTCATCACGTTTCAACCAATGGGATCCTGGTGGAGTCTTTTCACCAACCTCACTTAATAAGACCAATGGACACCTCCTCAAACAGTATCATGAACTTCCAGAGAATGCAGAAGTGGAGGTGATGAACCTTCTCCATCCGCATTATGAATAAAAAAAAAAAAAAAAAAAAAAAAAAAAAAAAGAAAAAAATAGAAAAAAAAAAAAAAAAGAAAAAAAAAACAGGTTGTGTGCCCGACAATAAGGTAGGTATTGCCATTAAATTTTGTCACTCGGAAGCAAGTGGAGGTCACTTTTTCTTCAACGACAACAACTGCGAAAATCTTGCAGTATGGATTTTATTGGCCCATTTTATTCAAGGTCTGTTACACCTTTTGCAAAAGTTGCGGAAATTGGTCAAAAAGGTTCTGCTTTGAGATTATCATCTGCACCTACTCCTTGAAAAATTGAGATCCGGTGGCGCGGTTCTTTTCTTTGTCAAACACGTGTATCCTCTAGGGGTAGAAGATATTGAGGATCCTAGGAATGGTAATGCGCTTAAAGTTAATGGACAAAGACTCAACCATTCCTGGAAAACCAAGTTCTTGAGTTCTTTGTGTTGCTTAGGTTAAGTGGCGGATACGGTACTCTGCGTGACTCTCAAGTCGATTTATTTTTCGGTTTCCCAAAATAACCGAACCTTAACTTCTTCTCCTTCAAAATGGATGTCATTCTTTCAAACCGAGAAAACATTTTCCTTCTCTTCCTCAAAATGCTCTGAGAAAAATCTACAAAGTTCGATGTGAAAGATTGAGACCGTTAATGCACAAAGGTATGCCGAAGATGTACTGCTGGATAATTGAAGCGAAGGTCCGATTAGCGGTGAGTCCTCAATTTTATTTGACTCATACATGCCCTACCTTGGAAGAAGTTCATATTCTAAAAGGAGAAGAGCAAAAAATGTTACAAGTCTGATTACAAATGTGGACGATGGAATTGTAACAGACAATGTCATTCTTTGGGGATGATTTTCACAAATAAATCCTTCATTAAGAATGGATTGAGTAAGAGTCATTAGATGATATCTTATTGACTCTTGAGACGCGTTCTTATGGATTGATGCGGGGTGAAATTCTTAATTTGTGGAATCTCTTCAAGGATGAAGAAAAACGCTACGATCTTGGGAATCGACTCTAAAAGACCACTGTTTGCCAATTTATAAGAAAATTGGATGGGAAGCTTATCCTCGACTCATAGAAGACGTTTAAGCCGTTCGAACGTTAAACCGAGGCGGAGATGTGAGCCATATCCACAAACAATCTGTATATATCATCATCATCATCTTCTTCTTCTTCTTCATGTCATCTTTAAAAAAAAAAAAAAAAAAAAAAAAAAAAAAAAAAAAAAAAAAAAAAAAAAAAAAAAAAAAAATTATGTATACGTCTTAGGGTTGGCTTTGGTAACACACACCGTGAATGGAGAAATGCATGCATCCTGATCCAAATTTCTTAATTGAAAAACAAAGAAGGTAGATTGTATCCCACATGTGAAGCAACCAATCGTATTATGACCACTTGTCCCTTTTGGGAGCCCTATGTTATACTGGTCTTGAATGGGTCGAATCTTGGTCAACAATGCTTTGGCACAAAGCCGAAAGAGCAGACTACCTCCATCCCAATCTTAAGTAAGTATGCACTCATCTTTCATCAAGTTTTTCTAACAATTTCAAAAAAAAAAAAAAAAAGAGGACGTGATGTCTCTTTACTCATTGCCAAAATATAAAGATACGCCATGAAAGCACATACAAGTATGTCATCATTTTCTATTTCTTTTATCTTTGTATCATTTTGTTGTATTTTGATTTTTGTAAAGACGATCCTTTGAGCAGGATCCTTCAGGGGTTTCTAGACTTCTTTACCTTGATAGTTTTCTTGAAGTAAAAAAAAACAAAACAAAACAAAAAACAAAAACAAAAAACAAAAAAAATAAATAATAAAAAAAATAAAAAGAAAAAGAAAAAGAAAAATAAAAAAGATTCTCATAGTTTCTTAATTTCAACCTTTTCTGACAACAGCCAACCTACCCTTATAGGTGCAATTATTCCCCTTTCTATTCTTTTTCTTATTTAAACACTTCATTTTCCTTCAACTCAAAGACACTCAAAGGGAGGAAGAGTATAGAATGGAGGCTTCTATTCGTAACCTCAAAAATGTCTGTATTTTTTGTGGGTCGAGTTATGGGAAGGGATTAGAGTTTGTAAACGCAGCTAGCACTCTTGGTCAATCACTTGCTGCGAGGAATATTCATCTTGTATATGGGGGAGGTTGCCGTGGGTTAATGGGGGCTATATCACTTGCTGCATATGTAAGAGACAGTCAGGTTTTAGGTGTCATTCCTGAACCTTTAGCTCAACAGAACATCAATGGAAATACAATTGGAGAGGAACTTAAAGTATCATCAATGCATGAACGAATGAAGATAATGCTTGAAAACTCTGATGCATTTCTTGTCTTACCTGGTGGTTTTGGTACGTTGGAAGAGATTTTTCAAATTGTCTCTTGGGCTGAACTGAACATCCACCATAAACCCATTGGTTTGTTGAATGTTAATAATTTCTTTGATCTTTTGTTATTTTTTCTTGACAAAGTCATGGAACGAAATTTATCACTCCTTCGGCAAGACAACTTCTTATCTCTGCCTCCACTATTGATGAGCTCATTGATAAATTAGAAGCTTTTGAGTATGTGCACTCGATAAGGTATTAGCTCGATAGATTGGTCAACAGAAGCGGCGAAGGAAGTAACAAGAAAAAAGCCGATCGACACTTTCTCTTTAATGGGTTTGATTTTATTAAAAAAAAAATTGTTGTTTTGTTTGGAAAGTATGATATGATGGTCATGGACTTATTAAACCAATTAGTGATGGCGAGTAAGGAGTAATTTTACTCTTGAGACGCATCTTAATTGGTGGCAGTAGTAAGGAGTTTTTTAGGTAGTAATTAATTAGTATTAAATTGTGGAAGTACTAAAGTTTTATTGTTTGATTTCTTTTCGTGGTCCGATGCGAATGCGGAACTAACGGTGTGCTTTTTTACATTGGCGTTGATTCACTTCTTATCAGGTTGTGTTGCTCTTTTCTATATCTCTCTTTCACATTGAGGGCAATGTTATATTAAGTGTGGGGGAGAGATTTTAGCATGTTTCTTTTCTTTTGGTTTGTTAAAAAAAATAAAAACAAATAAAAACAAAAAAAGGGGTTCATTGCATGATTGAATAACTTTTCTCCCTTCTTGAACTGATATGCTTGGTGATGGATGATTGAATTGATGAATTGAGTTTGATGGATGCATACCTTGTAAGATTTTGAGCCTAATGGATGGATTCAACATTTGTGTCATTCTCTTCTTTCTTGTGTGATTTTCACTCATGTTAATGACCACTCTAGAACTTGCTTTGATTCTTTTTGAGGCTACATTTCACTTGCATGCATAAATATGATTGAGGCCCTCTTTCTTAATTAGCTAGTTTAACCAAATAGCCAACCTTGTTTTCAATATGATATCAAGCACTCTTTTGACTTCTTGAAAATTCTCTGATTCCTGCCAACCTTGTATATTTTCCTTTTCTTAACCCCTTTGAGCTTATTTGACCATTCCTTGTTTCTAACTCATTATGTGCCTTAAATGAAAAATCATGTTCTTACCTTACCTTAGGGAATAAAAGAACATTAGCTTGATTAATGGATGAGTTTTTGAACAAGTGTAGGGGTGTGTGTACAAAATGGTTGTTGAAAAAGGAAAGAGTGCTGAAAAAAAAAACAAAAAAAAAAAAAATGTATATAGTTAAGTTCATATATATATAAAAAAAGAAAAAAAAAAAAAAAGGGGATTGGGAAATGAATATGTAAAGGGATATACATTAGAGTTGGGATGAACTTTTATGCTTGTTATTTGAACTCAAATTTCTCATTTGCTTTTATTCTCTTTGGTATTTATCTTCTCATATCCATTTTATCCTCTTCTGTTACCTTGACCTCACCACAACCTTGAATAAAGTCCTCATGATTTGTGTGTGCATGTGTTTTGAGTAGTGGAGAAATAGAATATAAGCAAGCTTATGGTAGTGCAATTTTCATGGGTTGAATTGAGTGAAATACCTACCTTTTAAACACTTGAGAGATTGAGAGGGGATCTTATGAAGATCTATCATTCTCGATTCATGTTGAAGATAACTTGCTTGTTGGTTTGAGATGTGGAGAATTGTTAACTCATGAATGTTTTGATCCCTTAAACCTTTGGTTGTTCTTCTTGATTGTAAAATTTTGGGTTCTTGAATGTCGTTGAAATTTAAATTTTTGTTAATCTCTTATGTCCTTGTTTTGGTCTTGAGTCTTGCCCAGGAGTGCAAAAAGCTAAGTGTGGGGGAATTTGATAATCACATATTTTATTCATTAAGAAACCCTTATGTTTAGTCATTTACACTCTCCATATTCTTAATTGATTGAGTTTGGTATGATTTTGTGAGTTTGAGCTCAAATTGGTCCTAATTGAATATTTTCAGCATTATTGAGATTTGACATTGTTTCTATATTTTGGCCATAACTTGAGTTCCTAATATCTGATGAACATGAATTTTACCTTGTAGGAAAGCTAAGAGGAAGCTCTACAACTTTGATGAAGAACTCGAAGTCCAGAACAGATGTCTAATGGACCTAAGTTTACATGGAAGTCAGAATACGGGTTCTGTCACTAGAATCTGAATGGTGTGCACTCATAAAATCATATCTCAAGCTGTAATAATGGAGATGGGCTGAAATTTGGATAGTTGATAGTCAAGATCCAAATAAACAACTTTCATGAAGAACACTTTTTGAAAAAATGAAGTCTAATGGGTCAGTTTGAGCCTGCAAGTCGGAACAGAGGTGCCGAAGTTGGGTTTGAGTGACCTGCGGTATTTGGGCCATATCTTGGGCTGTAAGAAGCCAAATTGGACGATCCAGATATGCATGTTATAGCCAAGACAAAGATCTACAACTTTCATGAAGAGTACTTTTCGTGGATCTGAAGTCTAGTTAGTCGTTTTTGGCTTCCAAGTCAGACACGAAATTTTCGTCCTCAACCACCCACTCGTGCATCCACTAATCCACTCATCCACTCACCCACTCATCCACTCATCTACTAATCCAACCACTCAACCACTCCACCCACTCATCCACTAATCCACCTACTCATCCATCCGCTCACCCATTCATCTCCATAATTTCCCACTCACCAAAAGTCCTTTGGCATTTTCCACTCAACCAACCCACTTAACCATTCCACTCACTCATCCACTAAACCAATCCACTAAACCAACCCACTAATCCATCCACTCAAACACTCCACTCACTCATCCACCCACTTCCCTTTGTCATTTTGTTACCTTAGACTTCTATAAAAGGCACCATTTATCATGAACAAAATGTATTCTCCTTCATTTCTCTCTAAGTTTTCTTCTTGTTTCTTCATAGTTTCTCATAGTTTTGTATATTTTTGATGCTCCCCTTCATGGTAATGGAGGGCTAAGCTACTTTGGGTCAATTTAGAACTCTTGAAGAGATTGTGGTTTGGATTCTTGAGACCTTGGTTATGCATTGTATTTGATTTGTAATTGAATTCCTCTTTTCTTCTTCTTTCTTCTTCTTCTTGATCTTGAATGCATGAATGGTGATTCTATTTATGTTGATCCGATTTGATCTTGGTTTAAGATTGAGATTTGTGATGAAACTTAGAACTAATTGATCTAAACTAATCACATAAATGAAGATTGAGATTTGTGATGAAACTTAGAACTGATTGATCTAAATTAATCACGAATTGAAGAGGTTAGGTTACTTGATTTGTGCCTAAGTTAATTGAATTCGGTACTTGAAATTAACATATATCTTCATGAATGGTGCGATTGCGGATTTGTGTTTATCACTTGTTAATTGAATTCTAGACGATCGTCTAGTATGAATTCTGGATTTGATGCAGAGATCTCGGTTAGATCCAAATTAACAATTCAATTGCGCTTCAAGTGTTCTATGAAGGGTCTATGATTGAATCCACCCAATCTTAGATAGGTTTCTAAATTGACTGCTCTTTAATTGTTATTTCTTCCTTTAATTTTGTTAAGTGCGATCTTAAACTGTCAAACCCCCTTTTTTGCTAACTTTCACTTGATTTGATTAAATTGCATTTACGATTCTTGAGGAGACAATCCGGTGTTGTTCACTATACTACAAGTTTAGGTAATAACTTCGGTTATAATTTTGACTGAGTTCGGCGCTCGTCAACTATATGCAGTTTCTATGGCTCCCTCAAGGGATATGTAACCAAATAGCTAAGCTTTATCGTAATTTTATTTAGGGAGCTAGGGGTGGTTCTCGATCCTTTAGTTTGGTTAATTAGACTACTGTTACTAGCCCTAGGAAACATGGTGGTTTGGGCCTCAGTGAAGCCAAGTCTGCCATCACTGCTCTGCTTGGGAAACTTGTATGGAGAGAAGGATAGATTTTGGGTTATGCTTTTGTCTAACAAATACCTTAAGAGTGACTCCATTTTGCTTCTTTTGTGGACTATGTTAATATTTCTGATGTTGACAAGAAGGTTAAAGATGTTTGGGTTGATGGGGAGTGAAACTTTGAGAGTTTGGGACTATTATTCCCACGGATGTGATGAACTTAATTCAAATGATCCACATTCCCTCAAATAGACAAGCGGAGGATATGTGGATATGGAATAGTAGCTGTAACGGTGAATATTCTACAACACTAGGCTATGCTTGGATCTTGAGCAATAATCGGAGCTGGGTGCAGAATGAGTCTTGGTCTTGGGTGTGGAGACTTCCAGTTCCTAAGAATATCCGCTTTTTGTTGATGGCAATTGTTTTGCTTCTCCTTGTCGTGCTGGTTTCGGTGGATTATGGAGCTGGGGATTGAATTTCTGGTTTCTCTGGTTGGTGTGGTGATGTGGACATCCTGTTTGCTGAGTTGCTGGCCATCAAGCATAGCCTTATGCATGCTAGGAACTTGTGTATCCGTTCAATCTGGTGTGAAACAGATTCCATGGAAGCTTACAGGCTTGCTACAGCTCCTATGATTCCAAGATTTCATGCATATGTTTCTGTTATTAGTGATATCCATGATTTGATAAACAAGGATTGTCAGGTCCATGTCATTCACTCTCTCCGTGAAGCCAATTCTTCCGCGGATTTTCTCGCAAAGCTTGATGCCCATGGGAACGAGAAGCTTGTCATATGGAACTCCCCTCCGGATGGCTTGAGTGCGCTGCTTCATGCGGATAGTTTAGGTGTTTTCTTCTATCGTCATTAGTTTTTGTTTCTTTTTCACCTTACCCAAAAAAATTAAAATGTACATTCAGTTTGTGTACTTGAGCTATTTCTATGGTATCTATTTTTTTAAAAAAAATTGGTATTCAAGATTATTGGCTGTAGACCGACATTCTGCCTTTATAGAAAACCAGATCAAGAGAGAAAGAGAAAATGTAGAAGAAGAAAAGAGAGAGAGAGAGAGAGAGAGAGAGAGAGAGAGAGAGAGAGATTGATTATCTTTCAGAAAACTGAAATAATAGAAAAACTAATTACAACGGTGAACTCCACTTTGTATTTATACGATTGTCAAAAGCTTTAACTAATATTCAACTAACTCTAAGATTTCTAGAACATTCTAACTATACTATAACAAAACTAATACACTATACTCTAATACTCTCCCTCAAACTCAAGATGGGTGTTGCAAGGCAAATTTGTCAAACACCCTGAGTTTGTCTCTCAAAGTACAAAATCGAAGACTCGACAATGGCTTGGTAAATAAATCAACTGTTTGATCCTGTGCTGGAACATGAGAGACTACCACTCTTGTTGAGAACCTTTTCATGAACAAAAAATATATCCAATTCCATATGCTTTGTTCGGCATGAAGAATTGGATTATGAGCAAGCAAAGACATTACTAAGATTATCACGGTGAACAATTAGAGCTGTACAACAACATTTAATTCTTGCGGCAAAGACCGGATCCATTAATTACAGTAGCGGTGGCGGCAAGGCTGCGATACTCGACTTCTATCTTGGATCGGGCGACTAAAGTTTGCTTTTTCGACCACCAGAAACAAGATTAGGGCCCAAGAAAATACATGACCCAAAAGTGGATCTCCTATCATCTGGATCGATGCCCAATCAAAATCACAAAAGGCATGCAGTAGTAAGAGAATTAGATGACCTTGCGGAGGGAGTAGCAAACCATGAGTAATAGTGCCTTTAAGATACCTTAAAATCCGTTTAACGGTTTCCAATGATCCTCAGTGGAGAGCTAAGAAACGGCATACTTTTTTCACACTAAAAAGATTTCGGTCTAGTGATTGTTGCATACTTGCAAGCACCAACCATCGACTGCATAAATTGGTCATCAACATAGTTATTTCCAAGTTTAGACATGACTTGGTGTTAGTTACCATAGGAGTGCTTATGCCTTTGGCATCAATCATCTTAGCTTTTTTCAATAAATCTCTAATATATTTACTTTGATTGAGAAGAATAGACCCATTAGCCAAGTGTTTGACTTCTATTCCAAGAAAATAGTCAAGCTTTCCTAAGCTTGCTTTAAGGCAAATTCTCCATTTAGTTTAGTGATCAATAGCTTTGCACCAAAGTTGAAGAGTCGCGATCCACCATAATGTCATCCACATAAACTAAAACATAAGTAGTGTGTTGTGAACTAGTGTGAATGAAAAGTGATGGATCACAACGGCTGGACTTAAACCTAAAACCAAGTAAGGAAGTTGTCAATCTCTCAAACCAGGCTCTAGGAGCCTGTTTCAACCCATAGAGTGCTTTATTCAACTTGCAAACCAGCTCCTTATTTGAGTCTTCAAAACCGGAGGTTGCTGCATGTATACATCCTCTTGTAAATAACCATTGAGGAATGCATTATTGACATCCAACTAACAAATGCCCAATCCCACGCTGAGTAAGTGCTAGTGTGAGAACCACTCTAACCGTCACAAGTTTAACTACCGGTGAAAAGGTCTCAGTAATCAAATCCACATTGTTGATGAAACCCTTTGGCCACTAAGGGCCTTGTACTTGTTGATAGAACCATCGAATTTTCTTTTACACGAAAAACCCATTTGCGAAATAGCAGTTCTATTTGGTGGAAGAGATACCAATGTCCAAGTCTGGTTCTTAATTAGTGCATCATATTCGGCGATCATGGCTTCATGCCATTTGGGACTAGTCAAGGCCTTTTGTGAGAATTTGGTTCAAGATGAGAAGAAGAAGAGTTGGAGTTATTCGTGGTTTGACAATCCCGTTTGATCTAGTTTGCATGGGATGAGTAGACACAAGAAACAAAGAATGAGAAACACTATCATATTGAAAATCGAATCGAAATTTGATGGAAGGAAATGTGAAGTGTTTCCAAGCTGATGCAACAACGAAAGGAGAAGACAAATTATGACCGGTATTAAAGATGAAGTTGTAGTAGGAACTGGTAATGCGAGAATCGAACTAGAATCGAACTAGAATTAGTCCTATGTTCGAAACTAACCCGAAATTAGGGGATAAAGAAATAGCGAGGAACAGGCGGTGGAGAAGAACGAGAGAGGAAAATGAGAAAAAGAAAAGAGGAGGAAGAATAGGTGGACTAGATGGAATTGCAGTTGATTTGTCGGCAATTACGGAGGAATGAGACTACGAATAGGAAAACAAAATTCATTAAAAAGAACATCCTTAGAAATATAAATTCCTGCCATCCAACGAAAGACATTTATACCCCATGTGATTGGAAGAATAGCCAAGAAAGACACATTCACTAGACCTAAATTCTAGTTTGTGTTTATTATAAGGCCTCAAACAAGGATAACATGCACACCCAAACACCTTAAGAGAATTATAATCGATATGCATTAAACAATTTGACATAAGGAACTTGGTTTTGAAGAAGCAGTAGTGGGCAATCTATTAATAAGATAAACTCGAAGTGAGGAAAGCATGATCCCAAAATTTAATAGGTAAAGAAGCTTGAGCTAACAAGGTAAGACCCATATCAACTATTTGTCGATGTTTACGCTCAACATTTCCATTTTGATGATGAGTATAAGGACAAATAAGACGATGGTGAATACCCAAATCTCTTAATTTTGAAAAGGGTCAAAACTCCCCACCCCAGTCTGTTTGAACAGACTTGATCTTTTTATCAAACGAAGTTCAATCATTGCCTTAAATTGTTTGAAGACCGTAAACGCATTGGATTTTTACTTGAGAGGATAAAGCCAAGTAAATCTTGTACAAGCATCAACAAAGGAGATGTAATAAAAATGACCACTTGGAGGACTGGATAGGGGTTGGACCCCACAAATCACTAAAAATTAGCTCAAAGGGCTCTTGATATACAGTAGTAGACAAATGAGAAGGTAAGCGATGAGCTTTGCCAATACAACATGCAGAGCAAAATTCAGAAATCATTTTATTGCAAATGGGAATATGACAAGAATGCGGTACAATTTTAACTGTTTCAAAATGAGGATGTCCCAACCTACAGTGCCACAACGTGTATGATGTAGGGACTACATTTTCAGAGTGTGAAAAACTATTATTTACAGCTGGAATTGCATTTACGAGTCATTATTTACAGTTGTTGAAACATCAACAGTTTATTTCTAGTATTGACAACGTTTACAACAGTGAAAGCCAAAGGAACGACTTGAATCGAAAGATGAAGATGCTTGAAGCTGTCATTGGTGTGAAGGCACACGAGGCAAGGAGAACTGTGGAAGATATATAAGCCATCGGTCCAAGAGAACCCTCCAACAGTATCTCGTTTGTGGCCCGAGATTTCACAAAACAATGAAAGGGATAAAATTCAAAGTAAACAAATTATCTTGTGCAAATTTACTTACACTTACTAAATTTTTGGTGATTAAAGGAACAAGGAGCAAATTATTTAGAGATAGAGAAATATCAGAATTGAAAGGAGATAATATTTTAGAAGAACCAATAGAATGAATTTTAAGGCCTTGACCATTACCCACTAAAATTTGATCTGAACCAGGAAAGTCTTGTCTCTGTTGCAGATTTCCGGATCTGCAGTAACATGATGTGTGGCACCAGAATCAGGATGCCATGCTTGATTAGAATTCTGTGAGGCGAAGTTAAAAGGGACATAGGATTCAATTCTTGTCTTGTATAGGGTGGCCATAGATTCAGCCTTGTGTTGTATAGGTGGTATATGGATTTGGATCAAATCATCACGGGCACTGAGAATGTACAAAGTTGAGTAGAATATTGATATGAACTAACATTAGGATACGAGAGTGATGTTGCGGTCATGCCAGTTGAGGCTGAAATTGAGAGGACTTTGGAGATTGAAAATGCTTATAAGAGCTAGGTCCTGATTGAAGTAGGTGTGATTGTGCCAACTGGGCTGAATATGGCTGTAGAGGCATTGATTGAAAATTTTGCCGCGGTTGCTGATAACTACCTCCTGGATGTGAATTTTGGCCTTGACCATAGTTTTGATCAAACCTATAATAGCAAACTGAGGCAGGATGGCCGTCTGATCACAAACTTGGCAAACAACAACACTTCGGTAGTTAGAGCCAAATCTACCACGGCCTCTTCCTCTATTGCCAAACCTACCACCACGTCCTCTATTGAAATGTTGCTGATAAGACTGAGAACCAAAGTGATTGAAATTAAAGTTGTAACCAGACTGAAAATTGGGTGAAGCAAAACCAGGTGGAGTGAAACCAGGTGGGGGTGGGGGTTGAACTGGATTTAAATGATTATGATTCAAATTTGAAGATGGTTGATTCATGGAACTAAAGGACTGAGTAGGTGCAACTACATTTTTGGCCGAAGAATTGGGTAGAGATTCACCTTCTTTAGCTTGAGCTATATTAACTGAAAAGGCATCAGAAACAGAGAGACAATTTTTCTCTATTCTGGCCTCATGTGACAGTAGTAGAGACTCAATGTCTCCAATTGTATATGGATCAAGTCTGTTGTTAATTGATGTGACAAAAGCATCATACTCATCTGGAAGACCATCAAGAATAACATCAATATGTTCTTGAGATGAAACAGGATGACCAATGGAAATGAGATAGTCTACAAGTGCTTTAATCCTCGAAGATATTCTGAAACAAAACGGGTGCCCTTCTTGGTGTTTCGAAGTTCAGAATGAAATTGATTCACCTTTACTCAATTTTGAGATCGAAAATATGCATAGACTTCATCCCAAAGCTGCCAAGAATGTACACAACCAACCACACGTGTTCGAAGAGGGTCGGAGAGTGATGATAATAACCATGAGAACAGCAGTTGATCCTGCTTATTTCCAATCCAGATAAGCATCATTCAGACGACCAATACTTCTTTTGAATCGGACAAAAAAATGTGGAGGAATGTCAGGATTGATAACAAATTTTTGCAAGCGGTGTGCTTTAATTGTGGCTTCAATCTGTTGTTTCCAGATTAAGAAATTTTTCTCATCAAGTTTGACTGAGATAGAATGAGTAAAACTAGTTAAGGTTGATGATCGAGGAACTGGTTGATCACCCAAAGAGGCATCTATAACTGGTGGTGAGGACCTATCTATAATCGGTGGTGAGGACCTAGCTTCCATAATTACAAATTACACATATACTTTAGATCGTAACAAACAGAAACTCAGATCCACAATGCAAGTATTCAAGAAACTCAAGAACAGAGAGAAATCTTAATGTCAGATCACACAAAGATCAAGAACGAAATTCAAGAGCAGAGAGCAATCTTAGCTTCAGATCGCACAAGGATCAATAACGAAATTCAGATCGTAGCTTCTCTGAAGCTTCGGTTCGGATCGGAATGGAGCGGATCGCAGCTCACGGACCATGCGGAACAAAGTTCGGATCGCATCGAAAAAACCTAACCTCGGATCGCGAGAAATCAAGACTCGGATCCCGAGAAAATCAAGAGCGAGAGAGCAATCTTAGCTTCAGATCGCACGAGAGATCAATAACGAAATTTAGACCGTAGCTTCCCGAAGCTTCAGATTCGAGATCGAGACAAAATGGAGCGAAAGATCGCGGCTCACGGACCATACGGAACAAAGTTCGGATCGCATCGAGAAAAACCTAACCTCGGATCGCGAAATCAAGACTCGAGATCACAACAACGAAGCTTTAGATCCGGATCGTATAGGATAGCGAGAAAAATAGCGAGCTCACGATCACACAGATTACCCGGAGCAGGTGCGAGATCGGAACTCGGTTTAGATCGAATGAGATCGAGCCAATTGGAATTTCAACTCGGATCGGAACCAAATTTCCCAGAGCAAGAAGGAGAAACCCATTTGGAGAACGCGGTTAGATCGGAACTAGCTCTTTGATACCATTATAGAAAACCAGATCAAGAGAGAAAGAGAAAATGTAGAAGGAGAGAGAGAGAGAGAGAGAGAGAGAGAGAGAGAGAGAGAGAGAGAGAGAGATTGATTATCTTTCGAAAACCGAATAATAGAAAAACTAATTACAACAGTGAACTCCACTTGTATTTATACAGTTGTCAAAAGCTTTAACTAATATTCAACTAACTTTAGGATTTCTAGAACATTCTAACTATACTATAACAGTCAACTAATACAGTATACTATAATATGCCTTGGCAAGATCCAGGAGGGATCGGAGTCAGATCAAATCATGACACTTAGTGATAAGTTTAAGTAAAAAGAGTTGCGCTTTGACTAATAGTTATAACTTTTGGTATAATAATAAGCGCTCGATTCAACAAGTGGTATAAGAGCTAAGGTCACGAGTTTAATTCCCGAAAAGGTACGGATTGCTGGAGGCAGGTGCTGAGAGGGGAATTGTTGATTGTAAGCCAACATCTTGCCTTGACAAGGCTCAAGTAGAATCGGAGTCAGATCAAATCATGACACTTGTTGATGAACTTAAATAGAAAGAGTTGTACCTTAACTAATAGTTATCACTTTTAATCTAATAGTAAGTGTTCAATCTAACAAAAATAAATTATCAAATATTTAATTAATTATTGATTAATTTTAAATATTTATTATGAATTTAATATTTAATGAATACTTGATAACTCACTTTTAATATCAAACTCATTAAGTATCATAAAATTTTTTATATTAAATTTATAATAAATATTTAAAAATAAATAATAATCAATAAAATATTTAACAACGTATTTTAAAAACGGTATGTTAAAGAAAGATACTATATAATTCCCCGTATACTAGAGTAACAAAAATATCGAGTTAGTTTGAAAAACGTTTTGACGATGTGATCCAGTTTTGAAAATGTCAAATCAGTTATCTTTCTGTTACCTCAATATAGTTGAATCAAATATATTCGAATGCCCATTTTCGTAAACTTCCTCAATATGTATGTCGTTATTGTTCTTATTTTTGTGATTCACACATCTTATGCTAATTTATGTCAAGGTACAGAAAAGATTATTTTGTTAATTCAAGTAATATATATATATATATATTTCGTTAATTTGACAATTTTGTTGATTAAAGGTTGAACCAAGATTGATAGTAACCATTACTGAAGTTTGCAAATTTATGTGGAGCTTTTAGAAGTTACAATTTTGAAAAACTCATAGAAGTACTTAAAAAAAAGAGCATAAAATGCAAGAAACTCTCTTCAACTATAAGTTATTTACAGAAAACTCTCTTATACTTTGAAATTCATCATCACGATTCTTTGAACTCACCAAGTCGTGCATACAAACTCCTTATAAGGAGGTTTTCTGCACATGCATAAGGAGGCCAATATACACTAATATGTACAGTTTAGTTAATTCAAAAAGTCGTATTGATGAGTTTTAAAGTGCAGGGAGAGCAATGCTTGATCCTTTTTCTTCCCATAGAGGCTAAAGTCCTCAACCTAAAAAGCATAGTTGTTTGACTCGGATTAGCATGGCCGGTCGGACTAGGAAACTCGCAAGCTGGTCTATGAACTGGTCTGGTTCTTATGTATTATAGGTCAGCGTAGCAAACCAGTCAAATCTGGGTGACCTGCCCGGACCAGGTTAACTTGGATTTTTAGATATATAAAATTTTAAAATGACTACTTGTAATATTTGAACTTAGTACATGAAAGACCTTTGTGATTAAGTGTGTATTTGTATTAGAATTGATAAACTTAAGTTTGAGTTAACTTAATTTTGCAAACTTAAGTTTAGTTGCAAACTTAAGTTTAGTTGCAAACTTAAGTTTAGTTGCAAACTTAAGTTTAGTTACAAATTTAAGTTTAGTTGAAAGTTAGTTTGTAGTAATATGAGTTATGTTTAGGAACTTTTATCTCTAAAGTAAGTTTGACAAAATAAATGTTATTTAGATGAAAGATTGAAATTATTTTTAAAGTAAGATTGAAAGGAAAATTACTCTTCAACAGACTTTTGTCTAATGGAAAAGTAAAAAAATTGTGCCTCCACTGTAACTGGGTTTGCAGACCATTTTCTATTGAAGCTAATGGAAATGAAAAATACTCAAACAATATTAAATGTCTGTTTGGGACCTAGGAAGGACGTTTGGACATCCAAACATGAAACCAAACCAGCACTAAGTGTATTATGTCATTAGACCATGTGTTTTTATTAAGTTATATTCTTAATTTTTTAATTTATAATATTATTCAATCAATATAATTTTCAAATATAATGTTAGACTATTATCATTGTTAGTTTAGTTATATCATATAATGCATTTTTCATATAGTTTATTTTAATATATTATTTTTTCATATAATTTTTTTATATGATGTGCTTTTTTATGTAGTATTTTTTTGTCCAAGTTTTCTTATTAACGCTTGACCATGATTAGGCAGATTAACTCGATAACCTAACCTTTCTGATCGATTATACAACTATGTTAAAAAGACACATTCGAACTGACATGGGATGTACATTATGATTTTTCTTTTCTTTTTTTTAAGGGTATTGACATACTATGTGAGATTAACTCTTGGGCCAGAACTAGTGATTAAGTAAAGTTTTTTTTCAAAATAATTCAAATTCTTAATATTACAAATAAAGTTTATGAATTATCACATTTCATTTTCACAGCAATCAACTAAAGTTGGATCAACCCCTTATGATTTTCAATAGGATTCTGATTTTTTTTAATATACGAGTTGCAATAATTCTAAATTTCTAATTCTATCATTCTTCAAGTGGATCCTTTATTTTATTTTATTTTTTTGTGTACATTGGGGTGGCTACTAGACACGAGAAACTAACTAAACCCCCTCTAGAGAGCAACACTATAATTTTGAAGACAAGTCAAAATGAAAATGAATATGATTAAAAGCGCTTTTCAATGAAGATAAGTATCACTATAATATTTTGCTCACAAAAAAATTATTTTGCTATTTGGGTGTAATTTGCTGAGCCCATTATTGAGATTAACACTGGACTTTGCTTATTGTTGATTGGGTTTTGGATATCATATTCGCATAAGGAAACAAAAGTAGGGAGTTGGTGAATCTGTGAACAATGTCATCCATTGTGGTTCCCAACACATTCTGAAGCTGGTCTTTGTCCTCCATGGCAAAGACGAACATTTGTTGGGCACTTGAGGCAGTTATTTGCAAGGCTACCTCTAACGTTTGTTTTGTGAGTAAACTCTGGTGGAAGATTCCCTGTAAGAAAGTTGTGATCCAAATACAACCTTCTCCATGATGTCTGCAGTTTTGCTCCATATTCCTTGGGAATGAGACCAGAGAATTGATTGTTTGCTAAATTAACTGCAGTTAAGTTCTTAAGGGTCACCAAATTCACTGGTAAATGACCCCTCAAATGGTTCCCTTGAGCCTCAAGCACTCGAAGCTGTGGCCCTTCCAAAAAATAATTAATGACCTCTAATGTTGTGAAGCGGTTGAAAGAAACATTGAGGTGAACAACCCCTTTTAATGAAAGAATGTCCCTTCTGATGGCACCTGAAAGCTTGTTATCACTGACATCTAGCCATTTGAGGCGTTTAAGCCCCTTAAGGGTTGTTATGTCACCTGAAAGTATGTTATGGCTGAAATACATCTCTCTCATACTCACTGGAAGATTTGGGAGGTCCCCATAGAACTGGTTAATGCTAAGGTCTAATGTGTTGAGCTGCCACAGCCCTGTGAGGTCAGGGATTCTGCTTGCAAATGCATTGTTTGACAAGCTCATGTAGGTTAAGCTTCTCAACCCACTAATATTTGCTGGGATTGCACCTGAGAGCCTGTTAAATGAAAAGTCTAGATATTGAAGATTCTTGAGTGCACTGATTCCTAGGGGAATTGTACCAGTGAAGAAATTGTCTGATAGAGTAAGTCTGGTTAGTTTTCTTAGGTTGGCAATGGTTTGTGGTATTGGCCCTCTAAACTTGTTATTGTCTAGATTGAGTACTGTCAGCTCTGTTAGGTTCCCAATAGCTGGTGTTAAAAAACCATCATAACCAATGCCATCAAGATCAACTGCTGTTACTCTACTAGTGGAGTTGTCTAGAGGCAAATTGCACAATATTCCAAGGAATTGTGAGCCAGTGTTTTCACATGGGTCCACTGTGAAGTCCCAGCTATTCAGATAAGAAGATGGGGAGACTGAGTTGGGATCAATGGCACGTTTTACTTCACGGAGGGCAAGAGTATCAGCTTCAAGGGTTGATGAGTGGATTTGTGATGGCATAAGGCATAAAATTAAGGTTAAGATGGAATAGAGAGGAAAGAAGAATTTAATAGGCATTCTTTTCGCCACGACCTTAGAGAAAATTGGACTAATTTAACAGGTTGTTTGTTGATATGAATTTCCAAATCCCTTTTTATAAGACCCTCTTGACATTGGTGACTGGATGATGAGCCAAGAACTTAGGCATCGCCAATAAAAAAGAATGCCTTTCTAAGTAACTATAGCCTTAGGCCACGCCAAGAACTTGGGCTACCTACATACAAAACATAAAGATTAAGCAGCTGAACCTACTGAAACTTCGGACAAAAATCTTGCAATCTTGCTTCATTTAGAGGGTGCTTGTGATTTTATTTTATTTTTTGAATTATAGCTCTTTTTTTTTTTATAAAAAAAGAAAAAGCTATTTTAGTAAATTACAATTGCAGCAAATAGGACAAAAGCTCTTCAAGGCACTATGCATACAAACAAAACAGGTTCTTCTGGAGGGAGTGCCCGTGTGAGCACCCGTAGTGTATGGAAGTATAAACAACGACCACAAACAAGAAGGAAAATTTATTCCCCTAAGGTATAGATTGTATGCTATCCTGAGCAACGAAACTCAAGTATGATACTTATCAACTCCACACAACTTGTAAGCATACTCCAATGCTTATATTATGGTCCTTAGAGAAGTATGAATATACAACTCATCAACATTAGAGATTCATGCAACAGCCCATATGGACCATGTGATTCAGCCAAGATCAGGCACAGTGAAGTACTCATCATCATCATCATTATCTAGGACTTCAATCCTAGGCTTTTTGGGAGACATATAGGACTTGGAGGTTCTGAATGAGGCAACATTGCTGCTAGTATGCGTTACTGGAAGCTGAGGGACTTCAGCCGCAGACAAGGCTTCCTGAGGAAATTGTTCACCAAAAAGACCCACGTCTGTGAGCCATTCCAACTCTCCAAACTGCAGGGATTCCTTCTGAACACAGAAAAAAAAAGAGTTAAAAATAGTTAGTGTGATTAATTATAATTGATATTATGATTGATCACGATTGATTCTAAGGATGATTGTAATTGATTTATTACATAATTAAATTGATTTAGTACATAATTATATTTTATTATTTTTCTTTTTTGTATAGCAACCTTCTTGTATAAATAAAGATTAGTCTTCCTGTATTCATTCATTAAAAAATATACACAAATTACTAATATTTGTCTCCCTATTTCTATTTCTAACATGGTATCAGAGTCATGACATTCACCTTGAAGAAAATTTTTAACTTGGTATCAGAGAGTCTAGCCTCTCAGTCCAGACCGTTGCAGTCCGCTCTGTTCAGACACCGCTCAGACATCACTCCAAACTACCGTTGTCCTATCTGTTCAGACATTACTCCAGACTTTCGTTCAGACTTCATTTCAGATTACCGTCCTAGATTCTAGACCTCGTTCTGATGTTAGACTCCGTTTTAGACTCTGTCCTAAATTCCATACTCTGTTCTGATGTTAGGCTCTGTCCTAGATTCCAAACTTTGTTCTGATACTGGACTTCGTCTTAGATTCCAAACTCTAGACTCTAGACTCTATCTTAGATTCCAGATTTTAGACTTCGTCCTAGATTCCAAACTTTAAACTTCAGACTCAATCATCATCCTGACCGATTTCGCATTCTGATTTCCAAACTCAAGTTTGTTTTCTATACCCACTTGAGTTTGAGAAGAGATGTTAACGTGATTAATTATAATTGAGATTATGATTGATCACGATTGATTTTAAGAATGATTGTAATTGATTTAGTACATAATTAGATTGATTTAGTACATATTTATATTTTATTATTTTTCTTTTCTTTATAACAATCTTCTTGTATAGATAGAGATTAGTCCTCCTGTATTCATTCATTCAGAAATATACACAAATTATCAATATTTGTCTCTCTATTTCTATTTCTAGCATAGTATCAAAGCCATGATATCTACCTTGAGAAGAATTTATAACTAATATTATAAGGAGCAGGAGGAACATCATAATTAACTAACTAGTTAACTATTTGTAAAGGCTAGGATAAAAATCTCCATGTCATATCCCCTCAACAGAATAATGTGCATATATAGTTCAAATATATTTCAAATTGTCAAAAATCAAATGAAACCAGAATTGAGTCCCAGAGCTTTTACAAAGAAATTTATTAATCTACTGCTGCTAAATGCTAATCACTCTATAAACATAACTAGCCTCTACCTTGATGGTTCTTTCATGTAAAATTGAGTGCTTGATTATGTGTGGACATCTGTGTCAAAAAAAGTAAAAGGAACAAAGCAAACATTTATACTGCACCAGTTGAAGTATAATTCTTCAATTTAACTCCTATCCTCATCAATCTCTTGATCAGTAAAGAATCAATGAAAAACTAACTGGATTGATCTGTCTTCATCACAAAACGAACAGAAGTCCATCACTGATGGTGGGATACTTTGTCCAAAAAACAATAACCTAACCAATTTACTTGATGCTAAGGTGTTTTCTGTATAAATCAAATTTTCCACATTTTCCAGCCATATTAAACCCGATTAATTATAACGTTCATATGTACCATGATGATTAGCTACTACCATGCTATTATTCTATATGGAAGTTCAAAGATGGAAATTGGGACAACAAATGGCACATCCTAATGGTACTAATTTCTTTCAGCTAACACAATCTAATTTCTTAGTTGAGTTAGTTCATCACGTATACGCAACTTCGATTATGAAATAAAGCTGTCTTACTTTGTCAGGTGATTCAAAGCCTGTTAATTCCAACAAGTCATCAACAGCCCAAGAGGATGTGTAGCTAGGCACTTGCTGAGGAGGTACCTTCACAGAAACTTCTTGTGCATTTCTATTAGGTGGCTCCAAGTGAATTTTTTCATTGTCTTTGGTGCAATTAGAACTCAAGGCCACTCGGATACCAGTAGCAAGGAAGCGCTGGTGGTTTGCAGAAAGGCTGCCAGCTGAATGAATTGGTTCATCACAATCCTGACAGAAGAGTGCTCTGTCTTCAACACAAAATATGAAAGCTGCCTTATCCTATTGGTACATGTGGGAGAAAGGAAAGAACAAAATGAGCAATAATTATGGGAAAGTTAATACAATAATCCATGTTCAACGAAGGTGTTAACTCATATGCTCTACTTGAAATATCCTAATCCAGGTCTCAACAGTCAACCAGTGACAACAGTAAAATTCAGTCAACAAGTATCTACAGTTCACAAGGAGGTAGAGAATAGCAAGCAACATTCTTACCACTCACTGGCAGAAAGTCTACTTTACCTATTACAACTCTGATTTTCTTATCTATTTTTCTTTCACGTCACTTTTTACACTCTTCCCAATACCATTCATCATACATACTTTTTCTTATCACTTTCTCTTACTAAATCACACACCTTTAAAAAAGATGTATACAGTACATACACCCCTAAAAGGGATATATGATGATCTTTATTCTACCTATTAATATGTGGGAAAATGTTCATCAAACATTATTTTTTTTCCTACACCACTTTACACTTTACTTGTTTTACACTATGCTTTGATGATAGGTAATGAAGGGAAGGAAAAGGGAATAAGGGGAAGGAGAATAATTTTTCTTGTTTGGGAGTTTTAAAATACATGGGAAGGGAACATAACACATGGGGAACCATTTCCCTTCTCTTCCCCACAAATGTCCAACTTTTGTTCCCCCAAAATTGAGGTAGAATAAGAGGAACACATGAGTAATGAAGTTCTGTTCCATTCCGTTAATGAAACTTTTAAACAAAGAATGGTAATTACGTTTCATTTCTTCCCTTTCCTTTTCGGTCCATTCACACCTATCTCGTTCCGTTCCATTAATGAAAAAACATCCAAACACAGAGTAGTAAAAAGAAAGAGAGAATGTGTGTTAAGAAGTATGTTTGTCTTGTTTTATTACTCAAAAAAAAAAAAGAGTAAGAAGGGTCTAATGAAAGTGGTGTGTGAAAATGAGGACTCTAATATGTTTTTAAGAAACAAAAAACCAATTCTACATTTAATGCATAAATAGATTCAACTGCAAAAAAGAGACTCGTTTCATTGATATTGGTGCTTCGAATAACATAGTAATAGGCAATGACCTTAAAGTTTTAGTAAAATGGCATAGTATTCCTAACATATCTAGTGCGCGTTTGAGATAACTGTGAAAACTTGATTATTTTAATAATCGATTATTTCAATAATCAAGCTGTGAAAGTTTGATTATTTCAATAATCAATTATGTTTGGATATGTTAGTTGAAAAGTGATTTTAAGCTATTTTGTTTCGTTTTGATGGTATAAAAAAGAATCGTTTTTAAACATTAAATTATCAAAATAAGTATAGAATGATTAAAAAAATTATTTGATTGAGGACAAAATGGTATTTATATCTCAAAGTGTAAGGAATAATCTATACTCTAAAATCAAAAGCTAAAATTTCAACATTATAAAAAAAATCTTTTAGAATACATTGAATTTCGTGTAAAAGTTGAAATTAAATTTACCAAACATACACGATTACTGTTACAACAACTTTTTTTTATCAAATAACATATGTTGAGGAAAGAAAAAATCTTTCCCAAACATGCTCCTCATAGTAACAAGCTCAAATGAAAGATGATGATATTTTTAATGGTTACTTAGCTCTTTCATAAGCATATTTAAAAATTTCCTTTATTTTATGAACACCAGAAACTTGTGGCTCTCAATATTTGCAGAAGCACATCGGAAGAAAAATCACAGGATAAAGCAATATAAATAAACTGTATATATATATGGAATCAAACGCAATATATGCTTGCTTTACAATAAAGCTAGTTTAACTTAAAAACCCTGCCCTTTCCCAATGTTATGAATTTCAATAACCAACTCTCCTAAAAGCTTAATTTGGTAGATGAAGTCACTTGAATGGTTTTATATCTCTAACATGCCCCCTTATACAAGAGCCTTTTCAGCTTAAAGTGTGGACAATGCAACAAACCCACTTACCTTGTTCTAAAATTCAAATTTTTATTAGAAGAATAGGGACACTAAGGATGGAACTTTAGACCACTTGATCATAGAAGCAGTGTGACACTAAAATCATGTAAAGAACCAAGTCTCTCAAAAGAGGTCAAGGCATATGAATGATTTTATATCTCTAACAATAAACTGAACTGTGTAAAACCTGGTGTCCTGTTTTTCATCTATTTACATTTCATATTTAAATCATAGCCTAGGTTAAAACAACACAACCTTGATGACCTAGTACTCTAGTAGTTTCTCATGCCAAATGAACAAGTACGGATATATATAACAAGGAAAATTTGGCATAACCAAACCATCCGAGGACAATAATTTATTGAAAGATGATTATATGGCATCATATATAAAACTAGAAGATACACATAGAAAAGCGAGGTACTTACTTGGCATATGTCACATCTGGGAAGCTTGTTTGATAGACATTGAAGAAGAAGCCTCTGATGCTTACTTGCAAGCTTGTTTGCAGCATGAACTTCAACGTCACATTTGGCACACAAAGCTGCCTCGTCCGCGCAACAAATCACTGTTGCCGGAGCTTTCTCACACACATCACACTGAATTTTCATATCCTTCTTGGCAACTCCTCTCTAGTCTCTTTTCTCTCTTCCTTCAGAAACTTGGCCTTCTTTGATGGGATTCAGAGAAAGACCAATATGCTCAAGAGCCACTACTACAACAAAAGTGATATGCTGACAAGTGACAACTCTAGTGTTAATGTAAATGGAAAATCTTCACAACCCTTTAGCAGACAAGAGTTGTTAAGCCACAAGTTAAGGCAAAAATGGTGAACGATAGTGTAGAAAGATTAGGATATGTTCTAGAGAATGAAAAACATAACATTGGAAGTGATAAGTGCTAACTAATTAATGTAGGAAGAAAATGTTGGGCCACAGAAAAGGAAATGACTGGCTGAGAATTCAAAGTGGGTGAGGATGTGAAGATAAGGATTTAGATCTTGCTGATCAATATCTGGAAGAGTCATAGAAACAACACGTCTTAGTGAGGTCACTTTGCTCCGTGTGTGTGGCTGTGGAGGACCAATAACTAAGCATGTTCGAGTGGCCATGGCCACTATATTTTCTAGATATTTTTTAAGATTTGCTTAGATGTTCTACGCTCCTTGCATTTCACTTGCTGTCATCAAATTGGCACGTCAAATGCTGCCTAAATGGTTCGATGGAATGAATCATTATCAAAAGGAATCACATGGCCATAATTTTTTACTAAAATTATTTTTAAAAAACAATGATTTTCTTGCGTTTTTTCTTTATTATTTTTATAAATTAACTTTTATAATAATTTAAATTAAAAAATATAGGTTGCATGACTTTGAAAAGCTCGATTGCACATGTGAGTTGACTTTTCAGCAAATTGCTAAATGGGTGGATATTTCCCTAAACTACTTTCTTCCAAAATGCATAATCACTTTTTCTTTTTCATGATGCATCCGGGTTCTCAAAAGTCTAGTTCTCTAACATCATTCTTTAAATTTTTGGGAGAATAAAATAATTTTAGAATAAAATTTGAGTGAAACTATATATTTTTGTTAAGAAAAATTTAGAAAAGTTATAAATACTCTCATTTGAATCACGCTTTTACTTGACTGCTTATGATTCTCTTATTGTACTTTATTTTCTCATAACTTCAAGTATCAAGATCAAGTTTAGGAGGTACTTATATATATAAAAAAAATCAAACAAAATCTTTGAAAGAAACAAAGAAATTTTAAGAAACTCAAAGAAATAAAAGAGAGAGAGAGAGGGAGAAAAATTTGGATTACCTTCCAAAAGACATTTTATTTATAGTCTATAATTAGATTTTCTAACGATTTTGAAATATTAATGTGGCATTTTGTCATCTTTTGGTGAATTTTTCGCCTCAACACCCAGTCATAGTCCACCACATTGCATTCTTATTTGCTCCCAAAACCTCAAGCAATTTTTCCTTTGTTGCATATGTCAAAGAAGACTCTTCATTCAAATATGCATGTTTTAAAATATGATAGCAAAAGATTAAGCTCAAATTTAGGGGGTCAATTTACAGAAAATTTCAACCGAGTGGTGCTTAGTCTTAGAATTTTATATTTTTGCCCCTTTCTATCTAGGAATGAAATGACCTTGCAAAGGATAAATATATAGCTTTCCAACTTCCCAGTCTTAGTTTAGTTTTGTCGAGTAAAAAGTAGAAAGTAGACTTTCTCACCCTTTTATGATGTAAAGGAACACTCAAATATTTACCAAGATCACTAGACAAAGTGAACCTAGAGAGAGACCTAGGTTCACTTGCCCTGTTGAAATGGACATTACGAGATAGAAAAATCCTATTCTCCTTATTCATCAATTGGCTGAATGACTTATAGAAAAGCTCAAGACGCTTATTTATAATATCATTTTGAGTGCAACAATAGCGGTTCTCTCTTACACAACTGAACCGATTTCCAAAACCTTTCCCTAACAATAAGATCAATAACATGTCCCAGTCTCTCAACATAAGACAAAAATATAAGGTGATAGAAGATCACCTTGACAGATACCTCTAGACGGTCTATATGAAGGAGTCTTCTCACCATTCCAAGGAAGTTGCATTGAGCATGTAGATACACACTTCATGATTAAATGACATAAATCATCTTGGAAGCCAACCTCTTTAAGAGTATCAAGGATAAAATCCCAACTTAATCTATAAGGCTTAAAAGGATTCTATTATTGCTTGACTACATTCATGATACAACAGTCTTTAAATAGATACAAGATGAATTTGAAAATTGTAACTAAACCTACAAACTAGGAGTTGATATATATCAGTTACAACAATACAATCTCAACTAAAGTAACAACTATGATATCTAGAGATCTTATCTCTATATAAAAACCCAATCCTATATCATAAAGTAAACATCTATTACACCCCTCAAGATTCAAATCGGTGACAGAAAATTGGCTCTAAGAGGAAGAAATACTCTTGATAATGTCAATCTTTCTCCTATCACGTCCATCTTTGGTGGAGATGTGAGAGACTTTGAGTTTTCCCATTTGCACAAGTTGCCCAACATAAATGATAATCAAGAAAATATGTTTCATTCTTGAATGAAACATGGTTGGAACATAGATATGTAGCACCAATATTGTCACAAATAATGTAGGTGTAGAAGTAGAAAGCTTCAAGTTCACCAAGAAGATTCATCAACCACAGTACTACATATACTAAATCTTACGCTTGTACAGAGGTATTTGCAACCGAAGCGGTTTCTCCTTACATTGAAGATCTAGCGAATACGTACTCAATTTCTTTGCCTCTTTGATAACCATGATGAAGAACAATTTCCACCAAAATAAATAACAAATGGTAGGTTCTATCATCCAAATTACCACCCCAATCAAAGCATCACTAAATGCATGTAAATGAAGATGAAGAGGTTTCTTAAGTGTCAAACCAAAGTTAAGAGTGAGCTCAAGATACTTAAAACTCTTTTAAGTTGATGAAAATCTGAATTTGAGTTAGTTGATGCATGAATTGAGACAATCATTAATTAAATGACAAATCTTTTAGTACAGAGTTCCTCTCTACGAAATTTCATAATACCACGAAATGATTTTGCATCTGCAGTTGGAGCCCCTTGAAGCCATCGTATAGTACCTTAAAGAAGTAAAGTACATAATGGAGTACTAGTAGGCTTATAAATTTTACAATGTGAAACTTTTCCAAAAGATCACGATGTAGCCATGTTGAGAGAGAAAAGACCTTCGTGCACTTGGATTAGTTCAATACCAAGAAAGTAATGAGGAAAACCAAGATATTCTTAGTCCACCTATCAGATAATTATCATAAACCACTTCATAAATTTTGGTTGACTCATCTCCCATCAATAAAAGATCATCTACATATACCAAAAGAAAGGCTTGGACACCATCTTTTTCTATTGTAAATAAACAGAGAAGTATCACTAAGACCAAATTAAACCCATAAGCCGTAACAAATGCCTTGAGATAGTCATTTGCCAAGAAATCGGGGTGTTAATGTCTCAAACCATAAATCACCTTTCTTAATTTGCAAACATGATTAGGAAACTCATTATGAACAAAACCTGGTAGACTAATGTATGCATCTTGTAAAGAGTGCCTTTTGAACCGCTTTCAAACATTATTAACATCAAGTTGATGCATAGACCAACCACGGCTAAGTGAAACTGTAAGAACCACTTTAATCGTTTGAGGCTTGACAACCGGAGAGAAGGTTTCCTTGAAATCAAGACCGAGTGTTTGAGTAAACCCTTTGGCAACAAGCCTAGCTTTATATCTAGCTATGCTACCATCAGGATTTCTCTTGATTCTAAATAACCACTTGCAACCAACCAGATTCTTAGACTTCCCTCGTGGAACCAAAGTCCAGGTGCCATTTTTCAGCAGAGCATCAAATTCTTCTAAGCAGGCTTGTCTCCAATGAGGAACTTTAAGAGCTTGTGTCACAGTTGATGGTTCAAGATTCTCAGGTAGGTCATGCTTGGTGGCAACCAGGATTTTTTTTAGTTTGAAAATGTTATTTTGAGACCTCATTAATCATATGGTGACTTCGAGAGGATTAGTGGAAGTGGAAGTGTGTAATGGAAGAGGGAAGAATTATTACCTAGCCTTCAAGGGAAGAATTAGAGTTCCATCGGGAACCACCGCAAGGTCCAGTTCGGGTGTTGGAGGGATAGAAGTCTCTTGAGTAGAAGAATGAGGCACAATGGCGTAGATGATGGTGCAATGGTTGAATGGTATAATGGCGGTTTAAGGGGTTGGACTCAAAGAAGGAATGAGAGTAAATGATGTAGAGGATTGAATAAGAGATCGATATGGAAATGAATTTTCAATAAAATTCACATTTCTAAGAACATATATAATATAAAGGTTCAAGACAGCAAAGCATGATGTGGTGAGAATATCCTAAGAAAATACAAGGAAGAGATCTAGATTGAAGCTTATTTTTGGTGTAATGTTGCTTCCATGGAAAACACAAGCGACCAAAAGAATGAAGTTTATTATAATTAGGAGTCTTGTGAAACAAGATTTCAAATGGGGATTTCATTTTTATTGTTGGAGTAGGCATCCTGTTAATTAAATAAGTTACTGTAAGAAAATCATAGGACCAAAATTTGGCTGGTAAGTTAGCATGGTGTAGAAGAGCACGACCTGTTTCAACAATATGTCTGTGCCTTCTCTCAGCAGTACCATTGACTTCAGGAGTATGAGGAGGAGTTGTCAGATGAGAAATACCATGTGTAACTCTAAAATGATTTCATCTTGACAAATTCACCACCATTATCGAGACAAAAAACAAACAATAGGCAAATTGAAAAATTTCTCAACAATGGACTTAAATTGAATAAAATGAAAAAACATCCCTTATTTTTTTTAGATCCATACATATTTTGAAAAATGATCAACAAAAATCAAATAATAGAAGTAACCATCTAAAGACCTAACATGAGATGGTCCCCAAACATCAATAAATGAGCTCCAAAGGTTTGCTACTAGAAAGATTATGATCACTAGAATGGTAAACATATGACTCTTATACAATATAAAACTACATTCATGTGATGAATTAAACTTTATTGGAATATGATGTCTATCTCGCGATGTTTAATTATTTTGTAGGAAGGATGACCATTATTTTATGATGCCATGTTGAGACAAAAATGAAGATGGTGAGAGCTTAGGAGTAGCTGAGGTGGTAAAGGTAGATGGTAGATGATATTAGATCTTGCTTAATGGTCCTTCTTAGTAGAGTAGGCCCGACTTCAAATCCTTCACAACAAAACAATCGTGAAAGAATTCAACATTTAATAATGATTAGTTTGACACAATTTAGAAAGTGAGAAAAGATTGGACTGAATATTAAACACAAAGACTTGATTGAGATAAAGTGGTTTTGTTTCTGTGTGTTATAGAAGAGTGATCAATATGTGTAATATTCAAACCTGTGCCATCTCTAACCATAACCACGATCGGACCCTAGATAAGAAATTTAAAAGGTTTCGGTTGTTTTTATCTTGTGTGACATGATTTCGAGAAAATCCAGATATCCATAATCAACTAGAATTCACTTTCTTTTTCTGCATAATTGATGATTTGCCATATTAACCCCTTACTCGAAGGTCGTCGGTTCCATTTCTCTTAGGATAACCATTAATTTTATAACACTTCCTTGCGACATGACCAGATTTGTCACGGAAGAAGGAAGATTGACAACAGCGGAAGAAGGAAGAAGGAAGGAGATTAGCAGGATTTGGGCGAGAGAAGAGGAGGTGTCCATTGAACTGAGATCTTAACGTGGACTGGCCTTTGTGACGAGTGACTGCATTGGCTGTAGCAACCAGTGGATCAGAAGCAGGATTGCCTTCCCGAGATAGGATTGTTTCAAAATCCATAAGTTTCTCATGAAGTTCAGCATAAGTGATAGGTATCTCCTTATGGACACGTGTCAGAGATTTCTTTATATTCAACACTTAAGCCATTCAAAGTGTGAATAACCAAATCAATACTATCAAGAGGATGAACAATGATAGAGAGTTCATCAGAGATAGCTTTAATACCTTGGAGATAGGTAGCCATACATTGAGTACCTTTAGTAAAAGTAGAAATACGCTGCTTTAGAGCCATGATGCGGACTCTTGATCTACCAGCATACATGGTTTTGAGAGTATCCCAAGCCTGTTTAGCAGTTTTTACAGAGCCGAGATGAGTAACCACTTTGTTGCACCCAGGGAGACAATGCCATGCAAAATTAGGCGATCTTGGCGAACCCAATGAGTAAAAGCATTGATAGCAGTAGCATTGTTCACCAACTGTTTTGAGGGGCATAGTGTCTTAATCAATATAGCCCATAAGATCATAACCTAATAAGAGAAAAAGAAATCAAGAAGACGCCTTTAGGGTAATTATCACCATCAAGTTTGATGTCACCATTGAAAACCAACATTTTTAGCAACCAATTTTTAATGGAACTAGAGGAGTTTGGTTGGAGAATTTTCGCTTGAAATTAGGAACTCATGATGAAAAATCAGATCGATAAAAAAAAAATTGTTGTTAAGAGAAAAGCTTTGATACCATAAAAGGATTCTATTATTGCTTGACTACATTCATGATACAACAGTCTTTAAATAGATACAAGATGAATTTGAAAATTGTAACTAAACCTACAAACTAGGAGTTGATATATATCAGTTACAACAATACAATCTCAACTAAAGTAACAACTTGATATCTAGAGAATCTTATCTCAATGACTAAGTCTAGCTGATCCTATATGACTAAGCTGAGCTTATCTATTAAGGCTTCTGCAAGTTTACCTTAACCACAATATGACCCTTTTTCGCATGCTTCTTTCTCATGGAGTGAATCACTTCTTGAGCAATGATAATGTTGTCTAAGTTATGTCTACTAGGCACAAAGCTGCATTGATTGGGAGGAACCCAAGCATCCATATACTGCTTAAGGGCAATAATTTTCTTAATAATTTTGTAAATGACATTACATAAACTAATAAGATGAAATTGCTTCATGGTCTCAAGATGATCCACCTTTGAAATAAGAACAAGCAAAGTGTCATTCACCATTGAAAAATAATGTTTTTACATTATTTTTCTTCATACACCACTTTTCACACCATTTTTCAATAACTGTGATTAAGTAAGAGAAAGTGATAAGAAAAAAGTGATATGATTAATGATATAGAGAGTAGTATAAAAGTGATGTAAGAGAAAACTGATATAAGAAAACCATAGTTGTTTCCCATTTTCACATTTTCTAGATCATGATTTCTTAACTAGCTTATAAACTGAATTGCCAATGGTATTCCACTGGCTTTGAAAAAGATCGGATGGAGCTGGAGCTTTAAAGGAGCCCATACAAAAGATAGCTTCCTTAATCTCAACATCAGTAAACAAGCCTAAATTTCAAGCAAAGAAAAATCAAGAATAGCCAGGAAAAGATTCTTCAGAGGATAAAATCAACTGCTGTATCATCTGAAGAATATAACTTACTAAAATAGTCACAAAGCTATCTCCTTCAACTGGGCATCTATTGGAAGATAAGGAACAACAACCAAAGGTGGTTAAGCTTTGCATGGGATAAGATTAGATTAGATTATGTACTTTCTCTGGTTTGTTATGTAATCTGTTCAAGCTGTAGATAAGATTTGTTTTCATCCAAATTCATAGAATATGTTATCTTGGAATTTGTTATCTTAGAGTCCGATACCAAATTTCCAATAGATAAATAGAATAGATGGATCAGTGTAACCTTTTGATAGCAATGAAATACAGAGAGCCATATTTCTAATAGCATCATTGTGGACCTACTCCCCATTATCAGATATCAAGGCCTCTATACGGTTCCTTTTTCTATGCACCATAGTAGAGGCATGGAAAAAAAACTTCGTATTTCTATCACAAACGGAGCCAATCATTTCTAGATTTTTGATTAAAAAAATATCCTCTTGAAGTAAGATAGAGTCATATTTTCTCCAAATAATAGTTTCTCCCCATAGTCAAGTTTTTTTTTATTCCCTCCAAACGAGCAATGATCCTCCTTTTACGGTGGAAAATGTTACCAAAGTTAGACCCGTTCTAATCATTGGCTTTGGTAGCAAAGCTTCAATCCTCTCCTTATTAGGTTCCCAAGACTCCTTCACTACTGAGGAAAAAGAATCAATAGCCAACCAGCTAGCTAGAAAGCGAAAAGGACAGTTCCACTAGCTAATGGACGACTATTATTTAACTGGACTTCATTTTTTAATAATTATAATTAAGTGAGAGATGTTGTAAAACATGCATATTTTATATGTGGTGGATGATTATCTTGATTTAAAAAATACAATTAATAAGGGTTGATAATTATAACATTTGGTGTGTGAGACTTCTTGAAGAAGCTAATGAGATGCTTCTTGAAGAAGCTAATGAGATGCTTCTTGAAGAAGCTAATGGGATGCTTCTTGAATAAGCTAATGAGATGCTTCTTGAAAAAGCTATTGGTGAATTTTTCTATATAAAGACATGACCTCCTATGAAGAGAGAAATGAAAATGATAAAATTTTGAATCCATATTTCTTTATCTTGATCTCTCTATTTTTCTCTTCGTTATTTACAACTTCTTGTCTTGATCTTTATCTATTTATCTTCTTCTTTTATAACATGTTATCAGCACGAGACTCTACCATATGGATGATGGCTTGAACAGCTGGAAGGTTCTACTGAAATAGTTTATTTTCTTATCACTCTCTTTGAATTAATCTAATTCACTTCTTTGTTCTTTCTTATGACATCCTTCATATTAGTCTTACTATGAAATATTTTTGTATTTTATCCATAGAAATTTTATTGTCAATTTTTATTGACTAACATAATTATCATATTTGTATTATATTGAATTTGTTATTCTTGATAAATTCTAGAAGAATTTACTACTCAAGCATCCCTGAAGGATTACACAAAACTAATGAATTTTTATGGTCATATTTTATATGAAGATTTATGGTATAGCTCCTGAAGAACTACACCTTTAGATCGTGATTGAATCTAAAAAGATTCATTTAATCTTAGTATAATTTGAAACAAAGAAATGTGAGAGAGAACATCATCAATCTTTTTATGTCTCTCAAGTATGCTCCTGTAGTAGCAAAATGAGAAAATTGTTTCAAGAAATATTTTGAATCAAGTTTGTGTTTTCTTGTGATTAAAACACAAAAATGAGTTATTAATGAAAAACCATAAAGGTCACCCAATGAGTTGAACTTCATTCCCTGAAGTGAATGTTTCGTATTATAATTTTGGGTATGACAAAGGTAGTGGTTATGACCATTGATGTGACAAAAATTAGAAAAATGATCATTATCATGATGGTTCCAACTCTTCCAAGAATACATATCAAATGAATTATGGAGATATCGATGAGAATCATTCATTTGACCATGGTCCTACAAATAATATGCTTTTGGATGTGTCTATTTTTGTTAAATATTATGGAGAAAAGTTTTATCGCTTGATTAATGATTTGAGTGATTGAATTATTTTTTTGGAATTCATATTTGTCATTTCATATGTATATTTTTAATATGATTTAAAATCATTATGTACATATTTTCTCTTATTTTGTTAGTTTGTAATATTTTAAATAAAATATGTATGGTATGATTTCTTAAAATTTTTATTGATTGGAGAAAAAAATGTGTGTTCCTAATTCTTTATATATAGATCAATGATAAGTTTTGATATCTAGTAGTACAAAAGTAATTCAAATCTCTAAAATAACTATTATATTTTGTTACCTAAATGAACAAATTTTTTATACATTATGTTTTATTCATTATCAAGTCGAATATATATGATTAGTGCAATTGAAACACATATTATTGTAAACCAGAAGTTTACTAACCCAAATAATTTTGTTATTTGACATATAGCCGGTAAGGCTATCCTGAGTCAATATTGATAATTTATATGGATATCATTGAAGGACCAGAAGATTCTTTAATCTGTTCAGACCACCGTTGCTGCTCGTGCTCTGCTCTCAATCTTATCCCTCTCTCATTCTCCCTTTGTCCTCTCGTTTCGTCCCAGACCCAGTCACCATCGTCGCTGCCTCGCTGGTGACGTGAGATCTGTGAGATCTGAACAGATCTGAGCAGATCTGCTGGTGCAGTGGTGCACTAAGGTAAATAAATCTGAACATCACCTCCCACCAGCTTGTCCTCTGCGTTGGTGGCTTCATGTGGATGGAGGGGAGTGACGGAGGACGACAGCTCCTTGGGTGTGAAACTTGGTTCATGCTTCTAAGTTGCCTTGGTTTTTTTTTTCTGTTGGTAGGAAAGATAGGCTGGCTGGAAACCTTGGGGGGATGGACTTGCCCACTGCCCAAGCTGATTGGTTGTGTCTGTTTGCTCTGATATGTTATTCTTTGTGGTCTCGAAGAAACATTTTTATCTTTAAGGGAAAGATGAAGCCAGTGGTTCACTTTATTCCCAAGGTTATGTGCTTTTCGGAAGAGTATGGTGCAACGTTATCCGTCAAAAGTAATGTGAGTACTGCTTCTATGTAGACAATCTATGTTGCTTGGACCACTCCACCTCTCTGATCTGTTTCTGCCCAACCCGATGACCCAATCGTCTATAGGTTGGGTTGGTTCGGTTTGGGTTATCCGAATTTTTTTTTCCAAAACTAATTCAAACCGACCTGACTTTAATTAATTAATTTGAATTTTTTTTTTCTAAACCCGAACCAACTCGACCCGTAAACACACCTACTAAGTATTACTTTCAAGTTAAAGTTTCCATCAATTATAATTTCAAATAGACAGATTACCGATCAAATCTTTTGATATAAAATAAATAAATAAATATGATATAATTTGCCTAAAACCGGACCGACCAGTTAGTACACCACTGAACTGGTCAAGTAATCATTATGATTCTCTATTTAGATAGGTCGTGTAGTCAACCCGATACAAACCAGTTTGACTCAGCCGGTTTTTGAAAAAAACCGGTGACTCGGAAGAATTTATCAGACCCGTCCGATTTAAGCAGTTAAAAAAAAAAATAGGAAGCAAAGAGACGTAGTCGGCAGCCCCATCGCTGGAGCAGAGACACCGCGTTTCTGACATGCACCGCCGATCGTCGCGCTTCTGACCTGCACCGCCGCTTTTGCAACTTAGCCTTCACTACACTTTACCTCTACGTGCTCCAGCCCTCTATCCCGCCAAGCACAGCGTTGCTTTCCTCAGTCGAAGAAAAAAACAGTGACATGAGGTGGAATAAATAGATGGCTTTTCAATTTCCTATGGAACTTAATGCTACCCCTCTCCAAATCCATCTCTTTGCCTCCGAGATATTAAAAGGCAATGAGAATTATTATCTTTTTCTTGAACTTTGAAACGAAGATAAGAATGCATGGTTTTATATGGGTGAGAAGCTGTCGAGTGGGGTTTTGGAATCATAAAAAATTAATTTAATGGAATGGAAGGAGGAGGGACAACTTCCCGTTGACGGAAAGAGTTGTTGCTGTCATATTATATTTTCAATTAATAATGATTTTTATTTGAAATTAACATAAAAATTTTATCGATATGGCTTGTAAATTTTTTTGGTTTAGAATTGAATATGTTTATACATTATAGTTATTTGTATATCACTAGGACATTTACCAGTGTAATGTATGGCTAAAATATATTATTATTGTCTAAAATTGAATTATTTTAAAAAATAAGATTATGCTTTAAATTTAACAATTTTTTTCTTTTATTTCTACATTAATCTATCAATTGAAACAAATGACATTTGTTTCTTTTTTATTTTTTAATTTACATGAGAGAAAATTTAAATTTACAAATTACCTATCATAAATATTCAAAATATAGTAAAGAATAAAAAAAAAAGTATAGAGTCATCTAAGAATCATCAAGCACAATACTTAATCATTTTTAATAAAGTTTCTGCCTTTCTAGTATGTTTACCCGTGTAATGCACGATTAACAATTTCAATTACGTTATATACTTAAGTTGACAAATCATTCCTTTGATACAAATGACGACGAACCTCCTTACCATCTACATCTATATATGCATTTGAATGTAGAATGTTTGGACCACATAATTGAATGTATAAAAAATAATTAACATGTTGTTTTAATAAAACCCCACATAAATATTAGCAAATACAACTATCTTATTTTAGAGAAAAAAACAATAAATCGGATATGGATTGTAGAATGAGCACGACATTGGTTTATTGTGCCCGCTAAATAGAGTGCCAGGGATTATTAACATAAATAAGAGATAACAGTAAATTAATAATTCATTTAGCTTCCCTAGTGTGTATGCGAGAAGAAAAAGAATTTATAACAATGAACCATTTATAAGCACGATAAAAATGTCATATTTTCACTCAGGTGGTAATGTAGAACCCTATTTGCACCTTAAGCCAGTTAACATAAATATAAAATAAATATAAAGAAAAAAGAGTTAAGACTTAACAGACAAAACTTCAAATCTCAAACAAAACATAGCATGTATGTCTAACATGCAATATAGCTACGTACAAAACAGGCAATAGCGCTACATCAGCGAATCCACTGCTCCTATATCTCACAAAAACACAAAAGATCTCAACTGCTACTTCCACCCTTATACAAACCTTCTTCAGCTGGCACATGATCGAAACAAACACACCATTAACAACATCCTATGCCCAAAAATCAAGGACATCTCCCTTATTAGCCAAGGTTTTTCTTGGCAAAACTTGTACCAGCCCAGTCCAGTTTGGCATTTTGTTTCTCTTCTATTAGGCCACAACAGTTGACAATCAACATGTTGTCCATTTCCGACAAGCAGCCTAATATGTGATTGCGGCCTCACTAACACGGACCGAACAAAATTAGTAAGGATAGTCTTTAATTAACAAACTAATACCCAAATAAGTTGTTGAATAAAAAAGATAAAAAATTAAACATGAGTTCAATCATATTAAAACGATACAGTAATACTAACCAAGACTTGCTTTCCAGAAGCTTGTGGCTGACTAAGGTTCACTTCCTATGCATATTTTATAGTTTCAATTTCAGAATCTGAAACCAATTCAATCACTTCTACGTCTTTACTACTTGGGTAATCAACCTCATATTATATTATCAGAGTCTAATATTGAACTTATTCCTTCCAATATATTTAAATGAGATTAAAAAAATCATTCAAAAAAAGACCTCAAATCCATTAAGCCATTTGAAATCTAAGTATATACTCCACCAAAATTCAAACTTACTTCAAAGCAATTTCTCCTTGGATATTAAAATTCAAGAATACTTCCCAATTGATGTCTCCATGAGTGATAAAATTGCTTGAGAATTATGGCAACATTCTAGAATTAAAGGAAAAATCAAATACACTTTTAGAAGGCACACTTGAACTGGTAGTCCATATTTAAGATCCAATAGGCACACTTGATAAACATTTTTCAATTTACTACATGTTTGGCAGATTTCAATTTTCTTATATCATGCATCCTAACCAGGTCTCCATCTGAAAATAGTAAAAGGTCGTGTACAAATCTTACACTCTTTATCATACTCTACTGTTATCTGCGATACACACAACAAAAAACAATTAAACAAACAATTGGATTCCTCTATCTAACCTCTGATGAAACATGTTGAAAACTAAAAATTATTAATTGTGCATATTTATGGACTCCCTGAACACTTTGTCTTTTATAGTGCAACAGGAAATCATGATATAATGGCAGTCTCAAGATCAACAACTCAGTGGAAGACAAACATAATGCATAACGAAAAATTCAAGTAATTACTTATCTTTAAAATTACTAAACAATGTAAGAACCACGACAAAATTTAGTTTTATTTCCTAGGATCCTCAATCCTATTTAAACTAAAAAGAATATTGCTCTTTTAATCAAAGAGTTCCAAGTTCAGACAGTTCAAAACAAAACCATTGGCTTGCCTAAATAAGAATAAAGTTTCAAACTCAACACTTGTATCTAGAAAATTTTATTGTCATGCATCCTCAAGGAAACCCATAGCTAAAAATACAAAATATAACAAATGGAAAATGAACTCTTCATAGTTGGTTATGTAATAAGGTCCCTAGTCAATTAGTTTGAATAGAAGCTAGAAGCTACTAGACACACCATATTTTGATAGTACATTAGCTACAATGAACCTAAAATCTTTAGAAATTGTGGCATATTAGATTAAATGATGAAATTGTTCACTGCAAAATAGGCTGAAAGCCTAAAACAAATGCATAAAATAAATTAATAGGAAAATTCTTCAGTAAAGTCAGATTGTTAACAATTCTTACCAATACAGTGGCTGGTAGTCCACTCCATTGCAACCTATAAACAGGGGAAAGTTATAAGAATATAAAAAATTACAGTGAACATTAGGATAACTATAAAAATTGAATTATTAAAAATCTTATAGCAACAACAATATTCTAGAATTCTAGAATTCTAGAATCTATACAATCCCCAATTCAACAGAGCCTAAGTGGCCTAAAATATTAAGATAGTTACCTGTATATTATCATATTTTAGTGAGTTAGTTACCTATATCAAAACACACACCAGATCACATTCCGACTCAATTCATAATCTTTAAGAAATTGCCAAAGTTTGAGTTATAAAAATGGGTTTTAAAATTTCTTCTTTAGGCATTGAAACATAAATTTACCGAAAATATTAGGTAATCTTGAAAATCATATTTCAAATATTCATTATATATTGACACCAATTAATATTTCACAATTTAAAGAGAAATATAAAACTAACAGAATTTTTTTTTAACAAGAGCAAACCCCATGACGGGTCCTACTTAATAGTAGTACAACACTAACGTTAAAACTTAACATACTTATTCTCATGTGTATCCATCTCTGTTGCACAGCATATCCGTTCTACATTCTGTTCTTTGTCAACACCGCACACCTTTCAGTCCCTGAATGTCCACTTCCTTATTGTTGTCACCAATCTCGAATTATCAATCGCCCAAAACATGTCTAAGACAACTCCATCCTTCTATTATTTTATTTTAACAATCATGAACCATCTTATCAAACAACATAACAAAGAGGTGAGATCACCTACGCCAATACCAACACTTCTACGCGAAGATAGAGATAACATAAACAACATATCATACAAATATATACCTCTCTATGGTCTTAGATCATACCATAATTTCAATAATGCACTCAACATTAATCAACTATCATCATCATTTATTAACATTATTATCATCACACAATAATCACAATAATGCCATCAACATGATTATCATCATCATCATCCAAGTATTTCAAAACAATTGTCATACAATATTCCTCAATTAATATATATCATGCAGATATGAAACTCAAATTTATGCATATGTTATGCAAAATACTCGCTTTTTCAAAAACAACTCCATGGAGGTTTTCACAATTTCGAGAAGAATGCTCACGTCAATTGTCACTTAGCCTGAAAAACAATCTCCTTATTTGAAAAGAATCGTGTTCTTGTCGGGTATCGTCATGCGTTGCAACATGATGCATCGCTTAAGTGGCACTAGGTACTCGCCACCGTCTGTCCGCTGGTGAACCGCCGCTACTCTCGACGCCCCAAGATCCATCATAGACCTCACTATCAATTCTCATTCCCTCTTCAACCACAAGGGCCATATATTGCATGCGAATATATCCGTCGTCAAGTCAAACCCCAAAGAGCCAAATCTTTTCAATTTCATTTGTTCAATGTATCATATGCTTTCTCAACGCATATTTTTTTCCAATGCATGTATAATGCACCAAATCCAATCACAAGCATCTCTTTCCAATGCATATAAAATGCACCAAATTATACTTGTATTTTCAATTGGAAAAATCATGTTATCACATTTTCATAGTTATAAAACACTTTCGTCGTGTTTTCAAAATTGCGTAAATTTATTCTATTTTCATTTTCACAATTCCAAAACGCAACGATTCAATGGTTTTTCAATTCCAAAATGTTTATATTGTGTTTTCAAAATATCGTTTTATTGTTACGTTTTTCAAAATTCAAACGTTTCGTTATATTTTCACATAATATTTGATTAGCGTTTTACAATCTGATAAGAATTACATTTTTAAAATATAACTCTTACATTGCACTTTTAAAACAGTACTAATTTTTTAACGCTTTTTCTTAATCGCGTAAAAATATACGCTTTCTCAAATCGCATAATAATTTTTCAATCTGTTTCAAAATTGTGTAACTTAAAAATTACTTTTAAGTCGCATAAATCATTTTCATTCATTCTCAAAATATTTAAAACACTTTTCAAATCACATAACGATTTTTAAATTTTACAATCACGTAAAAATAATTCATCATTTTTCCATCATGTAGTGATTTTTCAATAAGTAATTGATTACGTAAAATATTTAAATGTAATTCAAATCGCGTAGAAATATTTCAACGTATTTAAAATTGCGTAGAAATATTTTTGTGTATTTCCAAACACTTAGAAATATTTTATCAGTATTTCAAACCACGTACTTTAAAATTACGTTTTTAAGATAATGTAAATAATTTTTTCACCATAATTTCATTACAAAAATATTTCTTAACCTTAAAAAAATTCTTTTTCAACTTCTCTAAAAATAATATAACTTTGTATTTCATTTTTCATACATTTCCTTACTCAAAAAATCTTTTTCCACATTTCTTTACTCAAAAATCCTTTTCCAAAATATACTCCATAAAAATCACTTTTTCCAATGATATAAATCAACGTTTTAAAAGTTTAAGAATTTTCTAACGTCTTTCAAAACTCAAAATCAATTATACTTTAGTAAATTTTCAAAACACCATTATATTCTCCATTTTTCTCAAATCAATTCTAAAATCAATTCTCTTCAAAATAAATTAAGATTCAAACCTTTGCAACTTTTTTTTTTTTTTCATACATTTTCAAGTTCATTTCTCAAGTGATAAAATACTTTGATTTCCCTTTCCAAAATCCGTATACTAAAACATTTTGTTCAAACATTTTGTTTCCACTTTAAAATTACTTTGTTTCATAAAAATTAAAATTATTCCAACCTCCAAAAATCGTAGAGTCTTTTTGGCCATTGAAACCATCAAATATTTTCCTCCTAAATTGATATGGTTTACACCAACAAAACCATTAAAAATTTTTATTTTCAAACCGAAATACCGAATGGTTCATAAAAACCAAACTCATTTGTCAAATTCATTTTTACTTTCCTTACAAATCCTTTTTCACTTTCTTTGCAAATCCTTTTAAAATTATCATTGCTATTTTCATTTAAATCTCATGTTTAGTAAAACACTTAGAAACTTTTTACACAAAATAAATCAATAAAAATCCTTCTAAAACCATATTCATGTACTCTTTGAAAAATAAATTCTTTGTTTATTTTCCTTACTTTTCTAAACATCCATTTTCATCATTCAAGAAAATATTAATTTTGTGAACACCTATCTTGAGGTGTCTTGTTCAAATCCACCATGTTCTAAGTAAAATCAAAAATCAATTCTTTTGTTCTTGAAAATTTTCAACATGAACCCTAATCAAGGGCATCAAAACCGTAGCTCTTCCTTGGCTATTGGGACAAAAATCAATTTCTTTCCAACATCAAGTCATGACATATATACATATATATTTCATCATAAATAATATAAATATATACCATCAAAGCCATAAAAGCATGTATAATCATATCAAAGCATATCATCAAAGCTATAAAATCATGCAAAGCATATCAAGCATAGAAAATTAATCAAAACTCATAAACACCCACAAATTAATTACATGACCATGGATATGAATCCTCACATGGATTCCACATCCATCAAATAAAATGACCATCTCTCACCACCATGCTTGGTTGGTGAGATGGATCTCCTCTTACCTCTTGAAGATCCTCAAAAACTTCTTGATTTGTTTCTTTTTCCAAGTCCTTCACCACCAAATTCTCAAATACAAAACAAAACACAAGTTAATTAACATATCAAGCTTGATTAAGAGGAACCATGGATCAAACATGGTTTAGATCATGAAAAAGAGAGAAGAAAATGAAGTTTCCTTATACTTCACCATCAAAAACCCAATAACTTTGATCTTGAAGAAAGTCCATGAAGATGAATGATTTAGAAGAAATCTTCAACATGAAAGTTGCTTAGAATATCATGGAGATTCAAGATCTAAGGTTGGATGAAATTAAAGAGCTTGGAAGGTGATTTTAGGGGTTTTGACCGAATGATATCTCTTGAAGAACAAAGATGAAATTTTTAATTTTTGATAGAAACTTGAAGCTTGAATTTGAAGATCAAGATGAATGATTTTGAAAAAGTCATAACTAGAGATGTTCTTAGAATGATGTTTAGGTTTAAAAAAAACAAGTTGGATGAAATTTTTCCTTGATGGAAGGCATTCTTGAGTCTTGGCGAATGGTGTGCTTAGGGAAAAATAGTAGTTTTAAAGTTTGGTTTCTTTTCTTGAAACTTGAAGGAAAAGATGAAGAAGTAATAATGAAAGCATGAAAATGAATTTTTGGTCTTCTTAAGAGTGCATAATCTAGAGCATTTCTAGCTTGAGAGAAAGAAAAGAATATTTTTGCTAAGTTATTTTGCATACAACTTGTAATAATGGAAAGGTGATAGATTTTTATTTTTATTTTTTTCTTTAGATGCTACTAAAAAATTCTACTTCAAATTCTCCTCCTTCCTTTTCATCTTCAAAACCGTCCCCTCCAAGCCATCTCCTAAGGATGCAAACAAAGAAATAATGAAACAAAATTGATTAAAGAAATCATAATCGACATAAAGCATCAATTAATGTATTTGAAACTTTTCCTTTGTTTTAAACAAATCCAAACCGTCACCCTCTTCATAATCGATTCAAGTAGTTGTTTCATTATTTGCTTTATACTTTGAAGCATTTCTACCATTGATTAATTCATGGTTAGGATTATAAATGATTTTTAATTTTAGAAGATCAAATCTGCACCATTGGATTTTTCTCCTTTAATTAAATTAATGTGGATATCCAAAATTAAGGGTCAATTTAATTTAATTTATATTCAAACTTTAAATCCAAGGGTCCAATTATTTACTATATTTTTTATAAGATAATTAAATCTCCACCATTGATTGATTCTCCATCCAACGATCATAAATGTTCTTTAAATTTTTTAGATTAAATCTTACCCTCGATTTAATCTAAATCTAAATGGTTATAAATAAATTATATCATTTTTCAAGACCAATTCTACACCTTTGATTACATCTATGGTTGATATCAAAGCCTTCCTGGGCCGCATAACCAAGGGCCCATTTTACACCATTGATTAAATCAATTCATTATCCAAGCGCTTTAAAAGTTTGTTTATTAACCTTTGATTAAATCAATAGTTAATATTCAAACTAAGTATTCTCATCCAAGAGAATAAATCAAGTCAAGTTTTTTGTTGACTTCGTAAAGATAATATTTATTCTTAATCCTACAATAATATTTTATTATTTTTATCATCCGATAATTAAATACATTAAAAAATAAAAATAAAGTACAAGAAATTTTCTAAAATTATTTTTAGATTCAGGGTTTAGTAAGATCCTCTGTTTCGTCTAAACAAGATAAATTTTTTTATTAGTAAAAATTTTTGCTTTCTGACCCACATAAGGTCACCCGGGCCCACATAACCGTTAAAAATTTATAATCATCCACAAAAATCAAAAAATTAGAAAATGCACAAATATCAAATCAGAGTTACTCCGTAAATTAATTACCTAACGGTAAAAATTAAATTATAAAAAATTTCCTACCAAAATTTTTATTTTCTTGACACCTTAAATCACTCAAAGCGATCAAAATATTATAGAATAATCAAATTAATTTTACAACGCCATTCAACACTAAATGAAATAAATTATTAAGAAAATTACCTATAAGATTCAAAATTTTGGGATGTTGCATATGTCACAACCACACCACCAGACAATTTTTCAATTCTTTCTTTAAGCTTGTCCTTTTCATACTCCAATGAAAAGATTGCCAATTAGGCACTTGGAAAGATAAGGAAAGAAAAATGATTCTTTTCTGCTTTAAAAATTGGCTATGATACAAACTAATGATTCAATAACATACCGAACCTAGCACAGTCTAGACATGCTTGGCAGGTTCGTTCTTAAGCTTACACAATTGCTAATTTGCTTATTCTAAGTTAGTGACTTATAAGTGCAAAAGGTGCATCCTGTACATATCCCTTTCATCAATAGGCACTCTACAAAGGACACAAATTCAATTCAAATCACAAAATCTTTCTTAATTGGCAAAATACAAAGCAGAGTTATCACCCCTCAAAACTTTTACAACTAATAATTATCAAATGTCAAAACATAGAAGCAACTATCACCAAGTTGCCTTAATCAAAATAAGAACCATCTTATCAAAGACCATTGGACAAATGTGTGTTATAACTTGACAATCTTATTTCTTCTACGAATCTGTTATGTGAGATTACCATATACCCTCTCTATGTGTCTGTTAATGAAACTTTTTATCTTATTTGTATGATGAGGGGATGTCAAACTTTTCATTCACCTCATTTAATTTAATTAACATAAGCATGCTTGCATGTGACAGTAAGTCTGCTTAAGGCTGATACCACAAAATTGATTAAGAGGCTATCCATACATAACATGACAACAAATAACAAAATAAAAATGCAATTATGAGAAGTAAACAATCATGTAATCAAAATATTCCATTGCATTCACTTGATGGGAAAAAATTATTTAGAGAAGTAGCCAGTACCTTAGTACTGGAAATCAATTGTCTCCTTATTTGGATATCAGTACTAAGGCTAGAGTATGTGATTTAAAATACACTTGTCTCTATGTATCAATAAACTATATGTTAATTAATTTAAATGTTATAAGAATTTACCACAGGCACATGCTCTTTTTGAATTTTAGAAAATTAAAAGTCAAGATCAAACCTGAGCAGCTGCTTTCAACATAGGTTACTTCAATCTAAAAGGCAAATTCATCAAGAAATATATTTAAATAATATCTACCTGCAAGCAATTATTTTCAACATCAATATTCGCTTAGCATTACAACCTACACAATTGGACCACAATGTGCACATTTTGCATGTTCACTTTCACTAATCCATCAAATATATAAATTTAGCAATCCTCTATTCTCTCATATGCCATATCAAACGCAATCTGATTCAATGGCTTCACAACCACCAAATAGTAGGTCTTCAAAATGGGGTTACCCGGATTGAGGGCCTGAGTTTCCATGGAGCACAAATCAAACACCTGCTCCATTTGGGATTCCCTGACAAATTTGAATTAGAGACTTCCAAGAGAGGAAAGAAAAACCACAAATCAATCAAACAAAAAATAATAAAATTAGGATTGAGCATAGAACAATGGCAAACTTTCATCTTCCTCATCTGCCCTAAGAAAAGAAAGAAAATCAACAAGAGAACAAATGAGAACCCATAAATAATTACTGCAAAACTCGCCTAAATGCTCATACATAGCCCACCCTAGGCGTCTTAAACTCCTCCAATCACTTAAACTTAATTTTCAAAGCAGAGAATAATATGAGAGCATAACATTAAATAAGATTAAAAAATAACAGCATACAAAAATAATAACTTAAAAGTCCTAAATCTGATCTTTATTTCTTAAGAGCAAACTGTATATGTCATGAATTCGTATTACTGAATGTTGGAATGCAATTTGACGTTCAAGGTCAATCAAAAAGTAACAAAACAGTCCAAGAAAAAAAAAAAAAAAAAAAAGAAGTCCCAAAATAGAGCATACCCACAATGGAAAAAATTGGAAAATAAAAGTAAAAAAGTCAGAGTCACATTCATACATCACCAATTTCATAAGATGCCTCACTTTAGACTCTAAAATGCCTTCATAGTTCATACACATAGAAAAAGCCATAGCTTCCAGTAAATATACACTTTAAAAAAAAATTTCATTCAAATCGAAAAATTATATCTTTTGAGTTTGCTTAACTTCACCACTTGTGTTGCACATAAGAGCATGAAAAAATGCTATAACTAAATCTTGAACATGATCCAAAGAGAATGTGATACTATGGAAAAATGATACCTTTTGAGTTAATTTTCAATTAATAGCTTTACTTTCCTGTCTCCACCATCTTTGGAAAAATGCCTTTATAAGAAGAGTATATATATATATATATATATATATATATATATATATATATATATATATATATATATATATATATATTCAACATTCTAATTAAAGCCACCAATCAGAATGCGATCGAGAAATTTTATTGAAAATAACTTTTATTGAAGGAGTGATATGGATAAATCCAGAACCTGATCGAAAGGGGTAAATCCAACAAATCTTCTTTGGTTCTATTTCTCTTTTGCAAACCACCACCCAACTGCTTCTCAAACAACTCATCCATCAGATTCTCATCCTAGCTCAGCAAATTCTCTTTCTTTCGTAGCCAACGCTTTAAAATTGATCCATCCAAAGATTGGATTTTCATTCGGGGTTCACAAAAAGTAGAAGCTTGTACACCAGAGTCTTTTTTATTGAAGCTTGAATTTTACCCCCTTAAAAAAGAGCAACATTTTTTTTAATAATAAATAGTATCCAATAATTATTTACATATTAATAATGAAAAAGAGCAACATTTCGGTAACCAAAATCAATCCTAACAATTAAAAGTAAAATAAATTAAAAGCAAAGAGGACTTACCTGGACGGAAATGGAGTTGGCAAAGAGGACCACTTTTCCCAATCTTACTCAAAATGCCCTAGCTGAGAAAAAAAGGAATCTTAATTTCTTGAACATTAGCGATAGCAGATAAAGAGAAGGAAAAGAAATATGCCTAAATTTTCAAATTTGAAATGCAAAATAGAAGAAGAAAAACTTACCTGTTAGTAGGAATGAAGAATGAGCAAAATTGAGGAACATGAGCAAAAGGAGAGAAGGCAGATAATGAGAACAAGAGGTGAGTAAAGGAAACAATATAGAAAATAAGACCCCAAAACTCACAGTTTGGGGTAAGGAGAGTTGAACCTGGAAAACAGCAAGAGCAACGTACCACTCAAGCTTGAATGTAAACTGATGCTTGAGCTTTTACTCGTGCAAATCTTCCACTGAATTGTACCAATCTGCGAGCTTAGGGTTCGAGTTCTGTAACGATTCCAAGTATTGTAGAGCAACCATGGTCACAACACAACACATAAACTCTAAATTTTGGGGTCTTTGTTTTTTGTCTATATCGATTTCTTTTGGGATAAAAAGAGAAAAATCCAGAAAGGAAGAGAGGTATTGAGAAGAAATAATGGAAATAAAAGGAAGACAAAGAGACTTACATATGGTGGAGGTGGAATGTATGCATTAGGAAACTTGAGAAACGTGTCTTGAAAGTTTCTCTTTGAAAGATTTACCTAATCTCTGATGGAGTATGAAACTCTCTTTAACTCACCTACTCTAAACACCCATAGCTAACCCCTACCTTATCTTCTTCAAATTATTATGAAAAAAACTCAAGACAGCTTTTCCGATGTACATCAACACAAAAAATAATAAACAAACAAAAGCATTGAAAGAAAGACACGTGGAATGAACAGGAAGTGATACAGTAAGAAAACAGTCGTGTTATATGTTCAACAAAAATGTTTCAACTATTGTCCACTTCCGTATTTTATTGATTCACCCTAAAGAATTTGAAATTTGAAATTTAAAATTTGAAGTTGAAACTGTTCACGCGACACAAAACTTGTGAATACCGCGACACAAGATTTTTGGTTAATACATTAAGAATAAGTGGTTAATCAGTATAGGTTTATGGTGAATCTCATTAATTGGTGAATTCAAATTAATTAGTTAATACATTAGAAATAAGTGGTTAATCTCTATCAGTTTTTGTAAATCCAAGTAAGAATTCTGAATAATGAATAACTGGTTAATACATGAGAAATAAGTGGTTAATCAGTATAGGTTTCTGGTGAATCTCATTAATTAGTGAATCCAAATTAACTGGTTAATACATTATAAATAAGTGGTTAATCTATATCAGCTTTTTGTGAATCTAAGTAAGAATTCCGAATAATGAATAACTAGTTAATACGTTAAGAATAAGTGGTTAATCAGTATAGGTTTATGGTGAATCTCATTAATTAGTGAATCCAAATTAACCAGTTAATACATTAGAAATAAGTGGTTAATCTATATCAATTTCTGATGAATCCAAGTAAGAATTTCGAATAATGAATAATTGGTTAATACATTAGGAATCAGTGGTTAATCAGTATAAGTTTCTAGTTAATCTCATTAATTGGTGAATCTAAATTAACTTGTTAATACATTAGAAATAAGTGGTTAATTTATATCAGTTTCTGGTAAATCCAAGTAAGAATTCTCAATACTGAATAATTGGTTAATACATTAAGAATAAGTGGTTAATCAGTATAAGTTTCTGGTGAAAAAAAGAAAATGAGAAGTGAGAAATGAAAACATTAGCATATGAAAAAGTCAATAAACATACGTATGGAAACATACAATGGATGAAAGTTGAAGTATTTAGTTGGACGAGAAACGTTTTTTTGTAAGAAAAAAGGTTCCGTAGTTGTATATTGTATAGATTCTTAATGATACTTTTATTTTATTAAATATTTATAAATCTATCAATTTTATTTGTTTAGGTTAAAAGTTATTAGACTTTGTTTTGGGTTGGATTTTAAGTTTAAATTTTATTGTTTAAGTATTATTTTTATGTAATTTTTTATTTGTATTAAATATTTATATATTTATTTTATTTTATATAGATTAACTAATGACTTATTGATTGAACCAATAACTTACCGATTAAACCGGTAACCCATTAATCATGTGTCTCAACCGAGTCAATAATCGATCCAAATTTAATATCTATGCTTAATACTCCGTTGAATTTAATTTGCATCTACTGTCAATAATTACACTTCATAGCACATCCCCTTTCCTTTTGTAATTTTTTTTTTGTCTTCTTTTTGTAGTTCAAAAAGTAGAATAAATTCAATAAGACCACAGGCATAGCCCATTCTAACAAAATAAATAAATAAATAAAATAAAAAAAGGTCTCCAGATTGCAGAGGTCTCAGAGGATATATAAGAACCTAACAAGGTTTTTTTTTTTTTTTTTAACATAGGGACTTGCTGAGATTCTTGAAAGATGCACAAGGATTGAGTTAGAAAGCGCGAATATGTACACGAAGTACTGATGCAACACAACATCAATACGTAGATATGATACATTATTTTAAAAATTACATGATATGATATGATTAAAATATAACATATAAAGTTAATATAATATTAAAATATAAATATAAATTTTAAAGTAAAATAAAGAAATTAATGTTTTAAAAGTAAGTTTTAATTAATGTAAATACAATAAAATATTATCATTTATTTATGTAATATAATAATCCACTTATATTGATAAAAAAAAATTAAAAATTAATTAAAAATATAGATGAAAAATATTTAAAAGTGTGTGTGTGTATATATATATATACACATTTCGGATATCCATACTACAATCTATTTGAAATATCGAACCTTCCTAGATTATGAGCAGCTCACAAATATCATATCATATCATTTGATAAAGTTGGTCATGGATAATACTTTTACAACTAGTTCGTACATTGCCTTGTTGCCGGTAGCTTGATGCATTTTCGTGCTACTGATAGCACTAAGTGCTCATAATTAATTGACAGATAAGTTGATCAAGTGACAAATGTAAGATTGCTAGCGGCAAATGTTCTCTTAACACAGCCCTTCCCCTTCCCCCACCCGCAAAAAAATGTGATAGTTTCAACAGAAAAATGTAAAATTGTCCGCAATCACATCAACAGGAACCTCTGTTAAGAACTAAGCAATAATGGATATGCTATGTTCAGATGACTGAGTCATACACCAGAAGACGCCGTATGCCCGGAGTTGCAATGTTCTACCTTTATTTTAATCATCAAATAAAGTTAATTTGTCCACTTTGAAAGTATTTAAACTACTAGAATGAATTACTAAAGAAAATATAGATAATATCCAGCCTAAAAAAGTTCAAGCAATTCTAATTCAGATAACCACAAAAAATACCCCAGACAAGAACAAATGTCATGATTTCAATTGTTAGATAAAAACTAATTTGTCAACTATAAATACAATGAAATAACTTAAAAAGATATACATAATATCCAGCCAAAAAAAATCAGGCCATTCTAACTTTCTGTAGTCATATAAAATACCACCATAGGCAAGAACTTAAGTCATACAACAGATGCTCTGAACCCTACCATAAAAAAAATGGTGAAAAAAATGACCATCTCAAATGGAACTTCATTCCCTTTCAATTCCTCCAGTATATCTGCAGACAATATCATGGTACAGAAAATACAAAATGATTAAATGATGTAGATTAGGATAATTATGATTTTTATTATTAGGATTTTATTTTATTAATTAGGGATTTTATCTCTTTTAGAATTTTAGTTATAATTAAGATTTTAATTTTAATGGGATTCTATTAAATCTCAAATCTTATCTTTAATTAGTTAAATTTGATTTATATTTAGTTTCTTTTGTAAGAGAGTTATACTTATAGATACCCCTCTTATCAGATTTTAGAAAAAAAAAAAAAAAAACCTAATGTTTCTATATGAGTGTGTTTGGAATGTAATAAAATAAGAAATGATTTGATTTGTAAATCAAATTTAATTAAATTTTGTGTTTGGAATGTTAAAAAATAAGAAATGATTTGATTTCTAAAATCACATGGATTTCATTTCTTTTGTTTTAGAAATTCCATCAATTTTGATAGAATTTGTTAGGATTTGATTTGATTTGAAATGAATAGATATTTTACCCTTAATAACTACCCCTAACCACCTCTCATAAGGGTTAAAATGTAAAATAATAAAATAAAATAAAATCAATTCTTATTTTAATGAATTCCAAACATAAAATTTGATTTATAAATCAATTCAAATCCTATTTTTTTTTAAAGTTCCAAACACAATTTGATTTCTAAATCAAATCAAATCAATTCAAATTAAATCAAATCAAATCATTTCCTATTTTTATTCATTCCAAACACACTCTATGGGAACCTGTTTTATGTATCAGTCGACTACAACTTATTATGCCCAAGGTCTTTTGACGTGATGTTGCTTTGGAGTTAGAGGATGCTGTAATAGTACTTGCAGTTTGACGAGAATGACTATCAAGATCAAATGGAGACTAAGACAAAATACTAAATCAGCCTAAATACATAAAGGGTAAGTAGTTGTGCTGGTGCTGCAATGAAATATCATAATATTACTAAGATACAAACAAATAAGCGAACCGGAAACAGAATTGGTCTCATTTCTTCCCTCTCTCTTATGTCTTATCCCTTTTACTAAGAACTGTAAGAAGGTATGTTTAAACCCACAATAAGAAACAAAAAGTTGTTGGAGGCATGTTTAAAAACCAGTTGCATTATCTACAGCTGCAAGGAAGATTTATTAGAAGTACTTAAAATATACTCAGATAAATAAGCCTCTCACAGATAATGATCACAACGACTAGTTCCCAATCCCCCTCCCCGATAAAGGGAAACAAAAAGAAAATGAAGAAAAAAAGTCTTCGCACATTAGAGGAACATAAGTTTTAAACATAGAGAAAAAGTCCTCGCACATTAGATAAACAAAAGTTTTAAACATAGAGAATTTTCAAAGCATATTAGCAAAAAGATTATCACAACTACATAAACTCACCATTTCTTGAAGTCAGTTGAACTATCTTCGTTTGAACTATCTTCGTGATCTACAATTTTAGTATGTTGTGAGCCAGAAGTGGAGCCATCTTCTTGAGAACCTGAATGAAGCATGTGGGAAAAGCCCTGCCCAATTGACTTCCACCATCTAGTAGGTAAAGATGTTTGTAAACTATCAGAGCTCATAACAGATGATGGCTCAATTGTTGTAGCAGAAGCAGGATCGAGGTCAGAAAATCTGAAAGCACCTAAAATTTTTTCTGGAAGCTCTGATTCAGCTTGGCTCTCAATTAGAAAAGCCAGGTCAACAGTCAAAGTTGAGACGTAACCAAATGCCAAATGGACTATTGCATTTGCAACCATGGAAGACCCTATATCAATATCTACTTCAACAAAATTCTCTGCCACACAATATTTACAGGAAAGGGCACGCCCAATTATGCATATGGCCTGCTCTCCAACAGCTTTTCTCACAATCCAAGGACCTTTGACAATGTTGGCAATCATCTTAAGCCTTGAGTTTCTGAATGCATTGTCACCTTTCAAGAACTTGTCCATTAGTGACCCCTCAGCAACAGGCTCTTTGGTTGTAAAATATGCTACAGCACTATAGTTATCCTTGGTTGGGACTTGAAGATTGAAGGCCCACACAAAAGGCTTATCCCCAGGCAGAAACTCATTATCAATGACCATCCTTACTCGACTGTTTGGATTGTTCAATATCTCCCCAATTTTCACTGAACTTTTAATCCAATCAAAACCGAGAGGCTTGAGCAGATAATCACCTGCAGGAACCTTAACCCTAGTTGTAAAATACTCAGGACCTCTAACCATGAATGCATCTCCAGGAGGGGAAGCCCAACCATTTGAACAATTATCTGGCTCGAGAAGTGGAATGGCTCCTTCAGATCTTATCTTATCTATCCATTGAGATTCCTTTCTATCACCAGGGCTGGCCATAATGTGCCCTGCTTCCCAGTAATAATAATATAAGCTGATAGTAATGAAAATAAATTGGCAACACTTATGATTACTACTGTGATTGCAAGATAAACAACAATGCCCCATGCATAAGTCCTAAAGCGATTCGAAGTTGAACAAGCTTTTAATAAAGAGGAAAGAAATATCCGTTTTAAAATGGGCAGATGAAACTAGAAACAGACAAATATGTCACAAACTAAAAGCTTAGCCCATATTTGTACCCAAAAAAGAAAAAAGTTTAGCCCCGATAGGCCAATATGACCAGCGAAAGAAATCAAAGTAGACTTTAATTGTCTAGAAATTTTCTTGATGGAACTCCTTGAATGCTTTAAATTTACAAAACAGATATGATTCATGATCACGGTTTTCCTTCAAATTTTGTTCACATTCTTAACTTTTTCTACAGACAAACAACATTGGTGCCATTTACTTGCCAACTTCAATGCAGAGTCTATTTATTTCCTATACATGAATATGTTACAAGAATCCTGGGAGAACCACACCTCAAAAGCTAGCTCGTGAGGTTGGAGAGCCAAGCCCTTGTAAACCCCACACCAGGCTCATGAGCACCCGATGTGGGACTCCCGCACTAGACTCATGAGCATCTAATGCGGAACCAATTGGACCGTAACATACCACCATGCTCCACAGCTCGGCGCCCACATAGGTTGGTTGTGCACTAACTCTTCACCAGCCCCAAACAAATACTACTATGCCAGTGTCACCATACTCTTGCGCCATTCGCTTGCATTGGGAGACGCAATGGCAGGCTCTGATACCAAGTGTAGCAGGAAGAATGTTGAAGAGGGGATTACTCAAGGAATGTATGATATTCCAAGAATAATCTCTGCAATTGACCAGGGAAGTAATGTTTACAGAATATACTTCCGGTGACCAATGGCACATGCAAATACAGTAACAGAGAAATGAAGGAGAGAATATTTTGATTTTCTGATTGATTACCATCATTTCACTACATTCTCCCTATATATACCCAATTGAAAATGACAAAAGAGGAAATCACTGCATAACTGAATCACAATCCTGAGAAGTTTGTTAGACAACTCAGCACTGACTCACCAAATAAAACAAATCATTATGAAAATAACTGAAGGGCGAAGAAAACATTGAAACTGGACAGATAATTGGGCTAGGTTCAGGCCCATATGGCACTACAGATTAATAGAGAATAGCATCATCACTTGATAATACTACAGTAATGATAATTTGAATTGGGCTATCATATGAAGATTAAATCAATCTTAAACTTGACTACAATTTGGAAAGAAATTTATTTTAGGAAGCATTTAAGCCCTTATGGAAGAAAAGTAGAGTAACCACGTGGGGTTTACCACAACAGATAGCACAACCCCAGATCACAGAAATAATGATTTAACGAATATCCACTAGAGAGAGAGAGAGAAAAGAGCATATGGGCTTGGCAATTGAAAAATATATGTTATACCATATAAAACTTCACATATAATAATAATTGGGTGATTAATGAACTAAAGGAAACCAAGAGAGATAAATTTCAAGACTTGACCGATCATTATGCTAAGACCTAAGAGAAAGCAAAACACCATTGTATGTATAATCATGAAGGGACATGTATATGCATTATCCATCAAGTATATTCAGAATTTAGATAAATAAACATACCCATCTGTAAAGTGTACACTAACAAAACAAGCGAGGCGAGGTAAAGAAAAGAAAGTAAAACGCTAACCAGAATATTTCTGAGCTATGAGGAGGCTGTGCAACCACTCGCTAAATCTGAATTCAGGGTTTTGTTTTGTGATGCAATTTAGGACACTCTTCAGAGAAAGGGCTTTCCTTATTCTTTCTTTCTTTCCTTCTTCAATTTAAAGTTTTTTCTCTTTCTCTTTTTGGAAAAGTTAGTTTGTTTGTAAGCACAACCCAACGGACAGACAGCTAAGCCCAAACATTTGGACTATTACTCCATCCATTGTGGGCTTGTATTGTAGGCCTTATTAACAAATCAATTTTGGATAAACATTCTGGTAGTCCTTTTTTTTTCCCATTATTATAACCTTATAAGAGAATTCTGGGTCTTGTCCAATAATTTTTATCTGGATTGGTCCAAACAAGTGTGTTTAAAAAATTATAATTTATATATTTTTCATTTAAGGTTTATTGTGTCATATATAACAATTGCAGAAAGGAACTTCAAGTCGTAATAGTATGATGGTTAATCTCATAATAATGTATGTAAGATACTTGATCAAAAACACAAAACAACCCAACTTATATATACTTTTCATTAATTATTTAATTTTTAAAAATACTTTAATCACAACCAACTACATTACTTAACATTTGTATGATGTGGAACAAGTTCTAATTTAATATCTGTATGCCTAATAAGAGCATGAGTGCACATAACATGAGGTGACACAAGTTCTAATTAGGGGTTATTTTATGATACTCCATTTGATCAACGGAGTATGCATACTAACTGCTCTTTTAGACATTGATTTGGATCCAAACTAGATCAATGGTTAATATTTGTTACTTGCAACCTCTAGTATTGGTATTTATTTGTTTGAATTTTAGAAAAAATAGTTTTTCTACCTCTAACTCCAACAATTAACCACCCACTCAACCATCACCACCTCCATCAACCATCACCCCCTCCTTTCACCATCATATCCTCATTCCAACCCAAGGACTTAATTGTTGAAAATTTTGATCCAAGGAGGAAAATTAAAGCTTGAAAATTCCATCCCATCAATTGCAAGACATTTTGCTAGTTCTACCTCGTTGGGTTTGATTTCAACAGAATGGTCGGTGCTAGCATTTTCGCCACCACTGGTCGCGCTAGCCGCCTTTGAGTCGACCTTGCGGTCATCCTATCCTAAGCCATTGCTGGCCTCTACGCCCTCCTCTTCGCCTTTTGGTACACTAAGTTCACAGTCGACATACTCGTCACTGGTGACGCCTTCAGTTACCTCCACATCACCTTCGCCACTTCACCAATCCCTCCCCTCTACTCACCTTCCTTCCTGCTACACGTAAACCCACACCCACCCATCGCCACTTCACACTCCAATGCCTCTTCATGGCCATCTTCGAAGAAATGGGCACAATCAAACAATTGGGTGTTGCCCCTCACGATAATTTTGACATGAAAATTGAAGCAATAACATATCTCCATCCCAATGTCTGAGTTCCTACCTATGGCTTCTACCATTTGGTTAAAATATGTTTAAATGAAGTAAAAGAGCTGAGCTGAAAGACTATCAAGTCATTTAACTTCACCCAACAAATATAATTATTAAGTAAAATTATTAAGAGAAAACATACCTCAATTAGCTTTTGCCACTTCGTGTTCAAGTACACCAATGCTTTGTGATTCAAAAACAAAAAATACTAACCTTATCGGTCATAATTGATAAAAAGTGCAGAATATCCATACTTTGTTGATCGAAAGGAGTATGGTAAAGCTACTTTTGTAATTAGATAATAAAAAAATGTACAAAAGTAATAAGCGTATGGTACCATTACTCATTAGCCCCTTCAACGACATCTCTTGCTTCAATTACTAGCATGATTTTTGAGGTAATTTTGTTTCTAATGTATTATCATTTATTCATCCTGTCCTCTTTATGTAAGAATTGAAAGGTTCAAATTCTTCGATGTGGTTCAGTTTTTATTAAGTGATCGAGTGTTTAGTTTATTGGAGACAAAACATGTAAGATTTATTTTTGAGATTTGACTTTAAATGAGAAGAGATTGAGAAAAAGGACAAAATTCCTTCAAGAGTAGCACAATTACTTATATGATGCAAATTATGCAATGTTATTAGTGTGCATATAGATTTTCTTTCATTGGATTTAGAAATTATCATTCTTCAAAATATTATATAAATATGAAATTATGTATGTCAAAGACATGAACTAAAATTTCATTTGCTCAAATACATGTAGCCACATACATCAATCCACATTATACGAGTACATAATTCTATACATATGGATTAACATCCTCTCCTTTTATGTGCTAATAGGAGAATGTCCTGTTACTTAAATTTAGACCATACATTTTTGTTACTAAATCAATGGTTGATGTTATAACAATATCAAAACTCACGTTTTCCTTTCTGTCTCTCCCTAAATTCTTTTCGTCCTCTCAATAGTCGACCACCCCTAACTCCACCGCTGGCCTCCATCATCGAGTCCAAAGGATCTATCACTCAAACAAGAAGATGTTGGTTACTATTGTTGAGGATGCTAAGAACTTTTGGTCTTGGTTATTGTTGTTGTTGATGATCTTCCTTCTCGAACATGTAGGTGACCTTCGAACAGCTCCTATGGCAATATAATGTTGAGCTCTTGTCCTCACTCCCACTTGAGCCATGAAAACAATCTTTTTTCAAGTGTATTGCTAGAGAGTATCAAATCTCCAATTCTTGCTTATTAATCATAAATATTTATTCTATTGCTTATTTATTTATTTATTTATTTTTCCTCTTTTGGCGGGTTTTATTTCTCTCTTGATCTCTTTGCTCAATTTTGGGATTGGATTTTCTTGGGGGGCTTTTAAGGGAATTTGTGTGAAAACTGACAGTATATTATTTGGTGTTTTCTTTCATTGAGAAGATGAGAAAACATTATGCACCTTTTCTCTTTCTCTTGTCCCTTGGGCTCGATGAAAAGAAGATCAAATTCTTGGGTCGGGGGTGGTTTTGGGATTAGAATGATGGAAGGCCACAGCCCACAGGCAAGATTCACTATTCACTTCAAAGGCCGAAAAGAATTTAGGGGTAGAGAGTAAGTGAAACGGTGAGTTTTAATTACGGTGATGTGTTATAATTTAAATCATTGACGAGAGCTTAACAAAAATGTATGGTGTAGATTTTAAGAAACAAAACACTCTCATGTGGCTGTTAACACTTAAAATGAGAGGATCCTTATCCTATTGATATGAACGAATCTGCTCTTATTGCCTTTGTGAATCATCGTATATTTCTTAGAGAGTCATATTATAAGAAATAAAAACACAATTAAAATTAATGAACTTACATAAATAATTGCGAGTCATATTATAACTCATTTTATGTCTTTTTTTTTTCATAACATGACCCTCTCACGTAATTCTATAAATATGACTCACATGATTAGGGACAGACCTATGTGCATGAATGTGGGAACACATGTCCCCATTGAGTAAAAAAAAAAAATACTATATTACTTCTATCATTTGTGTTTTATAATTTTTGAAATTAAAGATATATATTTGCCTCTACCATCAATTATAACAAGAAAAATGATGATCTCATGTCACTTCTTTTTGGATATTATTTTTTACATTATTTTTTAATAATTATAATTAAGTGAAAGAAAATATTAATATATAAATGTTGATCTCAATATTATGAGAAATAATATAAAAAATGATGCAAGAGAAAAAATATGATAAAAAAATTAGAATTGTTATAACAAATAGTTGATTTGATACTATTTTTTTTATTACATATACATGTAGATATACATATTTGATGATATTGATAATGAGAAAGATATTTTCTATTCTCAAAATATGAAAATATACAAAAATGAACAAATATTAATTAATCTTTAATTATTTTAATGTATAAAATATGTATATTGTTTTGATTTTGTTCCCGTTATTCAAAATTTCCGTATGAGGTAAAACAAATTTCGATGTCCACCTATTACGTACTCTTACAGAGAAGACACACTCCGTACCAAAGAAGAATCCTAGCATTCGTCACTGAATTTTGCTCAACAATATAATCCTGACGGTTATGCAAATTTGTCTATTCGTGAGTCAGCACAGAGGACACTTGGGAATAAAAAACCACAGGACTTTCAGCATGCAAATGTTGTTTTTCAACAAAAGTCACAGAATGCAATCAACATGCACAACAATAGACAACCTACTCCCAACCTTAAATGCTGTCATGAGCAATGCATGCTTTCAATTCTCAAACTCAAACCTTTCAAATATGAAACTCCACCAAGCTAAGTACTTCTAGTTCTACCAAGTTAGACAAATCAGCATATCACCTGATCTCTCAGCTTTAATTTCTCATTGACCCCAAATCAATATAACGTTCCATGTATTATGGAGAAGAGAAACCTACTAAAAGATGAAACCTTTCTCCAACACCCTTTTATTCTTGCTCTGGTTCTGGTTTTGGGTTTTGTTATGATGGACCCTTTTCATTTGGGTCCAGTGTCAGATCATGAATTCAGACCCGTGAAGCATGACATTGCACCATACCATCAAGTCATGAAGAGTTGGCCTAGGGACAACATGAGCAGATTAGGACTTTATGGGAAATCGAAGTTCAAGAATCAAGTCTTCGGACCAGAGTCATTGGAGTTCGATAATATGGGTCGTGGCCCTTACACTGGTTTAGCAGATGGACGCATAGTTCGATGGATGGGGGAGGATCTTGGTTGGGAAACATTTGCAGTTGTCACATCCAATTGGTATACATATTTTGAAAAAACACAAAAATTTGACCCAAAATCCAAACAATTCAGCACATAAATTGAAACAAACACAAAATTCACATGCTATACATATTTTCAAAAACACAATTCAACAATAAATGCATGCTCTATGAAAATTTGAACCATTGATTCTAAGTACTCTCACTTAAATTTTAAAAAAATTAACTTTTGAAAATCTTTTTAATGAATACATTTATTTCTATTATAAGAGCATACCAGAATTTCTCCTATTAGATTCCAATTTTTTTTGGGCCATAACCTATTCATGCTAATAACACTTGGTACTGTTGTGTCTTGATTTAAAGGACGGAGAAGCTTTGCTTCAGGGGCAATGATTCGACCACTGCCAAGCAATGGAAGCATGAGAAAACGTGTGGTCGCCCCCTAGGCCTAAGATTTGACAAAGAGAATGGAGATCTATACATAGCTGACGCATACTATGGCCTTCTTGTGGTTGGACCAAACGGGGGACTTGCTACACCGTTGGCAACCCATGTTGAAGGAAAGCCCATTCTCTTCGCAAATGACCTTGACATTTATAAGAATGGATCCATCTTCTTCACAGACACCAGCAAAAGATACAACAGAGTGTAAGCGTCTATTGCCTCTTTGTTATGCACTATAAATTTCAGTTTATATATGCTATGTTGCATGTATTCCTTCTTAACTTGTCATGATGGGGGACTTGTTTGCAGTGCGCACTTTTTTATATTATTGGAAGGAGAAGCTACAGGTAGGCTTCTCAGATATGATCCTCCAACTAAAACAACCCATGTTGTCTTGGATGGCCTTGCTTTTCCTAATGGAGTGCAATTTTCTAAAGACCAATCTTTCCTCCTCTTCACTGAAACCACCAACTGCAGGTGACTATCCTCCTAGGTCCCAGCTACAATAATGTTAAGAATAATGAAAAACTACTTGTGTAAACTTTATCTATATTTTATACAGGTGTGTAAATTAGGCCAATTAATATTTGAATAATTACATAGATTATTGTGTCACATAATTATTTTATATTAAAAATATTAATATGTCAATTTTGATTGATTTAGTTTACATAACTTAAATAAATAAGATTTATACAAATATTTCTTAAAATAATGTTATACACACATATTATCTCAGATATATATACAATTTTTACTATCTTAGTACTACTAGACTCACATTATTTTCAACAAACTCACACTTTAATTCTGTCAACTGGCTTCTTGATGCTGATATGCATAATAATAATGAATTAGAGGAAAATTTGGTTTCAAGTGTGTCTATCCTCTAGGTGTCTTAATATATAACACATTCCTAAATGACATAATCACAATCAGGCTAAGGAAGCTTTGGCTAGAAGGTGCAAGAAGTGGAAGTGTGGAACTTGTAGCTGACCTCCCAGGTTTTCCAGACAACGTAAGAATAAATGGGAAAGGCCAATTCTGGGTAGCAATAGACTGTTGCCGCACTGCAGCTCAAGAGGTTCTCAGTCATAATCCATGGCTGAGGAACATTTACTTCCGTTTGCCCATCAGGATGAGCTTGTTGGCTAGAGTGATGGGGATGAGAATGTACACTGTGATTTCACTTCTGGATGAGAACGGAGAGATTCTTGAAGTTCTTGAAGATCGAGAAGGCGAGGTGATGAAGCTGGTGAGTGAAGTCAAAGAGGAAAAAGGGAAGCTGTGGATTGGAACCGTGGCTCATAACCACATTGCCACCCTAGCTTACCCTTAAAGCCTTAGCACTTAATTCTCGTCTATGTACTCTTTTCCCAGGCTATCATGTACTGTATTTAGGATTTTCCTTTGTTAAGTGGTGGAATTGCATAATCTGTGTAACAATATTGATAATAAGATAGAGTGCCTTTGCTACTAGTTGTCTAAATGAGGTAAACTATTTTCAAATTATTTTATGTTCAACTTATTAAATATTACATCAAGTTTAAGTTTGAGTTTAAATTCGATTATATAAATGAATTAAATTTAAGTCTCATAAGCTTGAAAAGGTATAGATAATAATAATTTATAAATTATTATAATTAAAAGATGTTTGGATTAACTTGTTTTGTATTTAAAACAATTTATAATTAAAAGTTGCCTAAGATAATTTTTAAAAATTAAATGATTATTTTCTCTAAAATTAGCTTAATCAAATATACCTTTAGTAATTTGTAATTCTATTTAGAGAACTGCAATTTTATTGATTATTATTTACCATTTATCTAATTATATTTTTTAAAGAGTCATTTACTCTTTTTTTTTCTTATTTTATCTTCTAACATAAAAGAGGTTTATTAAATGTTAAATTAATAAATTTAAGAAATACTTTATGAAAAAAATTGATAAAAAAATAAACATAATTAATCTATAAATGAGTTAAACAAATTGACCTCAAATTTTATTTTTTAAACAAATTAAACTCAATATTTAAATTTAATTCATTTAAATAAATGAATAAAATTTAAATAATATTTTTTATTAACTAAACCTAAAATTCAATTACTTCTTTATGAAGACAAACACTATTAAATACTTGACCTCAAGGATACTGACACTATATATATATAATTTCAAAATTTTAGAAAAAAAATTTCAAATTCATTAATATCAATACTTTATAATATTTTAATATATGTAAAAATATTAAATAAGTTTCCTAAAAAATATAACATAATTTCTAACATAATCTAAAAATCTCCTAAACTAACCTCTCCTAATAAAACTTTAAATACAACTAAAAAAATAACTAGAGGGGAATATTGGTGTGAAGAAGCTTCGACCTCATGACCAGTATGAGTAGAGGTAGAAGGAGCGGATGAAAATAAATGTTATGTAAAAAAGATAAACTTAAAAGTCTAATAGTAGCGTGTGAAAAGATAAAACTTAAAATCTTAGATGTGAAAATAGTGGTTGCAGGACGTCGATTATGTGAGAACGAGTGATTCTGAGAACTACTGAAGCATGTCACTAATCAACATTACCATGTAATAAACTGTTTTTTAAAAAAAATATTAATGGGTTGTGTTAGTCGTGTCTGGTGTGTTCGAAGTGTTGACGGTTTGGACATTCGTTAAATGCGCCAGTATCGCATTTAAATGTCTCTACGCTGTCGACACTGACACGATACTAGAACGCTATAATCGACGCCAATTACTATTTCATAGATTACTTGATATGACTTCTTGTTTTTTGGATTTTTTATTGGGTTAACAATAAATTATTTATTTTATTTTATTTTCAAAATTTAGGATAGAAATAGATAAAAAGAACAAATGGATTTAATGAAAATCAGATTTGCATGTTTATGAATATTAAACCGATAGGATCCCTGCAATAAAAAGTGATAAACTTAACAATTTCAATATTTCTATATCTAAATATTCATCTTACACTTTTTTATATATTAACATACAATATATTTATTTTATTTTAAAATATAATATATTTTTGATATTTATTCACATTCCCATCAATATTCAATATTTATACTAGATGTCCAAACTTAGTGATACCAAATACATTTTTTAATTTTAATAATATTTATATTCTGTATATATCTCTTTTTATATTTTATTTAATATTATTTATTATATATTTTTTAAACAGTATTATTTACTGTGAAACACATTTCACAAATTGACTACGAAAATTTGATGACATTACAAAGTCAAAAGAGTGAAACAGCAAAACAGTTACAGCAAGACTCCATTCTTGCTCTACTTCACAAAACACAAACAATTTCATCCCTTTTTCACGTATTCGTGTGTCGTTTCACGAATATTGTTTCGTGCGATTTAATATTACTCTTATTCTAATCTTAAAGATTGGAGATGAACACAACACGTCAGACGAAATGGAGCATTGTCAGAGTGCAGACGCAACGTGTTATGTTATGTGCTTATTTTATATATATATATATCAGTAACATGATCACTTTGAAATTGGAATGAACAAGTTGAATAATCAATCATCTATAGTTTGTGAATAAATGTGCATGATGCTCAAGTTTCGGTCTATCTTCTTCAAATTCAAATCAAACACCCTTGTTCTACTTGGTAGTCACACTCACACCAAGTTTTCCTCTTGTTATTCATCTCCAGCTCCAACTGTTCATTCCTTTCCGCGCCGTATATATCCATATTCCCAAACTATTTTCTCACATTGTTTCCCTCCCGCAACTGCATCTGCAAATGCCAATTCTAGGGTTCCGATCTCTCGTAGTTTCGGTACCGCACCGGAGGCGGACAGGGAGTCCATCGAGTACGATGTTGTTATCGTCGGAGCAGGACCCGCCGGCTTATCGGCGGCGATAAGGTTGAAACAATTGTGCCGTGAAAAAAACTCTGATTTATCAGTGTGTGTCGTCGAGAAAGGTGCTGAAGTCGGTATGTAATGTAATCTAATCTTCTTCCCAATCTCTTTAGCTTAATGTAAATGTAAATGTAATGTTCATTTGTTGATTGATGATTGCAAGTAAGTTGTGTGTTATTGTGGTTAGGTGCTCACATTCTTTCTGGAAACGTCTTCGAACCGCGGGCACTGGATGAGCTTCTCCCACACTGGAAGCAGCAAGAGGTGCATTCTGTTTGCTTTCTTTTCTATGTCCAATTCCGTTACTTAAAATAATAATAATAATAATAATTCGATTTGAGGTTTGCTTAACTTTGTGTTGATTCTGACTGTGTTTATCCGCAGGCTCCAATCAGCACCCCTGTTTCTTCTGACAAGTTTTGGTTTCTCACCAAGGATCGTGCTATTTCACTTCCATCTCCTTTTAACAACAAAGGCAACTATGTAATAAGGTTTCCTTTCCATAACATGTATTCATTTCATGTGTGTGTTTTTATTTCAAGTGTCTTCCATGTTCAGGGTCCAACTATTAAACACGGCTAGAGGGTATAATTTTATCTGAGCACCTTATGCTTTCTCATGAATCAGTTGTTTGCCCTTTCATTATCAATAGGAACTTGAGTTTCTTACATGTGGCAGTTTTGATTAATTTTTTTTTTTCGGAAATTACTGTATTTGGTTGCAAGTGTGACGGTCTTTTATTCCCTGGATAACTTAATTTATATTCAACAGTTGGTCTGTGCTGGTAGAAATGAAAATAGTTGGAGATTCTACTTGGCATGAACTTGCGAATTAAATTTTTACCATGGAGACTACATCAGAAATTCAATCTGTCTTTGATGACATGATATCCTAATAACAGAAGATAATTTAATTTTTTTTGTCACATTCTTGCTTTCCAACCTTTTTCTTGTTAATTGATGTAAAATTCAAGATTGAAAGATACTTTTTCTCCCTTATTTAGATGCTGGTTCAATTCTGTGTTTAGGTTTGTAATGTTTTTCTTCACATATTTAGTTTTGTTCCACTTTGAAGAAGCTACTTATTTTGGACCTTTGATACAGTTTAAGTCAGTTAGTACGTTGGATGGGAGCAAAAGCCGAAGAGTTAGGAGTGGAAATATACCCAGGATTTGCTGCTAGTGAGGTATTTCCGCATTCGCTTGGACGTTACGTCTTCACATTTGTTATTGTTTACAGGTGTTTTTCCTGGACAGATATTGTATGATGCAAACAACGAAGTTATCGGTATTGGAACTAATGATATGGGAATTTCAAAAGATGGTTCAAAGAAGGAAAATTTTCAACGTGGCGTTGAGGTCAAAGGTTTCATTTTACATGTTTCTTTTTCTCATGCACATGTTTATGTGCTTTGTCTCAGTTCTTGGGGCAAAAAGGTTACCTTATTTAATGCTTGTATAGATGCTTTAGCAACTTGACTACGATTTGGATTAGTAGTTGGTTGTCCAAGTATTTGTGAATGTTACTATACTTTTGAGAATTGGGGTGACAGACTTATATATATCTGTGTCATGACATCCCTGAACTTGTTTAGTTGATAGAAACAAGTATTGGACACAGTCACAGTTAAGCCTTTGTCATTTCTATATCATATGGTATTCTTAAATTTGAAACAAAGTCTAATGCAATTTGTAGGTTGCAGTGCTCACTCTGGGCATATGATTTCAATGGTTTCCCTTATATGCTATGTGTATTATAATTAGATCTTTCATGTCTTTGCATATAGTAATTTAGACCTTTCTGAGGCTGATTAGTTAACTATGTAATTATGGAATCACGTAGGTCGCATAACACTTCTGGCTGAGGGATGTCGAGGATCATTATCAGAGGTTTGAAAATTAAATTTTAGGATTGATATAGATTCAAGTTTTTCCTGTCAATTATTGTTTTAATAGCAAGGCCTTCAACCCCCATCATCCCCATCCCTGTGTTCCCTACAGAAAATAATGAAAAAGTACAACCTGAGAGAGAAAGGAGGTGCAGAACATCAGACATATGCTTTGGGAATTAAAGAGGTACCATTACTTCACTTATTCTTTAAAGAAATTTTCAAAGTCATAATTTTTTCCTCATCATATTTTTCATGAAAAACTGCAATCCGTCAGGATTGTGCGTATTTGTTCAATATATGCATGAAGATTATTTGATTGTCGATTCTTCTAATAACTGAAAATTATGGGTGTTTTCATTAAACTTTTATGCCCCCATCACTTAGATTCTGTAACCTTATACTCTTAGGTTTGGGAAATTGATGAGGAAAAGCATCAACCTGGTGCAGTACTCCACACATTGGGATGGCCCTTGGATCATAAGACATATGGAGGATCTTTTCTGTATCATATGAAAGATAAACAAGTAAGATTGTTTTTCTTCTTTTCTTCAATTATCATGTGATCAAATTTTCGTGCATTTTGGACTGGACTTGTGCATCTTTACGAACACAACCATCAGTTTTGGAATTTGAGTCAAACTGATTAGGAAATCATCTTTGATTATAAATTTTTTTGTTTTACTGATCACTGTTTTTATTCTTTATGTGGTGCCTCACTGTATGTGCATTTTTAATTGCAATATTGATCTTTCTTGTTCTCCACCCAAAACAAATTTTGAGGAAGAAGGTAGATGTGTGACTTTGTATATTTTTCAGCTGGCTTTCAATTGTGGAGATTTGTCAACTTGAAAGTTTTATAATAATATGGTTTCAGTTGGAAGACTTACCTGTTAGTTGCCTCCCAATGAAACATGTGATCTGTAAGACAGACTGCTGTCCCATATTATGATCATTGTTGTTTTAAAGCAAGCTTTATTCTGTGCTTCATATCTGAAATAAACATTGCAAAAATAAACACGTAGCACAGAATTTTCTTATCTTATATATGATGATTTCAACTTGCTTTTATCCATTTAGCTGTAAATTCTTATGTTTGAGTTGAGTCTCACAGCTTGGTGATTGCTTATTCCTAGAAAATGCATAAAACCACTTTGGGACAAGATGATATGCTTCAATTCGATGAAGTCATGCCTCTCACTTCTCTATGGTTGCCTGTTCTGACTAGAAATCATCTATGCCAATTTATTCACATGTCACATGCAGCTATTTTGGCAGACTTTGACTGAACTATACAAGTTTAATTTTTCCCACTAGTTTTTTGATTCATTTTTGCTGGCAATATATTCTTCATGTCAAGAATTCCATTTACCATTGTGACAGATATCTATAGGCCTTGTGGTTGCTTTGAACTATCAGAACCCTTTCTTGAATCCTTATGAGGAATTCCAGGTAAATTTTTTTTTCTTGTGGTATGTTTTAAGTACGTATTTTAAATTTTCCGTTGTCAATTATATGTTACTTGATATCTTGCTTCATATATTTTGAATGTTGAAAAAAAAAAAACAGAAGGGAAAGTGTTGTGAGAACTGCAAAACAAACCAATTTTTTTCAATTTGTTCTTTTGGCCCCCCTCTAGTTAGGTGGGTAGTACACTGTTGGATTTTATGTTATATAATCTGACAAGCCATTTCAACACTTCTTCTAAGTTGATTTTTCCATCTTTGTATGACATGTGTGTGACTTTTCTAAAATACATATTATTCCTTCTAAGGGAAATTTTTGGATTTTCGTGGTATTTAACCTGGCAAACGACTTCTATGTTTCTTATAAGCTGGTATTTCCATCTTTCTATGATGTGGATGTCTTAGTTTTCTATGGTGCATGTATATTTATGCAATTTATATGCATGAAAAATTTGGACGTTGTCTATCTGACTTTTCTACTTATGGTTCCTTCTAAGTTACAGTACATGGAATTTGTGGTATTTAACCTGGCAAGCCACTTCTACGTTTCTTCAGAGTTGTTTTTCCAATCTTTGTATGAACATGGATGTATGAGTTTTCCAATATACATGTGTATTTATGCACTTTGTATGAAAGAAAAACGAGTCATAGGATTTAGCTTGCCAATTTCACCAATTATGTTTTGGTTCTTTTGGTGAAACTTTTGCTGGTTGGTTGTGTTACTACTATATCTATCTAAGAATCTTTTAAGTTACATTACGTATTTTGAATTCCTGATCCCTACTTTTGTTCAATACCTTCTTTGCTCCTTCTCCCTCTCTCTTGGTTCACCAGAAACTTAAGCATCATCCTGCAATCAAACCATTTCTGGAAGGTGGAACAGTTATCCAGTATGGAGCTCGCAGTTTAAATGAAGGTGGTTTTCAGGTACATTCATAATAATGGGTTCCTTTTCTTATGTGCAGTCAATGGGAAAATACAGGATTGTAGAGAAAATTCTCTTTATGTCCCACATATTGCCAGCCTCATGAGGTGTTGTCAATCTGGCATATTAGCAAAAATGAAGTGTGCCAAATGGATAAACCTTGTAACTTCTAAGATTTCTAATGTAAAATTTCATGGTATTCGGTGGGTCATTGGAAAGATACATGGACTAAGAAGCATATATACTAACAGGGACATGGACATTACAACACAAGAAAATTTAAAGTTTCCAACAGTCCAAGTACTTTTGAAGTGTCGCATTGTGTCTGACACCAACACAGCTTCTTTTTTAAATGTTTATGCTTCATAGTTGGTGGGCAACATGTCTGCTAATTGTTACAGTGATCCATGTAAGGCTTGGTTGTTGTCATTGTTGTTGATAAAGAAATCCTACATCCATGATGAGCAAGTCTTCAAATAAGGGTGGCTAGATTCATTCTTTGTTATCCTATTAGTCTAGTCGTTCAATTGCCTGTTATTTGCTGCAGTGTATTATTTCTTTTACTTATTACACATTATACAAATACGAATATGATTCTAGTTAAATTTCAGTCTATCCCATATCCAGTTTTTCCTGGAGGAGCAATTATTGGATGTTCAGCTGGCTTCTTAAATGTGCCTAAGATAAAAGGAACTCACACAGCAATGAAATCAGGTAGTGGCTTACTCTATTTTGCTGGGTTGATTTTTCAGCAAATTGCTAATTACTATTTTTCACTGAAGTTAATTTTGTAGTTTTAGTCAAAGAAGTTTCAAACTTTCACTATCAATGTAAATAGTCACTTTTTCAAGATATTCATTAGCATTTGACATGGATCTGAAATATTGATCTGCAATTTTGAGGCATTTACAATTCTTTACAGGCAATTATTTTGTACATTCTCCAATATTGCTAGTATAGCAATTATATATCAATTCTTCCCTTTGTTAAGCCATCCCATCAATTCATTCTTGTTAGAGTATGTTATGCTGATGCGTTGCTTATGTGTGCTTGCATGTACAGTTAGTTAAGTGACAGTTGTATTCTGTTAGAATAGAGTGCAAGCAGCTTAGTTTCTAGATCTTCTAGAGGATTCCAGACTTATGTATAAGGTGTTAGGATCTGGTTCAGATCTCAGTTGGTTATGAAAGTTACATTTTCAGATCAGATTTCTCTCTCCTCTCTCTCTTTCTCATTTTCCCTCACTTTCTCGCACTTTCTCACTGTTTCTCTGAACTCGTGAATTCTAAAAATTCCTAATCAAACACATTGGGACATGGAGAGTTGTCCACAGTTCCATGTGATATGCAAATAGCAATATTTCAGAGTTACTTTTAAGTTTTAAATACATCTGATACTCTTTTTTGTAGGAATGCTTGCAGCTGAAGCTACCTTTGGTGTGCTTCATGAAGGTCTAGATATGGATATGTATTGGGATGCTTTGAGGAATTCATGGATTTGGGAAGAACTATATAAAGCTCGGAACTATCGACCAGTTAGTGAAGCAATTCATTGTCATTTTTAATTTTATTTTTTTGTTGTCTCTCCCTCTTTTCCTGTTTGAAGCCATAAACCTAAAATTTTCATTTTTCTGGCAAATTTTGCTTTCATTTTGAAACCTTGAACCGATAGGCCATTTCATCTTAGATAGCTATCTATCAGGTAGTTAACTTTAGAATAAATTATGATGTTATAAATGTAATGTTGCAATCATCTGGGTGGCACAAGTAGTTAAATCCATAAATCATCTTTGTCTTGCTGGACGAAATAATTGTAGGTCTTTACATATTTTTTATTAAATATATGGGTAGCTGGATCTGACCATTTGCATGTTAAAATAATTTTTTTGTGCGCAGGAATGATATTAATTTTTTAATTGCTAGATATCGTTCTTGTAGATGACCTAGAATCCACTAGGTTGATAATTCTGGAATTCTCCAAAAATTAGAGAAAATCCTTGAAACTAATTATAACTTATTGGAAGAGTTCTATTTTTGTTCTACGTATAGTAGGCCTTTTTATAAGCTTAATTAAACTTGTCTGACTAGTAAATGCCCTCCTTGAATACTCCTAAACCATATAGTAGCTTATTAGGGCTTTATATCTATCATAATTAGTCGAAAACAACCTAAAATAATTGGAGAAAATCCCTAAAAATGTTACTTACCAAAATAAAAATAAAAAATCAATGCATAATTATAATTAACCCCCCTTAGTTGTCCTAATTCATTTGTTGATACAGGAAAATACGGTATATTTTAGCTTGTCTAATTATTATGCCATATTGACCTCATAGTTATAGATATCTTTTTATTGTAGGCCTTTGAGTACGGGCTTATTCCAGGACTGGCCTTGAGTGGTCTGGAACAGTAAGATCTAACTTTTCTTATGGGTTGTCTTCATCACTTCAACACAGGAAACCAGTCTTTCCTGCACCTCCTTTCTTGTCTTGAAACTTCACTTATCCTTGTGTTATTCCTATCAGTTACATATTCAAGGGGAGGCACCCATTTACTTTGAAGCATGGTAAACCTGATCATGAAGCTACAAATGTAAGAAACATTGTTCAATAAATTAAGTTTGTGAATGAAATTTTTTATTGTGTAAAGAAATGTGGTAGTTTTACTTTTGTTTTCGTGGGAAAGTGATTATAGTGCAATTTGTGATTATTATTACATCATTAGGTTATGCATGATATTTTTCCATTTTTCATTTAGACATATTTTGTTTGACATTTATGCAGGCTGCACAGTTGCATTCTCCAATTCACTATCCAAAGGCAGATGGTGTTTTGTCCTTTGATGTATCTACCTCTCTGCACAGGTATCGGAACATTAGTTCTCTCCTGTTGCTTACTGTTGAGAGTTGAGACAAGTGATCATGTTTGTTGAATTGGAGGGTTTTAGGTAGGGAAGGAGGAAAAGAAGGAAAATGAATACTCAAAATAATAAGACTATTTTGATATTGGTGTGATGATGATATGATACAAAAGACAAACTCAATGGTCCTATTTATACTAATTCTAGACTCTTAGTCCTAATTAAATAAGGAAACAAATTAGGAAATGTAATAAATAAGAAAGAAATCCTAAGAGATCATCTATGATACTGTAAAATATTTCAAGATACAATAAAGATATTTTGAGATATTTTTCAGATATTCTAACACTCGCCCTCAAGCTAAAACTTCCTAAGCTTAAGCTTGTAACAATTAAATAATTTTATAGTGTGATAGTGGCTGGGACGAATGGAGACTGGTACAACTACTGGAACAAAGATGGAGACGAGGACAGTGCATTTGGACAGATGAAGATGTATCTGGGACAAAGAACTAGACTGGTGTGAGTCATAACTAACATAAGTTACTATCGAAATGATCATCGATGGGAAGAAAAATCACCACTAATATGATTTATCCATGGGAGAGGGGTCATCATGTAACACCCTGGAAAATCATGTTAGGCTTGTATATGGATACGAAGGTAGCCTAAGACTTGTTTAACATGTCTGTTAAGTTTTGTGACCGTCTGAGCACGTTTAGGCACTTTGTTGCAACGCTATGTGTGAAAAATAGCTGTTTTTAGCCTCGGAAGTGGCTTAAACTACTTAGTTAAAGGAAATAAATGTGGAGAGTTTATGTCTAGGTCACAAATGTGTGAACTGTGCTACAGTTAAAGTTTGAGGTTAATCGGAGTTAGTTTGATATTTTTAAGCATACTGGTTGTGTGTTTTAATGCCGAATTGACTGCCAGTATATATGGAAAAGTGTGAAAATGGTGAAAACAGATTTTTAGTGAATCACAGGACTTATTTTAAGTCTGTTTGGTGGTTGGAGAATTGGAGTTGGTGAAATCTGAGTGTTCTTAGTAGATCAAGATTTTTGGTATCATAGTAGTGGCTGCCTTTAAGTAGCAAAAATAGACTTTGCTACCAAAGGAGCTCCACGGCAGAGAAGAGAAAACAGAAAGGAGAAAAGAGAAAAGCAAGAAGGAGAAGGAAGAATAAGAGAAAGGGGAAAGGGAGGAGACCAACGAGGAGGATATTCTATGGTTCATCCCTGGCTTCATCCTCATCATCTTGGTACCAAGAGGTAGGGGATTTTTCATTGCTTTTCTATTTCTTCCTTTGTCTTTCAAAGTTTTGGAAACTTAAGATTTTGAAAGATGATTTGGAATGGAAAAGATGATTGTTTGATGATGATTTGAGAACTTGATTATTTGAGTTAACCATTGATGAGTTTTTAAGATGTGAGGAAAAAAGGGGGTTTCATACCCACCTTGAAATTTGTTGTTTTATGAGTGATTTGGATGTATATTTATGTTGATTTGATGATTGATATTGATTTGTATAGGTTTGATTTGGGTTGGGATGGTTTAAAGACTCTGATTGCTACATATTTTCGTGTGGTAATCGATTACAGGCTAGAATTGCGAATTGTGTTTCTGGGCAGCTTGTAATCCATTACTTCCTGCTTGTAATCGATTACACGTAATCGATTATATGCATTTTGTTAAGCATGTAATCGATTACCAGACCCCCAAAATGAGTATTTTGATCTGAAAATGATGGAAATAGAGTTCTTTATCCCATAGGACCTAAATACAAACCATAACCCTTAAGTATGTGATTGAATTCACTAAATTATGGAATGAATATGCATCCAAACCACTTTGTGGAACGATTGTTATAATGAGTCTGAATTAAATAAAGTGTTTAACTTGTGTGGTTTCCTGGAAGTTACAGGGCTGTAGCCCTGCCACCTTCACGCCTTGGCGTGGAAGGATGGCGCTTAGGCATGGCTTCCAGACTTGAAGAGGAGTTGAAATGTGATGCAATAGAGCCTAGTAAAGGTATATTTTCTTCTTTTATGATTTTTAATGAGTATTAAGGCTCTAATAGAAGTATTTAATGAAGTGAGATTGTGATGAATCAAATTGTTTTGTAATGCTAATTATGTGAGATAATTAGACATGGAGATATAAGTCATATATTGTGATATTGAGAACATGAGTCTTCTTAGGAGTAGGAATCACTCATGTGTACTCTTTTAAGAGTGTTGAACTACTTTTAGAAGTATTTGGATGAAATGTGTTGTAAAATGAACTTGATGTGCATTTAAATCAATTGTGGACTAATTATGTGAAGTAATTAGTAATTGTTTTGCATGATATGATTGTGAAACATAGTTGAGGTGAGTGGTATCCTCTCTAGGTTTGTTGTGATATTAAGGATGGATTTCCTTATGGTTTTGAGGATGGACTTCCTCTCCGATTTTGAGACCATGTAGTTGATGGACTTCACTACTCGGCGTGTTGTTTTCTGGATGGATTTCTAGTGCTTGTTCGAGACTTGGGATGGACTTCCTTTGTTTTGTTCAGGACTCATGCATTCATAACATTACCATGGACTTGGTATCATGCATTATTCATTTCATACTTAAGTTATTGTATAGGCATACACATTAGACATAACTTGGCATAACATGGCAATTGTATGGGTGGTTGCTATCATGACATAAACTCATAACATTGCAATTGTATGGGCGATTGCGTGTCTTTGAGATGGAGATGTTGTTATTGTGTACTTCTGTGATTGAAGTGTTAATTTATTAAATGTATAATCTTTATGAATGTATAAACTGTTGGTTTTGGAATACATCTACTGAGATGTGATTTCTCACCTCGATTGTGTTGCCATGTAAATTCAGGTACGAGTTCTTTAAAAAAAAAGAAGCAGGAGCATGGAGTGCTTAGCTTAGTATAGCTAGGTAGTTTCTTTTGTTATGATGTACGTATTGTATTTATGAGAAATACAGTTGTGGTGTAATATTTACATATTCATTCGTGGCTCATATTTTACATATAATGTTGTTATGTTATATTGAAAATCACACAGCTGTGAAGTAGCAGGTCCGAATCTATTGACCGTGGTTGTATACTATGGTTATTAAATTTGGGATGTTACATTATGGCATCAAAGCAGTTCATCTTGTTGAGCCGGGGTATGGACTGACTATGCTTAGGCATGTTAAAAATTTCTCTGTGTGTTGTGCATTTCTTTGTCTCTTGTTTGAGATGTTAGAAAGGAATTGCATGGCTTGCTTTAGGATGGATGTTAGTAGCTACTGTTACATGTGTATATGATATTGAGGACTAGCCTACTCAATATGTAATGTTCTGTGTAGACGGGAAACTATGACTTCACCGAGGCGAACTAGGGGAATATAAGTTCTTCTAGTGAGGGTCTAGTTGGCATGACTGAACTCGTTAGGAATTGTTTGCATTTGCAACCTTTAATGTGGTACCTCTAGTGTGAGTAGAGCATATGGGTTAGTTAAAGGGTTGTTAGATAAGGCTTGAAAGGATTATGGATAAGGAAGTCCAAGTGTTTTGTAGAGACAGCTCATCAATCTTGCAGGCAATCCCGGGACGTTACGCATCACCGTAATGATCGTCAGTGGGAAGAGAAGCCACTGGTATGATCCATTAGTGAGAAAAGAATGGCATGACAAGCACCGACATTGAAGTATATGTTTGATGGGGCCAGTGCATCTGGGACAAAGAGTTGGGTTGGTGTGAGTCATAACCAGCATAAGTTACCATCAGAATGATCGTCGATGGGAAGAGAAGTCACCACTAATATGATTCATTCATGGGAGAAGAGTTACCATCGGAATGATCGTCAGTGGGAAGAGAAGCTACTGATATGATCCATTAGTGGGAAAAGAACGACATGACAAACACCAGTATTGAAGTATATGTTGAGATGAATTTATTCCCATTCTCCCCCTCAATGCTATGCTAGCATTGGAAAAGAACCAAACACTAGCCAAAACTAGAGATAACCACTACAAAGAATGCCAAACAACCACGTGGAGGTAAGAGATGGTGTGGTGGGGCAAACAAACGGCGGAGAAGCCTAGAAAGAAGGTGAAACAGCCATGGGTCAATGTATAATGGCCAAAAACAGAAACCCCAATACACCTGAATGTCTCTGCGTGAGTGTACAAGACTGCACAGAGATCGATTAAATGAGGTGAGGAAAGATCCTGGTAGAGGAGACCAAGACGAGTTAGAGGAGACCAGATGTGCATAAACCTGCGCTTAGACAGTAGGGGAGGCACGACTTCGGTGGTTGGCAGATTGAAGGCCTGTGGTGCAGCTAGTGAGGTTGCTGGCTGAAAAGGTGACGGCGGCCGATGGCGGAGGGTAGTGGCAGCAACGGGAAAAACCTATAAGAGATAGTTCGCAGCAGACGGTAGTGGAGGAGATGGTGTTTGTCAGCAACCGAAGTGGAAACACGATTGACCGGAAAAGATAGAGAAAGAGGGTGTCGAAAGGAGAACTCAGCAACCAAAGGTGGCTAATCAGAGTTCCAGACTTTTTGGGAAGTCGACAGCCATAGTGACGGGACAGGTCACGGAAGATGATACCGCTCTGATACCATGTTGAATTGGAGGGTTTTAGGTAGAGAATGAGGAAAAGTGAGAAAAAGAATACTTAAAATAATAAGACTATATTGATATTGATGTGATGATGATGTGATATAAAGGACAAACTCAATAGTCCTATTTATACTAATTCTAGACTCTTAGTCCTAATTAAATAAGAAAACAAATTAGGAAATGTAATAAATAAGAAATAAATCCTAAAGATCATCAGTGATACTCTAAAATATTTTAAAATACAATAAATATATTTTTCAGATATTCTAACAATTTTTAATAGGAATAAAACTAGGGGAGGGGAGCAAGGTTGTCTCAAAGTTAGGTTCTAAAATAGATATAAGGTTGCATGATTGTATATGGTATCTTGTACCAAAGTAATACATAATTAGAAGAAATTTACAAAGAGAGAGAGCATAGAGAGCGGTCGTAGAGGAAAGATTGAGATAAGAGGAGAGGACTCAAATTGACATCCAAATCGTTCCTATATATAGCCGGATACACTTAATATCCTGATTTTGTAGGTAAAGACCAACTTATTGTCTTTTCCGAAAAATCCTGTATCATACTGTTTCTATTTCTCTTATAAAAAGAATACCGTTTCTATTTCTTCTTCCATCCGATCTTGCACAGATCAGAAAGTGATAGCTTTAGGAGCCATGTTCATTTAGTTGTGGTAGGGTCATGCCAACCTTCTGCCCATTTAAGAATTTGCTTGGGAATGGGCTTCTCTTGAGGGTAAGCGGTACTATGGTAAGATGACATCTTCTAGTAGAAGAATGTCATCCAATTAAAGTTAGAGGGTAAACACAATATGTTATATGGGAAATTTCAATGTGTAAGAACCACATTTAATTATATTAGATTAGATGGCACTTCATTTTATATGGATTTATTGTGAGTGAAAAGTAAAATAAATGTTTGCTGATTTATTTATGTAGTAATAGTTGGTCTCAGCTTCTCTCTTTCTTTGATGCAAACATTCGTAGGGCATTGATAAATAATGATGGAAATTATTGATTTATTAGTCAACAGACACAATTTGCAGCTCATTTTCTTGCTTTATAGGCATTTATGTTTAGCTTTTTTACAGGAGCAACACAAATCATGAGCATGATCAACCTCCTCACCTTCGTTTGAGAGACCCAAAGATTCCTGAGCTTATAAATTTACCAGTGTATACTGCTCCTGAGTCGCGATATTGTCCTGCACGAGTATATGAGTAATGCCTATTTACTACAGCTTGGTTTCTGAAGAGATTTTTGGTTTTTGAATGATTTCTTGATATTTTTAATCTATCCTTCTCAAATATTAGGTATGTCGCAGATGAGCAGAATCAGCTGAAATTGCAGATTAATGCACAAAACTGCTTACATTGTAAGGTAAAATTTTTGGAGGATTGTTTGAATATAGTGATTAAATAATATGCCCAAAATATAGCATTTTTTGTGCATGTGCAGATAGTTAAAAAAATGATATTCACTATATTTGCTTAACTTATTTCTGCTGTAACCGTATACGAGTATAAACATGCACACGAGCAGTGAGAGTAGAAGCGGGGAAATGTGATAAGTAATTCAGTATATTTGCTCATCTTATTTCTGCTGATTTGACATTTTTAAAATCCCCGGTGAAGTTGTGCATGTACAAATATATCTTTTTGTGAACTGGAGTAGTCTTTCATTTGTGTTGGACATTATTATGTCAGCCTCCCATGGTTATTTTTGGTGGTCAAGAACCTCATAGGGTTACATAATGGAGAAAATTAGAGCCGCAGCATATTAGTACCTTCTGGAAACCAAATGTACCACTAGGATGCGATGGCTTCCTTCTTTTCTTTTTTGGTGATGATGCCTTGCTTCTTTAGTAATGCACTAATGCTATACCCAAACTTTCAGGCTTGAAATATCCTCTATAAAGTCTCTGCGTTATTTTGTATTTCTTTTGAAAGTATTGTATTATTCTTGGATAAATAAGGTACATTCACGACTATTTGTGAATATTAATAGGATTTTCTGCAAGAAAAAGAGAAATTGCAGTTGGTAATAACGGTTGTGGTTTAGCTAAGTTGAAGTATATATTCTATAACCTGTGTTGCGATACCCATCTACATACTGAGATGAGATCTGCTAGGTTTTAACCTTTTGTTTTTAATATTATTATTATTATTTGTTGTCTACATCAAGGTTTTATCTTCATATATCAAATATTATTAAACCTTTTGTATGGTACACGGTTTAATACACCGCTTTGATATTCAGGCTTGTGATATTAAAGATCCAAAGCAAAACATAGAGTGGACAGTGCCTGAAGGGGGTGGAGGCCCGGGATACTCTGTCATGTAGATCCAGAAGTCAGGCATAATATTGTCCCCACAAATTACATGTTAAATGTTGACACATTTCCTGAATAAAACGTTTGTAGGATTACCCCCATACTTTTTACCGACAAAAAATAATTGTAGTATTAAATTAGACCGTTGGCCTAGTGGTCATCGGGGTGCTCCCCCTTCCCCAATACAGGCTCAATCCCGACAGTGTATATCGAAAGAGGAATGAAACAGAGTTAAAAAAGGAGGGGCAAAAAAAGCTATTTATTGAATGGAATAAAGTGGTAAGGTTTACTCATTTAAGAGTTAAAATGTCACATTATTCTGTCAAAAAAAAAAATGAGTGTTTAGCATTTTTCTTACTAGAAATATGCAATCCAAACCTCCTATCCCCCATTTATACTGGCCATGATAGAATAAAATGGCAATACCACTCAACGGCGAAATACACTGTCCAATCCGGGTGCAGAATATCAAGGAATTTGATCCAGTCTTCCACGCTTGAAGACAATACTCAAGTATCATGGGTGAACATGACCCAAAAAAAAGATTTACCATGGGTGAAGCTTTGGAAACTCCGAGTGCCTCCGAAGCTAAAATATTTTCTTTGGAGGCTAGGCCAGAGTGCCTTAGCGGTTAGGCCCAACCTTCAAAGATGGGGTCTCACACCCCCTATGGTTAACTGTCCTCTTGTAACCACCCTCAGGAAACAGAAGATCACCGACTCCTCCATTGTCCATTTGCACCTTCGGTTTGGGAACTTCTGCCTCCCCATCTCGCCAGCTACACCCCTCAAACAACCATAGTTTCTTGGCTTGCTTCCATCCTCAGCCGCTATAAACGGGAACATTATACAGCGAAATATATTGAGCTAGCAGTTTGGTCCTCATGACAAATTTGGAAATCTCGAAATGCTGGAATATTCTCATCACAGAAGCTCCCTCCACAAGATACTTTCATAAAAGCACAAGAAAGAAGATATGAGTATGTTGGAGTAAATGCCCATTGATGTAACACCCCCACCCTTAATTCACTCCCATTCTGTTTCTTTTTGGCTATACAGCAATTCCTGTAATTGTTTGGAACGTCATGTTCCTTCATTAGTCTTAAAGAGTTGGAACCCTTGGTAAAAATATGCAATTTTATTCTGGCTGTCATTTTTTTGGGGTTACATAGCTGCATCTTTTTAGTTTCACTTGGCAGCTATTTCAAAAACAGGCTTTTAAACACATTATTCTGTAAAAATTAGTTAGCTTAATTAGGCTTTATTATTATGTTTATTTTAATTCTTTTTTAAATTTTTCATTTTAGTCATTCGTTTATCAATTACATTTAATGTTATTTTTAGTGATTTTTATCTAAATTTATGTTAAATGATTACGTGTTAAAAAGATTGTTGATATGATAGTGAAAATTAATTTATATTAGCTGTGAAATAAAATAATTTTAAAAAATTACAGCAAGAACAATGTTAAATGTAATTAAAAAGTTGAGAAATTAAAATAAACATTTAAAAATATATTAGTTTGACCAAGTAAAAAATAAAATTTACTAAGTCTATTCAGAAAAAAAAAAAAACCAAGTCAATTAAACATATAGAAGTTTTTTATTTTTTCTTTTGCTGAACAAGAGAGGCAAAAAGCCCCTAAGAAACAACAATACTAAGGAAAGAGACTCTAGCTAGATTTTCAAGGAGCAACACTCCACAGCCATGAGGGGGAGAATGTAACAAGGCAAACCCAGATCAAAATGATGAGTGGTTTGCCAACCAATAAGCTACTCTATTAGTCTCTCTATAAATAGGTGCAAACCCAGATCAAATTGGCCGATTCGATCCATGATGAGTGGTTTGCCAACCAATCAGCTACTCTATTAGCCTCTCTATAAGCATGAGGAACACGAACACACCAGGACCTATCCACGAAAATACGAATACTAGACACCACAGGAGCGCATGGGTGAAAAGAAATACACCCATTCTTGATGAGATTCACCGCAGTAGCAAAATCCATTTCCAGCCAAAGGTTATTAATCCCCAAACTCCACTCTAGATCAAGAACTGAGTAAGCACCCCAGAGCTCCGATTGAAGAACCGAACAGCTGCCAATATTGTGCACAAACCCACTGACCCAAGCACCAGACTCATCACGGATGACACCAAAGAAACATAAGTATTTCATAATGTTTGTTGCACCGGTGTCGATACATACTTAATACTTAATACTGCATCAGATATTTAAATATTTAATAAATATTTATTTAATTTTTTAACAAAAGTCCTATCTCTTTACTTTATTGTGTTATATCTTATATCCGCAGAAAAGTCAAGCCAACAAGTGGGCTTAACAAGACGAAGCTAAGGGTCCTTGATACTAGCACCGTCCCTGAAAGCATGAAGGGAACTCTCAGGGTGCTGGCCACACCTAGGACAAGTATAGGTTGGTGAAAATGCTTCGCCAAACTTGGGAAGACTCACAACTCCTTTCAACATGGGGAATAACACCGTTACCACAATTATATTTTGGTTTCCGAATTTGGACCCACAAAGAATTTGGATTTGAAACCATCTCCCAGCCTAGCTTCATAACAAGCACCTCATTGAAAAGGTGTAAATTCTTCAGACCCATGCCACCCTGGAACTTAGGCATGCAAAAATCACTCCAAGCAACTGAATGACATCTCTACTTCCCTTCACCAGAATCCCAAATCAAACCCTTGGAAATTTTCTCTAAAGTATCACAAGTACCCTTAGGGAGAAGGGTAGTTTTGCATTGTGTAAGTAGGCAAGGCCTCCATCCTTCCAGCAAAGGTGAAGAATTTAGCACACCAAGAACTCAATCTTTTCTGAGTTCTTTCCACGAAATAATGGTAAGTACCCTTGTTAACCTGTTTATGAAGAAGAAGGACTCCCAAATACTTGCCAAGATCCGCAGTCATAGTAAACCCCGAGAGATTGCACAATTCCATAACTCTATTATGATTGACATTTTTAGATAAGAAGACCCTTGTCTTATCCCTATTAACCTGTTGCCTAGACGCTTGACAAAAAAACATCCAAGCACTTGATAATAACATCCATTTGAGCCATAGAAGCCTCCCCAGAGAGAATCAAATCATCTGTGAAAAATAGGTGCGACACCAAGCAACCATTCTTAGAGAGTTTGATAGGCTTCCAAACATTCTCCCTTACTGCCAAGTCAATACAATGAGACAGTATTTCAATACAAAGGACAAAGAGATAGGGGGAAAGAAGGTTCCCTTGACGGATACCTCTAGAAGGAACAAAAGTGAGAGTTTTTTTCACCATTCCAAAGCAATTGCATGAGCAAAGAGAAACACAGTTCATAATAATTCTCACAAAATGATTGTCAAAACTAAACTCTTTCAAAGTGTCGTCCAAGAACCCCCAATTAACCCTTTCATAAACTTTTTCGAGGTCCACTTTTATAGCAAGAAAACTTTTTTTACATTTAATCTTCCTCATTGTATGGATGACTTCTTGAGTAGCAACAATATTGTCAAAACTTTGACGGCCAGGCACAAAACTACACTGACTCGGGGACAGAAGATGATCCATATGAGCTTTCAGCCGAGTGGATATAATCTTTGTAATGATTTTGTAGATAACATTACAAAGAATGATAGGGTGAAAATCTTTGTCTCTCAGGAATCAGGATTGTTAACTTTGGGGATTAAAACTAAAAGAGTTTCATTGATACCTTTAACCTGCTCCGGCTCATCATACACCCATCTCACCATATCACAAACAGGAGAAATTCTTACCCAAATATGGTGCACTTAGTTAAGTATATTAAGATAATCAGGACTTAATATTTTCATAAAACATCATGAAATTAATTGTAAAACACAAAGATCTATAAAAATATTAAGTTCTGATTGGTTTAGTACACCCAACTATAGTATACTATGTTTATGTAAGAATTTCTCCACAAACAGAAGGACCCATCGGATGAAGGCCATCAGGGCTAGGCGCTTTAAGAGCCCCCATAGTAAAGACAACGTTTTTAACTTCGTCATCAGTAAAAAGAGACTTCAAATCAAATGCACCAAGACTGAAGCATCAAGAGGAGGAAAGCAACCCTTTATAGGATAAGCAATAGACCTTCCCTGATCAGCAACCTGCTCATTAACCCACTCACCCTCAGCATTCTTGAGAGCTTCCATCTTTATTCCTTTTTCGTTTGACTACAGTGAAGGAAAGGAAGAACTTCGTGTTACGATCACTAAAGCGAACCCAATCCATTCTATCCTATTGCATCCAAAATACTTCTTCCTGAAGCAAGATTGAATCATATTCTTTTCAAGGCTTTCTCTGCAGCTTGGGTAAGTAAGCATTAGCATAGGCAAGACCAAGGAAACCATCAATCTTTTCCTTAACACCATTCCTCTCACAAGTGAAAGCAGGACCAAGGAAAGCAAGATCAGGTAACTGGCAGTAGTTTAGACACTCAATAAACTTCTGCATGGAACCCCAACTAACAGTAGTATAGGCGTTGAAGTCCCCCATTACCAACCAGGGATCCACCACACCATCAGCAATACCACATAACTCGCTCCAAAGATCATCACGCTGCTAAGTTCTTGGGCTCCCATAAACAACAGTGAAAGCCCAAGACGAGGAACCAGCAAGCTCATTAACTCGAGCATGAATGAATTGAGGATGAACCTTAACCATATTCACTAAATACATAGAAGTATCCCACAACAACCATATGCCACCAGAGAAGCCCACAGCCTCCACACAATAACTTCCCTGTAAGCCAAGCTTCTGATAAACTCGATCAGCTCGTAAGCCACTGATACGAGTCTCCATGAGAGCAACTAAACCTATGATGCACAGATACGTGCTCTCTATATTTGAGTCCGAGGCTTCTTCTCCACTTGAAAACTCTTCATCAGAGTCTCAGAATACCAATATTCCTCCGCATGCGAGGCCTGCTCATCTCTCCCCTGACCATCATGTTTGGCTTTTTTCGTGCTACGCCGTAGTTGATCACGTTCTTCCCTGGACAGTTCCACATTCGCCAGTCTCCATGTCACCCTATCTAATTTTCTCTATAAGAAGTTAATATTAAGTTATTCGATTGTTCAACGCAGAGAACAGTAAGCAGGGACTTTTTTCCTTTGTTTTAAACAGATGAAAGATAGAAGTTTATCGTGTTACTTTGTGTTAACAAACCTTTGCGCAATATGCCACTATGCTCCCATTAATCTGTTACACCTCAAAAGTTGCAAATTGCTTGGAAGCTTTCCAAAATTGAGTAGAACATTCAGGGGTGACAAATGGGAGCTTTTACCTCTTGCAATTATTTCCTTCACGGGAAACCAGTAACGGAATTTCAAACGAACATCTAAAATTCCATCGATAGTCCCCGTGATGAAATTCTACTCGGTGAGAACGGACAACAGTTCCTGTTGTGGGCCAACTTTCTCAACAATATAAACAGGTAGCCCATTGAGATAAGAGTTGTAGGCAAAAGCAATTGATGGCAAACTTCACAAACATAAACCTACCCCTGTATATCCATAGCCAATTAACTAAGGTGCCAAAGAATTTTAGTATTATTCATAGCAAACGCAACGCATTATTCTCAATCTCTAACTAGAACCATTTATACTGTTTAAGAATAAATAAATATAACAAGGCCGGAACCTAAACACACTAAGACACGAGACAAAGGGAAATTAAAAAAGCGATGGAGAAGACAATGTGCAGTCTCAACAATCCTTGGCCGCTGATGGATTTGCATCTGATGAAGTACTATCTCTGGGACATGGAGGTGGTGTAGCTGCTCTCATTTTCAAGTCCCCTGATTGTTGATGCTGCTGTTCCTGCTGCTGCTGCTGCTGCATCATTTGTTGCTGCTGCTGAAGCTGCTGAAACTGATGCTGCTGCTTCTTAGGATGAATTTGGAGCTGTTGAAACTGTTGTGCTGCTAAAAGAGTGTGCATGGCATGATTATTGGGATAGAATTGCTGGCCCCCTCCAAAAGAAGCAAAGTTCATCATAGGTCCTCCATTAGGTGGCATAGCTTGCCCAGTCAGTATTTTCAAATGCTGGATTTCCTCTTTTAACGCATCGTTTAATGCTACAAGGACAAAAATAAATTAATTCTCATAATATTAGAAGTACCAGGATCAAGATGAACTATTCACCTTGCATATGCTCAAGCTTACATATTTCAAACAAAACCATGAAACTAAAATTTCAGGCAAGAGAGCGCATTTCACCTTTAACCATCCAGGAAACCAACCCAACAATAACATTTTGCAGCCAGCTTCACACTAGACATGCACCTCTATCTAAGACATATATGTGTTAATCCAAGGGAAATGCTGACTAATTTCATATCATAACGTAAGGTGCAAGCAAGATATTACATACAAAGATCATATGACTTAAAATGGTCTGCTAATGATTTTTTCACAGATAGAATTGGAAAGAGAAGCAATGAAAGCAGTAGAGCACTAGCTTCTGAAACATTTATTATAACAGTATGAGCTTACCATCTTGTAAGTGAACTTGTTGCTCCATGGATTGCAACCGCAATTTCAGCTCACTGTTCTCAGAATTCAGTCCGTTTGTATCTCTCTGCTCATAATAGACCAAAATCCATTGATTATAATCCTCCTATTAGCTTTTCAATCAGAAGGTGATATGGTAAAACAGTAGTAGTACACCATACAACATCTAAATAACAGGCACAAAAGTCAATGGGAAACTATACAACATAAGATGCAGATAATGAGCAAATGTAATACCTGCAAGAGAGTTAATTGTGCAGACAAAGACGTTGCTTCCGTTTGCAATGTCTGCACCTTTCTTTCAAGCTCAGCAATGTAGCGCATCTTCCTCTCTTTTGACCTTGCTGCAGACTGCCTATTTGCCCATATCCTGTTACACACAATAAAAATAAGTATTTGTTATTGTGGAAAGTTTTTCTTGGGGGGAAAAACACCACCACCAACAACAACAATAAATAGGCCATACACCCTCCACTTTTCAAGTGCAGGAGAGAAAACAAAATAGGTCCAGGGGAGTGCCATACACAGACAAGCTGGAATGTTGATTTACAATAATTGAAAGATGGAAAGAGTGTGCCCTCTTGGGGGGCCATTCTATCCAAGCAATATTCATCAATGCCTCCCTGCAGTGCGGACAGAGGATCAAAAAGGCAAAGAATGGGAGATTTTGGAACAGAGTAGCAATGCCCCAAAACACAATTTTACAAAGTAATTAACAATGTTAGTACTTCCAAAACAATGTTATTGTACAGCCTATTAGAGTTATAGCAAACAGGATAGAACAGAGATAGATGCCACTAAATTCAATAACTATGTAAACAACAACGTAATTGAGCAATGTAATTGCTGCCCAACATGAAGTAAAACTGTAGGTAGGAGTGGGAACAGGTTAGGCAGCCCATTAAGGGCTTACGGCTTAGCCCATTTTCGGCCTACAACCAAGCTTAAGCTTTTTGAAAGGCCTATTTAACTATGTAGGCTAATGCTTAGGCATTTGAAAAAGCTAATTTGGCCGACTAGGCCGACCTACAACAAATGGGTATAAGAGGAGATGTCAATTCTTGTAAAAAAATTCCACCTGAAATTGAGAAGTTGCTCAAGGAAGTTTTTGGGAAGAAAAAGGCTGAAAAGGATGCATATTATACTGAGTTGCAAGGAGTGATGAGGAAGAAGAGGTCCAACAAATTTGTAATATTCGAAGTGGAAAAAGAGTTGCAACACCATCAAGTGATAATTCCGTGCCGCCAAGAAAGACAAAAGTGTGAAAGGCCCCATGGATTTGCTTCTTCTTAGAAATTCAGAAGCAACTATTAAATTAGGGAAGGCCAAGAGGCAAACAAGCATAAATGATGCTTGTGATAAAGAAGCAGGAGCTAGAGCCGTTCAGTACATAGCTCGATGTTTTTATAGGAACGGAATACCTTTAATGTTGTGCATACAAAAAGCTTCAAGCTGATGGTTGAAGCTATTGGGAACTATGGTCCACACCTGAAGGTTCCAAGCTATCATGAAATGAGAGTTCCACTTCTTAAAAAGGAATTGGAGTACACAAAGGAAATGTTGAAGGGTCACAAGGAAGAATAGGTGAACTTTGGGTGTTCAAGTATGTTGGATGCATGGACGGATAGGAAGAATAGGACCTTGATTAATTTCATGGTGAATGGTCCATCTGGGACTATGTTTGTGGAGAGTGTTGATGCTTCTGCATATATGAAGACTGGGGAGAAGCTATTTGAGTTGTTGGATGCTTTTGTAGAAAAGAATGTTATTCAAGTGGTCACTGACAATGGCAGCAACTATGTATTGGCTGGTAAGAAATAAAATCAATGTAATTTCACAAGTTTAATTGTTTAAATGCCTATTGCTTCCTTTAATAATTGGCAACTCATTTAATTTCATTAAATTTGGTCTTAGGTAAATTATTACAAGGCAAGATAAGTAATATTTTTTGGACTCCATGTGCCGCACATTGTGTAGACTTGATGCTAGAAGACATTGGAAAGATTCCTCGAGTTAAAAGGACAATAAGAAGAGGGGTCACTCTTGTAAGCTTCATTTACAACCATTCATTGGCCTTGAACACCATGAGGAAGTTCACAAACAAGACGGAGTTGGTTAGGTATGGAGTCAGGAGGTTTGCTACATCATTCCTTACATTACAAAGGTTGCACAAACAAAAGAACAACCTTAAAAAGATGTACACTTCAAATGAGTGGTTGAAGTTTAAGAAATGGGCAACTGACAGTGTACTCATGCCTACATTTTGGAATGATGTTGTCTACACTCTTGTGGGGCCTCTTGTGCACGTTCTTAGGCTTGTTGATAATGAAAAAAAGCCTACAATGGGATATATATATGAAGCAAGGAATAGGGCCAAGGTTCAAAAAGCTTTCAATGGAAATGATGACAAGTATAAGGACATTTTTGCTATCATTGATAGAAGATCGGAGTGCCAACTTCATCCATTGAATGCAGTAGGCCATTTTCTAAACCCTAAGTTTTACTTTGCCAATCCAAGAACTGATTATGATCTAGAAGTGAAGAAGGGACTTCATAAGTGCATTGAGAGGCTAATTAGTAAGTACAACTGAAGAAGAGGTAGATAGGGCTATCTCTGACTTGGCAATATATATGAGAGCCAGAGGCATCTTTGGCTTCAAGGCAGCAATAAGACAAAGGACCAATTTGGCTCCTGGTAAGTAAAACTGTAAAATTGCGTTTCTTGATGAAGTTTAATTACATGACATTTCATGTAAATAGTCATGCTAATTAATTATTGCATAATTTACATTACAGCTGAGTGGTGGACGCAATATGGATCACCTACTCCATATTTTCAAAAAAATTGCCATTAAAGTGTTGAGCTTGACTTGTAGTGCATCCAGATGTGAGCATAATTGGAGTACTTTTGAGCAAGTAAGTAGATACTAAATGATTCTACTTTATAGAGTTTCATGTTGTGATTCTCAAACTAACATTCTTTTTTTAAAATTATAAAATAGATTCATTCTAAGAAGAGAAGCAAGCTTGACCATCAAAAGTTGCAAGACTTGGTTTTTGTTACGTATAACCAAGTTCTTAAAGAACAATTTGACAGTCGTCATGTGATTGACCCCATTCTCCTAAATGACATTGATGATAGTAATGAGTGGTTGGTGGGAGACATGGGTGGAGATGGAGAAGCTGCTGAAGATGAGTTGGTTTTTTATGATGATACTTTGACTCGGGCGGCTGTTGCTAATGTAATTGGGGCTGGTGAGCCTACAACACACACTAGGCAGCAAACAAGATTGAAGAAGAAAGCTACTTCTAGGAAGGGAAAGGAAATTATACAAGATAAACATGAAGAAGAGGTAGATGATGTAGAAACTGAAGAGGAGGAGGAAGAGATCTACAACTCTAGTAGTGGTGAAAGTGACAACGATAAGAGAGCTTGGAAGACATTGGAGAGGATGATTCTTCTGAGACTAAATCTGATTGAGGAAAAACTTCTTTAAATTTGATTGTTTAGTTATTCTAAGCCTTAGAGGCTTAAACTTATTTAGGAGTTGGTGTTGTACTCTTTGTTTTCCTTATGCTCCTTGACTTTTGTTGTTATTAACTTGTTAATTATGCCTTAGATTGGTGGTGATGACGAGTCTAGAGTCTCTAGACTATGACTTTTGATTATTAATGATAAATGTCTTTAATTTTGGGTAATTTTTTATTTTTGAGCAGTTATATGTGTGTAGGATAAATTAGTTGTAATGTATCCCTAATCTTCGATATAGAGGTCATCCTGCTATCCACTATACCGCTATAGTGTTTTTGGGGCTGGTTGCTCTGTGCCACTATTCGGGACTGACTACCTTGGCCTTAACTATTTCTAGTATGTTTGGCTCAAAAAGAAGTCATAACTCGTAAGCTTAACTGGGTACAGAATGTCATGTATCAGAGTCAAATGCACAAAAATATCAATCACAAAGGATTTCAAAACCTAGCAATATATATTATATTAGTTAAAAACATTCTTATAGCAAAGGTCCCGCAAAGGTCAAAGCTTTTGTTTGGACTGTAGTTTCTTAACAGGATTAACACTAATGACATGCTTCAAAAACACAGGTTTTTCACTGCTTTGTCTCCAAATATGTGTATTATGTGTGGTTCAGATTTGGAATCAGGAGCTCATCTCTTTTTGCATTGTTCTGCGGCTATTTATCTTTGGAATAGACTCTTTGGGATTTTTGGAGAGTCTTGGGTTTGCCCGATGGATTTGCATCTTTTTCTCCTTTCCAAGTTTAGAGGTTTTGGTACTCGTAAAGAGGCTAAGATTTTGTGGCAATGCTCTGTTTATGCTGTTCTTTGGTGTATTTGGTTGGAAAGGAAAGCTAGAATCTTCAAGGACTCTTTTATGTCTCTAGACTTCATTTGGGATAGGGTTACCCTTTTGGCATCCCTTTGGTGTTCTGTTCATAGTCTTTTTAGTGGTTTCTTTGGCAGACATGCAAAGGGATTGGCATGCCTTGCTGCATGATTTTCCCACATAAGTTTTAGTTGCTTCTTTTAGTTTTTTTTTTGTGAGGATTCCTTATCCTCTTTCTTTGTACTCTCTTCTTCTCATCTAATAATATTTCTTTTTTTATCCAAAAAAAAAATTTCTTATAGAATATGGTGTTCTTTCTTGTTGCTCAAGTTTTATCATGCCTTTTATTGTGTTTCTGAATTTCAACAGGGAAGCGCTTTCCTATTCTAAATAGGCCTTCAAGAATTAAGCTATAATTCCATATCTAAGATCTTTTCTAAAAAAAGATCATTCTAAAACCTAATATCCTATTCTGTCCCAAAGCTGCAGTATTTGCTAGAAATGAGGTAACATCTATGCAATGGATTCGAGAATGTGTAAATAAATTCAAATACCATGCTAAACAACATGTTTATAAGCATTGTACTACCTAAATTATGAATGAGAAATTATGCACCAATAAATAACAAAGCACAATACAGTATTAGGAAGTAAATATTGTGCAGAACACCTAGGATCGTCATGGAGGATTGCTTAACTAATAATTATATAAAATAAATTCAGAAATACTAGGGCACAAAATTTGCTATTCTGTCCCAAAGCTGCAGTATTTGCTAGAAATGAGGTAACATCTATGCAATGGATTCGAGAATGTGTAAATAAATTCAAATACCATGCTAAACAACATGTTTACAGGCATTGTACTACCTAAATTATGAATGAGAAATTATGCACCAATAAATAACAAAGCACAATACAGTATTAGGAAGCAAATATTGTGCAGAACACCTAGGATCACCATGGAGGATTGCTTTACTAATAATTATATAAAATAAATTCAGAAATACTAGGGCACAAAATTATGTGTCAGTCCCCTTGTTGCTCAGTGTACCCCCAAAGCCAGAGATAATGACAAAACAAAAAGAACTTGTCCAGAAATAATACCTTTTTGCACGCTTGGGGTCAATTAAGGCAAGTTCTGCGAGCTTGGTAGCTGACATTGCTTTTTTGGAATCGGCTGCAGACATGTCTTCTGAACCGGAGACTAGCATCTCAGGTTTGATGGTTGTTGACCCATCCATGGATTGGCTATGCTGGTGTCTAACTCTGGGCCTTTCATTAGTACCAATAACAATATTCTCTGCAGAAGAGGTGGGTGCTCCTGATGCTGGTGCCGATGTCGGTGCCAAAGCTGATGCTGCTGCAGCATTAGATGGCTCACCCATTTGAAATGTGGATGTAGCAGATGATGAATTGAATTTATCCATATCAAGGTACATCGAAAGTAAGTCTTCCTCGGCATCATCAGAGAATGAGGGCCCGTCAGCACCTCCAACTACACCAAGGTCACTGTCGAAGCTAATATCATCGGGTAGGGTGAGAATCTCAGAATGAGCACGCCTATGACCTCTATTTCTGGGGGGATTATCAGGCATTCTGCTAATATCATGACTAAAGCCACTAGAGTCTGTGGACATTCCATGTCCAAAATGACTAGAATCTGAGCTGGTACCCGGAACAACCAGTGGAGGAAACGATGATGATGACGATGACAGCTCAGATTTGACGCTAAAGCCGCTTCCGGTGGGTGAGTAACCTGAATAACGTCCTGATGGAGGTGGGAAACCTCCCCCATGACCTAGAGATTTGTCCTTATCCATGGAGATTCCTTAATCCTACAGAACTTTGTTTAATCTCACTGCTGATCCAGTCCAATCACTCCAAAACCCTAGTATTATATTTCATTGCAGGAAAAAGGAAAGCCCTAGAGCCAGAGGCAAAATTAAAAAAAAAAAATCAATTCCCTTGCTGAAAATTCATGTAATGGTAAATTCTGAATTTTAAGATAAACAAAGCACCTTAAAGTTAAACATTGCTGGATTAATAGAGAAGAAAGCAATCAATCCGCAGGGACTAAGATTTTTACCTTTGCGTAGATCAGAGGAACGCAGAGACGGAAGATCCAATTCCGAGCAGAACAGACCCACAAATCATGAAAGTCAGATTCAGATTGAAGAGAAATTAAAAAACCCTAGAAGAGAGAGAAGGTTGAAATGGAGATTTAATGTTGGAAATTGAATGAAGAGAGGGTTTGTTTGTTTGTTTCTTTGTTTCAACGAAGAGAAAAAGAAAGAGGAAATAGAAAGTGAGATCTGAGACCAGAAAGCGAAGCTTCCAACTCAAGAGACATCACCCCATTCAGACACACACATACACACATATACCCTCCCCTGTAAAGCTGCAATTATATTCTTTATTTATTAATTATTAATTAACGGAGTATATATATGTAGGATGATATTTTTCCATGTAGGAATTTCATTCATTCATTTTTTTTCTTTTTCATTTTTATTATTCATCCATCATTCATCATTATCTCTAACGTATTTTTTAGTCAAAATTTCAATTGTTTTTAAAAGGGGATTTTCATTTCCTAAAAATGAGATTAATGTTCTGAATTTGTCGAAGCGTTGTAGGGATAAGCTTTCTTTCCTAAAATGAAAATTTAGTAGTTAGTCGATAGTAGTTCGTTGGATAATGTTTTTTGTCCATTCAAAATATACTAGATGTATATTCATCATATATTTATTTGAGTAAGATATAAAATTATATTATATATAATTATAATATTTTTATAAATATAAAATAAATTTATAAGAGAATTAAAAAAAATTAAATGTATAAAAATTAAATGAATAACGAGATTATAATTAGTTAAGAGAATTTTTATTGTATTTTATTATTTAGAATAAGTTATTAAATGTTTATTAATATTAAATTAATAATAAATATTTAAAAATAATTAATAATAAATAAAATATTTGATAATTCATCTTGAATATTAAACTTTAAAAAAATAAAAAAAATATCATAAAAATCATCAATTGATTATTAAGATAACATTTTTTATGTCTACATGTTTATGGCAAATTTTATACGTGATAGAGGGCCTCTCTATTAGGGGTTGAGAGCGTTCTAAAAACCTTCAAGATTTTCACATGAATACTTAGAAATCAGCATATTATTTTTCTTAAAATTATCAAAATATTACATAGCCTCCAAAACTTTTAGAATTTTCACATGAATTCTTAAAAAGAAATTACATATTATTTAACCCGTCACTAGTCTTCCTTATGCTACATATATATTTCATCCCATAAGTTTCATTAGACGATTTTTTTTTTATATATTTTAAGAGTAATATTCCCAATAGTTTAGACTTTATCTAATTTTTTTATATAAATATGAATATTATAAATTTATTCTAACAACATGCATTCATATACTTGCCGTGTGTTATATTTCTACTTGTTTAATATCCTGGACAGTCCACGATTAAGAAAGGATTAACATCAAATCCATATCTAATAGGTATCCAAAAATTTTAGTTTCTTACCTCCAGGAGTATAATTTTGTAGATGTGAGTATTTTTTGGAGAAAGGTTTGAATATTATACTACTCAACTTGCCTATACCGATATTACATTTGTGTACATTAATTAACATAAATTGTCATAAAAAAATTTATTATTATTTTTTGTTACATTTGTCATAGAATTTTTCAATGTGCTACAGTTTGTATAGTTGACTCTAAGTATTTTAGCTATCTTTGCATTTTCTTACCGTTAAATTTCGTATCTAAATTCATCTCACAGGTATCCAGTGACAAAACTTCGTGATTTCAATCATAAGATTTTATATCTAAATTCATCTCCCAGTTATCCAAAGACAATAAAATTGCTAATTCTACAAGGGTGCCAAACCATCGAAAATACCACAAATTCTCCAGTTCAAAATAAAATTTATAGCTCCTTAACTGTAAGATTAAAATAAGTCATTCTTAATCTGTATCGTTAAATTTGTGGTCAACGTCATATTAGTTGCTTCTCACTTTTGCATAATTAAATTATTATAAAAAAATAAGTTGATTGAAGTAACATATAATAGTAAAATGTAACACTATTCCCTTTTTCAAGCATTCTCATTTCGACAGAGACTTTTGCAAGAAGTCAAGCATAAAAAGATATGATGTTCGTCAACAGGGGTGTCGGCAGGATCAATTGGGTAGATTCTACAACATTTTTTAACACGATTTGCTGATTAAAACATGGAGTTGAATTTGATCGAACACGTGAATTTGATATATATTTTAAAAAAAAAAAAAATTAAAATATTAAATTAAAAATTCATTACACATAAAATACTTTATATAAACATGACAAGTCACATATTAATTTATATAATTAATTTTATATAAATATAATAAATTTTAAATAAATTAAATACACATAAATATATAACAAATTAACAAGTCTTATTAATTTAAATCTTTTATAAATTAAATTAAGTTAATAGATCTTAATATTTATAAATAACAAATTACTCTAATCAATTGAAATTAATATCATCACACATATTATTTGAATTGACATAATCATTAACTTTAATCTTTATTTTTTCAAGACATTGCAATTCTTGAAATATAAAATTAAAGATTTGAATTTTTTAATTAAGAGACTGAAAATTTAGGAGTGAATAGTCATAATTGTGATTAATGAGAATGAGTGTACTATTTGTGTGTAAATATTTTTTTTTGTTAGGTTTTAAAGTAAAACAATGTTATTCCACTAAATGAGTCTTCTTTTATGATCGTTTAGTCGCAATTAAAAATTACAGTCAAATATTTTAACCGCAACTAAATGACTTTTTTTATTTTTATTTTTAAAAAGTAAGTGGATTAAATATTTTTAAACTCACTAGCCGACTCACAGACTGTGAATTAAAATATTTTTTCAATCTTATTCAATTTACGAATTTAATCTAACCTATATTTTATAAATTGAGTTGAATTAAAATCGATAAGTTCGTGACCTGAACCCTTCACACCCCTACTCGTCAGTGCTGGAAAAATATGTTGTTCCATTTCATTGTACTCACGCGGTTCCCCAATTAAACTAATAATATGGTAACTGGTAATCACCGAAACGTAGCATGTTGTTGGGTGAGGGTAATAGTGGGTTCAATTTCTCTGGCACGTAACGTAGTTAACCCAAAAAAGAAAAAGCTGGATTTAGATGGGAACAAAATCTAAGATGAAAAACCATTTTGAACATTCACGGGAGAGAACAATAAAAAACTAACCTTACACCTTTGGAGAGAGCAGGGAGGATATAAAGAAGAGAGTAAATAACCAATAAATAGAAACAGATAGCATCAATTGTCATGGCTACTGAACCTACAAGCCAAATAGTGCGTTGTATGATTATATCCACGTCAAATGACCTTTTGTAGCACTCAGACGTTCATCTCTAAGTTCAGGCGCACGTAACCATCACCTACACGTCCATAAGAATAAAAAATAAACGACACGATTAGGATGCGATGTTGATGATTTTGCAAACCTGTCAATAATTGTTACTAACTTCACAATCTGACTACACCTTATATACCTCATTCGTTTATTTCATTTCTGTTGGAACACGTAAAATCATACCATTAATCAATATTTTTGCCCATGGATCATAGAAGGGAATTTGTGGGAACTAAAGCGTAAAGATAATATTACCACCTGGGTTAAAAATATGCGGACAGAGGAACGACAGAAAACATGTTATCAAAAAAATAAATCCAAACCGCTGACTTGGGCCAGTTCTCTGGACCATATGTCAAGTTTGTTGAAACTCTTGAGGCCCCAACATTCCTAACAGATTCCTCATGCAAATTAAACTGCAGTAGTTGCAATCAAACGGCCTTTATAATGTCGGAATGTTGACAGATTGTTAAACCTATACCATTTAATTATGAAATACTCTTTGTCATTAATATAAAACCTAATCAGCAGAGGTTTTCAGTGCAGTTCACTCGCTGCCAACAAAAACAAAATTATGCCATCAATCACACGGTTCAGGTTCAGCAATCTGGAAGACTGAACCATGAAGTCCAGTTTTGCATGCTCAAGTAATTTAATAGATCGGTTTTAATCTACCTGGAACTATTGACGACAAATCAACAATACCACTGCACCAGACTAGAATCTCTAAAGCACACGTAATTGTTATGTCACCTCTCTTCAAAATGAGATATTCTATTTGCATGGCATATGATTCATATATAAACATCAGTGGAAGGATAATAAATGACCAGAAATTAGTTTCGAGACACAAGAATCCCCCAAAAAATAAAAATAAATAAATAAAATGTCACAGCTTATCCATTTAGAAAGTTATACGTTAGGACTCTTAGATTGGGCTCGGTATTTTGTCACCGCGAAACCTGATCATCACAGTATTATGGAGAATCATTTGGGATTCAGGAAAGTGTCAAAAGAAAAACTCACGTATTGGGAGCAGAAAAACAAGGAAAATAGTAAATTCCCTGCATTAATGCACTCAACACTCATCAGTAACTATTAACACCCACATATCCTTTGAATCAAGGTTTTAAATTACAGTTGCGATCCTTGCTTTGGATAGTTACTGATGTTCCAAGGCATTGGTGAGAATAGATTGAACAATCTCAGGATCAGGATCATAATTAAAACAGGATGAAAGTACTCATTGTGTCCTAGAAATTTTATCAAATGTCCCAAAACCACCTGATACTCAACATGTAGTTACTGACTAAACAAAAATATTAAAAAAGGGGAATATTTTATTTTTAATATATTCTTTCTAGTATTTAAAAATCCTCTTTCCTAAATTTAATTTGGTCAAATTAAACTGATCTGATAGTTTTACAAGGGAAATAAAAGAATAAACCGAAAGAGAGTATAATCAAGGACATGAAACATTTTTACCTAAATTATGTATTTATCATTCAGTTTCATTTTAAAGTTGTTGACCATTATTGTCATCCTGTTGAATTTTCACCTGTAATAATAACTAACAGAAATCCAACTAGGCCAGCATTACAGACGGAACTGCAAACAGCTGTGCTCTCTGTCTTATTCATGTCTCTTCAAACAATAGCATCAGAGAATAAAACATTCATAAGAATGCATGTAATTATTTACAGCTCTGGTGATATTAAGTTCCTAAAATTTTTTTTCAGAGCATATTAAGAAAGAAAAGCAAACAACTTCTGTCCAGGTGCCAACTTTTCCTCGGAATAGGTACTAGTCTTACTGGTTTAAGTTAGCCTTTATTATATTAGGAATTATAAGGTTGAGTATAGGACATTGCCATAGACATCAATCGCAACAATGAGACTGACCTTGTGGATATCATCACATTGTCCATAAAATTAGAAAGTGCAGTTAGGAGGATTTGTACTTTTCATCTGAATTTCCTGTCTAAAGAACAAAAAATCAACAAGGTCGCTTTGGAGGGTAATTTTCGTAAGCTACTAGTCAATTATAAAACTATTCTCTAAACCCAGTTGGTGGAGTAAATAGGATAGATTCGTAGTTGCTATAAATTCATTAGGAATCAAGTAATATAGAGGATCTTGAGGTAATAATCTTTATACTATTATCCCTTACATAGCCCAAAGCCGAATTTGTAATTTGAAATTTTGTATATTTTCACTATTGGAGGAGTAATAACAAGGAAACAGGAGAAACAAGAGAGAAGTCAGCATTGGTATTTGGTACCAAAATTTTAGATTCAGTCAACTGATCCTCCCCAAGTAAGGTTAGCTGGGAAAGTAGTAAATAGTGGTAACTCTAAATTTACAAATTTGATAAGTAAGTGTCTTTACATAATCTTTGGAAGCACATTCAAGATCCTTACATAGTGAAAATTACAGCTCACAGTGAAATAAGTTATAGAGTGATTGAATTCCCAACCCTAAAATTTACCTTCCAAAGGAGAAAAAAAAAGTGCTCCAAGCCTACAGCTAAAAAAAACTTAAAACAAAAGTTATTACCATGCAGTTGCAGTAGAGCAAAGGTTCAATATGACAAATTTTATTTCACAATATTGGTATCTAAGAACACATTCAACCATTTGAGCAGGTAAGACATAGCAATTAAACACAAACAGAAAGAAACATTATGACATATATTAGAGACAGAGAAAATGAAACAGTATATGATGGCAATTAAAGCCAAATAACTTCAAACCAATCAGAAATAAGATAATAATGAATAAAATTCATGATAGTGCACAAAATAAGTAAAAGTACAGTCTACTCCAAATGGGGAATTTACTAGACTCTATCTGAACCATAATGCAAGCATTCTTATACACATACCATAGGGATTGCTACATAGTTAATGTATCTATATCCGAAACAATATTTGAAACTAAGCCACTGAGTGAAACTTACGGAGGAAAGTACTGTAGAAATATTATATAAGGAAAATTATAAAGAAAAAGACACAAACCAACTTATTTTCCCACAAGGACCAAATACTTCTCCCTATCAATTAGATTCCTAAACACTAAAAGTAACTAAAGTTCAACAGACAATCCTCCTTCTTATCAATGATGACTTAACTGTAATTTACAAAAAACAGCTATTGCTTTCAGCCTAAAACATAAGTAACTGGCCATTGAAGAGAAAGTGCAAATTGATTTCACAGTATAACTATAACATCAATTGTCCACCAACCATTGAATCTTCTCTTCCACAAATACTGGACCAATGTAAAATGTTGATGGATTTCCTCAGATCCTTACAGAAGAAAACATCACTGCTAAACACTGCCCTATAATAACTACTATAAGAAATTCTGTGTTCAAGATTTAATATTTATATAACAATATGAAAAGCTAAAGCTCACCTATATACACCAGGAATGAAACAGAATCTACACCATATGACTTATAGTCTTAATAAAGAGACTATAAAGCAACATATATGGTTTCCATGAACAGAGATTTACTTTACTAGGCACATAACATAGCCACTTTTCTTAACAGACCTAGACAAGGCTTTCCAACTGTTAGCAACTAGCAAGATGACTATGAAGCAATCCAAGAAGATAACTAGGATAATGGGGGAAAGGAACAAGTAGACTTAGCAAGCAGCATTCCAGGAAACATTAACAGGTTACTTGATATAACAGTAATCAGTAAAATCTATGACTGAAAGACAAACTTAGAAAGGAATCATGCGAAGCCATTTCCACCCATGGCTGTGCTAAAAGCACATTCCTAAATATTGCAATAAAGGAAAGAAAGTAAATGTCACACTACAGCTAACAGTGGAATTCAACTTATAATTGAAAGCAAATACCTTGCATTAATTAGGACTATACATGGAAAGATCCCAATTCAGGAAAAAAAAAAAAAAACAGGGGGATATAAATCGCAAAGTTCTATTGTTCACACCCCAAATTGCTAGCTTTTGTGGTGTGGTTCTCCCAAGGTTCACATCAGGAAGAAAAGGGCTTAAAAAAGAACGAGTTTTACAAACTGAATGTCTTGACTCAAGACTAAAACCCTATCAAAAAACTTTCAAGAAATATGATAGAATTTTGACCACAAGACAACATGTACTACTAAGAGTGAGGCATAGCGGAGATGACAGATGTAATCATAAGTTCATAACAAAAGTCAAAATGGTAAGAGCGAGTTTCGACTCGGAAAGGATGGAGGAATGATGCTAATCACAATTTACTACAAGACCAAAAAAAGGACCAAATAAATACAACGAATTTTTACCCCTTTTATGACAAACTTGTGTATAATATTTGGGGAACCAAAGTAGCATCATGATCATTCAATTAATTAGACTATGTATCAGCTAATTTTCAATTCAGGAAAAACGGACAATATTTTTTTATGGGGAATCACCTCAGATCTTTTTTAAAGAAAAGATCTCACAACTTCCTTTTTCGTTGTTTGCATAAAGAATCATGAAAATAAAATCATAATTTTGATTTCTAGTTAGATGACCAACAGAAAGCAAAACTGAAATTCTGAACACAAACTTTAATTTTTGAGGAGGGGACAGAATAGAAGAGAAGCACCAAAAGGTTTCAACACATCCCATTGTGACTTGTAGGCTAGGGTTGTTCTGTAAAATTTACTCACCACCATGTACTAGAAGATTATTAACTCTGACAGACCTCTTCCAATAACTAAAGTATATGCTAGGAAAATGAAGAAGGGGGTGCAGGTGTATGAAAGAAGAAATTCAGGGGAGCAGTAGGGGAATATTATTACAAGCTGGAATAATAGGACAAAACAGAAGTTAGTTGAAGAGGGTCATGCGCAGGAGGGTCCACTTATGAGAGAGGAAACAAGTGCAACAAACCAGCCTGCTGGCACAGTGGGAGTGGACAAGATCAATATTGTGGAATCACACAATAATGACGGAGGGAAAGAGGTATATTATATAAGGGGGAAAACATGACTGAGGAGGTAGAGAAGATTTTGGAGGTGGGAAGGCTAGGGAGAGAGCCTGTGCTTCTGTATTCTCAGCAGAAGCTCTTTTTTCCTTTTCTTTCTTCTACTGTTTTCGGTTGGGTTCTGGTGTTCATCTCAGAGATATACCTCTGATTGTGGGAAGCAAGCCTCCATTGTTGTATAAATAAATACCAGTTTCTTACAAACTGGTATCAGAACCTTCCACCATGTCTCTCGGTTGCATATGAGCAGCGCAGGTGGTGACGCCAGAATTGCAGTGTTTGCCCAGGACTAGTCAAAGGACTAGTGCACAGCCAGCCTGCATGGGTGCCAGGGCTGTGGTGTGTGCTGGAATGTTATGACCAATTGCAAGGTATGGAACCTGAGTCCCACACCGGAAGTATAGGATTATGATGTGGGATTTATATGGCCTTAGGCTCTCCCATCACAATGGCCAACTTTGGTGGTATGGTTCTCCCAAGGTTCGTATCAGACTCATATCAATAGTTCAGCTATCTGGATCAAGTAAAAGGTCTATAGCCCTCATGAACCAAAGAAAGAATAGATGTTGAGAAAGAAAATACACACCACAGGTTTCAATACCATATTTAAAGAGTCATGTACAAACATAATACCACAATAATTCTGCACGAAGAAAATGTTACTGGGAAAGGTAGCTCATAATAGGACAGAATTGGGAAGCAAAAGCCATGAGGAGAAATCCAGGTGAATCAAACACAAATTTAGAAAAACATATTTTCAGATGAGATTCCACAGGAAGAAAAACGCTTTCATTCCAACATGTAGCCATGAAATATAACAGTTGGATCACTTCTCAGCAAAGTACAGAAACACGAATCCATTCTGTCAACTAAACGTAAGCACAAAGATTTGTGAGCATAAAAGTACAGAGGTAGAGAGAATGTGATGAGAGAAAAGTGGTTTGTCTTGGTGGAGATAAAGGCTGAGAAAAAAGGTGATATACAAATTTTTTTAAAAAAATTTACATTTATCACCCTATTTTTTTTGTTTATTGACAAAGATGTGAAAAAAGTAAGTACAAGTCTTTCAAAACTTTGTGGTCAAAAATGAAGATGGAAAACTGCCTCCAAGTACCCTTTATTAATAAAACAACAGAGATTGATTGGTCATTTCTGAAAATTATAAAAAATGGAAATCAAGGCAATCAAATCTAAGTTGCCGTGAAAGATATGGCCTTCAGGTCAAAACAATGATTTAAGAAGTGGCAAGAAAATTACAAGTAATAATGGTGCTTGTGTAAGAAAACAGGAATATATAGAAATCTCCTATATAATCATAAGCCATGCCTGCCAAATAACCAAGGAAACAATCAATAGTTGAGATCTTCAATCAATAGTTAATAGCCACAGCTCCAAATTGCATTATAGATTAAATACACCTATTTACACTACTAGCAATCTAATCAAATCAATGCATCTATTATTCTATATTGAACAAATTTCAATCAAATAAATACACCTAGTATTCTAAATTGGGGAAATGGAATTACCCATTAGTAGTTCAATACAGATGAACAAAATGAATTAAATATTTATATTTGTTTCTTGAAAGTTGCATTGAAGATCTAATTTCTAGAAATACAAAGTGTTGAAAGAAATTTAGCATTAAAATATTATCTAATAAAATTTTCAAGGTAACTGCCATCTAACGGTATTGTAAAACTCATATAATTTTGAAATTCATTTCCCAATCAGAAAGTTAACAACTACTTTTGAGTCATTGAAAACCATGAGATTTTATGCTGATTGCAACTATAAATTGTAATTTATTTATTTATTTTTTTGTGAAGAACTATAAATGTAATTTAAAACCATATAGTTATTAATAGCAAATGATAAACTATTCGTATTATATTAATATATTTCATATACTAAATATAATTGAAACAACAATAGTATATAGAATTAAAAGTTAAAACGACTTCCATGTATGAAAAACTAAAATTAAATCTAAAACATGACTCATGCCAACTCTATAATAATCTAAAGTCTAACTGTATTAACCATAAAACAGAACATCATATACTTAAATCATAAATTTTTCAATTTTGAATTTGTTTGAGAGTATAAGCACCATCATATGAGATCTAAAGAGAACAGGCAGCTTTAAAAAGGTAATGGAGTCTGTGGAACTGTGCAATGTTTGCTATTCAGTGGTGCATTTGGTTGCAGAGGAATGCCCGGATTTTTCAATTCTCAGCTCTTCGTCTTTTTAAGGGGGTTGCTGTTTCTGATTTGCATAGAGAATAGAGATTGGGCTGCCATTGTCCATTGTTATTCTTGAGTTATGCTTTGCTGGTTCTTTGTAATTTTCTTTTTTAGTAGTTTTCTGGTGGAGGACATCTTATCCTCCTGTCTTTGTAATTCTCTTCTTTCTTAATGAATTTCTTTTTTTATCAATAAGAAAAGGTAATGGATTCACAATAAATAGATAAAATGTGAATTTTTTGTCTATTTATAAGCCAGCTATCTGCCAAGAATGTCTTCTGAAGGACCAAAAGATGCCAATCTTTTGTTTGAGGGGAGTTGAAGGCTCACGAATCTGTTTGTCCTAATCCTAAGCAGAAACCTGGACAATTTTCCATATAGCACAAGTAGTGCGACACAGAATAGAACACATAAAACGTATAATATGCACCAGAAGTGTGACACATGAAAGCTGCTGCTGCTACTGTGGAGATGTTGTGTAGAACCACTTAGGGCAGTATGCCACACGCTATAGCGTGCTACTATTTCTTTTTCTTTTGTTTTTAAATAAAAATAGCTACTATTAATAACTATGCACAAAACTACCACGATAAATAAATATGCCATAAATTACCAAGGAAGGACACCCATCCTAATAACAAATTGACTACAAAACCTACCAAAGGAAACACCCAGCCTAACAACAAATTGCCTACACAATCTACCAATTACAGCCTTGCACTTTCTCTTCAAATCCCCCCCCCCCCAAAATTGTATCATAAGAGTTCCTCACACAAACATTTGCCTAGGATTTCAAGGAAATATTCAACCTTGGTTAGTTTATTATGATATATAAAGGATTTCATCTATTTCAAAGAATTAGTCATAGGATAATTACTTACAGAAAAAAATTCTCATTATTGATTTCCTGGCCCATGCCCTCCTTGGGTTTGCTGTTGCTGTATCTGGAGGAGAAGGTTGGCAGCAAACTGTAGTGTTGACTGGTATCTCTGATTCTTATCAGCCTCCACTTCTGATGTACCCTGACCAACTCCAAAGACAGAAGATTGAAGTTGCTGATTGGGAGGCTCTGAGTTAACTTTTTCCGCTGTATAGGGCATTACAGTTAGTTGCTGTGAAGGATTAGCATTGGAAACTTGATTAGATGAAGGAATAAAATTATTAGGTTGCTGGAAAGACTGAGAACTATATAAAACAGAGGCATCTGTTCCCTGAACCACTCCATAGCCTTTCTGGGTGCTGGGGGAGACTTCAACCTGATACTGCTGACTGACTTGAGGGGATACAGCCATCTGTCCACTTTGAGAAGGTATGATGAAATTAGTCATGGGTCTAGATGAAACAGCACCTTGCTGATGCAGGCTGGCAGCAGTGTCTTGGAAATGAGAACTACCAGAGACCACTTGAGCAGGGTGGCCAGGAGTAGATGCTGATGGATATGGCTGATATTGAGCACTGTGAATGTTATACATACTCCTAAACTGTTGAGGAGGATGACTAGGTGGATCTGCAATTTGATAATCCTGTTTCCACAAATGAGATTGGTTTCCATCATTAGGTGCAACTGGAGGAAATGGTGGCTTCACAAATGAGGGGCCTACTGCTGTCTTTGCACCATCAGTGGCAGATGATTGTGTAGTTGCAGGGAGTAAAGAAGTTAAAGTTGCAATAAGCTCAGGTGTTAATGCAACTCCAGCTTGGGATGCAGAAACAGTATTAGTAGGAGCATAATCAGGAGGAACAGAATGAACAGAAGGGGGGGCACTTGTAGCTGGATGAAGTGATTTTGGAGGAAGCTTAGAATCCTCAAGCAACAATCTGTTATAATCCATTGGTACAACCTGTTCCTCCTTTACAGAGATCAAACCATACTCAGCTCGCGAAGTGATTAATGCAACTCCAGCTTGGGATGCAGAAACAGTATTAGTAGGAGCATAATCAGGAGGAACAGAATGAACAGAAGGGGGGGCACTTGTAGCTGGATGAAGTGATTTTGGAGGAAGCTTAGAATCCTCAAGCAACAATCTGTTATAATCCATCGGTAAAACCTGTTCCTCCTTTACAGAGATCAAACCATACTCAGCTCGTGAAAGAGGAATCGGCTGCATATACTGAGTTGAGGGTGCAGGCAAATGTGTTGATTGTGGCATTGGCACGCTACTTGGAACTAGCGGAAATTTAAGAACCACGCCATATAGACGTTCAGGTCCTGTGATTTTCAAAACCTTGGTCAAGAAATCAGAAGGAGGTACCAAGAATAAAGTGGTGTTATCAACACACTTGGAAACACCAGCACGGTTTTTTGCTCCGAGGTAGCGATGGAATTCAGTGTATGAAGCAAAATCCTCTTCACTATCTGGGAGAAAGAAAACAATGTCAAAACCAATTGCATCAGCATAGTGTTTCGTGAGCATATCCAATCCCGTTCTAGCTGCGCAATCAACAACATCAGGACTGCAGCAAAAGCACAGAACAAACTTTAATTACAGCAGCAAAACAGTACCCTGAACAACTAGGGACAAAACATCAAAACATTATCAAGGAAAGATTTTTTTTAAAAAAAAAGGGAAAAAAGTGCAATGGACTCAATTCCAAAACATAAACTAAATGAACCCTAGTCATCTGTTTAATTGTTTTTTTTTTTTTGGGGGGGGGGGAGCTAAAGAATACAGAAATTAGAGAAGGAACAAACAATGTCCAGTTGCACACAAAAGTAGATTTTCTGAACAGTAAATAATGTGCTAATTTGCCATTAGAAAATGCTCTCAAAATAATTTGGCATCCAACACCCTACCAAAAATATTAAATCTTCAAATCTTAAAACAAATGACAGCAGGTTTTCTACACACATTCAGAAACTCTACTTTTCCCGATGCAAAACCAAAATTTGTATGTTAAATAATCAAGTAATTTCATCTTAGGGTATCTTAAAAAAATTTAATAGAAACAATATAATGACAACTCTCATAGCCCCAACACAGATAAAATGATATCCTGGACGGAAAACACATTGTCAAAGCAAAGATTAATGAATTGAAGGAAAACTAAACAAACTTAAGGAACACAAGACTGGTGAATCAAAAGAAGACCTAATAAGAGTTATAAATTCAATTCCATTAGCACAAAAAATTTTACTAGAGAAATAATAAAATCTGCACTTTTAGAAGTTGAAAGCGGGGGAAAAAACCTGGTTAATACTGAAAATATAATTAAAAATATATATAAGAACAACTTTTTCTATGAACAAAATATAAGAGCAATAAACACACCATTCTTCCCAATGACAGACAGGAAGAACAAAGATATATAACAGAAAAGCTAGTATGCAGCACAAACCAGTAAATATTCATAACATAAATATTTCCCACGGTAAAGAAACTACATGAAAAGGAAAGAGTATATGCTACATGTGGACCTTGCTAGCAATGAGGAAAAGGTAAATGCAAAACAAGCCAACAGAAAGAAACTGATTCTAAGGAACATTCCTATTTCCTTCATCCTCTTCCTTGTATTTCCAAAACTTTGCTGATACAATAAAAAAAGGGAAAATAATACTCACAGCTCAGTCCCTATCCCTTTCCCGATAGGCACACATCTAGCATGACAAACAGGTGTTCCCCCTTTCGCAATAATTCCACGCCATATATGATCAACATCAGGTTGGACAGAACCAGGTACTCCAGTCGTGATCCTAGTGCCCACTGGACCAAGGTGACTCTTTGGACCAGAAACACCTCCATCAATAACTGGATCAATTGCATATGTTTGTTCTAGTCCTAATCCACGATCATCTATATTCCTTAAAGGAAATGGAGCATCATCAATGAGCAAAGCACCATCTATCCTTGAACGTTTAGAATCTCTCTGAAATTGGTTTATGTCAAGTACATCCCATGCACCAGAGGTGGATCTTGTAGGAGGCCTAATACCCGACACAGGAGGAGATGGCCTTTTCCAGTTTGGACCCATCTGACTTTTGGAGCTACCATCCTGAAATTTGTGGAGTGTGCCCATCTCATTAAACTTGGGTCCAGAGATAAGAGGTTCAAGACCTTGAGGACCAAAAGGTCGAATTGGTGCATTTGGTCCAATAATACCACCAGTTGGCAGCTGTCCAGGAAAATTATTTGAAACCATAGGATGATTATGACCAAATACATCCATTTGTAGTGGTCGAAATGGATGCTCATTAAGTAACACATCAGGTCTTGGCCCTTTACTTCCAGGATAAAAGCCAGGGTAATCTTTGCCAGGTACCAGCTCACTGCTTGAATACATAATCGTTATTCGAGGATCGTTAAAAAGCCGTCCTTGAAGACCCTCTTTGGCACGCCGAGCTTCATCAACACTTCTAAATTCAACAAACGAATAATGTCTTGAAGGATAACTATTGATTCTCTCGATTTCACCAAATAAAATCATGGCATTGTGGAGCATTTGTTCATCAATCTGAAAAGAAGGGGGAAAACCTATCCACAAAATGTTACTGGGTTGACCATTCCGCCCCATTGAAGCTGGTGAATGCTGTGACACAACCATGAGTATTAATAAGGATCACTTATAAAGTTCAAGTCACAGGTATAATGAAAAGTGAAAAGTGAAAACATCAACTATTTTATGTGCTGTCTCTGCTTAACAATGTCTAGTCTACCCAAAACGTAAACACATAACAAGCATCCAATGACAAACAGATGAACAGGACTAATACAACACACATGCAGTTAGGCTTGTGAGACTCTCACCTGTGGTCTAGCCTGAAACTGCCCACAATCAACCGAAAGATCCTATAGAAATCAGCAAAGGAAACATTAGCTACATGAGAACAATAGGCAGAAGAGCAAAAATTAAATTAAAAACATATCAGTAACTAAAGCATAAAAAGTTGTATCAGGAAACAACCCAATCCACCAATTTCTATAAAAACATGAAAGCAAAAGTTATCAGAACGAAGCAGATATAGCTCAGCTCCAAAAACAGCATTGAACCAATCAGACAAAGCATAAAATTAAAGCAACCAAAGTCCCTTTTTTATAATTACAAAACTTTACAACAAGTTGTTCACTCAAATATGGAATATTGATTAATCAAAGAAACAACAATCCCGTTGTGCATAATTATCAAGCAACCACTTCCCACTAACCAAGCTAATTGAAACTACTTTATAGTACCAGTGTTTTAAAAACTGGACCGAACCGACTGGTTAAACCGGTTGGATCATGAACCAGTCATGTCTTTGATTCGAATATTATCTGGTTCAACCACAATTTAATCACGGTTCAACCATAAATTTAGCCCGTTGAACCAATCGAACCATAACCCGAAGCTCTCGCCGGTTCAATCTCCAGTTCAATTTTTAAAGCATTGCTTATACTATAGATGCAATCATGAGGTATCAGGATGTTTGTAGTATAACAGGTAATTAAACAAAGAAGTGTATTGGGAAGAAACAAACAATACATTCTAAAATTTTAAAATTTAAAAAAAAAAAAAAAACCTACTTTTTTTGTAGATTGAGATCGAAGGAAGTCGACACGCATGTGGTCCCCACCTATACGCATCCCGTTCATGATTTTCGTGGCTCGAGTAGCATCATCCAAATTGAGAAATTCAACACAAGCAGTGTTGCGCTCTCTGAAGAGCTTAAAATCCTCAATTATACCAAACTTACGAAACTCGGCTTCCAATTCATCCTTTGTAACCGCTGGGCTGATACCACCCACCCAAAGGAGTTTACATGGCTTTGCCTGAGAATACAGAAAACATTAGAAATTTAGAAGAAGAAGAAGACACAGACAGAGACATGTAGGTGTAGAAGATTGTAGAACAAACCGGTCTGGCAAACTCGATTTTGATGGGAATGCCGTGGAGAGAAGCGCCTTGTAGGGCGGATTTAGCGGCCTTAGCGTGTTCGATGCGGTTGAAGAAGAGAAAAGCGTATCTGCGAGAGGAATAAGAGGTGACGCTATCGAGAGGGCCGAATTGGGCGAAGAGGTCCATGAGATCGGAGTCGGTGACATCGGGTGCCAGATTCCCAACCCATAGGCTGTTGGACGGGCTTTCTTTTCCCCTTTCCCTTTCCTTTTCCCACTCCTCGGAATCCTGAGATTTCGTCGGAAGCGGCATTGTAATCGGTTAACCAGGTTTTCGAGGGAGACAAGTATCCAAAAATCCCCCAATTCCAGTTAATTGTAAAAACTTCTGACTTTTCAAAGCAAAGGAAACCCTAGAGTGAGAGAAATTTTGATTTTGATTTTCCTTGCGACACGTGGGACGGAGTAACTGAGTTATGTTAAAACTTAAAAAAGGACAAATACTCAGAAAATTAAGAATTTTGTGCCCATAATCACTTAGTATTGTTATTGATTGTTAGATAAATGAAAAGTTATCACTATGATAATTTAGAGTATTTTCGTACTTTGTCTTTATTTATTTTTTTATTTAGCATTTTATTTTTATTTATTTCAATTTTATCATTTATCTTATAAATTATTATTAATTATGATCTTGTATCATATTTCTATTATAAATCGTAATTGAAGTAATAATATGTCATTAACATTAAAAATATTGTTATAATATGATGATGATATAAATATAATATGATAATGATGTGATCATAATCAGTTAGTAATATATCATTATTTCTATTATAATAATAATAAATTTGTCACTATTTAATAACAATTTATAAAATAAATGATTAAATTAACTATTTATATATAAGGATTAAATTAAAAATAAATAAAAATAATATATCAAATACTTATTTTGTCTATAATTTTTCTAACAATCTCCATTAAATCTTAACAAGTTCTAGCTGAATTCAATCAAATTTTTTTCCATTTTGCAAGGGAGTGTCCTTCGGCAAACTTTTATCTTTCTAATTAAAGAAAAATTTTATCTTTTCAATGCATTAAATGTTTAACATTTTATTTAATATTTTCTATTAATTCATTGCTTAACATGTGTTTGTAAAGTACTCATTACATAAATATAAACCAGCGTAAAAAATTACTAAGGAGTGCTCTTATACCATTAGCTAAGAAAATAAAAAAATATTAAATAAAAAATAAAATATTATTTATATTGAGATAAAAAAAAATTAATACTTATTTTTAAAATAATAATAAAAATTATTACATAATATTAAATACTATTTAATTTAAATAATAATAAGACACTCAATAATAAAACTCTTTATTATATTTTTTAATAATTTATCAGTGTATAATTTAGTAATAATGTAAATAATAATGACACTCCCTCAATCTCATAATGCAAATCAAAGCAATTCATGGCATTATAATTCAACTTCCAAACTATTTTTCTTGCATTTGAGGAGTATTTGTTCAATTAAGTTGAAGTGTCTACAATTTTTTCAAGTTTTATCAACAGATTATTAACTAATTAGTCATTAAATTTATTTATAAAACAATACTTATATGACTTGATCAAGTATTTTTTCTTCATTAGTTTTAACTCTTAATTTTAAGATTTTATGGATCATACCTCCTTCCTAAAGACTTGAACGGTAGGCCCAAGAAAGAACCTTAAATCCATTCAGCAGAAAAGAAAGAACTTAGAACCAAGTTAGTTATGAAAGAAGGTCACATGGAAAGAAGGTCATATGGCATGCTCTCATTCGAGCACTCCATAACTAACTCATGGTTACCGATCAAGAGGTGAGATCACGCTTCCCTTAACTCTATAACCCTTATAAAATGATATCATCATCTTGAATAAAGGACTTTTTTACATGCACCCAAAAACATCATTAAGGAGAACCTCTATGGTCTCTACCTTAAGCTAGAACGGAACACTGGTGTCATCTGTGGAATTTTTCGATAAAACAAGAGTTCCCACCATGTTTTCACAACTAGCCTTATGCAAAGCAAGTCTGATAGTAGCATAATGTGTTAGTTATTATATCTTGTTCTGCATCTTTAGATCCATTTTTTTTTTCTTAAGTCGTAAGTAGTTCTTGTTTTTTAAGATATGATTCTCTTTTATTCCTATTTTGCTTGGAATAGATTGCCTCGCTGCTACATTGTTGTTGTTTTGTTGTGTTTAATTTTTTGCATCTATATTTTGCTATTTTGATGTGATTTAGGTTTCTACATCTCATTTCTAGTTAGGTTGTTGTTGTTTTTCTGGCAATTTTGTTAGCAGTGATGGCTCGAACAAGAAGCTAGAATACAGTAAGAAGGTAGCAGAATTAGTAGCGCAATGATGATGGAGTCTCAGCTCACGAAGATCCAATCATCCAAGAAATCTAGCAGCAGTTGGAGGAACAACGAAAAGAAATTGCTAGAATATGGGGCGAGTGTGCTTATAATGAACCATTTCACTGTAAGCCCGCTCAAGAAGAAAAAGAAGAAGAAACTCAACAAAGTAAACCATAGACAATTTGAGAATGAGCTCAAACCTTGTAATAAGCTCAGAGAAGAGTAAGAAGTGAAGTCGTGTGAAATCCCAGTTCTACCCCGAATCCTTTCACAAACTTCATCATATCAGTCCCTCTCCCACCAAATTTCAAAATGCTCATCACACTTGAACTGTATGGTAGGTCCACAAATCCTCTTGAACACTTGGACATGTTTAATTCTACAATACTGCTCGCAATAGACTCAGACCCGATCAGATGCTGAGCATTCACCAGTACTTTGAAGAAAGCAGGATTGCTATGGTTCTCTTCTCTTGAAACACTGTCTATACATGATTTTTCTAAGCTTGCTGAAAGATTTATATATAGCTTTTCCATAAGTAGGAATCATCAAAAGATATCTTCAAGTCTCTTTACAATTCGACAAGGCAAAGAAGAATTACTAAAAGACTTTTTGAAGTGGTTTAATTCGAAAGCAATTCAGACTAGAAATCTAAACACAATAGTAGCTTTGCATGCAATGATGGTAGTGTTACAACTGGTCCCTTTTGTTGATTCACTTACTAAAAGGGATCCTCAAACTTTGGAGGAATTGTTGGAAAGATCAAGAGGGTATATCAATATGGAAGAAACTGCTTTAACTCATAAAGAAGCACAATTATTGGTTAAGCCATTCATGATAAACTATATGAACTAAAAGACAGGAAACAAATACCGTTTTTGGTTAGAAGCTCGTTTGGAAATGGAAGAGGAAGACAATGTCATCAAAATCGAAGGGTAGGCCCCATGAATCAATTTGGAAGATTTGAATCCATGAACTGAGCCTTGTTACCAAGGAATTTGAGGAGGTCGCGATATGACGAGTATACTCCCCTTAACACCTAGCATGAAATAATCCTTAAGGATGTGTATATCACTGAGTTGATCTAATTTTCGATGCCCCCTGCTAAAGTTCATCAGAAGGCGAATCGGTTTCATCAAATCTATGGACATACCACTAATGAATGTATAGTCTTACAAGACAAGATTAAGGAATTATAACTCCATTAAATGTAGTTATTTGTGCCCTATATCTGCGCTTTACTGATTATTTAAGTCCTTGTTATTATGTATATATGGAAGGTTTTATGCTTATATTTGTCAAATTCAATATTGATGTCTTCCTATATGATTTTGAGCAAATTGTGCATATTCTTCTAACGATTAAGTGGATTTGCAACTTTTAGTAACTTCGTGATTTCTCTATTACATGAAGAACTGCAAACAAGTAGATTGATGGGAGATTTGGACTAATATTAGATAAGAAAGCCCAAGAAAAAGTCAAGCATGAATTTCAGCATCTCAAGTTGCGGCGCATGCATATTAATGTCGCGAGATAGTGCATTCCCCTGCTGCATACTAAAACCCGAGGCTAAAGCGCGGTGATGCAAAGCAATCAATGCCGCCGCATGGTGACCTAAATTGAACGTGCACGGCGACATAAGCATGTTAACATCACAACATGACTCTATTTTTTGGGCCTATAAATATTGTTTTATTAGATTTCTAAAAGAGAACTTAGTTCTAGGTTAGAAAACTATGGCTAGGTTTTCATTTCTGGGCTGAGAGGAAGCAAGGGGAACTAAGGTTGGAGGTCATCTTTTTCATCGAAGGATATTAAAGCATCATATATCACATCTATCAGCTTCCTTCTTTTTCCCTTTACTTTCTTCTATTCCTTGTATCATGAACATGATATTTTGTGGTTATATTTTCGTGTTTAATGAGTAGTTAAGTTGTATTTAGGGATTACTTTAGATCTATGTGTGGATATTAATGATTTTGTACTTCTTTGAGTTTATATTGATGTTTGGTTTTATTCAATCATATTGATCTTAATGCTCTTGATAGTTTGACCAACTTTTAAATGATTTGTTGAAATCTAATGAACCTAGACATAAGAATTTAGATTTGAGATCATAAGTAAGGTTGATGCATGTTCAATTTCATTCTAATGGTGGGGTGAGTTAATTCGCTAATGGGATATAAATATGCATCTTAACCATGCATAGCAAGTGTTTGAGAATAGACCTTAATGAGTAGAGTTTACACTAGTTCTCATGGAAACATAGTGAATTCGGTAAATGAAGCATGGTTGATTGACCTACACATAGGCTTTTAACTAAAGTATATTTTCAAGCTAACTTAACTCATTCATTAATGTTACTTAAAGGGTTGTATATTATTAATTGAAGTAAGAGGTGAATAAGGATTTTCTAATCTCTAACCATTATATTTAATTTTCATTTATTACTTTTCAGTCTTTAGATTAGTTTAAATGTACTTTTCACTATATTTATGTTCTTGAATAGAATTACTTAAGCTATTGGTCGATATTTAGCATTAGAAATAACCTTGTCCTCGTTGAAATGATATCTTACTCTATAATTATATTACTTGTTTGATTCGTGCACTTGTGGCCTATAAAGGGACAAACAAAGAACTGATCTGAGTGGGACACCTAGGAAAGTATGTCTTCAAGAAAAGAGGACGATATAAAGATAGAGGAAAAGTAACCAACTTTGAAGATGGATGAGTTTCAAACACAAAGGGGGATCAATAGAGAGACAACAAAGGAAAAGCAGTGATAAACGAACAACCAGTTTATCCAAAAAGATATTCAAGGTGTAATCAATACCATATCCAGAGGATTTGTTGGAGGAGGAATGACAAAATCAACAAGGAAAAAACATTTGAGAGCAGCACAATTAATGATGATGGTGAGAGGACCTATGATTAGGGATGTCAAAAATAGTCAGGCCGGCCCATTTAGGCCAACTAATTTTTAGGTCGGACCAGAAACGTTGCGTGCTGGTAATTTGTTGGCCCAGCCCGACCCTATGCGGGTTGTAGATTCAGCCTGCAACTATACATTTTTTTTTGTTTTTGTTTTCTTTAATTATCAACACTTCAAACAAATTTTGTTTTAATGTTCCATTATTTTTTTTCTTTTGTATAGTTTAAATCTCATCAAATATTTTAAAAATATATTCTTATAATAAAAATATTAATTTATATTAAAATATCAAGCTTTCTCGCTCGATGTATGACTTTATGACTTATTAAGCTTGTTCGTTTTTCTATCATTCTAAGCTTAGGATTGTGACTATACCTCCTTCCTAGGGACTTGAGAGGTAGGCCAAAGAAAGAACCTTAAGCCCATTCATCATAAAAGGAAGAACTTAGAACCAAGTTAGTTGTAAAAGAATGCCACATGACATGCTCTCATTAGATCATTTTATAACTACTTCATGATTACCAATCAAGAGGTGATGTCACACTTCTCTCACCTCTATAACCCTTATAAAAAGTTTTCATCATTTTAAAGAAATGACTTGTTGGCATACACCGAAGAACACCATTAACGAGAACTTCCATAGTTTCTACCTTGAGCTAGAACCAAACAACTTGTAAGTGCTTAATAGGAAGTAGATTTAATTTGAAGAGAAAAAAAATGAAAATATTTTTATATAGTTTCAAAAAATGTCATGCTATTAGCATTTTAATATCTATACATTTAAATTAATTGATATGATCTTTTTAATTGTCAAACTAGCCTAACTTGCAAGTCGGTTATTTCTCAAAATTGATCAAGTTTAATAAAAAAAACATTTTTAATATATTTTTTATAATTTTAATATTCTTACTCACAAACAGCTTATACACTTCTTTTCACACTTAATTTAATATTATTCATTATATTTATTTTTTTATATTATTTTTTCTCTTTTAATCACACATCTTAAAAAAATATGTATAATATTTACACCTCTAAAAAAGATACAGGAACATCATTATTATTATTTTTACTAGTTTAAGAAATGCTTTGTTACTTTCCTTTCGAGCCATCAAATTATGATACAACAGTAGCTAACAACGTCAACTTATTGACAAATGTGAATTGTGGCACTCCATATCTGGCAAGTCCTCATGCTGGTGGTCCAAAACAGTTCCTTCTCGATCCCAGGCCTAGCCACAAGGATTTAAACCCCCCAGAAAGCGGTAGATTGTCACACAAATCTCATTGAACTTTTTTTTTTTAAACTAGATATCGAACTTTTCATTAATCTTACATGAACAATATTTAATAATAAACAATAAATGTATAAAATTCTTAAATTAAACATATATTCATATAAAAAAATTAATATGACATTACATATATATATAAAAAAAATTTAAGTCACGTATATCCAAATCCAACAGCCTATCCAGCATCCACCTATATGCTCACGAGTCACGATTTTATGGTTGCAAGACCTCACAAAGAACATATGCCTTCTGCACGATAATTTATATTAATATTATTCTATTTCTCAGACTTTAATTTTTGAGTTCAACTTTGATTTACTGGCGGTATAAAACTTATTTACCAGCGATATCCTCCTTTAATGATGTAACAAACTTAGTATCATCTAATCATTATGGAAATTGACTTCCATATAATTGATATCATAGTAAAATTCTTAATGATATAACAATATATAATTAGATTATAGTATCACACTCCATTAAAATAATATCATAATATTTCACCTTTTAAACTAAAAATGACAATATGTCAAACAGCAACATCTTCAGCCTAACTCACTAATTCAATCATGATTATATAAAATAAATAAAATAGGATGGGGATTTCCAATGTATGTGTTGATATCTCCCCCATCTTTTTCTAAGGTACACAACCATCTATCCAGCGAGTCGGGTTAACTCATGAATTTGTTGATTTTGACTTAATCTACTAAATAAAATACGGGTTGAGTTGAGTTCGCGAATTATATTAGATTAAAAAAATTTCAACTGGCAATGTATAAGTCGAGTAACAGATTGAAACGTGTCTAATTTGCACAACCCAACTCACTCATCAAATTATTATTATTTTTTTGAGTAAAAAGTTGTTGTGCAAAAGTTAAAAATTGAAAACTGAAAAAGTTAAAAAGCTTGAAAGTAACATTATGAAAAAGTTACTTTTTTTTCTCATCAAATTTAAAAAGTAATATGTCAAAGTCTAACGGTCCAATCCACTTTTTTTCTCATCAAATTTAGCTTTGAAAATTGAAAAAGTTAAAAAGCTACACGCCTACAGCTAAGAAGCACGAAATTAAAATAGCAAAAGAGGCTTTCTTTTCTTTTCCTTTATAAGTAATTTCATCACTCACCACCGATAGTTTTCTTCTCCTTTGCTTCGAAGTAGCTCACTAGTTCACTGACTTTTCTCACTCACTCACTCTCTAGCTCACTAACTTTCCTCACTCACCACCGACAGCGTCACCGTCATAGCCAGTCCAGCGTTTGCGCAGCCAATCTAGCGACGCCTTCACCTCACGACGTCGTCTCCTTCAGCTCATACGTCCTCACCTCACGACATTGTCGCCTTCAGCCAAACGACATCCTCATCTCACGACGTCGTTGCATATCTTGTCTCTATCGCCTTCTCCGGCCACTCCATCCTCCAAGTGTGGTGTCCCGGGGTTGATGAGGGCGGGGAGGGGACGCCGGTACGAATTGAAGCATGTACAATGGGCGGCTCCTGGCATGCTTCTAGGCGAAGGGTCCCATGAATGAACTGAATACGCACCGGAATGAGAGGGATTCGCAGACCGTGTAGGTATGGGGCTACATAGTTGAGGATGGCAAAGGAATTGATTAGGCGTAACCATATCAACAAGTTGCAACTTCTTTTCGGGAGCCTAGAACATAAGAACTCCATTGTTAAGCGTGCTTAACTTGGAGCAATATGAGATGGGTGACCTCAAGTTTCTGGATGCGTGTGAGTGAGGACAAAACACGTTGAAAAGACCGTGTTATTTGTGGAGACACTCGTCAATCCAAGGGGGCATCCCCGGGATGTTACAAATGGTATCGAGACGGGACCTCTCCCAAGACGGTGTGGTTCGGGGACGAACCAGCAAGGCCCAGTGGGCATGTGGTGTCCCTCGGGAGTGGATGCCGCGAATGGAAGCATGTACAATGGGCGGCTCCCGGCATGCTTCTGGCGAAGGGTCCATGAATGAACCGAATACGCACCTAATGAGAGGGATTCGTAGAGGCGTAGGTATGGGACTACATAGTTGAGGATGGCTTAAAGGAATTGATTAGGCGTAACCATATCAACAAGTTGCAACTTCTTTTCGAGAGCCTAGAACATAAGAACTCCATTGTTAAGCGTGTTTGACCTGGAGCAATTATGGGATGGGTGACTTTCTGGGAAGTTTCCTAGGATGCGTGTGAGTGAGGACAAAACACGTTAAAAAGACCCGTGTTGGTTTGTGGAGACACTCGTCAATCTTGCGGGCAGTCCCGGGATGTTACACCAAGCGAAGTAGCCCTCTCAATCATCACAAATCACACGATCAAGCTCATATAGGTATACAATTTCTTTTTCAATTCATTTTGTAATACTTTGCATTGCTTCTCGTTAGGTTTGCTCTATTTAATTCTCTGTGTTAACTATTTATTTTTTATATAAGTTTTGATCCTATTAAAATTACTAAACAAATTTGGGTTTTCACCTTAAAAGGAGCCATAGATTCCCAAATTGGATCATATAGAAGGATTTCTTTCTGTTTGAGGAACTATAAATAAGAAATTGTGGGTCTTAAATATTGATTCTTTTAGTTGTTTACAGCTTAATGGTTGACTTTTTAATTCTTATGAACTTATTATTTCATTGTTGAGTTTAAATTTGTATGTAATTTGACAATTGTCTTGTTGATTGTGCAGACCAAGGAGGAAAGGAGGGCATGCCATTGTGCAAAGTTCTATGAGATGTTCATGAATTCTAAATACCTATGGTGACATTTTAAGATGTTTTCTCCTCATTTTTCTGTTGTTCCAATCAAGTTTAAGTGTAGGCATTATGATGTCATTCTCAAAGTGAACAAAGAAAATAAGTTCATAAGACTCTCGATGCATTTAAGTGACAATTGTGTTGAAAAACCAATAAATTGTTTAGATGATAAAGAGTATGTAGAAAAAATAGAGAGTAGAGTCAATGATTATGTCAATGCATATGATATGCGTGATGACATTGACTTCGATTGATTAGATTAATTTGTTGTTTGAGTTATGACTAGTTTTATTTAATTTATTTCAGATTTAGTAAGACTTGTTAGTTATTAATTTGTTATCCACCTATTGACTTATGGTGTTAGTTTATTTGAAATTGAGACATATGATATTAATTTGTTAGATTTTATATTTTAACTTTTTTTTCAAGATTTTTTTTAAAATGTCGGACCTACGTGTTCAACCCAACCCAACTCAATCTTGAGTGAGTTGTGTTGGGTCGAATTAAGCGAAAAAATCTCTTCGATCCAATCCAACCCAACCCACTGCTCTGGTGAGTAAGTCAGGTCCGAAAACGCTGCTGAACCCACCCAACCTAACCCACGGACATCCCTAACCACAGGTCCAAAAACATTACTGGGACGAAGTGCAAATGTTGATAGGCCATCAATGTCCTTAGCAACCAGGATCAATGCTTCTTCTTGATCCTTAAGATCACTTAATAACCTGCAATTCACATCCTTGTATTAAAAATGGAAAACATCTAGTCTAGTTGAATATCTCACCTCTCAACAAAGCCATACTAGCCAAGGACATGGGCATGGCACCTATTCATCTCCATTATGTACATAATGCACCCTATCAAATACTACATGTGCAGAACTGTTGTATATTAAGCGTTTTACTTTACATTCTTGGTAAGCATTGATAACATTCTTTGCGCCTGAGTGACTGTGAGTCATGGACCAAAATATCAAATCCACCCCAATTACCAAAGCAAACAAAAGATTGAATTATAATAAGTGATACTAATGGAAGAGTACCTTGAACTATAAGCATATAATAACAAGTATAGAAGTCATTCGTATTAAAGCTAGTGGCATATATATAAAAGACAACTGAAGAACCTTCGAGCAATCAGGGGCGATGACTCATTCAAAGCCTCCCCATCCCTCCAAAATTTCCCAAACAATTCCATACGTTTTTTCTTATTTGTTTAAGAATGGCCTCCTCCTCAAGCTATTTGTTTTTTTAATCACTCTAGCTCCACCCCTGCTAGCGATGCAGAAGATGCATGTCTAGTGAGTGATGTGAACATGTCATAGTAACGAAGACGATAATAATTAAAATAAATGTAGTAACTTGGTAAGGATATTGTACCCAAAAAAAAAAAGAAGTTAAGGATATATGATTGTGCACTTTCGGCCAAAATTATGAGGTCCGGCCAGGTTTTGAATATCTTAAAAAGATTAGCGCATAAAGTAATTCTGTCATATTCATGAAAGATGCTCACCACATTGCCAGTTTCTTGAAGAGATTAAAGTGGTATCAGTGGCGATGAAGATGCCCAAGCCGCAGCGTACCAGCTTTAGGTAAACCCATTCATCAACTTAGAAAAGTCTAAAAGTTGGTACCACCATATTATAGTCTACCACCGTAGTATAGTCCTAGTCCTAAAGAAATATTCCACATCGTTGTCATTCTTTACCTCTCAACTCACTTCATAAAGTGAGGAAAAGGACAAGGAAGGGGATCATTCCCATAGCGTTAGGTTCCTAGCCAATGTCCACTACCAGATCAAGAAATGACCCAGACTACGTTTAGTAGTAAAGAGTTCAAAATAAAAGAATATTAGCACTGTGAGTGCGTTAATAACAAATTGATCAATCTCAAAATCTCATTACACCTTATTAGAGAACCACTTGTATATACGTTATGTTATGCCTTCACGAGTTCATGACGAGGAAACTATTATAGAAAAAGCCAAGTGATGTCAACCTAACTACTGAAAGAGCCACAGTTAATCCTCTTACGTGCAAACTAATCTGTTTCAAATATTGAAAATCCTCATGTCACAAATCTACAATCTACAATGGATTACAATACAACTTTCTCAAGCACCAAATATGCTAAACATATACATATACTAACATGAGGGGAGTGATGCGGTTTTCCCGATTTTGAACCCCATCATGCCAATAAACCTTAATCTAATTTACTACAATCTCTCTTAAATGAACTCAAAAACAAAATTCAAAAATCATATTGAGAAGATAGCATCAACCATGAAGTACATATTATTCCACAGATGGATTCATTAACCTACTCTATACAGAATAAGTATCTTTAGACTTTTAAAATTTAAATAAAAAAAAATTCTAAAAATTATCCTTTGCTCGCCGGATGACACCTAGGGCTTCTGCATCATCAGCTGTGACTGCAATGTTTAATGATTGCCGGATTTCGGCACTGGATGTACGAAGGAATGGATTACAAGCCTTTTCCAAATTCAGTGAAGTGGGAATCTGAGGAAACAGTACTTATTAATTTGGTTAAAGCAAAACACAAAGGATTCAAACAGACTAACAAAAGTATGCAAGTTTAAGAACAGTGCTTTGTGACTCGTGACAGATTAATAAATAATAGCTGTTAGGGAGAGGGAGAACACTTCAAAGTTCAAACCATCCATTAAAGAAGCGCTGTTCTAAAACTTACCGTGGGCAAGCCCTTGCTTCGAAGGTAAGCTACATGGGCAGCATAGGATTGAAGTTCTTTGTTTCCAGGTTCGATAGACAATGCAAACTTTGAATTACTCTGCCAAATTCCAAAGTACCAAAGTCAAGGTCGCAGCACTTAGGCTAAGAAATCAAAGCAAGGAACATGAAGTACTAAAGTAAAAATAACTAACCAATGTATACTCATGTCCACAGTATATATTTGTATCGTCTGGCAAAGACATGATCTTTCTAAGAGAAGATAGCATCTGTAACATGGATGAAATTCTCAATAATTGAAGATACAACATGCATTACAAGCTTATCAAGTAACGAAGTTGACACCATGCAAGAATTGGCTTGCATTTATAACCACAGTTTACATTAGCAACAACATATTTGCTAATGAACATCCAATACTCAACATACAAACAAGTATTATTTGACACAAAAATATACAAGTAAAAAATTTGTACATCCTCATTAAGACATATATTCAAAGAACGAAATGAAAACATGATTAAACACATATTTAATGAAGTAGTGATTTCTGATAATAACATAGCAATGCAATGACTTATCACTGAAGATAGAAATCTCAAACCATAAAACAAAATGGAAAAGTAAAGTGCAATTCAAATCAACCTGTTTGGGGCTTCCTTCAAAGAGCTTGCCACAAGATAAGCTGAACAAAGTGTCTCCTGTGAAAATTGCCCCAGATCCAGGAAAGTAGAAGCTTATGTGGCCTACTTTCATTATAAATAAATAGAAAATTAGAAAAATAAGCTACACAATAAAAATTGAGCTGACATTTTCTTTCTATCAATTTTCAACATTAAGAAGATTTAATAACGCAAATAGGCCATGAATGTGACCTCGGGTATGACCAGGTGTGTCCATTATATGCACCTCATGGCCAGCAAACATCCACTTATCACCATCATTCAAATAGATATCAATGCCAGGAATCCTTTCCTTGTCAATTCCTGAACCAATCACCTATAATGAAACTTAGGAAGTGTAAGCATTTGCACAAAGTAGTAAGCATATAAAAAATACATCAGATGTTGCTTTTAGAAAATCCAGAACTTTGGCTTAAATAGGCATAATATAGAAACACACAAAGTAAGATCAATCAACTCTTCCAAAGCGGATAGTATGTCAATAATTAATCCAATCAAAATTGTGACAAATTATTTTGCCCAGTTTTGCAGTAATTAAGTCTAACATGAATGCTAAGTTGGACAAGGTAGTAAGAGAACTCATCTATCCTTTAAAAGGTAAAGGCAATCTCTCCATCTGAAAAAAAAAGTGATGCCAAGGAGAGCAGAAATGATAAAAAGTAAGACAGACAAACAGTGCAATGTAAACATCACTTTAAATCTGCTCTTTACATGGGAATTGTATTTCAAAGTTCAAACACAAATTATATTATTATTATTATTATCCAATGATGTTCACTGAAAATACATATAGAATATTAATTAAAAGCAGAATAAACTTCAGCAGAAGATAGAAATATCATACCTTTGCCCCGTATCTTGCTTTCAACTCTGAATTTCCACCAGTGTGATCATGATGATGGTGAGTGTTGAGTATGTATGTCAAATTTCCATTTTTCCTGCCCAACGCATCTATGACAGGCACAGCTTCAGAAGGATCAACAACACCAACTGTGCCCGTATCCACATCATGTAAAAGATATGCATAATTATCCCTCAGGCATGGTACCTAAAATTTTAAGAACATTTCTTCAGAAACCTTATCAGCTTGGGTGACTTATTAAATATTAATCCAATTGCACCATGAAGTGCATGTTTGGGACAGGGGAAAATAATCACTTATTTTTCAAAAGCTCTCTCAGGAATATTTTGATTATAAGCTGTTTTTAATACAAAATAAGCTAATCCAAACACACTATAAGCTACTAGCTGGTCTCTCACCAATTCAATCTGCAATGAGGAAGACATATTGACAACACTGCAAAATTCAGCTACTTTGAGTGAGCGACTAGCTGCACGCAGTGATTTTAATGGGGTTGAAAAGAATCGCATAAATCCATATAGAAGGCCTTTTCTAAAGCGAAGTGTCACATCTGGCCACACACGAAGCCCACTTCTCACCTAAGAAACAAACACAGAATAATCATTAATCAACATCTATTACCAAATAATCAATAGTCACCTCTTCAATCAAAATAAAATGTAAACAATAACACTTGCTGATAGGTTATAATATCAAACAAAAACAAATAAATACATACATACATATAAATGCAAAAGAGTAACTGAAGTACCTAAAAATCAAATTGTAATATGAAAGTCAAGCATTTACAAATTACAAAGGATAGACAATATACCAAATCAAATAATGATTAATGAACATGCAGATTATCATATAACTCTCAAGTAAAAGAAGAAGAAAAATGATTTTTTGCTTTTTTTTTTTCTAAATAAAAAAAGAAGAGTATCTTTTCATGATTTTAGCTGCTGAGGTAAAACAATTTCTGACAGCAACCATAAACAGAATATTGGGGCAAACGAAGACAGACAAAAAATTGATTTTTTTTTTTTTTAAGAACAAAATGGGGATAAAAATTTAAGGACACCATCTTGTTCCTTCCGAAGCTCACATCAAAACCCAGAATTCTCCCTTTTTTTAAAAAAAAAAAAATTCCCCATAATTTATCAAACCAAATTAAAAGAAAAGAAAAAGGGAGAATAATTAAGAAATAAAAAGATGGAATACAGAGAGAGAGAGAAACCCTAGAGGAAGGGAAGGTGGCCATGGCAGAAGAAGCCTTTGAGAGGATCTGCATGTGGGCTTTGAAGCTTGAAGGAACAAAAGAGTGGAAGAGGTTACCAAAGTTGGCACTCTTTTAGTTACTGTTTGGTTGAAAACGAAGTTGCTTTTTCTTCTTTCTCTCTCCCACTACCGTCTCCTCCATCACCACCACTTCCCCTTCATTCATCAATATTCATTTCACATTAATCTCTCTCACTCATTTTTTTGTGAGGTGGCAAAAAATTGACAAAGAATAGAACCCCCATTTCAATGATATTTTAATTTTAATGAAATTTAATAATATATGCATCACACTACAACACTAGTTTCCCTTGTCGATCAATCATTATCCTTAGAAAGATTCCTTATGTTCTATTTTATATGCTAATTGCATAAAATAATATTTTTCCTTTTTGTGTATAAATAAAATAATATTCATGATTTCAATTGATAATAAATAGATACTTTTCATTCATTGGAATTTTGGAAAAGGTGAAAACAAAAGTAATAATTTTAATTGTATAGAATGAGAACAAAAGAAAAATAAGATTATTCAGAGGTATCACTTTTATATTATTATTATATTTGCTGTAGGTGTTTTTTTGCAGCTTTTGTCTTTTTATTTAAGAAAAAGTATTTTTCTTTATATTAGTTAAATAAAATTTTTCGTACACATTTTTATTTATATTATTTTATATCTGTATAATTTTTAATTATAATTAATTCTACCTAAATTTTTATTTTTATATACTTAAATTTTAATTTAGTCATATATATAAAAATGTGACTAATGTACAATTAAGTATGTAACTAACATTTTTCTATTAGTTTAGCAGTATGTGTAGTTTCACCTAATTTATTGCTCCCGAGTTAACACTGCTAATTACAACTTCATACTAAAAACCTAATGGCATTATTATTTTATTTTATTTTTTATCTTTAACTTAACCATCCTACAACTATTGTTGTAAAACTAACTAGCACAAAAGCCGTGCGGGCTACTCTTTTATTTAAAATACTTTAATAACAATTTATTCATTTAAAAATAAATACTAATCTAACATGTTGATTAATTTTAATAATTTAATAATTAGAAAATAATTAAAAGATAATACACCAACAATTGTAAAAAGACAATAGCATGAAAATAAAAATTTAATTTATATGTATTGTTAGTGTAAACAAAAATTTACACGATTAATCAATTATATATTATTACAATATTAAAAATATTTGACTCTTATATTAATCATAATTATTTCAAAAATCACACATGTGATTATGTATGATTAATTAATGGTATAAAAAATTATACACCGACAATGCATCAAAAGTAAACTCAAATAATAAAACATTTCAAATATACAACAAAAATTTCAATATTTAAATTTTATTTTGATGATTTTTTAGATTTTATATTAAATTATTAAATATATGTGGATACCCATAAGTACTCGCCTCTCTTGCGAAGATCATAAATGGATATCCGCGATGCGAATAGGGGAAACACTACCCACCTGTATCCCGTTGACATTCCTATTTAGGAACATATAAATAATGTATTGATTTGAAATTAAAAAGAAGAATAAGATTAACAATATAGTTGATAAGATTTTTTATTCATCGAGTTTTTAGCAAAATAAATTGTCTCCATTGAATAGAATTTTCCTTCAGCAAATTTGATGGATATTAAAATTTATTTTATTGTTATATTTTCTTTTGGTGAATTTTAAACTTTTATATTGAATTATTAAATACCCTTAAACATTCATAAGTTTCTACTTCTCACGGGAATCATAAATGAGTACCCATGATGGGAAAACATTACCCGCCCTGCCCCTACCTCGTTCTATTGAATTTATTTTATTCTTATAAATAAAAATATAAGATTTTTATTTATTGAATTTTCAATGGATATTAAATTTTATTCTATTGTTAATTTTTTGGTAAAATTTAAATTTTATATTAAATTATTAAATATCCGTGAATGCCCATAGGTAACCATCTCTTCTATGGGATCATAAATGAGTATTTGTGATAGGGATGAGAGATGCACTATCCATCCCACCCACATCCCATTATTTACTAGAGACATATATATATATATGTAAATAGAAAAAAAAAATCATAATTCATTAATATCATTTCTATAAAATTGAAGATTTATAAATTTTAATATATGATATATTATATTTCTATCTAAGATTTCTTAAAAAATATAAACATAATTTCTATTATTAATCTAAAAATCTCTTAAACTAACTTCTCCTAATAACTAATATCGTATAAATACGTATAAAAAAAATAACTAAAAATTTAACGAGATTATTTACGCTTATTATAGATGAAAATAGTGTTGTTTGGAAAAGATAAAACTTAAAATATTGGTATGTGAAAATAATGAGATGTCAAATGTGAGAAAGGACTAACGAGGAAACGAAAATAATTTTTTGTAATCGTTTGGAAGTTTTAAAATAAATAATCTTTTTTAATCGGACATTTGGACATACGACACGGGTCGTACATGAATCATTCCCCCCCACTTCACGCCTCAAATGGACCAAATTTTGAGAGATGCACTTCCATCCCACCCCAAATTAAGACATGTAAATAATGTAGATAGAAAAAAATATTATTTATTAAATTTTCAACAAAAGAAATTATCTTTGATAGATAAAATTTAACTTTAACAATTCCCGCTAATGTTTGGAATCTTCTTTTGTTTGAGAGTTTTAAAATGCATAGAAGGAATGAATACAATACAGAAATCATTCTTCCCCTCAAATGACCAAATTTTTTCTTTTCTTTTCCTTTATCCAATCTCCAAACAAAGAGTGGGAGAAACATGTTCCCTTTTCCAATTCATCATTTCGTTTTTTTCCGTTAATGAAAAAACATCCAAACAGAGTAAGTGAATGTTAAAATTTATTTCATTATTATGTTTTTTTTTAAATTTTAAAATTTATATTGAATTATTAAAGAGTACCCACCTCCCTTATAAAAATTATAAATAAGTACCAGCAATAATATCGAAAAAAAACACTACACTATCCCCACCTTTAATTACAGTATTGTAAATTAAAGAAACTAAAATATATTAAATTAACTACAAAGTGCATTAAATTAAAGAAAGGAGGAAAAGTAATTAGACGGGAAACAAATTTGTCATGTAATGGCACGTGTAGAGTAGGGGTTCCTTTTAAGAAAGGCGGAAGTTACCATGCATCATATTATATTTGAGTGTATAATATACCGTTTGATTTCATCTACAATAATAAGTGAGTCAACATATTTTACCTAGTTTTTATTTTTATAAATGTAATACAAAATTTTAGTATTTTGCAAATTGGGACATCTGACCTTCTTCACCATTTTTTCGAGCGACCGATGCCATGTTACTAGCGTAGAAAATCATTACGGCCAGATCCGCTACTGCCACATGCTATCCCCATCCTTGAGGATTCGCAGATCCAATTCCCTGCTTCTTCTATTTTTCAGAGAAGGCCAAAGGCGAATTTAGGAGGAGGAGAGATTATGGATTTTCGAGACAGTAAGTTTCTGAGACAATCCTGAGGTTGAAGAACAACAAAACCCATCTGATAGGACAAAGAGAACGAGAAAAGAACCAGAGGACAAACATGACAGGAGTAGTACATTTCTGGAAAGCTCCTCTGGAAGCGCCGTTGTACGACGATCAGAACCTTTTGGTGCGTTGTTGTTGTCAATTCGGACCATGCTGTCGGACAAGCTCTCCATCTTGAGATCCTCGATGTGGACGAACTCTTAGCTGCCCCTCGACGGCAAGTGCACTTGATTCTGGCAGTTACATGTCCATCGTCGGGCAGAGGAGAGGTTGAATTGGGTGAAGGGGCGGCAAAATATTGAAAGGAGAGAAAAAGAAAGTGAGCAGAAATCATTAATTTAGGAGAGAGAAATTACCGGTTTGTAGTTTTCTAAACCCTGCTAAACATGCTTTCAGAGATCAGGATCCTCTCAATTTTTTTCTCTCTCAAGTGATTAATTATAGGAGAAAAAAAATATAAATGTTATAAAAGAAATTTTATACATTATTTCTAAGTTCCATTAATAATTTTCTTTGTATTTTTTTTTCTCTCTTACAATTAATCACTTGAAAGAGAAAAAATTTGAAAAAATTATGATCCATGTTTTCAGTACTTTATAAGAGTCATTGATCTCTTTTATGTGCAAAGTGAATGGTTAAGATGTAAGATACATAATGCACCCTTTTACGTGCCATTTTATAATTCATAAAACAATCATTCTTAAAATTGAATTTTTAACCAAATAACTATTCAACATAATAATTCTGGTTTAAATATTAGATTTAGTTGCGACATTTTAAGTGAAGGTGGCCAAGTTGGGGTGTGGGTGGGAAAGGTAAATTGGATGGGTGACCATGTATGATAAATGACTGTGTCATGTCATCCTGTATCACCACCACCGACCGCTTTATTTTCTTAAAGGGGGAGAACGACACGCATCTAATCCCCATACCGAAATGAGATGGCTACATTGTATTTGTACGAGAATTGGAATTAGGCAGTCTTCAGAATCAATTAAAAGGCAACGTTTCTAATGTTCCTAAATGGTTTTGGATCATTAATGCTCTATTTTAATAATTATTAATTTTATTTAAAAAATAATTAAAAAATAATTAATAGTTGAGATTCATTACTTGTAATATGTTTAATAGGTTAAAGTATTAAAATTTACCATTACCACCACTATCACCATAGAATTCGTAACCCGCGAGTCAGCACCAACCGCATCCCATCGTTGAACTGCCCAGATCTAAAAATATTAGAGACCGAAAATCACCAACTATCGAACTAACTAGATCCGCTCGAATCAAAGTCGGATTCGCGAGCTCCACCACGCGTCGAACCAGAACCTGGAACCCATGAGTCAAAATTCCACCACCACCATCAGAATCCGCCACCCGCGAGTCAACACAAACCGCATCCCGTCATCGAATCACCCAGATCTGGAAACACCAGAGGCCAGAAACTGCCAGCCACCGAATCGACCAGATTCGTTAGAACTAGAGTCGGATTCGTGAACTCCACCACGCGTCGAACCAAAACCCGAAAACCACCAGCCGCCAAACCGATCAGATCTGCTCAAACCAGAGTCGGATTCGTGAGCCGCGCCCTTTAGCCACGTGGTCGCCATTCTGCAGAACCATACGACCGGCAGTCGAAGTTGCCATTATGTGCCAAGACGGTTGGGGTTGTGGCCAAAAACAAAGAGAGTGTGAAGGTTGGAGAGAGAGAGAAAGTAATGATTTTTACCTATTATAACAAGTAAAATTGATTGGAGCATTAATGCTCAATACTTTGACAGAAATATTGTAAAAGGCTCCCAATTAAAATTAGAAATAATTTATTTGAATTGATTTAATTTAAAAATTAAATTTTATGTTTTAAATTTTTTTAAAAAATAAAAATTTGAATTAATTTAAAAATTAAATTTTATATTTGAAACTCAGTAAATTAATTTGATTTTATTATTTTATTTTATATTTTAATCCTTATAAAAAATAATTAGAGATATTTACTAAATATAAAATAATTTATTTATTTCAAATCAAATCAAATTCTAACAAATCTTATCAATTTTAATAAAATTTCTAAAATAAAAAAAATAAAATCTATGAAATTTTAAAAATTAAATTATTTCTTATTTTTTAACCTTCCAAACACAAGATTTAATTAGATTTAATTTCCAAATCAAATCATTTTTATTTTTTTACATTCCAAATACACTCATCAAAATTGATGAAATTTCTAAAATAAAAAGAATGAAATTTATAAAATTTTAAAAATAAAATTATTTTTTTTTTTTTTAACATTCTAAACACAATTTAATTAGATTTAATTTATAAATTAAATTAATTTTTATTTTTTTACATTCCAAACACACTCAAAAGAAAAGATTATTTCTGAATTCTAAGTAGGGTAAATTATGTGATGTAGAGAAAGTTTAGTTCCACATTCAGCTGTGATCTAATAATATTCCAAAAGAAATAAAGTGATTCAAGTCAACCTTATGGCTGATGTCTATATCTATCCACTACAGTTCAGTACAGTGCGGCATGATCAGTGCAATTGCAGTTTGGGGTCCTACAATGTACAACAACACTCTCCAAAGATGGCAATGAAGATTGCTTGCTGCGCAATTATGCATCACACAACTTGCCACAATCTCAGTGCACGTCTCACAGTTCATCCTGTAAGACCAACCAAGGAAATGCATGTTTAAAAAGTGAGGAAAACGAAGAACTAACAGGTTTCAGGAATCTTTTAATGCAACAAATCTAATGATGATAAGCCTCAACAATTCCAAAAAGCTGCATGCCACAAATACCCCCAACTTATGGCAGCAAGGAAAAGGGTTTAATTAATATTCACTAAGTTGTTTTTGTTTGTGCTTATTTCATGCTTAGGCCTCAGAAAATTATGTAATTTTCAGGAATTTATTTCTTCTTTCACATATTTCATCACAATAACAATTTTCATAACATGGTGCTTCATTGTTTACTATGGGGCAATGGTCAAACCCAACCCTATCTCAAGTATACTAGCAACCTCATTCTTAGCGAAAGAAATTCATACATCATAACAGGAACTATGGAAAGCAATAAAGTATTACGAGATCCATCCACAAAAATAGTAGAGAGACATATACAGAGTTTTAGGCTTACATGGTAATAATCATCAATGTCATCATGGGGATCCGGCTGCAAAACAAAGTGTTGAAATCAGACTTCTTAACTCATATGCAATAGTGATCATAAACCCATATGATCCCTGCTATTATAAGTTCTACCATCTAAAATAGAAAAATAAACTAAAGTTTACTACAAAGTAGACATTAAATGAATAACTACCACCCAGAACAAAATAGTGTACAACAATCATGAGAAAAAATACCCTGCCACGGTGCCTCCGATTTCCATATTTATGATCCCTCTCCTTCTTCCTCTTTTCACCCTCCTCTCTTGCTCTCTGACCCTCCTGCATAATCATTAACGTTAAATGGTGACATTCAGAAGCAATATAACAAATATAGCTAAGGCTCAGATCAAAACAGTGCTGAAGCATTTTAGGCTTTGGTCAACCACCTCTTCTTCCCGAGCCCTTCTTTCTTTTTCTGCTTCTTCAAAAGCTTCTTTTTCGAACTGACATTTTACACACAATAAGAATACAAATACTATGGTTCAAATAAACTATTATACAAACTTAAGTACCAAAAAAGAAAAAAACTATTATACAAACTCTGAAAGCAAATGCTCACCTCCCTATTATTAACCATAAATTCTTCCACAATTTGTTTTGCGTACTGTGGATCATCACAAATCAAGATATTGTCGAAAACTGAACCAGCCTTCACCTGAAAACTCAAATTATAATATTATCAGGCTTCAAATATTGCAAAATATTCATCTTTTAGGATGAGTTCTAATCAGTTGTCATAGTGTACCACTACCCTGCAATCTGAAAATCCAATCACTTTAGGGACATACCCAGCTACATACTTTATGAGTAAGGAATAACAGCCTAAATTGTGATTAAATTGATTTACTTTGACTTCATGTTTAAAATTAACTTATAGCTGCTGAGTGCTGACACTATCAACTTTATACAAGAAATGGCATTTTTTTTTTGAACAGAAAAGCAATATACTCAGCTAATTTTCTTGGCAATTAATACTCAAGCAACATCAAGTAAGAACAATAAGTACACAGACATAACACTCACCTGCCATACTTCGATGCCCACATACTTTAGTGGTTTCAGCACATAAAGATCAGGATCATCCTCAAATTCTGCAGGAAACAGGAAACAGAATATGAAGTTCATAAATTAGAGCTGAAATTCATAAAGGTTCAGGAGAAAGACAGAAAGTCAAGTTCAAGCACAACGACAGCCAAGAGAAGCTGGAGAAGCCAAACGTGGCCCATTAGTTTTAGGTATGTCTAAAAGACTTAGATTGTACATGGTACACAGTTCACGCAAAGTAAATTACACACTTCACTATAAGTTGAGCATAAGATTCATGCATAGGCTTACATATGCTCTAGGGAATTTACAAGGAGGTCGCAATAGAATGGTTACCAAAATAATTGATACACGCATAGTCATAAGATATAAATTATTTGGCCCCTGAATAACTAGCAAAAACTGTAGGAGTAACATTTTATTTTTTTGTCTAATCAAATTCCCCTAGCCCACTAGAACTTAAAAAAAGTCAAGAATCAAATTCCTTCTAACATTATACTGTCAGCAAACTTCATATGAGCAAGAGCAACCAACATAAGTTAAAATTAGCTGCTTCAGTGTAAGTCTAACACAACAACGGATGACAAAGCCAAAAAATGCATGCAAGTTACTTCACTTTTCTTTACCACCCAATTAATGCTTTGAAGCTTATGTCTAGACTCAGATGATGGGTATCACCTGCTTATGACATAAGTCTACCTGGGTTATCGATCCATGGAATCTTCCACTTTCCCTTGTAGTTGGGGTTCTTGATTTTCTGTGTGATACAACAATTTTCAGAAATTAGAAACTTTGCTATAAGAATATGACTTCCATTTTTAATATGAGTAGCTTGAAGAACCTTGCGTTTCCATGGTCCTTTGTATGCTGGATTAGGAATTTTGGGGGGCTTCCATATTCCATCATCTTCCTCATCCCAGTCAAATGGCTACTCAAATAAAAAATCAAAGGAAAAAAAAAAGAGAAGAAAAAGAGAATTCTTTAGCCCATGCCAAATTAAGACTTTTAATGATAATAGTGAATCATCTTACTATCCAAATACATGTTAAGTATTGACATTTTTTAAATTCTTAATATATGGGCAACAAATAAACCTTCTTGGCTTTAGGATCAGGAATTTCAGCTGGAATTGAATCATATCCCTGCGATATTGAGACAAGTAGAGGCACACACGTGAAAATATAACCAATAAACATAGCAAAAATAATAATAATAAAACCTTTTAATAGAGGCTATCCATTAAAATTTATATTAAAAAAACTATTGTCAAATTGATGTTCTATCCTTATTAGAGTGTCAACTTTCTTTCTACCCCTACAGAAAAAGAATCAAAAACACATAAAACAATAGGAGTGCAGAAGGAACTAAGAGAAAGATAAGGGGGATCTGCAAAAGTTTGAAACCGTTGAAGACCCTTGATAAGACATAACAAAAATAATTAATAAAAATTCATACCATTCTAGAAGTTCCTAAAGAAGGGGGTTACGGTTTGAATGCAAATGATAATACAAACAATGGTGAAGGTGATCTGACAATCATGATGAAAAATTACGAGTTAGCTACCACCTGAAGATTTGGGCAAAGAAGGGATCAAAAGGTACCTCTGGTTTGACATCATTAGGGTCTTCAATGTACTCTCTCTCATCCCAGTCTGCTGGCTGCAATAAGGAAATAAGACGTTTTACATAACAGGTAGATTGATAGATAAAGAAGTAAGATTATGAGAAGAACCAAAATGTCTCCTATTCTCAATTAAAGAATCTACAGAATAATGTTATCTTAAGTTGTTTAGAATTCATGGCTTTTGAGAGTAATAACCTTGGAAGCATGGACACATTAGATCCACACAGTGACACAGAAAAATTTAAAGTGTCACTTTAGAATTTTGATATTCTGACTTGGAAACAGCTCTTTTTTAGAATTGTTTGTGCTTCATAGGTAATAACTAATAACTTTGCAGCTCATCATCTCAGCATTGTGCCAATACATGTTCATCATTCAAATAAGAAAGAGAGACACAAATATAGGATAACGGATAACCGCATAATACACTAACTTGTTCCAGAGGTTGTACCTTTTTTGCATTGACAGCCTTGATTTTCCTTGGAGGAAGGATGTCCCAATCTGTGTACATGCTTCCAGAATCTCTTTCTCGATTATCAACAAGGATACTATAAGAGGCATCAGGCCTTAGAATAAATGTATAGAAATGAGTCAATTTGTCTGTTTCACATTGTAGATCCTTTTTAATAGGGTAATTTTGCCCCTGGTATGATAATATAACATGGAGCTTCTTGGTCTGTGAGCCACATATATCCGGTCCAAACATCAAACTGCATTAAGCAAGATCAATCAATTGACTTTGCTCTACATGATCTGTAATGCAGAGAATAGAATTTGCATAGTTTATTCATACAAGGCAAGTTATAAGATAGAGTACAAGTTCACAATATTATCTCCCTGCTTAGCAATTAGAACCCTGGGAACGGCACTGTTTAAGCAGACCACTGCATTTACCATGCCTTCCATTTACAAGCATGATATAAATGTCTTAAATTTTATAAAGGACAGCTAATAACGTTATCTTTCTTTTTTCACCCTGTCCCCTAAATAATCATGTAAGGCTATGTGAGAGTTATACTCAATGTCTAGTTGTGAACGTGACCCAACAAAAGGCTCATGCTAAAATAAATTCATATGCTAACATAATTCAATTTTGTTTGTAAAAAAACGAGTCACACCCTTCAGGACAAAAAAAAGAAAAGAGGAAGGTATAAAAGAAACAAAATAAGCACAAAATTTATCATTGTGATCATCATTGCTCAAATAATGAGCTAAACTCTGCATATTCTTCAAAGTGGATCCATCACAAATAATATACCAAGTTGAAGAATTTCTAGATCATAAACCATGGAACAAGGAATATATATAACATAAAAAAATTGACAGACCTATAAGGAGTATCACTGCCAAATTTCTTCTGGTTGACATAGCCAGAAAGAAGTTTGATGTAACCGCCGCCACATTCTATGTCCTGCTCAAATTTAATAGAATACTGGACCACTAGAGTTCGGTTCTTATTGCTCAACTCTGGTATCTTTGCAGATATTGCAAAATGCTTGGCGTCATTGTATGTCTGGATACCTGCAAAAATTGCAGGATAATTACAATCTGGCATAACTAGATGTCTTGAGGACATTGATCAAGAAAAGGTCTTAAGCATGCTTCCCCCCCACTTTTTCCCTTACCATGTACCTAAATTTCCAGAGTATGGAAATTCAATGCCACATTGCATTAATCTAGATAGAAATTGAGCATTTGAGAGAGAGGTGTAGAGATGATTGGGATACCTTTGTCATCAGGATCTCCAGACCATTTTCCTGCTGTGTGCTTGAAAGTACCCGCCTTTCCTTCACTCCTTTTCCAATCAGATAAGACCCAACGGCTCTTCCATCCATCTTTTTTTCACATGAGCCATGTTAACCAGTTAGAAAACTAGCCTCAGTTGTTGTTGAATCGACCAAACTAACAGAAACTGAAGCAAATAGAAAATGACAGTACAACAAAATACAATACTAAGAACAGAAAGAAAACTAAAAGGCACAGAAAAGACCATCAGGAAACCAATAATAATAATAAGAACCTCAAGATATCCCTGATCAGATCATACATCAAATTCAGAATTCTAAGTTGAACAGGATCATGAAGACAGATATAATTTTTCTGATACATAAAAAAATGAAACATAAAATCAAGTATCCATCACAAAAATTTGCATTGGTCAATGACAGGATCAGCTGAAGGAGACTCTAGTTTGACCAGCAAAAATGGTTCAACACCAAGTTAGGTGTGTTATTTCTGTTATAGTTGGTTTGTGCAGTGATTTTTATAGTATTTATTTATAGGCAGCAAGAAAATTTGGAGAGTTTTGTTAGGAATAAGAATAGGAATAGGATTTACCTTGGAATTTCTCTTCAAAAAAGATCTCACAGAAGGCAGATTGAAAGAGAAAGGAAGAGTGAAGAGTCAGAAGGAACAGAAGGAGCTTAACAAGTTCTATGCAAGTGCAGGCCGTAGTATTACCCATCTCATTCCTTTCCTTCTTCAGTGCCACTGCCACTGCCACTGCCACTGCCACTTACTTAAGACACCAGACAGCAGACAATAACCGGTAAGTTAACAACGTAAGATTTGACTTGGAATATCAAAGTAAATAACCAAGAGTAAATGATTAATCGTGCTTTCCAGAATGCCTCGTCTTCTTATGAAATGCCCCCCATAACTACAATAAAATTACGGTATTAGCCCCATGGCGGCATGGCCTGAAGCCTGAACTAACGTGCAAAAAATTTCAATTCAAGTTCCGGGAATTCTCTGAGCAGGTATGGAAGTAGAAAAATGTTTTCTTTTAAAATTTTACAGATCCTAGAATTGTTGGGGTGAGTGACACTGCTCCAAAAGTCATAGATTTTCACTATGTATAATTGAGGGTAAGGTTGAGTTCATGGTCTCACTATTTAAGAAGCATAAATATAGATACGAAATATAAATATGTTGATATTACAAAAATTTAAAAAATAATTAAAAAATATATAAATAATTAAAAAATCGAAATATTTGATATAATATTTGATAAGACGACCATTTTAAAGTAGGTCTTAAATAACTCATTATCCACTTTCCACTTCAATCTTGAACTAACGATTTGAAATGGGGGGGGGGGGGATTTGGCTGCGGTATGCTTCCAGTCATGACGAGTTACACATTATTGACTGTAAATCTTTTGGTTCTTGGTATTATATCTCGTTGAAATTTGCCTTGATCATGCAACAATTATTGGAGCAAATATCACCTATATTACTATACTATTTAGTGTTACATTTATCTTATTTTGTGCAATATCTAGTTATAACATCTTCAATCTATTGTCAACTTCCAGAGGGGCGGGGCGAATCTAGCAGAGATTAGCTGAGAATTCATTTCTCAATTGTCCTGGTGCAGCCTGCCGGTTAGGTGCTGCATGCTATTGGTACTCACAATAATAATGGTGCCATTGCTATATATACTTTCTTATTCTCACAAGAATAATGGTGGCCTTGTGATCAACTTCACCTCATGCTTTCAGACATAAGAGGAGTCCTCGTCTTCCTTCATCGGCATAATTATTAGTAGCCCATTACACAGTCTGCATGCAATTCATTCATCTTTATATTCCTTAACTAGGTCACAGTCTTATGTTTCCCTTTTCTGCTATGGTGAAACTAGAAGATTGGTAAGTACAGTTTTTTTTTTTTTCTTCCATGAAAAATGTCATGGTTGTGCCATAGAAAGAAAATCCCATACCAATGGTATTGAGAGTTCACAACTGAAATCTAAAATGAGAATGTTTCAGGCTTTATACTTTGGCACTAGAAGTTATATCTGTCATGCTTTGATAACCATATTTGCGTAATTGGGAAACTACACAAGAACAACATGCAAGGCAGGTGATTAGAAAAGATAATGTCTGCCTATATCTTCCACTGTTTCAATTTGTATAATTTCATCTGAACAATATTTAGAAAAAATGAAAGTTAAAAAAGATCCTCACAAATCACATTTGCTACCTCCCCTGATAAATAATTAGCACTCCATCTATACCTCAAACCCCATGTAGGATTTATGTACAAACAAATGACAGAGAGAGAAAATGTGGAATTTTCTTTTTAGAGGACCTAGCTCCTTGGACAACTTTTAGTGACCAAGGTTAGTCCTACCCCACCCTACTTATGCATACTTAAGTTAAGCTATGTACTCATTCACCTTTTGGCTTTAATCTCTGTTGTCTGGATCCACGGCGACGATTGTGAACCACCACTGAGTGCAGCAGCAGCGGATTCAACATGCGTAAGAAGATATTCATATATCTTCTTCCTCAATCGGTCAATTGTCTCTGCTGATATCTGGCATGATTCTCCCTCTTCCTTGCTTGACCCTATCTCATCTAACCAATCATTTACACTCTTCAGTTGAGTGAGCATACCTGCTATTTGACCATTATCTGACAAGGTAGTGTCCCCATCAGCATCCAAGAATCTCTCAACAAATCCCAAAAACCAGTCTCGGGACTGTAATTGCAGCATTTCAGCCAAATTAACCACCTCATTGAGGCCATTTCCTCTAACCCACTCTGGGAGCAGTTGGACTAGTTGCTTGTGCCCATTTACTAACCCATCACCGGGTCTGCGAGGAGTTCCTTGTGAGGCAAGCTTGGAATTAGCTGTCAGACGAGTTTTTCCTTGAGCTTTTGATGAAGTATCTTCACTTGAATTGTGTAGGACTAACATGGGTTGACTTCCCAGGATAGTCTTTTGATTTTGAGAATTACTTGAAGCTGGAAGCCTTGATGATTGAGGTTCTCTCGTAAAAACAGCAAAGGGTGATAGATTGGTGGCTAAGGCCGCCTGGAGCCAGGAAGCCGCATGTTTTTGTCTATCAGATTTTACTTTTAGTGCTTCTTCCATTGTGCTCCTTTCATAATCTGGAGATGAAGCATCTGGAATAGGTTTAGATAAGGATTCAGCAATCGTCCGAGTACTATTCAGGCTCGCATGAAGAGTTAAAAACTGCTCTACTGCTGGCTGTGGGTTATGTTCCTTAGCAGAATTACTTAGCTCCGAATACATACTGCCAGAAATATCACAAAAAGTCAGCAACAACTTGGTATGTAGCATAAGCATTGCATTAGAACATCATAACATAATAGCCTATCAAAACGGGTTAATTAATAATTATATCTACAGTTATTCCTGAAATCCTGCTGCATATTCAGCATCTTACCATGGGTTAAATTACAATGTTTTCAGTAGTATTGTGAAATATATACATGATATGTCTATCAAAATTATCCTTTCACAAATCACAGCCCAATTCTGATTAACAATTTACATTGATTGCATTCATACACATTGTTCTTCACTTCTATCCAAATATCTCCAAGTGTCCAAGAAACCTCCGCCTTGATTAAACATATTTTTTAGTGGGTAAATTGCACGTAAACTACATGTGATCTAGAGGTTGTTCACTTTGCCTACTTTTGATTTAAAAAATGTCACATTGTTCGCCTGTGGTTTCTCCTTTCTACAAATCAGTTCAAATTACTCACTTCTATTACCCACCCCTTGCATTTTACCATTAAATTAATGGAAATGTGTAATAGAGAAACCACATGCAGGCAAAGAGAATAACCCTTAAACCACATATGGGTTATGAATAGCTAAAATGAACATCATGAATGAAAGAGGATAGATTGTAGGGAACATGTAAAGAAGGTCCAGTTGGACAGTTACAGTGACGTACAATGTTTTCTATAAAGAACAATAAATTTCCAATTAAATTAGTGTGGCTGCAGCCTTGCAGGAATGTCAGAAAGCATGGGTGCAAGATTGTGAGTAATAAGTTAAGGCCTGTTGTAGGAAAATATTTGGAATGGAGGCTAATCAAAGGACAAAGAAGGAGGGAATATTTGGATTGAAATAAGCATAAAGTTCCAGGGTTTGTCAGATAGGTAATATTCCAAGCCTACTTAGTACCAACTACATGCACTCAAGAACGATAGGTAAGGCCAATGGATTGGCTAGATGCTTTCATCAGATCTGGGTTTTAATAAATTGGACAAATATAATAGCAGGAATTTATAATGTCAATCTATCCAACTGTCTGCGAGTATGTTAAGAGGTACACAAGGAATGGTGAAACATATAACTGATAACCAATATATGACTGGTAATAAAATGTAACTCCAAATAGGACAAAATGCTGAAGAAAATCCCTATGTAGCATTGATAATAATAAAGTTTAGGATTTATACCACCAACCCATATGCTTCAGATTCAATCTTCTTGTCATTATTATCTGATGGTTATATAGAATGTTGCAGAAGTGATGGAAAACATAATTCATTGAAAAGTATCAACATCAATTTTTTGGAATGACATTGATTTACATCTTCAGTGAACTGAGTAAAAAGCACTGTTTTGCATATATTCTAGAGGTGCTTTGCTTCACTAGATGAAGAATTTACTCAGAAGTACATATATTAGTAATATATCTTGGTTTCAAATCTAAATTGCAATTTCCAGGTGTGTGCTGTTCACAATCTTGACCATATTGAGTAACACTAAAGACCTGATTTCAGCATTCCAGTCCAGAAGAATTATTGAGTACTTAATTGCCTAACGTTATTCTCCTGAATAAATTCATACCTTAGACATTGCAGCAAACTCTCTGCAGCAGCAGCCTCTTGCATAGCCTCAGTTGCTGCCATCTGTGCTGCATCTCTGTGCTTCATTACTTCCTGTCACAAATGCGAAAACGTAGAATAAGAATAAGAGATGACAGTTACAGGATTTCTCATATGGCCAGAAGGGTTAAATAAGCCAGATAATCTTATGAATAATGCATCCAGTAGGTAAGGACATGTGTTGGAAACATGGATAGAGAACATTTACTGAAGTAAGTGTGATCCAATTATATGATCCAACACTATACTTGCAGCATACTTATTATATATGTATTTATGACATAACATTGCACTCGTTTTAATAAAACTCATGAGACATCTTTTTTATAAGACTCACGCCTTCCTTTCTTATTTCTATTACAATTGTCACTCAGAGATATATACTTTGACAGCCAAGAATCAAAGAAATTAAATGTAAAAGCCAAGGAGTTTTCAAGTGATATACCCTCCCGAGCTTTGAAATAGATGACGGGAGTGAAGCCCATTGAACACTTGCATCTGTCACTTTTCTACTAGTTAGAGAAACTTTGACCAAGTTTCCAGGGAGTCCGTTGTTCGAAACTTCTGCTGATTTCTTTCCAATGGAAGTTCTTTGCTTACTCAACTTTTCTTGTTCCCCCATAGTTCCATTAGCAGTAGCCTTCTTTACAGACATTTGAGTCTTATGTTCTTCCTTAGAGAGCTTTGTTGGCGCTTGGATCCTGCTCTCCTCTTTAGACGGCAACTTTTCACTTGAAATACTTCTCCTAGGAGTCTGGCAGACCATAAAATGAAAGGAATAACATAATTGTTTGATTGACTCAAAAGATATAGGTAATGAAATTCTGGTATCTCAATTTAACACCAACTTTATAGCAGAGTATTCCATATAAAATTTGAAAATAAGGAAAAAAAAAGAACAAAATGAAGGCATGCAATCAAATCCAACAAGCCTTAGTGTTTGATATCAACAGTTGTTCAAAAGTGCAAATTGTGAATCACACTTACTGAGCTACGAACTTCAGGCTTAGGATCACACTTGGTGGCTGCCCTTAGTTTGGAAGGCTCTCTAGTCTTAACCTCCATACTCTCTTCCCAGCTCTTTCGCAGAGCCTTAGTCCCCAGCTCAATGCCCTGCACCAAATTTCTGACTGGATTCCCTACTGCAATTTTCTTCCCAGCAGGACTACCCGAACGGACAGCCTTTCCTGTCTCCACCACTCCCACCTTAGCAGTAGGCTTGTCCACTCCCTTATTAATCTTTGCCTGCTGCTGCCTGACCCCATTGGCAAATTTCTCAAAAGAACTAGGCAATGAATAACAACTACTCGGCGATGAAGGAATCGACCGCGAATTAGTAGACCTCAATCGCGCCAATGATGATTCCTTTTCCTTCTTCACATCAACCTTGAGTACTGGCTTTGTTGGCTGAGATTTACATCTAGCAAAAACAGCACTTCTCTTCTCTGATTGTTCTTCCTTAGCATTACCATTTGATCTCACTTTCTCCTTCTTCTCCTTCTCCCCAACAACAACAAGACGATTTCCCAACACTTTCCTAAGAGATTTTGATCTATCTATGTCTGTGGTACCAGAACAAACACTGTTCTTGTTCTTGTTGTTATCAGTGTTATCAAGAAAACCAAGTGAATGAGTGGCAACAATGTCTTCAGGGGTTCCAACACAAGGGTGTCTCCCAGGAACAGGCCTCACCCCATGAAGAATGGGAACGGGTGAAGCAGCCTCAAGCCGATCAACAAAAACAAACTGACCTAACTGAATCTTGTCACTAAGAATGAGATCATCATGTTCATCAGGGAGTGAGACATAGGTGGCATGAGAAGAATCTGAGACCTTGAGATAAAAACCTTGATTTGGGAACAACTCACCCCCTGCAAGTGCTGGAACAATGCTCACAACTTGTAACAGTGATGACCTGTGTTCCCCAGCAACCTTCACATCGGTGTTCATGTGCTGCAGAAGCTTCAAAAGCACCCCAGGAACCAGATTTGCCATGTTTTGGAGCAGCTTCAATATGCATCACTCTATCAAATGCCCAAATGGGGGGTTTTTAAAAGGTAGAAAGGAAGCGTTTTTCTTACTTCTACTAAGGACCCAAATTGCAAAGATGGGAAATTTGGCAGAAAATTAACAAATAAGGCCTAGATCATGGATTATCCAAAAAGGACAGAAATTTTTCACTTTCAGAAATATTCAGATTTTAAAAAGCCAAATTAGGTAGCAATTTTAAATAAATAACAATGATAACAACAACAAATAAGACAGAGATCAGGTAAATTATTATTATCAATTATCAAATAACAAAAAGAAAAAACAAATTCTCAATCACAGCACTACGGAATTTTATACTCTGGTTTTCAGTGGGTGGTACAGCCAGGACATGGGAAAGAAGGAGAACACAGCTACCTAAAAACAAAGGCTAAACTGTAATTATCATAGAGCTTCCGGCATTTATGCAAACTCCAGAAAGGGGGAAATGAATAACTCCTGTGAAAGATGATTTGGGGTTGGTTTTATAATTTACAATAATATAGTCAATGTTTTTAAAGCCGATTAAACTGTTAAATTGATAAAGTCAGCCATTTATAGTTTAATCGGTTGAACTTATTTAATCAATAATTAAATTATTAATATTATAATTATATAAAAAAATTTTTTAAAAAAATTAATTAAAATTTTAAATAAAAAAACAAATAATATAGTTAAACAGTTCAATTAATCAATTTATTGACTTTCATCAATTTTTTAAATTTTTAACTGATTTTTTTAATTTAACTTGTTTATCTAAATCTTTGAATAAATTAAAACTGAAGGAATGATCGGTTCACGGTTCACGACTTTAAAAACACTAGTTTGTATGCATCAAAGAGTAAAATTTAGAAGTGATGAAACACAATTCGTTTTTAGAAGTTAGGATAGGAGAAAAACGAGCCCTTTCAGTGGTGCTGAAAACTTTACAGAAAAATGGGTGAGGGGCCATAATTAATAATTGGCGCCAGGCTTATTGCATGATTGATATGCAAGAGCTGTCAGTGTCTGACAAATACATCTACACACACATGCACTTCAACTCAGATAACATGAGGAACCTGACCCACTCTCATGCTTTGGTTGGATTCCAGAACACACAGAGAGAGATAGAGAAGTGTGGGGGAAGTTCAACCCGTATGAAGATGGTTTAGCTGAGCCACTGAATAGAAAGGGTGTAACAAATTCTAAGAGGGACAATTGGAGAATCCATGAGGGGCTAAAAAAATATGATGCTATTTGTATCATGTTTACTGATTCTATGAAAAAGAAGATTATTAGTTTGATTCTTATAATGTATGAGGATTGTAGTTGAAATTTTCATAGGAGTGATTGTAAATGGGTGCATATGCGAGGTAACGTTGGTGTTGTTAGGACCAAGGTAATGGTGTGTCGGCTACTTGGAAAATAATGAGTCGCATCCTCATATGATAGTGTGGAAGAAATGCGTCCATTATGCCATGGCTAATAAAAAAATGGAAATTTTTATTTTTATTTTTATATTTTTAAATTTGGAGCTTTGGTTCAGTCATTGGTGACGGAGGAATTTGGGAATATCGTGATTAATTTGAATATGTTTGGAATGTAAAAAAATAAAAAATAAATTAATTTATAAATTTAATTTAATTAAATTTTGTATTTAAATGTTAAAAAATAAAAATTATTTTATTTTTAAAATTTATATATTTTATTCTTTTTATTTTAAAAAATTTATTAAATTTGATAAAATTTGTTAAAATTTGATTTAATTTAAAATAAATAAATTATTTTATTTTTAATAATTATCTCTAATTATCTTTTATAAGGATTAAAATATAAAATAATAAAATCAAATTAATTATTATTTTAATAAATTTCAAATACAAAATTTAATTTCTAAATCAAATTAATTCAATTCAAATCAAATTATTTTTATTTTTATTCATTACAAACACAACTTTTGAGTTGTTACCGTATTGGGAAATAAGAATAACCTAATTAAAAAAGCATTTAATTTTTTTCTCTAAATTTTGGACTGTACCTAATTTTCCTCTTCAGCTTAGCTAATTGTTTAACTTGTTACCAAAATTCGGATGGAATAAATGATTATAATTTATTATCGAATTTAATTCAAGGTTATTTGCATAATTAGTGAGTTGATAGGAATAAATTATTCTAACTGGAAATTTAGAAAATAAATTACATCAGAGTATCGAGTTTGTACAAAAAAAAAATTAAAAATTTGCAGCATATAAATTAGTCACAATTTTTACATTAAAAAAAAACATTTTACTTTGGTTCGCTTGTTAATTTGTAAATATTAATGATCTCTTTTTGCAAATAATATTAAAACAATAACACCCTAAATTAAAACAAAAGATTTTCTACTAAATCAATATAGTGGTAAATAGTAAGGAGAAATGCTATATTTATAATTAAATACACATAAAAGCTATTATTTTTCCATATTATTATAGATTTAATTTTGATACAATTTTAGTGTAAAGATTTTTTACACTATCAACTAATCATATATTGTTATATCATTAAATATATTTCCTCTCACAAAAAATATCTTAAAAATTACACATATATATAGTGATGCATGATAGGTTGATAATGTACAAGTTTTACATTAATAGTGTATCAAAATTAAATTTTATTATTATATCTAAATTTATATATAAAGTTAATATCCTTTATATAAATTACATATTATTTAATAACTACATATGTTAAGTATATCTCTGTATTTATAACTTTTTTTTGTACATTTAGCATTTTTTTTATAGCAAATAACACAATCCTCGTTTAACAGTCCTGTGACATTATACCCAACATGTGAATGACATTATACCCAGCAGTTGACCCCGAATCTAATAATTAATAAAACTATATAAATATAAATAATATATTGAAATATTAAAATAATTAAGGCAGGTAAACCGTTTTTCAAAATTAGGATACCAAAATATCATTTTAAACCTAAAATAACTATATATGTCAACAACCTTATAATATATTTACAAAGGATATTAAGTAAGAGTAGTGTTTTATTGTGAAAGTAAAAGGAAGATATTTTAACTATAAAATTATTCATTCAGATAAGAATAAAAATTATTAAATTATGCATGTATAGTTAATATTAGAATATTAGTAATGTTAGATGATTGGAAGATCCACTTTGTCAAATTTGCACGAATTTCCTTTTGTTTTGAATGTTTTGAGAAGTTCCTATACATTTTTAGAATATTACACCAATCTAATAAAAATGTAACACGTATTATTTATAACTATATATGTTATTAGATTGAAATTAAAATATTATTAAATTAAATATAAACGATTATAAAACTATCTAGATTAATATTTTGGAAATAGATTAGAATTTTTCCACTATTTCCACCTTTTTCTCACCTTGGTTTCTATTTTTTTATTTTATAAATGCCACATTTAATCGTGCTATTCGTTTTATACTGAATATAGTGTGACTCTAAGAATTTAAAACCATATGACTTTTTAAAATAGTCAAGTTCCCCTTAGCTTCATGTTAATTTTTGCTAAGCAACAATTTTAGTTTATTTTGGGTGCGAAGGAGGGGGAACAAACACCCTAGCCAACTACACTCCTACGCAACAAAAATTATGTTTATGATAACGTTGTAAAAAATTAAACGTCAACATTACTTTTAAGAATATACATGTATATCACATATACAAGATATACAAGGAAAAGTTAAAATATGTTGTTTGTACTTTTTATATGACATGTATCATACCAAGCTATTGATTATAAATTATATATCATTCTATTTCAACCCATTTCATTTCACTCTTATTCCATGAAATAATCATTTTCTATAACAAAGAAGAGAAAAGAAAACTATATATGTCATTTTATAGTTTAACCAAATAATAATTATATAAGTTATCATTTTGGCTAAGCCTTGCTTAACATATACTTCAATTGCCATATATAATTTTAAGATAGTAAATTGTACTAGTGTTTTGCAATGATAAGCAATTAGAATAAGGGTGCGCTCAGATAAACTTTAGAAGAAAAAAAAAAAGTAATTTTAAGATAGTAATAAAAAGATATATTTTTTTCTCTATTTTGTATTTTTTTATAAGTAATTCATTTTATCTTTTTTAAAAAGTAAAAAAAATGATTAATTTTAGATTTTTCTTATTTTGATAATCTTATCTAAACAGTTAAAAATAATTTAAAAATATTTTCTTTTTAAAAAAAATATTTTTTTTACTAAAAAAACACAAACAAACACACCGTAAGTCAATAAATAACTCTCTTTGCCCTATCATACCTAATTGGTTATTAAGTTTGATACGTTTGTTTTTATCATATTCTATTATTTTTATCTGGTATGCTGGTAGCTGCTCCCTGCTTGGCTGCAGTTTTTATATATTTGTATTTGATTATGATTATGATATTGGCTTCCCCTATTAGTCTTCCTCAGTTTATCACTAATGTAATGTACATTACATGCACAGCCACATTGCACCCACATAAATGACACAATAAATATATGTTTTCAGCAGCCACTTCTCTTCTGTTTTTCTTTTTATCTTAATCTTTTTACCAGAACACAATCAGCACCACTGCACTTTGACACCAACATAATTAAATTGGTCAATAATTTGTCATCATATATTAACCACGATTTCATTAAGACAAAATTTAATTCTTCTTATTAATAATTTGCTTTAGAGTTCGATAAGCTGTTTCCTTCAGACCAAAGCCAAGACAGGGTGAGAGAGAACCTATTCTATTTGTTATAAGTCAACAGCAAGGAAGAAAAAGATCATAGCTAAGGGAGAATTAGATTTAGAGTTACAAAAAAAGGTGTATGCAAATTTGCTAGAAAGGTGCACTCAAGACTCAACCATCCATCACTTGGGAGCATCCATATAGACCACATATTCATGACATGACAAAGTCAAAACTATATGATGTAGCACACATAAATAAATATAATAGAGCAGTAGTTATAACATCGTCATGTTGCCTATGAGTCGTATAAGTATGAACTATGTATCTGTCATTAAGTTGTAAAAATTCTTTATGGCATATAACCTTTGTCTGCTTATAAAGTACAGGAGCAATTGCTTATTTAAGCCAATCAAGCACATTTACAAAGATATTGCTCCTTTTTCTTTTGTCTTGTGTTTTTTAGTTCTATAGTAATTAAAAAGTAGCATGCATTATCGTGCCTACTTATAACTTGGATATATTGCATTCTAATATTTTGAATTTTACATAAACTAGTACTTTTTATCCGAGATAATAAGTTACATTTGAAACATTAAAATAAAATAAAACATATGATAACTGTACTAAGAAATTTAATAAAATTTTGAACTTAAAAAATTTTGGCATAGATCCTAAATATGCTCAAAAATATATGAGTAGGTTTCTTTATTTTCCTCTTGAAATAATTAACAATATTTTTTACGTTAAAATATATTTTTGGTCTTTATACATGATATTTTTTTTTAATTTGATCCTTATATGAAAAAAGTTTTCAATTTAATCCCTATACATATAATCATTTTAATTTGGTTTCTATCGTCTATTATATAATTAAGTGTAAGGACCAAATTAAAAATAAGTGTCATGTATAGAGACAAAAAATATAAGTTAAAATATATTTTTAATCTTTATATATGACACAATTTTAATTTAGTCTTTATACTTCATAATAATTTAGTCCTTATACTCACTATTACATATCGCATAGACCAAATTGAGAATGATTATACGCATAAGGAGAAAAACTAAAGCGTTTTTGGTATATGGATCAAATTGAAAATGAGCATTATGTGTAGGGATCAAAATATATTTTAACAATTTCACTAAAATTATTGTCAAGAGCAACAAACTTTCCTCGAAAAATTTTGTAATAAAATTATAATCAAATAGTTTAGTTTCTCAAATAAATTGTATTCAATTTGTTTTTTTTATTATACTTCCATATAGATTTTTTAATCCAGTGCGATGCACAAATTAAAACATCAAAATACTATAAAGTTATATATAAATAAAGATTATTTGAAACTATATAATTAGTTAATTAGTTTTACAATAATAAATTATATCTCAATTAATTTAGTTATAGCTTCATGTAAAATTTTCACTCTCCTAGGTATAGATATTAACATATTTCCATATAAAATCTTTAATATAAATAAAAATATTTAAATATTGTTGACCAATATATATATATATATAATAAAGATTTACTAATCAAAAATATATTAATTAAATCAAAAAATAAATTTAATTTATATAAATATGTTACATAAAAAAAAAGCCAAACGCCCTTTTAAAATGAACCTTGGTAAATATTCTAGATCCTAATTAAATTGACATATAAGGTTGAAATGTAATTTATAAAACAAAATTTTATAAAAAAAATATTTGCAATGAAAAACTACCCCTATAAATACAAATGTGTGGAGAAGTATTTGTGGATATCCTAAAGTTGTGAAAAGTTTAAATAAGCAAAGAATAAAATTTGGCTCCAACCATTTTTCTCTAACTATTTTCTCTAACCCTTTTAATTATTTTTCATGTGTCTATTAATTCAATTAAGTGATGTTAAAAGTAACAAATATATAGAGGGTGATTAAAGGAATTTGAGGGAAGGGTTAGAAGGAAATTGTTGAAGTCAAGTTTTGTTTATAAGTAAATAAGATGAAAAACTACCCCAATCAATACAAATGTTCCAATACCTCTAACATAATTAATGTGGAATTATTGTTTGATAAAAAAAATACAGTATTAATTGTAGATTTTAATTTCACGTAAATTATTGAAGAATTTCAAATATTAATTAGGTATACTATTTAATAACATAAATGCAAAAAAATAATAATAATTGATTTGATATAATATGCTAATATTAACGTAAATCATCATTTTAAAAAATCCTATAAAAATAACTTAAGTAAAATAAGGTGTAAGGTAAAATATACATATTACATATACTATCTACGTTGAGTGAATATTTTATCATTTAATAATTCTAATTTTAAAAGGTAAGAAATCAGTACACTATTGTCACGATAAAAATTTGCATATATCAATTTTAAATGAAGAAATCAATCAATGATAAATGTCAATGTTTTGTGGTTTTTTTAAAATGATTGTTACGTCGTCTTTATCATTTTAATTGATTGGTACCAATTAATATAATTACTATGAGTAAATTTGATTTGAATTATCATTTACGTTATTATATTGTCTTTAGGTGGAATAATTAATTGGTCAATTATTATAATTAAGTTTTAGCGTTTTTGGTTGCAATGGAATTATTTTTGATTGGGCCAATTATAATTGCTATTAATACTAAAATTAATAATATCTAATCAATTAATAATTAATAATAATTTATTTATTTATTATTTTAATTTATTTATTTACAAAAATTTCTTAAAATTTTAAAAATCTTATTCTCATAGAAAAACGTTTAAAATTGAAAGAAATTAGAATGACTTAAAAGGCGACATGTGACAAATATTTCTCTGAGATATGAGACTTCATTTGTATATTATTAGCATTTTGTACTCGTGCAATGCACATGAAGTAATCAATAAAAAATTTATTTGTGTACTTCATAATTAGAAGAAATTTTATTTATGTTGCTATGGATAATATGGTTAAAGGAATATTTATTCATACACAAGGTATCAATACAATAATAAGAATATGACATGTAAGTTTGTAATTGAAGAAATTAAGCATAACAATCAAAGAAATAATTTTAGTGTAGAAATATATTGTAAAACAACTTTCTGGATAAAAATAAATATTTTAAATATATATAATTAATTATCTTATTTTTATATTAATAAATTATATTTTAATTAATTTTATTATTTGCAAAGTTTTTACCTTATGAATGTATTTATTAATATAATTTCATGTAAAAATTTCATTCCTGTAGACTATAAGTATAAGATTATTTAAATATATTATACAACAAACACATATGTATCTTAACGAAAATTTATAAATTATCATCGAAAGGAACGGATCAACTGTATTTTAAAAATAATATTAATTTATTTCAAGATAATTCTAACGAAAAATATTAATATTTTAAGGTTTAATTGGCATTCACATAAAACATAAATATTATGTAATGATTATGGAAAATAACAATTTTCATTTGAAATAATTTTAAAATAATATGCGTGGGATAATTGATATGCATTATATAACACAAATAAAGCTAATTAATAATAATTTACATAAAAAAAGAAAGTTAATCAATCATGTGATATATAAAAAGAATAGTATGGAATTTGAATTTTAATTAATTAATAATGCAATCAATTAAGTGGTGTGCAAATAAAAATATATACTAATAACATATTTATTAGTGAAATGTGATTTTTTCTTATACAAAATAAGATAAATTCGAATTACTACTGTCAAAATTTTGTTTATATATCATTTTTAAAAAGGTAATGACATTAAAGATTTATATCGTAATCAATATAGAAATCATTTATGCTTTTATTTGATTGAATATAAATGCAATCACTATTAATTAGATATGATTTCTTATTTTATCAATTGCATGTATGTACGTGTCATAAACTTTCAATTCAAATTTAGACTAATGAAAAAAAATAATTAAGAAACGTGCATAAAATCTTAGGGAGGAAAAGAAATATTCAAGAAATGTATAAAACTATAAAGTTTAGGTTTACGGTTAAAGGTTTTGTAAGAAAAGTAAGAATTTGTACATTTTTATAGTTAATACGTGATAAATTTATTGCCTACTGTAAAACTTAAAAATAACAATGCCTTAACAGTTCGACGGGGTAGCCAACCCAGACCCTATATTTTTTTAAAAAAAAATTCACTAATAAGAATTTAATTTTTGCAAATTTGATAAATTAAGAACATTAAGAAGATTAATTGGTAAGTGTTAATTAATTCCATGGCATGCATTGTCTATAATCTCCAATTTTTTATATGATATTTTAAACTTGTAAAAATATATAAAAAAAATAAAATGATTAACAAAAATGAAGATTCATATCCATCCACATTAAACTCTATGTTGTTCATCTTCACTATATTTCCTTACTTTTGGTAGTCTTTTTTATGTTCCAAAATGCAAAATAATAAGTCTGTTACATATACACAAACATAATGACTTGGATAATGTATATAACCAACAAAAGCAAGATAAAATATTTTCAAATGTTAAATTACATATTACCTACTAAATGTGAGTACACCTTGTTTGTTTGAAGCTTATCTTTAAAAGAAATAGGGTTAAAACCATATTGTGGAATCATTGAGGACTAATTAGTTTAACTTTGATAATAAAAACTTACCTTTGAATGTTGCGAATAGAAACATTCAATGATAAAAAATAAAAAACAATTGCAATATCCTTAAAAAAAGTCAAATGGAAAAGGCAATAGATTAGAAGAAATACATATGCAATGGAGTTTAATAGAAAAAGTATAAAAAGAATAAATTTCATAAAACAAATAAATTAATAGTCAAGAATAAACTTATTTCAAGTATGAATTTGGAGATAATTTCTTCAAAAAATTAGAATCTAAAACATTGATAAACAAAAAAAAAAGTGCATTATGAAACATCCTAAATCCATAAGAAGAACAATAAAGAGTGAAATTGCAATTTGAAAGGTTTGGATGGAGGAAAAGGAAAGAAGATTATAAAATTAGAACGTGAAGAAGACATTCAGAAAACAAAAAACAAAATTCTTACAATACTTAGTCAGATTTCGAGAGGCCTTGTAATAATGGGGATGTAGAAGAGAAGTAAGATGACTCCATATAAATTCAACTCCATTTGAAAAAAATAAAACATAAAATAAATAACATGATTAGAGAAAATGGAGAGAACAAAAAAATTGTGATTAAAAAAATGGGAAGAGCTGAAACGGTTACATATTTATACACACAGTAAAAATGGTTGAACTTTCAAGAACCATATTTTCAAATTTAAAACTCAATAATGATTTTTGATACAAAACTCAATGATGATTGAATTCATTAATTGATTCCATAAATAATAATAATAATAATAATAATAATAATAATAATGATAATCAAATCAGTTAAAAAAAATTAGCGATAATCAATTGAATTTGTCAATTGATAAAATATAAGGTAACTATGGGGTAAAAAAGATATAATTTCGTATTTTATCTAATTAGTTGACTTAATTTATTTCATTTATCAATGAGTTAATTTTATGCAGGTATATTTGATTTAATAGATATAAAATATTAATCATTGATTGAATATTATATTTAAATACTTTTTAAAAAATAGTTGATATTTTAAAATAACAAACAACATTTAAGGACGGCCTATAACTTTCAAATATTTGATCTAATTTTTTTATATATAACTTTTCATATTTGATATAATTTATACATTTTCAAAAATGAATGATATATATATATATATACACACACTTTAAAAACTAATCTTACTTAAAAGATATCAAATTGAATTATTAAATATTTCTTCACCAATAAATTAATTTCATGCATGCATATAAATTAATAATATAGATTATATAGATAAGAACAATTAATTGTGATAGGTTATTGTGATATGAAATTTCCATATTAAGCATCAATTACATTACTCTATATCAATAATTAAAATTGGTCAGAACATTATGAAATTTGTAATAAATTCAATTAATTTCTTAATTTCAATAGACGTCAATTACTATCTAATTTCATGTTCAATAATTATTTTGCAATTTTCTTGAATAATTTATACTTTTCAATTTTGAATTTATACCGAAGTTTATAATAGAGGAATGGTTGGGAAAAATGGAGAGAAATTATAATGCCTACAAACGCGACACATGTTTAAGGTTTTCCTGTAAATGCGATATGTGTCGATTGTAATTGTTAATGTTGAAATTAATAATAACTGATCAATTAATAATAAACAATCAATTTATTGTTTTAATTAATTTTGGTTTTAATTAATTTATTTTCAAATATTTGTGCTTTTCAAGTTTAAACTTTAAAAAAACCCAACTATTAGTAAAATATGGAGAGAATTTAAGTGCCAAGGTGACACGTGGTACAAGTTATAATTGCAATCAAATTTAATTGATTAGTATCAATATCAATTATAATTTTTAATTAAGTAACTTTGATTGGGTCAATTATAATAGTTTATGCTGTAATTAATAATAACTAATCAATTTATTGTTTAGTTACTTTTTGTTTTAATTATTTTGTTTTCAAATGTTTGTGTTTTTCAAATTTAAATTTTCAAAAACCTTACTATTAATAGAAAGTCTTAAAAAATGGAGGGAATTTGAGTGCTAGAGAAAGTGACATGTGACATAAGTTTTCCAAATATGAGGCTTCAATTGTATATATTATTATATAAATTATATAGATATAGATATAAATAGATATAGATTAAAGATATTCATCATAAGTATCAATTATAAAAAATATATTGATTATAGCGAAAAAAAAAAAATAAATTATAATTTAAACATGATATTGATAATTGAAAATAACATAATCAATATAATTATATATGAGAATCACAAAAACACTTATCATATTTGAAAGAAATAAAATCAATTTAAATTTATTTAGATTGATAGTAGTCAGTAACCTTATTATCAATCAATCAATTATAATACAAATCAATCATTATAATACAAATTGTAAAACATTTCACCTAATACATTTCAATTTTCATATTTGACAATAATTTAGACAAACATTTCACCTAAATCAATCTAGGTTCAAATCGCCAATCAATACTCTTTGTTTTAAATTAGACAAAAATAAAAAGGAAATCAATCAATCACAATATTTTCTTCTTTACTAAATGCATTCATTTTTTTTGGAAATGGATTAAAAATTAGTTAAATTTTTTTAGGATATTTGGATATAATATTTTTATCCATAAACATAGGAAAAACCAACGTCATGTAGACACAGAGGGTACTTGGTTGCGATAGCTTCATCGACACTGATACGAAAATGGACGCAGCATGACCGCTAAAACATTGACAAAGACACTACCTCAATTCAAGTTACAATGAAGTTTTAAATCAAAGCAGAAAATGACTTGGAGTCCTCAATTTGAATTACATCGACATAGACATTGGTTCAATTTGAGAAATAATGAAACTCAATTTGTGATTGGTTCTCGTATTGCACCAACATGAAAAAGGAATGAGAATTATTGTCTCCACTAACATGAAAGAAAGTACAGACCAACTGGAACCTAAAAATATAAGGTTGGGGATGAAAAGAAATGTTTGTAAATGATTAAAATCATTTTGTTTTATTTTTTTATTTATTTTAGCTTTATTTTTTTATTAATTTAGTTGTCATAGTGATTTATTTTCTTTGTATTTTCAATTATATTTTGTTTTTTTAGTTGTTTGATTTATTATTAATTTATTATATATATATTTTTTACATGTGGCATTTATCACATCAATTTACACGTGGAAAAAAAATCAAATAAGATGATACGTGACGGAATTTTAATTATTCTACTTATCACATGTCAACAAACCAAAACATTCAGTTGTTGACTTGGAAGATATATGGTAACTTTTTAGATCATATATCTTCATTTTTTATATTATATTGATTGATTGATTATACCCTCCAAACTTGCCTTAAAATTTTTTTGCTTCTCTGTTTTTCTTGTTTTCATTTTTTGATACTAACTAATTAAAATTTTGGGAAAACTGCCTTTGATTAAGAAAGATACTACAAAGTTAAGTATATATATCTTTATTGAATAACTATTGCAAGGCTACCAACATATGTTGGTTTGAGTGAAATAGACTTGAATCATTTAAGCATGTGGTTCTTAGTTCGGTCTAAAGGTTCATATGTATGAAAATAATACTATTAGGATCAAGTGTTTATTACTAGGTCAAAAGCTACAGTTGTTAGTTAGGGTCCAACTTTATTTTTTTATAGTGGTAACGCATAACCCCACGTCTATAACGTGCTGCAGGCAAGCATGAGGGGCTTCGTAGTGCACCCATGACACACTAGTAGGTTGAGCTATCAAACTCTTTTGATGTACGCCTATACGTATATGCGAGTCCTATGGTGATTGCTGGAATCTCATAAATCCAACAATCTACCCCAGCGACACCGGGGGAACTTGATCCTGTAACCTCGTTTTGATACCACTTATTAAGATCAAACGCTTACCACTAAGTCAAAAGTTATAACTGTTAGTCATGACACAACTTTATTTCTTTATAGTGGTAGCACATAGTCCTGTGTCTATAACGTGTTGCGAGCATGCATAATGGACTTTGTAGTGCACACATGGCGTACCTATAAGCTAGGTTGTCAAGCTTCCTTGATGTACGCTCATATGAACATGCGAGTCCTAGGATGATTTTTGGACTCCCATAAATCCAACAACATCGTTAGGAGAGATCTCCACTTAGGGACTTAACCATATTCTAGGAAATTAATCTTTCACCTATCGAATAAGAATACTCTCGGAGAAAAAAAAAACTATTGCAAGGCTGATCTGAAAATTTGATCACCTAATAACTATTCATGCCAACCTTACATGAGATATTTAATTTCATCATAGATGATTCGGATCTGTTTCTCTCTTATCTACTCTTCTTTTTAATTGATATAAAAAGAGGTGTTTTAACAATTAAAGGTGCTGAAAAAAATTGATAAAGAAAGTCATTTAGAAGCATTAATCTGTTTTTGTTTTCTTTGTGTTTAAGCATGATACATATTAGTACTGAACTGAAAGCACTAACATATTTGAGTTAGTGATTGATTACCTAACTATTCTGTGGCAATGAAATTGATCCACTTCAGTGAAAGCAGGACAGCTATCAGCAATTTGTAAAATAACGAATCATATTAAAGTAAATTCCCATTATTAGTTTCTCTGAAAGTTAATTAAAGATAAAGTAACAAGTTTAAGCTTCCACGGCATACTCGTTGGAAGGTCGAATGAGTTTTTAAAGCAAAAAGGTCAATGTTAAATGAATAGAAGTAACAAGCAAAAAATCACAAAGTTCTTCAACATGAAATACTTTCATGTCTTCAACAATCGTTCTTTTGTTCTCCTGACGAGCCGGATAGCCATTTTAATTATAACTCTCGGCTTTGTTCTTTAGCGACTGTCCATCCGGACCTTGTAACTCCAGGATGTGAATTTTACAAGCTCGGATCAAGTCTCAATTCTATTTTTTTAAATCATCTAATAATCAAGCAGAAAAAAATTCTCTTAAAATGAACTTATCTTTAAATTGAGTAAATAAAGATATATTTTTGATTTAATCGATTTAATTTAAAATACATTATAATTTTAATTTACTAAAATTTAATGATAGTTGCATCTTTACTTATTTATTTTAGAGAAAAAATTATTTTAGAGAAATCTTATCCTATCAATAAACCAATATTATGTATTTAATTATTATTTTTAGCATTCATGTTAAAAAAAAATAGCATGGTTGCAGTGTTTTTAAAAAAATGGATTATACTAGTCAGTTGAACCGATTGAACCATAAACTAATCATGCTTTAAGTTTGAATAATATTCGGTTCAATCACAATTCAATAATAAATTTTATCAGTTAAACAAATTAAACTATGACCTAAAGGTTTCATCGGTTCAATTTTAAGTTTGGTTTTTAAATTTTTTCATGATTCAGCTAATTTAGTTACATGGTCGATGTTTGTAAAATAGTGCTATTGCACGTTAAAATTTTAACTATTTTTTTTTTCCTAAAACACGATTACATTTTTTTTTTAAAGATTGCCTTCTCTACACCAATGTAAATTTATAATTGTAAAATTTGGATAGCTATCAACTTGGTAAAGGATCTGGCCGAAAAAAATGACCAAATATAAATTTTAAAAATTATCAATTTTACTCAATTCACTAAATTAGATTAAAAATGTTAACATATTTATCTGTTAACTAAGAATATTTTTTTGGAGGGTTTTTGACAAGAGTATCTCTAATTATACTAATCGAGTAAACTTCTACTTTGGTTCTTAAAATTATTTACACCGGTTACATTCGTTTTGAATATGTAAAACTCTACTTTAGTTCTTAAAACATCAATTCATATAGTTAATTTGGTCTTTATTAAAAACTAATGTAATAAGATTTAAAGAATCAAATTGATTATATAGATTGATGTTTCAAAGACTAAACTGAAATTTTTTATATTTTAAAAATAAATGTGACCAATACATATAATTTTAGGAACCAAATTAAAGATTTATTGCATACTAATCCTTTGAATACTATCTCAGTGAGGAGGTCTCAATTGTACGAGGGTAATTAAGAAAGAATCTGAGTAATCATAAGTTGTGGCCCAATTTTCAAATTAAGCTTTATGTGGTCCAAGTTACCCGTATTGCAGGAGTCAAAATTCACTGAAAACACTTTATAACCAAGGTTTCTATTCCCATAACAAAAAGATCACCTTGTAGTCTTAAGGGAAAAAAGAAAACAAAGAATATGAGTCACCAAACTTCTTCCAATTAAAATTATTAGATAGATTCAAGCTTTTTATTTTGTGGAACAAATTGTTCATGTATATTGCAAGTAAGGTTTGCCTCGAATTACACTCTGCTTCCACTGAAATCAACAGTTTGATTATCAATTTAAGCTTTACAACTATATTAATAAGAATAATTTTATAACTTTTAGTTAATTGAATTAATAATTCTTTTAATTATTAAAATATTAAATGATTTTTTAATTTTTTTTAAAATTAAGTATTTCTATTTTAAATTAAAATAAATATTAAACAATTATTAAAATAATATATCATTACTTTTTTTAAGATAATATATATATTATGAAGATAATATATCATTACTCTAATAAAAATGAAAGAGTATGAGGTATAGAAGGCCACAATTTATTAGGGGTGTACATGATATGAGTTAGGCTTGACTTCGAACTCGACTCAATATTTAGGTCAAGACATTTTATTGGACCCAAATTTGACTTGATTATGATTCAATAATGACTGAGTTTAAATTGAGCCAACCCAATATGTATACATAGAATATAAATTTAAACATTATATATAATTAAGTCATAAAATTATATAAGTGAAAAATTAAAATTAAGGTATATTTTATAATATATATTTTAAAACAAATAATATTAATATAAATATATTATAATGTTATACAAAAGTTATTAATTTAAGTCAATAAATGATATTATTTATAATTAATTATAAAAAAGTATAAGATTTAAAATAATTTGAGATATCAAATCAAGTTGAAACGACTCAAAATATAACTTGAATCTGATTTAAAAATACACTAGGAGCAATTTCTATAATCAAAATTCATCCAAATTAACTTTGAACTGGACTGAGTTAGTATAATGAGTCAGATCTTAAACACTCTTATGTTCCACCATTGAAACCCAAGTTTGGTCCTTTTAATTTATGAGCTTTACTAGAAAGTGTAATTGTTAAGAATTTAAAATATGAATTTTTTTATAAAATGTAAAGTATTTAATATATTGAAAATTTAAAAAATTATATTTTTATATAAAAATTTTTATTTTACATTTTTTAACAAGTATTCTTTGTACACTAGTTAAAAAAATTCTTAATTTATTGTGACAAAGTTGGGGGTAGTGGCAATATAAATTTAATAAATTAATGGTCTATTCACCAGAAAAAAAAAATAAAATTAATGGCTCCGACGAAGGGGATAACATTAAAGCGGGGGCAAGTATTGTCTTCACGTGTTCCACACCAAATAAACACCTTTTAGACGGTGGTAGTGCATCTTTTCTACAACACTAATTTTTTTATTATTAGATAAAATAGAAAGTAATATTATTGAACGTAAGTGAATAAAATATCAAAGTATATCAAATACAAAACTACTAGTTCTTCAAACCAAGCGAGGAAGAGTCAACCAATGACAAAGCATGCTATAGCCTATAGCTTAGAATAATACTCTCTTTTAGTTAAAAAAGTGACACGTGAAAATTAACTAACTATACAGTTATTGGATTGAAACGTAAAATATTATTATTATTATTATAGTATATAAGAGTTTTTCCAAAGATTGCGCGCAACAAAATTGTTCCTCTCTCCTTATACAAGGAAAAGAGGAAGTGAAGAGTTTATTACATTACTTATAACTTGAAGACCTTCCTTACACTAGAAATTTCAAACGTTGATTCTGTCTGGCCTAAAAAAACCATGAAATTTAATTTACCAAAAACATATTTAAAAAAACCACGACCTTTAAATCCATCGTTGTGGAATCACAGATGACAGATGGACCACAAGGTAGAATTGGTGGCCGTCCTTTGCGTAATAAAAAAAAAAAATCATTTTTTTAGTATTAATTTTACTATTTTAAGATGTAAAAAATATTAATTCTTGAAGTCGTGATTTGTATAAAGAAATGTTGACATGGTAAATTTATATGTAAATTTAATAACAGAATAGTGTACTCAATTGTACAAAAGTGGACCACATTGGAGGCGAAAATATTAACACAATTGGGCTTGGGCTTCAAGGTTAAAGCCAATTTAAAATGTAGGCCAGGCTTAATCTTTGTAAAATTCTCGAAATCGAGTGTGAGCCCAAACTAATTTAGACAAAAAAAACATCTCTGAAATTCCTTTAACAGTATGTATTGGATAACACACATACATAACATTGTAAGCTTTTGTGTGGAGAAAGGAAATGAGTTGTTGTAGGAAAAAAAAAATGGTGTATCGATAGAGGGAACCTATTGTATTCTCTCTCATAAAACCTTGTCACGGTTGAATTTGGTGCAAGATTCGGTTGCATATGTATGTAGCAACACCTTGATAGTTCAGCTTTAAACAAGAATGAAGAAACAACTGGAAATGTTTTAATGTAAAATTAACGATATTTAATCAACTAACCATAACCCAGAAGCAGGTCGGATCGGTCATAAACATAATCATAGGCAACAAAAAGAACAACAATCTTTAGGCCGATTTACTAAATATGAAACCCAACTCCAAAGCAAAACTTGATCTTCACCTACTACCAGTCAGAATCACAGGTCTTGCACACTCAAACCTGCAAAAGTGAATCATATATGTGAGTAAATGATGACATAAAACTCAAACCTCCACTACATCTTCCTCATCTACATCATCCCAAACTGGGACAAGAAAGATAAAAGATCCTGTTGATATATGAAATGTAGTCCCGCTTTATTATTCTTGGCCATAATACAATCTTATCCTTTGCTTTCCCATTTTGAATTTTTGAAGAATCACGCCTAAAAACTTTGAAAGCTCCAACTTATGGCCAAAGGCAAAAACATAACATTTATGCAATTCATCTACCTAAAGTTTTGCATATTTACATGTTAACATGTAGCACCATAGAAGCATTATTAGAGTAAATACACAATTTGATCCATAAAATATGCACGTTGCGTGCCTTTAATTTAGTCCCTGAAGTTGTGAAATGACCAACAATTTACTCCCCTGGAGTCCTGAACACTAACTGATAAAAGGGTGAACTTGTAGGCCATTTCACAACTTCGGAGACTAAATTATGCACACACACACTTTCTAGAACCAAAGGGATACAACGTGCACCTTTTAGGACCAAATTGTGTATTTACTCAGCATTATTATAAGAGAAGCCAAACATATCAGCAGTAGTAATTTTTCTGAATAACTAACCTGGAGGAAGTGATTGCTTCAACTTATCAGCTTTCTCAGAATCAAACACACATAGCGTGTACAGGTACTTGGAGCAACGGACCTTGAACTTGACCACATCTTTGCTCCGCTTGATTTTCACAGAGCGTGCATCCTTCCTCCTTGCAGTGAGAAGGAAGTCTTTAATCTCATGAATTTGCTTAGGCTACATTAAACATTAAAACACCACAGAGCATTAGGTGAGCACTGAGCAGACACTACCAAAACACCATATAAAAGTATAAATTCAAAGAAAAGGCACAATCTGAACAATCATGCAGAAATATTGACAGTAAAATTCAGAAACTTAAACCAAAGCACACAGCAAATCAAACATTTCACAAATTAAATATGTCTAATCCTTACTACTGCTGAAAGAATTACACAGGAAAATGGTTTTAACCTCTGGCAAGTAAATTCAAAAACTTTGTTTCAGCTTCATCATCATACTAAAGATTTTAATCTCCCAACGATGTGTGTGTGTGTGTATATATACATATATCATAAACATACTAAATACTAACATCACCAATTTATTTATTTTTTATATCAAATCCATAACTTTTTACTAACATACAGTCATTAATTTATTTAAATATTTTTATCATCATATAAAATATAAATATATGTCGTGCAACGCATGGGTGAAAATATTAGTGTATATATATATATATATCTATCATAAAAATTTATCAACGGGCTTGGGTAAAATAAAAGTCGCAACAGATGAAAATTAAAAACCCAAAAGACAAATAGAAATCTAGGTTGGTTGGTTATTGAGAAATTGAAAGTTGAGAATGCAAAAGCCCTCCTTTTTCACATTGCAAAATGCCAATTGATCACAGAGAGAGAGATACTGCAAAAAGATACAACAATTGAAGAAGATATTAAGATCGTATCGGAATAGAAAGAAATACCATTGTGGATTTGGCTGCGATTCCCTCCTCAAAGGCTCTACTTCACTTCCCCACTTCAGATTCAGAATCCTCCTTTTTAGGGTTCATAAACTAAAACCCTAGATTAGAAATATTCTCTTTCCCATTTCAACCCTTGATGTATTAAGTAAATGACGCTAATATCCTTCACTAAAATGGGCCTTTTTCTGGTCACAAACTCAGCTCAATTTGTCTGGGCCAAGCTAAAAAATATCTTGGCTCTTTTCCCGTATATCTTTTGGGGCAATTGTTTCTTCCTTTCTTTTTTTTTATTTTTAAAAAAAACAAGTTGGAGCAATTGTTCTTTGATATTATGAGTTTCGCCCCAAAAAGTAATTTAAAACACATGCAAATCAAAATATTTATCCAACCAAATAATGATACCAAGTAATTATTTAATTCTTGTGGATTAATAATTTAGTTTACATATATTTTATTATAACTCTAAAAAAAGGAAGAGATGATAGAATATGAGTTGAACTAACTACTAAGTACTAACACATTGTCGATGTACCATAAGATTGTGATATTGTTTATTTATTCATTTCTTTTCAAACTTCAAAGATACAGCTGTATTAATCAGTAGGCAAAGAACTCAAAATCAAAAGACCATGCATCTTCAAAAAAAAAAAAAATGCATGAGCTCATGAGCTAACAATTAATGTTATTCAACATGAAGTGACCACGAATAAAATCACTTTAATGTTTGGGAAATGATTTTGTTCATGATTTCGGTTGCATTTGCATACTATGAACCAAAGCCCTTGAAATTAATTTGTAAATAATTGTGCACTTGCTGCTACGGCTATATTGTAAAGGATTTCATCTTGAGTTTAAATTGGATATTAGCCCAATTGTTGCATGATTTAAGTTATCCAACTTGAATATTCCTGAAGAACTATGCCAGCTCTTATTATGATGTCCCAATTAACTTCTGAAGAAACTGGTTGTGAAATTCTCCTGGTGGCTGGTGCTAAAAAAAGTAGAAAACTATCAGTTGAGAATACCACTTTCTTACTTCCTGTGCCATAATTGGTCTCTGAACTCTTGTATTCATATGATTGGTAATTCATGGAGTGATGCCCTTTAATGCTTCACAGCAAAATAAAATAAAATAAAAAAGATGCCCTCTAATTCTGCTTGGAAAGATTGAGTGTGACTTGCAGTAATCAAGTTTTGAAAGAGAAGGGGAGTGGGGTGGGCAAAAATAAAACTTATAGCTACATATTGACTATCTCCTCCTTTTCTTCGACCTAATTTCCTTTAAGCATCCTTCATTTCTTTGATAAGTCACTAAAAATGAACCAGTAATAAGAAGTTTAGATAATTTGCACAAGATCATAAGATCAAACTTCAGTGTCATTATTGTACTGAAAGAAAATCCTCCATTCCTTTGATATGTTGTTTGTTTGAGTTTGGAAGTATGCAACATCCTATCTCCTTCATTGAGTCATTGTGTCCTTGACTTTTGCCACCAAAATCTCTCTTCCTCCTTCCAAGCTACTTCCCGGTTCTTCCTCTAAATCATTTGAAGCAATCATGGTTATAAGCAATGTCAAGATTGATCGGATTTTGAAGTCGATTTTGGAGTGTCTAGATTCTTTTCCCATAATTCGACTGCATACTACCAATTGTGAATGGAAAATATGTATTCGTCATCATGCATGCAATATATGTATGCTGTGTTTGCATTCTTGTGCATGTATATATCTATGTGTCCGAAAGAGAGAAACCAAGAATATAAGTTATCCCACGGGTGTGATGAGCAAGAAACGTATACAAGAGTACTAATGGTACCAACAAATCCAATCAAAATCCAAAAAAGTTGCTTGCCACTATATAATGTTGGCCTATAAAAATTAAAGAGCAAGGCAAGGCAAGAGCTCGGTCGTTAAAGGCAAATATTCTATTCAAATCACTGGACCAAAAGGCACACAGGGCATTCAGTCCCTCCTGCTAGCCACCAAGGTCCCTCCTGGGCCCCCTCTTCTTTTTTTCCATTCTACTTCTCCCAAATTTGTAAATAAGTAATTAATTAATTAAGATAATTGAAATTAATTTGTTCAAGGGAAAAAAAATCATCAAGAAATAATTATTTAGAATTCATTTGGATAAGCTTTTAAAATAAAATCTTATTGTATGTGATTTTTCTTAAAAAATTTTAAAAGATAAATATTATTTTATGTTTAAATATAATATTAGAGAAGTATTTTTTTTATATTATAAAATATATATTTTTGAAAAACATTAAAATTCAACTACTAAAAAACAAAATTTAGACTTTTTCTACTTTTTTTTATTTTTTAAAAAAATTCATCTACATATACTAAAAAAATGAACAAAAGTATATTTATTTAAAAAAAATTATTTAAAAAAGCACATTCAAACTAGCTAAAAAAAAAAATTTGAAATCAGTGGACAGTCGAAACTTGTGCATCTGTCTCTGCATAAAGTGATGCCATCTTTCAAATAATGCTTCAGCTCAGATTTAAAATGTGTAGTGATCACTCATATAATTGCATCTACAAAAGCAATGCCATTTGGCTAAACATAGAAGAAAAAAAGAAAAAGAAAACTGTACGTAAGTGGCCCATGAAAAAATTCCAGACGCTGATAACTTTTGAAAATTATAGCACATGTACGTTTCCATGTTTCCCACTAAGATCTCCTCTTTCCACCAAGTTGCCTTTTTAAAGTTAAAGTTTGTGAAAGGGTAGAGTCACTGTGCTGTACATCCGGAACTCTTTCGAGCCTATCTCGTATATCCATCTGCACAGAACACACACATTTAAGAAGGATGGAAATTTAGCTTCAACCTTTAATTTTAATTTTTGTTTTCAATTTTATTTAATTTCTTTCTATTGTTACTTTAAATTTTATTTAATTGAGTAAATGAATACATAAAAAGAAATTAAATATAATTAGAGATAAGAGTTAAAAACAAAATTAGAGCCAAATTTTATTTATTATCTATGTGTCTTAATCCCTTCTCCTTCAAATCATTTTGAAATATTCTTATAATAAGTAGCTAAATACCCATATGGTGTGGCACATGGCCATCAGATTGATCAAGATGTGTCTTATATTATTATTATTATTATAATAATAAAAGTAATAATAATAATAATTAGGATCAATTAATTTTAATATAAAATCTTTTATACCATCAATCACTTATATATTTTTATTTGTGTAACTTTTAAAATAATTATTGTGAGAATTAAATATTTTTAATTATATAATATATGATTAAATGATAATGTACAAGTTTTTTACATTGATAATACATTTAAATTAAATCATAATTATTCTATAAAAAAAATCCTAATTATTATTAGGTAAATGCATAAGCCTGACTCATGCTCACTCGGGAATTACAAATACCTCAATCATCAACAGAATATTAAAATCCACATCCCATCTTAATTGCGATTTTAGTTTATCTTCGTGTTTTGTTCGTCTTGGAACTAAAACTAATTTACTGTGCGGTGATAGTGATATATAAAATGATGTAATGATGTAATTATGTATAATCATTCGATTATTTATTTCATTACTTGGAACAAAATAAAGAAAATGTTGTTTAAGCTTGAATTTGATACCATTGTGTGTCTCTGTGTGTGTGACGTTTCAATTTTTTTTTTATTTTTTTTATGTACCAAAAGCAGCCCATTACTTTTATAATTTATTTTTGCTTTATTCATTTTTGAAAAGATAAAACTTAGCTCAAATTTCTTATATTGTTTTTATTCATTTCTCAAATCAAATAGTAACATGTTAATTTTTTTTCAACTAACCACCATTTAGTAGTGTTAAGTGTGCATTGCTGAGTTAGAAAAAAAAATCACATGTGATTATTTAATTTGAGAAATGGATAGAAAGAATATAAAGAACTTGATCTAAATTTTATCATTTTTGAAATTGAATAGAATTAGACATAACAGAAGTGGGAGGGAATAATTATTTAGTTTCATTTCTATAAAATTTCAATCTCTTTGGATGTTACTAATACTAATGTGTTCTCAACAATGTTCAGATGGTTACATGAGTAAGTAGTTGTAGGTGGAAACTTATGAGTAAGTAGTTGTAGGTGGAAACTTCTGTGACACAGTGGTCGTAGTGGTGGTGCAAGGGAGTGAGTATCTGCAATAGATATTCCGATGCTCAAGTTAGATGTGCACAATAATGGTAGTATGTGAAATTAGATTAAATGTATATCTTTGAGATATTGTAAGGTATTTATAAGAGCGTCTTAGATGTTGAGAATCATAATTCAATTTGAATTAAATGTTGTTATTTAGAATTAAATCTATGATATTATTATATCTTATAATTAATTTTTTTATTTATGTAAAATTTTATGAGAAATTTGCTCCTCATAAATAAATAGATATACTTATTTAATAACGTATAATAATATTTAAATTACTATTCTGATAGGTCAAGTTATTCTTGAATTATTAACTCATAATCTGACTTAGAACATAATGTAATCAGAAAACTGAATTACAAAATTCGAAAAAAATTATTGCACTTCTCTTACAATTTTATCCATGCTAATTAATCGATCGATCGGTCCGAAAAATAATAATGCGATTTCCTTCTCTTTCTTTAAGAGTAAATGACATGAAACGAATTAAAGCGTTTTCATTCTGTTTTCCAGACATTAAATCAAGGTATTAGAAAGGAGCGGGGCGTGGAACAAGGGAAAGAGACATGAATTAAAAAAAAAAAGTACTCACCAATCCTTTCAAATTAGGTATTATACAAATAACTGAGCCTGCCAGCTGCTCCTAGCAAACAGCTGCTCCTAGCAAATTATATAAGTATATAGATAGATGCATCAAATACGCAACTATAATAGCATTAGTATCCTTTGTGAATATGATCTCTCTGAAATCTGACAGTGTACCAATGCACTGAAAGAAAAAAGTTAAGGAAATAATTCATCTACAAAAAGGGGATCGCCATGAAATTCATTAAAAAAGTGCACAAGTGCAAACACCTTCAAACAAGAGCAATGAACTTACAATAAAAGTGTAAAGAGCCCTATAACAACACGAACTCCGAAGCAAAAAGCTAGCTCTTTAGAATAGTTGGACAGGAGAAAGATTACAAAGTATGCAAGAATCAGGAGAGAAAGTTAAAAGAAAAATCCAGATTGATTTCCATATATATATATATATATATATATATATATTGCTATCCACAAAGCAAGCAATCCTTAAATTTCTAGTGTACTACTCTTCAGTCCCTCGTGTATAAGGCTTAGCTAGCTAGCTATCATATGATATGTAGCAATGGTACTTTAAACAAAATAATAATATAGATAGATACACATTCAATTCAATTAGCTATCTAGGGTTTCCATGCTGATGCCCAAACTACTGGTTCCTCCTTCCATGTCAAGTAAATTCCTGAGAGATGATAATCTCCTTGAGGCACCACAAGTGACCACCCTGCCCGGTACCTCTTGAGCAATGCTTTGACATCATCCACAACATCATCACTGAATCCAACTGGGGAAAACACCTTCTTAAGCCTTTCAGACCATTGTGTTCCTCTCTCCCTTCTCTCACAACAACCACCTTGATCACCACCATCTTCAAATTCATCACTATTGCAAGCCAAAACCCTAACTATACTTCTTGAACACTCCCTTTCCAGCATCAATCTCTCATTGCTTGTTGGGGGAAAACTCTCATCTAGCATCTCAAAGTAGAGGGTGTAAAACTTAAGGCACTCTTCAAAGCTCTTCACAAAGTCATCTCTTGAGCTACAAAAATCAGCTTCTTCCTCAACAATGGTCACAACTCGAGGACTAAGAGATTTGAACATGTGAATCACTCCTTCCCTCTCCTCCACTTCCACTCTTCTCAATGCCCCAACACAATTCACTGCAACAGCCTCATCATCTTGAACCCCTAACCCTTCTTTTGTGAGCTCTCCTAGATGATTCAACCCATTAATCACATTAAATTCAAAGGGCACACCCATTAGCCTAGCAAACTTCTCCATTCTTTGGCCAACTTCCTTCATCACAGACCCTACTATGCTAGCAGTTACCACCACAACTGTGAGCTTAAGGTGAGGGGTTTCATCATTTCTGGTAGCCAAGGCTTCCAAAAGAGTAGGCCACTGAGTGCAAAGGGTGTTACTAATATCAATTATGTGGAGTTTAGTCTCTCCTTCTAAGGCTTCCAAAATGGCACCATTTGAAGCTACATGTCCAAAAGTTGTCCAAGGACTTACCTCTTGAAACTTGAGTATTAACTTTCTGGCTGAATCAAAGGAGTGGTTTTTCTCAGCAACTGAGGATAGAGTCTCATAGCATCTTTGGCCTGATTCTGTGGCCTTGGAAAATAGAGCTTGCAGGAAGTAAGAAGCTAATTTCTGATCAGAGTCTCCATAAGGGGAAGCCAGCTCGTTTAACATCCATAGAAGATGGTGGCTTTTGGTGGAATCTCTCTCAGATATTGCTCTAGCACACTCCCTGAGAAGCTTGGAAGCCCATTTACCATCCTCACAAGGCTCTCCAGAATCAGAAGAACGGCTTGTTGATGTGTGACTATGTTGGGGGTGGTTGTTGTGGTGCATGTCTATGGTTGCTGCCTCATGAGGACCAATATTGTTCTGGTTGGTTGGAATGAATATTGAAGTGTGTTTTCTTTGAAGTATAAGGACTTATGTCCATTTGTTCCTATGGTAATGGACAATGGACTAGTCCCCCTTTGACTCTGTGTGACACGCTCCTTGAACTCCAAACCAAAGGCACCTACCTACCTGTATTGCTGTGAGAAATTCCAATCTCTTTTGCCCTCAAAGGATGGCCAAGATCAAAACCATGATTTGGAAATTATATACAGGTCATTGTCACAATTTGTCATCGTTGGTTTTTTAATAACTTAGCTTGTGTATTACATTACAGCAGATATAAGTGTACTAACAATAATAAATAATAGATAAGCATCTTGAAGTACTGAGACTTTGTGGCTTTGTTAGAGATTTGTTTATATATGTATTATATGTACTTATACCTTCTCTAGCCTGCACAAAATGGCTGACACATATCCCAATAATAGATGTGGGCTTATTATTTTTTGGACTGATTACACTGATTGCGATTGACATATATAATTATCCTTCATAGTCTTCTTATTTAATTATACTTCATACTAATCATACCAAAGAAAAAATTATACTTCATACTCTTCTTATTTTAAAAATATATTCCTTTATATCATATATTATTTTTATATCTTAACACTTTTATTGTTTGAGAAATTATACTTTACTTGTTTTACTTAACATGTGATTCTTATATTATTTTTTTATGAATAATAAAGTAAGAGAAATAAATATTTTTTTAAAAAATAAAAATATTAGATATAAAAAATAAAATATTAAATTAAATATAATTATGTCAAACCTCAACCAGTATGTCTTGTTTGAGGAAATTTAACCTGGAAGAAACTTTATTGAAAAATGAATCATGCTATTTATAAAAAAATATTTAGTATATTCACAAATCTGTGTTAACTCCGTTTAAGTTTGACGGGTGAAATTATATAAATTATTACTTTAACTCAAATATACTTTCATAATTGTGCATGATAGAGTTGTTCTGAGTTTTGGGTGCGGATTCCCTCCTGATCAACAAAATAAGAGGGTATCTTGTTGTCCCTAAAATGAAAAATAGGAAATGAAAAAAAAATGTGTGAAAATAAAATATTTTTTTATGAGATAATAAGACATTCTCTTATTTTGTTAAACAGAAGAGGATCTTTGTCCTTGGGTTTTGATGCTCTGAATTGAACGCCCACTATACTACAAAAGTCAGGCATATATGTCTACCTCTCATTCTGTTAAATGATGATAGTTTATAGTTGTACTTATAAAAGTAATATTTTTTTATTTAGACAATTTTAATGTGTGTTCAAAAGTTTAGTATAAATAATATTTATAAAGTTATGAGTTTACATGTATTTTAATTCTATTAGAATCGAAAATTGTTGCAAAATTTGAAGTTACTAAAATAGTAATTTTGTTTGGTCTCAAAAATTGAAATTAAAAAAAGTTAGTAATTATATTTGGGATTTTTTAAAGTTAGAAGTAAAGATTTTGACTAGAAGACAGTAGCTGTTTGAATATTTAAATTTAAATTTGGATAAGATAAAATTTGAATTTAAAATAAAAATTAGCAGCAGTTACAAGTGTATAAGATTAGATAATACAATAATTGTTGACAAAGATTAAGTAATTACTTATAGCACGAGGATTGCTGACAAAGATTAAACGATTACTTCACGAAAATTGTTGATAATGATTAGTCAATTTCTTTTATTTTAAACAATTGTCAGAATCTTGTAATAAATAGGATAATTACTTAGGATGAAAACATTTAGGAGTTAGAATTCATTTACTTGTACTAATCTCTAAACACGTTCTCTGTCACTCTGATGCAACGAGCAAACTGAGACATAACCAAGTATGTTTCCATCTTGTTTCTTTTCTATAAACTTTACGATTCTAATGTAAGTTTAATTCACGTTCATTTCTATTTCCAGTCATTTACTTTCTTGAAACTTCTCTTATACTATTGAACGAGTGATTCCCTCAAGATCATTTGATTTCTTTTAATTATTTTCCTTTATTTGCTTTTTTTATTTTTTACAAATTTATCTTTCTATCAACTTTACTTCCTTGAACATTTATTCTTTATGCATTTATATTGCTTTCCTTTATTTTTCTGTAATTTATCTTTTTGTCAAGTTTACTTTGCAATATTTTATTTCTCTGTCCTTACATTTCATGTAATTTAATTGCTTTTAACTGTTCTATTTATATTACTGCAATTTTAACTTCCGAGCAAGTTATTTTCATTATTTTTTTATTGCTTCTATTTGCTTTCTTTACTTTTACTAAGTTTACTACTGCAATATTGTTACACTTCAATTTCGATTCTCACACCTTTGTGTTCTATTCGAAATTAGTCTTAACATTCTTGTTAAAAACAAAATCAGTAAGTATTAATTAGAGAATCCCTTGAGCAAGATATCTATTTTTATCTACTTTCTTTACTTTTACTAAATTTTATTACTTCATTACTGTTACATTTTAATTTTGATTCTCACACCTTTGTGTTCTATTCGAAATTAATCTTGACATTTTTGTTAAAAACAAAATTAGTAAGTATTACAGAAATCATTGAAAAAGAGATTTTCTTTTCCAAATTGAAATTTGGAATTGAATTTGTCTATTGACAAAAATCACACTAAATTAACAATGGCATATATATGTGAGTGATTCGATCTCATGCTAATTATTATATAACCCATTGTTTAGATAATTAAGATGTGGTAGATAGGATAGTGTGTCAATGGATGATTAACTATTAATTAACTGTGATATGCGGAAAGCAGTATTGTAATATTTTATAACCACATATAACATTAGCTAGCTAGCTTTATTACTTGTGTAAATCAAATGTGGTAGCTTAGCAATATAGCATAGGAATTCAGAACACCAAAGACTTAGGGAGACGGAAGGAATCCATCAATTCCTTGTCATCATAGTGTCTAGTTTAATCCTACAAGTTGCTTTGGAAGGGATATAACATAAATTCCCACAAATAAAATATGTGGGTGAGGAATCATCAGTCACTGGATGGCAATCAGATCATTCTAAAAGAAAAATAACAAACAACATATTTCTTTAGGGAATGCAAACAAAGAGATGACGATAAAGGATATAATACAATTGATAAATACTATAACTATATTGTAATGTGACTTGATGTTGTTAGATTATTTAAACTTAGTTGACTTCTCTATTAATCTTATAAAAATTATATATACTCCATGCCTGGTACTAATTAATTGTATCTTCTCTCATTGTCTCACTAATTTTTTTAGGAATCATTACTATGTTATCTTTTTTGTTTTTTGTTTTTTCCCCTTAAGCATTAATAGATGTTCTTATATATATTGTTACTATATTGTTACATGATGCTAGCTATAGGACGATTATGATAACGACAGAGATGCCTGACGATGACCTCCCTCCCGCTTTGATTGGCATTTTGAGGGTATATCTTGTAAAGTTCAGAATCAAAATAAATTGATTGCATGCATCCAAAATTAGTCTAGAAAATGCTCCCAATTCAGGTAATGTTGTCATCCTGTGATCCTATTATACTCTAAAACACCAAATACGTTATCTCTGCCTAATCTGCAAAACTATGATTCTATTACACAATATCAAATGGCGACATGGCCTGTTTGTTTATTCATTAAATGTATATGCTTTTCATATGCTTATTAAAAATTAAGTAGACATATAACAGCAAAATTATTAAGCTCTAATGTATACATTTTAGATAAAGCAATGTTCTTTCATCATAAAAAAAAAAGAAAGAAAGAAAAAAAACCTCCAATTATTGAAGATGTTGGATATAATGCACTTTAGCATTCATGCGTCATTACATTAAGATGAATTTAACAATGTCATAGCTCAAAATTATATGGTATCAAATGGAACTTATTCCCCATAATGATTAGACAAGAAGACAAGGTTGAGAATAGCTCCTATTACCAACATATACCATCTAATCATTGGAGAAAATGTCTTTGCCATAGCCTCATCCGTTTCTTAATTATTTTATTTACTTTGCAAAAGAAGGTTTTTGGGCGATCCTATTGATGGTGGTCCATGATTTTGCAACTTTCCTTGTCCACTGCATGTGTCGCTCATTCATCGCATTCTATAAGATAAAAAGTTATGTCACCAAATTTTTAAGGGATTACACTTTTTGACATGATTTTTCAACAAAACTATGGATTTTACGACTGATTATCAAAACCAAAAGTTAAATTAGATGATTTTATACGTAATATTGATGATATAATTTCGTCACTCACTTTTTAATAAGATTGAGATTTCACTTCTCTAACAAAATGATCAGCTGATTCAATGGTCACATAATTTTTTTTTTCTCACTCAATAATTCAGTTAAAAAGGCAATCAGTTAATCTTCTTATCACAATAAACGTGTTTTCTTTATTTCATGGACAGAGCAAACATCTTGGGGTGCCCTTCACCAGAAATTTTTTTAAAAAAGATTTCATCTATTTATTTATTTATTTATTTATTTTTTGCATCTGTTAGAAAAATTTATCAAAATGAATTTTATCAACTCAACTCATGCCATTAACTGCACATACTTAAATCATATGAAAAAATTGATTTTTTAATTGTTACTAGTCTCTCATTTATGCATGCCAAGATGTCCGAATCCTGCCAAGCAACAAGATTGACTGCGGATGAAAAATTGGTGCTTCATGATTTATCATATTCAATTGTGGGTCTACAAAGCAAGTTGCATTTAAATCTCTAAAGACTAAAATGCAAATAAATTATGAATAACCGTTAATAAGCATATCGAAATCAGCTTTTTAAAAGTAAATAGATTATTTTCCAGTGATTTGTATTTTTTAAGAAAAATACTTTATGCACATTCTTTATAGTCATATTACCTAATGAGGTGGAAACATTAAAGTGTGGCCATATAAAAAAAATAAAATGAGACCAACCATAATCATACGAAGAAAATTGTACAAATATCAAATTATGTGTGTAAATAAAAAAAATGTTAGCCACACATCAATTTCAAAGATGTGTCTATTACATTTGATTATGCGACAGAATTAGAGTGTAAAAATATATAAAAAATAAGATAAATCCATTTTTAATTATATGGTAAAAATTGTTTAAATGTGAAGTAATATATATGTAAATGTTTGTTTAGCATTATTGGTATAAATATGTGTTTAGCATTATTGGTATAAATATATATTTAATATTATTATTTTTTGTTATTGGAAAATAGAGATTAGCGGTGGTAGACTAGCCAAGTAGGGAAAATGCTTTTTATACAATATTATATTTCTCATATTTTTTATATTTATTTAAGTGACAGAATTATTTTGTAAATATGTAAAAAATAAGATAAAATTAGCTATAAAATGATAAAAACTATGTAATTATAAAGTAATATATATATATATATATATATATATATATATATATATATATATATATATATATATGTAACATTATTAATGATAAAGGAGCTACATATATATCAGCAAGCAAATGTGCCCAAGCACATCCATTGAAATTGGCAGCATAAAGGGCACATATCTAGTCTCATCAAAATCTGCTAGCTTCAGTTGCAAGCTATAATTACATATGTGGGATGGAAAATTGGAGCCACATGGTTTCAAAGATTAGTAGAACGAGGCAGCACTTTGGGGAGGCTGACGTTACATGCCTCCACTAACTGTCTAACTTTCCCCACAGATTTGATACATCCAGGAATAGATAGGTTTCCAAATCTACTTTTCCTCTGGATCATCTATCCTTGACAAGAATTACCTATACATCCAATAATTTCTAATTTCTAATTCTACACTAAAATGCTAGATTTTATCTTGTTTCTTTTTTACGTATCTTCATTTCAACATGATCAAATAGGAAACCAAACTTTGCAACATTTTAGAATAGAAGACATTGACTTTCATGCCTCATTCAGATGTCTTTGTGCTTGGTGCTTGTGACAGTTTAACTAACTTGACATAAACCTGCTTGTTATTCACGCATGGATACATAAATTCATGCAAGCAGAACTTGGTTCCCTCCCAGCTTGTGCTACCACAACCGTTCAACCCAATGCAGAGTTCGAAGACAAGCATGAACAGGAAACAGAAACAAGTGTCTCCTGTATAACTGTAATTCGCTGGAGTGGCAGGCTGTTAGTGTAGAAGAATAATAGAAGAGATATTTAAAAATTTTTATTTCTTCTTATTAATCAATTTTAAAATACATAAGATACTTATAGAAGTGAAAGACACAACCTTACATATTTTATAACTCTCTCTAATTAATAATAGTATTTTTTTTAATTTATGAAATAATTCTCCCTAATGAGTAATTCTTCATTACTCATAGAATAATTTTCATAATTTCCATAACTCACATCCACATCAAAGGTCTCATAACTACCAAAATTCTATTAACTTCAAATTATTATTTTTAATCAACACTCACCCTTAATTTGAAGTCTTCTTCATTCCAAACCTTACTTGTAATTTTTAAAATTCTTCAAACTTGAGAAGCTTAGTAAAAATATCAGCAATTTGATCTTGTGTCTTTACATATATGGGCTAAATCACCTTGTTGTCAACATACTCTCTAATAAAATGGAACCTTATGTCTATGTGCTTGCTTTGATCATGGTACACTGAATTTTAAGCAAGTGATAGTGCAGACTTGTTATCAATACAAATCTTTGTTGCTTCCTCTTGTGTAAAATAAATTTCTTTCAACAACCTTCTAACCCATATAGTATGGCAAGTGTAAGAAGTTGCAGTCACATGCTCGGACTCACAAGTTGAAAGTGTGACAATTGATTGTTTCTTAGAACTCTATGAAATAGCACAATCTCCCATGAAGAATACAAAATCGGTAGTGCTCTTTCTATCATCAATATCTCCTGCAAAATCACTATCACAATATCTCACAAGTTTGAAATCATTAGAGAATGAATAAAATAGCCCAAAATCAATTGTACTTTTTAGGTAACGAAGAATCCTCCGAGCAACTTTCACGTGGGTCGAAGTAGGTGATTCCATGTAGCAACTCACTACTCCAACTGCAAAAAGAATGTCGAGTCTTGTCGAAATCAAGTATCTCAAGCTTTCCACAAGGCTTTTGAAAATAGTGGGATCTTTTTTCACTCCATCATCAAATTTTGACAATTTAACTCCACATTCCATAGGTGTGTTCACAGAGTTATAATCAAACATATCGAACTTCTTCAAAATCTCTTTTGCATAGGCTTCTTGAGAAATAAAAATCTCATCCTCCATTTGCTTCACCTCTAGGCCTAAATAATATGACATGAGCTCAATATCGGTCATCTCAAATTCATGTGCCGAAACCTTCTTGAATCCTTCAAACAAAGTAGGATTAGTTCCGATGAAAATAAGATAATTAACATAAAGACAAACAAGTAAAATATCTCCATTGTCATATGCTTTAACATAAAGAGCATATTCATGAACACATTTAACAAAGCCATTATCTTGAAAATACTTGTCGATACGACTATTCCATGCTCTTGGTGCTTGCTTTAACCCATATAATGTCTTCTTCAATTTCAAGACTTTATTTTCATGCCCTTTTACTACAAAGCCAATTGTTTGCTTGTGAACACCCAATTTTGATCGAATTTTTTTTTTAAAAAAAAAGAGAGACAAAAATGAAAATGAAAAAAAAGAAGAAATTAAAAAAAAGAAAAAAAATTGTGGTCCACCTCTTGGCCATTTTTCTTAGCCCAAACAGACTAAGCCCACCTTTGCCTAAAAAAAAAAAAAAAAAAAAAAAAGAAAACAAAAAATAAATAAAAGAAAATATACAAAAAAAAAGAAATAAAAAACGAAAAAAATATGGTAACGTAAAACTTATTGTTTGGTTTTTTTTCTTTTTGAGGTGAAAACTAGCTTTTTCTTTCTCTAGGTTTTTTTTTGTTTTTTTTTTCTTTTTTGGGCACCTGCAGCACACACCACTCCACTTGCACTGCCTCAGCATTATTCATGCTGTTGGTCTCTCATTTCTTGGTGGGCTTTGTCTCCCATAAGGAGGATCACATACAAGCAGCATTTTGAATTCACTGACCCTCCAACAACTAGCAAGAAAAAAAACTGGAAGACTACAAAGCACTCACGTACAAGACCAGGGGGCTGGCTTTCATTTTTGGGGGATCTTCACTCACCATTTCCCGGACTCTGACTTTCATCTCCATCTCATCTTCTGCCTCCACCACCCATCTTCCATAACCAGCAAGCCACCTCCACTACATTCATCACTCACTCACCTTCACCCAACCGAGTTAACTCACCAAAACCTCCATCAAGTTTCACCATCTTCTTCCTTCACACTAAACAACCTCCATCCCCACGGCCTCAACCTTCCATAACCGTGTCCACCTTGCTCCACCACCATTCAACCGTGACCTCCAACCACTAAGCCACCATCTTCAAACTTTCATCCTTCTATAACCAACCTTCACTCATTCACTCACCAACACAAAAACTCCAAGCTTCAACCACCCTCCCCATCATCTTCCTCTACCTTCAACCTCCCATTATCTCCACTTCCTTTCAACCTTCACCACCTCACCACCTACACACCTCATCTTCAACCTCATTCCCTCCAACCACCAACGAACCGAGTTAACTCAACAAGCAACACCCTTCAACCACCCTCATCATCATCTTCCTCTACCTTCAACTTCCCATTATCTCCACTTCCTTCCAACCTCCATCACCATCACCAAGCACACCCCTTAAGCTCCATCACCACCATCCACGTGACTCACACCCATGCACCACCACCTTCAAGCTCTCTCACGCAGCCACCCTCAACGTGAAAACCTCCTTCATCCTCACCATCAACTCTCACCTTCCACCTTCATCACTTCTCGCAACCGACCCTTGCAGCAACCCAACGCCACCCCGTCGTCGTCCACCCAATCGGAACTCGCCCAACCCACCTAAGCTAGCTCCACTGCGAACCAGAGGCGCACCGCACGGCCACCAGCGAGCCGCCGCCATTAACAACTCCCCTTTGAAATCGGTCCCCGTTTGCTGCGTTAACTCGCTTCCTTGTATGTCTTCCGTTTCTACTTTTTTTTGTTACAGTTTCCTTTCTTGTTTTTTTACTTGTTTTATTTTTTTTTTATGCCTATTAAGTTAGCTTTCCTTTTGTTGTTGGGCCAACAGAAGGCCTCAATTTAGGATGAGTATGTCTTTATCATTTTGTGAAATGGGTGAGTTCATGTTAGGCTAGAGTTGTTTGGGCTCTTTTTTTTTTTACATGATGAACTTTTTTTTGGGGTTTAGGTTATTTGTGCTTTATTTATTTTTTTTTTTGAGGGAAGGGTGCTAAAAGTTGTATTTGGGCTTTTTAAGATAAAACAAAAAAAATGAAAATATATAAAAATGAAAAATTAAAACAAAATAAAAAAAATGAAAAAAATCTGAAAATATATAAAAAAAAATAAAAATAGGAAAATGGTAAAAAAAATGGAAGTAAAAAAAAAAAAAATACTTTGAGCTCAATTGTTTGTGTTATTTATGCTTAGTTCACGTATGGTAATATTTATCTAATTTAATGATATGTTTTATGACTAATGGGAAGTCAAAAAAATAAAAAAATAGAAGAAAAATTATAAATAAAATAAAATAAATAAATAATTGATAAATGAAGAAATAAATAAAAAATCTTTTATTCAATGCAGTGACCAATGATGATGATTGAATAGTGGATGCTATCTTCAATATCGTTTGGATCATAAGAGTTTATTGAGTAGTCCAGTGCTAATTTGAATCTTGTGCAACAATGATTTTGTTTTCAAACAAAATTCCTTTTCATTTTTTATTAAAATCAATCAACTCATAATTATTTTCTACAGAACTACGTAACTTTGAGTTCTTCATTGCATTTGGGGATACGTAGGAACATAATTTTCATTCTGTCAAGCCAAAAATTAAATTTTCATAATTTGGTTATTTATTTCTTTATTTATTTAAAAAATAAAAAATATAAAAATATTTTTTAAGAGGAGTAAAATAAATAAATTTGAGATTATCAAGATTTTGCACAACTGACCTAAGGTACCGTCTCAAGACGAGTGTGATAGAGGTGCTGTGGGATTAAGTTTCCACCCTTCCCTATCCATAACCGACTCCCGAATCCGATCTGGTTTTCAAAGACTATTTTCTAAGAAAGGTTTTCTAATTTTTCCTAATTTAAATAAAATTGATGGCAACTCCATTTTTTTCATTTTTAAAATCACATGAGCTGCTATTTTGCCGCTATCCCGGTCGCGACAAATGACGACTCCACTAGGGATACTTGGAGAGTCAAGCCCGTTGTGGTTAGTTATGCTTTTTCAATAATCTCTATTTATTTGTTTTACCCCATTTTGTCTTTATTTTTTTGTTTTCTTATTTGTTTGTAAATAGCTTTTGTTTAATACTTTGGTGTAAATATTTGATAGCATTATCTTGTGTATATCTTGACTTGTATATATTTTTGTATTGAATTGTTGAAACCTTAAGGTAATTGATTACTGGCTGGCTGTTGTATATATGTTTTGCAGGTTGAGGGGTAAATTTTAGTCTTTTAAAATTTTTGTGCAAGTTTGTATGCTCCCTTACACACGTCACTAACACTTACCTCACACATTTTTTGGGCTCTATACCCGAGTCTGTGCTAACCCGAGGAATAGGAGAAGTCTCGACATTTGTTATTGATGGGCTTCATACTCACTTAACATTGGTTGAGACACCACTTAGATTGCTACCAACATCATGGATTAGTCATATTGAGAGGGTTTATTCCTACTTGTGATTAATTCATGAATTAGGTCCCTATCTTTCGAGATAGGGGCAATTTAGGGACCATGACTTTTACAGGTCTAGATCTGTCCTAAAAACATTGCACTGATAGATGGAATATAGTGGCTGTCAAAATTAGAGTCTTGATTTTAAGGAAATTTAACCTTTAAGTTTCACCTTATTAGGGCACAAAGGGAGCGTACTTCTTCTTTATCTATTCATTTCTCATATCATTCATTCTCATTTTTTTAAAAAAAAATCATAAAAAATGGGGATGTTTCATCTTGCATTTTCATATATTTGCATGACATTCATAACATTTTTCAAACAAAAGAGAAATAAAAGAAAAGATATACATCATCTTGCATTTGCATGACATTCATAGCATTTTTCAAACAAAAGAGAAAATAAAAAAGGACATGCATTACCTTGCATTTGCATGACATTTCCAAAAATAAATGCATCATCTTACATTTCCTTGTCATTTCCTTGCATAAAAAAATAATAAATAAAGAGGGCATGCATCAGCAAATCATGCGTAATCCTTTGGGTTTACGACCCTATAAGGATTTCTCCATGTAGGATGTTAGGGTACATTTTAGAGTTACCTCGATGAGGGGTATCCTTAGGATGCATTCTTTATTTTTCTAGTTTGCTTACATTCTTCTTTGTTTACTTTTTGGTAGGGTGAGTTTACTTGGTAAAGTGGAAAGATTAGTACTCATTCAATAGCAAGGAATGGAAGAGATCTGTCAAAGGAAAAACACCAGCAATGCAGTTAATCTCAAGAGAAGTATGAAGATTACAGTAAATGGCAGTGATTTCAGGTGTGTGAAGGACATTACTCAACACATGACTCCTAAGGCTCGATCAGAGTTCTCAAGTAGTTATGGACAGATTCTAGATTTGTTGCGCATCCCTGTTGAAGAACCTGTCTTGAGTGGCCTTACCCAATTTTGGAATTATTCTCTGAAATGTTTTGAGCTGCCTAACTTGGATATTGCACTAACCATAGAAGAGTATGCAATTATGTTGAGACTCTCAATGAGCAAGTACCCTAACGTTTATCTTTATGGAGGACATTGTGTGTCAGAAGGAAAAATAATAGAACTCATAGGGGTTCAGGCAAATCAGTTAGGCATGGAAAAGAGAGGAAGAACACAAGAATTGAAGAAGAGTTACCTGGGAGCACATCTTGAGCTACTAGCACAACAAGGAAGGTGGGATCTCTTTAATAAAACATTAGCGCTAACCATCTTTGGATTAGTATTATTCCCATTCACTTCAGATATAGTGGACCAAGCAGCAATGGATACTTTTTTCAAGTTTGAGAATCATAGGGCAAATCCAATCCCTGCTATTCTCGCTGATACTTTCTTGACCATGGAGATTTGCCACAAAAAAAGAGGGGGGATGATCTGATGTTGCACATATATGTTGTATGTTTGGATCATAATGCACATGGATGTACACAATCGTCTGGGCCTCTTACTTGATCCGCTAAGGAATTTTGGTTGCATGCTAGTGAAGCAGTAGAAAGCTCATGAATGGAAAGATGAGTTCATGAAGATGGGATCGGACTCTTTCAAATGGGTTTGCTCTTGGTATCATGGGGAAGAGATAGTGCTCAGTTGTGGTGACTTTTCTAACGTTCCTTTAATGGGCGTGAGAGGTTGTGTATCCTTTTCACCGGTCCTTGTGCTTAGATAACTCCAATGGACTCAGCACGTGCCTGACGAAGCATAACTTAGAGGATTCAGTTTTTTATATGGGAAAGATGGAAGCACTACCAAGCAGGAAAAGAAGGTCAGGGACGCTTGAAAAAATATTCATAGGGCAGGAGCGAAAGAACTGGGAAAACGTGTGGTAATTTCTACTCCCGAGTACCTGCAATGGAGAACAATAAGGAAAACACAAAATAGTACCCCTTAGGCGGTGTCAAGTGATGAAAATCACTCTCAGATTATATCTCAAATGACCACCCAGATAGAGAGGATGAAAGCGCAGATACAGTTTTTAGAACAAGAGAAGGAAGCCACTGAGTTAAAAATCATCATTCACACAAGTCGATGCCAGAAGTTAGCTGACAAGATTGAAGACTCAAAGGATGCACAAGCTGATGCTGCTGAAGCTCCGAGCCGAGTAAAAAAAGCAAGAAAAAGAAGAGAGGTAGAATCAAATAAGATCACATTAAAAGTCCAGGAGCTACGGGTGAAGGTAAGTGCTCAAGAAGAAATGATAAGGAAGATTTTGCAAGAGAAAGAAGGATTGGAATACTAGAGCATAAGACCAAAGGATGCAATCTTTACAAGAAGCTCTGGTTGAAGTGAAACGATGCTCCAATCAAAGACAGGTTTTGGCTGCAGAATATCATAATTCACTTAAAGAAGCAAACAAGAGAGCAAGGCGTTTGGAGTTGAAAGCTCAAGAGCTAGAGTAAGAAAAGGAGCAATGGAGACTCGAAACTCAAAGACAACGACTGCAAAAAGAAGAAAGTGAAGGCGTGTGGCAATGGGCAGCTCAAAATGAAAGGGCTCAAAAGGAATATTGGATGAAGAAATATGAGGACATGTCTAATAGCTTGCAGTATTACACTACGCAAATGGTTAATCGTTTTGATGAAGCAAACCTTCAGATTGGCATGAATCCGTTGCTAAGGCTACCATAGAAGATAGCCAAGTTTATGAAATATTGTCGAGGTCTTGCTAACGGTCGTAGGAAGAAACAAACAAAATTGTTGATGTAATGTAGTTTACGTTACACTTTAAAGAGACTGAGACCTTGTATTGATTAATTTTGGAATGAAATGAATTACCAATTTCAGTGTTTTGCTTTGAATGTTGATGTTACTGCTTTTCATTCAGGTACTATTCATTGAGTGATGAATTCCCCCTTGAATAGGTTGTCAACCGTGCTTTCGCCCCGAGACAATTTGTCCTTTAACGAACATACGGGAATCTTGGTATTTGGTGAAAGAATGATTGCATTGTTTGAAGAGGGCACCATTAGTGAACCTGCTAATGCTAAATCGGGGATCTTGCCTTGCTGTTGAATGACCATACGAATCTTTCCACAATCGCCAAGCATCCTCACAATAGTGTTAACTTCTTTTTTTTCCTTTTCTTTATTTAATGTGCTTTTCCTTTAATAAATCAATTTGGTTCAGGAATCATTACGCGGCCTAGGAAAGAAAAGACCAATCTAACTCGAGTTCACAATACCAGATCTCGGACTAGAATGACTATTGATAATTCCGAAACAGGAAGAAACTTGAGTAGGGAGGTCGATGAAATGATAGGGAGAATAAATGAGGTGTCAGAGAACCAAACGAGATTGGAAGCGATATTGCAAGATATAAGGGAGTTTCTCCACTTAATCAATGGAAATAAAAATACAAATGAGGTTGAAATGTATGCAAACGTGCTATCAGTAACTACTCCGATCTTTTCGGCCGTAACCTCAGGCGTCGCTGTAGGAATCCACGAGCAACCACCTCAAACAGCATCAATAGTTATGCCCATTGGGGAAGGGTATCGCGCTTTGGAAGGCGCTCATAATGAAATCCCTAATTATGCGGGCCCTACTTAGGAACCACCTAATGTGTCTGTTCCGGGGCACGTGACAATGCCTTATTCTGCGAATAGCCACGTCATAACTGAGAAGGATAAGATGAAAGAAGATTGGATGGAGAAAATGGAGGAACAGATCAAGGAGATAAAGGGCCTCAATGCTTATGGACCCCTAAGGATAGAGGAGTTGTGTCCTACCACTGATGTAGTAATCCCCAAAGACTTCAAGATTCCTGATTTTATGAAGTATGACAGGAGTGGCAACCCTCGTTTCCATTTGATCAGTTATGGGACTAAGATAGTTGTTTGGTCCAAGGATGATAAGTTCCTCATCAGTTTCTTCCATGAGAGTCTTACAGGTCCCGCCCTAGAGTGATATCTTCAGTTAGATCGCTCAAGGATCTCGCGTTGGACGGAATTGGCTGACCTATTTATGGACCAATACAAATTTAATCTGGATGCAGCCTTAACCCAAAAACAGTTAAGTTCGATGCAAAAAGGCAATGAGGAACCTTTCAAGCAATATGCACAGAGGTGGAGAGCCTTGGCGGTTCAAGTCCAGCCCCCATTAACTTTGTCTGAGATGTGTTTGTATTTCTTGGGGACCTTAGGAAATTCTTTTATTAGGGCAATGGCTGGGGCAGCTTATAAAGATTTTACAGATTTAATAACTGCTGGAGAAAGAATTAAAAGTTTGGCCAAAGCTGGGAAGTTGCTGATAAGTAGCACAAAGAATACTGCTTTCAAGATGGGATTCCAGCCGAAGAAAAAGGAACCTGAGGTGAATTATGTCCAACGCCAACAGAATTTCAGACCTCGATATAACACAAGTCATGAGCCACCATACAACCCTAACCCTCATTTTTCATACCAAACACCTCCATTGCCTTATTGTCCACCCCACTAAATTATACTAGTCACAAACATCACCCCAACACCATAATTTCAAATTAACAACGTCCCTACCCTGCAATCATATACACCAACTCACCCAACCTATACTCGATACCCACCTACACCTAATTACCCAAACCACCCACAACCTCGGCCAAACCTCCAAAATCAAAGCCACTTTTGTTCCCAAAACCTTCCCCCTTTTCCAAGGTTGTCTATTCCGAATGCAAACCTTTTCTAAAGATTGTTTAATGCTTACCTTATTTCGGGAATTCCTGTGCGTCCCTTAGAACCACCATTTCCATCATGGTATAACCCGCACTCAACCTGCAAGTATCACATGGATATCTCAGGGCATTCAATTGAAGATTGTGAATCTTTTAAGATTGCAGTAAGAATGTTAATTGCCTATGGAAAGCTTGATATCCAAGAAGAGGCTGGACCTAGTATCGTTAACAACCCAATTCCTAATCATGGTGGAAGGAATGTGGTGAATGCCTTAGAGGTGGAAGGATCATCCATAAGAAAGGTCACGAGCTTACGTACGCCAATGGCAAGGATATTCGAAGGGTTGAAGAAAGTTGGATACAGTATCACTGCACCAGCCACCATGATGAAAGAAGAGAAAAAATATGATGAAGAGTCAAATTGTGCTTATCATTATAGGGGAATGGGACATGATATTGAGAATTATTGGGACTTTAAGGTTCGAGTCCAAGGATTGCTCACTTTGGGAGTAATACATGTAAAACAAGGGTTAGCTTCCTCCGAAGAGGTCAACGTGATCGAACGCTTTGTGCTTAAGGTGCCACCTCTCAACCAAGTCTCGACATCAGAGAAAGTAGTGGTAACAATCAAGAGGCCAATGTCATTTGTTTATAATGACACTCATTCAGTGCCATGAAATTATGAAACTAAGGTAGAGATAAAAGGAGTCGGGGAAGAGACTTCGAAGGCTCGAATTACTAAAGAACACAAGGATGAGGAGTTGGTGACTAACATAATCAAGGTAGGGGGAATTACAAGAAGTGGGCAATGCTATGGCCCAGGAGAGTTAGAAAAAGGGAAAACTATAAAAGAAGGGAACAGGGAGGAAATGTCAAAAGAAAAGGAGAGAGAGAAGGAAGGTGAAGAAGAGTTCCTGAAGATAATGAAGCAAAACGAATATGATGTGATGGAACAACTAAAAAAGACTCTGACCAGAATATCTCTTTTGTCGCTCATCTTGACATCTGAGATGCATCGGAAGGCGTTATTGAAAATTCTGAATGAAGCCTATGTGAAACCCGATGTTACCCCTGAAAATGTTGTTAACATGGTGGACCCTGTGAAACGCGTTAACATGATCACATTCACTGATGAAGAGATCATTTCTCAATCTGAGAAGAACCCGCGGGCCTTGCACATAACCCTCAAATGCAAAGGGTACATAGTTGCAAAGGCTTTGATTGACAGGGGGTCTGCGTTGAACATCATTCCCAGGTCGAGTCTAACCTCATTATCAATAAGTGGGGATGAATTGTCGCCTCGAGAAATGGTGGTGTGAGCCTTTGATGGAAATAAGAGAGGCATTATGGGAGAGATGATGTTACCGCTAGAGATTGGTCCAAGTAATTTTCAAGTGCTGTTCCAAGTCATGGATATTGAGCCTGGCTACACCATGCTACTGGGGAGACCATGGATCGATACCGCTGGTGCTGTTCCTTCCACCCTGCATCAAAGTGTTAAATATATTGAGAATGGGTTGGTCATCACCATACATGGAGAGAAAGAAATTATGTTGTCAAAACCAATTTCAGTGCCGTATGTGGAGAGTGCAGAAAAAGAAGAAGAGAATCTGTGGCACAGTTTCGAAGTAGTTGAAACGAGACTTGGTAAAGATGAATCTCTTACACTAAGTATAAATCAGGTGGTGGCCCGGATCATGCTTAGTAGTGGATACCAAGAAGGAAAGGGTTTGGGCTCAAAGCTGCAAGGTACTCGGTTGCCAGTGTCATTCCCAGGAAAGTCAGACAAGTTTGGGATAGGGTACGAAGCATCTCTGGAGGAGCATATGAGGAGCATGACTCTTGAAAAAAAAGGTGGAAAAGACAAGATGAAGCATATTCCCTACCTGACGGAAACATTCCTAGCACCAACCGAGGTAATCATGCCTGACAAGGTCATTCACCCCCGGTACCGTCTCACTATCAATGTATTACATGAAGAGGGCCCAGAAAAATGCAAGGCAATCCGTCTTCCTGCTCATGAGGAGCCACTGAAGAACTAGCAATCTGAACCAATTATTGATGTGACTGTTTCAAAGTAATTGTCTAGTCATTTTGTGTTAAGCAAATGTTTAAGTTATTTTGTGCTTATGGTTTATGTTATTTGAGACATTAATTAAATGAATTTGCATGAATATTCAGCATTTCTCTTCGTTGCATTTTCTGACTTATCCTTTTGCATTTATCAATTTTCTTTTTACATTTGTGTACCATATCTTGTTCTTCCTTTGTCGTTCCTACTCTATTTTGCTTTTCCAACTCCACACAAAATTGCTTTCCAGGGATCTTAGTTTCGTAGAAAGTTCGCCTCATAAAAGGGACTTCGAAAACTCATTAATTGATTCCCCTGCATTGTTTGATGAAGAAGACCCTGGATCTAGAGAAGAGGAAGATGTTGTTGAAAATTTTGCAAAATTACTGGAGTACTCAGAGAAGGGATTTAACTTGAATGGCGATGAAGCAGAGGTGGTCAACATGGGGACGAAGGAAAAGAAAAAGGAATTGAAAGTAGTGGAAAACCCAGAGTTTGAAGAGATGATCACGCTATTTAAAGAGTATATGGATGTTTTTGCCTGGTCTTATCGGGATATGGATGGGTTAGACCCAGAGATAGCATCGCATAAAATTCCACTATACCCGAATATTAAGGCAAAAAAGCAGAAGTTAAGGAGGATGCATCCTGATATGTCCCTGCAGATCAAGAAAGAGGTGACTAAGCAGTTGGAAGCAGAATTTATGAAAGTGTCAAGGCACCCTAAGTGGGTAGCCAATATCGTGCCAATGCCTAAGAAGGATGGAAAAGTCAGAATATGTGTGGACTATAGAGATCTGAATAAGGCCAGCCCGAAGGATGATTTCCCACTCCCTCACATCGATGTTCTGGTTGATAACACTGCTACGAATCACCGGTTCTCATTCATAGATGGATACTCAGGGTACAATCAAATTTCTATGGATGTCAATGATAAAGAAAAGACCACTTTCATTACTCTTTGGGGAACGTTTTGTTGCGCGGTGATGTTGTTTGGATTAAGGAATGCTAGGGCTACTTACCAACGCGCTATGGTGGCACTGTTTCATGACATGATGCACAAGGAGATTGAAGTGTACGTGAATGATATAGTAGACAAGTCTAAAGAAGGAGAAAGTCATATGGCGGTCTTGCGTAAGCTGTTTGAAAGACTCAAAAAGTACAAGCTGAGGTTGAATCCTGCTAAATGTGTTTTTGGAGCATCTACTGGGAAATTACTCAGATTCATTGTTAGCAGAGAAAGAATAAAGGTGGATCCAAATAAAACAAAAGTAATACAAGAGATGTCTGCCCCTAAGATGGAGCGTGAAGTGCAAAGTTTTCTTGGAAGACTTAATTACTTTGCTAGATTCATTGCTAACTTAACCAGCACCTATGAGCCTATATTCAAGTTGTTGAAGAAGCATCAACTAGGTAAATGAGATGAAGAATGTTAGGAAGCTTTTGACAAGATAAAGACTTATTTAATGAATCCTCCTATTTTGGTACCCCCTACGCCGTGTCGCCCTTTAATTTTGTACCTAATTATATTACTAACCTTGATGGGGGCAATGCTGGGACAACATGATGAATCAGGAAAGAAGGAACAAGCAATTTATTATCTGAGTAAGAAGTTTAATGACTGTGAAGCTCGTTACATGGCTATTGAGAAGACTTGTTGTGCGCTGGTATAGACCTCAAAACGGCTACGGCAGTACATGCTCTATTACACCATATGGTTGATCTCCCGAATAGACCCTCTGAAGTACATATTTAAAAGTCCTCATGTTTCATTAAGGGTTTCAAAATGGAAAGTGATGCTATCAGAATTCGATATCAAGTACATGACCCAAAAATCCATCAAAGGAAGTGCGATTGCTGATCATTTAGCTGAAAACCCTCTTGAGGGTGCACAACTAGTGACATCTGAGTTCCCTGATGGAGAAATACTATGGCGGAAGAAGAAGAAGAAGAACCTATTTGGAAGATATATTTTGATGGAGCAGTTAACATGCACGGTAGTGGCATAGGAGCCGAGGTTGTTTCACCAACTAGAAAATAATACCCAGTCGCTATCAAGTTGGATTTTGAGTGCACCAATAATGTTACGGAATATGAGGCCTGTGCTAATGGTTTACAAGTTGTAATTGACTTAGGGATCAAGCAGTTAAAAGTATTTGGAGACTCAGTACTCATCATTTATCAGGTGAACGGTGAATGATAGACCAAAGATCCAAAGTTGGTACCTTATCAAAAGTATTTGATCCAGTTAGTTAAAAAGTTTGAAGAGGTGACCTTCTCCTATTTGACTCGAGACAAGAATCAGTTTGTAGATGCCTTGGCCACCCTGGCTATTATGACCAAGCTAGATATTCATAATAATATCCAACCCATCCAAGTGAAGACACACAGTGAGCCTGCATATTGTGCTAATGTGGAAGGCGAGCCAAATGGTAAACCTTGGTATCATGATATCAAACAGTATATTCAGCACAGAGAATACCCAACGGGGGAAGTGAGGTGAATAAGAAGACTATTCGCCGGTTGGCAATGACTTTTTTCCTGAACGGAGAGATTCTGTACAAAAAGGATCATGATGGCACTTTACTTAGATGTGTGGATGCTCGTGAAGCTCGTATAATCATGACTGAGGTTCATAAAGGAATCTGTGGAACTCATGCCAATGGTCATATGATGGCTTGAAAAATTCGAAGGAGTGGTTATTATTGGTCCACTATGGAGACAAACTACATAGATTATGTACGAAAGTGTCAAAAATACCAGATGTATGCAGATCGAGTTAATACACCTCATTTCCTTTTGCATAATTTTATATCTCCATGGCCTTTCTCAATGTGGGGAATAGATGTCATCGGACCCATTAATCCCAAAGCTTCCAATGGTCATCGCTTCATATTGGTGGCGATTAACTATTTCACCAAGTGGGTAGAAGCTTCCTCTTATGCCAGCATTACTCAAAAAGTGTTTTTAAGATTCCTCAAAAGGGATATTGAAAACCCGAAAGGGTAGCCTAAGCAAAAGTTAGAGCAATTGAAAAAATGAAAAAGAAAAAGTCTGTGGTTGAAAATTTCAAAAAAGCATCTAATTCAAAAGTTAGGGCAAATGAATAGGCAAAATCTCAAAGAAAGTGGGCCTGAAACTCTTCGAGGGATTCACCAAAATGGGGCAATTTTTGATGTGCGTCCAATCAGTTATACAAAGGGGCAAATCGTTTGCATTAAATGGGTCATACTGGGGTAATTTTTTTTTTGAGGAATTAAAGAGGACTGTCTTGAAAGAAATCGAGACAACTTCTTAAGTTATCAAGCATTTGATGTGAATCAATTGAAGAATCGAAGGGTGAAGACCAATATGGGAAAATTTTTTATTTTTCTTGCAACTTTTCTTTAGTTTTTCAAGTAATTGTCTTGTCAAAGTAAATGGATTACATTACCAAAATAATAAAAGGAAGTTTGTTCATCCAATAAATTTCTTCATTCATGAATGCATGTTTGATCATTAATTTATGTCTCAAATAAAATAAACTTATGGTCGACAATTATGATCTCGACAATTTTAGCAAGTAATCCTTCAATGATTAGTTTAGATTAAAGATCTCAATAATTCAAGATGCCCGTGAATATACGATGTTGCCAAGAGAACAAGGTGGTCGAAAAAAAAAAAAGGAAATGAGAAAATCTATGGGATTCCTAGTCGACAAAAGTTAGAGCATGAAAAAAGCAAAAGGACAAAGGGTTTGATTGGTCAAAACTTTCCAGGATCGCCGCGGTTAAGATGACTTTGAATAAATAAATGAAAAATAAAAAAAATCTCAAAGAAAGATAAAAGAAGGATAAAAATCGGGCAAATGTAAAAATCCAAAAAAAAGAGGAACAAAAATGAAAAAAATTTTTTTTGAAAATTTTAATTGTTGAAAGAGGTATCGGCCCATGCATTTTAATTTTCTATCAAGCATTTTCGGCTCCATGCATTTTTTATTTTCTCGGAACCAATCGGGGCAATGCATTTAAATTTATTTTTCTTTGAGCAAATTTTCTTCTATTTTAATTTTCTCAAGTATTTCTTTCAAAAGCGTTTTGCTTACATTACATGTTAAAAGCTTTTGCTAATTCTTTGAACGTGTCGGCTCTTCGCATTTTATTGTTCTCACATTGTTTTGTATTTATCATCTTATGATCGACAATTTGACAAAATTTTGAAGTCCTTCATGTCTTTACTAGTTTAGATTAAAGGATCGATAATATGAAATGCTTGCAATTATTCTTATTATCTAGTAGAAACAAGGTGATCAGAAAAATTTTGAAAAAATTTTTTTTTAAAAAAAAAGAAGACAAAAATGAAAATAAAAAGAAAAGAAAAGAAAAAAAAAATTTATGGTCCACCTTTGGTCAAAACTTTTAGCCCAAATCGCCGTTGGTAAGCCCACTTTGCCTAAAAAAATGAAAAAAAAAAAAAAAAGCAAGAAATAAATAAAAGAAAATATACAAAAAAAAGGAAATAAAAAAATGAAAAAAATATGGTAACGAAAACTTGTTTTTTGGTTTTTTTTCTTTTTGAGGTGAAAACTAGCTTTTTCTTTCAGTGGTTTTTTTTTTCTTTTTTGGGCACTTGCAGCACACACCACTCCACCTGCACTGCCTCAGCATTATTCATGTTGTTGGTCTCTCATTTCTTGGTGGGCTTTGTCTCCCATACGGAGGATCACGTACGGGCAACATTTTGAATTCACTGACCCTCTAACAACTAGCAAGAAAAAAAAACTGGACGACCACAAAGCACTCGCGTACAAGACCAGGGGGCTGACTTTCATTTTGGGGGTCTTCACTCACCATTTCCCGGACTCTGACTTTCATCTTCATCTTATCTTCTACCTCTACCACACATCTTCCATAATCAGCAAGCCACTTCCACTACATTCATCACTCACTCACTTTCACCCAACCAAGTTGACTCACCAAAACCTCCATCAAGTTTCACCATCTTCTTCCTTCACACTCAACAACCTCCATCCCCACGACCTCAACCTTCCATAACCGTGTCCACCTTGCTCCACCACCATTCAACCGTGACCTCTAACCTCTAAGCCACCATCTTCAAACTTTCATCCTTCTATAACCAACCTTCACTCATTCACTCACCAACACAAAAACTCCAACCTTCAACCACCCTCCCCATCATCTTCCTCTACCTTCAACCTCCTATTATTTTCACTTTCTTCCAACCTTCACCACCTCACCACCTACACACCTTATCTTCAACCTCATTCCCTCCAACCACCAATGAACCGAGTTAACTCAGCAAGCAACACCCTTCAACCACCATCATCATCATCTTCCTCTACCTTCAACCTCCCATTATCTCCACTTCCTTCCAACCTCCATCACCATCACCAAGCACACCCCTTAAGCTCCATCACCACCATCCACGTGACTCACACCTATGCACCACCACTTTCATGCTCTCTCACACAATCACCCTCAACGTGAAACCCCCCTTCATCCTCACCATCAACTCTCACCTTCCATCTTTATTACTTCTCACAACAGACCCTTGCAGCAACCCAACACCACCCCGTCGTCGTCCACCCAACCGAACTCGCGCAATAGCCACCTAAGCTAGCTCCACCGCGAACCAGAGGCGCACCGCACGGCCACCCGTGAGCCGCCGCCATTAACAATTCCCTTTGAAATTGGTCCCCGTTTGTTGCGTTAACTCTCTTCCTTATATGTCTTCCGTTTTTGTTTTTTTTTTTGTTAAAGTTTCCTTTCCTGTTTTTTACTTGTTTTATCTTTTTTTTTATGCCTATTAAGTTAGCTTTCCTTTCGTTGGGACAACAGAAGCCTCAATTTAAGATGAGTATGTCTTTATCATTTTGTGAAATGGGTGAGTTCATGTTAGGCTAGAGTTGTTTGGGCTCTTTTTTTTACATGATGAACTTTTTTTTGCGGTTTGGGTTATTTGTGCTTTAGTTTTTTTTTTTTTAGGGAAGGGTGCTAAAAGTTGTATTTGGGCCTTTTAAGATAAAACAAAAAAAATGAAAATATATAAAAATGAAAAATTAAAACAAAATAAAAAATGAAAAAAATTTTGATAATATATAAAAAAAATAAAAATACGAAAATGGTAAAAAAATGGAAGTAAAAAAATAAAAAAAAATACTTTGAGCTCAATTGTTTGTGTTATTTATGCTTAGTTCTCATATGGTAATATTTATCTAATTTAATGATATGTTTTATGACTAATGGGAAGCCGAAAAAATAAAAATAAAAATAAAAAAATTGAAGAAAAATTATAAAAAAAATAAAAAATTGACAAATGAAGAAATTAATAAAAAATCTTTTATTCAAAGCAGTGACCAATGATGATAATTGAATAGCGGATGCTATCTTCAATATCGTTTGGATCATAAGAGTTTATTGAGTAGCCCAGTACTAACTTGAATCCTGTGCAACGATGATTTTGTTTTCAAACAAAATTCCTTTTCATTTTTTATTAAAATCAATCAACCCATAATTATTTTCTACAGAATTACGTAACTTTGAGTTTCTCATTCCACCTAGGGATACGTAGGAGCAGAATTTTATTTTGTTAAGCCAAAAATTAATTTTTTATAATTTGGTTGTTTATTTCTTTCTTTTTAAAAAAAAAAATAAAAAAATAAAAAATATTTTTTTAAGATGAGTAAAATAAATAAATTTGAGATTATTAATATTTTGCACAACTGACTTAAGGCATCGTCTTAAGACGGGTGTGATAAGGGTGCTGTGGGATTAAGTTTCCACCATTCCCTATCCATAACTTACTCCCGAATCCGATCTGATTTTTAAAGACTATTTTCTAAGAAAGGTTTTCTAATTTTTTCTAATTTAAATAAAATTGGTGGCGACTCTATTTTTTTTCATTTTTAAAATCACGTGAGCTGCTATTTCGCCGCGATCCCGGTCGCGACATTGCTCAACATATATCTTCTCTTCTAGATAGTCATTAAGGAAAGCAGACTTTACATCAAGTTGATAAATCCTCCACCTCATTTGAGCCGCCAAAGCAATGATCAAATGAATTGTCTCCATGCAGACAACGAGTGCAAACACTTCTTCATAGTCAACTCTATGCTTTTGCTTGTAGCCTTTTACCACGAGTCTTGCTTTATATCTATCTACATCTTCTTTGGCATTCTTCTTTATCTTGAACACCCATTTGACTCCAATTGACCCTTGAGAAGATATGGTAACTCCCAAATGTTATTCTTTTTAATGACATTAATTTCCTCTTGCATGACTTGACTCCACCTTTTGTCTTTGAAAGTTTCATCAAAGTCTAAAGGTTCACTGTCAACAAGAAGGCAAAACAAATCAAAAGGCTCAGTTACATCATATAATTCTTCAATACTTGTCATTTTTCTTGACCTTTCACTAGAATTTTCTTTGGAAGATGAGGATGCTTCATGAATGGGAGATGGTGGTGGAGTATCTTCTTGGAGAGGTGTCATGGTCTCTTGCTCTTCATCTTCAAAGTATGGAAAGAAATCATAATTTCCTTCTTCTTATACTTCCTATCTCCAAGTGACTTTTTCATCAAACTTCACATCTCGACTCACAACTATCTTGCCATTGCTTGGGTTGTACAACTTGTAGCCTTTGGAATTTGGATCATAGCCAATAAAAACATGCTTCACACTTCGATCATCTAGCTTGGATCTCCCTTGATCGAGCACATGAACATAAGCAATACTTCCAAAAACTCTTAAATGATTGACACTGAGTTTGGTCTTACTCCATGCTTCTTGTGGTGTTAGATCCCTCACATTTTTTGTTGGAGAGCGGTTGAACAAATAAACTGCACACAAAAAAATTTTGGCCCAAAATTCTTTAGGCATATTTTTGGCTTTCAATATATATCTAACCATATTAAGAACAGTTCTATTTTTTCTCTCCGTTACACCATTTTATTGTGGTGATTTAGGAATTGTTAGAGAGCGACGAATTCCATTTGTTTCACAAAATTCATTAAATTCTTTAGATGTAAATTCGTCTCCTCTATCGGATCTTAGAGATTTGATTACATAACTATTCTTTTTTTCTACAAGAGCTTTGAAATTTTTAAAGACTACAAATACTTCATATTTTTGCTTTATAAAATAAACTTAAGTCTTCCTACTATAATTATCAATAAAAAGTAAAAAATATTTATTTTTACCAAATGAGGAAGGATTGATTGAGCCACACACACCGGTGTGAACAAGTTGCAATGACTTGGTTGCTCTTGTAGTTGCCTCCTTTGGAAAGCTTTCTCTTGCATGTTTGCCAAGGAGACGTGTTTCACATAATTGATTAGGATAGTTAATTGAGGGCATCCCTTTCACCATCATCTTTTCTCCTAAGGCTTTGAATGCTTCAAAATTCAAGTGACCAAATCGCATATGCTAACACCATGCTTCATCTTTAACATTGGCCTTCAAGCGCTTTGCTTCAATTGTATTGAAATTCAACATGAACATTCTATTTTTTGTCATAGACACCTTAGCCACCAAATTAGCATTATAATCTCTAAGCCAAAGATAACAATCTTTCATATGAAATTCATATCCCTTCTCAACAAGTTGTCCCAAACTCAAAATATTACTTTTTAATTTGGGTACATAGTAAACATTGGTAACTAACTTGTTACCACCATTTTTAAGAGAAATTAAAATGGTACATTTACTTTGAATTTGAACTTTTGAGATGTCTCCAAATGAAACATTGCCTTTCACATTCTCATCAAGCTCCATAAATTTTTCTTTGTAGCCACACATATGATTGCTTGCACCATTGTCAAGATATTGATAACTACACAAAGTGTAATTATTTGTGCCCTATATCTGAGTTATAAAGATTGCTTAAGTCCTTGTATTCATGCATATTTGGAAGGTTTTATGCTTATATTTGTTATATCTAATTCTGATACCTTTCCAGTATGTATTTGAGCAATTTGTGCATATTTGATATGTGATTAAGTGAATTTATATGTGTTACTGATTTGGTGTTTTCTCTATCACAGGAAGGGCTCCAAACAAGATGATATGTGGAGTAATTGAGCTGAAATGGGAAGAGGAAGCCAAATTAGCACTTCAGCACTCAACGCCGCGACGTGGCATGTTAATGCCGCGGCGTGAAATCCCCTGCATCCAAAGTCAGGGGCTTCGAAGAATTAAACGCCGCGGCGCAGGAAATTAATCCCGCAGCGTATGTAACCTAATTTGACACGCGCCGCGACGTGGGAAAATTAATGCCGCGGCGTGCCCCTGTTTTGCTGAGTCTATAAATAGATTTTAATAGATTTTGAAAAGGGAGTTTTGGAGAGCTCCGTAGATAGTTTAGGTTTTAGAGGAGCTACGGCTTTGTGCTTCAATTCTGGGCTGATTGGAGGCCTAGGGAGGCTAGGTTGGAGGTTCTCTTCCTTAAGGAAGAGGATTCAAGCTTCAAGGATCTCATCAATGGCATCCTCCCTCTTCTCCCTGAGTTTTCTTCTTCTCCTTTATCTTTTGAGCACTGTTTTGCTCTGTAAATTCGTGTTCAATTGATTAGAAGCTGTATTTAGGAAATACTTTGAATCTTTATATGATTATTGATGTTTATGTATGAATTTGAGTTTCTATTGATGTTTAGCTTTGTTCTTCCATGCCTATGCTTAATGCTTGCTTCATTGATCAACAATTGCATGATCTTAATTGATGCAAATGAACTAGACATAGGGATTTGTGGAGATGGACATGGTATGGTTGATGCATGTTCGACGAGTTCAATTGGCTTAGATGAGTTGATTCGCTAACTGGATAGAAATATACCTTTTAGCCATGTATTAGCGTGTGTTTGAGAATAAATCGTTCATTAGTGGAGTTTACACTAGTCCTCATGCAACCATAAGAACCATAGTGGATTAGGTAAATGACACCAGGGTTGATCGACCTAGACATAGGCTTTTGACTAAATCAGATTCTCAAGCTAAACTAACTAAGCATTGATGTTACTTATAAGGATTGCATATCATTAGTATGAAGTAGGAAGTGAAGAAGAATTCCCTAGATTTCCAAACTCCTATGTTATTGCTTTTGTAGTTTAGATTTAGATTAGTTGCTTTCTTTTATTTTATATATCCTTGACTAGAATCTAGCTAAGTTATTGGTTGTTACTTAGTAATGGAAACCTTGTCCTCGTGGGAACGAACTTTTACTCTGTATCTGTATTACTTGAACGACCCGTGCACTTGCGGTACACAAATGGTCTAACAGATATCATAAGCTTTTGTCATCCTCTTCATCATCTTTGAGTGCTAACAATAAGGTTGGTTCTTCAACCTCTTCTTTGTCAATAAGGTTGGCTTTTTCTTCAATACCATTAGTACCATAACGACATTCCGATGCATAATGTCTAAATTTATGACAATTGAAACATTCAATATTGGACTTGTCGTACCTCCTCTCATTTGTTCTAGGATAGTTGCATCTTCCTCTAGTCACTCATCTTCCACGGCCCCTAGTTGAATGATGGCTTGTCTCTTGATTGTTGGAATTGTCACGATTGCCTCTTCCTCCTCCACCTTAGCCACGACCACTCCATCTTCCTCGTCCACGTCTACGTCCTCTTTGACTCTTGTCTCCTCCATCATCTTGCAATGAATAAAAATGGTACATTTGCCTTGAATTTGAACTTTTGAGGTGTCTCCAAATGAAACATTGTCTTTCACCTTCTCATCAAACTCCACAAATTTTTCTTTGTAGCCACATATATGATTGCTTGCACCATTGTCAAGATACCATGAGCTCTTATCATCATTTTCATCATCTTTAAGTGCTAACAATAAGGCTGGCTCTTCAACCTCTTCTTTGTCATAACGACATTTTGATGCATAATGTCCAAATTTATGACAATTGAAACATTCAATATTGGACTTGTCATACCTCCTCTCATTTGTTCTAGGATAGTTGCCTCTTCCTCTAGTCACTCCTCTTCCACGGCCCCTAGTTGAATGATAGCTTGTCTCTTGATTGTTGGAATTGTCACGATTGCCTCTTCCTCTTCCACCTTGGCTACGACCACGCCATCTTCCTCGTCCACGTCCATGTCTTCTTTGACTCTTGTCTCCTCCATCATCTTGCAATGAAACATTGGCTTTGAGGGCTTGCTCCAAAGGCTCATTTTGCCTTTTTAACAATTTTTCTTCTTCGGCTAATATAGCCCCAAACAATTCATCAATTGTCATGGTGTCTAAATTATTTGAATTCTCAAAAACACAAGTCACATAATCAAACTTTGGAGTCAAAGAGCGAAGGATCTTATCTTTCACATTATCATCTTCAATGTTTTCACCATACCTTTTCATTTGATTAACATTGGCCAACACCTTTGAGCTATAATCCGAAAAACTTCTGGATTCTGTCATATGCAAAGCTTCAAACTCACGTCGTAAAATTTGAAGTCGCACATTCTTCACCTTGTCTGCACATTGGAGAGACTTTTGTAAAATTCCCCAAGCTTCTTTGGTGGTGGACACATTGCTCACCTTCTCGAACATCAAATCATCCAAACCTTGATGGATGAGAGACAAGGCTTGTTGGTCTTTTTTCTTTGACTTTGTCAATGCTTCCTTCTCATTTTGAGACAAAGTGGCCCCGTTTTGTGGCTTAGTGTAGTCACTCTCTACAATCTCCCAAGCATCTTATGGTCCAAGCAATGCTTTCATGCGACGAGACCAAGTTTTATAGTTATCTTTTGTTAGACGAGGGAATTGAAATGGAACCATTTCATTATTTGCCATCACTCAAATCTCACTAGTTCTTGATACCACTTTGTTAGTGTGGAAGAATAATAGAGGAGACACTTAAAAAATTTTATTTCGTCTTATCAATCAACTCCAAAATATATAGGATACTTATATAAGTGAAAGACACAACCTTATATATTCTATAACTCTCCTCTAATTAACAATAGTAATTTTCTTTTAATTCATGAAATAATTCTCCTTAATGATACACCATACTTTTTCATTACTCATAGAATAATTTTTATAATTTTTATAACTCACATCCACATCAAAGGTCTCATAACTACCAAAATTCTATTAACTTCAAGTTATTATTTTTAATCAACACAGGCAAGGTTACAGATAAAATGGTTGTGCCATTGCAGAACTAAAGGTAATGATGGTGATAGGTTTGGATCAACTAGAGTGAACTCCCGTTTTAGTCTATGAACTTGTTAATTTCGATGATATTAATTTCTGACTTGATAAAATTAACATATTAATCATTGAACATAAAAAAATTAATCATATTAATCTCTCATATAATTTGTTTTTCAGTCTAAAGACTAATTTGATTGTATAAATTATAATTTCAAGAACTAATATGATAATTTTTTTCTAAGTTAGAGACTAATATAACTAGTAGTAACAATTACAGGAACTAAAATAAAGATTCACTCAGACAACTACATATCAATGCCAGGTCCCAACTGGGGTGGCAGTGGCTCAAACACAGGCCATGGTCGTCTGATTAGTGGTGGCCACGACAGCTAGCAATAATCTGTTCGAAGTACACTAATTTCATATACACAAGCCAGGAAAAGATTTGTAAATCACCACTAATTGTGGACTTCATTGAGACTACCGTCACCTTTAGATATAACATAATGAAAAATAAAAATAAAAATAACTGGCCGCAACCTGTATGAAGAAAGGGGGTAAAAATTGATATAACGCTGAAACAGGTTTAATTTGATAGTATCAGAAGTGTCGGTACATGGTAACATCACCAGAGTTTAAAAAAATCAAGTACAATGTAACTTGTATTAAAATCTCAATTACGACAAAAATAATCTTATTATTTGTTCAACTTTTATACGTTCAACTTTTTTCAATTCACTCACAAACTCATTCTGTATCTCACGAAAATATTACATCAATATATAAGATGATTTGATATCTCTTTCATATTAACATACGATATAAATACGATGTGCGTATAAAAATTAAACACAACATTTTCCTTGACAAAAATAATAAGCTACGCATGGTAATTCCTGAATCAAGTTTTATAATAATTTGTTGGGTACAAAGTTTTTATAGTTTTATTATAATATTAAACCTATAAAAGCATCTCATTTGTTTAAAATTTATTTCAGAAGAAATTGTTTCGAGGTACTTTTTCATCGAGTGTTTGTACATACACCAAAGAGATTTCCATTGTAGAACGATATATATGTTTTATAATCTTTTTTGGGGATATAAATGCGTTATAGAATGAAGCAAATTAAAGAGACCTACACACAATTTACTGAAAAATTGGTTTTTGATATTAATGGATTGAGCTTAATGGCGTCAATTGATCTATTTAGGCAACTCTACCTATGAAATAAGGCTTTCTTGTTATTGTTAATGCATATAAATGTGTTACAAGAGGTGCTGATGTATATATTAATTGCATAGAAACATAGATACTGAGAGGAGATAAGATGACAAATTGACATTGACAAGTGAGGAAGAAAAATAAGAAAACATCAAGTGAAAAGAAAGAAAAAGGCTAAAATACAAATAACACATTCAACTATAGGTCATTTTTAGAAAGTCCTCTTTAAAACTCAACAACTTAATTCCCTAGACTTCATAAATTGTGCATAGTAAAAAATTTAACCCCCTATGTATGTAGAAAACCTCCTGTATGGAGCCAATATGCATGGTTTGTAAAATTTAGGTAATCAAAGTTGTTAAATTTTAAACTAAAAGAGAATTTTCTGAAAATGACCTATAGTTGAAGGAGTTCCCTGCATTTTAGCAAAAGAAAAAAGATTCATAAGTACTTATAAAAGCCGACAATCAAGGCCCAATATAGCAATGTCAAAGACCCAAAACTACATCAAAATCAGATGGAAAAGATAAAAAGGAGCCACAGTGGAACTTATCTGAACAACTTCTAATAACTTACACGACTGGCCCTAAACGGAAACTTCTTTCTCAAAAGTACAAGATCGAGACAAGTAACATTTATACTGACTCTATCATCTACGGTTACCATGTCTACAAAAGTCAGTAGAAAGCAGATCACTCTATTGAAATATGAGAACTGATCGTTAGATAGTCCAGTTCAGAAAAGCAGAGATCAAAAGCAAATACTATACCATAAACACAATTCCATCAGTGGCATTCAATTACAAAGGTGTAGTTGTTGCGGTCTAGCTAGCAGAACTAGTGCTTCCATCGCTTTGAGTGACCATCTTGCATGTAGGGCTCTAAAAACCCAATAAACTGAAAAAAAAAAAAATACATTGAAAAGAAGTAGATTGAAAATTTATTTTGAATAGATAAGCTCTATTTGTTACCAAGTTTAAAGAACAACAAATCTTGCAAGTTGAAAATAGAAAACTTTTCTCCACGTTGAAACGTTATTCCCAGCCATTAAATGGCGTATGAGTCTAAAGGAAGTCCAACAGTACATCAGATGCTTAAATTTGATCATTCTGTCATACTTCAAGTTATGCGACAAGATGAAAATAGCATACCATGTTTAAACCCCGGAAGCATAGATATAAGGACACGGATACAACACGACATGGATACATAGATACGGTAAAAATTCAAAAAATAATTAAAAGATATATAGAATAAGAGTATCTAAAAGAATCAAAGTATCCAATACAATACGTATCGGATACCGGTATGGTGACCATTTTAAAGTATCGGTGCTACATAAGTTTAAACATGTAATGGAAGCAGAAAAATACTAGAATTTAGTGGGTATCCACACACCTTACTTCCATCTTCTGTCCAGCGTGCACCATATCCATCGGCAACCCTTATTTCGAAGACAACCCCATGTGGCGAGACAGCATGCATATTCAGCCAACAACAATGTTCTATTAAGTGGCTAATAACATCCATTGCAAGCCTATTTTTGTTTGAATCTGGAAACAACAGTTAAAAAGACAGGATTAGTAAAAACAATGTGATCAACTTATTTGAGACACTATTAATATACTCAACATTTCGGCAAATATATTTGACCTAACTCAGAAAACATCTTCAGACAAACTCTTCTATGGGAAACAGATCCTATGTGCAGACAAACCTAGAGAACCAAGGCGGAATGGAAATTGAAAAGCAATTACCAAAGATATATCTAAAAGCTTCTCTTTCAAAAACTTCCTTACCGCTTCCATCCACAGAACCCCAATATCCACTGCTACTCCTACAAGCATGCTTGGCCAATGCACGAGCTCCATGAGTCAAGGAACTACCTTCAACCTCAAGTAGTCAAGCCAACAAAGGGTATCATTTATGATCAAGGTAGACAGAATTTCCAATGGAAATATAAGTTTAAGCAACAAACACAACGTGAAACAATACAATTTCCTGAATAATGATCAGAAAGTGTCTATATCATTTCTCATAAAGTATCAATAAAGTTGTCATCTCATTGGGGTCTGAACAATTTATTATAGTAAAAGCAGAGAAAATTCTGACAAAGTCTCAATTCTCATTGTTAATGTGGGCTGATTTGCCCCTAAGATTCTTCATAAATAGAGACAAAAAAAAAAAAGTGCAACAGAGTCACTTTCTTACATTTGGATTGCATGGCAAATTAAATGATGCTAATAGACTTGATCTTGGCGGTGGAAGTGCATTAGGAATTGTCCCTGTGGTATGCATCAGACCTAGAAGGTCCTGAACACCCTCATAGCTTAATCCCTGGATAAAATCAAGACAGCACAACAGTTAGCAACTATCTTAAATGAATTTCTATATGAGAACACTCGAGCATTAGTTCACATGCAGTCAGGTGAAACATGACATATGTAAGTACAGAAGCATTAGTAGCTGTGATTGGTTCCTTGGTTTACCAAAATTAAACCATCAATGACTAGAAACAATAACTGCAAGGCAAGAAAAGCAGGATGCTTGAGTGCACTCTAGCACTGCAAAGGGAGAGAAGGGGGTAAACGGGGAGAGGGAAATCTAAAACAACCCAATATTATGTGAACTCATAAAGCAACAAGTAGAAGTTTTCTGCAATACAAATGCTAAGAATATTAGGACATTTCACAGAGAAACATCTAAATGTATTTCTACATTATTCTAGCCGTTAACCTCTTGTGTAATGAAATATTTTCTTCAAATATGTATCTCATGAACCAATTCTCCTAAAAGCTTAAGCTGTTAGGTGAAGTCACATGAATGATTTTATATCTAACACGCCCCCTCATGCAAGAGCCCTTTGGGCTTGAAGCATGGACAATGCATAGGCCACCTACCTTGTGCTTAAATTCAACTTTTTTATTAGAAGAATAGGGGCGGCAAGGATTGAACTCTAGACCACTTGGTCATAGAAGCTCTGGTACTATGTCATAAACCAACTCTCCCACAAGCTTAAGCTGTTACGTGAAGGTTCATGAATGATTTTATATATCTAACAATATTAATCAGCTGTAATTTTAACATCTGAAACCGTGTCATTTAATTACAGCAAATTTATAGCTTAATATGCTCCAATAAAACCAACAAAACAGAATATAATTGTCATGTCAAGGTGATTTTAATTCCAATAGGAAATAACTTAATTCTTAAGGTTTTCAGACTCCACTTTTCATTGGCTGTATCTGTTCCTCTTTTGCAAAACATCAATATATAATAACTAAGCAAACCATTTCTTAAATACATAATATGATCATTGAGAAGTAATAAAAATTAGCAAATCATAGGAAAATTCACACTAATAACCAAGCAACAAGATGGGAGCACCCTTTTAGAGGGTTTGTAGATGATTTATATATCAAATAAGGCAACAGATCAGTTGCAATGGTTTTACAGGAAAGTGAACACACAGAAAATAAATTGGCTAAAGGAATGTATGGTTGAAGGGCCAGTTTTGAAACAATGATTGCAAGAACACCATTTGCCTGTTCCTTCTCTTCTGTGTAAAACCTTCGGTAGACTTTTACACCTGTAATGCTATGCAAGTGTTACTTGGGAGGCATCAGTATAAAATCTGGAATTGAATTAGACATAGTGGGGGTTCTTTCATCTTAAGAACTTTTTGGATGCATAATTTCAATGAAGGAACAAATAACCACTCGGAGTAGCTATTTAGTTCATTTTGGTTATTTATTTTGATTTGAATAACCATCTGAGTGGTTATTTGTCTAGCTATACATGCTGATTCCATTTCTTTTTCTATAACCAGGATATTCAGTACCTTCTTCAACACTTTCAACCCCTGGAAGAACTTTTCCAAGGCTTTCTGCCTCCAACATGTCAGAGAATGTAGGATACCACCGTATTCCCTACATATTGATGTAGTTAAGAAAGCAGAGGAAAGCCATTACAGATAGAAGCACTATTAATAATGAAACTAATCATCACCTGAACTTCAAACACCACAGACTTATTTAAGAGAATTAGATTTCCTACTTCAATCCTGGAAACCAAAATACAAAAAATAAAATAAAATAAAGCAAACAAGAAAAACGAATGAGAGAAGTAAAATGACCAACATATAGCTTATAGTAAATCAATAACCAACTATTAAGAGAAAATAAAATCCAAGTAACGTCCATATAGAACTGGTAACGTGACTCAAGTAACTATAACATAATATTGTATGGTATGCATTTATGGATTTAGTTATGCAACTCATTTTGATAAAATTTAAAATATGAAGATATCACCTAATTTGGCTGCCTGGATAGGAGAGAGGTTTTTTTGGTTACATTGGTAGGGTAAGCATCTGAGTGAGGGAGGGGGACAGGTATCCAAATGGAGGATCAAACCTCTGACGTCATCATCACACCCAAGTCTTAAAGACTTGAGCCGGTATAAACTGAGCTACAAGTCTGTTGGCACTTTTGTTCTAGACATGAAAAGTCTCAAACTTTCAATAAATAAGGCAGCTGTTTGTTCAGTTGGTTCTGTGCAGGCTTCAAATTGACTACTGAATGTTACTTTCATATGTGCTTCAAAATATTCAGACCACACACAACATTGAATTTGGTGTTCTACTACTAACTCCATGTGAATTACAAATGTTAATGCATGACACACTTTTATAATGGAGGGAAGTTGGCGATCAAGAAAGTTAAGATAAGATAACAGTTATACATATCTAAGCATATATTTAAAATTAAAAAATATTGAAACCTGCTGTATTTACCACTGGCACACCTCCCCTCAATTGTTTTCAGGCCATCTGCGGGCAATAATATCATAAGACTTAGTAGAGTTGAATTCTAGTTGGAATCAGAATGTCATGCTCAAAGACGTTATCAATGGCACTTGAATGCAGTTTTTTTTAATTCTTGCTTTTAAGGGCAATAGATAATTTTTCAACCCAGCAACACGGCTTATGCAAAACTAAATATTTTTTAGCTGTGATTACATCGAATTTCATCATATTCGTAAGGACTATTATGGAGTGATTAATACCTTTTAGCTGTGAGAAAAAAGGCTCTTCAACATGGAGTTCAAAGGAAACACTCTTCAAAATCTGTTGAAACAAAAATTTACATACTATATTGAAACCTGCTTAATCAATAGATAAAGAATAGCAAACAAATGGAGCACATAACATTTTACATTCACTATTTCAGATCCCTTCTCCACAATCAATTTGTGCCACTCATTATGTTTCTGCTGCATGGAAGTATTTTCAATTTCATGGGTCATGGCTAAATTGCAGCCTGTCCTGCAAAATGCTTCAGAATCCATACACCTTAACAGAGCTGATGCAAGATGCTTGTACAAGGGATACTGTGGCACTCCTTCCAATGAATCTGCAAAATAGTAAAAATATACATATATATTCCATTGCCATTGGATCTAAATCAACCCTCAAAAGATAAAAATTCAAACTTTAGAATGAATTTTGGTTATTTCACTGTTGGGTGAGTTTATTGGCATATTTGAAGATACCCAGGTAAGGAATAACCTTTCCAAGTTTGAAAATTGCAAATTGGGATTGTGTGGCTTGTTTTCTGGGGAGACAAAACACAAATAGTGAGTTAGTAAGTACCTTGTGTGTGTGAGGAGGATGGGAGTGTTGGATCATCTTTGAGAAGGGTGGAGCAGAATTGGGTGGAGAAGTTGAGATGGTTTAGATGAGAGTAGAGAGTGAACTTCACAAGCTCCTCCAAACAATCGCTCAGCTTCACCGGAGATTCATCACCACCTTCCTTTTTCATTTTCCTTTCAATTCTTATTATTATCCTTCACATTGCACGGGTAAAAACCTATGTCAATATGACACCTTCATTTTTAGTCTTTTATTTGATAATGTTTGATATGTGCTAATTTTTAAATTGTAATTTTTTCTTTGTTTGTGTTTCTTTTATTTTGTACACCATATAAAAATAAAAAAAAATATTTACCACTTATTTTTTCACCCCTTTTTAAGGTTATATATTAGCTTCCTTCTAATGTAAAAATTATATTTTCATTTATATTCATTCTAGTATATCTTTAAATAAAAAATAATAATGGATAATATTTATATAAAATTATATTAAAAATTCATCCCACAAATTTTCACCTATATTTTTAAAGAATATACTAAACATAGCCCAAATGCATAAAATTCTTTTTTGAATAATTATTATTGTGTATCCTTAGAAATATGGTAAAAAGTTCATTAACATTTATATTTTAAATTATAATAAAAAAATCACCCATTAATTTTTCAAACCTGTTATCATGAGTAATACTAAACTAACCAATAATGCTAAAATGCAACAAAAAATATTCTTAGGTTAATAATTATTACAATGATAAATAAAAATAAAACATGTCAAAAAATAAAAATGGGGACTAATAATATTACCAAATGGTGTACCAATATATATATATATATATATATATATATATATATATATATATATATATATATATATATATATATATGAAATGATATTTTGTAACCTATATAGTTTATATAACTTATGTTTAAATATTTAAGTAATAAATAATAATTTAATTTTGCTGCAACGCATTTTCTTTAAGTGCATTAGTTTGCTTTGTGTTATAGATCCTTGACCCTGTTTTATTAGCTAAAAAAATCCAAATCATCAATATAAAAAGAAAGAAAACCATATAACAAAATGACTTAAAAAATTAAAAAAAAATTATATTAAAAATTTATCATTTAATAAACTCTATATTAAGGTTATAACCATTAATGTGACCACTAGTTATTGTAATAAGAAAATAATTACATAATAATAAAAAGTATGTATATATCTCAAAAATATTAATCTAGAATCTAAGAGCTGAGGTTAACTTGCAACTTCATATCCTAGAAGATCCTTCTCATGGAATTATTAGTCTATTAGATTTGATGATACTCGATATGTGCTAATTTTTATATTGTAGATTTTCTTTGTTTTTGTTTCTTATTTTATGTATATCAAAAATAATAAAAACAAATATTCATCTTTTATATTTTCACCCCCTTCTATACTAAGTTCGAATTTACAAATTCCTTTAAACAAAATACAGAGACAACGAAAAAAAATAAAGCAAGACCTATGTGATAATATCTATATTAAAGGTAGTAAAATATTCATATTCATTAAATTCATTTGTAAGGTCAAAGATTTAATAAATATTCTCTGAATACTTAATTCATTAAATTTATATTCCCTAGTGTTAAGTGTTATCCATCACTATCATGACATTCAGCTTCTTCCTTAACCTTAGTCACTCAAAGCCAAAGCACACTCATGCATTTCTCATTAAAATGCCGTCATATTCAAAATTGCATTCTTCAACTCAAAAATCCCCTAAGACACAGAGCTGGAGTTCCTTTGGGAGTCCAAGCAACTACCCCCCTCCTTTGCCTTTGCTTCCACCGGGAAGAGCCAAACTCACTATTAATCGTCATCTTGCATTAAAGTGAAGAGAGAAACCAAAGATGGAGAATGAAGCTCCATGAGAAAGCAAAGATGGAGAAGTAAGAAAGATTTAAACTTTGAATGAACAAAAAGAAACGAAAGAAAAAGAAAAGAGGAGAGAAAGAGAGTGAAAAGGGAAGAAGAAAGGGAAATTTACGGAGAGATAAAAGAGTCCATAATCTAACAAATATAAATATTTCAATATAAACAAGTTAAGAATAATACAGTAAATTAAAAAATTAATAGAAAGATAAATCTATCCTTAATCTAATAAATGATGCTTTATCAAAATAAAAATCTTTGGACAACAAAGTAATCTTGCAGCAAACAATTGAAAAAACAAAAAAAAACTTGGGGTGGGTGTCGCGACCGTAATCGCGGCGGGAGAATGAATGAAAGCAACAAAATAAATAAAATTAGAGTTAACCAATTTTATTTAATTTAAGAAAAATTAAAAACCCTTTTAAAAATTGCTTTGGAACCAGATTGGATTCTTCGGTTATGCATAGGAAAGGGTGGAGACTTAACCCCACACCACCCCTAATACATCCGTCCTAAAACAGTTCTAAATTAGTTATGCAAAAAATTAATAATCTCATAAATATATTTGTTTTACCCATTTTATTTAAAAAACTAAAAAATAAATAATTTGTGAAAATTTAAAATTTGGCTTGACGAAATAAAAATTTCGCTTTCCTACGTACCCTTTTAGTGCGAATGAGGAACTCAAAGTCACGTAGTTCTTTAAAAATAAGTATGAGTTAGTTGATTTTATTTAAAGAAAAGATTTAATTTTTTTTATTTTTATAAAAATTTGAATTAACAGGTCGTCGCGACTGTTAATCAAATTAAAGTTTGAATGAGTAAGCTGCAACGCTTTAGACGTCACCCATGGATTGTTAAATTTATTATTATTAGGCGAAGAATGATAATGATAAAAAAATGAATTTTTAGCCTCTTATTAAATAATAATTTATTTAAAATAATTTGAATCATTAGGTTGTCACAACTCGAATGATCCAAAATAGTTACAAGATTAACAAGCTGTCACAACTCGGTTAATCTGTTTTTTTTTTAAAAAAATGTTTTACTTTTATTATATTTTTGTTTATTGTCCCCTTTTTATCCTTTTAGTTTTTTAGATTTTTTTATTTTATCCCATTTAGGCCTATTTCAAAAAAAAAACTACCAGAATTCTAAAACAAATAAAAGAAAGAGAAGAAAAAAAAAACAAAAAAAACAAAAGAAAAAAAACAAAAAAAACTTACGACAAACAAAAAAATGAAATAGAGGGGGGGTCTTCTTCTTCCTCGTTATAGCAGAGAGGACTCAAAGTGGGGAATGGAGGTGATGGGAGTGTTTTGATGAGGAAGATGATGAAGTTATGGTGGGGTGAAGCTTTGGTGGTGGTTTTAATGGAAGATGGCTTGATGGAGAAGATGAATAGTGTAGTAATGGGAGGTTGAAGGGGATGAATAGTGGGGAGTGATGTGAGTTGAAAGTGAAGGTGTTTTGTGAGTTGAAAAACTGAAGGTGTTTTGTGAGTTGAAAGCTGAAGGTCTTTTGTGAGTTGAAAGTCAAGGTCTTTTGTGCGTGGGAGTTATGGGTTAATATAGGAAGGGTTCGGGGTGAAGAGTTAGAGTTTGAGTTTGAGTGTGATTAGGATTGGTTTAAGATGATAAGTCGAATCTGTTTATGATGAGTGTTGGGGTTGGTCTAGGATAGGCGATGGATTTGATTAGGATAAGTTTGTTTATGGTGAGTTTGAGTTGGTTTAGGATATAAGTTGTGGGTTGGATAATGGATAATAGGTTGGATATTGGGTCAATGGGTAAGTTAATGAATTATGGGCAAATAATTTAATGGACCAAACCATGGGTTGAACTTTTTATTTTTTATTTTTTTATTTATTTTTTATTTTTACAAAAATACCCGGACAAAATTAGGGTGTTCATTATTGTCCTCTTTACTTGTTTCTTACTAGATAAAAAGAATAACCACAAATTTTCATTTTATCATAGTGAGGAACAGTAAAAAATGAACTCAAATTTTGTACGGGAGAAACAAAGAAACAACATGAGAACAAGGAGCGATGCGCTCAAAGGTAAAATGACAGAAATTTAAATGACAAAAGCCGATGCGCTCCAAACTTAAATCATAGAAATTTAAATGACAGGGAGCCGATGCGCTCAAAAGAAAATAACATGAGCCGATGCGCTTAAAAAGAAAACGACTAAAATTTAAAATGCATAAAACTGATACGCCTAAAAGGGATTTCAAATGCAAAGAGCTAATAATTAACAGAAATTTAAAAAGTATGGAGCTGATGCTCTCAAGATGCAAGGAGTTGGGTTGCTCCAAACAATTTAAAAAGTAAGGAGCCAATGCGCTCAAAAGAATTTAAAAACATGGAGCCGATGCTCTTAATGATGCATGGAGCCGATGCGCTCAAAATGCAGTTAGCCGATGCGCTAAATGATGTATGAAGCCGATGCGCTCAATGATGCATGGAGCCGATGCACTTAAAATGCATGGAGCCGATGCGCTCAATGATGAATGGAGCCGGTGCGCTCAATGATAAATGGAGCCGGTGCACTCAATGATGCATGGAGCCGATGCGCTCAAAATGCAAGGAGCCGGTGCGCTCAATGATGAATGGAGCCGGTGCGCTCAATGATGCATGGAGCCGATGCGCTCAAAATGCAAGGAGCTAGTGCGCTCAATGATGAATGGAGCTGGTGCGCTCAATAATAAATGGATATCAATGATGCATGGAGCCGGTGCGCTAATGATGCATGGAGCCGGCTATAGCGCTCAAAATGCATGAAACAATTTGTGTCGAAAAGTCATAGACTTAAGATCTTTTCCTTCTCAATCTTTTTCCTTTCCATTTTTCTTTTCTCTCCTTTCTTTTTCCCTTTTTCCTCTTTTTTTTTGATAAACCAACGACAATTTTCAAACCCTTGTTCACGTGCTTTTACTGTTGGACTGATGGTCTTGATCCTACTTATCCATCCTTTCTCTCCTTCTCTTTTTTTTTTCATCTTATTTTCCTGTTTTCCGCTCTTAACTATTCTCTTTTAGGAATTGAGATGACAATTTCTTGTTGTGAACCCTTGTTTGGAGCCACCAGTCTTTGCGATAAAATTTTTGTCCAGTATTCATTCCTTGATTATTGATTTTCTGCAGCGGCCTGATGACTAAGTCGTTGTCTTTGTTACTACTTCCCTCAACATATATTCTCAGAAGTTTTGCCCCAGTATGGCTAATTGAATGCGAACCAAGTTGCTCCTGTGTAGCCAATTGATCACAACTAAAATTGCCCCAGTTTAAGCAATTCCAATTTATTTGCCTTGACTCCTGCCTTTTCGAGTTTTCAACATAATGAGCTTCGAAACTTCTAAGTTCTTTTCGATCTGAAAAGTTCATCGGGAGATTGCCATCAGATGGTCAAATCATGACTTTTGTTCACCTTTCTTGAAACATTACATAACAGACATACATGAGTACGACATAAACGGAACTTGCTGGGTAAACAACTTCTAGATTGGTCTTGGAAGTTTGACTACACAAAAAAACAAGAATGATGATATGAGATCCAAAGAGGTGTTGACTCGATACGAATAGGTTTGACCTTCATGAGACCAATCTTTAGTTGTCTACTAGACATTATGGCCAAGGATTTTCTTCTGCTGAACATCTACATCAAGTCAAATTGAACTGAAGAGAAATTTGCCCCTGTTTAAGACTGAATTAAGTAGGATCAAGACCCATCCTAGCGACTAAAAGATTTGCCTAAGACAAATTGAACCAAGGAAAATTGCCCCAGTTTAGAGCCGAGTCGAACAGGGTACAAACTTGTCATAGTGTAGGGCCACATTGAACCAAAGAAAAAAATTTCCAATCTAGGACAAGAAGGAAAAATTGTCCCACTTTAGAACCGAGTCGAACAGGGTACGAATTTGTCCTAGTGTAAGTCTCTCTTTTTTTTTTTCTTTTCATTTTCATTTTTTTATGAACAATGAACTAAATACTTGAATGAGCGTAACCTTTGCCTCAAAATTAAAGTTAACGAAAATAACAACAATCCTTCATTGATCAGAATGGACTTTTTGAGTCTTGTAACGTGGTCAAGGCTAGAGGTTATGAAAGGAAAGATATAAGGCTCAAACAAGTATTTAAGGGTGGAATGGGAATAAGGATCATTAAACTTCATCGATTGCTTTTCCACTTTCAAACACTTTTATCTTACTATTTTCCTTTTCTTTCCAATTTCATTTCATTTTCTTTCATCCTCCTTTCCCTTCTCTTTTTTTTTTTGCCTTTTTTTCATCATTTTTTTATTTTTACTTCTTGTCCTTTTCACCTTTTCTTCCTTTTCCATTATGCTTCAAAACATCCATCGTCGCAATCAACCTTTGCTTCATGTTATCCCCTAGTATAGAAACGATCCTTATCCAAGGTTTATTGAAAAAAAAAAATTAAGCTCAAAAGGGGTAACAAGGGATAAAATGATGAAATTTTGTAAAAGATAGAGAAAAATGGTCAGTCTTCATTTTCAAATCATGATTGTTTATTTTCAAAACTTTAATTTTGAGACAAAAAGATTGTGCAAACCAAGTGCTTACTTCTTTGCTCTTTTTTTTTTTTTGGATTTTTTTTTGTAAAGACACTTACACACAAGGACCCGACTAAGAATTATGAAAGAAAGACAAAGTGATGAAAGGAAACAAGGTACCCATGTAAATTCATTACATTAATATTTCAAGAAAGTTAACATGAGTCCAACATCACTAAATATCACTTCAAGAGTTGTTAACAATATTATGTCCAATAATTTCTTCAATGTCAAGCTTCCCACAAGCAATTAGCTTTCTCACTGCAGTCTTGAAGGATTCACAATCTTCAATTGAGTGCCCTGGGACATCCATATGGTACTTGCAAGTTAAATTTGGGTTGTACCATGCTGGGAATGGTGGTTGTAGGGGATGTACAGGATTTCCAGAAATGAGGTGAGCATCAAACAGCCTAAAAGATCTTTGCATTCGAAATGGACAATCTTGGGAAAGGGGTAGCTTCGAGGGCGAAAGCGACCTTGATTTTGGAAGTTTGGCCGAAGTTGTGGTTGATTTGGGTAATTTTGTGGGGGTGGAGGTGGATATCGAGTATAGGTTAGGCGAGTTAGTGCATATGGTTGGGGTATGTGGATGTTGTTGATTTGGAATTGTGGAGTTGAGGTGATGTTTGTAGTTGGTATAATTTGGTGTGGAGGGTAGTAAGGAGGTGTAAGTGTATGGCATGGCAAATGAAGGTTAGGGTTATGTGGTGGGCGATGACTTAGGTATTGTGGGGAATATCGAGGCTGAAGGTCTGTTGATACTGGACGTAATTCACATCAGGCTCGATCTTTTTCGGTTGGGATCCTTTCTTAGCAGTGATATCATCTGTAGTGCTCATTGGCAACTTCCCAGCTTTGGATAAAATCTCAATTCTTTCCCCAGTAGCGATCAAATCAGCGAAATCTTTATAAGTTCCCTATTGCTCCATAAAAGGATTTCCCGGGTTCCCAAGAAATATGAGCACATCTCGATGGTGTTAATGAGGGTTGAACTTGAGTCGCCAAGGCTCTCCACCTTTGTGCATACTTGCTTAAAAGATTCATCATTTCTTTTACTCGCATTGAGTTTAACTGTTCTCGAGTTAGGGGCTGTTTCCAGGTTGAATATCTTTGCCCATCATCCCAAGAAGAGATATTGAAGAGGTCTTGTTGGATATACCATTCCAAAGCAGGTCCAGTCAAGCTTTCATGGAAAAAGCTGACAAGGAACTTCCAGTCCTTCGACCAAATTGACATTTTGGTAATATATGATTTTAGGTGAAAAAATAGGTTGGTGCTCCCATCATATTTGTCAAATTCTGGAACCTTAAAGTCCTTTGGGATGATAATGTTGGCAGTAGGGCACAACTCTTCTATTCCAAGAGAACCATAGGTGCTAGGACCCTTAATTGTTTTGATTTGCTCCTCCATCTTTTCCATCAATTCTTCATCCCTCTTATCATTTTGAACGGCCATGTACAGACCAAGATTACTAGTATGAAATCCCGTTGATGTCGGGATTGACATATGCGTGAATTCAAAATTACCATGGACTTCATTTTGAGTATCCTCGACGAACGATGCCCTTCTTTAATAGGAATCATTAGTGATGTAGTATTTGATGTTCCTCCCACAAAAGGCATCTCGGTGGTGGCCCCAGGGGTTTGCCCCATGGAAGTAATATTTGGTGGGTGCAGGGTGTGCCCCGGTCCATTCCTATACCTCCGATTGTTCCCATCAAGGTGAGGTCTCCCTCATGGCTAACAACATTTCCTCCATTCTTGTCGAGACTCTGTCATCTCATTTATCCTTCCTTTCACTTCATCTACTTCCATACTCAGATTTCTTCCTTCGTTCTCAGCTACCATCGCTGCAAGCTTTGTTCGAGACTTTGTGTTGTGAACTCGGGTTTGATTGGTGTCTTCTTTCCTTGGTAGCGCAATGGTGCTGAGCACGGTAACACCAAACAAAAATAATGAGATGAAATGAAATGAATGAGATTCATGAGATATATGAAATGGATGAAATAGAAACATTTGTTCTTTCTTTTTTTAAAAAAAATGCAATGAATGTCATGAAAATGCATGATTTTTTTTTTAGTTTTTTTAGAATGCTAGGAATGCCATGAAAATGCATGATTTTTTTATTTAATATTTTTAGAATGCTAAGAATGCCATGAAAATGTATGATTTTTTTTATTTTTTTTATTTTGTTTAAATGCTAGGAATGCCATGAAAATGCATGATTTTTATTTATTTAATTTTTTAGAATGCTAAGAATACTATGAAAATGCATGATTTTTTTATTTTTTTTATTTTATTTAAATGTTAGGAATGCCATGAAAATGCATGATTTTTATTTTTTTTCAAATATGCCATAAAAATACCTGATTTTTTTATTTAATTTTTTTTAAAATGCTAGGAATGCTATGAAAATGCATAATTTTTTATTTAATTTTTCTTTAGAATGCTAAGAATGCCATAAAAATGCATGATTTTTTTATTTTTTATTTTTTTTTAAATGCTAGGAATGCCATGAAAATGCATGACTTTTTTTTTTTCAAATATGCCATGAAAATGCATGATTTTTTTATTTAATTTTTTTAGAATGCTAGGAATGCCATGAAAATGCATGATTTTTATTTTATTTTTCAAATATGCCATGAAAATGCATGATGCTATTTTTTTTAAAAAATGACTATATAAAAAGAAGTTCGCTCCTTTCGTGTCTAAGATATTGCAAGTTAAACGGAGGAATTCTATCATAAGGATCTATGGGTCTTTCGATTCGTGATAACTCTCATTTGGTGGCTTTTCTATTCGAAGGTCTCAGAATAAGTCCCATTTCAAAATGTTGACCACAAAATAGTGGGTAAACCACTAGGTGTGGGATATTTGTGAAAAAGCAATGTACATCCAAAATGGTTACTGCTACACAACCTCTACTTAACTTAAGCTTCACTCAACCAGGTATAGGGCCCCACTCGAATGTGTGATAGATGTGTAGGTGAGGTGGGTGTAGGGAGCATACAAACATTCATTATCCTAAAGACTACCCGCATCCTGCAAAACAAAAACAAAAACAAACAAAAATTCCAAGAGAAATTCTTTATCCTAAGGTTTTAATAACAATAATAATTAAAATAAATAAAAAGAAAAGAAAGGTAAAACAAAATATACAAAAATTACAAAATTTTACACAACAAAATTATATGAGCTTGACTCTCAAGTATCCCAGAGAGTCGCCATCTGTCGCGACCGTAATGTCCATGGGAGCGGCGAAACAAAATAAATAAAATTAGAATTCGCCACCAATTTTATTTAATTTAGAAAAAATTGGAAAACCCTTTTAGAAAATGGTCTTTGGAACCAGATTGGATTCGAGTCGGTTATGCATAGGGAAGGGTGGAGACTTAACCCCACAAAGACTTCTAATACATCCGTCCTAAAACTGCATTCTGAAATTAGTTATGCAAAAAATTTAATAATCTCATAAATATATTTGTTTTACCCATTTTATTTAAAAAAACTAAAAAATAAATAATTTGTGAAAATTTAAAATTTGGCTTGACGAAATAAAAATTTCGCCCTACGTACCCTCGAGTGCGATGAGGAACTCAAAGTCACGTAGTTCTTTAGAAAATAAGTGTGAGTTAGTTGATTTTATTTAAAGAAAAGATTTAATTTTTTTTATTTTTATAAAAAATTTGAATTAACAGTCGTCAAACTCTGTTAATCAAATTAAAGTTTGAATGAGTGAAGCTTGCGTCAAAACCACGGATTGTTAAATTTATTATTATTAGGCGAAGAATGATAATGATAAAAAAATGAATTTTTTAGCCTCTTATTAAATAATAATTTATTTAAAATAATTTGAATCATTAGGTTGTCACAACTCGAATGATCCAAAATAGTTACAAGATTAACAATTTATCACATACTCGGTTAATCATGTTTTTTTTTTTTTAAAAAATATTTTACTTTTATTATATTTTTGTTTATTGTCCCCTTTTTATCCTTTTAGTTTTTAGATTTTTTTTATTTTATCCCATTTAGGCCTATTTCAAAAAAAAAAACTACTTTCTAAAACAAATAAAAGAAAGAGAAGAAAAAAAAAACAAAAAAACAAAAGAAAAAAACAAAAAAAACTTACGAAAAACAAAAAAATGAAATAGAGGGGGGGTCTTCTTCTTCCTCGTTATAGCAGAGAGGACTCAAAGTGGGGAATGGAGGTGATTGGAGTGTTTTGATGAGGAAGATGATGAAGTTATGGTGGGGTGAAGCTTTGGTGGTGGTTTTAATGGAAGATGGCTTGATGGAGAAGATGAATAGTATAGTAATGGGAGGTTGAAGGGGATGAATAGTGGGGAGTGATGTGAGTTGAAAGCTGAAGGTGTTTTGTGAGTTGAAAATTTTGAGTTGAAAACGAAGGTCTTTTGTGAGTTGAAAGCTGAAGGTCTTTTGTGAGTTGAAAGCTGAAGGTCTTTTGTGCGTGGGAGTTATGGATTAATATAGGAAGGGTTCAGGGTGAAGAGTTAGAGGTTGAGTTTGAGTGTGATTAGGATTGGTTTAAGATGATAAGTCGGGATCTGTTTATGATGAGTGTTGGGGTTGGTCAGGATAGGTGATGGATTTGATTAGGATAAGTTTGTTTATGGTGAGTTTGAGTTGGTTTAGGATATAAGTTGTGGGTTGGATAATGGATAATAGGTTGGATATTGGGTCAATGAGTAAGTTAATGAATTATGGGCAAATGAATTTAATGGACCAATGGGTTGAACTTTTTATTTTTATTTTTTTATTTATTTTTTATTTTTACAAAAATACCCTGACAAAATTGGGTGTTACAGTGGAAAAATTTTGCTTTAAAAACATATAATAATTTCTAGTCAACGTATAAGACTTCTTGTTATTGAATCAAGATAGTAGGTTGGCCCAAATTTTGCTTGGGCATTGCTTGGAAAATTATTAAAAAAATTAAAATATATTTTACACTCATTTTTAATTTGATTTTTATATAATTTTTTTTAATTTAACCCTTATACATATAATTATTTTCATTGTCATTCTTATTGTTTGTTGTCATTATAACACCGTAAGATTAGTATGAAGTTAGAGTAAAACAAATTGAAAATAATTGTCATGTATAAGAATTAAAAATATATTTTAACTTATATTTTTTACTCTATATGTGATACACATTTTTAATTTAATGATTACATTTCATTGTGTATTAACTTTAGTAAACAATATTATAGCAGTAACATATAGCAAAGATAGCGTTGAAAACAATTATACGTATATGGATTAAATTTAAAACTTTTTTTCGTATAGACACCAAATTAAATATAAGTATCATATATAGGAATTAAAAATATATTTTTACTTTAGAAACAATAAATAAAAAGGGCAACTTGTTGATGCAAATGAGATCTTCATAATCTCACATTATTGTTTGATGATTCGTACATCTGTTTGGTATTTTGTATGGGGTTGGTTCCCTTTCTATAACTTCATACTCAAGTGAATTTTTGTATAAAAAAAATTGTGACACCAAAGGCAAATTCTAAACAACCCTGGTCTACCCTTTACCAAAAAGAAAGAGAATTTCCCTTGTGTATGTACAATGTTGCACCTCCTATATGGGATTCTTGGAAGCTGCTTGCGCATTTGCCTTCCAATACCTGGTCCCTGGTTTCTAAGTTCTTGTTGACTAAATAGAGTATGATTAATCACTAATGACTAATTAGTTGTTGTAATGTCAATCTCTTTAGCTGATCCCAATTCCAAGGTATTTGTTGCTGCACAATGAGGCTCAACAGAACCATCTGAAAGATGATAACGGTGCTCATGACGAGCCTTTATAATCCATAGCACAACCAACAACACCATGATCACTGCAAGAAACACCATTCCTGCCCATACCATCCGAGCATATTTCTTCAAAGGCTTGCAGTGTCTGACAAGGACTTGAGAGAATGCATCTTTTACTAGCTGGCATTCTAACAAATATTCCATACTAGGATACACATTTAGCAGTTCCTGAATTGAACTTGTGTAAGCCTTAACTCTCACATATTCACTACCAGATATGAAATATCCATTGTCACAGGTTCCATCAGTGGCATCCGGACAAGTAAAAGGCTTCAACACCTTTAGAGGAGAGGATCAGAGAAATGATAGTGTCAATATTACTTGGTCTTATAATTAAGGGCAAAAATAGAATTCATCAGCACATAGTTCCCCCTGTCTCTAACTGTGGCATACCTTTGGGATATCTCCTATTCGTATAGTATTATCTGGGCAGTTCTCTGGCTGGTATAGATACTCAGGTGGCGCTGAGAAAGGATTGCAAACATGAACAAGATTCGGATATGATGTTGCCTGCAGGACTGATATGTTTGCATTCACCTGGACATTGACCAAAACAATTACTCATAGATATATAACACATAGTTAACACTCATAGATATTCACCTGTACACATACCCTGTACTAGTACGCGGTTCATAACTTTTTACTATATAATTATAAGACTTTCTTTACATTGTGAAGTACCATGAGTTGGTTTGCTGTAAGCGAGAACTGGTACACGGTTCGCAGGTTTACTTAGAGAATTTGGTAACTATGATATAACATAACATCAATGCTATATGAATAGTATAGCAAAGGAACAGAAACATTTTTTATATGATGAGAAGGCTCAGTTTAGTCTTCCATCTCTGATCGGTTGGAGTGAAGTCATAATATAGAAGGGGGAAAAAGAAGGTGATATTTGAGATTATGCAAAATTTACCTTATTAACAAGGTTGTAGATCCCAGCACTAACATCAGACAGGATTGATTTTGCTGAGAACAATTCATCACAAGGGAGGATGGAGCTTAGGCTGTTGTTATAGGGATTTTGTTGAAAGTTGCCAAGAGCTGTACACGCATCACTAGAAAATCTATAATATAGGAGAACTCTTCAGTAATTAAACTCAAACTTCTACTTTCTAAACATATTGCAGGAAAAAATTGTAAAGTCTTGAGAATCAGTAAATCAAAAAGGACATGGATTTACTTGTCTAAGAAGAAATACACTCCAAAGAATAGCCAGCATATCACAGTCATCAACCAGCAAAATACGACAAGCCTGTGAAAAAGAAGAGGAAAAACAAAACAAAATTTTAGATTTGGGACACCTACCATTTATGCAAACATCTACACTTACTTCTAAGGTTCCAAGCAAATATAATTTAGCTTGCTTACAGGTAAAGTGCCTGCCGTAACCTCAGTACTCCAGAAACTGTTCACAGAAAATTCCAACATTTTATGAGAACCATGTGTCTATTTCATGTAGCAGAATTCTGTCAATCACGGGTATAAAATCTAAACAGGATGTAAGACTTGAATTTATCACGAGTGTGAAAATAGAAGTCATTGATGTTATGCATATAGACCAATTGAAAATACCTGACAAAGCTGTTACAGCAACCAAGTTCAAGCTTATAATCACAGTGGTAAGTACAAACCTGCAATTAAAATCATTCCCTTATTGCCATGCAATTCGTTATTCATTTTACATTTTCTCAGCAATAGAAAGAGAGACAGAGGAGTCTTACACTACTTTCAAACCCTTGTTAATAAGGCGCCTATTCTTCCTAGCTTGCTTTTCAATATTTGCAGATGCATTATCAAGTCTGTCAGTTGTAGAGTTAAGATTTTCAGCAGCCTCAACATTGACATTGGCTTCCATCAAGTTACTTTCCAAGCCTTTTAACGCTCCTGTTGTGTTGTGTATTGTTTCTGATGCTTCATTTGCTGTCTTGATTATAATGTCAACTGAAGTTTTTGCTTCAGAATGGAATCTTGCACTCCCCACAAGAACTAGCCCAGATGCAGCTCTACAAAAACAAGAGCCATGCATACATCAGTTGTCATGAACTACCAACTCTCCCCAAAAACTTAAAGTTGTTGTGTGAAGGTACGTGAATAATTTTTATTATATATCTAACACGCCCCTCACACAAAAAAACCTTTGGGTTTGAAGCGTGATATTGCACGGGCCCATTTTCACTATATAATGAAATTCAACCTTTATTTAGAAGAATGTGATCAAACTCTAAATCACTTGGTCATATAGGCTTTGATATCATGTCATGAATCAAGTAATCAATTCTCCTAAAAGCTTAAGTTGTCATAAATGGCTTTGATTATATATAGAACAAAACTTGGCTCTAACATTTGACTCCAACCCTTGTCTCCAATCCCATTTAATCTCCCTCCATGTGTCCATTAACTCAATTAAATGGGGTTGGAAGTAACAAATGGAGGGAGATTAAATGGGGTTGGAGACCAGGGTTGGAGGCAAATGTTGTAGCTAAATTTTGTTCTTATATATATCTAAATCAGTTGTAGAAAGCCACGCAGTTTGTGATGTGCCAATTTTAAAGGAAAGATGCTGCTATTCAGATTTCAGAAATATCATTGTTACTTAGGCAAGACACAAGGATGAATGACTTACATAGCTAATATTGTGAACAATATAGCCAAACGAATAAGTGAAAGATCACGACTCTTGTAATTACAAGGAAAGACCTTCTTCATCCGTCTTCCTCCATCACTTTTGTGAAAAAACTTGGTTGTTACAAAAAAACCACCATATATTACTCCACACAAAAGGCAGAGCACCGCGATTGCATATCCATATACTCCTGCGAAGATCACTGACTACAAAACATTAAGGACATGTTAACAATATCGTTGGTGTTAGAAATTGGACTCAGAAACGAAGAGGGAGAGATATTTACACTCCAATAATGCTTGTTGGTGATGTTAAATCCTCCTCTGTATTTTTTGAAATTATCTAAAGGATCCACTCTAACAGTATTATCTGGCTGTGTAATGGGTTCTGAAACATTATCTGCATCAAGCATAGACATAGTACTCCTCATTGTCAGTGTCACAGCCAATTGTAAAGAAGGAATCATGGGGAATCTGTAACACATATTAGTCGCTCAACATGGGTTGATACAATATTCAAAATCATGTTGTGCAAGAAAATCCATTCTTTCTACTTGTTCACTTTTGACCATCAAATACAAAATTGTACTCTTCTACTTGTTAAGTTTTGACCAGGAAATCCAAAATTATACTCCAATGCGTTCTTTACGTTTAGATTTTTTAAAAGATTATATAAAATTATTATTTTTCTTTATCTGTATACCTGCTCTTGCTTTTTAAGGCGTGAAGGGCAAGATAATTAATAATTGGTATCAAATGTTAATAAATATCATATCAAATGTACATTAATTTCCATTTAATTTTTCCTTAAAATATCCTCAATCTATGATTGTTGTTCTACTACAAATTCTTATTAGGTGCTCTTGAAGCAAATGATTATTTTATTTTGCACCATTAAATATGTAACAAATCAGTTATAATATTAAAAATATAGTTAAAGTGAAAGACAATAAGAACTTACATAGCTGATGTAACATATATTCAATGACAAATCTCTTGCTCTTAGGACACTTAAGAATTTCCCGTTGTTCTACATCTTTAGTCCGACCATTAGACGTGTATGTTATCTAAAGCTACATTTGGCCGTTTCATGACATTCCAAACGGCATTGCTTTTTCTAGTGTAACTCACAAGACACAAGTTCATATGTCACATGCTAACTTTGTATTTTTTCGAGATTAATACTTTCATATGCATAAACACATAGCAATTGCAGAAAATCTGAACGATTTATTGAGGTTGTAGAGTTTCTAAGGAAACCAAATCTCACCTGCTGCAGAATCACTGGGTGAGACTTGTGCTGCAATTTCTGGAAAAATCAAGACTATAATCACTATAATAGATACTAGGCCGTTGGTGCCGTTGGCTATGACCATCTTTAACCTGCGAAAGAACCAAGATATATGTATATATATTGATATATTCTGCCTACCAATTTAATTCAATGCATTTTGTTCTATAACCATTAATGGTTTTAGAACTAGAAATACATATGCAATCAACAAATAGAAAGGAGGGGAATTTTCATGGCTCATACTCAAATATGTGTATGCATATTAATTACATAGAAGAAGCAATATATGCTTCATGTGCGATGCACTTCTAGCATTTTTCCCAAATGTAAATGGCTGAGAACTTTTTAGAATTTGCCTTTCACATAGAATGAGTTGGTTACAAGGAAAGAACATTTGAACTGTAGAAGTGCATGCTGCCTTTTCAAAGTAATTTTTACCTGATAAACTGAGAGATGAAAGGTACTGGAAATTCTTCCCAAGACCTGCAAGAAGCTTTGGTGGCTATTCCTGTGGAATTGCCTAATATTTTCTTTCTTCAGAGAAAAACTTAGCGTTAAGGCTTAAATGAACCAAAGGATACCAAACTCCTTTTTTTCCACAGAATTGGAATTGCATACGTATATCAAAACGGCCATATAACTTTCCTTCTCAATTCTCTCTACCCAAAACAAGTATAAGACACTCTAGTTGAACCATCACATTTTCAACTCTCACAAGGGTGCAGAAAAGTATATAAATATGAAAACACCTGGAAACTCAGACTCAGACTATTAAAATGCCATTCTTAAAGAGCAAGAAGCCAAATCCAACCTCAACTGAAACACTTTCAGGTTTTTGTCATCCTCTGAATCGTCCCTCTTTTTAACTAAATGTCAGAACACAAAAAAAGAAATAAAAAATCCTTGATGGGTTGGTTGGCATAGCCATAGATGGGATCATTTTACCTCCTTTTAATAAGTTTTGAGTTTGCATTTCACCCATAATAAGCATAACTTTTTCCCGTGCTAACATATATGCTAAAATATCTAGTCAACCCCTTGTGATAGATTACTAAAAAAAAGTAAGCCACCAAATAAATAATATAGTAAAATAATACCAACTTTATTGAATTTAAGGGCCAACTATAAATAAAACCGTGTCAAACAATATACTTGTAGAAATGGGTGAGTTTTAGTGTCCAAATTTTCAACCTAATCCACTTCTGACCTGATAGGCAACAACCCCAAAGAATTCAAAGCACATATGTCTTCTATTTCAGAAGGACTGTATGTATGTCTAAACTCTAAATCTGAAATGCATCTGGTAAGTTTCAACCGAAACCTCTCTCTCTCTCTCTCTCCTTAAAGTCTAAAGATGACAAAGGCATAACTTTCTGTTCAAGGTAAACCACTTGGTGGCATACTGTTATGGGGCAGTGGTCTTCATTTCATACATGTTTCATGGGTTATTTATATAATTTTTTTATTCTAATTATCCATGACCATGCTAGTAGGTGTGAAATCTGATTTATACCATCCTTTCTAAGAATGTCAAGCTGGTCAGGTCAACATGTGAATTTGTAAGTTTCGACTCAACATAATTTATAAAATGTGAGTTAAGTTGAGTTAAAAAATACTCTAATCTGTAGTATGTGGGTTGAGTAATGAGTTTAGAAATATTTAACCTACAGATACTTAATTCACCCGCAATTTTTTATAAATTAAAAAAAATCATTTAGTAGCAGTTAAAAATTCATTTAGTCGCAATTTTTAATAACAGCTAAAAGACCATTGAAAAAAAATTTATCTAATGGAATAACGTCGTTCCACTTTGAAGTTTAACAAAAGGCAAAAGTGTTTACATACAAACACTACACTTGTTCTCACAAATTATCATTTCGGTCACTCACTCCCAAATTCTCAATCTCTCAAATAAAAAATCTTAATCTCTAACTTTCTATTTCAAGAACTACATCATCTTGAAAAATTAGATAGTGAAGTCAATTATTATGTTAATTCGCATAATATGTGTGATGATATTGACTTCAATTTGTTAGAGTAATTTGTTGTTTATGAATATTGAGACCTATTAGTTTAATTTAGTTTGTTCCAGACTTAAATTAGTAAGGCATCTTAATTTGTTATCTACTTATGTGTATTTAGTTTATTTGAGACTTATTATATTTATGTAAGATTGATTATGTGAATTAATATTTGATTTGTTATGTTTAAAAGTATGTTATATGTAATGAATTTTTAACTTCGTATTTTAACTTTTTTTAAAAAAAGTTAATATATATCGGACCAACAAATTTGACCTAACTCATCTCACTCTTAAGTGTATATCAAGTTTGGTCGGATTGAGAAAAAAAATTTTCTCAACATAACTCAATCCAACTCACTGATATAAACAATAAATCAAGTTAAAAAATATTACAAAACCTACCAAATTGACACCTTTAATTCTTTTGATAAAGTTATTAAAATGAGTCAATCTCGATAAATTGACTGGAATAGTTCGATAAAATAGACGAGTTAAATTAATAAAAATAAATAAAAAATTAAAAATAATTCAAATGAACTAAGTTTGAACAGACCAAACTCAAATAAATTAAATTAATTTGTATTAATAATACTATATTAAATCCTAATATTTTAGGACGGGGAAAGTGAGGATGGGAATTGGGAACTTGAGATTTGGGGAGAATAGACAAACAAAGAAAAATTTTTACTTCCTTTTATTTGTATTGAAGAAGCTTATTGATATGTTACACACTCAATTTGACTTTGCTTTAAGATAAGTGGTCCTAGAAGGTGATTGTGCTGACGTTTTGGGTCCAGTTTAATTCAATCCTTATTTTTTAGTTAAAAAAAAAAGAAAAAGAGAAAGAAAATAGAATGACAGGGAGTTCCTTCCCTAGTAAATGGCAGCCTTTTTGCTTCCGCAATGAACGGAAGGCATTTAGATTTAGCTTTAGGAAGCAGCTCCAGGGTCAAAAAAGGCAGCAAATAAGCTGTTTCTAAGGTTCACTCAGTAATACTCATTTTTGGGTCTATCAGCAAATAAAAATTAAAAATCAGGTATGGGTCAGACGCCAATGCAGACTTGGCCAGTATTCTTGGTTGGCAACTAGGTTAAAACTTAAACTAGACCATCATCCTTAGGATATTATTATTATTATTATTATTATTATTATTATTATTATTATTATTATTATACCCACTCATATAAGAGATGGTTCAAGTAATAAATAAGTTTGAGTTTAATAATTAAAAAGTTCTTGTACCATATTTAAGGTTCAATTTTGTCAAAAAGTACTTATAAAAAAAAATAACTTCAATATTTTTAATGAAAATTAATCTCAAAGCCATGTTAGAAAACCTTGTAAGATAAAGATAAAAAAAAAAAAAAGGTTACACGTAAAATTTAAGCCAATATCAATTAAATTGCAAGGTTTGTTTGGCTTGGACCCTTGTGATACTTTTTCTTTGTTTTATATTTGAGTTCCAACAAAGTGAACAATAGTTTATGGAATTCTAAAAGCAATTTTTAAACTAAGAATCAATCAAAGTGACTTCCAGCCGTCCGTGCTTTATATCTTTAACATCTTCATGTTCGAGTTCTATTCTTAAACACTAAGAAAACTGCAAATAGAGTATCTTATTTAAGGAATGTCACACTTACACATCGTATTTTATTATTATTATTATTTTGCTGAAAATTACGTAAAAAAAAAAAAGTCATTTCCATTGCATTTACAATCTCATTCTCATCAAGCCCCTGCGCAAGTAACGCAAATTTTAATTGCTAATTGATATCAATATGACGAAGATAATAATAAGACTTAAATGAGAAACTTTTGAATGCCTGGTCTTTCAAATGGAACCAAACCTCTTATAGCCAATTAATTTCCTAAGTTGCGTGTAGGTCTAACATCAACTACAGAGTTTTCCCTTTTCGGCTATCTGCTTTCGGAGTAAGAATTTTTTTTTATTTTGTATCATTAAATGAGTGACAAATTAATTACAACATTAAAAATGTAATTAAAATAAAAGATAATAATGACCTATAAAACTAATGTGATACACATTCAATTATACAAAGTAAAAAAAAATTTACTCTAAAAACACTTAAGAATTTCTCCCCAAGCTAAAAGCAAAATCAGACTATTTGAATACTTGTCTCAATAATAATAATAATTTGACACATAAATAAGTTAAATAACTTCACTTCTATCATCTAGTTGAATTATAATAAGACAAAAATACAAATAAAATCAAGTGTAGAATTAGAAGACAAACGTGTAACTATTAGCTTGACTATACATCAAAAAATTATTGCAACAAGTTGCATAATAAATAATCTTGTTTTAATCTCAGCAAAATATTATCACCTAAACTTTGTGCAAAAACTAAAACAGACTTGGTTGGTTTGAAGACGCCAGTCCACACCAGATTATGCATGGTCACTCAGTTCTTTACACGGAAGGTTCCACCAAAACAGTAACGATGTGGCAGAATGGTGGTAGAACTGCAAGTAGACTAATAATGACTTTACCATGTCATGGGAGTAGTAGCTGTCCAGGACGGGTACGTTGTAATTCTGAAAATTGAATTTAGCATATTTTGAACAAGACCAAGTGCTTGGACTTTGAACAGACAAATTGTCAACACAATTGTCTCAACGGCATTGGCAATGGCAATGCCACATACCCTATCTCAGCTGTTCAACGTCAAGCACTCAATCAATGGAAGTGAGAGAACCACTCAACAAGCAAATGAATAAGTAAAAACATTTTAATGCAAGGAAGACTCAACTGGTTACTATAACTAAAGGGATATAATTAAACACACTGAAGAGAAAGATGTACATTAAATAGAAATAATAATGAAAACCAAGTCAAAGACATCCACCACAACTCCATAAGCACACCTTGTTGACATAAGAGAGGAAAATTCTTGTGTCCAGGTGTAGGAAGAGCCACAATAATCTAGCACCATTAAAATGACGTTGGAACTTGCATAGTTGGTGGGACTCCCAAAAAAAATGATAGTGATCTATTGTAAAAAAAGAAATAATTTCCTCCACGTGGAGGAAAGAATTTTTCCATAATGAAAGATCTCATATGTCACTTTTAGAGTAGCCTACTCTCTTATTCTATTTCCCTCAAATGATAACATATGTCATTCTTAACTTCTGTTCCTTTAAATTTTAAATTTAAATTATTCTTTAAACTAATTATGCATATCTCTTTCATAATTTTAAACATTTTTTTTTTATCTTTTTGAACAGGGAAACCTAATTTCTTGGGTTGAGTCACACTTCAGGAAAACCCTTCCCAAGTTAATGACTCCAACAGAATTCAAACACGTTTGTCACTTAGCTCTAAGAGTGTCATAAGTCGCTTATCATTTGGCTAGATCACATTGGATTGAACATTTTGTCTTTTAATCTATATATTTTAGATTTTGCTAGAGTTTTAAACTACCCATACAATAATTAAATCTGAAGTTGCCAGACAGAATTCCTTGCAATATGCATTTGACAGCGGAAGTTGACTTCCGCTGTCAGTGTGTGAAAATCAAATCTAAAATGGCTCTGCACAAAATGGAAGACATTTACAGTGGGAGGGAAGAATGCACAGCAGCACCCCAACACAATCCATTCCAATTAATTGACCATTTAATACAATATGGATAATGAAACGTACGAACAAAATTAACAGAGATGATAAATGAAATTATAGCACTACTTATTGCTCACATAACTCATTGCCTAAATTTAACTTGATTAATACCAAGAATACTAAATAATTCCTGTAGTACAACTAAGTTAGAGCCAATAAGAGAACAAAAGCAAGAAAACCAACATTTGAAAAAAAAAATTATGAAGACTAATTCAACTTGATGATTATCAACAATTATTTCATCCTTTCATTTTTTTCCTCCAAAAGTAAATCTTGGGGTCAACTTGATTGGCAACTATTCTCCTGATCAGAGGCAGAATATGATTTGAGTCCCACTGCAGGTAGAAATATGGAAGAGGCACGCCCAGTTAAAGATGAATAAGCAGCATCATGATAGTGTTGGGAGAGTTGTTCTTGGAAGTATGGAATTGGCTAGCTCTTCATTCACCTTCACAGGAAGACCTGGCATTTGCTTCATCACCTCTGGTGAGTCATTCAAACTGCCATGCAAATAAAGAGAAAAAAAAGGGAAGTGTTTTACATCAAGCCAAATTGGAATTAAAGCAACAAAAATAATTCAAAGATACATAAATAAATCTTTATTTCCTTTTATTAAAATGCCAACTTTAAGTTATAACTTCTTTATACTCAAATAGGAAAGGACTTGCTAACATTCACGTACCCCAATGTAAAAAGAGAAACAAATAAATCACTTTTACCAATATACTTCTTCCTCATAAATAGAGTAAATATAAAAAAGAACAAAAAAACAGTATAACTTACTCATTCATAATTTTAAGGAAGTTATCTCTAGTTTGGCAGAAAAGATTGATGTTCTCCTGTACCTGGAAACAAAATATAGAGAACAAAAAAAAAATTCTAGGTCAGTTTTAACCTCAAATAAGGCTTCCGAAGCATCTAACAACATTCTACATCTGAGCATTTTATACCAAGACAAGAAAACATAAAAACTGAATTGAAAGAAAAAGAGAAGTAAATGAGACAATTTCTCAACTCAAAGATACCTAATTTAGGTCATGTCATTAATAAATAATAAGCATCTTATTGTTGACCTAACTGAAATGAAATGAATATAAAAGAAGGACAAGGAGAGAAAAAAGGACAAAAGAGAACTTGGAGAAAAAATCTGCCTAATATCAAGATCCATGTGGTTAATAAATACAAATACATATATAACAAGGCTGATTCAGAAATTCTATTTTTCGTCAAGCAATCTTTTCAACACACAATAGGTAAAATCAGTTAAAAATGTTGCCAACTTACCTGGAAAGCAGAAAGATTTGCAGAGATTTGATTCAAGGCCTGTGCGTTTTGCTCCAATAGCTCACCGGTGGAACCTCCAATTGCTGCAAAAAAACCAATATAAATTTGAAAAGAGAAGCTTGAACATTTAAAAAAGAAACGCAAGTAAATGAGAAGTTTCAAAGGTGAAAGAAATGCCTATGAGAGACAGAAGCCTATATTGTCATGTTCACAAACCACAACAGCCAAAGCAATGAAAAAATTCACAAGGTATGGAACCTGACCTGTATAAGAGATGCCATCATCATTGTCCATTGTAATCATTGGTGGTGGAGCATAAGGGGGGACATTGGACCGAGCAGCAAAGTGAGATGACTTTGCTGCAGGATCAGAAACTCTTTCCTGGAAACAAAAATAGACTTTTGCTAAGCATCTAAAGTCCCATTGAATATGAATAGAAATATTAACAAAGAACCTGGAGTTTCCAGTCTTTGACAAATGCACTGATATTCTATTAACTTCCTTCCATTTTGTTACTTTTCTTTTGTTTCCTGGTGTTTCTTTTAGCTAAGATGCTAAATTATTCCTTATTGAACAAGTCAAAAGAAATGAGAGAACAAAATGCCATGCTAGCTTCTTCCTGGTTAGAAAATTTAACAAAGACAATGCTCCGTCCATTACAAAAGAAAAACAATAATAATAACCATCATAATGCAATTTCTCTGAAAAATAATGATATGTTTAAAAGGAACACACTGAAAGCAAAACTCAAAGTCCAAATGAAAAATTCAGGCAACATTTACTCCTTGAAAATGAAACTTTTAGAAGTCCAGTAACAGAAGAAGGTGCCAGAATAACCTAACTCTGAAATACTATTGCACGTTCAGAGTTGGAAAACAGGGGATAATATTTTCATGTCCAAGGGAAGCTTAGTTAAAATTCAGCGTCAATTTTATTGAAGCTGATAAATGATCAAAGGATGTTTTGTGAAAAGATGTCAAAATTTTCCGTGGAATATATTACTTAGTTGTAATGACATGCAGTAAAGTTTATTTTTGTTCTCTTTAGCATTTTGACTAAAATGAGCTTCTAGATAAGTTTATAAGCTTACAAGTTACAAATTTCAAAAGCCTGATAATAGTCTCACCACACAAATAAAAAAAAGACCATTGAATAACAAAAAGAATATTATATGATAATGTTCTGTCAGTATAACTGCGGCAGATGGTGGAAAAAAACATATCAAGGAGTTAACCCATTAATGATATTACTATATAATGATGTGTATGTGTTTGCATATGGATTATGAAAGCAGATGTCACCATTTGCTTTCGGTAATAAATAGTAAGATCATCAGTTCAAAGTAGAAAGTTTGATGAAGATAGAAGGCCCGAGGAGGAGAGATGATTTGTTTGATGTATTATTTAGATTAAGGATAAGGGATAAGGGATTAGGGATTCTCCAAAGTCATATATGCAATCTTACTCATAGAAATAGGGAATTCAAGACAAGCTTTTCTCACTTAAATATATGTGTTGATGTGTGAATTGAAAGTAGGGGTGCCCATAAGCAAGCAAGAGAAAGAGAATCAACATATAACATCCACATAGATAGGTCTAGACCCAACAACATCCATATAACAGAGAAAGACATTAAAAAGCATCTCCAAAGGCATGCACAAGAGTGGAACACAACACTCACAAAATTAATATATTAATTATAAGAATATCCAATAAATGGAAGCAGTACCTTTTTATCTTTACTTTTCCTTGTCAAATTATGATCATCCTTCCTTCTCTTGCTATTTTCTTTCTTCTGTAAGAAAATACAAACCAAACATGTCATTATTAATAAGAGTAAGCAGAAACTAAGTTTAAAGCAATCTCATAACCCAAAAATAACAGCAAGTTTTTTTCCCCTTTTTAATTAAGGATGGGGAGGGTTGCAAAAGGAATCGAAGTGCCTAGCACCATTCTAATGGAGGAACCAGTCATCAATTATCGTTTTCTTTCAGGAAGACACAAGATGATCAGTCTTAAAGAACCTTATCAAGTATCTTACGTAATTCAATAGATCTTATTAACAATCTTATCTAACTTGAAGAACAGGTTACAAGAAATCCACAAGAAATGGGGTAAAAGAGGCCAAACCCTTGTAGAATTTATAAAATACATAATGCCATTATTTGGTGGATATTTACCATGCATTGACATATCACAAGATTCTCATGTCTCCAGCAAACAAGAAATTCTCACAACCATGAAGCACCCACAATAAACCCTTGAACACTTTTATGACAATCTTCTAATAAAGGATCATGATAAGTTAGAACATGCTTCCTAGTATGATACATGATCCAAACGGTTCAATGGTCATACACTCATACCTAATGTGATAGCACCCTTATCAACTCAGAGGAGAAATAGATTTTTATAGCATTCACAATGACATAAATGACTTAAGGCAGCAACAAATAAGTATGTAGCTTACGTTCATCCACCTGACTCGCAGTGCTACATCCCGGACTGTCTTATTCTGTAGCTGTAGGGCTATCTTTGCATAGCGTACAATGTTAGATTCTGAGGCAAACCTACAAAGAAAAATTTGGAATTTTTTTCATTAATTTAATGACTACCTATAATATAGGACTTCACAACTACTTGTTGCTAACCAAGAGCCAGGTGTTAAACAGTATGACAACAAAAATGAATTTAATGTGCAATCTAAGTACAAAATGCAATTCAAGCTTGCATATTTAAGCAATTAATTAAATATCATTACTGAAAAAGACATTGATATTGATTTCAAACTGCCATTGCAACCAGCATAAGATGAGGATCGACCGATAGAAGATATCTTCACCCATGCAAACTTCTATTCCTTTTTAATAGTATAATCAGTTTTGGGATGCCCTACCTTCTGGTCTATCTTAGTGTAAATAGAAGTACGATGACAAAATAAGCCAACAGGAACTCATTTTGAATAAAGCTCTGAACACCCAAACTGATTTTGGAATTTTGGATACTCTCATACTAAAAGCTTAACTCAAAAGTTTAGGGCTGGTAATGAGGCAAACTGAGCCAAGTCAAGCTCAGCTCAGCTCACTAAGAAATTGAGTCTATTTTCTTGGCTCAAGCTCAGCTCACCTTTAGAGCTCAATGAGCCAATTTATTTGAGCTTTATAAACTCAATCAGTTAAGCTCGAATTTGTAAAAATAAAAAATATATATTTTTCACATATATTTAGTTACAAAATAACTTACTCCAACGAAAAATAAAATTAAAGCATTATTGTTACAATTATTATAGTTTAAAAATGACTATATCTAAATATGTGAAAGCTTGAGCTTAGACTCATTTAACAGCTCATTGAGTCATTGAGTTGTTGATGAACCAAGCTCATCAAGGGCTCAACTCATTGCCAGCCCTACTCAAAATTGTCATCCACGACCATCTACTTTAATATAAAAAAAAAATCCCCAAGAAACCCATCAAAACCCATTTCCAACATCAGTATATCACATAAGACCTAAAGATAAAACTTGAGATTTGATAATTGCATATCCAAAAGACCGAATATAAACACATCTCCAATTACCAAAACAGCAGTTTACCAAAAAAATAAAAAAAAAAAGTTACTGACTTGGAGAGACCCTCTTCAAGAATGGCCTGTTCTTCAGCGGTCCAATCAAGGGAAATACCAGGGTTGTGCTTCATCGCGAGACAAGTCTCGGAAGCCGAATTCCCGTTCAACGAAGAAGACGAAACATGATGGGTCTGTTCTTGATGGTTCCCAGATGGGTTCGCCATCGATAACGACAACACCCCCTCTCCTTCTCCCCCTTCTTCAATTATTATCCAAGTTTCAAACTTTCCACGCTGTTTGGCCAAATTCGATTAAAGGGGTATCGAAATTGACGGTTGGTTCCCGCCAATTACCGTGACCCGCCACCCAGCAAAAACAAAAAAAAAAAAAATCAAAATCAAAATCAAAATCAAATAGAGAGAGTGAGGTTGAAAGTGATAGACATGATAAGAGTGAAGGAAGGGAATGGTGGAGTGGAGAGAGAAACTAAGAGAAAGCAGAGTATAATTGGAATTGGAATTGGAATTGGAATTGAAATTGCAGTATCAAATTGGAAAAAATGGAAAATAAAAAAGTTTGCCTTTTTAAGGAATTTGAGATTTTCTGCAACTCGTTAACCACTGCCCAATTGGCCACTATGGAAGGAATTTTGTACGGGATGAAACTCCTAATGCCACTCAGCAAATTACTTTTTTGTCCACCGCCTTCTTGCACAGAATATTTTAGCAGTATCTTTCTTTTTTTAAAAAAAAAAAAAAAAACTTGCAGTGTATCATAAAAATGATTATTTTTTTTCTTTGACTAATTTTTTATAAATTTATTTGAAATGTAAAAAAATAATAAATAATTTAATTTATAAATTAAATTTAATTAAATTTTATATTTAGTATGTTTACAAATGAGAAATAATTTAATTTTTAAATTTTTTTGGATTTAATTTTTTTTATTTTAAAATTTATAATTTTAAAAGATTTGTTAGGATTTAATTTGATTTAAAATAAATAAATTATTTTATCATTAATAATTCTAATAACTCTTATAAAATTAAAATGTAAAATAATAAAATTAATTTAATTAAATTTTTTTTTTCTAAATAAAAATTTGTTTTTTAAATCAAATCAAATTAATTTTTTCAAATCAAATCAAATTATTTTTTATTTTTATTGATTTCCAAATACAATTAATATAATTTTGAATTAGGAATATTGATTAAGTAAAAAAATTATAAAATAAAAAATGAATTTTACTTTATTAATATAAATTATTATTATTTTGTATATGAAGATACACTTTTAACATTGTATAATTAAAGATTTATAGTGATACATATTAGATAATTTTTTTTTGGTTGCATATTAGATAATATTTAATAAATAGTTAAAAAAAGGAATTAACACGTAAGACCTTTTGTGAAAACTTCTTCGTGAAGAAATTTTGAATAAAAGTTGGTATAACTCAATAAAAACAAGGCAAAGTATTTATTAGATAAGTAAAGATAACATAATAAAATGAGATAAATATTTGAAATACAAAATAAGATTGCTTAAATTAAGTCCAAAAATTATTGAACTGAACTGTTTCTATCTTTATTACCTCCTTTCATGACATGGAGAAGATAAAAGACTTTTGGTATTTTCTTGTTAATGAAAACAAGTTCATATCGTATATCATATATAATCTCATTATTTATCTAATTAAAATATATTTAATTTAATTTAATTTATTTACAAAATTATTATATATGTTATGAAAATATTACAATTATATATAATATAATTTAATATATTTTTCATATTAATATATATATAAATATAATATATATATTTTAATATACATAAATTATTTTCCTATCATATATAATGATATCATAAAAAGTATATTGGAGTGTCACATTGAAAGATTCTTAATAAGATGACTTTGAGCTATATTTGAACAAAATGATTAGGCACGCAATAATGATAAAAATCTCGAACTTCTTGATAAGTAACATGCATATCTAAGGAGATGAAATCACGAGAAAAAATGCGCTAATAAATTTATCAATAAGGTCATAACTCTCAATCAAATTACTAATGTTTCGAATAGAAATTACAATGTTTGAGTGTGGGATTAGCTATCAAAAGACTCTCTGTACCATGATTTAAAAGTTAGATCAAAGTCTTTATTATATAAATAAAGAAGTTACACAAGATAATAATAAGATAAGATAAAAATATATTTAAAATATAAAACAAAAATGCCTAAAGCAAAGTATTATCATTGAATTAAATAATTTTTATCTTTATAACTTTTACTTGAGTACTTATTTAAGGTTAAATTATATTTTTTTTTTGTTTTTTATATTTTTTACTCATTTTTAATTTAATCTTTATAATTTTTTTATTCTTAAATCAATTATCACATTTAAAAACTTTTTCAAAATAATTCATTTTATTAACTTTTATTATAACATCATCAATTGATGTATTTTACAAACAAAAAAGAGGATCTAAAAAATATTTATAAAACAAAAAGTACCTACTCAAAAGTAAGAAACATTTACTAGAATGAAAGAATATTTATTGAACAAAAAGTACTTACTCAAAAATAAAAAACATATATTAGAATGAAAAAATGTCTATTGAATATTTTTTTAAATGAATATTTAAAAGAATATCTATTCAAAAGTAAAAAAAACATCTATTAGGGTCTAGAATGAAGAATACATATCTAACATTTTTTTAAAAAAAAATGAACATTTTAAAAAGTACTTACTAAACAAAAATATATTTATTTAGTCAACTTAAACGTTTATAAGTGTAAGAAATAATTTTTTAAAAAAATATATAAAAATTAAATTTAAAATGAGTGAAACTCTAAAGACCAAAATTATAATTTTAACCCTTATTTAACTATTAATATAACCAAATATTCTTGAAAGAAAAAAAAAAATAGACCTATCGAAATATTACTCCATTTCACTAAAAAGGCACTGCAAAGAGGTAACATTTTGTTTTTTGTTTATTTTTTCAGGGCTGAAATAATGAAATTCCGATCACTTCTTAATTGTCGGTGATTAATTTTATTTTGAAAAATGTTAGAAAATTTTTGGTTACAGGTTTTAACTATTATTTTTAAACGTGATTTTAAAAAAATAAATAAATTTAAAATAAAAAAGTCAACTGCATTAATTGCGTCGATCTAAATATGAGTAATGTTATGTTTTATAAAAAAAACTATAAATCTCTCCAATCTTTGAATCACACTTATTTTAAAATATTGATGTGACACTTTAGACAAATTTCATAATGAATAATTTTGAGATAATTTAAGTAAGTGATAGTAATAATTTTAATTGTTTATATAGTAATTTTTTTGTATTATATATAATGAGTTAAAACTAAAATTTATTATATTTTATACAAATATTATTATGTAATTTAATAAAATAATAAATAGTAATTTTTATTATTTAATATTGAATTTAAATTTTAATTCATTATGTATAATAAAAAAATTATTACATAAGTAATTAAAATTATCACTTAGATACACAAATATTTTGTTTTTTGTTTATTTTTTCAGGGCTGAAATAATGAAATTCCGATCACTTCTTAATTGTCGGTGATTAATTTTATTTTGAAAAATGTTAGAAAAATTTTTGGTTACAGGTTTTAACTATTATTTTTAAACGTGATTTTTTTAAAAAAATAAATTTAAAATAAAAAAGTCAACTGCATTAATTGCGTCGATCTAAATATGAGTAATGTTATGTTTTATAAAAAAACTATAAATCTCTCCAATCATTGAATCACACTTATTTTAAAATATTGATGTGACACTTTAGACAAATTTCATAATGAATAATTTTGAGATAATTTAGGTAAGTGACAGTAGTAATTTAATTGTTTATGTAGTGATTTTTTTGGATTATATATAATGAATTAAAATTAAAATTTATTATATCTTATATAAATATTATTATGTAATGATTAATAAAATAATAAATGGTAATTTTTATTACTTAATAGTGAATTCAAATTTTAACTCACTATGTGTAATAGAAAAAACTATTACATAACTAATTGAAATTACCACTTATATTAGATACATTTACTATCTTGAATTGTCCTAATTCTCAAAGTTATTCATTTGAATTATACAAAAAACATTTTCCTTCACAAAAATAATATTTCTCACAAATATTTACACATAAATTACTTTACAATCGATCAGATATGAATCAATCATGTTTCTAGTTAAATATTATTTGGTTCAACCATGTTTTAATTACAATTTAATTATAAATTCAATTGATTGAACTAATTGAACCATGACTCAAAGGTCTCGTCGGTTCAATCTCTGGTGCAATTTTTAACAATGTTTCTAAAATTAGATTGATCATTGAACAAGTGAAGATATTAGTTCACAATTCATTGGTTCGACCGTGATCAAATCGGTGATAATTAAATATTTATATTTTTTAATATTATATAATATGTTAATTAATAAACTAACATACTAATATCGTATATTATACCACTAAACCACATACGTATGGAAAAAGGTTTTATTGGGAGAGACAATACTCACTTCGGTGATCTCTATGCCTCGAAAGAGATTAGTCTCTGACTGTCGGCTAGGGGATACCATTTGGTTTATACCAAAAAAAATCGTATATTATGTTGCTTAGTATTTCAAAATCTCACATTATACAATAAGTGAAACATTCAAACATACAACTTATATAAAAGATAATAGGAAACTACACTTACAAGTTCCACAAAAAATAGTAAGTGGAACATCTAAACATATAACTTATATAAAAGTCAAGAGGGGGACAAACATTCTTATATTTTTCTTAGACCTTATATGTGAGCTCTTGTAACTTGGCATTGAGCATTTATTTAGCTCAAAAATTATTTTTAAATGAGTTAAAAATTTGTTAAAAAAAATTATTTAAAAAAAATTGGTTCAAACCGATTTACTATCAATTTTACTAGCTTTTTATTAGTTTGGTTGGTTCTTGATTGGTTCTTTAACATGCTAGTTCTGTGAGTTAAATGGACTGGACTTATGATCGGTTCACCAATTTTCGAGTCAAATCAACCACTTTGATCCAGTTTTTTCAACACTAGTTTTTAAAACATTGATTTTAGGGAGCTTCCTATCTTTGAATCAACTCTCTCTCATCGTACTCACTAACATGAAAAAGTCATGTTATGAGAGAAAAAAGATACAAAAATTGAATCGATGAACTTTACATAAATAATGATAACTTATTATAACAAAATTTGTGTCTTTTTTTTTTTTGGGTATTGTGATTAGATGATGTCCGACCCAGCTTTTATTCATATCAACTAATTCACCTTCTCATAAATACAAGTTATCCATGCTAGAATTAAAAGATTCATAAAGATATTTCTTACAACTTAATTGCAAAAAATTATTATAACTAAAATAATTTGTATCTTTTTCTCTCATAATATAACTGAGAGGATCTTGCTCCATAAATTTGATACTAACAACCTAACTTTATGAGACTCCAATAAGAACAATGAATACTTAAAATTCAAACAAATTTACAATAATATTTATTAATTATATATTATATTATATTATCTTTTATATATAAAAGAGAATATTCTAGTATTGTCCTAGAATTGATCTAGAGTTTACTTTTCCTCTTAATTTGAGGATAATTTAGGTATTTTATACTTAATAAGTTTTAATTAAATTATATTGTAACTTTCAATTATTTAATTCCTAATTTAATTTAGTAAAGTCATAATTTCTTTTGAATTTTGGATTTTTTTAATTTATGTAATTTATGTTCCCAAGTATATTTTTATTATTTTTAGATTTCTATGTATATCTATTAATTAATTTTTTATAAAAAATAATTGCTATATTTATTATCCATTTAACAACTTTTAAATGTTTTATTAAATAGAAAAAACAATTTTTTAATGTTTTAATTTCCTAAGAAACTAGCTTAATTATTACTTTGATACTTTCCAAGCCTAACCATTAAAGAGTCAAATTTGTTTATATGATTATTTGTTATTTTTTTTTTAATTCTAAAATTTTTTATTCTTATAATTTATTATCTCACTTAACTAATTTTTAATAGGCTGTGTTACACTGTCAAACTTTGGGAAGCATGAGTTCTCCCGAGTTTCTAAAAATAGATACTTTGCTTACTTTAATCAAAATATAAAAAAATAGAGTAAAAAACATGTACTATATTTTGACAAGAGGGATTTCTCCTAGAGCCATGCATCATTTTCCATTTTCAATTGGCTTTTATTGTGTCCCATTAACTTCAGTCTCTACTAAAATATTGAATAACCATTTTTCTCCTTCACTGTCTCCTCTCCACAACGATTGGATCGTCATCCCCCTACTCCTCAAGCTTCATCAGTCGAATATTTCTAGATTTTTCCTCTCCATCATTCCTTTTGCTTGGTTTTGTCTGTTATCAATATTTGGTAGCTTCTCTTCTGCATATCAGCGGTGTCTCTTCCTTCCATTATCAACCAGTGATATGTTGTTCACCATCTCTCTATCGTAACCATTTGCTTTGTTGCTTTAATTTTTCATTCTCTATGCTTAACGAGTTGAGTTTGATTATCATCTATCAAATGAGACTATGCTTTAATACTCTTTGAGTTGGTCATGACTTATGCATTTGGGTCATATCGCATGTTGTCACGAAGATGTAGAAATTAGAGTCCATTGCTTACGAGATTACAGGTTTGTTGCCCAAATTTGACTTTTGTTAAGATTTTCAAACATAGAAGGGTTCATGTCAAGTTATATTTTTCATTGATGAGCTACAAATAGTTTTAGCTCAAAACACATTGGTAAATCCTACAATTTTTGTTCATTCATTGATAATAGGTCACAAATTAGTTTAAGAATTGTCAAATTGAACCATGTTATTTTTAATGGGATTGTGTATGCCTATGGTAGTGGTATTTGTGTGTTCTAAAAAACAGTAACGGAGTTAATAATGTGTTATTTGATGAAAAACGGGAATAAGTATTTCGCTTCTTTAAATTAAATTATGCCTACAAATTTGATCATTTGCTTTACAAGCCTATGGGTGCTGCAAATAATTTTTTTAAACTATTTTTCAGGGTTAAAATTGTATGTAAGCGGCTTTTATTTAGCATTCATCATAGAAAATCAATGGTTCAAGGGAAAGCTCTCGAAATTTTGCACTCAAAATATAACGTTTTGAAGTTCATGTCATTTAAAGAGAATCCATGCAGAAAAAAAATGATGTCTCTTTTGGTAGTAATAAGATGTATATTGTAAATCTTGTTTACTCTTTATTGGTATCAATTTTATAGGATTTTGAAAAAATGGTGTCTCTTTTGGTGCCAAATTTATAGGATTTTGAATGATATTACTTAGTTACAATTGTTGTACAATTTATTATGTAGCTGTTATTTTGCTCCTATGTCTAATTTGTAATTTCGACATATCAATTGTATTTTACATAATAAAATTGTTATATTTTACATTAATCATTTCTAAATGTTTGGATAGTTAAAATATTTATTTGCAACATATGCATATTTTTTATTAATTCATTTCTGTCATATATTGATGCTTTTATTGATACAATTTTTTTTTTCCAGATTTGCTTATTGGTTTAATTTGATATTTGCATAATTAATTATGTTGATGGCATTTACTTAGGTATTTACGTAATTCTCTTTATAAGATTTTAATGAAATATATTCATTATGTATTAATTCATTTCATTGTAATAATCCATTTTTTAGGTTGACTGTACTTATGATGGAAAAAAAAAATGAATAACAAATTACCTCCAAAATTAATGTAATGATTAGTAATATTCTTTAATTTTTATGATTTTGGATTATCTTACTTTGTTACAGTTGTTATTCACTTTTATTATATAATTGTTATTTTGCTGCTTGTCAAATTTATATTTTCGACTTGTTAAGTGTATTTTACTTTATAAAATTCAAATATTTTTCATTATTATATTCATAATAATTAAATGATACATTTAATATATACATACTAAATACCATTATGACCAATCCATAATTTATTACCAAGAACAGTGAATAATTTAATTAAAGTTTTTAACATTGTAAAAAAAATAATATATTCTTAAGCTGTGCAATGTGTGGGTAAAAGTACTAATATTATATAAAGCACAGTTCATGCCATAGTAGAAAATGCTAAGTGACATCATATGATGAACTCATTTTCCCTTCAAAAATTCAGCCACACTCAATGATCAATTACCATTCATCTATTCTTTTATTTTATTTTATTTTTATCATTTTAATATTTTTTTTGTTTAATTTAATTTATATTAATTACATGCAATAAAAATTTGTGCCAATGTTTTTCATTCTTAATGAATACATTTTGCAAATAAGATATTTTTGTGATATTTTTGTGAGATAAAGCAAAAATTAATGCAGGTGTTAAAGCATGTAAAGCTTCCCTCTAACTTCTGCAATTTTACGTCTCCTCCAACTCCTCCAATATCAGTTGTATTGTAACCTTTCATTTTTCTAATTTTATTGTTTGATGGCTATACTATATATATGTGAGACCACTAATATGTTATCTTTTTTTATTGTGATTAATTCATGCTAGCTAATTTCTATTTTAACTAAAGGCTATATATTTGATTCCCGCAAGAATCAAGACCATTCACCCAATTGCTATGAATTCTTGGTAAGCTTTATATTAATTCCATTATTTATCGTTTTTTTTTCTGTTCTTTTAATTATGTACTCATTTTAACTATAGTAAGTTTAAATTTACACACGTATCACAGCGGCAATTTGTACTTGCCAACGTGATCGCTGGTTGAGATGGAGGGAATTTGATTGAGAAAAGATTGGCAAAGATTGAACTGGAATGAGGAAATAGGCTTCGTCCTAAGTTTCTACTTGATGAGAAGGTTTTTGAAGAACTTTGTGTTCCTGGTATGATGCTTTAGAGTGTGTTTGGTTTGTAGTTGTAGTATTTTAAAAACAAGTTTGGAACATTGAAAGATGCGCTAATATGTTTGGCAAGATTTTTTGTTAGTAAAATTCAATTAATTTCAATGAAAAATGGTCCTTAAATCTCAGTTGGAGTGAAAGGAAGAATTTCTTATTTTTTTATTGGGCAAAAATTCGTTGGAGAGCATTTTCTCTTTCAATCTTGCTTCAAAAGTGATTTTAATCTTTAATCCAAATAATATTTATTTTGTTAAACTCACTTTTGAGATAAAAGTTTTTAAACATAAATTACATTATTACAAATTCACTTTCAACTAAATTTAAGTTTACAAAATCAAGTTGACTCAAATTTAAGTTTACCAACTCTAATCTAAACACACACTTAATCGTCAAACTTTTGGGAAAAATTGTGGGTTATTTAGCTACGAAGGATAGGCTAAAATCAACTTGGAAGCCTATTGGAGGTTTTGACATAATGGATCGATGTTGCCCATGGTTTTTTTATGGTCAAGTTTGATCTGGAAGAGGATAAAAGCAAAGTTATTGGAGGGGTCCTCGGATGATGTATGGTTATTATTTATCAGTGAGAACTTGGACACCAGATTTTTTTGTTGCTTCTCATGCTAAAATTGAGAAAATGCCTGTTTGGGTACGCTTTCCTAATCTTAACCTTGTGTACTATGATGACAGTGTTCTTCTAGCTGTTGCCAGTGCTATTGGGAAACCTATCAAGGTGGATATGAACACCTCTAAGGTATCTAGAGGTAAGTTCGCTTGAGTTTGTGTTGAAATTAAACTGCATCAACCTGTTGTGGAAAAAGTGTGGATTCAAGGTCATTGGCATCATGTGGAATATGAAGGTCTGCACATTATTTGTGTTAATTGTGGGTGTTATGGTCACCGTGCTAGAGAATGTAAAAGACATGATTTAAATTATCTCATTTTATTTTTTCTTTCAAGTAGTCAAGTAGAAGAGAAAGATAAACACAAAAAAATTTATTAATAAGATCTAATTAAAATTTATGATTTTTTTTATAACTTTTGTATTTATCTTTCTGTTCACTACTTCACTTGAAAAAAAGAAAGACATAAGAATATCCAAATTTGTAAAAGACAAATGTCCCAGGTGATGGGAACTCCGGTCAACGATAGTGGCTCCGGCGATAACATGGTGGCTGGGAAAGAGGTGACGATTATGGGAATTAATAATTCTGTAACAGACCACAATAGTGGTATCTTAATGATTGGCAATCAGGTTACAGTTTTGGAGGATATCAAGGAAGATATGTTGCATGGAGATTGGTTAGTTGTGCCCAGAAGAAAGAAAACCAATCATCGAGTCATAAATGAGAAGAATGTCAAATGTGGGGGCGTTATTTCAAAAAGAAACACATTCGATGGTCTTCAAGAGGATTTACTGCAATCCAATAATAAACATGCAGATCATGCTCAATCTCAACATGAGGAGAATGGATTTGTAGCCTTGATAATGGGCCAAATAGTAAAAAAGGTTTCTCCTTTAAAAAGATTAAAGCTTCCAGTCAAAAGGTATATGTGGGATTTGGTGTATGTGGGATTCTTCTTGTTGGTCGGTTAGAACCCATTTTTTTAATAAACAACTTCTAGTTTACCTTTACAGGAACCATGGTATCTAACTATATGTTATGGAAGACCTCAACCTGCTTTGCGCTTTGCCTTGGTGTGTGGCTGGGGACTTCAATGCTTTACTATATGATAATGAGAAACAAGGCAGTGTGTCTTTTAGAGGTGCGTGTAGAGCTTTCAAGGAATGTGTTGAATTCTGTTATCTTGAGGATGTGGGGTTCCAAGGATCTCCTTTTACTTGGCGGAATGGCAGTGTTAAGGAGTGTTTAGATGTGTTGCTTAATGGAAACTGGCAATTCCTCTTTTCGGACGCTTCGGTAATTCATCTTCCATTTTCTAATTCTGATCATGCTCCTCTCTGGATCAGATTAAAGAATGATTATGTAGCTCCTAGAACCATTAAACCGTTTAAGTTCCTCGCTGCTTGGCTGGCAGGCTTATGAGGAATTTAGTAAGCTAGTGGAGGATAGTTGGGACTGTGGTAGGGATTGGAATTTTAATATTACTCAATTTTCAACACTGGCTAGTGATTGGAATTGGAGGGTTATTGGTGATATTAGAAGAAAGAAAAGAAGGCTCCTAAATAGGCTGTATGGGATCAAAAGAGCTCTAGAGGATGGGCCCAATGCTTTCTTGGATGGTCTTTATATATCTTTGTGGCAGGAGTATGAATGTGTTCTTTTTGAGGAAGAAACTCTTTGGGCTCAAAAGTTTAGGTGTAAGTGGATCCTTTTTGGTGATAAGAATACAAAGTATTTTCACATTTCTACCATTGCTAGAAGACGAAGGAACAAACTCTAAAGGATTTCGATGGCAATTGGATCCATGATGATGGGGTGCTTAAAGGAATGACAAGAGATTTTTTTATGAATATAATCTTTACCAACAAAATACACAGGTAACTCCTTTTTTATTGTCTCTGGTTGCTATCCGGTGTTACATGGTGATGATCTAGCTAGTATTAATAGACCCCTTTCTATGGAAGAGATTAAGCAAGCTTTGTTCAATATGGGTGGCCTAAAAGCTCCTGGCCTGATGGTCTTCTTGCTCTTTTCTTTCAAAGCCAGTGGTCTATGGTTGGTAACCCTATTTGTAGTTTGGTGCAATCTATTTTTTAGGATCCAGTGAAGATTAGTTCTATCAATCACAGTTTTATTTCTCTTATTCCTAAGATTGATTATCTTGAAACTATCAAGCAATTCAGACTCATCAGTTTATGTAATATGTTCTATAAAGTGGTTACAAAAGTCATTACCAATACACTCAAGGGCATGATGCCTTCTATCATTTCTCCTCATTAGTGCAGCTTTGTTCCAGGCAATCATGGATCCAACAATATTATCATTGCACAAGAGGTCATTCATGAAATGAGATCTAAAAAAGACAAAAAATGATATATGACGATAATGATTGATTTGGAGAAGGCTTATGACTGTTTGAGTTGGAATTTTGTTGTGGATTGTTTAAAGGATTTGGGCTTATCTCCTTCAATCATTAATCTTATTTGGCATTGCATTTTTTCCACTTCAAATGGAAATAATTTGGAATGGAGACAGAGCAGGTATTTTTTATCCTAGAAGAGAGATTAGGCAGGGTGATCCTTTGTCCCTCTCTTTTGTTAATTGCATTGAGAAACTTTCCCAATTAATTTGTACTGCTCTGGATCATGATCTTTGGAAACCTAAGTTTGTCTCGAAAAATGGCCCACCTATTTCTCATCTATGCTTTGCGGTGCGGATGACCTTTTTCTGTTTGCAAAGGCATCCTTGGAGCAAGTGGAAATTATTAAGTACTGTTTAGATTCTTTTTGTGCTAGTTCAAGGCAGAAAGTGAGCCAGGATAAGAGATAGAATTTTTTTCTCTAAGAATGTGTACCATAGTAGAGCTGCTAAGATTTATGAAGCTTTCAGGTTTTCCTTACTTATGATCTTGGAAAATATTTGGGTATTCCTCTTTTTCATAAGAGGACTTCAAGAAGGACTTTCAGCTATATCACTGAGAGACTAATGACGAAGCTTGCTAATTGGAAGGCCTCCTCTCTTTCCTTGGCCGGTAGGCTTACTTTATGTTCCACGGTTATCTCTATTGTTCCTTCGTATGCTATGCAAACAGTGTCTTTACCTTCATCTATTTGTGATGATATTGATAAATGCAGTTGGAATTTCCTTTGGGGTTCAGATGAGAGTGACATGAGAATCCGTTTAGTCAATTGGCAGAAGGTGTGCTCCCAGAAAAATTCTAGTGGTCTTGGTCTTAGACACACTAAAGCTATGAACACTGCTTTTATGGCTAAGATGGGTTGGGGGCCAGTCTACAATAAGGATGATTTATGAACTCGTGTGGTTTGTAGCAAATATAAGTGTGGTGATGAGCTTATTCGCCAAGTGCAAATGCGTAGAGGTTGTTCTAACCTTTGGAAGGGTTTGTGTAGTGCTTGGGAGGTTGTGGGTCGAAATTTGATTTGGAGGATAGGAGATGGCTTGAGGGTTAAATTTTGGAAAGATTCTTAGGTCCCAGGTTTTGGGCCTCTAAGTTGTGTTTCTTCTCTTGTTGTTAAGGAGGCTGAGCTCGATGCTACGATTGCACATTATGTTGCTCCCAATGGCATGTGGAATTGGGCTGTTCTGACTTCCAGGCTTCCTCCTATGGTTTGCTCCAAGCATAGTTTTAAATTTCGGTTGTGGTTGCAGTGTTTTGCGTTTATCACAGTTGCGGGAAAATATGGCCAATTAGACTGCAATTGCAGTCGCGATGCGGTTGTGGAGACTACTAAAATTGCAATATTACAATTGCAATTGCGATTGCATACTGCAATTTAAAACTATAGCTCCAAGGTTCTAAAATGTGAACCACATCACCTGATGCGACTGCAATATTGCAGATGCAACCTGTGCCGCAACAGTATCAGGCCGCAATTGCGTTGTGGAAGAAAATCACGTGAAATGATCGCAATGGGCCGCAATAAGCTGCATCAGGCCGATTTTTTTTTTTTTTCATTTTGTGCAAGCTTAAAAAAAACTCATACCACAACGACCGCAATCTGCATCACAGCAACTGCAATGTCTGAAATTGTAGCAGTCGTGATCGCAACCGTGACCGTAACCACAATTTGAAACCATAGTTTGCTCTAAGATTGTCGGCATCAAACCTCCTTCCATTGAGGCTGGTTCAGATGTGGTAGCTTGGAGTCTTAGTCATCATGATGATAATTTCTCTGTCAGTTCATCTTATCATGATATTACTGCCTCTCCTTCTTCTATCACTGATCCTCTTTTTCAGTTAGTTTGGTGATGGAAAGGCCCGGAACATGTTAAGACTTTCTTATGGTTGGCTGCTAATAATAGTCTTCTTACCAATGAATTTCGTATTCTCTAATTTTAGGGAATGTATCCTGCATGTTTTGAGATATTGCACTGTGTCTAGACAGCTTTGGAACCATATTTTGGTCCGCTTCAATGGTCTTTCTTTCTTTTGTTCTAATTTGCGTACCTAGTTGATGGAGAATCTCAGTGACACTGTTTCTTATCATGGTTCTGCTAGTATGGAGTGGCGTTTTGTTTTTGCTATCACTGCATACCTCCTTTGGTAGGTTTGTAATGAGAATATTTTTACTCATAAACATCCTTAATTCCCAGATTTGGTTTTTAGACTTTGGGGCAAGATTAGGAGTTACACTTCTATTGAATATGGTAAAAGAAATCAAATGATTCAAACAATCACTTGATCAAGAGATAAAGAGAAGTTACGGGAAATGTAAATTATAAGAAATGTAGATAAATAACTTTAAATTTGCATGGAAATGTAAGGATGACAAAAATGAAAGAGGATAGAAGGCATATTTGACTAATCCATATATTTATCCGTGTGCATCAGAATGACTTTTGAATGTGTTTAGAGATGTGTACAAGTGTTTTGCAACTAACCTAGATGTCTCATCTCTTTGGGCATTTATAGACAAGGGAAGTACCTATCATTTTAACAAAATTATGACAAGTGTTCTCGACATGAATAACTTCCTAATCTAAGAGTAATTGTTGTCTTGTCTAAATATTATAGACTCAACTTCTTATAACTTCTTAAATTCAAATACGAGCATTTGAATTTCAAATTATAGCGTATAATGCCTTGAATTTGTTTCAGATTATCTGTTGAGATTGAGAATTTCCTTCGTGATCTTAGAAGGTGCTAAGTTTTGAACCTTCTTCACTCCTTTGATTCTTCCTTTCAAAACTTGTGAAATTGTTTCTTTTTTGCTTTGATCGAAATTATTTGTACTTGCTTTCCAAGTCAGCAACCATGGTTTTCGAATATTCCATAATTCATCATACTAATCAATCACATAAGTCGAATTATTTATCTTCGATTCACTTAATTATCTTGATAACTAAACTAACTAAGAATTATCGAATAACTAAATTATTCTTTTGAGAATCAAAAAGTTTTATTTTTATTTCAACATATAATTATTATAAGATTTAAATATTTTTAATGACATGAAAATATATGATTAATTAATAAAAAAAAAATTATATTGACAGTCTATATAAATTAAATCCAATAAATTTAACTCTTTGGTAAGGTAAAGGGAGATACTATATACTTGAGTTACGTTCTACCGAGTGAGAACATAATTGAGAAGCAATGTTTTTTTTTTATGCTTTTGGTCCAAATTTGTGTTTAGGAGTGTATTTTACAAAAAAAAATTTAACAATCTAAACCAAACACACATAATCAAACACCTCTTTTTGGCAATTAAATATGCAAAAATATTTTTTCTTTAACATTAATCAAACAATATAAATATTTTGTTATAAATCCACTTCTCAGTCAAGTTGATGAAAGTCAAGTTTGCAAAATTTAATTCAATCACACATGGCATAATTGGCTCAGCAATCGGCATCCATCGAAATTAATCCGAGTCCAGTTGCCAGCCAGCGCGTTGCTTCAACTACTAATTTGGTACTAAACCTTTATTACGAACAAACTCCACCTTCAATTAAGCAGACTTTCCAATTCAACACAAGCCAATATATTTTGTTGTTTTCGAGCTGGTTAATATGGACTTAACAAATTTAGGTCTATTAATGAATTATTATTTTTTAATTTGATAGTATTTATATAAATTAGGTGTATAAAAAAATTATTAATTAAAATTTATAAGATATTTATATGTATAGTTATTTTTTTAAAAAAATTAATTTGACCAAATTTTTATGTAAATCAATTTACTAATTAAAATCTATTTTTTAATCTGAACTATTGATTTATTTTAATAATAAATCAATGACTCAAAAACTATGATTCATCCATAGACCACTTTGCAAGTGATTCATATTAGAATTCTCATGTTGTTTTACGTAGTTTTCTTTCGACTCTTGGCTTGCCAATTGCAACTTGCAAGTTGTGTGATAGTTGTGACCACGCTTTATTACGACTCATCATCATAACACGATATTAGAGCACATTCACTCGAATTAAGTTGAATACTTGAAATTTAGGTTTGATTTGTTAAAAATAAAAATGATTCAAATTTAACTCATTTATTTAAATGATCAAATTTAAAATTTAGATATGTCTTGTTTAAAAATTATAAAATTTAAGTTTGTCTTTTTTAATTTATTTATAACTTGAATTTTTTTATCAAATTTCTCTGTAAAATATTTAAATTTATTAATTTAATATTTAGTAAATATCTTTATGCTAGTGGTATGTTTGATAAGGAGTTAAAAATAGAAGTGAAAATATCATGGATTAATTTTATTTGTAAAATTTAATTGAAAACTCATCCATAAATTTTTTATCTCATTTTTACACTCATACCAAACTAAGCCCTAGATAGAGTAAAAAACTAAAAATAGAAATAAATTTTTTTTATTCATAATCCATTACAAAAAAATTCATAACTCTATATAAAAACTTTTGATTAATAATAAGGGAAAACTTTAAAAAAAAAACTCATTGTATTATACATGATACCGATGTGCACTTTGGTAATGTTATTTTAAAAATGTGCAAAATAGACTCGTGACTTTGCAAATTATGCACGATGTTACAAAATGATAATAGATATTAGTTTTTGGATGGAAATGCGCACGTGCAACACACATGCACATCTCAATTTTTAAGTGCCAAACATAATCTTCTTCTTCCTCTCACCTAACTCTAAACGCTAGAACTCTATAACTGAACTACTTGAGCAACATTTAGCAACATCTTCATCCTCACCGAAAAACACAGGCAGATTTGATCGAAACATTGAACAACCACCAATCTTGCTTGATTTCAACGTAGCCTTGGAAAACACCTGAATCATTATAGTCAAAACAACCACCAAGAATAGATGAAACCCACAATGGTTCAAGGGAAAAAAACTTGTCACTTTCATGGCGATTTACAGTAACCTGGGAGAGGCAGATATGCCATTTAATGGCAGATGGCCAAGCTCCACGGTGATCTAGCCCCTTCGTCCTTGGTTTGTGCGTAATTTTAACTCAGAATATTCAAGCAACCCAAAACAGGTTAGATCTAGCATCATTGACAAATTGAAACCTCAGTTCTATGTGTTTTTATCAGTTCAAAAAATATTAGTTTGAAAATATACTAGTGCAAAATCCATTCAAACCCCAACTTTTGCAACCGAATCAAATCATTATTATTCGATCTAAGAATTGAGATTTTTTAAACCCTAAATCCTGAGATTGAACATCAAAAATTGGAACCCCCAATTTTTCAACCTTTCATCCCCAATTTTTCAACATTTCAGTTATGGAGTTATAGGATTTAGAATTGGATGAGAAGAAGAAGAATACAATGTTTGACACTTAAGAATTAGACGTGCACGTGTGTTGCACGTGCACATTTCCATCTAAAAACTAACATATGTTATCATTTTGTAGCATCGTGCACAATTTACAAAGTCACATGTCTATTTTACACATTTTTAAAATAATATGATCAAAGTTTACATCAAGTAGTACAATGATTTTTTTTTGAAGTTTTTCTTAATAATAATAACAAATAAATTATTATTATATACACTTTTTCTTATTTAAAATTACTTTTTGTGATTTAATTTTTACTTTTTATATAGATTGAATAAGTAATACATATATATACGATGTATCCAATTTTTAATGTTAAACTTATAAAATTTTAGTAAAAAAAATGTTAAACTTATAAAACTTAAGTTTGATTCTTCTATATAATCGAACTTAAGTATAATTTTAAACTTGTTTGTTTAGTTAAACAAATAAATATGATCAAACATTTAATGAGTTGAGCTCGAATAATTTATGATTATCTAAATCCATTTACACCCGTATTAATTTCGTGTTCTGCGAAACATTTTAAGCAACGGAAATGTTATAGGGAGAAGTAGTATTTACTTAACTAAAACATATAAAAGCTAAGCTTTTTTTCGCTTGTTAAAATACATTTTAAGCTCGTTTTCTATTTCTAGATCTGCGATTGTAAAAATCTTAACACTTTTTCTTTCAATACCGACAAATTAGCTTCAACTTGCTTATTTTTCTTATGTGAGGATTGTTGGCCCAATTCACATGTTTACATATTTTTTTTGGCCATCAATGTTTACATATAACATTTCACTTAACACAATCTACGAAGGGAAAGAGAACGAGTGGTATCCCCTATGATCCAACTGGAAGCGTTTTCCATATTAAACAGTCAAAAGCTTTGAAATTAAGTTGCCTCAAAGCAAACATCGTAAAGTATGTTTAAAGAAGTTATACCATTATTCTTCATCAAATAACTAGGCAACATTTGCCTCCTCTTACTTTCCATTTATTCAGGAAAGTCTTACATTTTTTCTCTGTAGGCAACACCAAATTGCCTATTAATTTGTTTCATATCCGAAGGTCATTGATCAGTCATCAATAGGACATTTTTCAGGTGCATGTATAGATTAATCAAATAATCACAGAATGACAGATAGGTTACACTCGGTTATCGAATACCCTAGCTGTATCTATAATACTCAATGTGTACATAGAAAAACGCATAGTTTTCTCGATTTGTAGGAAATATTGGATCATAAAAAGAACCATTCTCGTAGTTAGAGTATTATAATTGAATAAGACCCCAAATCCAAGTCGTGGTCACATGGATAGCACGTTACTTAGTACCCACGTCATAGCATTAACATGGCTTTAGAAGGATGTTGAAAGTACCTTGGTGCATGTGAACAGCTCCATGCCTCACTCTTCCGTCACAAGGTGCCGTAATGCTTGGATTACACTTCAGATTTGAGCATCAATCGAATTGGAAACCCATTATTCTATAAGTTTTCTTTCTTTCTTTGTATTCCATTATGTGGACGTTGTCGGTTATGTCACCATGACAGTGTGTGCTATATATAAGCAGCAAGAGGGGATATGTTCTTGGCAGTGCTACACAACAAGCTTAGTGCTATACCTAGAGCAAGAGCCACTTGGTAGTGGTAGTGACCCAAAATGGGGAGAATGATGTGTGTGGCTTTCCTACTAGTAGCTCTTGCTGTGCTGAGCTTGTGTCATGGGACAGCGGCGGCACCTCCACCGCCAAAGTTGAAGTGGCATTACTACTACAATACATGCCGCTACGCGGAGGAGTATGTCCGGCACCAAGTGAAGCTGTTTTGGGACCAAGACAAAAGCATTACCCCAAAGTTCGCTCGCTTGGCTTATTCAGACTGTTTTGTCACCGTATGTCCCACTCCTTACTTTCTTATATATTTTGGTACTAGTTATTTTTTTTGTTTTCTCCCCTCTTTTCAACTTTTTAACCCTAAGAAAGAGAGATCCTGTGAGTTTAACAGGTGAAAATTGAAAATGAAGGCAGTAGGTACAACAAAGGTAGAGATAACAAAACAACCCATCCTTGACGAATACACTTATGAGGCAAAGGAAGATGATGCTGTTGAAAAAAATACATAGACGTAGCAGTAGAAAACATATAGCCAATACTACGAGTCTCAAACTCAATCTAAATTCAGTTTGCTTTCATTTACCTTAGTATTTAGTTAGAGTTTAGTAAGTAGACTTTAAAGACTTGGTAAAGCATAGGACGCCATTTATGTGACGCATTATTCATTTTCACTTTACCTTTCAGCGCATCACGAATGCTTTTGTTCTTTTGTTTTTTTACTTCTTTTTTCCCCTTAACTTAAATCACGTTGTTGTGGCATAGGGCTGTGACGCATCAATACTGCTTGACGAAGGATCAAATCCAGAGAAAAACGCACCACAGAACCGGGGGCTTAGAGGATTTGCATTAATTGACAAGATCAAAACTGTTCTGGAATCACGATGCCCTGGAATTGTCTCCTGTGCTGATATAATCCACTTCGCCGCCAGGGATGCTCTTAAACTGGTACTCTTTCAACACCCTTCTATCTTGAAATAGACTAGTCTACTTTTAACTCTTTCCATCAGACCCTCCCCACCAGAATCTCCTCTCAAGGAAGGGGTAAAAGGAAAAGGCTGTAATTGTTTTGAGGATTGATGTCAACAGGCAGGTGCACCATCTTATCCAGTTTTTGCAGGAAGAAAGGATGGCATGAAATCAAATGCTGCATCAGTAGACCTGCCATTACCATCCATCTCATGGCAGGAAGCTCTAGCATACTTCAACTCACGGGGCTTGAATGTACTAGATATGACAACACTTTTAGGTAAGTTAAGACTTCAATCCAGTAGCAATTACATACTAATATGTTCTAAATGAATGTGTTTGATTCTTATCAACGTAGGAGCACACTCAATGGGCCAAACACATTGTAGCTACATTGTTGATCGACTGTACAACTACAATGGCACAGGAAACCCAGACCCAAGCATGAATGCTACATTTCTAGACACACTCAGAAAATCTTGTCCACCAAGAAAGAAGGGACAACCAGACCCACTGGTATACCTAAACCCAGAATCTGGATCAAATTACATTTTCACAGAATCATACTACAAAAGGATCCTATCGCATGAAGCTGTCCTGGGAGTTGATCAACAATTACTATATGGTAATGACACTGAACAGATCACAGAGGAATTTGCTGCTGGATTTGAAGATTTTCGGAAGGCTTTTGCTGAATCGATGTACAACATGGGGAATATCAAAGTTATAACAGGAAACGAAGGAGAGATACGCCGAAATTGTCGATATACAAATAAGGGCAAACCAAATTAGTAGTAGGTGAAATTGAATGTTTAGTATGGATTCAGGCATACCCAGTTTAAACAGAATTGTTTGTGTTCTGAAGGTAAAGAATAATACATGAATAAGGACATGACAATAACCTCTTTGTCCTTAGTAAGTTCCATCAATTCAAGAAGTCACGAAAAAAAAAAAACGTTTCTTGTAGTATGTATAAACCACCATGAATCATTTCTTCAGCAACTAAAACGACCACAAAAATTGACTACGTTTAAATAAACTACAATAATCCCCTTCCTCATATCCACCCTCTATTTCTTCTTGTATGCGTGTGCTTTTCCCGAACTCCAAATCCTCTAAGCAATAATAGATTTATGTATAATTTTCTCCAGAAATCTGACCTGAACCATAAGTTAAAAGAAAGAAAATTTGTTTGCATAACCTTTGGCAAGTATCCAAGACTGCAAATTGATCGGACCTGGGAGCAACCAGATTGGTGAAAAATCCCCTTCTTGTCGATCTTTTTTTCACTGGCTTCAATAGGAAGAAAAGAGAAAGAAAACAACACATAAGCAATGGAAAAAATCAAATACTAAAAGGGAAACAAATCTTTAACATGACCTTTCTAACAGGAAAACAAACACATTCCTCTCAAAACAAACCCCACACTTAAACAAGAAAAGCTAAACAGGAAAAGTTGGAAAAAAGGAAAAAGAAGATATGTTGTATTGAATCCCAATTTAATTGACTTCAAACAACATTTCTAATCAATTCCAACACTTTAGCCGTGAAATAAATAATGTAAAATCAAATTTCTAGAGAAGCTTCCAGCATTCAATAAATTGAAATCGTTTCCAAAATATCATCAGCACTGCTGATGAAGCTAGTGCATTGTCAAATGGGATATTGGGTGGTGTTAATCAATTACAGAGTGAAATTTTATTTACAAACAACAACCTGAAGCGTATAAGTATGTTAAAGAAATCACTTTGCTTCAATAAGACAAAAACAGATGACCCTTACAATGAAACAAGTAAAAACAGATAAATCCCTTACAAGGTATGAAACAAGTAAATTAAAGTCCTAGAATCCCTTACACAGGGATGCGGTGTTCATTCCAATAGCCATATCCAACCCCAAGGAAGTGGGTCAAAGGGATGCACAATTTTCTTCATCCGCCAGAAGCTACAAAAGCAAAAACAGCACCTTCGGCATTGTTTAGTTATTTAGTTGCTTCAGGGTTGAGTTTCAAACAAATAGGGAACAACATACAGAGGGATACCACCAACACCCCCCCAACCCCCAAAAAAGAAAACACACACAAACACAAATAGAAGAGGACAGACAGTGCTCATTTACTTGATTCCCCACATATTTCTTGTCTTCAATAAAAAATGTGCTTCATTCATTCCTTATAGTTATACCCAAAGCTTTCAGTGAAAGAGCCTTGTAAAACAGTTTCTTTTTTACCACTAATAATCCTTGCATAAAATTTCCAAGAACTGGGACGGAATTTTGAGTGCAACCCACTATAGAAAAGCCTTGAGAAAGACCATCTAGGAATCTATGCAACACCATCAAAAGTTAAGCAACCAAACAAAATGTAAAGCAGAACAAAGTGAAATTACCTCATAAAAAAGAGTAATGAAGACTATGGAGGTACAACAGCTGGATGAACCTCCAAAAGCAAAAGCACTTTACGCTACAAAGTCTCCCATCCAAAGTGGATAAGTAATGAATAACAAAATGTTAACACCATAATCCAATTTGGAAAACCAGAGCCATATAAGTGATACTCGGTGCCATTCAGTGCTTTTGCCGCAAGAGTAGATTGGAAATGATATTACCCTAGTCTCCTTTCTCTACAACAGGCTTATTTTTCTTGATTACCTGTCAGGAGATGAGGCTTCAATTTCACCACCAAAATCTAAGAAATATAGATAAAAGTAAGCCATGTATTTGGAGAAAACATCATTGAAAATGCATCACCACATAGTTATAAATAACAGTATAAAGCAACTAATTAAAATTTAAATTTTGTCTCACATGAGTATAGAAACATTAGAACAAATGCATCTTTTAAGTATTCTGTTATCAGTCTGCATGGGTGTTAAATAAAGCAAGTATCAAAGTTCATCAGAATGAGATGAAGTAAACCAACACAGTGCTGCTGTCCTTCCACGATTTGTTTGATCATTAAAAGATTAAAACAAGGATACTGAACATTCACCAAACAAAAAAATGGCAAAGGGTTTGCAAAAGCAGTTAATGCCCTCTTTTGCGACGGGCAGGTAAAGGAAAATAACTAATTTAGGACTTACCTTGTTAAAATATTTCTTTCGGAGTTTGATTGCTGTGGTTACGCATCTTTTTACCTTGATCTTCAACATCTTGTCATTGAACATCTGTAATATTAAATTTGGAATATAAAATTAGATACGCACAATAATCCCTCGATTGATATCTTATCTTCCTTCTCTACATTATGAATCAACTCTTATATTCTTACATCAAACAGTGCATACACCATTTTTCACACTTCATCTAATACCATTCATTATACATATTTTTTTCTATCACTTTCTCTCACTCAATCATATCCCTTAAAAAGGGTGTAAATAGTACATACACTACTAAAATTGATGTATGATTATCTTTTCCCATTATGAATTGAAAGAACATCTCAGGGAAGGAAAAAGAAAGTTGAAAAACAAAGTTGAAAATAGATCTCATTAAGCATATGCAGAAATTTGTTTCAAGTAACGATTGAGGGAAATCACTAAAGAGGGTATTGTCAAAAAGAGGGAAAAAATGCGAAGAAAAAGAATATTCATAGTAGAGTTTTAGTCAGACAAATAGTAACCACAGATCCAGGTTTAAGTTGAAGCAATCTTAAGCTCATGTATCATATGAAATGTAAGAACCTACTTGAGACAAAAAAAGATTAAAACTATTATTAAAAAGGACGAAAGTTATCATCAACTATAATAGGCACAAGCTCCTCTCACCTTCCTACAAAGAGTACATGAGACCTCATTAAACAATAACAGCAAAATATGCAATTATTGCTCAAGTGATCGTGGGAAAACATCAGGAAATACAAAGTGCTTAGTAAAATAAAAGTTTCTACACACTATCAACTTCAGATTGCCAAATCAAAACATAATCCAAGCCAAGTGAACAGAATAGGTACCAAAAACCAGACATTCTAAACATAAAAAGCAAAAATAATGTAATAGTAGTATAATAATTATGATTTTCTTAACAGCAATTCATTGCATGATAAAAAAAAAAGATATTTACAAAAGATCAATGCACCTGCCTTTATCATATCATCAAAGGAATTGGATTCTCGAATGATCTTCTGGCGGTTTAAATCAAGAATTGCTGCAACACAGAATATGGGCAACTCATCATTTCCTTTCCTTGTTAAGGAGGAAATAGTGCTCATTTGGATTCGATCATTTCTTGGCCAGATATTCCTTGCCAAGCCACAAAAGGCATGGGCTGATAGCGATTTCAATTTGACATCACATACAGAGTGATCAGTGTTCCCATGATTTGACTGCAGACTGGCTTTTGTGCTGTAATTTTCATTATGATTTGATTGTGAACCACTCTTCACACTACCATCATCAGTGTCTGCAATTTCTTCCCTCATTTCATTGCTTGAGTCTCTGGGAACATGTAAATCCAATGCTTCCAGACACTTCTCTTCTAAATCGTATGCCAAGGATTCATCAAAGTCAGCTGCCCACATCATCTGCGTTAGACAAAAGCGCTGTGACCATGTATTGACTAACTAAACCAATAATGTATCAAAAGGGTTGATTAATCAATGACACAAGATATCATCCATTTCTAAATTACAGTCAACTTTCTCATAATTTTCTTTACCATAATACATTCAAAGCCATATGCCCAATGCTTTGTCAAAAAAAAAAAAAACACTAACTCATTAATTACCATGTGAAAATCATATGCATGTTTCCTTAGACACCAATAAACTTAATCAAACTAATAATCACAAGGTAAATGGGAGGTTAATCTCCACCTTTCAATTAACTTATTGTAATAAAGCAAATCAACAAATCTACCTCAAAATTAAACAGCAAAATAGATATGCTTGCTTCTAAACCAGGAGCAACTAATCTTAAAACTAGGATCATATTTCACTTTTGTCCAATACCACCAATCATATCTCCCCAAGCAGAAGCGGACAAACAAAAAGGGGTTGAAGTTTACATTTTAATTGAATATCAAAAACTTGTAAAAAATAATGGGATTGGAAGCATGGAGCACGAACCTCCCACATTGAAAGAGCCTCATTAAAAGACAACTCTCTCCGAAAGAGAACTAGCAACATACGAAATGCAAAATGAAGGCTTTCAGCACCAATTTTGGACAGGTGGGCAAACATTTCCTTGTCTGACAGTTCAAGGATATGCCATAACTCTCGCAACTGCTTCATGACCCTAGTTGGCCCTTCCATTTGAAAATTCTCTCTCTAGAGAAATATGAAAAAAAAAAACAAGTTAATCACTGAAAACAAAGTTAAACTCTGTTAAATCTTAGCCAAATTCATAAATACCATTCTCCTTAGAAGCATCTCAAAACACCAAAATGCATCTGCATTATCCTCAAAGATTACAACAAAGGGAGACAGCAAATCACTCATACCTAAAATCCAATATTCAGTGAAAAGAATTTAAGTTTTGGTGTCCAGTGTCAGCGTAACAGGACTCCTAAAAAAACAAAATCATCGGCAAGAAGTCAAGAAATTCCCAGGAAAAAATATAACCTTGACAATACCCAGTTGCAGGATCGACCCATGCATAGACAGCAAGAATATCCGACATTCTAGCTAAATTTCTTGAGTCCTCATAGAACTCAAGATGACTATCCGTCCTCACAACATCAACAACTGGAAAGGAACAATCTTGTTAGCTAGAAAGAATAACAGAATAAAACATATGCTGACATCAAGAAGAAAGAGATCAACTTTCTCTGTGAAACTACAGGTGAAGGGGGAGACACACTATACAACTGACATACCTATCCTATGCAAGGTCCAAAGCCATTCTGATACTCTATCTTCACTGGCAGGCCATCCTTGAGAAATTGAGGCGCTTATCATTGCTGGCTGGGGTACATCTGATATTTTTAGTTGATTTACCATCTGTCCTTCATAAACTGGATTATTGGACAGAAATTCAGGTTCATCCTCATCAGGTGAAGCAATTTCAATTTCAGAATCCAATGGATGCAAGGTAGAAAGAGGATGTTGACCATTTGATTCAATAACTAAGTCTACATTATTATTGATTTGAAAGCTATGCATTCTGTCATCTTTAAATCTTAATTTATGTCGTGCAGAAAGTTTATCACCATGCTCTGTGCATGAATTTTTATCTTTACCACTCTTTTCAAACAGATTAGTGACAGGTAAAGGAGGAAAATCGAAACTACTGTCAGTCACATAATGTGATCCATCTGATTCCCTCCCTAACTTTGGGGAACTGCAGTTTTGTTGACCAAAAGAATCATATGCTGCATTATCTGTGCTTGCTCTCAAACTAACTAGGTCAACCCAATCATTGGAGCTTTCCTGTTGGCTTACATTTGCTGACTCTGTACAAGTACTGCTCCTATTACAACATTTTCCTACTTCAATATTATTATCATTAGAAGTTGATCTTTCTATTTTAGCTTCCATTTTCCGGTCATCTTTAGATGAAGTCCTCATATCCATAACTTTGGATCCAACAACATATGCCAACGAACCGGTTCCTACACTTGAATGCATTGTTTGGCATTGCTTAATCAGGTCCCTATAATGTTCCCTGCAAGCAAAGTTCCTCACAGATGTCAATAAATAATAATTACATATTCAATAACCCAGGAAAGATGCTACACTAACTGAAACATATCCTATTGCCATTCAATGCCAAATGCATTTCAACAATCAAACTTCCAATTATTGACACAATTACACAAATAGTTGCCAGATGCCAAAGGAATGTATTCATGTATGCATTGACATATGGCAACAATGCCACATACATCCATGATATTGGAAAATAATTTGTCTGATAGAAATATTCAATTTAACCAGTTCTAAGTTTTGACTTTTCATGGCTAAAGATCATAGCTTCAATATTCATTATGTGCAAAATAGACATATTTAAGATCCAGGAAATACTAGAGAAAAAGAAATCAAAGAAAGTGGATGGACCCGGACCTCCTAGCTGTTCTCAACCTTCTTCGATACTCGGCAGTGCTGCTCAGTGCATAACAACCTAGTAAAAACTCCCAAACCTCAGATCTTATTGATGGATCTACACCCTAGCAGGCAGGGAAAAGAAAACAAGTGAAACGAATCAGAAAAAACCAACAATTCTTATATTAGCTCAAATTTTAGAAAGAAATTTGAAAATTCACGTTTGATGTCTCTAGAGTACAGATGTATATTTTATATGGATGGAAAAAATTATACTTACAAATTGAAATTAAACATCAAATAATCTACAATAAATATATTCAGAACACAGCATGGAAGTGAAATAGTGTCTATAAACCAGATTAAATGATCCAGAAAACAAAAAAAAAAATACTTGTAGCTTCTTCTTGTGTGATTGATAAATAAAAAACGCATATATGAAGGAATAGACCCTAGAAACAATAGAAGAAAAACAAGTCAATGACAACCTCGGGCAAAGAACACCTCAAGCTAAAGCACCAACGACCTTACAGACAGAAAAACTAGGATGAGATTAGACAAAGTTAGGCAGGTTGATTTTTTTTTTTTGATAAAAGAAGAAATTTATAGATAGAAAAAGAGAGAATTACAAACAAAAAGGAGGATAAGGGATCCTCCTATTACAAATGTAACGGATAGAAAAACAAAAAGAGAGAATCAATGTAACATAGCTTCCCAATCCCTCATCATATCTGTTAGGGATACCCCATTAAATAGACCATGAGCTTTAAACCAAGTAGACGCCAACCGCCTAGTCTTATCCCTAACCCTTGAAAAATCGAGAATTTCGCTCGAGCCAGATGCACCAAATTGTAGCATAAATAGCACATTGCCACAAAAATTTAGCCTCTTACCTTCTACCAAAACCATAGAAGTTAACAATCAAAAATTGATCTAAAGATCGAGGACACACCCAATATTCGCCAAAAATTAGGCAGGTTGATTATAACAAAAGTTCAAATCCATTACTACTATGCACAACTATTTTTGTCCCATAAAACATAATAAGGTTGCACCAGATTCATGAGCATGTAGCATCCCAATTTCGGAGAAGAAGATGATTACAGCAATGATGAAGATGATGATGATATAGAAGAAGAAAAGAAGAAAAACAATGGCAGCATGAATGAAAACATACCCCTAACACAATCAACTTTAGTGCCTTCCGGAAACCAAACACCTTTCCTTCACTATCAAACATAGCTTGCCATTTGTCAGGCTTAAGCATTCTGTTTACCTGCTCCGTGAAGAATAATAAAAATCATTAAACAAGTAATTTTACAACAAGATTTTGTTTCTATATTAAACAACAAGATCTCCTCAAATGCCCAGTGGTACAAATGAAAAACTGAGAGGAATCTCCACTAATATGTATTTAATTCATATATTGCAGAGAGAGGGAATGTGAGAGAGTAGCTAAAGAGATTCTCAAATCTCAATATGCATTCCATTATAGAAGACCTTGGAAAGTTGAATCGGCCCTGCAGTTCTAGGGCATCACCAATTTATGAACTAGCAGCATCAACCTACACAAGATGCGTTTGTTCAATTATCCGCAGCCCATTTTACACAAAGGGCTTCATAGTTGAATTCCAAAGAACTCTCAGACAAATCCTTTATAATAAGAAAATGGAGAGAAGGAAACATAATTTACATAACTGATTGTTCAATAAAGAACAAAAAGCTGCCCGCTAACAGATTTAGAGAAAAAGCAGCATAGTATTATAAAAAATTAAACTTAAGGGTAACAAAGGTAAATGATAAAACCCAGCAGTGTTGTAGTCTTACATAACTTGATTATCCACAGCCCATTTTACACAAAGGGCTTCATAGTTGAAATCCAAAGAACCCTCAGACAAATCCTTTATAATAAGACAATGGCGAGAAGTAAACATAATTACATAAGTGATTGCTCAATAAGGAACAAAAAGCTGCCTAATAACAGTGTTAGAGAAAAATCAACATAGTATTATAAAAAATTAAACTTAAAGGGTAACAAATGTAATTGATAATAAAACCCAGCAGTGTTGTAGTCTTACAGTTATAACAACCTTTACAGGCAACTGAGAAAGGCAGGGATCGCCAATGTCGCGCACGATGGAACTCACTTTTTGCAAATTCACAGTCCCAGCTTTTCCACAACTCCATTGCTTGTCTTCCTTGCCACAATACATCACACTCCTCTCTCTCTCTATCTCTCTCTCTCTAACCTTCTCAGCAACCTCTACCACCATCACCAGAATCACCCAACTCAGCAATGTCAACAAGTAATTACACACAAGAAACGCCTAAAATTTCATGCCAAAAGACAAGTTTTAATTTTTAATTATTATTATTTTGTTAATTTCAAAAACAAAGACAAATGGTGTAACGAACACAGAATAATTCTTGTTTTGCAGAGACAGAACGAGAAATAGTAATCGATTTTCGAAAAAATAGAGGAAACTGAGAATGCGAAAAATGAAAATGCAAATGAAATTTCAAAGCTAATGAAATCGTACCAAAATGCAATTAGGATTTGTAGCCAAATGGAATCGAAACGTTAAGGGAAGGATCGCAGTGGATTGAAGGAGAAAATGAGGGGTTTGATTGATTGGATCTCTGACAATGGGAAAGAAAAGAGAAGGGTTGAGGAGGAGCTCCTCCGTGGCTCCGTCGCCATTCGCTAACAAAAGCGTGAAAAGACCGTTTCTATTTTTTTAATACTTTTGATTTTGATGCCTGCTTTGCTTGGTCACTGCTAAATGCTAATACCTTAAATATAAAAAAAATGATGATAATACCATGTTTAACCGTTTTTAGTGGGGAAATTAAATAATGAAATCACAAGTCACATCTAGAAAAATACAAAAAAATTATGCACGGAGAAAATTGATTTTTTTTTTATAGTATAGGACAATTCATAGAAAAAAAAATTGCTTGAATGCGATCTTAAGCAATTTATGTTTTTAAAGAGATAAATCTTAAAAAAAAAAGTAATTGTTGTAAGGGTTTCCTTTTTTGAAATATTAAGCCGAAGTCCAAGTTGTAAGGAATTCCTGACCGCAGCAGTGTATGCTGCGTACTCTAGTCAAAGAAAAATATGTACACTTCAATAAAGGGTTTTTTATCAAATTATCCTTTGTGGCATAATTTTTAAATTATTTATTAGAATATCATTATTTTAGTTATGGTGGTATTTTTTAATTTTTGTTAAGTCACGTAAAATATGTCAGAACGTTTGGCGTATCCAACGTGAATACGCCAAGGCGTATTCACGTTGGATACGCACCACGTTGGATATGCCAAACATTTTGGCGTATTCAACACACGTGACTTGTTGTGACAAAATGGGTCAAATTCGATGGGTCGGCCCAAATAACTCGACAAAATAGATGAGCTAGACTAGCAAAATGTCAGCCTGAAACTTATATGGCACGAATGGGTTAAGTCCGAATGGACCTGGTCAGCCCGTTTTTTTAACACTACATAAGGCTAAATAGGCTGGACTGGGTTAAGAAAATATCAGCCCGAAAACTTACATGACCCGAATGAGCTGACTCGAAAATGGTCCGATCCCGAATGGACTGGGTTGGCCCGAATGGGCTGGGCCGACTCGTTTTGACATAGTAACTCAAATAAATCTTTTGACTTTTAGTATGCTTAAGTTAAAATTTTCGACTCAATTAAATCTAAGTCGAGCCTAGGTTTAGAAAATTGAGTTTATGAAATTATGAAGTTAAACTTAATTAAATCTAGCAGTGAGAACCCTTAACGTATTGTAATCAAGTTTTACACTTTAAATTAATGGGCTAGTATACTAGTCAAGCGAACATAACAAAATCAATTAACTTTAATAGTTTAAACATTCCGATTCTATAAAAAATTTGACAGAATTTCTCCAAAATTAGACGTTCCCAAAAATACTTCATCCTATATAATGAAACATATTTATATATATTGAATTCCATATCAACAAAACATGTATAAGACGCATAAGTATAACAGAAAAATCTGGTACTTATACATACAGTCATCCCAAATTAAGCAAATGTAATAAAATGTAGTACATATACATCAATGAGAAAGGCCAGGGTCAGAATGTGGTGGTCTGTGAGGGGGATCAGAAGAAGGTCCTGGCTGTGATGGGTGAGGATATGGTGGGTAACCCATATACGGTGGATATGGAAATGACGGTGTAAAGGTAAATGTATAAGGATATGGTATGTGAGGGTAAGTAGGTGGTGGGTATCTTGTCATCAAAATACGCACGTGTGGTGGATAATCTGGATATGGCGGGTACGATGGAGGTGGTGGTGCGAGATGGTGGGTAAGTAGCGGTAGAAGTGGGCGGTGGTGAATCTAGGCACTGGCCAGGTGACCGAATACCAGGCACACGAAGTAAGTAACCAAAGTCGTAGTCGTGATCGAGTACTGCGATCTCAAAATACAAAATACACAAAACAATTAATAGAACATGTTGGTAAAAAGAAACAACCCTCTCTCGCTTCACATAACGACCTCTCGCTCATCGATCGCTCGGATGGTTCGGGAATCTCATCTGCATGAGGAGCTGGACGAAGATGATCCAATGTGATGCGATCATGCTCCCTCACTGAAAATAAGATGTCCTCCATGGACTATTGAAGGCTAGCCATACTAAATCCCGAACTAGGGTTCTTGGCCGACGCATGGACGTTCTCAGCAATGTCAGCCTAAGATACAGATAACACGTCATTATCAATACAAAATACAAAATGCACAAAACAATTAACAGAACATGTTGGTAAAAAGCTTACCACAAACTCAATGGATGCACCAGTTCCGGAAATCCAACGCTTGGTAATCCATCTGTCCTAGCGCATGTACTCAGACTGCGCAGTAAGGGGAGCTTCCAAAGGCCAACCAATAACACGTTGTTCCCCCCTACTGTCCCAGATGGCTATGTGTGTAAGGTGTGTGGCTTGCCACTCCTAGTCATGTCATCCAACCAATGTAATCGAGTGCAACTCATCAGGTTGATGTGGTCTCTATGGTATTGGTTAGTCCAAACCAAACTAACGCATCACCCTGTCTGGATGGTGCCACTTAACAATGTGAAAAAAGATAAATGGAACCACTGCCAGAATAATGTCTCTACCAACGACACAGAATGCTAGCAGTGATGTCACAATCTCATCCGTATATGGCCATCATGTTATTTGCAATCACAATTGTATAAAGAATTAGAAAGTAAGACAAATTAACTTATTGAAATCAATGTAAACAGATACTAACCTCATCACTCCTCATCTGATCAAAGAACCGACGGTAATATGGAAGCACTCTCATTGGGGTTTCAGTCAACACCTTATATTTATGTCACCTATATATATGTCAAGGTCATATGATATCAACATAAGTAGTATATATAACAAACTAATGTACAGATATGTTGAGAAACTCACTGAAATCCTAGTGGACGTAAGGGATCACGGGCAGCAACGTAATCAGCCACAAGAACAGGATCAGTATCATCCACAAGCGTAGGGACAAGGGGTGAAAATCTGTGTCATGCCTAATATTGCAACAACATGCAAGCACCTCCAATCTCGTGCACGCTGTAGTCTGTGGCCTTGCACAACTTTCTGTACAAATAGGCCAAGACCGCAGATCCCCAGGTGTATCTCCCGGTAGCCGTAAAGTCCTCCAACAGAGGAAGGAACATTATGTGCACGTGTTTACCAGAATGGTCAGGAAATAGCAATTCCCCGATCAACCGAAGTATGTACGCCCGTGCACACTGCATCGCGTAATCAGCCTGGGTAAGTCGTGTACGGAATGCGCTCCAGAGCTACGACATATCAATACGTCCACCTGATACGTGTGACTCAGGCGGCTGCGATCCTAACAAGGTCTGACATAGCTGCATCCAATCTTGACGGGATGTATGACCAGTAACTACATCGCTGTTAATGGGAAGTCCCAAGATAATACCTATGTCCTCTAATGTAATGGTGCACTCTCCAGTAGGCATATAGAATGTGTGTATCTCGGGGCATCATCTCTCAACTAGTGTCGTAATGAGGAAGTGATCGATGGTGCAATATCTCATATGAGCAACTCCCACGAAATCAATCAGCTCTAGATATGATAGTATCCACTCATCTAGGTCTATATGTCTGAATTTATGGGCACGTCTGACACGCAGATGACGATCTGGTCTTCCATGCCATATATGTTGTGAAACATGAAACTCCTGCAACTCCAGTACTGACGGGTCCTCTAGGCCTGGGCGCAAGTGGAATGTCATGTCTCACGCTATAATCAGGCAACAAACAATAACATTGGGTAAGTCTTCAACTAATAAAATATACTATAGAATCGAATATACATGTTAATCATGAGTGTATCAAGTATAAATTAATAGACACTAGTAAAAGCATAATATCAAAATGATATTAATAAAAAATAATCACGTAGATTATCAAATTACACACTGAAAATCTTTAGTTACACATAGATAGTCATCCATTACAATACAATGGTATTAAATTATGTCCTAATCAAGTAGATGGCCCTGCTTGGTCATTCCTCAAAGAAGTCGATCCACCACGACGACAACTACGAGAGTTATGTCTAGATTTACCTCATTTTCTACATCTTTGTCCCGATTCTGGTTCGCGTCAATCCATCTCATTTCTAAGTCGAGTTGATTTGGGTCGACCTTTAGATTGAAAAGATTGACGATCGGGTACCAATGTAATCGTCAGAGTTGGTGGCCACCATGGTTCATCCTTAATGATACCCCAATTAACCTCATACACCTTGTACAAAGTATGCATTTTGTAAATACTATGCATATATTGAAAAGCATCAAGTCTCCTGGAAGAACATGCTGCTATTGCATGAGAGCAAGGGAAATGTAACGCTTGAAATAGGCCACAGTCACATGTGCTTTCCTGAAGATTTAAGGAATATTTAACTCCACCCTACTGTGTTATAGGGTTGAATGCCTCTTCGACAAAAAATCTGGTTGACTGTATATCAAAACGACAGACTTGGTGAGAGCTTGTCTTGAGCACGATGACATTCCAGCTTTTTATAAAATCATCAGACCAATCTGCCCCATCAATAAGTTTCTCGTTTGCGTCATCCTTTCGATTAACAAAGTACTCTACCAATTTGTAATATGTCATCTGAACAAGTGTTTTTATTAGTAGGTTTCTGCCATCTTTCAACACCTCATTCATACACTCAGATAAGTTTGTCGTCATATGACCAAATCTATGGCCACCATTATATGCTAAACTCCATTGTTCTTTTGGAATCGAATTAATCCAATTTGCCATTTCGAGAGTAGCAGTCAACTTTTCTAACCTAACCTCAAATTTGTATACCATTGATTCATACCCTGATATTAAAATATTGAATGAGTTGGTGTTAGCAACTAAATTGTAGTTTGATAACTAGTATAGTAAACTCATAAACAAAATATTTAACTACATGTGTTAATCAGATATTTCTTTAGGACCAGATTGCGAAAGGTGCTGTTAAAATTACTACCAATATGTCGGATGTAGAAAACATGATGCGTATGCGGTGGCTGCCATCCCAGATGTGGATTCGCCACTGACTGTATGATGCCTTGATGTCGATCAGATATCAAGCACAAGTCATGTTGTTGTGTGACATGTGTTCGAATCAAGGCTAAGAACCAACTCCAAGCATCCTTTGTTTCCCCTTTAACAATGGCAAATACAATGGGTAGAGGTTTTCTATCGCTATCCTGTATCGTTGCAATCAATAGTTTATGACGATATTTACCATACAAATGAGTGTCATCAATCTGAATAATGGGCTTGCAGTATTAGAATCCAACAACACACAGTTTGAATGTCCAAAACAAGTGATGGAATACAAGTTTTGAACGGTCAACTCTATTTATCTCGACATAATCAACGGTTTGCAACTCTACCACTGTGTCAGGCATGTCTTTTTGCATGACAAGTAACCATCTAGGCAATACCGCATAAGATTTATCCCAGTCTCTATAACATCTTGAAAAATATCTGTTTAAGTATAAATGATCATTTTATATTATTCTTGGTTTTTAGAAATTTTTTTGAAATTTTTCGGAAACGACGAATATTTTAGTATATTCCTCGTTTTATGTGCGTACTGAGCTGAGAATTGCTAAGGTCAGTGTAACGCTCTGGAAATTAATTATTTCACCACCAATAGTCATTTTCTAATATTTGTGATTTATGTGAATTTTTCTGGAATTTTTCGGAAACGATGAATATTTTAATATATTTTTCGTTTTGCATGAAACTTGAGCAGTAGCCTGAAAACGATCAGAACGCTTAAAAAAAATTGGAAAATTATATGACGAATAGTCGTTTTATAATATTTGCAATTTTTGAGAATTTTTTGGGATTTTTCCGGAAACGTCGAATATTTTAATATATTCATCGTTTTGCATACGTACTGAGCAAAACTGGAGAAACGCAATGTTTCCTCCGCGAACCTTGGACTATGGACATGTCGACGGGGAATCTTACTAAACCCGAGACTTGACACAGTTTACAAGGTTTCACAATTTTTGAGAAATCTTAACAGATAAAATAAATCAATACTACGAAAAATTTATCTGTCAGATTAATTAAATACTGACTTCTGTCAACTGTAACTATTATCCATTGGATAATAGCATGTAGTAAAAATCCTATCACATTATCCTAATGAAATCCGCTTTATGTCTAATCAATCCACTTTAATTCAAATTTAATGTTAAATAATCAAAGCTTCTTTGAGAAGCTTTGACCAAACAATGACCAAATGGCCCTTGTCTTCCAAGAGAAGCCAACCCTCCCCCTCTCTCTTCTCTCTCTTCACGGCTGGAATGCAGCCCATGCAAGGGAAATGTTTGCATTTCATTAATTCAATTTACTACACTTTAATTCATTAATTCTCAAAACACTTTCTCTCTCTACCCTTTTTCCTTCTTCTTCATTTTTCATTTCTCCTCCTTCTCTCTAGACCACCCTCACGGCCAGCCTTCTTCTTCTCCCTCAACCTTCACAAAAATTACATCCAAGATCATTTTCTTAATCCTCTCATCATTCTAAACATCTTTTCTTCTTGGAGTTTCTTGAAAATCCTCCATCTTCAACACTTTCTCCAAGTTTCAAGTCTTGAGCTTTTTGGGTAAGTTTCAAGACCTCTCTTCCTTTCTCTCCATTTTCGTGGTCATGGTCTCCTTGGTGACCATCCATGGCTTATTTTTCAAGCTTTGGTGTTGATTTAACAAAGTTAAAATTTCTAGGGTTTTTGGAGGGTGCAATCCGAAATTACAAAGAGGATTTCTTGGTGTTTCTTTTGTTCTCTTCATTTGGGTAAGAGGAAGACACTCCTCCTCAACCTCTCTTAGCATCTAGGAACTTTGATTTTGCCATTTGTGGAAAAACCCTAATGAGGGTTATTCTTTGATTTTGTAATTAGTATGCTTGTATGTTGATTTTATTTTGTTTATGCTATTGGATTGGTTTGTTGTATTTAATGGTACATTGGATTGGATTTTGTGATTGAAAATGGAAGAAAAATGTTTGGGAACCCTTCTTGGAGGGCCACGGTTTTAGGCTAGAATTTAGGTAAATTTGTGATTAAGTTGTAACAAGCATAAGACTTAAATTAATCAATAGATAAAATGAAATTTAATGAAAGAAAAATTTGAGATTAAAACTCATAGGGTGGCCACGGTTTTTGGGCTGGAAAATGATTAATTTGTGAACAAATTTTAGTGAGTACATGACTTGAATTAATTGAGTGACAAGATGAAATCAATGGAAGGAAAAACTTGGAATGGAAATTTCTAGGGAAGCTACGGTTTTGAGCCAAGTAAATTAGGGTTCTTGGTGAACTAATTTAACAAGTGAACAATTAAATGAATTAAGAGAAGGATATGTAATGTGATGACTTGAAAAGATTTGGAATTGAAACACTTGTGAGGCCACGGCCTCTAAGGCCCCTTGAGACTTAATTATGAAACCTTGACAATTTGGAAACATGAGTAATTAGGTAATTAGAAATCTATGGAATGAGTTGGATAATTAATAAATTGGAAGAATTTAATAGAATTAGAGATTACATAAATCTTAAAAGGACTAAGAGTGAGATTGCCATAAGACTTAAGGTAATTCCAAGTGAGTGAAGACCAAAAGAGTGTGAGGCCTAGGGGCTTGAACAATTTACAACTTGTAAGAGATTAAATTACCTTGGAGGAGTGAATTAATTTTAAGAATTGGATTGGACATGAACCTTGAAAAAGGAAATAAATTCTAAGTTAGGATTCATAATGAACCTAAGAATGTACCAATTGATTTGATCCCTATATTATGACATTATGGGCCTATGTGAGTGACCATTTATGTGTTGATGCTTATCTTGGCTAATTGTGGCATATTATGGAATTGTATGAAATTGTGAATTATACATGTTCATGCATAGTGTCTGATGCATTATGATGTCCTGTGGACTGTTGTAAGGCCAAGTTGCCTAGGAGATTGAACACACCTTTGTGCGGGTGCGAGTAGACTAGTGTGGGTCTTGTTATGATCTTGGGGGGCGTTGGGGTGCGGGTCCCTCACAATGGGCAGTTGGTAGCTCCTCTGCCCGTGGGGCAAACCGATGCAAACGCACTGACGATCCGGACTTGACACTGTCCTATATAGTGATCGAGCCTGGACTGTCCGTACAATGCCTGATGTGCACGTGAAAATTGTTGATGAATAGCACTTTGGCCGCGGCAGCCGAGTTGCGGACACGCCTCCTGATCTTTCTCTCCGACAGTTTGAGTCTAGTTCTATGGAGTAGGAATCTGGGAAAGCATGCATGTGTACCATGATATACTCTGTCATTACGAATCATTATTTTCCATAACTTTGACTTGTTTGATCATTACTGTAATAAATGTCTGCCTGGAACTATTTATCTGATTACTGTGGAATTTACTGTTCATTATTTGGATATACTGTTCTTGAATTGCTACTTGGGCGCGTTGCGCCGTTTTGTTTCTGGCTACTATAATTGGTAATGATGGTAGGATGTCTTACCTCTTTTTGAGTTTCCATTATTTGTTGCCTGTGTGTACACTGTATTGATCAAAGACAACGGTAAGGAGGCGGAAGATCCCGAGTTTCCCGGTTTTTGGCCCGAACAAGATTAGCTTCTACTGAGACGATGGCGGCACGTATGCGCGGATTTTTAAATGATGTGCGTCTGACCTTCCTCGGAGGGCCAGAGTGCTGGCATATCAACTTGAATTCCGATCGCTACGTCTACTTGGGAGATGTGTCAATTGCCCTAGCCTGGAGACGTCATGAGGCGCTTGTCCTCACCTGCCATGTCAGCCTGCGGCTGGAGTTCTACCTACCCATCCGAAAGATGTGGGGTGATCATTACTACACCCCTTGAGAGGACTCTTTTGATTCTACTGCTCGGGCTCCTGCCCGTGGTTCTGTGGTTCCCATGGAGGTTTCCTCTGAAGAGGAGGATCCTGCTGAGGACCCGGATACGATCCCTCCTCATCTGAGAGACTGATTTTACTGGTAGCTACTGATGGCTACCAGTGTTTTATTTTGGGGCCCTGATGTATTATTTTTAGTGGGCTGTATATTTTGATATCTCTGGGGTATATTTGTATAATCCTTTCGGGCATGTATAGTTTTGCTTTTTGGATATCTCAGGCTTGTATCTGTGTGTACAAATGATGTCAACACATTATACATATATCTATATGCATGTTATTCAGATGTGAATTTTTGTCTACTATTTTATTCTTCACCATCATTTATATTCCGCATTGTCAAAATGATTATAAAAAAAAATATACTGCTATTTTGCTCACGTACTTAAGTATCGAACAAGTTAAACTTAAACAAATGAACCGGGTCTTGAATTGTTAAAACTTTACTTTTCCGTATTTTCTTTTATTTGACAATGTGACGTTCCCTCCCAAAAAGATGCGTTACATTAAGTTGGTATTAGAGCCCCGGTTTATGTTTCTTTGGGTCTTGTGTGTGAGTCTGTCTTGTTTGTGCTGTGTGAATCTCTGTGATTAGTGTTTTGAATGAATCCCTCTGACTTTCCTCATGTTTTCGGTAATCTGACTTAAAAGAAAAGCGAGATGGCAAGAGGTGGAGGAATGGCAGCTGCTATAGAGGCGATGCAGAGGATGGCGGAAGTCATCGCCCAACAGAACGAACGTGCTGCTCAGCAACAAGAGAGAGCTGCTCAACAACTCGAAGCGACTGTCGATGCACAAAACTTAGCCGAATTTCGTCGTCACAACCCTCCACAATTTAAGGGAGAATTTGATCCAGACAAGGCTAGTCTGTGGATCAAGGAACTAGAGAAGGTTTTCCGTGGCATGAACTGTGCTGAAGACAAGAAGGTGAACTATGCTACCTTCATGCTTGTGGGCAACGCCGAAGACTGGTGGAACGGAGCTCAAAGAGCACTGGAAACTGAAGGAACTGACATCACATGGGATGTGTTCAAGACCAAGTTCTTGGACAAATATTTTCCTGCTAATGCGAGACATGCGAAAGAGATGGAGTTCCTCAACCTGAGGCAATGGAACATGACCGTCAGCGAGTACGCAGCCAAATTTGAGAACCTGGAGAAGTTCTCAACCCACTACCAGCATCAGACTGATGAAGCTTGGAAATGTTAGAAGTTCACGGAAGGACTGAGGTATGAAGTGAAAAAAGCCGTTATCACTCTGAAAATGAAGGTGTTTTCGGAACTATTGGATACGTGCTGTGAAGTTAAAGCCTTGGAACAAGCTAGAGATTCAAGAAACATGAACTTTGGGCTTGTAAGGTCCCAAAGAGGTGGAGGCAGTGGTTCAAACCACTTCTAAAAGAAGCCCTATTCCTGACCAACGGGAAGTCAGCAACAAACCGGTGGAAGTCTTGGTGGAGGTTCTACTGGGAACCGAACTGGTAAGAATGTGACCTACCTGTCCAAATACCTAAAGTGTGGGAAAGATCATCTCATGAGAGACTGCACGATCAAGGGGATCATCTGCTTCAGATGTGGCAAACCGGGCCATGTGTCTAGAGACTGCAATCAGACAAAGGCTGAACCTTCAGTCAATGTAACTCGAGCCAAGAAACCACAAGCCGAAGGTCGAGTCTACACTATGAGTGGAGCTGAAGCTTCCGAATCCGAAGACTTGATTTAAGGAGAAGGCACCATAGAACTTAATCTTTTAAAAGTATTGTATGACTCTGGAGCAACCCATTCTTTCATATCATATGACTGTGTGCTACGACTTGGCTTACCTGTGTCTAAACTACCTTTTGAATTGACTGTTTCAACCCTTACTAATAAACCGGTAGTTACTACCAAAGTTTGTTTGAAGTGTCCCTTAATTGTTGAAGGTCGAATCTTTTCTGTTGATCTGATCTGTCTACCTTTGTCACAGTTAGATATAATCCTAGGGATGGACTGGTTATCTTCCAACTATGTTCTGTTAGATTGTTCCAGAAAAACCATAGTTTTCCCTGTGGATGAGAATTCTAGATGCTTGACGGCCAACCAAGCACGAGCTTTCTTGAAAGAAGGAGCTCAGGGATATATGCTGCTATCTTCTTTGAAAATCAAGAGCGAGGCTGACCTGGACACTATTCCGGTAGTGAAAGAATTCTCTGAAGTCTTTCCAGAAGAAGTACCTGGTTTACCACTGACACGTGAGATCGAGTATGTTATTGATCTGGTACCGAGAGCTGGTCCCGTGTCTATAGCACCTTATTGGATGTCGCCAACGAAATTGGCAGAGCTCAAGAAACAGCTAGAAGAGCTTTTGGACAAACAGTTTGTTAGACCGAGTGTGTCACCGTTGTAACACCCTAATTTTTAGAAAAATGTCCCGAATGTTCTGTTTGCTGTTTTTCAAGCTTTTGTGTAAATGACTATTGTGTCCCTATTTTACTGTTTCTTGTTTTTCTGTATGAAATACAAATACGTTTTACAGGCTAAAATTTTATTTGATCGTTTTACGTAATTTGTTTCGAGACGGTAAAATAAAAATTTTCTCGAGCTACTGTTTTAATTTTTCTGGGAGATATACAGACAATTAATACTGTCTGTAATTTTATTTGAACGTTTTGGATGATTTGCTTCGTCGTGGGGAAAAATGGAAAAATGACCGTTACGTCCCGATTGTACTGTTTTTAATTTTTCTATATGTTACAGTGCTTAATATTACTGTCTGTGATTTTATTTGACTTTTTGTGCGATTTGCTCCGAGATAGGAAAATAATATTTTTCTAGGAGAAATCTTGTTTTAATTATTCAGACCAGGATCTTACTAAACCCAATTCTCGAATGAGACGATAATTAATCTTCTAATTTTTAGATTTAACTCACAAATAAAATAATTTTATATTATTATAATATTATTTTATTAGTCAGTATAATAAAATGACAATGGACCCTAAAATGTTTTGCGGGACCCACGTTTAATTAAAACAGTTAACTTAGTAGCTTAATTAAGCATCATTAGTAAAGGAATTCTCTAGAACATGATGACTAAGTGTGGTGACTAGGTTAATTAGTGAATAAGCATGTGACTAGGTTAGATGACTATGCTAAACTCAACCAATAGGATACAAGCTTGCTAACCAAGTTTTAATCTTAACATTTGATCCATTCTAAGGCTAGGATGAAGCCAAGCCCATGGACACCTTGCATGGCATTGAAGGCTACGGCTATTGCATGTTGGAAGACCAAAAAAATCACTTCACTTTCATGCAATTTTCTCTCTTCTCTCTCTTCCAAAAACTCTAAACACCATTGAAGCTTCCTTGAAGCTAGTTTCGGCCAAGCCTTGTTCTATACCATCCAACCACCCAAAATTCTATCCAACCAAGTTTTCTAAACCTAAACACAATCCCAAGAACATCTCTAGTTGAGAGTTCTTGCAAAATCTTCCATTTGAAGCTTGGAAACCTACTTGGAAAATTTTACCTAGAAGGTGAAATTTCTTGTTTTCCATTTCTAAACTCTTTTTCAAAGCTCCAAGCCATGATTTCTCCATGGTTTAAGCTCTCTTTTTTATGGTTAGTAACTTGTAGATTTTTGTTTAAGTTTGTTAGGTTTTGAAGGAGGAAAATCGAAACCTAGAAGAGGAGTGAAAGAATATTTTTGTCTCCATTTAAGGTAAGAGGAAGACAAATCTTATCATCCATGTGTGGTGGTAAGAAGATGGAGTTTTATTTGTGGTGATTGTAGAATCCATAAGGATTCCTTGTTTGTGTTTGTTTAGTAGCTTGTTTGTGTGGTTGTTAGTAGCTTTCCTATTTGATAATTGTAATAATTTGTATGTAGTTGCATGTCTACAAGCTTTAAATTGCATGTCTACAAGCTTTGATAATTTGCATGTGTTAGAAATGCATGATAATGTATAGGATGTGAATAACATGCTAAGGAATGCATGAGTGTTCCAAAGAACACAACACTAGGGCTCACGGCCATTGACCCAAAAGGAGAACCAAAATGTTCTCATTATTTTCCTAAAGTGTAATTTAATTAACCTAGGAAAATTAACAAGGGATAGAATTGTTTAGATCAAGGAAAATGAATTTATAAATCAAATGACCCAAATATATATTTCGGCCAACATGCCAAACCAAGAATTCATGATTTCTAAAATCAATTCCAAACCATTTTCAAGTATAAAGATGCAATATATGTTAAAAAGAATTTTTCTACAATGAGTTTTAAAGAAACAAATTGATTAGAATTAAGTTTAAGGATTAAAATTAATAATTTTATTGTTAGAAAAGAAATACAGTAACTTTCAAAAAAATTTAACATATAGCTCATACTTTATTTTGAAGCATGTTAGTGATTTTCAAAAGGATTAAATTATATAGTTAAAAATTAAATAAATAGAATTTTTACGGTAAAATTAGGAAACCATTAATATAATTTTCTAAACAAAATACCGTCAATTTTTAGTAAAAATGGACAAATAAGATAGAAAAGATGTCCAAAAGACAAGATACTGTATGGAAAATATTTTACGTAGTTTAAAGATATTAATTATTATTTCTGTTTATTTAAACAGTAATTTTTAAGGGATTTGGACCATAAAATGATTTAAAACTCTTACGCGATTGAGAAAACGTATTAAAAACTCTACGCGATTTTAAAAACAGAAAAATAAATTTACGCGATTTAAAAACGTTTGTAAAAACGACGAGATTGTGAAAACGCGATAAAATTTCTATGCGATTGACCAAAACGGTATTTTACTGTATTTTTCTCATTGCCGGGCAATGAGGTGAACCCGCATACAGCTTTGGAACAAGATTTGTCCCATTGGGACTTACTTATGCGTGTCTTTTTATCTTTGAGGATATCTTGATAATTTGAGATTATGCCAGTTTTTGGTAGATTGGTTGACGAGGTGAATCACATCGTGTTGTCGATGCGATAAACGTAGTGTGGTTCATTGTCTTTATGAACCGGGAGACATTAGTGTACGAGATTCCATATATGGACAGTCGGTCGCTCCGCTGGGCCGTGGTAACCGATAGCACACTAATGAACTCGACACGCACTATATTTAATCGAGATTTCGTAAAGTCTAATAGTACATAACCTGTAGTGCCACAACATGAGACCGTGAACTACACCATGCCTTGGATGATGGATTCCATGTGACGTGGGGCTATAGACGCAACGTGTGACAGCGCAATAGTTGGTTGGGCAGCCGTGGTACTAATAGATTTTGCGAGTCATTCTCTCTCTGATATCTGTATGTGTTTAGCTCCATGGAGTAGGATCGTGTCATATTGCATATGGTTATGTCTTGGACTTTATTTTATTTCATTTATTTTATTTTATCTGTTTATTTTATTTGGTTATTGTTATGATAATTTGTTTATTTCTTACTTTATTTTATCTGTGATATCATGTGTTGTTATGATACTATTCTGTTATTAATTAATGTTATAGCTTTTTATATTGCATGAACTGTATATCTGTTATTTGTCGTTTTCTTATTTGCCATGTTTGTGATGATTTTAGTTTGTCTTACCTCTTTATTGTATGTGTTTTCTGTATATTTATTTTACGTGGTAAAGAGTTTGAGGAAGGGGAACAGCCTCTTGAGATTTTGTATACTGAGGAGGAAGAAGAGCAGCAAGCCGAAGATCAGTACGACGACCAATAACCATCTGATCATCCATACCCATTGGACTGATTAGTTTGGGTATGGCGGTGCCAGGATTTTTGGGATTTGTGACACTCGAGTTTCACGGTGGATCGTTAGCTTGGCATCCGGGGGAGACATGAGACTCAGTGACTTATGTGGGACGGTTGACTGTGTCCATACGACTTACGTTTGATGGAGAGCCAGTGATGACGACTACTGTGTTTCTACACTTAGAGTTGCCTTTATCTCTTAGGCGTCATTGGGGTGGTGTGTCCACTGAGCCTAGTGAGATGACTCTCGTATCGACTGCGCGGTCTCATGTCCGCCGAGTGTCGAGGCATCCTGGATATTTATCTTCTGATGAGTTTCCTGAGAGTGATCCATCAGAGGATTAAATATTTATGATGTATTTTTGGGCGCGTCTGCGTATGTATATATTGACTCTTTACTGTTTTTGGTTTACTGTTTATGTTTAAATATTTGTAGTTATAGTTGTAAATTATTTGTATAACTTATAACTTGGACCATATGTATATTATGAGTGATGTTGTTTCTGTTTATTTTATATTTCCGCATTATTTTATTTAATAATATTCTGTTTAACAGGAATTATTTTACAACCCATATTAGTACGTAATAAATGTTTTACAACTTGGGTAGATTTTATTTATCTTTTTTTTATTTTTCTTTATATATGTGACACCCCCACAAGGGTGTTACAACCGTGGGGAGCACCAGTACTGTTAGTTCGGAAAAAGGACGGTACCTCAAGATTGTGTGTGGACTATAGGCAATTGAACAAGCTGACGATCAAGAACAAGTATCCACTCCCAAGAATTGATGATTTGATGGACCAACTGAAGGAAACAGCAGTGTTTTCGAAGATCGATTTGAGATCTGGGTACCATCAGATTAGAGTGAAAACGGAGGATGTGCCCAAGACTGCTTTTCGTACCCGATACGGTCATTACGAATACCTTGTAATGCCGTTTGGTGTCATGAATGCACCTGCTATCTTTATGGACTATATGAACAGGATCTTTCGCCCTTACTTGGACAAGTTTGTTGTCGTCTTCATTGACGATATCCTGATATATTCCTAGAATCAGGAGGATCATGCTGAACACCTCAACATAGTTCTTCAGATTTTGAAGGAGAAAGAACTGTATACCAAACTGTCGAAGTGTGAGTTTTGGCTTGATGAGGTGAAGTTTTTGGGTCATGTGATCTCGAAGGAAGGGATTGCAGTGGATCCGTCAAAAGTAGAGGTAATATTACAGTGGGAATAACTGAAGTCAGTGACTGAAGTTCGTAGCTTCGTGGGTTTAGCCGGATATTACAGAAGATTTATAGAAGGGTTTTCCAAGATTGCTTGACCGCTCACTCAGCTGACAAAGAAGAATCAAGCTTTTGAATGGACTGCTAGCTGCGAGCAGAGTTTCCAAGAATTAAAGAAACGGCAGACTACCTCACCCGTATTGGTGCTACCTGATCCGAATGAGCTATTCGAGGTGTACTGTGATGCTTCATACCAAGGATTGGGGTCTATACTTATGCAACACTAGAGAGTGGTAGCTTATGCTTCGCGACAGTTGCGAGTACATGAAAAGAACTACCCGACACATGATTTGGAACTAGCAGCTGTGGTTTTTTCTCTGAAGATATGAAGACATTTTCTCTATGGAGCAACATTCAACATCTTCAACGACCACAAGAGCTTGAAGTATTTGTATGACCAAAAAGAGCTGAACATAAGGCAGCGGAGATGGCTAGAATTCCTGAAGGATTATGATTTCCAACTGTTGTATCACCCTGGCAAAGCAAACGTCGTGGCTGACGCCTTGAGCAGAAAGACTATCAGTGTTTCTGCCTTGATGATCAAGGAAAGAGACCTCATAGAACAGTTTAGAGATGTATGGTCATTTGTTAAGTTGAAACCCGGAAGAATTTGTATGAATATGGTCACCATCTCAAGTGAGCTAATGGATGACATACGGGAAAAGCAGAAAGCCGATGAATTCTTGCAAGAAGTGAGAGAACTAATAAGGCAAGGCAAAGAGATGGAATTTGAAGAAGGAACGGATGGAATTCTGAGATTCCGAGGTAGAGTTTGTATTCCCCGTGACCAAGAGCTTAGGCGATATATTGTGAAACATGCTCACACCAGCAAGCTGAGTATGCACCCAGGCATAACTAAGATGTACTAGGATCTGAAGAAATTGTTCTGGTGGCATGGAATGAAGAGTGACGCCACTAGATGTGTGTCGACTTGTTTAGTTTGTCAAAAAGCTAAAGTGGAACATCAAAGACCAGCGGGATTGCTTTGCAACCATTGTCTATTCCTGAATGGAAATGGGACAGCATTGCAATGGATTTTGTTGTGGGTTTGCCAAGGACAAAGAAAGGACACGACTCGATATGGGTAATAGTGGATCGACTCACGAAGTCAACCCATTTTCTCCCGATCAACATAAGGTACAGTTTGGAGAAGTTGACCCAGCTTTATATTGGAGAGATCGTTAGGCTGCATGGTGTGCCTATGAGTATTGTTTCGGATAGGGATCCGAGGTTTACTTCGAAATTTTGGCTGAGTTTGCAAGCATCGTTGGGAACAAAGTTACGTCTGAGTTCAGCGTACCACCCACAAACCGATGGACAATTTGAAAGAACAATCCAATCTCTAGAAGATCTGCTCAGAGCTTGTACTATAGAACAAACTGGAAGTTGGGATGAAGTTCTACCACTGATAGAGTTCACCTACAACAACAGTTATCATTCGAGTATAGGGATGACACCCTATGAAGCTCTGTATGAACAACGGTGTCGAACACCATTGTGTTGGTACCAAGACAGTGAGCGTCTTACGATTAGACCAGATATCATTCAGCAGACAACTGAAAAGGTCAAGATGATTCAAGAAAAGATGAAGACTGCTCAAAGCCGGCAAAAGAGTTATACAGATAAGAGGAGAAAGCCTCTTGAGTTTGAGGAAGGTGAGCATGTATTCTTGAAAGTCACACTCACGACTGGGGTCGGCCGAGCCTTGAAATCTAGAAAACTCACTCCAAAATTTCTTGGGCCTTACCAAATCCTTCGCCGGATAGGTCCAGTAGCCTACCAGATAACCTTACCTCATTTTCTTTCCAATATACACAATGTCTTTCATATGTCACAACTTCGTAAGTATTTGCCTGATCCAAGTCATGTCATAGCACCGGACACAGTACAGTTAAAAGAGAACTTGACCTATGAGGCGCCTCCTGCGAGAATCGAGGACCGGTGGATAAAACAACTTAGAGGAAAGGAGATCCCATTGGTGAAAGTGATTTGGAACGAAACAACTGGTGACGCAACTTGGGAACCAGAAGACAAGATAAAGGAGCAACATCCAGAACTATTTTGAGGTATGAAAATTTCGAGGACGAAATTCCTTTTAGTAGGGGAGTGTTGTAACATCCCGAAAAAATATCTGTTTAAGTATAAATGATCATTTTATATTATTCTTGGTTTTTAGAAATTTTTCTGAAATTTTTCGGAAATAATGAATATTTTAATATATTCCTCGTTTTACGTGCGTACTGAGCAGAACCTGAGAAACACGATGTTTCCTCCGCGAACCTTGGACTATGGACATGTCGACGGAGGATCTTACTAAACCCAAGACTTGACACAGTTTACGAGGTTTCACAATTTTTGAGAAATCTTAACAGATAAAATAAATCAGTACTGCAAAAAATTTATCTGTCAGATTAATTAAATACTGACTTCTGTCAACTGTAACTATTATCCATTGGATAATAGCATGTATTAAAAATTCTATCACATTATCCTAATGAAATCCGCTTTATGTCTAATTAATCCACTTTAATTCAAATTTAATGTTAAATAATCAAAGCTTATTTCAGAAACTTTGACCAAACAATGACCAAATGTCCCTTGGCTTCCAAGAGAAGCCAACCCTCCCCCTCTCTCTTCTCTCTCTTCACGGCTGGAATGCAGCCCATGCAAGGGAAATGTTTGCATTTCATTAATTTAATTTACTACACTTTAATTCATTAATTCTCAAAATACTATCTCTCTCTACCCTTTCTTCCTTCTTCTTCATTTTTCATTTCTCCTTCTTCTCTCTAGACCACCCTCACAAACAAATTTCTTTCTTCTCCCTCAACCTTCACAAAAATTACATCCAAGATCATTTTCTTAATCCTCTCATCATTCTAAACACCTTTTCTTCTTGGAGTTTCTTGAAAATCCTCCATCTTCAACACTTTCTCCAAGCTTCAAGTCTTGAGCTTTTGGGTAAGTTTCAAGACCTCTCTTCCTTTCTCTCCATTTTCGTGGTCATGGTCTCCTTGGTGACCATCCATGGCTTATTTTTCAAGCTTTGGTGTTGATTTAACAAAGTTAAAATTTCTAAGGTTTTTGGACGGTGCAATCCGAAATTACAAAGAGGATTTCTTGGTGTTTCTTTGTTCTCTTCATTTAGGTAAGAGGAAGACACTCCTCCTCAACCTCTCTTAGCATCTAGGAACTTTGATTTTGCTATTTGTGGAAAAACCCTAATGAAGGTTATTCTTTGATTTTGTAATTAGTATGCTTGTGTGTTGATTTTATTTTGTTTATGCTATTGGATTGGTTTGTTGTATTTAATGGTATATTGGATTGGATTTTGTGATTGAAAATGGAAGAAAAATGTTTGGGAACCCTTCTTGGAGGGCCACGGTTTTAGGCTAGAATTTAGGTAAATTTGTGATTAAGTTGTAACAAGCATAAGACTTAAATTAATCAATAGATAAAATAGAATTTAATGGAAGAAAAATTTGAGATTAAAACTCATAGGGTGGCCACGGTTTTTGGGCTGGAAAATGATTAATTTGTGAACAAATTTTAGTGAGTACATGACTTGAATTAATTGAGTGACAAGATGAAATCAATGGAAGGAAAAACTTGGAATGGAAATTTCTAGGGAAGCTACGGTTTTGAGTCAAGTAAATTAGGGTTCTTGGTGAACTAATTTAACAAGTGAACAATTAAATGAATTAAGAGAAGGATATGTAATGTGATGACTTTAAAAGATTTGGAATTGAAACACTTGTGAGGCCACGACCTCTAAGGCCCCTTGAGACTTAATTATGAAACCTTGGCAATTTGGAAACATGAGTAATTAGGTAATTAGAAACCTATGGAATGAGTTGGATAATTAATAAATTGGAAGAATTTAATAGAATTAGAGATTACATAAATCTTAAAAGGACTAAGAGTGAGATTGCCATAAGACTTAAGGTAATTCCAAGTGAGTGAAGAACAAGAGAGTGTGAGGCCTAGGGGCTTGAACAATTTACAACTTGTAAGAGATTAAATTACCTTGGAGGAGTGAATTAATTTTAAGAATTGGATTGGACATGAACCTTGAAAAAGGAAATAAATTCTAAGTTAGGATTCATAATGAACCTAAGAATGTACCAATTGATTTGATCCCTATATTATGACATTATGGGCCTATGTGAGTGATCATTTATGTGTTGATGCTTATCTTGGCCAATTGTGGCATATTATGGAATTGTATGAAATTGTGAATCATACATGTTCATGCATAGTATTTGATGCATTGTGATGTCTGTGGACTGTTGTAAGGCCAAGTTGCCTAGGAGATTGAACACACTTTTGTGCGGGTGCGAGTAGACTAGTGTGGGTCTTGTTATGACCTTGGGGGCGTCGGGGTGCGGGTCCCTCACAATGAGCAGTTGGTAGCTCCTTTGCCCGTGGGGTAAACCGATGCAAACTCACCGACGATCCGGACTTGACACTGTCCTATATCGTGATCGAGCGTGGACTGTCCATACAATGCCTGATGTGCACGTGAAAATTGTTGATGAATAGCACTTTGGCCGCGGCAGCCGAGTTGCGGACACGTCTCCTGATCTTTCTCTCCGACTGTTTGAGTCTAGCTCAATGGAGTAGGAATTTGGGAAAGCATGCTTGTGTACCATGATATACTCTGTCATTACGAATCATTATTTTCTATAACTTTGACTTGTTTGATCATTACTGTAATAAATATCTGCCTGGAACTGTTTATCTGATTACTGTGGAATTTACTGTTCATTATTTGGATATACTGTTCTTGAATTGCTGCTTGGGCGCGTTGTGCCGTTTTGTTTCTGACTGTTATACTTGGTAATGATGGTAGGATGTCTTACCTCTTTCTGTGTTTCCATTATTTGCTGCCTGTGTGTACACTGTATTGATCGAAGACGACAGTAAGGAGGCGGAAGATCCCGAGTTTCCCGGCTTCTGGCCCGAACAAGATTAGCTTCTACTGAGACGATGGCGGCACGTATGCGCAGATTTTTAGGTGATGTGCGTCTGACCTTCCTCGGAGGGCTAGAGTGTTGGCATATCAACTTGAATTTCGATCACTGCGTCTACTTGGGAGATGTGTCGATTACCCTAACCTGGAGACGTCATGAGGAGCCTGTCCTCGCCTGCCATGTCAGCCTGCAGCTGGAGTTCTACCTACCCATCCGAGAGATGTGGGGTGATCGTTACTACACCCCTTGGGAGGACTCTTTTGATTCTACTGCTTGGGCTCCTGCCCGTGGTTCTGTGGTTCCCATGGAGGTTTCCTCTGAAGAGGAGGATCCTACTGAGGACCCTGATACGGCCCTCCTCATCCGAGAGATTGATTTTACTTGGTAGCTACCGATGGCTACCAGTGTTTTATTTTGGGGGCCTGATGTATTATTTTTGGTGGGCTGTATATTTTGATATCTCTGGGGTATATTTGTATAATCCTTTGGGGCAGGTATAGTTTTGCTTTTTGGATATCTCAGGCTTGTATCTGTGTGTACAAATGATGTTAGCACATTATATATATATATATATATGCATGTTATTCAGATGTGAATTTTTGTCTACTATTTTATTCTTCACCGTCATTTATATTCCGAATTGTCAAAATGATTATAAAAAAAAATATACTGCTATTTTGCTCACGTACTTAAGTATCGAACAAGTTAAACTTAAACAAATGAACCGAGTCTTGAATTGTTAAAACTTTACTTTTCCACATTTTCTTTTATTTGACAATATGACATTCCCTCCAAAAAAGGGGCGTTACAGTCTCCAAATACCTTCACAATAACAATTTGTTTTGTCTTACGAGCTTTCCGATAGGACACGTCAAATCCGAATTGACATCAAACCCTTTCAATAATTAAGCATACAGGTACATTAGGTTTTTGCTTAACCATCTCCAGAATGCAAGAACAGATCATACGAGAGTCTAACTTCTGATGATCTTGTGACATGGCGGGGTTGACATAGTTGTGTGGTCCATTATATTTTTTAATTTCTCACATGTTTGATTTCTTGCTTAGAATGATCCCGACTCTCCAATTACAACCATCAGCAACTCTGAGACACTTAACAGTTAGCCGCTGTGTATCAGAATCATTAACCTTGTAATTCTGATGTCTAATAATTGAATAATGTTTTAGGGCCAAATTGACAGTATCTTTAGAAGGAAATTATAACTCGACATATAATTTTTCATCTAGACTCCAAATACCACGAAAATCTAATTCAGGCAGATTATCAAGTATACTCAGCGCATCCTAATTGATTTCAGAAAACTGAGGGCATGGAGGCACATACGTAGATTCAGGAGCAACTACCAATGGAAGGACTAGTTGTTGTATATTTACTTCAAGGCCAGATTGATTTTCTTCTAAGTTAGTGTTTGTATCTTCACCCTCAGGCATCTCCCCTTCATTATCACTTGTGTCAGATAATGCATATGCCATAAGGGGTTATTGGTTTCAAAGTCCAACCTAAATGAGCTCCTTTCAGGCATTACAGACATACCAACTTCTTGAGATTGTACTAGGACATGAGCATGTGTCATAGAGAATTGAGTGTTGATAAGGTACGATGATTCAGCAAGATTAGAAGGACCAACTTATAATCCTATTTCAGAAGGAGTTTCAGCATACTCATTGTGCTCACTTGTTTCTGTCTCGACATACAACTTCATAGAAGTTAAGTTAGGATGATCAAAGCAATCAATCATGCAAGCAACATGTTCATCATTTTATAATGAAAAAGGTATCCATCTTAGAACATTACTCCATTGTGAAAATCTGTACATAACACTAGACACAACTTGATTTTCTTGGAACCTTAATTTTAAATGAATTCTCCTTTTTAAAAGCTTAATAGTTGTATCACATTGAATCATGATAGACTTGGGATGAGGACCTTTGTACATTAGACTTTCTTCACTTTTATACGTTCTCCCATTGTAGTAAATGAGAACAATAAGGTGTTTGGTCATCTTATACTTCTGAATAATAACAACACAAACAATTCAATTTTGTACAAACAAATTCTAAAAACTTACTAAATAACAATAAAACATATATAATAAATACACAATTAATAATAATAATAATAATAGTAATCAATAATAATAATAAATAATAATACTCAATTATTCTAACAATAAAACAAATATACAATACATAATTAATATAGAAACTAAAAAACATAAACAATAATTCTAACAATAAAACAAATATGCAATACACAATTAATATAAAAACTCAAAAACATAAATAATAATTCTAAAAATAAAACAAATATACAAAACATAATTAATATAATAACTCAAAAACATAAACAATAATTTTAACAATTAAAATATTCAGCAATATATATAAAAATAATAATAATAATCTAATAATGTAAATACTTACAAATATGATTCTCTCACAAGTTACAGCTACATGAGAGTTCGAGAGAGAGTTTAGAGAAAGTGAAATATAGAGAGAAGGTAAAAATTTGAGAAATGAAAGAAGTTGTCGTGGGAGGAAGAAGGAATGAGGAGTTATAGGGGTTAATGTGGGATACGTTAGAACGCTTGACGTATTCAACGTGGATACGCCAAGCGTTTTGGCGTATCCCACATGACCCAACAAAAATTAAAAAAATATTACCGTAACCAAAACGGTGGCATTCTAATAAATAATTTGAAAATTGTGACATTTTGATAAATATATTTATCACAAAGGACAATTTGATCAAAAATCCCTCAAATAAAAAAAAAGGTAGAAAGAGATTATTGTATAAACATATCGTATAATACTACATCCTTAAAATATTGACACAATTACTGTACATAGCATTTTTGGTTTAAAAAGAATGTTAAAAATTATTTATTTAATAAGAATTAATGACGTATAAATATTTATTAAAATAACACTCATGTAATGTATAAGATTATAAAAAATACAAAAATAATATATAATAATTATATGATTATTATAAAAAATATATTTATAATTTTTATAATTGATTGAGTGATGCAAATATTTTATATTGATTTTTAAATATTTATTTTATTTTTTCAAGACATCAAATATTAAGTTCATATATAAAATTTTGAAAATATTTTAAAAATTTTAAAAATTATTAAAAAGTGTTCTTTAAAAACTACAGTTGTTACCTCCCTTAGTTTTACATGTATATATTATTATATAATGGTTTGACATCATAACAAAAATACTTTTATTCTATTTTAATTATCTCAAAAATGTTTTCATATATATATATATATATATATATATATATATATATATATATATATATATATATATATATATAAACATTATTATTACATTAATAAAATAATAATAATAAAATATAAATTTAAATTTGTAATGAGTTATTAATAATATAACTTAAAAATGACACTTGTAAAAAATAATATTGAAATAATTTATATTTAATTTTAATTTTTTTATAAAATAATATTAAAATTTAAATTCAAATTCAAATTACATTAGTAGTGCAATCTATAAATGACAATTGACAAAATAATTTACATTTTCTTTTAATTCTTCTTTAATAGGCTAATACTAAAATTTAAATTTAAATTTAAATAATATTAATAACACAACCTAAAAATATCACTTAATAGAATTCTACTATAAACCAAGACTCTTGTTTTATATATTATATTGATAGATTGATGATTGAGTGGCTTAATGTGTATAATTTGTGTATACTATGTTTATCACAAAAATCTTTCTACAAATTTCTTAATAGTTTACATATTAAGATTTGTGTAAATTACTTAAACCTTATTAAGATGTGAACTTCTATTTTATTTTCAGATTACATTCGATTATATGGATATTCCACAGTTTACTATAACGTACCTCTCATTTGTTTATATATTTTTTGTGAAGTATTTTTAGTATTGTAAATTGTTTTATTACTATGCATAGTAAACTTCTTTTCTTTCCAGTGTGATTAATCTAGTTTGGCAAATATATTAATCTCCATAATCTATCATTTTCAAGATCGCATAAAAAATGTGCAAAGTAATAGGTCTTCTCATTCTTGATAGCTTCACATAAGTATATTATATATTAAATCAATAATTTTTTTAAATGTTGATACACACAATAAATGTGTCTGCTATTTTCATTTCGACTTATTGGTTTTGTCAAAGAAATTTAGTTAAAAGAAGGTGCATTGTAAAATCTATCAGACAACCACAAAAAAAAAAAAAAAGAAATCCAAACACAACAAAGAAAATCTATGTATAATAAAATAATTACGCCGGCTAGTGCCTAATTGACGCTTAATTACCCCTATTTTTTCCCAGTTGAATGAAACAGTTTACATAAGGTTTTCTGTTAACCAACATAAGCTAAGGGTATTAAGATGCAACCGTCGTACAGATGTCATCTATTTATTGCACAATACATTATTGGGATCATCTAAAAAGACTGGAAACGCAGCTTAGTTGATGGATATCAAGTCGAATCAAGCCATATGTATCCTTCTTTTTTATTTCATGGTTGAAAGAACCAGTTTATACAAGGTTTTGCGTTAAACAACTTACTCCAAGGCTCCTAGATGTGTAACCGTAGTACAGATTCCATATAAGTACAAGACATTTCTAGGATAGTTTATGTTTAAAGGATTATTTTTTGAATACTATATCCCATATTCTTCAAGTGCTTTGATAAATACTCATAATATATATATATATATATATATATATATATATATATATATATATATATATATATAAAGTGAGAGGGTAGTTATGAGAGAAATGAGTAGAAATGAATCTTGACCATACAATCATACATGGATGGTCAGGATTAAAAGTTACTTAAAGGTCATGTGACCATTTAAAAAAGTTACATACATTTATGTTCTAATTTTGATCATTTATGTAAGATCCAATGGTCAAGATTCATTCATTTTACCCTCTCATAATAAACAATCCTCTCACATGATACACTTCCTATATATATATATATATCATGAACAAATCATGTATAATATTTAACATGATCTAACTCAACATGTCTATATCAATAGATAAAAAAATAAATCAAATTCACTATGTTTTGATGATCTTACTTATGTTTGTTGTCTTGCTATTATGATATTGTCATGCATCTCAAAACATTAAATATAAGTTAAGGATGCAAAATATCCATTATCTTAACCAAGATTATCAAATGTCATATCAAAGTTAACAGACAAAAATTGCTAATAACAATTCCTTGCATGGGCCACAAATTCAAGCTATGCTGCTACAAAAGCCATTAGTTGGAATTGAACCATCCCATTCCATAGGATGCCCATACTCTCCTCCCCCCCCGCCGCCCCCTCTAGATTTGACCATGCGATCCATTACATGCTAATGTTTAGTTCAAAGAGAGGTAAGCATAACATACTAGCTGGTGATAGATTATTGATCTTTCAAACTTGTCTTAGACTATTGATCTTTCAAACTTGTCTTCACTTCCTTTGTGTATTGTTTGTACTTTGTACTCCACTACTTATTGCCTTTGTTCTGAACAAATCTCAGGTGATCCTCTAAGAGCGGTTGATTGTGGTGATTTCTTTCGTAGTACAATGATAACAATGGTAGTGTGAAGGATAATATATTAACAAAAGACATTCTGACGCTCAAGTTAGATAATACATAATATGTATAGTGTTTATAGGTCAGATATACAATGTGTGTAGTGTCATGATGAAAGGAAATCATATTTGAAATAAGCATTAAAGAATAATGAATATCATTGATGGTAATCCATCTAAAAGAGATTTCTTCCTTGTTTGTTAGGAGTTGTTATGGTTCCAGGTACCTCGAGCCGTGGGCTGAGATCTATCCTAAAATACGATGAATATAATGACAATCATGATATAAAAATCCTGACGATTATGAAAAGAATAATTCTAAATCTTCATATTCAATCTTCTTATTAATTTTTTTAATTACTAAATAAAAAAATATTAAATATTTTTTATATTTTTAAGATATTAGATACATTTATATTTTTATTTAATATTTTATTTATTTAATATTAAAAAATTATTAAAAAAATTATAAAAAGATATAACAAAACTCTTATAAAAATGATTCCCTTCACAGCTAGTTTAGTTGTTCTTTGTTTTTGGGCCTTAGCCCCAACCCTTTACCCAAAAAAAAAAAAAACTCATTTCATTTGTTAATTTAGCAAAGTCAACCAATGAACTTTCTACTCTTGACTCGAGTCTGTCAGCTTTGTTTGGACTGGCTGGCGTAGAAATTCAGACTTGTAATAAAGAGAATAGGAAGAAGAGAAGAAGGGAAATCCCAAGATAAAAGGGAATTGTCTATTCCAATATTATAAGACCAACAACCCTTGATTCACAGGCTAACTTAAAGAATAAAAAATAAGAAAATTAAATAAAAAATATAAGTATTTAATATTTTATAAATTTTAAAAATATCTAATATTTTTTCAAGTAATTTAAATGAGTTTAAATACTATTTTGATTCTTTATTGCATGTCTTAATATTAACAAAATCTAATAATAAAAACTTGCGCTTTATTTCAATTACGTCAATTTTATAAGATTAGATTATAAAAAATATCTTTATTTCTTTGTAAATTCTAGAATAGATCTAGATAACTTATTTTTAATCATATTAAAATGATAAATTAATTAAAATACACACAAATAATTTATAAAAAAGAAATGCCTTACGCGTTACACCACTTAATCATTCTATGTTGCGTTCATATGCTGATGAAAGTTTCTCATTAACTTTTCTAGTTTTCTAGATTTACTAGCTGCTGCATTTACTACTTTAACCTTACATAGAAAAAAAAAACAATTTTTTTAAAATTGCAAATTCTTTTGTAGTAGACTAAGTCTTACAAAATAGAAAGGGATGTTTTGATTTTTTTTTTAAAAAAACAGATATAGTATATATTTTTTTATTTGCTCTTATATATATATATATATATATATATATATATATATATATATATATATATATATATATACACACACACACATCACTGAAAAGTGAAAATAGATCTCATCAGGATAGTGATACATGTAGTTTTAGCTTTTTGCCTCAATAGATCACACCCATGTGATTTGTTAAATGTAACGAACAAGTTGATCCCATCATGAATAAGCGCTCCTTGCATGACACTTAATTTCTCTTTTACTTTTTTTTTTTTGTGATAAAAAAATTACTATGATCTAGATACAATTATAATTTTGGGCATCATCAATGACAGACAGTAATGGAAGCCATGGCCATGCATGCTCAAATGTGCTGCTATTCATATGTCGGAGTTGGGTTTCATCGTTCTTATACTTGAAGGAGGCTCTTCTTAACGCAATGCAAATGCTACAGACAGACACACTTGCACATCATTCTTTCTTTTTTTGGTACATCACATCATTCTTTAAATTATAGAATAATTGGTTTTGTTTTGCAAGATGTTCATGCCTATTGTTTATACTTCAACGAGTTACAACTTCATCAATTAATTTAAGAGTTTGGTTAATAGTAAAAAATATAGGATTTTATCAACATGTATTAGTTGAGTTAAAGAAATTCGAATTTTTTAAATATTTAATTTTAAATTCGATAATAGACTTCATATATATATGAAAAATATTTTTAAAAGAAATTTTTACATAAGTGTTGCTAACCGTATATCAAAGAATAATTTTTCAAATATAAGTAAAATAATATTATGAGAAATTAAAAAAAGAAATAAGATTATTTTTATTAAAAAATATGATTGTCCATCTTTGAAAAATATGTTACGTAACCCTTATATTTTTACATTATTTTTTAATATATTTTTTATACTTAATTAATGACGTATAAATTTATAATTAATTATATATATTAATTGATTAATGAATAAATTTAAATTTTAATTAATTTTTATATAATTTTATTAATCGACCAATACACATGATTAATTATAAAAAAAAATTATGTTAAAAGGGTGTGAGGATTGTTTAAAATAAGATGAACATTATTCTATGCCACGAGAATAAGAGCAATTTAGTAGTTTTAAGAATCTTAACAATAAATTTAAAACACACAAAGCCTTAATTTGAAATTATTTTATTTTTATAAATTAATAAACGCCTGGTTGTTTTGTTGTTGTAATAAACGCCTGAACCAAACGAAACAGATAAGACAGTAGCTTAGAAGTACAGCGTGCGAGGGTTGAAAACGGTTTGGAAACACCGTCATGCTATTTTTAGAAACCCGTTCTCTGGAACTTCCGTCCAATGAGAGTTAAAAGTGTTTGTGCCTTTCTTTTATAGCAACCCACGGTTTCACCTCACTCATCAGAACTGCCGCAGGTTTTTGACTTTATGGACATAAATTTCAAAAAAAAGTTATATATCATTTTAATAATGTACATATTATTTATATTATTTTTAAAAAATAATAAAAATATATATATAATAAATGATATTAAATAAAATATTAAAATATATATATATATTATTTGATATAAGAATATAAGAATTATATAAATTTTATTACGTCCGAAGATTTTGGTTGTTATTTTTAAGAAATTTTTTTATACTCTTACAATATTATTTTATTTCAATAAAATTATAACAATTAATTATTTATAATTAAGATTGACATTTAAATATTTTTAAATTAAATTTGAATAATTATAAATTTATCTAGAGTAATATGTAACAGTATTTTAAAATTTTTCCATTTATAGGATTCATGTATTGGGAGCTCCCAATTTCATTCCAAATTCTCAAGCTATTATTATTCCCAGTATTTGCCAATCGTGGACAAGCTTCACATATCCTCTGCCCCTTTAACTTACGCTGTTTCTCTGTGCTTCTTTTGGAGCTCAGGTCCCCAACATTCAGGTTTTTGCCTTTTTGGGAGCCTTAATTTCCTTGTTTTTGACTTAAATTTGTTAGCTTTTTAATAGGCTTACTGTTTAAGTCACATGTTCTCATGTAAATGTCTTTTCTACTAAATTTCTTGTTCAATTGTTCCTTTTTGATGATTGAAGCTCTCTCTGGGGCTTTGGTGCATAGCTATGAGGTATGGGAACTGCTTGTTCACAAACGACTGTGTCTGCGGATTTTGAGAACCTAGGGTGTGCTGTTTTGCTGATAATTGCTGTCAGTAAGACTTTAAATTTACTAAAAAATGAAAAAAAGAAAGGACTTGGGGCTTGTTTTTAGTGAATTCTGATCCTATCTAGTTTCAAAGACAGGTTTTAAACTGTGGTGATGGATTTTTTTTAGTGGTGAAGACAGTTGAAAATGAAATAGAAAGATGAATGTTAGATTAGTTACGTAGAGGACTTTAAATCAGCTCAACGACAGTGCTCAGTGTAATTGTCAAATTCTAAATATTCATATTAGAATTCTATTTTGTTTTCCTGGAAAAATTCCCCCATGCAAGTTTCTTGAAGGTAGGAGCATGCTTAACGTGAGCAATGTTTTTCCTATGCAGCATGCCTTTTTGCTTGAGTAGTTGAGATTATTATTATTATTTTTCTTTTTTTTTTTTCAAAAGATTTTTAGCTGAGTTTAGATTGAATATCCTGCCTTTTGCTGAGCATGTGCTTGCAGTTACACAATGCTAACCTTACAGGCTTACATCTGTAGAAGTTTTCAAGAATTTTGTTTTGGCGATAGTGTAGGTTTGCTACTTCTTGATTTTTGGAAGTTTTGGGGTTATGCTCATGTTAAATTGTTTGATGATGAAGGTAGCTGATTTGTGTATGCAACACTTCCTGGCTTCAAGAATGCTGGAAATTAGAGGGAAGCAATGTCTTGTGCACATTTTTACTCAGAGGAACTCTAGCATTGGTTAAATTTCAATTTTCAATTTTCATCTCCAACCTAAGTATGGAATACCCTTTTTCCCCTAAAGGAAGAGGAATTGGGTACTGGTCTTCTCCTAGAGCTCAGTTGGAGGGATCAACATCGTTAGATGGTAGAATGAGCAATTCAATTTCAGAGGTTATACCTAACAGCTTCTCCGAGCTCATGAACTTTGATACTTATGCTGGTTTTTGCAATAGCCCATCCATGACTGATCAGATTTTGGCTAATGGGTTTTCATCATTTGCCTCAGTACCATATCCATCACCTGATGGATTCAATCTAGTAGAACAGAACAGTGAGCAATTCTTTACTACAGAAACTGGTGGAAATTTCAATGCTACGGAAAGCTCCCCCGGTTATGGGGAGAAAGTTGTGTTTCAGAAAATGGACACCCTACTTGGTTTCTCCGATGATGCAAATGATGCAAATAACTTAAATTCTAAGCAAAAAATTAATGGCTCTTCTCAACATCATAATACCTTTGATATGGGTAATTACATAATCTCAAGGCCACCTGGTTTGTCATTTGATGAGAGAATGCTGAAGGCTTTGTCCTTCTTTAAGGAATCAGCTAATCGGGGAATGTTGGCACAAGTTTGGGCACCTATGAAACATGGTGATCAATTCATTTTAACCACGAGTGAGCAACCTTATTTGCTAGATCAAATGCTTGCAGGGTATCGTGAAGTATCAAGGACATTTACATTTTCTGCAGAAGAAAAATCGGGTTCTTTCCAAGGGGTTCCTGGTCGTGTTTTTATCTCCAAAGTTCCTGAGTGGACTTCTAATGTTGGTTATTACAATAAGACTGAGTATTTGAGGATGGAGCATGCAATTAATCATGAGGTTCGTGGATCAATTGCTTTTCCCATATCTGATCTGCACTCTGAACAGCCATGCTGTGCTGTACTGGAACTTGTCACTACAAAGGAAAAGCCTGATTTTGACAGAGAATTGGAACTTGTTTGTCATGCCCTCCAGGTAGGTTTTTCTTTTGCTATTTCCAGCATAACTTCTATTTCTGCCCTTTGCCTGTCTTACTGCTTCTTATGTTGAGTCTGATGGTTGTTGACCTGGTGGCCTTCACCATCCAGTTCAGAATTTTCCTTACCCTCAATTTATTCCTCTTCTATAACACACATATATCTTGAAGTATGTTGTCTTGGTTTGAGAAGAAATTTGGACAAAGATTTAGCCCATAACATGACATATCATCTTGAGCTTTCTTCATTTATGAATTCTGAACCGTGTTATATTTGGAAATTTGTTAGGCAGATATGTGTTACATTATTTGAGATTTATTATTTTTATCACATCACCATTAGGGACTTGAATGTCTCAATACAAAGTTATAATGGAGAACTTTTTAGGTTGGCTGACAAAGTATCGTATGTGTTCGTTGGTCAATACTCAATAAATCAATATATTAGATGTTGTTTTCACACCATAGTTGAGGAGCACTTAGGCAGGCAGGGGAATTTCTATGGATGTGTATTGTCTAATCATGTTTTCCGTGGTCACATTAGAGATCATAGCCAAAATTTTTTTAAAAAAATTCATATACATTATCTGTTTCTAGTCTATAATGGTCCTGTATAGGCATCCTATAATCATTAGGGCACCTAATTTGAGTTATTTATTTCAAAGTGCATCTTGTATTCACTTGATTGAGAAACCTCTTTGACTTTTGCAAAGATCATTCAAATACCATCATGCATTTCAGTCAATTCAGTTATGGATGCACTCTTCAATTGCGTAGAAAAAGTAACGCTTTTGTACCAAAAAAAAAAGTAACCTTTTTTTTTCTCTTTTGTTTTTTTTGGTTTTGTTTTTTAAATTTGCACATTATATTACAATTGAAGGTAGTAATGATAAATGTATTTATCATGACTTTCTGCAGCTTGTGAATTTAAGGATTACTATGCCTCCACGACTTCTTCCCCAGGTATCTACTTAAACCTGATTTTTTTTTTTGTTGATTTTCCTCCACCATAATGAAAGGCAAGAAAAAAACAAGCAAAGCTAAACTATCTTGAAATATGAGTTGGGGGGTTGAGATGTGGTTTTATCTGGATTTCTGCACTTACAATATTATTTCTTTTTTTACAGTGTCTTTCAAACAACAAAAGAGCTGCTTTAACAGAGATAATTGATGTGTTACGATCTGTGTGTCATGCGCATAGATTGCCGGTGGCACTGACATGGATTCCCTGTTGTTACACTGAGGGCACAGAAGGTGAAGCTACAAGGATACGAATTAAAGAGGGTAATTCAAGTTGTAGTGAAAAAAGCATACTGTGCATCGAAGAATCAGCTTGCTATATAACTGATAGAGCGATGGAAGGATTTGTTCATGCATGCATTGAACATCATCTTGAGGAAGGGAAAGGTATAGCTGGGAAAGCTCTTCAATCAAATCATCCTTTCTTCTATCCTGATGTGAAGGTGTCTGATATTAGTGAATATCCACTTGTCCATCATGCACGCAAATATAATTTGAATGCTGCAGTTGCAATTAGGCTAAGGAGTACTTATACTAATGATGATGATTACATATTGGAATTCTTTCTGCCTGTGAATATGAGAGGGAGTTCAGAGCAGCAACTTTTATTAGACAACCTCTCGGGTACCATGCAGAGAATTTGTAGGAGTTTGAGGACAGTTTCAGATGCTGAATTATCAGGAACAGAAGGCTCCCAAGTGGGGTTTGAAAAGAAAACTTTCCCGAGTTTTTTCCCTATGTCTAGGAGAAACTCTCAAATAGAATTAATAAATGGTAACCATGATTCAGCCCGGAAGATGTCCTTGGAGGCATCTAACCTGAGAGACAATGGAATTCAGCCTTCTCATAACCAGGTACGGAACTGCTATCCTTTGAATGCAAATTTGTGATAGCATGTTCTTGTTAATATGTAAGTTTGTGAGAAATTTTCCTCCTAAAATGAATGACTACCAAATGTATGTGATTAGCATTTTTAAAGTTCACAATATTCATATATTTCAATTAATTGTTTACTTAATCAAGAAAACTTTCCTAATCACATAATAATAACTGATATTTCTGAACACTGAACTACATTGTTAAGCATTGGATCATTTAAGTCCTGAATCTTGATCCTCTTATATTGTTAACCATTATGGGTGGGAGCAAGAAATTCATACCTTTTATATTTGTCATGATCAATGAATGGAGTGGTTTGGTGGTCATTTCTTCTTCTGTTTGAAAGCAAATTTGCAAGGGAAGTGCCTCCAATCTAAATTTTCTTCTGGAATTGATGATTACTTAGTATGTCCACACTTCAATGATTGGCTGTTAAGAATTTATTATTATAATGATAACAGTGGAAATTGATGTGAAATGGCTCCTCTATCTGAGGAAGCATTTGTTACAACTTACAAGTGATTGTGAATTGTTGAAAAATTATGAGTTTAGGGTTAGGGAATAAGCAAAAGAGAGAGACGACTGTAAACTGAGATTAGTGATAGATGTAATGTGATACAAAACATTAATCTAATACTCCTATTTATACTAATAATTAAGTCAAGTACTAGTGTTTCTAATATAAGCCTAAGCCCATTAATAATAAAACTAAACCTAAATAAATAAGGAAACAAATCATGAAAGATATTCTAAGATAATATAAAGATATTCTAAATATTCTTCAATACTCTCCCTCACTAAGCTTTAACTTGTTACAAGTAACAAATTCACAAACATCAAACAAATAACAAAACTCCATCTTTATCCGAAAGTAAGAAGACAAACTTGGCTCGACACAGCACATTGATGTTGAACTATTCAAACACAGCGTAAGGAAGAAGAGAAGATGCTGAACCATCCAAGAAGGAAAAAGAAGAGAAGTTTAGAAAAACTACAAAATTTCTGCTCCCAAACTTGCAACACCATCACCAGTGGTGGCTCCATTTAATGGACAACCTTTCTTCTAACATCTCCGGGGCGGCTTCACTTCATTAGTGACTCTTTGCCTCCAATCCGCCAACCTTTTCTTCCTAGCTCAATATGTACCAACAAAATCACAAGAAGAATAGATAAACAAAATACAACAGAAAAATCTAAGTATAACAGCAACTCATCATAAACTTCCACTTGTGACGAAATAGTACCACCAAAAGTTAAGTTACTATGTTATCAAAAACTAAAAAGTTACAAAAAGTTTACAAACCAACATTGGCTAAGTCAGCACAAGATAGACAGAGTATTCTTAGAAATATGAGATAGCCTACTAAGTTTATCTTAGAGGTGGCGGTGGAATATAAGCTTGGCCATTAACACATATGCAACTATGCTTGCTGCAAGAATGGCCCTTAACACCCATGCCACTTTGCCTGCTGCAAGAATAATCCCTCCAAATATCATGCTTGTGTTCACTGCTCTTCTCAATGTTGGATCCCTGAATTGCCATCATATTTTGAGTAGTTCCACAGTGTCCTCAAGCGAGTCCATAAAGGTCGGTGGATTATCGTGATCTAAGCAACGATTATTACAATAGATTAAATGGTACGAGTCACGTATATAGGTACGATAGAGGTACGAGTCACGTATATAGGTACTAATATGACATGAGTATAATATAAAAATATAATAATTTTTTAAAAATTAAGATACAAGTATAATAAAATATGACATAATATATATATAATTTCATAAATTTTAATAAAAATCATATAAATTCATTATAAAGTTATTGTAAAAAATCATAAAACATATTATTTTAAATAAGTTAATGTATTAAGTATTAGTAAATAAATCATAAACAAATTTAAAGTACAAAATAAATAGTTAGAAACTAAAAATTAAACCCAAAAATTAAAATAAGAATTTGTTGAAAATTAAAAATTAAACCCAAAAATTATAATTCATTTAAATATTAAAAATATATTATTGAACTTTGAATTTTTTTATTAAAAAAACTAAATCAACCTCATAAAATTATAAGATAGAGAATAATTCTTTTAAATAAAGAGTGATACTGATAATAAGAAATTATAATTTCTAAAACTTTTCAGTATTATAAAATTAAAAGAACAAAATTTAACTTCAATCATTTTCTTCTAATTCTTTTAATTATCTTTTATGTGTCTATTAATTCAATTAAGTGAGATTGATAGTAACACATGAAGAGTAATTAAAGGATTGGGAAATGATTGGAGAAGTTTTTTTAAAATTAAAATCAAATATTAAACCTTATCAAAATAATAAAATTTTTAAACATTAAAAATTAGGATAAAAATTAAGTTTATTTTCTTATATTCATTATATTTATTCTACTAATTAAGTTATAACATGTATTTATTAATATTATTTTTTATTTTTTTTAAGAAAATACACATATTATAATTTAATTAGTCAAATAAATATAATTGATAAAAAAAATAACTAAATTTTTTCTTAAAAATTAGAGGTAAATGGAGAGAGTCCGTACACGAAGCCTTATAAAGTTAGAAAACACTCGAAATCTCAAAACAGAGTCCCGAAGAAGAGCTTCAAGTAGGACTCGGTAGAACTCGGCACCGTCACGAAGACAAGCTTCGAGCTAGACGAGTTACTCCACACGGACACACGCGCAGAACTTGGCAGAAGCCACCGCGCAGCAGAGGTCGGAGAGTCACCGGAAAAGTTGCAGACTGGTTGTAGCCGCAGATCGGGGAAGGAGGTCGCAGATCCAGAAAACCATGAGTGAATGGGTGTCTTTCAACTCAAAATATATGGCTAAGGTGAGTTAAAGAGGTTGAATCTCTTGAATTCTCAAAACCTAAGTTTGGTCTCAAAAAATCTCGATTTCGGATTGTTTTGATTCACCGGCCATTTACGCGTTTCTGGCCGTTTTGGGTATTTCGGTGCGTTTCAGAACGTGTCCGAAAAATGAAAAGAAGTTATCCGTACGTTACGCGTCTTCGTTTCCGGTATGAAGAAACAAGCCCAAATCCATTAACAATAAGACTAAACGTAATTTAATAAAGAAACAAATCACGAAAATATTCTAAGGCAATATAAAGATATTCTAAATATTCTCTAACACGAATCATGGAGTAGAACATGGGACAAAAATACTGAATGTTCATAGCACTTCATTTATGTTACAAAGGAGTAAACTAATGGGGCAAAAACTTGATATAATTTTTGCGTCAACATTGTAAGTTATTATCAGTGTAACCAATTTTAACGTTTCCCTGTGGTTGAACTTTAATAATTGTAGGATTTTGTCTTGTAGGAAACAAATGGATCAAGAAGGCAGGTCGTGAAAAAGAGAATTACATCAGAGAAGAAAGTTAGCTTGAGTATTCTCCAACAATACTTTTCTGGTAGCCTGAAGGATGCTGCAAAAAGCATTGGTGGTTAGACTCCTACGTTATTTGTGCTAATTTCTATATATTTATTGACCTGGGTTATTTATTTTGGGTTATTATGACGGATGTTAGTTTTAATCAGATCTGCACTTGTTTGCGTTATATTGGTTGATCTTAACCGTCATTTGAACTGTATACATAGAGGTTCTGAAAGCCATTATGGATTTCATTTTTCTTCTAAAGTTACTATTTATTACTGGGGAATTATAATGAATGCAATTCAATGAGTATTTTATGATGGAATTGTTTAAATGGTGCTGATTGCATGTTACACCTTTGTATTAAGCAGCACTCAATCGTCAAATTTAGATTGAAAGACACGAGAGATGTTTATAAAGTGAGATTTGCAATATATGCTAGTTTCAAAACGAAGTGTAGTTCATTAACATCCCTGTTAATAACAATTTAAATTGATAATATTTAATACAACTGTTCTATCTTAAACAAATAATGCCCTTTCCTTGTCCTAAAAAGATGTTCAATGTTTCTGAAAGGTAATTCTTGTTAATAGAAACAAGTTTGTTCTTAACAAGTATTTCTTCTTTGAGCAGTTTGCCCAACAACTCTGAAAAGGATATGCAGGCAACATGGAGTTTCAAGATGGCCATCCCGCAAGATTAATAAAGTGAACCGTTCATTAAAGAAAATACAGACTGTGCTTGACTCTGTCGAGGGAGTGGAAGGAGGGTTGAAGTTTGATCCCTCTATGAGGGCATTTGTGACAGGAGGGTCAGTCATCCAAGAAATCAATGCACATAAAAATCATCAGTTCCCTGAGAAAAGCACTATAAAAGACCCTGGACCTGTTACACAAGATGCAGTATCAGTACCGCCAGCGCCTTGTAGTGAAGGTGAGAATGCAATTAAGTTAGAGAGTAATGTTCATGTGATTGGAAACCAGCTTGTGCACTCACTGGGAGAATTGAAGAAAACCAATGCTTCTTCGGTTGATTGTAGTGAAGATTCAAAATCAATGGGAATGGATGATGGGTCATGCCAGACAGCCAGCCTTTGGACTAAGGCACAGGATTGTCCTGAACGAGCCTGTTTGGGTTCTGTCCTTCCAAAAGAAGGGGATAAATGGGTTCTGAACAAGGGTGGTTTGAGAGTAGAAAAATCTAAACGCAATATTGTTGGCCAGAGTTTAAGCTCCTTGATTGCTGATGAGATGGACAATGGTGTGGATGGCGATCATGGGGTTGTTGAACATAACCACCCTACTTCTTCAAGCTTGACAGACTCATCTAATGACTCTGGTTCATTGATGCATGGCAGTTCATCAGGCTCTCGTAGCTTTGAAAACCAGAAGCATTCCAAACTCAAATCAACCATTGTTGATAGTGGGTCAAAAATTGTTGCCAAAGCTACCTATAGAGAAGACACCATTCGTTTCAAGTTTGATACATCTGCAGGTTGTTTCCAGCTATATGAAGAAGTTGCAGCAAGATTCAAATTACAAAGTGGGTCATTCCAGCTCAAATATCTAGATGATGAAGAGGAATGGGTGATGTTGGTGAATGACTCAGATTTGCAAGAGTGTATAGAAATAATGGAAGATATGGGCACACGTAGTGTGAAGTTTTTTGTTCGTGATATGCCTTGCGTTTTAAGCAGCTCTGGCAGTAGCAGTTGCTACTTGGGAGGCAGCTCATAGCATGTCAGATGATGATGCGTGACTTCAATGGGGACAATTCAAGTCTTGTGTTAACAAGATTTTGTGAATTTTTCACAATCTCATGCGGGTTCTGCATCAGTTTGGATTCTGAATCCATGCTAGTTGGAGGAGTTTGAATTTTAGCCACCTATGCCAGATGCAAAGCTTCATTACTACCAAAACTTTTTGCACAACCAATTGTTATTTGTGAGTGGCTGTTTGGAAGATAGAAAGATAGGACTCATATGGAATCCCTACCATGTTAAATATATAGTTCTGAATATGCTAGCATTGCATAGCAGCAGCATAGAAATTTATAGTAGTCAGGACCGAGGTAAATAGCTCTGCGGTGCTGTAATCTCAGTTTGTACAGATTTCCCTTGAGATAATAATATAATTAATATATGATTATTATAAATAAAAAATAATAATTCCATAAATTTGATGTGTTGCTTTCCAAGGGATATATATTTATGTGAATAATGATAGTTTTACATTTTTTTTAAAAGTGTAGAAGTATTGTATACATTTTTTTAAGAATGTGTGATTAAGAGAGAAAGTAATAAAAAAAGTAAGTATAATAAATGATATTAGATTAAGTGTAAAAAGAGGTGTATGTATTGTTTACGGTAAGAATATCGGAGTTGATATTTATATATATGAATGAAATTATTTATACAATGTAACAAGGGAATTATGATACTTTTATGGTTTTCTTGTCAAGGAATTCAAAATTGGATATTTTGCATGAAAATTTGATTTTTTTTAATTTTTAATACATTAAATATTTTATTTTTTATGAAAAAAAATTATTTGGCACTTTTTAACAAAATCTTACTTTTATAGTTATAGCTTATAGGTATATTAGTCAAATATTTATTGGGTTTTTAAATATAATTAATAATTAATAAATATTTAACAAATTAAAAAAAATACTCTTCAACCATAAAAAAGAAAAGTACTAAATAATTTTGTCATAGAAGTCTATGATGTAGTCAAGATTGAGGTTATATCGTTATAGGTGTGGGAAGAATTCACTCATAATATAACTAAAAAAGTGAAGAAAATGCTTCTTTAAATAATTTTATTTTTAAAGTAAAAATGTAAAAGTATATATTTTTTAATTTAATAATAAAATTTATTATAATATTAATTTATTAAATAATCTAAAAATTAATATACTTTTAATTATTTACTTTAATTTTTTTTTTTTAAAAAAATTATTTCTAAGAAAAAAAATCAAAACAAACGTGTGTTGTACCTAATTATCCACTTTATTTTTTTTCAACAGTAACTATCCACGTTGTGTACTCCCTAAAGTAGTAAAGTGGAAAAGCAAAGCATGCGATTGCAAACAAAATAATTTTTTTTATAATTTTACATTAAATAATATATATATTTTTTATTTTATTTTATTTAATATTATTTATTATTATATATATATTGAGGAGGATATAATATATTTTTTTTTTTTATTTTTTTATTTTATTTTTCATTTAATATTTGATTTTTAAAAATAATCATTAGATAAAAGTATATCTAATACTTAAAAATAAGTGTACATTAAAAAAAATTTACACTGATATAAATTAATCATCCATCATATATATTTATTATTTTTCTCGTTAAATATGAGATCTTTAAAAAAAATGTTAACCCATAACAAAAACGTTTCGTTTGGTGTTTAGATGAGATAGCAGACCCCGAAGGTGTAGGTTGGGCCCACATCACATACGAATCAACGGTTTAGAGTTAGAGTATGAGTATGGGTGCGGGTGCGGGTGCAACCAATACATAATAATAACATTAAACATAGCCACCTCCTCCTTTCTTGTCCTTCTCGTTGTAAGGCCAAACCAATTAATCAAAGCTATCAACAAAACAATCAATCGCTTCGAAGACAGAGGAGCGAGTGACGAAGCCCACAGAGAGAGAAAGAGAAAGAGTTACATGCTGTTTGTTTCCCTGCAATTTCCATGGAACCCAAACCCCAACCTTCAGGTTCGTTCTATCTTTTCTGGTTTCGCCTCGCTTTCCAGATTTATTTGATTTTCCTTTATAATCAATTACCTCTCTCTCACATGGACATGCTATATAGATTATTAGATTATGCAATTTCGCCCGCAATTTTGTAGGCTAGTTATGCGTTCGTTTCATTATTACCATAGCAGTATTGTTGTCGTTGTTGTTTTCTTTTTTCTTCACGGACCCCAAAAATCCTAGGTATCCAACATCATTACCTATCTCCTCCTTCTTTTCGCTCCTCCTCGTGCCTCCTCCATCTATGCCTGATTCTCATCAACATCATTCAATAATTCTCTATTTTATATATATATATTGGATTATGTATAATCTGAACATTCTGAACATGAATTTATAGTTTCTGTTGGTGGAATCATGTTTGAATTATATTCAAATTTATTTTCAGAAAATTGTTAGTTTTGAACTTTTTTTTTTTAATTTAACCCAATTGGAAACCTTCTATTTAGTCACCATAGATTCTTTTCATGAAACTTCATCCTTTACCAAAGTCTTCGTTATATCCTCACTTTCCCAAAACCTAAAGCAGCCTAACTTCATCTCTGCACACACCTTATCAAAATTCTTTGGGCTCAATTGGATATACTTACGAAAAAAGTACTTATTTTGAAGTTCTTTTTTTATAAGAGCTTATTTTTAAAGAAAAAGCTAATTTGTATATGGATGTCATATTTGGAAAGTGCTTATACTAATAACTACTAATATTAAAACCACTTATTCTTTCACTTATTTTAAAGCTTGGAATTGTTAGCTTCTAAAATAATAAGTGGTTGAATCACTGTTTTTTAACTTATGCTTTTTTTTAAAGATGACATTCAAACACTTAAAAATATTTCTAATTACTTATTTTAAAAATTAAGTGTATCCAAACGGACTCTTCAATTCTTTCATAAATCAAGGCCTTCCAAGCCTTGGTAAGAAGCAGTCGGTATACAATAGTAGAAGCTTTACAAATTGCACTTCATTATCTAAGAATTTCCCTTAATTTTTATTGTGTAAATAAATTTGTGTTGCAGCAAATAGTCCTCCGGCAAAACCATGGGAGCAAGCAGGTTCCTCATCTGGCCCGGCACCTTTTAAGCCCCCATCAGCTGGCACCACAAGTGATGTAGTTGAGGCTTCAGGGACTGCAAAACCTGGTGAAATTGTTTCTAGTTCTGATAGGAATGCAACCACCAATCGGAATGCTCTTGGGAGGCCCGTTCCCACAAGGCCGTGGGAGCAGAATTATGGAAATAGCGGCTATGGAGGTGACTATTTTTATTTATTTTGTGTCACGTTGTAGCCCTTCCTCTCATTTCAACATTTTCCTTGTTTGCCTATGTTGATGATTCTTTTTGTTTTTCTTATAATCTGCAGGTTATGGTTCTACAATGAATTATAATTCTGGATATGGATCTGGAATGTATGGATCTTCTTATGGTGGGCTAGGAGGGTCGTATGGCGGAGGAATGTATGGTAACAATATGTACAGGGGAGGAGGATATGGTGGTGGCCTTTATGGGTCGTCTGGGTTGTATGGAGGTGGAATGTATAATAGTGGTTTTGGGGGTCCAATGGGTGGTTATGGCATGGGTGGTGGTCCTTATGGAGATCAAGATCCCAATAATCCGTACGGTGGCCCTCCATCCCCGCCAGGATTTTGGGTTTCTGTTCTACGTGTGGTGAGCCCCATATTATACCTTGGCTAACTTAGTTTTTCTTCAGTAGGGATGAACATGTACAATGGACATTGTTTCTCCCATTTTGGGTTACTAGATTGTTAAGTCACGTATAATTCTTTTAACACTGACAACTTATTTCATATTTGTGATGGTTTGTTGGTTCTAGATCAAATTCTCTTTCAACCATTTCTTCTCTCTCCTTTAACCCTTTGGATTCTTTTAACATGAATATGATTTTTTGTTATTTGTTATTGAAAACTTTGCTTTACATATGTTGAACTTATTTCCCTTTAATGATAGATGCAAGGTGTGGTGAATTTTTTTGGTCGGATAGCAATACTCATAGACCAGAACACACAGGCTTTCCATATGTTCATGACTGCACTTCTACAGGTTGTGTTCATCATTCTCTTTCCATTTTATGTTATTTTGTTTATTTGCTAATTGTGTTCCCAGCTCCCATGGCTGTTTGAATATTGAAGTTAAAGTGAAAAATGAAATCATATATACTCCATTTGTGTGTTTTGAGTTGCTGTGAATTTTTTGCTTTGGGGAGGATCAGTTATGCAATAATTGGTTTTGGAATTTTTTTTTTCGGAAAGATCAGTTTTCTTTTTTGGAAAGTTGTCTAAAACGTGCTCATGATGAATGATAGCATCACCTGGAAAAATCAAAAGCAAGTTCACCTGGCAAAATCAAAAGCAAGTTCCTACCTGCTTTTCCGAAGCACAATCTATAAAAACTAACCGAACAAATTAATTTTAGCACACACTAATTCATGGGTGTGTTATTTCACAGGAATGCACTCAGTGTACCTTGTGCAATATTTATTTTAGTGTAGCAGTTAGCTGTTCCGTTCTCGAATCTGGGATCCCACTCCATAATCACTTGCATTTATGGTTACTTGGTCTCTTTTGCAGCTTCTTGATCGCTCTGGTTTATTGTATGGGGAGCTAGCTAGATTTGTGTTGCGGTTGCTTGGGATTAGAACTAAGTCCAAGAAGGTTAACCCGCCAGGTCCAAATGGACATCCACTGCCTCTACCACACAATTCCTCTGGAAATGTGAACTATATTGAGGGAGCAAAGGCTGCTTCAAGTGGTTCTTGGGACAATGTTTGGGGAAATGACGCCAGTCAATGATGTGGTAAATATATTTTGCTTGAAGATTGCGTCCAAATACAGTGAAAAGAAAAAACAGCAGCATTCCAAATGAAGATACTGAAGCTACCGAAGTCATCTGTATCCTGGATTTGAAGTTCAGTTTGCTGTTTTTCTTTGCTTGGATTTGTTCTTGATTTTACTGGAAACGGGATCTTCTGATAGTAAGACACCATCACTTCATTATACCTTGTAAGCAGTTTGCTTGGAATCTGCAGGATTCTATTTGCTATGTGGATGTATTATTTTGTCTTCAGAGTGTAATCTTGCATACCTGCTTAACTTTTTCGGGGCCATAAATGGCGTTTCTTTTCTTGTACTGTTTTAAATGTGAACATTCATCGAATTTGCTTTTACATATGGATCTACTCAACATATTGGTATAATTATATAAAGTATGAGTTGAACTTTACTCTCATCTTTTGTTTTGGTGTAAACCTCTCGAATTTGAAATTACAAAAGTGTAAAATTCTCTTAGTATTATTATTTTTATTCATAAAACTTGAATTCAAGATTTTTTTTCAGAAAAATAAATGTTGAATCACTTAAATTAACTAAATGTGTGTATTTTACTCATTTTGGTACTAAGAAAATTGGATTCTTAGTGCTGCGGGTTCCCTGTGCATATCTCATTCAAAATGTTTTTTATGGCCCTATACCCTGAACAGCAATGGGCTGTAGCAAAACGTAAGGCTGAAAAGGGAACTAAAGTTTTGTAGAACACCCTCCTCCACATGCAAGTGAAGAACACACTAGCATAAATGTTTTGCAAATTCACTTGAAGAACACACTCCATCATATACAACTGAAACCATGGAAACGTTTTTAATATTCCTAAGTGAGTTTGGAGCATCAATGCTCCAAAATCTTTTACCATTGATTTTATAGAAAATTTGATCCACGGGTGATTAATATGAAACCTTCATCATAGGTAAACAATTCTTTTGTTTTTTTTTGGATCACAACCACCTTCCACTAGCGGAGCTCGTCATCAACAACTCAGAACCTCATTGTGCCGGATCAAAACTAATAATGCCGTTTTCCTCGCCGTTCCGCACGCGCAGCGGTGGCTGGGCTCGCCAATCTGAGCCGGAGAGTGACGACGACAACAGATTTGGTTTCTTATGTGGCCGGAGATGATGGTGATTTTTGGAGCAGCAATGACAGCGGGGACAGATCACGCATGACGCGGTGGCTCGTGGAGGAACGGATCTGGGCGTGGTTCTGACGGCTCAAGTGGACAGTTGGGGATTTGGGTCACAACTCGGATGGCTCAAGAACAGATCTATTTCCCCCACCGTCGCGTCACAACCATCTCCTTCACAATACTTCTTTGATTCTCCAGCTAACCACCCAACAGCGCCTCACCCCACCAGATCCAAGCCCTTGTTGCTGCGCCTCTGTTCTTCGAATCTATTCTTCGACCAACCCAGCAGCGTCACCCACCGTGCGAATCTGTTCTGCCCCACCCACAGATTTGCGTTCGATTAGCTCCACCACCGTGATAGAAACAGTACCGTCGACCGTGGTGGAGAAGGAGAGAACAGTGAATGAAGAAGTTAGAGAGAAAAAAAGAGTTAAATGTTATAACCTGTTATAATGAACAAATCACAGAACAGGTCAAGCTTATTTTGTGTGTTCTGTCTATTAACAATTCAATCAGTATAAATACAAGAGATCAAGCTAAAATTACTCCTAACAATTTGCCTGAAAATACTATGAATCGAAAAATATTTGGTTCCTATAATTATGCTCCTAAACTTATGCCTAATAAAGATGTTACAGAGATACTCCAGTAATCACGGTATATACATCTTTCCCATATATACATCTTTCCCAATATTCCTAATACTCCCCCTCAAGTTGGTGACTGAAGATTTCGAATGCCCAACTTGCTAGTATTCAAAATTGAGCCTTGGTCAAAATGCTTAAAGTTTCTTTGTGTGAACATAAGAGGTGACTATATTACCACATTGAACCTCATCTCTCACAAAGTGACAAACCTCAATATGTTTGGTTCTCTCAAAGACCGGATTTGACGCTATGTGGAGGCTTGTTTCACAATTTCATGGGATCTGTTTGAGGCACACCTAAGGATGCAAGCGTGCCTTTTATCCATTTCAATTCACAAACAAATTTCTTGCCATGGAGCGATATTCTCGCTTTTCTTTTACAATTTGTTGCTTCTTTGTCTTCCATGAGATGGAGGATGAATTTAAGAACACGATATAACCTGTAAGAGAGCGTCGTGTGAGGGGGCAACCTGCCCAATCTGAATCACAATATGCAGTCAATTTTAGATCAGCATTAGCATGCAGGACAATGCCTTGTCCTAGATTTTCTTTAAGATAGCGCACTACTCGCAACGCTGCTTTGCTCCCAATGGTCTTCTTTTTGCTTTGCATAAACCGGGCAAGCACATGAACACAAAATAACTAAGCTCCGTCCGTTATAGTGAGGTATATAAGTCGTCCTACCAACCATTGGTACTGCTCGGGATCTTTCATGGCTCCTCCTTGTGCCATTGCCAACCGATGATTCTGCTCCATGGGAGACATTGCTGGCTTGGCTCCTAGTAAACCGGTTTCAGAAACAATATCCAGTGCATATTTGCGTTGGCAAAGGAAAATTCCTTTGGGGCCATGAGCAATCTCAACACCCAAGAAATATTTAAGTTCTCCCAAGTCTTTCATGTAAAAACACGTGCTCAAATATTTCTTGAACCGAGCCATAGCGTGCGAGTCATTGCCAGTGATGACCAAATCATCAACATACACGAGTACATTCAGTCGCACTTCGTTATCTAAGTACGTGAATAGAGAGTAATTGGAATAAGACTGAACGAACTCATATTTCTTCAATGTTGTGGCAAGTTTAGAGAACCAACATCAAGGGGCTTGCCGGAGTCCATAAAGTGACTTCTTCAACTTGCACACTTTAGATTTTTCTACTGTGGAAAATCAGGTAAATGTATACCTCTTCATTCAAGTCTCCATGCAAGAATGCATTATGAACATCCATTTGATGTAACTTCCAATTTTTCGCCGTCATATCTTGCTAGAATAGTTCGTTTCTTCATCTTCACAACCGGAGCAAATGTCTCTGTGTAATCCAAGCCTTCCACTTGTCGATTTCCAAGAATCACCAATCGAGCTTTATATCGCTCCACTGTTCGATCAGAATGATACTTTATTTTATACACCCACTTGCACCATATTGCCTTCTTTCCAGGAGGCAAATTCTCCAAGCTCCAAGTTCCATTGTTTTCAAGTGCTTCTATTTCTTGTCTCATTGCTTCTCTCTATCTTGCATCTTTTATTGCATTGAAAAACTTGTGGGCTCACTATCGCTGTCACTGCAGCCAAGAATGCACCATACTTGGGGGAAAACTTTGCACATGTTACATAGTTAGCTATGGGATAAGGAGTCGTACCTGAGGATTTTGACTTGGATTGGATTTGAGTGTGCGTGGGGTTTTTCAAACACCTCACTGTGTAGGTCACATAATCCTTTAGTAGCACTGAAGGCTTAGGTTGGCGTTGTCCTCTGCCAAGACGCTCCACATGTTCAACTGCACTATCTTCTTGCTCACTTCCACTCGTGCCACCTCTTTCAATGTCATTTTCACAATCTTGCTCTGTGTTCCCACTCTCACATGCATCCACTCTCCCCTTTTCTGCTAGCCTCTCACCAAAGACCAAATGTGTCACATATATCATCAAAGTACATAAACTCTACTGATGTGATTCCCCTTTCCTGCTACTTATTGGTTCCTTACTAGTGGCATAAGGGAAAACGGTTTCATGAAACACCACATCTCTAGAAACAAAGTATTTGCCTTCTTCGAGATCATAGACACGCCACCCTTTCTTCCCATGTGGGTACCCTATGAACACATATTTTGGCTTTTCTCATGAAACTTGTCCTTGTCCCTTCCACTTTGGTGCACATAACAAAGACACCCAAAAACCTTTAACTGGTTATACAAAACAAGTCTTATATTGGCTTTTTCCTTGAAGAAGTGATGAGGGAGTTCGATTTATAAGGTAGCTTGCGGTCAAAACACACTCACCCCAAAATTGTATAGGTAAGTTGGCTTGAAACCTCAATGCTCTAGCCACATTTAGAATGTGTCTGTGCTTCCTCTCCACTCTTCCATTTTGCTGAGGTGTTCCTACACAAGATGTTTGATGCAATATACCATGCAACTCAAAGTACGATCTTAAACATGTGAATTCAGTGTCATTATCGCTTCTAATTATTTTTACTTGTTTCTCGAATTGGCGTTCAGTCATGGCACAAAAGTTCTTAATGGTTTGTGCCACCTCTCTCTTTTCAAGCAACAAACAAACCCACACAGCACGAGAAAAGTCATCGACAATTGTTAAGAAATAAAATGCTCCACAAGATGCAGGCATTCTATAGGGACCCCACAAGTCACAGTGTATCAAAGAAAAACAATCATCAATTTTATTAGAACTATCTTGGAATACATCACGAGTCTGTTTGGCCTTATAACAAGTATCACAAAAATCAAACAAATCACCACCCTTTGCCTCAGGTAGGTAAGCAAGCATTTGTTTGGATGGATGTCCCAACCTCTGATGCCACAACTTTCCAACGCCCAATACTTCAGCTTTATTTACTTGTACTTGATCTTGTTGTCCGAAAAAGAAAAACCCCATCACGCTCTTCACCCAGTCCAATCAAAGTCTTGAAGTTCGGTCCTGCATCACACACAACTTATTAGTGAAGGTTACAATGCAGTTCAAATCATGCACAAGCTTGACAACAGATAATAGAATGCAATTCATATTGGGAACATATAAGACATTTGGCAAGTAAACATTTTCTCCCAAATGCATTTTTCCTTCTTTCACAGCACTTGTTTGGCTTCCATTGGGAAGGCTTATCATGGTGTGATACTTCGTACATCACTCAATAACTCAATCACTCCACGTCATATGGTGTGAAGCTCCGAATCAATTAGCCAATCGGATTCTTACCAGACAAACGCTCAATTCCTCCTTTGTGGGCATTCAACGGTTGATCAATGTTGTCCACTGTTCTCCACTCGACCCGGTATTCCTCCTCTTTCACTTTGTCATTAACGGCACACCTGCATCTTTCCTTCCTTCCTTCGGCGTGTCTTTGCATTAGCCGGGCATTATGACTTCTTCCTCGTCCAGCAACACTAGAATTTCTCCGTCCACGACCTCTATTTTTTTCTATCGAGCGTGGTCTATCTCCCTACCAGTCTGGATACCCGACAACTTAGAAGCAAGCCTTCGCATCATGTCCAGTCTTCCCGCAATGATCACAAGTTGTCCCCTTCTCTTTTGTTCGAGCTCGCACCGCAAAGCCTACAACATCACCTCGTTCTTCCTTGCCTCTGGCTATACTTTGACGTTCTTCCTGTATGATCATTGCATACACTCGGCTTAGACTCGGCAGGGGATCCATGCTCAAGATGCTAGAGCGTATGGTCCCATACATTGCATCATCTAAGCCCATCAAAAATTGGTGGACTTTCTCTTCCTCTCGTTTCTTATCCAACTCTCCTGCAATATTACTGCTACACGGCCACACTTGCACGTCGGAGTCGGGCTTCATAACTCGCCATTGAACATAACCTTCACTTTCCCATAGTACGTTGCTCTTGCTTGACCCATTTGCTTACACGCAGCCAGATCGCCTTAAGTTGATAAATGTGTGGCCCGTTTTCGATAGAAAACCTCTGTCGAATGTCCTCCCACATGTCTCTGACGTTCTCCATAGAAGTGATGGTAGAGCGCAAACTTGGTTCTATGGTATTCAGTATCCACGCGACTAGCATGGAATTCACTACCCACCAATCTTCTACATCAACCGAGTCATCTTCCGGCTTCGTCAATGTCCCGTCGACAAACCCCAATTTCTTCTTCGCTCGTAGCGCGTTCCGTATTGCCCTTGCCCATTCCTCATAATTATCTCCTTTCAGCTGGATGGGAGTGATCAACATCCCGGGATTGTCTGACGGGTGTAGACAATAAGAGGAGACAATTGTTGTTTCTCTTCCGATCTTCTCGCCGCTCTTCTTTCCGTCATCTTCTCCACCCGTCATGGTGGTTCTTGGCTTCAGAGACTCAAAATTTGAGTTCTTGCCTTTCTCACGTTTGGTGAGCCAACCTAGCTCTAGATACCATGAACAAATCACAGAACAGGTCAAGCTTATTTTATGTGTTCTGTCTATTAACAATTCAATCAGTATAAATACAAGAGATGAAGCTAAAATTACTCCTAACAGCTGTACAGAAAATACGGTGAATCAGAAAATATTTGGTTCCTATAATTATGCTCCTAAACTTATGCCTAATAAAGATGTTACAGAGATACTCCAGCAATCACGGTATATACATCTTTCCCATATATATATCTTTCCCAATATTCCTAATATATAACAAGTAATTTCAACAGGAGCATTGATACTCAAAACTTCAACAGTAGCATTGTAAATGTCTCCATGAAACTATGCTTTGATAATAATCCACGTTGCTATGTTAGAATTTTAAAATTCCAAAATACATAAATATAAATATATAAGAAAAATTTAAAATCCCCACATCTAGTATGAAAATTGAAAATTTGCTTAAAGTTATCACGAATACAATATGCCATGGAAGATGTGTAAGAAAGCTCACAACCTTCTACTTGTTTCTTTCGGGATACGTTGAGCACCTGTTTTGCTTATTAGATTCTAGTTGCTCCTTTTAAATTTTCTCTTTTTTCTTTACCTTTCTATTAAGAGTTTCTTTTTAAAAAATAAAATAAAAATCCGTGTTCATTCTCAACATGTTTTCCTCACCTCTATCTTCCTCTCGTTTATGTGCCAACTCTAATAGTTGAGACAACACCAATAGGCTCAACTGGTTTAAGAGATCTATATAAAACTTTGCACTCCCAAGTTCAAAGGTTTATTTCTTTTTTGCCAATAGTCTCGTTTGGTAGTCATTCTATCTCAGGGAAATCTCCTGATGTGCTGGGTTACAACATCATCTGTTAGCTAACTCAATAACTTTTTCTTTGTTTAGTAAATGCTATTGTTTTTTTTTAAAGAAAAATAATCATCTTATACTTTTAAAAGAGGTGTAAGTATTATTTATATCATTTTTAATAGATGTAATTGAGTGAGAGAAAATGATAAAAAAAAATATGTATAATGAATAATATTAGATGAGATGTAAAAATAAATGTATATACTGTTTGATATAAGAATATAAGAATTGAAAAAAAATGTCCTGCAAGTGTTTATTCATTTCAATATGTACTCCTTACTTATTAGTATGTACTTATGATGTTATTCAGATGATTCTTTCTCCTTACTTTTCATTTATCGTGGTTTTGTTTGCATCTCCTCATATGACCCTGTTTCTCGTGCCCCCCTTCTTGGGATTTGATGGCCTTGATTCTGATTTTGGTGCCCTCCGTGTAAGTGTTTCTGTGCATCTGATCTGATCTATTCTCACAATGTTTGATTGTAATTTCTTGGGTTCTTTGAGTTTATTTTGGATCTAGAAAAAAAATGCTAGCATAATATTGGGTGAAATGTTAATTAGTTAGAAAGATTTTTTTTTTCTTTCTTACTCATATTTGCTTGCTTAAGTAGTTGTGAGCAGCTCTTGTGGGTAGAAAAGTATATTAAATAAGCCAACAGTTCAAAGTTTGCAATTTGGGTGTATTACTTTGTTTTTTTCTTTAAAAAAAAACTAAAAATGCTAGCTTTATGGCTAATCATTCTAATTAAGTTAATTTTTCAATGATTGGTATATTCATTATTATTGCCATAACCTGTTTTTCATCTTGATAGCTTCAAACAAAAGAGAAGCATAATTGAATTCAAGTTCGTCATCTTTTAAGAAGCATTCGTTGGTTGAACTTGAACTAGTTGCTTCTGATGGTGGATCCTTGCAGGTAAACCCAACTTGTGCTTAACTCATTTGTCTCATAACCTGTTTTAATCTTAATTTTTCTTTACTTGAGTTAAAATTCAGAGGTTAATATGTTTTGACTTGTTTATTTTGTTTAAATGGAATTCACTAAGCTAAGATTCAATGGATTAGTAAGTCCCTTTTTTTTGCATTGTCGTGACTTGAATGCTTAACTAGATTGTGATGTAGTTGACCATTTTGTTCACTTTCCAAATGATCTTGGGATTAAATTTTGACCTCACTTATTTGATCTCTTATACACATGGTCAATTTTTTAGTGTTGGGCATCCTTTGATGGGATGAAGAACAATTTAGATGTGGGGGCATAACTAGAGGTTTTTTTATTTTCTTTTATTTTAAGGATTTATAAATTGAATTTTTAAATTTGGGGACTGTCTGTGATAAGCTTACTATTGGACTGCTGCATTAATGTTTGCCATATTGATTGATATACAACATAGATGGTGCTCTCTTCCTTAGTCTAATGGTGCTCCCTCCCTCAGTCTTTCTCTCTTCTGTATCTAGTTCTTTAGCTTCTTGTCTTTCTCTTTTCTTTTTTACTTTTTCTCCTCTCATTCTACACCATGCAGGTTGTTTAAAATGGTTCTTTTTCTACATTTATTACTGTTCCTATTAATTATTTTTTTCCCTTTGCCCTCCCTCTCCTTTCACATGCCATTCTTCCTCCCCATTTTGAAGAAATACCAAAGGCTCATAAGTCGAGTTGCTTTTCATACTATTTGGTTCTGGCATGTAGTCCAGGAGTTTTTTGCTAATATTTTACAAATACAAGAGGAATTCATTGTTCTTCTCTTCCATAATCTTTTTCCCCTGTGTTTGAATTTTGTATAATTCCTGATATAATTGTAGGTTATGAGCATATCATGATTGTGCTGAACTATTACAAGTACGGGTAGAAATATGTCAGGATGTCCGTCAAGGTCCTATGACTTAACTTGTTTACTAAACATTAATCAAAAATTTTAAATGTATTTAACTTAAAAGATCAATCTTCGGTATTTAATTTGTAAAACTTTCGACTTAACTTATTTAATTATATATAATATAATATATATTATTATAATAATTATAAATTATAATTATTAATTTATTATAATATATTAATATATTTTTTTTTTAAATTTTAATAAAAGTCAATAATTAAAATTTAAGTTAGTAAATTAAAATAGAAATAATTATTCATTAATTTATTAATATATTTAATATAATATATTTATTATAATTAAAATAAAATTAACATTCATCTCCTACTTTTATAGATACTCATTATTTTTTTTTAATCTTTAATCGATGTGAGACTTAAAAATATCAAACTATAAAATTATTAGAGACATATAATTACAAAACATGAAGATATAACCTATGTTATTTTTGAATTTCTTATTTATATATTTGTCAATAACATATGTAAGGATATTATTTTAATTTTCTTACGTTTAAATCGTACAATTATTTTGTCTCTAGTTATAAAAACCTAACAAAAAGTTATCAAAGTTATTAGACTATGTTTCATGTATAATTCATTTAGTTGTTTGTAAAATTCTTGGGGTAATATGCTAACGTTACTAATTATTAATATTATCTTTCTTGTCAATTTATTATAGAAAATGTAATTATTATCATAATGTTAATTTATTATAACTCTACATCTTTTTATATTTATGTTGTAATTAGAGGAATGTAAGTTTAATTTTCATATTTTGTAATTATATGTTTAATAATTTTATAATTTGATATATCTCTAAATTTCATATTAATTAAAATTAAAATAAAAAATATTAAATATCTATAAAATTAAAAAATAAGTATTAAATTTAAATAATTAATTAGAAGGTGAGCATTTATATTCATCTTTCGAAATATCTGCAGCTGCCTGCTTGGCATTTTTGGCAATTAAGGCTGTGTATCTTGCAGATTCAGACATTTTCAAGCAAATCGTGGGTAGGTGATCAAGCAACTTTGTGGGTAGGTGATCAAGCAACTTTTTATTTTATTAGCTTAATAACATCTACCAGCTGTGTTCAGATATATTTTTTATTTTATTATTAGTTTATATACTCAATTTTACTTGCGTGCAAGAAAAGCTGGGTAAGTTGGGAAAAAAGGAAAATGTATCTGACGAAGACTATGGTGTAAGTTTGAGATTTACATTACCTTTTAATATCGCACATGTTTAATATGTTCCTGAAATATTTTTGAGTATTGATGTTTTATGAATTTTTATCCATTATAATTAGGTAATTATTTTTTGTTGTTTTTAAAATTTTATTATTATATATATAAATATTATTAATTAAAATTTGTAAAAAAAATATATGTATAATTATTTATAATAAAGAAGTAAGATTAGTCTAAGTTTTCTATATATAAATTTATTAATGTATAAATATTAATAATTAAAATCTATAAAATTTTCTATATGTAAAATATATATATATCTATTAACTATTAATTAACTAATTAATAATTAATCTCTTTCATTTATTTATTTTAATATTATATTCATAATTACATATCATAAAGCACCCATTCTCCATAAATATTTTCGACCATTTAAAACATTATCTCTTAATATATAACCTTCAGACCAAATCCCCTGTTTCCGTTAATTGACGTGAGAAGGAAAATATTTATGTACTTTAACCATTCTTTGAAGCAAAATTTCTTGGAGGGCACATGAAAGACAGAGAAAGGCATCAAAGTGGAGGTTTTTTTTTTTAATAATTTGTCTTTAATAACAAAATTATTTATCAAAACATTATATTTTTTAAATTATATTTCAAATTATTACACTTTTAATCAAGTAAATTTTTTTATTATTATTTTCACATTTCATACGTTAGTTAAGGAAAGAAAAAGAGTAAATGTGATTCACTTTTTCCTTTAGATTAACAACTTAATATGAAAAAGTGAGTAGAGTTTATCTGCCTCATTTATTATATGTTTGGTTAGGTTTATTTTTCAAAAGTTTTTTTATATTATTTATGGTATGTTTAAATATTTTTTAATATTTTTTATATAAAATTTAATATATTAAATAACTTTTATTATAAGTTTAAAGTTTGTTATTTTACATTATAAATTATTTTAAAAATTTTAAGATATAAATATCATTTTATTTTAATTAAATAATTTTTTATATTTTTTTAAAAAATTTAATGTATAAAAGTGATTATTTTTATATTATTTAAATGAAAAAAAATTATTTTTTAATTAATATATCTAAATATAAAATTAATTAATTTATAATAAATTATTAAAATAATCAAAAAATTATAACTAAACCAATCACATTCTTAATTTTTTATAAGAAAAGTACTTTTTTTAACTAATTATGAAACATGCCCATATATTTATATAAGATTTTGATTAAAAAAAGTATAATTTAAAAAAAGCAATTTTATTTTTTAAAAATTACAAATGAATTTTTTTCAAAATAATTAATTATAGAAAATATAACAGAAAAAGAAAATAAAAAATATTTTTTATAATTATATCTAAATATAAAACAACTTTTATTTTTTATTAAAAAATCAAAAAATAATCCATTATATTTACTATCCTATAATCGACTTTTTAAAAAATGTACCCAAATGCAGTCTAATCAAATACAGAGTAATATTTTTACTACACTCAAATTTGACACTTAATGAGAGAGGGACACAATCTATTTATGAGAATGAAGTTGAATACTATTATATATAATAAATAAAATTAAAATGAATATAAGGTATAGAAATATGAGTAAATTACCGTCGGTGTCATATTTTATATGTTAAAATATCAGAACTCATCACACTTATCATAATAATAATTAATAAACAGTAGCGAACGAATTAATAAAAACGTGCAGGAAAAAGTCAGATTAGGATTTTTTTAAATTTTTTTCTCTTAAATAGTAGATTATAAGAGAAAAAAATATATAAAAAAAATTATCAATAAAACTTAATTAAAATATTTAAACTTCTTTTATAATTTAATATGTTCCTCTTTCACAATTCACCACGCGATAGAAGAAAAAAATTGGGAGTATCTTATCCGAAAAAATCCGGGTAAGTTGGGAAAAGGGAAAACGTGTGTGACGAAGTCTATGGTGTAGGATTGAGATTTACATTGCCTCTTAATATATAATCTTCCTCTGCACAAAGACCATTCGCTATGGTGTAGCAATGGCAGCTATTGCTTCTTCTTCTTCTTCTTCTTCTTCTTCTTCTTCTTCTGCTGCTGCTGCAGATGCATTTCATCCCAAAAAGTATGATGTTTTTGTTAGCTTTAGAGGTGAGGACACTCGTCGCAACTTCACAAGCCATCTTCGTAATGCTTTGCGTCAAAAGCAGATAACAACATACATAGATGACAGACTCAATAGAGGAGATGAGATCTCACCAGCACTTTTCAAAGCAATAGAAGATTCTCACATTTCGATCATCGTCTTCTCAGAAAACTATGCTTCCTCAAAGTGGTGTTTGGATGAACTCGTTAGAATACTCGAATGCAGGAAGATGGGGCAGGATGTTATACCTGTCTTCTATAACGTTGATCCAACACATGTGCGGAAGCAGAGTGGGAGTTACAAGGAAGCATTCACAGAACACGAGCGAGATTTCAAGAACAACCAAGACAAGTTGACCAAATGGAAAGAAGCTCTGTTTGAAGCAGCCAATTTAGCTGGTTGGGATTCCCTGAAATATGGGTAAGTATCATGATAAGGTCTTTGTGTTTTTTTTTTTTTTAAAATGAATTTTATGTTTTTTTTTTCCTCTTATTTTTACCAGCTAGAATTTTCATTTCTTGAAAGTTGAAATTGACATCTAGACCAGCTCATACCACATGTATTTTACACCGTTCAATAATACTTCTGGCATTTTGTCATACTCAATTTGTGAGAATTCTCCTTGATATATACATGTGATGTGATTTATTAGTTATGTTTTATACTGTTATTTGTTTAGAACCAAATATAGACAATATCATTAATGAATAAAGAAAGATGTGTATTGAAACGAAAAGCACCTGTAGTGGAGCATCCTCTATCCAACACTGACTACACCCTAACACCCAGAATTTAGTGTTGAGTTCAAAGATATTCATATTGTTAAAAAGATGTTCAAAGTATACACAACGCACAATTACACATCTGACGTTGTTAGCGCCACAACTTCACAACCTGATTATAGCTAAATATTTATATTTACTTTATCTTCCTTTTGTTTGTTTCTGTAAAATGTGTGTCTGTGTATTTATCATTATCCATTACATTAATTACATGATTTTTTTTTTGTTTCTCAAATTAATTTTCAATTATTTTGTACTTTTTTTTTATTTCAAAGATAAAGATTTTATTTAACTGGAATTATGCCATGTACAAAAAATGCGGGAGAAAACACCCAATGGGCACAAATGTCATCCATGTATAAAGTGCGATTCCTTAGAACGATGAATCTAACATTCTTGGAACCAATGGAGCCTTTTTCTTTTATAACGATGCTCCTAGACGTCTTTCTAAGACATTATATTCTTAACAATATTTGTACTTAAAGAAATAGTTGATTTCAAATATAAACTACTTTAACAAGGAATTAGCTAAAGTCTTCCTTTAATATAAAATGGCAAGGTTTGTTTATTAACATTGAGATGTTCATTCTTATGATTAATCACATTTAGATCAAGTTGATCAATCCATAATATCACAGAACACGAGTTGACTATCAATATCAACAAAACCACTATTTCTTCTACACATTATCATGAGAGTCTCTCCATATATTCATCCAAGTCTCTAGCAAAAATTAAAATCAAAATATAATCATCAGTACAGGAAGTAGAAACTCCACGCATTTTATTGGCTTGCACCATCTTTGGAACTAAATATCCTGAGCATAACTCCCACACAAGAAATATGGACACCTTCTAATGAATCTTAAGTTTTAAATCGTAAAGACTATAATTAAATGAAAGTAAAATGTAAACTGGCATAAGCTCCTTGCATGAGATTGTTGAGGTCTTATATTTCTGTTTTATATATCTATTAGTTATTTTTTTTAATTGTGATTTAATAATTCTGCCCTTTCACTTTATTTTTTTTTATTTTGCATGTTTTAGGGACGAATCAAAACTCATTCACAAGATTGTCAAAGATGTTTTGAGAAAATTGGAATATAAATATCCGCCAAGGGAATCAAAATGCCCTTTCGGTATCAATGAAAACATTGCTCCTATTGAATTATTATTAAGAGAAGTTCAAACTATTGGAATTTGGGGCATGGGTGGCATAGGTAAAACAACCATTGCCAAATGGCTATTTGACAAATACTCTTCTCAATATGAAGGTTCCTGTTTTTTGCCAAATATAAGGGAAAACTCAAAAAAGCATGGACAGGCACTATACGATTTATGCAATGAGCTTGTTTCCAAGCTTCTAGATGAAGATGAGAGAACAAACAATGTGGAATCCACTGTTGTTAAGCGTAGGCTCTGCCGTAAAGGAGTTTTCATTGTGCTTGATGATGTTAGTACTTCAAAGCAATTAGAATATCTGGTTGGAGAACTACAACACTGTGGATCAGGTAGTAGAATCATCATTACAACCAGAGACAAGCATGTGCTAAGCAAAGGAGTGGATAAAATACATGAGGTTAAGGTATTGAACTTTCAAGAATCCCTTCAGCTTTTCAGCTTGAAAGCCTTCAACCAAAACCATCCTAAGATGGGATATGAAGTGTTATCAAAAAGGGCAGTTGATTACGCCAAAGGCATGCCATTAGCTTTAGAGGTTTTAGGTTCTTTTCTTCTTTCAAAAACTGAAAGTGAATGGGAAAGTGCGTTGAAAAAATTGAAAAGAATTCCCAAGGAAGAAATTCAAAGTGTGTTAAGATTGAGTTACGATGGATTAGATTATGAAGAGAGGGAAATATTTCTAGAAATTGCATGTTTTTTGAAGGGAGATAATAAAGAGCGTGTCATAAAACTATTAGACTTCTATGGCTTCGATGCAGTTATAGGCCTAAGAACCCTTCAAGATAAAGCTCTTATAACTATAGAGAACAATTTTGTATGGATGCATGACTTGATACAAGAAATGGGTTGGGAAATTGTTCGTCAAGAATCTATCAAAGAACCTGGAAGACGCAGCCGATTGTGGGATCCTGAGGAAGTCTATGATGTACTGAAAAATAATAAGGTAAGAGAAAGACGCTTATTTTCCCAAAAAACGTGTGTCTAAGTAGAAAATACAGGTATTTATTATAGTGCTGGTTACTTACTCTCATTTTTATTTTTGTTTGACAGGGGACTGATGCAATTGAAGGCATAATTTTAAATATGTCTCAAATTAGATATCTAGAGTTGAGTGTTGACACTTTCAGAAATATGATTTATCTTAGATTTCTTAAATTTTATTTGCCACGGGATGCCAGATATTCTAGTGTGCACCTTCCTTCAAGTCTCCAGTTATTTTCTGATAAATTAAGATACCTTCAGTGGGATAGATACCCTTCAAAGTCTCTGCCATTAACATTTTGTCCGAAGATGCTTGTTGAGCTTTTAATGCCAGACAGCCACATTCAGAAACTTTGGGATGGAGTGCAGGTAGATATATATGTATGTCAGTTTCATTTCTAATTGAAATTTGAGAATTTTTCCATGCAATAACTTTCATTTAACTGTTACAGGATGTTGCGAATTTAAAGAAAATAGACCTTAGAAGATCTAGATGGTTGAAGGAGCTCCCAGATTTCTCTTTGTCATCAAATCTTGAAGTGGTAGATCTCTTCGATTGTGAAAGTTTGTGTCATGTTCATCCATCTTTTTTATCTCTCCACTCACTTGTTCATTTGTATCTATCTAGATGCAAAGAATTGAAGAGTCTTGAAAGTTTGATTCATTTAAGATCTCTTAAGTATCTCTATCTTGATGGTTGCTCAAGTCTCAAGAAATTTGCGGTGTTGTCAGAAGACCTGAGAGAATTAAATTTAAGCTACACAAGCATTGAGTGTTTGCCTGCAAGCATCAAGCAACTTACAAAGTTGGAAAGTCTTGGCTTACAGGATTGCAAGAAGCTTCAATCTCTACCTGAGCTTTCACAATCCATTTCAGATTTATATCTGTCTAGAAGCAATATTGAGTGTTTGCCTGCAAGCATCAAGCAACTTACAAAGTTGGAAAGTCTTGGCTTAGAGGATTGCGAGAAGCTTCAATCTCTGCCTGAGCTTCCACAATCCATTTCAGATTTATATCTGTCTGGAAGCAATATTGAGTGTTTGCCTGCAAGCATCAAGCAACTTACAAAGTTGAGAACTCTTGACTTAAGGGATTGCAAGAAGCTTCAGTCTCTGCCAGAGCTTCCACAATCCATTTCAGACTTACATCTGTCTGGAAGCAATATTGAGTGTTTGCCTGCAAGTATCAAGCAACTTACAAAGTTGAGAAGTCTTGGCTTAAGGAATTGCAAGAAGCTTCAGTCTCTGCATGAGCTTCCACCACCCATTTCAATTTTATATTTGTGTGGAAGCAATATTGAGTGTTTGCCTGCAAGCATCAAGCAGCTTACAAAGTTGGAAAATCTTCACTTAACGGATTGCAAGAAGCTTCAGTCTCTGCCAGAGCTTCCACAATCCATTCGATATTTAGATTCCAGTAACTGCACATCGCTGGAGACAGTAATCATCCCAAAGACTTCAACACCATGGAAAGAAAGGAGAGAATTAACCGTGTTTGTAAATTGCTTGAACTTAGATGAACATGCACGGTACTCTATTTTGGAAGACTCCTATTCCTCAATTAAGCAAATTGCACATGACATTGTAGTTGGAAGACGTTTACTTGATTACTTTAACAGGACAAGAGAAATTCATATTGGAAGGAATATCTGTATCTGTTTGCCAGGAAGTAGAGTTCCAGAATGGTTCAAATATAATAGGACAAAAGAGGATTCCATAACTATTGAAGTTGATCGACCTTCGCAGATAGTGGGTTGCGCTTTCTGCGTTGTACTTTCTCCATTCTCCCTATATCAAGATGAACTCAACATCATCAAATGTTTTCAATATGAACGCACTTATACTTGTGGAGTACCATCTGAAGCGAGATCAAAATTGTTGGGAGAATTGAATTACGATCATGTTTACTTATGGTTTGAACCAGGTTATTCTTTTTCCAACTCTAGCACCACTTGCAACTCATCATTTAAATTCGTTGTTGAAAAGTGGAATGGTGAGCGACAGCCTGATGTCAGAATCAAAGAGTGTGGAATCTGCCCAATTTATGCCTCTGAAGGGGAGTTTTCTCACGCGCTTGTGGGTGGCAAAAAAAAGGGGAGCCACACCCACACATTGTGGCCAGAGTGGAAATGAAAGAAAAAAGATAAAAAAAAGAAAGAAGAGGATGACCTGCTACGGTGCTTTGATTTTACAGAGGTAAGAGGAATTCATTGTTACCTCTCTCTTAAGTTTGTTCTTCTCCTCCGTACTCTTTTTCCCTTGGTTTTGATTTTTGTATAATTCCTGATATAATTGTAGTTTACAGCATATGATGGTTGGGCTGAGTGGTGCTCGGTGTGCACAGATAATCACTCAGCAACAGGTTTAATCAAACAAGAAAAAACTTGAAGTAACTACTTATATTTAAGTAATTGAAAACAGTTGACATATATTATTTCCATCTTACTTCTCTTTGGCTCCTCGTCACTGTCAGCAACTTTCCTAATATAAAATAAAAAAAAAAAGATTCAATATACAGAAAACTTTTTCCAAGTAATAAGAGTATAAACCAAGGCACAAACCTCCTCTTAATGATAGTACGATTGTCACCAGATGCAACAGAACCACCTAAATGAGGAACCTTGCTGACAATATCTTTCAGAAAATCGAAGACATTAAAAGTCTGTACACAGTGTTTCCTGCAAAGGCAAGGGTACAAGTAACTCAAACCAGACATTAAAAGTCTGTACACAGTGTTTCCTTTTAAACTATATCCTACAGGTGAGTTGAGTACCTGCCTCTCAAGTACTTCTATCTTGCTTAAGAAATTGAATCTATACAATTACATAAACAAAAAACATCTAAAACAATAACATAAAAACACAATTTAAAGGGTACAAGAGGACTAATTTACTCCTTCAGCAAGATTGTAACTATCAGTAGCTTGAACCCTTTTGGCTCGGATGTGGATGTAATCTTGCTTAGGAGGGTCAGGAGGTTCCTGAGTGCTTTGCTCAGGAGGCTTTCCTAAACTGGCTACTGTTTTAACTTTACCATCACAGCCCTCATTCCGAATCCGGATTCTCTGCAGTAAGGTGTTGTCCAACAGCATCCTCCAATATCTTTTATTTTTTATTTAACAGTGAATATTTTTATTTTTATTTTTATATTTTTAATATTAAATTAATATTTTTTAATGTTGACTGTTGGATGAAAAATAAAGAGTCCAAATACTATTAGAAGGTGCTATTGAACAGCACCCTGCTAGAGAGAATCCGGTTCCCCTCATTCCTATTCCTTGATGCTTTAAGTCGTTTTCCACACCATCATTCTGCCCAATCCAAATTCATAAATTGGTGACCCTATCATTAGTTCAAGAAAAATTGTTGGTTAGTTCAAGTAAAGAACTTGGATTAGAAGAAATACTTAAGTGGGGTAATGGCAAGAATTTTCAAAAAATAGAAAGGAAAAAAACATGCTTTTAGCTAATGGCAATCCAAAAATGTAACTTGAAAAAACAACATAAGCAGATCCATTCTCTTAATTTTAACAGAATTGCACTTTCATCACCAATTTTTTAACCAAAAATCTCACACTCAATATCATTTGTATTTGTATATTATTTTGTCAAATGGTTTTTAAAATTTAATTGCAGATATAATTAAATAAACACAAGAAATAAGTGAATACCACGCCATTGCCGCCACCTCTTCCTATTACTACTGGTACACTACTTGAAATATCCCAGTTTGGATAAGATATGAAAATATTGCCCCAAAATATGAAAATATTGTGTTACCCCACAGCTGAAAAATTTGGATCCATCAGTCAAATCTCTCGTTTCCGTTAATTGAGGAGAGAAGGAAAATAGTTTAGTGGACTAAACTACTATTTTCCACTGTACTTTAAACTTTAAAGCATTCTTTGAAGCAAAATCTCTTGGAAGGGCGGATGAAGGAGGGAGCAAGGCATGAAAGTGGAACCGTGGAAATGTGTTGGTTGACGAAAGAAAAAGAGTGAACGCGGTTCTCTTTTTCCTTTAAACTAATCAACTTACTATGAAAAAGTCAGTAAAGTGAGTTTATTTGTTCCATTTATTATATGTTTGGTTGGAATTAATTTATAATTAATAGATTTTTTTAATTTTTTTCATTATTTATGGTATGTTTGATAATTTTTAAATAAATTTTATGTAAAATTTAATGTGTTATAATAATTTTTTTTTGTAAGTTTAAAATTTATGATTTTAGATTATATAATATTTTAAAAGTTTTAAATGTAAATATTATTTTATTTAAAATTAAATAATATTTTTAATCATTCTATATATTTTTTGATAAAAATAATTCTTTTCATACTATCTAAATAAACATATTATTTTAAAATTATTTTTTAACTAATATATTAAAACATAAAATTAATTCTATTATAATATATTATTAAATAATTAAAATTTTTACAGTTAAACTAAACACATCTTTAATTTTTTTATAAGAAAAGTATTTTTTAAAAACTAATTATGAAACATGCCCATATATTTATATAAGATTTTGATAAAAAAAAAAAGTATAATTTTTAAAAGTAGTTTTTTTTTTTTTAAATAAGGAATGAGTTGATTTTCAAAATAATAAATTATAGAGAGATATAATAGAAGAGAGAAATAAAAAATATTTTTTAAAAGTGTATCGAAATGTAAAATAATTTCTATTTTTCATAAAAATCTTTAAAAAATAATCAATTATATCTATTATCTTATAATCAATTTTTTTAAAATTTACCCAATGCACCCTAATTTTATACACCCAAATTTGACACCTAGAGGGAGTGGGATATAATATATTTATATAAATGGAGTTAAATGCTATTATTATATATGAAATATAAAATTAAAATAAATGGACCATATATAAATATAAGTAAATGATATGACCATTTAAATGTTAAAATATCAAAGCTCATCATATTTATCATAATAATAATTAATAAACAGTAATGAATTAATAAAATAAAATATGATTTTAACACTCAAACGACACTGAAGGCAAATAAGTTGAACACAATTGGTAAATATTATCAAACTAATAAGTAAAAAATATTAAAAACAAAAATTACTTGAACACTCACAATTAAAAGAAAACAATTTATTTAAAAAATACAAAAGATTACCTGCCCCAGCTATTGTCCCAGCTTACCCAGACTGTGTTGATCACGAGCCAAAATCATTCCCTCTTGCTCTGTCCATTTGCTGAATTTTCTCCTGTTCTGATTCCTAACCAAATTTGCAAGACTTTTGACATATCTGCAGCTGTCTACTTGGCATTTTTGGCAACTAAGGCGGTGTATCTTGCAGATTCAGGCATTTTCAAGCAAATCGTGGGTGGGTGGGTGATCGAGTCACTTTTTATTTTTTTTATTTATTAGTTTAATAACATCTACTAGTTGTGTTCAGATTTATTTGTTTATTTTATTATTAATTTATATACTCAATTTTATTCGCGTGCAGGAAAAAGACGAGTAAGTTAGGAAAAGAAAAAATGTATCTGACGAAGACTATGGTGTAACATTGAGATTTACATTACTCTTAATGTTATTAATTGAAATATTGTTATTTTTAAAATTTTATATAAATATTATTAATTGAAATTTATAAAAAAAATTATATGTATAGTTATTTATAATCAAGATATAAGATTAATCTAAATTCTCTTTTATGAATCTACTTATATATAAATATTAATAATTAAAATTTATAAAATATTTTATATGTATATTATTTAGGGGTATTCATGGATTCGGTCCACTCCACAAATTTGACCAACGTGACTTGACCCAACCTAATATAAAATATTTGAGTTGGTTCAGATAATCGAATCTGATCAAGTCAAACATGATGAACTTATCCATTTATTAATTTGAATGATAGGTTTAACAATCTAATCTAATGACTCAATCCGATGAGCAAATTAAAAACGACGTCATTTTGTGCAACACTTATGATATCACCTTTGTTTCCTTTCCTTTTATTTCTATCTGACCAAAGCTTCTAGTCATTTTTCCAAATTTCACCCATCCCAAATTTTTCATTTTCTCTCAGCCCTCTCTCTCTCTCACTTGTTCGTTGCTTTGCTCTTGACGACGTCTATGACATTAACGACGAGGGAAGCGGCGTCAACTGTAACACCTCGAAAATTATTTATTTTATGATAAATATTCATTTCATAATATTTGTGATTTTTTAAAAAAATTTCTGGAATTATTTGAATTACTTGATTATTTTAATATTTTTCTCGATTTGCATGCACACTGAGCGAAATCGGGAAAATGAAATATTTTTCTGAGGTCGGAAAACATTGGATTGTAGAAACATCGACGGGGGATCTTATTAAACCTGAGGCGGGACACAATTTACGAGGTTTGTGTTTTTTAAGATTTTATTTGATAAATAAAATCGCGATACGCTTTATTATCAGTTGGACAATAAATATTAGTTTTGTTAACTGTAATTTTTGTCCACTAATAATAACATTAGTACAGTGTTAGTCATCTTTAGAGAACACTTTAATGACATCACAATGATGACATCATCACTATGACATCACATTTGACTTTTTAAAAAGTTAAAATTTGGCTTATTGGAGAAGCTTTGAGGAAGCTTCCTAGCAACTTCCTATTGGCTTGTTGGAGAAGCCAATTTTCCCCTCTCTCCTTGAGTAACTCCACGGCAATGAGGGAAAAGAGGGAGTCAAAAGTTTTCATTTCACTTAAGTCACATTTCACTTTTTCATTCAAACTTTACTATCACTTTCTCTCTATACCTTTCTCTTCTTCCATTTTCTCTTCACTTTTCTCTCTTCTTCCTCTCCTCTCCTCCCTCATGGCCACACCACCATTAGTGCCCTCCATGTTTGCAAAAATTTCATCCAATCACATTTTCTTGAACTTCATCACATCCTAAACACCTTTCTAGTTGAAATCATTTCATAAAGCTTCCATTTTCATCACTTTTCTTCAAGATCAAAGCTTGAAGCTTTTGAAGTAAACTTTTGATCTTCATTTTCTCTTCTTCTTTTTGTGTTCATGGTCTTCTCCATGTCCATAGATTTTTCTTTTCAAAGCTTGGAATGTTGATTTTGTAAGATGAAAATCCTAGGGTTTTGTTGGAGGCTTGGACGAAATCTTCAAGGATCAACAAGGAGGCATTTTTCTTATCATTTTCTTTGGTAAGAGGGAGAATATCCTCATCTACCATTCATGGTAGTGGGGGGATGAATTTTGGTGTTGATGGTGGAGGATCCATGTGATGGTCTCTCCACTTGATTGTTTGTTTTCAATACTTTGTTACTAGGTGATTGTATGGTGTTTTTGTATGAGGTTGTGACATTATGTGTTATTAGTAATTTGTGATGTGTTGTATATTTGAAATCATGTTTGGAAGACCAAGAACACTTTGTTTCTTGATATGCGGCTCGCGGTCTTATGGCCTTAAAAGGAGAACCAAAATGAAATCATTGTATCAAAATGGAACTTGATAAGTTAATGGATGAATGATGAAAAATGTGGACTTGGAAATCTTGATGAAGGTCACGGCTAAGAGGAGGAAAAACTAAGAAAAGTGTGACTAAATTGGTGGTAATTGGGAACTTAGAAGTTGAAGTGGAAAATGAATTGATTGAGGAATTAAAACAATGGATTAAGAAGATGAATATTGAATTCCATGAACTTAGGGCTCACGGCCAAGAAGAAGGAAAAAATAGAAATATTGGATAAATTTTAAAGTAACTTGGAATTTAGAAAAATTAGGTTAAAAAATGAGTTAATTAAAGAATTGAAATAAGTAAGCAAGAAGATGAATTTTTGGAACCTAAGAATATTAAGGTTTTCGGACATTTAGGGTAATTAAGAGGAAAATTTGTAATAAAAGTGAAATTTGAATAACTAAGTGACTAAATAATAAATTGGGAATTCATAAGATGGAAAAATAAAAGAAGTAGAACCTTAACATAAAACTATGATGGACTTTGGTCTTTGAAAGAAAATGAGTGTAAGTGAGGTTGATAATCATAAGACTTTTAATTAAATAAACTTTATTGATAGTAAAGATAAGCACTAATCGAACTAGAGAAATGAGTATTAATGAAAGAAAGCAAGAGAGCTTATTAAGGAAATTCTTATAATGAAGTAATAATGGATGTATATGTAATTGAAAGTGAACGATAATCCTATTATCGCACCCGTAAATAGAACCTTGATCTGTTAATGATTGTTATGACCTATGATGGTATATGATTATGAATTTCATGACATTGGTGATTGTGTATGTATGTGTTGATTGAGGCATTCATCATACTTTGTAAAGTCATGTGGTTTGTTGTTATGGCTGTATGAGCCTAGGAGTTGAATTACACCTTCATACGGGTGCGATGGGCCTAGTGTAGGTCTTTATTGACATTGGGGACGTCAGGGTGTGGGGTGTCCACAATGGCTAGCTGGTAGCTCCCCTGGGTCATGGATCAAACTAATGCAAACACACCGACGATCCGGATTGAAACACTCATCCCAATCAGGATCTGGTATAGAATATCTTGTATAAAACTTTGTTGCGTAAACATTGATTTTATGGAAAGCACTTGATTTATGGCTGACGATATATAGATATATCTTCCGATCATTATCTCCAAAATATTTGTCTAGCTCCTTAGAGTAAGAATTGAGTACATTGTATACATGCATAGTGAGTCTGCATACCCTCATGACATTTATATATATGTTTTGACTATTTGGTGTTGAATGATTTATTAAACTGTTAGATTACTAATGTTAACCCTGCTGTTGATATTTGTTATTGCTCATTTCTGTATTTGGATGATATTTCTGTCTATACTGTCTCTACATTGCCTGTTGGGAATGATGTTAGATTTCTCACCTTTTAGTTATGTTGTGTTATTTTGTTGTATGTTCTGATTGATTAAAGATCGAGAAGGAATTGAAGAGGAATTACCCCCTCTTTGATTGGCAATAGCTATTGTACTGAGATGACGTCAAGACTGCGTATTTTGGGTTATGTCTGTGTGTACTTTCATTGTAACACCCCGAAAATTCATATTTATTTATTTTGGTCGATTCTTAAATATTTTTAGTAATCCGACTCGACTTTCGTGAATTTTATAATTTTTGTGATTTTTAAGAATTTTTGGGAGTTTTTACGTTTTTGATTATTTTAATATTATTTTTGGGACTGTATATGAGCCTTCATATTTTATTTATTTATGTTGATTCTTGATTATTTTTACTAATCCGATTTGATTTTCATGAATTTCATAATTATTATGATTTTTGTAAATTCTTATGTGTTTTTATATTTTGGATTATTTTAATAGTATTATCGGGCTGTATGTGGGCCCGGGGCGAGCCCGAAAAAATAAAAAAAAAATCAGAGCCGAAAAATTTTGTACTGTTGATTCGGAAACGGGAGATTTTATTAAACCCGAAACCGAAAACAGATTTTGAAGTTTTGTTTTCTACGATTTTATCTGACAAAATAAAATTGAGGTATATTTTATTATCCATTAGATAATATCTTTCGGAAAAATATCTAGTGGATGATTCTAGACGCAAGTCTAGTCACTCACTCTAGAATGTTCTAGACGATGACTCATCGCGGAAGACCAATAGAAGCTTGACACATGGCGTGACACCTCAGCACTTGTGACTCAACTTGTTTTGGAAGCCTGTAGAAATGATGACTCACCATGTTCTAGAATGCTGACTCGCCACATTCTAGAAGAATGTAGAACGCTGACTCACCTTGTGACTCGCCGCAGTGAGTCACACGTTCCAGAAGGTTCTCTTGGTGACTCAGCTAGTGACTCAGCTAGTGACTCAGCGCACAACTCATCATGCTGACTCATCTGTTCTAGAAACTTCTCTTTGATGACTCGCTCTGTGACTCATCACGGGTAATCAGTAGAAAAATGATCAACAATAGTTGTTACCCAACTGGAACAAAAGAACTAGGTATATTTTATTATCCATTGGACAATCGACACTGACTTTATAAGCAATAATTATTATTCATTGCTTAAAGTGTATCGGAAAATATCTTGAGCAAGCTTAGAGGTGAAGCATTTGGATATCCACCTTTGATTCAATCAGTGGTGGTGGTGAGTCTCACAAAGTGGCTAGGAGTTTTTGTGACCCATGGATGACAAGCATAGAAGAGAAGCTCTTGACCCTCTATTTTGAAGATGCATCTCACAGCTAAGGCTTCATGGAGGAGGGATCCAATGGTTCAAATTCAATTCTATCTCTTGGAAGTCTCCACAAGGTTCTACATTGAAGATCAACACAAATAATTCACTCATTCGCTCTATCATTCCACGGCCAAGTATCATAGAAGGCTGTGAACATCCAATTTTATCCGGACAAAAAAAAAAAAAAAAGAAATGAAAAAATATATATATAAAATAAAAAAAATATATATATATAAAATATAAAAAATTTACTGATTTTTGTTTTATTAAAAAATAGAAAAAATGTTGATTTTTGTTAAAAAAAAAAAGAAAAAAAAGTGTTACAGCGTCTCTGCAGCCAGTAGAGATCGTTGCTCAAGGCAACCCAAAATGGTAAAAATTACAGCACATGTGAGGGTGACAATCTCAAAGGAAAATACATCAAAATGAAAATTTGATTGGAAAGCTCAATCTGAGCTGATTTCTTAGGGCTGCAGATTTTTATCTACTTACAACAGGGGGATCATTTTTACGGGAGAAGGGATTTTGGTTAAAAAAAAAGGTGCCCAAGCAGAGAGCATTTAGGGAGGTTTTCAGAGGAGTATTTTCGAATTAAGAATTTAGTAAGGGCCTCCATCTTCACTTCCATCTCACCTTGCTCCACCAGCCACCTCAAAACCACCCATTACCTCCATAACCACCATCATATAACCACCCCACCCAAAACAAAGCTTTAACCAAGACTCACCAGCACCATTTTTTCATCTCCACCACTCATAAACCACCCAAGCACTTCCTAAACCACTATTCATCATCATTCTTCCCCTCACCTCCATAAGCGTCTCCAACCTTCAACCCACCAACCTTCATCGACCCAACACACACAACCACCATAAATCCACCCATCTTCAACTTCTCACAAAAAAAAAAAAACCGGTGCGACACGGTCGCACGGCCGCACCACCTCCACGCCGTCCAAAGCCCACCCGCCCACCGCGTCGCTTCGTCTCCACCCACACGCAGGCCGCCGCTCAGCCCGTCAACCCGTCGCTCAGCCTCACGCCAGCCCACCAGCTCCGCACGTCGCTGTCGTTCCTGCCGCACTCACCAGACCTCTAGATCCCATCACGGCCAGCACCGTCCCGTCACCAGGGCGCATCGACTCGCACCAGTTGTCTGAAGCTGCCACTCCGCTTAGCTCACCGTCGAAGACCAACTGTCCAAAGTAGCCAGACCCGAAGCCACTGCTCCGCTTAGCTCACCGTCCAAGACTAGTCGCCTCTACACCGCTGCGTCGAACCCGCGTCTGCACCAGAATGCCGCAACAAATAGCGCCAAACCACTTAAATAACGACGAGCCGTCAAACCAGAAGCTCAGCGAACGCCAGTCGCGACTCGCTCGAACAGCTCCACTCACCGGAAACCAGATCCGAGCACGCCGTCCGTTCTGCTGGTGGTTTGCCCTTTCTCCATTTCTTTTGTCTCCAGAATATTCTCTTATGTTTTCTCTCCCTAAAATGTGACCCTTTTTTTTTTCTTTTTCTTTAAACACCTTCCTTTTACTATCTTTTCTTTTGTCTTTTGTTGCTGAATGTTTTTTTTCTTTTTTCTTTTTTCTTGATCTAGAATTGTTTGGGGCTAAGGTTTTTTTTTGGGGGTTAAATAATTTAAAAGTACTTTGTTAAGCTTGGTAAAAAAATAAAAAAAACAAAAAAATAGAAAAAATAGAAAAAAAATAAAAATAAAAAAATAAAAAAAATCTTTTAATGAATGCAATGACCAATGATAGTGATTGAATAGCGAATGCTATCTTCAATGTCATTTGGATCATAAGGATTTATTGAGTAGCTTGGTGCTACCTTGAATCCTGTGCAAGGATGATTTTATTTTCAAACAAAACCCTTTTTTTCAAAAGTCTTTTTCCTAATTAAAATCAATTAACCCACACTTATTTTCTACAGAATTACGTGACTTTGAGTTTCTCATTGCACCTGAGGGTACGCAGGAGCAGGATTTTCATTCTGTCAAGCCAAAAATTAAATTTTCTTAATTAGGTTTTCTTTTCATTCTTTTTCCTAAAAAATATAAAAAATATGAAAAAAAAATAGTTACAATGTTTTTTTAAAAGGAGTAAAATAAATAAATTTGAGATTATTATTTTTTTGTACAACTGACTTAAGGTACTGTCTCAGGATGGGTGTGATAGGGGTGCAGTGGGATTAAGTTTCCACCCTTCTCTATCCATAACCGACTCTCGAATCTAATCTGATTTTCAAAGACTATTTTCTAAGAAAAATTTTCCAATTTTTTCTAAATTCAAATAAAATTAGTGGCGACTTTATTTTTACCATTTTTTAATTTAAAATATCGTGAGTTGCTATTTCGCCGCGATCCCGTTCGCGACAAAGGCAAAGGAGGAGTTTGTTTCATTACTTCAAAGTTATCATCTTTCCTAAAAGGCTATCATAAACAAAACCTCTCAAAATTTCCTCTCACTTTCTCTTCCTCCATAGATTCGACCAAGCACAAAAGACCCACTCTCCAAACTTTTATAATTCTTACCAATATCATTTCTTGAATCCTCTCATTAATCCAAAACACTTTCATGTTAGAAATTTTTCAAGATTCATTCATCTCGATCTTCTCATCAAGCAAAGAACACAAAAGCTCTTACCTTTCTCTCCCACAAAGCTGACAGCCACACCCTTCCAAAATACCTTCCAAGTTTCAATAATTCTAAACAACCTTAGATCTTGAATCTCTATGCAATTCTAAGGAACTTTCATGTTGAGACCATCTTCTAAATCATCTATCTTCAAGCACTTTTCCTAAGATCTAAGTTTGAAGTATAAAGGGTGAAGTTCTTGATATTCTTTTCTAATCTTAGATTCAAAGTTCTAAACCATATTTTGATCCATGGTTTTCTTATTCAAGCCTTAGATATTGATTATGTGTGTTTACTTTGATTTTTTAAGAAGCTCTTGGTGGAGAAAGTGGATTCAAGGACACGCAAGGAGCTTTGGTGGATTATCCAAGGTAAGAGGGAGATTACCCTCTTCAACCATGTGTTGGTGGTGAGGAATGAATGTGTGTGTGGTGAAAAATCCATAAAAAATTATTCACTTGTTTGTTTAAGGCTTTCCATGTTTATGATTGTTTAGTGATTGATATGTTTTTTGCTTTGATAAGTATGCATGATTTTATATTATGATTTTGATTAATTTGTGATTAATTGCTTAATATGATTTTATTGTTTTCATAGCAAGCATAAACATGTGATATGTTATATGATGAGAATTATATTGAAAGGAAAAATGCTTTGGTTCCAAAGAACCTTGAGGCTCACGGCTTTTTACTTGATATGGAACAAAGTATTTCAAATTATTTTACTAATAATGAGTTTTATATGAGGAGGTAATAAGTTAATGATTTAAGGATTTGCAAAGAAAGTGGACATGAAAATGAACAAAGATTTTATGCTGAAGTTATTTGTAATTTTCGGCCAATATGCCAAGAATTAGGAGATTAGAACAAACAAGTATTTTTAAACATAATATTAAATGAATTAAAATAGCAAATGATTTAAGTTGAGGGATTTTGAGATATAATCATAAGAAAAGCTTATTTTTGGAATTAATTGAATTAGTGGATTTAGTTTATAAAAGAGAAATAAATTGGTGACTTGAAGTTTTGACGATAGCTCACCCGTTGGGTTTTGAGCACGTTAGGAAATTTTAAGTTAGAATAATTAATTTAAAGGAAACATTGATTTTGGAGAAATAATGAAAAATATTACGTAGAATAATTTTAAGTGAGAAAGTGTGGGATTTGAAGTTATAAATTTTATAAATTTTTGGAAAAGTCCAAAACGATGTTTGGAATATTAAGAAATATTTTATATAGTTGAGAAATAATGAAAAATGATTTATACGACTTAAAAATATGATTTTTAAGTTACGTAAGTTCAAAAACATTGAAAAATCGCTACACGATTTGGAAAATGTTGAAATATTTTACGTGAATAAGAAAATGTCATAAAATGGTTATGCGATTTGAAAACGTAACAAAAGTGTTATGTGATTGTGAAAATGCGTTAAAAATGATACGCAATTAAAAATACAGTAAAGTTACTGTAAGAACTGACGTACTGGATCCGGATGTATCGGTGAAATTATGTAATTATATGAGTGATTATATAATATTCATTGATATTATGATATTAGACAATTGTATGGGCAGTTGTTCTAATCTCATTTGGGAACAGTCTAAAGATGAAATTAAGATATGCATTGAGGTATCATGCATTAAACAAAATATAGTCGATGGCTATTATGGCTGGTTGGGCCTAGGAGTGAATGAGAATTGAATAGTGAGGTCTATGATGGATCTCAGGGTGCGTCAGGGCGAGGTGAGTCATCTAGTGATTATGTTGTCACATTATGATCCTATGACCATGATGAACCGTTGCAACGCACTGACAATGAACTGACAAACACTATCTCTTTTCGCGCTCGGTGAAGACTGTCATTGAGGCTGACAGATCTTCTGGGTCTTTATAATATCCTACGAAATTATAATTAGGATTGGAATAAGAATTAGTTCCACAATGCAACACACATGTCTTTTCACGTATTTTGTCCTCGGCATGGTCAATATTCAAGTGGTGTGAATAATCATTTCATAGGTCACCCATCCCATATATGTTATGATAAAACGCTTAATGTTTATTCTATGTGATATATGGTTATTGAAATTTATGAAATGATGACATGAATATAATTGTGATATCTATATGTATAGAATGACTTTGTCATTCAATTCATTTTAAGTCATCCTCATCTCATCTTGGTATTGATGAAAGGGAATCTCACATCTTTGAATCCTCTCATTTGTGTTTGTATTGTTAAAATTCATAGTAGACCCTTCTTAGAAGCTTAACCAGGAGCCGCTATTTTAGTTTGGGGCGTCAACTCCCCGCCCTGATCTTTCCGGGACATACATGCCCACCGGCTTTGGTGGACGTCCCCGAACCACACCGTACTTGAGAGGTTTCTTGTTAGTGTTATTACCATTTGTTACATCCCGAGACCGCACTATCATGGGGTTTGAATGTCTTCCTTGAGTCCAACACAGTGTAAGTTTTTGTTCTAACACACATCTGAATATTATGTGGTGTCACCCATGTATACTAATCCAGGTCAAGCACGCTTAAATCTATTTTTCAAGATACCTATAAATTTGTAACTTGTTGATATGGTTACGCGAAAATAAATTTTTAAACCCATGTTTTATAACTATACTTTTATGATATGATTTTCGGATTATAAATTTGAATCCCTCTCATTAATGCCCTCGATGCGTATTCAGTTCATTCATGGGACCCTTCGCTTAGAAGCATGCCAGGAGCCGCTCCTTGTACGTGTCTCTCATGCACCGGCGTCCACTCCCCGCCCTCATCAACCCCGGGACACCACATCATTCATCTCTGAAATTATAATTAGCTCCATGGAATAGGAATTAGTTTAGTATGCATACACATAGTCAGTACACATATTGTTGTGGCATGGTCAATGTTCAAGTGTTGTGACATAATCATTTCATACATATTGATGATATATGTTATGATAAAACTGTTATTGTTTATTCTATTGTGATATATGGTTATTGGAATTATTTATGAAATGATGACATGAATATAATTGTGATATCTGTATGTATGGAATGACTTTGTCATTCGCATCATTTTTTGCTATCATCCTGGTTTTGATGAAAGGGGATCTCACCTCTTTGTTATACTATTTGTTTGTGTTTGTATTGTTAAAATTTGTATAGTAGACGAAGTGAACTTCTTAAACTTAACTGGAGGCAATACTTTGAGTTTGGGGACAACAGCAAAGAGTGATCTTCCCAGTTTCGATAGTGTGCAATTTGGTGGAGGAACAAAACCACACACATATTGAGTTTTCATTAGTATTATTGTTTTATTAAGTCTATCGATGTGTTTGCAATTGTTTCCTTGAGTAAAGTTTTATGTTCTACATCAAAATATTATGTGGTATCTTGATGTATACTAATCGGTTTAAATCTATTTTTCATATTACCTATAAATTTCGGTGATTTCTGTTTTGGAAAAGAAATTTTAAAACCCATGTTTTATAACTCGATACTTTTATGAAATAATTTTCAGATTATAAATTTGTAGTAAAAAACCTGTAATGCCCACGGAGTTACATTCATGATGGAGCGTATGCTTAGTCAAAACTAAACAAAGCTAATAAGAGGGAGACTTACAGAGGGAACTAACATTGACTTTTCATGGGAATCTTCATGAGGCCCTTGTTTTGTCTTTCTATGTATATGTTCAGTTAGTGTTTAACATACCTATCTGGGAATGGTGGAGTAACTTCCATCTCCTCGAGGACTTTGATTTTCCTATGTTGTTGTTTTCGATGTACCTTTGTGGTCATTTCTTTTGGAATGGACATCTTCCTCTCGAGGACCTATGGTTTGGTATGTACAACTTAGGTTGGTCGTGTCTTTTGCTAGTTAGTCTTTCCCGATCATCGTATATTTTTTTTATTATATTGTATGTATTTTAGTGTCATTCTTTTATTATAAGTATTTTGGAGTACAAATTTATATGATCCATACGAACCGGCTAAAATATATATATATATATATATATATATATATATATATATATATATATATATATATATATATATATATATATATATATATATATATATATATGGGCATATCTAGTGAGAGGTTTTTTTCATTTGAGAGGATGAGAGGAGTAAATCTTGGCCATACAACCATATATGGATGGTCAAGATTAAAAAGTTACTTTTGAAGGTCAAAATTGTCTAACTTAAAAGTCACATCATTTATGTTTTAATCTTGATCATTCATGTAAATCTAAATCAACATTCCAACTCCTCTCACCTCTCACAGTACTTATTAATTATTAATCAAATGATTTTTAATTAATCACAACCTTTAAGTACGTTTAATTTAATCTTATATGGTTGTATGGTTAAGATTTACTCCTCTCATCCTCTCACATAAAAACTTCTCACTAGATATATTCCTTATATATATATATATATATATATATATATATATATATATATATATATATATATATATATAATGTTTTATGATCTATCGATTTGTTTGATCTGTTATCCGCAAGTAAAATAGGTATTTTACATCAAATATCTTGGTTTTAATAATTACCGATTATATAACTTGGGTTGAATTTGTTTTATATTCCGCTTTAATTGATTGATTTTGGATTCGTAATGTTGTGACATCCTTCTCCTTTCAAAGGGGAAGAGGGCGTTACACTGACGTCCACTGGAAGAAGAAAACCTTAACCCATTGTGAGTTGTTTTCATTTCGCACGTAGCTACACAAAACTAAACAAAGCACACCAATAGAGAGAGAGGAAGAAAGGCCTCAACTCGAGTTCTTGTCAGATCGAAGCGTAACTGCAAGCAAGATTCCTCCCATATTTCTTACCCATTATATATATTTTTCTCAATCTTTAGTAAAAAATCTCCTCGATCTTTGATTTTTTATGTTGTTGCTTTGATTTAAGCTTTGTTGCCTTGCCTTTTGGTTGGACATCTTTCTCTCTAATCCTATATTTGTTTCTGTAATTTTGGGTATGAATTTTTTCATTGACATACTAAAAATCTCTTAAACTAACTTCTCCTAATAGGCTATTTCCTCTTTAAAAAAATATATTAAGTATTATTATTATTATTATTATTATTATTATTATTATTATTATTATTAAAATTAGTATTAGCTTTTCTAGTTAAAACTTAAAATGATATGATAGTAGTGGTAGCTCCAAAGATAAGGATTTTCATGTTTTTATTTCGTTACTTGATTTCTTCTTCATATGTTGGGCTCGGGTTAAGGTTATCATCTTCAATTTTGAGAGTAATTCAACCCGTTTACCCGACCTGAAATCTGGTTGGTTTGGATTGAGTTACTCGAATTTTTTTTTCAAAATTGATCTAACTTAACACAACCTTAATTAATTGGTTTATATTTTTTTTCTTAAACTAGAACCAACCCGATCCGTGGACACCTCTTAATATTTATTAACTATTAATCAAATAATAAATAATTAATCGTAATTATACATTTATTTTAATTTTATATTTATGTATATCATACAACAGCGCTGCTCCATACATTTTTGGGAGCATTTAAAACATTATCTCTTAATATATAACCTTCCTCCGCACTAGGACCATTCGCTCGAGTCTTCTTACAAATAATAACACGGTATTGTGTTTGACAAAGACTAGTTAATCAGGGAATGACAGCTATTGCTTCTTGCAGATGCATTTCATCCCAAAAAGTATGATGTTTTTGTTAGCTTTAGAGGTGAGGACACTCGTCGCAACTTCACAAGCCATCTTCGTGTTGCTTTGCATAAAAAGCAGATAGCAACATTCATAGATGACAGAGTCAATAGAGGAGATGAGATCTCACCAGCACTTTTCAAAGCAATAGAAGATTCTCACATTTCGGTCATCATCTTCTCAGAAAACTATGCTTCCTCAAAGTGGTGTTTGGATGAACTTGTTAGAATACTCGAATGTAGGAAGATGGGGTAGGATGTTATACCTGTCTTCTATAACGTTGACCCAACACATTTGCGGAAGCAGAGTGGGAGTTACAAGGAATCATTCGCAGAACACGAGCACGATTTCAAGAACAACGAAGACAAGTTGACCAAATGGAAAGAAGCTCTATTTGAAGCAGCCAATTTAGCTAGTTGGGATTCTCGGAAATATGGGTAAGTATCATGATAAGGTATTGTGTTTTTTTTTTAAGTGAATTTTATCTTTTTCTTCTTTTTTTCCTCTTATTTAACTGAAAGTATGCCACGTACAAAAATGTAGGAGAAAACACTTATAGGCACAAATGTCATCCATGTATAAAGTGCGATTCCTTAGAACGATGAATCTAACATTCTTGGAACCAATGGAGCCTTTTTCTTTTATAACGATGCTCTTAGACGTCTTTCTAAGACAAGATATTCTTAACAATATTTGTACTTAAAGAAATATTCAACTATAGTTGATTTCAAATATAAACTACTTTAAAAAAGAATTAGCTAAAGTCTTCCTTTAATATAAAATGGCAAGGTTTGTCTATTAACATTGAGATGTTCATTCTTACGATTAATCACATTTAGATCAAGCTGATCTATCCGTAATATCACAGAACACGAGTTGACTGTCAATATCAACAAAACCACTATTTCTTCTACACATTATCATGAGAGTCTCTCATATTGTCATATTCCATACATTCATCCAAGTCTCTAGCAAAAATTAAAATTAAAATATAATCATCAGTACAAGATTTGATCTGACTGAAAGATGCTTCTCACTGCCTTCCTCCTTCTAACAAGTAGAAACTCTACGCATTTTATTACCTTGCACTATCTTTGGAGCTAAATATCCTGAGCATAACTCCCACACAAGAACTATGGACATCTTCTAATGAATCTTAAGTTCTAAATCATAAAGACTATAATTAAATGAAAGTAAAATGTAAACTGGCATAAACTCCTTGCATGAGATTGTTGAGGTGTTATATTTCTGTTTTCTATATTTATTAGTTATTTTTTTAATTGTGATACGATAATTCTGCCCTTTCACTTTATTTATTTATTTTTTTTGCATGTTTTAGGGACGAATCAAAACTCATTCACGAGATTGTCAAAGATGTTTTGAGAAAATTGGAATCTAAGTATCTGCCATGGGAATCAAAATGCCCTTTTGGTATCAATGAAAACATTGCTCCTATTGAATTATTATTAAGAAAAGTTCAAACTATTGGAATTTGGGGGCATGGGTAAAACTGGCATTTGTAGGTATTTCAAAAAGTCAACCATTGCTAAATAGAGTTTATAAGGTATTTGACAAATACTCTTCTCAATATCCGAAGGTTCCTGCGATAAAGAGGCCTCACAAGTTTTTGCCACTAATTATTAAACTTTTATGAACCTTATCTGGAAACGGTCAATTTTACCCGAGGTGGGAAACATTCAAATGTTCAAACGTTTAATGGGTTTTATAATCAGTTACACAAAACCGTATTTGATGCCTTTTTAATTTAAAACGTTTTCATAATGATTTAATTTCAAACGTTATCAACCCTACGTTCAAACGTTTTCCCCTAAGATTCTTTTTTCTTTCTAGATTCCAAGAAAATTTTTTCTCTTGAGAGAACAATTCGCGCACAATGTGAGACATCTCACACGCCTCAGTTACTCTTCTTTCATGCATACTTCTTTTTGTGTTTTTCGGAGTTGTCACCACGGTCAAACTTACAAAAACAACCATTGCTAAATGGCTAGACAAATTTTCATATGTTCCCTTTTGAAATGATGTTAGTGGACTTATGATTTATGCAATGAGCTTGTTTCCAATATCTAGATGAGAAGAACAAACAATGTGGGATCCACTTTGTGGATCATTGTGCTTGATGATGTTAGTACTTCAAAGCAATTAGAATATCTGGTTGGAGAACTACAACACTGTGGATCAGGTAGTAGAATCATCATTACAACCAGAGACAAGCATGTGCTAAGCAAAGGAGTGGATAAAATACATGAGGTTAAGTTATTGAACTTTCAAGAATCCCTTCAGCTTTTCAGCTTGAAAGCCTTCAACCAAAACCATCCTAAGATGGGATATGAAGTGTTATAAAAAAGGGCAGTTGATTACGCCAAAGGCGTGCCATTAGCTTTAGAGGTTTTAGGTTCTTTTCTTCTTTCAAAAAATGAAAGTGAATGGGAAAGTGCGTTGAAAAAATTGAAAAGAATTCCCAAGGAAGAAATTCAAAGTGTGTTAAGATTGAGTTACGATGGATTAGATTATGAAGAGAGGGAAATATTTCTAGAAATTGCATGTTTTTTGAAGGGAGATAATAAAGAGCGTGTCATAACACTATTAGATTTCTATGGCTTCGATGCAGTTATAGGCCTAAGAACCCTTCAAGATAAAGCTCTTATAACTATAGAGAACAATTTTGTATGGATGCATGACTTGATACAAGAAATGGGTTGGGAAATTGTTCGTCAAGAATCTATCAAAGAACCTGGAAGACACAACCGATTGTGGGATCCTGAGGAAATCTATGATGTACTGAAAAATAATAGGGTAAGAGAAAGACGCTTATTTTCCAAACAAACGTGTGTCTAAGTAGAAAATACAGGTATTTATTATAGTGCTGGTTACTTACTCTCATTTTTATTTTTGTTTGACAACTGATGCAATTGAAGGCATAATTTTAAATATGTCTCAAATTAGATATCTAGAGTTGAGTGTTGACACTTTCAGAAATATGATTAATCTAAGATTTCTTAAATTTTATTTGCCACGGGATGCCAGATATTCTAGTGTGCACCTTCCTTCAAGTCTCCAGTTATTTTCTGAAAAATTAAGATACCTTCAGTGGGATAGATACCTTTCAAAGTCTCTACCATTAACATTTTGTCCGAAGATGCTTGTTGAGCTTTTAATGCCGATGTACCACATTCGAAACTTTGGGATGGAGTGCAGGTAGATATATATGTATGTCAGTTTCATTTCTAATTGAAATTTGAGAATTTTTCCATGCAATAACTTTCATTTAAGTGTTACAGGATGTTGCGAATTTAAAGAAAATAGACCTTAGAAGATCTAGATGGTTGAAGGAGCTCCCAGATTTCTCTTTGTCATCAAATCTTGAAGTGGTAGATCTCTCCAATTGTGAAAGTTTGTGTCATGTTCATCCATGTTTTTTATCTCTCCACTCACTTGTTCATTTGTATCTATCTGGATGCAAAAAATTGAATAGTTTTGAAAGTTTGATTCATTTAAGATCACTTAAGTATCTCTATCTTGATGGTTGCTCAAGTCTCAAGAAATTTGTGGTGTTGTCAGAAGACATGAGAAAATTAAATTTAAGCTACACAAGCATTGAGTGTTTGCCTGCAAGCATCATGCAACTTACAAAGTTGACAATTCTTGACTTAAGGGATTGCAAGAAGCTTCAGTCTCTGCCTGAGCTTCCACAATCCATTTCATGGTTAAATCTGTTTGGAAGCAATATTGAGTGTTTGCCTGCAAGCATCAAGCAACTTACAGTGTTGGAATATCTTTTCATACAAGATTGCAAGAGGCTTCGGTCTCTGCTAGAGCTTCCACAATCCATTCTATATTTAGATTCCAATAATTGCACATTGCTGGAGACAGTAATCGCCCTAAAGACTTCAACACCATGGAAAGAAAGGTTAGAATTAATCGTTATGTTTGTAAATTGCTTGAACTTGGATGAACATGCATGATACTCTATTTTGGAAGACTCATATTCCTCAATTAAGCAAATGGCACATGAAATGGTAGTTCGAGGACGTTTAGTTGATTACTTTAACAGGACAAGAGAAATTCATATTGGAAGGAATATTTGTATCTGTTTGCCAGGAAGTAGAGTTCCAGAATGGTTCAAATATAATAGGACAAAAGAGGATTCCATAACTATTGAAGTTGATCGACCTTCGCAGATAGTGGGTTGTGCTTTCTGCGTTGTACTTTCTCCATTCTCCTCAAATCAATATGAACTGAACACTACCAAATGTTTTCAATATGAATGCACTTATACTTGTGGAGTACCATCTTATGGGGGACTAGAATTGTGGAGAGAATTGAATTTCGATTATGTTTACTTATGGTTTGAACCAGCTTTTTCTTTTTCCAACTCGAACACCACTTGCAACTCATCATTTAAATTCGTTGTTGAAAAGAGGAAAGGTGAGCGACAGCCTGATGTCAGAATCAAAGAGTGTGGAATCTGCCCAATTTATGCCTCTGAAGGAGAGTTTTCTCACGCATTCGTGGGTGGCTTAGGAAAAAAAAGGGGAGCCACATCCACACATTGTGGCCACAGTGGAAATGAAAGAAAAAAGATTAAAAAAAAAAGAAGTGGGTGACCTGCTACGGTACTTAGATTTTACAGAGGTAAGAGGAATTCATTGTTACCTCTCTCGTAAGTTAGTTTGTTCTTCTCCTCCGTACTCTTTTTCCCCTGCTTTTGATTTTTGGATAATTCCTGATATAATTGTAGTTTACAGCATATCATGGTTGGGCTGAACTGTTCCAGGAATATGATTCAAACCAGTGATAATTGATAACTGTCTCTTAAAACCCCCTAGTTTTTCATATTTGAGCTGTTATGGCGTTAATTTCTTTGCAAGGATGCACATACCAAACTCATTCAAACACAAAAGATCTTTGATGGTAAAATGTGGGATTGTCAAAGGGAAGCTTTCAGTCAACCCAACTGAGGCAAGAATTAATGGCTCTTGTCCTTTAAGCATGAGGAGGTATTCAGGTAAGTCAAATTGTTGAGTGTCAATGAATTGGCTAGATAGACTCCAAATTTTGGTCATAAACACTAGACAGTTGTTGCAATTTTGTACTAAGAGTATATTTAAATTCAAGGACATAATTTCTTTTTTTTTTCTAAAAAAAAAAGAACTACTCATGCTTCTTATATGGTCTACAATTCTGATCTCTTTGCAGATTGGTATTCTTCTACATGCCTATGGTTACTTAAGGGATGCAATATATGCATATAGGGGAAGGATCAAGATCACTTCATGTTCTCAAAGAACAGGAGAGTGTCCTATTGGGGTGGAGACCATGGGATGAAAGGTGTAAGAAAAAAAAAAAAGTAATGCATGGTGAGATTGTGGAACAGGACACTCTCCTGTTCTTTGAGAACATGAGGTGAACCTGATCCATATGGGAATAGGGGAGAAGTCTTTGGTAGTCAAAGAACATTGCTTCCTCCTCATATGTTTGAAAATGTTGTTGATAGAACTTCTCTCATCACTCCTTTGGAGTTGAGTCGACTTTATCGGTAAGAGGTTAATCTTGTTAATTCTCCTCCAAGGCAAACTGCCTTTCATTAAAGAAGAAACAAAGCTTGTTGCATCTTGGAAGTAGCTTGTCCACGTCCTTGGCCACTTCCTCCACCTCCAGCAAGGCCCAAATCATTTAACATTTGAGAGTTAGTGAGGCTGGTAGCTAAGAGTGATAATGGGCTTGATAGTACAGCAATGGAGCTCATAACTAGAGACAAAGGAGATGCAGTGTGTGGGAGTTGTACAATATTCTTTTTTTTCTTCCCCGGAGAACTAAAGTTGAAATACAAGGTAATTATGTCAAGTGATCTCAATGTATTTATGAACATAAGAGTTTATTGAATGGATTGGAATGTCATATATCAGTTTCAATTTAATAAAATGCAATGGGTCTGAAGCTTGGTTAAAAAATAATGAATGATAATTGGTATTAGTTGTGATGTGTTTGTTGGAAATCACATTTTATCTGCCATGTTATGAATCAGGTGTAGTCCTGTAAGATTCATGGATCTTTTTAATATTTTTTTTTTTTTACCATGATATCTCCACATACATTGCTTCTTTATATTTTTATCAAAATGATTTTAATTTACTATTATTTTTTGTATATTTATTCATGTCTTGAATTATTATATTTTAAATACAATCATTTTTAATTTTATATATTATTCAAGCGTTGCAAAGGAAAAGTTCTATATCTAACACTCTTTAAATATCTAATTTTTATTAGCAAATATTAAATAATTAATTTTAAACTAATCTAAATTGAAAATTTCATTTGGCTTTGATTTTGTATTTAGCTAAATTAAAAAAAAAAATCTTTGGTATGAATTGAAAATAGATTAAGAAAATGGCAGAAAAATCTATATAAGAAATGTCTAAGCTTATTTCTTGTTATTAAATGGCTCAGTTGTCTTTTTTTAGTTGTTGTTTGATTTATTTTTCATTACACAATTGCTCCTTCAAACTTAAAAATATAATTTTATTTGTATTCATAATGGTTAAAATAAAATAAATTAAAAAATTAAAAAATTTGTGGTGTGAATCATAATGACATAAAATAAGAATAAAGTGAAATAAATGAATCATGTAAACATTGTTTACATGAAAAATGAATAAAATAAAAGAGGCGTTGGAATTTATCAATAAAATCTAAATTTTGCACATTTCCAAAGATAGTACTTCAGCATCAGGAACAAATACTTTAACAAAAATTAGAAACAATTACAAAAAGTGGCAATTGAACAGCCAACTGAAATGTACATAGTCACACTGACACCGCCACAGTGAGAGAGAAAAAACATGACACTAATTGTAAACTATAAAAACACGTTAGAAGATATATTATTGAAGTAGGAAACGTAAGCAGCTGCACTCAGCAAATAGGAGAGGGGTAAAATTTGAGCGGGAATAATTTAGAAAATAAAATTAAAGTGGGATTAAGAAAAAAATGAATAAAAAAATGAATAATAAATTTCAATTAACATTTGCTATGTAGCAATTAGAGGTAGTTTAATTAGTAATAAATAATAGATGTGATAAATCATTCAGCTTAATCAATTAATTATAATATCTAAATAAATAAATGTAACTAAAATTACAAAATAAGTAACATTATTCAGAACTCTATCTATTTATAACAGTTCACTTATGTATGTCTTTTATCTTATGAAATAATCTCTTAATGATACCTTTACTAATCTTCTAATGTATTTATGTATCTTATGAAATATCTTACACTATTTTAAACAATCTTGTAAAAAAGTTGAGACTCTAAGTATATAATCAATATCATTATAAAATATATTTTTATTTTGCTCATTACATTCAGTTACAGATTTATCATTTCTTACATACAAAAACCGGTAATATTGCAAATATTTTCCAAATTCTAATTTATCAATGTAGTATTTATCTTCATTACTTAAACCACACTTTGTGGTAAGAGTAAGAGTACATATTTTCCAACAAATGTACAAAATTGATGCTAAATGCATATTTTGCATCACAATGTGCCATATTCTGCTCATAAAGGGTTTCACATAGTATCCAACTCTAATCCTTGTCACCTAGATAGGTAATTTGACCATTCATAACGGTAAGTTACAACTCCAACCCACAAGATTACACATATAAGCATTTTGAGTTTTTGATTGAGAATGATGGGTGTTTCCATTAGGAGAAACTGTTAGTGTTGTTTTAAATGATTTGATAGAGTATTTTACATATAAGATGGGTCTTGTTCATTTTACATTAGCAAATTTTGTTAATCTGTTAGACAAATTGAGCAAGATGAAATGATTAGTACATTTTTGTTTTGCAATATATAGGACAAAATTTAAACTTGATGTAAATAGAAAAAGTGCAATTTTAACATCCACTAGAATGTAATGGGTTACAATAACCTGTCCAATTTTAGCTTGTACCACTTGTATCTCTAAGTTTCTAAGAAATGTCCCTTGTATCTGTTATGTTATCTATCTGGCAATTCTTAGTAGTAGTAGTCATCAAAAAGTTCTATAAAGCATCCAATAGTCTCTAGGAATCTTATACTATCAAATCAATATGTCAAGTCTTTCTACACTTGTATGGACTAAAAACCCAAAAATAATTTAACAAATTATATTAGCTTCATTTATTCAACATTATTTCACAAATAAACACCAGTGGTGAGACTATTACATAATATATAAGCATTATATATTAGGAAAAGTGGCATAGCATTCTTTTACAAGAAGAATATTCATTTTAAGGGTGTGTTTGGTATATAAGTAAAATTTAAAGGAGAAACTTTTTTATGGAATAAATGTTAATAGAGTAAAATTTCTTACTCCTTAAAAATTAAGGGTGTTTGGTTACCATGTTTATCCCACCTACATCAAACATCTATTTTGTTGGAAACCCACCACCAACATCTATTTCCAATCAACAACTGGTTCTGCTCATCCATCTCTGTTTTCAACTGCAAATTTTTTTCTTTCAAAGCCTTTGTCTTTGGAACCTTTTTTCTTGTTGTTGCTTCGCATTTTCTCCATAGTAGTTCATGTATTTCAAAATCAAAGAATCCCACGTTGATACATTGAAATGTCTCCTACTCAATTTATGTCGGAAAAATATTTCCTGTGAAAGCAAGGAAAGGAAAGTCGAAGAAAACATAAATTTGATGAAAGAAGATCAAATACCAAGGTGGTTGGAAACAATGCGAGGAAAGGAAACAGAATTGGAAAGAAATTACATACATGAAAATGGCGTGGCGATGGCAGATGAGGGAGTAGTGGCCAATGGGTGAGATCGCAGCTTTTGATTTTTAGATCTACGCTTTGCGCATATATAGAGAAAGGGTGAGAAGATGGAAAGTATACTCGTTTGTCTTAAACGAGTTTGACTTATTTTTTAATTGTAAGTTTTGAGTTTGATTTATTTACTTGATATAAGTTAATTTTTAAGGTTTAGTATGATTTTTTTTTAAATCTGACTTAATTTGAAATCTTATTTAAAAGTTTATTTTGAAATAAGACTTTTAAATGGACTAACAAACTTACTTCTAAATAAGTCAACGAAATAAATTAATAGATTTAAATCTTTATATAGGTTAATAAATTTAAATTTTTTAAAAATATTATATTATTTATTAAATTAATTATATTATATAAATATTAAAATTTATAATACATATAAATAATATAATAATATATATAATTAAATAAATCGATCTAAAACATTTTTTCAAAGACTTAAAATTTAACTTATTTAATTAAATAGACATTTTAAAAAATCAGACTAAGTCAAACCTTAAATAGACTTTCGACAAATTACCTAAAATAAGAATAAATTTTACTCCCATAAAATTTCTTATTTTTTTTACTTGGTAACCAAACATAGTCACCTTCCTAAAAATTTACTCCATCAAAATTTCTCCCCCTCGTTAGCCCCCAACCAAACACACCCAGGGTTATGTTGTAGCATAGAGAGCCCAAAAGTCCACTATACTACACATTGCGTAAATGAAATCATTTTCCTACACACCAACATGAGGAGATGCTTAAATACTAACTGAAGCAGGGTCCTTGTTTTCTTGAAGTAGTTGTCGGCCATCAAGAACACGGTATTGAGGGAATCAGGTCATGACAGCAAGTGCTTCTTCTTCTTCTGTTGTTGCTGCAACATTTCATCCCAGAAAGTATGATGTTTTTATTAGCTTTAGAGGTGAGGACACTCATTGCAACTTCACAAGCCATATTCATGATGCTCTGCGTCAAAAGGAAATCAAAACATACATAGATGACAAACTTAATTAGAAGAAGAGATGATATCTCACTAGCACTTTTCAAAGTAATACGAGATTCTCACATTCCGATTATCGTCTTCTCAAAAAATTATGCTTTTCTAATAAATAACTTTCACAAAAAAGAAAATAGACATCTTCTCATGAATCTGAAAAGAAATTTAGAATAATAAAGATCCTTTATTCAATAGATAATTTTTTATATGTTTTTTTTTAAAAATACATATTTAAATTGACGATGTTATAACATAAATTAAAAGTAAAGATTATTTTTAAAATATTTATAAACATGAAGATTAATTTAAAAATAAAAATATAATTGATTAAATTAAAAATGAGGAAAAATTATAATCACCAAAGTTATAATTTAACCTTACTATATTTTTACCAAAAATAATAATAATAAAAATAGCAAGTCATTACCCAAAAAAGAAAAAAAGAAAAATACAAATCAGTAAGATGGAAGAAACCAGCAGGCATGTTGGTGCAAAAGAGAAAAGAAAAGGTGAATTTTGTTGGCGCTGACAGATGTTATTTTTGGTGAGTATTGTAATCATCACGTTTGCTTGCACTCACTAAGTAGTCACTGAAAGAAGTGTTAGTAATAAGCAAAAACAGAACACGACTACAGAGAGATCAACCATGAAGAACGATGACAACAACCGGGAGGAACAACATCAGCAGAACAAAGACACTACTACCGTAGGAATCCTAGATTCCCGATTCAATCAGACCCTCAGAAATGTTCAAGGGTATGGAATGGTTTTTGTTCCCCCCCCAAATCCTCCATTCTTCTGTCAACTTAGTTGCTTGTAATTTTTCCTCAGATTTCAGGAAAAAAAAAAAAAAGCATTTTCAGGGAAGCCCGTGATCTCGATAATTACGCTACCCGATTCGTTGATCTTCACCTGTTAATGATTTTATTCGTGGCATTTAGAAAACCCATCAAAAAATTTATTTATTTATTTATTTATTTATTTTACACTAAGGTCAAGATTTCTGATGGATGAAACTCTAAGACATGGTTAGGAATGATTTATGTGTGTCTGATAGAATCCAATATTCCAATGTGATGTGATCCGTGTTATCAAAATGGATGCTTTGAAATACTGGGTAATGAAAGCTGGGGAAACATGTGAATTCTTGAGCTAGGTTTTAATCCATTTCAATTATTAATGTTCTATTTGCAGCTGATTTGATTGCAGTTAAAAACAGAAGATGATAAACTAAATGGGCTCTGAGAGTCAGTCCTTTTGGGATTACATTGATTAGCAAATTCTAAGACATGGTTTGGAATTATTGTGTCTAATAGAATCCAAACATGTGGATTCTTGAGCAAGGTTTTTAATCCTTATCGATTATTAATTTTTGCAGTTGCTGCAGATTTGTTAAACTAAATGGTTTCTGATTGTCAGTCTTGGGGTTACATTTTTTTAAGAAATTTATTTGCTTAACAGGGCAGTTATTCCTCAAAACTACTTTTTTTTATATATATATCATGGATTTGCAGTATTGGGATTACATGTTTTTATTTTTCCTCCTCTTTAGTGGGTTGATTAATCAAACAATACTTTTTTTTAATAAATTTATATATTTGGTTTCACCTACAACAGGGAAGTATATAGCTTAATACGATTGATGGAAATTTATATTCTTTTTTTATCAAGGTTACTCAAGGGTCGTAGCATTCCTGGTAAAATATTATTGAGCCAGAGGGTAGACCTGCCAGATAACTCAAACTTAAATTTATCCTCACCAACTTACACAAGGAGCTTATCATACAGTGATACTGGCACAAGTGATCACACATCTGAGACAGTAGAGGTGATTTTAGTGTTCATATTTTGTATTTGTAATTATATCATCTCATATATCTCTATAAGACTGATGGGTAGCACTTCATCAAGTGAGACTTCTACTCTTAACACAGGAGGAAGTTCACACTACAAGTAAACCAATAAGTACTCCCAATGAGAATAAGTTAAAAATATCAACCTCCCATATAGAGAGCCCATCTGAAGAAGTCCGGAAATCTTCCATGGGTGCTAGAGCTACAGATTCTGCAAGAGTTATGAAGTTCACTAAGGTGCTTTCTGGGACAATGGTTATATTAGGTATTTTAACTTCAATCTTTCTTTTTTCTTTTATGTCACTCATTGACTTCTTCCTCATTACTCCTATATGGCCAAATCCAATTGTGGAAGTATCATATGTAATTCTAAGCTGTGTGCTCAGACAAACATACTCATGGCGTGGTTGCCTTTGCCTATAGAAGTAAAGATATTTTTGGTGGTAAGGTTCAAAATAAATTGCAAGACAACTGAGCCATGCTATTATACAATTTCCTCTCTTCCAATTTTCAAGTTGTTAAGTCTTTTGGGAACCTAGGTTTACCTATCAATTACTGTTAATATACTAACATGTCTTGCCATTTAATAATTTTAATTCATGGTTGTCAAAATTGCGCTCCAGATCATAGAATTGGACGCTTTTACGTGTTTCTCCAGCTTCTCCGATTCTGTTCCCATGTCTTAACATGATTTGGTGGGATCAGACGTGATTCGCATGCTGGCTCGTACAATCACACTGAATCATGCATTTCCAACAATTTCCACCAAAACCTTGTTGGTGGGTTGGGTAGACGAAAATACACCCAGTCCAGCCCACAAGATTTCACCCAGCACAGATAAAAAAGCATAAAGTGGGAACAAAAATGATACCCAACCCTAATTTCACACATCTTCCTCCAAAATTCTCTCCTTTCCTGTGACTGCGCCGCCTCTGCCATGGAGTTTGACGCCGACTTGGACTGAGCCATGGAGTGCGACTTCAGCTCAACAATGGGGTGCAACTTCAGTTGTGGGCTGTAGGATTTCAACCTGGACTGAGTTTGGGGTTCTCAACTTCGCTCTTTCTTCATCTCCCTGTTTCTGGTTTGAGTCCTGTACTGGTTGTGGGTGTTTTTTCACTTGTTCTTGGCTGGTTGTGGGTGCTGTTCACTTCTTTTCTGCTGCTTGTGTGAGTTGTTGTTCTGTTCACTTGTTCTGTACGTGTGAGTTCTTCTACACGTGTTCTCTGCTGTTTGTGGTTCTCAGCTGGTTTGTGAGTTGTTCTCTGCTGGTAGAAAATGTCATCTACTGCTCTTTGTTTTGATATAAGGCTTGGTTTGTGGTAGCTTGGAGGCCTTTGTTTTGTTATAAGGCCTGTATATCATTGTACAAACTCACTTATATTATGCGTTTTGAAATATAATGTATTTAAATGTTAGTTTTGTTTGTGATTTTATTGTTATTATGCCTTATTTATGTTTTTTTATATGTATATATATTACCTTTAAATATAATTCTAAATGATAGCTAGGATCTTACGTTTCGTGTTACAATCACATGTTTTACATTGCTACCTCCCTTGTTGGATCCAAGGTAGGATCTACAATTTTGACAACCTTGATTTAATTATTTAGTATAATCACACATAAACAATGTGCATATGCTGTTTCTATTTTTATATGATTATTGGTTTATATGCAAAGGAAATTGGATAGAAAGCTTTGCATGGATTGCAAAGTCATCCTTGGAGAGAGCTTGACTACCCAACACAGGGTTTTGGTTATGGATGTACGGGTTAATATGAGAGTAAAGAGAAATTGTCGAGACAAAATCCCAAGGATCAAATGGTGGCAACTAAAGGGAGGAAAACAAATTTTGTTTCAGAGGAGGATTATGGAGGAAGAGATTTGGGAGGTACAAGGGAGTACAAATGATATGTAGGACGAGATGGCTAAAGGGATTAGTAAGGTAGCAAAAGAGATACTCGATGAATCAAGAGATTTTGGACCCAAGGATAAAGAATCTTGATGGTGGGATGCAAGTGTACAAGATAAGATTAAGATTAAAGAATGTTATAAAGCTTGGCATGTGTGTAAAAATGATGAAAATTGGGAAAAATATAAGGCAACTAAAAAAGATACAAATAAGGCGGTGAGCGAGGCGAAAGCTAAAGCGTTCAACGGGTTATATCAATCTTTGGGCACCAAGGACGGAGAAAGGAATATTTATAGGCTTGCTAAAAGTAGGGAAAAGAAGACATGAGACTTGGATCAAATGAAATGCATTAAGGATGAAGAGGGTAAAGTATTGGTTACGGAACAAGACATCAAGGATCGATGGAAGGGTTATTTTCACAAGTTATTTAATGAGGGACATGAGACATTAGGGGACTCGTACATTTTAAACACTAGAGAGGAGGACCAAAATAGAACCTTTTATTGTAGAATTCGGGAGTTTGAGGTAAAAGAAGCTTTGAAGAGGATGGATAATGGAAAAGTGGTCGGACCAAATAATATACCTATCGAGGTGTGGAAGTGCCTAGGAGAGAAAGGTATAAGTTGGCTCACAAAGCTGTTTAACGAGATAATGAGATTTAAGAAAATGCCAAATGAATGGAGGCGAAACACTTTAATTCCTATTTATAAGAATAAGAGAGATATACAAAACTGTGTAAATTACAGAGGAATTAAGCTCTTGAGTCATACCATGAAGTTATAGGAAAGAGTAATTGAACGGAGATTAAGACAAGAGACTCATATTTCAGAGAATCAATTCGGTTTTATGCCTGGGAGGTCAACCATGGAAACAATTTATCTTCTACGAAGATTGATGGAGAGGTATCGAAGGAAGCAAAAAGACCTATACATGGTTTTCATTGATCTGGAAAAAGCCTACGATAGGATACCGAAAGAGGTCTTGTGGAAGACTCTGGAAAAGAAAGGAGTTTGTATCGCTTATATTCGACCAATCCAAGATATGTATGATGGGGCTAAAACTATTGTGATAACACAGGATTGGGTTACAGAAGATTTCCCTATAACTATAGGATTGTACCAAGGGTCAACTTTGAGTCTATATCTTTTTAGCTTGGTCTTGGATGTGCTTACTGCGCATATCCCAAGAGCCAGTGCCACAATGCATACTTTTTGCAGATGATATAGTCTTAGTTGGAGAGTCGAGAGAAGAAACAAATGGGAAGCTAGAGCTATGGAAACGAGCTTTGGAAAAGCATGACTTTCATCTAAGCAGGAGTAAGACAGAGTATATGGAATGTAAGTTTAGTAAGAAGTGTGCTAATACTAGCTTAGCGGTGAAAATTGGGGACTACACCATACCACAAGTCACACGGTTTAGGTATTTTAGATCTATCATACAAAATGACGGAGAGATAGAGGGAGATGTAAACCATAGGATTCAAGTTGGATGAATGAAATGGAGGAGTATTTCAGGAGTGATTTGTGATAGAAAAGTGTCTCTCAAGCTTAAGGGTAAATTTTACCGCACAACTATAAGTCCCTCAATTTTGTATGGTACAGAATGTGGGGCGGTAAAAAGCCAGCAAGAGCATAAGATCAGTGTCGCGGAGATGAGGATGTTGCGCTGGATGTGTGGCCATATAAGACAAGATAGGATTAGGAATGAATGCATTATAGAGAAAGCAGGGGTAACACCTATTGTGGAAAAGATGGTAGAATCTTGCCTTAGGTGGTTTGGACATGCGAGGAGAAGACCCTTAGAAGCCCCTGTAAGAAGAGTAAATCAGGTGGAAGATAGTCCAATAGCTAGAGGTAGAGGGAGACCAAGAAAGACTATAGGTGAAACATTTAAAAAAAATTAGATTTGAATGACATTTCTGAAGATTTGGTTTATGATAGGGTACAATGGCGTGGTTTGATTCATGTAGCCGACCCCACCTAGTGGGAAAAGGCTTGGTTGTTGTTGTTGTTGTTGTTGTTGTATGCATAAATAATTGATAGTAAATATATACTCCTTTCACAATAAGAAGCCTTAATCCACAAATCAAAAGTTAACTACTTGAGTGTCTTTTATGCCCTTGATTGTTGGCCCAAAATGTTGTTCATATAGTCAAGTGTCTAGTATTCATGTTTGCTTACTCTGTAAAGTACTTGTGCATCAATAATATCCATTTTATTTTTCCATTTTTCAGTGATGATGCACACCTTATATTTCTTCCTTTGAATCTATATTGTAGAGAAGTTGCGTGAGTTAGCTTGGAGTGGTGTTCCAGATTATATGCGTCCTACAGTGTGGAGACTTCTCTTGGTAAGCTCTATGATCATCCGCTATTTCTCTTGCTGAAGCACATGCTTTCATGATCGCTATCAGTCATAAGAAGCATGATAACAATAAAATTTGGAGTTCAGGCCAGAATTTATTAGGATATATGGATTCTTGTTTTATTTTGGTGATATCTGAAATTAGAAAAAATAATAATCATTGAGGGTGGGCTGCAGAATTATTCTTTTTATAGAGACCTTGATGCTGCTTACATGGAAATTGTTTTGAAACATGACCATACAGAATATTTTAGAAAAGAAAAATGAGGGGTATTTACCATATAGATAATCATTTTTAAGTAAATAGGTCAACCTTATTTGCCTCCTGTCACCACATATTTTCCATGGATAGTTTCTTTTCTTCTTGGAAATTTAAAGATGAACTGACAACAGGGATATGCACCACCTAATTCAGATAGAAGGGAGGGAGTTTTGAGAAGGAAGCGTCTTGAGTATCTTGACTGTGTTTCTCAGTATTATGATATTACTGATACAGATCGCTCAGATGATGAGATCAACATGCTTCGCCAGGTCTTATGTTATAACATATGCCTATCTTGATTATTGGTGAAAATAAGTTTCTTCTTTTTTACTGTTTGCATTGTATGTTTGTTAGATTGCTGTTGATTGTCCAAGAACTGTACCTGATGTTCCATTCTTCCAGCAACAGCAAGTTCAGAAATCACTGGAGCGTATTCTTTACACATGGTTAGATATTTCTGTTACCCTGGATTTTGGGCCTGATATTATTCTTAGTCTAGTGTTCTTTGTTGTGAATGGTTTTACTGAGGTGGAATATGGCTCTTTGCTTGGCTATGAAAGATATAGAAGTTTTAGAAGGTGGGACTTCTACTTGCTTTTTGGGTACAGTACTCAATCTAGTCTGAAATAGTTAGCAGATGGAGTTATTGCTGTAGGTTAGTATATGCTATGTAGCCTTTATTGTTATCCTTGATTGTTAAGCTCCAGTAAACTGATACATATGATGGATTAACTTCATTGATTTTCAGACTGAACCTAGAGATGGTTCTGTTTATTGTACTGAATGATAATCTTGATGGACATTGTGCACAGATCCCCTTCTAGAAATGGTTTCAGTGTTAGAAATCAGCAAGATGGTTTGAATTACCGTATGATGCATATTTATTTCACTTTCACAGAAGATGTTGAGAATAATTGCTCTGGTCTTATGTACTTTTATTTCTTCTTAGCAGCATTTTAGAGCAATAACTAAGAAAAAGAAAATAGGGAAAACGAAGCTAGAACCACAATTGACCTTTATGATCTAGCTTTTTCCATTTTAAGAGCATCATGCAGATATCAATTAGATTGGCTGCAGTCTTTATACATCATGGATACTCTGGAGCTCTTTAATTCTGGATCATCCTTCGTGTTGACTAATTTTTGCATACTAAATGTATGTTTTTTTTATTATAGTTATTTTACTTATATGATTTCCTGATCTTCTGCCAGGGCCATTCGGCATCCTGCAAGTGGATATGTTCAGGGGATAAATGATCTTGTTACACCGTTTTTAGTTGTTTTCCTATCAGAATACTTAGAAGGGGGTATAGATAATTGGTCAATGTCTGATTTATCATCAGATAAAATCTCTAATATAGAGGCTGACTGCTATTGGTGCTTGTCAAAGTTGCTTGATGGTATGCAAGACCATTACACATTTGCTCAACCAGGAATTCAAAGGCTTGTATTTAAGTTGAAGGAATTGGTCAGGAGGATTGATGGTAACCTTTTTCTCGGGCCTGTTGTTTTTCATCAAGTATCTCCATAATTGCATGAACTTAAATGCCTCACTTTTGCATATGGATTTGGATCTGTATTAATTTTACCAAACCTTTTTTTCTATCAAAAAAAAAAAAAAAACTAACCTCCTTATTTTTTGCATAGTTTTGAAAATCGGACCGGACCAGCCGGTTCAACCGGATTAATTGGAAACCGGTCTATTGGCTGGTCCAGTCAGACCTCTAAAACTGGCATTTTTGAGAACCGGCATTTAACCCGTTGAACCAGTTGTGAACCAGTCACAGGTTAGCAGGTTCAACCGGTTAACATGGCGAGGCAGACACAGCAAAAAATTCCTGCGGTGGGTGTCAAACCTGGCCCTCAAAAGTAACATGCTAAGCAACTTACCACTGAACCAGCAACTGTTGTTATATACTAATGTCCAATTATTTTATATATTGTAATATGTTGATACATGTGAATAAAATTGGAAGGGTTCGACAAGGAATCTGGATTTGTTGGTTAAATATGAAACACCTTGCCACTTGGTTAGTAATTTTATGATTATTTATTATTTTGCATTACATTTTAATATTTAAATATATTTTTATGTGGTGAAATTATATTTACTATAGCATATATTTAAATATATTTATATAGTATATCATGTATTATTTTGTTTCTATAATTATTGATTTATTATGTGTTATAAATTATAATATGATATAATTATTTTTTAATATTTTTCATGATTTTACTTACATACTTAACATATATATGCTGGATTTTTTATATTATTATCATATATTTATAGAATATATATACATGTACAAAACCTCGGTTTGACCTCTAAACCTTAAACTTCTCCCTTTACTAATTTACAGACTGGTTCGGTTTTGAAAACATTGTTTTTTTTGTTTGTTAGATTATTCATATCACCAGTGGGAAAAGGCTTTGGTGGTTGTTGTTGTTGTTGTTGTATTATTCTTTGTATATCTCCAAATACAATATGATATGCCGTAGTGAAACTTTTGAGCTGCACCAGAGCCTGTTTCAAGCCATATGGAGCATCAGGGATTGGAATTTCTTCAATTTGCTTTCCGCTGGTTCAATTGTCTTCTAATCCGTGAGGTTTGCTCTGAAAATTTATTATTTATTCCCTATAGGTGCGATAGTTTTGTTTTCTCAAGAAGAACTTCATATATAATTGATAAAGTAACTGAATATCAAGTCTCTTGGGCTTTTAAGTTTGATGGGGCTAATAATGGACTACAACAAATTTAGTATGATTTTATGCTTTGTTAAGTCTAATGTCTGATTTATGTAATTAGATACCCTTCCATCTCATCACACGCCTTTGGGACACATATCTAGCTGAAGGAGATGCCTTACCAGACTTCCTTGTGTATATATTTGCCAGTTTTCTTCTAACGGTGAGCCAGCATGCTTTGGCCTTTTCACCAATGAAATCTATTTGAATTAAATTTCATCTTGTAGCCAAGATGACGAGGAATAGTATTCGTTGGTCAATTTGTTAATGCATCTTTTTTCCCCCTCTGGTACATTTCAGTGGATAACAAGAAGTATGATTTGCAATTTTGTTTGCTAGAAATCAAACTTGCCTTTTGCACCACTTTATATCGTTAGAGAAATGCCCTTTGTAGAGATATCATTCTGTAACATTATGACATAGCCAATATTCAACTCAAATGGGTACTTTGCAATGCATTATGACAATTACCACTGAACACATAGTTATGATTTATTATGTTATCTGCAGTTTGTACTGAAGTTTTTGTGCTTTACCAACAACCTAGTGCCACGATATGACGTGCTATTGCTGGTTCTGAAGTACCCTATAATCTTGCATCATTGCATTGCATGACAGTTTATTGATTATTATGGTTGATGTCTTATACAATTAAGATACTTTTAAGGTTTAGAAGCTCTGTACTGGATTCTTATTTTTCCATTTTGGTGGGTTGTATGCAATCATAAAATCCTATTGTCCGTAATCAATCAATACATTAGTTCTATTTAGGATTCCAAGTTATAGAAACTTCCAGTATGTTTCTGTGCAGCACCTTACCCTTTTCTTTTTCCTTTTCATATGTTCTTTATTGTTACTGCTCGGGTCTAGGAGGGGACCTTATTCAATGTGCATTAAAATAACTTTATGAAGAGTGCAATTCTAGCAATTTAGCTATACTTTAAGACTATTCCCTGATTTCCTTGTCTCCTGTTGTATTTAAGTATGGTTGATTAGGTTATTTACATATTCTTTTTTTATCTCCTTTTTATATTTTAAGTATAGTTGCTTTGGATTATTTACGTAGTATTTGTTTTATCAATGATTATGTAGTAGAAAGTGAATATCCTCTATCATTGTTTTCTCAGTGGTCAGACAAGCTCCAAAAGCTTGATTTCCAAGAGTTGGTAATGTTCCTTCAACACCTTCCAACTCAGAACTGGACTCACCAGGAGCTTGAGATGGTGCTTTCCCGTGCATTTATGTGGCACAGCATGTTCAACAACTCTCCGAGCCATTTAGCTACCTGAGCAAGCAATTGTGATTTTCTGTATTTAATTATTCTATTTTCCCCCCCCCCCCCCCTCTTTCCATCAGACCTTTTGCCCCTTTAGTATGTGGTGTTTTTTTTACAGATGAACTAATTTTTTCATCCAATTTTTACATGTATCTTGCCTTGTAATATCTTGTAAAGGAGAGAGAAAAATAAACAGTAGATAGAGAGAGCCTATTTTTGTTGTAATGATTTTTTTAAAAATATTCTAGTAATATCATCAACCAATGATACTCACTTTCCATTTCTCTAGTAGACAATTTCTTGGTTGAATTCATGGATTTCAAATTCAATTATGTTAATGATTTGGTATGATCTTATATCAAATTACGCTTTTGCTTACTTAACTTAAAGCTCTAAGTAGGCATGTGGCGGTGTGATGTGAGATGTGCAATGTTTGATAAGCCAATGCAGCAAGTATTTTCATTTTAAATATGTGTGTGTGTGTGTGTGATATTAAGAATAATATTATTAACCACGAACCCACAAAAAAAAACAAGTACCACGAACCCACAAAAAAACACAAGCACCACGAACCCACAAAAACACACAAGCACAACCATTACCTACGGTACTAATGATTGCAGAACTTTTAGAGAAAACGAAACGGGTTTCTGAACCCACATAAGCTGAAAATCTACCATTTCTTTCAACAAGCCAAGAGCAGATAATAAACACTATAACTCGATTTTCAGGATAATAGCAAGCTTTGCTGCAACATTCATTCCTCATTGTTATTAATAACATCAAAAGTACAAATGGTATCAACATTGCTGCATCACCAGTATATAACTGCCTATCATGTCATCACCATTGCTGCCTATCACACACCATCACCACCAATTTGGATGTTGCCAAGACGCCACTAAAAAGCACGGCGTTATTAAGTGATATGTTTGAATTGAAGCTCCCCGTGAACCTTCAGTAAAATGATATAAAATACAACAATGAAGTTGCATCTATTATCCATCACTCCAACAAGTAAGACCATCATCCACCACTGGAATTTTTCATACAAGATTGAGAGATCTCCTTTTTCCCCTGAAGACAAAGGCAATTTTATAGAATAAAATATATTCATGCGAGTTAGCGAATCAAACTAGGTGTACCTATGGCATTCTTTAATTATTAGTGCAGTTGTTTATGTGGCTGAAAATCCCATGTTGTGACCAACCCCATGTTTTTCTCTTTTTCTTTCAATTGAAGCACATTTCCTCTAAACTATTCAATCAGCTAATTTAGATAATTAGGGGAGTTCTCTAAGTGGTTGAATAGCTTTGGGGGTTATGTGAAGAAAAGGGGATAAAGTGCAAGTGAACCAATATATCAGGGTGGGATAGTAGAATTAATCAGGTGGTGTTTGGCAATTGGAAATCCTAATTTCCCAAGCAATTGTAAATCTTTATATAAGATATTTCAGGATCAGATATATGAAAGTCCCATATTTGATATGTCAAGTTTACAAGTTCTTGAGAAAATAGAATGTCAAATTACCAAATGCTACTTAAAAAATAACTAGGTAGATAAACAGAAAACAATTGTTACATTATATGATTGAAATCTTACATGTTTTTGCTCCACTTCTTGAATGAATTTTTTAGGAAACTCCAAATACTCATAACACTCTTCTTTCAAAGTTGCCACCAGCTCTTGTTCTCCAGTCTTTTCGAGGTTCCTGATCAATATCATAAATGTCAACCTATCAGGTGAACAGCCCGATGCCTTCATGGATCTGTATATCTCCATTGCCTTTTCTGTCATGCCAACTTGTATATATGCTCCAATCATCTCAGTATACATTCTTGTATCGGGTTTCAATCCTTTTTCCATTACTTGAGAAAAGAGCTCTTCAGCCATGTCAATCATCTTGTTTCTTCCCAGCAACAATATCATGTCAGAGTATAATGACAGCAGTGTATTATACCCTGGTTCCTCACGAATAAAGTCGAAAACCTATAGTTCAATTCAATCCATATTTCATTTGAACAAACAGAATGTCCAAACTACAAGAAAAAAAGTGATGCCAAGCTACTTGCCTACTCCAAAGTCCATTCCTAAAGTTAATGAAGTTGCTGTGGTTCATAATTTTTTGTTTTGTTTTTGTTTTAATCAAGATACTGAGTTTTTTTTTTTAATGTTTTATTTTAGTTTACAACAGTTTGAAAGGAATGCCAGAAAATGGAAAAGGTGCGGTCAGAATATGGATGGCAATGAACTGAGCTAGGATCGATGACAATTTGCAAAATTTGGTTGGCTTGAGCTCAACAAGTAAAGGAGCTCATTTTGTTGGACCACTCTCGAGGAGCTAAGCTCAAAATTTGGAAAAGAGTTAGATACACATCACTTTAAAGTGACATGTATTTCACATTGCCTATGTGGTAAAATCAGAATAAAGGTGTACAGAAAACAAGGTAGGACCAAATGTAATCAGACGGTGAAAACTGTAGATGTGAGTGGAAGTATGTGCGACTAGAATTACTCCAAAATCTATATCAACACACAGTAATTTAATTAAAACTCATCACTAAACACAAAAATCACCCATAACCAGCAATAGTAAATTGTATTCTCACAAGTTCCAACCAAACAACCAACTATTCACCTGTGTCTTCCAAGTTCCAACATAAACAAAATAGATCTTAGAGAATTGTGATTAATTGATTCCTAACAAAGTTTAATTCTATAAATCACAGGTACTTCATAATGTCTGTTTAACCTGTATCGGAAACATATCGAATACCATATCAGATACTCAAATACTTGATAAATGTTAGTTTAATTTTTTAAAAATAGTCGAATCCCCGTACATATCCTATACCCGTATCAATATTCGTGCATCATTGGTTTTTATTTATCAACAATAGCACCATGTCATTATTATTATATCGAGATAGTACATGAGTTAATAAGCTCATGAGCCTAGCTCATTGAACTGTAAGCGAACCAAATTTTAAGTAGCTCACAAGCCAACTTAGCTCATTGCGAGTCCTAAGTGAGAATAATAAGTGTAAACAAAATCTAGGAAGGAAGGAGGGTAAAGGAAAGGTGCAAAATAATAAAATAAAAAGAGTGAGTACTTACCTTGAGGGATAAATCCAATTGATTTTGTCTTTGCAACTCTTCCAATACGTCTAAAACATCAACCTTCAAAAGCCTGGTGAGCCTGGCATTGAGGACTTGGTCAAGTTTGTCGGAGGACTTAGCTAGTTTGAGGGCTTGAATCACTTGAATGGACTCTATCGACAACACCCTTGACGGTGGCCGCTTTTTGTAACTGGCACGGAGCCCGCATACTATCACTTTTCTATTGTTATTAGTAGTAACACTGATTATACTTGAGGTTGAGAAACGGGGTACCTGGAAACTCGATAGAGTTAGCGAGTGACTGGGTTTTAATATCATCTTCACTCCCTCTGCTCTTTTTTGCTCTTCAATTTTCAATTTTCAATTTTCAGTGAGAGAGACTCACATCCACAGCTACACCCACGAGGCGGAGGAATGAAATGAAGGGCAAGAGAATCAATATAAAGTCGGGCCTGATGGACTGTTAATATAAAGCTCTTAAATATAGGCCCAATAATAGCAAAGCAACAATAATAAAAGACCATGACCCCAATCTCATCATCATTTTTTAATAAAAATTAAAGTGTAAATATTTATTATCTTAAAAATTTAAAAAAAATATTTAATATTTATTTTTTAAATAATTAATAATTAATAATAAATATTATTTTTAATTATTAATATGTATCTTTAGAATACACCTTAATAAAATCCAAAACAAAATTTTAACTTTGTGATGTCTAGTTAATAATATATATTTTATTTGTATTTATTTTTTAATTAATTATTGACTTAAACTCTTTTGTGATAAAGAAATAATATTGTATAAATTAAAATCATATATGACCCTTTCAAAATGACGTGTGTTCAATTTTAAGGTAAATATATCAATGCGAGGGTCATATTCTAATACTCATATTTCTCTAGGTTTGAAAGGGGTTGGGTTGCCATGATCTCCTTTTTTTTTTTTTTCCAGATATTAGGTACAATATATTATACGCTCTGACTTTCTGCATAAGGCTCTTTTAAGAGATATTGTGATGATAATGAACTCACATTGTTCTCTATGCCATAAGAGCATTTTGATTAACTAAGCATAAATATAAATTCTGATCAATATCTCACATAATTGAGAAATAATATAATATCTGATATAATCAAGAAATACTATAACACAATTTCATATAATTAGGAAAACAATGCAATAACATATCTTTAATTTATTATATTATATTATATCAGTAATTTTTTGGTATAATAAGGGGCTAAGACCTAGTTGTATTTTCCCCCTTTTTTACATTTATTATTCTTTAATTTTATTATATTGTTGCACTCTCTTTTTTATTGGTTTTGCAATTATTCACTATTTTTTCATTTTTACTAAAATCTCGTGTTAACACGTGTCACATTAAAATTTATTATTTATTTTAAAATTTAATTTTGCCATAAAAAAGATTAATGAAAGATTTTTTTTTTTTGGTTAAAGTGCCGCTCATTTTGTTGTGATGATGATATGTAGGATTAGTAAAATAAGTAAATTATAATCTAACTCTTCTATTTTTAAAATGTAAAATAAAATGCAATTGAAAATTTGAAATATTCTGCCTTTTATTCAACATTCATATGATAAAAAAATTTCTTAAGAAACTATATTAATAGTTAATTACACAAGTAACTAAAAAAAGTGTTATGTGAATTAAGTGACAAAGAATTTCTTTAAAAAAAATTTCTGAACAATTTTAATATGATTCTTCCACTAAAAAATGGATGGTAAACATAACAAGGTGGTATGGTGGTAACGGTGCAAATCACAAAAAGGTAAAATGTTTTTGAGTCAAACCACGAGAGCAAAATATGATATGCTAGAGGATCTGAATCTAGTTAGCAGATGGAGCTATTGCTATACATGCTAGAGTTTTATTATTTAAATATCTAAAATACGATACTTAAATGACATTCATTTTAAATGGTACATTTTATTCAACTTGACATACAATATATAAGAACAGTAACTTACACTCATATAAGATACGGGTGTAATACTCCTAGTGTTAGAAAAACATTTTTGGTATATGCTATGTAGCATTTATTATTATCCTTCGTAGTTAAGCTCAATATGATAGATCAACTCCATTGTAAATACAACAGTTTAGCCCAACAAAGACAGAGAAGAAATAAAAGCCGGGACGGATGGGCTGTTAACATAGGCCTGGCCTCTCAGGTTTAGCCCAACAATAAAACACCTAGAAGCCCAGCCCATGATTTTGCATTATGAATAAGAATAAGCAACGAAAGTTTAGCGAGCAAGTGAGAGAATTTTGAAAGTTAAGAAATGGGGTTATCGGCGTCAAAGCGAGTGGAGAAGTCACTGTCGAACTCGCCCCAATTTGACTCGGCATGCGACTCAGCATTCTCCCAATGTCTTTCTATGACGCAGCATGCTTTTGAAGGAGTGTTTCCCTACCAACTCAACACTGCCTCTGATTACCTCCACACACTTCTATCCCCAAATCCACTCATCCACAAGTGGGTCCCAGCACCCCCGAATCGCTCCCAGGTTGACTCAGCCCTTCGCCTCGTCACTCGCCGCCGAACCTCTTCAACTCACGATCAGATTCTTGGACCTGTCCTCTTCAAGGCATGGGCTCTCCAACTCTACACTGATGCTGTCTTGTCCGGCGCCGCCAAAGCGGTTCTCTTACGGGTTCCTGTTGGTGTGGCCGGGATCGCCGGAATCGGTGCCGTCACTCGCTCCGGCGGACAAGTGGTTGGAACCGCCATCGGTGCCTACTCGCTTGGCGTTGTGGTCTCTATTTTTCTTGGTTTATCCGGATAATAAATTGTAATTCTGTTGTATCTGAATATTAAGTTAAATCAAATGTGGTTGTAGATATATTCTCCTTTAAAAAAAATAAAAATTGGTGTTTTGGAATTTGAGATGATGCCAGGATGGAAAAGAAGAGTTTTGCGGAATAGACGACTTTAATTCTAATATTATGTAAAATTTTAATTTACAACCATTGATATTAAATAGAATGAATAAGTATATAAATTATTTTTCCGAAAAATTGAATCGGGCGTCGTTGACCTCTAATGTGAAAAACTTCTTCTGGCACAAATCAGATTAATTTGATGTTCTGCCACATACTTCCGGCAACTATTGCCTGTGATCCACCAACTGCAAATTAAACTTCAAACCTCCTTTCTGAGTTAGCTATTTAATTTTCTCTTTTTTTATTTTATTTTCAAGACAAAAATTTAGGATAAGGCTTGTTGTCCCATCCCAGAGATAGAAATATGAGCACTTATGGGGCTGATTCCACTATGTATTATATTATAGTTAGGGTGCAGCACTTTATTGAGATTATAAGTTTTGGTTCTTGTTGACCAGTTTTAATTATTTTAATTAAAAGCTCTTTAATGATTTATTCTTTAACCCTTAAGGTTTTATTTGTTACATTTAAGTCTTAATACAAAATCCATGGCAGAATTTCAGACGTTGAAGGACAACACATCCCAAATTGCCAGATCTCCCACGTCGCTGTAAAGGGAATTGTGTGGATGCCTACTCCCATCTCCTTTCTCCAGTTTTGTTTTGCCAACACCCCATCATCCCAATCAAAACCATCAAAGTCATATATTCCATTCAAATTTATTCCAGTTTTTTTATTTATGCTTGCTGCACATTTTTTCAAAGTGATGACCATATTCAAAGACACTGAACTTTGATCCCAATCTCTTATCCTCGCGCGCTCATATCCCGACATGGTGCGTGGAGTTCCCCGGCCACACGCTTACGGTGCCGCTGCTGGTGAAGATAATACTGAGGGTTTCTATTGAACCCCCTTTGATGCTGCCCTTGCCCCTTCATACCCATTGTCTTTGTTTGAGTCTTTAACTATTTGGTTTAGCTAGTGAAAGTGGACAAAAATATGAGCATATCTAAAGAACTATGTAGTGCAAAAGAGAACAACACTGCTGCCGGAGAGAATGGAGAGAAGGGGAAGACAAAGTAGACGGAGCTTTTTGTGAAGGACTTGTAATTAATTTTCATTTTTGCAAGGCTCATGTGCATTATTTTAACTTTTATCTGTTCTTCAAGTTACCCTTCCTTGTTTGATTAACCCAAAATTAATGGATGAGATTTACGGTGCATCATGTAACTTAACTTATAAGGTGTATAATAGTAAACTTATGATATGTTTGGTGTGTCGTATAAGGAAAATCTGATAGTATAAGTTAATATTATATTATCAAAAATTATCAAACGTTTGGTATGTCCATTTGATAAGATAACATCAAATCGATCTAAATTTTTTATCTCACTTTTTAATAGTATAACGTTATCCTCCTTATATTATTATTATTATATTTGATATAATCGATAAGATTTTATTCTTATTACTATTTCAATTTTTAATATTATTAAATTTGTAATTATTTATTATTATTATTATTAATTCATAATAATTATTATTATTATTATTATTTATTAATTATTTGTAGTTATTATTATTATTATTATTTTATTATTATTTTTGACATTAGTGGTTTGACAAACAAAAGGTGATGATAAAAAATATTAAGGATAATACGATCATAATAATAAATAATCTGTTAAGTTAGATATTGGATCAAAGTTTTTTTAGTTTAATTGATTCTTTAATTTGACGTGTTTAAAAGTTAGTTAGATGGATTGAGCAACACGTGAATCGACATATATATACTTATCAAGTTATTTATCTTAAATGTATCTAAAATGTTTGATAGTATAAGAGTTTATCAATTTGTTTATCTTATCGAGTTTATCATATTATGTTTCTTTATATTATCATACTTTATACTCTTTTTTTTTTCCATCGTCAAATGACTTTTAACAAAAAAAAAAAAAGTGAGCGAGTGTACCTTAGTTGATAGCCCACCTTTATCAATGCCAACGGCTGTTGGTTGTTTTGATTAGGAGTATCTCTTGGACGAGTTGAGTGAGTTTAGTAACGTTTTTGGATTCAACCCATTTATTAGAATAGTGAGTTAAGTTAAGTTGGATTGAAGAGATTATTTTTGTTTAATTCAACCTAATTTGACATGTTCAAAAGCGAGTTAGGATGGATTGAACACGTGAATCTGACATATTTTTTTCTTTAAAAAAAATCTTAAAAAAAATAAAATATAAAATCTAACAAATTAATATTATGAATCTCGATCTCAAATATAATAAGTTTCAATCTAACAAATTAATATCATAAGTCTTAGTATTAAACATAATAAGTCTTAATCTAACAAATTAATATCATAAGTCTTAATAAACTTTATTGAAACATAATAAGTTTCAATTTCAAATAAACTAAACACCATAAATCAATAAAGTCTTAATCTCATTTAGTCTTTTTTTTTTCCACAATGGTCGTTTAGCCAAGGTTGGAATTGCGACTAAATGACTTTTAACAAAAAAAAATACTTTATAAAATCTTAATGAGTTGAGTTTGTCTTATCTAACTTGAGGTTGAGCGTAGATATTCACTCTCTCGCATGTTTGACCAATTACTCGACCATTCACATTAAAAAAAAATTAAAAAAAATTAAAAAAAATGAAAAAAGTTAAAGATTTTTACACCCCAAAATCATACAATTTCAAAAAAGACAAGTTTACAACTTCTTCAACTCTTACAACTAATTTGCAACACACTTTAATTTAATTCAACCAACATTTTATACGTTGTGTTAAGTCAAAACTTATAAATTTATAGATTATGCATTGAACACTCTTAATTTTGATAAGTTTTTTTAGTAACGAAATCACACTTTATTATTAAATTGAAATCTAAGAGGAATGTAATATTTATGTCAAACTCTATTGGTTTAGTCAACTTATTTCAATGAGACGAAAGAGAAATTTTTTTCTAATGATAAGATAGAATCCTCCTTCTATGAGCCCGTTTATATATCATAACTCAATGAACGTTGGCAAAAAATAAATCGAAGAAGAAATCAAGGATAAATGACATTAAACTTTAAGAAAATAATAAAGACTAATAATATTTACATTATTTTTTGCTCAAAAAGGGGCGGAAAATCCAAAAACTGCACGATACGTTAATCCCTTGCATGTCTTTTAGCACAGTAGCATGATAATCTGAAAAGCATCAGAAAAATAAAAAAGGGATGTGCTACTGCTAGTTGGACAACACCCTGACCATAGTAATATGTGTGCAAACTATTCGATAATAAGTTTTGAGTTAATGGTTTACAAGTAATTCGATTCATCATAATAAAATTTTAGATATTATTATGCTCAATTAAATAAATGTATTTATTTATTTATAAGAAATAAATTTTTTATATTTTTTTTATAAATATAAACATTAATTACACTCTACATAAATAAAAAAAACCTTAATTATAAGAAATAATAATATCATGAATTATAATACAAAATAACAATATTCAAATTAGATTGAATTACGATTCTTAAATATATTATTTGCATATTGAATTCCACTTCAAGTTTTTTTTTATTTGGACTTGTCTCGTTTAACGTGTTCAAAACAATTATTTCTTTCAACTTGTTGATTTTGTTCATTAGAATAAAATCTTAAATATTATTATGCTTATTAGATAAATACATTTATTTATTTATGAAGAATAAATTTTTACACAAAATCTATCTCATAAAATGATTTAAATATTATTGATTCCTTAGATGCACTCAAGGTGATATTTTATGTTTTGATTCATATTATGTTCATCCCGTTATTGATTCCTAAAATAATTAGACTTTTTACACTACGTAAATAAGGAAATTAATTATAAGAAATATAATATCATAAATTAATATAAAATAACAACATTAAATTCAAATTGAATTATAATTCTTAACATCCAAGATACTCTTATAAATACTTTATAAAATCTCAAAGATGTGCATCTAATCCAATTCAATATAGTAATATCCTTGTACACTATCTAACTTGAGTGTTAGAGTGTCTTTTATAGATATTCACTCTCTCACACCACCATTATTGTTGCCCTGTCAAGGAGATTTTCACTTTCAACTATCTACTCAAGTAATCCTCTAAACCTTATTAAAAACACAAACAATTGGCCAATTAATGTGAGATAAATGAAAAAAAAATAGCTAAAAACCATTAACTAATTTCTTAATCATAATGAGACGGTGTATATCTTGTTTTTATTATCAGTCAATACACCTAAGCAAAAGAGCGCAGCGTTAAATCTCAAGGGTTAAGAATGTAAATTAACCAAACATTGATTTCAAAATAATACTTAGAGCAGTGCGGTTTGGATAATAGGAAAAAATTCACAATAAAAATATATTTATTTTTAGATTATTTAGTAGGTTAAGTGTATGTTTTGTTGGAGTTATTTTTTAAATTTTTTTTTTCAGCTGAAAAGCTTTCTTTTACTCGTTATATATGTTTGAGTAATTTTGTTTTAGTTTTTATATAAAATTTAATGTATTATAATAATTTTTTTCATAAACTTGAAGCTTATAGGGTGTCAAAAGGGGTCGGACAGGCCCATTCGAATCAAACTTTTGTTTAGCATTCGGTCGGTCCCATGGGGATCATTTTTTTTTGATCCCTACTCAAGTAATCCTCTAAACCTTATTCAAAACACAAACAATTAGCCAATTAATGTGAGATAAATGTAAGTTTTAAATTAATATTTTATTAACTGTATATCTTGTTTTTATTATCATTTACACCTAAGCAAAAGAGCGTCTCATTTAAATTTGATTTCAAAAAATACTGTAGAGCAGTGGGTTGATAATAGGAAAAAATTCACAATAAAAATATATTTATTTTTAGATTATTTAGTAGGTTAAGTGTATGTTTTGTTGGAGTCTATTTTTTTTTTCAGCTACTTTCTTTTACTCGTTATATATGTTTGAGTAAGTTTGTTTTAGTTTTTATATATTTTATTATAATAATTTTTTTCATAAACTTGAAGCTTATAAGGTGTCATCTATTTTTGTCGGGTCAACTATTTAGGTTTTCAAGTGATATTTTATTAACCCATCGATTTACTTGATCCATTTAGCGGTCGACACTTCTTATAATTTTATATTATAAATCATTTTAAAAATTTTAAAATATAAATATTATTTTTGTTCAATCAATCAAATAATTATTTTATACATATTTAAATAATTTAAACATAAAAATAATTCATTTTATACCATTCAAATTAAATAAATTATTTTAAAATTATTTTTTAATTAATATATATAAATATAAAACTAATTATATTATAATTAATTATACAATAACCAATTATACAATAATAAATTATTAAAATAATTAAAATTTTTATAATTAAACTAAACACACCCTAAAATTATATTATATTTTATTAAATTAAGACTAAATATATATTTTTTTACAAAAGTTAGATATAATTTATCTTCCTTACTTTAAATACAATCTCGTTTTATGAGCCATTTTCTGGACAATTGTAGGTCCGGCCCATTATCAAATCGGATTGGGAGGAGGCTACCGCCACACAACCAAACCCAGACAATTGTCCGTTGGGTGCTGAGTGAGTGATTGAGTACAGAGAAAAGTGATCCCAAAATTCCAATATCTTCAATTCCATCTGCAAATCAACTCTTCTCTCTACTTAGGTTGAATCAGAAAATGGCGACGAAACTACAGATATTTACGGGACTACCCCCTGCGCCATTTCAGTGTTGTTCCTCCTCTAGTCTTTGCATAGTCAAGAAGCCTCTGAGTCTGACCAATTCCTTTTTCGGTACCGGAGGTATGCCCTTACTTTTTCTTCAGCTTTCTCAAATTTTTCTCGTAACATTTCTGACCTACAAAACTTATCAATGGTTGCAGTGGAAGTTCTAACAGTTAGAGGGATAATCTTAGTTAACCCTAAGCCATCTTCTTTTTCTAGACAACGTGGTGGAGGTGCTCTTGCTGCTCGCATGAACCTCTTTGATAGATTCGCCAGAGTTGTCAAGGTACAAATTACACAAACATAATCTTTTTTTCTTTTTGTTTTAAATTTGATGATTCTTTTGTTGTTATTGTCATTATGGTTAGATTTTGTCATCTTAGTTATAATGCAGTCATACGCAAATGCAATAATAAGTTCCTTTGAAGATCCGGAGAAAATATTGGACCAAACAGTGCTTGAAATGAATGACGACTTGACAAAGATGCGTCAAGCTACAGCACAAGTTAGTTACATGACGTACATTATTATTCTTTATTTTCTGAGTCTTTTTTTATATATTATTTGTTTTGTTTCATTCTGTTCCCGTAATTTTTTTTTTTATAGAAAATTAATAGGACTGCTAAAACCAATTAACCATTCAGAATGGTGAATTAGCTATTCTGAATGGTAATTGCTGTTACAAGAATGATTATTGATCCTTCAACTTTAATTTTGTATTGTGAACAGTCTTTTCTTTTAATTCTCTCTTTTTTTCTTCTTATAACTGTTTTTTTTTTTATTTTAATTTTTCTTCATTGTACACGAGTTATTGAAAACTATATTTTGCATAAGGTATTGGCATCTCAAAAGCAGTTGGAAAATAAATACAAATCCGCTCAACAAGCTTCTGAAGAGTGGTAATATATGAAATAATTATTTTCTTAATTTGCTTACAGTTTTTGGTGTATAGATAACACTTTTGTGCATTACATGATCTGCTATAGGTACCGTAAAGCACAACTTGCTCTTCAGAAAGGTGACGAAGATCTTGCTCGTGAAGCTCTTAAGAGGCGTAAATCTTATGCAGTATGTTCTCATTTTGTTGAAGGTTTTTGTGCTAATATTCTTCTAAATTTTTTTAATTTTAGGTTTTGAAGAGGATCATTTATTTTTGTGGTGTGTTAATTGATCAAAGGCATGTTTGGTTCAGCTTATTTTAGGGAAAATAATTGCTTATTTTTCAAAAGCTCTTTCACGGGGCTTTTGATTATAAGCTGTTTTAAGCACAAAATAAGCTAATCGAAACACATATCAAATAAAAAAGTTGGTTTTTTCTCTTTATTTTTCTCTTTTCTTTCACATCTCTATTACATTACTTTTCCTGCCCCTTGTTGCATAATAATATTGAACATCTGGTCCTTACACTTGCAACGGTTCCCATTCCTACAAGGATCTGTAAAAGCTTAATGGAAACTCTGGCCTCTGTTCCCACTTGACTTATTCTCATAACCAAATATGTAGGTCTATGAAATGAAATAACCATTTAGGTTGCCATTTCCCTGGATCATAATGTGTTAGTGCAGCTTCAAAAATAGTGCCTTATCATGCAGATCATATGATATATTCAATCTAAGTTTTTAATATGTTGCAGGATAATGCTAGTGCTTTGAAAGCTCAACTTGATCAACAAAAGGGTGTTGTTGAGAATCTTGTCTCTAATACACGGGTAAGCTAAATCATATTCTTTCTCAGTATGTTAAAACAGTGAAATGATTTGTGTTGGAATGGAAAACTATGTTTGAAGCACTGAGCTGAATAACTGTGCTGACTATTTTTTGTATGCAGTGACATCATGACATAGGATAGGATACACTAGCTTTAAGAAAGCCAAGTCTAAAAATCAATTCAGCTTAGAATTTTGGTTAAGCTTTGATTATGGAGTGGTTTGAACATGTAAGGAGAAGACCTTTGGAAGTCTCCGTAAAAAGAGTAGAGCAAGTGAAGGATAGCTTAATAGCTAGAGGTAGAGGAAGATTATATGTGAAACGATTAAAAAAGATTTAGATTTGAATGATATTTCATAAAGACTTTATGATATGGCACAATGGCGTCGTTTGATCTATGTAGCTGACCTCACCTAGTGGGAAAAGACTTGGTTGTTGTTGATGTTGTTTGATTATGGAGTGATTATAATATTTATAAGACCTTGCTAGATCATAATTAATTAGCTGTTACTTTAGTTGATCTTATATTTTCCCTAGGCGTATTTAGTAATTTCCACTGTCCCTGCCAATAAGCTTTATTGGGCTGGGGTTCATGATATTTTGGTGTGATCGGGTCTTATACTCTTATTTTGACGTCTAAGCTTTCCTTATGGGTTTAGTAGTTGTAGGGAGCATCAATCCTTAACACTGTGTTTGTTTCTAGAGAAAATGGAAGGAGAGAAAATGAGAAGAGAGAAAATAGCAAGAATATTCCATTTTCTCCTGTTTGGCAGTGGAGAGAAAATAGAGAAGAGAGAAAATGTGGTGGTGGGATCCACACTCAGATGAGGAGAAAACAGAAGAGAGAATGTGATAAATTAGTGAAATGACTATTTTACCCCTGCAGAAACCCCCTTCTTCTTCTTCTTCTTCTTCTTTGATTTAATTTTTTATTTTTATTCAATTTTATCATTTTATATTTTTACTCTTATCATATAATCTCAAAGTTGGGTTATTAGATATGAAAAGTAAAATAAAAAAGTTAATATGAATAAAATAGTTTATCTATTTAAAATCAAATCAAATCATATCATATCATATTTAATAGTGTTTCTAAATGCTCATTAAAATTAATAATATTTTAAAATTTAAATTATTTCTTAATTTTTTTTAATATTCTAAACTCAAAACTTAACTTGCAAATCAAATAAAAAAAGTTTTAACGTTCCAATCAATAAGAGCATGTTTGTTTTATAGTTGAAGGTTGTAAACTAACGTTTATTTTTCTTGAACGGACCAAATTTATGTTTGGCTTATTTTTTTACGTTTTCTTCAACGATTTCTTGCTCGTTAATATAGTAACAATGTTTTATTTTTACGTTCGATCCGTTCTAAATAATCTTTTTAACCTTGCTCCCTTCTACGTTCACTTTCCAGCTGTTGGTTCCGATCTCCACTTGTCGATCTCACTGATCCGCACCACACCAGGTATCACTCTTCTTCTTCTTCTTCTTCTTCTTCTTCTTCTTCTTCTTCTTCTCCTCCTCCTCTTCCTCTTCCTCTTCCTCGGTTGCAGTTTATTGGTGGCTGGGCTGCCTTCCTCCTCCTCCTCCTCCTCCTTTTCTTCCTCTTCCTCTTCCTCGGGTTGCAGCGGCTGGTCGACGTTTGATCTTCGAGGCCGGGTGGAGGTGGGGAACGCGGCGGCGAGGGGGTGGGGTGGGTGGGGGTGGGGAACCAACGCCGGCAGGGGGTGGGGTGGGTGGGGAAGGCAACCCGGGCCGGCCATTGCCGACGGACCTCGCCGCCACACTAGAGCAAATAAACATGATTTAGCTCCGTCCGCCGCCCGTCCTTCCATAACCACCGCCCAAATTGCGTCGTTGTCCACTGCCGTTTTCAAGCCTCGTGCCCTCCGCCGTCGGAATAGATGCGCATAAGCCGCCCTCCCTCCCCCTCCCTTTCCCCCTCCCCTCCCTTTGTTTCTTTCCTCCCTCCCATTTTCTTTTCTTTCCTTTCTTTGTTTTTTTTTTTTTTAATCCATTTGTCAATGCCAGTTTTTTTTTTTAAGTATATTGTTTTGAGATTTTTTGTTGTGATTTATTTGAGTTTTTTTAGTTAAATTTGCAATACTGCTTTTTTTTTTTCTTTGAAATTAAACATTTTTTTAAGAAAATATGTTAATCAAATAATTTGGGTTAAAGTAAGAGTGTTTGAAAAATGCAAACAAAGATCATTAAAAAAACTATATTGAATTCTTTTGTTGATTTATTAAAATTAGTTTATCATTATTGATGTGTTTATTTTAATTATATTATTAATTTTTGTTTTAAATAGTTTTATATTAAATTTAAATAGTGATTGTGTACTATTTTAACTCAATTTTTTGTTCGATTAAGTGACAAAGCAAAAGGTTGTGGTAGGGACTATGTACACATATCATTGATAATGGAACAATGACCTTTGAACAAAATAGATCACCAATTGATTGGTTTAGATAAGATAAATTACATAAATTGATAAATATCGGACAATGAACTTTTATTTGCGATTCAAAATAAATAAAGGAGGTGTAGTTATTATATTACAAAAGTAAAACAAATAGCAAAAAATATTACATAAATTGGAACAGTGCCTTGTCATTTCACTATAATTAACTAAAGATAATGACATTATTTATATTACAATGGATGAAAAATATCGACATGTGAACTTTTATTTGCGTTCAAATTAAATAAGGGAGGTGTAATTATTACATTAGAGAAGTAAAACAAATAACAAGAAATAAGTTCATTCATTATATTACATATAGTCATTTTACATAATTCTATTTTCTTTCTTCTCACTTTTCTTCTCAACCAAACAAGAGAAAAGAAAAGTTCCTAACTTTTCTCTTCAACCAAACAATAAGAAAGAAAATATAATTTTCTTTTTATTTTCTCTCCTCTCTATTTTCTCTCTTCCCATTTTCTCTCTTCTCATTTTCTCTCATCATCCAAACAAAGCATAAAGGATCAAGGAAGGGACAAAAATATTTTAGGTCTTATTATATTTTAGGCCTTCCACTGTCATGCATCAGATAAGACAATGATACCCTCTAATGACTTCTGCAAAGCTGTCTTGTCTTAGCTATGAAAATAAATTGTCTTGAGAATATAATAACAGGAACAGTGAAGTGACAAAAAGAAATTTGCCAAAAGGGGAAGTACAGAGAAGTAATCCTCTTGGATTTTGGCTGGTAGCTAAAATGTACCAGTGGACCTATAATGCTGATATGGATATTGCAGTTTAAAATTAAGATGGAAATTAGTATGCTGGAAGTGGACATAATGCACTACTTCTGCCTTTCTGTAAGAAAGTGCATCCTACTAGAAGTGATTGGAATCGATTGAACAATTTTACTTTAGAATTCTAATGCAAGCATTCTATTATGTTATACTTAGTAATGCATATTTATTAATCGAGTTGTGCTCTATAAATTGTATATTTTGTAGCTTTTGGAAAGTAAGATACAGGAGGCAAGGTCAAAGAAGGATACTCTGAAAGCAAGAGCTCAATCTGCAAAGTTTGTCTTTGAAACCATTTTACCATTGACATCCCTCTTATTTCAGTCTGTATTCTTTGCCCCTTTTAAAAATGGCTGTTGCTTTATGTTCCTTTAGGACTTCAACGAAAGTTAATGAGATGCTGGGAAATGTCAATACAAGTAGTGCTCTTTCAGCTTTCGAAAAGATGGAAGAGAAAGGTAAAAAAAATTACAGAGTCTTCTTTTTGGCTGTTTGGATACATAGATAATACGTATAACCTGGTGAACACTTTGTTGTTATCTTGATAGTGTTGGCAATGGAGTCACAAGCTGAAGCTCTTGGTCAGTTGACAAGTGACGATCTTGAAGGGAAGGTAATAACTGTTTATTCCACGTAACCTTTCAATTTATAAGTATGAATTATAAGTTGATATTGAAAAGAATACAAAAGAATGGAAAATGAAATCTTTTAAAATATTATTTTCATTGCTACATTTGTCAGTGGGTTATTGTATAAAGCCAGCAAATCAATGTCAAAGACAGTTTGCTACAATGGTTGGATTCTGCCAGCCAAACAGTAGACAACCAGGTTCCATAGCGGTGGGAACCAATAAAATGGTTGGAAGCCACTGGCTGTGGCTAGCAATTAGGTTATGGTGGTGGATGGTTAATTTTTTATGGAAAGCTTGAACTTTACTTTAGAAGATGATTACACCTCTAAATATAGGATATCGTTTCTGCCTCTTGAAACTTTATTTTCTATTCAATAGTAATGTACTTTACTTTGGATGTTTCACTTACCCTTGGAAAATGTGGAAAATATTTCCTTAGAAGTTATTTAGGGAAGAAATAAAGCCTGAGCCCCTGTTGATTATCTAGCAAAACCTACTTCATAGCATTTTCTTTTATAATAATTTGAATATGGCTCAGACAAATAAAAACCAAAAAACTAGCCTTCTTCCCAAGTATATATTGGGATTGCCTATATGAATCGTTGGTCAAACGGATCCTTTGTAATCACTATATCTAGGGCTGCATCGTCCATGAATAGTATGTATCACTTATGAGAATAGGCGAGTTTGGAGTTGCAAAGGCTGTAAAACTTATTCCTTTATTATATAATTCTTTGTGGAGCTACGGACTAATTGTTGATTTTTGCAGTTTGCATTGCTAGAGAACACATCAGTTGATGATGAGCTTGCAAATTTGAAGAAAGAACTATCTGGTGGCTCAAAGGTATGGGTCAAATGGCAAATCGTTTGTATGTCTAGTTAAGGAATGGGATGAAAATTTTGGAAGTAAGTAACTTCCTTGCAAGTTGTTTCATTTCCCTGTCTTGCAACCAGAAGTTGTCAAACGTGTGAAATCATTCCACAATGGCACAAGTTGCATGCGTGCTACATGTTGTAGGCACAATATACGCTGTTGAAATAATGTCAATATAATTATTAAATTATTGTTATATTTTTGGTGTGGATTATGCCAACAACTTGCGGCATTATAGAGTCAACCTATCTTTTTCCTATAGATTATATCTCGCTACTGCTCTTCCTTCTTTCTAAATTGTGACAACGAAAAGTAAAGTGGAGGGAGAGGAATTATGTGATAAAATATATGCTAAATATCATTTTTTTTTCATTGTTTGACTGTTTACTTCGAGCAGAAAGGAGAGCTTCCTCCTGGAAGAAGTGGCACTACTAGCACAAACACTGGAATCCCATTTCGAGATGCCGAGATTGAGATGGAACTTGATCAATTGAGGCAAAAGGCAAAGGAATTTTGAAGCATGGATTTTTTTTTTTTTTTGGTTTCTTCATATTTCATGCTTGATTTTAGTTTATTTATATAACATATCAACATTGTACAGCTAAGGGCCAATCAGAATATTGTTATTGTATGACTAGTTGCCAAAAATTGGATGGAAAACTGAATATATTAGCTGCTTGCTTCTGTAGCTCATGAACATGTCAACACCTTCGGTGTAATGTTGTTGTGATATACGTATGACCAGCCTTATTTTTTGACAAAAAAATGCACGAGCAGCATAAAATTTATCCATTTTCTCACTTATTCTATTATGGACAGTTTTCACTAGGAGCTACCATACATTAAATCTGGCAGCATGACCACAGCCGCTGGTTTTGATTACCTTTTGAGTTTGTATGCGAACACCTTCAAATGGTGATCAAGGTTAGTAACGCGATCATACTATGTTCATACTTCATAAGGGTATCTCTTATGTTAGGTAGTGTAGGTATCTTTGGGTTAAAAGTTAAAACTAGCGGTGCATGCAGGTCTCTTAGCTAGATTTACCGTTTTCTTGGGGTAAAATTATTCATTTTTCTGAGTTAAAATTATAGAAAATATACAGAGTATATTTACCATCCAAATTATGCTTAATGAGTGCCAGGCATAGTTAGATATGTTTATACCTGAACCTGTAGCTCCTTATTTATTTTCTGTACAACCCGAAGCTGTAAGTCTACAAGAACAGGTCAATACACTAATCCTTGAAGCAAGGCCATCTTCCAATACACTGATAGTGTATATGCCGATAAAGTGACGTTAATTCTACATGATGACCGAATTAGACGTATCTTACTATCTTAGCAAATTCATCCTTGTAGTTTTGACTATAATTAAATAATGTTGTTGAACAAAAGTAGAGCAGTAGTCTTGTTGTGATATCACCCCAACCTTCGCCTGGTCCCCAAGTCTGCCTTGCTGAGTTGCTACTGACTAGGGGTGTCAAATGGATGGATTGGTTTGATTTTGGATTGGATTATAATGGATGGATCTAAAATAAACCACTAATTCATTTAAGATTCATTACAAAATGTTTAATATTATCCAATCCATCTATAACCTAATTTAATGGATGGATATTCAATCCATCCATTAATCAATTTTAATAGATTGGATGGATGGATATCCAATCCACTCATTTAAAAAAAAAATTATCTCTAAAATTTATCTTTAAAAAAATACTTTAGTGAAAGTGAAAGTGTTGAAATAATTAAAAAGATAAAATGCATTGGATATCCATTGGATTGGTTTTTAATTGGATATCCAACGGATATCCAATGGATCCAATGGATATTTTGGTTGGATTACTAACTATCCATAATTAAATTTAAGTCATTAGATCCAATCCAATAAAATACATTATTCTAATTGGATGGACTAGATTGGTTTTAATATGGATGGATTGGATAGATTAAAAATTAATGAATTTTTTTGCCAGCCCTACTGCTGACATAGCAGGTGTGTTCTTCGCTTCCCACTCTCTTTTCTTTTTCTTTGTAATTTATAATAATTCATCCGCATACCAAAATATATTTGCACTTCACTCAATCATCTTTTATGGATTTGAATTGGAAGAAAAAAAAAGATGCTAATTTTCGTATTAGGCTATAATTTTTTGCACAAGGGCAGAGTTGTATGTATTTTTCTTAAATATAATATTGTTGTGTTCTTAAGGGGAAAAAAAAAATCAAATATCGTTTTTATGCCACTTTATAATATCTATTCAAAATTAATCATAAAATAAGATGGCCTGCAAGATAAGCACAGAACCAATCTCGAGTGGGGAAAATGTTAAGGCTGAAATAGAAAACAGGGCATCCTTAGAACAGAGAAGCTCCAAATCCCCTGGAGTGAGTGCTTAATTGCTTATAAATATCGAGGAGGATTAATTTATATTAGTATAATTTTTTTTTTTACATTTATTTTTAATAATTAATTTTATTTTTATTTAATAGTTATTTTTAATAAAATAATCTTAACTATTAGATAAAAATAGAATTAATAATTAAAAATAAATATAAAAAAATTTTATATTGATATAAATTGATCGCTTCTTAGTAAATATTTGGTGTAGAATTATGCTTATATGTTAATGTATTGGTATTTATGGATTCGTTTGTCACGGAGCATATCCTTACGCGCCTGCTTTGTTTTTTTCTTTTTTGTTTTATGTCTGTCTGCTTTATCATCTTTGTTTCCGTCAGGTAGCTTAGTTAGGAATTTGAACTCACCACAATGCCTCAAAGGTATTGTTCAATTTGCTCACCAAAAGTTTCTTTTGAGTATTAAAATTTTAAGGAAAAAGAGTATAGAGTTATTGTGAATTTTTATCTTTTTATAAATTATTATCATAAATTTTAAAAAAAAATTAATTAATTCTTAAACTTTAATTAATGACTTAATAAATTATTTCAAGAATCATCTGTTAAATCACTAATAAAAATATCACGTGATATCATTCTACTCACCTATGTTCATTAAATCTGGACCGTTGATTGTTTTATTCATTAAAATCTTATTTTTAATTATATATATCTTTTTTGAAAAAAGAGTATAGTGATTCTTTAAACTTTAATATTTTTACAAATTAACACCATGAGTTTTAAAACATTTTTAATTAGTTCTTAAACTTTAATTAATGTCTCAATAGATCTTTATGTTTAATTTGGATCCGTTAATTTACTAACGATAATATTGTATAATATCATTTTATTTGTATTAACATTAATTAAGAATTTATTATTATTTTATTTATTAAAATTCAATTTTAAATATATTTTCCTCCTTACAAAATTAAAAAAATTTATTTTAAAACAAAATTTGTTTTTATTTATTTTGTAATAACAAAATGTATTTATAATCAAATTTTAATAAATAAATTAAGAAACAATCAAGAAAATATTAATACGGATAAGATGTTGTTACACAATATCATCGTTAATGAATTAACATATTTAAATTAAACAAAATAATCTATTGAGACATTAATTAAAATTTATGAACTAATTGAAAAAAAAAAAAATTCATAGTGGTGATTTATAAAAAGGTTAAAATTCATGGAGTAACATACTTTTTTCCCTTTTTGTTGAATAAAAGAAATGAGATTTTAATGAATAAAAAAATCAACGGTTCAAATTTAATGAGTTTAGATGAATATGATGATATCATGTGACATTTCTATTAGTAATTTAATAGATTATTAATATAAGAATTTATTCGGTCATAGTTAAAATTTATAGATTAATTAAGAAGATTTTTATGTTTATAATAATAATTTATAAAAGGGTGAAAGTTTATGGTGACTTTGTATATTCTTTTCCCAAATTTTAAAATTCTAAGTATTAGTTAGGTGTAACCTACTTCGATTTCCATTACCAGTCATAGTCCATTCAAAGTAAAACACGAGAGCAATAGTAGTTAGTCAAATTCAATATTTCAACCTTGGAACACAATTAAATGATGCCCATGATGAAACTTAATATGGTAACACCATTACAATATCAACACGATTGATCAAAATACGCTCCAGCATTTTGCCATGGTGATGAGTTGAACAAGGACGCATTCGTAATAGCAACATTTTAAACTACGGTATCCATTGACAATTTCTAACATGAAACCATGTATTCTGTTTACCCACGAACCAAATCACTCATATTTCAGATGAACAAATTTTAATTTTTAACTTTAACTTTTGTTTCCAATTTCATTTAATTTTTCTCAATATATTTATTAACTCAATTAAATGATATTAAAATAATAAATAGAAAAAAATTAAATAAAATTAAAGACAAAGATTGAAGTCAAAAGTCCGAATCAAGTTTTGTTCATTTCATATTGCATTTGCGCGGCAGCTTCCCTATTTCCTTGGTCAACACGTAATCTCTTGTAAAGTCCCAAAAAACAAACTGATCCAGTCTAAAAAGAATACCACAAACTAACATGCTTACTCATTCCTTACCAATTACCACACTATAAATGGCCATCACTTCCTGCTTTCCTACACAACCCACAACTACCACAAGAGCTTGCATTGCTCCTAACAAGCAGTGCACTTAAGAGAGGTCTCTCACTCTCACCAAATACCATTAGTAATTAACCTAGTAGCTAGGCAGCACAGCCCTTCTTTTTCTTTCTAGCTCTTTCAGCTAAATTTAAGAGTTTCCAACAATGAATTCTAGAAAGGCATGCACCCTTTTGAATTTGGTCGCAGTTGTTTTCTGCATGGCCATTTTGATCAGTCACATTCAAAGTGGGGTGGAGGCAAGCAGGGTTTTATTGGATTCGGAGGATTTTGCGAGTGCTAATCACCTCCAAACATACACCTCAGCCTATGAACAGGCCAAGAACACCATGACGTTTTGGCTGCAGCGTTTGCCTTCTGGACCAAGTCCTAAGGGCCCCGGTCACTAATTCATTATGCAACGAAAAATATTAGTAACATATTCTTTTTGATATTCCTTTCAACATTAAAGTAAGTATTACTAATATTTTTTTTTAATAATCTTTTCAAGTCTACTAGTGTTGAATCTCAATAGCAGACTTTTTTGGTATTGTGGTCACTATTAGACTTTTGAAGTAATATATATATCCTCAAAATAATTCTATCATAGAAATAGAAGCACCTCGTTATCATTTTCAAACATGAGTGTTATCGGATTCTTCGCATGCATATATAATGGTAAAATAGGGCACGACAATATTAATATTAGAGCTGCAGCCTGCCGGGCAAGAAGATTAGAGAAAAGAGACTAAAATTATGAAATAAAAATAACTTATGATATATGAATTAAGGAATCCTATTTGATATGTACATGGATATTTATTTGCATTTACTGGCTCCGTATCTTTCTATATAAATATTTATTTAGATAGAGCTATAAGTATAGACAGTATCTTGACTTCAATAACTAAAAAATGAAAAAGAACGAGGGGAAAAGGATAAAATAATTGAGCTATCTATTTGTTAATTATATGAGTGTGTGTGCTTTTTGTTCTTTGGTAGAGAACTTGAATAGTTGAATGGAATAAGAGAAAGAAGAATGTTGATAACGTACTTTTTAGATATTTTTTAAATATTTATTTTACTAGTTGTTTATTTTATACATTTGAAAAAATTATTATGAGAGAGATACTAAAAATATTTATTTTTAGATCAATAATAAAGTAAGTGTTAAGAAATGTGTCCAAAAAAATGTATTATTAATATTTTTTTAAATTGAAGTTGTGCAAAGAATTTGGAGAAAAAAATAATAATAATAAGCTATGTAAACGATTTTATTTTTATTTTTTTTTGAGTAAAATGATCCATTTAAATAGGAGCAAACTCTTTTGGGGACATGATAGTATGATACCCATCAATTTTGACACTCTCGTAAATAATTTTCTAATTTGATTTTGATAATAAATACACTTGAATTTTAATACATGACGAATAGTCTTTTGCTATTTATTAAGAAGTGAAAGAAAATCAACTCAAAAAAAAAAAAGAAGTGAAACAAAATCAAATTAAGTAATTTAAACAATTTGAACCCTCTACATGACTATGTTAATTTATGATAAAGGTAATAATTAATGTGGAATAGTGTGCGGGACTAGGAATTTCCTACGCAGAAAATGCTGGGTTTCTAGTTTTTTTTTTCTTTAAAATCATAAAATATCTCTACAAGTTCGATTTATTTAAATTATTCATAAGATTAATTTTCGTTCGATCGTAAAAGTACAAGAGTTATAATGTCTCTTTGCAATAATTATTTCTTTAAAATTTAAATTCACATATTTATCTTAAAAAATCGATATTATTTACCAGATCAATCTACTCTTTATGAGTTGTGGGATTTCTAGTTATGTACTTATTTCAATTTCCTTCCCAGCTAAAATGATGATGTATGTTATGAGTTAAAATGAGATTTCCAAATCAAAATCTAAAGTGGATCAGTTGAGCGAAATTTTGGTTGAGCTTATTCAACAAATGTAAAATGAGGTTGCCAAATCAAAATCTAGTGGGTCAGTTGAGTGAAATTTTGGTTGATCTTATTCAACAAATGTGCTCTTGGCTAGAAATTAATTTGTTAGTTTTTCTATTATGAAAAATATTATCTACCTCCCACTCTCGATTCATCTCGGGTTTGTCTTAGGATTAAATTGTAAAAGATTTAATCTTACAAAAATATAATGTTATAAGAATGGATGTTTTTGGTATACAGTTCTTGCATACAAAATTTTTGACCAAGAATAATAATTAGGTAAAATCTTTTTTAAAGTGACTATTCTTAGATAATAATAATAATAATAATAATAATAATAATAATAATAATAATAATAATAATAATAATAATAATAATAATAATAATAATTGTTCTGAGCCATAGTTTCGGGACTCCGTCTGAAGGATCGACTCAAGACATGAACTACCGAACTCCGCCGACAACATCCCTATGACGGCCTTGCGACCTCGAACCCCGTCGTCGGGCCGTAAGCGATCCACTTCCCCATTCTCGGTAATGGGGACCACGACCTGCGCAGTAAAAGATTGACCATTAAAGGAAAAAGCAAATACACGGATCGAGACTAGCCTCTACGATCGTAGGACAGTCCCAACAAAGTCAGAGACGGACCTCAACGATCGTGGAACAGTCCCGACAAAGTCAGAGACGGACCTCAACCATCATGAGCTAAAATTCTTGCCATGGCACGATCCTAACGTACCTCTATCCTACGTGGAGTGCAAGAGGATTCAAATCACGCTCACAACATATACCAGGCTAAGTTAACCAAAAGGGGGTATCAAGTCTTTACTACTATTCCATTAGCTTGAACTTCTGCACTTCGACTTGAGCGTTGGAGTCCCATTGCAGGTACCCACCCCCCTGGACTCCATGCTCTTGACCGCAGCTGCATAAGAAGGAAACCACCACGTACGTGCCTATTTCAGGTACCTTCTGAATCCATTTCAGAACATTGGCACTGTCTGTGGGAACTTCGATAAACTTCCATTCCCACATCAACCATGGTGAGCACGAGACACAACCAGAAAAAGGGGAGCACTGCGCATGCCGCCCATGGCCAAATACAGGACCCAGCGGCGCAGCGCAACCTTCCTTCAGTCACACCACCAGAAACCTCCGCCGCCAGAAGCAGGCCAGTCATGGTTGGAAATCTTAACGAGGGGCATGAGACTTCAGTTTCCGCTGAAAGCCCTGATCCATCTCGAAGGGTCTCAATCCGGAACAGGCTCGTCTTCCCCCACAGTGGGACTAATAACATAAACTACAGAGTAAACCACGAACCGAACAATGGAGCTAGGATCCCTGTCCACGCTCGTTTGGGAGCCTCCCACGACAATGTGGACCACACGTCTCATTACGAAGACAATGTCCAATTCGAGATTACGAGAAATGGCCTTCGGGAGTTGTTGTGTCAACAGACAGCTCTCATCAAGGACCAACGGCGTCAACTAGAGGAACAACGCCGCCGTCTAGAGAACCTTGAAAGATCGACAAGGGCGGAGAATCACAACGAAGGGCGGGATGCAGCCCGCAACGGGCATACAGACTAAGGCGCTGACGCCGGGATTATTAGAAACAGTAATCCGGCCCCCGGCCGCCTACAACAATTCTCGGACGCTCTAATGTCATACAGGGTCCCGAAGAGTTTCAAACTTCCGAGCAACCTGGAGGCTTACGACGGAACAACGGATCCCCATGAGCACTTGGACGCCTATACGCAATCCATGCAACTCTATGGATACACCCCGGAGCTTTTGTGCCAGGCCTTCCCCCTATTCCTGAAGAAAGACGTCCTCCGATGGTTCGTCACCTTGCGAACAAGGATCACAGGATGGGAAGACCTGACGCAAAGGTTCTTGCAACATTACACCACGGCAAAGGAGCGCCCGAAGTCAATCGACTCCCTCTCCAGGATCTGCTAGGGAAGTTCTGAATCCTTGCGCGAATATGTCAGAAGGTTTAACCAAACCTTTGTGGGCATAGAGAACCTAGACGACATGATAGCCCTCCACTACGCCAAGAATGGGCTCCAGACCAACTCAAGCTTTTTTGCGTCTCTAGCAAAAAAGAAATCGGAAAGCCTAGAAGAGTTTCACCGACAGGCGGACAAATACGTTGAACTCGAGAAAGTCACCAAGGCTAAAGAGAGTCTGGAGAAAGGTGAAGCACACCAAAAGAAGAACCAAAGCTCCAATCAATCCCGTGACTCCTCAAAAGATAAGTGATACCGGCCCAAATATTCTGAGTACACTCCTTTGAACACCTCTCGAGAGACAATCTTGAAGGAGGTCCTTCAAACCGAGTTCCAGGATATCAAGAGACCACCACCTATAAAGAAACAGTTCCAAAGGGATCAGTCAAAATACTGCAGGTGGCACAATAGCTACAGCCACGAAACAGAAGATTGCAACCAACTCCGGGACGTTATCGAGCCCCTGATCAAAGAAGGGCGACTGCAAAAATACATCAACGGCTTCCGCGAAAGTGGAAACCGTGGAAGGCGCGAGACCGGAGACAAAGCCGCAGCCCCCGACGAAGTCCGAACCAGCGCCCAAGGAAAAGCAAAAGCCCTGTAAGGAGATCCCAGACCCCTCCGCGCCGCAACGATGAGAACAGGCATGACCGGGAACGAGATACTCAAGGTGAGGGCCACAGGAAGAACAGACTCGTAAGCACTATCTCCGGGGGATTCACACGGGGCGGTCTGTCAAGTAACTCGAGGAAAAAGGCACTCCAGATTACGGTCCTGAGCGTGTTCGGATCCTCTTCCCGAAAGCCCCATACAGAGAACAAAGACGCGCCGCCCATCTCCTTCTCCGATGAGGACTATGACAATATTATCCGAGATCACGATGACCCCCTGGTCATATCTAGGATAATCTCCAACACCGAAGTCCATCGTATCTTTGTAGATCAGGGGAGCTCAGCGAACATTATGTTCATGGACGCCTTCGAAAGATTGGAGTTCCCTCTGTCCACGCTTACTCCATATGAGGGCGAGTTAACCGGATTCTCCATAGAAAAGGTAACCCCAGTGGGTTATTTTGAGACTTTCCTTACCTTGGGCAACGACGACACCTATAAAACGGTGAAGGTGAGGTTTATAGTCGTAGATTGCCCCTCGGCCTATAACATCATCCTAGGCCGCCCAACTCTAAACGGCATTGCCGCTGTGGTCTCTACCGCCCACCAGGCCATGAAGTTCCTCAACAGGAACAATGAAGTGGTCACAGTCAAGGGTGATCAGATTGCAGCCCGCAAATGCTACAATGAGAGCTTGAAGATCGGCAAGACCTCTAGGAAAACAAAGACACGGACATCCAGCACCACCTATGACCAAGTCAACATCTTGATGACGGAGTTGGACGTCCGTGAAGAGATCCAGGGTACAAGACCCCAACCCGAAGGAGAACTGATCCCACTCCAGCTGGGGGACAAACCCGATCAAGTCACCATGATAGGAGCAAACCTCGGAGAACAGGAAAAGACCCAGTTGACACAGCTCCTACAGAAAACAAGAATCTTTTCGCTTGGACTTCCGCCGACATGCCCGGAATCGACTCCGCTTTCATCTACCATCGTTTATCTATTAAACGAGATGCAAAGCCGGTCGCCCAGAAGAAGAGAAAAATTGGCCCCGAGAGATAACAAGCCATCGAGAAGCAAGTCAAGGAGTTACTGAACGCTGGATTCATAAGAGAAGTCTCGTACACCACTTGGCTCTCGAACGTAGTCCTGGTTAAAAAGGCAAACGGGAAATGGAGGATGTGCGTGGACTACACCGACCTAAACAAGGCGTGTCCCAAAGATCCATACCCCCTCCCAAACGTTGACAAGTTGGTCGACAGCTCCTCCGGCTTCCGGACACTATCCTTCATGGACGCTTACTCGGGGTACAATCAAATTCTAATGTACCCCGGAGATCAGGACAAAACGGCCTTCATCACCGAAAGGGCGAGCTACTGCTACAAGGTAATGCCGTTCGGGCTAAAGAACGCCGGGGCCACATACCAGAGGATGATGAATAGAGTCTTCAAAGAATAGATGGAAAAAATGCTAGAGGTCTATATTGATGATATGATAGTTAAAACCCCGCCGTCCGGATCACACACCTCGGACCTAGAAGAAGTATTCGCGCAGCTGAGAAGGCACGACATGAGGCTCAATCCAGGAAAGTGTGCGTTCGGGGTCCAAGCAGGGAAATTCTTGGGGTTCATGCTGACCCACCGCGGCATAGAGGCAAACCCCGAAAAATGCAAGGCGGTGCTCGATATGCATAGCCCCCGGAATATCAAAGAGGTACAACAGTTAAATGGCCAGATTGCAGCTCTCACAAGATTCTTAGCCAAAGCCGCTCACAAATCTCTCCCCCTCTTCAAGTTATTGAAAAAAGGGAGCGGATTCGAGTGGACGCAAGAATGTGAAGACACTTTCACGTCCCTAAAGAACCTCCTGGCATCTCCTCCAATCCTTATAAGGCCAGAACCAGGCGAGACTCTTTACGTGTACCTCTCCGTCAACGATGAAGCCGTCAGTTCAGCACTTACTAGAGAAACATCCGAAGGCCAAAAGCCAGTTTATTTTGTGAGTAAGGTACTGCAAGGCCCCGAACTCAGATACCAAAAGATTGAGAATGTCGTCTTTGCACTTATCATCACGGCCAGAAGACTAAGGCAGTATTTCCAATGCCACCCCGTGGTAGTAAGGACTGATCAACCAATCCGACAAATACTGCACAAACCGGACTTAGCATGAATGATGATCGCCTGGTCCATCGAGCTTTCTGAGTTTGGGATAACCTATGAGCCCAGAGTAGCAATCAAAGCACAAGCTCTCTCGGATTTCATAGCAGAACTCACCTCAGACTCCGAGTGCACAGAAGAAATACCCTGGACCATATTCGTGGATGGGTCTTCGAACCCAAAAGGATGTGGTGCTAGGGTAATCTTGGAAAACTCCGAGGGGGTGACTATCGAGAACTCTGTTAGACCATTTGTGTACCGCAAGTGCACGGGTCATTTAAGTAATACAGATACGAAGTAAAAGTTCGTTCCCACGAGGACAAGGTTTCCATTACTAAGTAGCAATCAATAGCTCAGCTAGATTCTAGTCAAGGACATATCAAATAAAGAAAAGCAATTAATCTAAATCTAAACTACCAAAGCAATAACATAGGGGTTTGGAAATCTAGGGAATCCTTCTTCACTTCCTACTTCATACTAATGATATGCAATCCTTACAAGTAACATCAATGCTTAGTTAGTTTAGCTTGAGAATCTGATTTAGTCAAAAGCCTATGTCTAGGTCGATCACCCTGGTGTCATTTACCTAATCCACTATGGTTCTTATGGTTGCATGAGGACTAGTGTAAACTCCACTAATGAACGATCTATTCTCAAACACACGCTAATACATGGCTAAAAGGTATATTTCTATCCGCAATTAGCGAATCAACTCATCCAAGCCAATTGAACTCGTCGAACATGCATCAACCATACCATGTCCATCTTCACAAATCCCTATGTCTAGTTCATTTGCATCAATTAAGATCATGCAATTGTGATCAAACACAAGCATTAAGCATAGGCATGGAAGAACAAAGCTAAACATCAATAGAAACTCAAATTCATACATAAACATCAATAATCATATAAAAATTCAAAATATTTCCTAAATACGGATTTTAATCCATTGAACACAAATTTACAGAGCAAAACATTTCCTCAAAAGATAAGGAGAAGAAGAAAACTCGGGGAGAAGAGGAAGGATGCCATTGATGAGATCCTTGAAGCTTGAATCCTCTTCCTTAAGGAAGAGAACCTCCAACCTAGCCTCCCTAGCCTCCAATCGCCCAGAAATGAAGCACAAAGCCGTAACTCCTCTAAAACCTAAAACTATCTACGGAGCTCTCCAAACTCCCTTTACAAAATCTATTAAAATCTATTTATAGACTCAGCAAAACAGAGGCACGCCGCGGCATTAACATGCCTACGCCGCGGCGCGTGTCAAATTAGGTTACGTACGCCGCGGCATTAAATCCTTGCGCCGCGGCGTTCAATTCTTCGAAGCCCCTGACTTTGGATGCAGGGGATATCACGCCGCGGCATTAACATGCCACGCCGCGGCGTTGAGTGCTGAAGTGCTAATTTGGCTTCCTCATCCCATTTCAGCTCAAACGCTCCACATATCATCTTTTTGGAGCCCTTCCTGTGATGAGAAAACACCAAATCAATAACAAATATAAATTCACTTAATCACATATCAAATATGCTCGTTTGCTCATATAACATACTGGAAAGGTATCATAATTGGATATAACAAATATAAGCATAAAACCTTCCAAATATGCTTGATTACAAGGACTTTAGCACTCTTTATAGCTCAGGTATAGGCACAAATAACTACACTTTGTGTAGTTATCACACCCCAAACTTAACCTTTGCTTGTCCTCGAGCAAAACAAAGTATGACCAAGTAAACTCACTTAAACAATTTAAATATAACATTCAGCACTTTCAAGTTTCAATCTTTCTATTTTTTCAATTAAATCCAGCTACTAGTATGTAATGATTATTTCAATCCATAAAAAGTATGTAAATGCCCCTAAACTAGTTTCACACATATATAATCCTTCACATGCCAACAATCCAGCTTCCTTCAATGCAATCCACATTAACCACGAACATGCAAGATAAACTTTTCTTATTCAAATCATACACATCATGATAGATTTATAAACATAAATGCATAAGAATCATAAAATCCACAAAAATTGATCCTAAACTCTCTCTCCACTAATGTAAACCACACACAACTGAGGATCAGAAGGTCTTTACAGTTTGAAATGTTAGGCCATGGTATTGGAAACAGAAAAGAAGGGAAAGGATACATAACAAACATTGAAATACATGAATATGTGATTTCAAGACTTGAGAACAAGCGAACTAGCGGGGTATTCTTCAGTGAAAGATCACAACTTGCCAGAACCATGCAATTCTTTTCCTTTTTTAGCTTTTCTTCTTTCTTTTTTTCATGCTTTGCTTTTCTCTCTTTTCATTTTCTTGCTTTTTTACTTTTACAAAGCGCTTCTTTTTTTTTCTTTTGATCGCATTGGTTCCTTCAGGCTCATTTTTCTCAAACATACATACCCCTAATCACCGAACTCACTTCAAGAAATAACACCTCATGTACTCAACAAACAATGAAGGGTAGGAAGAAAATGCACTGCTTTCACATGCATTGGAATGGTTAACAGGTTAACGATGGTAATGGTTTGAAAAAACAAATAAGGCCAAACAATTAACAGGCTTCAAAGGGGACCTAAAGATATAATCATTCAAGGTAAGCTTTTTAAGGCTCAATCGGTTCAAAGAATGCCCTAATCATTTCCTCAGTCATGCACAATCTAGGATTTCGTCTCAAGAGAGTTTAAAAACAATTTCTAGGATAATCAAAACTCTACATGTACATCCATAAACTTTCTCTAGACATGCATTCAAATCTTATTCAAAATTACACTTGCATCTAAGCAGAATGTACATCATACATCAAAAGCAACTAAACTGTTTCACATACTTCAAGATCACATAAGGTTTCACTCACAAAGGGACAAATAGCAACCTTTCATATCATGAACAATCAAAACAACACCAACAGTCTTATAAAAATTGAAACTTCTTTTCAAACCCCTCAAGAATAACCAATTCAAATTGAACTTATTGAAACATGATGGTTATCACAATCTGCATCATTTCAAGTATCATTACATGCATACATCATACAAAGATAATAATCCAAAGCATGTAATAACACTCCCCAACTTAAGTGAGACAAAGTCCTCACTTTCCATAATTCCTGGGGTTCTTGAGCCTAAAAATAGATTAAAATTTAGAGAGCTGAATAATAAAAACAATTATATTAACAAAAGAATGAAATATGAATAAGAAAATTAAATTTAAATAGAATATACACAAAATATACACAAAACTGATCATCACGCCGCGGCGTAATACCTCGTCTGCAGAATTCTGCAGAGAAAACTCACTGGCGTCGCGGCGTAAAACATGACAACGCCGCGGCATTAGAAGCCGACCTCTAAATTTAGCTAACACGCTTTGTTCTTGAAATTGGTTCAAAGTGGCCTCCAAAGAAGCAAAAACTTGTCCAAAAAGCTATTTTACAATATGTACAACTAAAAATTATATAAAAACACAAAAACATACTTACTAACCTATATTTAACTTATAACTAAACAAAAACATATAAACTAACTAAAATCAAAACAATCAAACATACTAATATATAAAAGAATTAAAACTAACCAAACTACAAAATCAAACATATTAAACTAACAAAAACTCAAAATCAAATATACTAACCTATTTATAAGCTAAAAACCTAACTAATGCATAAAAACTAATTAACTTACTAAACTCTAACATACTAACAAATTTAAAACTCTAAACTAAACTAACTAACATACTAAATCATAAATACTAACTACAAGAATACAAAAATTAAACTTACTACATACTTATAAGACTTTAAACTAAAGAAAAACATGAAAACTAACTAAAACTACAAAAACTAACATACTAACATATTTATGAATTAAAACTTACTAATTACATACTATTTAACAAAAACAATAAAACCTGGGTTCCCTCCCAAGCTGTGGCAGTTATAGTCCCTAAGGCGACTTTCGCAAGGCAAACCCGCCAACTCTTTCGATCATGGTCCCACAAAAGTGATGGATTGGATGGTAGGCCTTCCTCCGCCTAAATAGAGGTTCTCTATTGGGGGTTCTCGAGCTCCCTCAAAGGTCTCAAATAATAAAGCTCATCCTCCAATTATTGTTCCTATATACAAAGAATAAAGACATAAATTAACATAAAGTATTTACAACTTGAATTAGAACTAACCAAACTCATTGTTGATATTAGTAATATGGAATTCAACCGTTATCCCCCAGCAATTGCTAAGGAATAAGGCTAAAGACTTTGGAAATACACCATTGTCCCCGGCAACGGCGCCAAAAACTTATTAGATCATTTGTGTATCGCAAGTGCACAAGTCGTTCAAGTAATACAGATACGAAGTAAAAGTTCGTTCCCACGAGGACAAGGTTTCCATTACTAAGTAAGCAACCAATAGCTCAAATAGATTCTAGTCAAGGACATATCAAATAAAGAAAAGCAATTAATCTAAATCTAAACTACCAAAGCAATAACATAGGGGTTTGGAAATCTAGGATCCTTCTTCACTTCCTACTTCATACTAATGATATAAATCCTTACAAGTAACATCAATGCTTAGTTAGTTTAGCTTGAGAATCTAATTTAGTCAAAAGCCTATGTCTAGGTCGATCAACCCCAGTGTCATTTACCTAATCCACTATGGTTCTTATGGTTGCATGAGGACTAGTGTAAACTCCACTAATGAACGATCTATTCTCAAACACACGTTAATACATGGCTAAAAGGTATATTTCTATCCGCTTAGCGAATCAACTCATCCAAGCTAATTGAACTCGTCGAACATATTAATCAACCATAACATGTCCATCTTCACAAATCCCTATGTCTAGTTCATTTGCATCAATTAAGATCATGCAATTGTTGATCAAACAAAGCAAGCATTAAGCATAGGCATGGAAGAACAAAGCTAAACATCAATAAAACTCAAATTCATACATAAACATCAATAATCATATAAAGATTCAAAGTATTTCCTAAATACGAATTTTAATCCATTGAACACAAATTTACATAGCAAAACAAAGTTCAAAAGATAAGGGAGAAGAAGAAAACTCGGGAGAAGAGGAAGGATGCCATTGATGAGATCCTTGAAGCTTGAATCCTCTTCCTTAAGGAAGAGAACCTCCAACCTAGCCTCCCTAGCCTCCAATCAGCCCAGAAATAAAGCACAAAGCCGTAACTCCTCTAAAACCTAAAACTATCTACGGAGCTCTCCAAACTCCCTTTACAAAATCTATTTATAGACTCAGCAAAACAGAGGCACACCGCGGCATTAACATGCCTACGCCGCAGCGCGTGTCAAATTAGGTTACGTACGCCACGACATTAAATCCTTGCGCCGCGGCGTTCAATTCTTCGAAGCCCCTGACTTTGGATGCAGGGGATGTCACGCCGCGACATTAACATGCCACGCCGCGGCGTTGAGTGCTGAAGTGCTAATTTGGCTTCCTCCTCCCATTTCACTTTAAACGCTCCACATATCATCTTGTTTGGAGCCCTTCCTGTGATAGAGAAAACACCAAATCAATAACAAATATAAATTCACTTAATCACATATCAAATATGCTCAGTTTGCTCATATAACATACTGGAAAGGTATCATAATTGGATATAACAAATATAAGCATAAAACCTTCCAAATATGCTTGATTACAAGGACTTTAGCACTCTTTATAGCTCAGGTATAGGGCACAAATAACTACACTTTGTGTAGTTATCAAACTCACTAAGGTTTGAGTTCCCCACCTCGAACAATCAAGTAGAGTATGAGACATGCATCGCAGGACTAGCGATGGCCAGAGACTTGGGGGCCACAAAGATTAAACTTTGCAGCGACTCCCAGCTCATGACCTCCCAGATCCAAGGCGAATACCAGGCTAAAGAGCCTCTCCTACAGAAGTACTTGGCAAAAGTGCAAGAGCTCCTTCCAAGCTTCCAGTTAGTCAAAGTGGAACACATATCCCGGGAACAAAACTCCCGGGCTGATCTCTTATCCAAGTTGGCAAGCACCAAAAGTCCAAGTAACAACCGATCAGTGATCCAGGCAACCCTCTCCCACCCCGCAGTTTCCGATGTAGTTGTCTTCCAGGTTAATGAGCAAGAACGTACCTGAATCACTCCACTGATAGAATACTTGCGGTCCGGTAGCCTCCCCTAGGATCCTAAGGAGGCGGCCAAATTGAAGAAAGCCGCGGTCAGATACACCATCTTCAGTGGACAGTTATACCGGCGCGGATTCTCTTCACCCCTCCTGAAGTGCCTAACGCCTAAAGAAGCTGGGTATGTCCTGGCTGAAGTTCACGAAGGAAGTTGTGGGCAACATTTAGGAGGCAAGGCCCTAGCATTGAAGGCACTCCGAGCAGGCTACTACTGGCCCACGATGGAGGCAGACTCCCTTGCACATGTTCAAATGTGCGATAAGTGCTAACGGCACTCTGACCACTACCACGCCCCGCCGGAGGAATTGTCCACGACATCCATCCCCTGGCCTTTCTACCAGTGGGGCATGGATATCTTGGGACCTTTTCCTCAAGCGCCCGGGCAATTGAAGTTTTTGGTTGTCACTGTAGATTATTTTACCAAGTGGATAGAAGCAAAGCCCCTGGCCAACATCACCTCGGCTCGGATTTAGAAATTCACTTGGCGCCACCTTATTACCAGATTTGGAGTCCCAGAATCCATCGTTACGGACAACGAGACGCAATTCAAAGACAAAGGTTTCGAAGAACTACTTCGCGGACTGAAAATTAAACATCACTGCAGCGCCGTAGAAAACCCTTGAACAAACGGGCAAGCTGAAGCGGCCAACCAGGTTATCGTTAGGGGGTTAAAGAAAAGGTTGGACGAAGCCAAAGGGAACTGGACTGAGCAGTTAGACCACGTCCTTTGGGCCTACCAAACCACTCCCCATTCCACAGCCGGTGAGACCCCATTCAAATTAACCTACGGGTGCGAAGCAATGATCCCGGTGGAGATAGGGGAACTGAGTTGGCGTCTCTAACACTTTTCACCAGACACCAACCCTGGGTTAATAAGAGAAGACTTGGACTTGTTGGAAGAAAGAAGGCGCATCGCGCACATACGCGATGCTGCAACCAAACAAAGAATGGCAGCCCGGTACAACCTGAAGGTCATCCCTATAAGGTTCCAGCCAGGCGATCTAGTACTCTGCAAGGCCGACATCGGCAGAAGGAGTGCCTCCCAGGGGAAATTAGCCCCTAACTGGGAAGGACCCTACCGCGTCGTAATCAGTACTGGGAAGGGGGCTTATACCTTGGAAACGTTAACAGGCAAGCCAGTGAAGAATTTTTAGAATGCGGACAAACTTAGAAAGCACTACAGCTAAGCGCCTTTCAAGGCCTAGTCTCCTAGTCTACTTCATGTTTGATCTGCCCCAATTATTGTACACTTTTTCAATCTTTAAATTTAAGCAAACATCTCAATCATCAAGGACTCAGTTACCATGGTACCAACCGTAGTGTCTTATGCTAGGTAGGGAGTGCAGTAGAGAAATCCCGAACGGGGGGAAAACTCTCGCACCAGTCCACCCACACAAATGACCCTGGCAAGGACCAGTCCGAAACCACAAGTCGTGCGGCCTCCTAAAATACCTAAAACAACCGATAATGGACCCCGGACAAGGTTTCTTTCCTTAGGCACAGACTCCAAATCTTAGATAGCTATTGCCTTCGAATTCCAAGCCAAGGTCAAGGTTCCTTACCATAGGCACGAATTCCTAAGGTCAATCAACTTCAGATATCGGATCCTATGCCAAGGCTTCTGAACATTCTCATCACGCAAAATCCTAAGGGAAATCCTAAAGCGCTCGACAAAAATGGTCGTTGGCCCAGACCACAGGTCTCATCAAAATTCCGCAATGCGCAAAAAAGGCATTGGACCCCAAAAATAGACATCGAAAAAATAAAAAAGTCATTACAAAATTTTGGAAAGACGGAACAATGTTTGCCTAAACACAGAAAAAGAACCCCGCGTGGGGGCAAAACTAAAAGCATGTGAATCACTCGTGAAGGCCCCGAACCACCAACCTCGGCGTAAGAATCCCCCGTACTCGATCCGCAAAGGTAGGGAACGATGAGTGGCCATTCTGACTACCTTCCTGAGTCCGCAGAATCAAGAACCAGTCAACCTCGGATTGAAGAGCTGAACTTGCTTGATTGCATTCCGGAATTGCTACTCTTTGATGTCGATACAAACAAGAAAGAGAGTCCCGACATCGCCCTTCGGGTGCGGTAACTTGCCCTCCGAGACGCCCGTTCTCGGCCACGAAGGCCCTCATTCTCGCTCTCTTAGCTCGCCATGCTCCTTCGGCGTCCGCCAAGCCGGCCTCCTTCTCTTTCACTACATCTCTCAGATGGCTACTTCGCTCCCCGCCTCTCTGCTCGTGGCCTCAACATCCTCCTTGGACTTGGCGGCCTCCTCTTTGGCCCGTACAACCTCCTCCTTCTCCAAAAGAGCCTGGGTTTTATCCCGCTTCGCAGCAGCAACCCTCCGCTCGTAGTCCTCAACTGCATGCTCCAAATGCCGAGCCTCTATGGCGAGACGAAGCCCAAGAACTTGGAAACTACAGAGCATCCGGCACTACGCTGGGCCAGCTTCGCCTCTACTTCGTCATCTAGGAGGAAGTCATCAACGAACTCACGGGGGTCCGGATTCTCGAGGTACAGGTTGATTGCCCCCTCACCACTCAGGTCGGCGCCTTCTTCGACCAAGGACCTCTTACTTCGGTCACTCGGCGCTCCCTCGCCAGCCGCCTTCCTCTTTCGCCTCGTAGGAGGGGGGGAATCCTCCACCTAGATCGGCTCCTCCTCCGTGGTAGGCACCTCGGCTCGATGGGGCAATGGGACTGAAACCGCCTCCGCGGCAGGATCCGAAGGCCTCGATTCATTCCTGGCCCTCAGAGCTTCCAGAATAGCTAGAGCGTTCCCCTCCTCAGACATCTCGGCCAAGCTCTTTGAAAAGCAAACACAAACAATCAGGTCCATATAAGGGGAAAAAAGAAAAGAAAATAAAGCATGAACAAAGGCCTATACTACCTAGCACAGCCCAAAGTTCTACATCATCTACGGCATCCAGTACATCTTTGGGCCGGATCTTGTCGACCTCGGCAACCCACGTTTCGAAGAAATTGACACATTCGAGCTCCTCGTCATCCAGGTGACAAACCTCCTCTCAAACGACTGAGTGGGGATGCTCCATGCCACCGGATTCCAATACAGGCTGAATGTTGGCTCCCCGCCACTCCCTAACCAGAAGGGTCGAGTGCCGTCGGCAGCCATTAACTTGAAGAACTTTTCCTTGAAGTCCTTATAGCTCTCTAGGTAGGGGAGAAACACTGTCCTACCTTGCCAGGAACGCACGGACAACCAAGACTGTTGACGAGCACGAACCCTGTGGACGGAATACTTGGTGTGGAAATAGAAAAATGCCCTGTCGGAGCATCGCAACCCCAGCAACCGGCATATCCTTTCAAAAGCCAGGATGTTCGCCCAACCATTGGGGTGAATCTGACTGGGTGCAGCGTGAAGAGTCTAGAGTACAGCAATATAGAAATCACTGAAAGGGAGTTGAAGCCCGAACCGCGTGAAGAAGTCCTCGTAGAGGAACATGAAGTGCTCCCCCGCCTCACGGGTCGAACACACGCTCTTTTTTCCCAAGGACAGGATCATGAACTCACCATCCCGCCTCTCGCGGTAAGCTCCAAGTAATCTTTCAATTTGTCCAGGTCGGACCCGATCTTGTAGCGTGAAATCCTGTCAAAAGCATCGTCCGCAACCCAGGGGTAAGACAATCCCGGCCCCCTGCGAACACGAATCAACTCCTCCTCGGCTTCCTGACCCCCCGGCTCACGAGCTTCAGGATCCGGGTTGGGCTCTTCAATTCTCAGCACCCTTCTCCTAGCCATTCGAATTCTGGGAAGTCACACAGAGGCTCAGGGTCAGAACCAGTCCAAGTTCGGAGATCCAAACGTTCTGGCCTCCGCACCCGCCAAGGCAAAAAGCCTCAGAAGGACACCTCCGCTGCATATGGTGCGACGGAAGAGGTGCTCCAAGAGGGGCAAACGCTATTGAAGGAAGGGGAAAACACACTTCCCCCTCCCTTTCTCGAAACAACAAAAACCAAATAAACCAGAAGCAGAAGCAAAAGAAAAGATCAGTTCTGTGAGTACCTTGAAGAAAGCAAGAGGTCAGTCCTGTGAAGTCCAGCAAGATCGTCTCGCACCGCCGCAACGATTGTCAGAAATCACCTCAAAACCTCAAAGTTTCTGATAAAAGTCGAACGAAACAAAGCCAAAAAGCTGACACCCTATTTATAGGGGTTACGGTTAGAGGGTAATTCTGTCCAAACACCTCATATTTGAAAAGGCACCCATTATAGCATGCGGAGCACGACGCACGTCTTCTCAACCCGAGCGCGCCACGTGGCCCACGTTGCCGTAATGGTAGCTCACGTTACGGTTATCCAGCAAGTTAAAGGACACGCAACCGCAGGGCCAAAGAGCTCGGGAAACCCGCTCGGACCCCGGAACTATGTTACCTCAGTAATAGTCCCCCCAAGGTACAGAGACCCTGGAATCAAGTATATAAACTTGGCACTTCGTCGGCCTTGGCCAAGTACCAAGCTGGGGGCAACTTAACATATCGCGTGGTCAGGATGAGCGTTGGACTCACCCCGGTATAATATAAATACCACAGTCTAAATAAAGGGAAGCAGAGGACACAGAACTCAAAGGAAAAGGAGTAATTTTATTAAATTTCTCATTCCATACATCATCTTACAACGAAAATAGGGAAAAGAAAGTATAGAGACATGGAACATATAAGGAAAGAAACCCCGGAGGTGCGAACCGCCATTAACATTATTGGCATCCCGGGTCATGTCGCATCCACGTTTCCTCCGAGAACTAGCACTGGCTTTTTCCTCCCGAAGCAGTATCTTGAAAAAGTGGATTGACTTCGAAACCCGGAGTGGAACACTGCTTCTGAACCTCAGTACCCACCACTTTTCTTCACTTCCTTCCTCGCCAAGCAGGAAGAGGCCGGGGCGCACCCTCCTTTGATAGATGAGGCACAATTTTCTTATGAGATGATCGTTCCGTCGGAAACCTTAATCACCTCAAGCAGCTTTAAAGCCGAGGAGCAGCCTCAATAGTTCCTCCTGCTTATCCAATTGTCCCTAGAAGCAGCTGGAAAGGAGAGTGAATTTGGGCCCTACCCCTTCGGTTGCCTCCATCTAAAGCGGCAAATATCTCAAGCCTCCCCAGCAACGAGAAATACCAAAGAAGCAATCACCGTACGCTGGGAAAGTGAGACATCTGTCGCTAATACGTTGAGAAAGTGAGACATCTACTCAAGAAGTCTCCCACATAAAATCACCAAGTTTCAGAAATTTGGGAAAGAACAAGAAGAAAACTCTTGAAAGAGGCAAAACTCTCCAGAAGCGCGCAGGGAGGGAAAGGACCATTTCTTTGAGATAAGTCACTTCCAGAATGAACATTGTAAAGAGGAATACTATGATCGAACGCAAAAATCCTCTATTTATAGAGAGAACGAAACACTCAAATTAATTCCTTGCACTGAAGAACCTGTCAAATCATAAATCCGCATTCAATGTCCCTTATTTCCCATTGGTCGCAAGAGCAGCGGACGGTTGTAAACTACACAAAGCTGACGCTCCCCATTAAAGACTCGCTCATTCTCAAGGAGGTCAAAGCGACGTTTCCCAAGGGATCCAACAAATCAAGATCAATGAAGAACGTTGCGGCAAGTCAAAAAACCCCGAGAACTACGTCCATGGGGCAGCTGAAGGAAAGCCACGAGACCGAGGAGTGGCGATGTAGGTAAGGACCTACATCGGCCTCCGAACTACATCCCAACCACCGAGTTGTCTCATGTTCGATCACGGGCCCCGGCCAACGTGAAAGATCGCGAAGCCCGGCCTCAAAGCCAGGATACCGCCCACTTTTAGCACGATGGTACCTTGACACTTGGGTCTTGTCCAAGCGCCAAGTTATGGGCAACTGTTCTGAACCGTGGTCCGGGACCCCGTCCTGAATGATCGACCCGGCACATGAACCACCGAACTCCGCCGACAACACCCCCACGACGGCCTTGCGACCTCGAACCCTGTCGTCAGACCGTAACAGTCACTTCCCCATTCTCAGTAATGGGGACCACGACTGCCTGCGAGCAAGGATTGACCATTAAAGGAAAAACAGCCCCAACAGATCATAGACTAGCTTCCACGATCGTAGGACAGTCCCGACAAAGTCAGAGACAGACCTCAACGATAGTGGAGCAGTCCCGACAAAGTCAGAGACGGACCTAAACGATCATGAGCTGAAATTCCCGCCATGGCACGATCCTAACGTATCTCTATCCTACGTGGAGTGCAAGAAGATTCAAATCACGCTCACAATATATACCAGGCTAAGTTAATCAAAAGGGGGTATCAAGTCTTTACTACTATTCCATTAGTTGAACTTACTGGTGACGCAATTGAGCTTAGATAATAATACCCACCCTCCCTGACTCCATGCTTGACCGCATAATAAGGAAAACCACTACGTACGTACCTATTTCAAGTACCTTCTGAATTTATTTCAGAACAATAATAGAATTAAGCGAGGCAGTGAGTCTTCAAATCTTTATAGATATGTGGTAATGGTAATAATAGTGAAGGAAAAAATTGATATGTATGATATCATTTATTCATACTACATAATAATTAAATATTCAAATATGTGTAGTGTAGCTAGCAACCTTAGCAAGTAAGATTATCACCAGGAGCAACACCCAATTGTGAACAGTATTGGGTGTAGTAATTAACCCGAGCCTGAACTGTGTTGGGATTTGCACCATCACATTCAAGTCGGCCATTAATGGCTCTAATGGTTGCGCCAAAGCCTTGGTTGATGACAGGGCGCACATGTTGCATCCAGTACCATAATGTTGTCTTGAAGGACACCACAGGATCATTGGCCACTGTTTCAGGAGAGTTCAATCCATCGAAACCGTTGCTCTGTCCCGCTGGTCCGTAGTTGAAGTTCCAAGACAGTTGGATTGGTCCACGACCATAGTACCCTTTGTTAGGGGCACAGGGGTACTGCGTGTTGTTTTCGTCGCAATAGTCCTTTGATGCACCATCAATCTCTTTATAGTGCAGGTCCATCAACCGACAAATAATAAAAAATGGATTACTGGACCAAAAAAACGCTAAAAATTAACTTTCCACATTATTCCGAATAGGCGAATCGGTGACCGAATCGAATGGGCCGCTAACCCGCTTTTTCATACATAAATAAATTTGCCCATTTATACCGAATTTAATAGCCACTATTAATTAAAATAAATCTCTTCAATGTAGCAAAAATCTACATGCGCATATGCCCATGTGAATTAAAATTCATCATTCATTTCAATAAAAATAATCTTAATCTTCCAAATCAATCCTCCTAATAATTTATCTTAATAATATTTTTAATTATTAAATAAAAAATAAAAATATTTTTTATGATGACAAAATATTAAATATATTTTTTTATTTAATAATTTTTTATTTAATATTAAAAAAATCCTTTAAGAATATATAACAAAACTTTTTCAATTAATAATTAATTACAGTTTACACTTCATTTGTTATTATGAAAATTATTAAATAGTCTCAGTTATAAGTAACAGTAATTTTATTTGATTGAATTATTTTTTATTAAAATATTCAAAATATAATTATTACTCTATTAATATTTTCTCTTATTTATTAATACTAAGGATAATTTTTTAAAAAAATACTAATTATACTCATTTTTATCTTTAAAAAATGTACGTGACATTAAATTTCCTCCATTTATAAATATATCAAATTGGTTTTTCAATGTGATCAAAGACTAAGTGTGTGTTTGGTTTAACACTTGACTCATTCAAACTCACATTTTTATCTTTTTTTAAACATATTTGGTTATTTGTTTGAAACCAACACTAAACTCACTTTTGATATTTAACTTATGATTTACTCAAAAGCAAGATGGGGTTATATTTTTGTCACTTGAAGATTTTTATTTTTAACATTTATTTTATCAAACTCACTTTTAAAACAAAAGTTCCAAAACATAAATTACTTACTACAAATTTATTTTCAATCAAACTTAAATTTATAAAACTAAGTTGACTCAAACTTAAATTTACAAATTCTAATCCAAACATATACTAATTAGTCTTTAAAATGACATCAAATTGGTTATTAAAATGACATCAAATTGATTCTTAAAAGACTAAACTGATGGCATTAAGCTAGTAGCTACCATGGAAAGATCAACAAAATAATCTTTTTTAAAAAGACATATAGGAAAAAACAGAAGGAGTAAATGAAGACAAGTGATAGTGCTATTACTTACGTCCAGTTTCAAGTGTGAAATGAGCAAAAGCAGCTGCAATCTCACGCTTGGAGTCATCCACAGTACCAATCCTACCAAACTGACTGTAGGAATTGAGAGCATCAAGGAAAGCAGCTCGTGAGTAGAAATTCTTCCCTGCACAACTAGAGTCAGCCTGATCAATTATACCATTGAAGAATTCTGGTGTGACGATGTCAGCCACATTAACATTGTTGGGTGGGCTTTGGCTCCCATAACAAGGACCCTGTTTGCACCCTGTGCCACAATAGGCATCACCATTCCCACAATACCCGTATTCACTGCAACATAACCCTTCCGCACACCCACAATTTTGAGCACTCACAATATTTTTGGGCACCATCATCATCATGACAAAGCCCATCACTAATCCTGCTTCAAGAATGCTTAATAACTTGTTTCCCTTCCTCATCATCATCATCGTGACGAGAAAGCTATTAGATATGGAAGTCAAATTGAACTGTTTGATGAGCTAAAATTGAGACCTAAGGGATACGTATTTATAGTGCTACTGCTAACTACTACCGCGTATGTGAAGAAATATCTATTTAGATCTCTGGTTGAAATTTCTGTTTGAACATTTCATGATTAAAATTTGATTCCATTCTAAAATGCCTGTACTGGTTGCTTTGTGGGCGGACTTTGATTTGTCAATAGTAATGCCATAGGAATTCTTAAGTAGTTACGATATGTAACTATCATCTCTTAAGTATTTAAATTATTATTTAATATATATAAAAATATTATTAATAATAAGTGTATCTTAATAATAAATTATGTAATTTTACATATATTAAATAATTATTTAAATATTTATAATAGATCTGTGTTTAATTAACATTGTGTTTAGATACTTTTTATTAATAGAATGAAACAGAACGAAATAAGTAAGGATGGATCGAAAAAATAAGGAAATGAATGAAACATAGTTATATTTTTTTTTTTTGTATGAAAGATTAATAAGATAACACAATAAAAATGATTTCACTTCAATTTTGGGAAGAACAAAAGTTAAGCTTTTGAACGGAAGTAAAGAGAAATAATTTTTTATATATTTTTTTTATTTTTTATGTATTTTAAAACTCTCAAATACAAAAATTTATTTTTCTCCTCATTATCTATCATCCTAACATATTGTAAGAGTTCATCTCCCACGAATATGAATGGGTCTTAGTTGTTCTGCTATTAAATGATGGTGGTTGTGTTGGGTCCATAATATATGATGAGTGATTTTGTCATCTAGATAAAATGAAGTCAGCCTTAATAACAACTAGAAAAAAATTGTTTAGGGAAGGATTTTTTTCCCCATTGTCTTTTTTTTTTTTTTTACTGAATAGGGCCTAATTATATCTAAATGGATTCCAATCTACCACGTACCCGATCGGGACAAGCGGTAGGCTTCAAAGGTGCAAAGATATAAAGATGAAACTATGAATTCATAAAATTTTGGTTTGTTTCCTATAACTTTGTTGCCGTTGTTGACTTCTTGTGCTCCTCATTACAACGTGAGTTAAAGGATGGGCCAGAGTGTTATCACCACGGTGCTATATATGACTATATAAGATTTGAAGTTGAATCATCTAGCTTCTATTGCTTAAAAGGGCAAATTGTTTAGCAAGTATTGAGCTTTTTGAAGATATATATTATTTACTTCCCGAATGAAGAAGCTGCTGACTTTCAAAGGGATAATATTAGGATTTTATTGTTTAGAAAATATTTCTATCTTGCTCTTGACATTTAATGATCATGACAAATATAGCCAACTGTTGCTGATGACCATTTCAAAACAATTGATAATTAGCAATAGGAACCTGATAGATAATGGCAATTGGTTTCACATGCTGACAGTGATGAAGACTGTGCAAAAGTATTGAAGAAATACAGGGAATCTATAGCAGATGAAAAGAAGATAAGGGAATTAATAATTTAATATAGAGATAGTGACTTTCGGAAAGAAAATGACAAAAATTTAATGTTAAAGAATTCAGTTAAAGAAATGACTGAGAATAACTGATAAAGAATGATACTGGAGAGAGATATTTTTAAATGTTTTAACCAAATTTGTTTATTAAATGAGTAAGACCCGGTCATATCAAAAATGACGTTCAAGCCTTGAATTAATTTGAAAAAATTTTTGTTTTTGTGGGCTTAACTTTCACTTTTAAAACAAAAATTTAAACGTAAATTAATTACCTTTTAATAAACTTAAGTTTATAAGCAATTTATCAACTGTAATCCAAACACACACTCAATTTATTTTCACACCTAACGCCAACAATATCTTGAGTTCTTTTGTTGTTAAATTTCGTTTCCGCTTAATGCCTAGTCTATTTGTGTTGATAAATTGAAGTTGTTGAACTATATTGATTTATTCCAAAACATCTTTCATTATATAACTTCAGTAGAAGTAAATTTGATGTACAGAAAAAAAAAAAATAGAAGTAAATTTGATTTTCTACTTATATCATATGTTTACGATAGTTGAGATTTTGTTTTTATTTTCTTCAAAACTATTTACTTATATCCAGTATTTTGAAGCTTTAACGCATTCGCTTAAAACTTAAAAGTTGTGATTTTAGATTAAAAAAAAGGAAAAATTTAAGATAATGGGCCTTCTAACATGTAAAGCCCATAACTGTCAGATGAGTCTGGCCCGTTGGATTGACTCATTTAATTAATATGTTGGAGAGTTGATAACCCAAAACCGATTAGATTCTGGGTCAATGCCGGCGGGTTAACCCACTGAAAAAAAAAAAATCGTGGGTTGCAATGGTTCTTTCTCTGTTCTCCTACAATCTTCACCGCCAGTTTCGCCTCAACTACGGTACAAATAGGTTAAGCAGTTTATAGGAGACTTTCGACTTGATCTGTTTAAAGTTTGATTTAACTTCATCTGTTTTATAAAATTATCAAGTTGATATTTTTTTAAAAATCTATTTAAATAAATGGGTTAGACTTTAAGTTTTTAAAATAATATTTTAAGTCCGATAAGCTGGTTTGTATATATAATAATAATAATAATAATATTATTATTATTATTATTATTATTATTGTTTATTTGTTAAATAATAATATATTTTTTGGTAAAATAGTAATAATGAAGTTTGAATTAACAATTTCATGTAAATTACTCAAATATATATTTTTTTGGTACAATAATAATAAAGAAGTTTGAACTTATGACTTCATGTAAATTATACAAAACCCTTGTCACTAGCACAATCTTAACAGCTTATACTAATATATTTTTTAACAAAACTAGTTAGTTGCCCATATATTGCTTTTAAAATTTTAATCTTTGTTTAGAATATAATTTAGAAACTTAATTTTTATATGTTTTACATATGTAGCATGTTATGAATTAAACTATTTAAATTGATAACATTTTTTTATAGTTATAAAGAAAAAAAATAGATAAATTTTTTAGGTTAATCTAACTATGGATAAAAGTATTGTACAAATTAATTGTTAACTTCCATAAATAAGTTTTTTTTTTTTGGTTTTCGATGAATTCCATAAATAAATAATTAAAAATGTCTTTTAATTGTCAAATAAATGATAATAGATTTTATCTTAAAAAGAATTGAGACAAAAAAAGAATTATGTATAATCATTAAAAAGGCAACGAACAACAAAGATTTAGGATAAAAAAGAATTGTATATAGTCAACTAAAAAATAACGTGACGAATCGATAAAGAAAATACGTAAATTAATTTGTTTACTCTCAATATAGCATAAACATGGTTTAAAAAGGAAAATGGTACTAAAAAAATAGTTTATTCTCAAAAGAGAACATTCATATTTATAATACAAAGGTGAAATATTTCTATCAAATAAATCAAAATCCAAGGGTATATTTGAGAAAATGACAAGGAAAGCAACGATAAAGAATGACATGATAAAATCTAATAATTATAATTATATATATATATATATATATATATATATATATATATATATATATATATATATATATATATATGAGATTTGTTAGCTTTTATATTTTTAATATGGAGGTTAGTAATGTAACACTCCTAATAATAATAATAATGAGAACATAAAAATATTTATGTGAAATATTTTAAATTGAGGAGGATTTATTTATATTAGTGTAAGTCTTTTTTCTCTTACACTTATTTTTAATTATTAGATCTAATTTCATCTAATGGTTACCTTTAATTAAATAATCTCAACCATTAGATGAAATCAGATCTAACAATTAAAAATGAGTGTAAAAAATTAACTTACACTGATATAAGTTGATCCTTCTTCTTTTAAATTAAGATATTAAGTAAGAAAATAAATAATTCACATAAATTAATTATCAAAATAATGTATTATCTTATCATATGTACTTATTTAAATAATGCAAAAGATTAGATATAGAATAGATATACCTACTTAAAGATTAGATATAAATTATTTGATGAAATATAAAATATATATATATATATATATATATATATATATATATATATATATATATATATATATAAATGAAATAACGTTATGAATATAAGTGAGGTAATCGAATATATAAGAAACATGAGAATCTGCTCCATTAATGCAACGATAATAATAATAATAATAATAATAATAATAATAATAATAATAATAATAATAATAATAATAATAATAATAATGTTAAGTGGCGTGAAAAACGATAGAAGATATCTAAGACAAAGTAGTAAATGCATCTTTAAGATAAGATTAACGGTTAAAAAATGGTGAATAAAAAATCAACATGAGCATGACAATAAAATAATATTAGATAATTTAAAAGAATTTGCCTAAGATAATATATGAATAATGATAAATATATATATAAGAGGATCAACTTACATTAACAAATTTTTTTTTACTTACATTCATTTTTAATCCTAGATCCAATCTAATGGTTACTTTTAATGAAATAATCTCAACCATTAGATAAAAGTGAATTTAATGATAAAAATAAATATAAATCAAAAAAATTATATATATAAACCGATCTCCCTATATATATATATATATATATATATATATATTTGAATGTAGCACGTGAACGAGAAGCAAAGTAAAAAGGAGATTGAATGCCTATAAAAGAAAAGGCCCTCTCCTTTATCAAGTTATAGAACGCTTCAACGGAAAAAAAATAGGGAGAATTTGTTTACGTTTTTCAAAAATTTTACTTGATTTGGTAGGGGATGAAAAACTCTTCCCTTTTTATCAAAATTCCTCTTGTTTTAATCTTTGATTCTATAAATTTCACAAGTTTAATATTTCTTTGTTTACAATTTATGGATAATCAAAATTTTCAGATTTAATTTTGACTTTATGAACTCATGAATCTTTATTATTAACTTTGTTATGATCATCTTATTTTTTATTTAATATTATTATTTTTACTCTTACTATTTCTACTCTCATTTTTTTTCTGTTAGTATTATTATTTTTATCCTTATTTTTTTATATTATTAATTCTACTCTGTAGTTGACATTATTTTGCATATATTTTTCTATTTGATATTAAATTTTTTTCTACTTCTTCTAAGATAATATGTTATTTTTTTAGAATAAAGCATGTTACTAAATTTTTGGAGAGTCTCGGCCAAGACAAATTTAAGGAAAGATATGGTTTCCTATTTCTACAAATTTGATGATAATATGTTATAGTTGATTCAATTTATATGTACACCGTATCTTGAGGTTAATTATTTGCATATGCAGTTAAAGAGATTTGGTTGCTTGATATGTTATTTGATCTCTTTAACAAATTATGCTTTTTATGACAACGTGTATATCCTTTAATTCCTTACCAGAGTCAGTTTTTATATAAATTAGATAAAAGAATAATTTTGTAAAATGAAGCAAATATGAAAAGTATATTCCTAATGTACCAAGATCAAATGTATAAGCTTCTGATTATGAGGATAATTTTTTATGGGACGCCATGAGTATATTAGAGTTCATACAATCTAACATGCACATGAGATATCAAGAAGGAATTATTTGGGATTAATATCTTGAGATTATGGTACAAGAATCGAAAGGAGATTAGAAAAGTTATTTTATGAATTTTCAGCAATAATACATAATTTCTTTTAAATTTATGTTTGCTTAATATTGTTGCTAATTTTTTATTTAAGAAAGACTTACAAATTTTAGATTATAGCATGATGCAAAATTGAGAAAAAAAAGAAGCAATAAAATTGTTTTCCGTATCCGTGATGGCTAAACTATCATTAGTTAAAAATGTAATTATTTTTTATTACCTCTATTGAGTTATATCACACTCATTTGGTGTGATATTTCAGACAATACTAACTTTGACATTCATAATCGACCTTCGTGTTGAACAAGTATAGAGGTCAGAGTTGGGAGACTATGTTTTCTCCTTGTCGTTAGGGGACATTTGTCTAATTATATTAATATTTGATTAGTAGATTTGTAAAAATGTATAGATGTAGCACTTCACGCATTTCAAGTTTTTTTAGCACCATATTTAAGCTTAAGTGAGCATAACTTTTTGTAATAGTGGATGCTAACTGTTTTTAGAAATGCTACTTAAAATTAAGGATAAATGTACTAACAACTATGATTTTTGAGGAATCTACCTCTGTTTGATGTATAATATTACTAATAACTGTATTTTATTATGTAAAATATATCTTTAATTGTTTTATATATATATATATATATATATATATATATATATATATATATATATATATTTGAGTAATAATAATTACTTCTATTCATTAGATAACTTAGTCTTAAGAGACTTACTATTATCAATTTTAAATGAAGAAATAGAACGTTAACATAAATTTTAATGATGAGAGATAATTTATTTTTTGCATTAAATAAAAAGTAAAAAAACAAATAACAAATATAATTATTTTATAAAAATAAAAAATTAAATATACGTAAAAAATTATAAAGTGCATAATAATAATAATAATAATAATAATAATAATAATAATAATAATAATAATATATTAAAACACACTTAAGATTAAGTTATTTTATAAATAATGATTTTAGTCTTTTCATCCAAAATAAAATTTGAAGATTGCTAACTTCCACATAAATGTGTGGAGGTTAACAATCCCTTATATATATATGTCGCGACCGAGATAACAACTTAAATTACAAAAATAAGGGAGTCGCCACCAATTTTATTTTTATTGAGAAAAATTAAAAAATCTAAAAAGACGGTCTACGTTCAAAGATTCAGATTCAGGAGTCTAATTATGCATAGGGAAAGCGAGACTAAACCCCAGTGTACTTAATAATACATCTGTCACAAGACGATTACCTTAAATCAATCACAAATTTTTATGACTCTTAAAAATATTTACTTTACCCATTTATTAAAAGATAAACTAAATAAATAAATAAATTATGAAATTTTAATTTTGGCTTGACAGAATTGAGATTCTGCTCCTACGTATCTTCCGATGCAATGAGAAATTCAAAGTTACGTCGTTTTTTAAAAAAACGATTATTGGTTGTTTATTTTTAATTTTGAAAATATTTTGTTTTGAAAATTCATTTTGTTTTTTTATTTTTATTTTAGAAAAAAAAAGTTCGAATCATCCAGCTGTCACAACTTAAATGATTCTAAAACTATAAGATTAACAATTAATCATGTCACAAATTTCAATTAAACTGTTTTATTCTTTTTCAACAAGACTCAATTATTTTATTTTATCTTATTTAAAAAATGAATCATCAAACTGTCACAACTCAGATGATTCTAAAAGTTACAGGATCAACAAGTTGTTGCAACTCAGTTAATCCTAGAGGTGGCAAAATAGGCTAATCTGCCCCGCTTTTGCCCCTGATCCTGCATTCAATCCGCAAAAATGCGGGGCGGGATGGGTTAGCCCGCTTTGGAAAATGGGCTGGAAGAGCCAACCCACCCTGCTTTAGTGAGGATTGACGGGTTGGCGGGTTGACCCACATAAAGAAAAAAATGAAAAAAGTAAGTGAGTTGATCCTAAAAAAACAGAACAAAATGTATAAAAAATAATAAAAATCATAAAAATTTAAAAATAGAAAAATTATAATTTATAGAGATTAAAAAAATAAAATAAATAAAATAAATTTAGTATCTTACCCATAAAAATATCACAAACACAAATAATAAGACTAATTTGTAACACTTTTTTAAAAAACTCAACCCGACGGCTAACTTGCAAGACTGTCCGCTTAACTCAAGGGTTATGCGGGTTTGAAATAAAAAATAAGTTGAAAACTTGAACCCAACCCACAAAAAAAATAGCGGGTTGGCGTAACCCAACGGGTTGAACCCGTTTTGCCACCTCTAGTTAATCCTATTTTATTCTTCTAAAAAAGGTTTAATTATTTTTATTTTATTTTATTTTTATTTTTCTTAAAAAAAAACAAATCATCAAGCTGTCACAACTCAAATGATTTTAAAAATTACAGGATTAACAAATTATTGCAGTTCAGTTAATCCCATTTTATTTTTCTTAACAAAGTTCAATTATTTTATTTTTATTTTATTTTATTTTTTTATATTTTCTCATTTTTAATCTTTATTTAAAAAAAAACACTGACAAAACAAAAAAAAAATTGTTTGAGTAGAAACTTAGCCCACTAAACCATTAATCTAAGCTCATTCTCCCAATACTAACTTAAAAAAAACATGAATAAAGAAACTACATAGAAGACCCTGGTTTCGCAAATATACAGAAAAGCATAAAATAAAAAGAACACCAAGCATCCCAAAATAATAATAAATAAAAAAAAACAAATAAAGGAATTAAATAAATAAAAAAGGAAACATAATTTAAATAAGAAAACTAAGAAGCATATAAACCAGCAGGGAGAACACGGAGCACAGCAGGGACCTCGGGGTGGCGGGGTGCACGGCGTTTTGTGGCTAGAAACGGTGCGCGGTTCAGGCAACAGAGCTCGACGGTGATGCGATGGCGTGTCGAGGCTGGGGACCTAGTTTCTGGTTGGAGTTATAGCGGTGGTGGTCCGTGAAGAGGACGAGCTCGTGGATGGTGGGTCTTTCTCTGGTGGCTGTGTCTCGTCTGGTTTTGGATGAAGGGAAGTGGAACCTCGGTTTTGGCTGCCGGGAACGGTGATGCAAGGGGGTGTGGTGACGCGCGAGGGGGCGACAGTTTGTTGGTGAACGGCGATGTGGCTTCCCAGCGACTTGGTGCGGTGCGGCTGTGAGGGCAGATCCTAGTCAGGCAGTCGACGTGCTTGGTGTGGGTGAAGCTCGGAGCTGATGGTGGTTGGCACGGCAGTGGGTGAGGAAGGTGCGGTGGTCTCGCGGTTGCTGCGTTTCAAGCAGAGGATGAAGACGGTGGGACTGGTTGCGTGGAGGACGGCTGGCTCACTGATTCGTGCAGCTCGGTCGCGCGGTTGCAGCTTCACGTGAGTGTCGGATTGGGTCACGGCTAGACGGTTGTACGGTGATTCCATGGTGTGGATCTGTGGTGGCTTAGAGGTTGATGATGGGTAGTTGTTATAGGTTGTTGGTGGTGATGGATGAAGATGGTGAAGGTGGAAGATAAAGGTTGTGGGGTGGTGAAGGTGATATGGTGGTTTATGGTGAAGGTTGGAGGCTTATTGATTATGGTGATGGAGATGGAGAAGATGATTGAAGTTGGAGGGTGGATGTTATGGTGGATGGTGAGTTAAGTGGTCGCTACAATGGAAAATGGAGATGGTAGAGGATTGAGGATGATGGATGGGAATGAAGGGTGGAGAGGAAAATAATGAATGCCTCTGAAGAAGAAATGTCTCAGCCCTTTTTGCAACTTCTAGCTTCTCTATATGAATCCCCCCTCCCCTTGTCTGTGCGAGTGAGTGATATTAATGAGTTAAAATGTGAGTGTGTGAGTGAAAGAGTGAGTTACGTGAGTGTGTGGGAGTGAAAAGGTGAGTGGGTGGGTGTGTGTGGTGCATGCCCCAACATGAGTGGAGTGAGTGCAGGGTGTGAGTGCATGATGTCTGGTTGATAGAGGAAAAAAGGAAAAGACCCAGCAAAAGGAAAATTGAACTCTTTCTCAAAATAGGAAGAAACAAAAGGGGAGAAGGTAGAAAGCTGCAACGGCAACCTCTTCATTTTTTGTTTTTTTGTTTTTGTTTTGTTTTTGTTTTATTTTTTTTTAATCACAATACCTATTGGGCTAAAACAAAATTTTGGAATCAAACAAAAAACAAAATTTGGGCTAAACAAGAAATGGGCTAAGCAAAGAGAAGCACTCATCATGTTATTAATTTTATTTGTATTTCTTTTTAATTTTTTTTAATAAAGAGAAAATGAATAAAAAAAAGGTCCGGGCAAAATTAGGTGTTCACAATTGTCCCTCTTTACTTGTTTCTTACTAGATATTAGGAATAACCATAGTTTTTCATATTATCGTCGTAAGAAACGAGTAAAAACGTGAACTTAAATTTTGTCTGGACAATGCATGGGATAACGTGAATGGACAAAGCAAAGATGCTGATTGAAAACCAGCGAGCTTAAATGTGGATTTACAAGCTATTGTAGCATCGTTAATCCTATCAGGGTGAAGCTCAGCATAAAGCCAGAGACGTCACTGTATTGTCAATAAGCTGTCGCAGCTCAATTGACGTTTACTGATCAAAAGAGGTTTTTTTTATTATTTTTTTTGGAAATAATACTGGGTGATCTCGTGACCTGGAATTGTAAAAGGCAATGAGTTTGACCTGGAATTTAAAAGACAATGGGTATCTGATGTCCCAAAAATTAAAAGACAGTGGGCTTTTGTGTCCCAAAATTTAAAAAGTTGTGGGCTTCTGTGTCCCGAAACTTAAATGACAGTGGGCTTCTGTGTCCCAAAATTTAAAATGCAGTGAGCTTCTGTGTCCCGAAATGACAATGAGCTTCTGTGTCCCGAAATTAAAATGCAGTGGGCCTCTGTGTCCCGATATTAAAAATGCAGTGGGCTTCTGTGTCCCGAAATTTAAAATGTAATGGGCCTCTGTGCCCCGAAAATTAAAGTGCAGTTGGCCTCTGTGTCCCAAAAATTAAAAGACAATGGGCTTCTGTGTCCCGAAATTTAAAATGCAGTAGGCCTCTGTGTCCCGAAATTTAAATGACAGTGGGCTTGGCCCAAAAGATTTTTTTTTTCTTCTTCTTTTTCTTTTTTTTTAAGGAAAGATCATCAGGTCATTGGACCTAAATGTCATCAAGTCAAGGACTTGAGATTATTATCATTATTTTTTGGTTTTTTTTTAAAAAAAGAGAGATCATTAGGCCATGGACCTAAAAATGTTTTTGTGAAAGCCACCAAGCCAATGACTTAGAAATTTTTTTTTGACACTTCATCTGGTCATGGACCTGGATTTTTTTTATTTTTTTATTTATTTCTTTAAAAAAAGTCTTTGTCTGTTCTTTTATAGTGAAGCTTGGCGTGAAAGCCAAAGACGTCACTTTCAAAGCTGTTGCAACTTCTTATCTCATGAAAAGATATTGTACTGTTCATTCCTGCAACTCAAAATCTAAAGATCCTGTCAATAGATTGAAAACATCAAATCAAAATCATTTCACTTGTATACTTGATGCTAATTGCTTCCTCTAAAAACTTTGATCCACCAAACCCGGGTGCAAGCTCTCGCAAACAAGGGCTTATCAACTTGTTTTAAATTCTTCAGGATCTTCAAACATTGAGACATTGAGTGTCTTTCCTTTCAAGTTTGATTATCAGGCACACAATCCCTCTCTTCTTTCTAGCTCTCTTCAAAATCTCCACTTCTATTTCTTCCTTTCTTTTCTTTTTCGGATACCTCTTGTTTCTAGGTCATCCCTTGAGATAACATTTTTCCTTCAGTTGGAACTTACAAGTTCTTTTCAGTCTGGATTGCTCATCAGGGAGCTACCATTAGATGGTCAAATCATAGTTTTGTACTCATATTCACCTTACCTGAAGCATTACGTAGCAGACAGACATGAATTAAAAGGTACAACAGGAAAGAAACGAACTACTTCCAGATTGGTCTTAGAAGTTTGACTACACAAAAGGATTATTTACAAAGAATAAAGACACAAACAAAGGTATGAGATCCAAAAAGATGTTGCCTCAATATGGATTGATTCAACTTTCATAAAAATGATCTTTAGTTGCCTACTAGGCATTGTGGTCAATGATTTACATTAAGCCAAATTGAACCAAAGAGAAATTTGCCCCAGTGTAGGTCAAATTGAACCGAAGAGAAATTTGCCCCAGTATAGGTCAAATTGAACCGAAGAGAAAATTTGCCCCAGTTTAAGACTGAATTGAACAGGGCAAACACCCAAATGACCATAAGATTTGGCCTAGCATAGGTCAAATTGAACTAAGGAAAAGAAAAAAATATTGCCCCAGTTTGGAATTGAATTGAACAGGGTGGAAACTTGTCCTAATGTAAATCCAAGTTGAACCAAAAAATTTATCCCAGTGTAGGCTAAACCAAGCTAGAGAAAAAATGCTCTAGTGTAGAGCCAACTCGAACATGGTAGAGACTTTCTCCTGGGTAAGTCCTATTTTTTTTAAGAAGCAATGAACTCGATACTTGGATGAGCATCACTTTTTGTCTCAAAATTAAAACTTATGAAAACAAAACCAATCATTCATTGATCAAAATGAACTTTTTAAGATTGTAACGTGGCTAAGGTTAGTGGTTATGAAATGAAAGATATAAGGCTCAAACAAGTATTTAAGGGTTGGATGAGACCAAAGATCCTTGTTCAAAACTGAACCTTGTCAACTGCTTTTGCATTTTTATGTACACTTTTCTCTTATTATTCTTCATTCCTTCCCTTTTATTTTCACTTCAATCATTCACATTTGTCATGAATCATTTCATTTCATTTTCTTTCTTCTTTCTTTCCTTTCTCTCTTTTCATTTTATATTTTTTTTTGGTTTTTTCATCATCATTTTTTTTACTTCCTGCCCTTTTCACCTTTTCTTCCTTCTTTTATTATGCTTAAAAACATCATGGTAATCAACCTTTATTTTGTATTATCCCCTAGTGTAGGGGTGATCCTTATCCAGGGTTTATTGAAGAAAACTTTTAAGCTCAAAAAGGGATAACAAGAGATAATAAAAAGATGAATTCTTGTGAAGGAGAGAGAAAGATGGCCAATCTTCATTTCAAATCTTGATTGCTCATTGTCAAAAATTTTAATTTAGAGACAAAAATATTATGCACGACAAGTGATTACTTCTTTGCTCTATTTTATTTTTCTAATTGATCAATTCTTTTTCTTTTTTCTTTTTTCTTTCTTTTTTTTTTGCCTTAGAAAAAGACACTTGTATACGTTGGCTTCATGACCACCAAAAGTTTTTTCTGGAATAAGAATCCAATGGGATTCGAACCAAAAGAAATCAAGTAAAGGAAATAAAAGAGTGGTAAGGAAGAAATGACAAGAACATGAGTGCCAAGAATGTTAAGATCCATGCAAATCTATTACATTAATGCTTCAAGAGAGTTTACATAAGTTCAAGCATCACAAAAGTCTAAGATGGCAATCACATCAAATTAAATGCCTCTAATCTCCAATTATTCAGAGGTTCTGAGTTGTTGGAGGGCGCTTGATATAGACAAGATGAGTTAGGACATATGAACGCGGTGAGGGAACTTGGTATGAGGTCTGGTAAGCATTGATTTCTGACTCTTCCTCTCTTGTCGGTTCCACCATCTTAGGAAAGCTGCTTTCTATATTTTCAACAGGTAACTTACCTGATCTTGCAAGGTTCTCAATTCTTTCTCCAGCCAAAATTAAGTCAAAAAAATCCCCATAGGCAACCCCTGTCATCAACCCAATAAAAGGTACTCCTAAGGTTCCTATGAAGTACGAGCTCATCTCTGACGAAATCAATGGTGGTTGAACTTGAGCTGCCAACGTTCTCCATTTTTGAGCATATTATTTGAAAGTCTCATCACTCTTCTTTTGCATTGTTTTTAGCTGTTCTCGGGTAGGTGCAGTGTCGATGTTGAATCGATATTGCCCCAAGAATAGATTTGTCAAATCATCCCAGTAGGAAATCCTTGAATGGTCAAGTTGCATGTATCATTCCAGAGCTGGCCCAGTCAGGCTTTCATGAAAGAAATTGATCAAGAATTTTTGATCCCGTGACCAAATGGTCATTTTAGTGATGTAAGTCTTCAGATGAAATTTTGGATTGGTGCTTCTATCGTATTTTGAGAAATCTGGAATTTCAAAGTCCTTAGGGATATTGACTTCGGTTTCCGGGCACAGTTCATCGATTTTTATCGAGCTATACAGATTAAGGCCTTGAATAGCTCTAATTTGCTCCTGCATCTTTCCAATCAATTCATCTCTTGATTTTTCTCTTTTTGAGTTACTATTTAGAAATATCTTCACTGGTTGCTCATGAGCAGCTTTTGCATTATTATTCTCCCCTTTAGAACTTCTGTTCATGAAACTATCCCCTTCATTTGCATCTATTCCGGTGTCGGCAGGGGTTCCATTTGTTGTTCTAAGGGTTTCGATTAACTGTCTCAGTAAATTCTCGACCCTTGATTGTCCTTCTGCCATTGCATCAATTCTTTCCCTCATTTCATCCATCTCTCGACCTAAGTTTCTCTCTGAGATTGACATCTGTTGCAGCCTAGTTTGCGACCTCGTCTCGTAGGACCGAGTTTATGCGATATGCGTTTTCCGAGGACGAGCAATGATTAAAGTTTTATTTTTTTTTATTATTTTAAAAAAACATTAAATGGAATTTAAAACAAGATCTTTTTTCTTTCTTTTTTTTAAAAAAATGAACATATATAAAAATGCATGATGAAAATTTGTTTATTTTTCTTTTATTTCAAAATATAGGATGAATGCAATCATAAATAGTTGATCCATTAATAGTGACTTACACCCCTTTTCTCTCCTTTTATTTTCAAGGAAAACTTGTCTTTGAACATGGTGCGATTAAGTTTATCACATTAATGGACCACACTACGTATTATGTATATGTACAAAAACAATTATGACATGGATAATTTGAAGGTAAGAAGAAGGTATGTTCCCTTTGTGCCCTAAGTGATTGCCTAAGGATCTATCAGTCATTCTGATCCGTGAGAACTCTCATTGGGTGATTCTTCCATTCTAAAGGTCTCTAGAGCTAAGTCCCGTTTCATAATGTTAACCACAAACAATGGGTAAACCACCAAGTGCGGGACATTTATGAAAATGCACACTCTATATGAGATTTTCGCAATAACCAAACAGGATGTACATCCAAAATGGCTACCACTATGCAACATCTACCTAACTTAAGTTTCACTCAGACCCGGGTATAGAGCCTCACTCGAATGTGTGTGAAAAATGTGTAGGTGTAATGAGTGTAAGGAGCATACAAACCTTCATATTCTCACAAAACAAACGCAAAACAAATTCCTAAGAATCCTCTATCCTAAGATTTGCATAATAAAATAAAAAACACAGTTAAATTAATCAATAAACAAATTAAACAAAATAGAAAAACAAAACAAAAAAGGGTAAAACAAACATATAAATGTCACAAATTTGCCCAACTAACTTACAAAGGCTTGACTCTCAAGAATCCCCAGTGGAGTTGCCAACTGTCGCGACCGGGATCGCGGCGGGATAACGACTTAAATTACAAAAATAAGGGAGTTGCCACCAATTTTATTTTTATTGGAAAAAATTAAAAAACTTAAAAAGATGGTCTACATTCAAAGATTCAGGTTCGAAGTCCAATTATGATAGGGAAGGGGTGTAGACTAAACCCCACAGCACCCCTAATACATATGTCCTAAGACGGTTACCTTAAATCAATTGCACAAATTTTTATGACTCTTAAAAATATTTACTTTACCCATTTATTAAAAGATAAACCAAAAAAATAAATAAATTATGAAATTTTAATTTTGGCTTGACAGAATTGAGATTCTGCTCCTACGTATCCTTCGATGCAATGAGGAATTCAAAGCTACGTCATTCTTTAAAAAAAATGATTATTGGTTGTTTATTTTTAATTTTAAAAATATTTTTGTTTTGAAAATTCATTTGGTTTTTTTATTTTTATTTTAGAAAAAAAAAGTTCGAATCATCCAGCTGTCACAACTTAAATGATTCTAAAACTATAAGATTAACAAGCTGTCACAGCTCAGCTAATCCTATTTTATTCTTTTTCAACAAGACTCAATTATTTTATTTTATCTTATTTAAAAAATGAATCATCAAGCTGTTATAACTCAGATGGTTCTAAAAGTTGTAGGATCAACAAGTTGTCGCAACTCAGTTAATCTTATTTTATTCTTCTAAAAAAAGGTTTAATTATTTATTTTTATTTTATTTTACTTTTTCTTTTTAAAAAATAAATCATCAAGTTGTCACAACTTAGATGATTCTAAAAGTTACAAGATTAACAAATTATCGCAGTTCAGTTAATCCTATTTATTTTTCTTAACAAGGTTCAATTATTTCATTTTTATTTTATTTTATTTTTTTATATTTTCTCATTTTTAATCTTTATTTTCTTTTTTTTAAAAAAAAAAAACACTGACAAAAAAAAATTTGTTTTAGTAGAAATTTAGCCCACTAAACCATTAATCTAAGCCCATTCTCCCAATACTAACTTTAAAAAAACATGAATAAAGAAACTGCATAGAAGACCCTAGTTTTGCAAATATGCAGAAAAGCATAAAATAAAAAGAACAGCAAGTATTCCAAAATAATAATAAATAAATAAACAAACAAATACATGAATAAAATAAACAAAAAGGAAACATAATTTAAATAAGAAAACTAAGAAGCATATAAACCAGCAGGGAGAACACGGAGCACAACAGGGACGTCGGGGTGGCGCGGTGCACGACGTTTTGCGGCTGGCAGCGGTACGCGGTTCAGGCGATAGAGCTCAACGGTGATGCAGTGGCGTGTCGAGGCTGGGGACCTAGCTTCTGGTTGGAGTAACAACGGTGGTGGTCTGTGAAGAGGACGAGCTCGTGGATGGTGGGTCTTTCTCTGGTGGCTGTGTCTCATTTGGTTTTGGATGAAGGGAAGTGGAGCCTCGGTTTTGGCTACCAGGAACGGTGACGCACGGGGGGTGTGGTGACGCACGAGGGGGCGGCAATTTGTTGGTGAACGGCGGTGTGGCTTCCCAGCGACTTGGTGTGGTGCAGCTGTGAGGGCAGATCCTGGTCAGGCAGTCGACGTGCTTGGTGTGGGTGAAGCTCGGAGCTGATGGTGGTTGGCGCGGCAGTGGGTGAGGAAGGTGCGATGGTCTCGCGGTTGCTGTGTTTCAAGCAGAGGATGAAGACGGTGGGACTGGTTGCATGGAGGACGGCTGGCTCACCGATTTGTGCAGCTCGGTCGTGCGGTTGCAGCTTCACGTGAGTGTCGGACTGGGTCACGGCTGGACGGTTGCACGGTGATTCCATGGTGTGGATCTGTGGTGGCTTGGAGGTTGATGATAGGTAGTTGTTATAGGTTGTTGGTGGTGATGGATGAAGATGGTGAAGGTGGAAGATAGAGGTTGTGGGGTGGTGAAGGTGATATGGTGGTTTATGGTGAAGGTTGGAGGCTTATTGATTACGGTGATGGAGATGGAGAAGATGATTGAAGTTGGAGGGTGGAGGTTATGGTGGATGGTGAGTTAAGTGGTGGCTACAATGGAAAATGGAGATGGCAGAGGGTTGAGGATGATGGATGGGAATGAAAGGTGGAGAGGAAAATAATGAATGCCCCTGAAGAAGAAATGTCTCAGCCCTTTTTGCAACCTCCAGCTTCTCTATGTGAATCCCCCCTCCCCTTGTTTGTGCGAGTGAGTGATATTAATGAGTTAAAATATGAGTGCGTGAGTGAATGAGTGAGTTACGTGAGTGTGTGGGAGTGAAAAGGTGAATGGGTGTGTGTGTGTGGTGCATGCCCCAACATGAGTGGAGTGAGTGCAGGGTGTGAGTGCATGATGTCTGGTTGATAGAGGAAAAAAGTAAAAGACCCAGCAAAAGGAAAATTGAACTCTTTCTCAAAATGGGAAGAAACAAAAGGGAAGAGGGTAGAAAGCTGCAACGACAGCCTCTTCATTTTTTGTTTTTTTTGTTTTTGTTTTGTTTTGTTTTTTTTGTTATTTTTTTTAATCACAATAGCTATTGGGCTAAAACAAAATTTTGGAATCAAACAAAAAATAAAATTTGGGCTAAACAAGAAATGGGCTAAGCAAAGAGAAGCACTCATCATGTTATTAATTTTATTTGTATTTCTTTTTATTTCTTTTGAATAAAAAAAAGTCTTTTTTTTTAATAAAGAGAAAATGAATAAAAAAAATATATCCGGAAAAAATTAAGTGTTCATAATATATATATATATATATATAATTTGAGAAGTAAATATTGATATATAAATAGTTAATCTTAAAAGTTATTTAAAAGGTAATTTGACTACTTAAAAAGGTCATATTTATTTATATTATAATTTTAATCATTTATATAAAATCTAATGATCAATATTTATTTATATTATCTTTTATAATAAATACTTATTTCATCATATATGCTAACTTTCAGACAACTTATTTTCCCGCTCAAATATGCATACAATAGAATAGCATGCAGCTTTCTTAAATACGCCCATGAGAGTTTCTATTCCCTTCAAAATAGGAAATTGTTTTTAATTAGTATTCAATGAATTTAAATTCAATCAAATATTAGCCATTAAATTGGTTGTATAAAATAATATCAATCAAAGATTGAATGAAATTCATTCAACAAATATGAATACTAAAACTTTCAGTAATATATATAGATATATCTTATATATTTTTTTCGACTTTACACTCATTTTTAACCGTTAATTCATAATTAATTTTTTTTTAAAAGCAACCATTTATTTTTAGAGTGTTATTATCCTCCTCATATTATATTATTTATCTAATAATTACCTTTATATATATATAAATAATCTTAACTCATTTTAACGTTAGATTCACTTTCATCGAAAGTTATTTTATTAAAAGTAACTGAAAAATCTAATAAAAAAAGTGTAAGTAAAAAAAACTTACACTACAGTGTAATTGATCCTTCCTCATATATAATATAATTAATATATAAAAATATATATATATATAAGGGTAATCAATTTATACCAAGTATAAAATGAATCCTATTTTCATATATATATATATATATATATATATATATATATAAATTTTGGTGCTATATAATACAAATGTTAATAGTAGTTGCGTGAACTAATAATACTCATAGAATTGTAGATATAATAACTAATCTATTCAACTAATATTAATTTTTTTAATCTATTTAATATTCATAGGTTAGTTATAATTTGAGTTTAAATTTTAAAAAATGTTCATTTATAACGAAAAATCAAATAGCCATTTGATGTTAATATTTATTTTTAAAAATTATTTAATGTTCATTAGACATTAAAATAACTATTAATAATATTTATGAACGATTTGCACTAAAGTTACACCTCATTTAAATTTGAAGAGATATTTAATATTCGTTTAAATTTTGGCATTGATTTTAATAAATGATTATCTATCTATTACATTATAAATTAGTTATTTTAATAAATCAATTTGTAGACTTAATCAAATTATTTTTATTTAGACTAAAAATTATTTTGTTAATTGATGAATTCAATCAATTATTATTATGATTATTAGAGCAGTACTACGGATCCTGGGTACTATAATTAAGATGCACTCCAGTTGAACCAATCAATATTTAGACTGATCAAATATATATTTTTTTTAAAAATATTGAGTAAAATAAAAGGAAATGAGTCATTCGATACTCTATGAGCTCTATAAAAAGTCAGCCACAAAGTATTTCTCTTATTATTATAGGCAATCAATTAAAGGATTCAATTGAATTATAATTATCTAAGTTAACTAATAGAGCCAATCAATTAGGATAATTGTTTTACCATCAAAGAAACGTATGATATATGAAAAATGTTTCTTTTTGGTTCATTCTTTCAATCTCATTTCCATCTTTGCTCACATGACATTGTTGGTCTCATGTCCGCCTCCATTCATTCATGAACTTATCATTTATTCTTATTTCCTTCTCAATTGCTATATGCTTATGTTTTGCAAGGTAGATCTTAATTCTTCTCGTATTACATTTCTCTTTCTAGATGAGTGGTATAATTTTTGTTTGTTCATCTAGTTATTGGTTAGAGGTTTTTGTCTTTCATCTTTTAAGGATAATTTTTTAAATATTTTTTTTTGTTTTTTAAGTATGAGCAAGTTTGGGAATTGAACGAAGAATTCAGGACAAGCATATGGATTTGAGTTCTTTTTTCTCCATTTTCATGTCATTATTTCTTGAATTGATTCAAATATTTATTTCATTATTTTTGCATTTGGTATTTTTAATGATTAAGCTAATCGTTGTTCTTTTAATTTTTGTTTCTGTTCTAGATCAGGATCCGGTATCGAGGCCAATGTAAAGCAACCTAGCTCCTTGTAACACTGATCACAACTCCTACTTGGAACGACCCATAGCTTAACGGTTACACAATCAAGAGGCAATCATTCCCAACAAATCCCATGAAAGTAGGAATGATTGTAGGCGTCATCAATAGTCATAGCTGCCCAATTCAAAATAAGATTCCCTTATATCCTGCTTAACCACTAAACAAGCACTCACTATAAATACCAGGCTAGGCCATTGAGGTAACTTTCTAAACCATAAACTCTTCATCTTAGTGTATAGTCTGACTTGAGTATTAGAGTGCCTTTGCAGGTACACCACCTCTCACTCTACCACTGCTGCCATTGCATCAAGGAGGAAAACACCACCTTCGACTCACTAAAAATCCCATTATATGACCCTATTCAACCAATTCAGAACATTGATGCCGTCTGTGGGAATCATAAATTCATACTCCCACTACCATGGTACACACCAGACAACAACATGCTTTAGCAGCTGTTGTGAAATTTTCGCAAGCGCATGGATCGTACAAGCAGTAAAATAAAGATCGTTCCCTCGAGGATCAGTTAATTATTAACTCTTACGACAACTTTTATTATTTAAGCGAATGAAAGCAATAGTGAAAGCTATATTAAAATCAAAACAAAACTCAAAGCAATAAAGAAAGCAAATAAATTTAGAAAATGTGAGATTCAACAAAGATTTAAAGGCCTAGGATTAGGAATTCACTACACTACTTTCTATGATAAATTGTAATCATATCTTTGCTAATGTTCAATTATGTTCTTGAAGGAGATTTGTTCTAAATTATTTAAAGCTCAATTTCTTGACACTAAAAACGTGCTAAAACTTCATCAATCTCACTCTCATGATAATTAATTCAAGTTCCAACCCATTAAATTTTATGACAATCGTTTAACCCTTAAAGGATTTAAGCCTATATCTAGGTTTCAATTCCTAAATTCAATTCTTAGATTATCAAGCAATTAGATTTCATCTTTCGATCATTCACCTAAAGCCTAAGATCATGTAAATATGGCGCGCAACATACCACAAACATTAAGCATACCAAAAATGAATAAAGAACAATAATTTCACATTAATAAAGAATCAAATTAGCAATTTATCATAAAAAAGTATAGAGTTACATTCCAATTCTAGAAAAAAGGATTTAGCCACTTATGACTAATGTAGCACAATAAAAAACAAAGGTTAAAGAAACAACCATGATTCCAAAATAAAAAGAGAAGATGGACAAGATGTCTTCAATGATTGAACTTGAATGACTCTTGTTCTTGCTTTCCAAACCCTCGCCTCCAATTCTCTGTCTTTGCCTCTCAAAACCAATCGTCACACAAGTTTCTGCCAAGAAGCCCCTTTAAGTTTGATGTTTTAGCCTAATTTATAATGATTTAGGGGCAAAACTTCCTTTTTTTTTTATGTTAGGAGGATAGACATGATCGTGTCTCCCTTCGACACGGTCATGTGAACTTAAAAAATAATGTAATTTTGACATCAAGAGACACGATTCTCATACATAAGCTTCATTGAAGTTAGACAGGGCCGTGTGAGTTTGATAGACGTGTCTAACCCCTAAATCGCTCAAAACGTTACTTTTTGGATAAGTGATCTTCATGAAAGTTGTAGCCTTTTTTTCTTAGTTTTCTAATGCCACCGAAATCACCTCGTTTCGACCTTCGTAACTCAAGTTATGCTCATTTTATCGCGCAAAGGTCAAAAACTTTGCGAATCTTAGTCATATAAATTCTAAGCTTAACTCTATTGCAATGAATCTATCCAAAACTTTATAGAACTATGTCAAAACATCTCTTTTGGACCTAAAAACATTGAGAAAGACAAATCATGAGATATCAAGGATAAATAGATTAAATGTGGCATAAATTCCAACATAAATCAATCAAAGCACACCTAAATCTCCCTCAAATTAAGCATAAAATATGTGTATTTTATTCATACATCAAATTCCCTTACACTTGAACTTTGCTTGTGCTCAAACAAAGAATAGGAATCAAAATCAAGATGAAACTCAACATCAAGAAACATGAATCAAGGAAAATTCCATAATTTAAAAATTCAATTAAGCTCAACAATCAAATCCAATTAAGCAAGATAGTCTAACACTTAATTTAATTAGAGGCTTGAGTCTAGCTTGCACATTTTCTATTTATCAACTAAATTAGGTCACTCATATTTCTATTGCTCAAGTGTTTAAAGACAAAGAAATCTCTCAAATTTCTCTTAACAAATGCATGACCATAGACTTGGTTATCAATCTAATCTCCACTTTTAAGTTCACATACAAATCAAGAATCAAAAGGACTTTCTCTGGTTGTAACGGGGCTAAGGGAAATAATGAAAGGTAGTAAAAACATAAACAAGGATAAAGAATGTTTATGGATAAATCGGTACAAAATAGAATCAAGTTGAAAAGATGAACAATAAAACATAATGCACAAGGATATAACTAATTCTCATTTTCAACTAAATATTCTCTACATTCTTCACCAATAATCTATTTATTTCTCCTTCATTTTCATCATCAATTTTTTTTCAACCCTTAAAAACAAAAAGCAATCCTTAATGACTTTTCAATCAACACATCAGTTGCTCCATTCAACCTGATTATTCAATTGGGCATTCAAAGAAATCAATTTCATGCTCAAAAGGGACAACTAATGGATTATTTTCTCAATGCAACTTTGGAAGTCAATAAAGAATTAAACCTAATTGCCTTAATCATGTTCAAGTATGTATATGAATCATTAAAGTCTCAAAAAGATATCAAAACAAGTTATAGCGCACATCAATCGAGAGAAATATCACTCCGGAAGAAAAATAGGATTTTGTTATGAAAAATCCAATCAATAAAGGCTCAAAACTCATTTTTTGGCTAAGTTAATAGAGAGAAAAAATGCAAGCAGACATGACTAATTTCTAAATAAGATGCTACATGTTTCAACACTCAATTGAAAAAAATTGCCTTGCACAAAATCAGTTCATGAGTAGTGAATTCCCCTTTAAAACATATCTCTATTAGCTTAGAAATAATCAATAAATTAACACATAATTCCTATTTGATTCGATGCAATACTCAAGTGTTCATTGACTCAGAGTAATCAAAAGGATGCCCCCCATACTTAAAATCAACATTGTCCTCAATGTTGAAAAAAAGATAAAAATAACAGAACAAAAGACAATGAAACTTTCCTGAAAATGGAAATGCAAGATCACAAAGGTGGTGGGAGAGGTCGAGCAGTAGGAAAGACGTGTAGCCATGAGCTCGAACATCCGAAAAACAAGAAAAACAAAAGTAAAAACTAAAAATAAAATGTAAGAACTAAATGCGAAAATAGAGAGACTAAAAGAAAGAAAAGAAAAATCTTTTTGGTAGTCGACAACTATATACATCCCCTACAAAGGCTCCGAATTCAGGTAGGCACCTAAGCCGACTCAACAATAACTAATTACAAAATAAAAATAGAAAAATGATAATAAAATAAGTAATAACAAAATAAGAACAAAATAAAAAATAAGAGAATAAAGAAAAAGAAAGAAAATTTGGGTTGCCTCCTAAGAAGCGCTAAGTTATAGTCATTTGCTTGACTATAAGTTGATTTCATGCTTAGGTGATGTCAATGGAATGGTGCTGAGTCCCCACTTCTTCTCTATAATGTTTCACTTTCTGGCCATTAATCAAGAATGTCTTTTGGTCTTCTTTCTTCACCTCAAGCACTCTGTATGATAAGACTCGCACAATCTCATATGGTCCAGACCTCTTTGACCACAATTTACGAGGACAGAAATGTAAAAGTGAGTTATCGACAAGAACTTTATCTCCAAGCTTGAACCCACGTTGCTTATTACCCATGTCATGCTGCTTCTTTTGTCTCTTCTTGTAGAGCTTGGTATTCTCAAAATCAGTGACAACCTTGGGCAAGATCTCTTCTAACATATCATCAGTCACAGATTCTTACAAATATGAAAGCACTAGATTATCCACAACATCAGGAGCATTTATACTATTACATGAATCAAAGGAACTAGGATTTTTGACAGAATAAAAAACATGAAAAACCATTTCCTCATCATTTAATCGCAAGGTCAACTTCCCTTGATGGACTTCAATAATGGCTTTGCCAGTAGCGAGGAATGGATGGCCAAATATGATTGGGATCTGAACATCTACTTCTATCTGAATCACAACAAAATCGATTGGCATATAAAACTTTCTTATCTTCACTGGTACTTTCTTTAATATGCCAATAGGATGTTTGATTGACATATCAGCCAATTGAAGAGATATAGTGGTTGGTTTGAGCTCCCCAATATCAAGTTTCTCATAAACAGAACGTGACATCAAACTCACACTTGCTCCAAGATCACACAATGCTTGTTAATATTCATGTTCCAAATTGAGCATGGTATTGAAAAGCTACTCGGATCCTTAAGCTTAGGAGGAAGCTTATTCTGAATGATAGCACTACATTATTCAGCCAAAGTAACAATTTCATAGTCCTTAAGCTTCATTTTATTAGAAAGAATATCTTTCAAGAACATAGCATAAGATAACATTTGGGAGATAACTTCCGTAAAAAAAATATTAATGTAAAACTTCTTAAGTACCTTAAAATTTTTTTCAAATTGATGATCAAGCTTCGCCTTTTGATACCTTTAAGGGAAGGACAAAGGTGGAACATATGCTCTGGAGAAACATACTTTTTAGTGTTTTCTACATCTCCTTCTTTATCATTGCTCTTCTCATGCTTCTCCTCCTCTTCATGAGTTTCCTTTTCTTCAAGCTTTTCTTTCCTTGTGGGGCCTTCAAGTTGCTAACCACTCCTCAATGAGATTGCTAGAACTTACTCCCTCGGATTAATTTCTGGTTGACTTGGTATTCGTCCTTGAATCATGTTGAACAAGCTCACTTGTTGGGCTATTTGAGTTTCAAGCATCTTGGAGTAAGTATCAATTTGATCTAGGCGAGTATTGATTTACTTGATGGACTTTCCATGTTGTTGCACTTGTGCTTGAATGACTTGATTATGCTCCTTTTGGGTAACTATAAAGTTCTCCATGAGAGTTTCTAAATTGGACTTCGCTCCTTGAAAAGATTATTGAGGTTAGAATCCGGGTGAAGCCCCATTGTGTTGTTGGGTACCATATGAGAAATTCAAGTGGTTTCTCCAGTCAGGGTTATATGAGTTGGAGAAAGGGTTACCTTGAGCCTTGAAATTTCCATTCTATATAAAATTCATTTGCTCCAAAGACGGGTCTTGAGAATAGGTTTTCACTGCATTGTATTCTAAAGTCAAATGCCCTCCTCCATATGTTTCACAGGCTATATTAGAAGTAGTGATAACATTGACATTCAACTTCTCAAGTGACTTAGTCAAGGCATCAAACTTGACATTCAACATAGTTATAACATCCTAGCTTGCTTCTTTGAAATCGATCTCTCACTTGGCCATAAATAAATATTCGAAGCCACTTCATTGATCAAATCTCTTGCCTCAGTTGGAGTCTTGGCTATCAAAGCATCTCCAGTTGCGACATCAAGAGCTGCCTTTGTAGAGAAAGTTAGCCTAACATAGAATGTTTGGATGACAACAAAATCCTGTAGGCCATGATGTGAACACTGACGAATGAGATTATTATACTTCTCCCATGCTTCATAAAAAAGATTTATCTTCCTTTTGAGAGAAGGTAGTGATGTCTTGGTGGAGCTTGATTGTCTTTCCAATCGAATAGTACTTGTCCAAGAAAGCTTGCTTCATCAAGTTCCAGGTGGTGAGTGAATTTGGGGTCTCTGAGTGAATCAACTTTTTGGCTTTCCCCTTGAGAGAAAAGGAAAAAGTCTGATCCGTATAGCATCCATTGAAACCCCATTAATCTTTATAGTGTCACATAACTTCAAGAACTCATCCAAATACTGATTTGGGTCTTCAGATGGTGACCTGCTGAATTACAATTGTTGGACCATCTGGATCAATGACATCTTGATCTCAAAGTTGTTGGCCTCTATTCGTGGTCTAACAATGAAGGACTAACGAGCATTAACATTAAGAGTTCCATAAGCCCTAGCCTTTGCTTTGGATTGGCAACTTAGTTAGTGTTGTCTGCCATGTTATCTTCCTCAAATCTTTGTGTTCTTCTTTCTCTTCTAATATCACAAAGCGTCCTCTTGATCTCAAGATCAATGAGGATAATAAGATCTCCTTGACTCCTGGTTCTACGCATAAGAAAGAAACAACACTTGAAAATTCAAAGAAAAATAAAAGAAAGTTAAAATAAAATAAGATAAAAAATAGAAATAAAATAAAATAAAATTACTTAAATCAACCAAATTGTCGCTCGTGTTAATATCAATACGATCCCCGGCAACAGCGCTAAAAACTTGTTATGAATTTTCTGCAAGCGTATGAATCGTACAAGTAGTAAAACAAGATCGTTCCTATAAGGATCAGTTGACTACTAACTCTTACGGCTATTTTTTATTGTTTCAGTGAATAAAAGTAATAGTTAAAGTTATATTAAAATCAAAACGAAACTCAAAGCAATAAAGAAAGTAAATAAATTTAGAAAATGTGAGATTTAATAAAGATTTAAAAACTTTGGTTTAGGAAATCACTACATTACTTCCTATAATAAATTGGTTCCTATCTTTGCTAATGTTCAATTATGTTCTTGAAGACGATTTGTCCTAAATTATTTAAAGTTCAATTTCTTGACACTAAAAACGTGCTAAAACTTCATCAATCTCATTCTCATAGTAATCCAAGTTTCAACTTATTAAGTTTTATGATAATCGTTTAACCCTTGAAGGATTTAAGTCTATGTCTAGATCTCAATTCTTAAGTTCAATTATTGAATTATCAAGCAATTAGATTTTATCTTTTGATCCTTCACCTAAAGCCTAAGATCATTTAAATATAACACGACACATACCACAAACATTAAGCATACCAAGAATGAATAAAGAATAATAATTTCACATTAACAGAGAATCAAATTAATAATTCATTATAGAAAAGTAGAGAGTTACATCCCAATCCTAGAAAAAGGGATTTAGTCACTCATGACTAATGTAGCATAATTAAGAACAAAGGTTAAAGAAACAACCATGGTTCCAAAATAAAAAAAAAAGAAGATGGAGAAGATGAAGATGGAGAAGATGTCTTCAATGGTTGAACTTTAATGACTCTTGTTCTTGCTTTCCAAGCCCTCACCTTCAATTCTCTGCCTTTGCCTCTCAAAATCAGTTGTCACATAAGTTTCTGCCAAGAAGCCCCTTTAGGTTTGGTGTTTTTATCTAATTTATAATGATTTTGGTACAAAACTTCCTTTTTTCACGTCAAGAGGACAGACACGACTGTGTCTCCCTTCAACATGGTAATGTGAGCTTAAAAAACAGCGTAATTTTGATGTAGAAGGGAGATACGACTGTGTGACCAAGAGACACGGTCGTGTCTCCCACACAGAAGCTTCATTGAAGTTAGACAGAGCCGTATGAGTTTGATAGAAGCGTTTTCCAAGTTAGACACAATCATGTCTAACTCCTAAATTGCTCCAAAACGTCACTTTTTGGATAAATGGTCTAATGAAAGTTATAACTTTTTTTCTTAGCTTTCCAATGTCACCAGAATCATCTCGTTTCGACCTCCGTAGCTCAAGTTATGCTCATGTTATAGCGCAAATGTCAAAAACTCTGTGAATCTTAACTATATAAATTCTGTGCTCAACTTCATTGCAATGAATGTATTCAAAGCTTCATAGAACCATGTCAAAACATCTATTTTGGACCTAAAAACATAAAGAAAGACTAATCATGAGATACTAAGGATAAATAGATTAAATGTGGCATAAATTTCAACATAAATCAATCAAAGCACACCTAAATCTCCCTTAAATTAAGCATAAGATGTGTGTATTTTATCCACATATCAGCAACACAAAACCAACCTGCCACCAGTTAGCGTCGGGCCTCTGCTATTCTCGACTAACTTGTTGCCAGGCAATGACGAGTGTCCACCGTCACTCGTGACCAACCTGCGGCGGCCAACCCAGAATCTAGTTGGGATGGAGAGGAGGCTTCCCTCTCTAATGAAAGCCCTTCTCCTCTCTTGTCACGAGTTCTTACCAGATAATAGCTAGGCTTTCACGGAGCCCCCTCAAAGGTTGTTGAACACTGAATCCGACACTGCAACATTTGGGCCCACGTGAATAGGACCTTGTTTCGTAACCAAAGAAATTTGTACACCGGGATTTGTCTCATCGTGAAATAGTGGACTTGATCCATGACGAGCGCCGAACTCAGTCAAAATTATAACCGAAGTTATTACCTAAACTTGTAGTATAGTGAACAACACCGGATCGTCTCCTCAAGGATCGTAAATGCAATTTAATCAAATCAAGTGAAAGTTAGCAAAAAGGGGGGTTTGACAGTTTAAGATCGCACTTAACAAAATTAAAGGAAGAAATAACAATTAAAGAGCAGTCAATTTAGAAACCTATCCAAGATTGGGTGGATTCAATCATAGACCCTTCATAGAACACTTGAAGCGTAATTGAATTGTTAATTTGGATCTAACCGAGATCTCTCGCATCAAATCCGAATTCATACTAGACGATCGTTAGAATTCAATTAACAAGTGATAAACACAAATCCGCAATCGCACCATTTATGAAGATCTATGTTAATTTCAAGTACCGAATTCAATTAACTTAGGCACAAATCAAGAACCTAACCTTTTCAATTCTCGTGATTAATTTAGATCAATCAGTTCTAAGTTTCATCACAAATCTCAATCTTCATTTATGTGATTAGTTTAGATCAATCAGTTCTAAGTTTCATCACAAATCTCAATCTTAAACCAAGATCAATCAGATCAACATAAATAGAATCACCATTCATGCATTCAAGATCAAGAAGAAGAAAAAGAAGAAGAAAGGAGGAATTCAATTACAAATCAAATACAATACATAACCAAGGTCTCAAGAATCCAAACCACAATCTCTTCAAGAGTTCTAAATTGACCCAAAGTAGCTTAGCCCTCCATTACCATGAAGGGTAGCATCAAAATATACAAAAACTTTGAGAAACTATGAAGAAACAAGAAGAAACTATGAGAGAAATGAAGGAGAATACATGAAAGAAATGATAACCAATGGTGCCTTTTATAGAAGTCTAGGGTAACAAAATGACAAAGGGAAGTGAGTGGATGAGTGGGTGAGTGAGTGGAGTGTTTGAGTGGAATGGTTGAGTGGGTTGGTTTAGTGGATTGGTTTAGTGGATGAGTGAGTGGAATGGTTAAGTGGGTTGGTTGAGTGAAAAATGCCAAAGGACTTTTGGTGAGTGAGAAATTATAGACATGAATGGGTGAGTGGATTAGTGGATGAGTGGGTGGAGTGGTTAAGTGGTTGGATTAGTGTATGAGTGGATGAGTGGGTGGATTAGTGGATGAGTGGATGAGTGGATGAGTGGATTAGTGGATGGATGAGTGGATTAGTGGATGGATGAGTGGGTGGTTGAGGACGAAAATTTCGTGTCTGAATTGGAAGCCAAAAATGACCAACTATACTTCAGATCCACGAAAAGTGCTCTTCATGAAAGTTGTAGATCCTTGTCTTGACTATAAAATGGATAGCTGGTTCGTCCAATTTGGCTTCCTTCAGCCCAAGATATGTCCCAAATACCGTAGGTTGCTCAAACCCAACTTCAGCTCCTCTGTTCCGACTTGCAAGCTCAAAATGACCTACTAGACTTCCTTTTTTCAAAAAGTGTTCTTCATGAAAGTTGTTTATTTGGATCTTGACTATCCACTATCCAAATTTGAGCCTATCTTCATTATTACATATTGAGACATGATTTTATGAGTGCACATTGTTCGGATTCTACTGACAGAACCCGTATTCTGACTTCCATGTAAACTTAGGTCCTTTAGACATCTTTTTGGGACTTCGAGTTCTTCATCAAAGTTGTAGAGCTTCCTCTTAGCTTTCCTACAAGATAAAATTCATGTTCATAAGATATTAGGAACTCAAGTTATGGCCAAAATACAGAAACAATGTCAAATCTCAATAATGCTGAAAATATTCAATTAGAACCAATTTGAACTCAAACTCACAAAATCATATCAAACTCAATCAATTAAGAATATGGAGAGTGTAAATGACTAAACATAAGGGTTTCTTAATGAATAAAATATGTGATTATCAATCCACCATTAAGATGAAAGGTGATGTGAATAGGGCAGACGCTTGGCAAAGCTAAAAAGATCGATACATATAGAACAAGAGTACGAGAATCAAATTCCAAGGAGAGACCATGATCTACGTTGGGAACCAATTAGAACTAGGAATTGTGGTCTTGAAAGTTTCAAGGGCAACATAACCCAATAGATATGGAACCCATGCTTAGCACGACCAACCTTTTTTTGACGAGTTGATAGAGTTTGAGATCCCAAAGCAGTTCATGTACCTTACAAATATCGAGGCATACGATGGTACAATGGACTCACATGAGCATTTGGACGCCTACATTTCAGCAATGATGTTTACAGGAGGTACAAACTATCTTATGTGTCGCGTCTTTCCCTTTTCCCTTAAAAAAGTCACCTTGAGATGGTTTACCACCCTCTTTGTGTGATCCGTGATAGATTGGGAAGACAAGTTTTTGAGATTTTTGTTGTACTTCACCACGAGTAAATTTTGTGAATGTTAATTCTGTGAATGCTACTCCCCTAGTTTGTGATTTTTGTGGTGGCAAGCATATAAATAGGCATTGTGAGACTAAGACTTCAAACTAAGGAGGAAATGAAGTGGTAAATTACATGGGAAATATTCAAAGGACTCATAACAACCCTTATTCTAATATTTTCAATCCGGGTTAGAGGTAACATTTGAATCTCTCGTGGAGTAATCCGGGGACAAGTCAAAATATTAGACAAGACAAAACTTCAGCCTTGGAGAGTGCACTTAAGGAGCTTGCCCAAACCACTAATGCCTTTGTGAATGAGACAAGAACTACATTCAAAAACCATGGGGCATCTATTCGAAACTTAGAAACCTAATTAGGCCAAAATTCAAAGTAACTTGTGGAGAGACCTCAAAATACTATTTCGAGTGATACAATTGTCAACCCAAGGGAGCATTACAATGTTATTTTTTTGAGAAGTGAGAAAGAGGTGATAACGCAACCGAAATAAGATAATGTCGAGGATGTGGTTAGCTATCCAAGTCAAAGTTAAGAGAAAGATGAGCAATTGGGAAGAAATATGATAATTGATCATAATACTGAAGCTTCTAACAGAGAAAGCCCTAAGAGTGAAAAAAGGAAGAAGAAAGATATAGAGTTGGATGCACCCTATGTGCCTTCTCCATACAATAAACTTCCTTACCCTTAAAGGATGAAGAAGCAAGAACAAGAGAAGAATTTCACTAAATTCTTAGATGTGTTTAAGAAACTTCAGATAAATATCCCTTTTGTAGAAGTATTATAACAAATGTCATCTTATGCGAAATTCATGAAAGAACTATTGTCTAAAAAAGAAAGTTGAAAGAAAATGAAACTATGATGCTAAATAAGGAGTGTAGTGCAATTATCCAGAAGAAGTTGCCTCAAAAGCTAAAAGATCTTGGTAGCTTCACAATCCCATACACCATTGGAAATCTAATTATTGGCAAGGCATTATGTGACTTATGATCGAGCATTAATTTGATACCTTTGTCTATTTTCAAGAAACTTATAATTAGGGAAGTAAAGCTAACCATGATATCCCTTTAACTTGCGGATCAAAGTATTAGACACCTATATGACATTGTTGAGGATGTTATTGTCATGGTTGACAAGTTCATCTTTCCGGTGGACTTTGTGATTCTAGATATGGAGAAAGATGACAACATTCCTCTTATCCTTGGAAGGCCTTTTTTAGCCACTTTTGGAGTTGTAATTGATGTGTCTAGAGGTGAACTCATCTTGAGAGTGAATAGGGATTAGATGACTATTAATGTCTTTGAGGATGTTAAATCTTCTCCAATATCAAATCTTATGGCCCATAAATTTCATTCAAGTTAAGAAGCAGGACATTTTGGCTATCAAGGTCCTCCCACCATTAGACAATGTTGATCCTCCTCGTACTTAAGTTGTTGCAAAAGAGAAATGTCCCCTCATAGGGCGAGCTACTTTACAATTGGAATCCATGCAACTCAAGGAGCCTTGGCCTAGTGGAGTGACCAATCACACGAACCCATTAAGTCATTAAGCCACACATGAATCTCATAATAGCCTTGGCAGCACATCTAAAGACATTTGTTATGGCATGACCCCATACTTTGAAAAGGAAAAAGAGTTAGGACCTTCCTTTCAAGTCAATCATCAAACATACTCTCTCTCTCTCGTTTTTAGCTATTTCAGTGTTATTTCGTTTCATAATTTTGTACATGAGATAGTTCAATTTTGAGTTTCTATGTGTTTTTCAGTGGTTGTGGTTTTACTGAGTTTTTCTAGTGGTTTGACGTGTGTTCCAATGTAGGGAAATGCTTACTAAGCTTGGCAAAGTGTTTTGCTACATAATTGCAAATTCTAATATCTAGTGCTTAGGTGTCATGGTCTCAAACTTTATGAGAAAAATGACACAGAGAACATGATGCCACAGCTTCACGTGGCTAGGCCGTGACGTCAGGACCTCAGGTTCTATCAAGGTTTTCCACTCGTGAGCTCGACATTACGAAGTGAGAGACCAATGCTGAGATGCCACACACAAAAAAGAATAGAAAAATTAAAATTACACACAATTCAAATTTGAATTTTGAAAAAAAAAAAGAAATTTAAACAATAAAATTTCTTTTTTTTATTATTCAATTTTTTCTTTAAATGTTTAAAAAAAAAGTTGGTGGCGCTGCGCGAGAAGGTGATGCCGCGGCATCAAGGTCATTGCAAACCCAAAACGCAGGGGTTTCCGCGTTTTGGCTTCAATTTTTCCCTCTATCCTCATTCCTTTCTCCCCACGCTGCAGCCTCACCTCCCCTCTTCCCTTTGCCTTCGCCTCCACCCACCACAGCCGCCGACCATCGCCACCTTGCCACCACTACGCCGGCGCTGGTGCGCCCTCTCTCCTTTCTTCCCCTCGCTCAACCAACACCGACCTACAGGCCGGCGGCCACTCGTTTCCACAGCCACCCACGCTCGCCAGCGAATGCGACCCGTCCACGGCCAATCACCATCTCGCCGGTGTACTCACCTCCACCTATCATCGTTACTATCTCGCCGCCACTCGTTCCCAACCGTGTAATTAGGCCAATTATCAGGTTCGTCAGTGTGATTTGTCCCTTTTTTGGTTTTTGGTAATTTGTACTTATCTAATGCATTTAGTTCTTGCTTGCTGCTACCTATTTGTGATTATTTTATTTTTTTGGTTCTATTATTTGTGCCCCTGTTGTCACCCTTGTTCCAATGGTGTCGTGGTTGTTTTATTTTGCTTGATGTTGTTCACCACTTGTTTTGTTGCTATAAGTTTGGGTCTTTTGCTTTAAAGCGTGTACGTTTTATCTTGGCGTGTTAGCTATTGTGCTCAGTTTGAGGGTCAGTTTGTGTTAGTTATTGTGTTAGCTACGTTTCCTGTAGTTGGGTCAGTTTGAGTTTGATATCTTGCTTCCTTGCTTAATTGGTATACTTGCCAAATTTGCAACACTCCCCTCACGCCATCTTCATCTTCCCCACCCCATCCAACAGCCGCCAGCCACCATCCTCAGGCCTTCATCTTCCCAGCAACAAAACACTTTCTGGCGCCAGCAGAGAACTTAGAGGAAGCAACCCCATCACACCAAGTTTGCAGATTGCAGAGAAGCAATCCCGGCCCCGTTTGCAGTCCCAGGTCCTGGCAGCACAACCCCATCTTCAAACCTTTGCTATTGCAGATCCACACCTTCTCAGATTCGCAGGTCCCCCTCTTTGCATCTTTGCAGATTTGCAAGTTCCTGGAAAACGCACGCCTAGTACTTTTTTTTTTCTTAGTTAAATCACTTAAATGCTTTGTTTGATAGCTTAGTGTTCAGCTAAGATTCTGTTTTGATTTCAAATTTGGGTTGTTCATTTGTATATATATTGTGCCTTTCCTTTTGTTGTTCTTGTTACACAGTGTTGCTCTTGTGCCCTTGCTTTTGTTGCTCTTGTTACATTGTTCTTTATTGTCATTTATTTGGGTGTCAATATATTAGTTTTGATGAACAATTACCCAGCGTAGCATATTCATTGTAATGAACAAGAGCAGTAACGCTTTCTCTACAAGCAAAGTAGCAACCAGCATGGATATTATTTTGACGATGGACTCTTTAGCCATCTCAGTTGGCAAACTTATGAATTTCTTTCTTTCTTGTGAGAAACATTGCCCTTCTAATGATGTTGCCATTTCTAACTTCACTCCTTTTGGTTTTCCTCAATTTTTTAACCAACTTATAGTTTCCTGTGTTATTTGCTCTTCTTAAATGAGGCCTGTACCAGCAATCTATACCTATCATAGAGAAAACATGTAATTGATAGAAGATATGATAAACTTATCTGAGTGGTATCATGATATTATGTTTATATATATATATATATATATATATGACAAGCTAGTGTTGTTCTTGTTCAAGTTTAAAATCATGAGAGGTTGGCATAGCCTATTGGCCGGCTGGCCTATTTAGTAGTAGGCTCGTTGGCCTATTTAAAGGCCTTAATGCGAAGTAGGCTTGGCTTTTAGGCCAGGCCAAGCTTAAGAAAAAAGGCCTATGTCAGGTAATAGGTCAGGCTTAGGCCTTATGTTTAGGAAATAGGCCAGACCCGTTTAAGGTAAAGTCTGGTCTGGCCTAACCCGTTTCCATGCCTAGCCGCAACGTTGGGTGGTCATCGAAAACAGCAAGCGTGTCCTCAAGTTCTGGCCGAATAAATAGAGGTGTGACGGTCAAACAACTCAAACCCAATCATTTCATTGATTTGAAGAAGCTTCTGTCCACCGAATCATTATCTTTGCTGGTAAAGATAAAGCCCTTTTGGCCTTTTCTCTATGTAATGTAATGTGATCGATTGAGTAATGGGATTAATGGTTTAATGGAAAGTTTTCAAGAGAAAGATTATATAGTTAAGCTACTTCAATGGTGCTTTGTAGTATTCGGTTCCTAGCTCCTACTCTATTAAGTAGCAGCAGTTAATCAATTATTAAATGGTTAAGCTAATTTTAACTTAACATGGTGGTCTGGTCATTCATATTCTGCTACCTTCAACACTGTCTGAAGTAATTATTGACCATCATCGCCATTATTCACGGTGGTAAGAGCTATAAAATAATGAACCAATAACTTTTCTTTCTTTCTTTTCCAATAAATTACACAATATACTATTAGTCTCTGTCTCTTACAATAATCTGGTTAATTCCCATTTTGATTAGTGTCTTGCTTAGAAATCAACGAACACAGGAGGCTGTTAGCTACATTTCCTTCTTACTCATGATAAGGGTAAACTGGGTAAGCATCAGACAGTATTTCAAAGCTGTTTAGTTAAATTTGGAATTCTATTCTATATTTCAAGTACTGGGTTTTACAGCTGCTGATGCCTTTTGTTTCAGTTTAAGTTCATCCATATGCCTCATATTTGTATGTATATTGGCTTAGTCCCCAATGGTCCAGTCCATGATAGACTTCATAGTTGATACTGATTGTGCACCATGTGCCTGAATAATTTTCTCTGAGTTTGCAATACTGTTATTGAAATATAGTTGTTCAAATATGTAGCTATCAAGGTGATTGGTTGGTTATCTGGATCTTGAGATCATTTTACATGCCAATAATCATTCATGCATCCACACTTTTTTTGTACCAGAATTTATAGGTGTTAGTGTTATGCAACCCTTGCTAGACATTTGTTTATCAACATTCAGCACAAGATTGAGGTTTACACATACAATATGATACATATTCTAAAAGTTATTTTACTGATTGTTTCATGCAGAAATTCTTTGGCAAAACATGCAAAAACGATTGCCTTAGAAAGCAGTCTAAAAGTGCAAGTGCCTATGAAGCACTAGAGTCATTAAGCCGAATGAATGGGTTAGGGGCAAAGCCAACAAAGTTTATTCTTTGTACTGCACTTAGTTCTTGCGCGAAAACCTTGAATTGGCATTTGGGTATACAAATCCATGCTTACATGATCCGATCTGGATATGAAGATAATTTGTTCCTTAGTAGTGCACTTGTTGATTTCTATGCAAAATGTGATACTATTGTGGACGCAAGGAAGGTATTTAGTGGCATGAAAATACATGATCAGGTGTCATGGACTTCACTTATTACTGGATTCTCAATAAACGGACAAGGAAGAGATGCTTTGTTGTTGTTCAAAGAGATGTTAGGTATCCAAATTAAGCCCAATTGTTTTACCTTTGCTAGTGTTATTAGTGCATGTGTGGGGCAAAATGGGGCCCTTGAACATTGTTCAACTCTTCATGCTCATGTTATCAAACGGGGATTTTCTACTAGCAATTTTGTGGTCAGCTCATTAGTTGATTGTTATGCAAATTGGGAACAAATTGGTGATGCTGTATTATTATTTGATGAAACTAGTGGGAAGGATGCTATTGTATACAATTCTATGATCTCTGGATATTCTAAAAACCTGTACAGTGAAGGTGCACTGAAACTATTTGTAGAAATGAGGAAGAAGCATTTGAGTCCTACTGATCATACTTTATGTACCATTTTAAATGCTTGCAGCAGCCTTGCAGTGCTTCTTCAAGGAAGACAAGTGCACTCTCTTGTTATTAAAATGGGTTCGGAAACAAATGTGTTTGTGGCCAGTGCTTTGATCGATATGTATTCAAAGGGTGGTGACATTGATGAGGCTCGATATGTGTTAGATCAGACTTCTAAGAAGAATAGTGTGTTGTGGACATCCATGATCATGGGTTATGCTCAATGTGGGAGAGGTTCAGAGGCTTTGGAACTTTTTGACCGTTTATTGACTGAGCAAGAGTTCATTCCTGATCATGTCTGCTTTACTGCTGTCTTAACAGCTTGTAGTCATGCAGGATTTCTTGACAAAGGGGTGGAATACTTCAACAAAATGAGAACAAATTATGTGTTGTCTCCTGATATAGATCAATATGCTTGCATGATTGATCTTTTTGCTAGAAACGGAAATCTAAGGAAGGCAAGGGATTTAATAGAAGAAATGCCCTATGATCCAAATTATGTAATCTGGAGTTCTTTTTTGAGTTCTTGCAAGATTTATGGAGATGTAGAGCTTGGAAGGGAGGCTGCTGATCAGCTCATTAAGATGGAACCATGTAATGCAGCACCATATTTAACACTAGCACATATTTATGCTAAAAAAGGTTTATGGAATGAAGTAGCTGAAGTCAGAGGCCTTATGCAACAAAGGAGAATAAGAAAGCCTGCAGGATGGAGTTTGGTAGAGTTAGATTAGCAGTTTCATGTCTTTGCAGTAGATGATGTAACTCATCAACAATCAAATGAAATCTATGCAGAGTTAGAAAAGATTTACTTGGGAATTATAGAAGCGTCATCTTATAGAGTAGAGGATAGCAATATTCAAGCTTAGATCTACTGTACTTGCTTCCCATGGAATGCATATGCCAATTTATGATGAACAACTTGGATACTTTTATGCTGTTAAATGCATCCCTTGTTGCTGGATGGAAAACTACACCCGGTGTAATATCACTTCCTGAAAAACCACAGGGATTGGTTCCAATTCCTCTCTGTTGACCTGCGAAATTTTGCAAATCTCAAGGATTCGTTCAATCTGATGTTTTACTTGCAGATAATGCCGTCAAGGTGGTTGTGCTATGTGGGACCTTCTATGATAGAAACATCTACAACGTTTACAAGGGGGATCATAATTAGCTCATCATATACCCCACTCTGTTAATGTGGCTGAATGAATCTGTTGAATACTCAAATGTTTGTAAGAGAAAAGATACTTGCATAAACTATATCACGCATGTGAATAATTTGGATCATTCAGAAAAAGTTACAATGGGAACGTAGTGTTTTTCAATGGCTTGCATGAGAATATGTGAGGAGGACATGAATGTATGTTTGTGCAAGTATTATTATTTTGTTTATAATGTGCTATTATCACAATTCTGCAGGATATTGGTTATTAGATTGTCCTTCAAGTACGTGTGAAAGCGAAACGCTCATGGCCGGGTCAATTAAAAAGATGTGCTGTCAAAAATTGGACCAGCCCATTCAGGCTACTAACGTTTGTCGGGCCAACAAAAACAATGTGATGAAGAAAAATGGGCCCAGCCCGCAAAAGGGGAGCCCAGCAGGCTGGGTCCAATTTGACAGCTCTGCCTTTTTAGATATTTTTGTTTGAGTCACACAAAAACAAAATATTTTGTTGTTTGACTATTGCCCTCATAGTTAGTTTTGGTATTGTATGCTGTATATTGAGAATTTATAAATTAAATATATCTATTTTGAACCCAGAAGAAAATATGTTAGCAAATAAATTAAAAAGAAATGCTGTTTTCTATTTAATTTTTTCTCAGATTGAAATTATGTAATTCTCTTTTCATTCTTATGGCGAGTTATTAAGTTGATAGTAAGTTTCCTCAAATGCAGTATGGCTCTGTGCATTAAATAAGAAATGATTTAATATTGTTTTTCTATCTCATTCTCTAGTTATTCTTTCTTTATAATTAATATAATGTAAAAAATCAGAATATGCATAAAATGAATAATGCTGAATGCTAGAAAACAAATCTAGAATCATATATTTTCTTTTTAAAATTTTTGTTGAGTAAAACGAATAAAATAGGTGTGCCACCTAATTCGTGAACACTTTCATGTCTTGTAATTTGTGATGAATAGCAATGTCGACATAAAAATGGATTTTATGTGAGTTTTTTAGATAATGGATTTATATGACGAGAGAGATAGATATTTAAATTTTAAATATAGTCTTACAAATTTTGAATTTTCTCTCCTCACAAATTATCCTTTCATTGATTCCTTATATGACAGCTTATATAAATATCTCTCAGTTTGGTGATGATATCATGAATGGAATGCTAATCCTTACATTTAGACTTGAAACGTGTTTATTTTTAATCATTGTGCTTTTACATTCATTGATTTAGTGTTGGTAGTATATATCATCGCTAATAGAAACACAATCATTATGAACATTTTAAAGTAATTCAGCAAAAATCATTATGCATTGTAGAAATTAGAACTTATACCTATAAAGTAGAAATTAAAAAATATATTAATATAAATGACTTATCTTTGATTAAATTAGCATTATGCATTGTTTGAGTTGCGTCTAATTGAATGAAACAATTTTTTTTAAAAGATACGTAATTTAACTCTAATAACAAAAAAAATTAATGTCCCTATTTTAATATAAATTAAAAAAATTAGCATTGTATTTTTCTTTTAAACAAACTTCTTTTCAAATCTGCCTATGACATTACTTCAAATTTGAAAAAAAAAATTGGAACTCATATTTAAAGTAAATAAATAAAAATATATTTATTATTAATTTAATTTAAAATGTATGTGCGATCTTCACTCACTAAAATTTAATGGTGGGTATAGGACTGCAAATGGGTCTAGGTAGACCTAATGACTTGACCAACCAGAGCCAACCTAATTTAATATTTTTAGGTTGATTTGGATCATCGAATTTGTTTGATTAGAACCCGATTAACTCATCCATTGGTTGTGTAGAAGATTTGTCACGGGTCGAGCAGAGGACTCGTCACTTTTGATAATTGCGTGCAATGATGTGTAGCACACAGAGTTGGTGAGTGGTGATGACGAACGTATTTGGGGGTTATGGTGCTGAGATGCAAATCTACTAATCTAGGCAAATTTATTATCTTTTGATTTTTTATGCATTAAGCATTTATGTATGTTGGATTAATAGAGGATTTGACTCATGCCTCTGGATTTTGGAATTTTTTTTAAATATTTTTTTAATTTTTTTAAATAATTTCAACACATGTTATAAGCTGATGTTGTTCTTTTTTTTTAAAAAAAATGCATAATTAAATTATCCAACCTAAACCAATTTATATATATATCGAGTTAGTTCGGTTTGAGTCTAACCCAACTTGAAATAATCTAATTGTTTTAGACTTAAATTTTTTATAATCAACAATAACAATCAAATCTTTTCATATTAGGTGGAGTCGACTACATGGATCAAACAACGTTATTGTACCAATACATAAATCAAGTCTTTATAAATATCATTCAAAGCTTCAAAAAAATTTCTAATAACCATAAAAAAAAGATTTGAATTTTTCTTAAATTAAACCCAACCCGACTCATATACAATCTTAATTAAATATATTTTTACTTACTCATTTTAAATAATGTTTAAGAAATTGCATGTATGAATACTTACCTACCACTTACCATAATAGTATTTTTAATTTTTTTATTTAAAAAAAAGAAGTAAGAAGAAAGCGCAGGATACACCCGACTACAGCAGATAATTTCTTATTTGGTTTTTTGGGTGTTTTTGCTTCAAAACGTTCAATTCTCTCTCTTTGTTTGTGCACCTCCCTTCAAAATCTCAAAAACCACTTTCTCTCGATCACACCGAGGGAACCAACCCCCCACCGTTCTCCGCCTCTTTTTCCGCCGCTGCGGTTCCTGTCTCCGTCGCCTTCTCCGGTCACTTCATCCTCCAAGCGAAGCAGCCCCCTCAATCATCACACAATCCCTAACCGACAGAAGCTTGCAACTTCAGCTCATCCGTTCAACCTGCACTGGAATCGAGCAATTAGATTGTGATCAAGCTCATACAGGTACGCAATTTCTTTTTCAATTCGTTTCTCAGTGCTTTGCGTTGCTTCTCGTTGGGTTTGCTCTGTTGAATTCTCTGTGTTAGCTATTTATTTTTTATATAAGTTTTGATCCTATGTTAACTGCTGTGCAAATTAGGTTTTTCACCTTAGAAGGAGCCATAGATTCCCAAATTGGACCACATAGAAGGATTTCTTTCTGTTTGAGGAGCTGTAAATAAGATTTACCATAGCAAACACCATACGAATCTGTCCATATAAACAAAGGCTTCGATATGGTCAATCATACAAATAATGGACTTCAGTTTCTGAATTTTCTCTATCTTTTAGGTTTGAATTAAATGAAAATTCCAATTCCAATAAATGTTATAATCCTGCAAGCAATAAAAGCTGCAAATAGGGTGGCAATGTACGCAGGATACCTAATGTAAATGGGTTGGGGAACCAGAACAGAGAAAGGAACCGCCCTTATCTGCAATTCTTCCTAGAATCTAATATGTGAACCATTCTCAAAGCTTTAAGCAATAGGAGGAAGGAAAGAAGCATGCTGCTGTCTGATAATTTCCCTAACACAGTGCTTTATGTGTTTTTCATTTTTAATAATCATCTGCTCAATTTTGTTTTTCAAAAATCCCTTCATTGTTTATTAAAAGAAAAAGTTTATTATGACTTGTAGGATGCGTTAGGTTATTGGATTCTGCTTAGAGGTGGTATATGATTCTGTTTAGAACAGGTCATGGGAATAAGGGAGAGAGGGTAGGCAATATTAGGACTTGGGGGCTGTGTTTGGAATGGGAGGGGATGAAGGGGTAACCGCGTAATTTTCCCCCAAAATGTCGAGTTTCCCTTTGAGCAAGTCTTGTTTGTTGTTTGCTCTTTACTCTTTACTTTTGACACTATACAAATTTATCCTGAGCCATTTGTTTGTTTATTTTAATACGTGTTGACGCAAGCGCTACTAAATACCATTTGGAAATGACAGTTACAATTAAAGGTATGGGAGGTGGTACTTTTCCCCCTCAACCTCAAGTTTCTCATGGAGTCAGACTATTTGTCGTTTATTTTTTAATCTTCACAATTCACACTATATAAATATATTTCGATCCATTTCTTCGTTTATTTTAATGCGTGTCACAGAAGCTTTCACAAAATACTATTTAGAAATGACAATTACACTTGCAGGTAAGTTATGAAATTTTGAAGCTCTATGAATTATGATAGGTGTACATCTTTGATATTCCAAGTTTTTGTATTTTTTCTCCTCGCAAAATATCCATTCATTGATTTCTTGTATGAATTGGTTTATATCTTAATTTGGAAGGGGCTTATTTATACCAATTTATGGTTTATTGTAATTGAAAGTTAAAATAGTCCCATATATAGCTTAAATATTTGTAAATCGATTAAATTAAAATTTTGGTCCCTACAATTTTCACTCATTTTTAAATTAGTCTTTATAATTTTTTTCTTTTCAAATCAGCCTTTGCACTTACAAACGTTTTCAAAATAGTTCCTATCATCAATTTCCGTTATAATAACACCGTCAACTGGCTAATCTAGTACGTGTTCTTTTGTCTAATAGGTGCTCCTTTAGATTCTCATTTTTCTGTAAAACGTCCAGTAAGTGTTCTTGCATTCTAGTAAGTGCTTCTGTAGGTGCTCATTTGTTAAGTAGGTACTCTTTTAGATGTTCTTTTTATCTTTGTAAAATGTTTAGTAGTGATTAAATTGATGGTGTTATAATGGAAATTGACGGTAGGGACTACTTTGAAAACGTTTATAAGTGTAAGGACTGATTTGAAAAGAAAAAAAACTATAGGGACTACATTGAAAATGAGTGAAAACTATAGGGACTAAAGTTTTAATTTAACCTTCTAAATCTAATATAAGATATTAAAGGATGTAGTGGTGTTTATAGCAATAGCATGAATGCTAATCCCTACAATTTGACTTGAAAGTTAACATGTTTGTTTTTAATTATTGAGCTTTTACATTCATAGATTCTTTTAGTGTTAGTACTTGGTTGTATTTATCTTTACTGATATACAATCATATGAACATTTTTTTAGTTATTCAAAAATAAACTAATGCTCAAAAATTTTATTGACAATTGTACTTGACTTATCTTTGATTAAATTACCCAAAAAAAAGTAATATGCATTATTTGAGTTGCACATGAATTGAATGAAACATAATTTAACTGTAATAGTCAAAATTAAAAAAAATAAATTATTATCCCTGTTTTAGTATGATTTAAGAATGGGCTTGTGTATTGAATTACATCCACTCTTTTGGAAATTTGCATTTTACGTCACCTCCAACATGGAGAAGCAATTTCATGTATTCTTTAGCTTATCAAAATAGTAAAAGTTTAAAATTAATAAAAAAAGAAGTGCCAGGTACACTCGACTACGTCAGATAACTTCTTTTTTTGTGTTGTCTGTTTCTGCTTTATAACGCTCTCTCTCTCTTCCCTTTTGCAACTCCCTTGAAAAGCTCAAAAACCACTGTCTCTTGATATCACAGAGAGAAAGGCCCCCTCCCCCAACCTTCTGTGCCTCTTCACCTCTCTCTCCGTCGCTGAGATTTCTTCCACCATCGTCTTCTCTGTCCATTTCATCCTCAACGCAAATCATCCCCTCAGTCATTCCAATCACTAAGCGACAGAGGGTTGCATTTTCAGCTCATCTCTTCAATCTGTTTTGGAATCAATTGATTAGATTGTGATCAAGGTCATTGAGGTAGGCAATTTGTTTTTCAATTCATATCTCAGTGCTTTGCATTGCTTATCATTGGGTTTGCTCTGTTGTCTTGAATTCTATGATTTAGTTATTTATTTATATCAGAATTCAGAAGTATTGTTCCTGTTATAAGTTATAACTACTATCCAAATAAAGGTTTTCACCTTTGAATGAGTGATAGCCTGCCAAAGAGTACCTGAAGGAAGGATTTCTTTCTGTTTGAGGAAATGTAAATAAGATTTACCATGGCAAACACCATAAGAATATAAAATTATTATTCCTAATCCTTCTGTTCACACAAATAGAGGCTTCGATGTAGCCAGTGATACAAATAAGCAGAGTAGTTGATAGCAGTGAATAGCGGCACAATCATGGTGGCTCGGGCCACTGCCACTACCAGAAGCTAGTAGCGTCACGGTCATAACAGCTTCCAAATCGTGGTCTCGTGTCCTGAATAGCAAGAGGAGCAGCCGCTATTTCCAGTTGGCACTTCTCTGTTCTGTAGCCCACCCATTTTCCGGCTAAATCCAGGCTGCACATGCTTTTTCCGGAAAAGCTCACTGCTTTTCCGGCCAAACCACCCCTTTCCGGCTAAGTCCGCTCCTTTTCTGGTCATCCACTACCTTTCCAGCCAAGCCCACCCATTTTCCTTTGTTTCAAACGGCTTCCTCTGTTTCACACGCAACACAGCCAACTTTTCTTTTTTGTCTTTTGTTTTTTTTTTTTGGTTTCAGTCTTTTGTCTTTCTATCTTCCTTTTATTGTTTGCCATGTCTTCATATCTTGCAAGTTCCTAGACTTGGCATTATGGTTTACGGCTCATATACTTTATATTGGCTCTTTGCTAACATTAAATGGTTTACAGCTCATATCCTTTTTATTTGACTCTATGCTTTTTGGTTATTGGCTCTTTGTGTTCATATTATTTGTTTTAAACACTTTATTAATTTTATATCATTATTTTAAATAATATATTTATTATAATAATATTAATTATAATTATGTATAATTATATATATGTATATATAATTTGAATATAAACTTTTATTATTATTTATTTATTGATATTATGTTTTATTTCTATTAAAATTATGAATTCTATATGTTCTATATATTTTTGAAACTTTTAATTGTATCCACTATTTTCAGTATAGCGGCCGCTCCATGATCTGCTATACCGCTATAGCGTTTTTGAGGATTGCCGTTCTGCTCTCCGTGATCCACAATTGACCACAAATAACTACTATGCAAAATGCAAATAAGGGAATTCGTTCTAAATTTTCTTTATCATAAAGGGTTTGAAATAAATGAAAATTCCAATAGATGGTATAATCCTACAAGCAATAAATGCTACAGATGGGGAGGATGCCTACTCTGAATGGGGACCCAGAATAGACAAAGGAATCTCCCCTATCTACAATTCCTCCTAGAATCTAATCCCTTTATTGAGATGTATATAGAGATGTATTCTATTCCAATACTGTGTGAAGTGTGATACAATTAGGATCCAATTGCTAGGTATGGGACTTGAGTCTTACATTGGAAGTATGGGATTCCAGTGTGGGTATATATGGTCTTGGGCTCTCCAACCACAATGGCTAGCTTTTCTGGTGTGGTTCTCCTAAGGTTCGTATCAATTGTTATCAGAGCCTTCCACCATGCCTCTCAGCTGCAAACGAGCAGCGTGGGTGGTGACGCCGGCATTGCAGTATTCGCCCGGGACTAGTTAGAGGGCTAGTGCACAGTCAAGCCGGGGCTGCGGAGCGTGGTGGAATGTTAGGATTCAATTGCAAGGTACGGAACTTGAGTCCCACATCGGAAGTATGAGATTCCAATGTGGGGTTTATATGGCCTTGGGCTCTCCAACCACAATGGCTAGCTTTTGTGGCGTGGTTCTCCTAAGGTTCATATAAGATACTTTTTAGTACTTTTATATTTTAGTTTGTGACACTATGTGTTGTCAACTTGTCCTTTATATTGAGTTAATTTACTTGAAAAGGTTATTATTATGTTCGTTGTTCTTGATATAAACTATAATGTCTTTTTATTTACTTTCTACAATGTGTTTATTTAATTTTTACATCATTTTAGCAAGGCACCTTGCTTCAACATGGTAATCAGCCATAAAACTTAGGCAGATTTTTGGCTTGCATCAATTGGCCACGATATGGCTTTGACAATCCTGTTTGAAGAATCCTTAACAATCGCAGCACCTCTTCTGTTATGTTCTTTGAGAAAATCAGCTTTGAGATGCAAATAGACCACCCCCCTGCGCCAAAAAAATCATTTCATAACTTTCTGCCTTGTAAATCATGTATTAAAATTGGCTCGGACCGGCCAGTGAACCGGTGAACCAATCACCAGGCTGGTCTGAGCTTCCAATTGGATCAGAAATGTAATCGAACCAGTGAAAACCGGTTCAAGTCAGCTGGTTTAGAGCATATTCGGTGAACTGGCCAGTTTTCAATGAACCGACCAAGTTGATGAAACTAAAAAAAAAAGTTTGTGTCTTGCTTGCGATGACTAGGAAAGGACAGAGTGAAAACTAGACAGCAAACGCACCCATCCATTGCACTCAGTCCTCAGCAATGCAGTGCCGCTGCCCCCATCCCCTTTTCATGGATCTGATGGAGAGAAGATGGTGGGAGGGTCAGTCCAAGTGGAGGAAGCGAAGGCCAGAGTCCAAGAGAGACGGAGCTGCCATTGCTAGATTGTGGAGTTGGCGGTGTTGGAGGCGTGAAGCTTGCTTTGAGTCCTTCAATGGAAACCTCGAGGCTGCTGAGCATGGCCGCAAGTAAGATGGGTGAGGTGACCAAAGAAAACAAAAAACAAAAAGTTTGAGAACCTTGAGGGGACCAGCGGCCAACAAGATGAGAGAGAATAAAAGTCTGAAAACCTAGCTGATTCTCTTGTATTTGTTAAACAACAAGCTTTTAGGTTTTTTATTTTATGGCCCCAAAGTGTCTATTTTTGTGATGGGCCCAAAATGCTGGTTGAACCCTGCTAGATACCGAACCAAAGTTTGCAAGGATGTGAACTTGGGAAGGTGTGCTTTATTATTTTATGGATGGGCCTTTGAATCTGAATTAGTAATTAGTATTGTGCCAACAGCCCACCTCATCATAACGAGAAAAAAAGAAGAAATTGTAAATTTTATGGTCTAAGTCTCATTTGTATATAAAGCTTTATTAATATTAAATATTTATATAATTATTTTATTTTATTTTATGTGGTTTGACTAGTGGCTTACTAGTTGAACCCGTGACCCATTGACCCTGAACCTTGTCCGAGTCAATCACCAGTCCGTTTTAAAACTATGTTGTAATCTTCAGTAAAGTCTTTGGAGATTATTGTTTTATGATCATATGTTTATTCTTTCTTTTGCCATCTTTTATAGAATGTACCCTGTAAATTGATATTCTAAGTATTCTAGAGCAGGGGCTGTAAGTGAGGATGAATTTGCAACAAGCTGGGCAGCCTAAATCGTCTAATGGATATGGCCGTCGAAAATCTGAAAGAGAAGGCGCAACGAAGTCAGAGAATAAGATCCCATCTGGAAAATTAAATGCCAGCAGATTAGCAAGTACAGGTGAACTTCTGAGCTGAATAATTTATTATTTTCTTTGTCGCAGTGTTGCTTAGGTTCACTTTGCTGATATTTGTTGTTGCAGGTGCAGTGACTGGCAGTAAAGGTGGTAGTTATGAAAGTCCTTCACATGATCGACTAGTATATGTGACAACATGTCTTATTGGGCACCAGGTGGAAGTCCAGGTGAAAAATGGATCTATATACTCTGGAATATTTCATGCAACAAATGCTGACAAAGATTTTGGTATGTTCTGTTATATTCTTTTTATTGATTTTGGTGATATTCAAAACTATATTTTTGTATTATTGCATAGCTAACTGATGCGGAATGGATAAGCATGTTATTTAGGATACTTATTTTATTTTAGGAATAATTTTTGTTTTATTTTGGTAATTTGAGGATTTATTTTATTTTAATTTAATAAGGCTTTTATTTTCAGAATAATTGTTTAATTAGGATTTGATTAGGGTTGTTCTACGTCACTAACCGAATAGATTCCTGCTTCCTGTTTTCATTATTATTTTTGTAGGTCATAGAGAATTTGACTTTGTTTACTTCTTACATCATCATTACTATTTTTATAGGAATCATTTTGAAAATGGCTCGCTTAATGAAGGATGGTTCTATGCGAGGGCAGAAGTCTGGTGTAGAATTTGTCAGCAAGGCTCCTTCAAAGGTTTTAATTATACCTGCCAAGGAACTTGTACAAGTCATAGCAAAGGTTTGCTACTTTTCAAGTATTTGCAACATACTTGGAAAATAGTGGTAGTTACTTCACTCAAAATCTGCAATCTTATGGGTTTTTATTAGGATGCTGTATCGTAATTATTGGTGTGGGAAAAGTTTTAGTCTAGGATTAGGTGAACTGGTGAAGTTGCTTTTAACACATTGCCAACTTGTTTGCTGACGATATTTTTGGTGTGTCAATCATGGCAGGGTGTTGGTGTCACTAGGGATGGCCTACCTAGTGAATCTCACCATGATATGCATCAGGAAATCATGGTTGATTCATTATTATCTCAATCCCGTCATGTTGAGCTAGGGAGAGAATTAAAACCCTGGGTACCCGACGAAGATCATCCGCAATGCCCTGAACTGGAAAATATCTTTGATGGCCCTTGGAATAGGTTTTTTTACTTATTATTCTCCTAATATCCTTAATAAAATAAAATTTATGTACAGTAGAATGATCTCTTTTGTTGAAACTTTGACACCCACATGCTAGCCTAGAAACTATAGTATGTAGCTTTTGCATTAGTCTACAATAAGAAGTTTCTTAAAAATAAGAGTCCAGCTGTAAGTGGTAGATTTCAGATTGATATCTTTCTCCATTCATTTTTGGTTAAAGATATTTCTCCTCCATTGTTATAATTAACACTTGATATTGAGTATTTAGGAAAAATAAAAACTGGATACTGTGATTGTGTAATACTATCTATAATTCTTTTCTGTTCTCCCTCCCCCCCCCCCCCCCAAAAAAAAATCAACCTTTACTAAAAAATCAACCTTGTCGTTGGGGACCATTCAACATGTTATGATTCTCTAAACTCTTTGTTTGGGGCCAGTTTTTAGTAAAGTTCTGTCTGAGGATTCATAGGTATTCTCTATTTGTTTTCTTGTGTTGCTTCAAGTATATTCTCGGGCTGCTATAACTATTTATGGAAGCTAAGAAATGTTGCCTGGGGAATTATCAAAAGGTCATTGGCATACAGTTTGGCAATTTGGCTGTTAATATATTCTTGATATAGCTAAATGAAACAGAGGATTTTTGTGGTATATCCTCAATTATTAAGAGAGGTTTGATTGAGTATATGAAATTGTTACTATAATACTATCATTATTTTATATAAAGGTTTTCTCATCTGTTTCTTTTTTTCTTATTTCAATTTTTTCATAGCTCCTCAATTTTGTTTTACGTTGGCAATTTTTTTATTTTATTTTATATTTTTTTTAAGGGGATGGGATCAATTTGAAACAAATGAGACATTGTTTGGTGTAAAAAGCACATTCAATGAGGAACTCTATACCACAAAGCTTGAAAAAGGGCCTCAGACAAGAGAATTGGAAAAGCAAGCTTTAAGAATAGCAAGAGAAATTGAGGGCGAGGAAACCCAAGATCTTCATCATGCAGAGGTTAGTGTGGCTTCAATACTCATTCTGTTTTTTCTTTGTCCCATTTTAATTTCTTCATTTTTTGATTTAATTGTCTCTTTGAATTCCTCAACCTATATGATTTTTCTCAACAGGAAAGAGGTCTTCACTTACATGAAAACGTTGATATTGATGAAGAAACTAGATTCTCTTCAGTCTATAGGGGTAAAGGTGTTGATGATAGGGGATATGATCAAAATGAGGACATACTGTCGGATCCACACAATTCTGAAACCTTTGGTGGTATATTTGGTTCGGTCATTAAGAGATCTGTTGAAGTAAGTGGTGGAAAAGGCAATGATGGAGCTCGAACAGTGGCAAATTCCTCCTCTGTGGTATCCCCTCATTCCGTTATTTAATTACCAAAAGTGTGGCATTTAATAATTCTCAATCATTTGTCACATTAGAGGACACTGGCTTGTCCTTTCTTGTCATTGAATACTACCACATTATGTTTATGCATTCCTGATTTTAGTAAATAATTTCTTTTAGATTTACTTGCATTTGGAAATTTTTTGGTTACATAAAGGCACTGGTTTGTTGTCTCATGCTCTTCTTCTATATTGTTGTTCTGTATTTTTAATTATTATCAATCTATAGTCAGAGTGAGTGTTATTAGTCCCACTCCCAGTGGGACTAAAGACATGTTTGCTTTTCTGGAGGTTAATGATGTTACTGGATAACTGATGCAGTGATGCTGTATATCTATAACACTGTGTATATTGGTATTTCAAGTCTGGGGGATTTTTCTTTTTTTTTTTTTCCTGGAAACTTCAAACTATGAGTGAGACAAACTAATTTGGTAATAATCATGTAAAATGTTCTGATTAATAACCTCAAAAACTACTAGATTGGTAAAATATCCTTTAGAAAATATTAACAAAAAATCAGGCACATGACGGACTATTATTTTTTGAGTTGTGATATGTTCATGAATATATTCTGTTTGAAAGTGTGCTGAAAATTCTTAGTCTCATTATGCTTTTGAAATTATTACAGCTTTAACATTAGTACTAAGAATTGTAGATTGCCTTGTCCAGAAGATTGTTGGTATCAAAGTTCCTTTTTCCAAGCTCTTGCCTTCTCCTCCCTTCTCTTTTCATTTGCCATGCTTTCCTCTCCTCTTACTAAGTAATTATTTTACTTTCTAAATTCGGTGTAATACTTCATTCTACTTGTGTGTGCAGGATCACCCCCCGTCGTCTCAGTCAAGTACTGGTGTGGATTTAAGCCGCTCTGGTTCTTATGATCATGCTAAGCAGTTAGCATCCGAACTCCCTGCCAAAAGCTACCCATCTTCGGATGGGGAAAGCAGGTGTGTATTGCCTTTTTCTCTTCTGTATATAATTACTTGTTTCCACTGTAATGATTTGTATTGCTTCCCCAAAGATGGCATTTCTGAACATAAAATCATAAATATCAGCTTTATTATGAATTCTCTTATCAAACAACTTTACAGGATTCAGGAGAACTCGGTTAGTGATCTACATGGAGGCAATGGTAATACTAAGGAAGAAAATCAGATAGTGAGTTGAAGTTTCAGCATTACTACTCAAGCTTGTGTCTACATAAATATCTCATATGAGATTGCTATTAGTTCTAACACTCCAAAATCTCATATTTATTTTCTTTAATTGATGCAGCAAGCTGAGGATGTTCAACTGTCAAAATCTGAGGGTTTGTGAAAATTTTTTCTTAGCTTCCTGCAAATTGAGCTGATCTAAAGTGTTATGCCTGAAATGATGCAGATGAAACTAAACCATTCTCATATAAGTGATTATTCTGTTTATTATAAAGGAAGTGCAGAAGCTTTCAGTTAGTACTCAATAGTACTTCTGAATGGAAGTTCTCACCTACGTTCAAAACTTAATTTTATAGGCTGCTTCTTTCATCATAGATGTATTCCTCTGATCTTAGCAAAATTTAGTGCAGATTCACAGGCATCACTCTACTTGAAGAAAGATGGCTCTGATAAAGGGGTATTATCTCCTAATGCCACCTCATATGCCCCTTCATCTCATATTTTATCAAAGACTCTTGAGAAGACAGGATCACCGGGGGATTTGATTGAGGGTTCGGCATCTGGCAAAGCTAATGGGGAAATGAAGTCTGTAAATTCACGTGGGACATCATCTGGTTCAGATTCTGTGGGAGGTGTGGCAGCATCTTCTGGTCCTGGTTTATCTCCAAGTTCATCAGTTGGTTCATTGTCTTCTGAAAAATCAACTCTGAATCCCAATGCAAAGGTGTAAAAGTTCAAGATTGACTTTTTAAAAAAGGAACATTTAACTAACTTATTCTGGTCTGTTATATTACTGACATGTCTCTGACCTTCCCCTTTTTTGTTTTCCCTTTCATGTTGTAAGGAATTCAAGCTCAACCCTAATGCGAAGAGTTTTATTCCATCTCAAACACCTGTTCGGCCTCCAACCCCCGTGTCTGATGCTTCCATCTATTTTCCAACTAATGTAACTACTATACCAAATATGCCAGGCATGCCCATGGGTATTGGAGTAAGTATTCCATGTTCAGATATGCTTTATTCTCCGGTGAGGAAAATATGAATTATATTACGTTTTTCAATTTTAACTTTTCCCTAGTTACTGTATAGGGTTTTCCATCTGGCCACAGATCCATACATGAGAGGCAGCTGTGAATTTATTTTCATACTAGATATTTTATTAACTCTAAATGATATGTTTGGTTTTCCATCAACCAGTGTTTCAGAAATTTGGTAGTTTCTATTTAAATTACTGCTTATTTCTGGTTTGGAGTATATAATCATTTTGTTTTTTCAAAATCATGAGGATACATATTGATTCCTGCTATGACTAGAACATTAATGTCCCCTGTAGTGGACTGATATCAGATGGAATTGGGACATACGATATACTTTTCTATTCCTTATTGATGTACTAGTGTTGCTAGTGTTGAGGGTCCTGGTCTGATATCATTCAACACTTGTTATCATGTTAAGTTCAGTTGTGTAAACTGTATGCAACAACAAGAAGAATGTTAGTAATTGCTTATATTGGTTCAAAGGCTGGAGACTATACTTTGTGGGTTCCCAAGAAAGCCTCCAAAAAGCCACATGTTATTTGAGTCATGGTGCTATGTACTATCCTTGGAACTTATATTCTCTGGGTGCTGTTAACCAATGCCCTTAGGGCACTATTGAAGAAGCATTTAATACCCTCCATTAAAATATTATTTAATGAATAGATAATTTTAATTACTTAAAGAAGAAAGTATTAAATGCTTTTTTGGTTCCCAAGATTTTAAATGTTTCTACTTTTTCATTTAATACTCTATTTTTTTTAATTCCTTAACCAATGCCCTGAGAGCACTGCTTAACAAATGCCACATTTTACTAGGATCATCAGGGTCTTTTGCATGAAACGAACATTTTGCTTCATTTCCCTTTGGTTCGAAAAGATGTATATTGGTGTATCTTTTATTTGATGATTGCTTAATTTACTGGGTATCGGCTGTCCCACATTGGAGAGCAGAATTGGGATTGGGAGGGTGGAGTATAGTACCTAGTTCATTTGCTTCTTCCACTTTTAGGTGTGTGGTCTTTTTTGGGAGGTCATTCAAAGCATTTATTGAATATATAGGATTGAAGTGCATATTTATGGGTTGGAGTTACTTCCCTAAGGCTTGCTGAGAAATTTGACTTGCATCATTAGATCAAAGCATTATGATTTATGATTAAGTGCCAAATTCTCCTAGTCACTCCACAATCACTACTGTCGCAATGTATCTGTGTTCTGTTGTGCATGTTATGATAACTACCAGTGTGGTTGTCCAATCTTATGGTGTTTTAAGTTCGTTGTAAATTTCTGGTAGCTAATTAATTTATATAGTCTTAGTTGGAGAGTCGAGAGAGGAAATAAACGGGAAGCTAGAGTTATGGAGACGGGCTTTGGAAGAACATTTCGTGTTCTAAGTTCATAAGAAACATGCTAATGCTAGAGCGGTAAAAATTGGAGATCATACCATACCACAAGTTACACAGTTTAAGTTCTTGGATCCATCATACAAAATGATGGAGAGATAGAAGGAGATGTAAACCATAGGATTCAAGCTTTATGAAATGGAGTTGCTTCAGGAGTTATTTGTGATAGGAAAGTGCCTCTCAAGCTTAAGGGTAAATTTTACCGCACAGTATAAGCTGAATGTTGTAATGGTCCGAATGTTGGGCGGTAAAAAGCCAACAAGAGCACAAGATCGGTGTCGCGGAGATGAGGATGTTGCGTTGGATGTGTGGCGCTACTAGACAAGATAAGATTAGGAATGAATGCATTGTAGGGGTAACACCTATTGTGGGAAAAGATAGAGAATCTCGCCTTAGGTGGTTTGGACACGTTTAATGTAAGAAGAGTAGATCGATGGAGAATAGCCCAATAGTAGAGGTAGAGGAAGGCAGACCAAGAAAGGGTGAAACGGTTAAAAAAGATCTAGATTTGAATGGCTTTTCAAGACTTGGTTCATGATAGACACAATTGGCTATCCATGTAGCCGACCCCACCTTTTGGGAAAAGGCTTAATTAATTTATATAAAGATAAATACCTCATTGTTCTGATAGGGGGCTTTAATTTTGATATTCCGGGGATGTGCTTCATAGATCTATGTTTAAATAGTTTGGAAAGGAGACTATGCTGAATTTTTTGGGTCTACTTACTAATCTCTTTTCTCCCTTGGTTTTGTTTATAAACTTGATTATGTTGCATATGATTTGCAGATTGGACCTACTTTTGCTGGGCCACAACCTATCATATACAATCCACAGGTAGCACAAATGCCATCTCAAACATATTTTCATCCAAATGGGCCACAGGTAGGATATCACTTGTAGTACTGTCAGTGGTGACTATTGCCTAAATTTTGGTGCTATAGGGTAATTGCTTAATGTCTAATTGCAGTATGGACAGCTTCTTGGTCATCCTAGGCAAGCTTTATACATGCCGGGTTACCTACCTGTAAGGACTCACTTGTTTTACTTTAATCATAATTTCTTTTAATTTTTGGTAGTTAATTGAAAATTGTTTATATTTTATTTTACAATTTATCTTTATTCTTGATCCCTTTTTCATTTACTCTGGTTAGAAAACATCATGTGTACGCTGTAATTCTATATCTCACCTCTGCTGTCTTTAGCATTGTGGATTGATAAAATCAGCTTTCTCAATAACTTAATACATGCTTAATGCTCCATGTTGATGTACCATGCACGTTGGACATTCTTCCTTGTAACGATGGTGGAACATGACTTTTCTTCACTTAGGCAGCTGAACCGAATTTGAACAATCTTAGCTGTCATTCATTATATACTTTTAGGGAACTTAAACGCTTAATGCTCCGGGTACTAAATCTTCTCAATTCGGTATTTTACAGGAAATGCCATACAAGGGACGGGATTATTGACGACTTGGCTGACTCTGCATTCTTGGCAAGTCCACTCCTTGCCTGAAAAGAATAAACTCAGTGGATGGCTTGAAAAGTTTTAAATGACGATATCTGCAGCTGTTGAGCAGATTCCATAAAGGCTTATGTATTCCAGGCAAGCTGGCTCATTCTGGATGTACTTTTATGACCTTGTATTAACCCATACATCTTTTGGGGTTTTTCAGGTTTTGGTCGTGTAATAGCTTGACTCAGATTGACCCCCCGTTTTTCCTCCTTAATACTATGCAACATTGACCTTTACTTATTACCCATTCATCTGACCCTTAGATATGCCTGCAGCCATTGGGTTGCTGCCATATCAGTTTAATTACCGGTAAATTTCTTATGTGCTTTTAATATTTTTATTAGTTGATAAGTTGTAGTTAAAGACATTGGCTTGCTTTAGAATCGTGGCATCTTTCGACGAGCGATGAGTCAGTGGGTAATGGGTACCACCATGCAAGCGTGAAAATGACGGGTAAATAAATCAGATGAAGATATTGGCAATAAAAAATTATTGTCAAAAGAATAATAATTAAAAACTTAAGTAGGATATTTGGTCGAGGAAATGTATGAAGACAAGAAAGTGGACCCTGTCAAATTACGCAATAATTCAGAATTCTATTTTACAAACTTTTGTTTACAAAGTACTCTAAGTACACGAAAGATGAATTTTATTTGAGACAATAGTAGATATGCATGTTACCTGGATTATATATATATATATATATATATATATATATATATATATATATATATATATATATATATATAAAAGAAGTGTATCAGATTGAGAGAGTGTTTTTATTGTGAGAGGATGAGAAGAGTGAGTCTTGATTATTGAATTTTACATAAATAATTAAGATTAAAATATAAATATATGTGATTTTTTAAGTAGTTATATAGTTTTTAAGTAATTTTTAATCTTGATTATTTATGTATAATTATATGATGAAGAATCACTCTTCTCATCTTTTCACAATAAACATTTTTTTTACTAAATATGTTCTATATGGATTTGGATCTTCTCAATTTTTAAAAATTGTAAGATTAAATCCATTATATATATATATATATATATATATATATATATATATATATATATATATATATATATATATATATATATATTATTCACGAAATATATATATTATTCACGAAACTTGATTGGGATTTAGCCCTTGAATGAAATTGACGATGTCAAATTGTGGCCTATGCTCTGGGTGATTGATCAAGCGTAGTGTCCTTATTTTATGTCACATAATGTCCTTATTTTGTGTTCTTATATTAAATTTGATTTATGGATAGCGTAAAATTTTTATACTATCGGTAAATCAAGTAATGCTACTAGGTTAAAAATAAATAAAATAGAAACTTTTACAAAAGGTAAAAAGTTTGCGTTATTCTTTGTTAAGCCCAGCTCGTCTGAAATGTTTTCAAACTTCACGTTCTATACTAACGTAATAAAGAAAAAGTTAAACTCAATGGATTTTAGCGTGTCACTACTCACCAAATCTGTAGAATGTGCTACTCACTTTTTAAAGAAAAATGAGGTTGTTATCATTTTTCAACAAACATCACTTTTTATATTATTTTTTAATAGTTATGATTAAGTGAAAAAAGTGATAGAAAAAAATAATATGATTAATGGTATAAAAATATTATAAAAAGTAATATAAAAAAATAATATAAAAAAGTTATGATTGCTTTTTAAATAACAAAGTATATAGCGGTGGAAAATATGTCATTTTCTTGATTGATACTACTCGAACAAAATTAGGAATAATTGATTTTCACTCACAGCAGCCATTGACATTGTAGCTGAATGATGTCCGAGGTAAAGAAAACCAAAAAGTTTGATGTCATGTGGAAGTGAAAAGGGCAACCACCTTATAGAAAATAAATTCAAAAAAATTGATGTACAAAAAGAAATTAAAATTTGTTGCAATTTCTTAAGTAGATGACATCCTAGTATTATCATGATAATTCATAACTACCCAAAACTGATGTATTATGTTCAGAACTGTATTATGAGAATTACTTATATATGTATAAAACAATGAGCTCTTTTGTAACGTAGTCACAACAATGACGAACGAGAGAGTGAGTATCTACAAAAGGTATTCCGATGCTCAAGTCAATAAGTGTGCAAACAGAGTATAGTGAGATTTTGAGAATTAGTTTATATCTTGTCTCTCTTATATACGGTATTTATATGAACATTTTAAGATATGTAATGTCTGAGCATTCAGTGCATGTCAAACGTTACTACTTAAGATCGTGTCGACACAATCGTGGGAGACAAAATCATGGGGAGAGGGTCGTAGAGACCGTTATTCATTTGTCTTTATTCGTCTGCATGTATAGGATACAATCAAGATTTGTTCACGTCGTTACGCTTGACGTTTAGACTGTTTCATACACACTATACACTTGGGTGTCAACTTAACAGGTCGAGTTGCTCCAATAATTTGGGTGCGTAACCTGGTCCAAAACATATTATATATCAATATAGGTGTTTACGTGTGAAACAAACTTATCAGCCGAATGAGAATTCAGTCGATGAACACGTATGGATTTTGATAAGAAACAGACAATTTGAACTAAAGGCAAAATCCAACATTTAGCAAAAGGTTCCCAAACTTACTAAAGAAAGTGTTTGGTATGAAGGTTAACTTAAGAAATCTAGGAATTTAAAGTTAAAGCTGTAATCGACTAAGAAATAAGCTTGCAGAAAAAATAATTTGCATAAAGTGAAAGCAATATCATAAAGGGCTGAAAAGTTAAGCAAAATAAACAAAACTTAAAAACTGTATTGATTGTGTGTTCGTCCTTTTTTCAATTGATACAAATAGTATTTATAGATATAAATCTAGCCATTACCATAGCCAACATTACTAGCCAGGACTCCGAAAAATAAGCAACTAACCCACGGCTAGCCTACCCACATTTCTTAACCATTTTGGCCACAACGGCTACTCCTCAACAGCTCAACTCCTATTTTCTTGGCATGTTTTGTGGCATCCGTTAACAACCACTTCAGTTATTAGCATTTCATCAACCTGCAACACATTATGATTCAGCTTTTTGTTGTTTCACTCCTGGCCCACTAACAGCAAGGCCCAGCTTATCCTTAGCTGAGTACTCCTTTACTCATCGGCTATGAATAGTCACCCTTAGCTAGCCATTATATCAGCTTACTATTTTGGATTTAATTTTTTGGGTGATAACAATTACCCCATTACATTTTTCAGCTGATTCAGAAAAGCTGAATAAATGTAATTAAGTTATGGTTTTCGAGCTCCGTGCTTAATTTAATATCTGTTTTTCTCCTTCAATATGAGAGATATTCGGCCGAACAACCCAAACGGTTAAAACCTATTGCCATTCCTCTGCAAAATAATTATAAATTCAATCGAAACCTACTTCAATCAATTCACTCTTGCCATTTCTTCTTCAAAGCAGCCAACAAACTATTCTTCTAATCTTTTCAATCATGTTTGACATCTCCGATTCCCAAAACAAAACTTATTCTTATGGGGATGATAATTCTTCGTCATTCTCATCTGATTCGGCTTTCAGCACCCAGCAACCTTTGAACTAAGAACAAGATGCTAGCTTCCCCGTGCTTGTTCCGCGTTTGAATTCTTTTACCATTACCCCATGTTCCTCTAACATCTATGAGGGCAAGATCTTTCTTGACTATCACCTATATCCAAGCATTTTGAGCTTCCTATCACTGCCAACTGGTATTCTATTAACAAATGCCCTAATGACATTCAGACCTGGCCTCGCCTTGCTCCTCAGTGCGCTGATTGGTTGAACGAGTTTCGGCTAGCCGAGGAGAGGATTGGAAATCTTGGGGAATTTATGACATCATTATGCTTTCTCAACACGAGGTTCCCCTAAATCTTGACCTTCTGTTTAGTTTCTTAGGGTTTTGGTCTACCTCTGTGAATGGATTCATCCTTCCTTCAGGCATCATGAGCCCCACCTTGCTGGACGTGGCAGCTATTACTGGTCTTCCAATAGTTGGTGAAGATGTGAATTCGCTTTTTAAGCTTTCCTATCCAGCATTAAAAGTACATTTTTTTAAAAAACACCTCTTTTTACTCTAATTTCTTGTCTGCCAATGCCAAGGCCTCTCACCAAGTATCTGATGGGGAGCATCATGCCTTCCTTCTTTACTAGTTTTGTAAATATTTTATTTACTCTAGCTCGGTTGCCGTAGTTCTTGAAATATCCCACCTTGTTTCTTTAGTTATTTCTGGCAAACCTCAGACCTTAGGTACTCTTGTCTTTTCCTTTTTGTATAAGAGTCTTTTCACCATAGTTACCAGACTTCAAAACAATAAGAAATTAGACAATGTAGCAGGGCCTCACTGGTTTCTTCAACTCTGGGTAACCCTTTACTTTCCAGAATTCATACCCCTAGCTCACAAGAATTTCACTTCTTCTTCCTCAGCTCTGATTTCTCTAGGTCGAGTTTTGTAAACCATTCCCCTTGTTAAGCATTCAGCCTTTAATTTTGCAACTGAGCTCTTTACTTCAACTCGGCATGCCAAGGAATTTTTTTCGTTAGCCGATAGACCCCACAGTCTTCCCTGGACGAGTACCCATGTGGACTCTCCAAATCCTCAGCTGGCCAACTACATTTCTCTATGTTGGGGTAGTGCATTATCGGTTAGGGATCTGATGTGCGGAGTAAAGCCATCCAGCCGCTACAATAAGACATCGACCGAATTTTATTGTCCACACCTCTTGGCTCGACAATTTGGACTTATTTAGAATATTCCCCTGGCTTACCAGTCAGTGGCAACTGCTTTTGGAAGACCCACATTGTCTGACAAAGATGTGGTCTCTTTGGCCCAGCAGAACCTGCAAAAGCTAAATGCTTTTGACTTTAAAGTTTTTAGGCATCTCCCTGAAGAGTCATCAGCTTTTACCAACTGGTGGCCTTCAGTATCCAGCAAGATTTTCTCTGCTCCTACTTCCAGTTACCTTTCCAAATTAATCATTGGAAGCATGAGTCAACCCACTATTAATGCTTAGCCCATATCAACCAGAAAACCCAAGCCTACAAAAGACAGACCTACAGCCGATGTAGCAGGTATTCTTAAGTTCATTTTTCTAAGTCGTTGACTACCTTCAACATTTTTTTAATGCTTTTTCGATTTCAGGGTCTTCTCAGCCAATGACTATAAACCTTGGCGCATTGGAAGATACCCCCATTTCCCAAGTTGTTCGCCCTAAGCCTACTAGGCATTCAACCAGACAAACATGAATTGTTATTCAGGAATCTTCGTCTATTACTCAACAATCAATTCCTACTGCTCATCAATCAGCTCCCAAGAAAAAGAAACTGAGAAAGGTATATCATTTTAAACCTTACTGTCATAAATTCTTGGTTCTAATACTCTTTCTCTTTGCCTTGCTCTTATAGACTTATCAACAATCTCCTGAGACTCATCCAGAAGTTGTTTCTTCAAGACCTCCTCTTGTAAGATTCCCTCTAACATCAGTAATTCTCTTAATTTCTTAGCCGATTATATCTTCACCTTTTTTTTCTGATTATCAGCTAAGCTTATCTTTTACACTTCATTAGGAACATGAGCCAACTCATCTTACAACTTCTCCAGCTCCGGTGCTGCATGTTCCAACTACTCGAGCTTCTGATGCGCTTATTTCTGAGGAGGACTTGGCTCAGTATTTCTCCTCTCCGGTTCCTAAGGCTACAGTGGGTCCGAGTTCTCCTTCAAACTAACATTTGTCTTTTGTGGAAACCTTGCTCGATCAAGATATCCCAACGGAGCAGCAGACAATTACTGAACTTCGGATCGCACTGTCGAAGCTCGCTAAATCTTCTAATACCGATGCAAACCGAAACACCATCTTCAACTGTATAGCCGCTCAAGTTGGTGAAGTGTTCTACAATTTCCAAATTTTCAAAGGTCATCATGACCAAGCTGCTAAGGATCTTACTCGGCTGGGTGAACTTCAAGACCATAAGCTTCATTTTCAATCCTCCTTTCAACAAGCTGAAGCTGAAAAGAAAGTTGATCTCAGTGAAAAAGACAAAATGTCCAGACGCCTAGCCGAGTTGATTGCTGAGAGGGAAAGAATCAACAAGGAGATTGCCGAAACAAAGCCTAAACTGGCAGTTCTTACTCAGAAGCTAACTTCTAATGCTAGTTTCCAGATACAACTGTATTATCAATCTACCGCTTTAGACACCAAGATGATCCCCTTACTACAACAAAAGGATGCATTTGAAGAAGATCTAAACGCTGCTGATCACGACCTCTTCCTCACCAAGGAAGTTTGGGCAAATTTAAAAGAGCTCCTGGCCGAGGCAAAAAGGACATTGGCATCATCTTCGGCTGATACAAAAATTAATCAACCAAAAGTGGAAGCTATTCTTGTCCCTGAATCTGCGACTGATCACATCACCCCGCTTGCTGTTAGTCCTGTTGAACCACCCCCTTCTTCTGATGCTCCAACCCTTGATCCAACTCAAGCACTTACTTCTGACCAATCAGCTGCCATTCCTGCCGATCCCTAAACTACTGCTTTTAAGTCTTAATTTGAAAAAGTTAATTGGCTGGCTTGTAGCCAATATTTTGGACTGACACTTTTCCCTTTAATCATCCCATATCGAGGGGTAATAATTTTTTAGATATTTTCCATTTATGCTTCTCACCATTTCTTCACCATGCATGTTAACTAACCGGTAAGCTTCATTAATCATAACTTCACTACTTATGTAAGGTCCTTCCCAGTTTGGTGACCATTTTCCTAACTTTGGGTTTTTAGCCCCTAAAGGCAAAACGACTTTCCAAACTAGGTCTCCTTCAACAAAACGTTTAGTTTTGACATGTTTATTATATGCCTTGGCTACTTTCTCTTTATTTTTTCGAATATTTTCCAAAGCCATTAACTAGTCTTTATCCCAAAACATTAGTATCTGGTGTAAAGTGGAAGGCACACATTGACTAGAATGAATCCAATCCCTTCCTAGCAATATGGAATAAGTAGACTTAGAATCTACCACAAAGAAGGCAGAGCTCAAAGTTTTGCCCCCCACAATGATGTCGGCTACCAAAATTCCTAAAGCAGCTGTAGTATCCCCTGTAAAATTGGTCATTTTCATATTCGTGGGAATCAAATCCTGCTTAGATTTAGCCAACTTCTTCATTGTAGTTGAAGGCATTATGTTTAACACTACTCCTCCATCCACCAAGACTCGGCTAATAGTCTTATCATTAACCTGAGCCCTGATGTATAATGGCTTCAAATGCTTTGTCATCTCCCTTGCTGGTTTAGGGAATTCCATTTTGGGTTCTTCTGAAATGGGAGCTAACACAGCCCATTCCACTTTCTCGGCAACCACATCACCTTTCAATTTCTCAGGTTGTTTCTGTCGAGCTGAAAATTCACTAGGAATCAACCCCACCTTATTAGTTTCAGCCGAGGGGTGATATTCGTCTTTCCCTAGTATGGAATTTAGCACAGAATCTTCTAATAGAAGATCTGACCCGAGTTCCTCTTCCATTTCTTCGACTGTTAGAAGGACTTGTTCTTCTGCCGTTATAACTGGTATCTCTTCGAATTCAGCTATCTCCAACTCATTAATCATTTCTTGGAATTCCTACTCTTCCTTTCCAAGACAATCTTGGTTTCTTGACTGCACTGGTTCCTGCTTTCTTTCTTCAGCAACTGTTTCTTCCTTTGGTTGCCCAAAAGCAGCCTCTAGAATCTCAACCACACTAGAAGATATAATCTCAGCACGGTCAATTCTTTTTACCTCAGCTAACATAACCAAGGTTTGTTTCATTCGCTGTACTAATTTATTCCTCTGGGCCTTTCTTTTTTGAGTTCTAGTCATCATCCCTGGTTCCTTTACCACCACATCCTTCCCTTTTGTATATTTGTTAATGAACCAATGTCCTTTTTCCACCTCGGCTGGTGGTTTAACCATACGTTGGGGCCTAATAACTTCCTCATTCTTTACAGTAATCTTTAATGTGGCCATGCCCTTTTCCACATCGAAACGAGCTACTCTTTTACCCTTGTCTGGTATCGGAGTCTCATCCATCATGGGTAGCCTTGCATCGGCTAAAGTATCATAGTACTTACCGGTTACATTTCTTCCTATGTTTCTTCCTGGAACCTTCTTTATTGTTTCCCCAGACTTGATTGCAGGCTTTCTTGTCCCTTCAAAATCCTCTCTCACGCCTGAAAAATCCAATCTACTAAAAACCTCAGGCTTAACCTCATCCATTTTGTCTCCGAGGGCCAGAATAGTCTTGCCATTCGGGCCTCTGTATACATCACAATCTGCCGAATGCTGTTTGACTTCAGCCTGTCTCTTTGGCTGATTCCTCTCTAACTTACCGAACATTGTGGGCTTATTGTATTTGGTCGGTGTATCTTTCTTGACATATTCATTCTTTACCTGGGGTCTCTTTAGTCTGTAGAACACAGATGGTTTCTGATCTATTGTTTTGGACTGATCAGACACAGCTAGAGCTCTCCCAGCCCCATTTGGTTCATCATACACTCTCCTTTGTCTCCACTGGGGACGTATCGGCTGTTTCCATCTTTTAGATGGTGGACCAGATACTATCTCCCCACAGAAGGAAACCATATTAACCCTAGCTAAAGGAAATGGATCTGTAATGATATTCATCTCTTTCTCGGCCAGTTTAAACCTTCCTTCTTTTATGGCTTTTTGTATAGCTTTTCTGAACACTATACAGTTGACAGTAGCATGAGTGTAAGAATTATGCCACTTATAATATTTCTTACCTTTCAACTCCTCGGCTGGGGGAATTTGGTGTCCTTCATTCAGTCTAATTATTGATCCTTGAGAAGATAATCAAATATCTGGTCAGCCTTGGAAATGTCAAATGAATATTCAGCCCTACTCTCTGGAGTTTGGACTTCCTTTCCTTTGGGGGGTCATAAAGCTGGGCATGAATATGGTTTTCCTCTCACTATCTCTGCAGCCATTATATCTGCCGATTGCTTGGCTGATTCATCTGATAGATAGTCTGGATCTTCAACATCAATTACACTAATTAGGTGAGGCCCCTGTTCTTGATAGACCTCCTTATTTCTTTTTCTAGTATGTATTGTTCAATTCTGGAAGCCCTGGAAGCCAACTGACTTAAGTCAGTGCAATCCTGCCTTACTAACTTCTCCCTAAGCTGAGGGTGCATGTTACTAACAGCCATGGAAGAATATTCAGCCTTAGGTAGCTGTATGATACACTTGCTTCTTAACTTCCTGAATCTCTCCAAGAAATCAGCCACTGCTTCATCCACCAATTGCCAAAAATTCATCATGTCAGCCACAATCACATCTAGCTGAGGCATATAAAATCTATCATGAAAGCAACGCTCCATATCAGTCCCGTTTTGTATGAAATTAGGGGCTAAGGAAGAATACCAAGTAAAGGCCGCCACAGTCAAAGACAAAGGGAACAACTGGAGCTTACAGAACTCATTCTGGTTTGCTTCCCCGTATTGGGCAGTGAACCTGCCAATGTGTTCCATAGTAGATTTACCATCCTCCCCTGAGAAAGTGGTAAAATCAGGAGTCTTAAATCCTCTAGGCAAAGGCATCATCCTGTCTATCCACTTAGAATAGGGCTTTTTATACACAGGCCTATCCAACAATCTCAGCTGGATCCCAAAATGCCTCCTCATGCTCTCAGTTATCATTTCTGAGTCTATCAGCTGAGAAGCTCTGTCACCTAGATAATTTGGTGCTGGTGGCTGAATAGGCCTCACTGGCCTACCAGGAGCACCTCCAAGTTAATGGGACACCTGATATTGTTGATCCTGGATAGGAACTGCCCCTTGGTTATAGCCTGGATGTGGGGGATTATTCGCCCATGGCTGAGCAATCGGCTGATTTGGGGCCACCTGAGGTACATTAACCCATGGCTGATCGACTCTAACAGGAACAAATTGCCCATAAAGAAATCCCTCGGGAGTGCCTATTGGAGTAGGAAGGATGTTGGACCAGGGTGTTTCTCCCACATAGTCAGGAATATACTTGGGAGGACCCAGAGTAGCTGAGAAAATGGTACCACCAGTTCCAGCCACCTGTGCACTAGCACCTATCACAGAAGTGTTAGGCGCCAGATACGGTAAGCCAATTGTTCCTGTTACCTGGAGAGGTCTCTTGGGTACTTGTACTTGGCCTTATTGCAAGCTCGACTGGAAACCACTGTCAGGGTGAGGAGGCTGAAACATGGGAACTACCTGCGGCATGCCCAGACTTGGCTGGACCATAGATTGTGGTCCTGCCTGACTCTGTCCGCCAGCAGAAGGTCCCACAATAACTGAATGAGCCGAAGCCTCACCTGCATTGACTTGTTTTTTCCCAGCCTCTCTAACAAAATGCAGCTCATTATGCACCATGGGTTTCACAATCTCTGAAAGTTGCCTTCACAATTGATACATCAAGTCATTCATTCCTTGATCAATTTGGTCCCGAATAAATGAAGTGGTCATTACTGTCGGCTGAGGCTGATCAGAAAGCTCTACTGCTGGAGTAACAATTATGGTGGAAGATATGGGAGTACCCACTGGCTGAGGTGAAGCGGGCATTCCTAGAGTATGTTGGGTGCTTCCCTCTGAAGTCTTTCTGCTCCCGTTCTTCTTACTAGGTTGACTTGTATCCATACTGCTAAGGTTTCTATCAGATCTTAGGTGCATACGCCAATAGTGATATGAATTGGGGGATGGAAACTTCTCAATTTGCTCACCTTAAAGTGTCCCACCGGACATGCCAAATTTGTTTACGTGTGAAATAAACTTATCAGCCGAATGAGAATTCAGCCGATGAACACGTATGGATTTTGATATGAAACAGACGATTTGAACTAAAGGCAAAATCCAACCTTTAGTAAAAGGTTCCCAAACTTACTAAAGAAAGCGTTTGGTATTAAGGTGAACTTAAGAAATCTAGGAATTTAAAGTTAAAGTTGTAATCGGCTAGGAAATAAGCTTGCAGAAAAAATAATTTGCATAAAGTGAAAGCAATATCATAAAGGGCTGAAAAGTTAAGCAAAATAAGCAAAGCTTAAAAGCTGTATTAATTGTGTGTTCGTCCTTTTTTCAATTGATACAAATAGTATTTATAGATATAAATCTAGCCATTACCATAGCCAACATTACTGGCCAGGACTTCGGAAAACAAGCAACTAACCCACGGTTAGTCTACCCACATTTCTTAACCATTTTGGCTACAACGGCTACTCCTCAACAGCTCAACTCCTATTTTCTTGACATGTTTTGTAGCATCCGTTAGTAACTGTTTCAGTTATTAGTATTTCATCAACTTGCAATCCATTATGATTCAGCTTTTTGTTGTTTCACTCCTGACTCACTAACAGCAAAACCCATCTTATCTTTAGCCGAGTACTCATCTACTCATCGGCTATGAATAATCACCCTTAACTAGTCGTTATATCAGCTTACTATTTTGGATTTAATTTTTTGGGTGATAACAATAGGACATAATGATTAGCTGCCAACTTTTATGGGCCATCATTCTTTTTTTTCCCCCTGTTCTTCATGAAGGTATCCTTTCTGATAACCCAAATTTGTACACTACATATTTTAATTTTGTATTTGTGTTTGGTAAGGTGTGTTTTCCCAATATTATTATAGCTTTCTATTGCACTAAGGGTTGTCAAAAATTTATATTTCAATATTTCATGAAGTAGTGTGAAGAGGAAGTCAGAAACTAAAACCAATATCAAAGTTTGGTCTGGCAATGCTGGATATCATTCCTCATTATAGTTTTTCGACAAACTGAAGTCATTATCCAGCGAGGATGAATTTAATAAAAACACATAAATAAATGGCCTTATATTAACGAAATTCCTAAGTATGATTTGCATTTTAATTATCAAGATATCAAGGAGCGTAGTTTATTATTCTTCTTTAGCCTTTTTTTTTTCTTCTTTTCCATTCACTTTTTGGTATACAAATTGAATTAATGTTTTTTTTTATTGTTATTCCTTCTCGTCTATTTTAAGTATCACTTTGATGAAAAAAAAAATTGATCCATTTTAAGTGTCATTTTTGCATGCTAATAAAGTATTAATTGTTATTTTTTTATTTTTATTCTTATACTTTAATAATTTTAACTACTCATGAAAATTAGATAAATAATAAAATAGAATAATTAATTGAAATGAATAAGGGTAATTTAGTAAAAAATTCACAATTAAGGATTGATTTAATATTTCTTCATTATTGTGCCTTGAATCAAAGTGACACTTAAAATGAAGTGAAGAGAGTATTAACTAACCAATAATACATTGATTATCCATGCATGTTGTATAACAAGGTGTAATAAATCTGTTAGCTAGGAGTTTCTTTGGTTTTATTTATAGATAGAAAAGAAAATGTAAGATACATGGTTTAAGAATTGAATTCAGCACCTAAAAAATAAAAAAAGTTTAAGAATTGAATTGAATAAGATCGAAATGAGGAAGTAAAGAAATAATTTTATGTGTTGAGTTATATATTTATGCAACCATTTCATACACATAAACTTGTTTATGCAACATTATTTTTTGTCCCATATTACTTCTAAACAGTCATACCTTGTAAGTAAAGTTGTCAGGCAAACTCAAGTTTAAATAAATTCAAAGAATTCTAGTAAACTCAAATAATAAATTCGTGAGAGTTTACATACTTCAAAAATTATATTTAAAAAACATATTTTACTCACCGAACATAATTACATAACATATTCATAAGTAAAATTTATCATTCCAACTCTATAACAAAGCAAAAGAAAGTAATAAAATAAAAATATAACTCAATACTTGATTCAACTAATATAATATACTTAGCTATGCACTTATGTTATTTTATAGTTTATCAAAGTATAAATAATAATGAAAATATAAAATTAACTTCAAAAACCCAATACCTAATGTAGAGCAAATGCAATTAAACTCAAGTTCTAAATAAAATTAGTTAAAATTTTGTGTTTTAAGGTCAAAATTATATTTAAATTTAGACTCGTAAACTCGTTAGTAGAATCAAGTGTTTATTGATTTTGTCAGAATTTAATTAAATTTATACCAATTTAATAAAATGAAAATTTACATATAAGTTAACTCGTTTTTATATTATAAGATTATAAATTCGTAAAATTTTAAGAGTTAACTCAATAATTTAAAAATCATACTTGCAAGTATGATCACTCTATTACATAATATGCATTATTTTATTTTTTTTATACTATGCTTTAGAAAGATAGTAATATAATACTCATGCAAATTATGTTAGTTATGTGTACAATTTGATCGATACAAGAAAATTTAAAATAAAACCAGAATGTTATCCAAAAACTTGTATAAGAGTATATAAACAGTGTGTTTTAGTATAAAATTATAAATCGTCTCAGAATATTAGTTTTTCACCTTTAAGTGAGAGCGTAGTTTTAAAAAAAAAAATCTATAAATCGTTGCAAGTATCATGAAAGAAGAATGGGAAAGTATACAAAACGCTCTTTGACAGCGCGTGACTCGGGCGAAAATTTTGGGGCCGTCGATGGTATTTAAGGCAAACACAGGAGCCATGCGAGTACTCGAGTAGGAAATAGGAAGCATAGGCTCAATTACTGAATTTAAAAACCAAAAAAAATAAAAAAAGAATAACAACATACAACAAAACGACAAAAACGAAATTTATCACAGAAAAATGATTTTTTAAAAGATAAAAGAATATTTTTTATCAGATATATATAAAAAGGATTTAAATTATATCATGTTATTTTTTTTAAGTGATGAAATAGATAAGAGAGAAATATAAAAAAATTTATTAATACGATTCAATTAAAATACAAAAAAATTTAATAATACGATTCAATTAAAATTTGTAAAAGTTTTTTATAATTTTTTGTATTTGTTTTTCTCTTTTATTAGATTATTTGAAAAAAATAATATAAAAAGATTTAAATTTATATCCTTCAAACAAAATTAGATACAAAATAATAATTCAAAAATTAGATTCTTATTTCTTTATATTATTTTCTATTTATTAATATAATATAATATAATGGAGATTTATGGGAAGGTGGTGATTGTAGTTGGTGTGTTAATGCAGCAGAGTGAAGAGTCCATTGATTTTAGGACTAAGAAAATGTCCCTTCAAGGGTCAAGACTTAGCACTAAAGCCAAGAGACCAAATACAAAGGGAAAACACTGATGGAGGAGTCATTGGAGTGTGATATGAGACTGGGACTGAGAGTTTCTTCTTCTAAGCTTACCAGTTTCAAGGCACAAGACATGCACAGCTTCTGCTTATAGCAATATCCATTTCTAATTCCTCTCCAATTCACTGAATTTCCAAGGTGTGTCTCTTCTTTGGAACTTATTTTTGCTTTGTTTTGGTCCACCTTCTTTTCTTCCTTGCTTTGTTGTTTCCATTTTTCTTTATTATTATTATTATTATTATTTTTTTTTTGGAGAAGATAATTTTTTTTTCTTCACATGGAATTTTATGACATGGTTGTGAATCTATAAAAGGGTAGCATTTAATGGTTTTTCTTGTTATGCTTAAGACTTCTATTTGCTGATGACTGATGCGTTATTGTTATTTTTAGCAATGATTTTTTTTTTTTTAAATTTTTTTTCCTGTGTATATTCTGGGAATTAACCATTTATTATAAGCTTTCCGATTTAGGCGAGAAAAACGTTATACTCCAAGGAGGAATTCCTTTTCATTTACTCTATATTCTTTTGTGTTGATTCAAATTGTCTTTTGATTGCTTGCTGTTACTTAAGGTTATAAGCTTGTGAATGATTTCTAAAAGCCAAGTTTTTGAAAGAAATTTATTAACTTCCTCATTATTGGTCTACCTTTGTAATTGAATGAAAGTCCAAATTCCATGTTTCCCATAAGGGAAGTCTAAGGAAAAGGGAAACACACAGATGAAAAAAGAAAAAAAAAATTAAAGAATTCAAGTTGTCTGTTGAAACGTTTCCTCATCTGCACTTGACTTTTGATTAAATTGAAGAGCACAAGGAGTTCTTCAACAGATAATTTCCTCTTTATCATGCAAATTGAAGAGCACAAGTAGCATTTGCTTAAAACATTGCATGAGGTTTTCTGTAAGGCAATTTTGGTGTAATGGTTTAACAGAAGATAAGTTGATCCAAGAGTTGAAATGTTAACCCGTGGTTCTTCTGATCCTCAATGTCAAGTCCTTACAAGTACCTAACAAGAGCTTTTGTATACACTACTTCATATGGTCTGATTTCTTTGTTTTCCAGTCAGTTACATGGAGATAATGGTTTTTTCTCCCACAAATCTATCTTCTCCAATACACAAGCATGAGTGTATTTTCTGAAAACACACATGCACAAGCAAGGATGTATGCCCACTGCCCACTCTAAGTTGCTTATAAACTAAAACTAGTTGCTGTCTGAACTTGTTTGTTCTTTTTATGTGGTTGTAACATTGACATCTTCATTTATAGTTTGGTATGCTTACATTATTCCAAACTCCCAACAGTTCATGTTTTGGTTGCAACTAAAAACTGCAAAGACAATCTGGTAGGTGTATGTGAGAAAGCTGTGGCCAAATCTAGGACTCTCATATCTTTTCTTTTCTTTTCTTTTTTCTTTTTTTTTTGGGAAGGTAACTGAATTACTATTCTAAGAGGTAAGCCTTGAGCCATAGTGGAAAACAATGAAGTGCTTATGTGAGAAAGACTCTGGTCTATGTTCTGCTCATTCAACATCCCTGTATGTTCTTGGATGCCCATCATGGGGGACTTCTTCTGAATGTGAAGTCCAACAATCATCTATGTCCAAAAGTTTGAGCTTGAAAGTGGATGGTCTGCCACAACAATGTCACAAGAGCAAGGCACTGAGTTTTCAATTTCAAGAACAGGATTCATCTTCAACTCAATCAACTGGTCAATCTTATCCTGAAGTCGGTTCTGCACAATCAGGTATTTGGATTGAAACCATGTCTATATGTATAATTATGAATTTTTGTGCTTATCAACTGTTGTTTCTTCATTTCTTTCTGGTATTGGTGTATATATTTCGTACTCAGAAGCTGCAGCAGTACTCTGCATAGTTTAGTAATAGAAACGAAATGAAGTAATACAAGTGTATGATTGTGACGTGATCTGATCCTATTGTTAAGCAATATCTCCTCACTTAGCATTGGCTATCGGATAAAAATTATATCCATCCATATTTTTCATCCAAATGTTGAAATTAGTCTTAGATAGCTTAATCAGTATCAGAAAATTCTTATAAAATATTTGAGCTTGTTACTTCATAACCCATATTGATGAGTATTTGATCTGCTTTGGATACTAGGTCAAATTTCTATCCAGCATAGCAATTCTTTTGCTTGTTCAACACTTAGCAGAATTGGGGAGAAGAGTGTGGGAGGTGTCATCAGGTCAGCTATGGGGATTCAGGATTTTGCCTTCCCTCCTCCACTACTGGGCGACAGCCAATCACTTGTAAGTAGATATATCCATGTGTTTTTTGGGGATGGAAGATATATGCAGATAGCTTTCTTAAAATTTGGGTTTCAGGCTCATATTGCATTCCACTATGCTGATCCATGCTATAGAGGCCTAGTAACTGCTGCATATGGGCCACAATCTAAGGTGATTAGTAGAGATTATTTACTTTTCATTACTGTCTATTTGTATCACCTTGTTTCTACTTCAGTATATTGAGATTCAGCATAAAATAAAAAGTTAAAAATAATCTTGAGTTATGACCGACTTTTCATGGCATCAGATTTATGGTTTCTTTATAAAGTATTTTATTTATAGATCTAATATAAATGATGCTATCCCTTCACACAATTATTGCTCCACCTTCTTAGTTCTGAGTGAGTTTGGTAGAATGCTTCTTTTTTTTTTTTCTGAATTTTATTGAGAGTGGCCTCAGTGTTATTAAGTAATTGACTTAGAAATAAAGCAAAGGCCTTATTGGGAAAGTGTTCTAATAATATTATATATAGGTTCCTTTTGAAATGGAAGGAATCTTGACCAAATCCTTTGAGAAACTTTCAGATAGATGTTTTGAGCAAATGTTGTAGTGGGTAGATCCTGTTTATACCTTTATGTTCTTCTTTAAATTGATCATTCAAGAGTTCAAGCTCTCTGTAGTTGTTCAGTTTTTTACAGCCTTCAGAATCTTTTCAGTCAGTAATCCATGCTTTAATTAATTTTTAAGATATGTTGTGCTAACAATAATTTACGTGTTGCAGATGCTCATTGTTCATAAAGTTGGTCTGTGAAGTATATTTCCATTTTAAAATGTTTCTTAGTTTTCCTTTGCATCTTCTTTGTTCTTATATTTTCATTTCTGTTCTTATTTATTAAAATAATTTATGGTGGGGAAGTTGTTTCTTATCTTTGACCCAAGATTTTCTTTATTATAAATTTTTAATAATCGGAGATGCAATCTTTATAAGAAAGCATGATAATTCTTGTTGGCCTTTTCCTTAGTTGATTAAAAAAGAAAGTGGGCTCTCTATCTATAATAGGGTTGTGTTGTACTATTCAAGCTTCAATTCTTTGGATTTCTCATATGATGTGTTAGTTCTTTAAATTAATTAATGACCTAAAAATATTACATAAAGGCATGACACTTTAGCTAGTTACAAGCTTATATCATCAAGATAAATTCTGAAATATATGCCATCAAAATCTGACCAGATTCATCATGCCCAGCTAATGGGAACTGCTCCTGTTCGAATTCCTCTGCCGCTTGATCTTAAAGAATCCATATATGTGAATTCAAAGCAGTACCACGCTATTCTGAGGCGTAGACAGTATCGAGCAAAACTTGAGGCACATAACAAACTCATCAAAGATCGGAAAGTAAGTGCATTTCTGTTTCCTCTCTTCTCTATGATCAATTTCTCTTAAACCACACTAAGAAGTAAGAATATTGTTCTGCAGCCATATCTTCATGAGTCCCGCCATCTACATGCATTAAAGAGAGCTAGAGGTGCTGGTGGGCGCTTTGTCAATACTAAAAAGCTCCAAGAATCAAAGCTTACTTCAGCAAACCATGGCCTAGATGTTTCCAGCTGTACTCGTTTGAATTCGAGTGGAAATATGCCAGAATCTAAAATGCATGAGGTAGAAAACTACAGAGATGGTGCTTCCACCACCACCACCACCTGTTCTGATGTCACATATGCATCTAATAGGGATGACATCTTCCAGCAACAGGAGTCAGACTTCAGGTTATTTGGTTACTGTTCTCACATTGGAAGGGATATGCAGGATTATACAACTGATAAGGGAGGTGGTGTGAATCAGCAACATCTACCTGTCCTCATGTGACAAACTTGTAGGGCACATCATAGTAGTTATTCTTCATCATTCAGATGGAGATGACTGCTTGTGTTGTGTTCCTTTGGGAAGTCATCCTTGGCTCATATATATTGTGTTATTGTACTGTTGTTTATGTTAATTTTCCAGGACAATGATATGGACGATTACTAGCTATTATGTAGCCCTAAAATTGTTTGGGTAAAGAAGCAAGCACATCTAGGAATTAAAGTGACTTGTCAAAAACAATGTTTTTCTATGTTGACGTCATGTCTTGTTGAAATGCAAATGTTTTCAACTGTGGGGTGTCTAACCGACCTCATTATATACTGATGCTTTGTTGATTTTAGGGAAAGAAAGTTTTCTTTAAAGACTTGGATGTGTGATGTGACCACGGCAAGTGTACCGGATCATCAAGTAATAAAAATGGTGAGAAATTGGATATCGTTCTTAGAGATCGATGGTCAAATACCAAATCACGAAAGTAGTTACTATTTAAACTAAGATTTAGATCAAAGTGAGTTCTAATAATAAAATAAGAGAAATACATGAACTTATGCAATGACAATATTTTTAGATTTTTATAATTGGCAAATTAACAAACACCTGAAATGCAAAACGATTGAAATTCAGTTTATGAAAGAGTTGTGATCAAGTTTCATTTGATTTCACTTGTTACATATCAATTGGAACTAATACAAGTTACTATTCTTATTTTGTTACTGAATTCTCTAAAGTAATTAAATCCTAATTCCTTAGGTAATTGACCTGTTTGTTTCCAATTAAAACCCCTAATTCTTTAGATGATTCTAAGAGATAACAAGCATTAAGATTTAAAATTCAACAAGATAACAAGCAAATCAATGACTATTCCTAACTTAGAGATAAGCAAGGTTCATAATCTCATTGCACAATTATACATCAAATTTTCATTCAACATACAACCCTAAAATCATTCCAAAGAAGATCAATCCTTAGAAAGTATTAAGAGAAGAGATCAAAAACTCAAAATAGAATTAACAACTTATATTAATTGAATCCAATGTAAAAAACAATCAAGATCCATCAAAATGCACTTAATTCCAACAAGGGAGAGTTTAGCTAGACATAGAAATAAATGTAGAAACTAAAACAATAGGGAAGAAGATGCAAAACTCAATGGAAGATTGAAAAAAATCTGAGTTCTCACTCTTCTTCTCTTCAAATCCACTGTAGAGCTCCCAAAATAAGGCTTTTCTCTGCTCCAAAACGGCTCCCCACGCACTTCTCCACGCAGCTCCCTTCATTTAGGTCAGAAGAGATGTATTTATACTTTGGTATGGGCGCCTAGGCGCTAGCGTCTGTAGCGCCTAGGCACTGAACGTCCAGAGCGTATTTTCATTTTATGAACCTTAGCGCCTAGGTGCTGCGTCTGGAGTGCCTAGGCGCTCACCTTCCAGACAGCACACTTTTTATGGAGTCTTGGGCGCCTAGGCATTGGGCAAATAGAGAAAACTTCCTTACATTGCTTCCAACCATCCAGTTCTTTCATCTTTAGATGCTTTCATCTTTTGCGTGCTCACCATTTGGACGCCTAGCGCCTGAACTTCAGTGAGCTTCTTTCACCATGTTGAGCTTCATCTTGTTTCCTTTGGTGCCTACAATCAAAACAATAACAAATGAGCTAAAACACCAATAATTCTAATAAGTATGAACTTAATCTAACAAACTAAAATAGATCAACTAAAAAGATAAAATAAAGATGTCTTAAGGTTGAAACAATGTCAAAAGTTAGGCTTAAGCGGTGAAATCCACTCAAAAAGCTTTGGAAAAATAGATAATCTAGCAGATTATCACCACCCCAAACTTAAAACTTTGCTTGTCCTCAAGCAAAACAAAATAACAAATGAGCTAAATAAAAAGACAACTCTACAACTCAAACACCAATGCTGAACTGAATAAAATAAACCAAGAGTGTCCCACAACTCAAAAGCATCAAAGTCATAGTAAATCAATTCATATATGCATTCTTGAAAGTAGAACTCTCAACTGTGTAACTGAAACTCAGATGGTCAAAAATAAGGATCATCACAACTATGCATTGATCAATTACAACTTGAAAGTTAATGAACATGACAGCAAGGTACACCTGATAATTGGGTCACTAAAACTCTCTATTGGTGAATAAAGACTCTCAGTCACTCTTGTATTTGGGCTTGTGTTTCCCTCAGTCATCACTTATTAAGCTCACCCTCCTTGGATTTGTTTTTCATCTCATACGTGCATGCACGCCACTCACAAATGCAACAATCAAAATGACTTTATTCAAGGTTGCTTTGGTGCTAAGGTAGATAAAATGAACATATAAACTGCTACCTTAGAGAGCAAGTGAGCATTGGTACTTCTAACAAATCTTCAACTCACAAATTTCATACCTTTCACATTCTCTATTCTCTTCTTTCTTTCTTTTTTTTCTTTTCATTTTTTTTATATTTCCCAGTAACCTACATGGTCTCAAACGGGTACCTGATCATTGAGTCAAGTATTTCCCCAGTAACCCCTCAGTCTCAAAGGGGTACCTATTCAACAAGCCAACTTTTTTGTTTTTTAACATTCAGCAATGGTCACCCCAAACTTAGTACAATGCTAACCCACATCTTCAATAAATTCAATGCTCAATTACTCCTTTCAGGTAGATAAGACATTAATTATTTTGGCTAAAGCATGCTATATGAGTCAACAAAGAATTCAGTTTATTAGGCTCAAAGGGGCAACATAATGAAAACAAACATCATTTGGTTGGCTATATGGCTATTTGGCTTAACAACAAAACTACCTTTATCATGTCGAGGCATTGTGCAAATCACGACATACAAATGAGATTCAAGCAAAGCTAGGAGAATAGAAACTCATGAGTGACCTCTCATCAAAGCAAAAATGTTGAAGGCTCAAAACAACTCTCAAGGATGAATTATGAAATCCAATCACAGAAATCACTAAGTACATTAACAATAAGTTATAAAATTCATGCATGGAAATCATAATCCTCATTCAAACATCACAATCTAAGAAACAAACTCACAAAACTTTCAAGTTTTCATAACAAGCAGTGCATGCATGGTTGGCTCACATAATAATGATACTATCAAACATGGGGACCTACAAAAGTAAACTCCAAACAGTTCAACATTGGCTTGACTCACAAAGGCAATAAATTCAAATTAACAAGAAGTTAAAACTAAACAAAGAAATTAAGTAAAATGCACACAGACACATTAAACAAATAAAAATCAAACAAAAATGACAAAAATGTAAAAGTAGAGATAGAAGAGCTTGAGCATAGGTTACCTCCCATGAAGCGCTTGTTTAACGTTATTAGCTCGACGTTGCTTCTCAACTCATCAAGGTGGCTTGAAACAGGAGAAGTAGGATAACACTTTTCTTCTATCAGATTTTTGTCTCCATACTTGGTCACTGACCTTGCAATCCCCTCCAAAGGTGTTTGGAACTTGACTTGAACCTGGGTGTTCTGAATAAACCTTCGCATGTGAGATGTCATCAGGCTATGGAGGTCTCAATTTATCAAAAGATTTCGACCCTTTTTGCAATGAATAAGGAGAAATAAGAGAATCTTTTCCTATTACAGCAATCTTAGAGAGAGAATGACCTTTCTCCTTTTCATCAACAATCTTGGAAGTGGGATAGTCAACACTAATCAATGGTGAAGAGTTTTTGCCAGCTAACTCCTTTGGACCTTTACCTTGGATGCAATTGACAAGGGTATAGAGATCTGATATCAGTGCAGATTTATCAAAGACGTTGATGGTCACCTGGTCTCCATCCACCCTTAAAATCAGTTCACCTCTTGGCACATCAATCAATGCTCCTGAAGTTGCTAGGAATGGTCTTCCCAGAATCAGAGGGATATCAGCATCTTCATCCATATCTAAGACCACAAAATCTACTGGAAAGAAGAATCTATCAACCTTCACTAGTACATCTTCCACAATACCATATAGATGTCTGACAGATCGATCTGCTAATTGAAGGGTGATCATAGTAGGCTTAACATCTCTAATTCCAAGTTTGTGCATGATAGATAGCAGCATGAGATTAACACTTGCTCCAAGATCACAAAGAGTTTTCTCTATGTTCAGCTTACCAATGGTACAAAGAATGGAGAAACTACCTGGATCTTTCAATTTAGGTGATAATTTCCTCTGAATTATAGCGATGCACTCTTTAATAAGTGCCACAATCTCATCTTCTTTCAACTTCCTTTTCTTTGACAGCAAATCCTTCATAAATCGGGCATAAGATGACATTTGCTCAAGTGCCTCAGCAAAATGAATGTTAATCTGTAGCTTCTTAAAAATGTCCAAGAATCTCTCAAACTGCTTCTCATTCTCTTGCTTCTTCAGCCTTTGAGGATATGGAATCTTGAAATATGGATTAGTGGTCAGATCATATTTTTCAACTTGATTATTCCCTTTTTCCATATCTTTATTGTCCTTTCGATTTACTCTTTCTTCAACCTTCTTGTCTTCTTTCTCGTTGATCACCTCTTTTTCTCTTACACTGGTATTGCTCCCTTCTACTACCTTCCCACTTCTCAAAGTGATGGCATTGCAGTGCTCTTTCGGATTTGTCATTGTGTCACTAGGTAGAGAACCATGCGGTCTTTCCGAAAGTTGTCTTGCTAATTGGCCCACTTGAGATTCCAAATTGCGGATTAAAGCATCTTGATTTCTAAACCTCGCTCTTGTCTCTTCCATAAAATCAGTAGTTTTTTAAACAAAAGATGAGATTTGGGTAGCCAATTTCTCTAAGGCTAACTCCCAAGAAGCCTTCATTTCATTAGCTTGAGGTTGAGAAGATGAAAAACCTTGATATAATGAGTTTTGAGGATATCCTTGATATCCCATATGCTGTCTTGGTTGAACTTGGTTGCCTTAGTTACTCTACGAAAAATTAAGGTGATTTCTCCACCCCGGATTATAAGTGTTGGAGTAGGGATTGTTCTGCTGCCTTGGAGGCTTATTCATAAAGTTAACTTGTTCTTGAGCCAGAGGTCCAAACATATTTCCTGGACAATCCACACTCCCATGTTCACCTCCACAGAAATCACAAGTCAAAAGAGTATTACTCACTGCATTTACACTAAGAGTGTCAACCTTTTTTGTGAGATTTTCAAGTTGTTAAGTCAAAATCTTATTCTGAGCCAACAGTGCATTCATTGAATCAATCTCTAAATACCTTATCTTCATCACTGTTCTTTCCTCATTTCTTTGGTAATCATTATTGGCCATCATTTCCAATAATTCCCAAGCTTCTTCCGGAGTTTTATAGCTCAAGGCCCCGCCTGCTACAGTATCAACCATTGCTCTAGTTTGAGGCAACATGCCATTATAGAAGCTTTGCACTTGGATCCAGAAATCAAAAATAGTGGTGTGGGCATTTCCTCAATATTTCATTGTATCACTCCCACACTTCATTTAGAGATTCTCTATCATGTTGTCTGAAAGAAGTGATCTCACTTATCAACTTTGCAGCTTTGGACGGAGGAAAATATCTTGCTAGAAATTTCTGGACTAAGATAGCCCAAGTAGTAATGTTTCCCCTTGCCAGTGAGTCTAACTAACTCTTAGCCTTATCCCTTATGGAAAAAGGAAACAATCTCAGACGAATGACAACCTCACTTACTCCATTGAGCTTCACAGTATCACAAATTTGAAGGAACCCTTGTATATGTGCATGTGGGTCCTCATTATCAAATCCCCCAAACTGATTGTTTTGAATCAAATAGAGTAGAGCTGGCTTCAACTCGAAATTGTTTGCTTAAACTGGAGGTTTTGCTATGCTCGCACATCCATCCATGTTAGGAATTGAGTAATCCATGAGAGTCCTAACAAATGGATGTGGTGGTGGAGGGTCCATATTTTCTCCATCCATGTTGTGAGTTTGATTTTCTCCATTGTCTGCCATATCTTCAACAACATTGTGAGTATCACCCAAATTCTTTCTTCGTTCTCTTGCTTGCTTCCTCAAAGCTCTTGCAGTTCTTTTTATTTCAAAATCAAAAAGAAGGTGGTCAGGATGAATGGTACGTTGCATACACTAGAGACATAATGTCAGAACAAAAGTAACTAAATGAAATAAGTAAACTAAAGAAAAAACTAAACACTATAATGAATAAATGAAAAGAAAAATGTTTAAACTAGTAGTTGCCTTCAATATTACCGATATTGGTAAAATCGATCTCCGGCAACGGCGTCAAAAACTTGATGTGACCACGACAAGTGTACCGGATCGTCAAGTAATAAAAACGGTAAGAAACCAGATATCGTTCTCAGGGATCGATGACCAAATACCAAATCACGAAATTAGCTACTATTTAAACCAAGATTTGGATCAAAGTGAGCTCTAATAACAAAACAAGAGAAACACATGAACTCATGCAATGACAATATTTTTGGATTTTTATAATTGGCAAATTAACAAACACCTGAAATGCAAAACGATTGAAATTCAGTTTATGAAAGAGTTGGGATCAAGTTTCATTTGATTTCACTTGTTGCATATCAATTAGAACTAATACAAGCTACTATTCCTATTTTGTTACCGAATTCTCTAAAGTAATCAAATCCTAATTCCTTAGGTAATTGACCCATTTGTTTCCAATTAAAACTCCTAATTCCTTTGATGATTCTAAGAGATAACAAACATTAAGATTTAGAATTCAACAAGATAACAAGCAAATCAATGACTATTCCTAGCCTAGAGATAAGCAAGGTTCATAATCTCATTGCACAATTATACATCAAATTTTCATTCAACATACAACCCTAAAATCATTCCAAAGAGGATCAATCCTTAGAAAACATTAAGAGAAGAAATCAAAAACTCAAAACAGAAATAATAACTTATATTAATTGAATCTAATGTAAAAAACAATCAAGATTCATCAAAATCCATTTAATCCCAACAAGGGAGAGTTTAGCTAGACATAGAAATAAATGTATAAACTAAAATAATAGGGAAGAAGATGCAAAACTCCATGGAAGATTGAAAAAAATCTGAGTTCCCACTCTTCATCTCTTCAAATCCACTGTAGAGCTCCCAAAATAAGGCTTTTCTCTGCTCCAAAACGGCTCCCCACGCAGTTCTCCACGCAGCTCCCTTCATTTAGGTCAGAAAAGATGAATTTATACTCTGGTATGTGCGCCTAGGCGCTGCGTCTGTAGCGCCTAAGCACTGAACGTTCAGAGCGTATTTTTATTTTATGAACCTTAGCGCCTAAGCGCTCACCTTCCAGATGGCACACTTTTTATAGAGTCTCGGGCGCCTAGGCGCCCAAGGAATAGTGCCTAGGCGCTGGGCAAACAGAGAAAACTTCCTTGCATTACTTCCAACCATCCAGTTCCTTCATCTTTAGATGCTTTCATCTTTTGCGTGCTCACCATTTGGACGCCTAGAGCCTGAACTTCAATGAGCTTCTTTCACCATGTTGAGCTTCATCTTGTTTCCCTTGGTGCCTACAATCAAAATAACAGCAAATGAGCTATAACACTAATAATTCTAATAAGAATGAACTTAATCTAACAAACTAAAATGGATCAACTAAAAAGATAAAATAAAGATATCTTAAGGTTGAAACGTCGTCAAAAGTTAGGCTTAAGCAGTGAAATCCACTCAAAAAGTTTTGGAAAAATAGATAATCTAGCAGATTATCAATGTGTTGTTGATATTAGAGGTTTGATCATCTGTAAGGCCATCTTTCTTCCTAACGAGGTACTTGCACCTCTTATAATAATAGTAATAATAAAAATATGTTACTAGGTTCCCTGATATATGTCTCTTGTTTTGCACAAGCTTCAGAGGAATACTTGAATAGGTGATTGAAGGTGGAATCTTCCGTAACACTGTGTCAGTAATTATGGTGAAAGGGAACAAGTATCTGCAAAAGGTATTTCGAAGCTTAAGTTAGACTGTGTACAAGGTTGATAGTATTTGAAATTAGATGTATACCTTTGAGATCTTGTAGGGTATTTATAGGAACGTCTTGAGTGATAAGAATCGTAGTTCAATTTGAATTGAATATTATTATTTAAGATCAGAATTTATGATATTGTTATCTCTTATAACTAATTTTTCTATTTGTGTGGGATGTAATTAATGTCTATATCTATAAGAAATTCTATGAGAGATTTGTGTCTCATAAATAAACAAATCAACTTATCTAATAATGCGTATAAATATTTAGGATCCTATTTTGGTGGGTCAGATTGCTCTTAAATCGTTAACCTAAAATCCAGTCAAGAATGGTTGTCCACAACATGATGCTTAGATGTGGTAGTTAAGTATCAAGATCTCCGAGTTCAATAGGAGCACATGATATGCATAAGACAAAGGGATCCAAGTCATAACATAAATTTCGATTGTCACGATGTTTTTTTTTTCCCAAAAGGCCGATGTTCGTGATGTGTCATAGTATGCCCTTGGTGTTAATGAGTAAGGTCGAGATTTGAAATGGATCATTTTGCTTAAGTCATCATACTATTATCCGAGATACGTAGTATGTTGCCTCCATACAAATTTGTTTGTGGGGCCCATTCAATTTAAGTCTAGTTCAGTCTGGAACTAAGATTTGTGTTATGGTTTTACCATGATATCTTGATGAAAGCCCGTGATCCGGCTTGAGTGTCCTCTTGAAACGTCATGCGTCGCTTCAATATGAACGAGGGTTTCTCCTCCCTCTTTTCTCCTTCTCTAGCAATTCTGTTCTTCCCTTCTAGCGAACAAAGGCGATTTCCAACGACCTCTAGTGGTAGTTGTTGGTGATTTCCAACTCTTCTCAAGCCTTTTTCACCGTTTAAACTGAAGGTACTTTCCTCTCCACCATTTTTCTCTTCTAAAAACATCATTTGAGAAAGGAAAATGTCAAGTAATAATAGTGAGGAGACTATGCAAAATAGTGGTGTATCTGTAGAGATTCTTAGTGCTCTGCCATCCCCACTGTAACACCCCTTTTGAGGATGTCACACATAAAAGAAAATAAAATAAATAGAAATAAAATCTACCCAAGTTGTGGAACATTTGATAAATATTATTACGGGTTGTAAAATAATTCCTGATAGACAGAAATATGTAATAAAAAGATAATGCGAAAAATACGAAATAAAAAAAAATATCATCACTACTAATATACATATGGTTAAGTTATAAACTGTACAAATAATTTACAACTAAGCCTACAACTATTTAAACAAAAACAGTAAGGAAAGCAATAAAAGAGTTAATATATACAGACATACGCTGACGCGCCAAAAAAAAACATCATGATTATCTAATCCTCTGATGGATCACTCTCGGTGTGAAAATGATCATCAGGAGATAAATATCCCTGATGTCTCGACACACGGCGATAACGGGATCGCGCAGTCGATACGATGCTTATCTCACTAGGCTCAGGGTTTTCAGCACCCCAATGACGCCTAATGGATAAGGGCAACTCTAAATGCAGAAATAACGTCGTCGTCAAAATCGGATCTCCATCAAACTGATGACGTAGAATCACGGTCATACGTCCAGCATAGGTAACAGAAGCACGGTCTCCTCGTAAATGCCAAGCCAGATCACCTCCATGGAATATCAGCTCTACGAACCCCAAAAATGCAGGCGTCGCCATCCCTCGCACAATCAATCCAGAGGGTATGGATGATCGGATGGTTCTTGCTCGTAAAACTGATCGTCGGTCTGCTGATCCCCCTCTTCCTCAGGGTACACAATCTCAAGAGGCTGTTCCTCTTCTTCCTCTTCGAACTCTTTACCGCATAAAATAAATAGACAATAAACACATACAATAAAGAGGTAAGACAACATAAAATCATCACGACATGGCAAATAAGAAGACAACAATTAATTACTACACAGTTTATACAACACGAACAAGCTATAACAGTAATGCATATTAGATATCCTAGGGTTTCAGAACATCACACATATAACACAAATAAAGAAAATCATGTAAATAGATCAATCTCTCAGATAAAACAATATAAGAAATGAACAACTAACATAAAAATTATCAGATAAATACAAATAGAGAAAATGTAAAAACATCCAAGATGTTACCAGATAAAGATAAATAAAGAAAAAATGGAATATTATCCAAGATATACTCAAATACACCAAAACACAACCCTACTCCATGGAGCTAAACCCAAACAGAGATATCGAGAGAATGACTTGCAAAATCTATTAGTACCACGGCTGCCCAACCAACTATTACGCGATCACACGTTGCGTCAATAGCCTACGACACTTTGGGTATCCACCATCCAGGGCGTAGTATAGTTCACATGATCTCCCGTTGTGGCACTATAGGCAATGTACTACTAGACTTTACAAACCTCGATTAAATATAGTGTATGTCGAGTACATTAGTGTGCTATCGGTTTACTACGGCCAAATGTGAGCTACCAACTCGTCACGTGTGATCCCGTACACTAAAGTCTCCAAGTTTATTAGAACAATAAACTACACTACACTTATCGCATCGACAACACGATGTGATTCGTCTCGTCAACCAAAACATCACAAATTGGCATAAAGACAATACGTAATTCCAAATATATGAAATTACGAAAATGCCCTCAAGATAACAATATACCCTCAATAACAGAAAGCCTGTACGGGTTCACTTTTTCCCGACAGCGAAATAACCTCAAAAGCCTATACGGGTTCACATTTTCCCGACAGCGAAAATAAATATAGTAACGGTCAATCGCGTAGAAATTTTATCGCATTTTTGAAATCTCGTCGTTTTTACAAACGTTTAAAAATCGGGTAAAGATATTTTTCTTTTTAAAATCGCGTAGCATTTTAATACGTTTTCTCAATCGCGTAGAATTTTTAAATCATTTTCTTATTCAAATGCCTTTAAAATTACCGTTTAAACAGATAGAAATAGTAATTAGTACATTTAAACTACGTAAAATAATTTTTTCATACCGCATACTGTCATTAGGATATTTTGACTATCCTATAGGTTCATTTTTTACTAAAAATTGACAGCATTTTGTTTATAAACTTATAATAATGGTTTTCTAAATTTTCCATAAAATTTCTATTTACCTAATTTTTTTTAACCATTTCATTAAATTCTTTTTGAAATCTCTAACATGCTTCAAAACCAAATGTGAGCTATATGTTAGAAAATTTCTTAACTTTACTGTATTTCCTTCCTAATGATAAAATTATGAATTTTAACCCTTTAGACTTACTTCTAATCAATTGGTTCCTTCATAAATCATTATAGAAAATTTCTTCTTAACTTGTATTGTTTCTTTTTAATTGAAAAAGGTTTAGAAACAAAATTTAAAAATCATAAATTCCTATAGTGGCATGTTGGCGAATTTTATAAAACTTTTGCATTTGATTTCCAAAATGTCTTTCACCTTTTAAATCATATCAAATGTAGTCTATAGTCTAAGTTCATTAAATCATTTTAGAAAATAGTTATCTATAGTCAATTTAATCTTTTAGGCATGTTGGCCCAAAATACTAAGTTTATACCATTTGATTTATAAATTCCTTTTCTTTGATCAAAACCATTTAAAACCTTCTTATTTCTCCTAATCAATTAAGTTGCACTTTAGGAAAAATGAAGAGAACATTTTGGTCCTCATATTTTGGCATTGCCGTGAGCTATTGGATTGTGTTCTTTGGAACACTCATGCAAATTTACACATGTTATTCACATCCTAAACCTTATCATACAATTCTAACACATGCATTTATATCTCTAACACATGCAAACTATTACTAACACATGCAAAATATTTCTAACACATAAACCTAATTTAAAGCTTATAAACATACAATCAAAAACTATTAGACATGCAAGATTATTACAATTACCAAATAAGAAAGCTACTAACACATAACATTTAAGCTACTAGCAACCACAAAAATTACCAAACACACATCAATAAACACACCATAACCGAATCCTTATGGATTCTACAAACAACTCATCTTCTTACCACCATCAAGGGATGATAAGAATTGTCTTCCTCTTACCTTAAATGAAGACAAAAGCTTGCTTTTTCACCTCTTTAGGTCACGGTTTTCACTCCACCAAACACCTAAAAATCTCAAACAAAACCTACATGTTACTAATCATGAAAAAGAAGCTAAACCATGGAAAAATCATGGTTTAAAACTTTGAAAAAGAAAAGAGAAAAGAAAAGCATGAAATTTCACCTTCTAGGCAAAACTTTCAAGGTAGGTTTCCAAGCCTTAGATGGAAAAATTTGAAGAAACTTCCAACTACAAAGGTTCTTAGAATGGTGTTTAGATTAAGGAAACTTGGTTAGAAAAATTTTTGGATGGTTGGATGGTTAGGAAATGAGCTTGGCGAATATGGTGAAGAAAATGGGTAAGAATGGTGGCTAGGGTTCTTGATGAGAGAGAGAGAGAAAAGTGATGAAGATGAAAGTGATTCTTGTCTCCTAAGGCCTCTTGGCCGTGAACTTGATGTGGGGTGCAAGGTGGGCACCTTGCTTGGCTTCATCCAAGCCATTGGATGAATCAAAGGCTAAGATTAAGCCTTGGTGAGCAAGCCTACTTCTCATTGGTTGGTTCCCGGTGACTCACATGGCTTAGTCACACTTGCGTAATAAATGCTCTGTGAGTCACTAGTGAGTCACTGTTTCTGAAAGTTCTACAGCTTACGGTGATTATTTAAGCTTCCGATCTAACCGTTCTGCTATTTGTGGGTCCCGCAAAATATTTCCGGGTCCACTGTCACTAAAACATACTTGACTAATAAAATAATATTATAATAATATAAAATTATTTTATTTGTGATTAAATCCTAAAAATTAAAAGATTATTTTTAGTATCATTCAGATCGGGTTAAGTAAGATCCCCCAATTCTAAATAATCAAATAAGATTTTCCCGGCCCGGAAAAATATTATTTTCTGCCTCCGAGCAAATCACACAAAAAGTCCATAAAAATTTACGAGACGGTATTTTCGGGCATTAAATCATGAAGAAAACAATTAAAAACAAGAAAAAAGCAAATAAAACAAGACGTTCGGACGTAACGGTCATTTTCCCATTTTTTTCCCACAACGTAGGTAATCGCCCAAAACGTTCAAATAAAATATCCAAAGAAGTATTATTTAGTCGTATATCTTTCGAGAAAAATTAATACAAATGGCTTCGAGAAAAATTTTTATTTTATCGTCTCGAAACAAATTACGTAAAACGATCAAATAAAATTTGAACCTGTATTATCGTAATTGTTTTCATACAGAAATCGAGAACAGAAAAATAGGGACACAGCGGTCATTCATACAAAAGCATGAAAAACAGAAAACAGCACATTCAGAATATTTTCTAAAAATTGGGGCGTTACAATACTCCCCAACAAATAAAAATTTCGTCCTCGAAATTTGATGTTCATCCGAACAAATGAGGATACTGATCCTTCATTTTATCTTCCAGCTCCCAAGTAGCCTCACCCGTCACATCATTCCATATAACTTTCACTAACTCGATCATCTTCCCTCGAAGCTGCTTTACCTTTCTGTCCTCTATCCTGACAGGTAAAGTTTCGTAAGTCAAATTCTCCTTTAATTGCACGTCATCCGGTTGTATAACATGTGTCGGATCTGGTATATACTTCCGTAACTGAGACACATGAAACACGTCATGCAAATTGGATAAAAAAGGCGGCAAAGCAATCTGATATGCTACAGGACCAATACGTCGGATAATCTGATATGGTCCAATGAATTTAGGAGTAAGCTTCTTAGACTTAATTACTCTTCCGACACCAGTCGTAGGAGTAACTCTCAGAAACACATGCTCACCCTCCTCAAACTCAAGAGGTCGTCTTCGCTTATCCGCGTAACTCTTTTGTCTGCTTTGCGTCGTCCTCATCTTCTCTTGTATCATCTTGACTTTATCCGTAGTCTGTTGCACAAGCTCCGGTCCAACAGTCATACTTTCTCCATCTTGATACCAGCATAACGGCGTTTGACATCGTCTTCCATACAATGCTTCATAAGGTGCCATTCCGATGCTTGCGTGAAAACTATTGTTGTAGGTGAATTCTATCAAAGATAAAAATTCATCCCAACTTCCCCGTTGTTCCAAAACACAAGCACGCAATAAATCCTCCAAGGACTGTATAGTTCTCTCTGTCCATTCGAAAGCTTGACTTTTCCTCGTCAGTTGTGTAAGTGGTCCAGCAATCTTGGAAAAACCTTCGATAAATCTCCGATAATAACCAGCAAGTCCAACAAAACTTCGAACTTCATTCTTGTCTTAGGTCTCTCCCACTGTAAAACAGTCTCCACTTTCGATGGGTCCACCGCAATACCTTCTTTAGAAATTACGTGACCAAGAAATTGAACTTCTTCCAACCAGAACTCACACTTAGACAACTTCGCATACAACTGTTTCTCCCTCAAAATCTGAAGAATAACACTTAGATGTTCAGCATGCTCTTCCTTCGATCTAGAATAGATCAGAATGTCATCGATAAAAACAACGACAAATCTGTCTAGATATGGACGAAATATTCTGTTCATATAATCCATAAATATAGCAGGAGCATTCGTCACCCCGAATGGCATTACCTGATACTCATAATGTCCATAACGAGTTCGAAAAGCAGTTTTCGGCACGTCTTCCCCTTTCACACGAATCTGGTGATAACCTGATCGCAGATCTATCTTGGAAAATATCACAGCTCCTCTCAATTGATCCATCAAATCGTCGATTCTTGGAAGCGGATATTTATTCTTGATAGTCACCTTGTTCAGCTGCCGATAGTCCACACAAAGTCGTGACGTTCCATCCTTCTTCTTAACCAAAAGTACTGGTGCACCCCATGGGGAAACGCTAGGTCGTACAAATTCTTTCTCCAACAGTTCCACCAATTGCTTTTTCAGCTCCTCCAACTCTACTGGCGACATACGATATGGTGCAATTGAGATAGGACCATTCCCGTACTAAATCAATTGAGAACTCGATCTCCCGCTCGGGCGGTAAACCGTACATCTTCCGGAAAAACATCCTAGGAAATTCATTGACAACGGGAATAGTATTCACATCCTTCTCATTCTTAACCTCTAGAGAAGATAATACCAGATATCCCTGCGCTCCATCTCTCAACAAAGACTTGACCTTAACAGCAGTTAAGAATCCAGACTCTTCTTTCTTAGGAAAAACTATAGTTTTCTTTGCACAATCTATGAGGATATGGTTAGAACATAACCAGTCCATCCCTAATATTACATCTATCTCAATAAGAGGCAAACAAATCAAATCAACCAAAAACAAACGGCCCTTCACAACAATAGGACAATCCAAACAGATCTTAGAAGTAACTACAGGTTTAGCAGTTGGCGTAGATACATTCAACATAACATTCAGAGAAGATATGGGCAACTTCAACCTTTCTACACAATCATATGCAATAAACGAGTGTGTAGCACCCGAATCATACAAAACAGTCAGAAGGTTACCTCCAATGTCTCCTTCTCCCTGAATAAGATCATCAGACTTAGAAATTTCAGATCCCACCATTGTATATACTCGTCCTCCAGATCTCGGTTGAGTACTTCCAAATTTTTGTTGATTAGCTTTAACATATCGAACAGCAGGTTTTCTCTCCGGCTGTGGACAATCCTTTGCTATGTGCCCAGGTTGTTTACAATTGAAACAAACTGCACCTTTAACTGTACACTCGGGAGAAATATGACCTTTCTTCCCGCACTTAAAACATGTTGGCGTAAATGCCACCCTCTGTCCAGCTCCACCACCACTTGCACTTCCACTAACAGATGGTCGTTGAGATTGACTTCCTGTTGGCCTAGTATACGGCTTACGCTGAAACCGATTTGCACTACCACCTCCACCTCTCTGGAACCTTGTCGGTCCAAAACTCCGATTCCTTTGATCCCTAGATGGCTCTAACTCTTCAAGTCGAGCACAAGCATCCACCAATGCATGAAACTGAGTCATCCTCAAAGATACCACTCCTCGTTTCAGTTCCACCCTTAAACCTGATTCAAACTTCCTGCATCTCCATACATCATCTTGTCGTGTCTGAGCATAATCGAGAATTGAGACAAACTCTCAAACTTTGTGGCATACTCATTCACCGTCATATTCCCCTGTCGCAACCCAAGAAATTCCATTTCCTTGGCATGCCTAGCACTCGCAGGAAAATATTTATCCAGAAAAGTATTAGAAAATACTTCCCAAGTGATCTCAGTCCCTTCAGCTTGCAATACTCGGCGGATTCCTCTCCACCAATGTTCTGCATCTCCTCTCAGCATGAAAACAGCATAGGTTACTTTCTTTTCATCTGTACATCTCATCCCCTCAAATATTCTCTCTAAATCTTGCATCCACTGACTCGCTTTCTCCGGATCCACCTCGCCTCTAAACTGTGGCGGATTATGACGCCTAAATTCAGATAAATTTAGGGCATCTGCTGTAGCATCTTGTTGTTGGGCTGCTCTCAAATTTTGTTGAGTTATCACTTCAGCCATCTGCCGCATAGCCTCAGCAGCAACCAACATCGGGTCCTCATCTCGATTTACGTTAGCACGTCCTCTACCTCTACCAGCCATCTTCTTTCTTCAAACATAACAAAACAATGTCAGATACATCCTTTAAGATATTTCCAAAAGGATATAAATCACAACATCACAGAGAATCACACAGCACAAACAAAAACAGACCCAACCACAACCCCAAAAGACTCTAACTTGGGCTCTGATACCAACTAATGTAACACCCTTTTGAGGATGTCACACATAAAAGAAAATAAAATAAATAGAAATAAAATCTACCCAAGTTGTGGAACATTTGATAAATATTATTACGGGTTGTAAAATAATTCCTAATAGATAGAAATATGTAATAAAAAGATAATGCGAAAAATACGAAATAAAAAAAACATCATCACTACTAATATACATATGGTTAAGTTATAAACTGTACAAATAATTTACAACTAAGCCTACAACTATTTAAACAAAAACAGTAAGGAAAGCAATAAAAGAGTTAATATATACAGACATACGCTGACGCGCCCAAAAAAAACATCATGATTATCTAATCCTCTGATGGATCACTCTCGGTGTGAAAATGATCATCAGGAGATAAATATCCCTGATGTCTCGACACACGGCGATAACGGGATCGCGCAGTCGATACGATGCTTATCTCACTAGGCTCAGGGTTTTCAGCACCCCAATGACGCCTAATGGATAAGGGCAACTCTAAATGCAGAAATAACGTCGTCGTCGAAATCGGATCTCCATCAAACTGATGACGTAGAATCACGGTCATACGTCCAGCATAGGTAACAGAAGCACGGTCTCCTCGTAAATGCCAAGCCAGATCACCTCCATGGAATATCAGCTCTACGAACCCCAAAAATGCAGGCGTCGCCATCCCTCGCACAATCAATCCAGAGGGTATGGATGATCGGATGGTTCTTGCTCGTAAAACTGATCGTCGGTCTGCTGATCCCCCTCTTCCTCAGGGTACACAATCTCAAGAGGCTGTTCCTCTTCTTCCTCTTCGAACTCTTTACCGCATAAAATAAATAGACAATAAACACATACAATAAAGAGGTAAGACAACATAAAATCATCACGACATGGCAAATAAGAAGACAACAATTAATTACTACACAGTTTATACAACACGAACAAGCTATAACAGTAATGCATATTAGATATCCTAGGGTTTCAGAACATCACACATATAACACAAATAAAGAAAATCATGTAAATAGATCAATCTCTCGGATAAAACAATATAAGAAATGAACAACTAACATAAAAATTATCGATAAATACAAATAGAGAAAATGTAAAAACATCCAAGATGTTACCAGATAAAGATAAATAAAGAAAAAATGGAATATTATCCAAGATATACTCAAATACACCAAAACACAACCCTACTCCATGGAGCTAAACCCAAACAGATATCAGAGAGAATGACTTGCAAAATCTATTAGTACCACGGCTGCCCAACCAACTATTACGCGATCACACGTTGCGTCAATAGCCTACGACACTGGGTATCCACCATCCAGGCGTAGTATAGTTCACAGTCTCCCGTTGTGGCACTATAGGCAATGTACTACTAGACTTTACAAACCTCGATTAAATATAGTGTATGTCGAGTACATTAGTGTGCTATCGGTTTACCACGGCCCAGCCCACGGAGCTACCAACTCGTCCACACGTGTGGGATCCCGTACACTAAAGTCTCCAAGTTTATTAGAACAATAAACTACACTACACTTATCGCATCGACAACACGATGTGATTCGTCTCGTCAACAAAACATCACAAATTGGCATAAAGACAATACGTAATTCCAAATATATGAAATTACGAAAATGCCCTCAAGATAACAATATACCCTCAATAACAGAAAGCCTGTACGGGTTCACTTTTTCCCGACAGCGAAATAACCTCAAAAGCCTATACGGGTTCACATTTTCCCGACAGCGAAAATAAATATAGTAACGGTCAATCGCGTAGAAATTTTATCGCATTTTTGAAATCTCGTCGTTTTTACAAACGTTTAAAAATCGGGTAAAGATATTTTTCTGTTTTTAAAATCGCGTAGCATTTTTAATACGTTTTCTCAATCGCGTAGAATTTTTAAATCATTTTCTTATTCAAATGCCTTTAAAATTACCGTTTAAACAGATAGAAATAGTAATTAGTACATTTAAACTACGTAAAATAATTTTTTCATACCGCATACTGTCATTAGGATATTTTGACTATCCTATAGGTTCATTTTTTACTAAAAATTGACAGCATTTTGTTTATAAACTTATAATAATGGTTTTCTAAATTTTCCATAAAATTTCTATTTACCTAATTTTTTTTAACCATTTCATTAAATTCTTTTTGAAATCTCTAACATGCTTCAAAACCAAATGTGAGCTATATGTTAGAAAATTTCTTAACTTTCTTCGTATTTCCTTCCTAATGATAAAATTATGAATTTTAACCCTTTAGACTTACTTCTAATCAATTGGTTCCTTCATAAATCATTATAGAAAATTTCTTCTTAACTTGTATTGTTTCTTTTTAATTGAAAAAGGTTTAGAAACAAAATTTAAAAATCATAAATTCCTATAGTGGCATGTTGGCGAATTTTATAAAACTTTTGCATTTGATTTCCAAAATGTCTTTCACCTTTTAAATCATATCAAATGTAGTCTATAGTCTAAGTTCATTAAATCATTTTAGAAAATAGTTATCTATAGTCAATTTAATCTTTTAGGCATGTTGGCCCAAAATACTAAGTTTATACCATTTGATTTATAAATTCCTTTTCTTTGATCAAAACCATTTAAAACCTTCTTATTTCTCCTAATCAATTAAGTTGCACTTTAGGAAAAATGAAGAGAACATTTTGGTCCTCATATTTTGGCATTGCCGTGAGCTATTGGATTGTGTTCTTTGGAACACTCATGCAAATTTACACATGTTATTCACATCCTAAACCTTATCATACAATTCTAACACATGCATTTATATCTCTAACACATGCAAACTATTACTAACACATGCAAAATATTTCTAACACATAAACCTAATTTAAAGCTTATAAACATACAATCAAAAACTATTAGACATGCAAGATTATTACAATTACCAAATAAGAAAGCTACTAACACATAACATTTAAGCTACTAGCAACCACAAAAATTACCAAACACACATCAATAAACACACCATAACCGAATCCTTATGGATTCTACAAACAACTCATCTTCTTACCACCATCAAGGATGATAAGAATTGTCTTCCTCTTACCTTAAATGAAGACAAAAGCTTGCTTTTTCACCTCTTTAGGTCACGGTTTTCACTCCACCAAACACCTAAAAATCTCAAACAAAACCTACATGTTACTAATCATGAAAAAGAAGCTAAACCATGGAAAAATCATGGTTTAAAACTTTGAAAAAGAAAAGAGAAAAGAAAAGCATGAAATTTCACCTTCTAGGCAAAACTTTCAAGGTAGGTTTCCAAGCCTTAGATGGAAAAATTTGAAGAAACTTCCAACTACAAAGGTTCTTAGAATGGTGTTTAGATTAAGGAAACTTGGTTAGAAAAATTTTTGGATGGTTGGATGGTTAGGAAATGAGCTTGGCCGAATATGGTGAAGAAAATGGGTAAGAATGGTGGCTAGGGTTCTTGATGAGAGAGAAGAGAGAAAAGTGATGAAGATGAAAGTGATTCTTGTCTCCTAAGGCCTCTTGGCCGTGAACTTGATGTGGGGTGCAAGGTGGGCACCTTGCTTGGCTTCATCCAAGCCATTGGATGAATCAAAGGCTAAGATTAAGCCTTGGTGAGCAAGCCTACTTCTCATTGGTTGGTTCCCGGTGACTCACATGGCTTAGTCACACTGCGTAATAAATGCTCTGCTGAGTCAGCTAGCTGAGTCAGCCTGTTCTGGAAAGTTCTACAGCTTACGGTGATTATTTAAGCTTCCGATCTAACCGTTCTGCTATTTGTGGGTCCCGCAAAATATTTCCGGGTCCACTGTCACTAAAACATACTGACTAATAAAATAATATTATAATAATATAAAATTATTTTATTTGACAGTTAAATCCTAAAAATTAAAAGATTATTTTTAGTATCATTCAGAATCGGGTTAAGTAAGATCCCCCAATTCTAAATAATCAAATAAGATTTTCCCCGGCCCGGAAAAATATTATTTTCCTGCCTCGGAGCAAATCACACAAAAAGTCCATAAAAATTTACAGACAGTATTTTCAGGCATTAAATCATGAAGAAAACAATTAAAAACAGAGAAAACAATAAAACAAGATGCGTTCGGGACGTAACGGTCATTTTCCCATTTTTTCCCACAACGTAGGTAATCGCCCAAAACGTTCAAATAAAATATCCAAAGAAGATATTATTTAGTTTGTATATCTTTCGAAAAAAATTAATACTGATGGCTCGAGAAAAATTTTTATTTTATCTTGTCTCGAAACAAATTACGTAAAACGATCAAATAAAATTTGAACTGTATTATCGTAATTGTTTTCATACGTAAATCGAGAAACGTAAAAATAGGACACAAATGGTCATTCATACAAAAGCATGAAAAACAGAAAACAGACATTCAGAATATTTTCTAAAAATTGGGGCGTTACAATACTCCCCAACAAATAAAAATTTCGTCCTCGAAATTTGATGTTCATCCAGAACAAATGAGGATACGATCCTTCATTTTATCTTCCAGCTCCCAAGTAGCCTCACCACACATCATTCCATATAACTTTCACTAACTCGATCATCTTCCTCGAAGTCGCTTTACCTTTACGTCCTCTATCCCGACAGGTAAAGTTTCGTAAGTCAAATTCTCCTTTAATTGCACGTCATCCGTTGTATAACATGTGTCGGATCTGGTATATACTTAGTAATTGAGACACATGAAACACGTCATGCAAATTGGATAAAAAAGGCGGCAAAGCAATCTGATATGCTACAGGACCAATACGTCGGATAATCTGATATGGTCCAATGAATTTAGGAGTAAGCTTCTTAGACTTAATTACTCTTCCGACACCAGTCGTAGGAGTAACTCTCAGAAACACATGCTCACCCTCCTCAAACTCAAGAGGTCGTCTTCGCTTATCCGCGTAACTCTTTTGTCTGCTTTGCGTCGTCCTCATCTTCTCTTGTATCATCTTGACTTTATCCGTAGTTCATTTGCACAAGCTCCGATCCAACAGTCATACTTTCTCCATCTTGATACCAGCATAACGGCGTTTGACATCGTCTTCCATACAATGCTTCATAAGGTGCCATTCCGATGCTTGCGTGAAAACTATTGTTGTAGGTGAATTCTATCAAAGATAAAAATTCATCCCAACTTCCCCGTTGTTCCAAAACACAAGCACGCAATAAATCCTCCAAGGACTGTATAGTTCTCTCTGTCCATTCGAAAGCTTGACTTTTCCTCGTCAGTTGTGTAAGTGGTCCAGCAATCTTGGAAAAACCTTCGATAAATCTCCGATAATAACCAGCAAGTCCAACAAAACTTCGAACTTCATTCTTGTCTTAGGTCTCTCCCATCAGTAAACGGTCCCACTTTCGATGGGTCCACCGCAATACCTTCTTTAGAAATTACGTGACCAAGAAATTGAACTTCTTCCAACCGAACTCACACTTAGACAACTTCGCATACAACTGTTTCTCCCTCAAAATCTGAAGAATAACACTTAGATGTTCAGCATGCTCTTCCTTCGATCTAGAATAGATCAGAATGTCATCGATAAAAACAACGACAAATCTGTCTAGATATGGACGAAATATTCTGTTCATATAATCCATAAATATAGCAGGAGCATTCGTCACCCCGAATGGCATTACCTGATACTCATAATGTCCATAACGAGTTCGAAAAGTAGTTTTCGGCACGTCTTCCCCTTTCACACGAATCTGGTGATAACCTGATCGCAGATCTATCTTGGAAAATATCACGCTCCTCTCAATTGATCCATCAAATCGTCGATTCTTGGAAGCGGATATTTATTCTTGATAGTCACCTTGTTCACCGCCGATAGTCCACACAAAGTCGTGACGTTCCATCCTTCTTCTTAACCAAAAGTACTGGTGCACCCTACGTGGGAAACGCTAGGTCGTACAAATTCTTTCTCCAACAGTTCCACCAATTGCTTTTTCAGCTCCTCCAACTCTACTGGCGACATACGATATGGTGCAATTGAGATAGGACCTGTTCCCGGTACTAAATCAATTGAGAACTCGATCTCCCGCTCAGGCGGTAAACCAGGTACATCTTCTGGAAAAACATCCGAAAATTCATTGACAACAGGAATAGTATTCACATCCTTCTCATTCTTAACCTCTAGAGAAGATAATACCAGATATCCCTGCGCTCCATCTCTCAACAAAGACTTGACCTTAACAGCAGTTAAGAATCCAGACTCTTCTTTCTTAGGAAAAACTATAGTTTTCTTTGCACAATCTATGAGGATATGGTTAGAACATAACCAGTCCATCCCTAATATTACATCTATCTCAATAAGAGGCAAACAAATCAAATCAACCAAAAACAAACGGCCCTTCACAACAATAGGACAATCCAAACAGATCTTAGAAGTAACTACAGGTTTAGCAGTTGGCGTAGATACATTCAACATAACATTCAGAGAAGATATGGGCAACTTCAACCTTTCTACACAATCATATGCAATAAACGAGTGTGTAGCACCCGAATCATACAAAACAGTCAGAAGGTTACCTCCAATGTCTCCTTCTCCCTGAATAAGATCATCAGACTTAGAAATTTCAGATCCCACCATTGTATATACTCGTCCTCCAGATCTCGGTTGAGTACTTCCAAATTTTTGTTGATTAGCTTTAACATATCGAACAGCAGGTTTTCTCTCCGGCTGTGGACAATCCTTTGCTATGTGCCCAGGTTGTTTACAATTGAAACAAACTGCACCTTTAACTGTACACTCGGGAGAAATATGACCTTTCTTCCCGCACTTAAAACATGTTGGCGTAAATGCCACCCTCTGTCCAGCTCCACCACCACTTGCACTTCCACTAACAGATGGTCGTTGAGATTGACTTCCTGTTGGCCTAGTATACGGCTTACGCTGAAACCGATTTGCACTACCACCTCCACCTCTCTGGAACCTTGTCGGTCCAAAACTCCGATTCCTTTGATCCCTAGATGGCTCTAACTCTTCAAGTCGAGCACAAGCATCCACCAATGCATGAAACTGAGTCATCCTCAAAGATACCACTCCTCGTTTCAGTTCCACCCTTAAACCTGATTCAAACTTCCTGCATCTCCATACATCATCTTGTCGTGTCTGAGCATAATCTGAGAATTGAGACAAACTCTCAAACTTTGTGGCATACTCATTCACCGTCATATTCCCCTGTCGCAACCCAAGAAATTCCATTTCCTTGGCATGCCTAGCACTCGCAGGAAAATATTTATCCAGAAAAGTATTAGAAAATACTTCCCAAGTGATCTCAGTCCCTTCAGCTTGCAATACTCGGCGGATTCCTCTCCACCAATGTTCTGCATCTCCTCTCAGCATGAAAACAAAGATAGGTTACTTTCTTTTCATCTGTACATCTCATCCCCTCAAATATTCTCTCTAAATCTTGCATCCACTGACTCGCTTTCTCCGGATCCACCTCGCCTCTAAATCGTGGCGGATTATGACGCCTAAATTCAGATAAATTTAGGGCATCTGTTTGTAGCATCTTGTTGTTGGGCTGCTCTCAAATTTTGTTGAGTTATCACTTCAGCCATCTGCCGCATAGCCTCAGCAGCAACCAACATCGGGTCCTCATCTCGATTTACGTTAGCACGTCCTCTACCTCTACCAGCCATCTTCTTTCTTCAAACATAACAAAACAATGTCAGATACATCCTTTAAGATATTTCCAAAAGGATATAAATCACAACATCACAGAGAATCACACAGCACAAACAAAAACAGACCCAACCACAACCCCAAAAGACTCTAACTTGGGCTCTGATACCAACTAATGTAACACCCCTTTTGAGGATGTCACACATAAAAGAAAATAAAATAAATAGAAATAAAATCTACCCAAGTTGTGGAACATTTGATAAATATTATTACGGGTTGTAAAATAATTCCTAATAGACAGAAATATGTAATAAAAAGATAATGCGAAAAATACGAAATAAAAAAAAACATCATCACTACTAATATACATATGGTTAAGTTATAAATGCAGTACAAATAATTTACAACTAAGCCTACAACTATTTAAACAAAAACATGAAGGAAAGCAATAAAAGAGTTAATATATACGGACATACCGACGCGCCCAAAAAAAACATCATGATTATCTAATCCTCGATGGATCACTCTCGGTGTGAAAATGATCATCAGGAGATAAATATCCGATGTCTCGACACACGGCGATAACGGGATCGCGCAGTCGATACGATGCTTATCTCACTAGGCTCAGGGTTTTCAGCACCCCAATGACGCCTAATGGATAAGGGCAACTCTAAATGCAGAAATAACGTCGTCGTCGAAATCGGATCTCCATCAAACTGATGACGTAGAATCACGGTCATACGTCCAGCATAGGTAACAGAAGCACGGTCTCCTCGTAAATGCCAAGCCAGATCACCTCCATGGAATATCAGCTCTACGAACCCCAAAAATGCGGCGTCGCCATCCTCGCACAATCAATCCAGAGGGTATGGATGATCGGATGGTTCTTGCTCGTAAACCGATCGTCGGTCTGTGATCCCCTCTTCCTCAGGGTACACAATCTCAAGAGGCTGTTCCTCTTCTTCCTCTTCGAACTCTTTACCGCATAAAATAAATAGACAATAAACACATACAATAAAGAGGTAAGACAACATAAAATCATCACGACATGGCAAATAAGAAGACAACAATTAATTACTACACAGTTTATACAACACGAACAAGCTATAACAGTAATGCATATTAGATATCCTAGGGTTTCAGAACATCACACATATAACACAAATAAAGAAAATCATGTAAATAGATCAATCTCTCAGATAAAACAATATAAGAAATGAACAACTAACATAAAAATTATCAGATAAATACAAATAGAGAAAATGTAAAAACATCCAAGATGTTACCAGATAAAGATAAATAAAGAAAAAATGGAATATTATCCAAGATATACTCAAATACACCAAAACACAACCCTACTCCATGGAGCTAAACCCAAACAGATATCAGAGAGAATGACTTGCAAAATCTATTAGTACCACGGCTGCCCAACCAACTATTACGCGATCACACATTGCGTCAATAGCCTACGACACTGGGTATCCACCATCCGCGTAGTATAGTTCACGATCTCCGTTGTGGCACTATAGGCAATGTACTACTAGACTTTACAAACCTCGATTAAATATAGTGTATGTCGAGTACATTAGTGTGCTATCGGTTTACTGGCGGCCAATGAGCTACCAACTGTCCACGTGTGGGATCCCGTACACTAAAGTCTCCAAGTTTATTAGAACAATAAACTACACTACACTTATCGCATCGACAACACGATGTGATTCGTCTCGTCAAATCAAAAAAACATCACAAATTGGCATAAAGACAATACGTAATTCCAAATATATGAAATTACGAAAATGCCCTCAAGATAACAATATACCCTCAATAACGAAAGCAGTGCGGGTTCACTTTTTCCCGACAAAAAATAACCTCAAAAGCCTATACGGGTTCACATTTTCCCGACAGCATAAAATAAATATAGTAACGGTCAATCGCGTAGAAATTTTATCGCATTTTTGAAATCTCGTCGTTTTTACAAACGTTTAAAAATCGGGTAAAGATATTTTTCTGTTTTTAAAATCGCGTAGCATTTTTAATACGTTTTCTCAATCGCGTAGAATTTTTAAATCATTTTCTTATTCAAATGCCTTTAAAATTACCGTTTAAACAGATAGAAATAGTAATTAGTACATTTAAACTACGTAAAATAATTTTTTCATACCGCATACTGTCATTAGGATATTTTGACTATCCTATAGGTTCATTTTTTACTAAAAATTGACAGCATTTTGTTTATAAACTTATAATAATGGTTTTCTAAATTTTCCATAAAATTTCTATTTACCTAATTTTTTTTAACCATTTCATTAAATTCTTTTTGAAATCTCTAACATGCTTCAAAACCAAATGTGAGCTATATGTTAGAAAATTTCTTAACTTTACTGTATTTCCTTCCTAATGATAAAATTATGAATTTTAACCCTTTAGACTTACTTCTAATCAATTGGTTCCTTCATAAATCATTATAGAAAATTTCTTCTTAACTTGTATTGTTTCTTTTTAATTGAAAAAGGTTTAGAAACAAAATTTAAAAATCATAAATTCCTATAGTGGCATGTTGGCCGAATTTTATAAAACTTTTGCATTTGATTTCCAAAATGTCTTTCACCTTTTAAATCATATCAAATGTAGTCTATAGTCTAAGTTCATTAAATCATTTTAGAAAATAGTTATCTATAGTCAATTTAATCTTTTAGGCATGTTGGCCCAAAATACTAAGTTTATACCATTTGATTTATAAATTCCTTTTCTTTGATCAAAACCATTTAAAACCTTCTTATTTCTCCTAATCAATTAAGTTGCACTTTAGGAAAAATGAAGAGAACATTTTGGTCCTCATATTTTGGCATTGCCGTGAGCTATTGGATTGTGTTCTTTGGAACACTCATGCAAATTTACACATGTTATTCACATCCTAAACCTTATCATACAATTCTAACACATGCATTTATATCTCTAACACATGCAAACTATTACTAACACATGCAAAATATTTCTAACACATAAACCTAATTTAAAGCTTATAAACATACAATCAAAAACTATTAGACATGCAAGATTATTACAATTACCAAATAAGAAAGCTACTAACACATAACATTTAAGCTACTAGCAACCACAAAAATTACCAAACACACATCAATAAACACACCATAACCGAATCCTTATGGATTCTACAAACAACTCATCTTCTTACCACCATCAAGGGATGATAAGAATTGTCTTCCTCTTACCTTAAATGAAGACAAAAGCTTGCTTTTTCACCTCTTTAGGTCACGGTTTTCACTCCACCAAACACCTAAAAATCTCAAACAAAACCTACATGTTACTAATCATGAAAAAGAAGCTAAACCATGGAAAAATCATGGTTTAAAACTTTGAAAAAGAAAAGAGAAAAGAAAAGCATGAAATTTCACCTTCTAGGCAAAACTTTCAAGGTAGGTTTCCAAGCCTTAGATGGAAAAATTTGAAGAAACTTCCAACTACAAAGGTTCTTAGAATGGTGTTTAGATTAAGGAAACTTGGTTAGAAAAATTTTTGGATGGTTGGATGGTTAGGAAATGAGCTTGGCGAATATGGTGAAGAAAATGGGTAAGAATGGTGGCTAGGGTTCTTGATGAGAGAGAAGAGAGAAAAGTGATGAAGATGAAAGTGATTCTTGTCTCCTAAGGCCTCTTGGCCGTGAACTTGATGTGGGGTGCAAGGTGGGCACCTTGCTTGCTTCATCCAAGCCATTGGATGAATCAAAGGCTAAGATTAAGCCTTGGTGAGCAAGCCTACTTCTCATTGGTTGGTTCCTGACTCACATGGCTTAGTCACACTGCGTAATAAATGCTCTGATTGAGTCACTAGTTTGAGTCACTGTTTCCTGAAAGTTCTACGACTACGGTGATTATTTAAGCTTCCGATCTAACTGTTTCTGCTATTTGTGGGTCCCGCAAAATATTTCCGGTCCATTGTCACTAAAACATCTTGACTAATAAAATAATATTATAATAATATAAAATTATTTTATTTGACGGATTAAATCCTAAAAATTAAAAGATTATTTTTAGTATCATTCAGAATCGGGTTAAGTAAGATCCCCCAATTCTAAATAATCAAATAAGATTTTCCCGGCCCTAAAAATATTATTTTCTGCCTCGAGCAAATCACACAAAAAGTCCATAAAAATTTACGAGACGGTATTTTCGGGCATTAAATCATGAAGAAAACAATTAAAAACAAAAAAGCAAATAAAACAAGACGTTCGGGACGTAACGATCATTTTCCCATTTTTTCCCACAACGTAGGTAATCGCCCAAAACGTTCAAATAAAATATCCAAATGAAGTATTATTTAGTTTGTATATCTTTCGAGAAAAATTAATACGATGGCTTCGAGAAAAATTTTTATTTTAATGTCTCGAAACAAATTACGTAAAACGATCAAATAAAATTTGAACCAGTATTATCGTAATTGTTTTCATACTGTAAATCGAGAACAGAAAAATAGGGACACAGCGGTCATTCATACAAAAGCATGAAAAACAGAAAACAGCACATTCAGAATATTTTCTAAAAATTGGGGCGTTACACCCACTACCACAGTTGTAACACCCACCGTAGGATGTCACATTTATGTTACTTTAATTACTCAAATACCCTCAATAGTCATATAGTGTGATATTGTGATAAAAATATGAGTTATAAATTTTTTTTTTAACAATAACAACAAAATAAACTTAGCGGAAAATAAAACTATGATACAACAATCTCACACATAAATTACATCATATACATATTTCACACGTGCTGTCAGGTTTATTTATTACAAACCATTTATTGAAACAATAAACACACTTAAATAATTACGGACATAACTTATATCAGAGTTCACACTCGCCCAAGCTTAACTAAGCAGAAGACCCCTCAGACGGGTCCTCCTCAGGTTCCTCAGCAGGTAGGAATCCATTGTGACGATTAGCCCTACGGACAGGTGTCCGGGCTGACGACACTATGCTGATTTCCGTTGGGACATAATTTCTAGTGTCCCAATGTCGCCTGATATGCAACGGAAATTCAACATGAACAAAGATCGTCACACAGAAAAACGGATCCCCACGATACAGCCTACTAATACTAACAGTCAGGTACCCCTCGTAAATAAGTCCTCGCTCATCGGGACTTGTCCTCCATTCTCCAGCTCCTCCGTGAAATTGTAAACGTACATATCCGAAGAAACTGGCTCTTGACGTCATACTGTTAGAACTCTGCGGTTCCGATGATGAGAAGTAATTCCTCTTCTCCTTCTAATACCGTATCTTTCTCAACGTCTTCACCCAATATAAATACAATAAACAGGATATACATACAAAGAGGTGAGATCACCTACACCAATACCAGCATGATAGCACAGAGATAATACAGACAGCATATTATGCAAAAATATCATATCATGATCACAATTATGGTATCATCATAGTGTAAAAATAATTACCATCATGCCATCATCACTATTCAAACCACAATTAATTACAGTAATGCTACTACATATGTATATGTTAAATTCATGCATGTGAACATAGACTCAATGTCCTACTCCATGGAGCTAATACTCAAGTCGGAGAATTTGATCGAAAAGATCTGCCGGTATCTCGTGCCTCAAACCAAGTGCTATAATTATATCTTGCACATCTAGCACATACACGACAGCCTTTGTCAGATCTCGATTAAGAATAGTGTCTCGGTCCGGATCATCGGTGTGTTGCATCGGTCTAACTCACGGTGCGGAAGAGCTACCAATTGCCCATTGCGAGCAACCCGCACCCCGATGCCCCTAAGGTCAACCAGGTGACCTACACTACGCATATCGCACCCACTCAAGAGGTGTACGTTTCTCCTGGCAATTAGCCATATTCAGTCCGTTGGACCATTTTCAATGCATGTGTAATGCACCAATTACCAACCAAAGGTAAATCACATAATTTCTCATTCCGGATTCAAATCTTTTTTCGTTCGTAAAATGGATTAATGCCAATTACAGGCAAACTTCTCAATTTCTTATACGGTATTCATATATTGTTTTTAATCGTAAGGTTTATCTTGTATAATAAACAGGTTAAATCACATTACCGTATTTTTCTCATTCGCAAAATATTTTTGTTACGTTAATAATTTGTAACATTTTCATTACGTTTAAAATTTGCGAAACTATTTTCTCTCATTGCGTAAAAATAAGCTTTTATTTTTAAATCGCATAGTAAATTTTCTACAACATTTTGATCGTGTAAAATATTTAAACGTGTTATAAATCGCGTAGAAATATTTTAACGTATTTCAAATCGCGTAACTTAAAAATTACGTTTTTGAGTTACGTAAATCGTTTTTCACCGTTTTTACCCTTCACAAAATATTTCTTAACTTTAAAATTATTATTTTGAACATTTCTTATAAAATATAATTTCTTGCATTATTCTCTTTCTATTCTTAATCAAAAATCCCTTCTGTACTATATTTTCTCAAAATCACTTTTTATTGATTTACTCTTACCAAATCATATTTAATTGATTTAATTACTATTTCAAAATTTAAATTTCCTAACATTTTCCAAAACTCAATACTTAAATTCTACGTTAGAAATTTTAAGTTACAAACGTTTCCTTTTATATTTCTAAATCACTTCTAAACATTAAATCAAATTCTATGTTTAAGTTACAAATGTTTTCTTTTATATTTCTAAATCACTTCTAAAAATTAATTCTTCTTAAGATAATTTAAAGTTCAACACTTAAATTCCTTTCCAAAGTCCTTATTTGAAAATTCTTATATTTTATTGCATCAAAACATTTTTTTCTAAATTATCAAAACCTTATAGATGGCCATTGGAACCATGAAATATTTTTCTTCTATCTTAAATAATTTTCATTCTTTATTTCTACACAAAATAACTTCATGAAAATACTACTTAAAACCGTGTACACTCTTTTTATAAATCAAACCCTCTTGTTATCTCCTGTACTTCTCAAATCATCCAATTTTATCATTTATAGAAATATCATTTTTGTGAACACTAATTTAATTAGTGTCTTGGCTGAAATTTATTTTAGTTCAAGGACTAAAAATTAACTTCATTGTTCTTGAAAAATTTTAATAAAAACCCTAGTCTTGGAAGCTCAAAACCGTGACCACCTCCATGGCCTTTGGAGCCAAAATTTTGCTTATTTCAACATACATCCATCCTAATATATTCAACATATATCATCATGCATATCATAAGCTTACCATATAAGCAATTAAAAATTTTACTAAGCATGCAAACACAAGTAAATCATGCAAAATATATCAAGCATAAGCAAAAATAATTAAAGCACTAAACACACACACAAATCATTACATGACCATGGATAGGAATCCTCACATGGATTCATCATCCATCAAATATAAAACCATCCCTCACCACCATGCTTGGTTGGTGAAATGAATCTCCCTCTTACCTCTTGAAGAACCACCAAAGAGCTTGTTGCTTTGTCTTTGGAGCAAGATCTCTACCAATACAAGTTCTTAAACATGAAACAAATACAAGAAAATTAGTATATCAAGCTTGAACAAGAAGAACCATGGATCAAACATGGTTTAGAACATGAAAAAGAAAAGAATAAATGAAGTTTTCTTACACTTCACCAACAAAAGCTCTAGAACTTGATCTTGGTAAAAGTCCTTCAAAATGGAAGAATTAGAACTTGGTGTGAACTACAAAGGTTCTTAGAATGATGAAAGGATTCAAGAAACTAGGTTGTGTGAAATTAAAAAGTGATGGAAGAGTGAGTTGGAGTGTTTGGCGAATGGTGTGTTTTTGGGAGAGAAATGGAGTTTGCTTTGGTTTGGTCTTGAAACTTAAGTGGAAGAATGAAGAAATGATATTATGAAATATAGAAATGAGTATTTTTAGTCTTCAAAGGAGTGCATTGCCGTAGCATGCAATTAGAGAGAAGAAAAAGTGAAGTTTGAAAGACATAAACATTAATGATCAATAGGAAATTGTCTTGACATTTGGCTTGTCTTCATTTTTTTTTCTTTGGCCTAAAAAGCCTATACTAATCTTGTTACTAATCTTGTCTCCCTTCATCCTTGCTCTCCAAACCGTCCCCCCCTTCTTCATGCATGCAAAAATATGACAATTTGATAGCCATTTTGTTTTTAGTCATTTTAGATATTAATTTAAAACATTATAGGTAAAATAGGTATTAATTAAAAGCATTATAGGTAGAAGACTTATTATGGACCATTGGATCTTCTCTCTTTAAACCCCATCCCTTAGATGTGTCTCCAAAAATGAATGGTCAAGATTACACCTTCAAACTTTTCATCCAAGGGTCCAAAATGGTTGTAATCATTTTTGATGACCAATTCTCCACCATTGATCTAAATCCAAATCCAATGGTCATTAATGATCCATCTCCACCATTGATTAATTTTACATCCAAGGGTTGATAATGGTCATAGCCATTTAGAAGATTAAATCCCTACCCTTGATTTAATTTCAATCCAACGGTTATAATTGATCCTATTTACTTTTAAGATCAAATCTCCACCGTTAATTAAATCAAGATTGAATGTCTAACGTAATTAAATTAATAATGTGGATATCCAAACCACTAATGTTATTTTAATAATATTTTAATAATATAGAATTTTATTTTTATCCATTATAACCTCACAAAAATATAATTACTTGTATTTTTATCGTCGATAATTAAATACGATCTAATATACTGATAAAAGAAATTTTCTAAAATCTGTTTCCGGATTCAGGTTTAGCAAGATCCCCTGTCTCCGTCTAAACAGTACAAATTTTTCTATACGTAGAAAAATTTTTCATTTTGCGGGACCCACCTGGCCCACGTATGGCCACCTGGTCCCACATATACCTCGTGGGGCCCACAAACAGTAAAAAATTCCAAAATCACACATAAAATCACAAAAATTACAAAACTCATAAATATCAAATCAGATTACGTAAATTAATTAAGACTAAACAAGTAAAAATTAATTTACGTACATTTTTCCTACCAAAATTATTATTTTCTTGACACGAGCAAATTACTCAAAACGATCAAATATGCGAGACAAAATATTCAAAATAGTTTTACAAAGACACGTAAAATCACTAGAAAGTAGATTTACATTAGCAGTCAAAATTACTTGTTTAATACATAGAAAGTTTGGGGTGTTACAATTCTCCTCTACAAAAGTTTCGTCCTCGAAACTTGATGAACTTGATTTCACATCCTCAGAATAAATAGGGATCTTTTTTTTATCTTTTCTTCTAGTTCCCATGTAGCTTCCCCGCTTACATCATCCCAAATAATTTTAACCAATGAAATTTCCTTACCTCGAAGTTGCTTTGTCTTTCGATCCTCAATCTTGACCGAAACGTTTCATAGGTTAAATTCTCCTTCAAATACAGATCTTGTGTGCGGCTTGATAACATGAGTAGGATCAGAAATATATTTTCCGTAGTTGTGATACGTGAAATACATTATGAAGATTTGACGAGAAAAGGTGGTAACGCAATCTGATATGCCACCCACCCGACCTACCCGACGTAAAATCTGATATGGTCCGATAAACTTTGGAGTGAGCTTCTTGGACTTAAGCACTCGTCCAACACCCGTCATATGCGTCACTCGCAAAAATACATGGTCACCTTCTTCAAACTCAAGAGATTTTCTCCTTTTATCAGCATAACTCTTTTGCCAAGTTTGACTCATTCTCATTTTGTCTTGTATCATCTTCACTTTCTCAGTTGTCTGTTGGACAATTTCTGGTCCTAACACAGCACTCTCACCGTCTTGATACCAACATAACGGTGTTCTGCATTGCCTCTCATATAATGCTTCGTAGGGTGCCATCCCTATACTTGAATGGAAACTATTGTTATATGTGAATTCTATCAATGGTAAGAATTCATCCCAACCTCCAGTTTGCTCCAATACACAAGCTCTCAATAAATCTTTGAGAGATTGAATTGTTCTTTCTGATTGACCATCTGTTTGTGGATGGTAAGCAGGACTTAAACGTAGTTTTGTTCCCATTGCTTCTTGCAAACTAGTCCAAAATCTCGATGTAAACCTTGGATCTCGATCCGAAATAATACTGGATGGTACACCATGAAGTCTAACAATTTCACTGATGTACACTTGAGCCAACTTTTCCATTGAGTACTTAATATTAATCGGCAAAAAGTGCGCCGACTTTGTAAGTCGATCAACAATTACCCAAATGGCATCATAACCCTTCCGAGTCTTTGGTAGTCCCGTCACAAAATCCATTGCTATGTCATCCCATTTCCATTCAGGAATAGGCAAAGGTTGCAACATTCCCGAAGGTCTTTGATGTTCCACCTTAGCCTTCTGACAAATTAAACAGGATGATACATACTCTGCAACATCTTTCTTCATTCCTTGCCACCAATATAATTGTTTTAAATCCTGGTACATCTTTGTGGCTCCTGGATGCATACTCAACTTACTCTTGTGAGCCTCGTCCAAAATCAATCTCCTAAGATCTGGGTCATTAGGTACACAAACTCTTCCTTGAAACTTCAGAATTCCCTTAGCACCTTCGCTAAATTCTAACACTGCTCCTTGGCTCTTTGCTTCTTTTGCTTCTTGCAAATACTGATCACTGTTTTGTCCTTCACGAATTCTATCCATCAAATCATTTGAAATGGTGATCATATTTAAACGCATCTTGCCCGGCGTCAATTTCACAGATAATCGCATATCCCGAAATTCTTCTATCAACTCCTTCTCTTTGATCATCATAACAGAAGCACTAAGTATTTTTCTACTCAACGCATCCGCTACGACATTCGCTTTTCCGGGATGATACTGCAATTGAAAGTCATAATCTTTCAGAAATTCTAACCAACGTCTTTGCCTCATGTTTAACTCTTTCTGATCAAACAGATATTTTAAACTTTTATGATCACTAAAAACAGTGAACGTAGCTCCATAGAGAAAATGTCTCCACACTTTCAATGCAAAAACCACAGCTGCCAACTCCAAGTCATGAGTCGGATAATTCCTCTCATGATTTTTCAACTGCCTTGAAGCATAAGCCACCACCTTACGATTCTGCATAAGTACACAACCCAATCCTTGGTATGAAGCATCACAATATACTTCGAAAGGTTCGTTTGGATCAGGTAGAATCAATACCGGTGAAGTAGTCAATCGTCTTTTCAACTCTTGAAAACTTTCTTCGCATGCATCAGTCCACACGAACGGTTGATTCTTTCGTGTAAGTTGGGTAAGAGGTCTTACAATCTTCGAAAACCCCTCAATGAACCGTCTATAGTAACCAGCTAATCCGACAAAACTACGAATTTCTGTTACAGTCTTTGGTCTTTCCCACTCCAAAACTGTCTCCACCTTGGAAGCATCAACTTTAATTCCTTCTTTTGATATCACGTATCCCAAAAATTGAACTTTATTCAACCAAAACTCACATTTGGATAACTTGATATACAACTTATTTTCCTTCAAAATCTGAAGAACCACCCTGAGATGTTCAGCATGTTCCTCCTTATTTCTAGAATAGATCAAGATGTCATCAATAAAGACAACAACAAATTTATCCAAGTATGAACGAAAAATTCTATTCATGAAGTCCATGAATATAGCTGGTGTATTTGTTACACCGAATGACATCACAAGATATTCGTAATGCCCATAGCGCGTCCGAAATGCAGTCTTGGGAATATCTTTCGCTTTCACACGTATCTGGTGATACCCAGAACGTAAATCAATCTTGGAAAATATTGCGGCTCCTCGCAATTGATCCATTAGATCATCTATCCTTTGTAGTGGATATTTATTCTTAATCGTAATTTTGTTCAATTGCCGATAATCTACACATAGACGTGAAGTCCCGTCCTTCTTCTTAACCAATAAAACCGGAGCTCCCCAAGGTGACACACTTGGTCTCACAAATTGTTTTTCTAATAAATCCTCCAGCTGTTTCTTCAGTTCGGCTAGTTCTATCGGCGACATTCGATAGGGCGCTATAGATATCGGTCCACTCAAGGTACAAGATCGATGGCAAACTCGATTTCCCTTTCGGTGGTAGTCCGGTATATCTTCAAGAAACACTTCAGGAAATTCGTTGACCACATAAATATTCTTCAAAGCATCTTCACATTGCACTTCCAAAGAAGATAATAATAAATACCCCCGATCTCTTTCTTTCAGACAAGCTTCCACTTGAGTAGCCGTTAGGAATCTAGAATCCTTAGCCTCAGGAAATACTAATGTCTTATTCGAACAATCAATAAGGATATGGTTAGAAGACAACCAATCCATTCCCAAGATTACAATAATCTTGGAAAGAGGCAAACAGATCAAATCCACATAAAAGATTCTATCCCTAACACAGACAGGACAATTCAGGCATACTGTTGATGTAACTACAGGCTTATCAATAGGAGTAGCAACACTCAGATCATATGGCAATTCAGTCACAGTCAAACCCAAACGTTCAACACAATCACATGCAATGAAAGAATGTGTTGCTCCCGAATCATAGAGTACAGTTAAAGGATTACCTTCAATTGCACACTCCTCCATTATCAAGTCTCCAGATTTAGCGGCTTCCTCCCCGCTCATTGTATAGACACGACCACCCGCCCGTGGCCTTGCAGGATCGGACGTTTCCCACGAGAGGATTCCTTCTTTATCGATCACGCCTTTGGAGAAATGTCCAAGCTGTCCACACTTAAAACAAACAACTTCCTTATGTGGACAATCCTTCGTGAGATGATCCTTCCCACATTTGAAACATCGAATAGGAGTCCCAACTTGACTTGCTTTATTGTTGCTAGAACTTCCTCCCACAAATTGCTTCTTGGTCTGACCTCCTCCGGTTTCACATACGGTTCTCCGGTTTCACATATGGCTTTTGTTGAGAGCGACTTGCTTGATTATTCTTCCCTTTTTGAAACCTTGCAGGTCCAAAATTCTTGTTTCTTGCCGCACGTTGATGATCAATCTCTTCAACTTTACGACATTTTTCAATCAAAGTTGGAAATTGATTAATCTCCAACATCGTTACAGCTCTCTTAATATCCAGCTTTAATCATTCTTCAAATTTCCTACATTTCCAGCCCTCATCTAGGTTCATCTGCAAATATCTTGAAAATTGGGACAGACTTTCAAATTTTGCCGCATACTCACTAACGGACATCAATCCTTGACGTAAACCCAGAAACTCCATCTCCTTCATATGTCTCACACTTGTTAGAAAATATTTCTCCAGAAATCTTTGCTTGAAAAGTTGCCATGTCACCATCCTACCTTCAGCTTCCAACAGTCTTCTAGCTCCTGCCCACCAACGTTCACCATCTCCTACCAGCATAAATGTTGCCAACGTAAGCTTCCGTTCATCAGCACATCCCATACCATCAAATATCTTTTCAAGTTCTCGGATCCAAAGTTCAGCTTTCTCCGGATCAAACTCTCCATGAAATTTCGGTGGATTATTCCTTCGAAACTCCGATAAACTGTGCACATTTTCATTAGCCCGTTGATTTTGTTGTGCAACCACTTCCGCCATTCTTTGCATAACTGCAGCCATGTTCACATTATCATTCCCATTCAGTTCCATATCAGTGCTAGTATTTCCACGTCCACGTCCTCGTCCGGTCATTACTTTTTCTACTCAAACCGAACAATACAAGGAAAGCAAGGTCAATCTTCAAACAATATTGTTTCTTTTCGAAAACAATAACAGAGAATCACACAACACAAACAAGACAGACCTAACCACAACCCCAAAAGACTCTAACTTGGGCTCTGATACCAACTAATGTAACACCCACCGTAGGATGTCACATTTATGTTACTTTAATTACTCAAATACCCTCAATAGTCATATAGTGTGATATTGTGATAAAAATATGAGTTGTAAATTTTTTTTTTAACAATAACAATAAAATAAACTTAGCGAAAAATAAAACTATGATACAACAATCTCACACATAAATTACATCATATACATATTTCACACGTGCTGTCAGGTTTATTTATTACAAACCATTTATTGAAACAATAAACACACTTAAATAATTACAGACATAATTTATATCGAGTTCACACTCGCCCAAGCTTAACTAAGCAGAAGACCCTCGAGACGGGTCCTCCTCGGTTCCTCGGCGGTAGGAATCCATTGTGACGATTAGCCCTACGGACAGGTGTCCGAGCTGACGATACTATGCTGATTTCCGTTGGGACATAATTTCTAGTGTCCCAATGTTGTCTAATATGCAACGAAAATTCAACATGAACAAAGATCGTCACACAGAAAAACGGATCCCCACAATACAGCCTACTAATACTAACAGTCAGGTACCCCTCGTAAATAAGTCCTCGCTCATCGGGACTTGTCCTCCATTCTCCAGCTCCTCCGTGAAATTGTAAACGTACATATCCGAAGAAACTGGCTCTTGACGTCATACTGTTAGAACTCTGCGGTTCCTGATGTGAGAAGTAATTCCTCTTCTCCTTCTAGTACCGTATCTTTCTCAACGTCTTCACCCAATATAAATACAATAAACGATATACATACAAAGAGGTGAGATCACCTACACCAATACCAAGCATGATAGCACAGAGATAATACGACAAACATATTATGCAAAAATATCATATCATGATCACAATTATGGCATCATCATAGTGTAAAAATAATTACCATCATGCCATCATCACTGTTCAAACCACAATTAATTACAGTAATGCTACCACATATGTATATGTTAAATTCATGCATGTGAACATAGACTCAATGTCCTACTCCATGGAGCTAATACTCAAGTCGGAGAATTTGATCGAAAAGATCTGCCGGTATCTCGTGCCTCAGACCAAGTGCTATAATTATATCTTGCACATCTAGCACATACACGACAGCCTTTGTCAGATCTCGATTAAGAATAGTGTCTCGGTCCGGATCATCGGTGTGTTGCATCGGTCTAACTCACGGTGCAGAAGAGCTACCAACTGCCCATTGCGAGCAACCCGCACCCCGATGCCCCTAAGGTCAACCAGTGACCTACACTACGCATATCGCACCCACTCAAGAGGTGTACGTTTCTCCTGAGGCAATTAGCCATATTCAAATCCGTTGGACCATTTTCAATGCATGTGTAATGCACCAATTACCAACCAAAGGTAAATCACATAATTTCTCATTCCAGATTCAAATCTTGTTTTTCGTTCGTAAAATGGATTAATGCCAATTACAGTAAACTTCTCAATTTCTTATACAAGATTCATATATTGTTTTTAACTCGTAAGGTTCTTGTATAATAAATAGTTAAATCACATTACCGTATTTTTTCTCATTCGCAAAATATTTTTGTTACGTTAATAATTTGTAACATTTTATATTACGTTTAAAATTTGCGAAACTATTTTCTACTGTATTGCGTAAAAATAAGCTTTTATTTTTAAATCGCATAGTAAATTTTCTACAACATTTTGATCGTGTAAAATATTTAAACGCGTTATAAATCGCGTAGAAATATTTTAATGTATTTCAAATCGCGTAACTTAAAAATTACGTTTTTGAGTTACGTAAATCGTTTTTCACCGTTTTTACCCTTCACAAAATATTTCTTAACTTTAAAATTATTATTTTGAACATTTCTTATAAAAATATAATTTCTTGCATTATTCTCTTTCTATTCTTAATAAAAAATCCCTTCCGTACTATATTTTCTCAAAATCACTTTTTATTGATTTACTCTTACCAAATCATATTTAATTGATTTAATTACTATTTCAAAATTTAAATTTCCTAACATTTTCCAAAACCCAATACTTAAATTCTACGTTAGAAATTTTAAGTTACAAACGTTTCCTTTTATATTTCTAAATCACTTCTAAACATTAAATCAAATTCTATGTTTAAGTTACAAACGTTTTCTTTTATATTTCTAAATCACTTCTAAAAATTAATTCTTCTTAAGATAATTTAAAGTTCAACACTTAAATTCCTTTCCAAAGTCCTTCTTTGAAAATTCTTATATTTTATTGCATCAAAACATTTTTTTCTAAATTATCAAAACCTTATAGATGGCCATTGGAACCATGAAATATTTTTCTTCTATCTTAAATAATTTTCATTCTTTATTTCTACACAAAATAACTTCATGAAAATACTACTTAAAATCGTGTACACTCTTTTTATAAATCAAACCCTCTTGTTATCTCCTTTACTTCTCAAATCATCCAATTTTATCATTTATGGAAATATCATTTTTGTGAACACTAATTTAATTAGTGTCTTGGCTGAAATTTATTTTAGTTCAAGGACTAAAAATCAACTTCATTGTTCTTGAAAAATTTCAATAAAAACCCTAGTCTTGGAAGCTCAAAACCGTGACCACCTCCATGGCCTTTGGAGCCAAAATTTTGCTTATTTCAACATACATTCATCCTAATATATTCAACATATATCATCATGCATATCATAAGCTTACCATATAAGCAATTAAAAATTTTACTAAGCATGCAAACGCAAGTAAATCATGCAAAATATATCAAGCATAAGCAAAAATAGTTAAAGCACATAACACACACACAAATCATTACATGACCATGGATAGGAATCCTCACATGGATTCACCATCCATCAAATATAAAACCATCCCTCACCACCATGCTTGGTTGGTGAGATGAATCTCCCTCTTACCTCTTGAAGAACCACCAAAGAGCTTGTTGCTTTGTCTTTGGAGCAAGATCTCCACCAATACAAGTTCTTAAACATGAAACACATACAAGAAAATTAGTATATCAAGCTTGAACATGAAAAACCATGGATCAAACATGGTTTAGAACATGAAAAAGAAAAGAATAAATGAAGTTTTCTTACACTTCACCAACAAAAGCTCTAGAACTTGATCTTGGTAAAAGTCCTTCAAAATGGAAGAATTAGAACTTGGTGTGAACTACAAAGGTTCTTAGAATGATGAAAGGATTCAAGAAACTAGGTTGTGTGAAATTAAAAAGTGATGGAAGAGTGAGTTGGAGTGTTTGGCCGAATGGTGTGTTTTTGGGAGAGAAATGGAGTTTGCTTTGGTTTGGTCTTGAAACTTAAGTGGAAGAATGAAGAAATGATATTATGAAATATAGAAATGAGTATTTTTAGTCTTCAAAGGAGTGCATTGCCGTAGCATGCAATTAGAGAGAAGAAAAAGTGAAGTTTGAAAGACATAAACATTAATGATCAATAGGAAATTGTCTTGACATTTGGCTTGTCTTCATTTTTTTTTCTTTGGCCTAAAAAGCCTATACTAATCTTGTCTCCCTTCATCCTTGCTCTCCAAACCGTCCCCCCTTCTTCATGCATGCAAAAATATGACAATTTGATAGTCATTTTGTTTTTAGTCATTTTAGATATTAATTTAAAACATTATAGGTAAAATATGTATTAATTAAAAGCATTATAGGTAGAAGACTTATTATGGACCATTGGATCTTTTCTCTTTAAACCCCATCCCTTAGATGTGTCTCCAAAAATGAATGGTCAAGATTACACATTCAAACTTTTCATCCAAGGGTCCAAAATGGTTGTAATCATTTTTGATGACCAATTCTCCACCATTGATCTAAATCCAAATCCAATGGTCATTAATGATCCATCTCCACCATTGATTAATTTTACATCCAAGGGTTGATAATGGTCATAGCCATTTAGAAGATTAAATCCCTACCCTTGATTTAATTTCAATCCAACGGTTATAATTGATCCTATTTACTTTTAAGATCAAATCTCCACCGTTAATTAAATCAAGATTGAATGTCTAACTATAATTAAATTAATAGTGGATATCCAAACCACTAATGTTATTTTAATAATATTTTAATAATATAGAATTTTATTTTTATCCATTATAACCTCACAAAAATATAATTACTATATTTTTATCATCGATAATTAAATACAAGACAAAATACAAGAAAAAAATTTCTAAAATCGTTTCCTGGATTCGAGTTTAGCAAGATCCTGTCTCCGTCTAAACAAGTCATAAAATTTTTCTATACGTAGAAAAATTTTTCATTTTATGGGACCCACCGGCCCACGTATATGGCCACACAGGCCCACATACACCTCGTGGGGCCCACAAACAGTAAAAAATTCCAAAATCACACACAAAATCACAAAAATTACAAAACTCACAAATATCAAATCAGATTACGTAAATTAATTAAGACTAAACAGTAAAAATTAATTTACGTACATTTTTTCTACCAAAATTATTATTTTCTTGACACGGAAGCAAATTACTCAAAACGATCAAATATGCGAGACGAGAATATTCAAAATAGTTTTACAGCACACAGAAATCACTAGAAAGTAGATTTCTGTTAACGGTCAAAATTACTGTTTAATACATAGAAAGTTTGGGGTGTTACAACAGTAACAACAGAGAAATCATTCTCACGATGGGGAGTCTGATAGTGGTCAAAGGTCGGTTATCAGGATGAATATCTTGGAGGCAATTCGGAGGGCGGATCGTGCCAGAGAGCTGACAAGGCAAAGACCAGCACATCCGCTCTTCGAGTTCATGCTAGAATTGGGAAACCTTAATGAATCCTCTTCTAAATCTAACATGAGTGCGACCTCTGTAGGTGACATTATGGCTCGAACCCCGAGAACGACTCCATCAGAACATAGGGAGCTCACCTTCCCTCGTGATGTTGGCCTATATCAATGGGTCGACTGAGAGGTCTTGGCCAATCACTCAAGTGTAATAAATGCTAAGGACATGTATGAGAAGCAATAATACTTGCAATTGACTATTGACGGGTTAAGAGATAGAGACTATGCCATTTGTCATCGCTTGAGGAAGAAAGAGTATGCTCTACACGGACAGAAGACAATCACTTCATTTATATGTACGAGGTGCTTTTTATGAGGATAAGGTCTAACTTCCGTTCACCGAGTTTGAGATCGGGATCCTCAACCGCTTGCGTGTGGCTCCAACCTAACTTTACCCAAATGCATGAAGGTTCATCCGGGCTTTCAAACTTGTGTGCCGGGCTTTTGACTGGCCATATTCTGTTAAATCATTCTTCCTTTTCACCTAGTTCTCACCTGTAACACCCCAAAACTTCCTATGTATTAAACAGTAATCTTGACAGTTAACAGAATTCTACTGTTTAGTGATTTATGTATACTGTAAAGTTATTTTGAATATTCTGTCTCTATATTTGATCATTTTGAGTAATTTGCTCCGTGTCAAGAAAATAATAATTTTCGGGCCGAAAAAAATTTACGTAAATTAATTTTTACTGTTTAGTCTTAATTGATTTACGTAATTTGATTTGATATTTGTGTGTTTTCTAATTTTTTTGATTTTATGTGTGATTTTAGAATTTTTACTATGTTGTGGGCCCCACGAGGTGTATGTGGGCCCAGGTGGCCATACGTGAGCCCAGGTGAGTCTCTGCAAAATGAAAATTTTTTCTACGAATAGAAAAATTTGTCTTGTTTAGACGAGACAGGGATCTTACTAAACTCGAATCCTAAACAATTTTAGAAAATTTTCTTTATCAGTATCTTATCTTGTATTTAATTAAAAATACAATAATTATATATATATATATATATATATATATTTGTGAGGTTAGAACAGAAGATAAAAATAAAATTCTATCTTTGTTAAGATAACATTAGTGATTTGGATATCCACTATCAATTTAATTATCGTTGGAGAATTAATCTTGATTTAATTAACAGTGGAGATTTGATCTTAAAAGTAAATAGGATCAATTATAACCGTTGGATGAAGATTAAATCAAGGGTAGGGATTTAATTTTATAAATGGCTATAACTATTATCAACCCTTGGATGTAAAATTAATCAATGGTGGAGATGGATCATTAATGACCATTGGATTAGGATTTAGATCAATGGTGGAGAATTAGTCATCAAAAATTACTACAACCATTTTGGACCATTAGATGTAAAATTTGAAGGTGTAATCTTGACCCTTCATTTTGGAGACATATTCAATGGTTAGAATTGCAAGCCAAAAATGATCCAATGGGTCAAATGAAGTCTTCCATCTATAACCTAAACCTAGTAGCTAATTTAAATCCAAACCATTCTTTTAATTAATGGTTAGGATGGTTTAAAGTGATGGCTATGTAATTTGGCACATTTTGAGTGTATGAAGGGGAGGGGGACGGTTTGAAGAGCAAGGAGGAAAGGAGACAACTTAGTGTAGGCTTTTTAGGCCAAAGAAAAAAGAATGAAGACAAGCCAAGTGTATAGACAATTTCCTATTGATCATTAATGCTTATGTTCTTCAAACTTCACTTTCCATTTCTCTCTAATGCATGCTACGGCCATGCATAGTCTAAAAGGCCAAAATAATTCATTTTTTTCACTTCACCTTATCACACCTACACCTATTTCACTTAGTTTCAAGAAAACAAACCCAAGCAAACTCCATTCTCTCTCAAATGAAGACCATTCGGCCAAGCACTTCAATTCTCTCCTCCATCACTTTTTAATTTCATACAACCTAGTTTCTTGAATCCTTTCATCATTCTAAGAACCTTTGTAGTTCACACCAAGTTCTAAATCTTCCATCTTGAAGGACTTTTACTAAGATCAAGTTCTAGAGCTTTTGTTAGTGAAGTGTAAGAAAACTTCATTTATTCTTTTCTTTTTCATGTTCTAAACCATGTTTGATCCATGGTTCTTCTTATTCAAGCTTGATATACTAATTTTATTGTATTTGTTTCATGTTTAAGAACTTGTGTTGGTGGAGATCTTGCTCCAAAGACAAAGCAACAAGCTTTTTGGTGGTTCTTCAAGAGGTAAGAGAGAGATTCATCTCACCAACCAAGCATGGTGGTGAGACATGATTTTATATTTGATGGATGGTGAATCCATGTGAGGATTCCTATCCATGGTCATGTAATAATTTGTGTGTGTTATGTGCTTTAAATTATTTTTGCCTATGCTTGATATGCTTTGCATGATTTACTTGTGTATGCATGCTTAGTATAATTTTTATTTGCTTATATGGTATGCTTATAATATACATGATGATATATGTTGAATATATTAGGATGGATGTATGTTGAAATAAGCAAAATTTTGGCTCCAAAGGCCATGAAGGAGGTCACGGTTTTGAGCTTCCAAGATTAGGGTTTTTATTGAAATTTTTCAAGAACAATAAAGTTGATTTTTAGTCCTTGAACTAAAATAAATTTCAGCCAAGACACTAACAAATTTAGTGTTCATAAAAATGATATTTTTATAAATAAATTGAAAAGTAAAGAAAATAAACAAAAAGGTTTTGTTTTACAAAAAGAGTGCACACGGTTTTTGAGTAATATTTACATGAATTTATTTTATGTAGGAACAAGAATGAAATTTGTTTAAGTTAGAAGAAAAATATTTCATGATTCCAATGGCCATCTATAAGGTTTTGATAATTTAGAAAAAATGTTTTGATGTTATAAAATATAAGAATTTTCAAATAAGGATTTTGGAAAGAAATTAAAGTGTTGTCAAGTGGAATTTTCATAAATAAAAGAAAAAGGAGATTTAAAGTGTTGAACTTTAAATTGTTTTAAAGAGAATTAATTTTTAGAAGTGATTTAGAAATATAAAAGAAAAACGTTTGTAACTTAAATTTACTAACGTAGAATTTATTTATTGAGTTTTGGAAAATGTTAGGGAATTTAAAATTGAAACAGTGATTAAATCAATTAAAGGTGATTTTATAAGATTAAATCAATAAAAAGTGATTTTGAGAAAATATATTACGGAAAAGAATTTTTGACTAAGAATAGGAAGAAAATAAAGTAAGGAATTATATTATTGTAAGAAAATTTCAAAATAATATTTTTAAAGTTAAGAAATATTTTACGAAGGGTAAAAATGGTGAAAAACGATTTATGTAACTCAAAAACGTAATTTTTAAGTTACGCGATTTGAAAAATGTTAAAATGTTTCTACGTGATTTTTAAAGCGTTTAAATATTTTACACGATTGAAATGTTGTAGAAAAATATCGCTAGACGATTTAAAAATGAAAGAATATTTTACGCGTTTTAATACAGGAGAAAATTGTTACACGAATTTTTAAACGTAACAGAAATATTACAAATCATTGTTTACGTAATAAAATATTACGTGACCGTGAAAACATGACGAAATATTTTACGAATGAGAAAAATATGGTAATGTGTTTTTGCTTCGTTAATTATACAAGAAATTTTACGCTTAAAATCGATATCTACGAATCTTGTACAAGAAATTGAGAAGTTTGCCTAAAATTGGCATTAATACATGAACGTAAAACAAGATTTTTGAACTTCGTATGAGAAATTATGTGATTTACCTTTGGTTGGTAATTGGTGCATTACGGATGTATTGAAAATGGTCCGATGGATCAGTATATGGCTAATTGCCTGGGAGAAACATACACCTCTTGAGTGGGTGCGATACGCGTAGTGTAGGTCACTTGTTGACTTTGGGGCATCGGGGTGCGGGTTGCTCGCAATGGGCGGTTGGTAGCTCTTACCGCACCGTGGGTTAGACCGATGCAACACACCGATGATCCGGACCGAGACACTAATCTTAATCGAGATCGATAAAGATCGTCATCGTGTATGTGCTAGATGTGCAAGATATAATTATAGCACTTGGTCTGAGGCACGTGGTACCGACAGATCTTTTCGATCAATTTCTCCGACTTGAGTATTAGCTCCGTGGAGTAGGTCATTGAGTCTACGTGCGTATGCATGAAACTGAGCATCTATATCTATGTGATGGTGTTTGTGTAATTATTTTGTGATTTAAACAGTGATAGTGGCATGATGGTAATTATTATTCCTACACTATGATGATGGCATAATTGTGATTATGATATGATATTTTTGGTATAATATGTTGTTTGTATTATCTCTCAATATATTATCTTTGCAGATAAGCGTAGGTGATCTCACCTCTTTGTATGTATATTTGTATATTGTATTTATATTGGGTGAAGACGTTGAGAAAGATACTGTGCTAGAAGGAGAAGAGGAATTACTTCTCACATTAGGAACCGCAGAGTTCGACAAGATGACGTCAAGCCGCCTCTTCGGATATGTACGTTTACAATTTCACGGAGGAGCTGGAGAATGGAGGACAAGTCCCGATGAGCGAGGACTTATTTACGAAGGATACCTAACTGTTAGTATTAGTAGGCTGTATCGTGGAGATCCATTTTTCTGTGTGACTATCTTTGTTCATGTTGAATTTCCATTGCATATCAGGCGACATTGGGACACTAGAAATTATGTCCTAACGGAAATCAGCATAGTGTCGTCAACCCGGACACCTGTTCGTAGGGCTACTCGTCATAACGGATTCCTACCTGCTGAGGAACCCGAGGAGGACCCATCTGAGGGGTCTTCTGCTTAGTTAAACTTGGGCATGTTTGAACTCTGATATAAATAATGTTTGTAATTATTTAAGTGTGTTTGTTGTTTCAAGAAATGGTCTGTAATAAATAAACCTGACAGCACTTGTGTAAAATGTATAATGATGTAAATTACGTGTGATGACTGTTATGTATAATGATGTACATTATGTGTGATGATGTATAATAGTTTTATTTTTCGCTAAGTTTATTTTATTGTTAAAAAAAAATTACAACTCGTATTTTATTATAACATCATATTTTATAACTTGGGGTAATTTGATAATAAAGTAACATAAATGTGGTACCCTACGATGGGTGTTACATCACCCCTCCTGGAATAGTCATAAAAAAAGGGTGAGTCACTTTGTGAGCTCAGGTCGGATGCAAAATGTTCAAGTCCTATCGATAGTCATTCAAAAACTTTAAGAATGATTTCTTGATAATTGAAGAGGCTCTGGGGTCAACACTTTTTTTCGTTACCCCAGACGACGAATCCCAACTTTATTTATACTAGGCTCAAGTTGTATGCGAACGGAGGATAAAAGAGATTGAAACTCCGATCTTCGAGCTCCCTGAGGATAAGGCTGAGGTTCTTCATTTTCTTATAGAATAGGCTGACACGAGTGGGGCGATATATTGTAAAGATATCCTTGACGAGCCCGCTGACTTAATAAGGCCACTATTAGGTATCTCGTTCTGCATGTATCTATCTTACTTGTATTTCAAGTTTTTCTTTAAGTGTTGTAACACTTGTTTTCTTTTTGCAGAAAGCATGGCACCCCCTGGTGGTCTCGAGTTTCTTGCTCAACACTTGGCGGCTAGGAGAGCAGGAGCTTCTGAATCTCGGGCCCCAACCACTTCTCCTAGGGTCACAGTTGTAATTCCTCCTCCTCCACCCACTATAGTGCAAGAGGCAAAGCCAGGCTCTCCCGCCGATTCAGACGTGCTAATAGAGCATGATATGGTGGAGGTTATCTAGGATGCTTAAGTCTAGTGCCTGCGCAACGCTTCCGTCCTCCAATTTCTTGAGGGAGCTTTTGAGTCCATTCGTGGGGCTAAATAGTTGGAAATATAGCTCAACATCCTCAGGTCTGGCTATTGCCCAAAAAGATAGGCAATTGGCTCAAGTCACTCAAGAGCTCGAGTTTCACAGAGCTGAGATTGCCAGGCTCCAGTCCAAGGTCGCCCATCTTTTTGAGGAGGATGCTGAGTTGATTGGCCTCCAAGCTCAGGTTGTTGAGGTAAACGTACTCTTGGTCCAAGTCGCTGAAGGGGTAGCTCGGTAGAATACCTTCAAGGATCATATATCTTCTATCGAGACTACTCTAACCACCCTCCAAGATGAAAATGAATTTCTCGATCAAACTGAAGCCAAGTTGAATGAAGAGATTATAGTGCTTGAAGATGAATTGGTTAAGTCTGTGGATGAATAATTCGCGAATGCTCTCGCTCAGCTCCACTTCCTGAACCCAAATCTTAATAAGGAGGGAATTGGTTCAATGAAGTTGGTTTGGGATGGTCAAATTGTAGATGCTACTCCCGCGGCTGCTCCAGTTGACCAAGTTACTCCCAGGGTTGATCTTGGTGAAGAGGAGGAGGATGTGGCATCAGAGGATGGCTAGACGGTGGTGAGGACCTCAGAGACGATCGTGGAGGCAACCCCAGAGGACAACTGATCATACTTTTCTATTTTTTGCTTTGTCCCCTGCGTGGGGTTTTTATAACATTTGTAGATGAACAAGTCCCGATCTCAAACATCTTTTTAATTTGAGTACTTAGTATTTTTTCTTCATATTCTTGCTACTTTTTTTCTTTTTTCACTGAGATGAGTCTAACGCTTGATCTCAGTGATTCTATTTATACTTAGAGTATTCTTGCCTTTGTTCAATCAAGATGAGTCTAACGTTCGATCTCGATATTTCTTTTTCAGCAATTGCTCGTGTTTTTTTTAATCGAGATGAGTCTAACGCTCGATCTCGGTGGCTATTTTAGACTTAGCAAACACTCGTATTTTTCCAACCAAGATAAGTTTAAAGCTCGATCTCAGTGGTCGGGTTCACTTAGAAATATTTGATACTAGTCAAATTCATGTACGGATGTTGGAATATCTAATCCTCTTTGGACCTTGTATTCCTCAGACCTCAACAAGGTGTGATAACCTCATAGGCTGTAATAGTAGTAAATGAATAAAATAAACAAGTGTTGAAAAAAATAATATTTGATTTATTTATGCCGAAACGTGTTACTTACATGATAAAATAACAATTTAGAGACATTTAATTATAATATTTCCTTAGCTTGTTTGCATTTTTGAATTTTTTGATAATTTTTTCAGAGAGAATTTTTAGAGTATAAACTCCTATATTTGTTTTGGATACGATCCTATATGAACATTCCTAATTTTGAGTTAACTTTTAATCTTTCACATTTTTTTCTCTAATACCCATTATTCATAGCACGAGGTCATTATAATTAAATCCTCGTTAAATCACTTTAGAATTATATCACGTAGCAATCCTTTATTTTAAAATGACTTCACAGACATAGATAATGCGGCATTGTTCTTCCATTAATTCTTACTCATGGAATCACCTCTAAATTTTTGTTAGGCTTTTTATGATGCTGTTAGCCTCCACATATATTTGGTGGATAGTGTTGTTTATTGAAATTGAAATATCTAACCAGAATTGACTTTATGAATTGCAGTTGTTGCCATATGAAGGTGCCAAGATCAGAAAACCTTCCGTTTGCTCGGAAATACTAAGTTATAGATGATAGCAATAACTATTAATTATTTGATAACTCAAACATTTTAATAATGCAAAACTATTTGTGATTAGATTTTTTTTTTGTCCCTTCCTCTAATAAAATACTACTATCAACTAAGTTGATCGCTTAGTTGACTGTTACATTAATTTTAGTTAACTATTTTGTTTTAATTAATATGGGTAATTATTATTTTCAAGAAACTTTAACCTCATAAACCTTACAAACTTCAAAGCTAGCCGTAGAGGTGTTAGAAAATGTAAGAGTGAAAAAGAATAAAAGAAAAATGGATGTGATGAAAAGATGGTGAAGTTGTGGATTGAATAACGTTATTGAATTAATATTTATTAGGGATAAGGAAAAGTAAAAGTATAATTTTCCTTTTTATTTCCTTAGAATATATACACTTCATCGATGAAAAATTAATCTCATGAAGTAATAAAAATATATTTAAACATATAATTAGGTAATGTTCATCAAAAAGTATATAATTAGATGATAATAATAAAAAAAGTGCTCACACACTCGCACGAAAGACATCCTTGCAACTTATCTTTATCTTATGCGAATGGTTGGGTCCCACACGATTGCATCATTGCATATATATTTATAAGAATGTAAATTAATTAAAATTAAATAAATTTGACAATTGATGTCCATCCACATCCACGTCATATTTTTTGGTGAAGTCCACGTCATAATTTTAATTGTGGTGGATCTGAGGACAGAAAATTCTAATGATTTTCTTTTTTTGGCTTTGATATAGTCTCTACATCACTAGATCTTTTTTTCTTTATTATTTAGTTTAAAAAATTTCCAAGAGTTTATTATATGACTGAGAGGATGGTAAGAGAGAAAATAATAAAAAATATTGTAATAAGATTTAATAATAATATGTTTAAAATTTATTTTAAAGAATAATTTTTTTTGTCACTTAACTTTTTTTTTTTAATTTAGAAAATTAATAAAAAATAAATTGAATATTTAATTTTATTTTATTATTAATTTATTAAACTATCAAATAATAAAATAATATTTTTTTATTTTTTATTTTATTCAATTACGAGTCAGAAGTTTTTTATCATCTCTAAAACTCCTGGCCATTTTTTTTTGTGAAGTCCACGTCATAATTTAAATTGTGGTGGATCTGAGCACAGAAAATTCTAGCGTTTTTTTTTTTCGGGGCTTTGATACAGTCTACACCACAAGATCTTTTTTTTTTTATTATTTAGTTTAAATAATTAAAAAAATTTCCAAAAGTTTACTATATATTTCAGAAGATGCTAAGAAAGAAAACAGTAACGAGTCGCATGATAAGATTTAATAATAATATATTTAAAAATTATTTAAAAACATGAATTTCCCTTTTGTCACTTAAATTTTTATTTTTAATTTTTTTAATTTGGAGAGTTAAAAAATATTTGAATATTTTACTTTCTTTTATTATTAGCTTACTAAATTATCAAATAATAAAATAATATATTATTTTTTATTGCATTTCTATTTTTTCTATTTTATTTAATTACGAGTCACTTTTTTTTATCATCTTTAAAATGCAGGACACAATTTTTTTTTTTGACCGGGAGCACAGAGGATCCTTGTTCATCTTTATCTCGGAAATAAATTGAATTCCACACACATAACGTAGCAGTATACTCAACATAAAATCATATGAAAAAAGTTACACTAAAGTAAATTTGTCATTAAATTTAGTAAATAGGAGTTTATTTATTTAGTATTTATTTTAAAATACAGTATGATTTTAATCCATTAACTTTTAATAACAAATACAATTTTCCTTGTTAACTTTAATGTCATCTTTTTTTGGGAGGAGCTCATCCAAACATAAATACTCTGCTGCGACAACGTTGTTTTGTTCTCTCTGCGTGTGAGTGGTGAAATAAGAGTCTCATGCAACGCAAGAGACCCTGAAATTCCCTAAACGGCCTCGTTTTAACTGTCTCTGATTCTGATATCTGAGTTCTGACACCCCCATTCCATTGATTTCGGTTTCGAATTTCGATAGAGGAAGGGAATCCGAATGGATACGCGAGTTCGCTCCGTCGAAGAGATATTTGAGGATTTCAAGGGCCGAAGAGCTGGCGTCATCAAAGCCCTTACCACTGGTACTAATCAATGTGCTATTCAATTCCTCTTTCTTCTTTTTATTTCTCAATTTTCCCTAACATTTTAACAAACAACAAAAAATCAAAATCAAAATCTCAAGAGCAATTGCTGTACGATATGTTTAATCTCCAATTCCTCTATGATGCATTCAAATGGGGGAACCAACACACTTAATTTACAAATTGTGATTTTTCAGTTATTTATTTATTGTCGTGGTTCTTGAGGTTATATAAATCCCTTTGTTTCGTGTTTCTCGATGATGCGGTCGAAGTGTCATATATGACTCTTCTTTTTATTTTATTTTTTAAATTCCTATACAAATTTATATATATTAATGTTTTGGGATTTTTTTTTCCTTACTTATTTAACTTCGTTTTTTTTTTTTTTTTGGCTTGGTCATGCTGTTGCAGATGTTGAAGATTTCTACCACCAATGTGATCCTGGTTAGTTACAACCCAAGACTTTCTCTAAAAATTTAATAAATATTGTTCTGTTGATTCACCATGACATTTGAAAGCTTTTTTGCACTAATTTTTATGTTTGAATTATTTCTTTTAGTGGTTTGAAGTTACTGCTTTGAGTAATTCAGATGTCCTCACTTTCCTTTTCTAATACATATACTGCAATTAGGCTAATATGCCAGCACTACCATTTTAAACACTTCAAGTTACCTGTTCTCGTGTTTGATTTACATTTTACACGTCTCGAGGCTCTTGCGTCAAGGGATGTCAACTTAGCTAGCTTATTATCGTGTCTTTTATCTCCTTTTTTTAAAAACTAAGTTCTTAGTGTCGTCTTACGAATGGTAGCTTGGTGATGTATTTCAATTGACAAACTGTTCTCTATCATGTGACTGGTAGCTTTGAATACTCACATGCATTCCTTGTAATCATCAGTCAGTGTAGCCATAACTTATGTTGCAGTACTTGTTGCGTTCTATGATTAAATATAGTTGCAGACGGTATTCAAGCATGTTGTGAACTTTGGATATAGAATAGGCACTGGGAGAATGACACTAGGCTACTAGGGGTTGGTATGGCCTAATGTTTTTCCATAAGATAAGTGATTGGTTAATCTGCTATAAAAATGTGGTTACATAGTTGTAAAACATGTGATTATCAAATCTTGTATTGACTGACCGTAAGGGGAATACATTTGCATCGCCACCCCGGGTGTCATTCTCCCATAGACATTGTTGTACTGCAGAACTAGGATAATATGGAATTCTTGATACTTCTCAAAACCCTCTTGGAAATAAATTTTATTAGGAAGTAAAGATATTATAGAGTTATTTTAGCTTCAAAGAAAAATATACTGTAAAGGTTGAATTACAAATTATTTTATCCATATTCAATTGCTTTCCTTTGTAGCTATTTTATTCATTGTATAAGTTTTACATATCAGTTATTTTATTCTTTCAGATAAGGAGAATTTGTGCTTATATGGATTACCTAATGAGCAGTGGGAAGTAAATTTACCTGTTGAAGAAGTTCCTCCAGAGCTTCCTGAGCCTGTGCTCGGCATTAACTTTGCTAGGGATGGCATGCTAGAAAAAGACTGGTTATCTTTAGTTGCTGTCCATAGTGATACATGGTTACTTGCCCTTGCCTTCTATTTTGGAGCCAGATTTGGGTTTGATAAAGCTGACAGGTATATCTTACTCTGAGCATAACTCTTATCTGAAATTAATTTGTAAAGAAGTTGGCTCAAGATGCAGTTGAAAATAAGGAAGCAGTTTGGGTCCTGCTTGTCTGATTTCTCACATTGTTTCACTCATGGTCATGTAGGATTTTTTTTTTTCTTTCCTTTCCCTCTCCCTGTTGAGTAGGCGATTTCTTCTTGCTTAGTGTGAGCAGTTGTCCCCACTTAATAGTTGTTTTGCAGCATCTGCCTTTTATCTCAGTTGATTTGTAATTTTATATGCTTATAAATCATTTGATGAAGCAGTTGCCCACCTTGGACGGGGGCAAAGATCTTGATGCTTGATATAAGTAAAATAACATGTTTAGCATTTTCGTATCTACTGAATACTGACTTGTCGGTAGAGTATTAAGAGCATTAAACCTGGGTTAATGCTCTGTTAATATTGTAAATAGAATTTAATATTTAGTTTCCTTTCTACTTTAGCCTATTTTGGTAGTTTTCTATTCTTTCTCCTTAATTGTAGGCTATTTGTCTCCTGTACTCCTTTTATAAAAGGAGAACCTTGTACCTTTGATATCATATCAATAAAAACATAGTTTTCAAGTTGGTATCAAAGCAGTGTTCTCGTAATACTGCTGCCTCTGATTTCGTGCCATGGCTGTCAATTCCTCAGCCACCCAGCACACCCCGAGTGGGGAGTGGACCCGACATGCCCAGAGTGGTGAACGGAGCACCACCACCACATCCACGGCAGCCCATCCAAAATCGGAGCAGAAGACGCTGTTCGGAGACTCCCACTCTGTTCAGATCACCACCATTCATCTCAATGGGGCGAACTACCTCCGGTGGTCACAGTCAGTCCAAATGTACATCCGTGACAGAGGTAAGCTTGGATATCTGACCGGTGAGCAACTCCAGCCCGATGTCACCGACCCGCAATATGCAGTGTGGGATGCTGAAAATTCCATGGTGATGAAGTGGCTGGTGAACTCAATGGAAGAAGATATCAGCTGCAATTACATGTGCTATCCCACAGCCAAGGAATTATGGGATTGTGTCATTGAGATGTACTCTGACCTGGGGAATAAGTCCCAAATCTATGAACTCACCCTACAAGCTAGAGAGATTCGGCAAGGAGGAGATAGTGTGACGAATTACTTCCATTCTCTAAAGCAGGTATGGCAGGACCTCAATCTCTTCAACACATACAAAGTCAATCGAGGATGCCAAACACCACCAGCAGATGGTGGAAGAAGGCAGAATATTCCAGTTTCTTGCCGATATCAATGAAGAACTTGATGAAGTCCGTGGCAAAATTATTGGAGGGTCAAGTCTACCTTCACTTGGTCAGGTCTTTGCAGAGGTTCGCAGAGAAGAAACCCAAAGGAGTGTAATGATGGGAAAAATCAAGATAGATTCAGTCCCTGCTGAGACTAGCGCTTTTGTTGTAAAAGTCGCTGCCCATAAAAGCTCCACAAACCAGAGGAGTCTTTCAAATGTGTGATGTGATTACTGCAATAAATATCGTCATATCCGAGAAACCTGCTAGAAAATCCATGTGAAGCCAGCACACTTGAAGGGCAGCAAGCCTGGTCCTAAGCCTCACCAAGCACCTCCCACAGCGCATGAAGCTGAGAAGACCTCTCTAAGCAAGGATCAACTTGAAAAGCTCTTAAGGTTGCTAAAAACTAGTTCCTTGTCTAGTACTCCTAGTGGTTCTTTGGCACAAATAGGTAATTTTAGTATTCTTAGTTCTCTTACCTGCACCTCAGAGTCGTATGTACCATGGATCATTGAGTTAGGTGCATCCGATCATATGACTAGCCTTTCGTCTCTGCTTAAGACCTATTTTCCTTGTTCTGGAAGTGAAAAAATTAGAATTGCAGATGGTAGTTTTTCACCAATTGCAAGTAAAGGCAGTATCACCCTATCCAAACTTATTGACTTAAAAAATGTTTTACATGTTCCCAAACTATCTTGCAACCTTCTGTCTGTTAGTAAAATCTGCAAAGATTCTAATTGCCATGTAAATCCTTTCATCTAATTCACAGTAATGTATGGGGTCCTTCGAAAATCACAACACAGTTTGGAAAACGGTGGTTTGTAAGTTTTATTGATGATTACTCATGGTTGTGTTGGATTTATCTAATGCATGAAAAATCTGAGGTTCCTAATATGTTTAAATTTTTTTCAAACATGGTTGAAAACCAATTTGACACAGATCAATATTTTAAGAATTGATAATGGCACTGAATATTTTAATAAAACCCTGAAGGATTTTCTTCTAACCAAAGGCATTCAGCATCAATCTACATGTCCAAACACCCCTCAACAAAATGACATTGCTGAAAGGAAAAATAAACATCTACTTGAAGTAGCCCGAGCCATTATGCTTGAAGGAAATGTCCCCAAATACTTGTGGGGGGACATTGTCCTGACAGGGGCATACCTCATAAATAGGATGCCCACGCATGCGTTAAATTATCATACTCCTTTGGACACCTTTAAGATGATTTTTCCAACATGTAGATTGCATGCTAACCTGCTTTTAAAAGTTTTTGGTTGGACTGCTTTTGTTCATATACCCTCTATATCTCGGTCTAAACTTGACCCTAGGGCTGAAAAATGCATTTTCATTGGATATTCCCCAAACCAAAGAGGGTACACATGTTTTAATCATAGCACAAAAAAACTACATGTCAGCATGGATGTTACCTTCTTGGAACATCAACCTTTTTTTCAAAAAGATTCTCTTCAGGGGGAGAGCAACAGTGAAGGTATTTTTTTGCATAACAATGTCTTTTTGCATGAACCTCCACCCAAACCCATTTTACACATTGAAGAAGGTGAACCAGCAAATGAAACTAGTAAGGAAGAACAACTGTCAGACTTAGGTGGTGTCCGAACAAGAAAAGAAATACCACAGTCAAATAAGGAGCTTCATGTTTATACTCGGAAAAATCTAAAACGGAGTAGAGACCAACCTATCATTCTTGCACAGGACCAACCGGATCTCCCAGAAGGCGGCCCAACAGATGAATCACCTGATCTTCCAGGTAACACTGAACTTCTTATTTTAAATTCTGACCTGCCTATAGCCCTTAGGAAAGGTACAAGAACCTGCACTAAGAAAAAACCCAAAACCAGTACATGTCATCCCATTTCCAAATATGTCTCCTATAAAAACCTTCCTAAAACCATCGAGTCTTCACCTCTAAAATTACAAATCTGTTTGTGCCTAGAAGCATTGAGGAAGCACTAGATCATCCAAACTGGAAATTAGTAGTCTTAGAAGAGATGAATGCTCTTAAGAAAAATGGAACTTGGGAAATTGTTGACCTGCCCCATGATAAAAGAAGAGTAGGATGCAAGTGGGTCTTCACCATTAAATGCAAGGCAGATGGGAGTGTAGAAAGGTATAAAGCTAGGTTGGTAGCAATGGGATTCACTCAAACCTATGGGGTAGATTATCAGGAGACTTTTGTTCCAGTAGCTAAACTTAACTCCATCTGGATCCTGCTATCACTTGCTGTCAATTCCAATTGGCCCTTACATCAATTGGATGAAAAAATGACTTTCTAAATGGAGATTAGAGGAAGAAGTGTTTATGAGTCTTCCTCTAGGATTTGAAGGAGATCTTGGAAGAAATAAGGTGTGCAGACTAAAAAAATCCCTGTATGGTCTGAAACAATCTTCAAGAGCATGGTTTAAGCATTTTGGAAAAGTTGTGAAGCACCTTGGCTATACTCAAAGCCAAGCTAATCACACATTATTCTATAAACACTCAATAGATGGAAAAATTGCAATTCTAATTGTGTATGTAGATGATATTATTTTGACAGGTGATGATTGTGTTGAGCTCAGAAACTTGAAGGAGAGACTTGCTAAAGTGTTCGAAATCAAGGAACTTGGTCCATTGAAATACTTTCTTGGAATTGAGTTTTCCAAGTCCAAAGAAGGTATATTTGTTAATCAGTGGAAGTATACTATGGATCTTTTAAAAGAAACAGGATTGCTAGGGTGTAAAGCTGCTGAGACATCCATTGAGCCCAACATCAAACTGCAACCAGCCAAACCCGAAGATGTGGTAGACAAGGGAAGGTATCAGGGACTAGTTGGGAGGTTAATCTATTTATCCCATACCCGTCCGGACATAGCATTTGTTGTGAGCATGGTAAGTCAGTTTATGCATTCACCAGGACCTGAACACTTTGAGGCAGTAAATAGGATCCTAAAGTATTTGAAGGGATCACTTGGAAGAGGACTTTTCTATAAAAAATGTGGACACCTACAAGTGGAAGCCTACACTGATGCAGATTGGGCTGGGAGTGTAACGGACTAAAGATCAACATCAAGCTATTGCACCTTTGTTGGAGGAAATTTGGTTAGTTGGAGAAGCAAGAAGCAAAATGTCGTAGCAAGAAGTAGTGCAGAAGCTGAATTTAGAGCAATGGCTCATGAAATACGTGAAGTATTGTGGGTTGAATTGTTGAAAAAATTCTACAGGAATTAAGAACCTATAATTCTCCACCAATAAAACTGTATTGTGATAACAAGTCAACAATCTCCATCGCTCACAATCCAGTCTTACATGACATAACAAAATATGTGGAAGTTGATAAACACTTCATTAGGGAGAAGATAGAAAGTGGACAGATCTGTGTCTCATATGTTCCCACAGCAGAACAGTTCGCAGACATTCTAACTAAGGGACTACCTAAGAAGTTGTTTGATAGCATAACAAGCAAGCCGTCTATGGAGGACATCTTCAAGCCAGCTTGAGGGGGAGTGTCAGTATAGTATTAAGAGCATTAAACCTGGGTTAATGCTCTGTTAATACTGTAAATAGAATTTAATTATGTAATAGTTAGTTTCCTTTCTAGTTTAGCCTATTTTGGTAGTTTTCTATTCTTTCTATTCTTTCTCCTTAATTGTAGGCTATCTGTCCCCTGTACTCCTATAAAAGGAGAACCTTGTACCTTTGATATCATATCAATAAAAACACAGTTTTCAGGTTGACTCATCTTAAGCTAGTGCAAGGAGGAAAAGTTGGACTTTTATATTGATTATCATGTAAATGGTAGATCCCTATCAAGTGGTCTTTTTATTTAGCAGCCAAAATCTATGCTCTTTCAGTCACCATTTAACAATCTGTATTTGTTCTGGATACTTGGTATTGTTAGATATGTTTCTTATCCACCCCATCTACTCATGATTTGGCATTTGTAATGCAGGAAACGACTATTCAGTATGATTAATGAACTACCAACAATATTTGAAGTTGTTACTGGTACAGCAAAGAAACAAGTTAAAGAGAAGTCTTCAGTTTCAAACAACAGTGGCAGCAAATCTAAGTCCAGCTCTAAAGCGGTAAATTATATTTTTCTCCCCACAACCACACACAAATAAATTCATACATACTTGTCTCTGTTGCAGTGAAAAAACTCAGGTTGGTTTTCAGATGTAGGCTGTTTGTAGAATATAAAAACAAACCCTCTTTAAAATTAAGTCCCAGAGGTAAAGGAGTTATTTTTTGTGTCTGGGGTGTTCGACTAGAGATGGGAATGTAAGAAAAGATTTTGGAAATGTCATGGAAATGGTCAAAGAATGTATTACAAATGTATTAAATCTATATAACCATCTTCATGAGTTAAATCTAGTAACATATTGGATGATATTATCAGAAGTTAAGTTTTTAAATATTCTATTAATCTATACTAAATTACTAATATATATGCCTTAGTTATGAGTTTAGTATCATTTTATCTGCAAGATATTCTATTAATCTATCCTTGGATTTGCTTATTGTGAATTATTTTTGCCTTGCTTGCACATTCAAGTGAAAAATTAAGTAAGATGAAAAAATTGGTTTCACTAGTTAATTCTTGCAAGCCCATTATACCCATAAGATGAAATTTGGTCTTGAGAGTTATGGCAGCCTAATGAGTATTGAACTGTTGTTGATAAACTCCCTATCTGTTTGGACTTATAACTGCTATCCCCTTCCCTGTAAGAGGTGGAGAAATGAAAAAAGGAAAGTAAAGCATCTTAATTTGTTATATAGTTTTTTTTTTCGTTGTTATTTTGAATTCAGCATTTAGAATGTGGATATTCATTGATAGTCGTATGTCATTACTGTTTTTAAAGTGTATGATTGAAGTCAAGCTGTAAATGGAATGTATACTGGGTTATGTAGATGTGCTACAAAGTTGTGTGGGAGGTATAAGACTATCGGAAGAAGTTCCTCTAAAGTGAGCTTGTCTCTAAGATAAGCAAGTAAAGGTGTAATTCACCCTTAATTTAATTTAAAGTGCATCGTGATCTTAACTCATTAAAAGATTAAATGATGGATATACTGTTATTTATTCACTTTAGAGACAAACTCACTTTAGAGGAGCCTTGTCCTAGAATATCTGACTTGATAGGTGGTGTTATCAAGTTTGTGGTTCTGTTTTACTCCTTAGATAGTTTGTGTTCTTATCTAATTGTTGGCTTGTGGAGCAGTGGGCTCCTGAAACTCAGGGTAGACAGTCAAAGGCATTGCAATCAAAAGATGAGGACGAAGGACTGGAAGAGCAAGATGAAGATGAACATGGGGAGACCTTGTGTGGGGCATGTGGTGAGAATTATGGTACTGATGAGTTCTGGATTTGCTGTGACGTCTGTGAGAAGTGGTTCCATGGAAAATGTGTGAAGATCACCCCTGCTAGGGCAGAGCATATCAAGCAATACAAGTGCCCATCATGCAGTAACAAGAGAGCTCGCTGAGCAAGTTTCCATCATGTACAAGCTTTGTTGGAGTCTTTACTGATCTGGTTAATCTACTTTTCTTTCTAGGTGCAGTTGATGGATAGTTTGCTCTTTGACACATGTAGGTTTCTTTTCTGGTCTGTAGGATTTATGCTGTGTTGGATTTTTTGTCTTCTGCAAGTCATTTGATACCTTTTTGGGTGTAGTTCAACCGTTGTTGATTTGGGAAAGTTGAGTCTTTTCCCGACTCCCGTCCTAGCTATGGAACCAACCACCTGGGCAAAGGCTTCATACAAGTGGGATTGAAACCATAATCTCCTGGCGACCTGAATCTTATGGAAATGAAAGTACCATATTAAACCACATCTTTAGTTAAGGTACGCTCCCCAAATGAATGGGATTACATTTTAGCATCTTAATTTTTGTTGTCCATTTCAAGTGTTGAGCGGAAGCAACGTTTAGAAGTCTAGGGCCTCTCGTCACGTCAAACCAGATTCTATGCAGTAATGCAGATAATAAGAGCCTAGAACACAGTATACGCATGTCTAAACAAAACCCAAACCAATAGAGGCTGACTTATGCCATCAAACAACACCTGAACAAGACTGATATCTGCACATGTAACGTGCTAAGTGTAGAGAATCTGGGTCCAAAATGAAAAGGTTTAAGTAAACTTAATATGGGTTTAGTTTAAGTAGAGATAAAAGGCTAACATGAGTCTTGATCCAGTGCACTTAATACATGTAACTGAGATAATCTTTCATCAATATAATACGGAGCTTTATTACATGATATTCACTGGATGCCGAATTGGGAAATGGCAAGTCCCTAGTTTCCTCCCTAATGCCCCTGCTGACAATTTGGGCTGTTTTCTTCTGGCTGATTGTTTTTGTTGCTTTTATTTAGAAGTCAGCTTCACTCACTCTCTCTCTCTCTCTCGCTCTCTCTCTCTCTCTCCTTGTGTAAAGCTTCACTTTTTCTTTACTCATTTTATATATTCAAAACAAGAAAATAAAAAAAAATTTTGTGTGCAACTATTACGTTGTAAATAATACTATTCATCAACACATGAACAAGGATATTACTCGTTATTTATTTATCACTTTATATATATAAAAAAAAACACTCCCCAAAAAAATGAAAATAAGAAACAAGGATTTTCTTAAAACGCTGGGCGTGTGGCCTAAATTTAGCCGACTAATTTTTTTTCTTTCACACTGGGTCTTAGGTTTTATTTAGGATAAAATTTAGATTAAGTTCTTTATATTTTCTTTAACCAGTTCTCAAATTAAATAGTGAATTTTTTTTTCAACTCAGGAATATACACTTAACACTATTAAATGGCAGTTAGTTAGAAAAAAATTCACTTGTCATTGTTTGATTTAAGAACTAAATAGAAAGAATATAAAGAACTTGAGTTAAATTTTATCTTTTTATTTATTATTATTATTATGTAAAAAAAAAAGGTGGATTCTTAACATATAAAAAATGAACTAGATAAAAACAAAGCACAAATGAATTGCATTTTACCACCAATTCATCTTAAATATTTAACTTTTCACACTGGTTTTAATTTAATTTAAAAAATTGCACCCAATTTTTTTTTAAAAAAATGGCAGGTATTTTAAACACGGCATATGGATGGAAAGAACGATGATTTCTAGGTTGAGTTTTTATTAAGAAAACTTGTAGAGCTAATCCTCAATAAAATATTAATTTTAATCTGTTGAAGATTCTATAGGTGCACAATGAACAACCGGTTGTAAAAGAGAAAATGTTAATCATATATACTTATATTCACATTATTTTATATATGTATTTACATAATTTTTATTATTTAATTATATCTAATTTCATTTTATTTTTTTGCCTAACTTCATTCTGAATCTGCTATATAAAAAAACTTTGATTCTGCCACATAAAAAAATATGAAGGAATGTGTCTTAAAAAAGATAAAACATCATTCACATCTGCCAGACTGCTACTCTCACATCTGTTGACATCTAAAATGATGTGACAAAATCAGAACGAAGCAGTGCAGAAAACAAGATAAGACTACTTATAATCAAATTATAAAAATTATGCTTTAAAGTGATGTGTAAGAATATTTTGCTTTGCAAAATAGATCGGGCCAAAATGTAATTTACATTTTAAATAAATGATACCCTACTTCCAGGTCGACCTACCCAACATGTTGGTAGCCCCACCATTCAATTAAAGTTATCCACGACAAACCAAACCCAGATAGAAACAAATGGCGTACCTTAAAGTTGTTCCCACTTCCCACTAACCCGCATTGATCTATTCACTGAAAAACATGGGCAGAAAAATACAAGATTCCGAAGGCCGATCAGTGGATGCTATACCCAACTTGCAGAATTCTTGTTTGAAGGACCTCAGTGGGTTGTATGGTATGGTAGACAAGATTCAATTTGAAAACAATAAGCTATATATAATATTGAAATCTAAAGGATCTTTAGGTTTCAGAGTTACTAAGTCAGCTAGAAGCTATTCAATTTGAAAACTAAATGTTGTTTCAACTTTGAAACCGCAGTAGCTCATGATTATATTAGTCAAACTTCCAAAAGAAATATAGTTGTGTTAGAAGAAAATATAGTCAAACTTCCACATTAGCTCTATACGAAGCATATTGATAATATCAGTGGTGACTAAAAGAATATAGTTGTTAGAACTTGGAATTTAGAAGAAATTTTTTATTTTCAAAATATATATAAGATGAGCTACAATGACTTACATTGATCGAGCAGTCATGCTGGCTAAGAAAAGTGAGAAAAAAAAAAGCCAGAAAAGAAGAACAAAAGATAAGTTGAAAGAAAATAAGGGCATAGTTTAGACAAAAGAAAGAAAGAGGAGAAAACCTCTTATCCTTTTCTTTGTTGTTTTCTTTTTGTTGTTATAATTTTATCCTTGGTCTTGGTCATGTCAAAACCTCTTGATTCTTCGTGGAAAGTCGTTTTAGGAACTCATACGTGGTGATCATTGTTGTTGCAGACATTGACATTGAAGCCCATCGAGGTCCCAACCCTCTGTAACATGCCATCCAACCACCTTCCTTAACCAAATTCCTCACTGTCTGCATAACTGTCGGTCCTCGACGGCCATTCTCATCACCATGCAAGACCTGCAGTCTTGTCTTGATCGTATCGAATGGCATGGTAATTAAGGCAGACATGCCACCTGCCATAGCTGCACTGACTCCCTGAACTGCCATTACTGTTTTTGAATCCGGCCTCAATTCATTAGCTGCAGTACCACTCCTCTCATCATCTTTCTTGTACAAGTAATATCCAACTCCACCCCAAACCAGCCTCTGTGCAACAGAATATGAAGCCCACCAAACTGCATTTGAAGGTGCATAAGTCAAAATTGATATCCCAAAACCCCTATACAACCCCCTAGGGCCATCTGTCTTAAGAATCTTCCTGAAAGCATCAATCCCATTGATATATTGACACGGTGAGCCCTTCGGATTACTGGAATCAGAACCACCTTGAATCATCAACCTCTGGCTCACAACATCAACTGGGGTCCACACAAGTTGAGCTGCCATGGCTGCACTCAAACCTGCAGCTGCATTTGCAATTGTGGCAGCAGTTGGTTCCGCTAGGCCTAACCTAACAGTAGCAGTACCTACATTACTCTTGGTAACCTCCAAGGCAGCCATATATAAAGCTCTAGCAGGGATTGTACCCATCAAAGAAGTCCCAAATCCTCTGTACAATGCTCGAAAACCCTCATGCCTAATCACTGAAAATGCAGTCTTGATGCAAGAAACTTGGGATTGAGCTACTTGCTGACGGGTTTTCAGCACAACAACGGGGTATAGAGTTGCTGAAACACCAGAGAAAAGGGCAGCTCCAAGGAAGAAAAACTTGGATTTATCAAGCATGTGCCAATCAATTTCAGCAGGGACATGAACCTCTGGAGCCGATTCCTCCTCGGCTGCACCCAAGTTCATTTTCGCCACTTTCTCAGACCCCAATAGAAACCCAGAAACGACCCACAATCAAAGTCTGATTTTTCCTTCAAATTCTTTCAATCCTATTCATATAAACCCTAACTGTACAAACCTAACGATACAGCAAAGGGAAATGGAAAATATGCAAGAAAAGAAAATACAACTATAGGAGCTGTACAATTGAAGAATACAATCAATCACATATGTTACAAGATTGAAATCAAGGGATGGAAGTGGGTTTTTTCCTCTTGTGGAACCAGGTTTTGGATCGAAGGTGAAGTAGGATGAGAAGATCTAACATTTCTATATGAACAAACAAATAGAGGGCATTAGTATTACAACCGAGTCATACCGGAAAACCCATCATCGTCCTCGCCGTCGGCGACGGAAAGTTTGAAACTTGCCGGAAAGGGGAGAGAGCTCAAAGCATGGCGAAAGGGGGAGAGAAGAGAAAGAGTGCTGCTGCACAGAGAGAGAGAGAGAGAGAACAATGGATTCGTTCGTGGGTGTAGTTATAGAGAGAGAAAGACATGGATGGGCAACCGGAATCGCAGGCGACTTTGTTTGGATTCATGGCAATGGATAAAAAAGGCGAAAATGAAATGAAATTATATATTATATTATTAATAAAAATATTTGATTTTAATATCAATTATTTTAAAAATCTTATATATAATAATATATGATTAGTTAATAATATAAAATTTTTTATATGCATCAAATTTAAACTCTTATTATTTATACTAAGAACAATTTTTACACATAATCATAGAAATTTAATCTTCATTATTTATTTATTTTTGTCTCTTTCTCTCTTTCTTACCCCCTCTCTAAATATATGTTGTTTAAAGTTTTTACATAATGATTAAAAAATTATTAAATACAGTTAATTTGAGATAAATATAACTAAATCACCTTCTTCCTTAATTAATACTTTTTCATTTCATTTAGTGAATACATCAAGAGACAATGATATAGTTATAAAAAATTAAGGTTAAATTAAAATTTTGGTCTCTAAATTTTTACTTATTTTTAATTTAGTTCCTATAATTTCATTCTTTTCAAATCAACCCTTAAACATATAAACGTTTTTAAAAATAATTTTTATCATCAATTTATGTTATAATTTCGTTACAATATCGTCAATTAACAAATTTAGCAAGTGTTCTTTCGTCTAATAAGTGTTCTTTTAGATCTTTCATTTTTTTTTGTAAAATATCTAATAACTGCTATTGCATTTTAGTAAATGTAACATCCTAAAAATTTCGTATCTCTTAATCAGTAATTTTGACAGTTAACAGAATTTTACTGTTTAGTAATTTTTGGATACTGTAAAATTATTTTGATTATTCCGTCAAATTTGATCATTTTGAGTGATTTCTTTCATGTCGGGAAAATAAAAATTTTGGTAGAAAACTTTACATAATTTAATTTTTACCGTTAAAACATAATCTATTTGATATTTGTGTGTTTTAATATTTGTGATTTTTGTGGATGATTATGAAATTTTTTACTTGTTAATTTGTATGTGAGCGGTATAACTGAAATTTCTGAAAAATTTTACTACGCGTAGAAAAATTTGTCTTGTTGAGGCACGAGAGAATGATCTTACTAACCTGAATCAGGAAACGCTTGTTTTAGAAAATTTTTTGTCTTATGTTTTGTATTGTACTTAATTTATCGAGCGATAAAAATACATAAATATAATTTTTTGTGGGGTTTAGCGGATAAAAATAAATATTATCTTGTTAAGTCCACAATTAGTGGTTATGATAATTTTTATGGACCATACATAGGAAGCAAGTCTAATATTGAAGACTTTGATATCAATGTCGATTTAATCAACCCATGTAGCGTATAATTAGTATAATGGTATGAATTTGGTTTAATTGATCAAGGGTGGAGATTTGATCTTGTAAAGTAAAATCATTTATGACCATTGGATGTTAATTTAATCTATGGTGAAGATTTATTCTTAAAAAGTTTAATTTATGGCCCTTGGATGTAAAGTTTAAAGGAGTAATCTTAACCCGTTTTGGAGGCAATCTAAAATTTAGGATTTAAAGAAGAAAGATCCAATGGCTTTAAATTAAGTCTTATCTAAAACTATATCTTAAATTTAATTAATCATGGCTTAGAATCTTCAAATAATTGTTTGACTTTCAAAATTGAATCTTAACAATTGATTTAATCTATAGTTGAAATTTGGTCTTATATAATTTTGGACTTCAATTGTGACCCTTAGATGGCACATGGAATGAGAGATCTTGACCCAATCCATTTAGTAAATATCTAAAGGCTAAGATTAAAGGAGGAAGAAGATTTAATGGTCCAAGTTTATTCTATCAATTCTCCAATTATTTGGTGTCTTTGACTATTCTATAATTCACTCAATTCTCTCTTCACTCTACGGCAATGCATATAGGGGGGCAAATCATTTCATGCATTTGCTATCATAATTCTTCTTTTGTCTCTCCAAAAAGTCAAACTTTCAAATATTTTCTCTCACTCTTCTCCTCTAAGTTTCGCCAAGCAATTCAAGTATACCCTCCAATCTTTAATTTCAATAAATCATATTTCTTGAATCCTTACCTTATTCTAAGTAACTTTCGTATTGAAGACTTTCTAAATCATTTATCTTCATGACTTTGTTCAAGATCAAAGTTATGGGATATTTATGATGAAGTGTAAGGAAACTTCATTTCTTCTCTTTTTTTCATGATCTAAACCATGTTTGATCCATAGTTCCTCTTAATCAAGCTTAGTATACAAATTTTTATGTATTTTGTTTTGTATTTGAGAAGCGCTTGTGGTGAAGACTTGGAAAAAGAAGCAAAAAAAGAAGTTTTGAGGATCTTGAGAGGTAAGAGGAGATCCACCTCACCAACCAAGTAAGTATGGTGGTGAGAGATGATTTTATATTTGGTGGATGGTGAATCCATGTGAGGATTCATATCCATGGTCTTGTAATTTATTTGTGGGTGTTTATGTGCTTTAATTATTTGTCATCTTGGTATGTTTTGCATGATTTTATGGCTTTGATAGTATCTTAATATATGTATGATAAGTATATGGCATGTTTGTAGTATTTATGATGAAATATGTATGTGTATCTTGCCATGATGTGTTGATGAAAAGGAAATCAATTTTTGGCTCCAATGGCCAAGGGAGAAGGCTACGGTTTTTGATGTCCTATTAGGGTTCATGTTGAAATTTTTCAAAACGAGGAATTGATTTTGGGTCCCAGAACTTAGTGAATTTCGAAAACCTCAAAAATAGGTGTTATGAAAATTAATATTTTCATGAATGATGAAAATAGATGATTTGAAGAATATGAAAAATAAACAAATGGTTTGTTTTTCAGAGAAACAAGAACACGATTCTTTTCAACGATAAGAGATTGTCTTTGAAATTTGGTGATAATTAACCAAGTATTCTTCTCGAAATTGTGAAAACCTCCATGAAGTTGTTTTTAAAAAAGCTTCAATGTATGTAAATGCGTGAATCGAAGCGTTATATCTGTATGATATATTAATTGAGGAATATTGGTAATGATTGTTTTGAATACTTGGATGATGATGATGATAATTAGGACAATGTTGAGGATATTATCGTAATTGTTGTTTATGATAATTGAATTGATAAATGATTGGATGATGATAGTTGATTAATATTGATGACATGATCATAATTGGTATGATCTATCTGTATGATATGTTGTTTGTGTTATCTACTGTACTTCATATTTGAGTGCTTGGTATAGGTGATCTCACCTCTTTGTTATGTTGTATTCGCGTATACGTATTGTTAAAATTATACGATTAGAAGAAACGAGTTGTCTTGAGACATAATGGGTGGTAGATATTCCGAGATCGTGACAACATTGAAGAGTGGTTATCCCAGGTTCGATGATGTCTTAGGGTAGACAAGGAGTAGAGTTTTGATGCATCAAGTTGGATCTGAAGAAGGAATGAGTATGTTAAGTTTTATTGTTAGTGTTATCTTTCCGTCTTTATTAAGTAGGAATTTCGTCATAGGGTTTGCTTCTCTGTTAAAAAAAAAGAGTCTGTTAGTTTTATATTTCTCTTTAAATTGTTAAATATTAAGTGGTGTCGATATTGTATATTAATCAGTTTAAATATATTTTCAGTAATACTTATGGATTTCAGTAAGTTTATGTTTATGTAATAAGAAGAAATTTTAAAACTCACATTTTATAACTCAAACCTTGTGTGAACTTCTTTTCAGATTATGGGTCAGGAGACAAACATGTGATACCCTAAGGAGGGTGTTACAGTAAATGTTCCTACAAGTGTTAATTTCTTCTGAGTAGGTGTTCATTTGTTAAGTAGGTACTCTTTTAGATACTTTTTTATCTCTGTAAAATGTTTAGTAGTGACTAAATTGACGGTGATGAAAATTAATGATAGAAACAACTTTGAAAATGTTTATAAGTGTAAGGATTAATTTGAAAAGAAAAAGTTATGAGGACTAAATTGAAAATGAATGAAAATTATAAAGACTAAAGTTTTAATTTAACAAAAAATTAATTAATACTTTTAAATTTTTTTAAAGCAATTGATAAAATAAAACAAAAAATATTTTCTAAAATGCAAGTAATTTTTTAATAGAAGAAGTTTTTTTTAAAAATAAATCAATGTCTCGCGTTGATTCTTGTAAAGTCTATGCTTAGAACATTACCCTTACAATAATGTTTGACACACATCTTATAGAAACACTTCACTTCACATCAAGTAGATGTGGTAGAATCAATAGTAAAAAATGTATAGTTGTAAAGTGATATATGTGTAAATATATGTAAATATTATTATTCTTATCCTTAATGCCATTGATTAAATATTTTAAATAGGATTAAATGAAATTAAATTAAGAAAATCTTATTCTATACTATTTAATTTTTTTCATTTTTTCTCTCAAATAATGGTTAAGAGATACCAACAATGTGATAGCTTATTCAAAACAATTTTATAAGTTATTCTATCCCAATTTCTTGAGGTAAAGTCATGATGAATATCTTTAAGAATCTTTTAATTTTGACGTATTGATTTGTCTATGATCGAATTAAAGAAATGATTGATGCGCACAAGCTATCAAGATATCACCTAATCACAATATTAAAAATAAAATAATAATTTTGTCATTAATCTTTTTAGTGAAATGGTGGCAATATTAGAACTTATGACCTCATACAAATTACTCAAACCTCCCTCACCACTAATCCAATTCTAATGATTTAATTTTGTCATTAATCTTAAATATTAGTATGTTTCAAAAAAGGTAATATAAAAATAATAAACTTATAATTATGTTATTTCATTTTCATTCACTATAATTTCTAAACTAGAAAATATTTTTTTTCTTTATTCCATCATTAAAACTCTAAATAATTTAATAAAAACCTTATTCTATTTCTTATTTTAAAATGTAAAACCCTTATTCTATTTCATTTTATTTTATTATCTATACCACTCATGTAAAATATCTTCGGTCCAACCACACCTCAAGGTGAAGAAGGGAGGTGCTACGTCTGAACTGACACGTGTCGGTTGTGGATTAGGAGCAGATTAATGAGGTGTTAACCCTTATCCATCACTGCCGGGCCTGCAGTTGGAATCAGCTGCGGTTCGTATTCTGTAACTTTTTTTATTCAGCAACAAATCATATAAAATTTGGTGGGCCGAAGGAATAATTTGTTGCTGTAAGTAAAGAAGCTTAAATAAAACTCAATATCGATAAACAAGCAATTTTCAAAGAATTTTAGAACTATTAGGTGATATATTGTGATTTTTTTAAAAAACAATTTATGGGAGAGGTTAATACTTCCAAACCAAAATACTCATATGACTAGATAAAAAAAAATTAATACAGAAAGAGAACGTGAAAGGATAAGATTCTTGAAATAATATTACAAGAATATTGAGAACTAGATAGATCAAGGGTGGACCAAAACAAAAAGTTAGAATCAGGAGTAAAAGTGTCGCATTCAAATTTAATACAATTTTAATAAAAAGTTTAGATAAAAGAGAAAGCAATTTGCATTCTTATATTAGAATTTTCTTTTTTACAAATATCATAATTTTGTTAAGCTTTGTTTTTTTTTTACTGGATTTGGTAAGCTTTGTTTAGAAATGTAGCATAATGTGAATTTAATTTTTTTTTTCTTGGTACATGAATTTAAATTTTTTAATATACATGTGATTCACATAGTTTTTGATAAATCCAGTAAAAGAAAAAAACATAGTTTTTTATAAATCCCACATGTTTTAGGGATTAAGTCGCATATGTTACTGGTTTAGTTACATTTTTCATTAATTTATCTGCTAAAATTGTAACGACATTTTTTCAGATGATTCATACGAAAAACGCAACTAAATTTATGAACTTATGTAAGACTTTGAAATTACATTAATCCACTTCCATAGGATAACAACAAATTCCCAAATAGCAAATAGTTTTTTTTCCCCTTTTATCTGTCTATCATGTACAGCAATAAAATTAATTATCCTATAAAATATTTTTTATGATCTCACAACTGACTTATGTAATTTCAAATAAAACTTCAAAAGATTTGTGAAGAAAATTAGGCAAATATATAAAGTAAGGAGAAAGTCCCAATATAAAAGGAAAAAACAAATATTACTCGCTTGATCCTCGATGAAGATAAAGAGAATCTATGGCCCTTTTCCTCACTTGTCAGATCCCTAGGGAAGGAAAGAAAGACCAAAGGCATTAAGGCATATAGATGTGGTCATGTGCATGTGGTCCAGCCATAAATTACTAGGTGATCTTATTCAATAAGAAGCAAGATGGTTTGTAGAGGACAATAATTGGCTTATGATTTAGGTAGGAGTGACCAAATTATTTGTATTCGTGAAAATTTATTGAGATTAGTGAGAGTGAGGATTATAATATTTGTCTTGTAGATATTTATAAAATTTATTAAATATATTTTTTTATTTAATATATATTATATATTATGATTTTTTAATTTTAAAATGAGATAAAAATATATATATTTTTATTATTTTAAAATAATTTTTTTATTAAATAAGTTTAAAATAATAAATTTTATTAAAAAATATATACTATTTATATAAATTAATTATTATAAAATATAATTAAATTTAATTTATTATTTATAATATTTTTTAATTTTATAAAAATTTTAAATTATTGAATAAAATTTATAATATATAATGTTAAATTTTTTATATTTTTTTATATAATTTTTATATTTTATTTTAAATTATTAATTATTTATAAATACTCGTAAATATTTTATTTACTTATAAAAATTATAAATAAGTTCGTGACAAAAATTGAAATAGGAACAAAAAATTCACTACCCGTCCCGTCCCGTCCCACTGCCATTCTTAGGTAGGGTTACCCTCTAGCGTCATAGCCTTGGCATCTCATTCTGCACTGCGTGTGATCTGATGGGGACTACAGCAGGCAACTAGCTGATCATACGTGGCACAAGTCTACGATAGGCACTTGAGACTAGGACAAAATTCATATTAGTCTCACTCAAAGGACATGTCGTGGTCTTATTCAAGGAAGGAGTTTTCTAATCAGTTGCATTAATTCACTAGTTAAGAAATTAAAAAATAAAAAATATTAAATAAAAACATTAATTGACCTGTAACTTAATTCTAACGCTCTATTTAAATTTTAAACTAAAAATATTTTTATAGTGTATGTTTGGATTCTTTTATTTTATGCTTAAAATAGTTTATAATAAAAAATTTATAAAAGTTTTTTAAAGAAAAAAAGTAATTGTTTTTTTTTAAAATAAACTATATAAAAGATGCACTAAACACATTATATGAGATAGAAATGAATTGGCAGAAATAAAAGCTCAAAATAGCAACACCAGAAGAAATTGTAAACAAACATATTGGGTGGGATGACCGCAAGCGTCCAAGCCATTAATGCGCAATATGTGATCAATAATTGAGATCAAACCTAAAAGGATAATGTTATATTCTTTTACACGTTTTTTTAAATATTTTTTTAATATTAAATAAAAAATAAATATATTTAATATTTTAAAAATATAAAAAATATTTAATATTTTTTATTTAATAATTAAAAAAATTTAATAAAAAAATTTAATAAGAAAATAAAACATTTCTCAACTCAAAAACATGACTCCTTCTCTAACGCTGTTAAAGTTCCAAAAAGAGCTATTGAAACCGTCTGTTTCAATTGGGTCTCATCCAACGGTTCTTTGTTGGCGGCAACCCATATGTTGCATACTTGCATGGATACACGGTAGACCTGTATTGAGGGTTGCTCCAGACTTAGTCATAAATGCAACTAGTGTTTCTACTTGTGTGTTGCATGATTTATAGACTTTGTCATAAATGCACCTAGTGTTATATATATATAAAAAAGTAAAAAAAATTTATACTTAATCTTATATCTTTTATTTTATTATGATCTTATAATTATTATTTATATTTTATCATAGTTATAAGATCATAATAAATATATATAATTTTTTAAATGATCACATGACTTTTAAATAATTTTTAATATTGATCATCTATATATAATTATATGATCAAAATTTACTCATCATATCCTCTCACAATAAAAATTTCTTTCACTAAAATATATTCATATATCTCTCACTAGATATGTTCATATATATATATATATATATATATATATATATATATATATATATATATATATATATATATAATGTATGTGGTGAGAATAATATTTATTGTAAGATATAAAAAAATAAATTTTGATCATTAGATCTTACATGAATGACCAAGATCAAAACATAAATATATGTGACTTTTTAAAGTAGTCACATGACATTTAAGTAACTTTTAATATTGATCATCCATGTATAGTTTATCTAAGATTTTTTATCTAGATTATTTCATTAAAAATTTCTCACTTAGATATATTCACTATATATATATATATATATATATAGGGAGGAATCAATTTATATAAGTGTAAGATTTGACATACTTACACCCTCTAATATCTTTTTATAAAATATAATTTCTATCGATTAAACCGTTAAATTATAACTATTCAACATCTTGATCATTTGTATCAAATCTTGAAAAAATTAAATATCGATAAAAATGTAATTAAGTTATCATTTATATCATTTGTTTTTCAAATTATGTTATAATAAAATCTAATATATTAGTTTCTATATAAGTATTACATTAATTTATACATAAAAAATAACAGATAATTAGTCTTTATAAAAAAATAATATAAAAAGAGAAAATGTGCTATATCACTCTTTCAAGGCTAATTCATTTGTCTTTCTTCATAGTCATTCTCTACCAATTCTTATACTTTTTGTGAGCTAAGAATTACTCTCATATAAACACTAATTATTAAAATTATTTTTGTGAGTTTGAGAACAAGAAGAGAGGAGGAGGTCATCTTCAAAAGATTAGTAGGCTCTTGAAACTACTTTGAATGATATAAAGGAGATTAATAAATGAGAAAGAAGACTTTTAATGAAACTCACTTTAATTAAATTTTTTGGCTTAATTTAAGAAGTACAAGTATAACGGTATTTATAAGTGCAGAGCATGTTTCTAGACTTATCCAATACAATGCACTTATTAAATACATACATTATGCATACATTAAAATTACTACTTCTTAAAACTTTGACTCTTAAAAATTATAAGTACATGAAAATCTAAATACATGCATAATGGATAATTAATCAAGTTTATTGGGTGGCATATGAGGTTTGGCTCCAAGGAACAGGGAAAATTATTTCACTCAAGCACACCTGAAGCTTTCTCGATTTGTCTTGTTGTATGAACTTTAGAATAATATGACATAAATTGTTTAGGTTGTAAGATCGATGTTATTTTGTAACTAATTATAAATGTAAGCAGCTTGCTTCTTATAATGTAACATATGGTAGCTTTATATTTTTTAAGGATTTTTGTGATTCCTATTTAATGGGTAAGATAAAATTTAATGGTACAACCGTACATGAACTTGGAAAATCAGATTTAAGGATTTTAAGGCAAACTTAACTTATGGGTGAACACAAAAGTTTACAACTGTACATATTTGGGACTAAAATGTCAGCTTGGCAACCAAATTAATAAATAGTTTGAAAACTACCCTCAAGAAATGAACTACAACATCTCAACACTCATACTGCTTAAGTTGGATACAAGTCACAAAAGCCACAATCTAAACAACCATCTCAACATTTTTATTGCTACAGTTCGTTGACGGGATCATGATCAGAAGGAAAACATATTTCTCCCAAAGCAGAAGATATCCCATTGTTGTTTTACCCTTCCATGCGGATGATGCACCTGATTGACTCCCCTTTCAGCATGTATTCAAATGATTTGTTAATCTCCGAAAATGGGACTGAGTGAGTGATGAATTTCTCTAGTTCTAGCTCCTGCAATATCAACAACACAGTCAAATTTGCGACATAAATAACAAACCCAACATTCTTACACTATTTCATTTGTGGATAATAAAACAAGCCAAGTCCATTTTCCAAAACAAATTCTCTCTCTTTCTTTTTTACTAATGAAGTAGGTGTATGTAAAAAATGTGTAAAAATAGTGTGCGAAAATCATTTTCCATAACAAAGTGGACCCTATAATAGTTCCTAGAAGATCATTTGAATCTGTATACATATATAAGCTTAATTACCTTGTTCATATACTTCTCTACAACAGATGGAAGATCAGTGAGCGGTTTGTAGTTTCCATAGAAGGTACCCTTGATGGTCCTCTCAAACAAGAAATTGAGAGCGTGAGTTTTGAATACATCATCATTTTTTGGCAGACCAACAAGTACAGCAACACCCCAACCCTGAGAGGAAGCATTTAAAGTGCAACATTAATAAATTTCTTAATATGTAATCTTCTAGCAACAAGAAGAGTAGTTCTGGGTTTAAAGTAAGTACATCATGAACACTTTCAAATGCTGCGATCGAGGCTTCGATGCTTCCACTGCATTCAAGAGCACGATCAACTCCTCCCTTAGTCATTTCAACAATTACCTATCCACCAAATAAAATTCACATCTCAATCTCATACCAGCAAAGAGCATTAGTTCATATGGCATTAAAATGCAAAATTTAATAAAAATTGGAAAATAGAATACAAATACTCAACATCATGTAACAGTAACTATTTGTGGATAAACGTCACTAAATTTGTTCTTTGAACTAACCTGCTGTACAGGTTTGTCATGATCTTTTGGGTTCACAAAGTCAGTGACTCCAAAATTTTTGGCTGCCAAGATAATAAAAAGCAGAAACTATCATTAGTAACTAGTAAGTAAATAGCAATATAATTAGCTGCATATGTTGAATCCTTAAAATTCTTAGCAATAATGAAAGCTACCTTGTTCAAATCGGCTGGGAATTATATCAACCCCTATGATTCTTGATGCACCAGAAAGCCTTGCCCCTTCAGCAGCCTAAATATGCAGATTACAAAGAACAACTCGAGTTACTATTTCTTTTATTAGTAGCTATGTCTAAGTATCTGAAATCCACAACAATAAAGGAAACTAGACAACATACAGCAAGGCCAACTGCTCCCAATCCAAAGATGGCAACAGAAGAACCAGGCTTTGGTTTCGCCACATTTACAGTAGCACCAAATCCTACAAGCATGAACAAAATTGATTTATACAACAAAATGAAATCACCTAGCTTGTTTGCTAAGTAATTTAATTATTCCAAAAGCTTAAACTATTAGGTAAAGGCACATGAATAGTTTTATTTATATATCTAACGTCTAGCACTATCTATAATTAACTTCAAGGTAGGGATCTTCCAAACCTGTGCAGATTCCGCAACTAAGAACACAAACTTTGTCGAGGGGGGCAGCTGGGTTGATCTTTGCAACACATTTAGCATGGGAAACAGTGTATTCACTAAATGTAGAGGTTCCCAAAAAATGGTATATGGGCTGTCCATTTTTGGAGAATCTTGATTGACCATCATTGAGCATAACACCCCTATCAGTGTTGACCCTGAGTAGGTCACATAAGTTGCTCTCTTCTGACTTACAATGTGGGCATTCCCCACATTCTCCAAGAAAGACAGGGAGAACATGGTCTCCTGGTTTGAGATGAGTCACACCCTCGCCTATGCTCTCCACAATCCTAATTGAATAACATCACAACAATCCAATGAGTACTTGCTCAAGTAACAAAAAACTAATGAGATATGCTTACTAATGAAATGTTCTTGCTATATTCTTCTTTTTGTTCTCTATCTTGCTTTTAGCGCTGCATGAACAAATCATTGATAACATATTGATCCTAGAAGAATATAATTTAAACAAGTCATAAAAAAAAGGACATTAGAAAAATATTATATTTGGACATAGAAAACCAGATGAGTACTCCAGCCAAGAAGAAAAGAAACATGAGATAAAGGTATTTATGATTTGCGGAAAATCTTCACAAAAGAAACATACCCTGCAGCTTCGTGACCAAGTATACGAGGAAACAACAAAGTGTGACCCTGAAATGAGAAGAAAATAATCTCAGGTTGGATGCAGAGTATTGATGACGAATAATAATATCAAATGAAATCACAAGAAATAGAAAGAAATTCTTCATGCTTCAAAAATTTATCAAACTAGCTAGATTTTAGACCATACAGACAATGTATGTGATGAATTGTGTCTCGGAAACTAAACTGATCTCATTAGATAATCAGCACCAAACCACCACGTTATTTTCACTTAATCAAATATAATGATAAGAAATTGATCTTGAATGATAAGTCTTTCTGATTTACGAGCGAGACTTATTTATTTTGGACTGAGAGGCCTTATTTATATAGGCAGCAGGGAGCCTAATAATATTTATTGTCTAACTAATTACAATCTAATTAAATTTAGGTACTTCTTGTACCAAAATAACTGGAATAATGATACTTACACCTTTATACAAACATATCACTGCACGATTGGTTTTACATCGTTTTTACGTATTTATATTCTAATAATGCTACGTATCTTAGATGTGAAAGATGTGTGTACACACGTGATGTACAACAAACTTTATCCAAAATATTTTGATCATAGTATTAAACTGTAATTGCAGTGGCATTACGGCCTTTGCAGGGTGATGCAGACCAATACGAATCACAATCATAATATGATGCAAGCGACCAAGATGTTGTGGCCACATCTGTGGTCGGAGATTTAAAACCTTGATTTAGGTACTACTATTTCACTAATTATACAGCAGCTTTCTAGCCTACTATACATGTCACTAATTACAGCTTGAATTCTGCAGTTTGTACTTTTTTGTAGTTTAGTCTCTCTAAATGTCTGAACTTTACTTGAAAATTAATAAGGAAGTTACGTTAATTTCTATGGTCTTTTTTTATTCTTTTTAACATAATGAAAAATGATCACTGTATGTCCCATGTCAGTATAGGTATTTAATTAACAATTCTTCCTTTATGCTTTCGGTAAAACTGCTTTTTAGTTTTTTTTTTTTTTTGTAATCAACATTGGGGCTGAAAGGCCCAAAGAAAAAACTACACAAGAATAAAACATCAACGCCTAGCATACAAGCATTAGCTAGCAAAACATGGGAAATAAAAGGAGGAAGAACTGAAACTGTCTGGACTCCATGAGGAAGGAGATGCGCATGTCTGGCCAATAGGTTGGTACATGATGCATCTAAACTTCCCAACGTTTCCTAAGAAGTTGGACAATCATATCCAGCAGGGGTACACAAGGGTACCAAGGAGGGCATCTTTTTTAGGTAATCTTTAGGATACATGTTAGTAAATTAAAACAAAATTTATTGAATAAAAATTAAAAATATTTAATACTTTTTTTAAAATAATTTTATTAATTAAATAAAGAATAATATATACTTTTGACATATATTCTAAAGAACAAATTAACAAAATCCTAATTGTGAAGCGGAGAAAAACATTTTTATTTCAAATTAATCATAAATGCTCTCCATTCACAGAATTTCTGCTTTTAGGGAACTTTTCAAAATCTTATTTTGAACGTATTACAGCTTTTAACTTTTAAGTGAATTTTCAATTTTTGTAAAACTGAAAAACATTAAAAAAAACTGTCATGCTTTGTCATATATATATATAAGGGAAAGTAGCATCTACCCACCCTAAATTTTTACTCAGCTGCAAATAGGTGACTTAAACTTTTAAATCTTTCAATTTAGTCATTAAACTATTATAATTCTTGCAATTAGTCCTTCATAATTCGTCTAATCAAAGGTAGCTGACCAACGGAGTACTGCATCACGAGAAATTTTAAAATACTATCAAAGTCTATACTCTAGATAAGTTTGTAACTATTTATATTTAATTTAATAATATTTTATTTTGTGATCCAACAATATGTACGTACTGTGTGTTACAATTTGAGTGGAGTAGTGTTGTAAGAATTTCTCGTGCGTCAAATGCAAGCACACGAGTCATTAATGATTTATTTATCACGTGCTTATACATGACACAATACTTCAGTTGATTAAAATTAGACGATGGACTAATTGCAACAATTAAAATAATTTAAGGACTAAATTAAACTATTTGAAAGTTTAAGGTGATTATTTGTAACTAGGTGAGAGTATAGGGTAGTTAAATGTTATTTTCCCTATATATAATTTTCTTTCCATATCAATCACAAATTAGGAAAAATAGTATGTAGCTCTTCTGAACTTTAATTTTTTTGCAAATCACCACCACGAACTTTAAAACATTTCTAATTAATCTCTAAGCTTTAATTAATATCTCAATAGATCTTTCTGTTTAATTTGAATTTGTTAATTCATTAACGATAATATTGTGTAATAATATCTTATTTATATTAATAATTTCTGGACTATTTATTAATTTATTTATTAAATTTTGATTATAAATACATTTTGTTATTACAAAATAAATAAAAATAAATTTTGTTTTAAAATAAATTTATTTTTTATTTATTTTTTAAGGAATAAAATATATTTAAAATTAAATTTTAATAAATAAATTAATAAACAATTATTAATTCATCTTAATACAAATAAAATAATACCATGTAGTATTATCGTTAGTAAATTAACATATCCAAATTAATTATAATGATCTATTGAGACATTAATTAAAATTTAAGGAATAATTGAAAAAATGTTAAAGTTCATAGTGATAATTTACTAAAACGTCAAAATTTAAAGAGTTTTATACTTTTTCTCTACAAATTATATGTATGACAAATATAAATTGTCACATGATAATTTTTAATTAAAAAAATTATTGAATTAAAATTTAATTCATTGTTACTTTGTTATTAGTTTAATTATTTTTATTTGGTACCATAATCGGTTATTAATTCATTAACAAATCCATACACGTTATTAATTAATAAATCAATAATCATTAATCGGTATAAAAAAACTTTGATTAATTGTTATAATCATATAGGAAAACTTTGATAGTAATACATGACTGGAAGAAAAATGCATGAGAAGTTATGATACATTGGTATTTCGAAATAGTTGTTGTACTCATACAGGGTACATATTTGGTACCAATACTTATTGGATATACATTTATACTTATTCAATATTCACCTCATGAATAGGTATTCTGATACCACTTAAGTTATTGTTGTTAAGTTAATTATCAAATTTTGTTGTTAAGTTAATTGTCCTTAATTGTATTTATTTTAAAATTTAATTACTTTATTGTCAATATATTTATATTTTTATAGAATATATCATATTGTACATGTATCTTAAATTTTAGAAATCTTATCGTATCATGTATAGAGGTGGCAAAACGAATTGATCAATCAATCCGATCATTCGATCGCTTTCAACCCTCCAAAATGTAGGGGTGGACGGGTTGGCCTGTTTTGAAAAATGATTGGAAGAGCCAATCCATCCCACTTTAAGAATGATTGAAAAAATAAATGGGTTGAGAAAGAGTAAACGGATTAGCGAATCAACTCGCCTAAAAAAAAAAAAACAAAAAAAAATGTATAAAAAATAAAAAAATCATAAAATTTTTTAAAAAATAGAAAAATTATAATTTATGGAAACAAAAAAATAAAAAAAAAAATAAAATTAATATCATACTTATAAAAATATCACAAATACAAATAAAAAGACTCATTTATAAAATTTTTTTTTAAAAAATTTAATCCGACAGGCCAATCTGTCTCCGCCCGTTAACCCGCGGGTTATGCGGAACGAGTTATATGGGTTAAAAAATAAAAATGAGTTAAAATCTTAAAGTTAACCCATCAAAAAATAACAGGTTGACGAGTTAACCCAACGAATTGAACTCATTTTGAAACCAGTATCTATATAGGTAAAAGTAAATCACCTTGCCGTCCCAGAAGTAAACATCAGAACGACAAAGAGAGGTGTAGAGGATCTTCAAACGAACTTCACCAGCCTGTGGAGGGGCAACCTCTACTTCTTCAATCGCTAGTGGCTTGCCTGCTTCCCATGCCACCGCAGCTATAAATTTCATGAGCATCAGCTAAGACAGTTAGAAACACAATCCATATATATACTCAATAATAATAATAATAATAATAATACAAATTATTATAATAATTAAGGCAATCCAAAATTTTTCTCTTGCCAGTACATTAGAAACAAGAAGATACTCATATTCTCATACTATCACCGACAGTATCTAGTAACGAAAGAGAGTAAAACCAAGATTGAGTAAAAGAATAATCAGATTGATGAGCAGTCATGCATGCATGGCTAACCTTTGCACTTGATGACCTGACCAGCTTTGCTAGACATGGTTTCCTAAATCCTAAGGAGGATATGATGACGAGTGTGTTTGGGTTGTGGTTACTCTCACTGCGTTTCCTGACACTAGTGGCTAGAAGGATTGGAGTAGGCTATATGAGCAGCATGTTCAAATGTCAGTGCTTTAATTTGAAGCTTGTTGCTGGCTGGGAGAGATTCAGTTAATTTGGCTGGTGGGTTAATGAGTGAGAGAAGCAGCAGAGAGGTGATATAAGAAGATGGATGGTGAAGAAGGGTCTGGATGTGGGTCGAAGTGGATAAGAATGAGAGGTTCATTTGTTTTCTTTTGGTACAAGGAGAGGTTCATTTTATTTTATTTTTTTATATTTGAAAACTAACTTTTATTTTTATTAGAATTATATATTTTTATTCTGTTTCTAATGAAGGAAATGATAAACGGACTATTTGTTGTTTTTAGATTTCATCATATTTTAAATAATGTACATTTTTAGTGAAATCCAACTACATACGTTTTTTTTTTATTATTATTATTTAGATGAAATTTAAATCTAGGATAAATAGTAATACCAAAGGCACTTCGTGCTAATTAAGTTCAAGCGATCTTGGGCAACAACATACTTTTTTTGATGCAACTACATACGTTTTTAAACATGTTTTCTAAACAGTTAAAAATATGATTATGAGTGAAAATATTTCATACTTTTTTATGTTTAAGGAAAAAGAGATTGATTTTTTTTTTTGTAAGGATTTTTAACCTACTTAATAGTTTTTACTTTTGGTTTTGAAAAACATCTCTTATACGTATTAAAAATAAATCATTTGTTATAAACAAAGAAGATTTAGATAGAAACATATTTTATTTAAAAGTATATTGTTGTTTTTTTTATATATATAGTTGATCCGAGAATTTTTGAAATTTTAACTAGTAAATGATTATTTTACACACACTTTGAAGAAAGTCTTTACATTCATCTGTAAAAGACTTTATTAGCTGAGTTAGCTGACACTTTCATTTTTTTTTTCAAATTATGTTATAATAAAAACTAATATATTAATTTCTATATAAGTATTGATTTAATTTATACATAAAAAATAATAGATAATTAGTATTTACAAAAAAATAAATATAAAAAGAAAAATGTGTTAAATCACTCATTTAAGACTCTTTCATTCGCCATTTCTTCATAGTCATTCTTTATTAACTCTCATACTTCTTGTAAGCAAAGAATTACTATCATACAAACACACAACAATTATTAAAATTATTTTTTGTGAGTTTGGAAACCGCAAGAGATGAGGAGGTTATCTTTAAAGGATTAGTAAGCTCTTAGAAGCCACTTTGAATGATATAAAGGAGATTGATAGAGGAGAAGGAAGATTATAATGAAACTCACTTAATTGAATTTCTTGACTTGGTTTGAGAAACACAAGCACAATGGTATTTATAGGTGTAGAGCATGCTTCTAGACTCATTCAATACAATGCACCTATTAAGTACATATATCATTCATACTTTAAAACTACTACTTCTTAAAACTTTAAGTCTTAGAAATTATAAGTACATAAAAATCTAAATACATGCATAATAAGTAATTAATCAAGTTTATATTTCTAACAGACAATAGTGGGTGGCATATGAGGTTTGACTTCAAGGAACAGGGAAAATTATTTTACTCAAGCACACCGAAAGCTTTCTTGGTTTGTATTATTATATGAAATTTAGAATAATATGACGTTAATTGATCAGGCTGTAAGATCGTTGTTATTTTGTAACTAATTATGAATGTAAGATGCTTGCTTCTTATAATGTAATATGAAGTGTATCAGGTGAGAGAAGTGCTTATTGTGAGAAGGTAAGAAGAATAAATCTTGATCATTGAATCTTACATGAATAGTCATGATTAAAATATAAATACATGTGACTTTTTAAAGTGATTACATGACTTTTAAGTAACTTTTAATCTTGACCATTCATGCATAGTTATATGGTCAAGATTCAGTTCTCTTATCCTCTCACAATAACCACTTATCTCACTAGATATGTCTCTTAATATAACATACGGTAGATTTTTGTTATTCCTATTTAATGGGTAGAATAAAATTTAATGGTACATCCGTACATGAACTTGGAAAATCAGATTTAAGGATTTTAAGCCAAACTTAACTTATGGGTGAACACAAAAGTTTACAAGTCTACATATTTGGGACTAAAATGTAAATTTGGCAACCAAATTAATAAATAGTTTGAAAACTACCCTCAAGCAATGAACTACAACTTCTCAACACTCATACTGCTTAAGTGTGTGTTTGGATTATAGTTGGGATTTCTAAAAGTGAGTTAAGATCGCCGAGCGTGATGCGAACAAAAAGTAAGTTAGGATCAAAGCAACAATTTTTCTTTTGTGTTGATTAATGGCTAAAAGCAATCTTTCAAACTTGGCACTTTTGAAACAAAAGTTCCCAAAACATAAATTAGTTACTGCAAACTCACTTTCAACCAAACTTAAGTTTAAAAACAACTTTTAAAAACTTCTCAACACTCATACTGCTTAAGTTGGATACAAGTCACAAAAGCCACAATCTAAACAACCAAGAAATGCACTATTACTTCTCAACATTTTTATTGCTACAGTTCGTTGAGGGAATCATAATCAGAAGGAAAACATAATTCTCCCAAAGCAGAAGATATCCCATTATTGTTTTACCCTTCCATGCGGATGATGCACCTGATTGACTCCCCTTTCAGCATGTATTCAAATGATTTGTTAATCTCCGAAAATGGGACTGAGTGAGTGATGAATTTCTCTAATTCTAGCTCCTGCAATATCAACAAGACGGTCAAATTTGCAACATAAATAACAAACCGCTGATGCTATTTGCACACTATTTTTTGCACATCATTCTTATACTATTTCATTTTTGAATAATAAAATAAGACAAATACATTTTCTAAAACACATTCTCTCTCTTTCTTTTTTACTAATGAAGTAGGTGTATGCAAAAAATGTGAAAAAATCATTTTCCATAACAAAGTGGATCCTATAATAGTTCCTAGAAGATCATTTGAATCTGTATATATATAAGCTTACCTTGTTCATATACTTCTCTACAACAGATGGAAGATCAGTGAGCGGCTTGTAGTTTCCATAGAAGGTACCCTTGATGGTCCTCTCAAACAAGAAATTGAGAGCGTGAGTTTTGAATACATCATCATTTTTTGGCAGACCAACAAGTACAGCAACACCCCAACCCTGAGAAGAAGCATTTAAAGTGCAACATTAATAAATTTCTTAATATGTAATCTTCTAGCAACAAGAAGAGCAGCTCTGGGTTTAAAGTAAGTACATCATGAACACTTTCAAATGCTGCGATCGAGGCTTCGATGCTTCCACTGCATTCAATAGCACGATCAACTCCTCCCTTAGTCATTTCAACAATTACCTATCCACCAAATAAAATTCACATCTCAATCTCATACCAGCAAAGAGCATTAATTAGTTCATATGGCATTAAAATGCAAAATTTAATAAAAAATGGAAAATAGAATACAAATACTCAACATCATGAAACAGTAACTATTTGTGGATAAACGTCACTAAATTTGTTCTTTGAACAAACCTGCTGTACAGGTTTGTCATGATCTTTTGGGTTCACAAAGTCAGTGACTCCAAAATTTTTGGCTGCTAAGATAATAAAAAGCAGAAACTATCATTAGTAAGTAAAGAGCAATATAATTAGCTGCATATGTTGAATCCTTAAAATTCTTAGCAATAATGAAATCTACCTTGTTCAAATCGGCTGGAAAGTATATCAACACCAATGATTCTTGATGCACCAGAAAGCCTTGCCCCTTCAGCAGCCTAAATATGCAGATTACAAAGAACAACTCGAGTTACTATTTCTTTTATTAGTTGCTATGTCTAAGTATCTGAAATCCACAACAATAAAGGAAACTAGACAACATACAGCAAGGCCAACTGCTCCCAATCCAAAGATGGCAACAGAAGAACCAGGCTTTGGTTTCGCCACATTTACAGTAGCACCAAATCCTACAAGCATGAACAAAATTGATTTACACAACAAAATGAAATCACCTAGCTTGTTTGCTACGTAATTTTCCCATGTCATGAATTAACTATTCCAAAAGCTTAAGCTATTAGGTGAACGCACATGAATAGTTTTATTTATATATCTAACATCTAGCACTATCTATAATTAACTTCAAGGTAGGGATCTTCCAAACCTGTGCAGACTCCGCAACTAAGAACACAAACTTTGTCCAGTGGGGCAGCAGGGTTGATCTTTGCAACACATTTAGCATGGGCAACTGTGTATTCACTAAATGTAGAGGTTCCCCCAAAGTGGTATATGGGCTGTCCATTTTTGGAGAATCTTGATTTACCATCATTAAGCATAACACCCCTATCAGTGTTGACCCCGAGTAGGTCACATAAGTTGCTCTCTTCTGACTTACAATGTGGGCATTCCCCACACTCTCCAAGAAATACAGGGAGAACATGGTCTCCTGGTTTGAGATGAGTCACACCCTCGCCTATGCTCTCCACAATCCTAATTGAATAACATCACAACAATCCAATGAGTACTTGCTCTAGTAACAAAAATCTAATGAGGTATGCTTACTAATGAAATGTTCTTGCTATATTCTTCTTTTTGTTCTCTATCTTGCTTTAGCGCTGCATGAACAAATCATTGATAACATATTGATCCTAGAAGAATAGATTTTAACCATGTCATAAAAAAAAGGACATTAGAAAAATATTATATTTGGACATGGAAAACCAGATGAGTACCCGAGCCTAGAAGAAAAGAAACATGAGACAAAGAAATTTATGATTTGTGGAAAATCTTCACAAAAGAAACATACCCTGCAGCTTCGTGACCAAGTATACGAGGAAACAACAAAGTCTGACCCTGAAATGAGAAGAAAATAATCTCAAGTTGGATGCAGAGTATTGATGACGCATAATAATATCAAATGAAATCACAAGAAATAGAAAGAAATTCTTCATGCTTCAAAAATTTGTCAAACTAGCTAGATTTTAGACCATACAGACAATGTATGTGATGAATTGTGTCTCGGAAACTAAACTGATCTCATTAGATAATCAGCAATTTTACATTATAGGATTAACTGAAACCAACTGTCGAAAAAAATTATCCCTAACCAAACCACCACGTTATTTTTACTTAATCAAATATAATGATAAGAAATTGATCGTGACTGATAAGTCTTTCTGATTTACGAGCGATACTTACTTATTTTGGACTGAGAGGCCTTATTTATACAGGCAGGAGGGAGCCTAATAATATCTATTATCTGACTAATTATAACCTAATTAAATTTAGACACTACTTGTACCAAAATAATTGAAATAATGACACCCACACACATTTACAGTGACATATCACTGCACGGCTGGTCCCATATCGTTTTTTGGCATACTTATACTCTAATGAGGTTGCATATTCTAGATGTGAGAGATGTGTATAAACGTGATGTGTAACAAACTTTATCTAAAAGATTTTAATCATAGTTTTAACAAGGCATTGATGTCTGGCGTATCAACCTGTATACAGAACGTGTTATCTATGTTGGGGATGTGACCCTAACGTAGAGTAAGACCCGTCATAGTGTTCTTATGTTTTCTTTTGATGTTTCTATATATTTGGAGTTCTCTATACCTATTAGAGATTTGTGGGGTGATCGTCATCGTACCCCTAGAGAGGACTCTGTGTTGTCATCTATTCGGACTCCTGTGCGTAGGACCATGTACCACCTGGGGTTTTTATCTTCTGAGGAGACAAAAGAAGATCCGGAAGAAGATCTATCCGAGGACCCTTCTTATTAGGCGTATGATGTTGAGATAATTTACGTTTTGCTATAGAGTTTGTATATATGTCTTTTGAGTACAAATCTTATGTATATAAGTTGTCAGTGAACTATGTCTCATATGTATATATGATGTGTATTACTCAATTATTATAAGTTGTGTCCTTTTTATTTTGTTAAATTATATTATCCGCAAAAAAAATTTTTGAAAACCGTACATAAATATTAAATTTTTTATAACTTGATTATAGTTTGGTAAGTTTGAAGTCTCAAAATGTAATACCTCAAGAAGGATATTACATATCTTCTCTCCCATCACAAGATAAGACCTGATAAAGTTTTCATTCTAATCCTACCCTAGATCTCTCCCGTACACGTCTCTATCTCTAATTCTGTAATAGCCAACATTGGCACCACCCAAATGGCAAGAATGAGGTAGACCCTCATCACCACTGTGCCAGAGAGCCATTGGAGAATATGGTCGTGAAGCACCGCCAGGAGCCACCACGAATCCTCTTCAGTCCCTGTAAACAACCAAGCCATCAACCTCCTAAATAGTCACCTACCTCACCAAACCCGCACACCAAACCTGAATCATCGCAACCACGCTCACCCACAGCCACTGGGAAACCAAACCCCAACCACGCTCAGTCGTAGCCTCACCTAGCTACCGCACCGTAAGCTTGCCTCCCTCGCCGCAATTCACCAAACCTCCACCCAAATACCCTAGATCTGACCCGATAACCAACATTTGTAGCCACCAAGCCTCCCCGAAATTGCCACAAACTCCAACAACCATGAGCCAAAACCACCCATATTCGCGATCATCCCCTTGGTCATCGTCGTGGTGGCATGGCGGTTGCATAGGTGAAAGATCGTGGTGGTTCTACTAAGTTCATGGCAGTGGGCTGCTGAGATCTGCGACCCCCTCATCGTCGATCTGCCCAGATCAAGCGTCAGATCCATCGACCTGCCCAGATCAAGCCCCTTCATCATCGTCGCAGCGGTGTGGTTCTGGAAAATAGAAAAGAAGGCTAGGATTTTTTTTTAATAAAAGATAATTTTGTCATAAAAAATATTTATATCTATAATTAGTTTACTTATATAATAATTATTAAACACCTATGATAAGAATTTATGATTCTTTTATATTATCAGGTCATATTTTACTACTTTATATTATTATATATTATCTCATCATGTTTACCAAATAAAACCTTAATGAGTAAGTATTATAATACCACTCAAGTACAAGTACATCTATCTATGCAAAATATCAAGTTTTGTTGGTAAGTTGATTGTCTTTAATTGTAATTATTTTAAGATTTAATTGCTTTATTGTATATATATTTATATTTTTGTATAATATATCATATCGTACATGTATCTTAATTTTTAGAAATCTTATCATATTATGTACCAATATCCGTATCAATACTAGTACAGGTGTACATGCAACTTAGATGAAAGTAAATCACCTTGCCGTCCCAGAAGCAAATATCAGAATGACAAAGAGAGGTGTAGAGGATCTTCAAACGAACTTCACAAGCCTGTGGAGGGGCAACCTCTATTTCTTCAATCACTAGTGGCTTGCCTGCTTCCCATGCCACCGCAGCTATAAATTTCATGAGCAGCAGCTAAGACAGTTAGAAACACAATCCATATATATACTCAAAAATAATAATAATAATAATACAAATTGTTTTAATAATTAAGGCAATCCAAATTTTTTCTCTTGCTAGTGCATTAGAAACTAATAGTCTCGTACTATCACCGACAGTATCTAGTAACGAAAGAGAGTAAAACCAAGATTGAGTAAAAGAACGATCAGATTGATGAGCTGTCATGCACGCATGGCTAACCTTTGCACTTGATGACCTGACCAGCTTTGCTAGACATGGTTAATCCTAAATCCTAAGGAGGATATGATGACGAGTGTGTTTGGGTTGTGGTTACTCTCACTGCGTTTCCTGACACTAGTGGCTAGAAGGATTGGAGTAGGCTATATGAACAGCATGTTCAAATGTCAGTGCTTTAATTTGAAGCTTGTTGCTGGCTGAGAGGGCTTCAGTTAATTTGGCTGGTGGGTTAATGAGTGAGAGAAGCAGCAGAGAGGTCATACAAGAAGATGGAGGGTGATGAAGGGTCAGGATGTGGATCCAAGTGGATAAGAATATGATAGGTTTATTTGTTTTCTATTGGTACAAGGAGGTTCATTTTATTTTATTTTTTTATTTTTATTAGAATTATATATTTTTATTCTGTTTCTAAATTTTAAGAAGGAAATGATTAAAGGACTATTTTTTTGTTTTTAGATTTCATCATAATTTAAGTAATGTACATTTTTAGTGAAATCCAACTACATACGTTTTATTATTATTATTATTATTATTATTATTATTATTATTATTATTATTATTATTATTATTATTATTTCGATGAAATTTAAATCCATGATAAATAGTAGTACCAAAAGCACTTCGTGCTAATTAAGTTCAAGGCAACAACATATTTTTTGTTACACAGTACATACGTTTTTAAACATGTTTTCTAAACGGTTAAAAATATGATTATGAGTGAAAATATTTCATACTTTTTTATGTTTAAGGAAAAAGAGATTGATTTTTTTTAAAAAATAATTAACCTACTTAATGGTTTTTACTTTTGGTTTTGAAAAACATCTCTTATACGTATTAAAAATAAATCATTTGTTATAAATAAAGAAGATTTAGATAGATACATATTTTATTTAAAAGTATTGTTGTTTTTTTTTTCATATATAGTTGATCGAGAAATTTTTGAAATTTTAACTAGTAAATGATTATTTTACACACATGATTAAGAAAGTTCTTACATTTATCTATAAAGGACTTTATCAATAGAGTTAGTTGATACCTTTATTTTTGTTTTTCCAATTATATTATAATAAAAACTAATATATTAATTTCTATATAAGCATTAATTTATTTATAAATAAAAAATAACAGATAATTAGTCTTTATAAAAAAATATAAAAAAAGAAAATGTGTTAAATCTTGAGATAATTATAAAAATTTAATTATTTTAATAATCGATTATTGTATAAAATTTTTTTGTTATAATTAATTATAATAAAATCAATTTTATGTTTGAATATATTAATTTGAAAAAGATTTTAAATTAATCTGTTTCATTTAGATGATATAAAAAAATTATTTTTATATATTAAATTATCAAAATAGGTATAAAATAATTAAAAAATTATTTGATTAATTAAAAAAAATTATTTGATTGAGAATAAAATAATATTTACATATCAAAATATAAAAAATAATTTATAATTTTAACATTATAATTTTTTTAAAATATATTAAATTTTGTATAAAAATTAAAATTAATTTTATCAAATATAATTAAATATTATTAAAATATTTTTTTCTTTTTAAGAAAAGTTGCTAACAAGCACCAGGTCTGAACTACAACGCAAGATTTATCTTTGACCCTAGTGTAAGTCCAAGAGTTTCTAAAGATAGAAAAGTGATAAGGGATACAGGTCATCATCATCCCCAAGAAAATAAAATAAAAAAAAACTAATTTTATAAATAAGAAAAATAATTATCTTATATTTTTTTTTTACGTTTAAATAAATATCATTTGCAATTAAATAACGTTTTTAATTATTCTATAATTATTTTAAGAATTTAATAATAAAAATATATAATAAATAAACATTAAATAAAATATAAAAATATAATATATATATTGTTTAATATAATTAATTATAATTAATTATAAAAAAATATTGCGCAAAGAAGTGAATCAAAAGTTATTAAAAAATCACAAACATTGCGCAGCGGACAAATTAGTCCCCTCTTATACCAAGTGTGGTAGCTGCATACTAGTCGAAATGAAAAAGCGTAGACACTCTATAAAGAAAAAGGGACACATGGTTTTACTTTTATGCAAAATTTGGCAGCTAGCAAAACTCTCCATTCATACATACAGTAGAAGTACATTATAAATCTTGGTTTATAAGAAACTGCCGAAAAGGATGGAGAAAGAAGAAGAAAGAGTGCATCAGACAGGTTCGATCTGATTCCTCTCTCTTCCATTGTTGGAAAAAATCTAAAATCAAGAGAAAATATCTTCACCTACCATTACAAGAAAACAATATTCTTCTACATATGAAATAGAAATTGACGAAGAGTGGATGGGTAGGTTATCGCGATTCCCTTGCCTAACTTCAAATTAATTCATTTGCAAATATATTAATTTTGCCTCCCAAGCTATGTGCCTTTTTGTTTTTTCCTTCATTAGTCATTGGATGAAGAAATTGTGAACGAAACAAGTCTTTTTTTTAAAAAAACATTTTTAAAACTTAAATGATGCAAAGATTTTTGTTAGTTTCAAGTTTTGATGATGAATGATTTTGTGAGATAATTATTTGGGGTTGATAATATTGATAATCATGCATTTTCTTATTTATCAATTACCATTTCGATTTCATTCATTTGAGTGTGTTGAAAAATTTTCAAATTTGAATATCCTATAATATCCTTCCTTACTTATAATTTGACTTCTCTTATTATTAAAGACAAGTCTTTTATATTCCTCTAAGATTGGATCAAGCTCTATTAAGTAAAAATGAAAGCTCAAATGTTTAAAAACTTAGTCAACTGCTGTCATACATAAACCAGAAAAAATGAGCAACTATTAAAGTGATTACTGAACAAATGAGTAACTATCAAATAATAGAATGAACAATTATGCGTTTTTTACATGGATTTGTTTCCAATGAATTAAAAGTTGAAATTCCCTAATCTTCTCTTTCTCTAACGACTAGAAAAGTAAAAGGAAACCCTCCCACTACAAATAGGAAGCCTTGGAGAAGATCCATACACACCATTACTATAAAAAAAAAAGTGAGGAATTGCTGCATTTTTGTAATCTATGATTTTCTTCCTTCTACTTGGTTCTAAATTTGTATATCTATTCTAAAGAGAGTCCAAAAACCTATTGTAGCTCATTGATAAGAACAACCATAACTTTTGATAATTAAAGCCTTGTTCTTGTGAGAAGAAAGGGGTGTGGGTAGCATTCCTTTGATCTAGTTATTATTCTTTGAGTAGAAGTTGAGTGAGGTCTGGTGGTATCCTTCGGGTGAAAGAAACCATTGTAACTCTGCTTTGGAGTTAAGGTGGAGGAAGGTTCATCAGAGTCCTTATAAGAGAAAATTCGACAAGTAAAAAAAATCTTGAACATTTACTTGGGGACTAGATGTAGCGCATTGTGGCCGAACTAATATAAAATTCGTTTGTGCATTGATGAACTTGTAAAAACTCATATTTTTTCATTGCAAAATCTTGGTTTTCATTGTCTTCCAACCATTTTGATGGAGCTTTATTCTTGAATTTTATCATGTTTTTGATGTTTTAAACTTGGTTTTCATTACGTGTTTTATTTGTTTTCTTAGGTGGTTACACAAGGAAGAAGATTTTGTCGATTAAGCACCCAACTTTTCACCACTTAATCAGTGGCTCATAGAAAAAGATGTGTTGCGCGACTAAGCACCCAAAAACTAAGCACTCAAGCGTTCAGTACGTATTATGATGCGTCTTTATGTCTATAAATAAAAAAATATGATGATTTTGGGTAGACATTTAGAGAGAGAAGCAAAGGCACAAATTTTATTTTGATGTGGAAGCATCCAAGCTTGAAGATTCAAAGTTTTCTTCAACATTCCACTTATCTTCCCATGGAGTTTGTTGGAATTTCATATTTGTTTTCTTCTTTCTCCGTATGTAGCTAAATTTCTCTAGTTAGGATGATGATGAATCTTCCATGGGAAATATTTCTATTTCATGATTTATATGATTATCTCTTCTTTTAATGCTTTTCTTGATTTGACCATTCTTGGAATAATTTTACAGTTTATGTCTGATTTGAGAAAATTGTGCACGAACCTAGAACTTGTGATAAACACCTCAATTTCTGCAATTTCTAAGAATAAACGTTGTAGGTTATGTGGTGTTGCTCTTTATTCCCTAGTTTTTTTTATATAAAACCTTCTCTATTTAAGGTTATACTAAGGGATTTGTTAATTTAAAGTAGTGTGAAGAGGATCAATATACCAAGGGATTGAATATTGATTAATTTTAGGAATTCGACCATGAATCACGGAATAGAACTTGGTTAAATTAATATTTGAATTTGCATCAAAAGAGTTCAAGTGAAATATGAATCTTAACACTTTGATATCATTATTTTTCATCCTTAAATTTACTATATTTAACTTCAAATATTTTCTTGTTAGTAATTTAATATTTAGGTTTTTATGTTTAAGTTATATACAGTCCTATTAAATCTCAATTTTCGATAGTATAAATAGTGTTAATTTGACGAATTTAGTACTTGATAATATAATCTCTGTAAGACGATACTCTTACTCATCATTTTATTACTTTTACGATTTGGTACACTTGCCAATAGAGGAACAAGTTTTTGAAAAACTTGATTGTCCCACATGTAATTATGTATTAATTTAGGCGATATTAACACAAGTGCACAGATCGAACAAGTAATAAAAAGTGAGTAAAATATCATTCCTACGAGGAATTAGTTTGAGAACAACAAGAGACGCGGAGGTCATCTTCAAAGGATTAATAGGCTCTTGAAACTACTTTGAATGATATAAAGGAAATTGATAAATGAGAAAGAAGACTTTTAATGAAACTCACTTTAATTGAATTTCTTGGCTTGATTTTAGAAGTACAAGTACAATGGTATTTATATGTGCAGCCTCTAGACTTATCCAATACAATGCACTTATTAAATACATACATCATGCATACATTGAAATTACTACTTCTTAAAACTTTGACTCTTAAAAATTATAAGTACATGAAAATCTAAATACATGCATAATGGATAATTAATCAAGTTTATATTTCCGACAAAAAATACTGGGTGGCATATGAGGTTTGGCTCCAAGGAATAGGGAAAATTATTTCAATCAAGCACACCTAAAGCTTTCTCGATTTGTATTGTTGTATGAACTTTAGAATAATATGACATAAATTGTTTAGGTTGTAAGATCGTTGTTATTTTGTAACTAATTATAAATGTAAGTAGCTTGCTTCTTATAATGTAACATATGGTAGCTTTGTATTTTTTAAGGATTTTTGTGATTCCTATTTAGGCTGCGTTTGGTGGATAGGATAAGGAGAACTTGATAGTATTAGTTAATACTATCAGGTCTTATCAAGTGTTTGCTGAGTTATCCTGATAGTATAATGAAATCAGGTCAAACATTTTTATCCTATTCTAACCTGATTATTCTATCCTCTCCCTTACCCTCTGATTAGACCTGATAGGATATCTCTTCCTACTCTACCCCTCAACATCAAGTCTGTCCTTCCCTGCCTAGGGTCCTTTATGTTCATCATTCTCTTTCAGCTTCTTCCACCACCAGGCCACACATCCATACACCATCGTCAAACCAATACCACCAGACTACCTTGCCAAATCACCACCACGAGACCACCATTCTAGGATCACCACTGCCATCGCCAGAGTTACGAGAGGGCATCGCAGGTTTTGTTGGGGGGGGGGAGGGGGACGACCAGCGACATCAGGGGTTGGTTGTGCGTGAATGGTTTTGCCCACGCGTTGTGAAGCTGCTCGTCCGTTGTGATTGAAGCATTTTCCTCCATTGTTGGAAAAAAGAGAAAAAGAAAAGAAAACGCAAAGGCCAAAAGCATAAGCGTGGAGCATGAGACCAACAAGCGTGAAGCTGATTCAGAAAGCCAAGAGGATGTTGTTGCGTCGAAGAAGTCGAGGACCGAATCTTCGGGTGGTGGAAACCTAGAAGTTGGTTTGGATGAAAATGGTGTAAAGGAAGTAGCTTTCGACATTGAAGCGGATGCGGCTGCGGATGAGGGGCCTAGGCATACCATGGAAGATGCAAGGGTCATGCTTTTGGATGATAGTTTAGATTACCCTGGAAAATTAAGGTTCTTTTTATACTTTACAGATAATGATTGTTACTAAAAATTTTACTTTTTGAAAATTTTCAAAACCCAATTTCTTATTTTTTGAAAAAAAAAACAATGGAATGAGTTGCCATTTATGTAAATGGTGTATTTACTTTATAGAAAATGATTGAAATCCCAGACCACACGTTCTGAATTGTCTGGGTGCGATTCTTCTTTTATTTCTCATATTGGATTCTTGTTGTTGGCGGATTAACCTTTTGAGGAGGAACAACTTGCTATGGTGGGATTGAGTGAGAAGTTGAAGGAGATGATGAGGAAGGTGAAGAGTAGTATGGTCATAGTAGATAGTTACATATACTATCAAGTTATTTATACTATGTGCATCAAATATTTGATAGTACAAGAACTTATCAACTTGTTTATACTATCAGACCTTATCTTATCTTATCTTTTATACTTCTTATCGCAGATACCAAATACAGTCTTAATGGTAAGATAAAATTTAATGGTACAACCGTATATGAACTTGGAAAATCAGATTAAAGATTTTAAGGCAAACTTAACTTATGGGTGAACACAAAAGTTTACAACTGTACATATTTGGGACTAAAATGTCAGCTTGGCAACCAAATTAATAAATAGTTTGAAAACTACCCTCAAGAAATGAACTACAACTTCTCAACACTCATACTGCTTAAGTTGGATACAAGTCACAAAAGCCACAATCTAAACAACAAAGAAAGGCACTATTACTTCTCAACATTTTTATTGCTACAGTTCGTTGACGGGATCATAATCAGAAGAAAAACATATTTATCCCAAAGCAGAAGATATCCCATTATTGTTTTACCCTTCCATGCGGATGATGCACCTGATTGACTCCCCTTTCAGCATGTATTCAAATGATTTGTTAATCTCCGAAAATGGGACTGAGTGAGTGATGAATTTCTCTAGTTCTAGCTCCTGCAATATCAACAACACGGTCAAATTTGCAACATAAATAACAAACTGCTGATACTATTTGCACACTATTTTTTTGCACACCATTCTTACACTATTTCATTTTTGGATAATAAAATAAGACAAATACATTTTTTAAAACACATTCTCTCTCTCTCTTTTTTACTAATGAAGTAGGTGTATGCAAAAAATGTGAAAAAAATCATTTTCCATAACAAAGTGGACCCTATAATAGTTCCTAGAAGATCATTTGAATCTGTATATATATATAAGCTTAATTACCTTATTCATATACTTCTCTACAACAGATGGAAGATCAGTGAGCGGTTTGTAGTTTCCATAGAAGGTACCCTTGATGGTCCTCTCAAACAAGAAATTGAGAGCGTGAGTTTTGAATACATCATCATTTTTTGGCAGACCAACAAGTACAGCAACACCCCAACCCTTAGAAGAAGCATTTAAAGTGCAACATTAATAAATTTCTTAATATATAATCTTCTAGCAACAAGAAGAGCAGCTCTGGGTTTTAAGTAAATACATCATGAACACTTTCAAATGCTGCGATCGAGGCTTCGATGCTTCCACTGCATTCCAGAGCACGATCAACTCCTCCCTTAGTCATTTCAACAATTACCTATCCACCAAATAAAATTCACATCTCAATCTCATACCAGCAAAGAGCATTAGTTCATATGGCATTAAAATGCAAAATTTAATAAAAATTGGAAAATAGAATACAAATACTCAACATCATGAAACTGTAACTATTTGTGGATATATGGTAATTAAACGTCACTAAATTTGTTCTTTGAACAAACCTGCTGTACAGGTTTGTCGTGATCTTTTGGGTTCACAAAGTCAGTGACTCCAAAATTTTTGGCTGCCATGATAATAAAAAGCAGAAACTATCATTAGTAAGTAAATAGAAACATCATTAGCTGCATATGTTGAATCCTTAAAATTCTTAGCAATAATGAACTACCTTGTTCAAATCGGCTGGAAATCCTATCAACCCCAATGATTCTTGATGCACCAGAAAGCCTTGCCCCTTCAGCAGCCTAAGTACGCAGATTACAAAGAACAACTCGAGTTACTATTTCTATTATTAATTAGTTGCTATGTCTAAGTATCTGAAATCCACAACAATAAAGCAAAATAGACAACATACAGCAAGGCCAACTGCTCCCAATCCAAAGATAGCAACAGAAGAACCAGGCTTCGGTTTCGCCACATTTACAGTAGCACCAAGTCCTACAAGCATGAACAAAATTGATCTATACAACAAAATGAAATCACCTAGCTTGTTTGCTACGTAATTTTCCCAGTGTCATGAATTAACTATTCTAAAAGCTTAAGCTATTAGGTGAAGGCATATGAATAGTTTTATTTATATATCTAACATCTAGCACTATCTAATTAACTTCAAGGTAGGGATCTTCCAAACCTGTGCAGACTCCGCAACTAAGAACACAAACTTTGTCCAGTGGGGCAGCAGGGTTGATCTTTACAACACATTTAGCATGGGCAACTGTATATTCACTAAACGTAGAGGTTCCTACAAAGTGGTATATGGGCTGTCCATTTTTGGAGAATCTTGATTGACCATCATTGAGCATAACACCCCTATCAGTGTTGACCCTGAGTAGGTCACATAAGTTGCTCTCTTCGGACTTACAATGTGGGCATTCCCCACATTCTCCAGTAAATACAGGGAGAACATGGTCTCCTGGTTTGAGATGAGTCACACCCTCGCCTATGCTCTCCACAATCCTAATTGAATAACATCACAACAATCCAATGAGTACTTGCTCAAGTAACAAAAATCTAATGAGATATGCTTATTAATGAAAATGTTCTTGTTATATTCTTCTTTTTGTTCTCTATCTTGGTTTTAGCGCTGCAAGAACAAATCATTGATAACATATTGATCCTAGAAGAATAGAATTTAACCATGTCATAAAAAAAAGGACATTAGAAAAATATTATATTTGGACATAGAAAACCAGATGAGTACTGAAGAAGAAAAGAAACATGAGACAAAGAAATTTATGATTTGCGGAAAATCTTCACAAAAGAAACATACCCTGCAGCTTCGTGACCAAGTATACGAGGAAACAACAAAGTCTGACCCTGAAATGGATAAAAATAATCTCAGGTTGGATGCAGAGTATTGATGACGCATAGTAATATCAAATGAAATCACAAGAAATGGGAAGAAATTCTTCATGCTTCAAAAATTTATCACTAGCTAGATTTTAGACCATGCAGACAATGTATGTGATGAATTGTGTCTCGGAAACTAAACTGATCTCATTAGATAATCAGCAATTTTTCATTATAGGATTAACTGGAACCAACTGTCGAAAAAAATTATCCCTCACCAAACCACCACGTTATTTTTACTTAATCAAATATAATGATAAGAAATTGATCTTGAATGATAAGTCTTTCTGATTTACGAGCGAGACTTATTTATTTTGGACTGAGAGGCCTTATTTATATAGGCAGCAGGGGGCCTAATAATATCTATTATCTAACTCATTACAATCTAATTAAATTTAGGTACTACCTGTATCAAAATAATTAAAATAATGATACTCATACACACTTATACAAACATATTACCGTATTATTGGTCTGACGTCATTTTTTATATACTTATATTATGCCACATATCCCAGATATGAGAGATGTGCATACACATTACCAAGATGTTGCGGCCACATCCGTGATCCGAGATTTAGTTCCTCTACATGTCAATAATTATATAGGTACTACTACTTCACTAATTATATAGCAGCTTTCTAGCCTACTATACATGTCACTAATTACCACTTGAATTCTGCCGTTTGTACTCGTTTGTAGTTTAGTCTCTCTACATATATGACTTCACTTGAAAATTAAGAAGGAAGTTACGTTAATTTCTATGTTCTTTTTTATTCATTTTAACATAATAAAAAATGATTACTGTATGTGCCATGACAGTATACGTATTTAATTAACAATTCTTCCTTTATGCTTTTGGTAAAAATGCTTTTTAGGGTTTTTTTTTAATCAACATCAGGGCTAGCTGAAAGGCCCAAAGAAAAAAACTACACAAGAATAAAACATCAACGCCTAGAATACAAGCATTAGCTAGCAAAACATGGGAAATAAAAGGAGGAAGAACTTAAACTGTCTGGACTCCATGAGGAAGGAGATGCGCATGTGTAGCCAACAGGTGGCACATGATGCATCTAAACTTCCCAACGTTTCCTAAGAAGTTGGACAATCGCATATCCAGCAGGGGGTGCACAAGGGTACCGAGGAGGGCATCTTTTTTTAGGTACTCTTAGGATACATGTTAATAAATTAAAACAAATTTTATTGAATAAAATTAAAAATATCTAATATTTTAAAGATTTTAAAAATATTTGATACTTTCTTTTTAAAATATTTTTAATGATTAAATAAAGAATAATAAATACTTTTGACATATATTCTAAAGAACACATTAACAAAATCCTAATTGAGAAGTGGAGAATTTTTTTTTATTTCAAATTAATCATAAATGCTCTCCATTCACAGAATTTCTACTTTTAGAGAACTTTTCAAAAGCTTATTTTGAACGTCTTTTAACTTGAGTGATTTTTCAATTTTTGTAAAATTTAAAAACATTAAAAAAAAATTGTCACGCTTTGTCATATATATATATATATATATAAAAATAGCATTCAATCACCCTAACATTTACTTAGTTGCAAATAAGTACCTTGAACTTTTAAATTTTTTTAATTTAATCCGTAAACTACACTATTTCATGCAATTAGTCTTTCATAATTCGTCCAGTCAAAGTTAGCTGACTAACAAAGCACTATGTCACGAAAAATTCTAAAATACTATCAGAATATATACTTTGAATAGGTTTGCAACCGTTCATATTTAATTTAATAATATTTTATTTTGTGATCCAACAACATATATAATATATGACCATGTGTTACAATTTGAGTGGAGTAATGTTGTAAGAACTTCTCATACGTCAAATGCAAACATGTGAGTCATTAATAATCTATTTATTATGTCAATTAATGACTCGTGCTTATACATGACATAATATTTTATTAGTCAATTGATTGAGATTAGACGATGGACTAATTTCAACAATTAGAATAGTTTAAGGATTAAATTAAAAGATTTGAAAGTTTAGAGTGGCTATTTGCAATTGAGTAAAAGTTTAGGGTAGTTGAATGCTATTTTCCCTATATATAATTATATCTTTCCATATCAATTACAAATTACGTGTAGGACACATATAAATTGTCATTTGATAATTTTTAATTAAAAATTTTATTGAATTAAAATTTGATTCACTGTTGCTTTGTTAGTTTAATTATTTTTATTTAGTATCGTAATTGATTATTAATTCCTTAACAAACCTATACACGTTATTAATTAATAAATCAATAATCATTAATCGGTATAAAAAACTTTGATTGTTGTAAACATAGGAAAACTTTGATTGTAATACATGACAACAATATTGAAGAAAAATGCATGAGAAGTTATGATGTATAGGTATTTCAAAATGGTTGCTGTACTCGTACTAAGTACATATTTGATACCAATACTTATTGGATACACATATGTACTTGCTCAATATTCAGTTAGGCTGTGTTTGGTGCAACATATAAGAAAAACTTGATAGTATAAACTTATATTATAAGGTTATATTAGATGTTTGATGTTTTCACATGATCATATAACCATATCAGGTTAGCCTTTTTTATTCTGTTATAACCTTATAAAATTATCCTCTCCCCCGCCATAGGATAAGACCTGATAAGATTTTCATTCCAACCCTACCATCCATCTCCCTCATACTTGTCTCTTATTATGCAGCCAACATTGGCATCACCTAAATGGCAAGAGTGACGTAGACCCCTTGTCGCCACTGTGCTGGAGAGCCATTGGGCATCACACGAATCACCGCGACCACTCTCACCCACAGCCATCACGCGTCACTGCGAAACCAAACCCCAACCACACTCAGCTGCAACCTTGCCTGGCCACCACACCATAAGCTCGCCTCCCCCGTCGCAGTTCACCAAACCTCCACCCAAATACCCCATATCTAACTCGATAACCAACACCTGAAGCCACCAAGTCTCCTCTCAACCGCCACAAACTCCGACAACCAAGAGCCAGAACCACCGGTAACTGCGACCAGCCCCTTTGACGTTGTCGCGGCGGCGTGGCGGTTGCACAAGTGGAGGATCGTGGTGGTTCTACTAAGTTCATGGTAGTGGACTGTTGAGATCTGCGACCCCCTCATCGTCGATTTGCCCAGATCAAGCACCAAATCCATTGAACCACCTAGATCAAGCCCCTTCATCATCGTCGCAGTGGTGTGGTTCTAGAAAATAGAGAAAAAGGCTAGGATTTTTTTTATAAAGGATAGTTTTGTGATGAAAAATATTTATATCTACAATCAGTTTAGTTATGCAATAATTACCAAACACTTGATATGATAAGAGCTTATCAGCTCTTTTATACTGTTAAGTCATATCTTACTACCATATACTATCATGCATTACTTATCTTGTTTACCAAATGAACCCTTAATGAGTAGGTATTCTGATACCACTTAAGCACAAGTCATATATCTATGCGAAATATCAAGTTTTGTTATTAAGTTGATTGTCTTTAATTGTAATTATTTTAAGATTTAATTACTCTATTGTCTATATATTTATATTTTTTATATAATATATCATATCGTATGTGTATATCTTAGTTTTTAAAATTCTTATCGCATTATGTATCAGTATCCGTATCGGTACTCGTACACATGTCCATGCAATTTAGATGAAAGTAAATCACCTTCCCGTCCCAGAAGTAAACATCAGAACGACAAAGAGAGGTGTAGAGGATCTTCAAACGAACTTCACCAGCCTGTGGAGGGGCTACCTCTACTTCTTCAATCACTAGTGGCTTGCCTGCTTCCCATGCCACCGCAGCTATAAATTTCATGAGCAGCAGCTAAGACAGTTAGAAACACAATCCATATATATACTCAAAAATAATAATAATAGTAATAATACAAATTATTATAATAATTAAGGCAATCCAAAATTTTTCTCTTGCTAATACATTTGAAACAAGAAGATACTCATAGTCTCATACTATCACCGACAGTATCTAGTAACGAAAGAGAGTAAAACCGAGATTGAGTAAAAGAATGATCAGATTAATGAGCAGTCATGCATGCATGGCTAACCTTTGCACTTGATGACCTGACCAGCTTTGCTAGACATGGTTCCTAAATCCTAAGGAGGATCAGATGACGAGTGTGTTTGGGTTGTGGTTACTCACTGCGTTTCCTGACACTACTAGCTAGAAGGATTGGAGTAGGCTATAGCAGCATGTTCAAATGTCAGTGCTTTAATTTGAAGCTTGTTGCTGGCTGGAAGAGCTTCAGTTAATTTGGCTGGTGGGTTAATGAATTAGAGAAGCAGCAGAGAGGTGATATAAGAAGATGGATGGTGAAGAAGGGACAAGGATGGTGAGATCACATCAATTATTAATAAATAAGTCTATTTCAATTATTAATGATTAATGTGAATTTATTTGTTCAGTTTACAAAAATCTTCACACTTTAAAAAATTATTGTTCGTGAAGAAGGGTCCATGAGTCCAAGTGAATAAGAATAAGAGAGATTCATTTGTTTTCTTTGGAGACAAGGAGGTTCATTTGTTTTCTTTTGGGACAGGGGGGTTCATTTATTTTTATTTTATTTATATTTGAAAACTAAGTGTTATATTTATTATATTTATATATTTTTATTCTGTTTCTAAATTTTAAGAAGGAAATGATAAAAGGACTATTTGTTGTTTTTAAATTTCATCATATTTAAGTAATGTACATTTTTAGTGAAATCCAGCTACATACGTTTTTTATTATTATTATTATTATTTCGATGAAATTTAAATCCAGGCTCTTGGGCAATAACGTGCTTTTTTTTTTTTTTACACAACTACATACGTTTTTAAACATGTTTTCTAAACAGTTAAAAATATGATTATGAGTGAAAATATTTCATACTTTTTTATGTTTAAGGAAAAAGAGATTGATTTTTTTAAAGATTTTTAACCTACTTAATAGTTTTTACTTTTGGTTTTGAAAAACATCTCTTATACGTATTAAAAATAAATCATTTGTTATAAACAAAGAAATAGATAGATATTTTATTTAAAAGTATTGTTATTTTTTTTTTTTTTGCATATACAATTGATCCAGGAATTTTTAAAATTTTAACTAGTAAGTGATTATTTTACACACATATTAAAGAAAGTCTTTGTATTTATCTGTTGAGTTAGCTGACATATTTATTTTTGTTTTTCAAATTATGTTATAATAAAAACTAATATATTAATTTCTATATAAGTATAGATTTAATTTAAACATAAAAAATAACAGATAATTAGTCTTTATAAAAAATTAATATAAAAAATAGTTAAATCACTCCTTTTAAGTCAGAACTACAAAGATTTATTTTTAACCCTAGTGTAAAGAGATAAAGATAGGAAAAGGATAAGGAATACATGTCATCATTCGCAACAAAACAAGGTTTGAAAGCAAAGTCTTACCTGAAAAAAATAATGATAGAAACAAGCATTGGCCCAGCGGACCCTCTTATCCCAAATGTGGCAGCTGCAAACTAGTCGAAATGAAAAAGCGGAGACACTCTAGAAAGAGAATAAGGGACACATGGTTTTACTTTTATGCAAAATTTGGCAGCTAGCAAAACTCTCCATTTATATACATACAGTAGAAGTAGATTATAAATCTTGGCTTATAAGAAACTGCCTAAAAGAATGGAGAAAGAAGAAAGAGTGGATCAGATAGGTTCGATGCGATTCCTCTCTTTTCCATTTTTGAGAAAAATCTAAAATCAAGAGAAAATATTTTCACTTAATATTACAAGAAAACAATATTCTTCTACGTATGAAATAGAAATTGAAGAAGAGTGGATGGGTAGGTTATCACGATTCGCTTATCTAACTTCAAAATAATTCATTTGCAAATATATTAATTTGGCCTCCCAAGCTATGTGCCTTTTTTGTTTTTTCCTTCATTAGTCATTGGATGAAGAAATTGTGAAGGAAACAAGTCTTCTTTTTTTTTAAAAAAAAAACATTTTTAAAACTTAAATGATGCAAAGATTTTTGTTAGTTTCAAGTTTTGATGATGAATGATTTTGTGGAATAATTATTTGGGGTTGATAATATTGATAATCATGCATTTCCTTATTTATCAATTACCATTTCGATTTCATTCATTTGAGTGTGTTGGAAAATTTTCAAATTAATATTCTATAATATCATTCCTTACTTATAATTTGACTTCCCTTATTGTTAAAAACAAATATTTTATATCTCTTTATGATTGGATCAAACTCTATTAAGTGAGAATGAAAGCTCCAACGTTCAAAATTTTGGTCAGCTGTTGTCATACATAAACCAGAGAAAATGAGTAACTATTAAAATGATTACTAAGCAGATGAGTAACTATCAAATAACAGAATAAGCAATTATGCATTTTTTACACGAATTTGTTTCCCACGAATTAAAAGTTGAAATTCCTTAATCTTATCTTTCTTTAATGACTAGAAAAGTAAAAGGAAACACTCACACTACAAATAGGAAGCCTTGGAGAAGATCTCTGCATATCATTACTATAAAAAAAAAAGTGAGGAATTGCTGCATTTTTGTAATCTATGATTTTCTTCCTTCTACTTGATTCTAAATTTGTACATCTATTCTAGAGAGAGTCCCAAAAACCTATTGTAGCTCATTGATAAGAGCAACCACAACTTTTGAGAGTTAAAGGCTTGTTCCTGAGAGAAAAAAGAGATACGGGTAACATTCTTTTGATCTAGTTACTCTTCTTTAAGTAGAAGTTGAGTGAGATTTGGTAGTATCATTTGAGTAAAAGAAATCATTTTAACTCTGTTTTTGGGTTAAGGTAGAGGAAGGATCGTCAGAATCATTGTAAAAGAAAATTTGACAAGCAAATAAAATCTCGAACATTTATTTGGGAATTAGATGTAGGTCGCGCATTGTGGCCTAACCAATATAAAATTCGTTTGTGCACTTTTCTCAAATCTTTCATCTTTACTTTCAAATTTTTACTTGTGCTTATATTGTAATTATTGTTTAATTTAGTATTTTTTTGTTATTGAAACCTACTGAACCTATTCACCCCCTATTGTTTCTATCAATTGGTATCAAGAGCTTGATTCCCTAAAAAGCCTAACCACTTGACAAGTTGATCCTTGTAGGTTCAATGACAAGAAACTTGATAAACTCAAACATCATTGAAGGACAATCCATCTCAAGGCCATCATACTTTGATGGGTCAAACTACACCTATTGGATGAAACACATGAAGATACCACCATACTTTCTATTATTGATTGTTGTAAACATCTTATTTCGATTGGGGTTCTAAGATACCTACTGCCTAGTGTTAATATGAGTTGTTAATACTTTTGGTACCTACTGATCTGTCATTAGAAAGTATTGGCTTGTAAATCTAAGTTCATGGCATCCAAGAAGAATACCAAATCTACTAAGAAGGTGAAAAATAAGAAATTGCAACCTGAGAAGAAAGTTGATAAGGAGGCTAGTGCCACCAAGTCTAAGGGTGGTGTTCTATCAGCCGCTAATGCCCTCTTGTTTCGAGACAAAGAGGCCAAGCAAAAATTTAGAAAGTGCTTTGAAAAGAGAATTTTGATCATGAGAAGGACAGTGAATCTAGAGTATTACAGCCATGAAGGGATTGATGTGTAACACCCTCCCTAGGGTATCACATGTCTGACTCCCAACTCATAATCTGAAAAGAAATTCACACAAGGTTTGAGTTATAAAAAGTGGGTTTTAAAATTTCTTCTTTATTGAAACATAAATTTACTGAAAATATTAGGTAATATTGAAAATCATATTTCAACTATTCATTATGCAATGTTGACACCATTTAATATTTCACAATTTAAAGAGAAATATAAACTAACAGACTTTTTTTTTTAACAGTAGCAAACCCCATGACGGGTCCTACTTAATAGCACGGTACAACACTAACGTTAAAACTTAACATACTTATTCTACATTGTGTATCCATCTTGTTGCATCGACATCTGTTCTACATCATCTTCTTTGTCAACACCGTACACCTTCGAGTCTGAATGTCCACTCCTTATTGTTGTCACCCATCTCGGAGTATTCATTGCTTATGTCTAAGACAACTCATTCTTTCTACTATTTTAATTTTAACAATACGAGACAAAGAAACAACATAACAAAGAGTGAGATCACTTTCTGTTGGCGTCACGGAGAGATAACACAAGCGAGAATATCATACAAGGATATCATATCAAACTTCCAATAATATATTCAATATTAATCAACTATCATCATCAAATCATTTATCAATTCAATTATCATAAACAACAATTACGATAATGTCCTAATTATCATCATCATCATCCAAGTATTCAAAACAATTGTCATAAATGAATATTCCTCAATTAATATATCACATGAGATATAAATGTTCGATTATGCATGTACACAAGACTCGATTTCTACTCCATGGAGCTAAAACTCGGTCGGAGAAAATGATCGAAAAGACTGCGGGTACTCACGTGCCTTAGACCACGTGCTTTAATTCTCAATTTAATTTTTGCAGCACATCTAAGACATACACGATCTTTATCGAGATCTTGATTAAGAATAGTGTATTGGTCCGGATCATCGGTGTGTTGCATCGGTCTAACCTACGGGAAGAAGCGCGACCAACCACCCGTGTAGGCAACCCGCACCCCGATGCCCCCAAGGTCAATAAGTGACCTACACTACGCATCTCGCACCCACTCAAGAGGTGTGTTTCTCCTGAAAAAGCCATATCCAAATCATCATCGGACCATTCCAATGCATGTATAATGCACCAAATCCAATCATAGACAAATATGTCATTTTCTCACAAGCAAAGTTATGACGACACTTGGTTCAACATAATCATCTTGTACTTTCAACAACGAAAATCATGTTATCACGTTTTTATAGTTGTAAAAACACTTTTACAATATTTCACATTGCGTAACATTTAATTACGTTTTCACAATCAAAACGTTTACATTATGTTTTTGATACCATAACACTACTTTTATATTTTCACAATACCGTAACACTTTTGTTTCGTTTTTAAAATTCCAAAACATTTTTATTACGTTTTTACAATACCGCAACTCTTCTGTTGCACTTTTAAACCACGTACAAATTTTTTAACGTTTTCTCAATCGCGTAAAAACATACGTTTCTCAAATTGCATAATATTATTATTATTTTTTTGTTTCAAAATCGCGTAACTTAAAAATCATTCTTTTACGTTAAATAAATCATTTTCTATCATTCTCAAAATATTTAAAATACTTTCCAAATCTCATAACAATTTTTCGCTATTTTCACAATCACGTAAAAATAATTTATCACTTTTAAATCACATATTGATTTTTCAACAATAGTTCAAATTACGTAAAATATTTAAACGTAATTCAAATCGCGTATAATTATTTAAAATCATATAGAAATATTTTTTCATATCACGTAACTTAAAAATCACGTTTTTAAGATAATAAATAATTTTTCACCACAATTTCTTTACTGAAAAATATTTCTTGACCTTTAAAAATTCCTTTCTAACTTTTCTCAAAATAATATAACTTTATACTTCATTTAATATATTTTCTTACTCTAAAAATATTTTTTCACGATTCTTTCTTTTCAAGAAATTCTTTTTCAAAATATACTTACAAAAATCACTTTTCCATTGATGTAAATCAACGTTTAAAAACTTAATATTTTCTAACGTATTTCAAAACTTGAAAATAAGTTATACGTTAGTAAAATTTTCAAAACACTATTATATATACCATTTTTCCCAAATCATTTCCAAACACAACCTTCTTCAAAATAAATTGAAGTTGAAAACATTTTCGCTTACAAAAACTTGATTTTCTCAAGTGATAAACGCCTGATTCCCTTTCCAAAATCCTTGTATAAATCCAGATTCGTTTAAACTTTGAAATTCACTTTGTTCATAAAAATCAAGGCATTACAAGCCTTAAAAAAAGCGATGGACGTATTATTGAAATCATCAAAACATTTTTTTTCTTTTAAATCAATATGATTTTACACAAACAAAACCATTAAAGCCATCAAATACTTTTCCTTTTAAATTGATATGATTTTACACAAACAAAATCATTAGAATTTTGTTTTCAAAACCGAAATACCAATGGTTATAAAACCAAACTCATTTGTTCAAATTCATTTTTTTTCTTTACAAATTCTTTTTCACTTTCTTTGCAAATCCTTAAAATTAACGTTTGCGTTTCATTCAAAACTCATGTTTAGAAAAACACTTAGGATCTTTTTACACAAAATAAATCAATAAAAATTCCTCCAAAAATCATATTCTTGTTCTCCTGGAAAAACAAATCCTTTGTTTATTTTCCATACTTTCTTCAAATCATTCATTTTCATCTTTCATGAAAATATTAATTTGTGAACACCTATTTTGAGGTGTCTTGTTCAAATCCACCATGTTCTAAGTACTAAAAAATCAATTCTTTTGTTCTTGAAAATTTTCAACATGAACCCTAATCAAGTCAAAGATCAAAAGTATTTTTTGGCTATTGGAGCCAAAAATCAATTTCCTTTCCACCATCAAGTCATGGCATATACATATATATTTCATCATCAATAATATAAGCATACCATTAAAGCCATAAAAGCATGTATATAGCATATCAAGCATATCATCAAAGCTATAAAATCATGCAAAGCATATCAAGCGTAGAAAATTAATCAAAGCTCATAAACACCCACAAATTAATTACATGACCATGGATATGAATCCTCACATGGATTCCACATCCATCAAATAAAATACCATCTCTCACCACCATGCTTGGTTGGTGAGATGGATCTCCTCTTACCTCTTGAAGATCCTCCAAAGCTTTTGATTTGTTTCTTTTCCAAGTCCTTCACCACCAAGAACTCAAATACAAAACAAAACGCAAGTTAATTAACATATCGAGCTTGATTAAGAGGAATGGATCAAACATGGTTTAGATCATGAAAAAGAGAAAAAATGAAGTTTCCTTATACTTCACCTCAAAAACCCAATAACTTTGATCTTGAAGAAACTCCTAAGATGAATGATTTAGAAGAAATCTTCAACATGAAAGTTGCTTAGAATATCATGGAGATTCAAGATCCAAGGTTGGATGAAATTAAAAGAGATTGGATGGTGATTTTAGGGTAGATAACCGAATGGTTTCTCTTGAAGAACAAAGATGGAATTTTTTATTTTTGATAGAAACTTGAAGCTTGAATTTGAAGATCAAGATGAATGATTTTGGAAAAACTCATAACTAGAGATGTTCTTAGAATGGTGTTTAGGTTTAGAAAATCAAGTTGGATGAAATTTTTGAGTGATGGAGGGTGTTCTTGGAGGGCTTGGCCAAAATCTGAGAAGAAAGGAGATGGAGAGAAAATTTTAAGTTTTCTTCTTGAAAATGAATCAATGAAGGCATGAAGGAAATAATGGTAAAAGCGTCAATTATGGTCTTCCAAACTCCTTCATGCAGCACCAAATTCGTAGTCCCCCTTCTTGCATTCTTCTTGAGTGCAAAAAAAATTAAAAGTAATGCCATTATGATGTCTAACTTGTGCCAAATCTGAAAAATGACATAAAGCATGTCTTTGTCTTCAAACACTCCAAAACCATCACTTTCTCTTCATAATCGTTCAATAAAGTTGTCTTCATTATTTGCCACCATTTGAAGCATTTCTAGCCATTGATTAATTCAATGGTTAGGATTTAGGTAGATTTTTAATTTTAGAAAGTAAATCTGCAAAGCCATTGGATTTTTCTCCTTTAAATTTAAATTTCTGCAAAGTGTCTCCAAAATTAAGGGTTAAGATTACTCCTTCAAACTTTAAATCCAGGGTCTAATTAGTCTTTCTTCTTTAGAAGACCAAATCTCCACCATTGATTGATTCTTCATCAATAATTAAGTAAATGATCTTTGTTACTTTTTTAAGATTAAATCTCCACCTTGATTTAATCTAAATCCAATGGTTATAAATAGTCTTTGTCATTTTTCAAGACCAATTCTACACCTTTGATTACATCATGGTTGATATCAAAGCCTTCCTAAAAAGCATTCTCACACCATTGATTAAATCAATGGTTATTATCGAGCGCTTTATTAAGTTTGTTTAACCTTTGATTAAATCAATGGTTAATATTCAAACTAAATATTCTCATCCAAGGTATAAATCAAGTCAATTTCTCTTTGTTGATTACGCAATAATATTTATTCTTGTATCCTTCAAATAATATTTTTACTTGTATTTTTATCATCCGATAATTAAATACAAGATCAAAATATCTGATAAAATTTTAAAAACTGTTTCCTGATTCGGGTTTAGTAAGATCACTGTCTCGTCTAAACAAGATCTAATTTTTCTACATGCGTAGAAAAATTTTGCTTTCTTGAGGACCCACCAGCCCACGTATGGTCACCTGGGCCCACATACCCTTGTGGGGCCCACAGACAGAAAAAATTTTAAAATCATCCATAAAATCACAAAAATTAAAAATCGCAAATATCAAATCAGTTACGTAAATTAATTACCTAACGGTAAAAATTAAATTACGTAAAGTTTTCTCCGAGAAAATTTTTATTTTCTTGACACGGAGTAAATCACTCAAAACGATCAAATACGCTGACGGAATAATCAGATTAATTTTACAGCATCCAGAAATTACTAAACAGTAAAATTCTGTTAACTGTCAAAATTACTGTCGAAAACTTAGGAAATTTGGGGTGTTACATGATGCATTCAAGAAACTTGAGCACATGGGATGGGCATCTTTCTTGCAATTAAATGAGGAGGTATTCCTTAGACTTGTTTGGCTACTTTATGCAAATTTATTTGTCAATGCACAAGGAACTGAATTGAAGTTTTACTAGGGATGGCAATAGGGCATGGCAGGGCGAGGTGGGGCGGAGATGGGTAGTGCTTCCCCCACCCTCACCTCTATCACGGGTACTTATTTATAATTTTTGCGGGTAGACGAGATATTTATGGGTATTCGCGGGTAGCTAATAATTTAAAATAAAATCTTAAAAATTACAAAAAAAACATAAATAAAATAAATTTTAACACCACCTATTACAACTTTGTTTAACAATCTAAGAATCTTACAAAATTAAAAGAATATTATAAATAACAAACTAAATTCAATTATATTTTGTAATAATCGATTTACGTAAATAACTATTACATAAATAATATATATTTTTTCAACAAGTTTTATCATTATAGGCTCATTCAATAAAAAAAATCATTTTAAAATAATAATAAAAATATATTTTCATCTCATCTCAAAGTTAAAAAAAAAAAGAAATATAATATATGATATATATTAAATAAAAAATATATACTTAATGGATTTACGAATATCTGCGGGGTGGGTATTATAATCTCCGCCCTTGCCCCTATTTATTAAATAAATACCCATCTCCAGTCTCATCACAGGTAATCCCCACAAATTTCTGCGAATACGAATAATTTTGCCATCACTAAGACTTACTTACCTGAGATTGAAATGTCTCTTACTAATCAAAGCATTAATGATAACTTGAGATGTGAAACATTTGCTTATGAAAATATATATTTTTCTAATACTTCTATCAAGCATGTTAACTTCTCATTAAATGATGTGCTTAGTCTGACAATTAAAAAGCACCCTACTCTATTTCTTGATGCAATAGACTACATAAATGTTGAGTATAGATAGCTCTATCAATTTTTCACAAATGTTGTGCTGCCAAAGTATGGAACACATAATGCTATTATTATATTTCCCTTATTCTTGTTGTGTTGTGCGCTAAAAGACAAGAAGATCGACTTAGGTTCCATCATCTTCAATGGCATTTTTGTGAAATTGACAAGTATACCAAATCGTAAAAATAATAAAAAGTGAGTAAGAGTATCATCAGACGAGGATTACATTATTAATTATTAAGTTCGTCAAATTGACACTATCTAAACTATTGAAAAAGAGAGTTGTTGAAAATATAAATAAAAGTAAATTCAAATAAAAATTTATTAAAATAAATAAAGAAAGTAAAGCAAATCAATCAAGTGTAGGGATGAAAAACAATGATATTAAAGTATTAGAGTTTCGATTTCACTTGAACTATTTAGATGCAATTTCAAAGATTAGTTTAACTATGTTCTATTTTAATGATTTATTGTCAAATTTTCAAAATTAATCAATATCCAATCCATTGGTATTTTAATCTTCTTCACACTATTTAAAGTTAATTACTCCCTTAGTATAACTCCAAATAGAGAAGGTTTTATCGAAAACAAGAGAATTAAAAGTAAGACCACATAACCCACAATATCTATTCCTAGCGATTGTAGAAATTATGGTGTTTATCACAAGTTCTAAGTTCATACACAATTTTCTCAAATCATACAGAAACCCAAAGATCATTCCCAAATTGATTAGATTTAGAAAATCATTAAGGGAAGAGATAAACATGTAAATCATGAAATAGAAACATTGATTAAACACATAAATAAAGTTACATTATCAAAGTTCAAAATTCATCATCACCCTAACAAAAGAAATTTAGTTACACATGGGAAAAGAAGAAAACAAAGAGAATAATTCGACAAACTTCATATAAGATAGGTGGAAATGATGAAGAAAATTCCTAATCTTCAAGCCTGGATGCGCCTACGCTAAATTAGGGTTCATGTCATCGCTTCTCTCTCTAACGGCTACTGAATTTTATGGACCAAAAGAGCTCTTTTGCTAAACTCGTTTTCTCCTTTTTATAGAAAAGCTGACAGCTTTTCATATTTAACTTGTATAATTTTTATCACCTTTCAGATGATTGAATTTGCTCTCGATCTCAACAGAGAAGTTTTAGGATTTTTTTGTTAGCTTTTTCAATGCCACTGATAACTTCACATATTGTAGTTATTTGGGCCCCATATCTGTGCTTTATTGCCTACTTAGTTCTTGTTTTGATGCATGAATGGAAGAGTTTAGTTGTATATTCTTATAATTTGATTTCAATGTCTTCCATCATGATTTCTGGATATATTGAGTACATTTGCACTGATTATTGAATTGAAAATTTCTCTATGACAGGTAACGTTCCAACCAAGTGAATCAACTCAGATTTAGACCAGCATTGCAAGAGAAATCAAAGTGCAAGTATCAACTTGTCACGCCGCAGCGTGGCATTTGAATGTCGCGACGTAAGCCTCCCCTGCTTCCAAAGTCAGAGAGCACGCATTTTATAACGCCGCGGCGTGGCATGTGAATGTCGCGGCATCCCCTGACCTAAAAGTGTAACGCGTCGCGGCGTGGAAATTGAATGTCGTAGCATGACCCTGTTTTCTGAACCCTATAAATACTGTTTCATCAGTTTTTAAAGAGAGTTAGGTTTTATTTTAGAAAGCTGCGGCCAGATTTTATTATTTCAGACTAGTAGGAAGTAGAAGTGACTAAGTTTGGAGCCTCTCTTCACCTTGGTGGAGGATTGAAGCTTGGAGGATCACTCCCCTTAGCTTTGTTCTTCTCTTCTCTTCTCTTCTCTTATCTTATCTTCTCCTTTCTCTTTTCCATATCCATGACTCTGAGTATTTGTGTTTTATTTTCGTTTGTCATGGCTGGCTAAGCTGTTTATAGGGTTTTACTTTGGATCCTCCTATGGATATTGATTAATCTTGTAATCCTTGAGTTATATACATGAGTTGGTATTTGTTCAATTATATAGTGTTTAATGCTTTGATTGTTTGATCAGCTTTCAACTGATTTGTTCAAATATAATGAACCTAGACATAGGAATTTGGATTTGAGATCATATGTATGATTGATGCATGATCTATTTCATTCAATTGGTTTGGATGCAATGATTTGTTAATAGGATAAAAATATACCTATTGACCATGTATAGTAATTAATTGGGAATAAATCGTTCATTAGTAGAGCTTACACTAGTCTTCATAGAAATATAGTGGATTAGGTAAGTAATACCAGGGTTGATTGACCTAGACATAGGCTTTCGGCTAAAGCAGATTCCCAAGCTAACCCTACCATTGCATGTGTATTGCTCGTAAGGATTACTTGTTAACAATTGATATAGGAGGTGAAAAAGGATGCCCTATGTTCTAAATCATTTTCTAAACTCAATTTGCTAGTTTTTAAGTTCTTCTTAGTAGTTTAATACGAACTTTTCTAATTTATAATTCCTTGAATAGAAATACTTAAATTATTGGTTTATAATTAGTACTGAATTTGACGTTTATCCTCGTGGGAACGATATCCGACTCCTAACTATACTACAGGTGCGATCCGTGTATTTGCGGTAAGCAAAAGAGCCAACAGCCACAAACGACACCTCAATCTAATCTTTGTATCCTAAGACGTGATCAAATTATTGAAACATGGTCAAGAGAGTGCGATAATATGAATTTGCAACAAACTTTATCTCTTTGAGAATCCTTATCTAATCTTCAATCTAATCCTTATTTAAGATTTTGTATCTAATTAGAACTCTAATTAGCATCTAAGAATAAGATAAGAATCTTTCAAATATTTATCTTCAGGAATTTTCTATTTTTGTACAAAATCTAATCATTTATCCTGAAAATTCAAATATGATTAGGTGAAGAAATAATTATTTAAAAATAAATTAAAAATAAAAATAAAGAAAAACTAAATAAAAATCAATTAAAAATCCTAATAAATAAATCTAAAAAATAAGTGTATTTTACACTCATCAGGTGATGAAAGTTGTCACGTGTACTTCTAGTAATCTACCTTATGGAATGGTTGATCACTAAGATTCATCATGCCTTTGATGTTCAAATATCAGAAGATGATCCAACAGAATCATCTAATCCTAGAAGCAATTATGATAAGAAATGGATGTCGTACATGATGTTCAAAAATATGCTAAATGGAAAATAGGTTTGAACGAGTTTTAGAGAATAAAGGAAACAACTAAATCTACCATCCTTTGATAACTTTGATTTTGATACTCTGCCAGCTAATTCAAATTTGTCTCATTCACTTGGAATTGATGATGAAACTAATGCTAACTTCTCGGATGATACAACAGCTACTCTTGATAAAGAAAATGTCACTTGTGATCCTGAATTATATTATACTCCTATGCAAAGCTCTAAACACTTTGGTGAGTCCTCTAAAGTGGAAGAAAATGATTATGAGTTTGCTGCGCTCAAGGATGAATTAAATTCTAATAGTGATAAGGACATTGCAAGCCTCTTGGGGAATCAACAGAAATTTATGGCTAATCAAGAATATACCCAAGGTCATTTAGAATCTATTCTCAAAAGGCTTTCTTGATTTTATGTTTTCCTTTGCTTTCTTTTTGAAAAATTGAAACTGGATATGGTTTCAGTTACTTTGTGGCTAATTATCTTGATCATAGCACTCTTTTTTTTATAGTGTTAATAAACTTTTTTTTTACTTGATTTGGTTGTCTCTTGTTGTGGCTTTACTGTTGTACCTCTCTTTAGATATTTCTATTGTGCTTGTATTATAAATGTTGGACTATACACACACACACACACACATTGGTGCACTTCACCTTTTTTATGTTGAATGGGGAGAAAGAGCAGGTTTTGCAAGTTTTGTCAAAACAATGCATATGTTTAGGTAGAGCAAATCTTCATGGATTAAGTAGGAGCTTTCCTAATAGGGCGAGAAAATCTTCATGGATTAAGGAGGAGCTTTCCTAACTCTTATTCTTTAATTTTTAATGCACTTAATTTCATATTACTTGTTGTCAACTCTGATAAACCATGCATTGTTATCATGCTCAATCTTGTTAAATTGGTTTATTATAAATAAAAAAAAAGAATGTTAGTTTCAAGTTTTGATGATGAATAATTTTGTGGGATAATTATTTGGCATTTTTAATAATGATAATCATGCATTTCCTTATTTATCAATTACCATGTGGGTTTCATTTATTTGATTGTGCAAAAAAAGATTTCAAATTTGAATATCCTATATTATATTTCTTTACTCATAATTTGATTTCCTTTATTGTTAGAGACAAATCTTTTATACCTCTTTATGATTGGACCAAACTTTATTAAGTGAGAATGAAAACTTCGACGTTCAGAAATTTGGTCAGTTGCTACCATACATAAACCAGAGACAATGAGCAACTATGCATTTTTTACATAGATTTGTTTCCCATGAATTAAAGGTTGAGATTCTTTAATCTTCTCTTTCTCTAACGGCTAGAAAAGTAAAAGGGAAGCCTCCCACTACAAATAAGAAACCTTGGAGAAAATCCATACACATCATTGCTTAAAAGAAAAGTGAAGAATTGCTACATTTTTTTAATATCTATTTTTCTTCCTCCTAGTTGGTTCTAAATTTGTACATCCACTCTAGAGAGAGTCCAAAATCCTGTTATAGCTCATTGATAAGAGCAACTACAACCTTTGAGAGTTAAAGCCTTAATATCCCTAAGGACTTCAAAATTTCATATTTCTCAAAGTACGATGGAAGCACTAATCCAAAGTTTCATCTGAAGACTTATATAAATAAGATGATCATTTGGTCACGCGATCAAAAATTTCTAATCAATTTCTTTCATGAAAGCCTAACTTGACCACCTTTAGAATAGTACTTGCAACTTGACCATTCAAAGGTTTGTTGTTGGAGTAATTTGACAAATCTATTCTTGGGACAATATTGATTCAACATCGACACTGCACCTACCCGAGAACAATTAGGGGCAATGCAAAAGAATAATGATGAGACTTTCAAGCAATACGCACAAAGATGAAGAATGTTGGTAGTCCAAGTTCAACCACCATAAACTTTGTCAGAAATGAGCTCGTACTTTTTGGTGACCTTAGGAGCAGTTTTTATTGGGCTGATGGCATGGGCTGCCTATAAAGATTTTTCTGGCCTAATTTTGGCCAGAGAAAGCATTGAAAATCTTGCAAGATCAGGTAAGTTACCTATTGGAAATATAGAGACTAGTTTTCTTAAGAATATGGCATTAACAAGGGAGGAAAAGCTAGAAGTTAGTGTTTACCAAACCTAATACCAGTTTTCCTAAGACGGTGGCACCAACAAAGGAGGAAAAGCCAGAAGTCAGTGCTTACCAAACCGCATAACAAGTTCATATGTCTCAACTCGTCATGTCTATACTAATCATCCTTCCACACCTTAAAATTGCTCGACCCCGTCGAATCTACCCCCTTTTCCAAAGTTGTCAATCTCCAATGCTGATTTGTTTCAACTGTTATTCGATGCACACTTGGTCGCATATGTTCCTTCTCACCCCATAGTACCCTCATTCCTAGCTTGGTGGCAGTCCTAATGCAACTTGCAAGTTCCATATGGACAACCTAAGACACTGGATCGAAGATTGCGAGTTATTTAAAACAACAGTGAGAAGATTGATTGTCTGTGAAAAATTAGACTTTGAAAAGGAGAAAGGGCTTAACATTACTAGCAACCCAATTCCAAATCATGAAATGAGAGCAAATGCTTACAAGATAAACTTCAAAAAGCTCAACTAAATGATGATTTATTTTTCAGTTGTTAAGAATGAACAGTATTTTGTAATTCTCCAACATTGGAAAACTTTTGAGTAACTGATTTTCTGATTTGTTTGTTAAGTGATTATCATGAAATGATGGTTTAATTATATTAACTCCCAATTTGTTCAATCATTAAAACCATTTGGGGGTTTTTGAACTCATGTTAATTGTCTTGAAGCATTAATGTAACGAATTTACATGAATTTTAGCATATCTTGCTTCCTTTTCATCATATTTTCTTTTGTTTATTCAAAGTATCTTCCTTGTATTTAGACCACATTGGACTCTACTTCCTGACAATTCTTGCTTTAATAGATGTTTGTAGTCATAAAGTCCACGTGTGCAGGTGCCCTTTGCAAAAAAAAAAAAAAAAAAAAGAAAAGAGAATGAATCAAAAAATAAAAATAAAAGGAAGCAAAGAAGTAATTACTTAGTATGCACTATCTTTTTGTCTCGAAATTAAAGTTCTAAAAATAAGCAATCATGTCATGATTTGACAATGAAGATTGATCATCTTTCTCTATCCTTTACAAAATTTTATCATATTTATTATCACTTGTTACCTCCTTTTGAGCTTGAAAATTTTCTTTAAAAAACCTTAGACAAGGATTACCCCTACACTAGGGGTTAGCATAAAGTAAAAATGGTGATTTCTGTGAAAAAAAAAAAAAGAAAAGGGAAGAAGAAGAAGAAGAAAGGGGGAAGAAAAAAAAAGAGAAGGAAAAGAAAAAGAAGATGATGATGATGATGATGATGATGAAAAATGAAATGAATCATAGCAAAGATGAATAATGAAGTGAAAAGGAAAAGAATACAAAAATAAATAAAAAGTGTTAGTGCGCTCTTGATAATGCCAAACGCAATTGACGAAGCTTACTAAGGATTCTTAGTTTCATTCAACCCTTAAACACTTGTTTGAACTGTATATCTTTCCTTTCATAACCCTTAACCTTACTCAAGTTACAAGCCTCAAAAAGTTCATTCTGATCAATGAAAGATTGTTATCATTTTCATTAACTTTAATTTTGAGATAAAATGTTCATGTTCTTCCGAGTTTTCAATCCCTTACTTTTATAATAAAGAAAAAAAAAGAAGAAAAACAGGAGGAGGAGGTACTTTCTAGTCCTACACTAGAACAAATCTTTTGGTTCAATTTGACCTTACACTAGGACAAGTTTCTACCCTAATCGATTCGACTTTAAACTGGAGTAGTTTTTTCTTTTCCATGGTTTAATTTGACCTACACTAGGACAAATCTTTTAGTCACTAAGGCAAGTTTCTGCCCTATTCAATTCAGTCTTAGACTGAGACAAATTTCTCTTTGGTTCAATTTAGGTTGATGTAGATGCTTAGCACAAGGAAATCATTAGCCATAATGTCTAGTAAGCAACTAAAGATCAATTTCATGAAGATTAAACCAATTCATATTAGGGCAACACCACTTTAAATCCCATACCATTGTTTGTGTCTTTTTATATATATTCATCCTTTGTAAATATCCTTTGTGTAGTCAAACTTTCAAGACCAATCTAGAAGTTGTTCTCTTCTTTTTTGTTGTAATTTTGAATTCATGTGTGTTTGTTACGTAATGCTTTAGGTAAGATGGATATGAGTACAATACTATGATTTGACCATCTAATGGTAATCCCCCAGTGAACAATTCAGACCAAAAAGAACTTAGAAGTTCCAATTGAAGGAGAAAAATGTTATCCCAAGGGATAATCCAGAAACAAGAGGTACTCGAGCAAAAAAGAGATAGAAATGAGAATTTTGAAGAAAGCACGGAAAACGAGCATAGAAGCTGGTTTAGTTGCATAAACTTTTTTGAGGAAGCACATGGTTTAAGAGAATCTTAATTTTACTAAGACATTTTAAAGATACATTTATTTGTCTCTTAAAAAAATTCTAAGTCCTTGGTTTGATGAAATTCCAAGCCCATGGTCTGATGAGGTGTAAAAAAAAAAAGATTCCAAGTCTTGACTTGATGGCTTTACAAAACTCTAGGTCCATGGCCTAATAAGGTGTCAAAAATAAAAAGAAAAATCTCAAGTCCTTGACTTGATGACCTGCTTTTACAAAATTTAGGTCTTTGGTCTAATGATATTTTCTTAAAAAAAATCTTTTTAGGCCAAAATGCTCATTGCCTTATAAAATTCTTGTCTTTTAAATTTTGGGTCAAGCTCATTATTTTTTAAATTTCTGGCCAAGCCCACTGTTTCTTTTTAAATTTCAGGTCAAGCTCACTATCTTTTAAATTTCGAGCGAAGCCCATTGTCTTATGTTGTTTTAAAAAGAAAAGGGAACAATAATAAAATAAAAATAATAAACAACATTGGATGTGCTTAAACCAGTAGTTGGGTTGGGGTGTGAAAGTTGCTTAGTAGTTTTGATTTCCTGCTTGTTTGAATTTGGGCTAGTGATGTTTTAGTTGGGTCATAACTAAATAAGTTAGTGGATCGAGAGTTGTCAAGAAATTATGGGCTTTCTTAAAGTTATGGTTTTTTTTTAAGTAAAGAAAATAATAAAGTAAAAAAAATTATTAACATAATTTTTAGTCACATAACTTGTGTTAAAGTTTGAATGGTTGAAGATAAAAACAAAAGTCATAAAAAAAATGTTTTGTTTTTTTTTGTTGACTTATTGAATTAGTGTGTTTATTACATTATTAATCTTTGTTTTAAATAGTGATGTTGCACTAATTTTACAAATGAAAACTTTTTTTAAAAAAGAAAAATAAAACAGGATTAGTTGAGTTGTGATAACTTGACAATCTTGTAACTTTTAGAATCATTTAAGTTGTGACAAATTAGGGATTAATTTTTTTAAAACAAAAAACAATCAAATAAATTTTAAAAAAAAATCTTTTCAAGATTAAAAATAACCTACCCACAATCATTTTTCTAAAGAACGACATAGCTTTGAATTCCTTATTATATCTAAGGATATGTAGGAACAGAATCTTTATTCTGTCAAGTCAAAATTAAATTTTCATAATTTATTTGTCTATTTAGTTTATCTTTTAACAAAATGAGTAAAACAAATATTTTCAAGAGTTATTAAAAGTTTGCACAACTGACTTAGGATAGCTGTCTCACGACGAATGTATAAGGGTACTGTAGAATTAAGTTTTTACTATTTTCTATGCATAATTGACTCCCGAATCCAACCTATTTTTAAAAGATCAGTTCTTCCTAAAATAATTTTTTTTCCAATTTTTACCTTGACTTAAATAAAATTGATAATAACTCAATTTTCATTTCTTAACAATTTATTTTTCATGTTATTTCGCCGTGAGTAAAGTCGCGACAATGATCCTCACACCTAATGCAGCTCCCGTATTTCTCCAAGGCCTTAAATCTTAAAGAAGTAAATATTTCCAACAGCAAGAGTCTGCGTCCAGTGCCTCCATCTATTGTATCTTCCCATAAGCTGGTTCATCTTTTTCTTCATGATTGCAATGAACTTCGTAGTTTCCAACACAAGTTTCATCTAGATCTCTCAAGACACTCTCCTTTTGTGACTGCACAAGTCTCATGGAGTTCTCATTTACGACACTGACAGCTATGGATGAAGAGAGCTAAATTTGGAGCATTGTTCTAACCTCTCTATACTCCCTGACAATATAAGCACACTTTCGTCATTGAAGGATTTATCACTAGGTTGTAGCAACGTGAGAGGCTTACCTGAAAGTATCAAGCATCTTTCATAGCTGAATATCTCAACTTGAGGAATTGTGAGAGGCTTCAGTCCCTACCAGAGCATTAGAGATTGTGTCTGCTTCCATGGTTGAACAAATAGAAGAGCAAGAAAGGCCATCTGAGCGGATGAAACATTTGCTTTTGCCAATTGCATCAAATTGGACGAGCTTGCAATCAACACCATTATGGCAAATGCTAGTGTTAGAATAAAGCAAGCAGCGCATAAATGTCTAACAACGATAGAAGAGAACGAGGATGGAAGAGTAGCTTGAGGGTGATGCTATAATAAGCTTGAGTGTTGAAGCACTCTAGCCTTCAACCGTTGGTTAAAATTGTTGAGATTGTGCCTTTTATATGAGTTGTACTTTTCCTCACACACGCTCTGTTCCAGCCACCACCTCTTCGTCTCTGTTTTAGTTTCTCTTTTTTTACCTTCTTTTTCCCTCTCCTATGCTTAATGTTCTCAATCAAAGATCACCTATAAATCTTATAGATAGAGGAAAAGATTGTCTTAGGCACCCAACATAATCTGCCCAATCTCTTCCCTAGCAGCGGCCATGGTGGGAATAAGAGGGATGTTGATTAAATGCAAGGCTTAAGTGAAGTAGCATCACCGAGTCTAAGATTGTGAGATTGTGATAGAATATAAGTTATTAGAGTGGCTGGTTGTTATAGGTAGCTATGATTGGGAGTTGCATAATGTAGTTTGCTTCAATAATATGAAAACAGATTCTACTCATCGAATTAGAAAATGTTAAAACTTGGCATGTTGCCATCATTTTCTTTTCACACAAATAGATGAGTTGGGCATAATTGGCCGGAGAATCCAAAATTAGGGGAGATCTCTATCAACGAGTTAAGCAAAAAATTATAATAGTCAGTCTGACATTACATCTTGACTCAAAATCTTAATGTAATAAATTTATAAGTCTTCCTATTTAAATAATTTTCATTTAACTAATTCTTTATCAATGTGAGACTTCAATACTCACACTTAAATTTTTAATTTTCTTTCCTTCAAGTGTGAGTCCCAACATTAGTATGCTCCCCTTCAAGCGGAAGTGATTCTGAGTATTCAAGGGGTTACCAACCTATATCCAAGTCCAGTCAATTTGTTCCATAACATGAGTTAGGGTCGAATCTGAGTACCAACTACCGTTTAAATACTTGACCTAGACAAATCATTGACTCTGATATGAATTGATGGACTATAGGAGAAGTCCAAAAGTAAAGGAGATCTCCAGCAATAAATTAAGCAAAAAATTAGAATAATGGACCTAACATCACATCCTGACCCATTCTTTACCAATATAAAATTTCAACACTCACAGTCAAGGTTTTAAATCTCGGTCGCGGTCCAGGTCGCGGTCGCGTTGCGGTTTTTGCGATTGCGGGCGTTATGAGTCTTTGCGATGCGCATTATGGTCATACGGCGTGAATTCTTCACAACTTGGCATAAATTAGATTAAATTATCTATTTTATTATAGAATGTATCATAACTAATAATTTATAATTTTTTTTATTAATAAGAGATATCCAAAAGTAATAAATTAATTGACCAATATTAAAACATAAATAAATTAGTAACTACTCAACATAAATAAATCAATACCTGCTCATATATTTAACAAAATTCATATATAAATGATTACTTCAACATAAATAAATCAATACCTGCTCATATATTTAACAAAATTTATATATAAATGATTACTTCAACATAAATAAATCAATACATGCTCATATATTTAACAAAGTTCATACATGAGTGATTACCTCAACTTCAACATAAACAAATCATTAGCTACTAATATATTAAACAAAGTTCATACATGAGTGATTACTTCACCACATGGTAGAATGACGTGCTGGATCATAACCTCCACTTTCACTTTGGTTATCATTATATCCTGCTCCGTCAAAGACAGAATCAAAAAATCCTGAATTTCTTGGTGGTTCCATTTGTTGTTGTTGATCATAGGAAACATGTGATGAGGGATACTGATAAGGCTCTTGGTAATTCATGAAAGACTGATAATATGGTGGGGCTGGCATAGATGGATAGTAGCCATGAGACATGTAAGAAGGATGCTGATAATATGGTGGATAGTTGCCTTGATTGCCTTCAGATGATGCACCAATACCAAAATCACCAAAGGATTGCGATACACTAGATGAGGAAGAATCATCTAACATAGCATTTTCACGCCTTCTGTTTTTCCTAGGTTGGGATCCACCTCTACTACTACTACCGATTACATCATCAGAAGGATCTACATCCACCTCCATCCTATAATTTGTCATGTCAATCATGAGATTTTGATCACGTCTGAAGTATGGTTCTTCCTGAAAAGAATGATACGACCCTTCACCTCCTTCTTGACTTTGTTCTTTACCACCACTACCAGTGTTATTACTTGGTGGACTTAATCCACTATCATGACCTTGACTAGGTGTTTCACTTGAATCTGAATCATCTCCACCAGCTATTCCTTCACCATCATCATCAGAATCAATAGGGAGCCATTCTGAGTTTTGGATCCCATCCAATAATGGTCCTTCTCTCTCCTCAAGCCATGGAGATAAAGGATCTTCTTCCTGAAATATATAATCAAGATTAATAGGATTGAAGCTAGCATCAATCTCTTCTTGACTTCTCCTCATAGAATCTCTTTTCTCAGCTTCATGTTGTAAAATGTAAAGACAAGCTTCTGTAATTTCTGGTACTTCAATCTATTTCTCGTCTTTGTATGAATATAGCTAAATGTACTCCAATTTCTCTCACAATTAGAAGCTGAAGTTGTTTGGCTGAGAACTTTTATAGCTATGCATTGAAGCTCAGGAGCACAAGATCCATATATCATCCACCATTCAGCTGATTAAATAAACAATTGTCCATTAACCATTATTATATATATTAATAAAAAAAATAAAAGGTAAAAAACATCTTGCACTTACACATCAAACACCAAAAACTACAAAATCTTACCAGATTCATTTGTGACCAAGCTCTTTGAGCTTGTGTTGTACCAAATGTCTCTTTCTTATCTCGAAAAAGTAACAACTACAAGTACCAATAATTCATATAAGTCTTCAAAAACTATAAGTTTCTAAACATTAACATATCACCGTTTGGTTCTTAGATGACAAATTATGATATATTTCAAAATCTTAAATGCAAATTAATTCACCTGGTTGATAGCTTTGATTTGATGATCAATGTTTGCCTCCAATTTGCTTATTACTTTTGTAGTTCCATCCAAGGTTTCTCTTGCTACATCTCTTCCATGTTCAACTCCAAATTGAAATTGAGGATTTAGAAAATAACCTTATGAATAAAAATAATAATAATTAGCATATCAAAATCAAATATAAGCATTTGAAAAAAAATTTAAATTAAATATATTGATATACCTGCAGCATGCAAGTCAGAGTGCATGAAGAACCATCTTTTGTCAATGATCTCATTATATTGAGTATGATAACGACAATTTTTTTGAATGGATTGCTTTGCTCTATCAATTGCTTCATAAACAAAGCCCATTGTTGGTTTGTCATCACCATCCACCAATCTCAAAACCTTGACAATTGGCTCAAATACCTTTATAATATCACTAGCCTTACTCCAAAAATCTTTGCTCAAAACAATTTTTTTAGCTTCATATGCAGGTCCTGATTTCTCCTTTCCCCACTTAGATTTTCTGAATTCCTCAGACTCAAACATATTCCTCAAAGCATGTTTTTGCTTCACAATTGATTCAACCTGCAAAAACTGTGTTGCGAAACGAGTGATTGCTGGACGAATAATTTCCCTGCCACCTGTATACTTCTTCATAAGATTTACTGTCCAAATGTGGTTGTAGATAAATAAAGTCACTTTCTTTGCATCATCTAGTATCTTTTGGACATTAGATTTTTTTCCAATATCTTCCAAACACAAATCTAAGCAATGAGCTGCACATGCAGACCAATAAAGATGTGGTCTTTTCTCCATCAATTTCAAACCAGCAGCTTTTAGTGCCTTCTCATTATCAGTGACCACTTGGACAACATTATCTTCTCCGACTTCTTCCACAACTTTATCAAGAAGCTTAAAGTAATAATCAGTGTTTCTACTGGGAACATTAGAAGCATCAACAGATTTTAAGAACATTGTTCCATTGCTTTAGAATACACTAGGAAATTCATAATGTGCATGTGATTTATGCTATTTGTCCAGCCATCACACATTATTGTCACCCCCCTTTCCTTCCATGTTGGTTTAAGTTCTTCATCTATATACCGTCTCATAGACTGATATTCCTTTTCCAAGTACACCTCTGAAACCTCATAAGAAGTAGGAAATTTAACTCCTGGTCCCAACTCTGCAGCTTCAGTGAGTAAAATGTGTAGCCATGGAGAATTGCATAAGTTCATAGGAAGACGCTCATATATTATCAATTTAGAGACCGCTTCTGCTAACTTATTTCTTAGTGTTTTCATCATGCTTGTAGTAATTTTGGTCTGTTTCATACTTTTACTTCTAGTCAAATCAACATCCACTGACCTCAATCTGCGTTCAAGATCGCTTGGTTGTTGTTGACGAGAAGCTCCGCTATCCCGGGTGAGAGAGCTCCTCCACCTTCATATATAGAATCCAATCTTCCAGTTTGTTGTCTAAATCTTTGTCTGTCTTCCCATTGTCTCGTGATACAATGCTTTCTTCATAGCTTGCCTTATAACCATGTCTTCATCAAGAAAACCTTCAATATCATCATCTTCATCTCCTCTTAAACGTGCCACAAGTTCTTCTTTTCTCTTTCTAAAGTCAATTTTCTTTGCTTTATTATCCAACAAAAGCTTCATCATATTTTCTCTGACAAAAGTTGAGACCCTAGCACAACCTTTAACTTCTCCTTGCATGTGTGCAAGATGTTCTTTCAACCGAGTAATTCCACCCGTTAACACTCGCCACATAATTTGCATTGTACATTATTTCGGTTTTACCAGTACAAGTCTTCCAAAGTGCCAACCAATATCTTCACTTGGAGCACCTTCTCGCTTTACATGTTGGAAATTCTTCTCTTGGCATTGTTTAACCAACCTACATATAAACAGATATGTGTTTGTAATTTTTTAAAATAAAATCAATGATAAATTATATAATTAAAACTTAAATATTATAACATATACTTTAAGCTAATTCTTAAAATTTGTTAATTAACAAGTTAATTGAAAATAAATTTTAATTTAATTCTTAAAATTTTCTAAATTTCTCTAAGAATTTATAACACAAAATTTTTCTCTCATCCTCAATTTTCTATTTTAAATCTTTAATTTTCTTTCCATAATCTTAAATTTTTCACTTTTTAACTAATTTTTTTACACATTCTCTCAATTTTTTCTCATTTTTCACAAAATTTCCGTTCCCCCCTCATTCCCCCCTCATTTCGACTTCCTCCACGGTTTTTTTTTTTTTCCCCCATTTCCCATAATTTCCCTCCCCCCCCGTCATCTTCCTTCCCTCTGTTTCTCACTCACCACACCACCGGTCCGTCCGTCCCTCTCCCTCATCTCTCGAAATTCCTCTTCCTCCATTTCCCGTTCCTCACTCCCTCCCTCCCTCCCTCCTCCAAATTTCCCTCTCCCGTTCCCTCACCCACCATCCGTTCCCTCACCCATGATAGCCTTCCCCTTTCCCATTCGGTTGCTCCTCCTCTCCTCTGTTTTGAGCTCACGTCGCCATGGCCGCACGGAACAGGGCATGACACAGCAACGACCACCCACACCCAAATCAACAACAACCACACACAAATCAACCATGGATAGGATGGGTTACCTGAGATCTGAGCTGTTGCAAGCCTGCAACTTCAAATCGAAGAAGAACAGAGCTCCACGCCTCCAGATCTGAGCTGCTGCAACCTGAACCGAGATGCGGCGGCAGAGATGGGACGGCAGAGACGCGGCGGCAGAGACGCGACGACAGAGGCGAACGCGGCAGAGACGCGAGCGAGAGAGAGAAAAATGGGTGTTTGAGTCTCTCAACAGGTTAGAATTCTATTAGGGTTGATTTGGTGTTCTTCTCTGTTCTGTTTTTTGCCTTTTATACCGAGAAAAATGGAACGGAACGGTGTTTGTCCTGTTGGAAGTCCTGAGATTTGAACGGAGGTGTGTTGCGGCGGAAACGCCGTTACATTTCGTCCGTTGCGGCCGCAACGCCGTTCCGTTGCGCCGTTGCGCGTGTGAATCTCAAGCTCGCCCGTGTCACGGCCGAAGCGAGAGGCGGCGGCCGCCGCGACCGTTTTGTCGCGGCCGCTATAGTCATCTCGGACCGTTTTTTGAAACCTTGCTCACAGTTGAATTTCCAAGAGGGCTCTCCCTCTAAGAATTTACTTCACTAGTTCTTCTCCATTTCCTTACCATATGACTGATAGGAAAAAATTATTTTAAAATGAGTTTGTCTTTAAAGTGAGTAAGTAAATGTGTATTCATTTTTAAATTTTAATGGGTTAAAATTACGATATACTTTAAATTAAATCAATAATAAAAATACTCTTACTTACTTATTTTAGAGACAATTTCACTTCAAAAAAGCTTGTCCATGACTGATAAACAAGTGATTGCCTCCGTAAAGACATTTTCCTTTTCCATTTTCCCCTTTCTTCTTACCCCAACCAATTTTTCATATATGCTTTTTCACAAATAGATGTGAATATGATACAGAAACGATTATTGTATTATACCTTTTATGCCCTTCTTTGTCCAATTTTTGGCATGAAATTTATACATTAAGTACTGAGCATATAAATTACGAAGTTTTGAATAAATTCATCAGTAGAAACAAAAGTCCTTGAAAACCACACCATGCTATGAGAGTTTTTATCAATCAATTATCACAATTGTAGAGTAACATATAGAACTTTAGAATGCTAAGTGAGACTTATAAAAACAATGGCCCTTGGATATCTCCAAATTAACAGAAAGCCATCTATCTAGGTTATCTAGCTCTCTTAGTTGTTTGCGTGGAGATTATTAAAAATATCAGTAACAAACATCTAGGAAAACATTAAGATGGTAAGATGTGAAAGTTGGTTTTTCATCACTAATTAAGGAAGAAAAAGTCTAGATTATGGCTGAAACTCAAGGGATGAGTCATGGATGAAGTACCAAGTGAGTGTATAGTGTTTCATGACTCGATGAGAGGGAGTTTAAAGGTGATACGCATGGCGTCCGGGTGGGGCGAGTCACCAGATATGGTGAGGCAGAAAATCAACAAAATAGAACAAAACAAGAACAATCCACTATTAATGCAAATAGAAGTGTTTTGTGTGAGAGATCGAGAGGACCTTAACTTTTGAAAGTAAATATAGAAGTGAACACTATGAATTCAAAAAAATGGATGAAAGCTCGAGCATTTGACCACTCCAACGTTTTATGGTATAATTATGATTTTTTTTATCATATTTTTTTATATCATTTTTTATATTAATTTTTATATCATTAATTATATTTTTTTATTTAATTATAATCATTAAAAAATAATATTTAAAAATAATAATATAAGAACATCAATTTTGTTTATAACATTACCTAGTATTTAATGAATGCTATTAAGTGACACAAACTTCGATGACCATTAAACTCCCCCTATATTCTAGGTTCATGGGTTTCATTTTCAGCCTCGTTCTTCCACAAAATGAAAAAGGTGGGGACCTTGAATCTTTGGGAAGTGATTACTGCATTGAAGCAAGTAAGAGTGAAAGTTTCACGTATAAAAATCTGTGATTCCTTAACCATAGGGTACTTGATGAGCAAGATGTTAAGAACAATGTGTGTATGTGGTATGATGGGCAATGTTGCCTTGATATAATGACGATAATTAAAAAAAGCAAAGCAAATAATCAAGCCAAAATTCATAGCCTGAACCCTGAAGGCTTCGTTTTCGTTCTTCTATGTTCGCATGAAGAATGAGTTTCACAGGGCGATATAAAAGTTCGGGGTCCACCCAAAATATGTCTAGGATATTCTCAATTTTGGGGAATAATGGTAAATCATTTAATAGTTATGTATTAAATGGGTTGTAGATAGATTGAATTTTTTTAATATTTTTTAATGGATCATAAATGAATTAATAATTTATTTTTGGCTCATTTACTATAATTCAATCTAAAATTTATCTAGCTCATCCATATGTCACTCCTACGCAAATGGAATCAGAATTGGGAATTAAATCCAAGAGAAGACAAGAAATAATTGAAGTTGGGGTTACAAGCATAGATGGAAATGAAGATGAGCAAGGACCACTTTTTTCAACAAAGAAATTGAAGGAATATCATCATGGGGCTCCATTATTGCTTAGTTGGTATTGAAGTCATGATCACTTTCTTATTAGATTACAGTTAGTGAATTAGTGGCAAAGATAAATTTGAACTGGGTACCTCCTTTTAGAGACTTACCCTAACATTAGTTGTAATTATGTGATTGTGTTTTTGTTGAAAGAAATTTACCCTCTAAAATAATCATGTAATCATATGTATATTAGCTTTGTATTTTATTCATTAGTAATGGTTTTCCTTTGTCTTTGAGGTGAAGTACAAGTATCGATGATAAATTAATTAAAAGAAAATATGAAAGTGATATCAGCAAGAGGGCAAGACAATGACAAAACAAAGCGGCAAGTCACGACCATGCAAAAGACTTGGAGTCTGAGAGCATTGTTAAAGTTACTAGGTTTTTGTACAAAAAAAAATGTTACTAGGTTTTAAGGTGTCATTTAACATGAACTTCTTGAGTTGGGGTCCATGGAGTTAATAGTCATTGGATAGGCTGAAAATTAAATGAATGGCAATGATTAAAGAAGGGTTACTTGATGATCAGGTAAGGAACTAAAAGTTTATTATTACAAAATGGTCCCAAAAATCAAATTGTATGCAAAAAATTTCTACACTAGCATAAGGAGGAGGAACCTAGAAAACCCTAGAAAACATTGCTTCAACGACAGTTCACCACGTCCATAGTTGTCGTCGTCGCATTCCCTGTTGATTCTCCGACTGTAGCTCAAGCCAAAGGGGAAAGGGGTTTCCTTTTTGCATCTTTAGACTTGATGCTCAGAACCGACAAGTCAGAACCATTGTGCTGCTCACCACTGTTTCACCATTGTCACCTTCTTCTCACTCCACTCTTCTCTCTTCCTCTTCATTCAAACCATAACAAGAGAAGAAAAGAAATCACCCCCTCCTCCCCTTCAATCAACTCATCCTCACCGTGAATGGCAGTGACAATGACTCCGTTGACACCGCGTCCTCCGCTGATCATGGCGGCGCTATCTCCAACCATTTTGGATTCCTAGGGTGTGAGGAGGAATTGATGGTGCAGGTAGGGGTGCTCATAGGCCGGGTTGGATCGAGTTTAACCTAACTTGAACTCGACTAAATATTTTTTATCGAGTCAAACTTTAAGACTCAGACTTGACCTAATCATGACTTGATTAGTGACCGATCCAACCTGACATTTACATAAAATTTACAAATTTAAATATTACGTATATGTAAGTCATAAAATTTTAAAAGTATAAAATAAAAATTATGAGATATTTTACAATATGTATTTTGAAACAAATTACGTCAATGTAAAAATATTAATTTAAGTAAAAAAAATCTTATAATTTGTTATTAATTTTCATAAATTATAATTTTAATATAATAGGTGACATTAAGCCGGATTGAACTGACTCGAATTGTGGCACGAACCCGACTCAAAAATTACATCGAACTTAATTTTAAGAATTTAACCTAACTAAATTAGCTTCGGGTCGGATCAGGCCATAAACACCTCTAGGCACCAATGTCGGTGACAATGGACTCATTCAAGAACAACACACAGAGATGGAGGAGGTGTAAGAGTGGATGAAGACGGTGGTGTGCTTGTCGCTAGCAACCAGATTAATGCTGGAAAGGTGGAAGGACAAGGAGAACCCCATACAAAGACCAATCAATGACCCTAAGCTCCAATTCACATAAACTGGGCTGCTAATTGAATTGCTCACACCAACCAAACATGACATAAATGATTGGATTTGGGAACCACCTGAGCCCTAAAGATCAGATTTGGGAAAAATGACATAAATGAAAATATGAATTTCAAAAGGACTTATTTGTAAAAAGAAACATTGGACCATTTTTGTAAAATCAAATTATTTCCTATAATTGATTTTTTAAGGGGTCCAATGACGGACCCAAACTAAAACTGTCCACTATAAACTCCTCCGCCCCATCTCAACCATTGCCGCCGGTGGTTCCAAAACACCGCCACCCCGTCGACGAGAACATCCGTGAAGAGGCATGCTGCAACAACCTCACCCACCACCACTTTTTCTCTGCCAAGTACGTCCCTTTCAACCCCGACCCTTCCTCCACCGAGTCCTACTCCCTCGACGAGATCGTCTACCGTTCCCAGTCTCGCGGCCTCCTCGCCGATGACAGTGGACTCGTTCAGGAACGACATGCTAAAGATGGAGGGGGTATGAGTAGGTGAAGACGGTGGTGCGGCTGGTGCTGTTCGGGCTGTGCCTGGCGGTGGGATACGTGGCCACCAGATTGGCACTTGAAGGGTGGAAGGACAAGGAGAGTCCCATACAAAGACCAATCAACGACCCTAAGCTCTGATTCACATAAACTGGGCTACTAATTGAATTGCTCACACCAACCAAACATAACATAAATGATTAGATTTGGGAACCACCTGACCCCTAAAGATCACATTTGGGAAAAATGACATAAATGAAAATATGAATTTCAAAAGGACTTATTTGCAAAAAGAAACATTGGACCATTTTTGTAAAATCAAATTTCATCTTATAAATGGACCCAAACTAAAACGGTCCATTGTAAACGGCACCGAGTTTTAAACTGAAAGAAGTGTTGTTGTCTATGCTCTTCCTTATAAAAAAATATCAATCTATTTATACTGGGGTAAAAAAAAAAATCAATCTATTTAAACTGTATAATAGATTTAATGTCGAATGTGTAATTCAAGTATATTACTCGCACTTGGCTTGCAAATTTCTATTACAACCTTGCAACCCTCGCATAGATTCCATCTTTTGTCAAACATAAACAAGTAGGGCTGCACAATCTGACTCAATGACTCGAGGATCCGACCAACTCAATCCAATTAATATAAAATATTCGAGTTAGTTTGGGTCATCGAGTCCGTTTGAATAAAACTCAATCAATCTGTCTATTTATTGATTCGAGTAACGAGTTCAAAAAATCAACTCGATTATTCAATCTGATAACCCGAAAGTCAAGAAAAAAAATCTCAAAACCACCTTTACCCATTCAATCATCCTCAAACTTCAGTAGTTCAGCCAACAAATTTCTCAAATCTCGTATCTCAAAAACAAACCCTATCCACTATCACTAAACCATCACGGTCGTACGGCTACCATCCAACAACCCAAAAGCCAGAACCACCTTGCCAGGTGCCAGCGCTACACATCAACATGTCGACGAAGAAGCTCGAAGCTGTAGTACCAGCCATCGCGAATCTCAACAGTCAGCACCGCAACCCAGATCCCACGCATCGTCGTCCTTTACCGCGAGCTTCACCCACCCACGCAGAGCCATCCCTCTGCCGCCCTGTTCCGCGGTCAAACGAGACCCAGAACCCACAAGGCACAAGCCCAGAAACGCGATGGAAGAGAAACGCCGCGAACCCACAAGCCCAAAAGCGTTGTCCTCCACGCCTCTGCCTAGATAACTAGATCTGCGTCATGCCTCTACCCAGATTTGCGTCGCGCCTCTAGATCCATCCAGCAGCTGGTGTCGCAAGGACAGGGAAAGGGGAAGGCTGGAAAGTTAAAGGAAAGAAGGATCTGAAATTCTGAATGGCAGCCGAGCCTTGTGTTAGGTAAGGATTAAAAGAACAACCCGATGATCCAACTCGATCTAACCTGTTTATAAGTCAGGTTGGTTCAGTTCAAGTTATTTGAAAAAAAATTAAGAAAACCGACCCTACCCAATCCCAAACTTGATTGATTGGTTTTGATTTTATTTTTCATAAAACCTGACCCAACTCAACCCGTATGTAGTCCTATAAACAAGTCATACTTTTAAAAGGTAATGTTAGGTTAGTCACACAAATATTTGGGTACAAATTTTTCACAAAATATAAGTGACAAACATTAAAAGGGATAAAAAAAAAATTAGACCAATGTAATTATGGAGTATTATTTTAATTTCACCATTTGTGTAGTAGAATTAATAATTTTATTTGGGTAAGTAATATTTTTCATTTTTAAATTAATTCTTTAAAAATTATTAAGTCATCAAATTTATCTTCATTAATGTGAAATAAAAAAAATTACCTTCATGAATGAGTAATTACTAAAAGTAAACGAATTGGATGGAGCTTATTAGCTCCAATCGTAGGAGATTTTTGTGTCAACAAAAACGACAGGGCAGTGAACACCCCATTATAATTTTCCAAAACATAATATATTTTAGGAGAAATTATAGTTTATGCTCTTAAACTTTCACCTTATCATGTAACTCCCTAAACTTCTTTTTATTTTTTGGTCATTAAATCTCTCTAAACTTTTTATTTAAAGTGAAAACGTTAAATTTTGTTAATTTAAACATTCTTAAATCCAAATAAAAATGAATAACCACTTAAAAATTATGACTAATTAATTTAAAGTTGTAGTTAAATTGTAAATTATACTTCACTACTTTGTTTCTATACTTGAAATCATTTGGTTTGGTCAATGCTAAAAATGTGGTGCTATAAGATAATAGAAGATTATATTTTTTCATTATTTACATGAATCACAATAGTTGTATGTTGCACAAGTCACAGTTATGAAATGTTGTGAAATAATAAAGAGACAAAATTCATTATCACTTACTTGTAAAAACTTTTATTATTATTAACTCATAAATAATGTATAATATTGTGAATATAATGATATGAACAAAGAAAACTTATATGAGATAATTGTGATACATGCATTATTTAGTTTTTTTTTTTTTTTTGTATAAGGAGGTTAATGTTTACATTTTCAATTTAAACAAAAAATTTAAGCGAATTTAGTAACACCAAAAAAAAAAGGTTTAAGAGATTTCATGATAAGTAATAAAAATTAAGGAGTAAACTGTAATTTATCTTTTATTTTATTAAAAAAATCACAAATTAAGGGATTTCGAAAGTCAGAAACACTACATACGGATCTAAAACTGGATTGGTTTGGTTTGAAAGCAGTAGCGGCGGCTAGCAAGTTGCAAAATCTATTATAAATGTATGAGTTGATTGATCATTGATGTATATATTCAAACTTGATTCCAATCCAAACCACTCTCTCTATTTGAATGGCTTCCCTTTCTCTGTTTCAGTCTTCACCTTTCTCTCTAAAAACCAAACCCTGCATTCCACACCCACCACCCTTTTCAAAAACCACCCACTTCACCATCAAAGCCAATGCTGAACCCAGATCCCCCCTCACACACACCAACTCCTCCGCCCCATCTCAACCATCGCCGCCGGTGGTTCCAAAACACCGCCGCCCCGCCGACGAGAACATTCGCGACGAGGCACGCCGCAACAACCTCACCCACCACCACTTTTTCTCCGCCAAGTACGTCCCTTTCAACGCCGACCCTTTCTCCACCGAGTCTTACTCCCTCGACGAGATCGTCTACCGTTCCCAATCCGGCGGCCTCCTCGACGTCCGCCACGACATCGAAGCTCTCAAGCGTTACGACGGCGAGTACTGGCGCACGCTCTTCGACTCGCGCGTGGGAAAAACCACCTGGCCATACGGCTCCGGCGTTTGGAGTAAGAAGGAATGGGTCCTCCCTGAGATCGACGACGATGACATCGTGAGCGCATTCGAGGGAAACTCGAACCTTTTCTGGGCTGAGCGTTTCGGCAAACAGTTTCTGGGCATGAATGATTTGTGGGTAAAACACTGTGGAATAAGCCACACAGGGAGTTTCAAGGATCTGGGTATGACTGTTTTGGTGAGCCAAGTGAATCGGTTGAGGAAAATGAATAGACCTGTTGTTGGTGTTGGTTGTGCTTCTACTGGTGATACCTCTGCTGCTTTATCTGCTTATTGTGCTTCTGCAGGCATCCCTTCCATTGTTTTCTTGCCTGCGAATCGGATTTCGATTGCTCAATTGGTGCAGCCAATTGCCAATGGTGCTTTTGTGTTGAGCATTGATACTGATTTTGATGGTTGTATGCAGTTGATTAGGGAGGTTACAGCAGAGTTGCCAATATATTTGGCTAATTCTTTGAATAGTTTGAGGCTTGAAGGGCAGAAGACTGCAGCTATTGAGATTTTGCAGCAGTTTGATTGGGAAGTCCCTGATTGGGTCATTGTGCCAGGGGGGAACCTTGGAAATATTTATGCATTTTATAAAGGGTTTCATATGTGTAAAGAGTTAGGACTTGTGGATAGGATTCCCAGGCTTGTTTGTGCTCAAGCTGCGAATGCCAATCCCCTCTATTTGTACTTTAAGTCAGGGTGGAAAGACTTTAAGGCAGTGAAGGCGAACACGACCTTTGCATCTGCCATACAAATTGGTGATCCTGTTTCGATAGATAGGGCTGTTTATGCCTTGAGGAACTCGAATGGAATCGTTGAGGAAGCGACCGAGGAAGAGTTAATGGATGCCATGGCTCAAGCAGACTCTACTGGCATGTTTATATGCCCACACACTGGGGTTGCTTTGTCTGCATTGTTTAAACTGAGGAATAGTGGGGTTATAAAGCCTACAGATAAGACTGTGGTGGTGAGCACTGCTCATGGGTTGAAGTTCACTCAGTCCAAAATTGATTATCATTCCAAGGATATTAAGGACATGGCTTGCCGATTTGCTAACCCACCAGTGCATGTGAAGGCAGACTTTGGGTCAGTTATGGATGTTTTGAAGAAGTATTTGCTGAGTAAGGCTCCAAAGCATTAGGTTAGCATTGCGAGTTTTGCTCCTGAATCTTGCACTATATTGTCTTTCTATTAGCTTTAAGTCTTATAATAATTTACTTGCATTCTGTATGCTGCTCTATTTTGGAAATTGGAGCATGCTTAGTGATTTTGGTGTAGACTATCTTTGTTGAGTATTTAGTAGCTCCCGTAGAATTGAATTTGATAAAATGAGGAATGTTCATCATTGGCTTGTTACTGGATTCCAGACCAACCCCCCACCCCACTTCTCTCAACTCACAAAAAAAATCTCTTTCATGTTATGCTGCTGGCGTTAAGCTTAATGTGGGAGTTACCAACCAACTCTGCAATCAAAGAATGATCCTTGCAAATGTGATCTCAATACAGGCCTGAGGCCCACGACTGCTGGATTGTTGAGTTGAAATCAGTGTTTATAGTGAGGGAAATGTGAAGATTTTTTAGGTAGAAGGTAATCAGAAATTGGAATAAAGGAATGTGTACACAGCAAAAAAATAACACAAATGGATAATAAAACTTTTCCCGCTTAAAAGAATCTGTGAAGAATAAAATATACAGCTAATCAAAATATCTACCAAAATATATATCTAAGAATACACAAAAATAAATAGACAAAGAAAATACATACAATTTTAACGTGAAAAACTCATTTAATGTGAGAGGTAAAAACTATGGGATCTAATCTAAAAAAATCTCCACTATAATAAATCAATTAGTATAATAAAGTGTCTCTCAACAAATAACGATATCACAACAACTCTTATTTATTACCAACAAAGTGTAAATCAACAAAGTAACAAAACTCAAAACTCACAAAGGGGTACAAACAATCTAACAAGTAGAGATGAGGAAACAAAATTCTGACCATGCAAATAGAAGCTCACACTACAAGGAGCAACATACTGAAAAATGATTTAGATCAGACCACAATGACCACCTGATCTGGTACTGCAAGATCAGCTCACAAAACTTCCTCCCTCTCAAACTCCACGACAGCTGCTATCCACCAAAAGAAAATTCAGATGCTAATGTTTTAAAAACCCTATCTCATTTTCATTTGGTTGCTTACGTGCCAAACATAAAAACACACACACATGTGTTCATTTTTTGTTTTGTTTTACTTTATGGCATGAGACCCACTTAATGTTAGACTCACAACAAACTCCCTTTCCAACTCTAGTGGAGGCAAATGTTAAACCGACAACCAAACGACAATCTTCAAACTTTTCATCGGTAGAGTCTTTGTCAACATGGTTGAACTATTATCATCAGTATGAATCTTCTTAAGCTCCAAAACTTTAAGTCTTATAATAATTTACTTGCATTCTGTATGCTGCTCTATTTTAGAGCATGCTTAGTGATTTTGGTGTAGGTTATCTTTGTTAAGCATTTAGTAGCTCTCGTAGAATTGAATTTGATAAAATAAGGAATGTTCATCATTGGCTTGTGACTGGATTCTGGACCAACTCCCCACCTCACTTCTCCCAACCCACAAAAAAAAGTATCTTTCATGTTATGCTGCTGGCGTTAAGCTTAATGTCGGAGTTACCAACCAACTCTGCAATCAAAGAATGATCCTTGCAATTGTGATCTCAATACAGGCCTGAGGCCCATGACTGCTGGATTGTTAAGTTGAAGTCAGTGTTTATAGTGAGGGAAAGGTGAAGATTTATTAGGGAGAAGTTAATCACAAATTAGAATTCCATGGCTTAGTTCAAGTTGTCTAAGTTATAAATACCCAGATTCTATATTAGTTGGTAAATGACTTTATCACTGTTGATAAAGGAAGGAGTGTGGATACATTGGAAGTAATAATACACAAATGGACAATAAAACATTTTTCACTTGAAAGAACTTGTGAATAGCAAAATATACAACCAACCAAAATATACATTAAAAGATATATCAAAGAATGCCAAAAATAAATAGACAAAGAGAACGTACACAATTTTAACGTGAAAAACACCTTCAATGTGAGAGGTAAAAATCACGGGATCTAGTCCAGAAAAATTTCTATTATAACAAATCAATGAGTACAATAAAGTATCTCTCAACAAATAAAGATATCACAACAGTCTTTATTTACTACCAATAAAGTAGAAATCAACAAAGTAACAAAATTCAAAACACACAAGGGAGTACAAACAACCCAACAAGTAGATATAAGGAAATATAATTCTGATGGTACAAATAGAAACTCATACTACAAGGAACAATATACTGAAAAATCATTTAGATTGGACCATAAATGACCACTCGAGCTGGTGTTGTAAGATCAGCTCACAAAATTTTCTCCCTCTCAAACTCCACGACGGTTGCTCTCCACCAAAAGAAAAATTAGATGCTAATGTTTTGAAAGCCCTATCTCATTTTCTTTTCGTTGCTCACATGCCAAACATAAAAGCACACACACACTTATTCATTTTTTTTAAAACTTTATGACATGTGACCCACTTGGTGTTGGAGTTACACAATAAACTCTCCCTCCAACTCAAGTGGAGCCAAATGTCAAACTGACAACCAAACGACAATTTTCAAACTTCTCACTCGATAGAGTCTTTATCAACATGTCTGAATCATTATCATCAGTATGAATCTTCTTAAGTTCCAATAACTTAGAGTTCAGAACATCACGTATCTAATGATATCCCACATCAATATGCTTAAATTTACCATTGAATGTATGATTCTTGCCAAGATAGATAACACTCTTACTATCACAAAACAAAACATACTTCTGCTAACTAAAACCAAGTTCGTGCACAAAATTCTTCATCCAAAGCAACTCTTTACAAGCCTCGATAATAGCAATGAACTTAGCCTCAGTAGTAGATAATGTAACACACTTTTGCAGCTTAGATTGCCAAGCCACAACTTCCTCTACGAAGGTAATCAAATAGGCAGAAGTAGACTTTCTAAAGTCAACATCCCCTGCCAAGTTTGAATCTCTACAACCACAAAGAACATATTTCCCAATTCTAAAAACAGAGCTTCAAACTAGAAGTGCCCCTGAGATATCTCAATATCCACTTCGCAACTTTCTAATGCTCTATACTAGGATTGGAAAGAAAACAATTAACCACATTAACTGCATGAGATATATCAGGCGTTGTGTAAACTATTGCATACATTAAACTTCCTATTACAAATGCATAAGGAACACGCTGCATGTATTCTTTTTCTTCATCACTAGAAGGATCTTGTCTAGTGCTAAGCCTAAAATGTGAAGCAAGAGGTATGCTTATAACTTTAGCTTTATCCATGTGAAACTGTTGAAACATTTTCTCAATGTACTTCTCTTGAGATAACCGCAACTTCTTGGCCACTTTATCATGAGTAATATGCATACCAAGAATCTGTCTTATGGTCCTAAGTCTTTCATTGCAAAAGACTTACTAAGCTCTTATCAATTCTAAAAGAATTATGATCAACAATAAGCATATCATCAACATAGAGCAATAAAATGAAGAATTTTTTATCAGAAAATTTATGCACAAACACACAATGATCAAAAGTAGTCTTCTTGAATCTTTGCTGAATCATAACAGACTCAAACTTCTCGTACCATTGCCTCGGGACTTGTTTCAAGTCATACAAACTTTTCTTCAACTTGTAGACATAATTTTCTTTACCCTTCACCACAAAACTCTTAGGTTACTCCATGTAAATCTCCTTATCCAAATTACCATGAAGGAAATCAATTTTCACATCAATCTGCTCAACATCTAAATCAAGACTAGTTGCCAAACCAAGAACAACTTGGATGGAAGACATTTTAACAATTGGTCAAACGATCTCCTCAAAATCAATCCCCTTTTTTTCTGACGGTAGCCTTTGAAAACTAATCTAACTTTGTATCTCAGAGTGGAAATATTCTCATCATTTTTTAACCTATTAACCTACCGATTTTTCAAAGTTTTCTTGTCCTCCAAAGCTTTCTTGTCCTTAGGCAATCTGACCAGCTCAAAAGTATGGTTCTCAAGCAAAGATCTCATCTCATCATTCATTGTTGCAACCCATTATGCCTTCTGCTCACTCTTATAGCCTCTCCGTAGCACTCATGTTCTCCCCCATCAGTGACGAATACATATTTATCAGATAAGTAATGAGTAGAGGAAATAAGATGTTTGGAAGATCTCCTAAGTGAAACAGTAGGTTCATCAACAACCTCACAAGCAGGAGCATTTACCTCATCGGTAACATTATCAACAACATCCTCAACCTAAGCACCCTAAATATGATTATGCACATCATCATGATTGCCAAAGTCAGCTACAACAGGCATATGAGGCTCAAGAACTAGATCAATATCAACCAAACCATCTATACTATGAGACTTTGACTTCTTTGTCTTATCAATATCTTCAATGGTCTGATCTTCCATGAAAATAACATTACGACTTCTAGCAAGCTTCTTCTCAACTGGATCGTACAACCTATAACTAAACTCATCATGACTATAGCCAATGAAGATGCATTGCCTAGTCTTGACATCCAACTTGGACCTCTCATCTTTGGGTACATGTACAAATGCTCTAGACCTAAAGACATGTAAGTGGTCATAGGAAACATCATTTCCATATCACACTCTGTCAGGAACATCAGTTTGCAAAGTAACAACAAGAGATAAATTAATAATATGTGCAGCAGTATACAAAGTCGCACCCCAAAAGGATCCATGTAACTTTGCTTCAGAAAGCAAACATCTAATTATCTTCATCAATGTCTTGTTCATCATTTCTTCCAGGCCATTAAGTTGATGAGTCTTAGCCCCATCTTTTGGTGTCTAATACCATGTTCTCTGTAGTACTCATCAAATGGTCCACAATATTTACCATCATTATCAATGCAAACACATTTCAATTTCTTCCTTATTTTTCTGTTAACAGAAGCTTGGAACTGCTTAAAGACATCAAACACCTGGTCCTTAGTCTTCAATGCATAAACTCAAAGTTTCCTTGAATAATCATCAATGAAAGTTATAAAGTAAAGTGCACTACCGAATGTTCTAGTCCTCATTGGACCAAAAATATCTTAATACACCAACTCAAGCACCTCTGATTTCCTAAAAAGGGGATGACTCTTGACAGAGACTTTATTCTACTTCCCAGCCAAGCAATGAGCACATTTTTCCAATATTACACATTTCAAACCTGAAAGTAGATTCCTTTTGATCAAAGTATCAAGTCCCTTCTCACTAATGTGGCTAAGTCTCTTGTGTCATAACTCTGACTAGTTATTACACTCAACTATATTAACATCATCAATAGAAACTGAAGTTTTGGTCCAATACAAACCTGAACACTTCTTTCCATGTGCCATAACCAAAGAACCCTTAGAGAGTTTCCACTCTCCACCACCAAAGGTACTAAAATAACCATCATCATCAAGAACATTAGTAGAAATCAGATGCAAACATATGTCTGGTGTGTGTTTGACATTCTTCAAAATTAACTTTGTCCTATTACTGGTTTCCAAACAAACATTGTCAATGTCAATCACTTTTGACATACCGTCATTATCCATCTTCAAAACCCCATAATCATTAGGAGTATAAGATGTAAAGAAATCCTAAGTAGATGTCACATGAATACAGGCACCACTATCAAATTCTCATCACAGATAATCACAAGATCTCCTCCAGTAGTGGTGATAATACGATCATCATTGTCATTATCTTTCTTTTGTTGCTTGCCCTTGTTACCCTTGTTCTCCTTCTTGTTCTTTTTTTTTTTTTTTTTTTTTGCATTGGTAGCAAAACCTTTGGACATGCCTTTTTACCACAATAGTAATACTTAAGGTTTTTGTATTTAGATCTTGATTTGTTTCTATTCTTGCTTTTGCCTTTATTGCCTTGTCCTCGATCCTTCTCACTGCTTCTCCCATTGTTTTCAATAACCAAAACCTCTGACTGTAAAGAGAATGTCTGCTGAGTTTGTCGTTTAACTTCTTCATTCAAAATAGCAGTCTTTACATAATTCATGGTCACAACACCTTTAGGAGCAGAACTAGTCAAAGCGACTCTGAGATTTTCCCAAGAATCAAGTAGAGTATTAAGCAACTAAAGTTCCAAAATTTCATATTCAAATTTCACACTCATGTCAAACAACTGGTCAAAACATTCTTGAAAATCACTAAAGTGATTAGAGATAAAACTACCATCCTTCTCAAGTTCATAGCTTACTTTAACAAAAACAATTTATCGTTCCCAAATTTAGAGGCATACAAGGTCTCAAGTTTCTTCCTCAAAGTTCTGGAATTAACAATATGATTCAAAACATTATCATCTACCTATTGCTGAATAAAGTCATAAATCATCTCATGCTCAAAAACTTATTCTTCATCAAATTTAGCCTCAAGCTTTTCACTAGCAAACAATGGTAAATGTAGTTTTTCTTTTACAAATAATAAAACTTTCATCTTCCATTTTCACTTGTGGCAATTTGTGTCATTCAAACTAATCATTTTATTATAATTAGGCTTTATCATTCAATTAAACAAACAAACAAGTAAATATCTCTACTGCCACCTGTTGGGAAATGAAGGAGTGTGTACACAACGGGAACAACAATACACAAATGAGCAATAAAACATTTCCCGCTTGAAAGAACCTGTGAGGAGTAAAATATATTGCCAACCAAAATATTTACTAAAAGATATATCTAAGAATGCACAAAAATAAATAGATAAAGAGAACGCATGCAATTTTAACTTGAAAAATCCTCTCAATGTGAGAGGTAAAAATCACGAGATCTAGCCCATAAAAATTTCTACTATAACAAATCAAATAGTACAACAAAGTGTCTCCTAACAAATCAGGATATCACAACAGTCCCTACTCACTACTAATAAAGTGAAAATTAACAAAACAACAAAGTTCAAGTTCAAAACCCACAAAAAGGTACAAATAGTCCAACAAGTAGAGATTAGGAAACGAAATTCTGACTGCACAAATAGAAACTCACACTACAAAGAACAACATACTAAAAAATCATTCAAGTCAGACCACAAATGACCATCTGATTTGGTGCTGCAAGATCAGGTCACAAAACTTCCTCCCTCTCAAACTCTACAATAGCTGCTCTCCACCAAAAGAAAAATCAGATGCTAATGATTTGAAAGTAGTATCCCCTTTTCTTTTAGTCATGTGTCAAACATAAAAGCACACACACTTATTCATTTTATTTTTAGTGGTTTCTTTGGTGCCCATCAAAATAAGAAGATTTTGGTGCCCTTCTTGCATGACTTAATCACATTTAAACATATAAACAAGTTATTAAATAAATATGTTCACATCATCTATTTATTAATGAGAGATTTGTTTACTATTTTATTTATTGAATAGTCCTCAAGGACTTATTTAATTTAAAAAAAAAAAAATTAGCTTTAGCCCCTTTCTAAAATAAAATTACATTGAAATCTAAAAATTAAAATCAGATTAACATCCTTAAATCTCAAACTTGAATCCTTTGAAAGAACTCTAATCCTAATTGTTCAAAACTTGATAACCCTTCTTGTATTATTCATTCCTTGCTTTCTTCACCTCTTCCAGATCCACACACCCAGTTCCGCCGCACTTGACCACCATTTATGAGCTTTTCCAATTCTAAAGGCCATCGGCAAAATCCCATAATAAGAACAACATTATAAAGAAAGTTCCGTAAATCTCTAAGAAAATACAAAATTTTCTTTTAAAAAAGAAGGAATTTGAAAACTTTTTAGAAAAATTAACAAAATTTTTCAACAACTAAAAGCGTCTTGATTCTGGCAAAAATCAGAACTCAAAATTTAAAAAAAAAAATTGATTGGGGTGTGAAGACCAAAAAGGTATTACTATTACCAACCTGAGGCGCAGTTGAAGCTCGAAATTGTGAAGTGACTCTATTGGGTATTGCTCTATTTACACGAAAGACAAGTTTTTTGCCTTGAAACTCTGATGAAAACGAAGAAGATCTAAGAACTTGAGATTTTAGTTTTAGAGAAGGAAACCTTCCCACACTAGAACTGAAGCTACAAGTCTTGGGAACCATGGAAACCCTACGATGATGTTGTTGTCTATTCCCATGCTAAGACGAAGAAACCAAGCTGGTTTTGGTTAATACCTCAGCCATTAAGATTTTCCTTTGATTCAGAAGACACAACGAAAAAAAGCAAGAACTCCAACAAACAAACACTTTTCAGCTTCACTTCCCTTCGAATTTTCTCGAGAAAAAATGGAAAAGAAAACTCTTCCCAAACAGTAAAAACGAAGCGCGGAAAAAAAGTAGGCACAAAAAGCTTTATCCAAAAGCAATGGCAAATCAACGTAATGGTGGGATAAAGTTGCGGGGTGTGAGAGATTAGAGTTCTTTCAACGAGTTTAAATTTGAGATTTATGATATTAATCTGATTTAAATTTTAGATTTTAGTGTGATTTTGTCTTAGAAAAAGGATGAAGTTAAGATTTTTAAAAAAATTTAAATAAATCTTTGAAAATCATTCAGTAAATAAAATGATCAATAGACTTTCTATTAATAAATAGATTATATAAACACATTTACTTATTAATTTATTCATATATTTAAATGTGATTGAGTGATATAAAAAGTACATCAAAACCTTTTCATTTTGATGAGCACTAGATAAACCACCTTTATTTTTTCGTTTGACTTTATGGCATGGAACGCTCTTGGTGTTGGATCCACACAACAATCACAGCTTCCGTCAATTTACCCATTGATCATAATTCACAAGGATACTAGAAATTTTGGACTAAAGTAACCTATCAGTTAGTCTTAGAAGATACGTCCTCCTCCTCTACCTCTCTGTGGATTGAAGTTATTTGTACGGAAAGGTTTCACAAAAAATAAGAGTACAAATTAATCTGGCAGCCAAACAGTACAGTAACAGATGTAGTTTCCCATTTTTCATATCTCTCTGTAAATTTCTTTTACAACAGTTTATTATAATTCCCTTTTTAATAAGAATTAACTTGGGTTCCTAACCATATTTTACAACATAATCAAATTTATTACAACTAAATAACTAATACAAAGAACCATTGGGGATTCTATACTTCTTTCCAAAAGGGAATTGGATGGAATTTTTCGTAAATTATTGAGTAAAACACTCTAACTTCCCTTGTATTATAATGATTTTATTCGAGACTTATCTCTTCAAAAACTACACAAGCCTCACCTAAACAAGTTATGTTTGAGGTAGCTTTATGCATGGTTTCAGGGGATGTCTAGGCAGAGTTTCTTTAGGTTTCAAGGAAGAATGGTGTAGGTTTTCAGTTTTCACACTAGAATCTAGAGAGAAGGATTGTGAAAAATCGAGAAAATACAAGGGAGGCTTGAGTATTTTACTCTAAAATATTTTCACTCAATAGGCATTGCTCTTTTGGAGGAACAGTTGAACTCTTTTGGCCGGGTAACTTTATAGTTTATGATGAGCTTAAATTTTGATATTTGTTTTCCTTGTGTTAAGCAAACCAAACATAGAAGGAAGGTGCGTTGACTGCAAAAGCGGTAGCCACAACATATCTGGAATGATGTGCGTTTATATTCAGAAGAAGTTTTACCTTTATGGTATACAGAATTTTCCACAAGTCACAAACGTCCAAAACTGATCATTTTTATTTTTTAAACCCAAAAAAGAAAAAAAAATGTAAAACTAGAGCTGTATATTTGCAAAAATTCTCTTGCAAAAGGAACTAATGCTCCTATTCCTCTTTATGAATTTGAGCTCAATGTATACGTCAGAACAATTCACTTCAAGGAAAACTCTCAAAAGAACAAAAGAATACAAAAACAAATCAATTAAAGAAAGATAATTTTGTAACTTCAACTTGATCCAGTTTCTTTTTTGGTTTCTGGGTTTGGTGAATGGCCTAGATTGGACTTAGACCTCCCTATCCCCTGCTTCTCCTTGGTGGAATTCGTCTTCTCCATTCTTAAACCAGATCTGAACTTTTCAATAAAAGTATGAGCTTTGGTATCAACATCTGGGCTGGGATAGAACAATAGGATTTCAGGTTCTCCACCATATAGGGCAGAGGGACTGTTGCATTGACCTGGTTCAATAGTTGGTGAGTCCAAAACTTCATCTAAATCTGGTGAACCACTACCTGAACTACTAATGCTATCAATTCTAACAAAGTCACCCTGCACCTTGAACTTCCACGCCGGCATCTTGAACGGTGGCGGCGGCGGTGGCAGAGGTATTGGGATCAATGGTGACTCATTACCGATAATCACATTTTCTTCCAATGTATGGAAATTCTCTCTCATATTTGATAGGCTAGGTTTAGGGGTTGCTACACCCTCATTAACCGGTTTGGTTTTTGATGATGAAACATGCGGTGGTGGCGGCGAAACAAAGTGACGTTTCTTGTGTTTGCTTTTCTTGGAAGAGAACAGACTATGAAAAACTGAAGGCGGTGGTGGTGGTGGCGGCGGCGGCGGCCGTTGTGAAGGAAGAGAGTGAGGTTCAGAATTTAGAATGCTCTCAAAATTTTCAATGCTTCTCTGTCTTTGTTTCTTCTTCTTCCCCTTCAACGATGTCAAGAACTCTTTGGTAGCACTTCCTCTTTTATTCTTACTTTGCTCGGTTCTCCTCTCCGCCGTAAGCGGCGGTGCCGGCGGTGGCGTCATTGAGGGTCGTGGTTGTAAGCTGTCAGCTCCCAAGTCATTATTTTTCGCTTGCCCAATAGCTTGATATGTTCGCTTGGCGCTTCTTCGATCATCTTTACTTCGCCGAGCTGGCGGCGGCGATGGCTGCGACGCCGGTAGCGGCGGAGCACTGGGAACTACTTCCTTTGTACGAACTACAAAAGTGTCCACTTCTACGTTCTTGATACCCAGTTCTTCTTCTTCTTCTTCTTCTCCGGCCACCGGTCTTGGCCACCGGTACTCGTCGTCCAAGTCCACTCCACGGTAACCGTTAACATGGGTATCGTCGTAAAATCGCCACCGTTCGTCGGCGGCGACCCACGAAGACTCTTGCCGGAGATCTGGGTAGGAGTTGAAACTCCTCAACCTGTTATACGATTTATACGCGTAGTTATAGGTATAGGGTGTTCGATCTGAGTACTCATACCATGGTCGCGGTGTTTCTGGGTTTGGTTTCTCGTACTCTTGTGTTGTGTCTGAGACTGAAAAGTTTTGATCTTGGTAAGGACGTGGGGTTTCTTCGTTGGTGGTGTTCCTGTTAAGGAAGCCACAGAGAATGGCAAAGAGAACGAACACCAAGTTGAGGGAATCCCAGGTCTTCTTCACTGAATGGGGTTTGAAAATGTGGGAAGTCAATATAGGTGCTATGATGAAAATGAATGCAAGTGCAGTCACCAGAAGGAATATCAGAAGAGCACCGCAGCTGAAGAACACAGAGTATAAGCGGCGGAGGCTGCTGCCTTTTTGGAGCCAAAAGGGCAGCAACGTGTCTTCCTCTCCTTCCATTTGGTTTTTGGTGGGATGTGAATGTGATTGATCTTTTGAGAGGGTGGAGGAAAATGAGCTTTTTCTTAGGCACAACTGTGCTTTGAGTTTGCTTTTTATATGTGCCTGTTGAGTGTTCGTGTAGTTGCTTTGGTTTGGACTGAGTACTTTTGTGTTGTTTGCTTGCATACGTTAACTTTATATACTTATATACGTATTATTTCAAAAGTTTACATATGAATTTATTTTTAAAGTGAATAAATAAAAATTTATTCACTCTTTGAGTTTTGTTTATATTGGTGATAAGAGATAAAATGAAATAGAATAGGATAAAATGAGATATGATTCTATTATTTAAATTTTTAAAATTAAGATGAAATGGAATAACAACGAATGACATTCATTCTATCCCATTTGATCTTAAACTCCACTTTTTCTTCCTCTTCAAATTGGACAGGATGAGATAGAATAGAATGATATAAGAACAAAAATATTCTAATTCTTTTCATTCCATTTCATTTCACTCACCATTCCAAATAATGAGATGAAAACTTTCTTTCATTCTTTCTTTAAATATTCAAACAATGGAATTAAAATTTTATACCATTCAACTTTATTCCATCTTATCACATTTCATATCATTTTATTTCATTCCACTCACCATAAGTTATTTAAATATAGCCGTAGATCATTTAGTGAGTTAAAATTTTTATATACTTTATTAAACCAATGATAAATATATTTTTACTTGTTCACTTTAGAGACAAATTTATTTTAGAAGAACTTTATCCTGTATCATTTTACATTTACACATTTTTTATCATTTAATTATAATTATATTCACTTCATTTTTTATATACTTACATGCTCATTCTGCTAAATAAATGGATGTGAGAAATGTGTATGTGAAACTAACGTGTAATTAGTATTTTTCCTTATATGATTATGTTATGAATGAAGTAATGAGACTGGTGGGGATGGGAATGTGAAAATATGTATTATTAAAAATTGTTGGCAATTCAGCTGTTTTTGCTAGAATGACAGCCAAATAGAAAATGGTGGAGGTGGTAAACCATGTGACTTTTGAAATTGAGGCTTGTAATGAGCTTGACTTGACCCCCAAACCCAATATATTTATATACTTGCATGATTATTAGGGACATATCATTGGACTATCCAACTTAATTCATGCAATGAATCATGTTACTTATTCATCAAGCTCATCGATCATAATATATCTTCATTGAGAATTTGCTGCAAATGCTTTTATTTTATTTTATTTTATTTTATTTTTCCCATTTAGTCCTGGAATTTGCTATTATTATTATATTCCTTCTTCTTACTTGTGAACATGACTTACATAAAGACATTATCAAAATTAGTAGCTAGTAATGAGCATTAAAAAATGTTATAGGTTGCAGCAGACATTAGGATGATGCGATCACGGCCATGCTTGCCGAGTGAGACAATCAAATATTACTCAACTCGTTAGATCTAAAATTTTGAGTGACGTATTTACATAAACATATATAGAAGGACAACGACAAGTAATTAGAAAGGTGAATAGAGCTCACAGATGTTGATCGAAAGCGTGTTACGTAATGTTTGTTTTATGTCATGATCAACAGCGTGTGAGTTTTGTTCTTTATGCTAAAACAAACCAGCGTCTAATAAAATTGAACCCTGTTCAATTCTTTCGCCGCAAGCCTTCAGTTTGTGATGTTATATGTGGGGCAACAGGGCATGTTCTCTTTCTTAAGAAAGAATATTTGACTTTGTCTTCTAGTTTAACCTGTTCGCTGTAACCCTATATACAAGAAACACTCTTTGGAACCTTCCTCTATATTTAAACTAGCTGTTTATTCAATTGCTTGTTTGGAAACAAGAAAGAAAGAAAGAAAATAAAACTAATAGCAAACCAATAACAAAGACTTAAAAGAAAAAACTGGGAATTATATATATAGCCTTTTAAAACTTCATAAATACACAGGATGTGGTCAAATTTTTAAGTTGAAGCCTAAAAGTAATTCTAATTCGCCAATTTTATTTTTCTTGTATTGAATATCAAAATCAATAATAGTCAATAGCAATACACAAAATGATTAAAGTGAAGAATAGAGATAGGGTATCAAGAGGCATGAGAACTTTTAAAGTATACATTTACTTCTTTTCCATGAAAAATAAAAAAACAGCTTATAAGAAGGAATCCTTAAATAGAAAATTATAATTTAGCTTTAAATGTGAAGCTAACACTTGCGAAGAAAATTAATAACTTCAACGATCCTGACAAACTTATTCTCTTTTTCCTTTCCTTTTTGCTTACTAGCTTTTTCCTTTGGCTTTTTTCTCCATTTTATAATTGTTAGATCCACAAAGGTATTATAATAAAATGAGTCGTAAAATATCCACCAAAACAAATGAATAATAACAGAAAGTACCACTTTTTTTGGGGCTAATACCACGTTTGTGTTTTAGATCAAATTTGCTAATGCTACCAAGGAATATTGAAAAGGAAGCTTTGATGGAAGCAGTTTTATTTATATATATAATATATAACATATAATATATATGCTTGGTCATAGACTCCCAGGCTGGATTGGAACTAAACGTGAAAGGAGAGCTCGGTACACAAACCATGAAGCTTTCCGATGGTCAAATAACACCTACCGTAATGCATGTAATTAATTTCATCAACTTGAAGGTTCTTATTGCAATGACCTCCTAATTAACCAAAAACAGAAAATAAAGACCAGCTTTGATAATAGTATAATATATATATATATATATATATATATATATTATAAAAAATAGGTATTATTATAATTTAATATAATTAATTTTAATAGTTTTATGATATTATTATTTAATTATTGAAAAAAATAATTTTATTTTATTATTATTATAATTGCAAAAAATTTTTAAAAAAGGTGACAATTTTTAATGATGTAAAAGAATCATGCTGCAAATAGAACCCACATAGGTGATGTTGGCCCACTTTGAAAGCGTGTAAAAAAAATCAAAACATAAACAAGTAGAAGGGTAGGTTAATCACAAGCTGGCAAAACTTGGTCACACTTCAAGAAGTAAAGCTAATTACCATTGGGTGAAAATAAAGCCCAAATTGTTGAGGGCTCACGGTCATTGGTCAAAAACCTTGGTAACACTTGGATCCATGGATGCATTGAAACGGTGGAAACTTTGGGCAAAGGGCTATTATAAATAAGAAAAGAGAAGAGCGTGGTTTGTGTGTAAAAACAGTAGCGCCGCATGAAGAAACAAATTGAGAGAAATGAGTGCGCCGCTTGAGGAGACCGACACGGAACAATAGCGCCGCAGGAGAAAGAGTAAAAAGTGAATGGATACGATTTATTATAAATATTTAAATTATTATTTAATATGTATAAAATAATAGTAATTATTATAAAATTATATTAATAATTAATAATATTTTTATATTTTAAATAATAATTTAAGTATTTAAATAATGATGTGATAGATTATATTTACATAAAAAAATTTTAAGAAAAAATAGATTGGAGTGCAGTAAGGAATAGAGAAGAATAGTATTAGTGAAGAATTTTAGTGAGATAATTTAATTATATTTTAATATTTTTATGTTTTGTTAAATTTTATATATTAAGAAAATGATGAAACTTTGATTGTTTTGATGTTGTTTTATTAAATTATTGTTATTTAATATTAGAATTTAATGCATATTGACTTTATTTTTTTATCAGATTATATGAATAAATTTTTAGATGAGTTCAATCATTTTTTTCATACTTTGTAATTTATTTATGTTATCTGAGTATTGTTAGTAATTGTTGAATATCAATTGTAATTTCTTTTTAAGAATTCATTTGGTGATTTGATAATCTACTAATAATTAAGGAAATTTTATCATACACTTGATTATTATTTTTAATGTTTTATTGATAGATTTTTCGTGAGCACATGTTTTGTTGCTAGATGTTCATGAGATAAAATACTTGGGTATAATAATTTGACATAGTCGATGCTAAAATTAATCTTAATGGATTCTGACTCGTAATCATCTTACATCTGATAGAAACTTCATTCATAAACTTACTTTCTTTTAATTTACTTTTTATTTTAGTTGTTTATTTAATTTTATTTTTGTATTTTTGACTCATCAATTTATGCGTCTAGATTAGAATGAATTTTTCAATACTTAAAATTAATTTTAAGTCTCTGTAAGATCGACATCATATTTGTTCAATTGTACTTCGGTACGACTCATGCACTTGCAAGTATTTTAAGACTTTTAAAAAAATCACAATAAACTTTTGGCTTCGTTGTTGGAGACTTAGTTAGTTAAAGTTAAGTATTTGTTAAACTTTTCTCTTCTAGTAGTATTTATTTATTTATTTATTTTTCTTATTTGTCTTATTTTATTTTATCTTTAATTTAATTGCTCTATTTTTTTAATTTTATATTTTGTTATTTGAGCATTGCATAACAGATTGGATTCGTAATCATACACATAGATTAGTGAGAGTTGATATAAAATCCATAACAAAGATGAATGTGGCTGTGCAATGAGATGATGTTAGATCACTTAGGGAATTATTTTGTCTAATATCTGTTAATCCACCATCATACATTGTTTTGCCTACTATTACTACTACCATTTTGATATTAAACATCAAATTATTAATTTGCTTCCAATTTTTCATGGCTTAGATAGGGAAGACTCATATTTACATGTCAAAGATTTTTTAAAAATTTGTGAAACATTTAAATTTTAAAATTTTTCTGCAAAATCTATATGTTTGAGTCTCTTTCCTTTTTCATTGATAGATAAAATAAAAACTTGACTGAATTTTTTACCTTCTAACTCTATTATGTCATGAGAAATGTTGAGAAAAAAAATTTTATATAATTTTTTTCTTATGTCCAAAACAAATTCTTTGAGAAGAGAAATTTCAATTTTTTGTCAAAAAAACCATGAAAAATTCTTTAAAAGTTAGTAGAGGTTTAAAGATTTGCTTGTGAGGTGCCCTCACCATAACTTTGAAAAATGATATCTTGTGCAGTATTTTTATAATGGGTTGACACAATCTAATAGGGGTTTGGTTGAATCTATGAATGTTGACACCTTTTTTTAATTTGAATACACATGATGATTATTAATTTTTTGAGGATTTGTCTGAAAATTCTCAATAATGGGACTTTGCTAATCGTAGGGATAGATCAAACTAACATAAGAAGGGAGGTTTATATGAGGTTAGTGAGGATATAGATATCAAAGCTAGACTAGATGTTATTGCATGTGAAATTAAGTTCTTATCACTCAATAAAGGAGTTGGTCAAGTTAATAGTGTCCAATAGAAAAATTGTGCATTTTGTGGGAGTAATATGCATGCTTCTTCTATGTGTTCTTCTTTTGCACCTAACAATGATTGTTTTGTTTAGCAGTGAAACACAATAGGAAGATTTTTTGCTAATACTTCTTCAAATACTTATAATTCTAATTGACGAAATCACCTTAATTTTTCTTGAAAGCAAAATAATTTTTTAGGTAACTTAGGTGGTCAACCTGTGGAGCATCAGACTTAGTTCCAACAGCATAACCAAGGTTACCAATAATCATCATATTTCCAAAATCAAGGAGCAGGTCAGTCTAGGCAACAATCATCATTAGAGAAAACTCTTGTTCAATTTATGCAAGAGATAAGAAATATCAGCCAAGTGACTACCAATGTCATTCAAGAGATAAAGAATGTTACTCAAGTACACAATAATGCTACAACAAAGTTAGAAGTTCAACTGGGTCAGTTGGCCAGTCAGATAGCGGAAAGAGAGAGAGGAAAGTTCCTTAGTCAACCTATTCGTAATCCCAAAGGATAATATGCATTTCATGAAACATCTAGCTCTAATAGGAAAAATGAACAAGTTTAGTATATCACCACCCTTAGGTCTGGAAAGCAAATGGATAATCATGTTGTAGAACTTGTGAGGGATAATAAGAAGTTAGAAGCCAGTAGTTCAAAGGATAAGAATAACTCAAATAAGGATAATGTGCCCTCAAAACTTAATGTGTTTACTACTAAAGTTGTAGAGCATGAAGTTAAGGAGTATATGCATGTTTAGGGTCCCTTTTCCTCATAGATTAGTAAATCCCAAGAACATTGTGCAGTTAAGTGATATTCTGGAAATTTTTAAACAGGTGCAAATTAACTTGTTTTTTCTTGATGCTATTAGATAAGTGTCTGCATATGCTAAATTCTTAAAGGATCTTCTAACTATGAAGAGGAAGTTTAATGTTCCCAAGAAGGCCTTTTTGACAGAGTAGGAAAGTTCTCTGATTCTCAATAAATATCTTGTTAAGTATAAAGATCCTGGATCACCTACTATTACTTGTAAAATTGGGGATCATTGTGTTGAAAGAGCTTTACTATATCTAGGTATAAATGTTAATTTGTTGCCTTATTATGTTTACTTGTAGTTGGGTTTAGGGTAGTTCAAACTAACTAAGATAACTCTCCAATTAGCTGATAGATCTGTTAAATATCTTATTGTTGAGGATGGGTTGATAAAAAATTAGAATTTCTACTTTCCTGTTGATTTTATTGTGCTTGATACTGAGCCTATTTGTGGTCCTTATCCCCTAATTCATGTTATTTTGGGTCGTTCATTCCTTGCTACATTTAATGCATTCATTAATTGTAGGAGTGATGCGATGAAACTATCATTTAGGAACATGACTGTTGAGCCTAATATTTTTCATATAGATGCTTGAAGATAATGACAATGAGGTGCATGAATTGAAAATAATTGATAGTTTGGCTCATGACTCATTTATGCATTCTAGTTATGATGATCCATTATTGACATACTTTAATCATTTTAATGCTGATTTTAATATTGATTCAGTCATTAGGGATATAAATTATTTGTTAGATTTTGTCTCGCTAATGAATGTGGATAAGTGGCAACTCATAGTCCAGCCAATCACCTTGTCTTCATCCCTACCGTTGCCATCCATTGTAGAGCTATCTAAGTTAGAGATGAAGCCTTTGCCGAGCACCCTCAAGTATGTGTCTTTAGGCACTAATGAGACATTACCTGTCATTGTAACTTTAGATTTAGATGAGTCCTAAGAACATCAATTAGTGGACGTGTTGAAAGAGCATAAGGAAGCTATAAGATGGTTAGTTGCAGATATTAAGGGTATTAGTCTTTCAGTAGTGATACATATGATTCATTTAGAGGAGGGTGCTAAAGCTACTTGTGAGGCCCAAAGACGTTTGAACTCAATCATGCAGGAAGTAGTTAAAAAAGATGTGTTAAAATTGTTAGACGTTGGGATTATTTATCCTATCTATGATAGTAAATGGGTTACTCTTGTGCAGGTTGTGCCTAAGAAGTCTGGAATAATTATGATTGAAAATGAGGCTAATGAGTTAGTTCCAACTAAGGTACAAATGGGGTGAAGAGTGTGTATTGATTATAGGAAATTGAATGTTGTAACTAGAAAATATCATTTCTCTCTCCTTTTTATTGATCAAATGTTGGAAAGACTTGTTGGTCATGAATATTATTATTTTCTAGATGGATATTCAGGGTATAATCAAATTTTCATTGTACTTGAGGATCAAGAAAAGACTACTTTTACATGTCCATTTAATACTTTTGCATACCGTAGGATGCCTTTTGGGTTATATAATGCACCTGCTACCTTCCAAAGATGCATGATTTGTATTTTTTTCTGATATGGTTGGTTAATTTCCGAAAGTGTTCATGGATGACTTTTCTGTTTTTAGATTTACTTTTGATAATTGTTTGTATCACTTGTCTTTAGTTTTGGCTAAGTGTAAATAAAAGAATCTTGTACTTAATTAGAAAACATGTCATTTCATGGTTAAAATGAGTATCGTACTTGGTCACGTCATATCTAAAGATGGTATTGAGGTTGATAAGGCTAAAGTTGACTTGATTTCTAACATTCCTCCCTCTAAATCTGTAAAAGAAATTAAATATTTTCTAAGGCATGAAGGTTTTTACAGGAGGTTCATCAAGGATTCCAGCAAGATAGCAAGACCATTATGCAACTTTCTTGGTAAGGATGTTCTATTTATTTTTTATAATACATGCTTGCAATCTTTTAAAAAGCTAAAACTTGAATTGACTTCTGCTCCAATTATTATGCCACCTGATTGGAGTTTACATTTTGAAATTATGTGTGATGCGTCTAATTATGCTATTGGTGTTGTCTTAGGGCAAAAAGTGAATAAATTGATTCATGTGATTTATTATGCTAGTGAGACTTTGAATGCTGCCCAATTAAATTATTATGCTACTGAGAAATAATTGCTAGCTATTGTATTTGCTTTAGACAAATTTAGATAATATGTTATTGGATCAAACATTGTGATATATTCTAATCATACTACATTGAAATATTTGTCTGCTAAAGTTAATACAAAACCTAGACTTATTAGGTCACTATAAGAAAAGTCAAAATTTGTGAAGGATGAATCCGCCGCAAATTGTCAATTTGTGGAGGATTCGTGATCGATGCAGAAACCCTCATTGCAATAAAATTTGCGACAGGTTTAATTTCTGCAGCAAAATTAGCCGTAGAAAAATTCGTCGCAAAGCTGCCAGAAATCTCTCCAGTGATATGCTGGCTTCCGTTGTCGGAGTTGCAGTGTTGCAGCAAATTTTTTAGCCGCTAATTTTGTGACAAATTTTTTTGCCGCTAATTTTGCTACAGATTTTTCCTTTTCTAATTTTGTGGCTAATTTTTTCACCGCTAATTTTTTTTCGCAATTTTTTTTAATGAACTAAGTATCATAGGCCAAAAGGCAAATCTAAAGCAAACCATGCACACTAACTTAACTCACGAAAGAACTAAGCAAGCACTATCGAATCAATCAACCAAGAGAACCAAGAACTCAGAGGAAAGCAAACTAAAACCAAATTAAATGAAGATCTAAAAGAATCATCACAAATGCGAGAACATGTTGCAGATCTAAACCCAAACTAAGAATTAAGAAATCACTGAAATCCAGTAGAAGTGGGGTATTGGCCAGGACACTGGAACATCAAACGCACTAAAGAAAGCTATCACAAATGTGATGCAAAATGCTCGTGATAGAACCACCGCACTGTTTATTGTTTGTCTACAAAAATGATTTTTGCTAGAAACTTCAGAGAGAGAAAAGGAGAATATTGAAATTGATTGGGTTTTCAAGTTGCTCCGGCTCTGGTTTAGGAGACACGATGGCGTGCGGAGCGAGGTAGGTGGCAGATCTGCAACGTGAGGCGCGAGGTGGGTGGGTTTGGTGCAGCGTGGTGGAGGAGCTGCGCGGTGAAGAAATGGGAAATGAGATAGAGGGAGCTATTTAATCAGGTGCGTCACTTTTTTAAAAAAAATTATGGCAGAATTTGCGCTGCAAAATTCTTTATTTTTTTAACCTTTAAAATAAATTTTTATTCATTTTAATAATTTTGTGGTGGAAATTTTTTTTATTAACAAAATATGGTGAATTAGATGTATCACTTTTTTTAAATGGTAACAGAATTTGCAGAGTATTTTTTTGCTGCAATTTTTTTTATTTTTTTAAACTTTAAAATAAATTTATTTATTTTAATAATTTTGCGGCGGATAACCTCTTTTTTATTAAAAAATGTGATAAATCATATATGTCACTTTTTTAAAAAATTGTGCTAAATTTGTGATAAATTTTTTCGTAGTAATTTCTTTTTTTGTTTATTTTTTTATTTTTTAAAACCTTAAAATAAAATTTTATTAATTTTAATAATTTTGTGATGGAAATATTTACCGCAACCTTTTTTTTATTAAAAAAAACACAGTGAATTAGATGCATCACTTTTTTTAAAAAATTGTAGTAGAATTTGCGGTGAATTTTTTCGTCCCAATTTTTTTTTTTAAAAAAAAAAACTTTAAAATAAATTTTTATTCTTTTTAATAATTTTGCAACGGAAACCTCTTTTTTATTAAGAAAAATGAATACGGTGAATGCGTTGTCAGAAAAGTTTTGTGGAAAAAAACCTGCAGCAAATATCTGCTGCAAAATTAGTCTTAATTTGCGACGGATTCTAATTCTTCGCAACTTGTGGCAGATTCTAATACACCGCAAAATATCTGCCGCAAAAGTGCACTTTTCTTGTAGTGGATGGACTTTACTTTTGCAAGAATTTGATATTGAAATCAGGGATAAAAATAGTATTAAGAATGTGATTGCTGATCATTTATCTAGATTGATTATGGAGCATGATAATGATACTTTTCTTATTGTAGAATCTTTTTCGGATGAGCAGTTGCTGCATGTTTCACAAACCCCATAGTATATATGCTGATATTGTGAATTATTTGGTTACTTTGCAAATGTCATCACATTGGTATAATCAGGATATATTAAAATTCTTATCTCAGGCAATACATTTCTTTTGGGATGATCCATACTTATTTAAATATTGTCCTGATCAGATTATTAGGAGATGCATTCCTGAATAGGAACAACATTTAGCTCTAGGAAAATAACAACCAAGATTTTTCAGTGTGATTTTTATTGGCCTTATATTCTTTATGATTCTCATGCTTATTGTTATGTTTGTGAAAGATGTCAAAAGTTAGAGAGCATTGTTAAGAAAAATATGATGCCTTTGAATCATATTTTGATTATTGATATATTTGATATTTGAGATATTGATTTTATGGGATCATTTCCTAACTCTTTTGGTTATCTATATATTCTTGTTGGTGTTGATTATATTTCTAAATGAGTTGAGATAAAAGCATATAAAAACAATGACCACAAGGTGATTTTCTAATTTTTTTAAAGAAGACATTTTTGTACGTTTTGAAATACCACGGATTATCATTATAATTAGTGATGGATGCTAACATTTTTTTAATAGATCATTTGAACATTTAATAAAAAAATATGACATTACTCATAAGATAATTACTCCTTATCATGTGCAATCATTTTGGTTATTAGACAATCGTGAATTGTGATTTGATTTTTAAGGCTCAAGACTTAATTAATTAATCATCAAAAGTGATTTTTTGGCAAGAAATTTTTCAATACCTAGCCAAGAGTTTTAATTAAAATAGTATTGAGTTTTCTTTTTTTTTTTTAGGAAATTGTTTGATTTTGAGATTGAATATCAATTAGGTTATTTTACTTGCACTTTACCGTACTATTTTGTATGTTCCTTTCCACTTTGGGTCATAGATCTCTTTTATAAAAAAAATTAATTAATTAATAGTTCAACAATAGACAAATCATAGAATAATAAACCAACAACAAGATTTTTACGTAAACGAAGTAGACTTTTTTCTTCGTTAAAGGTGATTGGAGACATTCGTACACTTGTAATTGTAAGATATTTTCTTTCTTCATTGAAATTACCACACGTAGGTTCTAGTAACTATTTCTCTCTGAAATTAAAACTACCATCATTACACTAATTAGTTTTGTAATTATCCTCTTTGGCTCCTTGTTATTCTCATCCTGATAATACTTTCATATTGTCTATCACAATATTTTAAATTTAATTTATATATTTATTATATTATTCTACTTATTATCAATTAATGTTAGATTAAAATCTTACATAATATTAAAATTAAAATCTTATTTTTTTTACTTATTTTATTAAATTCTACTTAATTTAAATTAATTTTAAGTTCAAACATTACTCCAATTATGGGTGTATATATGACCGCAGTTTCAATATGCTAAAGTTGGGTTTACAGCTAGATCCAACACAGGTACATATGTAGTAAAGAAGTGGTCAACTAATGTTCGGGAAGGGTAGAACATGTTTCAAACAAATTAATATATAACGGCCTTCTGGTGTAACCCCAATATTCCCGCCAAAAATAGTAAAAATAGGTCAAAACCTCATGCATGCATGAGAATGGGATAAGATAACCATATTGATTATTGCTCTTGATTCTTTGTCAAACGTTCTCAATCTGCAACACCGTCTATGGCTTCAAATGCAGAAGAAGGGTCCACCGTGATCGCCATTGATAGAGACAAGAACAGCCAATGTGCTGTCAAATGGGCTGTTGATCACCTTTTGAAGAAGAACTCCTCTTGCACCCTCATTCACGTGAGAACCAAGTCCTTGCATCCCCGTAGGTACCCTTCTCCTGAGCCCCTTCTATTATGGGTTGCTGAAATTATTATCCAATGGCTATTTGTCAATGGATCTACCCAAGTTAAACGTTGTGTTACTGCTTCTATATGTAACATATATAATTGTTCAAAAATGTAGGAGCTTTTATGGACAACTAGCTTCATTTTTTAAGGTGTGTCACTTTTTTTTAATTTGGCTTATGCAGATGATTTTGATGCTGCCCCTAAACAAGGTCGTCCACCAACCGAAGAAGAATTGCACCAATTTTTCCTTCCCTTCCGAGGATTTTGTGCTCGAAAAGGGGTAAGTAACGGGCCGCATGAGTGAGAAATTATAACATGTTTTGATAAGGTTTTTATTATTGATTTAAGTTAATTTGTTTAAAATTTATGTGAATGTGCTTAAAATTAATGGTAAATTTTTTTTAGAGTATTCATTTATTGTTGTTATAAGAACATGGAATAATTTTTCTGAGTTGAAATGTGGATTACCAGGATATAAAACATCTTTGAAGTCAAGCATGTGCTGAAATTAATTTAGTTTCATTATATTGCTAAAGTTCAAAAGTTTAAAGTATTCAATCCTCGCATTTTGTATTTGAGTTTGGAGCATTGATTAGAAAGGATACTTGATACAAGGATAAAACTAGAAGAAAGATTATGTATATATGTGTGTGTAAATATCATATTAGTTTATATGATTATGTACATTGAACATTTCAGATCGTAGCAAAGGAGTTGATCCTGCATGACATTGATGTTCCAAGTGCGCTTACTGATTACATCATTAACAACTCTATCAGCAATATTGTTGTTGGTGCTTCCAACTGGAATGTTTTTAGAAGGTCCTTCTCTTTATCTCTCACACATACACCCACATGCAAATAATTTTTGGTGACACATGCATAGGCATGTACATGCATTCTTCTCTACGACAGACATGTATGTTAGCTTTCCCAAAGCAGTGCTAAAGCAATTCAAAATTTCACCAGAAATCATTGAGGATTGCACAAAAAATTTATTAATAAAATAATTGACTTTTCTTTAATAGATTTTTAGAACATATATCCAATACACCATACTTAATATACAAAAGCTCATTCTCCCTATTTTGGCGAGATTATATAAACTAAAGAAATTGACAATTTACATTTACAAGATCTCCCTGATTCCCGTTAATAGAATGGGTAAAATTTAGATAAAATTTTTAGATATTTTTTATATTATTTTTAATAAAAATAATATATATATATATATATATATATATATATATATATATATATATGACAACTTATTAATACACATATATTATAAAATAATACCACAAACACTTAATTTTTTTACGTAAGTTCTGTCCTAAAAGAAATTGACTTGGAAATTACGAGATACAGCTATTTTGCTTCCTAGTTTCATCACTGGTGAAATATAAAATTGGACCTGTAATTTAGACAACTATCAAAGAGACTTCTAGTCTGTTTTAACAAATAGTCTCGTTAAATGTCGACTGTAGGATATTTAAAGATGCAGATGTGCCAGCAAGTTTAGTCAAGTCTGTGCCAGAGTCTTGCACAGTACATATTGTATCAAAAGGAAAAGTGCAGAAAATTCGACCAGCAGGTCGTTCTCAAAATAGTATCACAGCTACAAAATCTTTAAAAGAAACTTCTACTCTCAAGAGAAATTCTCCGCCGGAAGATCTAAACAGGTATGTATGTGTTATATATGGATAAGGCTCCTTTTAAAGAGAATTTGTTTTTAAAATTTAAATTGAGTAAATAAAAATATATTTATTATTAAATTTTAATAGATTAAAATTATAATATATTTTAAATCAATTATGAATATATATTTATTTATTTACTTTAAAGATAAATTTATTTTAAAAGAATTTTTTTTTTGGGTTTTACTTTTATATTATAATTATAATAACAACATTAGTTTTGACACTTAATTACTCTCTATGTGTCTTCATATTTTAAAATACTTTATATATTTCTCGTTTTCAATACTATCAGCAGGTGGTTAAGAATGCTGATTTAGTTATATTTTTTGGTAAAAGGGTATGCTGATTTTTTTATTAAAGAAAGTTAGGTTACCAATTAAATTTTAAAATAAACTATTCTACGTAAACCAATCAATTAATTCTTGTGTAAAAAATGGTAGCTAACATAAATCAAATTCTAAATCACTTTGTCATAAAAACTTTAGTATTATGTCATGAATTATTTCTTTCAAAAGTTTAACACATAAATGAATTTATATATCTAATAATTTTATTCAAATAAAAACAAGGGAGACAAGGGATGGAAGAGAATCAATTTATATCTATAATTTTCTTGCTTAATTAGCTGAGCTAGTTCGTGGTGCTTCCCTTGACTAATTATATGTTCTTGCTTTTTGACACTCTCTTATGTGGGTGGAAAGCAGTAAAATCAGTCAGAACTGCGCTAGCAGAGAAATTAACACGATTGACAAAGATAAGAGCTGAAATTGCATTCAATTGTAATAGTCGATTTTAAGGCTGACTTTGTGCTTTTTAAAAAATCTGATGCAGCGCATGTAAGCTGTTTAAAGGCTACTTTGCAAAAAGCGCTTTAAATAAAGCTAATGACTTACCTTTAAACAAGTGCTAATGCTTAAGTCTTGAAATAAATTAACATTTTCTTTATTTTTATTAAAATTTAATTAAAAAATATTAATATATTATAATAAATTAATAATTATAATTATCATAATAATATATAATTAAACAGACCTACCGTCAAACTAACAACGCCAACTTGACTAATTATATGTTCTTGCTTTTTGACACTCTCTTATGTGTACAGAAAATCATTGAAACATGGAATTTGGCGTCGACTAATTATATGTTCTTGGCATTTTAACGCTTATTTACACAGAAAATCATTCAAAAATGGAATTTGGCGAGGCTCAATCAATGATAGGGTATCTATTGGTCAAAACAACGATGCTATACAGGTGGCACCACGTAAGTCCAATGAAGAGACTAATTCACCAAGACTATCGGATGAAAGCTACACATCACAAAATTCATCAAATCAAAGTTCCACCACTGGTGTCACTTCAGGACCGCTTGGTTCTCAGTTGACTGAGACGTCACATGAAAGCCAAGATGTAGTTGAAAACTCAAATAGTTCTGGGAACAACTCTTCTACAAAGTCCCAAGTAAGTACTCCATTTTTGTGTAACAAGGCTCCCCCTTCTTTTTCCTTTTTCTCTTCTAGCTGTAGTTGTTTCTTCAGTGACATTGTTGATTTTCAAGAAATTTCTTCTTTCTATCTGTTTGTTATCTAAGAATGCTGAAATTACTGATATTTTAATAGATAATGCAAGGTTTGAGTTCAGATTGGCATAACTCGTGTTTCACTCCCATTTTAATCATGAATAATAAGGAATGAATCTTTCTCATGTGTTTTTTTTATATGACAAAGTCATATTGAGGAGAGAGACACAAAAAGATTTTATTAGTAAAGTCCAATCAAAATGTGTAAAAAAAAAAAATATATAACCTTTGTGTTTCTATCTTTCTCATTTACATAACTTATCATGTAAAAAATCACGTGAGAGGATCGATTCCCTATCTTTAAACGTTTAACAGATAACTTTCACAACAACGGCTAAGAGATTTTCTGCACATTTTTTCCCTTCATAAGTGAATAATTAAATCCACACTTTGCATGAGTCATTTACAGAAAAGCTTGGAGACAGAAATAAGGAAATTAAAACTAGAACTGAAGAGAACAACACATGAATATAGTACGGCCTGCAGAGAAGCTGTTACAGCAAAACGGAAGGTAATGTCATGTTAATAAATTCTACTTGACCTGATGACTTTCAGAATAATTCACTGAAAAAGAGAATTTAAAATACCGGTATTTGTCATTCAGGCAATGGAGCTTGAAAAGTTTAGGCAAGAAGAAGAAAGGAACTTAGAAAAAGCTAGGCTTGCTGAAGAGGCTGCATTGGCTTTGGCAGAGGTAGAGAGGCAGAAAACCAAGGCAGCAATGGAGTCAGCTGAAATGTCACAACGCCTGGCAGAAATGGAGACCCAGAAGAGAAAGCAGACCAAAATAAGGGCCATGCATGAGGAAGAAGAGAAGAAGAGAGCATTAAATACAAGTGCACATAATAATATTCTATGTAGAAGATACAATATTAAAGAAATTGAAGTTGGGACACATTACTTTGACAGTGCTCTGAAAATTGGTGAAGGTGGATATGGACCTGTTTATAAAGGGGTGCTTGATCACACTGTTGTTGCCATTAAGGCCTTGAGACCAGACATAACCCAAGGGGAGAGGCAATTTCAACAAGAGGTAACTATAATTTTCTTTTGGCAGAAACAAGGAGCATGAACATTGTGTTTTGACGAATTTTCACTTGAGGTTTTTTTTTTTTTTTGGCAGCATAGAATAGAATAGAAGTATGGTTTTTCAAATTGGTACCTGGCTTTTATTAAATGATAAATAACACTAAATCAATTATTTATTAACAAAACATGGAGGAGAATCTTGGATAGATTGAACAAAAAGGGTAATCATCAAGCACAGTCCAATGCATGCTCCAGGTTGAGTAACCCCTCATTCCTTCTTTTTATAAGGAGTATCAGTAGTCAGAACTATTGTCCGGCTCTCATGATCTCAATATAAAAAACAGTACACTACTTGTTACTCCAACTACATCACAAGTAAACCTCTATACCAGATCTGTCATATTCACAAGTACATGACATATGAAGTTTACTCAAATGAATATATATTGCAAGGGCAAGATTTCATGTTATATAAAAAGATAGTTTCCTGACACTAAAAAACTGTTCCACAGTCCTTACAGACATTTTTTGAGCTCAATAATCTCACGTTTTTGACATCATTGGCATCATTTTCATTCAATAATAATCTCTTCCTACTTTTCATTAAGTACATTGGTCATTGGTCTAGAGTCTAGATGACTTCAATAACTTTGATTTGTGAATCACGTAATCTAATGTTACACAGATGAGAAGTGCAATCACAGCAGAAGATTGAAATAATGAGTGATGATCACATGATTAATTTTGTAATATTAAATATATAAGGTTATAATATAAAATTAGAGTCTTAGACTTCTTAATGGCTCCAATGCAGGTTGATGTTTTGAGCACTGTTAGACATCCCAACATGGTTCTACTTCTAGGTGCCTGCCCAGAGTACGGATGCCTTGTGTATGAGTACATGAAAAATGGTAGCTTAGAAGATCGTCTGTTCCAGAAAGATAACACCCCACCAATTCCATGGAAGATTCGATTCAAAATAGCATCAGAAATTGCCACTGGCCTTCTTTTCCTACACCAGACAAAACCTGAGCCAATTGTGCATCGTGACCTCAAGCCAGCAAACATTCTCTTGGACAAGAACTATGTGAGCAAGATCACTGATGTGGGTTTGGCTAGGCTTGTTCCCCCTAGTGTAGCTAACAAAACCACTCAGTATCACATGACAGCTGCAGCTGGTACATTTTGCTATATTGACCCTGAATATCAACAAACAGGATTGTTGGGTGTAAAATCAGACATATATTCATTAGGTGTAATGCTGCTACAAATTATTACTGGAAAGCCTCCTATGGGTGTGGCCCACCTGGTTGAGGATGCTATCCACAAAGGTAAATTCCAAGAGGTGCTTGATCCAAACGTGACGGATTGGCCTGTTGAAGAGACTTTATCATTAGCTAGGTTGGCTTTAAATTGTTGTGAGATGAGAAAACGGGACAGACCAGACCTTGGTTCTGTCATTTTGCCTGAGCTGAATCGACTCCGAGATCTGGGAGGTGCCACTGACACTGATATTGTACCTGTGAGAGAGGTTAGTCAACCTAAGAACTTAAAATCATGCTAAATATGCAATTATACTCATATTTTTATTATTATAATTAGTTTCATCTCTTTTGCTGCACACTTACAATATAATTCTGCCTCACACCTTAAGTGTAAGTATATATGTGCACATATGTAATGTGTAACAAGCTTTATTCCTGAGTTTAATGACTTATTTTATTTTATTTTATACATCATGTGATTTGAGTGTTGATCTAAACTTCTAGTTTGCAAAAATTCACCATGTTTCATGGGAATGGATCCCCTTATATAAATTTTTATATGATAAGGTTATGTAGAGAAGAAAAATAAACACAAAGATTTTATTAGTAAAACTTAATCAAAATTTGTTAATTTTCTTTTATTATTTTTGTATTTATCTTTTTTCTCCACATGACTTTATCATGTGAAAAATTAAGTGAGAAGTTTCATTCCTATAATATATAGTCTTTCATATTACTTAAATCATAAATAATAAGTATCATGATTTATAATTATCTAAATATAGATGTTATATTTTGTGTAGGAGAATTGTGATGTGTTTTACGAAAATTCATAGAGTAAAAGTCTGACCTTTAAGAATTGAAATTTAAATCAAAGAATTGATTAGATTTAAAGTTTAGATTAAATAATTAACTAGACTTTTGATAATTAAAAAAAAAAAGTGTGAAAAACTTGCTAATACCAAAAGCATATTAAGTACTGAAAAACAGTAAGTTGACTGTTATCCCAAACCAAAAGAAACCAAGTTTAAACTTCACATTGTACAGTGCAATGCACGAACCATTTCTAAAAATCAATTTCTTTTTTTTAATTCAAATTTGCATTTCTTCATTAACATTTTTGAAAGATTAAATTGATAAAACTGTAACCTAAGGCTTCTAAAATCATATAAAATTTCCATGAAGTGCCCTTCAAATTATAATTTTCTATCATGTATAATCAGGAAGGAATGAGAAACAATCCTAATGTAGAAATGGAAATTTCAACGTAGATCCATATGAGAAAAAGGTATCAACCCTCCAAGCCTGCGGGCAACATGTGGAGCATTATACGTCATTTGTGGAAATCAGGTCTCTTACCACCAACTAGGAAACATGTTGGAAAAACGGATAAGAAGGATGTTTATCGAGGCTGTTGGACATTTGTAAGTTGCTCATGTCATTTCCGTTTTAAAGAAATGCCACTCTTTCTCATGAGGTATGAAGAGTTTAATTATATCATGTCTTATCTCTTGTATAACCAGGGAAAATTGTAGCAAGCAACATCAATAGAAGACCCATTTTCTCGTTGTTTCAATTAATCAAAGAGAGTGACAATAACGAGATGTATATTGCTAGTGGAGATTTGGTTTGGGTAGAGGATGCGCCTCAAGTCGCTAAACATTTGGCTTACTTGGATGTAATTGCCCCTATTTCTAGTTAATGGCATTCTATGTTTCAACTTCAAAAACACCCATCATTTTTACTCAATTCACATAGTACATCTACTTCTAATATTCAATATCAAAAGTGTTATGCGCCATTCAAATTTTGTCATTATATATTTGTATAAATATGAATTGTTATTAATTACATTCGTAAAAATATTGTAATAATAAGAAATTAATTTATATTCTACACTTCTTATTTCTCAAAATTAGAACTTATAGTTGTAAAAGTTTTTTTTTTATAAAAATATAGTTGTAAAAGATAATGCATTGTTTTGAGTCTTGACTAAGAATTTATTAATGCTGATCTATCTCATTTAGGTGAAGATTGTTTACCCCAATTTTCCTGAACGTAGTCTGAAAGTTGCTGCTGTATCTTTAACCAAATTCAATTTTGCCATCTTATATAACAAAAAAAAAATTGCCATATTAAAAACCTTCCGTGTAAGTACATTTAACATTCCTCATAATTTTGAAAATGATCCTACTAAACGAAGATTTCTCAAGCTTTTGTCTTTATTATTGAGTATCCGTGCATTTTACGGATTTTTTAAATTTAGATAAAATTTAAAAAGTTTAGATTAAAATAAAAAGATATTTAGAATTGAAAAGAATAATATGCACAATTTAAATTCAGATGAAATTTTAAAAAGTTTAGATTTGAATAAAAAAATTTAAAATGAAAAAAAAATGTGCAATAATTAAAGACATGTTTGGATTAGATAATTTTTGAAAAAATAATCACTTCTTTTTCAAAAGTTCAGGAATATAAAATTTTGAATATAAAATAAGTTAATCCAAACACACATTAAATTTAATAAAAAATTGAATTTAAAATTTAAAATAAAAGAGAAGTTAAGAATGACATTCTTTGAAGAAGAGTACCATAACATATTTAGTCACTCACTCTCAAACAATGTTGAAAAATCGGATTGAACTAGCCGTTTCGACTAGAAAATCGATGAATCGGTCACAAATCTGATCCAATTATCCCACTTAACCAACTTGCTCAAGAATCGGCCAAACCAATCTAAAATTGATAGTAAACCTATTTGAATTGGTTTTATTTTTTAAATTAAAGTCTTTTTTACAAATTTTTAATTTATTTAAAATTAATTTTTGATAAAGACACAATGCAATATTACAAGTCCATATATAAGGTTCAAGAAAGACATAAGAAGATTTGTCTCCTTTTTAAGTTTTATATAGATTGTATGCTTAAATATTTTATTCACTATTTTATGTGAGATTTGTAAGTGTGATATCATCTTAACTTTTATATATATTATATGTTTGGATTCTTCAATTATTGTATGATGTAAGACTTTGAAACACTAAGCAAATAATATGGATATTAATATGTTAGTTTATTATTTAATATATTATATAATATTAAAAATATATATTTAATTATCATTAATTTTATCACCATCGAACTAATAAATTGTGAACTAATATCTTCATTAATTTAATAGTCATTTCAATTTAAAAACATTTCAAATAAATGTACTATAATTTAATATATAAAAAGTGAATTTTGAAAGGTTACATAATTGAATATCTTATATCCGACGTATTCGTTATAAAACTTGAACTCCAAAAGGACAAGATAAAATGCACTATCCTTATGGAAAACAACAATGCTACACAAATTTACACACATCGCATCATTTTTACATAATTTTTATTATTTAATTATAACTTGTTCACCTTATTTTTTGCATTATGATTTTGCCACATAAGTATATGTTGTTAGCAGTGACAGACTCAAAATTTTAGGGAATGAAAGCAAAATCACATTTTTATATTTTAAAAATATTGTATAATATTTTTATTATTATACTATTAAATATTTCTCTTTCTATGTATATAATCAAGTAATCATTTGATAATATTATATGAGTTTTATTTTTTATCATTATAATTTATTAATTTGTTTACATATGGAAGTAAAAATTACACATATAAAAAAATAAAAAAAACATATACTTATATATAAAGAAAAGTTTCAAAGTAGAATGGAGACATGTGTCCCACTCTTTAACAAGTAAGTTTGTCCCTGGTTGTTAGGGAATACATCATCCCCTTTTTCACGTGCTTGAATAAATATGAGTAATTAAAGAAAAACATCACATAAATTACACACAAATTTCATATGGTTTGGCCAAACATGCCTACATTCAAGGATGAAAAAAGATTAAATCTATTATAAACAACATTATAAATACAACTTTTGTACGAATAAAATAATAAACCTCCTCACCCTATAATTTTTGCATAAATAAAGCTGCAAACCCTCTACTAATGCAATTTTTGTGGACAAAATCAAAAACTCTCGTTGATACAACTTTTGATGACAAATTTACAAATCCTGTACCGCAACATTATTCACAATTTCATCTCTCGCATTCTCATGACCTTACCAATTTCTCAATGCAAATATTTATAACTCACAAAAACTTGCTTGACAAGTAACTATCATTTTTAAATTCTTTATGGCTTTCCTAATTTTTTATTAAAAATAAATCTCCCTCATATATTACATATCTCTCACGTATCTTTCATATTGATATGATTGACTAATAAAGTATGATATGTGTGCACAGTTACTTTCAAAACTACTTTTTTCTTTGATCATCCATGTGTTCATATGAATTATGAGGATTTCTATGGTACTCATCTCTTTTTTTTTTTCTTTAGAGTTTGGTACCCAAGGTGAGTTGTCATGCATTTCATTTAGTATTAATTATTTTTAAACATTTATTATGAATTCAGCATTCAATAAATATTTGACAACTCACTCTAGGTATAGAGTACCGTAGAAATTCCCATGCATTTTTATCTCATTCATAGTCAACTTCGTATAGCTTTTTTTGTGATAAAATAGTAGTGCTCTTGTTCTTACTCCTTAACCATTAAAATTTCTCCATTAAGATTATAGTTATTAAACTCAGACGGACTAAACTAGCCAATTTAACCAGTAAACCGATGAATTGGCCAATTAACTGATCTGAATCATTAAGTAGATCAATTATGCATCTAAACTAATGAAAATCAGTTTGAACTGCTCAAAAATCTAAAAACTAGGCCACTCAGACTCAGCCACATGTAATTGAATTGGTCGAGTGATAAATTTTTTTTAAACTAAATTGAAAGAGATTCTTACATAAACTTAGTACATTTAAGTTAGGTGCTAAGTTAATCACATCATTAATTAAGAGATAATTATCATAATTAATTAATAAATAATCCTACTTAATGATTTTAATTAATATTATAATTGACATCTAACTCAGATGCACCAAGTTTATGTAAGATTTTTTCCTAAATCGACCCCACTCCCTATATATCATTTAATGCAGGAGCAGTAACTAAAGGTGGAGCTTTCTTTTATGGTAACATTTACTATGGAGCACCAAGACAATGGTCCATTGGTGGACCATCTAACCGTAGCTGTTGGATGTTGTAAAAATTAGATCAACAGTGAATGTTAAAAATGGACTACCTTTAAAACATGTTAACTCATAAAATTATAGTAAAATTATTATTGATAATAATGAATTGGTATTTAGAAATAACAATCAATTAATGACATAATTAAAACTGAAAAACTTCCAAATCTTGATTATCGAATCCACTTGCCACCATGATGACTTTCCAGCCAGCACCATTCTGACGACTGTGGGTGGTGATAGCGACTTGGAGTGATGTTAGGTTTATTTTCATGTTGTTGGCAACTGTGGGTTTCATGGAGGAGGCTTGGTGCTACATATGAGGGATGGTGACAATGACTTGGTAAGCTAGCTAGTGAAGGTCTGGGGGTGTTGTTCCTAGGTTGCCGATAACAGAGGAGGTCATCAAGATGGCTGCGACTTCAGGTGGACAGAGGTGATCAGGTGATGGCGTATGGCAATATAAGACCTGATAGCATAAGATTTAGTATACACCTTGAGTGATGTATAAGCTTCACGATAGACTTTTCCAAATGGGCTATGCTTGTGTTGAAGAATCACAGAATGTGGGACTTTCGGTATTAAGTGTTTATTTTATAGTGAAAGATCTTTCTTACGGTCAACTATTACACAACGTGGGACTTTGGTTAGTTCCAAAGGCAAGATATTCATTTTTTTAGGAAACGTTTCCTAATCATGCAACAAAAGAAGTCATGTATGTGCATACGTAGTAATCAAATCGAAGAAAATTTGTAAATAAATAATTGCATTATATATAATCATTAATCCTTTTATTGAGGGGAATCCAATTTTTTCTCCATCATGCATGTAAATGTCATATGATAAGGTCTTATTTAGGATATTGTATTAGGCTTGATAGGATTCTAATACAATATATTATGTCATTATCATTTGTTTGGTACGCATATTGTATTGTATAAATTTATCTATTAAACCTCTCTTATATAATAAAATAATGAATAACTTAATCTTGCCTTGACAGGTAAGAATATGCTTGATTAAGTATTGATGTATAAACTCCTGTAAAACTTTCTTATTACAACCATAACACTTTAATTTGATACCTCATAACATTTTTTGTATTAGGTCTTATACTATCAAATCTTATATTATCAGATCTTAAGGCATGTTTGGTACAAAGGATATAATAAGTCTTGATAGTATTAAATTTGATAATATAAGACCTGACAGTATAAGATCTAATAGTATAAGACTTAATACGTAAAAGTTTGGGATGTCAAAGTGTTTAAAATTGTAATGAAAAAAATCTTTATATGAGCTTATACATCACTCAATCAAACATAATCCCACATCTCAAAACTTGATTAAGTTATTCATCATTTTAATGTATAAGACAAATTTAATGAATAATCTTATACAATATAATATTTGTACTAAACAATTGATAATGTTATAATGTATTATATTAGTTTATTTTATCAGGTCTAATGCGACATACCAAACAAGCTCTTAAACTATCAAGTCTTACCCCAACCATTTCCTATTACAACATGATAGCTATCCAAAATTATATTATTTATTATATTTTTATTATATTAATTTTTTTTATTAATTATTGATTGAACATGTTTATATATTTTTGAACTTGAAAACTTATGTTTAGAATTTATAATTGTGACATGTCTTAATTTTTATGTAATTTTTTATTATTAAATATTTGTATTTTTATTTTATTTTATACTATTTGATCAATAATAATTCATCAGTTAAAACAATAACTCACTTATCCAATACTCTAACTAGGGGTGTCAAAATGAGTCAAGTCTGAATAGCCCGACAAAATGGACGGGTTGAATTAGTAAAATATCAGTCTAAAACTTATATGACCGAATTAAATTTTTGAACCGAATAGGTTGACTCAAATGGAACTTAACTTAATGGAAACCACCAAATTTTTTTTAACACTACATAAGACTAAATAAGTCAGACTAGACTAGTAAAATATCAGTTTAAAATTTACATAATTCAAATGGGTCAACCCAAAAATAATCCAGCCGAATGAGTTAGTCCAAATAGGTCAGACCAGTCCGTTTTGACACCCCTAACTCTAACCAAGCTCGAGTTTAATAATTATGATTGTGACTAACTAAATTTTTAGATGAATCAACTAAAAATTTCAATATACGTATCATTACATAAATGAAAATTATTTTAAAGGAATAAAAGAATAAGCATCGAATATGCCGAAAAAAAGAGTCAAGTATAAAACGGTTTTAAGGGCACGCGTGGCCTTCTCTCCAGTGCAGACTCTACAATCCAGACGATATACGAGGACGAGGTTACCAGCTGAACGTTGACTGACGGCGCTTATTTTTTGAGTGATTTCTGACTTTCTGTAACGGACACCGTTTTGGTCCACCCTTCCGGTTCGACACCGAACCCGGTCCGTCTTACAAATCAAAGTGTCAAACTAACTGGACCGGCTCCCTAACGCGCCGCCATACTAGCTCCATTTTTTCCCCAAAAATCAAAGCCAAAGGCTCCACACAGCGTCGCTTTGTTCTTCCGCAACTCTCTGTTTCTCTCTCTCTCTCTCTCTAACCTACGAAACCCTAACCCTAGCAGAGTCTGGAAGCCACACCCATGGCGTACCAGACCCCCGATCACGAATCTGGATCCGAATCCAAGAACCAAACCCGACTCTACAACCCCTACAAGGACCTCGAGGTCCCTATCCGAAACCTCTACCAGCTCCCAACCTCCCCGGAGTACCTCTTCGTCGAGGAGGCTCGCCGCAAGCGTCGATCTTGGGGCGAGAATCTCACCTTCTACACCGGCTGCGGCTACCTCGGTGGCGCCGTCGGTGGTGCCGGCGTCGGCCTCGTCGACGCCGTCAAATCCTCCGAATCCGGCGACACCGTTAAACTCCGAATCAACCGGGTTCTGAACTCCTCCGGTCACTCGGGTCGAGCTTGGGGAAACCGTCTCGGTATCATCGGGTTGCTTTTCGCAGGAATCGAGAGCGGGATCTCGGGGGTGAGGGACACGGATGATGTGTGGAACAGCGTGGCGGCGGGGCTCGGCACCGGCGCGTTGTATCGAGCGGCGAGAGGGGTGAGATCGGCTGCGGTGGCGGGTGCGGTTGGTGGACTGGTGGTTGGAGTGGCTGTGACGGCGAAGCAGGCATTGAAACGTTACGTGCCTATATGAGAACATGAACATCAGTTTATGTGAGCTTTCAATTTTTCTTTTTTTTCTTTTTTTTATGGCTACTTATCAATTTTGAGCGATTATTATTGAGGTAAAAGTCATAGATTGTTATACCAGTATGTGGCAGTGATGCTGTTGCAAACTATTGGGTTTGATGCGTATTTTTTCAGCTTGATAATGGCTAACCTTTATATTATAATTTGTCGAATCATCTTGAATGAATAATTGGGACGGCTTTAATGCTGGATATATAGCGTAAAAAATGTTGTCTTTCCCCTTCATATGATAGGTGTAGGTGTATCTTGTTAATGCATGGAAATGGAAGATTGTGTAAATGGTGTTATACAAAGAATGTTGTGATATATGATTTGATAGAAGCTCAGTGTTTAGTTAACTTTTGTGCATAAACAAGCTCCTATGATGCACTTATACGGGTACAAGTATCGGATACGAAATAGGTATGGAACAGGGATACGACTTTTTGTTAAAAAATTAAACTAACATTTATCAAGTATCCAAATATCTGGTACGGTATTGAGTATGTATGCAACACAGATACGGCAGACATTATAAAGTACCCGAATTTCATGGACAAGCTCATATTATAATTATTCTTAAGATTTATGAATTCACAGGATTTGCATGTGTAAACTATAATTTATTCTCTGATATTAGACTAATGCATTAGTATTTCCAATTGGGTGGCAAGACTCATTATAAATTATGTATCTATTGATGGTTTCTGGTAGAAATTTTTTGTTCTGCGAGTTTGAGTATGTTTGTGTTATGCATGGACTTTGCATTATATATTCATGTTTGTGTGCACTTATGTCTTGGTATATCTTGGGAGGCTAGCGAAGAATGTCAAGTTCAATCTTTATTTAAATAATTTTGTAGTAGCCACTAGTGTATTGTCAATGAATGGTATGCCATGTATTCAGGTATTTCTGTTTAGTTGAAAGAAGATAATTGTTCTCTATATGAGATAATAAAACATATGTTGTTGTACTCAAGCTTGATTGTGTGAGAACTATGCTGCATAATATCTTATGAAGCTATCAACTGGTAGATTTTGCATGTGATCAACCAAATGAACTATCTTCATTGTAAAACAACTACTTGCTCCAAGGAACAGTTTTCCAAAGAAAAGAATGTTAACACGCATAATAGCCATTTAATGTGATATTTTACTTGAATTTGGTCACCATCTACAGATATTCTCTTTCCATCCTTGTAGTTTGGATTTCGTAGGTGATTATCGATTCTAATTATATCATGTATGAACTTCTAATTGGTGATATGGCTTACTCTTATGGTGCAATGAGCACATGAACAAGCTACTACTCCTTTAACTTTAGAGTCAAAATTTTACCTCAATCTCTTTCCTCTTATTTGATGCCATTGTTAGTTGTAGAATTTTTCAGCTCAAACCAAAGCAATAAAAGTATTCATTAAGCTTTTCTGTTTACAATTATGGAATTACCCACTAAGGTTTCGTGCTTGCCTTGCAAGCTGCTGTTTAGGGCTAGAGTTGACTGAAGAAAATTTTGTGAGTAAATGATTGCTGTTAGTTGGTTTTCTGTCGAAGTGATGCATAGCTGCATCTATATTCTTATGTGTTGCTGGTAGCACTTAGGGATTTTGTCTTATATGTATATGTTCTTATATCTTATCTATGCAACCCCAGTTTGGCGTATGTGTATCATTTTGTTAGATTTTGATATTTGGTTTCTCCAACATAATAAAGGTTTTAGCATGGCCCGTAAAGATTTGAACTCCCAAACATATAGTAAAGGAAAGCCTGTTTTATTATTCGCTTGGATTAATCCTGAACTTTGTTTTTGATATTGAAGTTATTTTTTTAGTTTTGTTTAGCAGCTTCCAGTAAACTTGGGGTATACCTGTTTTCCTCCCTTGCTGGAATTTCTTTTCCTGTAATTAATCTGTTCCTTAGCAATCTACATATTTTATTGTCATTTTTTTTTTTAGAAAAAATGTCGGATTTGTTTTGCCAAGTGATATAGAAGGAAATGTGATGGAACTTTTTCTTATTAGTGTATGAAAAAAAAGACGGAGGGGGCTTATATGGTCATGCTTCTTTTTGTTTAGAAAATAATCTCAACTTCGTTGATTAGAGTCTTGCTTATAACTTAATGTTATTGATAAACCGGAAGCTTAACGGAGATGTGGTTTTGTTCCTAGTATGAAATGTGGTCCCTAGATCCCTTCAAAATATTTTAATATCACTATGTCCTAGGAAATCGGATGCATCAATTATTTGTAACCGATATGAAATGCAGAGAAGAGATTTAACCCCATCTTAACAACGTGATGTCATATTGGCGAGATAATGTCATTTTGAACTAAATCTATCGATATAGTCTATTTTTTTATTATTATCTATGATAATTAAGCTTGTTTGGATTAGCTAAAAGATAAAATTTATGTTTATTTTTTTATATTTATTCTATTAATTAAGTTATAATATGTGTTTATTAATATTTTTTTATTTTTTTTTAAATAAAATATACATGTTATAGTTTGATTGATAAAATAAATGTAATGAACGTAAAGAAATTAATTTAAGTTTTGTTCTAGCTAAAAGGCAAAACACCAATAAAACAGAAAATGAGGAATAAGGATAACAGAGAAACTGTTGTGAACAAGCAAGCCATACTTGTCAGTCCATTCGCTAGACCTTGAAGTTCCATTGAATTTTCTCGGTTGGTATCTTCGAAGTGGCAGTGAAGTGAGTAGTAGTATTAGTAATAATAACATAAGCAACGTCTGTTTTTGACGAAGCGGATCTGAGCTCCAACAAGAACCCATACATGGCAATGATTTACAATCAAGCTCGCTCACTCCAACTGCCCTCCCACTCAATGTAGCGGGCTTGGTTTATACCATTTTCAAAGTCTGTGTTGTCCTATTGCAAATAAAAATAAAAACTAGTTCATTACTGTAGCTCCTGTTTTGTTTTCCCCCGGTGAATGACTCCTATTTATTTTGATACATACTGAATGATGACATTGGAAAATAGTGCCAAAATTTACAGATCTTCCTTGAAAAATACTAAATCTCTCAATCAATTTAAGGCCAACAAAATTAACATAGGGAATGCGTGGATACCATATTAGAAAAAATAAATAAACGCTCTTTCAATTATTCATACCATCTAACAAGAAAATCTGAAACACGTATCTACCCTTGTATGATGGGGCACATTCTCTTGTAAGACTCTTATAAGATCAAAATTTCAGTGTATTAAATTCCTCAATCACCCCTGCTTATTAACAAAATACAAATTTGCAAAACTTGCCTTCAGAAATTAAAGAAATAAAAAACTGGCAATGGTTACGATCAACCCGAATAATAAACCCAGGTCAATAATTCTCATCCCCAGCCTTAACATCACTATCACTGGAAAGGAATTGTGTATGTCATGGAGGCCTTCTGTTTATTCTTACAACAACATGGATTCTGGATTTTCAATATAGCTTTTGAATGCTTTTAACCATTCGGCTCCAATGGCACCTGAACAAACAAAATATTGAAGTGAACCGTTAGCATGTTTTGAAGTTAGAGAACAATCTTAATTCAACTCTTACTTAAGACTTGTAATGAAGAATGATTACCATCTATAACACGATGATCACAGCTGAGGGTTACAGACATGAAGGAAGCAAACTTATATTCTTCAGCTCCTGAAGCTGGTACGACCCTCCTCTCAGCTGCTCATGTAAAAAGCATAGTAGCAAGATTATGATTATGAAGTGAAAACTGACTGCAGTTGAATAAAGTAATAAAGAGGGACAAAAAAAGGGGCATTGTTCTCACCAGATCCAACAGCAAGAATGCCTGATTGAGGAGGGTTGATGATAGCACAGAACTGTTTGACAGCAAATGGCCCTCCCAAGTTAGAAACTGTAAATGTTCCTCCCTGCAAAGTGAATCAACCCAAAAATCCATAAACCAGCACAAGAGGTCATCATTCACAGGCAAACAAGAACTAACATGAAACTTTAATAACCTCATAGTCTTGGGGTTTCAAGCTGTTTTCTTTGGCTTTCTTTGCCAATTGTTTGACCTCTTCAGCAATTGTGGAGAGGCCTTTCTTGTCTGCATCCTGCAAATATTATCAATATAAGGTCTAGTTAGAACCTGTAATAGGACCTAAAGCCATAAATGTCTTCGTTATACACAAAGACCATGGCTCACCCTGATGACAGGAACAAAGAGTCCGTGATCAGTCTGCACTGCAACATTAATATTTATATTATGATACCTGCATAAAAATTAAATAACCAACGTCATGTTATGTAGTATACAAATTTGATGGCAATAATTACATTTAAAATTCTTGACCTACTGGCGAATAAAATTATCTGTCCATGAACTGTTGCATTGAGGAACTTTACGGAGAGCCAAAGCAGCAGCCTGAAATAAAAAAAGATAAGCATAAAGCATAGTTAATACGTCCATACATACAACTGATAGCCTAAGCTAGAAAAGTCTATATCTTTGTGACTTGTGATGGTGAGACACTAGTTTTTAGCCATAATACAACTCAGACAAGCAAAAGGCCCCTATTAAAAGTTTCAGGGTGATAATGTAATGGTATTAGGCTAAATCAATTTTTCAATACTTTGCATTCTGTGTTCTCACATCACGGCCTATATTAGCATTTCCCAGCTAAAGACTTCTTTTCTGTTGACAATGTACTTGCATACTAATGTGTAGCTCTTAGAAATAAGAATCAATTTAGCCAGAAATACATTAAGTTCTCTAATTTCATATGCTGTTAGAAAAAGAATTTAAAAGAGTCTGTATTCTACAATGTGGCAAAAAAAGACAACAGAGGTCCATGAGAGAAAAACCCATCCAAGCAACTCTTTGACTGACATTAATGTTCTAAGCTAATAAACAAGTGAAAAGTCATTCAAAGTGATCTTTAGCGGTCAAAACATTCCACTTGTTTATGCTCATCAAGCACATAGTCTTAAAGAGGACTTTAAATTGAAAATTGACAACCAAAAGAAAGGATACAAGAAAGACAATCTGCATATTACAAGCACAAATATATTGGTCAGAGGAAAAACATACTACCTTGATGACAAGGTCATTAACTGATATCTGCACCCCACTAGATGCTTCTTGCAATGAATTGAGTTGGGCTCGCAAACTGCAGACAAGGAGTTCAAACTATCACAAATTATCTGTATCATAGGTAAGCTGATTGAATTGATAACACACAAACTCACCTCATGATTTTATCAACACATGTATCTACTGTTAAATAATAATGAGGAATAGTTTGTTTTGATAATAATAGGCGTGAAGCTGTGACCTGTCAAATTATGTCAAGTTAGTTTCAACTAAAAAAAACTGACTTATACTTACAAAAGATATATTTAAGAGCAGAACAATAAATAAAAACAAACACACACAAGGAGAAAATAGAATGTGCCAGTTGGGGGGGGAATAAAAAAGCATATAAAACTCTTATTCATATGAAATGGAGAGCAACAAATGCCATGACAGTCAACAAATTTTATGAGCCAGCAGGATAAAAATGGCCAACAACATTATCTGGAGGAGGCAAGAGACATAGAAATAATTTTTGTCACATGGTACACTAAAAAAGTGAAAATTATGTTCCAGGTTAAATTGCAGTGGTGGACAAAAACTCATGGAGTCAAGGTTCTACATTTACAGTTGGATAAATTAGAGAGCATAATAGAAGAAATGGTCATTAAAGAATGGTCCGTCATTGTTGCACGCACTGAACACAGGTATCATCTAATAAAATTTCAGAAAAAATTTTCAAAGACTCGTTTAATAAACTACCTTCCTTATCTGAGAGAGAGGAATGTCAGTGTAATCCAGTGGTGCATCTGTTGCAACCTTGGCCTTTGAGGGTGCTGAAACTTCTTTAATGCCAGAAGCTGCATCAGATCGTTAAAAAGCTTAATAAAATCAATTCAATCAGCAACAGGAATTCCTGAAGCTAGCAAGAGAGATAGAAAGCCAGAGGACTTCTCTAGCATAAGGTAGAAGCATTTGTTTCCACTATAATATGTACAGACACATATGGAACGATAAATCATACCCAAGTATTCATCAATATCACCCTTAACAATGAGCCCTTCAGGTCCTGTTCCTTTAATGCTAGAGAGAGGGACCTACATTGGTGGGAGAAAAGTGGTTATGTAATATGTTGTAGAAATGGATTAATTCAGTTCTTTTTCAAAACAACTTTCAACCATGGCATTTTAGTAACTGACATTTTTCTCTTCAGCCAATTTTCTAGCTAAAGGACTAGCAAATAGGCGATCTCCGGATGAAGGTGGTACACTGGGTTTGGAAACTTTTGGCTCAGGTTCTTGGGCAGGCTCCTCTACCACCTCTTTCTTTGGTGGAGGAGGGGCAGGTGATTCTTTCGCAGTGGCAGCACCAGGATCTGATGCCTGAGGTTGGTAATCTTTAAACTTCAAAATATCATCCTCATCTTCAACAGTTATGGCAATCACCTATGAAAGAAATTCTTCATGTTACATTGATGCCTTTCACATGACAATAAAGTTTGGAGTATAAAGCAAAAGAAAAAAAAAAAAGAAATCCTTGTGCATTCAAACTTTATGGAACAATAAATGAAAAGCCCTCCCCAAAGAGCAGGGTGGAGGATAAAAGATTGACACTGCTTACAGCTAGAAGATATCAATACCTCACCAACTTTAATTTCTTTTTCCCCATCCCCGCGTATTATCTTGGCAAGATAACCTTCCTCCATGCATTCCATTTCAACAGTTGCTTTATCCTTCATATAAATAAAATTAAGTCAAAATTCACAAAGAATATTATTTGGGATATTTTAACACCAATCCTATTATTTCAGTGGAACAAAAACCATACAGTTTCAACTTCACAGAGCACTTCACCAGGAGAAACTTTATCACCTTCTTTCTTCAACCATCTTGCAATGTTACCCTTCATATCATTGGAAATCAGTTGGCAGAAACCATGACCCACTACATAACAACCTCATAAGCTTCAGAAATGTACAAACCTCTGTCATTGTAGGAGAGAGAGAAGGCATTCCAATTTCCTGGTGTGGAGGAAGATCTGAAAGAGATTCACCATGTTGGTGATGCAATCAGTAAGTTTGCAATCATTTATACTGATATTCTCAAAATGAGTAAATCAAAAATTTGGTCTTCGAAGGATTAGTAACATCAAATTGGTCCTGATGATAATTTTTTGTCATCGAATGACATCAATTTGGTCCTAGCAAACAGTAACTTGTAGACTATTTTGACGTCAAAAAATTATCATTCAAGGACCAAATTGATGTAATAATCTTTTGACAACCAAATGATGTTCCAAAAACCTTTCAAGGACCAAGATGGGAGTTTTCTCTTCTCAAAACTTTCCATTTACCAATTTTTTTTTTTTTAAAAAAAGAATGCTTAAGGAAAAAGTGTAAGACCCTCTTAACTCTTGGAAAAATATCATTTCCATATCCAGACAACTATATTTTAAAACAACAATCAATCAATACATAGCATCACCATACAAGGGGTGGATTCAAAATTTGACACAACATGAATGATAGAGCAGCAGAAGCTGCAGCATGGAGTGAAAGTGTTCCCATAACTGTTCAAAACTTAAAGGTTAAATTAAGAGATTATAAGCATATTATCAACCCCCCCCCCCCCCACATACACACTCAGAGAGAGAGACAAAGAAAACAAGCCCAAGAGCAATGGTCAAGCACACTAGATAAAAATTCATGCCATGGATTTGCACAGAGAATATTTCCATCCTATTCATAATCTACACTAGTAACAAACCCAAATTAATAGGTCAAAGATGCAGTAGTTTTCGCAACCTAATAGTATTGTCATATAAGTTCAAGTTTCAAAATTCAACTTGCCAAACTGTGCAAGTCACATAGCTGCGGTGCTGTTAAACATAAATTACGCATTCAAAACACGGTCTAGGTGAGAAGCAATGCTCACATTGCAAATCATTGACTTATGGATGGTTCATTCAAATGCAAAACATTCAACTGAACTTACTAGAAAAACTAAAGAATAACAACTCAGTGAATATTTCAACCAGTCTGCCCATCTACTCTTCAAATACTTCTGCTCAAGCCTACCGCTATTTTAATGGGAGCATGTTGGATATATTCTATGATAATGAATATCAAAAGAGAGAGTGTTAGGATCCAATTGCAAGGTATGGGACTTGAGTCCCACATCGGAAGTATGGGATTCCAGTGTGGGGTTTATATGGCCTTGGGCTCTCCAACCACAATGGCTAGCTTTTGTGGTGTGGTTCTCCTAAGATTCGTATCACAGAGCTTCTTCAACTATATATTTATGAAATACAAGATCATGATATATCAGATAATCAACAACCAGGAAACACTATGAAAATCTTCATGAGATACCCAACACAAAAAACTAAGAGAAAAGAAAAATTAAGAGACTCAAAGAACCATGAAGTGTACCTGAAGCTGATGCATAACATCTCCTTGGCTGTACCTGTGAACTTCTTTTGAGGGTCAGGATAAACAGAAGATAAATAAGTTACAGGCAGTGCTCTATTGAAGCAAGGCAAATACAGAAATTGGGGGAGTGGGGGGAACCCATAAAAATGACATACTGTGAAATCTCAATGTTAAATAAGGATCCACCAACGGAACCCATTTTCATGGTAACCATGGAGATGTTTCTCTTCTGTATACCAAATGAAAGTTTCTGCAAAAGAGAATTTGGGTCAACTGAGGACATTGGATTAAAGAGGCAGGAAAAAAGTATAGTATAGGCAAGGAAAAAGATGAGGCGATAGTGCAGAGAGCAAACTTCTTATAATATATTGATTGACTGGCATCTAAAATGAGCTTTACTCACAGTACAGTCGGGGGCTGGCTCAGAAACACTCCTTGTTGAAGACTCATAACCACTAAATCCGGTTTTCCATAAATCTAAAAATAATTAACTTCAAATGTAAACATAGAAAATAAAATTTAAGGAACATCAAGGAGCAGTCAAATCATATGCTTCCTACACAATATGATGATAAATCGTCTAAGGTAATTTTCTCCCACATCACCTTTATCAGTATACCTCCCGTTCACACACAGATAGATTATTTAAAACACCAGCCACCAGAGCATACAATAAATGACTAATTGATTATTGCCTATGTACCTATAGCAAATTAGGTAGTGAACATTCTTCCCCGTTACCACTTGCTCCACAATTTAAGGCCTCTACAAGAAAGAAAAATATGAATTTTACATGAATACTTTGGTCAGACTGCACCAAAATCCAACACCAGATTTTTCTTCTTTCCGTTTATTTTTAAAAAAATATTAATAATAAAAAAATCCATATAGGATTATATTGTCCCAAGACGGTAAATCCTTCATCAACTACAAACTGCATACAGAACACATTAAAACAGGAAATTAAATAGACCTTGGAGCCACTAGATAAAAGTTGCCACAACCCTAAGGTGGATCAGTGTTTTTCAACCCAAGCCTATGGTCAGTAAGCCACAATACATTATTGAACCCAGATTCCAAGTATGCAAGGAGAATATTGAACATAGTTTGTCTCAAATGACCTAGCATTAAAAGCTGAGGTGAATTTTGCTATTAATTTAGTTCAAGTTGATAGTTAAACAGTGAAATAGAAAAAAAGAAAGTTCACATATAATACAAATAAACCAAGTACCATGATTTCTATTGATAGAGGGTTGAGCATCAGTGGAAAACCAACGAACCAAATGGGCATACTCATGATGCAGCAAGTTTGGAGCATTCCTCAACTGCAGAGAAATCAAACATTTGTTTCTCTATTTAAATTTCCATAAGCAGCATTCAGTAACCATAGCAAAATACTAGTGTTTTTTAATACAGTATATGCTGCAAGTGCAAATACCCAATTCAAAATCAGGTGCTAAATACGATTATCAACGACCCATCAAAATGTTCAATCAATTCCCAAATAAATTAACAGAAAAAAAAAGATACTGCAGTGGAAGAAATGCATATCTTGTAGTAATGCAAGTGTGAGTGTGTGTATACACATACATACATCAAAACGTAGAGGAAAAAAGCGCGAGAAAATATGAATACCTTTCTGGAGTGATTGAGTATATGAGAAGCGTACGCCATTTTCGCTATCACCAATGAAATTACCGATAAAAAAAGATAAAAAAAAGATAAGTGTAATGAAATGAAGTAGATCGGTAGTTGCAAGCTAAGAATTAAAAGTGATTGAAATTGAAATTTGAAAGATCAGTGTGGATGGTTAGGTGGGTTTAGATTCCTCTAGGGCTTGGTCCCAGAACCTTGATTCCTTAATTATTTTTCATTTATTTTATTTTCTCTCGTGATTTTACTTTTTCAGTAGTCATTCAAGGGTAAAATACTTTGTCACTGTGATATAAAATTTGACATTTTACCATAATTTGTTTTATTCTATTCCCACACAACTATCTTTATATATATTTTTATTTATTTTTAATAAAAATACATATTAAAAATAGCCCCAAAAAAAATTCTTTTATTAATTTTTATCATTATCTTAATTCAGCCTAAGGTCTCATTCTTTCCATTACTATCACTATCTATTTTTTATAATATTTATAGTTGATTTTCATACTCTTTTGAAGTCTGTCAAGTGAAACTATAAATTTTCCACTTGTCTTTAAATCCTGTTTATACAGTGCTATTTTTGAAGAGTTATACATGTGTATTGATTTGAATTGCTGCTTTTGAATTACAGTTTTGTGGAAATATAACACTTGTATAATAGTAATGATGCATGTAATTCATATAGAGATATGAATTGTTTGCTATTGCTGCTCACAGATATTTATGTTATCACTGACTTACGACATTTAAGAGTAATATAATGACCATAAAGGTATGGACATATAATATTTGTGTAATAGTTGTAATGCATGTAAATGATAAAAAGATAAAGTTTTGTCATCATAATGTGAGATCACCTTTTCAATGTTTGACAAAAAAAATGATGGGTTTGATTAAGAAAGTGTTATATTATCATTAGAAGTTAACTGGAAAATTAATGTTTCTAACTTTAATCAATTTTTTTTATCTGCTAACTCTAATCAAAGTTGAGAAAATTAAATGATAGGGAGTTAATTGAGAAAAAAAAAATGAAAGTATAAGCAGTTATGCCTACTTTAATTAGCACACTGTTTTCAAAGAGATGAAATGCACATGGGTAATGTGTTATTTACCCATTTATCCATTATAGAGGAAAGGGTAAATTACACTTTTAAGTCCCTGTAATTTGATTAAAAAATACTTTACCCCTTTTGCTATGAGATTTGACATTTTACTTCCTTCCGATTTGTACCGTTATCACTCAATCACCTTAACATGTTTACCATAAATTTTCTAACGGAAAATTCATATTAAAATTGCCAAGAAAAAAAAAATTGTCCCTCAATTCACATTCTGTTTCCCTCTTCTTCAAATTAAATGGGCAACCACTACAGTAAAAAAAATTAGCACCAGTTGAGCACTTTTTTTAATTGCTTGTGTAATATACTATTAGTACAGGTACTTAAGAAAAACCATATGAATGTTGAATAAAAGATACAACATTTTAGTTACATTTTTGTTTTAAAAGAAATAGAAGAATTGACTAGAATTTATATATTGTACTAATCTTACATATCATTGTCACAACAAAATGGACAATATCATTGTAGCAGTAAATAAACAAACCTTCACCAAATTTTCTTTTGACAAAATTGCATTTGAGAAAAATAAAGATCATCTTACACTTTTAAAAGGGGTGTAGGTACTATTTATATCTTTTTTAAGGAATGTAATTGAGTGAGAGAAAGTGATAAGAAAAAATATGTATAATGAATGATATTAGATAAAGTGTAAAAAGAAATGTATGTATTATTTGATGTAAGAATATAAGAGTTGATTTGAGAATATTAACTATAAAGATGTCTAGTGATTACCTTTTGAATAAGAACTCTTCGTTACTTATAGGGAGCACCCTCAAAAACATTGATTGACTGCTTGTAAAGAAAAAGAGAATAAAATAAAGGACAATGAAAATGATCCAATAATTATAATTTTTATATAGCTTCGTTGTGGTTTTTTATGAATGTGTTATACTGTAATATGTAAGTATATGTTATCAAATTGTAACTAAAAATGTATACTTTACGTTACCGTGGACGCAGGCTTTTAAGTGGCCTAACCACGTTAATTCTTATGTATGTTTTCTTGTTCTTATTCTCAAACCATCAAACTTACTAAGTTATTTGTTCTATTTAATAACAGTTATATGTAATCTATATACCCTTATTAATATGATGTGATATAAAAAAAGAAAAGAAGATAGTTTGGAGAATTTCTTATACAAGCCCTGTATCATCATATTGTAAGACTAAGAAAACGATCTAAATACAGAAACGGACATTAAAACAGGAAATTAATTGTATTTGATTCACTCTTGGAGCCACTAGATCAAAAGGGTTTTGGCTTTCCAAACTCTCACCCTAAGGTGGATCAGTTGTTTTTAGAGGACCCAAGCCTTTTATAAATTACGCATCAAGCCACAATACAACGTGGGATATGAACCCAGATTCTAAGAATATGGGTTGAACTTAGCCAGAAAATGGACCATATGAACAATTTCCTCAAAATAGAAAGCTTTAAATTAAAAACAAACTGAGGTGAAGTTTAAGGAAATTCTATCATTCTCTCACTTAATTTAACCCATCATCAAACATAACAAGAAACAAAATATATGAATCATGGCAATAGGTCCTCTAGAAGCGAGTATTATCTTCCATGTATCACAATATATCAAGTTTCTCAATACCAAATACTTAACTTAAATGAATAAACCATATGTTTATTCTAGGTCAAAACCAAATGATATTTCTCAAAATAAACAATTATGTGCACAAAATATATGAGAAAACATCAAACTGAATAAGAGTTTCATCGAAAATAATAAATGTACGTCATGATGAAAATCACATCATGGAACCAAGTCCCATTCGTTTGGATCCTTGAAATTCTTTGGTGGCATGCCTTTAGTCAAAGGATCTGCAATCATCAACTCAAACGTGTTCAATGACCACTTTCTTTTCCTTAACACGTTCTCTTATGGCTAAATACTTTATGTCGATGTTTCTTCATACTTCCACTCTTGTTGTTCTTAGTCATAAATACCGCAGTAGTTGTCACCATTCAATGGCCTAGAAATAGAGTCCACAACTCTAAGCCCGGATATGAAACTCTTCAACCATACACCATGCGAGGTAGCCTCAAAACAAGATACGAACTCGGCCTCCATAGTGGAAGTAGCAATTAAGGTCTCGCTTTGCACTTCTCCAAGATACGCTCCACCAAATTAGCATGAAAACATAACCAGATATTGATTTTCTGGTATCAATGCAAATACAAGATAGTCAATCGAGTAGCCCAATCACTTCCAGATCATCAGTCTGCTAAAACGCATGTAGTTCTTTGTCCCTTGAAGATATCTCATCACCTTCTTTGCAATGGTCAACACATTATCGATATCTTCCCAAAACTCCAATATGCAGATGTCGTCGTCTGGTGCAAACCTGAGCATACATAAGGCTTCCAACAGCTGAAGCATAAGGAATATTTTTCATGTGTTCCCGCTCAAAATCATTTTTGGGACATTGACTCAAATCGAGTTTGTCACCCTTCACAATGGGAGCTACACTCGGTGAACAATCTTTCATGTTAAATCTCTCTAAAACTTTGTTGATATAGGTCTCTTGAGACAAACCCAAAATGCCTCGAGATCTTTCTCTGGATCTTAATGCCAATGACATAAGATGCCTCTCCCGTATCCTTCATATCAAAGTTCTTCGAGAGAAATTGTTTCACCTCATATAGCATACCCTTATCATTAGTCGAAGCAAAATATCATCCACATATAACACAAGAAAACAAATCTTACTCCCATGACCTTCCTGATATACATTGATCCATGATGTTCTTTCAAAACCAAATGAAGTAATAATCTCATGAAATTTTAAATACCATTGGCGGGAGGCTTGTTTCAATCCATAGATGAATTTATTAAGCTTGCAAATAAGTGCTCACCATCACTAGATCCTTCAGGTTGTTTCATGTAAATCTCTTCCTCTAGATCACCATTGAGGAATGCCGTTTTCACATCCATTTGATGTAACTCAAAGTCAAAATGAGCTACTAATGCCATAATTACTCGAAGAGAATCTTTCTTGGATACAAGAGAAAAAGTTTCCGTGTAATCGATTCCTTCTCTTTGAGTGAACCCTTTGGCCACAAGTCTTGCCTTATGTCTCTCAATGTTGCCTTGTGAGTCTTTCTTCGTTTTAAAGACCCATTTACATCCAATGGCTTTTACACCATTAGTAACTCAAATCCCAGACTTGGTTAGATGCCATAGAACTCATCTCATCTTTCATGGCATTGTACCACAAATTCGATTCCTTAGAACTCATGGCTTGTGAAAATGTTTCAGGATCATTTTCGGCTCCAATGTTATAGTCCGACTTTGCAGACACACTTTTATAATCACTAGGAATTGCTTTCGACTCTAGTAGATCTTCTTAATATTGCCTCATTATCTTCTTGAGGAACTTGTTGTTCAACCGATTGTTCAACAGGTTGTTCTTCATCAACAATTTGATCTACAATATCATTTTCAACAACAAACTTCAATTATCGGTTGTCCACCCGTTTGTACTTGAGGCGTGAACGACAATCAATCTTCACTTGATCCGAGGTTTGACCTTCATTATCCTTATCAAGCAATGTCCTAAGGTCGCTCCCATTCATTCTCAAGAAATTTGGCATTTCTTGATTCCACTATCTAGTGCTTGTGATGGATAATAGAATCTATACCCTTGACTTTTCATACTCAATGAAATACCCACTAAAGTCCTTGGGTCTAGTTTCTTCTCTTGTGTGTTATAAATTTCACTCCATCCCCAAACGCGTGTCTTGGTTTCCAACCTTTGAATAACTCAAAAGGCGTCTTAAGACAGTGCTATTTTTGAACTCGAATATATACACACTGTGTTTAGCGCTTCAATCCACAAGAATTGAGGAAGTTTTGTGTTACTCCTCATACTTCTCACCATGTCCATTAAGGTTCGGTTTCTTCTTTCTTGTACACCATTCGATCCGGAGAACCAGGCATAGTGTACTGGGCAACAATCCCTTGTTCTTGAAGAAACTTCGCAAATGGACCAGGTGCTTGTCCATTCTCTGTGTATCTGTCATAGTACTCTCCATCTCTATCAGATCTCACGATCTTAATTTGTTTTCCACATTGCTTCTCTACTTACGACAAAAACTTTAAAAGCGTCCAAAGCTTCATCCTTAAAGGCATAGAGATACATATATCGTAAATAATCATCTATAAAAGTGATAAAGTATTTGTACTACTTGCATGTACAACAAATATCTGTATGTATGATTTCCAATAGGTTCGAGCTCCTTTGCATCATTTTTAGACTTGTTAGTTTGCACCTTTGCAATTCACATGTTCTCGAAATCAAAAAATCTAAAGTACTAAGTACTCCTTCATTTACTAATCGCTTAATTCTATCAATAGAGATATGTCCCAATCTCCTGCCACAACATAGAGGATTCCTCATTCACAACACAACGTTTTAACCCAAAAGTAACATGCATAGAATTATAAGCAAACATCATTTTGCAATTTAATACAATAAAGACCATCAAGTAATTCACCAAAACCAACAATTTCTAATTTATTTAACAAAGTAAAACTAGAATCCGAAAAATTAAACGAAAAACCCAAAGGTGCAAGTCTTGAAACAGAGAAAAAAATTCTTAGAAAAACTAGGAACATAAAAGGTCTTTTCCAAACGTAAAATAAAGTTGCCTAAAACTAAACTGCAATCCCAATAGCACACTGAACTCATCTTCAATAGATGTATTGTTCACTTCCCAAATTCCTTAGGTTTTTCATACCCTGCAAGGTATTAGAAACATGAATTGTAGAACCGTTCAATCCACCATGTGTTATGATTAACACGAACCATATTAGATTCATAACAAACAAATGTAAATGGAGTACCTTTCTTGTCGAGCTAGTTCTTAAACTTTATGCAAGTCTTTCTTCATGTGCCCTTTGATCTAAAAAACACTTTGACTCTTTCTTTATGACTAGTGAGGAGGAATGTTGCCCATTTTTGGCATGATCCTTCTTTTTCTTTCCATGATTTCACCTTTTCGCCCTCTTCCATCATCAACCTTTCACTTCTTGGACACACATAGTCAATAGTTAATTAATTGACTACTTATCCTATGTGTGTTATAAGAGATTTTGAAAGGGCTATATTGATGTGGCAGAGAGCACAAAATGTAGTGTACTAGGAAAGAAAACATGGTAACCTCCAAGGCTTTTAGTTGAGCAATATCCCTCATGCGCATGATGTGATCACGCACTCCTCTTATCCCAATGAGCTTCATGGATGAAATGGGCAAGTCTTGACACCTTGTCGATGTAAAAATTGTTCATCAATAGCTTTCAAAAGATCCTTGACTTTAGTATGCTAATCGCAACCACGGATACCAAAGATATTTTAGTCTTTATGAACATTACGGAGAGACGGTTAGATTCTCCCATTTTTCATAAAGGTCAACAAAGATCTGGAAGGTGGTTTCAATTACGGTGGTTCATCCTTCCTAATAGCATAATCAATGTCCATCCACCCAAATGGAGAAGAATTCTCTCCTTCCAAACTTTATAGTTGTCATGTTAATTCGGAATATCACACTTAATATCGTATTCAGTTGAATAACTTAAGTTCAAACATACATGCTCATTATTCATAATTTGAGATAAACTAAATATCATGTTTTACCAATGTTAAATCATGTCTTAATTCATGAATCTAGAGACATAAAACTTGCCTGTGGGCTAGAAGACTCATTGACTCATCATGTAACCTTATGACAAAACTATCAAATTATGTTCCTTTTCTTAATTCCTCATGTGGGCATATTAAGAAATATAATCATATTTCATCCTAATTAATCATATAAATATAACAAAATTCATTGTAGGGTAGATCTTATTATATCACATATAATTAATTCAAGTAATGTTTTAATGTGATTCTAAAACTTAATATATAATTCTAATTAATTAAAGATCTTTGTGGTTATTCCCTAATTAATTAAAATTATATCAATCACTTAACATTAAATCATTCTTAATAAAGAGCTAAATATTTGCATAACATAATACAAATAAATTGAATAATAATGCATAAATATTATTTAGCATAATATTGCATGTACAATAATCATAAATTCATACATACAAATTTCAAGAAATAAATAATATATGCATATATTTATTCAATAAAGAAACTATATAAGCTCTTTAATAATTAATTCTAATATGCATAAATTATTTATCTTAATATTGCATGCTTAAGAAAGTACCAAAATTAAACATACAATTCAACAAAATAAACAGATAATTTATACACATTAAAATTTATCAAATAATTTATGTGCTAAAATAATACAATTGCAAAAATATATACAATTTTCAATCAGCACATAAATTAAGCATATATATAATTTGTAGCACTTCGACTCTTAAGAAATGTTGATAGCATGGTGGCAGCCCAATTAGTTTTTCATTCAAGAGGTCACGGGTTCTATCATCCCAGACGCAAGGCAGCAACCTTTTTTTTTTTTGTTTAAAACAAAAGGATTAAAACAGATTCTGAGAATCAAACACGCGACCACTGCTCATGCATTTCAAAGGAGATGTCTAAACACCATTGCGAATTATGTGATAAAGGCTGAAAATATAACAATAGGCAAACGACAATAATACGTTTTGTTCATCTTCAACCTAGCCGGGTCATTCGTTGTGGTTTTTTTACCCGAAAACCCGACGTTTTTCAGCCATTTTTGACGTAAAAAACAATGTTTTAAATCATGTAAAGTTAGAAAATCAATTTCAAACAATTTTAGTTTAGATTAAAAGGGTCAAAAACATAATACCCATATTTCAAAACTCCGTACCGTAGGCAAGCACGCAGGCATATAGACAAGCTTACCAAATGTAAGTAAGAAACGATCTAAACATACCACGTTAAAAACCAACCTCCCGTATGTTTTTCTTTCCTTCTTTTCAAGCTTGTCAAATCATCAAACTCCCACTACTAAGTTAATAGAGGAGTTTGTTCTATTTAATAACAGTTATAAATTCTCGCCCATCACGAGTTCAATCGTATGGGATGTGGGACCCTTTTAATATGAATATGGGTTGAACTTATAAAAAAATGGACCATATTGGAAGAATTTCCCATGAAATTCGAATTTTAAACTTATACAAACAGCCCTCCTCCGTTTAAGGAAATTCTATCACATATAATCGAGGGAGTTGATATGGTATACCCCGATTGAGTTTTGTATAATCTAAAATGAGGGGTGTATTTTAAATTATAAATTGTGAGATTCTAGTCATTGATAAAAATAAATAAATAAAGAATCAGATTATCATAAATGCATGATATGTTATGTAAGTGTTTATATATTACAAAATATTAAACTCTTAATTTTTTCATTAATAATTAGAATCTCATACTTTCCTGGTATAGCTCATATATACTTTAGAGGATTTAAATTTATGATACATAATATGAATTATCAAGCATATATTAAATACTAATTTTATAATAAATATTTAAAATTATATTAATTACATCTAGCAGTCAATAAAAGAAAGATTGACGCTAATAAGAGCAATTGAAACAAAAAAGAGGAAGATTTATTTATTTAAAAAAAGTAACGCTAAATTGATGATTGTAGGCAAAATAATTAAAATGTCAGTTTATGTGAAGATTTATGTACAAAAGAGAGGAAGATGGAGCAAGAAGAACTATAAGAATAATTGAAGGTTTCTAGTTAGAAACAAGATCTCCAAGGGGAATGAAACAATTCCAAGGTGATTCGTTTAGGTAAATGTTGTTGATTCCATATTGAAACAATAGTGATACAAGAGTTATTTTTATCGAGTAGCAGTAGATAAAAGCTCCAACCCACACTCCAACCTGTCCCTTATTTCACGAAATTTACAAGACTGAACAGGTGAACAACGTACTAAAAAAATCGTGATGCAGTGCAAGTTATTTTATTGCAAGTATTTTGTTTTAAAAAAAATATCATATTTATACAATTTTTTTTTATATTTAACATTAAAACTATAATAAAAAATGACAAATCTTATTACTATATTTTTGTTGTGAAGAGGAAAATTTAAGATAAAGAAAAACTTTCTCTGTTTTGAGGTTAAAATAAACCACTAACCTCAATGACAATAATGAGATAATCTTAGATTGCTTATTAATGAAGGAACCAGAATTCGAATCCAGAAAATGCAGTCATTATCATCATAGGGGATGATGAGGACCAAAGTGAGTTAACCAGTTAACATAAATCTTATTATATTATCATCATATGGGATGTGTCTTTCTAGCATGCAGTCCGGATGACACTTGCACTTGGTGCCAAATTGATATCACATGCACATTTATTATTCTTGTTCTGCTCATGCATGCCTTTCGTCTTATTTGCATGGATTCTATTAGACACCTTGCACTTGGAGGATACAGTGCTCATCAGCAGCACCTGTGATAAATACCCATCTTAGCTTGCTTGGTTCCCTCACAAGTCACAGGCTGCTTCTTCTTCTTCTCATAATTCTCTCACTTGCCAAATAATTTAAATAGTATAGTATTTTGGTAGCTTTGCAAAGTAGCAAAGATGTTTTCAGGTGTGGCAGGAATCATCAACAGAGGCCAAAAGATCAAAGGGTCAGTGGTGTTGATGCGCAAGAATGTGTTGGACTTCAACACTATTGCTAGTGGAGGCGTTGGTGGACTCATTGGCACCGGCCTCAACGTCATTGGCTCAACAGTTGATGGCCTTACTGCCTTCTTGGGTCGTAGCGTCTCCCTCCAGCTGATTAGTGCAACCAAGGCTGATGGTTTGTTCTTTCTTTCACTTGTTAATTTCCATCATCATCCACAACTACATATTCTTCCTCCTGTTCTTCACCTTCTTAAATTAAACATATTAATTAAGGTTAAGTTGATTAAGGTGTATTAGTTTGTTATAGAAATTTGGAAACTGAATATCACACAACATTTTCTTTACACTCTATGTTAACATTTTTCTTGTTAAAAAAAAAGTGTGTATTAAGAAGTGTATTTCTCTTGTTTTACTACTAAAAATTGGTATAAAAATAATAAAATGAAAATAGTGTGTAAATTAGAAATTTAAGTGTAGGAGTATGACAAAGGAAGAAGGCACACCAAATTTTGCACATGCACCACTTTTACACAAGGCACACCATATAGTTGTAATAAAAATGTGTGTGAATATCATTATTGTAGAAATTTAGGTATAAGAGTATCAATGATCATCATGCAAATAAGTAATTGATTAAGAATGATAATAATTATCATTATGTGATTATCAGTTATCAGTGTATTATGTGGTGATAAGCGGTATTATGTGATGTGTGATTTGTGAGTGTAAATATTGGTGTATGATAAAACCTGTATATCAAAAATCTCTAATTATAGGCGTAGGAAAATAACAAAACTCTTTAATTATTTAGGTCACTGAATTTTATGTGTAAATTTTTTGTAGCAAACGGAAAAGGGAAAGTTGGAAAGGAGACGTTCTTGGAAGGTATCATTACCTCGTTACCAACCTTGGGAGCAGGCGAGTCTGCATTCAGCATTCATTTTGAATGGGACGATAGCATGGGAATTCCCGGTGCATTTTACATAAAGAACTATATGCAAGTTGAGTTTTACCTCAAGAATTTAACTCTTGAAGACGTTCCAAACCAAGGAACTATCCGTTTTGTTTGCAACTCATGGGTTTACAACTCAAAACTTTATAACAAAAGCGAACGCATTTTCTTCGCCAACAAGGTAATCTATTTACCCAGCAAGCAGTTTATCAAATTAGATATTATTTTTCAACTTTTCCAAAATTCACTTTATATTTTGTAGTGATGTGTACTCTTTCCGTTCCTTTATAATTATCTTTTTAAGATTTTTGTATAATAATTAAAGATAAAATTAAATAGTTCTAAATAAAAAAAAAATATAATGTAATATGATTAAATTATATTTTTTCTTGCTTTATTAATTTTTTCTATTAATCTCACTTGGTACAATAAATTGTTTTTCTATTCTGTAGGATGAACTTAAAAAAATCAATTAATACTTTTTTAAGTATTCTCATATCACAATTATAATTATAATATGATACAAATCAAAAATTTTTTTTTTAAAAAAAGAGTTATTAAGGGACGGATGTAAAATCATTTTACCAGGTACCAAACTAATATTGTTTATTCTGCGAGTTCTTGAACTTTATGCTATCAATGAAAATATTCATTTAATATAATGCAGACATATCTCCCAAGTGAAACACCAGCTCCACTAGTCAAGTATAGAGAAGAAGAATTGAATAATTTAAGAGGAGATGGAACAGGAGAACGAAAGGAATGGGAAAGGATCTATGATTATGATGTCTACAATGATTTGGGCAATCCAGACAGGGGTGAAAAGTATGTTCGCCCAATTCTTGGAGGGTCTAGCACTTATCCCTACCCTCGTAGGGGAAGAACTGGTAGATATCCAACAAGGAAAGGTTAGTCTTCTATGTTTTTATTATAGATCGTGATATTCTTATCGCGTATAATATAAATATCATTTTTAATATTATTTTTTTACATATTATTGTATGTAGTATTTATTAAAAAATTAAAAAAAAATTAACACATACCGCATGCAATAATATATAAAAAAAAGTGTTAAAAATAATATTTATACTGTACACGGTTAAGACAATCATTTCCATTTTATTATTTAAATGAATTAGTATAACATGTCAAGTTTCATTATAACATTGATTTTTGGTAATGTTTTCATCAGCGGAGTTCACCACGTTAAAGTATGCATATCTATTTTATTTTAATTAAAATGATTGACTTAGATATTAAAGAGAGTTGTTTAAGCTAGGTGAGTGATACCATAATTGCTTGAATGGTTGAGTTAATTGTGAAACATAAGAACATTTTGGAGAAATTATTACATGCATGTCCCAGGATGATTTCTACCGTTGATTTAAAGTTATTTTATTCAAAATTTATGTAAGTATGCTTAAAATTAATGGTAAAGATTATCCTAAAACATGCATTTTTAGCTGCATTAGCATCAATAGCTTCTCCTATTTTTTTGCTATGATTCTAATTTTTGTTTTTTTTGGTGGTTGAGGCTTCTTGTTGCTAATCTATGTACCCTGCTGTTGTCGTATTCTCAACAGATCCGGAGTGTGAGAAACCAGGCGAAGTTTACGTTCCAAGAGATGAAAATTTTGGTCACTTGAAATCCTCAGACTTTCTTACATATGCAATAAAATCTTTATCTCAATATGTCTTACCAGCATTCCAATCTGCATTTGATATAAATTTTACGCCTAATGAGTTTGATAGCTTCCAAGATGTGCGTGACCTCTGTGAAGGTGGAATTAAGCTGCCTACAGATGTAATTAGCACAATTAGCCCCTTACCAGTGATCAAAGAACTCTTTCGTACTGATGGTGAACAGGTCCTCAAGTTTCCACCACCTCACGTCATTCAAGGTGTGTTAAATATACAAAATTGCTAGATAGTCGAGATTTTTTTAAATACAATTTTTAACCGAATGAGTTAACAAGTGTTTTACTTTTGGATAAATAAGTAGTTCCTATCTCTTTATTTCATTCAACAACTATATCCTTAAATTTAGTTGAATTATGTCAAAATTCTCATTAATTTTTTCTTACTCTTATGGATATCTTAATTGAACCACTTGTACTTGGAATAACCCTTGGACAGCATACATCATATTCAAAACAAATGTAAAACTCACGCATTTGTTGAAGTAATCTCATTTAATAATGATTTTTTATTTATTTATTTATTTGTTGAAGTGAGTAAGTCTGCATGGATGACTGATGAAGAATTTGCAAGAGAGATGCTTGCTGGTGTAAATCCTTGCTTAATTCGCGGTCTTCAAGTAAGTTCAAGTGTTGATTGCTAAATTGTTGAAAGAGGGGAATATGATGTCCATGTTAAATTGGTTTGTTAATAGTGGTAACCATAATACACTGAATGGTGTAATGGAGAATCACAATTTATCTTCTTTCCTCATGATATGTTTTTCTTTTTTTTTTTTTTGAATGGTAGGAGTTTCCTCCAAAAAGCAATCTAGATCCCACAATCTATGGTGATCAAACTAGTAAGATAACCGCAGAAGTCCTTGACCTAGATGGATACACACTGGACGAGGTAAATATATTTTATTGTCTCATAGCTATATGAAGGACTTATACAATCATAACTTTTCACTTAAAGTCATACAAAAAATTCTTACGTGCTCCTCGAGTTTCTTGTTCTGTACTAAGTGAATGTTTGCCGTATCAGTTTTGTAAGTTGTTACTATCTTCTAATAGTATAAAGCAATAGATATGTCTTGTTTCCAGGAACGCCTATAAGAATCATATTGGCTTTGACGGGAGACAAAGTGATTAAACATTTAAACTTAATTTTGTGGAACAGGCACTTGCTAGTCAAAGATTATTTATATTAGATTACCATGATGTATTCATGCCATATCTGAGGCGGATAAACCAAACTTCTGCAAAGGCTTATGCCACAAGAACTATCCTCTTTTTGAGACACAATGGGACTTTAAAGCCTGTGGCCATCGAATTAAGTTTGCCACATCCTGATGGAGATCAGTCAGGTGCCGTTAGTCAAGTCATCTTACCTGCAAAAGATGGTGTTGAAAGTACAATTTGGCTACTGGCCAAAGCTTATGTGGTTGTAAATGACTCTTGCTACCATCAACTCATGAGCCATTGGTATAAATTTTGTCATTGCAAATTTTCAATCAGCATAAACAAATTCAATCTATATATGTATCTATGAGTATATAATGTCTCAATTCTTTTTCATGTGTTCATAGGTTAAATACTCATGCAGTGATTGAGCCATTCGTCATAGCAACAAACCGGCAGCTCAGTGTGCTCCACCCAATTTATAAACTTCTATCTCCCCACTATCGTGACACCATGAACATCAATGCACTTGCCCGGGAATATCTAATTAATGCTGATGGCATAATAGAGCAAACTTTTTTGCCCTCAAAGTATGCTGTGGAGATGTCTTCAGCAGTTTATAAGAATTGGGTTTTCCCTGATCAGGCATTACCTGCTGATCTTATCAAGAGGTAATCTTTATAAACATAAACCAATAGAGAATATAAGACTTGGATTGGCAATAGGCATTTGTACCAAAAAAAGATTGGCAATTGGCATTAAAGGGGGATAAAGGTTTGAAATATATATTGCATTCTATTAAATAAAAAAGATTTTTGCACATCAAAATTTTTATATCATTTTTACACTTTACTCCTTTGAAAAAATAAAAGTAGAGAGAGTGTACATTGAAATATGTATTTTTCTTATTTTATTATCTAAAAAAGAAGTAATGTAAAGGTAGAGAGAATGTGTATTGAAATATGTGTTTTTCTTGTTTTATTATCTAAAAAGAAAGTAATCTAAGAAAGATAGAGATTTTTTTATATACAAATATTATTACTGTTTATAGAAACATGAACTTGTCCAAATATGGAACTACAAAGCACAATGATGCCGTAAATTAGAAGTGACTTTTGATGTTAATAATTAACATGTGTGTATTTTGTTTGATTTAGAGGAGTAGCAGCTAAGGATTCATCTTCCCCACATGGACTTCGTCTTCTGATAAAGGACTACCCTTATGCTGTTGATGGACTAGAGATATGGAATGCTATTAAGACATGGGTCCAAGATTATGTCTCCTTGTATTATGCAACAGATAATGAGGTCAAAAGTGACTCTGAACTCCAAAATTGGTGGAAAGAAGTTGTAGAGGTAGGTCATGGTGATTTGAAAGATAAGCCATGGTGGCCTAAGTTGCAAACATGTGAAGAGTTGATTGAATCTTGCACTATTATCATATGGACTGCTTCCGCCCTCCATGCAGCTGTTAATTTTGGACAGTATCCTTATGGAGGCTTTATCCTGAACCGCCCAACACTTAGTAGAAGATTGCTTCCTGAGAAAGGAACTGAACAATATGATGAGATGGTGAAAAGCCACCAAAAGGCTTATTTGAGAACAATTACACCAAAGTATCAATCTCTTGTTGACCTTTCAGTGATAGAGATCTTGTCAAGGCATGCTTCTGATGAGGTCTATCTTGGGGAGAGGGACAATCCATATTGGACCTCTGATTCAAGAGCATCACAAGCCTTTCAAAATTTTGGAAACAAGCTGAAAGAAATTGAGGCAAAATTTGCACAGAGGAACAATGATGCAAGTCTGAGCAATCGAATTGGGCCGGTTCAATTGCCATACACTTTGCTTTATCCTACTAGTGAGGAAGGGTTGACATTTAAAGGAATTCCCAATAGCATCTCTATCTAAAGTAGCGTGTGGTAACTTCCAATAATAGAGATGCAAGAGTAGGAATCCAAATCCTGCATCTTATCCATGTTTTAATTATCATGTGTATATTTAAGTGCTGTATTTGAATCCTCTGTGATTCTGGTTTGCAAATAATAAGAGCACTGTAAGTTTGTGTTTAGCTCCTGTCATGTTTACAAGTGGTATATAGGAGCTTTGACGTTTATCATTTTCGTTTGAGAAATCCCAACTGATGAATAAGAAATCCAAGTGTCAGTGTTTCATAACTGCGCTGAACCATTACAAAGTGTAGGAGAATTAAGTTTTAGGCAAATGTAACAGTGTTACTATACATTGCCTAATAATTATATAAATTATGAATCAGTGAATCACAGCTTTTTATCAAATGCAAGTTTTTTTTAACTCTACTAATTATTCTTATATATTTGGCTTATTTAAACTGTTTATGAGATTAATTTTTATTCAAACATGTGAACACAAATATCATACAGTTTCTCCATAAATTTTTTTTGTTTGAAATTTGTATTCGCATGCTCATCGTCCCGGGAGTAGAGGTTACTTACCATCTTAACCTACTCTTTGGGTCAAATGCAAGTTAATTAATCATTTCATGGCATTCTGATGAATATTGGACAAGTTTGATGTTGTCTTATAAAAATATCAACGAATATGAAATCTCCCTAAAGTAGCATCAGCCACACTTAGAAATAGGAATAGTTAAGTTAGGCCATTAAAGACTTACAGCTCAGTTTATTTTCAACTTATATAACAAGTTACGTTTAGAATTTGAAAAGTTTATTTAATTATGCAGCTTAACATATAAGCTTTTGAAAAAGTTTGTTTAGCCTAATAAGTCGGTCGATTTATTTAATATTTATATATATATATTTAAGAATTTATAATATTTATATAATTTACTTATTATATATTAATAACATATATATTTTATATAGAATTAATAATTTACTTTATGATCAAGATATTTTAAGAAAAATATTTGACTAATTTTTTTAATTTTTTAGTATAAAATAAAATAATTCAAACATACTTCTAATTTTATAAAGTGTAAGAAAGATATCCATATTCACAATTTAATAATTATATGACTTCGATTATGTTTTGTTTATTTATTACAATGTTTTTACTTTTTTAAGTTTATATGCATAATTTATTAGGTTATTATGCTTTCCAAAAAAAATTATTAGTTTATTATTAAATCAACTTAGATTAATATGTTAAAATTTTAATTATTAAATAAAACCAACGTAAGCTAATAAAAGATTTTATGTGTTTTAAAATTTGATAGATTTTTTTTTTATGAAGTTTTAAAATTTGATAGTTATTATTTAATAATATGTGTAGTGTCATTAATTACTATATACTAAAAATAGTGTCATTAATTACTTCTCAAAAGCATTTTCTTTTACATTCGATAATAATAATTAATACTTAATATATTAATTTTAATGTATTGTTAATGTAAAATTTTTATGCTATCATTCAATTATATATTAACACATCATTAAAAGAATATAAATGTTGTGAAAGTAAAAAATAATATTAAATTAACGTAATAATACATGATTAAATAATAGTATAAAAGTTTTTATACTAACAACACATCTAAGATAAATCCATATAAGATATACGCACACTGAGAGACGTACGTACGTATGTATGTATATATGATTTTGGCTGATGAGGGAAAATAAAACCCAAGTTTTGAACCATAGACTTTTGACTTAAGCGTGCACGGGCTGGTCAGATTACACATCCCAAAAGGCCCATCACAAAATAACTATTGGGTCTCATAATATAAGCCCTAGCTAAATGTGGGTGGAGTTTCGGTTTCTTCAAATAAGGCTGGCCATTGACCCAAAAAAATAAAAAATTGAGCCTGCCCCAGTGGAGATTGTAAGCAAGCAAAACAGAATGAACACAAGGATTATACCTATTAAACTTTACTAAAGTGAAGGATATATTAAAATGTATTATATTATATTAATTATGAATTTATATAAAATTATATCAAAACTTTTATAAATTCATATTTAATGAAATAGTTTACACACTAATTTAAAAAGAAAATCTTCATTGCATTTAATTAAAGTAATATGTGATTATATGTGATTAACTTTTTTTTTTAATCACGGTCAAGTGATATTTAGGTCTAAACGTATTAGTGATTAATTTAAGTAGGTCATGAATATCTATACGTGCCAATAATAATAATATATTCAATTATTTTATACGATCCACAGCTCAATCATTAGAGTGAGGTTTTGTTACCCTTTAGTTTTTATGAGGCAAGGTATACTAACACTATTAACACCGTTAAATTTGACTAAAACATAATTCTCGAACACTATGCGATAGTTCAATGCAGTCTATAATAATGTATATAAACGTCACTGCTCCTATATACTACTGGTAATCACAACGGGAGCTAAACACAAAGCAATAGTGCTCTTATTAATTGCAAACCACAACCAGGGAGGATTCAAATACAGCACTTAAACATACACATGATAATTAAAACATGGACAAGATATAGGATTAAGATTCCTACTCTTGCATCTTTGTTATTGGAAGTTACAAATAGTAAAGGAAACCACACCACACGCTTCTTTAGATAGAGATGCTGTTGGGAATTCCTCTAAAAGTCAATCCTTCCTCACTGGTAGGATGAAGCAGAGTGTATGGCAATTTAATTGGCCCAACTCGGTTGCTTAGACTTGCATCATTGTTCTTCTTAGTGAGTTTTGCTTCAATTTCTGCTAGTTTCTTTCCAAACTTTTGAAAGGCTTGTAATGCCTTTGAATCAGAGGTCCAATAAGGACTGTCTCTCTCCCCAAGGTAAACCTCATCAGAAGCATGCCTTGACAAGATCTCTATCACTGAAAGGTCAATTAGGGTCTGAAACTTTGGTGTAATTGTTCTCAAATAAGCCTTTTGAGGGCTCTTCACCATCTCATCATATTGTGCACTTCCTATCTCAGGAAGCAATCTTCTACTAAGAGTTGGGCGGTTCAAGATCAAACCTCCATAAGGATACTGTCCAAAATTAACAGCTGCATGGAGAGCTGAAGCAGTCCATATGATGATAGTGCAAGTTTCAATAAGCTCTTTAAGTGTATGCAACTTAGGCCACCATGGCTTATCTTTCAAATCACCATGACCCACCTCTACAGCTTCTTTCCACCAAAGTTGAAGTTCAGAATCACTTTTGACAGCACCATCTGTTGCATAGTACAAGGAGACATAATCTTTGACCCATGCCTTAATAGCATCCCATATCTCTAGTCCATCAACAGCATAAGGGTAGTCCTCTATCAGAAGACGAATGCCATGTGGCGAAGATGAGTCCTCAACTGCCACTCCTCTGAATTAAGCAAAATACTTACATGTTAATTACTGAATATTATCTATATATTTTTTAATGATCAGTGTATACAGAAAGTTTTCTATTTACAGAAAAAGGATTCTATACAAAAAAAAAATCAAATATAATTAAAATAATATATCTAATTATATTAAAATTAAATTATTAAAATAACACAAAATCAATACTAACATAATCTTTGCAAATACACTAACACATCAAAAGTAACTTCTACTAAATTATGGCATCATTGTGTTTTAGCAGTTGCATATATAGTTCGACAAGTTCACATTTCTATAATAAAACACTATATTTCAAAGCATTATCCCCGTTAATGCTTAATAATTGACAATATTTTCAATTTTTTTTAGTGGTTTATCTTTATAAAGATTACCTCTTGATAAGATCAGCTGGTAATGCTTGATCAGGGAAAACCCAATTCTTATAAACTGCTGAAGACATCTCCACAGAATATGGTCCGGGCAAAAATGTTTTCTCTATAATGCCATCTGCATTAATTAGAGAGCTTCGAGCAAGTGCATTGATATTCATGGTGTCACGATAGTGAGGAAATAGAAGCTTATTAATTGGGTGAAGCACACTGAGCTGTCGATTTGTAGCTATGATGAATGGCTCAATCGCTGCATGAGTATTTAACCTAAGCACAGAAAAAATAAATAACAAAAAAAAATTTAGAATCACTTTCACTATATACTACTCCATAGATACATAATATTGAATTTGTTTATGTTGGTTGCAAAATGACAAAATTTATACCAATGGCTCATGAGTTGATGATAGCAAGAGTCATTTACGACCACATAAGCTTTGGCTAGTAACCAAATTGTACTTTCAACACCTTCACTTGCAGGTAGGATGACTTGACTAACGGGACCATACTTATCTCCACCAGGATGTGGCAAACTTAATTCAATGGCCCTTGGTGACAAAGCCCCATTGTCTTTCAAAAATAGAATTGTCCTCGTGGCATAAGCCTTCCCAGAAGTTTGGTTTATCTTCCTCAAATATGGCATAAATGCATCATGGTGATCTAATATGAATAATCTCTTTTTAGCAAGTGCCTGTTCCACAAAATTAATTTTGATCACTTCTTTTAGCGTCACCAGATCATATAGATAATTTGGCTTTTAAGTGCAAAGAAATAGCATAAATTGTTGATATGGCATTTTACTATGAAGTAAAATAATAAATATATATATTTACCTCATTTATTGTGTACCCATCTAGATTGAGGACGTCTGAGGATATTGTACTCGTTTGATCACCATAGATTGTTGGATCTAGACTGCTTTTCGGTGGAAACTCCTACCATTCATTAAAAAATATTATGAGCAAAGATGATAAACAAAGAGTCTTTAAATACAACATTCACTTTATTATGGACAAGAAATTATGTCAATACTCACTCTTGGAGTAGTAATAAATGCAAGCTTCTGGAGAATTTCAACCATTAATTTAAGTTTTTTTTTTATTAAATTTATATACAAGTGTTTAAAATTAATGGATGAGATACTCCTAGAACTAGTATAAATTTTCATTGTGGACATCAAATTTGCTCTTTCAACTGTCTAGCAATGAACACTTTAAACTTACTTGAAGACTGCGAATTAAGACAGGATTTACACCAGCAACTGTCTCTCTTGCAAATTCTTCATCAGTCATCCATGCAGACTTACTCACTATACTCAAATAATAAAGAAAATCATTGTTAAGCATAAACCCTTCAACAAAGGCATGAGTTTTGCTTTTGTTTTGAATATGATGTAAGTTTTCCAAGTGTCATTTAAGTACAAGTGGTTCAATTAAGATATATATATGTTTATCACACCTTGAATGACATGAGGTGGTGGAAACTTGAGGACTTGTTCACCATCAGTACGGAAGATTTCTTTGAGCACTGGTAAGGGGCTAATTTGGCTAAGTATATCTGTAGGCAACTTAATTCCACCTTCAAAAAGCCCACGTACTTCATCGAAGCTATCAAACTCAGTCGGTGTTAAATTTAAATCGAACAGAGATTGGAACAAAGGTAAGACAGTTTGAGATAAAGATTTAATTCCATATGAAAGAAAGTCTGAGGACTTCAAGTGACCAAAATTTTCATCTCTTGGAACATAAACTTCGCCTGGTTTCTCACTGTTTGGATCTGTTAAGAATAATTAAACATCATAATATTAGCAACAATAATAGAAACTTAATCGCAAGAAAAAAAAAATCAGAATCATATATAGCACAAAAATCATCATGTTTATTTAAACATACATCCCTTAAGCAATTGTGGTACCATTCACCCAACTTAACAACTCTATAATATCTACATCAATTGTTTTACTTAGAGTAAGACATTTATGCCCTTCTTCACATTTTGAAATCCGCTGACCAAATATTACCAAAGTCAAAATTGTTATAATGAAATATCACATATTACCAATTCATTTAATGAATAAATAACATAAAGCTTAACCTTTTCTTGTAGCTTTTCTACCAGTTCTTCCCCTGCGAGGGTAAGGATAGTTGCTAGACCCTCCAAGAACTGGGCGAACATACTTTTGACCATTATCTGGATTGCCCAAATCATTGTAAACATCATAATCATAGATCCTGTCATATTCCTTGCGCTCTCCTGTTCCATCTCCTCTTAAATTCTTCAACTCTTCTTCTCTGTACTTGACAAGGGGAGCTGGTGTGTTACTTGGAAGATACGTCTACATTATTAAATAAATTTTCAAATTGTTAGCATAAAGTTCAGGAACTTGCATAATGAACAATACTAGTTGGGACTTGGTGAAATGGTACACATCACTACAAAAAGTTGAACTAAATTTTAGAAATACTGAAAAATAATATAGAAGTTTATAAACTACTTGCTAGGTAAATAGCTTACATTGTTGGCAAAGAAAATGCGATCATGCTTGTAAGATTTTGAGTTGTAAACCCAGGAGTTGCAAACAAAGTGGATGGTTCCTTGGTTTGGAACGTCTTCAAGTGTCAAACTCTTGAGGTAAAACTCAACTTGCATATAGTTCTTTATATAAAATGCACCGGGGATCCCCATGTCGCTATCCCATTCAAAATGAACATCGAAAGCAGACTCTCCTGCTCCCAGAGTTGGTAACGAGGTAATAATACCTTCCAAAAACGTATCCTTTCCAGTTTTCCCATTTCCATGTGCTACAAAAGTACCACACAAAATCCAAAATTAACTTTGACTTAGAAAATGGTTTTATATTTGAATAATGGATGTCAAAAACAATAATGACCACACTTCCCGTGATATTTCTCATATATATATATATATAGATGATCTTCCTAGATGAGATAAGTGTTTATTATGAGAAGTGAGAAGAATAAATATTGACTATTAGATCTTACATGAATGATCAAGATTAGAACATAAATATATGTAACTTTTTTAAGTGATCACATGACCTTTAAGTAACTTTTAATCTTGACCATCTATATATGGTTGTATGGTCAAAATTTACTCCTCTTATCCTCTCATAATAAAAACTTCACTAACTATAAATGTCCCCTATATATATATATATGGAACGGGATATAAGTGGCATAATAGAAGATTTGAATATCCAACAGCAAAATGGAGAAATTATTGCATAAACATTGAGTAACAAAGTTAGGTGTATTAAATGAATTACATAATTAATTATTATATATTATGATAATTATTTATTAATCAATTATAATAAATATCTATTAATTAATAATATAATTAACCTAATGTATCTAATTTAGATACTCTGAGTTTATATAAAAATTTCTCTTACATCATTACACCATAATATTTTTTGTATAAATTTTTCTGTATCTAAAAGTTGTATTAAGTTTCGATTAATCTAGAATTGAGTTCAATCAGACTACCCAAAGGTATAAAGTTTGGAGTGGATGCCAATTGGGTGACTGCCAAATGATTTTATTTTATATTTTTGGGTTAGAAGTTATTTTATACTATAGAAGGTGAAGAAGAAGAGGAGGACAAGAATTCTGTAGTTGGGGATGATGAGGTAAATAAGTGAAAGAAAGAACAAACCATCAGCCTTGGTAGCACTAATCAGCTGGAGGGCGATGCTATGGCCCAAGAAGGCAGTAAGGCCATCGACTGCTGAACCAATGAGGTTGATGCCGGTGCCAATGAGTCCACCGACGCCTCCACTAGTAATGGTGTTGAAGTCCAACACATTCTTGCGCATCAACACCACTGTCCCTTTGATCTTTTGGCCTCTGTTGATGATTCCTGCAACCCCTGAAAACATCTTCCCTACTTAGCAGAGCTACCAAAATACTACTATTTTAATTTGCAAATTAAGGATGGAAGAAGGAGAAGGAGAAGAAGAAGAAGAGGAAGTTTGTGACTTGTAAGGAAGACAAACAACCATGCAGGATATTTATAGAGAAGAGACAATACGAACATGAAATGGACTCCATGTATTTATATCAACTTAATTTTGTATTTTAAATTTTTATAATTAAAAGTCTTTGAAGTATTTTTTTAAAAATAAATTTATTTATTTTCTTAATGTTAAAAATGATAGGATGAGATTAATATAACTCGTACTTGTGAGAAAACCTTTTAAGAGATTTTTTTGAAAAAAAAAAAGAACAGACATAGATATTCGTATCAAATAGTATATTAGGTATGTGTTTGGAATAGATTAATTTTTGTTAAAATACCTTTTTTTTTTTTTTTTTTGGGATAAAAGCTTTTTTGAAAGAAAATTGAGATGTTTGAGTAAAATAGTTTAAAGTAATAAAAAGTCTTTTTCATGGTTGAAAAGCTTTTTCTTCATAAATAAGATTTTGAGCTTTTTTTAAAGTTGATTATGTTATATTTTTATTAAAGTAATTTTAAAATATAAAATATTATATAATATAAATAAATTATTTTATATCTTTTTTAATAATTTATTATATAAAAATATTTTTTCAGACAATTTAAATAAAAGAGATTATTTTAAAATTATTTTTAACTAATATATTTAAATATAAAATTAATTATTAAAATAATTTTTTTATAATTAATTCAAACACATTCTAAATATATTATTTTTTTAATCTGACTTAATATATGATTATTAACATGCTTGTACTTTCATTTTCCTTTACTTGGATGAGAAGAGAAAATTAAAAAAAAAAAAAGAAAAAGAAAAGTAGAGGTGAAATGTAGTATGGTACACAGTTAGGATCCTCTATTATTAAAAAAAATAGAATTTTATTGTTTGAATTTTTAAAATATGATCTTTAATTCACTTTCATATTAGTATATGGTATATTTATTTTATATTAAAATATAATATATTTTAATATTTATTTATATTTATATCAACTTATTATATTTACAAGATGTTATATAGTAAGTATTAAAATATTATTTTTTAATAAAAAAATAAAGAAGATCGTAACCTTTAAAAGTAGGTTTTTAAAGATAAAATGTTAAAGAAAAACATGATTATATAGGTGGCAAGCCGTTGAATCTTGAATGCATCCTGAACTGCACACGATCCAGTTCTCAATTATAATAATAATAAATTAACCTTTCTTTATTTTTTTAAAAGTATTTTACTTAATAAAATATTAAATGTACGATATCTTATAAAATTTCATTTTACATTTACTATTAAACTTTGGCAGGCCACGTTTTCCACGGGCCACGCGTTAAACGTGTTACAACTTGGGATTCTTTTTTCATACCTTGTAAAGTTGTTAGAAAAATTTGTATATTATTAATATTAACTAGATTTTATTTCGTACGATGTAAGATTAATTTAAGGATTCAATGATAAAAATAAATATAATTTTATTAAAAATAATTTTATCAAATAAAATATATGTAATAATTAGTAAAAAAATTTATAAGTTTAATTTTAAAATATATAATATTTTTATAAAAGAATTTTATTTTAATATAAATATTAAATTATTTAAATATATAATATTATAAAACAATTTATAAAAAAATATTTAAACAATTTAAAATTCAGTCAAAAATGAATATAATGTTTTAATATATAAATATATAATATTTAATAAAAATTACATATAAATTAATTTAATTTATATTAATGTAACTTAAAATAAAAAATAATGAAACAAATTTTGTCAAGAAAAAAATAATGAAACAAATTTCTAATTTATATTTGAATTTATTATATGCTTGTGGTAGTAATACATTGGATTAAGACAATGTAATGTTTAACAACTCATCAACTCTAATTTTGGGGGATTTCATTTATATAAATGTTAATATAATTTTAAATAAAACTAAAAGTGAAATAGATAATAAACAATAAATAGATAATAATAAATAAAATAATTTATATAATAAAATTTATATTAAAAGATATTAATCATATAACGTTTGCCACAATATATATTATGAAATTGAATAAATTGCATTATAAATTGTAAAAACTTATAAATATATATTTTTTGGATCTAAATATTAAATAATTGACTCGGTCAATAATTACAACTTTTATTTATACAATAAATTTGATAACTTAGCCTACAATTAATTCATTGAAAAAAAAAGAAGAATGAAACATAAATTCACCTTCTACAATAATAGAAAGGAATTGGAAATAAAAAAATATAGGTAAAACTTTAGCCTTCTACAATTGTAGGCTAAAAATATATAATTAAAAAAATAAAAAATAAAAAATAAAACTATAGGTATAATTTTTTTATCATAATCCTTTAATTAGAATTCAATTATCATCACTTTACTTCATAATTTTTGTTGAAAATTTTGTGGTAAGACTTATAAGAAAAAATATAAAAAAATAATAAATATTTTTTAAAATCATGATTCAAATTTTAATAATTGTGACGGTATATTAAAAATATATAACAATATAGCAGTACATTATTTTTTCTTTTTCTTTCCTTATAAAGTTGTTAGAAAAATATTGTACATTATTAATATTAATTATTCCAGTACATTGTTTTTTATTGGATTTTTTTCATATTTTTTACTGGTTTTTTTTGTCATCTTAAATTGTGATTGTGATGTAGGTCTTATTTTAAGTTTTATAAGTATTTATATAAGTTTATAGTAAACTATACACATGACATATATATTTTATATTATTTATTAATAAATTTATTACTTCATATAAGATTTATTGTAAACTAAAGTCTATATAACTTGAGAGAGAAAAAAATCTATAGCAGCATTTTTCTTTTCCCCAAATTGGGAGGCGTATATAAGATGATGTTATGGGCTGGCAACATGTTACTGGAAATTTTTTTGTCATGTGTAGTTTTTATATAAATAAAAAAATATAAATATCTTAAATAGTAAGATCTTTTTAAAATTTATAAAAAAGCATATATTAAAGTATTTATATTTATCTATCTTCAAAAAATTCAATCCAACAAATATAAGATGTAGTGCGATGGGAATGGGACCCTCTGATTTGAAATTTGCACTTCTTAACACAGCACAATTCACGTGCCTGCTCAACAGATTCTTTTTGACATGACAAAATTATTCTTATCCATAGCTTTTATGAAGACTTTTATGACAGGAAGAGGATAAGTATATCTTTAATAAATAGAAATAAGGATGAGAATTATAGTAATTGTTTATATTTTTTTATTTAATATATATTATATATTTTTTGTTTTTTTTTATTTTTAATTGATATTAAAAATGTATATATATTTATTATTTTAAAATAATTATTTTATTAAATAAGTTTATAATAATAAAATTTGTTAAAAAATATATATTATTTATATAATAATTATTTATATAGATTAATTATTATAAAATATAATTTAATTTAATTTATATTTATAATATTTTTTAATTTTATAAAAATTTTAAATTATTAAACAAAATTATAATATGTAATAATAAAATTTATTTTACTTATTTTATAATTTTTAAAATTTTATTTTAAACTATAAATTATTTCTAAATATCTCCACTTACTTGTAAAAATTATAAATAAATACTCATGTACCGGAAAGGCCCTGCCCCTTTGAGGTCCCTAATTCTTCTTCACTCAAGTGCGAAGCCAATATTCAATTGAATAATGCTGATAAACATTTTTGAATGCATATTACTTCATATTTGACATAACTGACATTTTTTTTTACAATCACATAATTGACATAATTAAAGTATAAATGTATAAAAAATTAAATAAAACCAACTATAAAATGTAATAACTAATGTAAGTATACATAAATAATATTTATTTTATTCAATTATACACAGTAACTCATTGTTTTTTATTTTCAAAATAAATTTGAGATAAAACTACCATTTTTAAAAGATATACTTGACAAAAAATTTGAACTTTAAATATGTTAACATTAAATTAATCCTTCAAAAAATTAAAATGACATCAAAATGTTCCTCCCATCAAGCTTTGTATGACATAAAAAAATGACTATTATTGACTTATTGACAAATATATCGAATCACATAAGTAACAAAGTGGTAAAATCAAGTATCATTTTTCTAAGAAATCGTGAAGTTGTCAAGTACCAATTTTCTTTATCAAACACTATATAGGCAATTCAAATGAGTTTGAGAGGAGTAAAATGACTTAAAAATAGAGAATTAAAAGGAATTATATTTTTAAGAGTTTTTTTAGTTAGAAAATGGATGATAAAGGTATTAGGGAGTTGATTTCACTTAACCCATCACTTGATTTCATTATATTCATGTCCAAACTAGTTCAATTTATTTATTGATGACAAGAATTCACTTAATTAATTAAAACTCAATTTCTTGATAAATTAGCCTTCTTTTAATTACCTAAATTACTAATTTTTTAGTTAATTCAAGTAATTAAAAGGATAAAATACAAAATTCTCAAACAAACCACACAATTCATAATATCTATTTCTAGATCTTTACAAGATCATGGTAATTATTTCAAGGAGCAAACAATATCTAGGAATTTTTCAATTCTTAATATATCCAACAAATCATTCAAAGAGTGGTCAATTCAAAGAAAACATTAATGGTTTGTTTGGATGATGAGAGAAAATTGGAAGAGAGAAAATGGGAAGAGAGAAAATAGAGAGGAGAGAAAATAAAGAGAAAATGACATTTTCTTTCCTATAGTTTGATTGAAGAGAAAAGTGAGAAGAAATATATACATCTCTTGCTATCTGTGACCTTTGTTGACATAATATAGTTCATGACCACGAAAATTAAATTGTTCAGAAAATAAGAACTTTTCTTTCTTTGTTTAGTTGAGAAGAAAAGTGAGAAGAAAGAAAATAGAATTATGTCAAATGACTAATGTCTTTTATGTAATATATTAAATAAACTAACGTCATTATCTTTAGTTAATTGCAGTGAATTAGTCTTTATTTTATCCAACAAGCAAGACTGTTTCATTTTCGGTGATATATGTGCATAACCTATACTGTAACCCTTTGATTTTTACTTAATCGAGTAAAACAATGACATAATATAGTTCATGACCCTAAAATTAAATTGTTCATGTACAATTGAAAACATAATTTATTAAACTCATTGATAGTCCTAGATTTTTTTTTTTAGTAATTAAAAAATCATGCAATTAAATATCAATAAAATACACTAAACACATACGTTAATTTCTTTCCCTCCACAACTTAAAAAATACAAAGTAGAACGAGAGATATAAAAAGAAAAACTAATTTATGTCATTTAAATCTAGTATGTTTGACGTTTGTTTCTATATTTGAGTCGACAAATGGAAGAAAATATAATTGTCAAAACCCTTATAATCTGCAAAGATTCCAAGCATCACTCATGTTATTACACCCCAATCCAAGCACAACATAAACTTTCATATATAAAAGCTATGTACAAACAAAACAGTCCAACATTAAAGAATAACATTTACACCTGTCATAGTAATTAATTTGGTTACCTAAACAAATTTGTTCAACCTTATAGTAAAATCTCCAACCATACAATAATTAAATTAACAATTTTTGATTCAAAGTGAAAACTTTCTATCATCAAGTGCATCATAACCAACAAATTCATACGTATTATTCCATAAAAAACCATGTCAACATCATCACATGACATACATGATTACAACATGTACATGAATAATACTTGAATATAAAGCTCCAACTATTTAACACTGACAGTTCTACTAACAAAAAACACAGTACATTTCAAAATCAATTAAATCAACAATTAATTATAAAAGTTCTGTCATCGTTTATACACCAATGACGTCCCACCCTTAGAGTAATCGCTATAACATCATTTCTCAGACACTATGGTCGATAAATCTCTAGCATTTGTTCTTTCACTAACTTAAAAATACCGACTCATATTTGCTTTCCTAACTTCCCTAGCTTCCACTGTAAAAGTCCAAGAAAAGAAAGTTTTGAAATGCACTACTCAAGCATAATGGTTAGCAATTACTGTGAAGAACTAGACTCATAATAATCATTTCTTGTTTGCTAAAAGTCTCTTGGTTTAAGGAACATAGATACTTAACTACTCAACTTTTATATTTCTTAAGGAACATATAAGAAATATTTCATCCACTAACATATTTCCTTCAAAATCATGGAGATACATTGAAAGTTCTGCATAGGTTCAAAACAACAATTAATAAAAATAAATGGTCATACACCAAGCAAATAAAAAAATCAATAGTGGTGAAAGGCTTACGATGGCACAAACCGAATACCAAACTTCGTTCATAATTTGAAATAGAGCCTCAGTCGCATTTGAGGAGGCACTCCAAAAGTTCTCGTTTCTTTTGTTCATTTCTACAAAGAAATCGATAACAATTCGGTATGGATCTAACACACCCAAATCAGAATAAATCCCGGACATCGATTCACTATAATAGCGAGAAAATGATGGTTAGTCCTTTCTCGTTTTCAACTTAAATGACTTGCCTTTCACCCTTCATGCGGTTTATCCGCAACAAAGTTCCTTTCCTTCATAACTTCAACTAAGGAATTAATTCCCAAGGCAACTGATTCATACGAGCCTCCACCAAATCAACCATGTTAGCTTTACGCTTGGTACCCCTTGAAGATGAAGTCCCACCTATTTGATTAGATTGACCATAAGTAGGACTAAATTGATCTGAATTGGCAGTGAGTGTGGGGTGTCATTTCCCATATTTACATCAGTATCAACCCTCCCAACAACTTCAAATGAGTCATTTAAATCAATTTGCTGCCTTTCCCATTGTTTGAGCCTCTCCTTTGCAGTTGTGGCATTTTTACCGTAGCTCTATCGGTCTTCGGCCCTCAAACATCTCCTTCAACATGTCATAATGCTTTATTTGCATTCTTTTCCATTTTGCTGCATATGGTTTATCCTAAGAATGAAAAAAAAATTATGTTTAGACAAATAATTACAATAAACCAAACATTTCATAAGGTAAATGAACATCTATAACTAAAAATAATCAATGAAAAATAAATAATTTTTCCCTTGCTTGATTACCTTGATTAAATCCTCCCAAACTTCTTCCTCAGCTTCAAATTTTTTTGTTATAGGACTCCAAGAAAACTCACTTAAACTGTTAAATAGATCATATGCCTCTGCAAAATGATCTTTCAGAGTCTTCATTCTATTTTTTAAATGTTGCTTTGTAATTTGTGGTCCAATTTCTATTCTTAGGACCTGCACCACATTGGCATATGCTTCACTCGTCCATGAGCCATCCTGCTTATTGCCCTTAGTAAATTGTTCCATAAATGCATTCAATAATGCTTGGTCCATATCATCGATCTACAGCATATTGTCTTTAGAAGGATGATCTTGAGAGTTTGTTGCAACTTTCTTTCCCTATTCATGTTTAAACCTACAACATACCTCAAAAGACACATAAAGAACTATATACAACGATTATATTTTCAATTACAAGATATGTCCAAATTACATAAAACTTTAACTCAGGTAAAATAATAAACCAACCAAATATAATAATAGAATTCAAATTACAAGCCATAACCTAATTATTATAGTAAACACAGTACATAACACTTCACCATATACATATCATCTAAATAATATAACATGGTACATAAAAGTATACATTTAAAACTAATTGTGATACTTAAGCTTGGTAAGCATTCCACATTTCAGTTGCAATGTTATCTCTTAAAATTGCTCCTTGCCTATAGTCCTCATCACGTGGTTGGTGCGAAACTGGTTGTGATCTATCTATATCTTGTTCTAGTAACTCCCGATCTACTTCAGCAATCAAGGACTCATCAATATCAATACTCATTACAAAGTTATGCAATATACAACAAGCAAGCACTATGTCTATCATTGTTTTAAATGAGTAATGTGGTTAAATGCCACTAGCTATAATTGGAAATCTTTTCTTTAGAACTCCAAAAGTTCTTTCAATAACGTTTCGTAGTGAAGCATGTCGGTGATTGAATAGTTCTTTAGTATTTTGTGGCCCACGCGATGAATACTCCTTCAAATGATAACGAACACCTCTGTATAGTGTAAGTACCCCACGTTTTAGCATAAATCCACCATCCCCTAGATAGAATTTCCCTACAAAGATTATATACACATTATGTACCAACATGTCACATAATTTTATCCTACTTTAATATATTATAATTATTGAATACATTAATGTGTCACTCACCTTCGGAATTCTAAGTGGGTCTTCCTTACGTAAAGCATTTTTTAAAATTCTTGAGTCAGATGCTGTTCCTTCCCACCCAGGTAACACATATGTGAATTTCATATCAAAATTACATGCAGCAAAAACATTTTGGGTGGGATAGTCTTTTCTTCCACGAAATCGAGGGGCCTCGGCCCTTGATACCTTCACACGAATATGTGTTCCATCTATAGCTCCAATGCAATCCTTTTTTAGTCAATAATTTCAAAAGTTAGCAATATACTTCTATGTTGACTACATGCTTGAGGGTAATTATAAGTAAATAAAAAAAATCAATACCTTAAAGTAAGGATAAAATCTGCTATTGCTAAGTATTTGTGGAGGGACATCCCTACCAGAAGGTTGCACAAGAAACTCTTCCTCTAAGGAAATGACAGCACGTAAAATATTGTGAAAGTGACGACTAATTGTCTCCCCTGAACGAAGGAAGAAGAAAGAGACAGTTCTGTTTTTTACGTTATGACCTAAAATGTGTAAGAATTTAGCAATTTACTCTTCAACTGTAGAGCGTATTGAATCTTTTACTATACCAGTTGCTCTTAAGTTCTCACATAAATGCATAAATGCTCCAGGGCTCATACGTATGACATCCCGACACTTTTCTGTCTCTAGTAGTTATCTCATTAATTGAAGACGCCTACTTGTCTCTTTCAGTATTTCCATCACTAATTTCATTTGGTCTAAAACTTGACAACAAGCGCAACAAATGTAATGCATGCACAATATAACATAATAGAACTACAAAGACAAATGCGTTGCCTCTTATCCAACTCCTTTCTTACATGACTTAATACTTGCACTGACTCGGGAGGCAAAGCAAAATTAATCATTCGTTTTACTTGCAACTCCACGTCATTTATGTCTTCATGCCATCTTGTATATGCACGTCTTCAATATTTTTGGAAGTCATTTCTGTCTATATATATATATATATATATATATAAAAAGTCATGATTATGTATTGTGATGTGAATACGCAAAAACAAAAATCAAATAATCGATATTAACAAACAATTGGAAGTAAGATTAGCAAGTTTAATATACATAAACATAAGCATCCCAAAAGAGAACAAACTAATTAAAAAATAACATTTGCTAAATTGTGAACAAACTGAGATTATCCATGGTGATTTTTTATTAAAACTCACCCTTTCTCTCTCTGAAAAAAATCTGTTAAAAAGGCAAAGGAATGGGACAGTGTGTGTGTGGTAGTGCAGTGGTGCTGCTTCCATTCATTCTTTACTTCTTTAACTAAGTTGGGTTGCACTCTTTGAACCCCTGTCTTCTAAAATACTTCTTCTTCAACCGAAAGAAAGAAGATAATAATACTTGGTTCAATAACTTCTAAAATTAGCTCCTTACACACAATACCATCACTTGAATATAGTAAACGAAAATGATGATTACACGTCTAAATTTTTACATCATTTTTATACTAATTAACAATGTATAAATTTTTTTGGTTAACAACGTGTAATATGTGATTAAGAAGACTAGTAATTGATTACCAATATCTATCCCCGTTAACCACATAATACACATTATTAACTAGAAATTTGTACATTATTAATCCGTGTAAAAATAGTATACAAATTTTGTGGTGTGAATAGCAAAACTGGTAAAAACGAAAATGTGGGGTGGAAGTAGGATACAAGTTTTAGTTTATCCTCAATTTGCAGTAGAATTAGTTTATGACTACAAAAGTTTGTTCTTATCGTTATTTCATTCTACACAGAGTTGCTCATACATCTTTCATTGAGGGCAATTTTCTAATGTGCAACTTAACTTTAATTTGGTATTTTTCATATTTGTGATCATTGCATTCTCCTTACACAGTTGGGGATGGCAAGTGCGGTGCAAACTGTGTGTGGGCAAGCATATGGGGCCAAAAAACAAGCAGCAATGGGCATCATATTGCAAAGAGCAATCATTTTACACCTTGGTACAGCAGTGATTCTCACATTTCTCTATTGGTACTCAATATTTGGAAGTGAATGTGCTTACCGAGAAAGTGAAAATCGGGGCTTGAGAGAGCGGAGGAGATACGGGGTGTTGGACGGGGCGAAAGACGCAACGGAGCTTGCGGCTTCGATCTCACCTCCGAGATTGCACCCTAGGGAACCAAGGGAGCACGGACGCGGCGGAGGAGACACGGAATCAGGATGGGCGCGGCGGAGCACCGGGTGTCACCGTCGATGGAGTCGTACCGAAAGGGAGGAAAGAATAGGGATGGGCGTGCGAGAGAAAGGAGAAATGGTTTTCGGATCTGGAATAGGGTCGCAGCGAGCTCTCAACGCAGGGGGGGAAAGAATGAGGGTGGAAGAAATGGGTTTCTCAGAAGGGTGTAATGGTAATTTGATATAATATCACATAATCCCTCCCATTTTCTGCGCACATGAGAGGAGAAAATATGTTCAGTGGGTCCCACGTATCAGTTTTCTATCCTTCCTATTTTCTTTGCTATGCCAAACAAGAGAAAATGACATTTTCTCACCATTTTCTCTCTTCCCATTTTCTTTCTTCCTGTTTTCTCTTGAAACAAACAGACTGTAAACATAGATATAAAAGCTCAATTAGATAAAAATAAAAATAAATTGAACTTAAAATCCAACTATATCAAGATGCAAGCAAGATCCATCTCCCCTTAGCAAAATGGGATCTAGCTACTCTTGGAGAAAAAGAAAGAAAAAGGAAAAAAGGAAAGATAAATCATAAAAGCCATGAAGAAGAGGGAAGAGTTGGATCTTCTTCTTGGTCTCTTCCTCGCCTCCAAATCTCCTTCAAGTGGGTGCAAAAAATGAGAGAATGGTAAAAAGATCTCCAAATATTTACACCCAAATGACTTAAATACCATTAGTAAAAATATGATACAATCCACACATATGTTTGAAATTCCTACGCATATGTGTGGAACACAAAACACACACACACATACACACACATATTCCATGCAAATGCTTGGATGAACCACACATGTGTGGTTCTCTTTGTCTCTGAGGTTTCTGTTAGTTGCACACCAACTACGCTTAGGCGTGTATTGTTTTTTTTCCAAATTTTCCCTTTGATTCTTCCTTTCAATCCCAAATTTGTTTGATTCCTCATGGTTTTTCATACTTCTTCCTCTTTTACTTTCTTCCTCGCCTTCCAAATCCTACAAAATCAAAACAATTCATAAGGCTTAGAGTTGATGATTAAATTCATTTGCTTTAGTACATGAATTTGCCTTAAAATAAGATGAATTTAAGATATAATTACTTAGCAATGCAATACATGAAAATAAGTATAAAAATCCTCATAAAACCAAAAGAAACGAGGACATAACATTCAATTATTAACTAAATTGAGATCAAAATAACTCCAATTATTGGAGTTATCAACTATTTTGATGTCATTTTAAATCTTTGAAAAAGTAATTTAATGTTGAAATCTTTGGAAGAACAAATTAATGTCAAGTGATCTTTAGAGAACCAAACAGATAGTTTTGTCATAATTTGAAAAACTTTCTCCCATCTATAGTAGAAAAGTTAGTAATTAGATCAAGGTGATTTTAAAATTCTTTAACTAAATCCATACTGTTAGAGTGTCATTAGAAAATTTAATGATAGGCTTAATTTAATGACTCAATTAGGAAATTTTAAAATTATAAGGATTTAAAAGTTTGTAAATAAATTCCTATAGTTTCACAAGTTTTTAAACAAATACTTGAATTCAGCCTACCGTTAATGGTCCTTTAACAGTAAAGAACCAATTATAATTTTTGAGATTATAAGGATTTAATTACAAACTTTAAAATATAAAGACCTAATTTAAAATTTCTAAATAATATAGAGACTTTCAGATTAATTTAATCTAAAAAATACCCTTAATTTTCTTATAAAGAATTTTATCATATAATTATCTATTATGACATTATTAAAATAATTGATATTTTAAAAACTTATTTTTGAAGATCATTCTTACCATATTGATGTTGGATGAACCTAAGATTTAACTCCCCATAAGCAAGTTCTTCTAGAGGGGAGAATGATGTAGATTACATTAGAATAATTATGATATTTATTATTAAGATTTTATTTTGTTAATTAGGAATTTTCTCTATTTTAAGATTTTAGTTATATTTAAGATTTTAATTTTTTTAAGATTATATCAAATCTCAAATCTTATATTTAATTAGTTAAATTTAATTTATATTTAATTTCTTTTGTAAAAGGATTATAAATTCCTCCTATCACATTTTAAAAGACAGTTAAATATTGATTATTAAATTTAATAAATTTTATTCCTTATTCTAAGAGTGAGTCTCTTGATACCAAGTATTTTTAGAACCCCCGTAATTCTTTATTCCTTTCTCCATTTGTACAAAAGACCAAGTGATTATGCAAAAGTGCAAATGATATTACTATCTTCTCTTTTAACGGAGGTTTAAAGGCGAATTTGGGTGAGAAAATTTGATCTGGAGATGAAAATTCTTATTACTTTACTTTAGGCAAAAGGTGCTCGAAAGCAGACAGTGAAAGGATCCAAGGTAGTGGTAATAATGGAAAACAGACAGCATCTCTTGTTAATTTATCGAGTATAACCAGTATCCTCTCCAGGTGGTGAAAACAGGAGAGTGTCTGATTTGTAAAATCTCAATCTTACAATTTTTTTATATTTGTATCCGTGGTATAAGTTCTTGTCTACATGGTCACTCGGATTGGGAAACAAGAAATTTGGGAGAGTAGTGAAATGGTGTGTTTTACCAGAGATGAGGTGTCACAACATAAGCCATAGATACAAATTTAAAAAAATTATAAAGTTGAGATTTTACAAACAGGAGACTTTCCTACCTAATTAGACAGGATCCTAGTCTTCTTTCTAATAGGATCCTTTCGAGTTACTTAACAAGAAGAAAGAATCATGATGTAATCAAATAGTAAGTTGGATTAAGCACTCTTCCTCCAGAAGCCTCAAATGCATAAAATTCGAATTTGAATCAAACAAATAAAAAAAAAGTGTTTAATTATAATTCTATAACATTGTAAGTATATAATTTAATTATGTATCATTATATTATTAGAAAAGTGATTAAATAACAATTAATTTAAAGTTAAGTTCTTTAAATAATATGAAAATATATAATTAAATGATAAATTAAAATAAAATACTTTTTTAGTACAATTAATTGTTCATATAATTTTAAATCTGAAGTAATTAGATAAGATTCTTTTAAAATAGTGATTTTAAAACTTGAATCTTTATATTGTAGGTAAAATTTATCTAAGGTTACCGTTTACTTCCACTGCGATTAACTATTAGAAATATTTAAGACCTACCCTGTCATATTTCGAGTCGTTTTAACTTGGTCTAATATTATGAAATATTTTTAAACTTAAATTTTTTTCTTTGCCAATAAATAGTTGGGGACTGACTTTGTCATATATGAGGAATGTGAATCGAATCTCAAACCTCCACCTTTTTTATGGGACTGTGAAATATCATTTGGCTACAATTCATTGGTATACATTTTTTTATAATTAATTATAAATAATAAATTTTATTGACTTAAATTAATAATTTTTACATAATTTGGTGATATAATTATATTGATATTATTTATTTTAAAATATATATTATAAAATATATCTTAATTTTAATTTATTATTTTTATAATTTTATGACTAAATGAAACCTAATCAAAATATCAGTTGAGGTTCGAATCTAATCAAACCTACCTCATCGTGTCTCATAAATACCACCACCAACCTTTGTTAAAATTTAACTAAATGAATATAATCAAAGTTTAAGTAAATATACTGTTGAAAAATATATAAATTATAAAAAATCACGTTAGACAAGTAAACTTTTTTTTCTTTGTTTCAACAAGCGAAAAGTTATTATCTATGCTATGATGCACCTAAAGGAAATTTGGTGCGTGATGCACCACTTAAAATAACATATTATTACAAGTCAGCCGGCTTTTGTTATTTTGAAAAAACAAAATAGCATAAAACCGCTAGTAGTGTTGCAAGTTTGATGGTAGAGGGTCAATACGGGTGATGGTGTTGGCTCAAACAGTGACTAGACAGCTGGTGGTGGCAGTGATGTGGCTCTGGCGACTGAGGTTCATGCGATTGGACTAGTTGATAGCAACAACGATGGGGTCCGTTGGTGGCTGTTTGGCTTGGATTTAGATGGTTTTGGGTGGTGGTGATTCGAGGCTCAATATGGACGAATCGACGTTGAGGTGATTATGGATCTCATGGTGAAGGTCACATGTATTATCTGTGTTGCGAGTTTTACGTCATGTCATGTTGAGACAAACTAAACTAATTGTTGTTATTATTATTATTATTATTATTATTATTATTATATTATTATGTGGATGTAAATTAATGTTGTTATTATTTTCCCGTATCATCTCTATAAAGATGTAAAAAAAAAAAAACGGATTCGTAAAAAATATTTTAATTTTTTTTAATTTATTCACAGTTTTTTTATACTTAGTTATAATTTTATACTATCAATTTGATTTTTTTTCACATAAATCTATGATATAAATATGATGAACGTATTTTAAGTGTGCAAAAAATATTACCCAAAGAAAAAATAGTGTTGTGAATAGGTATACTAGTCAATATCTTGTCTGTGTTATATATAGAGTGTCGCAACCGAGCGGAGGCGGTGGTGGGTAGGAGATGAAATGAATGAAAATGATGAAGTTTGTGGGAGGTGAGTGAAGATAGGAGATGGGTTGTGGAAGAAGATGGTGATAGAAGGATGGAGATGATGAATAGTGAGAGTTAATGGTAGTGATGATGGTTTGGAGGAGGTTCTGTTGTGGAATGATGTGAGTAGTGGTTTGTGAGGTTGATGTGATAATGGTGAAAGGTGGTGAGAGTAAGGGTTTGAAGGAGATGTTGTGTAGAAAAAAAATCCTTCCTCTTCAAAACGTGAAGAAGCCCCCCCTTTTGTTCTTTGTAATATGATGTTTATAGAACCAAAGCAAAAGCCATCACTCGATTCATTTGCATCGTCTTTTTCACTCTCTATTTTTTGCTTTCAAACTTCTTCCTTTTTCTTTTCAGCTGCAACCTTGCATTTCACGTGTATAGTCCATTATTTCCTTTTTTTTTTTTTATGATTGACCTTGCATAGGAGCAAAGGAACTGCACCGTGTAAGAAGCAGCTACTTTTTAACTTTTTTAGTGTTTGATATTTGAAAAATATTGGCTGACATTGTTTCACGTTTATGAGATTACCAAAACATTGATTTTTTCCTTTTCCTAGCCCCCTGTCACGTTTCAGTATTTTTTATTTTTATTTTTTATTTTTATTTTTTATTTTTTAATCATAAGAAAACAGAAAAGTATTTTTATTTTTATTTTATTATATAAATAAAAGGGTGATTTACATGAAATTAGACTAAATAAGAGGACATGAATTACATAATTAAAATATTACAATTAAGAATTATTATTTATTGATTAAACAACAAAAAAAAAAATCGAACAAAATTGAGTATCAACATAGAGGAGGTAAGGTTTGCACATATAATGTAAACTGTGTCAATAGGTAGTGTTACCAATGACTATAAGTAGTAGGGACATCAAAAATTTAGTTTATGGAGAGTGTTTGAAAGTTTAGTTTTATAGCAATATTAGTGATATAGTATAAAAATAGAAATATAATTTTTTTATAAAAAGGAAAACTTTATCTTATTAGGTGGAAACTACATGCATTAATTAACTTAGCTGTATAAAGATTAAATTTTTAATGATAAGAAATATGATCTATTCTTAAAGCTGAAAAAATATATTTATATGTTGATAAATGATATTTATTATAAACTCTGAAAGTTATTTATGTATATGAAAGTTATAGCATTAATTAATGGACCCCATTTCGCACCCACCGTCTCCTAATTCCACAACTATAAAATGATGGGGTTCCCTAATTTTCTATGCGATGTGATGAGCTGATAGCAATAGACGTGCTTACCCGTTATAGGATTTTTTTTTTTCTCACAACGTTTGATGTGCTTCGCTTCCATTTTGTACCTATTTTATTTTATAATTCGCTCTCTTCAGTTCAAAAATAAATATAATTAAAACAAAACCTCACTCTAATGATTGAGCTGTGGATCGTATAAAATAATTGAACATATTATTATTATTGGCACGTATAGATATTCATGACCTACTTAAATTAATCACTAATACGTTTAGACCTAAATATCACTTGACCGTGATTAAAAAAAAAGTTAATCACATATTACTTTAATTATATGCAATGAAGATTTTCTTTTTAAATTAGTGTGTAAATCATTTCATTAAATATGAATTTATAAAAGTTTTGATATAATTTTATATAAATTCATAATTAATATAATATAATACATTTTAATATATCCTTCACTTTAGTAAAGTTTAATAGGTATAATCCTTGTGTTCATTCTGTTTTGCTTGCTTACAATCTCCACTGGGCCAGGCTCAAATTTTTTTTTTTTTGGGTCAATGGCTAGGCTTATTTGAAGAAACCGAAACTCCGCCCATATTTAGCATCAAATCAAAATCACATGAATGAGTGAATCATAGCGTTTCATCCATTTTTAATTTCAAATTAGTTAGTTCATAACATTTTTTTTATTAATATTGAACAAGTTTGATGGTATCTATTTATCAAAGAATATAAAAATCTCCATAATGAAATCAAGGATTGCAAAGGTAATTTGTAATGATATGTTTACATATTATTAAAAAAATTAGACATCTTAAGTATTATCACTATCTTCTATAATTAGACAGTATATAATTAAATGATAATATAAATTATTGCGCTAACAACTGATAAAATTAAATCCTATTATTTTAGTTATAGGTAAAATCATTATAGATATTCTCATAACTAGGCAAACATTACAGACAAAAACCAATGACTCAAAATTCACATATCAACATCTCAATTTCTCATTTTCCTTTCATTTTATTTTTCATCTTTTTTCTTTTTCTCTCGTAATTTGTGAGACTAGACATTTCTGTATGAATCATTTCCATTGTCATAATCTGTGTAATTAGTAAAAAAAAAAATCCTATCAAATAACCAAAACAATACTATCCGTGGTGAGTTAAAGGTCTACCCTTCCACGTTAAGCACAATATTTGAGATTTTATTTATTATTAAAAATTTGCATGTCACATTTCATATGATTAACTTAATCTTTTACTTTCTTAAACTACCGTGAAAATGATGAATGATTTTCAATAAATTCATATAATTTGTTTTTATTATTTATAAAAAAGTACCAAACTAAGGCTAGAAAATATTATTGGACTTAGTGGTGCATGGTGAGATTAATGAAAGAAATGTTTGTTAGCTTTACTTGGTTAACATTGCTTTTAGAATTTAATGGACTTAACATCCTGTTTTATGGCGTCTATATTGGGCATAATCCTTTATGCTTGATATGTTTTTTGAGAAAATTAAAAAAAAAATTATACTCTCGTCATTCATTATAGTTTTTAACCTAGTAAAAAACACTTGATCTAATAAGTAAAATCAGAATAAGGTTATAAGTTTGAATCCTTCAAATGACACTGGAAGAGAGATTATTAATTTTATTTGATCAACGTGGCCTTTAGGATTTAATGAGCTTAATATCTCTATATGCGTTTAATCTAACTATGTTTAAAGGAAATAAAGTTACATTCTTGTAATCAGTTATAACTTTTAGCTTTAATGATGAGCGTTTAATCCAATAATGTTTTATAAAAATATTTTTTATATGCAAAAATGCTTACTAATATTTTTACACTTAAATTTTTTAACTTTATAACTATAAGCATTATAATAAAGAAATTTACACATATTTATATATACATTCAATAGCTTTACATATATATTATTTTAATTTTTAGCAAATTATTCTTATAGCTAGCATTGTTACCAAATTGAACTCCATTGCTTTTGTATTAGTAGTTGTTTTCACACAATGACACTTCAGTCTGTTTGAGGAATGCGTAATTGGTTAGTGAATAACAATATAGTTTTAGTTTTTACCTTAAAAAATGAGTCTTTCCTAATTTCCTTGTAATAAAACTAACACCTTCATATTATTAAATTTAGTAATTTACTTATAAAATTGTGTATATGCATCGAACAAAGAAAAATAGCCATGATTTATTGCAACGAGCACTGCTAACACGTTTCGTCCATCCTTAGATTCGGCCATGAAATATATTATCATATTTAATAAATACCAGTCTTAATTAAGGTGTGGACATTCTTCTTGTTTTATTCTCAAAAGAATGACGTTAACTTGACAACTTTTATATTCATAATTGTGTAACACGTCCTGCAAAGCGAAACTGGGAAAAGGCTAATACAAGTGTTCTCCACACAGCTCCAGCTCTAAATGCACATATAGAACACTTCTTTTTTTTTTTTTTTACAAAAACAATTCATTGTTTTAATTAATCTCGTTTCACATATTTATAGCAAGGTTAAACTTTTTTACATTTTTCTGTATTGAGTGAAGCATAATCTTAACAACCTAAACTTTTATGATAAATCAATTAAGGAATTGAAATTTCGTTGTTATTAATTAAAGACTTAAATTTTATTATAATATATTTTTATTAATAAAAAATGTTATAAAGATAAAAATATCCAATTTGATAAATAAAAAAATTATAATATCAATAAAACACACTATGTATTTGTCTTAAATTTATTTTTTAATTGATAAATATGATTAACAATGAGATTCTTAATTAGAGGTGAATATACGAGTCACGATATATAGACCGATCTATGTAAATTACGATCTATTTTTCATTTTTAATTTTTAAGTTTTCAATTTAAAAAAAAAAGAAGATTGCAAGTCGCAGATTGGTCCGCATAACCCGTGGTCTAATGCAATGCAAATGCGAGCTAACAAAATATTGGCTCATTTTAGTTGTGGACCAACTCGCATCAATCCATTTAATTGTAGTTCGTTGCAAATCGGGCTGGTGCGAATGAGTTAGTTTATATACCCACCTCTATAATCTTAATTAATAATTTATAATCAAAATAAATTTAGGTCATGTGAAATTTACCTTCAATATTAAAGATTCAAATTCTAAAGTTATTATTTTATAAAAAACTTTACTTAATCATTAGGTTAAATCTAAAATTACGTGAGTAATTGATGAAAGACCAAAAACAAATTTAGATCCTCAATTTATAAATTTTAAATTAAAATATTTAATTAATTATGACAATAAAATTAACATCTTTTTACAATATTTTTCTCTTATGAAACTTGTTCACAACACTTGCGGGGTACGTTTGAAGCTTTGATTTAATACAAGAGGTAAAATTTAATAATAATGCTGGTCATTATTTTGTACCAAAACAAAAAAGGTTGTCAATCAACATTATCTTTTTATTCTTTTTTTTTCCACTCTTTCACATGAATGGTGAATTTCTTTGTATTTTTTCGACGCTGTCCCTATCAACTTTTTCGTATAACTTTTGATTTTTTTGTTAGAAAATAAATTATAATTTAATATAAAGGATTTTAGATTTTTAATTTATAAATGATAGTTAAAGTTACATATTTTAAAATATATAAAAAAATTATATCAAAATAATAAAATTTTTGGTTTATATTGTTTAGTATAAGTAAACTACTATATTTTTTCAATTTTTTTTTCAATAATACATGCCTGTTCACTTATATAGTTCTTATACTATTTTTTTTAGCTATTAGATAATCAATAAAATCTAGGTGATTTTTATAGATTAGTTGAGATTATTTATAACTTTCGCGACAACGATTATCCAGAAGGAATCTTTGCCATGATTTTGGCCAGGAAATAATGAAATGAATATGTCGATATCAGTGTGAGACCCACGAGTTTCTTTCGTTGCAAGGATAAGTACAGCACGTGATATGGGATTTGGCTTTTTTTTAAGTGTAGGAAAATATAGGATATACTTTAAAGAATAAAATATAGAATATATTTGAAAGAATAAAATATAAAATATAAAATATTAATTATTGATAAAAAAATTTAAAATTTATAAAATATATGTATTTATATTATTAATCATATATATATAATTATCTACTCTCTTATTTTTTTTATTAACGATTAAAATTTTATACTTTATTCTTTCAAATGCATTGGTAACTTAAGAAGAGTCAAATCCCATGATATGATATCGTTTGTGAACCGTATTACTGAGAAAAGATAGGAATGGTACTACCCACCACAAATGGCAGAAAAAGGAGAAAGATAGTAGGGATTTTTTTGGGGGTGGGGAGGGATGAGTAACTGTATTTAGATTAGAGTTCGCCAAATTGAATTTAAATCATTTTGATTTTATAAATTTAATTTAAACCAAAAGTAAATTTGTAGTACGTTAATTTTTTTAAAAAATTTTTTTTTTAATGAATATATTTTTTGATAATTTTTCCGTAAATTTTGTAACAGAAAAGTATAAGAAAAATTTTTTGCTATTTTATTAGAAAAACAGTATAAATAATTTCATTCAACTAATCCCATTAAGTTTGAAACGTTTAAGTATAATTTGAGCTCTTCACGCTCCATATTTTGTTCCATATTTGTTGATATATAAATTGAACATTTTGCTGATTTAAAAAATATAAAAAACATTATCGATTTTGAAGAGAAATGAGTAACCGTAATCAAATAAGAATGATAAGAGTTATATTTTTTACTTACATTGTGTTGATCGTAATACGTTGCTAATCGTTAATTTTTTGAGAGAGTGAGAGTTTGGAAAGCTAAGGCAGAAATCGGTTTGTAGTAAAGCTTGAAAAACAGAAGAAGAGTGAATCAAATAGTAATGATGGGAAGTTAGTTTCGATTCGAACTTTTATTTTTGTGTGATCGTAATATAATCGTTTTAATCTTACATTTTTAACATAAAAGTAACAAAAAAAAATCTTACATCAACTTAAACGTAAATTATCGATTCCGTTATTTACTAACTTAAATATTTTAATTTTTTTTAACTCTCTCACAAATTTATATTATATCATGTGAAAATATTATAATTATATACAATTTAATTTGATATTATTTTCATATAAAAATACAATGAACAAAAATTATAACTATTTAGTTATACACCAAATATTTTTCTAAATTTAAGTTGAGATAATGATGTTCTTTTTGTTCTAAAATCAGGATAAATCATCAAATTCAATAAGAATGTATAATGTAATTGTAGAGTGCTTATTAATAAGAATCATAAAATTTGAATTCAAATTATGTAATTGTTATGAGTAAAAAATTAATTAAATAAATCAATTTTTATTGTCATTTTAGATATAAATATTAATCTAATAATTAGACGTACCTTTTATCGATACATCAGCACAGATCACCCCAAAAAAAAATTTGCCGAAGAGTCACCATATCAAAATAAAAACAAATGCTAAACAATAAAATTGATGTGTAAGTGTAACGCATATTAGCCGTAAACTACAATGCATCATTTTCTTTATATGGACATCAAGCTAATGGTCATAATTTGACACTAACGATAATAATTCTATTCAGATATCAACTTGCATTGTAGCTAGAAAGCACATATATAAATACAAAGATATAAATATGTAAATATAACAAAAAATAAAAATATATAAAAAAAATATCTAATAAGAAAAATATAAATAAATCATAATATTTTAAATATGATATATTTTGTAAACATATTCAAATGCGATCGATATCATTATTTTAACTTATTTATCCAGAAGGAATCTTAGGCATGATTTTGGTCATGAAAGAATGAAATGAATATGTCAATGTCAGTGATTTATTTCGTAAAGATAAGTACAGCACGTGGTGTTTAATTTGATTCTTCTGAAGTATAAGATATATTTTAGAGAATAAAATATAGGATATTAATTATTAAAAAAAATTAAAAATTAAATTTTATAAGATATATATATTTGTATAACAAATTATACATATATAATTATTTACTTTTTTATTTTTTAATTAATAATTAAAATTTTGTGTTTTATTCTTTAAAATGCATAATTCACTTTAAAAGAGACAAATTCTTAAATGTTTAATTTTTTTGAAATATATATACTTACACAATATAATGAGAAAATTGTTTATTATAAGAGGTGAGAAAAGTAAATATTAACTATTAGATCTTATATGAATGGTCAAAATTAGAACATAAATATATGTGATTTTTTTAAGTGGTTACATAACCTTTAAGTAACTTTTAATCTTGATCATTTATATATGATTATATAATCAAAATTTATTCTTCTCACCCTCTCATAATAAAAATTTATCTAATTAGATATGCTTCATATATAGGAAGATATTCACTTACACCTAGTATAAATAAAAAAAAAAACTTATATAAATCTTATATTCTTTATTTTATTGTGATCATATAATTATAATAAAAATAAATAATAGTTACATTATCATAATAAAATATAAAATATAAAATTAAAATTATATGTAAATAAATTTTTTTACTTATATATATATATATATATATATATATATATATATATATATATATATATATATATATATATATATATAATCATTTATTTTATTACTTTTTTCATTAACTATTAGAATTTTATATTTTACTTTTTAAAATGCATGACTCGCTTTAAAAGAGTCCAATCCCGTGATATGATATCCGTTGTGTACCGTATTACTGAGAAAATTAGGTGATGTCAAAACGAATTTGAATTACTTATTAGTAATTTATTTAGGGTTGAAAGTTATATTTATAAACTTAAGTTTGGTTGAAAGTAAATTTAACCTGTATTTTATCGTTTAAAAATTTTATTTAAAGTATAAATGTTAAAAGAATTTTAACAACCGAAAATTTCATTTAACCTTTTATTCAATGTAGACGTTTGGATAAAAATTTACTAATCCAATCTAAATTTTTCGAAATATCATTTCTCTTCCTTCAAACCTATTTTGAACTTACGTTTATAGAAATCGTACTACCCACCACAAATGGCAGAAAAAGGACTAAGATAGTAGGGTGTTTTTTGGGATATATGAGTAAGTGTGTTTGGATTAGACTTCGTCCTGTTAAATTTAAATTAATTTAATTTTATAAATTTAATTATGAATAAAAATAAATTTATAGTATCATAATTTATATTTAAAAATTTTATTTTTAATAAATATATTTTTAACATAAAATTAAAAAAATCTTTCTTCAACTCAAATATAAATTTTAGAACAAAATTATGTTTAAGGTAAACAAATGAAATGACATCTAAACAAAGATAAGCCAAGATTCAAGAATTTAAACGTATGTTTGGTGTACCAAACAAAAAACATAAACACATACTAAGATAGTAGTTGATTAATGAGTAATATTAAATATATATTATTTATATACATATCATTTATATTTATATAATTTTTATTATTTAATTATAATTAACTTATTTTATTTTTTTATTTTTATATCTCAACTCTAATTCTATCACTTCACTCAAGTATGAGCTAATGTACATTAAAAATTATTCTTGATATCCATTATTTGAATCTCAAGGTTATTTATGTATTTGAAACGGTTATTGGCTTTTAAAATACAGTCAAGTACAAAAAACATTACAAACTGACATAGCAATGTGTTGCTGTATTTTAAGTCAACAAATGATAATTAAAAATAAAAAAAAATATGGTTTTTGACAGAAGTCAACCCACGTGCTTCGTATGTAACTTCGTCGAAACGGTTTTCGTATTGAAGATAAATTCTCTTTAACAAATTTGGATTTTGCTTAATTACTCTGGAGTCTGGACCCGCTCTGCAAATAATGCAACCACCGTCTGCCCAATTCCATAATTGTTGGGGGTCAAAAGTTTCTACCCGATGTGATGGCCAGGCCCAGACACATGATTAAGAATGTTAAAATAAGTCGATCTGACTCATTCAGATTAGTTCATTTAGAGTAAAATTATTTTAAAGTTAGTCTATTCAGATTATATAAATTTTAGACTGATATTTTATTAATTCAAGATTAATTCATTTAATTTTTTGTAGTTAAAAAAAAATGGGTTAGTTGATCTATTCTGATCAAATTTCATTCGAACTTAGTCCATTCGAATCATGTAAATTTCGAGTTGATTTTTTTACTAACTCAATCTTCTTATTTTGTCGAGTTATTCGAAATGAATCCCATCGACTTGGCCTTTATTTTAACACTCTTACACATGCTTATAATTTGCATCATTATGATTAAGTAACATAATTAAAATGTAAATATATAAAAAAATAAGATAAAATTAATTATAATTAATAATAAAAATTATATAAATTTAAGATGATGATAAATTTTATTTATAATATTAAAGATTTAAATCTTAAAATTATTAATTTAAAATTTTTTATTTAATTCTTATCTCTAATTCAAAATTATATGAATAATTATAATATAAAAAATGTCTATAAATATTATCATTTTTTTCTTCAAAGACTTTGATATGCCTATATTTCCATCTCTGCAATTTAATTCTCATCTATGAAGAAAAGTTTAATTATATGTTAATATATTATTTAAAAATTAAATTAATAAATTTTTTAATGATATAATAATATATAAATATATAATAATTTTATAAAATTTAAAATTTTACTAACAAATATTTTTAGAGTACTTATTAAAGATATTAAAATAAAAAAATAATTTTTTTAAATTTTTAATATATTAAATATCTTATTTTTATTTAAATATTTTTATTTTGATAATTGTTAAACGGCATGCGAAATTATACATATATTAACAAAACTATACATTTATTTAAAGAATATTTTTAGAGTACTTATTTAAAGATATTAAACGTTTATTAACAAAACTCTAAAAATTATACATATAACCGGTGATTGTCGTAGGCTCGTAGCTCTGTAAGCTAGTATAAACTATAACGGCATGCGAAATTTCAAACAAGGAAATTTGATTTAGACTTTCATGATTCTATTATTGAACTTGGCGTTAAGTTCATGTCTTTTCCTGCCACATTAAAACGATGCAGCTATGAGGAAAATGATAGGTCATGAGCACACAGCAGATCAGTTTCATCAATTTACGTGGCTGACCGTCACTGACTGAATGTGTGTACCACACGTCCACTGAAAAAGAAAAGAAGAGGAGAAAAAACGGTGTGTGTGTGGCAGGCGTTGGCATTGGAGTATATAGAAGATGAGGAAACAAAGAGGACAAATCAAAAGATATTTTGTTCGCGTGAGTGCCATGCACATAGTCCAATGTGCATCTCATCAAAGGACGATAGGGCCAGATAGACGTGCCTCTTTTGTTTATAAGTGAGTACCGTGACAAACCATTTTTATATTTTTATATTAAATAATATATATATATATATATTTATATTTTATTTAATTTTATTTATTATATATTTTTTTATTTTTTTATTTAATCATATTTATTAAAAATAATATAAATAATACTTACATTCTTAAAAAAATATATGATAATTATTTTCTTGTGACAAATGCATCAATCTCTTTCTTTTCATTTACATTTTGCATCTTCCATATATTTTAGGATCCGTTTGATATCACGGAGAGAAAAGAAAAAAAAAAGAGTATGATAGAAAAGAAAAGAAAAAAAATAAAGAGAGAAATATATGAATTATTGTTTTTTAATTAGTATCATTTAATAAAAAATATTTTTTTCTTTATTTGGTTTATAAAAAAATGTATATATATAAATAAAAAACATTTAATAAAACTTATAAAAAAAATTATTTTCCTTCTCTCCCAATCCTTCCAACAAGAAAGGAACGAAATATTGGTGAGACCCATATAAATTGAACCCTTCAAATCACTTCCTTTTTCCTTTAAACATGCATATCAAATAAAGGATGAAGGGAATCACTAACCCTATCCTTTCCTTTCTACCCAAAACACCATACCAAATAAAGCATTAAACTCAAGATGACACACATTATATATAATAAATTTTTGAATAAAATTTCATTATTGTATAAAAGATTTTTGAAATGTTTATATATAAATGTTATTTAACGTATTGTAGACCACATGTATAAGAATAAAGCTTTTTAAATAAGTTGCGCTAAAATAAATATTTATTTGAGTTGTTTAGCTACCGAAGTTTAGCAATGCATGTTCTCAAAATGGTGGGGTATCTAAGATTTTTTCTGACTTATGATATTGTCCAATGTATAATTTGAATTCTGCTATCCAAAATTGTTAGCTAAATATTGTCTCTCCAAAAGCTATACAATTATTGTATATATATTTGGTCGTATATATCACTCGTAATCTTGCTGATGTTATTATATTAGTAAATTATTTAAAAAATAAAAAAATAGTATTCGTTAATATTATGTTGGTCTATAACTTTACGTGCTTGTTCGGATTTTTTTTTGTTAAAAAAGATATTTTAAAACATTTTTTGTTACATTTTAGTATGTTTGGAATAAGAATAATGTTAAATAGTAGGAATGACTTAACACTTACATTCTTTTTTCTTCTTTGCAGTTGCATTTAAAAATTTTAGGTTAAAATATAAGAAACACTTATAACTATTGGTCAATTTAAAAAAAAAAAAATATGTGGTTCAAAATTTAATAACTTGACTCTTTTAATTTATTAAATTATGCATATTAGTCCTATACAAAGATATTTTTACACATATACAAGAGATTAATTCTATACTATATTATATAATCGATAAATTTAATAAGTCAAATTATTAAAATTTAAACTAGGAGAGAATATTTTAAAAATGACCTCTAACTTATGGGAGTTTATTGCATTTTAGTCAAATTTTTACCACCTATATATGATCAATGGTTGTCAATCACTTTTTTTTTTAATTATTATTAATGGTAGTCAATCACTTGATTGATCACAACCTATTTCTAACAACTTCGTCAACTTTTTCTTCATACTAAATAGTATTGTTATTGGAATAAAAAAAATACTAAAGTACCAAAAGACATAATTTATTTTTTAATTAGAGTATTGTGCTTTTAAAAAATGATTTTTATATAAAAAATTGTTTAAACATAAAAGAAGTACTCATTAATTAAATTTTATATCTAAACAAAAAGAATTTTTACTTTATTTTTAAAAATATAAAAAATTTAAAAGCTCATCCAAACAATGTTATATGTTTCATGAATAGTAAATGTATATTTTATAAAAGTAACTTCTACTTTTATTAGTATTAAATGTATATATAGTATATCAGATTAAAAAAAATGTATATATATAGTACATACAAATTTATGTAAAGTTGCGCCAACATTATTTACCGAAATTTATATATATAATCAATAATTGGGCACACTAAATATGACTTTTTGTGTATACCAATTTTGTAAATTTAATTAATAGTGTTTCTATTTATAGCCATGAAGAATGAGCTGGAATTCAATATAACATCTTTGTCGATTAGCAATTTTTAGTATTGTACTTAAAGTGCTTTCCCTTCTTTAATTTCCTATAGGCATCACTGCGGAATCCTTGTCCCTTTTCTTTCTTTGTGATCTCTGTGTCAATATTTTTCCTCTCACTCTCCCAACGCAATAATGGAATTGGTGACCGACCATTAGCCTTTTCCTAACCGTTTCGTCTCTTCTGGCATAGCGATAAGTCTACGTACTTGGACTATCTGGTTTCTCTACTTGCATGCAAATCGTGGCTACTATTTGCACATTTTAGATATCGATGTATATATTTTTTCTGAATAAAAAGTTATTTTAGATATAGATATATACTTTTTTTTTTCTAAATAAAAAGTTTAAGATAAGAGGATGAGGCTCTCCCTCACTTCAGTCAGGATAATTCACAAAACTCAGCTATGATTAATATTGAAATTGTCGATCGCCTACCAATAAGAATAGCAGAATTCGAACTTAAGTTATACAATTATCATGAGCAAAAATTCAATCAAGTATGCTAACTTTTATTGACATTTTAGATATAAATATTAATCTAATAATTGGGCCTACCTTTTATCAATACATCATCGCAGAATATTCATCATATCACCCAAAAAAAAAAATGCCGAAGAGTCACCATATCAAAATAAAAACAAATGCTAAACAATGAAAACCGATGTGTAACGCATAGCCGTAAATTACAATGCATCATTTTCTTTCTATGGACATCAAGCTAATGACCATAATTTGGCACTAGCAATAATAATTCTCTTCAGATATCAACTTGCATTGGAGTAATTAAGAAGCACATATATAAATATAAATACAGATATATAAATACAGTAAAAATTTAAAAAGTAATTTAAAAATATACAAAAGCACAAATATAAAAATAAAATACAGATATATATTAACACAATAAAAATTTAAAAAGTAATTTAAAAATATACAAATAAAAAATATTTAAATATCTAATACAATGCATATTAATTACCGATATCATAACTATTACATTCATAAATTTGTAGCGACTCTTTCCCTGTACATTCACTTCACTTACACGATTCAGATTCGTTACACTAATACATGACACCAACAGGAGCGTACAACTCATCAAAGCATTGATTTATTCAAAGAAAAAAAAAATCAGAGAACATATTAACATCCTTTGGTTTGATTGGGGAAGGGTGAGAAAGTGTGTGGTCACCACTGATCACCACCATTCACCAAAGAACCACAAGTAAGGCGTGTGAATGAGCCAATTTCCTTTTCCACAAGACTGAAAGAGAAAGGTAGGTCATTTTATGTCATTATTATATATTATTATAATATTGTTGTCGTGAGACTCGTGGCTATAATGATTGTACTTCGAGATATTATTATATTATTAAATTCTCTCGCGTGCTGCACATTCTTCCATTTTTTATTGTTTTATAGGAACAAAAGTAGCTGCCCTACAAATGGATATTATGATTCTTTCTTGTCAATTTTGTTTTCATTATTATTATATTATTAATATTGAGATATACTGCTACTGCCTTCTGCCTAAGAACTATTAAATTGTCAATGTCATAGCATAAAATCTTTTTTTTTTTAAAAAAAAAAAACTACAACTTTATGCAAGAAGCCAAGAAGTAATTGAGTTGAAACTTGCACAGGATTAATATTTCGCATACTCTTCTGTGGCAGATCTAAGTAATTCCCATCCCCAAACATACTCGATGTATAGTCATTTATAGAACTTGAATTGTGACCTGGATAATGATCTTCTTTATCAATTTCTTTCATCAAATTACAACGAAACTACGAGAGGGAAAATAAAATCAAACATCGAACTGTGGCATTTCACTTGGGATAATGTTTCATAGGCATAAGATAGAGACACATCAAATTATATTTGTACTAAAAATAAGGTGAAACCAATTTTATATATATATATGTTTAATATGATTCTTTCACTTGCATAAAATGAATGTTGCACCATGATGCACCATATACAATAGACAATAAAAAATTAAGATTATCACAGATATTTCTTTTTTAGTAAGCACAGATAGTTTTTTTTTTAATATTTTAAGAATGGCATCGAATAATAATATGAGTAAGATAAGTTGATTGTAATAATTTTTTAAGGATAAATCATACATTACGCCTTGAACTTTGTTCTTTTTCAATTAACCACCCTTAAATTTTTTTCATCAATTAACCATCCTCAACTTTGGTTTAAATTAAACTTTTCCTTTAACTTTAATAGTAATTATTGTTTATTTTATACATTACTTTGTTGTAGTTTAACACTTTCTCAACTTATCCCTAAAGTTTATTTTTTATCACCAAATCCACTACAAAAAAACCAAATTTAGCGAGTAGATTGAGAAAGTTTTAAACTATCGCTACAGAAAATTCATAAAATAATGTGTAATTTACCCAATTTTTTTAAAAAAACAAGTTAAGATTGATTGTTATAAATTTTATAAAAGAGATTGATATTTAAAAAATATTAAATCATTCGTTAAGTTTTTTAAAAAACAACTTCTTAGTTAAATAGCATCACTTATACTATGACATTTCAATGCCATGTTTCGTTTGCATTATTGTCACTTGCATTTGACTTGGATTTTTGCCACGTAATTATTTCTGAATAATATATAAATAGAATAATATCATGTTTCGTAATTCTTTTTTAATAATATAAAAATAGAATAATTTTATGTAGTACAAAATCCCACGTGACACTAATAAAAGGAAAGAAAAACCAAAATCACGGTATAAAAGCGAAAGATATAAAGGTTAAAAAAAAAAATCTTCCAATCAAAACCACTGGTGCAAAATTTCGAATAAGGTTTTTTTTATCATTTAAACATTATTGATATAAATATTTTTTTAAACTATTTGGTATTCAAGAATTATATTAAATTTCAATTAATTTAAAATTAAGTCGGATTAAATTATAAAAGTATAAAAAAATTTAATATTAATTTTTTTATTTACAAAATTTAAATTCAAAATCTTATTTAAAAATAAGATATTTAAATTACTTAAACTAATTAAACGTTAATTTATTCATATAAATATTAGACCATTACTATTTTCCACGAATGAATTTCGTGATATGGCTCAGTAGCTCACGAATGAGAAGTGGCAGACAATACACGCACACGCACATCACCCATCTTTTCAGCTAATTAAATTTTTTAAAATAAGACAGAAGATTCGTCAGAACCAACTCTATACATCCGTGACATTTGTACCAAATAAAATTCGTATTATTCAGCATTTTTCAAACTTATTGCTATAAACTTTTAATGAATTTACCACATCTATCCTTGAATTTATCTGCACGAATGTTAAGGCCATGTGATTTTTTTTAACGATCAAGAAAACTCATTATGATCGATCGCATTAGATGTAGAAAGAGAAAGAACAAATACAATCAATTATTTCAACTAATTAAGATTAATATGAAAAATATTATAATTTAAAGAGTGTGTTATATCTTTTTCTAAAATAAATATGAAACCCTTTTATATTTGTAAAATTATCAGACACAACCAACCATAAAAGATATTGATAAAAGATATTCTAAAAATTAAAACTTAAAACACTTATAAAAAAATAATAAAATCACAAAATTTGTCATTAAAAAAATAAATTTGAACAATCAAATTTAAAATTTATTACATCTGAGCAAATTAATGAAAACATACACAAAAACAAAAAAAAAAAAATAGGACCGCAACTAAAGAAAGAGGAAGATAGCGCCCTATTCCAATACTCTTATAAAAGGGAGGCTCAAAACAATAGAAATAGAGAAAAAAGGAGGATAGAGTGTTTTTTTCCCCGGCCATGTGATTTGTTGATAACGTAGATATCAAATTAAAACTAACCGTCCCTCTAACTCGATCACGTCATATTGTTCAAGAAAAGTATTTATGTATGTTTAAGTAATTTTTTTACCGGTTTAAATTTAATTTAAATTTTGATATATAATATTTTAAACTTAATCTAATAATATATGTAATTATATTATATCATTTGTTATATATATATATATATATATATATATATATATATATATATATATATATATATATATATATATATATATATATCATGTATTATATTATTTGTATTATTTTTATTAGTGGAATAAAAATTTAGAGTATGGGATGTACTACTCTATTCCAAAATCGAAACAAGCTTTTAGGTTTAACAAATACTTACAGATAATTATTTATCATCAATACATCTTGGTAGGGTTCAAATCTCAATTAACTTAATTGATGCAGTTTGTCTTTACCAATTATGACAACAGTCATACCTCACTGTATCATATGACTGATATCATATAATTGTAGCGGTATAGTTTCAGAGTTTATACTCTATATATGGTCTATAGTCAGGAAAGATTTGAACGGAATTGGTGAATATTCATTTAGTAGATTCATTATGATCTAAACAGTATAAGTTATAAGAGATAATGTAAGGGAATCTAGTGACGAGAAGGAGCATAAGGTAGGTGATAATGATAACAGCCATCCTAATACTAATCCTGCTCCAAGCAATGTGCGAGATATATAGGGGTGGATGAACCCACGGCTATTACTTATTTTACCCTATCTTTGTTTGTGTCTAACATTAATTTGCAAGTAGTGCATCGTCATGAATTTAATTGGTTAAGATTTAAGAGATTTTGTTTGATAAGTTGAAGTAGTAGGGATTATTTATCTATAGATTTAAGAGTTAATATCAATGTTAATTCAATTACACAAAAATTTTGATAAAAAAGTTATGACTGTTTAGTAATTTTCAATATTAAATATATACTCCTTAATATAAATAGCCAAATAATAACTTATGTGTGTAAAGTTATATAAGTCAAGTTAGAAACATATTTATTTTTAAAAAATGCATTTAGATATATCAACCTTAATATGAATATCTACTAGCTTAACACCAATCCAATGCACGGATAATATAAAAGATTAATTTCAGCTATAGTTAGTATTATACACATCACATAAAAAATATATATATATACATGGTCATTAATACCAATTAAAAAGTTTCAATTAAAATTTAAAAGTTAAGCAATCATATTTTTAATTATAGATATAACATAAGAGATTTAAATCAATTTAAAATTTAAAAACTGAGATAAATTAATTTTCTATTATTTAAAAAGACAAGGCATATTTTACAAATTAAATGAAATTAAATAATTTATAACTAAAATAATTTAATTTTTGAAATTTTTAAATATAAAAAATAGAATTAATTAATTAATGTCAAAGCTGTATGAAAAAGAGTATAAATTAGAAGAAAAGATTTATGAGTAACACGTAATATTAATCTTACTCTTATGACTGTATTTTATATAATAATATATAAATAGTTGGCAATTTAGCAATAACTACCTTAAAGTTTCAGTTTAAAAAAGAAAATGCCTTAAAGTTTCTCTACTAAAATAATATCTTTTTAATAGAAGCAATTCTTCACACAATTTTAAGTTGAAAATATCGAAAAGTCCTTTATCAAAATGGTGATTTTAAAATTCATTTCTCTAACATTACAAGTAAAATATATCAAATGTCATTGTCCACTTTTACTATAATCAATTATTATTAAATACTACTAAAATAATCTATATAAGTTTATCATAAAGAAAAAAGATAAATGATTAGTATCTGCATAATAATAAGAGAGAACATGTGAGGGTTTGAGTGGAAAGAGTTTGGATCTTTTAAGTATGTAGTCAAGAGTTCAATCTCATGATTCATATGTATAAAAAGAATACCGTTGAAATGAGTCATCGTTTAGACGTCTGACCGTATCTTAGAAGATTAATCTTTTATATATTAAGTGAGATACTCAGAAACCAAAAAACAAATATTAATAATGTGTGTGTGTGTGTGTGAGAGAGAGAGATATAGATAGATAGAGAGAGAGAGAGAGAGAGAAACGACTAGTATACAATCACTTTTTTTTTTATAAATTAGGGATGACACCCACATGGGGCGATGACAGGAAGTATCCCCGCTCCCCATCCCTGCCTCCCAAATTTTTCCTCGTCCCCACCTCCGATCTCCGCCTCAAGGGAAAAGTTGTCCTCGTCTCCATTCTCCATGGGAAGGTGGGGACTCTTGGGAATCCTAATATTATTTTAAAAATTTAAAAAAAATTATTAAAAAATATATATAAAGTCGTAAATAATTTCAAGTTAAGTTAACAATATCAATAAATTAAAACAATAAGTTACTACGAAGTAATATTTTTTACTTTTTTTAATTTTAAATTAATATAAAAATAATATAAATAAAAATTATTAAGAGGAACACAATATATATATAATCAATAATAATAATTTAATAATTTTTTTTAGAATGGGGATCCCCGAGATAGAGATTATGATCTCGTCCTCGTCTTAGGATCTGTCTTGAGGGGATTTTTATCTCTATCCTCATCCTCGTAGGAGAGAATTTCTCAAATTCGAATTCCCAAATGTAACAGTCCTCGTGGATATCCTCAAATACAAGAAAATTTTGTCATCTCTAAGATAAATCGTGCTTCACCATAATTTTTATAAGAAAAAGAAAAAGAAATTTCGATACTCATTTTTTTTAAAGAAAAGTGTACTAAGCCCTTCTTAAACTTTAATTCATTTACAAATTAGCATCACAAACTTTAAAGTTGTCCTAATTTAATCCTTAAACTTTAATTATTGTTATAATAAGTCTTTCTATCAAGAATTTGTCAAATCAATAACGGTAATGCAATGTGGCAAAAATCTTAGTCTGTCATGTGTGTTAAATCTGAGCTGTTGATTAATTTATTTACTAAATTCTAATCTTAAGCAAATTTTAAATAGTTAAATGAAATTGATAAGAAAAACCCTAACGTTAAAATAAAAAAATATCCCTAGTTCAATTCTTGGAATGCCCCATGTTATTTAATTTGTTTTATAAAAAAAATTAAAAAATATAAATAGACTACTAAAAAAATTGTTTAAAATTAGAATTAGAATTAATTAAATTAATTAATAATTCAAATTTAACACATGAAAAGTTAAGATTTTACCACGTCACTTCATTGTTAGTGGTTCAATAGATCCTTGACATAAAGACCTATTGTATCAATAATTAAAATTTAAAGGTTAATTAAAACAACTTTAAAGTTTGTGGTGTCAATTTACAAAAAAAAAATCAAAATTTAGGAGAATTTAGTATTTTTTTCTTGTTGTAAAACATGCATATTTTATATGTGATGGATGATTATCTTGATTATCTTACATAAATAAGAAAATTAGTTAAAAGAGAACACAATCTCCAACGGATACTAATCTTAAATAATTGCATCATATAAATCCTAAAACGCTCTTATAAATACCCTATCAAGTCTCAAAGGTATGAATCTCATTTGATATACAAAATAAGATTTTGAATCCATATTTTCTTATCTTAATTTTTTTATATTTCTCTTCTCTATTTACAACACGTTATCAACACGAGACTCTACCATATGAGTGATGGCTTAATCAGCTTAAATGTTCTACGAAAAGAGTTTGTCTTCTTATCACATTCTTTGGATTAATCTAATTCACTACTTTGTTCTTTCTTATGACATTCTTCATGTTAATCTTACTATGAAATATTTTTGTATTTCATCCCTAGAAATTTTATTGTCAATTTTGTTTGACTAATACAATTATCATATTTGTCTTATATTAAATTTGTTACTCTTGATAAATTCTGAAAAAGATTACTATTCTAGCATCCCTAAAGGATTGCACAAAACTAATGATTTTTCATGGTCATATTTTATATAGAGATTTATGGTATAGTTCCTAAAGAACTACACCTTTAGATCGTGATTGAATCTAAAAAGATTCATTTAATCTTAGTATAATTTGAAACAAAAAAAATGTGAGAGAGAGCATTATCAATCTTTTTATGTCTCTCGAATATGCTCCTGTAGTAGCAAAATGAGAAAATTGTTTCAAGAAATATTTTGAATAAAGTTTGTGTTTTCTTGTCATTGAACACAAAATTAAGCTATTAATGAAAAACCACAAATGTCACCCAATGGATCGAACTCCATTCCATGAAGTGAATGTTTTATATTATAATTTTGGGTATGGCAGAGGTCGTGGTTATGATCATTGATATGACAGAAATTAGAAAAATGATTATTACCATGATGATTCTAACTTATGAAGTAGGGAGATATTGATGAGACTATTGAATAGAGTAAAATTACATTAATGTTGTAGCATATACGAAATAACATTGGTCATACTTGTTGTTTGTCAATGTAACACCCCGAAAATTATTTATTTTCTATTATATATGTTTTTTATAATATTTCTGATTTTTTTATGAATTATTTGTGTGATTTTGATTATTTTATGATATTTCTTGATTTGTGTGTGCATTATGTGGGGTCGAAAAGATTAAATTTTTCTAATACTGGAAAATTTTGGACTATAAAACAAGGCCGATGAATCTTACTAAACCCGAAGCCGGACACAGTTTACGAAATTTTTATTATCTGAGATTTTATCAGACAAATAAAATCAGGATACGTCTTATTATCCAACGGACAATAAACACTGGTTTTGTAAAGTGTAACGTTTGTCTATTAGATAATAGTTTGTTGTGGATGGTTCTAGATGTGGTCTTAGTCATCTTTTTTTAAAAGTTTTCCTTGATGACATCACCTTTATGATATCACCTTTTGACTTTCCAAAAAGTGGACCAACAGGAAACAAGCTTCCTAAACAAGCTTCATGAAGCTTGTAGGAGAAGCTTGGGCATATTTCCCCTATCCTTGGGGACCCACAGCCTAGGGAGTTTCACAAGGCTTCTTGGACAAGCTTCTCTTCATTCACTTTCCATCACTCATCTCACTTGGTTTCTTTCAATCTCATTTTCAAGAACCAAAAGAAAAAAAGATAACCTTTTCTCTCCATGGAAGCTCACGGCCATAAGGGTTCAAGAGCCAATCCTTCATTTGCTCATTCCTACCTCACTTGTTCACTTATTTCTCTTAGTTTCAAGCTTATCTCACTTGCATGAAAACAAAAACTCTCTGCACTTCCTCTCCTTGAAGTTTCGGCCAAGCACCCCATTGCCACCCTCCATGTTTGTTTGTTCAAATCAATCTTTGTTCTTGAATCTACTCATAATTTGGGAGCTTTTCTTTGTTGTGATCACCATCTAGTTCTCTCATCTTCATCATTTTCTTTCAAGCCCTAACTTGAAGATCTTAAGGTAAGATTCTTGATCTTCATTTTTCTTTCCTCTTTTTTGTGTTCAAGGCCATTATCTTGATCATTGGTATTCTCTTTTCAAGCTTTAGGTGTTGATCTTATGAGTTTGAAACTTCTTGGGTTTGGTTGGAGGTGTTGGACGAAAATTCCAAGAGGCATCAATGAACTTTCTTTTCTTACCATCTCTTTAGGTAAGAAAGAGATTAATCTCATCAACCTATCATGATGGTGAGGAACAACTTTGTATGTTCTGAGTGAGATATCCATGTGAGGATCTACCCACTTGATTGTATGATTTTTGGTGATTTGTGTTTATTTGCCTTGTACAATTTTATTGCTTAATATTGTGCATGAGGTTGATATTATATGAAAATGATTAATGAAGATGTTTTGGATGCTTGGAATCATGTATGAAAGGCAAGGACTTTTTGCTCCTTTTGATTATGGCTCACGACCAAGTAACCAATTTAAGGTGTTCAAGACAAAATCTTTGTATTAATTTGGGGCTTAAGCAATTAAGTGATTGATAAAGTGATGAAAATTTTGGGTTTCTAGTCCCTTAGGGTTCACGGCCATGTAGGGCACTCAAGGCAAGATTTTTGCATCAAGTTGGAACGTAGATAATTAGGTGATTGAATATTTAATTAGGGACTCATAAAATGGTAAGAGAAAAGAAAAAAAGTTTTTACCTTAAAATCAAAAGTGATTTTCGGTCATTGAAGGAAAATAAGTGTGAGAGAGGTTTTGAGAAACCTAAAATATTTTTGTAAGTGAGTTTTTATTAAGGACAAACAAAAGGACTTTTTAAATTAGAGTAATAAGGATTAGGTGAAAAATATTAGAAAATATGCCCTAGAGAAGCTCAATAGGAAAAGTGTTGAAGTTGAGATGTAATTTTCATATGAAACTTTAAAATTTTCATAATTTAGTTTAAAATGGCAATAGAAGTTTTACCAGAGTGAAAAATAGTAATAAAACCTTATGCGATAATGGTATGTCCGCGATTGCAAATAATAATAAATTTAACAATCGTGGTCCACAAGTGGAACCCAGAGTTGTTGACTCATTCAAACTTTTGGTCAATGGTGGCTTATAGTTATAAAATGCATGACATTGAATATATATATATATATATATATATATATATATATATATATATATATATATATATATCTGTGTGTGTGTGTGTACATTTTGAGTCATTCATCATACTTTGTAAACTTTTTGTTGAGGTTGTATGCCTAGAAGATGAATTACACCTTTGTGCGAGTGCGAATTGAGTAATGTGGTTCACTTGTTGAACTTGGAGGCGTTTGGGCGCGGGTATCCCACAAATGGCCAGTTGGTAGCTCCTCTGGCTGTGGTGATCGAGCAACGCTTTGACGATCTCAACCAAGCACTATACTATTCACGATCCGGTAATGAATGTCTTGTATGAGCCATGATGCATACGCAGACTTTGTGATAGCACTTTATTGAGGCCGATTGTAACATCTCGGGATTGCCTACAGGATTGATGAGTGTCTCTACAAACTAATATAGGTCTTTTCAACGTGCTTTATCCTCACTCACACGCATCCTACCAAACTTCCCAAGAGGTTACCCATCCCACAATTGCTCTAGGTCAAGCATATTTAACCATGTAGTTCTTATGTTCTAGGCTCCTAAAAAGAAGTTGCAATTTGTTGATATGGCTACGCCAAACTAATTCCTTTAAGTTATCCTCAACTATGCAGTCTCATACCTGCACAGTCTCTGAATCCCTCTCATTCCAGTACGTATTCAGTTTATTCATGGGACCCTTCGCCTAGAAGCCTGCCAGGAGCCACTCATTGATGTTTTCTTTTAGCACCGACGACCACTCCCCGCCCTCGTCGGCCCCAGGATGCCACATGTCTACCAACTTCTATTTGGTTTGTCCCTGAACCACACCTTACTGGGAGAGGTCCCGTCTCTGATACCATCTATAACATCTTAGGACTGCCTGCAGGATTGATGAGTGTCTCCACAAACCAACACAGGTCTTTTCAGCGTGCTTTGTCCTCACTCACACGCATCTTAGGAAATTTCCCAGAAGGTCACCCATCCCACAATTGCTCTAGGTCAAACACACTTAATCATGGAATTCTTATGTTCTAGGCTCCTAAAAAAAAGTTACAACTTGTTGATATGGCTACGTTAAATCAATTCCTTTAAGCCATAATCAACTATGCAGTCTCATACCTGCCAGTCTCTGAATCGCTCTCATTCCGGTGCGTATTCAGTTCATTCATGGAACCCTTCGCTTAGAAGCATACCAGGAGCCGCTCATTGATGCTTTCTCTTAGTATCAGCGACCATTCCCCGCCCTCGTTGACCCCAGGATGCCACACTGATGATATACAAACATGTCTCCTCGATCATTCTCTCCGATATTGTATTTAGCTCCATGGAGTATGGTTTGGTACATTGTGCATATGCATAGTCAGTTGGTATATTTATCTGACATAAATATACACATATATGTGTATATTGAATTTCTCTTTTGCTGATATTATGACTGCCTCAATTATTGAACTGTTTATTACCTGATTTTAATGTTGCTTATTGTTTTCAGTACTTGAAAGGCGTTGTGCGCCATTCCTGTTTCCTTACTGCTATAACTAGTATTGATGTCAGAGATCTCACCTCTTTATTCTGTTATTATGTTTATGTATGTGTTTCTTTAAAGACTGTGACGGGAACAAGCCAAAGTTTCCCGATTTCTGTTTGGATTAGTTTTCTGTTCTTGCTATGGCGTCCAGACGAGGTCTTCTTCGTTATGCTAGGCTAAGGCTTCATAGAGGCATCGATTCATGGCACGTCAACCTGAATACCAAGCGGTTTGTTTATATGGGTGAGGTGACCCTGTCCTTTGCGAGGAGTCGTGATGCAACTTCTACCTTCTCTTTTGATGTCGCTGTGTGGTTGGAGAAAGCTGTGGGGTGACCGCTCTGATATCTCACAACTGGACTCATTTATATCTTTTGCACGGGCCCCTACCCGTGAATCTATGGTTCCTATTAGGATCTCTTCTTCTGAGGAGGATCTCGAGGAGGATCCGTCCAAGGGTCCTTCTCAGTAGCTTGCGGGGCTTGATATGTTTTGTAACTTTTGGGGCCTGATGTCTTTTTCTTGTTTTTTGTAGTTGATGTGTATAATCTTTTTGGACATGTAAAGCTTTTGCTTATGTTTTACTAAGATCCTTTGATGTATGTAAGTACTTATGATATGTATCTTTTGGTTTGATGTATGAAATGTTCTTTATATTATTCTCTGCTAAGTTTATGTTTTATGCATATTAAAAAGAAAAAAAATTTGGCAAATTCATATACTTATTTGATAAACAGGTAATTTTTATAAACCGGGTTTTAGTTTCTTTTGAGTTTTTGTTCTTTCGGTGTGACGCCCTTTGCGGAAAGGGGCATTACAGTCAAGATTTTGTTTGTGAGAATTATTCATTTGACCATGGTCCTACAAATAATATGTTTTTGGATGTGTCTATTTTTGTTAAATATTATGGAGAAAAGTTTTATCACTTGATTGATAATTTGATTAGTTGAATTATTTTGTTGGAATTCATATTTGTCATTTCATGTGTATTTTTTTTTATTTTTTATGTGATTTAAAATCATCTCGTACACATTTTCTCTTATTTTGTTAATTTGTAATATTTTAAATAAAATATGTATGGTATGATTTCTTAGAATTTTTATTGATTAAAAAAAATGTGTGTTCCTAATTCTTTATATATAGATCAATGATAAGTTTTAATATCTAGTAGTACAAAAGTAATTCAAGTCTCCAAAATAGCTATTATATTTTATTATCTCAATGAACAAGATTTTATACATTATGCTTTATTCATTATCAAGTCAAATACATATGATTAGTGCAATTGAAACACATGTTAATCTATATCCGAAGTTTCCTATGCTCTTGTAAATCAGAAGTTTATTATATTATTGTAAACCAGAAGTTTACTAGTCTAAATAATTTTGGTATATGACCAGTAAGGCTATCCTGAGTCAATATTGATAATTTATATGGATATTATTGAAGGACCAGAAGATTCTTCAATATAATGAGGCTTTATGTGTAGGGTATGTTCTCAATGCAAATTAATTACAAGGCTATCAATTGCTAAAAATATAGTTGAATTTGTTAAATTTCTAGAACGAATTTAAAATGATATTTATAGATTATATCATCAATCATGTGTATTATTTAGATATTTTATGGTCAAAAGTCAATTAGTCACATGTATACTTATTATTAACTCGCAACTTAGTGTTTATGAAATTATGCAAGTTATTTGATTAAAAGCACAAATTTTCAAATAAAGACATTTTGTCTTGATAATGCTAGTGAATTTACTTCTCAATCTTTTAATGATTATTATATGACAATTAGTAAAATGTTGAACATTATGTTACTTATGTTCAAATACCTCTAATTGATAGCTAAATAACATATTGTGAAAATAATATCTCAAGCTTTTACTTAGGTTATGCCTTTTACATGTTGTAGCACTTGTTGGTATAAGACCAACAAATAATTATAAGTTTTCCCTTATACAATTAGATTTTGACCTGAAGCCAAATATTTCTCATATAAAAATTTCTCTGTGTGCGATATAGTCACTCTTGCATGATTAGTTTTCCTTGCAGGATATTCTATGAGTATGACAGTCAATAAATATAAAACACACCAAAAGCGTGATAAACCTATTGGTGCAAAGGACATTGTTCCTCGAAAAAAGAAGAAAATGAAAAAACTTCAAAATGACGCTCTAGAAAATGTCATTGATGCTCTTAAAAAGGTCAAAAATAATATAGATCAATAACCTCATATTTCTAGGAAAGTAACCCGAGAAATGGTTCTGGTACCAGCAAATTATGAGATATCATTAAAATCTAAAAATATGATGGGAAGAGATGAAGTTGTTGTTGATAATGTTTTTACATATGCAATTACTTCTGAAATTATCAATGATAATGAGCTTGAGCCTCAAAGTGTAGAATGATGTCGACATCGAAGTGATTGACCAAAATGGAAAGAAGTAATATAAGCTGAGTTAGATTATTTAGTTAAACATAATGTATTTGGACCAGTAGTCTAGACATTAGAAAATATCAAACACGTTCGGTATAAATGGGTCTTTATATTGAAAAGAAATGAGTTAAATGAAATTATGAGATACAAGACAATTTGAACTGGAAGTTCAAATAATAATACATTTGCAAATAAAAGTAAATTAATGAATTGTCAAAAGCATTTTCTATTGCAAAAGGATAAGCAAATCTTATACCAATTATAAATGCTCCATTTAGAATGAATATCAAATGAGTCAAAAATATGTTTTACTACGAATATTAAAACATATATATAAAGTTGTAAATAATTTCAATTTAAGTCAACAATATCAATAAATTAAAATAATAAGTTACTACGAAGTTATATGTTTTACTTTTTTAATTTTAAATTAATAAAAAATAATATAGATGAAAATTACTAAAAAGAATAAAAAGTAATTCATATATAATTCATATATATATATATATATATATATATATATATATATATATATATATAATCAATAATGATAATTTAAAAATTTTTTGGGGATAGGGATCCTGCGGGACAGGGGATACGCTCCCCGTCCCCGTCTTGACATCTGCTTCAGGAGAATTTTTATCCTCGTCACCATCTTCACAGGAGAGAATTCCTCAAATTCGGGTCTCCAAATGTAACAATCCCGGTGGATATCCTCAAATACAAGAAGATTGTGTCATTCCTAAGATAAATCGTGCTTCATGATAATTTTTATAAGAAAAAGAAAAAAAAAATCGATACTCATATTTTTTAAAAAAAATTGTACTAAACCCTTCATAAACTTTAATTCTTTTACAAATTAGCATCACAAACTTTAAAGTTGTCTTAATTTAATCCTTAAACTTTAATTATTATTACAATTAGTCTTTCTGTCAAGAATTTATTAAATCACTAACGCAGTTGCAGTGTGGCAAAAGTCTTAGTCTTTCATGTGTGTTAAATCTGAGTTGTTGATTACTTTATTTACTAAATTCTAATCTTAAGCAAATTTTAAATAGTTAAATGAAATTGATCAGAAAACTCTAACGTTAAAATAAAAAAATATATATCCCGAGTTCAATTTTTGGAATGCCCCATGTTATTTAATTTGTTTTATAAAAGAAATTAAAAAATATAAACAGACTACTAAAAAAATTGCTTAAAATTAGAATTAGAATTAATTAAATTAATTAATAACTCAAATTTAACACACATGAAAGATTAAGATTTTACCACGTCACTTCATTGTTAGTGGTTCAATGGATCCTTGAAATAAAGACCTATTGTATCAATAGTTAAAATTTAAAGATTAATTAAAATAATTTTAAAGTTTGTGTTGTTAATTTACAAAAAAATCAAAATTTAGGAGAGCTTAATATTTTTTTCCTTATTTTTTTGATCGTATATTTTATTTAGTTCTCAAATATTTTATTAATAAAAATAACTCAATTATTTTAAAATCTTATTAAAAAATAAAAAAATATTAATTATAATAATATTTATTAGATTATAAATATTTGTGATGGTAATAAATTAATAAATTTTTATAGTTAATTCTAGTAAAAAAATCGATAATTAATGAGAATATAGATGAAAAACACACTGTAACACCTTTACATAGTTTAAATTTTTTAGTTACACTTTTCTTATACATCTTTTTTTACATTATTTCTTATATTATTAATTACATCATTTTTTTTATTATTTTTTTCACTTAATTATAATCATAAAAAAATATAATAAAAGAAAAAATATAGTAAATTAACATTTTCCTACATAATTAATCATTCAAAACAAACTTGGGTCTGTGGGTCACTTTATATATGCTAAACGCGTGACACATAATTGTTATTTCTTTCGCAGAAATCACAGACAATGTCTTTGTCATGCTATCGCCTACGGGTGTATGTGGGTTGAGTTGGTGGGTTCAATGTCATTTTTGGATCTGACCTGTTTAAGAGATTTTTTTGCTCGATCCGACCCGCTCAAGAGTGGGTTGGGTTGGGTTGGGTCGAACCCATAAGTCTGACATATTTTTTTAAAAAAATCCTAAAAATAAAGTCAAAATACAAAATTTAACAAATTAATATTATAAGTCTTAGTCTCAAATAAACTAAACAGCATAAGTCAATATGTGCATAATAAATTAACAACTGACAAGTTTTACTAAGTCTTGAATAAATTAAATATAACTAGTCATAACGTAAATAATAAATTAGTCTAACCAATTGAAGTCAGTGTCATCACGCATGTCATATGTATTGACATAATCATTGACTTCACTCTCTATTTTTTCCATATACCCTTTATCATCTAAACGATCCATTAGTTTTTCAACACAATTGTCACTTAGATGCGTCAAGAGTCTTATGAACTTATCTTCTTTATTCACTTTGAGAGTGACACCAAAATACCTACACTTAAACTTGATTGGAACAACACAAAAATGAGGATAAAGCATCAAGGACAATAGCCACAAGCAATAAGTAATTTAGAGGACCATTAATATCATCCCAATATTTATCTTTCATTTTCATGGAAATGACAATCTCCTTCAAAATTGGATCATTCCCTCTAATTCACTTCTTTATAAGCTCATTGATGTCACACAATTTATGGAAGAAAATATTTGAAGTAACATGGAATGATTCATAAAAAGAAAGAGTAGCATCATAAAAAACCTTCAAAAACTTAATAAACACATGAGCATGCAACCAATCATATGATGATGGAGTTCTTCCTTCAATGATATCAAAAGAAGGCTCTTTATATTCATAGCGAGCAAATGCTTTCTCATACTTCTCAGCAGCATCTAACATTAAATAATTTGAGTTCCACCTAGTTGACACATCAAGACACAACCATTGCTTGCACTCTAGTTTGACATCTAACATACACATTAGGAAAGATGTCTTTTCTTGAAAGAGACGATTTCACAAATTTGCACATATTTCTAATCCCAAGGATTGAAGAATCTATTTCTTTCAATCTGTCATTGACAATCAAATTAAGAATATGAATACAACCCTTTAAATGCATGAACTCTCCCATCAAGATGGTTGTACCATTCCAATCACTTAACCTATTTTTCAAATAGGCTATAGTCACGTTATTAGGACTAACATTATCAGTCGTGACAGTGCAAATATTTTCAATCCCCCACTCGCGAATTGCATTCTCAGGCAAGGAAAAGACACAACAAACTAGATTTGGAGTAGGATGGAACCTAGAGCCATACAACTTAAACACCGGCACCACAGATGCAAAGTGTGGAGGGCCAGGAGAGGGATGCTTGGAGGCTTTGCCATAGGCAAAGTGTGGACTGTGAAGGGAGAGAAGAAGCAGTAGGTGTAGGTGTGTCACCGTGTGGGTAGAGACGTGGAGTGGTGGATTTAGGGATTGAAATGGGAGTAGTAGTTGTTAAATTGATTTTACAAAAAAAAAATAATGGGTCTGTGGGTGGGTTAGGTTGTGCGGGTTAGAAGTGTTTCAACCCGTTACCTGACCCACACATTGTGAGTTGAACATTTTTCAACCTGATCCAACCCATGAACCTAACCCAACCGGTATGTTATGAGTTGGATCAAAACTCGCGAGTTCGTGGGTCAACCAGACCCATTAGACACTCTTACTATCACCTTTATAAAGGAAACAACAAAAGTGAAAAAGGCTCGCAATGAGCAGATAGTTTGATTCGCTGAGTTTCTTATTCTTAGGATTCAGGTGTATTTATTTATTATTGTTTTTATCTCATGAGTTTTTTCTTTTTAAATATGAATTTTGTTAATAAATATCTTTAGGATACTAGCTAAAAAAGATTAAAAATAATAAGTATTAAAAAAACACATAATTTTATATATATATATATATATATATATATATATATATATATATATATATATATATATATATATATATATATATATATAATTTTATTTAAAACAATAGGTCATAATATGTAGTTTTGTTTTTTATTCAAAGACTATTGATGATGATGTATCTTTTACTATAGAGATCAATACATAAAACATTGTTGTTTAAAGAGATTATCACATTTTTTATCTCAAAAGGTTTGAAGGTCTTATCAATCCGTAAGGCCAAAGCATGAGAACAATTTTAAAAAAACCAAAGTTAAAAAGATCATATCTACCTTAATGTGATGTACATTTGAGACACTTAAAATTAAACTATTTAATATTATTCAAAATATATCAAATCTAAAAGCTAAGAATAAATTTATTGATGAAACTATTGCAAAAAAGAAGAAAAACAAGGAGAAGGTTTTCACTGAAGTTGGCCTTAACATGATACATATATGAAACACTCAAAATCAAATTATACAACATTATCCAAAATATACCAAATCTTAAAGATAATGATAAATTTATTAGTGAAACTATTATAAAAAAACAAGAAAAACAAAAAGAGGGATGTCGTCGAAGGTGAAAATGGGTAGCCCCAAATAGAAAAACACAAAAATGAGGATACTAAAGCATCATAAATGAGAGAAGAAAACACCGTAAAAAGGAGAGAATTAAGGCCTAATTCGATATATTAAGAAATAAATTTTATTATTTTTTATTTAATTAATTAAAAATATTTATTAAAGGATATTAAATATTTATTAACCCATGTCTTTGGGACACTTTTTAGTAAATTTAATATTTTTTTGAGAATGAGACTAATCTTTATTTAAAATATTACAAATACTTTTTAAAAGTGTTTTCTCGTAAGGTCGATTAACTTAAATATTTATAAAGTTAATAATTAATAAAAGTGGGTAGTTGGGTGATACGATATTTATGGTTATTATCTTTTTGGTAGTAAAAGTAAGTGATGTTCAAACTAATTTCTTGATCTCAAGTAGGGGTATAAATGAGTCGAGTTGAATCAAGTCAAACACTTGAAGTTCAAACTTGGTTTTTGAAAAAAAAGATACTACTAAAACTTACTTTATTTATTTAAACAAGCTAAATTTAAAACTTTGACTTGATTTGTTTAAAAAATATAAAATTTGAGTTTGACTTGTTTAGCTTGTTTATAACTTGATTATTTTTATCTTTTTATCATATCTCTCTTTGAAATATTTAAATTTTTTTTACGAGGAATAAAATTCATTACAATCGAAACCCAACAACACTTACAAATAAAAAAAGATACATCATATTTAGAAAGAGAAAGAAATAAATACAATCTATCCTCTAAACTAACCAACGATATGTAATCTGCTACTTACCTGAAGTCTATCGATATCTAAGTATCTTTCACAACAGAGACTAATATGAAAAATACTGCAGCTTGAAGAGTGTATTACGCCTCTTCCCAAACTAGATCTAAAACTCTCTCCGACCTGCAAAACCATAAGGATACGACCAATTACAAGAGGACTGATAAAAGACACCCTAAAAATTAAAAGCCAAAACACCTATAAAATGGACAATAAAAACACACATAAAAGAGATAACAAAATCACAAGATTTGTTATTAAGAAAAGCATATCTAGACAACCAAGTTCAAGATCAATCAGATCCCACAAAAACAAAAGAAAAAGAAACAGTGAGACTGTCACCAGAAGAAGATGACAACAACCCCCTCTTCACAAAAGGAGACTCAGAATAAGATAAAGATAGAGACAAAATGAGGCTAAGATTATTAACTTATATGTTTGTACAACTGCAAGTTATACAAAATTTTTAAATTTTTCAGTTTTTTAATTTAGTATTTATGTTATGAGATAGACTGAAAAAATGATAGGCCATTTTACTATCAAATGAAAACTCTTTTACCGTTTGTAAAAATTAAACTTTATCACAATGGCAAATTAGGTATTGTTTCCCAATAAAAAATAATTGAGTAAGCTAAATAATTAATATGGATAACAAACACATAAAAGAACAATTAAAATTAAACTTAAATGATTAAATAAACCAAAATAAAAATTATAAAAATAATGAGTCTAAAATTGATTGATTTGGTTTAAGGATTAGTTTCCACCACTAAGATTATTATTTCCCTAATTCAATGTTAATTAATTCCCCTATTCACTTAAGCTAACAACCATGAGTAATTAAATATAAACTACACATCCTTCCAAAATAGTTAGGACGAAAACATTCTCTCATAATCTTAACCAATAATTAATTCTAAAATGTATAGAATTAATTGAAATAAATGGGTGAGTTGTTCTAGGCAAGATAGTCTCACGTGAACCTTATGAACCTATAATGAATTCTCTCTTGAAAATTAATCATTACTTGACCATAATAATTAATCTCAAGTGCTACAATTAATTAGAATTCCATAACAGCACAAAATCTTAATATAACAATAGATAATTTAAAAACAAACTTAGATGATTAGGCTAAAAGAATTTTGAATATATCATAATGTTTAGTGCTACTTTTGTCAATAGACAAATTCGATTCCAGATCTCGATTCGGGAGAGAGAATCTCTTCCTCAAGAGATTCTATAGTACTTACTAGTTTTTAAATAAGAATACCAAGAACAATTTTAAATAAAGCACATTTGTGTAAATTTACAAATATAGCAATAAAAGCGATGAACTTAATGATTGTAAACAAATGAAAACAGTAAAGATGCAATGAAAATAAAGTTTGCTCGAAAATAAACAACATAAAATGTAAAGAACAATGAAAGAAAGTACTACAAAATAAATTTGACAGGAAAAGTAAATGGTTGAATGGTAAATTAAAGCAATTTAAAGGAAAACAATGTAAAAGTAACAGAAATAAATGTGCAAGAAAGTAAAGTGAACATGAATATAAATTTGTAGAAAAGTAAACAAAGCAAGTAAAGAAAGACAATTAAAAGAAATCAAATGATCTTGAGAGAATCACTTGATCAAGAGTATAAACAAAATTGTTAGAAAGTAAAAGATTGGAAGTATAAATAAACTTTGAATTAAATCTACTTGAAATTGTAAATTGTACAGAAAACGAACAGGATAGAAACATACTTGACTAACTTGTGTTTTGCTCGTAATTGTCAGAGTGACTGGAGAGCATATTTACAAGTGTGTAAGTAGATAATTTCTAACCCCTAAATGTTTCCATCCTTTTGGTATTTATAAAAATCATAAGTAACTACTTTTTTTACAAAATCTTGACAAGTGACTAAAATAAAAAAAAAATTGTCTAATCATTGTCAATGATCATTATGAAGTAACTGTCGAATATTTCTCAGCAATCTTCGTGCTACAAGTAACTGCTTAATTTTTGTCAGCAATCCTTGTATTGTCTAGATCTTACACTAGTAACTGTTGCTAACTTCTGTTTCAAATTCAAATTCTCTTGTTTGAATTTAAATTTGAATCTTCAAACAGCTACTGGCTTCTAGTTGAGACCTTCGCTTCTGTCTTCAGAAAATCCCAAGTGTAGTTATTCTTATTTTGAGTCTTAATTTTCGAGACCAAATCAAAATTACCATTTCTGATAACTATCAAATTGAAATTACGATTTCAATAACTTCAAGTTTCATTACAATTTCGATTCTAATAGAGTTAGAATATGTATAAGTTTATAACTTAGTGAAATTTATTTATACTTAAGCTTTCTAATACACTCTTGAAATTGTGTGAATCTAAAAGTATTATTTTTATACTAACATATAAACATTAAAGTGCTGAAGAATTACAAACAACTCAAGTATGTGAATAGAAAAATTAATATTAAATCAATTTAGAGAACATATTATCTTAGAGATTCAATATCACCCTTAACCAAAAGCAAAACTAGCCTAACCTAGTGGAGGTAAACATCTCAAAATATTTAGAATACATCAAAAGTAGAGAAGGAAAATGATAAAAATTATTTGAAGAATAGTTCCACAAGTTGTAATTAGTTGATCCTCTCTTCAATCCCTTTTGTGTTGTGTGACTTTCTTCCTTTTTTCTACAACGTTCTCGAGTCTTCTATATTTATTCTGATTTGGTGACTTGAGTTACACTCAATTTGATTAGATTTCTATTTCCTTGATTTTTTTCATAAGGATATTAATCCAATTTGAATCAGTTTTGAGTCTTTCACCATCAATTTAGACTTTGGATAAGATTTAAAATTTGGATAAAATCTTTTTAAAGTTTTATCTTCAACATCACCTAATCTAACCCAAAATCTTATAGATTATGTCTGAAAATTTAAATAAAACTATAAAATACATAATGGCAATAAAAATATTAAAATCTAAATAAAACTAATTAAAATAATATAAAAACAAATAAAAATCCTAACAAATAAAATAACAAAGAATACTAATTTTTGCATTATTTAAACTTAGAACTAGTACGAAAAACAATAAAATAATCACTTGAAATTGCACTTGTCAAAAACTAAAAATAAAAATGAAAGAATTTTTTATTCCTAATCCATTACATAAAAAAATCATAACCTTCTTATGGAGGCCTTTAGTTAGTAATAATAATCAATAAATTATTATTATCTATACTTTTTTATTTAAAATTATAAAATTTTGTGATTTAATTTTTTCTATTTATGAAAAATAAATAAATAAAATATATTACATATAAGATATTTACGAGCTTTTAATGTCAAGAATATAAAGCTTGACCTTAGTTCATTTATAAAATTTTGAGCTTAGGTTTAAGCTTAAGATTGTTTATTTAGTTAAATAAATGAGCCTAATCGAACATTTAACGAATCGAACTCGAAGAATTCATAAATATCTCACCTCATTTACACATATAGTCTCAAGTAATTAACATGATCATAATTTCAACTTTTGATCATATACTTAACCACACATATCATACTCGTCACCTGCTACATTAATTCTTTAAAAGGTTGGGTGATTTTCTAATAAATACCTATTACGATATTACAAATAAATGACTTTTTTTTGTACATACCAATAAAAGACTCTGAAATAATAATAAAAAGTCTTAAATATAATATGTGTTTGAATTAATTTATTTTGTGTTCAAAATAATATATAATAAAAAATTGCTTAAAAGAAATTTTAATAGAGGACAATTATTTTCCTAAAAAAAAAAAAGCATTTCCAAACATGTATAAAACAATACTTATTGAAAATAAACGTGGGTCGGTGGGTGATTTTACATATATCCCAAACGAATAGACACATTGATGGGGGGTTCATTTCAATTCAGAGTCCTGAGTTTTGTTCGTTGCATTTTGGAAAATATTTTTTCTATCATTAAATTTCATACCCTGGATAAATACTGCATGTATATGAGTATAAATGGATATTGAAATATATCATATTTCAAGTTAAAATAGATATATTATATGTTAAGTGCATCAAATTTTAAATATACAAATAATGCAATTGTTTCACTTTTGCATAGTCGTATCACTGGTTGGACCGAGCAATATTCCGTGATTTGATATTTTGATTGGTTTGGTCCTTGTTTAAGACGAGTTTTTGAAAAGAATTAGGCAAGTTCGGGTGATTAGTTCACTTACCCCATCTAATATATACTTTCTTAAAGAGGATGTATTATACACTTTAATATGTGATCATTATCTGAAACCTAAAAGGTAGGTCATTTTTTTTTACCGTTCATTTCTCTCTCTCCTTTTTTGAAATTTACAAAAAGATCATTATCCCTCTTCTCATCTTATTTCCTCCTCTCTCTCTCTCTCTCTCTCTCTCTCTCTCTCTCTCACCAAGAATCTCTCCATCACAAGCGGGGCTCACCACGACTAAGTTCGTCGGAGAACTCACCAGCAACACCATCACAAGCAGGGCAACAATCACCACGACTAAGAACCACCATCGGAGTCGCCATGGACTACCTTGAGGGCGATGAGGCAGTACGTGGTTGGTGACTGGTGAGGTACGCTGACGGCAAATCTGGTGTTTCGGTGTGGTGGGTCACCGGTTCTGGGAAGGTGCATATCTGGGTCGCCGGTTCTGGTTTGGCGCGGCGACGCATCTCGCGGTTCTGGGCGGAGGTGACCTTGAGCTCCATATCCCCATCACGATCGTTACTGTCGTCAGTTGGACCCCCCTTCCTCACCTCCCTCATCACGGTTCATCTCAGACCATTACCACTAAGCCAGATCCGTAAATCTCTGCCCTCCACGGACCTAGCCACCTAAACCGAAGCCAAGCCTACCATGGCTGATCCCAACCATCACAAACTCACACCCAAACCCGCGACAAAGTTCTTATCTTTTCGAGTTTTGGTGAGGTAGGTCGATCCGATTTTGGTTTAATATTATTAGGTTTGATCTGAAAATTGAAAAAAAAAATTATGGGTTTTTCTCGTTGGTAGCTTTTGGATCATTTCAAAGTTCTTACTACGGTTGTTGACTGGGGCGTGGTGGTCAAGCGTGGTTTGGTGAAAGGCTCAACAGAGTGGCTGGTGGCATAGCAGAGGTGCAAGGCTAGGTCGCTGACGATGTGGTGGTTGGCTCGTCACGGAGGTGTGGTTGTACAGCTATGGTGGTTCAGTTTAGAAGTTGGGTTCTATTTTGGGTTTGAGAGTTGGGTGGTGGTTGTTCACGGTGGCTCTTTTCGTGGGTGGCTGTAGGCAATAGAGGAGTTGGGGGGCGACGGTGGTCGTGGATGGTGGCTGTGTTGGTGTCTCATCGGAGTGGTGAAAAAGAAGGTCATAAAAATAAATAATTATAACATAAGAGTCTAAAAAATAATTAACAAAATGAGAAAGATATTTTAAAAATATGTTAAAAATTGGTGATAATAGATAAAATTCTAAGTGTACCGTGCACCATAACTTGACACGGTGTATATTAACACCCGCCTTAATTCACTTGTCCAAACTACTTTGACCTTTTTTAATATATTAAAAAAAGAACTTTAAAGAGACTATCCGTAAGATTTGACCAATATAGATGGATGACCCTTAAGATGAAGAACATTACATCACACATTCAAATTGAATTAGGTTATTAGTTTTTTTAGCTTATATTACTATTAGTTAATCTAATTTTTAAACATGATGTTAGATTATTAGTATTATTCGTTTAGTTACGTCATATACTATTTTTATATAAAATATTTGCTATATAATATTCTTTATATGAGGTATTTTTATATAATATTACTTCTATTTTTTTTTTCTCTTTGTTTGGATTATCTATATCAATTGCTTAACTCTCAATTAGACTACTAAGCCAATAATCCAGCCTTCTTCTGATCGGGAGGACCTCAGGTTCATGTTATATATAACAATTTTATTATTATGTTAATTTTGTATGGAAGTTAATTCGATTCCTACATAAAGATTTGTGATATTTTAAGCCAAAATATTATTAATCGCTACATTGTAATCAAAAAATTAGTTGATATGTAAAATTATATAAAATTATAAATACAATTAAATAAATATAAATATATATACTTTTTGACAAAAAATATATTTTTGGTCCCTTCACTTTACTTTGAGTTTTATTTTATCTAACAATTATATTTCGTTTCATTTTCCTCCCTAATCTTTCCAAAACTTGTCAAACTCATCTTAATTGATAAAACCATTAGAAATATTAATTGAATTTGTTAACATTGCATCCTATGCTGGTATAAATGCATAGTTGACTTTGTCCATTTTTTTTTTTAAATTGTAATGAGGGACTAATTAGATGAGTTGTAATTTGAAAATATTTGGAATGGAAATTAAAAAATATATATATAACTATGGAACAAAAATAAAACTTAAAGCAAAGTTAAAGGAAATAAAGTGAAGCTTTTCCTATAATGAATTTTATGAATACTTTTTTTTTTAATCTTGTATATTAATTTGTGCATGACATGTAGTTATACTTTTTGTGTAGATTGATTACTAAAAATTTTTTAAACTAATATTTAACAAACAATTTGAATTTGATATTAATATTTGAGTTCGACATTCATAGTTATGTAAAACTTAGACCGGTCATTAACATGAGATAAGTACTCAGTTCTATTAGTTCAAATGATGAGTCACTAGTTAAATGACATAAAATAAAGCGAGTATATGAATATATGTAAAAAAGAATATAAATATTTAATAAAAATAAGATATAAAATTATGGAAAAATTACTAAAAATATTATCTAATTTCTAACTAATAAATTCACAAATACATTTACTCTCAAAGAGTTTGATTTATGTAAACTTGGTGATTCAACCGAGTCAACAACCAAATTGAGTCAACTAATCGCATAGTTCTACTATGTCAATGAAAAATCTGATAAAGTTTTAGTTTTTAGTTAAAAATATCTCGTAGAAATATTTTCATAATATAATGTGATTTTTAAGTAATCAATGTATATGTATAATTCTTTTTAATGCACAAATATTATAGAAGTTCTAAAAAGAAATTATGCATAAAATTCACTATAGCAAAGGTTTCATTTGTTGTCACTTAACTTTATTAATTATTATAAATTTCATTTTCTTCAACCATATTGTTTGGTTTTCATTTTAAATCTTCTTAAAACTCATCAAATTCATCCCTAAACTCTAATTAAAAGAAAATTTTTAACTAAACGAGGGGTATATATAAGATGGGTTAGGACAAGTTTGGCTTGACCCGAACCAAACCCGATATTTTGATCGGGTCATTTTCTTGGACCCGAACCCAACCCAATCATAAAACGATAATGATTGGATTCAAACTGGATCAGCTTGATATGTAGACATAATATATAAATTTAAATATTACGCATAATTAAGTTATAAAATTATAGAAGTGAGAAATTAAAACTAAAGTATATTTTATAATATATATTTCAAAATAAATAATATTGATATAAATATATTATCATGTTATCCAAAACTTATTAATTTAAGTAAAAAATCTTATTATTTATAACTAATTATAAAAAAAAATATAATGCTTTAAACAATTTGGAATACCAGGCCAAGTTAGGATGACATGCTGTATAACTTGAACCTGACCAAAACACACCAAGTTAATTTCTAGAACCCGAACCCGTCCAAATTAACTTCAGGTTGAGCTGAGCCAAGTTAATAGGATAAGTTGGGTCTTAAACACCCCTAAACTGAACAATGCCAACTACATACTGTTAGAGGATCAGTTGAAATGGAGCAACATCAAGAAGGACAGCTTAGCAAACAGCAAGACAGTAAAACCGTTAGGGGCAAAGGACACATGGTGAATGATCTGTATATTTAGGAAATAAGAAAGGGAGTAAGATTGAAATCTGTTAGCACCAAGTTGAAGGATTACATGATGGGATGAGAAGAATATAAGGGGAGGAGTGATAGTAAAATGGGGTATGTGAGTTTGTATGTCCATTCTGTTATTCTCCTCTGACTATCTCTTTTCTTTTTGCAAGGAATTTCTTCCCTTACTGTATTTTGTCCTGGACCATTCTCATACTTTACATAATGAGATATGGTCAAAATTCCAGTTTATAATAAAACTTAGAGACGTATTATTCAGAATTTATTACTCTGCCATTTATTTTATTTTTTTTTTGTTCCTTACATTTTGGTACTTTCATTGCTACCATGGCTGATAATACTAGGATAAAGGAGCTGCAAGTTGAGATGAAACGTATGGGAGAATTGCTAGATAGGAGAGATCATGATAATGCTACTAGATTGAAAATGCATAAAACTATAATCAATACTTGATTAGAGAAGGTTGAAACATCATCAAGGGAAAGGTTGGATCGAATTGAAGCAGCTCTACAGAGCTTGATTCACACTGCTTACTCTCCCCATGGTGGCTCGAGCTCAGGAACTAACAACAACACTGTTAACAGACAGATGTTTCAGGTAAGGAACATTAAACCGGACTTTCCATGATTTGATGGTTCAGAAGTCTTACAATGGATATTTAAGGCTGAATAATTTTTTGAATATTATGCTACCCCTGATGATCAATGGCTGACTATCGCGGCCATTCATCTAGACAAGTATGTGGTTCCTTGGTTTCAAATGATGACTAGAAATCTCCAATTCCAGCCATGGAAAACGTTCACCCAAGCCTTGGAATTGGAGTTTGGTCCATCACCATATGAATGTGCTAGATCAACTTTATTCAAGCTGACGCAAACAGGTTCTGTAAATGAATACTATGTAGACTTCACAGCTTTAGCAAATAGAGTTTACGGGCTCAGTGCAGATTCCATTCTGGATTGCTTCATAAGTGGACTAAAACAAGATATTAGACGAGATGTTATTGCACAATCACCCATCAACTTAATGAGGCAGTATCCCTAGCCAAACTATTTGAAGAAAAATATATCCACCAACCTAAACCACATTCCTCAACTTGCCCAACCAGATATCAACCCAATACAGCATACATAACACCCCTACCAAAAACAAACACCTTAACCCCACTGCTACCTACACCTCCTTATAAACCTTTTAACCAAATTTTCAAACCACAAAACCTCAAAAAGATGACCCTAGCTGAAATGTAAATTAGAAAAGAAAAGGCTTGTGTTATACTTGTGATGACAAATTCACCTGGAATCGCGAATGTCCTAACAAGCATCTCATGATACTGCAAGTGGATGAGGAAAGTTGGAATCAACTTGAACCAGAACCTCCTGATCTCACTGAAGGGACAGAGCTAGGTCCTGATATAGGACACCACTTGTCCTATAATGCCTTAAAGGGTGCACATGACATAGGAACTTTGAAGTTTCAAGGTCAAATAAATGGCACGGGAATACAAATTCTATTGGATAGTGGGAGTAGTGACAATTTTCTACAACTAAGAATAACACATTACTTAAAATTGCCAATTGAACCAGTGCCACAATTTCAAGTCATGGTGGGGAATGGAAATATCATGATTGCTGAAGGATGCATTAATAATCTGCAAGTTCAAGTTCAGAACCACGTTTTGCAACTACTAATTTATTTGCTCCTAGTCATTGGAGCATATTTGGTGGTTGGAGTATCATAGTTAGCCACTTTGGGACCATATATGGCTGATTACAATGCTCTAACATTGAAATTCTACTGCAATGGCTAATTCATAACTTTATATGGAGATAAGAGTAGTATTCCATTACAAGCTCAATATCATCAACTGAAATGACTACATAACACTCAGGCCATCCATGAGATGTTCACACTACATGTCCAATCTCTTGAACAACAACAAGATCACCTTCTAGAACTACCATAAAACCTGGATCCAGAATTAGCCTTACTGTTATACACCTACTAATAGTTGTTTGCCAAACCAACTGGACTTTCATCTGATCGAGAACAAAATCAGAATTCCTTTGGTAGCAGGGTCAAATCCAATAAAAATCAGACCTCAGAGGTACCCCCACAGTTAGAAATCACAGATTGAGGTTATGATACAGGAAATGTTAGATGAAGGCATTATATAACCTAGCACTAGCCCTTTTTCATCACCAATCCTATTAGTAAAAAAGAAAGATAGATCCTAGAGATTTTGCATAGATTATATGGCCTTGAATGCTATTACAATCAAAGATAAATTCCCAATGCCAACAGTTGATGAGCTATTGGACGTACTTTGGGGAGCTCAATATTTCTCAAAATTGGACTTAAGGTCAGGCTATCACCAAGTATTAGTAGTACCAGAGGATAGATACAAGACAACATTCAGGACCCACCAAGGCCATTATGAATGGCTAGTCATGCCATTTGGCCTCAGCAATGCATCGTCTACTTTCCAGAGTTTAATGAATCATATTTTTCAGCCACTCTTGAGAAAGTCAGTCCTAGTTTTTTTTTATGATATACTAGTTTATAGCAGATATTGGTAGTCTCACTTGCATGATTTGGAGTGGTATTACGAATTTTACAGCATCACAAATTGTTTGTGAAAATATCCAAATGTTTGTTTGGTTTACAACAAATTGATTACTTAGGACATACTGTGGCTGGAGTTGGGGTAACAATGGATAAAGAGAAGGTAAATGCAGTTTTACAGTGGCCCTGAACCTCAAACAATAAAGCAGCTGAGAGGATTCTTAGGATTGGCTGGTTACTACAGGAAGTTTATCAAAATTATGCGGCAATTACAACCTCTTTAACAGATTTGTTGAAGAAAGACAATTTTGCTTGGACTCCTACAGCCAGGGAGGCATTTCTGATCCTCAAGCAAGCTGTCACTTCAGCACTAGATTTGACACTACCTAATTTTAAGGAACCTTTTATCGTGGAAACAGATGCATCGGGACTAGGCATAGGAGCTGCTTTAAGTCAAAATAAGCATCCAATAGCTTATTTTTCAAAAAAACTATCAGCCAAAATGCAGACTCAATCGGCATATTCGAGGGAGCTTTATGCAATTACAGAAGCCTTAGCAAAGTTCAGACATTACTTGCTAGGTCATCCATTCATAATCTGGACGGATCAGAGGAGTTTGAAGGACCTCACTAACCAAACAATACATACTTCTGAACAACAGAAATGGTTACATAAGTTCTTGGGGTATGATTTCAAATTTAAGTATAAACCAGGCAAGGACAATTTAGTAGCAGATGGCTTATCTCGATCCTTTTTATTGGCATGGTCAACACCTAAAGTGGAACTATTGGGTCAGTTAAAGGAAGCATTATGGTCAGACCAGAATACTACTAAGGAGATCCAGTTGTGCATGGACAACAAGCAGACAGATCCATGTTGGACAATTAAAGATCAACTCTTATTCTGGGAAGGTAAATTAGTAATTCCTGCAAACCATGAATTAACCAAACAAATACTACAAGAATTTCACTCTTCACCAATTGGAGGTCATGCTGGTATGGCTAGAACTACTGCCAGAATTAAGAAGAATTTCTACTGGAAAGGTATGACAACAACTATTAAGACTTATGTGAGGCATTGTACAATCTGTCAACAAGCAAAATCATTAAATACTCTCCCTGCTAGTTTGTTCCAACCTTTACCAATTCCCCAACAAATATGGGACGATGTGGCCATGGACTTTATTACAGGACTACCACTTTCATTTGATTACACTGTGATCATGGTGGTCATTGACAGATTGTTTAAATACAGCCATTTTGCAGTCTTGAAGGTTGACTATTCAAGTAAATAAATGGCTGAATTATTCATGAACACAATAGTCAAGTTGCATGGGATGCCTAAGTCAATCATTTCTAATAGAGACAAGGTATTCACAAGTAAATTCTGGCAGCACTTATTTCGATTACAAGGAACTATATTGGTTGTGAGTCTATCTTACCACCTTCAATCAGATGGCCAATCAGAGGCTTTGAATAAATGTTTGGAGATGTATCTTAGGTGTTTTACCTTTGAGAATCCTAAAACTTGGTATAAGGTGCTACCGTGGGAAAAGTATTGGTATAATACTTCTTACCATAACAACTTGGGAATGACACCCTTCATGGCTGTGTATGGCAGAGAACCTCCCACTTTAGTTAAATATACCATTGATACCACTGATCCACCTTTAATACAGGAGCTATTACAACAAAGAGACTCTCTGTTGGCTGACCTAAAGCTGAATTTGAGTAGAGCACAGAATCGAACGAAACAACAGGTTGACAAAAAGAGGCAAGATATACAATTTCAAGTAGGTGATAAGGTGTTGGTGAAACTGCAACCATACCGGCAACATTCAATGGCTTTAAGGAAGAATCAGAAGCTTGGCTTGAAATATTTTGGACCATTTGAAGTCATAGCCAGATTAGGAGAAGTTGTATACAAGTTATTATTGCCCCCTATTGCCAAGATTCATCCAGTCTTCCACATTTCTCTTCTGAAACCATTTCGAGGAGATGCAACTCAGCCTTACATTCCTTTACCATTGCTAACCACTGAGCAAGGCCCAATTATGCAGCCATGTAACGTGTTAGATACCAGACAGATAGTAAATGGCGATCAAATAGTTTCTCAGTTTTTGGTTCAATGGGAGGGTTTATCTAATACAGAGGCTACTTAGGAAGACTTAGCTTCGATGCAATACCACTATCCCAACTTCAACCTTGAGGACAAGGTTGTTCTGAATAGGAGGGGAAATGTTAGAGGATCAGTTGAAATGGAGCAACATCAAGAAGGACAACTCAGCAAGCAGCAGGACAGTAAAATCGTTAGGGGCAAAGGACAAGTGGTGAATGATCCATATATTCAGGAAGTAAGAAGATGAGTAAGACTGAAATCTGTTAGCACCTAGTTGAAGGATTACGTGATGGGATGAGAAGAATATAAAGGGAGGAGTGATAGTAAAATGAGGTATGTGAGTTTGTATGTCCATTCTGTTATTCTTCTCTGACTATCTCTTTTCTTTTTGCAAGGAATTTCTTCCTTTACTGTATTTCGTCCTGGACCATTCTCATACTTTACATAATGAGATATGGTCAGAATTCCAGTTTATAATAAAACTTAGAGACGTATTATTCAGAATATGTTACTCTGCTATCTATTTTATTTTTTTTGTTCCTTACACGTACTTGTGTCCACATAGGAAGCCACATGTCAATAAATTTTGTTAATATTTTTAAAAATGTTAGCAATTAAGACAAATTTGATAACTTTTGAAAAGATTTAAATGAAAATGAAATAGAATATAATTGTTAAATAAAATATAAAACTTAAAATAAAATTAAATGATAAAAAATATATTTTTTCCCGTTTAATTAATATAATGTATATACTGTTTTCAATTAAAAAGATCTTTATGGAGATCAAAGAAGGGAAAGGACCAGGAGTGGATTTATAGGTGGCAAGCAAGGGCCATGACCCTATCATGTCAAATTTTAAGGTATCAATGCTCTAATTTATTAAAAGATAAAAATGGTGATAAACGAGAGATTAATATTTTAGAGTATGGTCAAACACTTAGAGACCTCTCTCAGTGGTATTTGATAATTCATGACTTAGATATATCATAATTTTAACTCATTTTTCTACTAATTTTTAATTTATACACATCACATCCACCAACTTCTCTCATTTTCAATTTCACTCTCTTCTTCTTTTTGATATATGTAAAAAAAAATTATTTTACCATTGAGCCATTATGCATAAGACATTGACTGCTGTGATCCATTTAATATCTAATATTTGTTTCTTTATTCTTTCTTCACTCTTTCCATAAAAGTTGCTACAATGAAATTAAAACGTTCATTTTTCATAGGAAAAATTAATTATAAAGATCAATAAAGAGTAATATTTAATTTAAAGAGATAAAAAAATTAATTTGAAACTTAATGAAATTATCCTTAATGAAATCTTTATTTAAAAAGTTAGTTACTCAAAAGTAACAAATAATCACTCAATAAGAAGTAGTAATCATTTACAAAGAACTTAATTTGAAATAATTAGCCACTCAATGTCAACTGATGATCACTCAATAAAAGGTAACAGTCATTCACAAATTTCTTTATAATTTCATGTATTGAACTTTATTTGGAATGTTAGTCATTTAGTAACAACAAATGTCCGCTCAGTAAAAAACAGTAACCATTTGCAAATTTATTTCATATAGAACTTAATTTGAAAATGTTAGTCATTTAGTGACAACTAATAACCACTCAATCAAAGGCAATAGTCATTCACACATTTCATTCTAATTAATTTCATGTATTTTATTTATTGAACTTCATTTGAAACGTTAGTCATTCAGTGACAGCAAATAATCACTTAGTAAGAAGCAGTAGCCATTTGTAAATTTCTTTTGTAGATAACTTAATTTGAAATTATTAATCATTCAATGACAACTAATGATCATTCAATTAAAGATAACTAATACTCACTTATTAAGAGTATTATTTTCTACTAAGTGAGATTAAATGATCATTCTCTTTAATCACAACTTGAATTGTCCTTCTTCATAATTTTAACTTTGTTTATCCCTTTAAATTAAATATTGTTCCTTAAAATTTTATCATTAATTTTCTCCTTTTCATATTAGCATAATGTTAAGATGTAAACTATTTTAATAAATGCAAGATACAAATATAATGATGACTAAGTGAATTGAATTTATATCATTGGGTTAATTTTAAAATAAATTCTTACCTATTAAGTGTAATACAATTGTTAAGATTAAGAATTTATCATTAAAATCAAGTTTTAAGAGAATAAGGAACTTGATGCTATTCCTAAAAAAAGAGCAAGATAACTAGGGCTAGAATGTGAAATACAAAAATTTTAAATGAAAAAACCAAGTTTTTTCAATTTTCAATGTATTAAATGTCTTGTTTTCATCTAAATTTTTTATTTTATTTTATTTTATTTTATTTTATTTTTCTCAACAAATGTCCTAAGCAAAACCCAACTATTAATTATGGTTGTGTTTGGTGCACCTGATAGTATAAGGTATGATAGTATAAAGTAATAAGATAAGGTCTGATAATATAAAAAAATTGATAAGCTCTTATACTATCAAACATTTGATACACATAGTATAAGCAACTTGATAATATATGTAATTATCTACTATGACCATATTATCCTTCATCTTCCTCATCATCTCCTTCTGTTTCTCACCAAATTCCACCGTAAAGTAACCTTGCCAACCAAAAATGTCATCCATTTGACATTGCCACCAATTTTGCTTTTTTAGTTAATAATGGAAAGTCATTTATTCAATCTTATAAAAAATTACAGCAAGTCATGTTTATTTATGATTAAAAATAAGAAACAAAAGAGATTGAAAATAGAATAGAATACAGAGTTGACAGACTAGGAAGAAAGGGGCATGGGCGGAGGAGGAAGCAATTGATAAAGGTTCTGACGAACTTGGTTGTGGGGAGCAATCCCCTGAGCAATAAAAGGGTGACACAATAACCTGGAAGCGCTCCATCTCCGCGAGGGATCTCTCAACAAGCACCGCGACACGAAATCCCTAAACTCCACCGATGTTGTTACCGATGCCTCTAGTGGCGGAGCCATACAACACTACAAGAAAAATTGTGATCTGCGAAGGATAAATTTGTCGTAAATTGTCAATTTACGACGAATTTGTAGCAAATTCGTGACTGTCACAAAAACAGTTGTTGCAATATAATTTGGGCAGATTTTAGTTTCCGGCGGATTTTTCCACCGCAAATCAGCCATAAACTCTCTGGAGATATGCCGGATTCGTTGCCGTAAATGGGCTATTTGAGGCGAAATTAGTGGTGGATTTTTTCGTCACTAATATGCGGTGAATTTTTTCACAGCAAATTAGCGGTGAATTTTTCCGCCCCAAATGAGCGTCGGATTGGCAAAGCGAATTTAATTCGTAGATCTATTTTGCGGCGAAAATATCCAACGCAAAATTTGTGGATTAAAAAAATTAAATTAAATGTTAAAAAACCACAATTACATAACAAATCTTATCAATGCAATTCCTGTAAATGATTACAACCAGATCTATAAAACAAACATAACAAATTACAAAGTTTGTTCAAATACAACATAATCCATTGAAAAGTTTAAAAGAAATATAAGAGAATTCATACAACACTCAATGACAAATAATTGAAAATGTGCATAATCAGTAGCAGTACCAACACTCAAACATGGCCACTACATTTGAAGCAACTCAAGGGTGAGGGCATGGAGCAGCGGCTGCCGGCGGGAATGGATGAAGATGAGGGCTGGGCGCAGGCGAGCAGCGATGAGGGAGTGGGTACGACGCGAGGTACAGTTGGTGGGCGTGGTGCTGGGTCGCCGATTTGGTGGTTGTCGCGGGTTGCACAGGAGAGAGAGGGGAGAAGATTTCAACAGAGAGAGAAGGAAGAAAATGATAAATGAGAAGGGAGAGCATGTTTTAAAGCTGGAAGTCTATTTTTTCCGTCGCAAAATTATTTTTTGAATTGTGGCATATTTTTGCTGCGGAACCATTTTTTAAAATTTTTTATGCTGAATTTTTTCTTGTATTTATCAATTTTGCGGCAGAATTATCCACAGTAATTTTTTTAAAAAAAATTTGCAGCCGATATTTAGGGCGGATTTTTTAGCCACAATTTTGTTAATTTTATTATTTTTTGCCAAATTTTTTTATTATATTTATCAATTTTTTGACAAATTTTTCTACCACAAATTTATTTTTAAATTGCGGCAAAAAAATTTCACCGTAAATTATTTTTAATTATTTTTAATTTTTAATTATATTTATTAATTTTGAGGCTAATTTTTTCACCCCAATTTTTTTTATTTTTTTGCCAAATTTTATTTATTATATTTATCAATTTTGCGGTGAATTTTTTCACTGCAATTTTTTTTAATTTTATTTTTATTTTTCTCTCAAAATTTTTATTATATTTATTAATTTTGCGACAAATAGTTCTGTCGTAAACCTTTTTTTACAAAAAAAATTTCATGATGGAAGTGTCGCCGGAAAAAATTTGGGGGAGAAAATCGACCGCAAATGGATCCATCGCAAAATCCCTCTCAAATTGAGATGGATTTTAATCCGCACAAAATCCATCGTAAATTGCAGCGGATTCAAATTCACCGCAAAAAATCTGCTGCAAAATAGCTATTTTCTTGTAATGCAAATGGCACACATCAAGCTAGTCAAATCCCCTTGCCTCCCAACCGCAAAGGGAAACCTTCCCATATAAAACTCCAAGATGTTGACCCCAAGGCTCCAAATATTCCCCGCGTACGCATCGTATTGCCCATCATTGATGTATGTGTTAATCCTCTCAGGGCTCATGTATGCGTTCGTTCCCACCGATGAATTGCACGGATCCATGGTCTGGTTCAAGATCTGACCCACCCCGAAGTCCACCATTATTTCCGTCTAGAGCAAGAGGGATACGACAAAGGTAGGGCTCGTTTTGGGGGTGACCAGTTCACGTGGTTGCAGATCTGGTGGCGGTGTTGCAAATCCAGTGGTTGTGGTTGTAGATCTAGTGTGGTAGACTGGTTCTAAATTTGGATGAATTCGACCATGGCTGTAGAGATCGGCAGCGAAACACTGGTTGTTCCAGGTGGTGGGGATGTGGTTCTTGGCAGAGAAGAGATGGAGAAACTTGGACTGAGAGAGATGAAGTTGAGGGATAGGGTAAGAAGATATCTTATCAGGTCTAATAAGGAAGTGAGAGAGATAATAGAATAATCAGGTCATAATATGATAAAAAAGTTTGACCTGAGTTGACTATACTATCAGGTTAAATCACCAAACACCTGATAAGGTTTGATAGTATTAACTAATATTATCAGGTTCTCTTTATCATGTCTACCAAATGCAACCTATAATCATAGTATTTATTAGATTTTAAATATTTGTTACGATAATAAGTTAATAAAATATTCAATAGTTAATTCCAGTGAAAAAAATTGATAATTAATTAGAATATTAATATAAGGAACAACTTATTTTAAAGTGAATTTATTTTAAAAGTGAGTAAGTGTTAGCCATGACAACCATTACCCAAGAGGGGGTGAATTTGGTGATTACAAGTTTTTAGATTATCATTAAAAAATTAAACATTTTGAAGCATTTAATTATTAAATACAGCGAAACATGCATAACAAAGGGATAACTATTATAGAATGAATACTTTACTCACAAATAACCAAGCCAAGATAGAAAGTATTCAAGCAAAGCTAAATATCAAACTTAACTCAAGCATTATTCGAAATGACAATACACATATTCAGTTATATAGTATCTCCAAATGATTTCGTGTGCTTGCAAAATACTCATATTCGAATATGAGTATTTTCATAACCTGTTATTTGTTGAACCCGAGCCATGCCTTTCCTTCTTGGCCTTCACCATATTCAAATATGGCATAATATGAAAATTCCTCATATTCGGTTATTTGACTCTCCAGGAAGCCAAGTTTTTCACTCATAATCGATTATGAGAACTTACATAATCGGTTATGCCCCTCCATTCTGCACAAAATCGTATACCCCCCTTTCCTCCATAGCCTTCTTCCTCCTCTAACACACACTCATACCCACTCCCTCAAACACCTCTCCCACTCCAAATTCAACCAAAAATCTTCATTAAAACATTTTTTTTCCACCACTTTCCTGCTGATGTAATTATGCAAGAGACTTGAGCAACGCTTTCCGGAGGATCATGGGACTTGAATTTGGACCCTTTTACCCTGTCAATAGGTTTGCTATAAATGTAACTCTGTCTTGCTCTATTTAGCTATTATCATGAGACATGCTATATAACTCTATTTATGGTTGGTTTATGCTCTTTATGATGTTGATGACATTTTGTGGTAATCCATTTATGTTTTGATGATTATCTTGTTGCTAATGTACTTATTGAATATTTGTTGTCGGCAATAGTTTTGTATTACTTCTCTTTGTCAAAATCTATATATTGCATATCTTTTTTATCATGACAAAAAGGGGAGAAGTTGTGTCATTGAGAAGAGTCAAGGTAAATAGAAAGTATAAATTCAATGATTCTAGTATTCAAATATCAAGGGGGAGCTGTGCAAACTCTGAACTTGTCATTTCTTGAAAAACAAAGGGCGAGTAAGTTTTATTTAACACCTTTTATGAATTTCTATTTATTTGAACTAACCTTTCTCAATGGTTGTTTGTCATCATCAAAACTATTGCTTAAGCCAATGCCAATTACAGTAAGTAAGAGTATATCTACACTTAATTTAATTAAAAGTGCATTGAAATTTTAACTTATTAAATTTTAATAGTTGATACACTCTTACTTTTCACTTTTTAAAAATAAACTTACTTTAGACAAACATTTTTCTTGATAAAAAAATACTGTAAAGCTACTATAATTGAACTAATGGTGAATGATTAGTATAATTTATATGAGATCATATGTTTAAACCTTATTTTCATATATATATATATATATATATATATATATATATATATATATAATAATTTTATTGTGAGGAGTGAGATGAATAAATCTTGACCATATAATTATATATGAATGATCAAGATTAAAAGTTACTTAAAGGTCATGTGATTACTTAAAAAAATTATATATATTTATGTTCTAATTTTAATTATTCTTTATATAAGATCTAATAATTAAAATTTACTCATCTTATATCTTACAATAGATATTCTTCTTATTATTATATATATATATATATATTATACCAAAGATAAGTTGATTTTTTTATATTTATTTTTAATTATTATTTTTGTTTTTATTTAATATTTATTTTTAATAAAATAATTTTAATTATTAGATAAAAATAAAAATAAAAATAAAAAATAAATATAAGAAAAAATGTGTAATATATATATATATATATATATATATATATATATATATATATATATATATATATATATATATATATATATATATATATATATACTGTGCCGCTTTATGTAGTTTTTAAGTCAAAAGTCAAAACAAACTTTTGATCGGTGGGTTACATATGCCAAACACATGACACATAATTGTTATTCTTTCGCAGAAATCACATAAGATTCCTTTTATGATATTTATGGTGACTCTTTTATTTAGTATTGCAGTAAAGTGGCGTGTATCCAAGTTAACTTGCTAGAATGAAATAATTAACATGGTCAAAATTTCAACTTGTAATCATATACTTAACTAGTAGCAGAGTTAGGTACAGTATTTTTTATTGGTTGATGGGGGCCATGCAACCTAATGGATTTTGAAAAAAACTTGGAGGACCCAAGGCCTACCATTGTATATATGAGGAGTCACATCAGTATTTAACCACACATTATATACTTGTAAATTACTAAATCAATTACCTAAAAGGTTATGCTATGTTATAATGAATAACTATTACCAATAAATTTAGTCAAAAAAAAAACTATTACCAATAAATGACATTTTTTTGGTACATAACAATAAAAAGACTTTGATATGACATTTTTTTGGTACATAACAATAAAAAGACTTTGATATAATAATAATAATAATAATAATAATAATAATAATAATAATAATAATAATAATAATAATAATAATAATAATAAAAGTCCTAAATATAGTAATTGAAAACAAACGTGGGTCGGTGGGTGGTTTTACATATATACCAAACGCATGGGCACATTGATTGAGGAGTTGATTTCGATTCATTGTAAACAATATTAAAATGATATTCTTATATCTAATAATATTGATATCTATTTTTATATTAATTATTATTTATAGGACTCATCTATAAATAATGTTAAATTATATTTTTGTATTTTTTTTTAGTATATATTTATTAATTAATTTTTTATGTAATTAATTATTTTTTTGTTCTTCATTAATCAACTTTATTTTTATGATTTTTATGCTCGTGAAAAAATTAGTTAACGAAGAACAAAAAAGTGATTAATGACGTAAAAAAGTTAATTAATGAATATATACAAAAAAAATAACAGAAAAATAATTTTGACACTGTTCAGGAGATAAGGTCCGTAAACAGTACTTAGTGTTAAAAATGATATAGTATTATTTATGGTAGGATGATAATTTTCCAAACAATATATATACTTTTTCAAAAAAATATACTTTTTCTCCTTCACTTTATTTTAAGTTTCATTTTATCCAACAATTGTATTATGTTTCATTTTTCTCCCTAATCTTTTCAAACTTGTCAAACTCATCTTAATTGATAACAATATTAGAAATGTTAGCCGAATTTGGTAACATTGCATCCTACGCGGGCATAAAAGCATTAATTGACTTTGTCCAATTATAATTTGTTTTCTTTTTTGAAATTGTAATTAGGGACTAATTCGATGAGTTTTGAAAAAATTTGGAACGGAAACAAAGAAAATTATATACCTATAGGACAAAAATAAAACTTGAACTAAAATTAAAGGTCAAAAAGAAAATTTTTTCTAATAATGAATTTTATGAATACTTTTATATTTAAACTTCTATATTGATTTGCGTATGAAAAGAAGTTATACCTTTTGTATAAATTGATCAGTAAAAATTGCATTAAATTAATATTTAACAAACAATTTGGATTTGATATTGATATTTGAGTCTGACGTTCATAGTTATATAAAACTTAGACCAATCATAAGTATTCGATTTAACTAATTCAACTAATGAGCTATTAATTAAATAATATAAAATTAAGTGAGTATATGAATATATGTAAAAAAAGTATATGAATATTTAATAAAAATGAAAGACGTAAAATTATAAAAAAATTATTAAAAATATAATCTAATTTCAAACTATTAAATTCACGAATACATTTACTCTCAAGGAGTTCAGTTTATGTAAAATTTGTGAATCAACTTAGTCAAAGACTAGATTGAGTCAACCAATCACATAATTCTAATATGTCAATGTAAAATTTGATAAAGTTTTAGTTTTTAGTTAAAAAATCTCACAAAAATATATTCATTATTTAATGTAATTTTCAGTCAATATATATATATATATAGTTCAACTTAGTTAGATCTTTTCATCTAATGATTACTTTAAAAAAATCATCTCAACATTAAAAAGTGAATAACGGTTGAAAATAAGTGTAAGTTTACATTATGTAAATGTAATTTTCATATATATATATATATATATATATATATATATATATATATATATATAATTCTTTTTAATGAACAAATATTATACAAGTTCTAAAATATGCATAAAATTCACTATAGAAAAAAATTTCATTTGCTGTCCTTTAACTTTACTAATTACTATAAGTTTCATTTTGTCTTACAACCATAATGTTTGATTTAAAACTCATCAAATTCTTCCTTAACCTCTAATTAAAATAAAAATTATAACTTAATAATATCAATTATGTACTTGTGTTCAGATAGGATGTTGTGTTAATAAATTTTGTTAACATTTTTAAAGGTGTTAACAATTAAAATGAATTTGATAGATTTTGAAAAGATTTAGACAAAAATGAAATAGAATATAATTGTGAGACGGAAATAAAACTTAAAATAAAACTAAATAACAAAAAATATATTTCACCCCATTTTATAATAATTATAGTTTTTTAATTTAAAAAGATCTTTGTTATGATCAAAGAGGGAGTGGACCCTATGAAGCACGAATACGTCGATTATAAAGTGTATTGACGTATTGGATACGTGGAGATACTCGTACGACACACGTGTTTTACGTGTCAGAATATGTCCGATTAAAAAGTTATTTTTTTTAGTTTAGACACGTCTCAGAGACGCTCAGACACTTCTCGAACACGCTTGGATACGACTAAGACACGACTTGAACACGACTTGAACACGACTCGTTAATATTTTTTTAAAAAAAAATTAGTTTCCATGACTAACATTCAATTAAGTTCAATCACATGACTGACGTCCCAAACCACTATTTTCACATACGAGTATTTTAAGTTTTATCTTTTCACATGCCACTATTAGACTTTTAAGTTTTATCTTTTCACATACCATTATTTTCATTTGCTCCTTCTACCTCTGCTCGTACCAAGTCATCCACTTTGTTATTACCAAAGCTTGTCTCACACCAATATTCCCTTTAGTTATTCTTTTTTATGCATATGTAATTGTATATGATAATTCTATTAGGAGAAGTTGATTTAGGATATTTTTTAAAATATGTCAATAGAAATTATGTTTCATATTTTTTAAGAAGGACTTACTTAAGTAATAAATATTAATACATATGACATTTATTAAAATATTATAAATCTTCAAACTTATAAAAATAATATTAATTAATTATAATATTTTTTATTAAATTTTAAAATTATATATTTATATGTCATGTCTAAATCTTATAATTTTTGAATTTAATATATTCTTATATCCGTATTTATGTCATGTCCCGTATCCATATCTATATTTCATAGAGTGGACCAGAGACGAATTTACTGGGGCAAGCATGGGCTATGCTCCCATCATGCCAATTTTTTTTTAAGGTACCAATACTCTAATTGACTAAAAGATAAAAATAGTGAAGATGAAATAATTATGTTTGATATATATTTAATAATTTATGACAATATATGTCATAAATTTAACTCCTCTTTCTACAAATTTTTAACTTCTATGCAATACATCTACCAACTCCACCTATTTTCAATTTCACTATCTTCTTTTTAAAATTTATATGTAGAAAGACTTTATTTTGTTAATGAATGATGATGTAGAAGACATTGACTAATATGATGTATTTAATATGTAATATGTGTTTCTTTTTTTTCACTCTTTTTATAAAGGTTCTTATAATGAAATTTAAAAATTCAATTTTCATATTAGTATGAAGTTAAGATGTAATTATTTTAAAAAATGCAAGATGTAAATATAATGTTGCTGATTGAGTAAATTTAATTTATATCATTAAGTTAATTTAAAAATAAAATCTTACTGATTGAGTAAAATACATTTATTAAGATTAAGAATTTTTTTCGTGGATTCGTCCTGGAATGGACAAATGACATATAAGGAAATTGAACACCTGCTTAACAATAATCTCCTTATCTTAAAAAAACAAAGAAATGTATTATGTGAACTATTGACTCTTTTTTTTATTTTATTTTTTTGCACTTAGTGCCCATATGGATAAATTGACCGTCTGAAGTCACGTCTAGTCTATTTTTTTTTGTGGGACTTAAGTCACGTCTAGTCTTTATCAGCTGAGTCACTGATTTAAAATCCTTACACATTTTTAAGTAATATAATTTATGAATAAAGATTATATTTGTTTTTGTTTTTTAACATGATTATGTTTGTTTCTTTATTATGTGAACCCGTTGAGCTGGAAGTTTTCACTGAAAGGAGATGAACCATGTTAATCACACATTTGTGAGCATGACTAGAAGGACGAATTCAATAATTAACTATGGAGTGTTTAAAATCATAAAAAATAAGAATTAAAATATTTAAATAAAAACTTTTATTATGTATAAGGTATTATAATTTTAGACAATTATAAAATTATTTTTTATCTTTAATTTATGTGGCTTCTTATTCTATTATCTAAAACATTAAAGTTAGTTTTTTTTTTTCTAATTTTTCCAAAAAAAAAAACAAGAAGAATATTGATGCAAATGTTAAAACGCTTTAATTGATCGTTATCGTGAAAATGTATTAAAGAAGCTTTTTTTAGATACGTATTGGTGAAACTTAAATTTTTTTTTTGTCTTTTATTTTAAAATTTAGTATATATATTTTTTATTTATAACTTAGTATATACTTTTTATTTGAGTAAAAAAATCATTTTAATAATTAGATTAATCCATGATTTTTATTTAAGTAAAAAACCATTTTCAATAATTGAATTAGCCTATACATAAATAAGTCTAATAATTCTTTTAGAATTATTTTAATTACTCACTACATTAATACAAAGTATACAGTGACTTTTTTTAATATTCTAATAATATATATATAAAAAAATATTAGATCCGTCCCAGATGACTAGTGCTTTAGAAAATTGTAACTATGACTTTACTCGTGCATAAACAGGGACGGATAAAGGGCGAGCATCGGTGTTGACCTTTTTTTATTAATTTATTTTAAATATTAATAATTAAATTAAATTTATTAAAAAAATAAAAAATAATTATATTGATTTTTTATAAAGTTAATATTTATTATATTGATATTTTAATATCTTTTTTTATTTACAAAATTATAAATACTTATTTTACTTTATATATAAATATTATATAAAGTTTTATTGAAAATACAAAATAAAAAAAATATGAGTATTTTCTTAAATAAAAATAATGTCAATATAATAAGCATTAATTTCAAGAGAGATCAGTATAATTATATAAAATATAAAAATGATGAAATTAAAAAAAAATATATTTGATATATATTTGATATATGATTAATAATTATTTTATATATATTGATATTATAATTTTAATTCATCTTTCTATTAATTTTTAATCTTTATATAATAAATCTACTGCTTTTCTCTCTTACTCTTAACTATATATATATTCTATTTTTAATAAATCACGATATATATATATATATATATATATATATCTTAATACTTAAAAAAATATTCATTTAAAATGAACAAATAAAAATATATTTATCTTTAATTTAAAATAATATATTTTAATTTTAACTACTAAATAATTTAATAATAAATACATTTTTATTTAATAACTTTAATTTTTTATATTTAATAATATAATTCATAATTTTTACCTCCTTCACTAAATATTTTACGAATCCGTCCATGTGCATAAAGCTCTCATATTGAGCTGCTTACAGGAAAAATGAAGTTACATGATTGCCACTATTATAATATAGAGGAACCCCGTTAAAAATCCATATTACCCTGTTTGAGATGGATGTCTTTGTCTTTCACTACCATCCAGAATTCGTCTTACATATTGCAGATGGATTTAGAACCTCAGGCCAAAAAAAAAACAAAACAAAAAAAACAAGAATAACCCTTCTCACATTTCTTCTTCTTTCTCTATAAATACGTAGCAACCATTGCTTGGACTTCCTCACAAGCCACAATCCTTTCTCAACTTTGTGTTGTTTTGTTGGAGAGGTAGCAAAGATGTTCTCAGGCGTCACAGGTCTCATCAACAGGAGTCATAAAATCAAGGGGACCGTGGTGTTGATGCAAAAGAATGTGTTGGACATCAACAGCATCACTAGTGTTGGTGGGATCGTTGGGAGTGGCCTCAATGTCATTGGCTCTCTAGTTGATGGCCTTACTGCCTTCTTGGGCCACAGCATCTCCCTCCAGTTGATTAGTGCTACCAAGGCTGATGGTTAGTTCCTTCTTTCACTTTGTTACTCATTTTCTTCACCAACAACCTACCTAGCACCACCGATATTTTAAAATAGGTGATATATTGATATCCGGTAGGTATTATATTAAATATTTCAATACGTTTATATATTTTTTTTTATCTATATATCTTTTAATTATTTTTAAATTTTTTCAACATATCTATATCGTATCGAATCATATCTCATATATGTATTTATGTTTCTTAGCTTAATAACTAAATAATTATGTGTCGTCTGCCATTAATAAAGGATACGCTTCTAAGTTATCTAAAAACGTATCTTTCTTATTAAATTTAATATCAGGAAATACTTTTTTTTTTTGTAAAATAATTATATATCGCCGAAGCTAGTATAAAATCTTTAGATTACCGAGTAATGCATATCTTAATTTGTACATTGAAATAGAAATAGATATTGTGGTAGTAAAATGCTACAAATGAAAAGTTTAAAAGGTATACTATATACGTTAGATAAAGTTGAAGAGATTTTTTAAAAAATTTAACCTTTTTTTTTTTAAAAGTCTTTTGAGTTTGGGAAGGAGGGAGCCCCCAGTTCAACATTGTCAATACTCAATTCTTTATTGATTTTTTGCCGTGAATTGATATGGAACTTGTTCTTGTGATATTACATTAACTAAATATATATACTCTATATAACTAAAATATTAAATTAAAGTTTATGTGAAATTTTATAGGAAATGGGAAAGGAAAAGTTGGAAAGGCTACATATTTGGAAGGTATTATTACTTCGTTACCAACCTTGGGAGATAAGGAAAATGCATTCAACATTCATTTTGAATGGGATAGCGACATGGGGATCCCCGGTGCATTTTATATAAAGAACTATATGCAAGTTGAGTTCTACCTTAAGAGTCTGACTCTTGAAGACGTTCCAAACCACGGAACAATCCACTTTGTTTGCAACTCCTGGGTTTACAACTCAAAATCTTACAAGCATGATCGCATTTTCTTTGCCAACAATGTAAGCTATTTACTTAGCAAGTAGTTTATAAGATCAAATACTGTTATTAACATTGTCAAAATTTATAGAGTTTTAGTTTTTAAGTGATGTGTACTACCGTTTATTAATTGTTCACTCATTATTGCAAGTTCTTGAACCTTACACCATCAATGAGAAAGTTCATTTAATATAATGCAGACATATCTTCCAAGTGACACACCAGCTCCACTTGTCAAGTATAGAGAAGAAGAATTGCAGAGTTTAAGAGGAGATGGAACAGGAGAGCGCAAGGAATATGACAGGATCTATGATTATGATGTCTACAATGATTTGGGCAATCCAGATAGCGGTGAAAAGTATGCTCGCCCTGTTCTTGGAGGATCTACCTTACCTTACCCTCGTAGAGGAAGAACTGGAAGACGTGCAACTAAGAAAGGTTATGACTTCATTTACTTTTTTTATTATTATTATTATACTCCATCTAAAATTCAAGTCTGTTTTTGGTTCTTTTATTGTAATATTTTATGATGTTTTAGTAATTTTAGCATATAACTGAGTTGGAAAAATGTGAAATTGCATTAGGAAAATATTAAATACCCATTTTTTTTTTGCTAGAATAATTTAACATTGTTTTTAAACTCTTGCACATATGAGTGGTGTCCAGTACTTTAACTTATCTAACCATCATACTTGAATCTTAACAACTTCTAACAAAAATTTTGACAAATAATTCTAGCTGCATATATAGCATTACTTATTGCATATTATAACTAAGAATGGATAATGTTTTGGTTCGTGGAGTTTAACATGAGAAGATAGACATAAATATTTTTCAGTTTCAATTGGAAGGATTGATGTACTTATTCAAGTGAGGGATGTACCATAACTAATTCAAAATTAAGTGAATGTTTTCAGTGACACATGGTGACTTTAATTTTGGAGTAGAAAGTGTATATTATGTTAACCTTAAAACAGTGACTCTACTATGATCCTAAAATTCTTCTTGTTGTTGCTAATATATATTGTGCTATTTTATTAACAGATCCTCACAGTGAGAAACCGAGCGATTTTGTTTACATTCCAAGAGATGAATCATTTGGTCACACGAAGTCGTCAGATTTTCTCACTTATGGACTAAAATCTGTAGCACAAGATGTGTTACCTGTGTTGACAGATGCATTCGATGGAAATGTCTTAAGTCTTGAGTTTGATACCTTTAGTGAAGTGAGTAAACTTTATGAAGGTGGAATTACACTGCCTACAAACTTTCTTAGCAAGTATGCTCCTTTCCCGGTGCTCAAGGAAATTCTTCGAACTGATGGTGAAGAGTTCCTAAAGTATCCACCACCTAAAGTGATTCAAGGTATTCTACATATCTTGATTATATAGAAAAACAAGGTCTATTAGCAACATACTCCTATTTTTATACATTCAACAACATGGAAAAGATGATGGATTTTTTAACTGTTCTTATTTGGTGTAGTGGATAAATCTGCATGGATAACTGATGAAGAATTTGCAAGAGAAACCCTTGCTGGTGTAAATCCAAACATCATTAAGATTCTTGAGGTAAGCTTAATTAATTAAGCTAGAGTTAATTATTAAGAAACTACATGCAACTAATTAAAGCTTGAATTCACTTTGCATGTTAAATTTGCGATTGATAACCTTATTGCATGCTAAATTTATTCCAGGAGTTCCCACCACGTAGCAAGCTAGATAGCCAAGCCTATGGTGATCATACCAGTATAATAACAAAAGCACATTTAGAGCCTAACCTAGGTGGGCTCACTGTTGAACAGGTAATGATATAATTAGTATTTTGTTTCACATTAAAATTTCATTAGAAATTGCTTAATTTGCAACAATTTTATTTTATTTTTAATGTGATTCCAATGGATAGCAATCAATAAATTATATTTGGTTGAACAGGCTATCCAGAACAAGAAATTGTTCATATTAGATCACCATGACTATCTCATTCCATATTTGAGGAGAATAAATGCAACCACCACAAAGGCTTATGCTACAAGAACCATTTTTTTCTTGAAAGATGATGGAACTTTAAAGCCATTGGCCATTGAGTTAAGTAAGCCTCATCCTCAAGGAGAAGAACACGGTCCTGTCAGCAATGTCTATGTGCCTGTACACGAAGGAGTTGAAGCTTATATTTGGTTACTGGCCAAGGCTTATGTTGTTGTAAATGACTCCTGCTATCATCAACTTGTTAGCCATTGGTATAAATTGTCAATGAGATCTATACAATTAAATTTAGTTTATTGTATTTATGAATAAAGTATATATTAATATATTTACATGGATGACAGGTTAAACACTCATGCAGTTGTTGAACCATTTGTCATAGCAACAAATAGGCATCTGAGTGTGGTTCACCCTATTTATAAGCTTCTGTTTCCTCACTATCGTGACACCATGAACATAAATTCACTTGCAAGGAAAGCACTTGTCAATGCAGATGGTATTATAGAGAAAACATTCTTGTGGGGTAGGTATGCTTTGGAAATGTCTGCTGTGATTTATAAGGATTGGATTTTTCCAGATCAAGCACTACCTGCTGATCTTATCAAGAGGTAAATATCCTTTTAAGTTACTTACAAATTAATATATATATTATATACCGCTAAAAAAGTCAATATTCTAAATTTAGTCATTAATGAAGAGAAAATTAAAGGCTTGAAATAATTTTGATGTTAATGTTATTATTTGGTTGCTTGTAACTCAGAGGAGTGGCAGTTAAGGATTCATCTTCTCCCCATGGTGTTCGCCTTCTGATTGAGGACTACCCTTATGCCTCTGATGGACTAGAGATATGGGATGCTATTAAGTCATGGGTCCAAGAATATGTGTTACACTACTACAAGTCAGATGATGCACTTAAACAAGATACTGAACTCCAAGCTTGGTGGAAAGAACTTGTAGAGGTTGGACATAGTGACAAGAAAAATGAGACATGGTGGCCTAAGATGCAAACTCGTGAAGAGTTGATTGAAGCTTCCACTACCGTCATTTGGACTGCTTCAGCACTTCATGCAGCTGTTAATTTTGGACAGTATCCATATGGAGGTTATATCCTTAACAGGCCAACTCTTAGCAGGAGATTCATGCCTGAGAAAGGGTCCACTGAGTATAATGAGTTGGCTAAGAATCCTGAGAAGGTGTTTTTGAAAACAATTACTGGAAAGAAAGAGACCCTCATTGACCTTACTGTTATAGAAATCTTGTCAAGGCATGCTTCTGATGAGTTCTACCTTGGGCAGAGAGAAGGTGGTGAATATTGGACTTCTGATACTGAGCCATTAGAGGCCTTTAAGAGGTTTGGAAAGAAGCTTGCAGATATTGAACAAAAACTCATTCAGAAGAACAGTGATGAGACATTGAGAAACCGCTATGGACCAGCTAAAATGCCTTACACTTTGCTTTATCCTTCTAGTGACGAAGGATTGACTTTCAGAGGAATTCCCAACAGTATCTCTATCTAAGGGGTCTATGATTGGTGAAATGTTGTGTCTGCTTTTAAATAAAAGTGAAATAGAAGGAATCTGATTCCTTCATCCATCTATGTATGGTTATCATCTGTATTTGGTTGGTTGCTTTCATGTTTTTGTATTAATAAAGAAAGTTGTGTTTGTATAATGGAACAGAACTTTCATTGTGAAAATAATAAAAGCAGTTATATTTGAACAATGCTAGCTTTGAATGATTTGAACTAAGCCACCATCTCAATTACAGTAAGCTTTGTTAATAAAATTTGATTGCAAATGCATCCATAGCGCTGATGATTAAAATCTAGCATTTTCTTAAAAGAACCAACGGTAAAAGGGAAATATATTTTGAGACTTTACCTTATCATACTATATTGCTGCTTTTCTAGGAAAACAGAAATTATTATTGTTAGAATTCAGATTTTAAAATTTACCCCCTAGTGATCCTTCATTTTCTTGGTGTAGATCGGTGAATAAATCGTGGTTTATTGTATTGCTCGGACATTTAAAAATGACAGCCTGTGCTTCTCAATGGTGAAAAAAATACAACTATTGGTAGAGATTTTATCTGTTCTTGCTCTTAGCTGCTTGGTTGTTATTTTGGCCCAGGAGCAAGTCCTTTGTGCTTCTAGTTTGTAGTTACCATTATTTAATTAGGAACCATTTAAAACATGAAAAGGAACCAATTAAGGCAAAGTGATCTTGATATTGCAAAAGGTTTCAGTAAGTAACAACAAATTATACTATTCAAACGTACACATGATAATCATACATTAAGAGGATGAAGGATTTTGACTTCAGATTCCTTTTGTTTTATGGCAAGCACAGAGCTTGATATGGCAAAAAGAATTGATGATGCCCAAAATCCTACAACCATGGATCGATACTTTAGCCATACAGTTACCCTGTATGGCAACAACAATGTGACCATAGGCTTAACTTATTTTGTTGATTCTCTAATTAAGATTATGCTAGATTTTCATGATTAGCACTGAAGCAGTAAAATTTTGCAATCAATTTTTACCATATTTGAGGGGTTAGGCGTGGGTGGGAAACATTTGCAAACAAATAATTCCAACTACCCTTAATGTAAGATTGATAACTAGCTTTGTCCTTTTGGATTATTACTATGTAAGCTTTCAGTTCATGCACAGACCGTGAGTGTTAATACATCCAAACCAAGACCATGAGTGTTATGTTCAAATATCAAATCACTGTGGCTTTGTCATTCCCATGATTTTTTTTTCTATTCCATATTACATAGCTAACATTGTACAAGCATAACTGCTTTTTTATTTCAAAACATTAAATTTGTTTCCATGTTGCATGTATAGTATTTTACAAACGCAACTGCTTTTATTTAGTGCCAAACATGAAAGCATTCAAACACACAAGATAACCATACGTATGTGGATGAAGGAATACCGATTCCTTCTCTTGTATCTTTTATTCAAAGCCACAATACTCAAGGAACCACCGTCCTCTTCAGATAGAGATACTGTTGGGAATTCCTCTAAAAGTCAATCCTTCCTCACTAGAAGGAAACAGAAGAGTATATGGCATATTAACTGGTCCATAACGGTTTCTTAGTTTCTCATCATTGTTTCTTTGTGAGAGCTTTTTCTCAATTTCTGCCAGCTTGTTTACAAAATTCTTAATGGCCTCTAATGCCCTTGTATCAGATGTCCAATTTGGAGTTTCCCTCTGGCCAAGGTACAACTCATCAGAAGCATGCCTTGACAAGATTTCTATAACAGAAAGGTCAATAAGGGTCTGATACTTTGGTGTTATTGTCTTCAAGTAAGCCTTCTGAGGGCTTTTGACTAACTCATCATATTCAGCAGATCCTTTCTCAGGCATGAATCTCCTGCTTAGAGTTGGGCGGTTCAAGATGAAGCCTCCATATGGATACTGTCCAAAATTAACAGCTGCATGAAGGGCTGAAGCAGTCCATATGATAATAGTGCAAACTTCAACTAGCTCTTCACGAGTTTGCATCTTAGGCCACCATGGTTCATTTTTCTTGTCACCATGACCAACCTCTACAAGTTCTTTCCACCAAGCTTGGAGTTCAGGGTCTTGTCTAACTGTGTCATCTGATGTGTAGTACAAGGAGACATAGTCTTGGACCCATGTCTTGATAGCATTCCATATCTCTAGTCCATCAACAGCATAAGGGTAGTCGTCTATCACTAGGTGAAGGCCATGAGGGGAAGCTGGATCCTCAATTGCCATTCCTCTAAATCACAATTTACAAATAACAACATAAACAATAACATTAATTAACATCAAAAGTGTATTCAAGTTTATGCCTTCTGTTTTTATTAATTATAAACAAAACTTAGAATCATTATTTTTCTTACTGGTTTATTTATGTTTGTATGAATTACCTTTTGATAAGATCAGCAGGCAATGCTTGCTCTGGAAAAACCCAATCCTTGTAAATTACAGCTGACATTTCCATAGAATACCTTCCCCACAAGAATGTTTGTTCTATAATACCACCTTCGTTGACCAGGGCTTGCCGTGCAAGGGCATTTATATTCATGGTGTCACGATAATGAGGATATAGAAGTTTATAAATAGGGTGAAGAGAACTGAGATGCCTGTTTGTTGCTATGATGAATGGCTCAACTACTGCATGAGTATTTAACCTGTTATCCATGAAGAGATATCAATAATAAATTTATATAGATGTAATGTATAAGTTGAATTATTTTTATATTATTGCATTGACAAAATTTATACGTACCAATGGCTGACAAGTTGATGATAGCACGAGTCATTCACAATTACATAAGCCTTGGCTAGTAGCCAACTAGAACTTTCAACACCTTCTTCTGCAGGAAGGTAAACATGACTAACAGCGCCAGATTGATCTCCTTGAGGATGTGGCAAACTTAACTCTATGGCCAGTGGCTTTATAGTTCCATTGTCTTTCAAGAAAAGGATGGTTCTAGTAGCATAAGCCTTTGTGGAAGTTGAGTTTATTCGCCTTAAATATGGCATGATTGAGTCATGATGATCTAGTATGAACAATCTCTTGTTTTGGATAGCCTTTTCAACCAAATATAATTTAGTCAATTGTTATTCATTGGAACAACATCTAAAATAAAATGAAGCAAAGAAAGTAATAGAAATCAATTCATCAAATAAAATTTATTGTGAAACACAATTTTACCATATTATATACCAGATAAAAAAAAAAAGAAATTTATCATATTATATACCTCATCTACAGTGAGCCCTTCTAAGTTAGGCTCTAGTTGTTCTTTGGTTATTGTACTAGTATGATCACCATAGACTTGGCTATCTAGCTTGCTTCGTGGAGGGAACTCCTGCAATAATAAATTTAGGATAATTATGAGGAAATGTGATAAACAATTAATGATCCTCCAGTAGGCCATCCAGCCAATCAAGGTTATCAATAGCAAACTTAGCATGGGAAGCAAATCCAAGCTTTTAGTTTCATGTAGATTTTAATAACAAACTCTTAATTAGGCTTACCTGAAGACAACGAATCAAGTTTGGATTTACACCAGCAAGCATTTCTCTTGCAAATTCTTCATTAGTCATCCATGCAGACTTACTCACTGCTCAAGTAATAAAGAATAGACATTGTCAGTTAAATTGGATTGTTTCAGAAGATACGTCAGCTTTCCATGTTTTTAAGTCTAAAACAATTGGACTATATATGTTGCATAGAAGGGCCATTTCAGAGATACCTTGAATTACTTTAGGTGGTGGAAACTTGAGGAACTCTTCATCATCAGTTCTTAAGATTTCCTTGAGCACGGGTAATGGGCTAATCTTGCTAAGCACATTTGTAGGCAGCTTAATTCCACCCTCATAGAGTCCATGGACTTCTTCAAAGCTATCAAACTCATTTGGTGTGAAATTTAAATCAAAAAATACGGATTGTAGTAATGGGACGACATCTTGAGATACAGATTTCAGTCCATAAGTAAGAAAATCAGATGACTTCAAGTGACCAAAAGCTTCATCTCTTGGAAGATAAACATCATTGCTCCTACTCTCACTATTAGGATCTGTTTAATAGCAATAGCAGAATTTATTAGCAACAACAACAACAGAAATTTCAGAACTCGTAACAGACATACTGTTAAAGTTCAAGAAAATAATTGTTTCTAACTCCTAAATAATTACCATACGTTACTATAGTCATCCTTTATTATGTTATCATTCACCCAACATAGCCAACTCTCTTGAATATTTACAGTAATCCTTCTAACTAAATTTATGTTTGTCTATCTTGTATCTTCACATGTTGTACTCTACCGACAAAAATAATGAGAAATTATTAGGTAGGTACAGCCTATCACATCATCTCTTAAGCACTTAAATTATTATTTGACATATATAAAAACATTATTAATGATGTAATTTTATGATGATCTCCACCATCTTTATACATATCAAATAATGATTTGACTGTATATGGTACATCTTACTTAACTAAGAATTACTCCTAAAACAATACAAATTCGAAGTTGTCATAAATCTTTACATATTACAGATTCGTTTATGCTAAGACCTCTTTAACTATTACAACAAAACAAAGGAATTGAAAAACAGATTTGAGTGTATGATAGAATAGAATAGTTTAAAAATAGAAATAGAAGCCTAACCTTTCCTTGTTGGTTTTCTGCCAGTTCTGCCCCTACGAGGATAAGGAAAGGTGTTAGACCCTCCAAGAACAGGACGAGCATGCTCATCACCTTTATCCGGATCGCCTAAGTCATTGTAAACATCATAATCATATATCCTTTCCCATTCTTTGCGCTCCCCTGTCCCGTCTCCTCTTAAATTCTGCAATTCTTCTTCTCTATACTTGGCTAATGGAGCTGGTGTTTCATTTGGAAGATATGTCTGCAATATATTTCATTAATTTTCTTTCTGATGCCTTAAAGTTAAAGAACTTTAAAATAAACAACATTGACACTATAATCGGATATTGATAATAGAACAAAACTTAGACTCTAATCTTTAGTTCTAACTTTTGCCTCCAACCCCTTTTAATTTTTCTCTATGTATTCATTAATTCAATTAAATGAGATTGAAAGTAATAAATGGAGGGAGATTAAATGAGGTTAGAGGCAACAGTTAGAACCAAATCTTGTTTTTTAGAAAATTGTACAAATAACTAAAAAAACTGAACAAAGTTTTTGATATATTTCATGTGTTACTTGCTAAGTAAAAAGTTTACCTTGTTGGCAAAGAAAATGCGCTCGCTTTTGTAGTGTTTTGCATTATAAATCCACGAGTTGCAAACAAAATAGATGCTTCCATGGTTTGGAATGTCTTCTAGAGTCAAACTCACAAGGAAGAACTCAGTTTGCATAAAGTTCCTGATATAAAATGCTCCAGGAATTCCCATGTCATCATCCCATTCAAAATGAATTCTGAATGGAGATTGGCCTGCTCCCAAGGTTGGTAATGAAGTAATAATACCTTCCAAAAAAGTTGCCTTTCCAAGTTTCCCTTTTCCGTTTGCTAAAAAAAGTTGTAAAATTAAAATTCAATATCAGTGAAGCTGTTTTAAAATGAGTGTAATTTCACATAAAGAAAAATTAAATATTTAGAGATTTGCACAACATATATGCAGCTTGGCTGAAAGAATGAGAATTACGCGCAAACTATACTAATATAATTATATCTGAGTTTAAATAGTCAAACTTCATTTTATCAAGTTCAAATGTAATCAACGCAATAATTTAGTTTATAATTACTAAAGGCTAAATAAAATTACTATTAATTGTGAAAAAATATAAATAATATTACTCATGTCATGTGAATAAAACTTTAATGCCAATATTCACCCATTTCTTCTTTTCTATGGACACATGCACAAGATAGAGAGAAATAACTGCATGCGAGCAGTAATAAATACATGTTTCATATAAATTTTAATAAAAATAACTTAATGGTTAAAATCCTTTAAAGGATACACTTTATTGTTGCGCCAAGAACATGATATAATTTCTCCAAGAGATACACATTATGCATTAAACTTCACAGCTGTTGGCCTCCATTGATGATCATGAAATGACCCATATACATGTGAAATTACAAAAAATTGTGTAGTAAGTTGTAGATAAAGGAAATAATTAATTAAGTGAAAGAAAGAAAGAAGAAACCATCAGCTTTGGTTGCACTAATCAACTGGAGAGACACAGATCTTCCCAAGAAAGCAGTAAGACCATCGACTGCTGAGCCAATTAAGTCGAGACCTTGACCGATGAATCCCCCAACACTGGTTAAGCTGTTGATGTCCAACACATTCTTGCGCATCAACACCACTGTCCCTTTGATCTTATGGCCCCTGTTGATGATGCCCGTCACGCTCGAAAACATCTTTGCAACTTTGAGAAGCTAGCAACATGCAATGCACTAGAATCTCTTTTTGGCTAAGCAAACGTTAAGCAATGCTAGCTGAGAAAAGCTTGTGAGGATGCATAGCATAGAATGGTGGTATTTATAAAGAGGAAGACTAAGAAGTAAGAGTTAAGGAGTAATTCTAGTATATTCTATGTACTCACATTATTATTTGACAAATATAAGATTATGAAATCTATGATAAAATTACAGTTATTTTTAAATATATTTTTATATAATTTAAACAATAATTTAAATTTTTAAGAGATAATGTGATATACAATAGCTAGGTAAGAATTTATCATAATTAAGAAAAGAATAAGAAACTAATGTTGCATGGTGTTAATTAATGTCTCGAACTCGAAGGTGATGGACTCAGACTCCAATGTGCAACAATAATGTTAGTTCTACATTCCATTTTCTACCTCTATGTTCTACATCGGCCTTTCATGGGAAAAATATAATGAGAGAAGAAAAATAATGATCTTTTTTTTTTTTTTCAAAAACCAAGTATAAGATGAAAGTGTAAAAAATGAAAGTATAGAATTACATTGTTGGATGTGCAAAGTGTCATGTAGTCTGCATGCAAAGAACGATAGATAAAAATTAATATTTTTAAAATTAGTTTAATCGTTAGCGGTTCATAGCTTAATTGATTTAATGGTTTAATCATTTTTTTTTCATTTTTTAAAAGATTAGTTAAAAACTTTAAATTAAAAATTAGTTGGTTTAATTGATCAATTTATTAACTTTTATTATTATTTTTAATTAATTTTTTATGATTGAACTGTTTATTTGATTTTTAAAATTAATTAAAACTAATAAAGTGATCAGTTTACTGTTTAATTGGTTCAACCGATTTAAAATACTGAGATAAACAGTTAGAAGTCAATAAAGATTCACTTAATCAAACTTTTTCCTGCTTATATTTTCACTACGTATTTATATTTGTCTTTACTTTTTCAATTTATTGATTTTAAGTTCTTAATTTTTCAATTGCATCGAATATTATTTCTATATTATTCAAAAAAATTATATTGATTTTCATCTAATTATTGTCAAATATTGATGTGTTACTTTGAAATTTTGTTAAAGTAACATGTTAAATGATTATTTATGTGGTATTTTTATGAAAATAAATTAATGTGACGCTTTACTATTTAATGTAATAATTTAGATAAAAAAATATTATAAATAATATTTAATGTAATTGAAAAATTAATGGAAAATGAGTAAATTAAAAAAAAAGTTAAGACTAAAATGAACAAATAATAAATATAAAGGAATTAAATTTTAATTAAGCCCATATAAAAAACTTAGATAATCAATTAAAGGCGTACAACTTGACATGCTTTAGGATAGTTTGGTATAAATTATTTAATAAACAAGTCAAGTTAAATTTTTTTAAAAAATTATTAAATTAAATAAGTTAGACTTTAAATTTTTAAAAATATTTTTTTATTATAGTCAAGTGGTGTTTGAGTCAATTTACATTCACTTTAACTAATTTATTTATCTAGTCTAATTAAAGATAAATTATCTACACTAAAATTAAAAAAATTACAAGAATATTTTTTTACGAATTCACCCCAAATTTTAAAAAAGTCTTTCAATCCTTTGTATATATATATATATATATATATACAAAGTGCCTAAATACAAATTTAAAGGTTTAGACTCGTTTTTGGCAAAAAAATTTTTAAAAAAAAACCTATGCTAAGTAATAATAGACTAAACTTGTGCTTTATGCTTAAAAAATACACTTAGCTCATTTGAAACAAAGTGTGATTTTATCTTACTTGTTTTCACACCTAATCACAATCATAACTCATTGGACATGAAATAAAGAAATTTATTGATTTTTACAGGGGGAAAAGTTATGAAGCACGAATATGTTATTTTTTAGGTGTATTTATGTGTTAAACACATATTTGTGTCAGACACATGAGGACACACGTATGATATATGTGTTTTGCATGTCTGATTAAAAAGATTATTTTTTTTCAGCTTGGACACATCTCGAACATGTCTTAAACACGTTTCGGACAAGCTTTGATACATCTCGGACATGCTTGGACACGTCTAGGACACGACTCTTTAATATTTAAAAAATAATAATTTCTATGCCTAATGTCTAATTACTAAGCCCGTAACATACTCAAGACCAATCACATGACTGACGTTTCAAGTCACTATTTTCTCATACTAGTATTTTAAGTTTTATCTTTCACATACTACTATTAGGCTTTTAAGTTTTATCTTTTCACACATTATTATTTTCATCTATTCCTTCTACCTTTGCTCGTGCCAAGTCATCCACGTCATCATTATCGAAACTTGTCTCATACTACTATTCACTCTAGTTATTTTTTTGGATGTACATATACTTGTACATGATTAGTTCTATTAGGAAAAGTTAGTTTATGAGATTTTTTTAAACAATATCAATAGAAATTATGTTTCATATTTTTTAGATAAGAAAATAATCATTTTACATTATTTTTTATATTATTTTCAATGATAGTAATTAAATAAGAAAAAGTGATAAAAAAAAATATAATTAATGATATAAAAAAAATAATATAAAAAATAATATAAAGATATCATGATTGTTTAGGATATAATTATTATATTCTTACATCATATAATGCATACACTTTTTTTATACCTCATTTAATATTTTTATTATATATTTTTTTTTATTATTTTTGTTCACTCAATCACATCTCTTAAAAAAATATAAATAATATTATATTTTTTTTAAAAATAAAATGATCTTTATTCTTTAGATTGGGAAGACAACTCGGAAGGGCGAGAGTCTTGGGAAAAAAATTTCCCTATCTCTGCTCCTCATTGTCATTGAGAGGTAGGGGCCGAGGGACCCTGAAATTATTAGAATAAATTTATATATATATATATATATGTTATAAATGATTTTTTAATTTAAGTTTATAATATTAATAAATTAAAATAATAAATTATTTCTAAATAGTATTTTTTATTTTTAAATTAATATAAAAATAAAATATATATATATATATATATAAATTATTAAAAAGAATAAAATATTAATACATATATAATAATCATTAAAAATAATTTAATAATTTTTTATCGCATCTGTCTCGGTAAAAGTTTTATTTCCGTCCTCTCTTCACTGAATTTTTTTTTTTTCCAAATCCAAGTCCCTAAATAAAATAATTTCCTTACAAATTTTCAAATACATGAAAATTTTGCCATTCTTAATTTAGGAACAGAAAGCTCCTGCATGAAAGTATTATTTCATTAAAAAAAATTTAACACGCACTGCAATAGTTGCCTTTATATAAAATTCTTCGAAGATCTAAATCCAAAATCTTTACTATTAATTCAATGTCAGTATTATCTACTACTCCATATCGTATAGTAATAGTAACTACTGAATATTTAAAATTAATACACAGCACCGCATGCATGCTAGACATGTTTTTTGATGACACGTCCGAACACCTTCATAGTTTGTTTTAGTGCCACTTGGCATAAACATTGCACAGATGTCGACCAAAACGAAAACACAGTACCACACTGCATGAGAATGCCTACGTGTGTTTCTCACCACAGAGTGATCGATGTTGCTATGTATTGGAAATTGGAAGTTGGAACTACTCAATACTCATTTATTCAAGGAAAATATTTTTTGTACATTTTAAAATATATATATTATATATTTATATAAGAGAAATATTAAATTAAATTATATGTAATTATAATTTTTTTATGAGTATAAAATAAATTTATAAAAAAATTAAAAAAAAAAAAAAAATAAACAAATAACGAAATCGTTTAGTCAAACTCCAACCGTCTGACTAAATAGAAAGAGATAACATATATATACCTCCAATATATATGTACGATAAAATTGGACATAAACACTTGTGATTGTGCAGCTGCTTTGATCATCTGCCAGCTACGGACAACCACCTTTTCTGCCATGGTGGGGGTGTCACGCCTTCCAAAAAAAAGAAAAATGGAAAGAACTTAGCTTTGAGTTTGATTCCAAAAAATTTTCATTAGTATCGAGCTCAAATCTTAGAATTCTTTGTTATTACTATAAACTTTTACTTAAAATGATGGTTTGTCTTACTTTTTAATTGTAGAATCTTCTCTCACTTTAAATTTAATTGAAAAAAATAAAAATAAAGAGAGAAACGATAAATTTTACAAATGCGAGAAATGAGGGAAAAAAATAAAATCAGAGCCGAACTATCAATTTATTAATCGTCTTTACAACTTATAACATTTTCTCTGTTGTTAGGATGGGGGTAAGGAGAGAAAAGAGAAAGGAAGAAAAGAAAAAAATATCCCTATCTATGTTTAGATAAAATGAGAGAAAGGGAAGAAAAAAATAGAGAATAAAGAAGAGTTTTACCTTCTTTCTCTCTTATAAGGCAAAATTTTGTCCTCTTAATTTTTTATTTGATCTTCCCCCTTAAATTAGGGGATGAGAATGGGGAATTTTTTTTTAATTTAAGAATTATTAAATTACATATATACCTTGTATTTATGCTAGATTAATAATATAAGTTATATTAGAAATTTAATATTATAACTTTTCACTTTCTCTTATTATATTTTTATCTCTCAAACAATTAAAAATAAATTCCCCACATATTTTACTCACACATTCAATCAAGGAAAAATAACTCCCCCTTTATTCTTTCCTTTCTCCCCATTTCACCTCTTTTCATATGGCAAACATATATGAAACTTTTCTTTTCTATTTCGCTCTCCTTGTCATCTCAGTAAAATGTGTTACAACCTTCTTTATAACAAAAAGGAAAAAAAAAATTGTGCTCCGAAATTAATTAATTTGTTTTAGAATACTTTTTTTAGGCTTAATAATTAATCCAATTAAACTCGAGAACTTAATTTTGAAGTTATTATAAAAAAATAATTTTGTTAACGTGTGGTCTAAAATCACATGTTAAAGAATAAAATCAGCATTTATTATTTTTTACTAATTACTTAAAAATGTTAAATAATTTTATATTTTTAAGATATTAAATATTTTTATTTTTATTTAATAAATTTTATTTTTAATTTATTAACATATATTCTTAGAGTACACATGTTAACAAAAGACATATGTTAACAAAATCTTTAAAAAATAATGAATTTTTTTTTAAAAAAAATAAAATAACAATTGCAAAGTAAATTTATTTTAAAACGAAGAAATAAAAATATATTTATTCGTATATCACTTAATAAGTTAAAATTATAATAAACTTTAAGTTAAATGAAAATAAATATATCTTACTTCTTGCTTATTTTGGTTTTTTTCTCCCGTGACTATGAGCGCCAGGTGTCTAACGGAATCCATTGAAGAAACTAGAAAGACAGATGCTCCATATTCCAAAGGAAAAATGTTCATTTCTCCAACTTAATGACACCAAGTGCAAAGTGTCATGCGCACTGCATGCAAGAAAGACAAACACATTCACGTCCTACAAAAAAAATAAAAACTTAAAAATAAATATATAATAATAATAATAGTAATAATAATAATAATAGTAATAATAATAATAATAATAATAATAATAATAATAATAATAATAGATGAATGGTTGGAAAGTGTTACTTGAACATTAAGTCGTTTATTTAGAGGCTGCACATGGGTCGAACTCGACCCGAGCACCCGAGCAACCCGACCCAACCCAACATAAAATATTCGGGTTGGGTCGGGTCGGGTCATCGGGTTGGGTCGGGTTGAAACCGACCAACCCATTCATATGTCGGTTCGAGTGGCGAGTTTCACTAACAAATCCGATGACCTGACCCGATGACCCGATGAAACGAAGTAATTTCTATTAAAATGTTCAAACCCGACCACCCAACCCACCCAATTACCCAACCCGACCAAACCGAACCCAAAAATAGAAAAAAAAAAAATTTTGTTTGAAATTCGCTCGACCCGATTACCCGAAACCAACCCGATATGTTCATCAAAAAAAATCCTCAAACCGAAACAGGCCGACTTCGTTTAGTTGGTTTGGACATTTTTTTCTCCTCAAACCCGACCCAACCCAACCCGTGTGCACCCCTAGTTTTATTACAGTTCAAGTGATTGGATAAATATGAATTTTAAGTAAGAATTATAAACAAGTTATAATAGTGAATTTTAAATGTCAATTCAAAAAGAAACCAACATATGTTCATCTAAGTGGAATAAGTTTGAGCCTCTAAAATATGTGATTTTGGATTCGATTATGAAAGATATCAAATCTGAACTAGTTCAACAAAGAAAATCAAAATGAAAGAGAAAGAGAAGTGAATCTGCGAATGAATGAATGGAATTATCTCACAGATCAAAGGGTCTTACACATGTTTATATAGTGCTGCAACACTACCAATATAGATCACCACAGATTAACTAAACATTTTAACCGAATAACTAATTAACCAACTGATAATAACAGACTAAAACTAACTGACCAATTGATATTAACAGACTTTAACTAACTAGAAGTTGATCTATATTCCTAACAGCCCCCTTCAAACTCAGGGGAAGTGAATTCTTCAACTCTGAGTTTGCTCTTGAACCGATGAAATAATGAACTAGAGTCTGTCTTTGTAAAAATATCAGCTATGTGTTCTGTAGCTGAAATGTGATGAACTGCTACTTGTTTTTGCTAAGCTTTCTTAAGAACAAAGTGTAAATCTAGCTCAAAATGGTTTGTCTAGGAGTGAAGAACTGGATTTGCAGTAAGCAATACAGTATTTTGATTATCACAATAGATATGAGGGGCTGGAACAATAATGTGAAGCTCATTGAGAAGAGCTTGGATCCATAATAATTCAGTCATGACAGAGGCTAGGCTAAGATATTCAGCCTCAGTGTTGGACCTGGACACCACAACCTGCTTCTTTGAGGTCTAGGAAACTAGATTGCTACCAAAATAGACATAATGACCCGTAGTAGACTTTCGGTCATCTAAATCTATCCCTCAGTCAGAATAAAAAAAGGCATAAAGCTGAAAACTGGAAGACTTTCGAAGATGAAGACTATGATTGATAGTACCACTGAGATACCTCAGTATGAATTTGACAGCTTTCCAATGTCTTTCAAGAGGAGCATGCATAAATTGGCATACTTTATTAACACAATAGGAAATTTCTGGTCTGGTTATAGTGGCATACTATAATGCACCAACAATGGATCTATAGAGAGATGGATCATGCATAAATATGCTGCCATGAGTTGATAATTTCAAACCAACAGTCATTGGTGTGGGAGCAGGCTTGTAATTTTGTATTTTTGCCTTAGCTAGGAGATCAGTAACATATTTTGCTTGAGACAAATATAAACCATTAGATTTTAGCTTTTTGACTTCAATACCAAGAATATAGTGCAATTCACCTAAGTCTTTTAGTGGAAAAGTAGAGCGAAGATTAGCAATCAGATTTTGATTGGCAAGAGATGAGCTGCTAGTGACAATTACATCTTCAACATATACCAGAACAAACACAGTAGCTTGAGGAGTGATCTTAAAAAATAATGTGGAGTCACATTTGGCTGATTGAAAACCAAACTAATGAAGAATGGAACTAAGTTTATCAAACTAAGCTTGAGGGGCCTGTTTCAATCCATAAAGGGTTTTATTCAACCTGCAAACCAAATTAGGTGAACATATGACAAAACCTTGAGGTTGCTGTATGTAGACTTCCTCAATGAGATCCCTATTAAGAAAAACATTATTAAAATCCAACCAATGTATAGGCCAACTATGACTAAGAGCAATAGTCAGAATGAGCTGAATGATAACTGGTTTGACAACTGGACTGAATGTCTCAACATAATCAAAACCAGCTTGCTGATGAAACCCCATGGCAACCAATCTTGCCTTATACTTGTTGATTGAACCATCTGGATTATATTTGAGTCTAAAGACTCACTTCTATCCAATAGCCTCTTTATGAGGTGGAAGAGGAACTAGAGTCCAAGTCTTGTTAGCCAACAAGGCATTAAACTCCTTTTACATAGCCATTTCAACTCAGGCTGAGTTAGTGCTACCTTAACTGAAGTAGGCTCAGTTACAATAGTGTACACCTTAGGTCGAAAAACTCCAACTTTGGACCTTGTAATCATACTGGGAGTATTAATAGAAGGTGTTGATTCTGAGATAGGTGCCACCAGATCAGATTGCTCAACTAAAGTTAAAACAGATGCTGGTTGTGTGATAGGTGGAACCAATTCAGATTGCTGAATTGAATTGGAACTAGACCTGTCATGGTTAATATGTTGAACAGTAGATAAAACAGGAGTATAAGTAGGCTGAATATCAACATATGACATATTCTGAGCATTTGGATGAATAATTAGAATATATGGTGCAGAATTGAAATGTGAACCAGAGGAAGAAGAAGATACAGAAGCTGACATAAGACTTTTGAATGGAAAATAGACTCATCAAATAAGACATGCTTGCAAAAATAGATTTTACCATTAGGGGACAAACATTTATACCCTCTGTGATTATTACTGTAACCAAGAAATATGCACTGAAGAGATCTAAAGTCTAATTTATGTTTATTGTAGGGTCTTAGAAATAGGTAGCATGCACAACCAAAGGTTCTGAAAAAAGAGTAATTTGGTTTTCTATGAAATAGTTTTTCAAAAGGAGAAAGATTTCTAAGTATTGGTGTAGGCAAGGTATTTATAAGATGGGTGGCAGTAAGAAAAATATCACCCCAATACTTCAAGGGAAGAGAAGAATGAGCTAACAATGTCAAGGCTATCTCTGTAATGTGCCTGTGTTTCCTCTCAGGACACCTATTCTGTTGGTGAGTGTAAGGACAACTAAGCATATGATGAATGTTATGAGAGGTTAAATATGATGTAAAAGCTAAGTATTCCTTGCCATTATCAGATTGCAGAGATTTTATTTTTCTACTTAGTTGTAATGCAATCATGGTTTTAAACTGAATAAAGTTGAAAGTGCTTGAGACTTAGCATACAATAAGTAAATCTAATTGAATCTAGAATTAGCATCAATAAAGATAATGTAATATCTAAAGCCAGTTATAGAAGCCATAGCTGAGGGTCCCCAAATATAAGAAAATATCAGTTCTAAAGGTGCATAAGCAGTGGAAGAAGGTGAAAAAGGAAAGCAATGAGATTTGCCCATGCAGCAAGATGGACAAACTGATTTAGAGTAATATGAAGAAACAACAACATTACATTATTTGAGAACTTGATACACTGTTTTATGAGCAAAGTGGCCTAATCTTGCATACCACAAGTCAAAAACAGTATCATGAGAATTACAAGTCACATTATTTATATCAACAATATTACAAGAAGGAATACAAAAAGAATAAGATATAGTAGACAAAGAGGAACCAGTAGGTGCTTGAGTTGATAACAAGTGATCAAATGCATACAAACCATCTTTAAGCCTGTCTTGGAAAAAGATCTCCTTAGTAGCCTGAGATTTAACAAAATAATGATCACCATAAAACTAAAATAAGACAACATTTTCTCTGTAAAATTGAGACACATTGAGCAAATTTTTACAGATTCCAGGCACATGCATTAGATTTAGAAGAACTAAAGGGAAAGAAGCATTATAAGAAGAAAGCTCAGAATAATCAATATGTTTAATAAGCATACTTAAACCATTACCTAATTGTATTGTATCAGAACCATTGTAATTGGATCTGATATGTAGATTGGACAAGTTTGTGTCAGATGATTTGAAGCACCAGAGTCCGGATACTATACAGGGTCATACAGTGTTGAAGGAGTGACAAGCATAGCTTGAAAGGATGAATGAGATGCACTGGTTGCAAAATGTGTAGAGGTGGTAGCTATCATAGCTTGAGTAGGTGGATTTGGTGGTGCAGTTGAATGATCACCAAATGGATTAAGATTATTCTTGTTAAATCGATGTCAACATTCCCAAGCTAAGTGATTGGACTTGCCACACAACTGACATTTATTGAACCAAGAGGACTTTCCACCATCTCCTCTAAACTTTCTTCCTCTTCCTCTAACAAATGACCTGCCTCTGCCAAACTTAGGGAAAAACTGATCACCATTGTAGCCTTCTTGAGAAAAACCACCTCTATGCATATAACCACCTCTAGAGCTGCCACCATTAAAGAACATGTTCTGTTGTGAAGATTGTTGTGAAGACTATACAACATTTTCTTGAATAGATCCAACCATTTCAACATTTCTATGCTTTTCAATTCTTTCTTCCTGAGCCATGAGAAGTGCTTTTATCTTAGAAATTGAATATGGATAAGTTCTAGAAGACACTGAGATAACAAATGAATCATAGTCCTCTGTGAGATCCTCAAGAATTGCATCTATATGATCTGCCACTAAGATTGGTGCACCTAAAGTAGCTAAAGAATCTACAATCTTTTTTATTTGAAGAAGATACTCATTAATTATGGTTTCTTTCTTCATGTAACAAAGCTGAGATTTCAGTTGTTTAACCTTGGCTCGTGTTTGACTTGTAAAGAATATTTCAAGCTTTTTCCATACCTGAAATGAATGATCACAACCAACCATTCTTGTAGTGAGAAAATCTGACATCGAAGCAAGAAGCCATGAAAGTAGCAACGAGTCTTGTTGTTCCCAATTCAAGTAGTTGTCAGTGTAATTTTTCATTACAACATCTTCATATGAGGCAAATTTCTTTGGTGTTGAACTAGTACCTTCTTAAAAATAATGTTGTAGCTTGAAGCCCTTAATCGTAGCAAGAGCTTGCCGATGCCATGGAAGGAAATTTCCTTCATCAAGCTTGAACGAAACTGGATTGGAAAACGTTTGAAAAAAAAAGTGTGTAATTAATGTCTCCATGAATCTGATTGCAGCTTTGATACCATGAAAGGTATCAGATCTGAACCAATTTAACAAAGAAAACCAAAAAGGAAGAGAGGGAGAAATGAATCTGAGAATGAATGAATGGAATTATCTCACATATCAAAGGGTCTTACACTCGTTTATATAGTGCTGCAGCACAACCCATATAAATCACCATAGATTAACTAAACATTGTAATTGAATAACTAATTAACCAACTGATAGTAACAAACTCTAATTAACTAGAATTAATTGACCAATTGATATTAACAGACTTTAACTAACTCGAAGTTGATTTATATTCCTAACAAATTTTGATATTCATGTCTATAAAAAAAGTACCATTGGAAAAGATTCCTATCTAGATATCTGATCGTACTTCGAGAGATTAATCTCTTATCTATTGAGTAAGATAATATTTTAAGAAACTAAAAAATGTCAATTCAAAAAGAAAATTTATTTTTTCAATTAATTAATTGTTAATTTAATGCATAGGATTTACTTCATTTATTGATTAATCTTATTTTATTAATTAAAGCTAAAATGACGTTAAAATGAGTGAATGCTTGCATATAATATATACTGATGTCTTTTTTTTTTAATGAGATTGATGTCATTGATCTGCTCTCTATAATGTAAAACGATTATTATTATTATTATTTGATTAATGATAATAACAAAACCAAAATAGTAAGATTCAAAAGTAATTCTTTGTAAAGTTTAAGTATTCAGTCATATATTTAAATCTCAGTTATATTAATATTTTAAAGTCAATTGTAAAAAATATTTTAATGAATCTTTTAATTTTGATGTATATAATCTATTTTGAACTAGACTAGAAACTAAATTAATCAAAATGTGTATAAACTAATCTAGAAACAACCTAACAATAAAAAAAATAACAATGTTATTTCACAGGAAAATTAATTTTACTCAGTTATGAATGATAGGACATTGTTTTGGTTTCAATTTTTCTTATAATTAAGATCTATAAAATTCACCCTCAACTTCTTTTATGAGATTTACCAATATCAATTCTTTCTCGTTTCTTTACTCCATGACTCCATGTCTTTTATAACAGATTTTGAAAAATAATATACCTGACATTTAACATTTTCTTTTCTAAAATTATTAAACAAGTTAATCTGTTTGAGTTTTTTTTTTATTGGATTAGCTTGTCTTCTCTGTTTTCAACTAAAAAAAAAAAAGAAAATAGAATTTGTACTTAGTGTATATTTGGAAAAGATTAAATTCCCCTCAAAACAACTTTTTTTTTTGTTTTGAAAAAAGCCTTTTTGAGTAGCTTGTGATATGTTTGAGAAAAGTGTGTAAAATTGATTATAATCTAAAGATTAATTTTTTTACACTACAAAGTGCTTATAATAAATAAAAACTCTTTTTTGAGCATTTTGCTTATAATTATTTTGATTATAATTAAAATTTAAAATTTTTACAAAGATTTTGTTATATAAAAGTGATTTTTTATACAACACAAACAAAATATATTATTTTAAATTTATTTTTCAATTAATAGATTCAAATATAAAATTATTTTTATCATAATTGATTATAAAAAAATTAAATACACATATAATTTATTATTAAAATAATTATTTTTTCACAATTAATCTTAAGCTTGGCCAAAAGACTTATTGGAGAGACATATGGAATACTGGGCCAATTTATGTGGAATAAATCGTACAAATATAATTTGGGCAAATTTCTTGATTGCTTTTATCGAGTTGGGTCAAATTGGACTGACAAGAATATGCATATATTGTTTGGACCCGAATTCGACTGGGTCGGACCTAAATAGACACATTGACACACTTTTTTTTTTTTGGATGAACATTGAGACACTTATTAGTTATTAATTAACTGAGAATAAAGATTATCATATATATTTTTTTTAAATATATGTATTATATATATATTTTTTAAAAGTGTGTGAATAAGTAAAAGAAAATAAAAAAATATGTATGATAAATAATATTAAAAAATATAAAAAAAAATGTGAGATTAAAATAAATAAAAAAATTAAAATTAATTAATTAAATTCTACATTCTTTGTGGTCACTTGGTTGGTGTCGCTTTGCAGACTCTGGCTTCGAAGTTTTTTGTTCCTTTTTCGGGTGGTTTTTCCACCCCATTGTTAAGCTCTCTCTCTCTCTCTATATATATATATTATTCACTTCAAAAATATATCTTTGATTATTAAGATTTCATTTTCATGAAGCTATTAATATTTTATTTGTGAAGAAAAGCTACTATTAATATATATTTTTTAGATCCCGAGTTATCTGAAAACAAAATAAAAATGACTGCAAATGATTTTCATGCTCATTCAAGCCAACTTTACGCTTCTGTTTCTAATAAGGTAATAGATCTTGCCGATCAATATTTATTATTTTATACCTCTAAATTAAAATTGACTCAGTATGTTTGAAATCAAATATTTTTAGGAATTGATTTATTTATAAATCAATTTCCTCATTTAAAAAATTATAAAATAGAAAATAATTTAATTTAAATTTGTTTTTATATTAATTATGCATAAATATAAATTCACTTAAATTTTGTTAGATTTTAATATATTTGATTTAATTTTGGTTTTAATTGTCATAATTAATATTTTCATCACTTTTAAATGAAGTCATTTAACCTATTATATTCTAAATAAGGGTAATCAAGTAAATTACTAATATGAAATTTGATTCATTTTAATAATATGTTCCAAACATGGAATTTCATTCATCTTTAATCATTAATATGTTCTAAATATGAATCTTGATTTGTAAATTAACTTAAATCGTTTTCTTTTAAGTGGAAAGAAATTTTATTCAAGAGGAATATTTGTCTCAATTAGATGGAAAAAAGTGATGTCTCAAGCCAAGTATCATCACCTAGAGACTTAACAAACTAGGCTAAAGCATCAACCACATTATTATAATTTATAGGAATAAAATAACAAATTAAATGAGAAAATCATGAAGCATAGCGCCAAATGTCTCTAAGGATGTTGCCATTGAGGAAAGCTCATCGGCTCCATTTATGATAAATGTGTACACCTCCTTGGTATTGCCTTCCAAAATAACCCGTTGATAGCCACACTCCCATGCAAACTGTTTTGGACCGGGTGAAGAGTCCAAAGATCTGGAGTAACTCGATCTACTAGACTAGCACCCAGACGTTACTGTGCGTATGCACTAGGCGTAATGTCCTCGACATGAATGAATTTTCGCCACATCTCGTATAAATAGGGATTAATCATATGGAACAATGGTTTTTTGCAATTCTAACTAACAATATTCAATATGTATTGAATGTTCAAAATCCTCATTTTTAAACGCTCATATATAAACTGTCAGCAAGGAAAAATATGTATGACCTAATTGAGAATACATACTATCCTCTTTGTGCACCTATTGACTTGAGCGTCATAGTGTCTTTTGTAGATACACATCTCCTCGCTCATTGTTGTGCGGTTGCGTCATGGAAGAATCTACCCTTTCCTATACCTTTTCAGGTAGTTCTCAGAATCCAGTTTTGAACATAAACAATAAACTAGCCCTAGCAGTCATAAATTCTGAACACAAACAATAAACCAGCCCTAGCAGCCATAAACTCCAGACATTGGACCTCTCAAACACTAGCTAACCTGTGAGCTTTCCATGCCAAGAATCACCCCTCACTATCATGAATAACAACTCAAATCCTTGAGCAATTGTTCTTAGAAGGTACAACAACGTCCACGTTTATCTTCACCATCTCAGCTATTGGTTCAAGCCATTTAGTTTAAGGGACATCCTCCTCAATATGAGAATATATATGGTACCCTACGTGCATTCTTCAAGGCCTTAAGCTGGAGCACAACCTCGTCAACAACCAATAAAGAGGTCCTATGTTAGATCTTTATTTGAGTCAAGATCCAAAACTCCTCAATTTTTCTTTTTGAGTGAGAGAATAACTCTTTACTTTGCATTTACTTTCAACTATGACATTACAACACTATTATTCTACTATTTATACAAATCTCACTAACTAACAATACATTCATACTAATCATGTAACTATACAATACGTAACAATACTTCTTTTTTTGAAACCAACCTTGTCCTCAAGGTTGAGGTAAAGCTAAAAAAAACTAAAGTACAACAAATTGAAAATATACCAAGTCTAGATAATGCAATATTGGTCAAAATGCAACTTCATCTTTATCATTCAGTAGTCATAACAGGTTTGGTATTCTTCAATCTAGTCCATGTGGCAATTTAGCAATGAAAGAAGTAGGCAATTGTAAGTGTCAAAGGTCTAGTACGTGATAAGACCAATGTGGCAACACCCATTAGCTTGATAGTTTCTGAAAGAAAGGAAAATCAATTATATATTTTTAAGGTCATCAAGCCATTATGCTCCACTAACAAATCAGGTAAAAGAGCAAGTGATGCCTCTTTAACATCCTCTCTTTAAACACATCAAAACCAACAACCTGCCAAGACCTCTGCCTTTAATCCTCTTTCTTATGCAAGGAACCCAACAATCATTAAGGGATTGGATTAAGCTTCGCATGATTCTCTTAATAGAACCATCATCTTTGATAAGGACACAACCACTCACACCAACTGTTCTAAGAACATGACATCTATATGTTAAACTCAACACTCCAATAACATCAACATTGTCACACCATCCAAGGTTCAAAGATTGTAGTTGATTGCAGTAATGTCCAATATCTAGTATTGCAATATCATGTGTTGCTTTAATACATTCATGGAGACTTAAGGCACTAGCAAACAATATAAGCCCTATGGATCCTAAGATGATATTATTCTCAAGCATTTTGACAAACACCAAATATGCACAACTACAACACCTCAGTGCAGATAAGAAAAATGGAAACCAATCATCTGAAAATCCTCCATGCATCCTAATTCAGAGCTATATTTAATCAAACCCATTTGCTGATGTCCTTTTTCCAACATAGCCAAAGAATTTCTCAAATTTCCAATATCAATTTTTATAGATTAAATAATATGATCTTTATTCGAGTCAAGATCCAAAACTCCTCAATTTTCCTCTTCAAGTGAGAGAAGAACTCCTCCTATTGCATTTACATTCAACTATGACATTACAACACTATTATTCTACTATTTATACAAATCTCATTAACTAACAATACATCCATACTAATCATGTAACTATACAATACATGACATCCTACCTAATTTTTCTTGTCCTATTTGTTAGATCAAGTATTTACTACTAGGTCAAAAGATATAGTTGATGGCAATTGTGCAACTTTATTTCTTTAAAATTTTTCAAAATTGTATCTAGCTTAAGGGGTTGTACTCATTATAAGTGTCATGAGTCGGGATGTTAAAACTATCAAATCTTAAGAGACACGCTGACCAAATAAAACCAATAATCTCCCCTTAATGTCACCCTTAACTACGTTCCCACCAAACTGTAGACCAAACCATGGCAAACAACACCACCTGATCTTTAAGTTTCTCATAATTTTTCCCACCAAGAACCTCCTAGTCAGGTATGCGCAGCTCATGAAGCTGAACAACTTGACATGCATTTCTTATGTATGGGCAATGAAAAACCAAGTGCTTAATGGTGTCTAAGGTCCCCCTTCATAGATAGCAACCTTTTACAACATTAACACCCTTTGACAATAGCCTGGACCTTATGGGTAAAACATGACGACCAGTCCTCTACATGAACACTTTGCATCGAGGAGGAACTTCAAGTTTCCATATCAACTTCCATATATGATACATTTGTCTTAAACCATTTAAACAATAGTATCATGCCGCTTCATTATGCATACATTTATTTATTTTATGATTCCAAGCCACCGTATATGCTTTCTTCACCAAAAAAACACCACGAGTCATAAAGCCATAATGGTGAACCTTGGCGAAGACCTTGAGATCGAGGAATGTTGAGAATGACATTAGCATCACCCTAGGAAAACACCTTGCAGATCAAATATGATAATTAATTTTTAAATCAAATCAAATTAGCAGTCACACTTTCTTACTTTTTTTTTTTAAATGAAATTCTCATTTTAGAAAAATCATTTCCAAATTATGTTATATGAATAATAATGTTATTCACATATATTTACTCATATCACCTTACATCCTATTAATTTTAATCATTTTATTATAGTTATTTTACTTTATTTGTTAAACACTTTCTACCATATTTACCTAATGTGAGATGATGAGAATCCAAAAGACATGTACCAAGTATTATTTTATATTATGCCAATGCTAATAATAAGCAGATAAAATTATTTTTTATCATTTTCTCTTGTGGTAAAGTGACTTATTGTTAACCCATCACCATCATCTCAAGAAGTAACAATTTTTAATAGGGGTGTTTAAGACATAACCTGTCTTACTAACCTATCTTGACTCAAAACTAATTTAGAAAAGTTTGAGTTCTTGAAATTCGACTAGTTGTATTTTTTGAATTGGGTTTAAAGTCATACTTCAAGTCTTTATAACCCAACTCGATATTATGCATTATTTTAAAATATAATAATAATAATAAGTCTTCATACTTAAATAGATTACTTTTACATAATATATATGTGTGTGACGATATATTTATATTGATATTATTTGTTTTGATATATATATATATATATATATATATATAATATATATATATATATATATAAACAAATAATATATATCTATGTGTGTGTGCTTGTGACGATATATTTATATTAATATGTGTGTGTGATGATATATTTATATTAATATTATTTATTTTAAAATATATTTTAATTATAATTTTTAATTTTTATAATTTTATGATTTAATTATATATAATGTTTAAATTTATATATTATATTTATATATCAAATTAATCCAATTATTATCGAGTTATAAACAAGTCAAATTTAAATTTAAAAAAATAATCTTATCAAATAAATTGGATTAATTTCGGATCAAATCAAATTCATCTCACCCCACACGTGATATAAAGAGCCCTAATTCCTTATTTATGTTCTAGTTATACTTGGAAAAGGATAATATTGTAAAATTGCCAACTAAATCGAGTCCTATTAATTTGAATTGTTATTTCCCGTTAAAAAAAAATAAAAATTATTCAAAGTTACACACGATTTCAATTCAATTCGAAACGCAACGCATTGTTGGACTTGCAGTTCGACTTCCATTTCTAGCAGAGAAGAGAGTATAAAGGTTGGTTGATGTTGAAACTTGAATTGAATTAGGGATGGGAAATCAGAAGCAGAAGTGGACGGCGGAGGAAGAAGAGGCGCTGCACCGCGGCGTGCAGAAGCACGGTGCCGGCAAGTGGAAGAACATCCTCAAAGATCCTGAGTTTGCTCCTTTCCTCACTTCCCGTTCCAACATCGACCTCAAGGTAGTTAAAATCTCTTCTTTTCAATCTCTTCTTCTAGGGTTAGGGTTAGGGTTTATGTTTTTGTTCTTAATTTGCAAATTGTCCAGGATAAATGGCGAAACTTGAGTGTTAGCAATGGTCAAGGAGGCTCTAAAGATAAATCCAGGACTCCCAAGATCAAAGGAATGGCAACTCCTGCTGCTCCAGTTGCCACTCCCACTCTACAAAATTCTACTCCTGCTGTTACTCCTGCTCCTCAATCTGCTGTTGATGATCCTTCTCAGAATGCTGAAGATGTCAAAAATCCTCCTCGGTATGCTTCTCTTCTCCCTCTACTCTCTATGCAACTATTTAACCAACCAAGGAACCAACTTTAATACAATTGAATGTGTTGTGTGTGCCCATACTATGTGGTGTGGTAAAAGGAGAGATTTTGTTATAGGGAAAGAAGGATCATAGGATTATATATTTTGCTTTAACTAAGAACAAGCACCAAAAAGTACAAGCATACATAGATAAACTGGGAAGAATTCACATGCTGAGCAGTGAGCACCAAAGAGATGCCATGAAAACAATCTTATCCCATATACCCATAACAAGTGTAAGGAGAGAGTGGTTTTTCTTAAAAATCCTGGCATTCCGTTCCACCCAAAGACACCAAATGACCATAAAACCTTATGCTCCTTGTTCCTGCCAAAACCTCTGTACTTAATCAAAAGAAACTGTTCCGAGATGTGGGGGAACACCCAATATTCAACAAAAACACCAAAAAGCCTATTTGAAATATAAACAGCTTCCTGGGCAGTGTAAAAATAAATGAGCAATTGTCTTTGAACTTGAACTGCACATCACACATTTATCGGTAGACAAAGCTTTGTTAGGTCCATAGTTACCAGATTCTCTCAACAACCCTGCGAACTGTGTAGCAGTACGTGCACAGTCTGCATACCAATTTATGGTACTTTGCAGTGTAAAGAAAGTCTTGTAATTATATGGCAAGAAGTAAAGAATCATGCAGCGGTACTGGGTACCCATACCGTGTACCGGAGAGTTTTGCAAACCTGGTAAATATGGTTAGGTTGGTGAACCTGCAACAAATCATTAGTATTAATCTTATTGATGAAGCTGTGTTTGGAATGGAATGACAATTACCTCATTCCTGTGTTTGGTACATGGAATTGCAATCATCATTAGCTAAATGACATAAATGCGCTTGTGAAATTTTGGATCATGAATTCCACACGATTTTTATAGGATAAATTGCCGATTATTATATGTTTATAATGGAGAGATCTGTTTTTAACATTGTTTTGTGATACCGTAAAATATGATGTTACGAAACTATTCATTTCGGTTATGCTTTACATCATTTCTAGATGACTATCCTAAGTTATTACTTATTATATGTTATAAATTTAATGGAGCCTTTTAATATAATATACCTTTCTTATTTTAGTATTTGTCCTGTTAATTAAGACCATATCATCAAGGGTTGTTTGAACTCATTCTTTTTATCAGGTACAATGCAATGGTTTTTGAAGCTCTATCATCGATCAAAGATACTAATGGTTCTGACATAAATGCCATTGTTAGTTTCATTGAGGTCAGATGAATTTTTTTTGGGTAATATTTTTCTATATTTGACAACATGCTATTACAATTTTGTAGATTGATTGAATGCACTGTTTCTGAGATTATAGTATAAAGATTTTACAAATCAAACCCTAGAATGGCAATGGTATCTATTAGCTTGATATAATTATAAAATCATAATTGTGCCTAAATATCTTGGGTGGCGTTGTGGCTGTCCAATTAGGTTCTCTGACTCCCCAATGCTGTCTTGCAAGAGAGTAATAAACATTTTTTTCTATGAGGATAAACGATCCTTATAACACCAGACATATTTATAAATTTAAATATCCTTTTGCTATCTCCTTTTTACATTACAACAACAACAACCAAAGCCTTTTCCCATTAGTTAGGGTTAGCTACATGGATCAAAAGACGCCATTGGATTCTATCATAAACCAAAACTTCCGAGAGGCCATTTAGATGTAAATTTTTTCTAATGGTTTCATTCTCAGTTTTTTTAGGTCTTCCGACCTCTAATTATTGGGTTATCTTTCATTTAATCAACTCTTCTAAATGGGGCTTCTATTGGGCTTTTTACATTAGAGTATTTAAAATCAACTCATCAACTCAAAGGACCTGTCTGGATTTTCACCCTGTGTAAATTATATTCACTTTATTATGATCTTTTATAATAATATGCTAACTTTCTTAGTTTCTTATAATTACATTTTTTTTCCCTTCAGTTGTGAAAATAAAAATTATTAGCCCTATAGACAGATAATGGTGTCATCTGACTTTCTGGTGGTTAGTATGGTCATTTTGAATTGCATTTTAGTCAAAAGACTCAAAGCTGTTGAGTATGTGTTATAACTTCGTGCTTTCTGTGCTGAGGCCCTGCAACTCTTTTTTTTCTTTTGGGAGGGGGGTGGGGGTGGAAATTTAGCTTACTATGTAGCATCTATTGTGCATTTGATCTTTTAAATATTGGTATTCTCTATTATGCTTTTATTTTAGACTTTACGATGAATAATGACCTCATATAATACTGCAGCAAAAGCATAAGGTTCCTCAAAATTTCAGAAGGGCATTAAGTACAAGGTTGAGGAGGCTTGTTAGTCAAGGGAAACTAGAAAAGGTAAATTAGTCCTCTATGATGCTTTTGTAGAAATATATATTATAGTTATTCATTTTTATTATTTCAACTTTGAAGCTTTTCCTTTATACCTATAATATGTGCTTATTAATTCTGAGTTTCTCTTATGTACTGATTCCCATTTTTGAATAAATTTTGGCATTGATACACCATAAAAGAAACTTCTCAATCATTTTAGGATTTATCCATGAAGCATGTTACTTGGTTGACTTGCCTTTCATGCTTGTCTGATTGCAATGTTTTCATAACCGGACTGGTCAGTGAACCGGAAAAGAGAGATGTTTAAGGTTTTGAGGTCGGACTTAGGTTGAACCAGGGTTTTAGTATATAAGTAAAAGTAAGAAAAAAAAATTGAAACATCTTTATTTTAATAAATCATTGATTCATTGAAGAATTTTACCAAAAACAACCAAATTGCATAGTGGTTCAGCGTCCATTAATATAAAACCTGATCCAAGTTCAAATCTTGGCTCCACAATTTTTCAAGATTTACTCCATTTTTATTGTTAATACAATAGACTAAATAATATGATCTTATTACACAAGGACCATTGACTTGGTGGTTGCATGCTTTCATTATACGCCCAAGACCCAAGTTCGAGGCTGCATGGAGGAATTTTTGTTAATTTTCAAGCTGTATACTAGAACCTGGTCCAACCTCCCAAACCATGACCAGTTCAAGCGGTTTGGCTGGTTTGTGACTGGTTCACCAGTTCTGAGACCGGTTTTCAACACATCAGCTTTGGAGGGTTAACTTGACCAGCCAAAGGACCAGTTCTGGTTAACCCGATCCGACGGACTGCCAGTCCAGTCCGGTCTTGAAAACAGTGTTTGATTGTGATTGTTGACGTCTTTCCTTTTTCTGAAGAGTAAGCATATGCCTGGGAATCTCCATGCTAAACATGCCTCTATTGTTATTAATAATAATGTCTTTGTTTTGCTTTGCCTAATTTTGTAGGTTATATTAGAAGGATGGCTTATCCTCCTTTTCTTTGTACTCCTTTACTTCAAAAGAAAGAGAAAAAAAACTTTTATCCCAAAAAAATTGTTGCTCTAGGATTGCAGCAGGCAGTAAGGCTAATAAGCCCACCTTTTGTCAGATAGACTGCACTCTTGGCACATAAGGAGAAATTTCACATATTTAAGTGAATGATCTAGAAGCTTGTTTTCTTGATTCTATGTGGATTTTTCCACTGTTTACATCCTGTGCAGGTACAAAATTGTTACAAGATAAAAAAGGATGCCCCATTGGGGACAAAGTCACCTGCACCAAAACAAAAGGATGCCTGGCCACGGCAATCACCAACCTCTAGTTTATTGTCATCTAGTGAGACAATAAAGGATGCTGCCGAAGCCGCAGCCTACAGAGTTGCTGATGCTGAGAACAAATCATTTTTGGCTGCTGAAGCAGCCAAGGAAGTGGAAAGAATCTCAAGGCTGGCTGAAGATACTGATTCAGTGTTGCAGTTTGTGACAGAGATTTATGAACAATGTAATGCAGATAAGCAACCCCATCTGATCATTCATAAATTTTCCAACCATAATTTAATAAGTAAAATAACCATTGTTCTCGTGGGTCTATTGATGGCAGGTTTGCGTGGTGAAGTTGTTGTCTTGTGAAGTTGTCGTCTTTGCTTGGTGAAGTTGGTGTAAGGGCGATAAATAGATGGGGTTTGATATGGAACACTCGATGCACTCGAGTTTCTCCTCTCACAAACTTTTTTTTTAGTTTTTTAGTTTTCTTTTTACAATACAAGGCACAAATCCACATGTCATTTTGGGACATCTAAAGACCACAGCTCTCGAGCTTTTAATAGCAAATGCCTAAATCGATTCGCTTTCATTTTGTTTTAGTTTTGGGATTTTGGTATCAATTAGTATTTTTTGAGAAGGTTTTATTATATTTTATTTTATTTGGGTATACGAAGTCATGTTTATTATAGGCCGATATGTCTTCCTCTGAAGATATTGTCCATCGAATCAGTCTCTCATTTGATTATCGTGAAAAAGAAAAATATCTCATTTGATGTATATTTTCACTTGGCTAAACTTGAGGGTGCTTATATTTGAATCGCAGTATTCGCTTGTGTCTGTTAGGGTTGGCAATGAGGCTAGCCGAAAATTTGCATGGCTCAAGTTTAGGTCAATAAAAAAATAGCTTATTTCAATGGCTTAAATTCAGCTTACTATGAGCCTACAAGTAGCTTGAGCTCACAGAATCAATTTATGATATAAAGAAGACACTCATTAGCTATTCAACTTATAAGTGGTTTTAACTTATTAGTGGTTAGAGTGCATATGGTGGTGGACTGATCGGTCAAAACACGTTTAAGTTTTAAGACTATTATCTATTGGTAATGAGAGTGGGGATTACTTGACTAACAAGGTTACAATTATAAAATAATATAAATATTAACTAATAAAAAGATTTTGTATGTAGATTTAGACAAAAAAACGTTTTATATATATATATATATATATATATATATATATATATATATATATATATATATATATATATATATATATATTCATTATATAGCATAGTTTATTGTGTTGTTAGAGTCGAGTCTTTGAGTAATTCGTGAACTAGTTTAGCTCAACCTTAATGTCTGTAAGGAGAAACACAGAAAGCCAATGATTAATAGCCAGTAATGTCACAAGGTTTAGGACTTTCAACCAGCTAACTTTTAAGTTTCAACAATGTTAAGAGTAGATATTATGCATGTGTTTTAAGTTGTACTACTAGTTCATTTACTGCTAGCCCATCTTACATATATAAATACATAACCTGCACCCATAGTGGGTAAGGTTTTCCATTTATCTTTTTTCACTACATGGTATCAAGAGTTAATTTCTATTTTTTTTTCTCTCTCAGCTTTTCACAAAAAAAAAAAAACAACACTAGAGCGTTTTTAGATCTAGGGCAACTGCCAGACGGCTACCGCTTAATTTCGAGTTCCAGCCGGCAAGGAGTGCTGGTGTGAGGCTGTCTGGCGCCAGAAGAGGGCCGGCGACGCAAGAAGAGCATCGTTTGGGTGCTATGTTTTTGCTAAACTCAGTGTGGGAAACACCCAGACCTCGTGGGTGGTTGACGTGGAGTTCGTCTGCCACAGAGAGGTGTGACCGGTGGTTGGGACTACGTCTCCGACGAGGTGTTTTTGGCGTTTTCGTGCTGGTTTCTTGTCATTTTTGGGTTGTTTTGTTCCAGCTTGGCGCGATCTGCGTTGTTTGTGGTATTCCGAGCCCATTTAGGTTGTTGTTGGTGATCATTTCCCTTATTCTAGGCTGATTTGTTGTGTTTGTGGCTATGGGTAACGAAAACTTTAAGATTATGAGTATGGGCAGCAAGAGTGGAGCTTCCGACGCCACCTCCACTAATGTTCTGGCTGAGGTGATTCCCTCTAACACCAAAATTACTAACTAAAAGCTTGATGGTGATGGTGCTAACTATCCTCAGTAGAAGAAGGAAATTCTGATGCACTTGAAATGTCACAAGAAGGAAGACGATCTCACCCAAGATAGTCCACAAGATGAAACAACTAAGGATTTATGGATTCAGGAAGATATGCGATTGTATTCACTAATTCAGAGGACCCTGGATACTCGGGTTGATGATATTACCACTCATTGCACTACTGTCAAGGAATTATGGTAGTATCTTCACTCTTTATTCTCAGGTGCCGATGATTTATCCCTCCTATATATGAAGACACATGATCTGTATCGTGCTAATCAGAATGATGAATCTGTTAGTGGCTATTATATAAGTTTCAAACGCCTATTTGAAGAATTGAACACATTGTTACTTATTACTTCATATGTGCAGGAGATGCAGGCTCAGATGGAGCAATTAGCAGTGATGTGTTTTTTGTCAAGGCTGCGTAATGAATTTGGTGCGGCCCGATCTCATATTTTGACTGATTCTGGTAGTCTGACCCTAAAAGAGATATACTATTGCCTCATCTATCGTTACTCGTGAGCTTTCTAAGTCCCATCCCTTAGCTTCGAGCGAGGCCTCTGCTTTGGTGAGTTCTAGTTCTCGATAGGACAGTTCCCGTGGTGGTCGTGGTGGTACTCGTGGTGGACGAGGTGGTGGTCGTGATACTAGAGATCCACAGGGTAGTGGAGGTGGAGGATGGGATCCTAAGAAACCACTTATTTGTCGCTATTGTAAGGAACCTGGTCACATTAAGCAAAACTGTTGGAAACTTCAGTAGAAGTATCAGTCCAATCAGCCGCGTTTTACTCATATTGCGACTGATGAAGGCATTCCTCCCAGCAACTCATCAGTCAGGCCTGTTATGATGACAGCAGATGAGTTTGCTCAGTACACTTAGTTTCAAGCATCTCTGTCCATTCAACCATCTCATTATATTGCCTTTGTTGCTTATACAGGTAATCATACTGCATGTTTATCATAACTTTCTAGCAACTAGGTCCTTGATTCAGGGGCTTATGACCACATGACTAAACAGACAGGTACTCTTACATCCTTTACCCGCTCCCCTCATCTTCCTAGTGTTACTTTAGCTTACGGTTCTGCTGCTCTTGTCATTGGGAGTGATACTACGTCTCCTATAACATTCTTTCTAACCTAATAATCCTAATCAAGGTTATAGAAGCTCAGTAACTCTGCTATGAGTTATCTGTTAATTCAGGTAATTTTTTAAATTAGTTTGAACATAATTCGATAACTCTTAATACAAGATAATAATTAAAGTATATGTGTAAATAGTTGATATGATGGAAAAAAATATAAAAATTTTATTTCCTAGCTAAGAACTATTGATAAGAATTGTAGAAAATTTTGGAGAATCAACTGAGTTAATTCGGTATTTTTAAGGATACTGAAAAACAATCAGTGGAACAGTTGAGGAACAACTAAGTAACTCAAAAAATTATGAAATTTCATGGAGATGACAAGTAAGACATGAGGAATATTTTGGTATAAAATACCAACCAAGATAAGTATCAGTAAACTTATTACTTAATCCCTCAGTTAATTCAACTTAGGATCGAGTAATGAAGTTTAACTAATAAATAGTAGTATATAGAAAGTTATGGAAAAATAAATCCAAGTACTAAGATGAATTTTAAAATTTTTTATAACACTTATAGATACTTGAAAACTCAATTTTGAAAGATTAAAATGTATGTAACATATATAAAAGTTCCAGCACGGAATTTTTGGTTAGAAACTTAAGTTTCCACCGTCAAAGACATATCTAAACTTTTCTACATTTCTTCCCTTCACTTTTTCTAATATTTTCATGTTTTTCTCTTCATCTTTCTCTCCCTTGTTTCGTGAAGCAGCTGCACCCCAAAGAAAATTAAAGAAAAATAAAGAAAAACTATAAGAGGAAAGAGACAAAAGCAAGAAGAACCAAAGGCAAAGAAACATTAGCAATTAAGAGAAAACAAAGTAGGGGTTGCATACCTTATTTTTTTTTTAACTTCTTCTTCTATGTTTTCCTTTAAAAGCAATTCTAATTTTTACCCTCGAAACTTACGGTTAACCAATGAGAAATGAAAGGAAGAATCATGTTTTTGTTTTATTTTGTTGTTGCTATTTCTGTTTTAATTTTGCTATTATTGTTTCTGTTTTATTTTGTTGCTGCTATTTCTATTTTATTTTGTTGTTGTTGTTTCTGTTTTAATTTTGTTGCTATTGTTTTTGTTTTATTTTGCATTTGCTATTTCTATTTTAATTTTGTTGTTGTTGTTTTTGTTTTATTTTGTCACTCTTGTTTATGTTTTATTATGCTATTTTATCGTGCAGTTGCTATTTTCTAAATAGAATTTAATTATTTGTGTGCATAAATATCATGTATTAGTGTTAAATGTTGATTAGTGATGCCAAGAAGGTATTGCATACAATATTTAAAGATTTGATGAGGAAATGTTATTAATAAAGTTACTTGTTAAATTTCTTGAAGTATAATAGATGATATAAAATTATGCATTTGATATGTAATAAGGAATTTATTGCTTCTTGATTTCTCAAGTTGAGCTAAAATATGGTTTGTATTATGTTTCGATAATCAGTGCTCATGAGAATTGGATTTGAATCATATATGAGAATTGGGGTTGTTTATCCTTGAATGGAAAAAGAATGATTTGAGTATGTTATTCCCAACATATGAGTATCTCATTGTATTGAATAGATTTGGCATTTTGCCTTATTTGAATATATTTGGCATAAATGAATTCTGGAGTTGATCCTTGTGAGGGAAGGGTATCCAGATTATACTAGAATTCTGGAAATGATCCTCCGTGAAGAATGAGATCTTATATTCTTAAAATTTCTCACTAGTTTTCTTTACAGGCCTAGGGTCCTTCATATATATACATAAGGATACTCAGGAATAGTTCTGTGTGACAGGTGAATGGTCATAAATAGGTTGGAATGAGCCGACCTGAAAGCAGACTATTACCAAACTAGAATTCAAGTTATGTGAGGTGACTTGATTCTATGGGAATTAGAATTAGCACAGGATAATGAACACTAAGATGAATTTGAAAATAGATGTAATATTATGACTTTGATATATGATAAGAACCATTGCATGAGTTTGATATCATAATTCTTGATTGGAAATTGTTTCTGAAACTATTATGAATATAAATTGTGTTGTTTGATATTAAAAAATTTTGGAAACTATTAATAAATGGAATTTTGTTTCGGGAAGAAGAAGGACTGGATTTGGCTTTTGCCACTTTCTTACGTTATTAATTGATTTCTTTTTAATGGTTTTTCCCCAAAACAACTGAAAGCATTACGATGACACAATTTTTTTTATTATACAATTGAGAATTTCTAAAATTTTCACCCATTTTTATTTGTATTTCCGTAATATTTTCAAGTACGTGTACTTCAGTAAGGAGATAGAAGATGAAGACATTGAATAGTTTTAATGACATTTTGTATCTTGTGATAAATATATAATTAATATGTTGTAACAAATTATGTAATATATGAGTATTGTATATTACATTGTATATTATCCTTTTTAATATATGTACGTTATTATATTCCGCTTCACGCTCATATTTTCTATATATATCATTAAAATCTAATTAAAATTTATTTTATTAGTTGTACATGACATACTTAATGCTAGCTATTAATGCGTAATTTCAGATATGTTAATAGTACTAGTTTAAGGATGTTACATCTCCCATTTCTGCCCTCCCTATTTCTAGAGTCTTATGTTTGAATCAATTTCTGTTTAATTTACTTTCTGTTAGTTAGATTACTCGATCACTTAATTGTGGTGTTCACTTCTTCCCTGATTATCGTGTCTTTCAGGAACTTGAGATGAATAGGGTGATTGGTAGGGGTCGAGAGTAAAATGACCTGTACATCCTTGAGTGCTATCTAAATCAAGAACCTGTGCCCGTTGCTTGTTCGAGTATGGCTAATCCTCTCCAACTTCATTGCCGTTTGGGTCATCCCTCTCTACAGTCTTTAAAAAAGTTGTGTCCTAGTTAGAGTTATTTATCTACTTTAGAATGTCAATCATGTCAGTTGGTTAAACATTATAGGAGTTCTTACCCTTCACGAGTCAATAAGCGGGTTGCGTCCCCATTTGAGCTAGTTCATTATGATGTTTGGGGTCCTATTACTTCTAAGTTTGGTTTTTGATATTTTATGACTTTTGTGGATGATTTTTCAAGAATGACTTGGTTATATTTTATGAAATCTCGTTTTGAATTATTCTCTATATTTACAGCTTTATGCTTTGAAATTAAAACCCAAATTAGCACCTCAGTGCGTGTCTTCAGAAGTAATAATGTTAAAGAATATTTATCTCATGAGTTCACTTCCTATATGATTCAACATAGAATAGTCCACCAATCCTCCTGTGTTGTTACTCCTCAGCAGACTAGGGTTGCTCAACGTAAAAATAGGCATCTTTTGGTTGCTCGATGCTTGTTGCTTCATATGTTTATTCCTAAAGCTTTTTGGGCTAACGTTGTTCCTACTGCCTATTTTGTAATTAATCGGATGTCATCTTTTGTCTTACAAGGCCAAGTTCCTTATTCTATCCTTTGTCCTTCCCAATCCCTATTTCCCCTACCTCTTCGTATTTTTGGTTGTCAATATTTTGTGCAGAATATTCGACCTCAACTTTTGAAGCTACATCATCGCTCACTTAAGTATGTCTTTTTGGGTTATCCTCACCATTAGAAAGGGTACAGATGCTTCTCTCATGACTTGGGATGGTATCTTGTGTCTGTTGATGTCACTTTCTTTGAGTTTGCTCTGTTCTTTGTTCAATCTCCTTCTCCGATGATTGAGGAAGATGAAGAAATTCTTGTTTATGTAGCTTTTTTGTCTCATGATTCTGCGTTGACTCCTTCCTCTGGTATTCTCGTTCCATCTTGTCCCCCCCTTCGACTGCCCATTCGACAGGTGTATGTTCGCCGAACTTATGCTCCCTCCGCTAGTACTGCATCCATGGATGTACATTACTTTTCAACAGACACATCACATCCATCCACCTCTTCGTCATAGGATCCGACTCTAGATCTTCTTATTGCCCTTCGTAAAGGTAAACGTTCTTGTGTCACTAAACATCCTATTACATCCTTTATTCATTATGAGCAAATTCCCCCTTCCTCCTAATCATTTATTGCCTTTCTTAATGCTGTCACAGTTCACAAAACTATTATTGAGGTTCTGTCTCATGATGGGTGGCGCAATGCCATGGAGGAAGAAATGCTCGCTTTGGATCATAACCAGACATGAAATCTTGTTCCCCTTCCCTCTGGTAAGCGTACTATTGGGTGTAAGTGAGTGTTCACTGTTAAAGTCAATCTGTATGGTATTGTTGCTCGTTTAAAGGCTCGGCTGGTGGCCAAGAGTTATGCTCAGACTTATAGTGCTGATTACTCAGAGACCTTCTCTCTTGTGGCCAGATTGGCCTTTGTTCGCCTATTCATCTCGTTGGCTACCTCTCATCACTAGCCCCTGCACCATCTTCATATTAAGAACACCTTTCTTCATGGTGATTTACATGAAGAAGTCTATATGGAGCAACCTCCTGGCTTTGTTGCTCAGGGAGAGTCTGGGTAAGTTTTTCGGCTGAGACGTTCCTTGTATGGGTTGAAACAATCCCCCCAAGCTTGGTTTAGGAGATTGAGTGAAGTTGTTGTGAGTTTCGTCATGAAAAGGAGTAGCTATGATCACTCGGTCTTCTACAAAAAGTCTGTGGGAAGATACATCCTCATGATTATGTATGTTGACGATATAGTGATAACAGACCGTGACTTCTCTAGCATTTCAAAACTCAAGAGCTTACTTCAAACTAAATTTCAGACAAATGATCTTGGTCCTCTAAAATATTTCTTGAGAATTGAGGTAAGTAGAAGCAAAAAGGGCATTTTCCTCTCACAACGAAAAGATGTCCTTGACTTACTATCTGATGTTGGCATGTTGAGAACCAAGCCTTGTGATACTCTGATGGTTCCAAATGTGAAACTCAATGCTGATGATGGAGAACTACTATTAGATCCCGAAAGGTGCAGGAAATTGGTGGGCAAACTTAACTACCTTATTATGACACGCCCAGATATCTCTTTCCCAGTAAGTGTAGCTAGTCAATTCATGTCATCTCCTCGACAATCTCAATTGGATGCGATATTACATATCCTGAGATATTTGAAAGGAGCCCCAGGTCATGGAATTCTTTATAAAGATAATAGATATTGCAGGTTAGAAGGTTGTTCCAATGCAGACTAGGCTAAGTGTCCTATAGATCAGATATCAACTTCTTGGTATTGTGTGTTCCTTGGAGGAAATCTGATTTGGAAAAGTAAGAAACAAAATGTAGTAGCAAGGTCAAGTGTTGAGTCTGAATATCGAGCAATGTTTCAAACCTCTTGTGAATTACTATGGGTCTATCATTTACTTGATGAGATTGGGTTCAAGGTTTCTCTACCTATGAGACTATGGTGTGACAACCAGGCTGCCCTTCATATTGCCTCGAACCCAGATTTTCATGAACGGACAAAGCACATAGAAGTTGACTGTCATTTCATTTGAGAGAAGATCCAACAGGGACTCATGTCAACAGGGCATGTCAAGACTGATGAACAGATAGCAGACATCCTCACAAAGGCTCTTACCAAGAATCGAGTTAATTATCTTTGTAATAAGTTAAGTATGATTAACATCTATGATCCAACTTGATAGGGAGTGTTAAGAGTAGATATTATGCATGTGTTTAAGTTGTACTGCTAGCCCATTTTCTACTAGCTCATCTTACATATATAAATACATAACTTGCACCCATAGTGGGTAAGGTTTTCCATTCCTCTTTTTTCACTACAAACAACATTGTCCTTTGGAAGAAGTCAATGCTCTCATTTTCATCAAAATCAGTATTAAAATAAGGCGCAACAACAAATTAGATTAAATAATTTTTTAGTAGTATTGGAGCAATAGGAATATCTTGGATTTCCTTTTTTTTTTTTTTTACTCCTGGAGTGATTGTTGACTCTGGTGGCTTGTAAAGCTTGATTATTCGGCTCCATTTGAGCACCAAGATGAGAGAATCCAACATCAAGTAACTTCTTATGATTTAAACATTTGGATAAGACTCTTTTAAAAGTGAGTTTGTTTTTAAAACAAATAAGTAAGGGTGTATGCACTTTTGATCTGATAAAGTGCACAAAAATTTCAATCCTCTAATTGATCTAACGGTAGATACAACACTATTTGTTCACTTTAATAACAAATTCACTTTAAAAAAGTCTTTTTTTTTTAAATTTGTGCTAGGATTGGCAAATTACTATTGGTTCCGGGAAGAATTACTCTTTATCATGACAGTATAAGCCTCTCTTTGGTCTAATCTTCTTATGAACATAAAAAAAATTAATCTCTGTCATGTTAACAACCTCATCAAGAACTCGAATTGTAGCAGGAACGCTTGTTATAAAGGCAACCAGTAATTTTCTAATCAAGTATTAAATTAAGCTATATCCGAATGGTAAATAACATACATGATACATAGGTCTTGTTTTCATCTGTATTTTTCTGTTGTATTTATTGTGAGAGCCATGTAGTTACTCATCTACTCGCCCATTCGGTTGGTTGGAAGATTTATCACTTCTCATATCTGATGTTTTCTTTCATAACTTTTTACATTGTTAAACAATGGATTTCTTCCTTTTTTTTAAAAAAAAAAGTATTAAATAGCATACATATAGGTAATATTTATAACTCAATGTGATCAAAGTCCTATACAAATACTAATTTCTTAAAAACTAATAACTTTAATTAAAAACTAGCATTTTTAGTTAAGATTGGAAAATATAATGAAAAGATAACTGCAATGTTTTACCCAAAAAAAAAGTCGAGGAGTGTTTGAAAACAATTTACACTTGTGATGGACACGGTAGTGCTCATCAATTTGCATTTTTTGTTTTTAATTAAGATTGAAAAAACTTAAGTTATAGTGTAAAGATAACTACAAAGATTTTAAAAAAAAAACTTTAATACAAAGTAAACAATAAGGAGTGTTTGAGAGTAGCTGTACAAGTATAAAATAATGAATATTTACTATTTACAATTTTATCTTTGTTATATTTATTTTTTCTATTTATGTTTAATTAAATAATACTAGTAGTTTGAGAAAAACAAAATTGTGACTAAATAAGGAAATCTCCCTTATAATATTATAGATTATAAATCATAAATAAGATAAAATTTTAATTATTATAAATAAAATGACATAATTATCATTACAAACATCATAAAAAATTCTAATCATTTGGTATGAACAAGAACATGAAAATATTTATTTAAAACACATATTTGTGTTATTGTCCCAAATACAAATTAGTTATAAAAGTAATGATAAATAGTACAAGTGTTAGAGAAAAAAATAGAAAGAATAATATTATTGATTTATATCAAAAGTATATCTTACATAAGGCACGAAATGAGTATTTCTAGTCAAGAATAAAGCAACTAAGATCAAAATTAAATCATAATCTAATATAAATTTCTCTATAACCAAATCTTAGCTAAACACAAGTTTTCTTAAAATAAAAATCTTAGAAAATCAAGATTAAATAATAATTTATTATAACAGCTTTTAGGAGATTCACTTTCTAATAATACTTATAACAAAATTAATTATTTATTTAAAAATAAATAAAAACCATACAACTTCTAGATTTGTTTTTTTTTTTTAATCTTATTATTATTATTATTAAAAAAAAAGAAATATCTGTTTTGTCTTTTCATTGATGGTTTGGGTGACGTAGCTACCCTATTACTACATAAACCTAAACTCATAGTAAAACTCTTCGTTTCTCCGCTCTCTGCTTTTTGCTTTTGCTCTCTTCCTTCAACTCCACGGCGCAGATCCGAGGAGTTTGGGAAACCCTACCCCTCTTTTTCTCTTCAATCCTTTGCTCCTCTTCCTTCTCTATCTCTTACTATCAGGTAACCCTCTTTTTTATTTTTTCAATTCCTAATTTCTCTCTCTCTCTCTGTTGAGTCATTGGTATTTCGATGTTCCAATTTTTCATGTTTTAGATCAATCAGTGTATGTGTGTTTGGAATCTTGGGGTTGATCTGATTATTTTCTTTTAAAGTTGTTATCTTTTAACTAACCCAGAAGCTTTTTGATTTGATATTTGGTGTTCTGTTTCGTTTCCACGTAGATTAGGAACAAAGATATATCGTCAAATTTATTTATTTATTTATTTTAGATTTGTTTTATGCCCAGTTTGAATTTAAGATTCGAATCGTCACTTGTTTCGTTACTCCTCGATTTTGGCACATTTTGAAGCCATTCCTTGACTAAGGCATGCTGAATTTTGGAGGAGTGAGCAAAGGGATATTTGTGTTGTTTCACAATGATATTTGGGACTTCTTTTTGTTATCTGTTTTAGTTTTGTTTGAGTTTTTGAATGTATGTGCTTGCTTGTAATATATCTGTTTAATTTTACGAAGTTTTTTTTCTGTTCTGCAGTGATGGCAGGTTTGGCTCCTGAAGGAACGCAATTTGATGCTCGGCAATATGATTCTAAGATGAATGAATTGCAAGTTCTTGTACTTTATGAGCTCCTTTAGATGTGCCTTTTTTAGATTAAAAAAATCTTTTTTTTTTTTAAAAAAAGATAAGTAAGTTTGCTTTCGATGAGCTTTTTTAGTGTTTCTCAAAAATGACTTTTTTATAACATAAAAAAGTTGTTCAAACATTGAAAAAAGGTATTTCTCTAATATTACATCCAAACATAAAATATCTTTTACTTTTTCAAAAGACGTTTTAAAAAAAAGATCACATAAAAAAGATTTTATTTTAGAATCTCATCCTCCAAATAAAGTCTTACATTTTTCACTCTATGTAATGGTTGAATTCATTATTCATGTACTTTTCTGTAATTTTGATGTCTTTCAAATTAACTACAGGCTTTCTGCTGATGGACAAGAATTCTTCACCTCATATGATGAAGTGCATGATAGTTTTGATGCAATGGGATTACTAGAAAATCTTCTGAGAGGCATATATGCTTATGGTATGTTGGCAGATGATTATTCCTTTGTTACTTATTTAATACTTCTATCAGTGTCATAGTGTCAATTACTCAGTCAGCAATTTTTTGAAACTCTGGACTGAACGATTAGATGTAATGCATTTTTTTACATTGTTCTCTGCATTATTTACCCTGTTGAAATTATATAGATCCATCGTTTATCACTGCAATCAGCCAATCAGTACCTTATACTTCCAGCAAAAAAAATTAAATAACTAATTGGTGCTAGCCTAACGTGTAGAAGGAATTTTGTTTAAAAATCATAAAGAATTATTTTTATGATTATATTGGTGATGTACCAATTAAAAAGGGGCATAGATTTTTTATGTTGCATATGCCTGGAGTTTTCGTTTTTTAAATTTACCTCAGTCTGAGTTTCAAAATTGTTTACTTACTAGAAGATTACAAAGTGGACCCACGGGGTAAAAATCAATATGTTTTCTATTTTTTTTTTTGGGTGATTTGAAACTGAATACCTCTTTGATGAGGAGCATTAGTGCATTTTTGAAAGAATAAAACAAATGTTACTCGATAACTCTTCCATAACGTCATGTTTGATGTTTTGTTCTTGTTCTAAAGGTTTTGAGAGGCCTTCTGCAATACAGCAAAGGGGAATTGTTCCTTTCTGCAAAGGTCTGGATGTGATTCAGCAGGCTCAGTCTGGAACTGGGAAGACAGCAACATTCTGTTCAGGAATTTTGCAGCAGCTTGATTATGGATTGGTTCAGTGTCAGGCTTTGGTTTTGGCACCAACAAGGGAGCTAGCACAACAGATTGAGAAGGTTATGCGAGCTCTTGGTGATTACCTTGGCGTTAAGGTTCATGCTTGTGTTGGTGGGACAAGTGTTCGTGAGGATCAGCGCATTCTCCAAGCTGGTGTCCATACTGTTGTTGGCACTCCTGGGCGAGTATTTGACATGCTGCGGAGACAGTCTCTTCGCCCAGATTACATAAGGATGTTTGTTTTGGATGAGGCTGATGAAATGCTTTCACGTGGTTTCAAGGACCAGGTTTGTTGGTTTGCTCAGTCTCTCTTCACTTATTTGTTTAAATTCGGTTTTCAATTTTTTTCTTGGCTGTCATATACATGTTCTTTCATGCAAGACGTTAATAATATTTCTCTTTCTGCAGAAACCTCTTTCTCTTCATCTAAAACACACACAATAAAGTCATCATCTTGTGTAAGCTAACATTAGTTTATGTTCTTTCATTTATGAAATGTAGATCTATGACATCTTCCAGCTACTACCAGCTAAAATTCAGGTTGGAGTGTTCTCTGCTACTATGCCACCAGAAGCTCTGGAGATTACAAGGAAGTTCATGAATAAGCCAGTGAGAATCCTAGTTAAGCGTGATGAATTGACCCTTGAGGGTATCAAGCAGTTTTATGTGAATGTTGAGAAGGAAGAGTGGAAGCTAGAGACATTATGTGACCTTTATGAAACTCTGGCTATCACCCAGAGTGTCATTTTCGTCAACACAAGGCGCAAGGTGGACTGGCTCACTGACAAGATGCGAAGCAACGATCATACAGTCTCGGCCACCCATGGCGATATGGACCAAAACACTCGCGATATCATCATGCGCGAATTCCGGTCTGGCTCATCTCGAGTTCTCATTACCACTGACCTCCTTGCTCGTGGTATAGATGTGCAGCAAGTGTCACTGGTTATAAACTATGATCTTCCTACCCAACCTGAAAATTATCTTCATCGCATAGGCCGAAGTGGCCGTTTTGGAAGAAAAGGTGTTGCCATAAACTTTGTCACATTGGATGATTCAAGAATGCTGTCTGATATTCAGAAGTTCTACAATGTCACTGTAGAGGAGTTGCCATCAAATGTTGCTGATCTGCTCTGATGAGTTAATTTTTGTTCTTTGTTAAGTCATCAGGGCTTACTTTTTGACAAGTACTATTTTATGGTCATTTTTTCTTTCTAATTTTTTTACCCATTAGAGTTCAAAGACATTGACTATTTATAATGGATTCTATAAAATTTGTTTAATTACTTAATTAGTAGCGTACTCAAGACTGATACCTTTTTTTTTTTCTTTGTTGTCTCGTCTGTATTTCTCTGTTTGAACCACGCGTTAACTACTTTAATTTCTAACTACCTGACATCCCCCGGTTTTGAATCTCGTGTTGAACTAGGAAATTCAAACGGTTTAATGCAAGGGTAATATATTACATTTTCATTTAACTAGTTATTTGAATAGAACTATCTCAGAGCAATTCAACAGCCTTATTTTAAGAAAAAGAAGATTGTGATTGAATAAAGAGGCTTATATCCGAATAAAGAGAGATCAAACTTTTTTTTTTTAAAGCATCAGACACTTGCCTAACCTTTTTTTAAAGTGAGAGATTAATTTTTTTGCAGTACAGTCAAATACATGAGAAAAGACTCTTCATAACAATATAATTTTTATACACATAATTTTGTGATTGAATCCAAGACCACTAAAAATAAATATTATGAAGTTAAGTACCACTAAAAATATTATGCAATGTGAATAGATTGTGATTTAAAAATAAATTTAATGATACCAAAATAATTATGAATTTTTGTATTCGTAAAGTGTTGCTTATAAGTTTGCTTTCTATGACCAAGTTTCTCCTAAAACTTCAGTCCCTATACGTAGCATCATAAGTTCCCCCACAACAAAATTTAGGGAGAAAATAAAACAGAACAAAAGCCATGACATCCCTTTAGTGTTATGGATTTGGCTTCTCTTCAGCAGCTGTTTCAGCAACATTTGCATTATTTATTTTTCATCCAACGGTTAGTATTAATTTGATATTGAAAAATATTTTTAATATTAAAAAATAAAAATAAAAATACTCACCGTTAGATAAAAAATAAACGGTCCAAATGCTCCAGCTGTACCTCCAACGGCCGGAGAGAATCCGAATTCTTAGTGTTATCTACTTAACTAAACTGGAGTACTCAACTTGAAAAATTAAAAAAATATTTTTTAAAATAAGTTTGTCTTTAAAATAAATAAATAAAAATATATTTATTTTTAAATTATTTAATAAATTAAGATCTCGATACACTTTATAAAAAATAAATATATTCTTATTTACTTACTTTAAAAATCAATTCACTTTAGATGAATTTATCATAAAACTTAAGCTCTTACTAATCATTAAGGACATATTAGTCAAAGACTAGTGTAAAATTACTTTCGATGCTTCATCATTGAAGTAAGGTTGAGAAAGACACATGCTGACTTCCTTATCAAGTAGGTCTTCTAGTGGGACAATTGCAATTAGTTTGCAGAGGATTGCTTCAATGGTACTAACACTAATTATGCTAATAATTAATTTTACCATGCACTTTCGACCAAAACTTGAAAGCAAAGTTTGTAGAAAATTCTGAAGGCAAGCTTTCTAAGAAAAATGTTTGTAACTTTAGACATTGAAATCAGGCTTTGTCCAAACGCTTGATGGTATGAAAGAGAACAACATCCTCGGAAGTCTATAGCTCGTGTACGAATTTCCTTTGGTTGATATAATAAGGTAATAGGCATTTTGATTCTCTCTTTATTTCTTTTCATAATTTATACTCTCGTCTTTTATTTTTTTTAATTTGATCACTTATTTTACAAATTATCTATTAATGTAGTCTTTTATCACAATTCTATTATAAATTTTAACAAAAGTAATAACATGTCACTAATAGTAATAATGTGTCACTAACATGTTGATGATATGGATATGACATAATGATGATGTGACACAATTAATGAATAACACATCATTACTTAAGTTAAGAAAATGATAGAATCGTGACATAAGGATTACATTAATAGACGATTTGTAAGATATGAAACTACATTAAAAAAAATAAAAGATAAAGAATCAAATTAAAAAAAATAAAGATAAGGAATCAAAATGTTTATTTTGTCATATAATAATTTTATTTTGAATAATTTTTCTTAACTTGCTTTGAACTAGAATTTTCCGCTGAAAAATTTTCCTACTGTCTAGCCCTTTTTGTGGGTATTTTCAGGGAAAAGATGTCCTCATATGGGGAACCATTGGGGTACTATTCAAGATGTGGACCACAATGGTGTGAAATAAAATCTGAGCGTTTTGCTTTTTTTATGAACAGAGATTGGTCTTAGAGTTTTGTGAAAAATATTTGAAAAAAAAAAAAGGGAACGCTCCTCTGTTGTTCCTCCAATTCTATTCTTAAGCTTCACATGTCTCTATCATCTCAGTTTTTTATCCACTTGCTTCTACAAGTAACATCAAATACAGATGCTATCAAACTTTTCTGATAAATGTGAACTTTAATTTCAAGTTCCTATAATTACTGCGAGAAACTTTAGCAATAATTATTTTTTGAATAATAACAAATAGTATATTTACATAAATATATAACCACCTGCATTTAAAAGCACTGCTAATCTGTTGGAATAGTAAGGTTCACTTGTCCTTCTAAGCTAACTGTTTTTGTAAAGATTATTAGTAACACTTGGAATTATACGAGGTTTGTATATTTTTGCTTTTTTGCATATAAGCACTATTTTCTGTGAAGGGAATTTAGAAAGTTGAACTAAAGTTTAGTAGGGTAAGAGGGTGGTCCATTAATTTGTAATCTTTTGTGAAAATACCAGTTAGCCAGTTACTCCTTGGCAGCTACCACCAGCCCATAACCAATGTTAACACTACCACGTGTGAGAGCTATTCAAACCCAAGAGCCTCATGCAATTCTGTATTGTGAAGCAAAGTTGGATAGGTCGCTACCCCACAGACTCCATTATAGTAAACAACAATAAATTAAAGACTATCATCATCATCTTTAACTGCCTCCAACTCAAAAGATTTTATTATATAAAGTCAGTAAAGAGAAACAATAAACAATCCTACTGATATACAACTACAAAAAAGCAAAACCCATCAACCAGTTCTTTTAATTTATTCCTTCTTTCTTGCCTTAAAACACATCCTCAGTTTTTCACTCTTGGCCTATTCTGGTTCCCATCATGGAATTCAGATCCAAGTCATGCAGAGATGAAAGGCTCCAGATTGAAAGTTACTCTGGAGGCAGGGTGGCCCCAACAAGCATGCAAGATCTGAGGTGTTACAGTGCTAATTATGGTGGTTATCCACACCAGATAGGTAAGGAGGTGAAGATGAAGAAAGGGAAAAGCACAATTGGGAAACCATCAAAAGGTTGGAGCTTCAATGACCCTGAGTTGCAGAGGAAGAAGAGGGTTGCTGGCTATAAAGTATATGCTGCTGAGGGGAAAATGAAAGGGTCTCTGAGGAAGAGTTTCAGGTGGATCAAGAACACATACACTCAAGCTGTCTATGGATGGTGGTGACTAATGGGTATATAATATTCTATTGTTTTAATTTGTTTTTTCTGTTGTGATTGAGTGACATATTTTATTTGGACTTTGAGTATCTTTAAATTAAATCCCCCATCCTTTCAAAAGTTAAATTCCCTCCTGTATGCAACTCCATAGCTTATGGGTGTACTGTTTCTCTTGGCTACCAATGTATGTAAATTTATGCAAGTTAGTGCTAAATTTCCTGATCCTCAGTTGAACTTTAAAATAAATTACTGGGTTTGAATTAGAATTTTGTCAGGAATGCATCATTTCATATTAAATTTTTACAAGACAAGGTCATCATCTAAAGAAAGAAATAAGCACAAATATTTTAACAATAATGTTATTCTTATACTTAAATCTCTACACTTAATCCTTACACCTTGATTTAGAAAAATTTAAACTAATCTTATTTTTTTCCTCTTTTTCTCTCTCTTCTTATTCCAAAATAAGCCGGTGTAAAGGATAGACATAAAGATTTGAGTGTAAAAATAACATTATTAATATTTTAAATAATGAAGTTCTCTTAAAATTTATGAAACCTTACGTTAGTGTTTTTGTATTTATCTCTTCCTTTAAATGAGAATATCCATTCCTCATCATCTTTATATTTGGTTGTCACGTTAATCATATCCAAGTCAAAAACTTGAATTAGTTTTGGGAGAATTTAACATTCATTTCGCTTTAGCATTGCTAGATTAAAAAAAAAAATAAGGAAAGAACAAAAATTATGGTGGAAGAGGAAGTTTTCTCCTTTCACACCTTTGCCACTGTTAATGTCTTTGCATGATTAATTATTCAGAAATATCATTAAACGTTTTAAAGTTAATTTCGAATGCTGCAAACCTCAATGGTTCTATGAGTGGAAATCTAGTTTGGAAAATATCAAAACTTTCCAAAATGAATTCAGAGGGTATCAAATTTCTAAATAAACAGAACAAATTTTCATCTTATGTTTTTAAGAGAGGATAAAACTCATTCTGTTATTCAACAAACTAAACCAGGTTGTTACGCTCAATAATAAGCTGAAGTTAGTGCATTGAAAGTGTAAGATACAATTAAATCAGAAATTTTATTTGGTCATACTACTTCTACATCCCATGCCCAGCTTTTTTCCCGAATACTGTACCCGCTATTATTAGAGAGAATTCAAGACAATGTTCCAAACGTTTTATCTCATAAATCCTTCGTTAAACTTAAATAATCATTTTAGTCTCTGAATATTTTGAACAATAATACTTTAGTTCCTATAAAAATAAGGAGAATACTTTAGTCCATTGCAGTTAAAAAAAATAACACTTTAATCTCTAAAAAGGATGAATGTAATAAAATTTTAAAATTTTCAAGGACAAAATATATGTGTCTGTTTTTTTAAAGACTAAAATATTATTGTTCGAAATATTCAAAAACTAAAATAACTATTTTTTCTTTTTTTAATAATATTTTCTGCTCATTACTTTGAGAACAACTCTCTCACATGAAATGTGGTAAAACTAGCATATAAGTATATAAAAAATGAGATGGACTTATATAATGAAAATTATGCAAAAAATAAAGTAGTGTAAGTATAAATGTTTAAGTAACATCTTATATATATAAAAAAAAAATGTGTAAGTAACATTTTTTTTTCCTATTATTATTGGTGTAAGCATAGAAAGCAGACTTTAAAAATACAGCTAGGAAAGAAAGTTAGATTATCAAATTTATCAAAAGGAGAGAAAATGAGACATTAATAAAGACAATTAGATAAAGAAAGCCAAAAAAGCTTGGATGATTCCCAAAGCCAAAACCCATCCTAACTGGTTGGTCATTCGCATCTGTGAATGGTTACAGCAAGATTGGGAAATTTCTACTGAGAGGGCTACCAGTGTGCGGATTGGCTTGCCAACAAAAGCTTGGAGCTTGATTACAATATTGCAATATGGGAGGAACCACCTTTACACCTTCTGGTGTTGAGTTTCTCCCTTTGAATGATGTTGTAGCGGCTGCAATACCCCGATCTGTTCCCTTTTCTGCTTAGTTTGTTTTGGGCCTTAGCCCAAATTCTGTACCCAAAAAAATTAACAATAAAATAAAGACAATTAGATAAAGAATGAGTTCCTTCTGGTCCGTTCTATCTCTTTTTCTCTTTTAATTTATTTTGTTTCATGAACTCTTCTACAAACAATATTTTCTTTGTTTTTGGAAAATGAATGAATGAAAACTTTAATGACATTAAAAAAACTTCACTAAAACCAAAAAGCGTAGTTTACATTTAGATTTGTTTGTGAGAATGCTGCTGTATCCTATCCGTTTGACATTGGATCCAACTTTATCTTATTACAAAGGGTCTCAATTTCTTCTTTCAAAAGATGTAATATGTAAAAGAAGATATCTTCCTTTGTAAGCGTAAGAACACATTTAAGTATTTTACTCGGCATTGGAATTTGCATGTGATACCAACATAATCCTCTAGTTGAGGAGAAGAGAGTTGGGACAAAACTTGCACATCGCGATGATACATGTAAACCAAAATGAAAAGAGCGTACAAAATTACCAGATCATAAGATGCCTACTGATCCTAACTACCATTTTATTATATTTATGATGGATTTGTTACTGCAACCAACCCCAGTAACACCTTCATTTGCATCCCACACAACAGAATTTGAAGTATTGTGTTTGACATAAATATAATTTTTTAAGGTGCTGTGTCTCGTAGTCGTAGTTTGCATTCCTCTTGGAGGTCTCATTCTTTGGTTACATGACATCAAAATCAAATAAATAAACTCATGAAGAAGTTTTTTCTTCATGGATCTTAGAATGAGAAAGTAATATAATTCATTCAATAGGAATCCAAAATGAAGTTGTTCGTAAACATTGTTCGCGCAGTTTAATCTCGATTACGGTTAAATTAAAAAAATAAAAAAAATTCTTTAATTAGATATGGTTTTTAAGCATTCAGTAATTATAATAGAACCGACTAGTTTTAAAATTCACAGCGCCATTTTCCTTTTCCCAAGGTTCATGAAAACTTGATAGTTTCTAGTAAGTTTAATACGCCTCTTCAAGGTCGTTATGAAACAGCACTGACCAAAATTAACCATTCCTTTACTCTTTAGATATGAATATTTCCTGAGTTCTTGATCCAATGCCTCCCAATTTTCAGCTCATTCATTTTGACTTTTCAGTCCTATCAAGCATGCCATAGTTGATTGATATCCACTTCAATTTTCAGCACTTGTTTATTTTGACAAGCATCAATTAACAATGATCCACTACCACTACCATTTCACAAGAAAGCATTAAAAATGACTAAATATAAAAGAGGAAACGATAGTAAAGTTGAAGTAAAACCAATGTCAGTACAACATAAACTGTATTGACAGAAGCCTTTTCATCGGTCAGGTTTGTCAGGAAACCACCAAAGCATATCTTTATTGTATACTTATAGTGACAATTCCCAACTTGTTGCAGCTTTCCTTTAACAAAATGCACAGACAACACTCCACTCAGTAGTTCATGAAAGAGTATAAAACTCACAAGAATTTACTAAGATAGGTGATCACGAGTAGCAGCTGCTAATACTGTACCCTCTCGTCATTGAAATTCAGGCTCTCGATACCTCTGAGAGTCGTCTCAAAATTCTTTATGTTTGATGCGTTTCTGCCAGAGGATGTTCGGTTGTGCTCAGATGACGTGATAGGTGGACTTCTTTGAGCACCAGAGATTTTACGGAGTGCTGCTGGACTTGCATCCATGGTGAGAGGACGAGAGGGCTCAGTCTCACTGCTGACAACTGCATCACGACTGCTGGAGACAGCACCTCGTCTTGCAGATCCACTTGACCGGAAGAAATTTGAACTAGACAACTGCATAAACCATACACAAAAATTCATAAATAACATGAAAACTAACTGCAATACAAAGAGATAACCTGGTGTAAATTTAACCAGCAGGCAATTTCAAATATGATAAAAAGCATGAATTAACTAATCTGATAACGCAATCACTTATAGGATATTATGAATCCATAATACACACGGACTATATTCATTTCTCTTGCCAGAAAACAAGCACTACAGGAGTATATTATTCACAGCACAAAACTCTTAATGCAGCAGGTCTGAAGTAGAAAAGTCCAAAGAATGATATATAACTTGTCTAACATAAAGCTGACTTCTGATGAATATTTAAATTAACTGCTTAGCTTATGCATCAGTTGTGTACATAAACACAAATGATACAGCCAATACTTATATAATCCGAGTCATGACCAAAAGAATCGAAGCAACAAAGCATAGCTTTATAATTTCTTTTTTATTTTGGATATATGAGAAATAATGTTTATTTTTTCCTTCTAACATGATCCATCTACCTAATAAACATTTATTTTCTTATACAGAAATAGTTTGAAAAGTATAATAATGAAGAAGGAAGAAAACTGAATATTAATGCATAAATACAAAATCATCCTTCAACTTTCTGCAAGAAATATGCGCAGTCCACAGACAAAAGCTGTCCCACAAATAAATACACGCACCATAACATCTTTAGATCCAGTTGAGTCACTTGTAACTGGGGCTTTTTGTCTAGATAAGATTCCATCGTTTGTAATAGGTCCAGAATTTCTTCTACGAGTAGGATCTGATGAAGACCAACCAGTATGCCTACCATCTTCCCCACCTACACAGAAGTTGCCACATTAAAAACAAAAAACTGAAGTGACATATCACATACCATAAAGAGACAAATGGTAAATTAATAGGAAAAATTAAAAGTATCTACATAGAATAACTAAAGGATTGTTGAGCGAAGAAAGTATGAAACCACACACTATTAACAAAATGATAGACCAGGGACGTAAAAATAAAGAAAAAAAATTTGTACCTGTCTGTCTATCAGCATTCACAACAGGTGGCGGCACGCCAGAACTTGGTCCAGCAGCAGGACCCTGCAAATGTCACTTTCAGTAAGATAACCTAATCTCAACAATCAAACATCTAATGCAACCAGATAGCACACCGTCACTTACAATAGCACGTACAGGAGGAGTGGCAATTTGAGATTGCTGATATTTCAAAATGGTCCAATCAAAGACATAATCAAACTGGAATCCTGGACCAAGAAGAGAACAGCAGCCAAAACACAGAAATAACATATTAAAACATAACCATCTAGTTATAAAGGACTGCAGTACATCCAAAGTAAGATATAAATAGGAAAACAGAAAGGCTTAAACCTTCACGAATGAAAAGGTCTCGGAAAAGCCTTTTCAAATAAGCATAATCTGGTTTATCATCAAACCGCAGTGACCGACAGTAATGGAAGTATGAAGCAAATTCTGAGGGATAGCCACGACAAAGAGACTAACAAAGAAGCAAGCCACATTCTGTTATGATAGAAGGTAAAATACACCATACATAATATGTACCAAAACACTATTTTATCAAACAGTTTTACCTCAATAGAAGTAGAAACTTTCTTCTCACTGATTTTCTCATACTTCTGCTTCTTAGTACCTGCTTTCAAACCCTGCCATGGAAGACTATAGAAATACCAAGTAAAAAATTAATTAATGGTAGGTGACAAAGAAAGATAAAAAAACACAAGTGCAAGGATAATTACCTTCCTCTCAAGAAATACATTAGAACATATCCAAGTGACTCTAAGTCGTCCCTACGGCTTTGCTCTAATAAAGCATGAAAGGACGTTGTTAATGTTGAGAATCAATTGCCACAATGAATGCAAAGGCAAGGGAATAGATCAAGAGATATATTAAGAGCATACCAATTCCAAGATGAGTATTCATGCTAGCATATCTAGCGGTTCCAGTCAAATTCTTATTCTCTCTGAAAAGGATTAAAAGCAAGTGAAATTCAGAGAAACCCCACTAAAGTAAATTGATAACTTAGAGCCAAAAGTTATTGTGAAGCGATTCACATAAATAATAAACAAATAAAAAAAATACTAATTACACAATCATCACAGAGAAACTACTTAAAGAACTTATATAAGTAACAAAAGCAAGCTATGCACTGATCATAGAAACACATTTTTCACAAATAAAAAATATAGAAAACAGCACCAACAATTGGAAAATAAAGAATTTAAATTTGATTGATTTTCTGTGTAAACTCCATGCTGTCGGCGTTAAAAAAAAATTGCCAATTCATTGGAGTGATTAATGTAATTCACTTGCACCTGTTTAGCAGTCTTCTATAAGAAAAGAAGACAGTTTTAAAACAATTTTCACATAACTTACAAAATAGCACCTATCAGTTAGCCTGTTCAGTTAAGCACAAAACTTATTAGAAAGTGGGTACATTAAAATTTTCCAGCAATTCCAAATAAAACATCCACTTTGGTAGTAATAGATTTATCAATAATATTCTAAACCTCAAAGCTCCAGGGCAAGACAAATTAGTTCCACATCTTTCAACGATATGGATAAGAAATTCAGTACTGCATAAAGTACTAAACCAGAGGCACCACCTACTCCCCCACCATGCACTTTTTGTGTTGCTCAATATTAAAGATGCTACTCTTTCATTAGAAAACACTCCCACTAAATAGTCACACCAATAACTAACAATATTGTTACATTTTCGGATATTGGATTTGCCATAATCAATTGATAATGGCCCTAATTCCTAAAAGTTAAAACTTGTTTGAACTATGATAGAAAACTGGATCATAAATGTTTTAAAAGAACACTGGGTAACAATCTGAACCTGATATCATGATATCAGTCCAGGAATAACAGGAAAAATAAGAAAAGAAACGTAAGATAGCCAGACACTTCGAGAGGTCTGAACCTCCTTCCCAAATATCACTCAAAACATCCTTCCTCACTCTTCCCCTCCTCCCCCTCTATATTCTCATCTGTCATAACAGAATTCCCTCCCTTTCCCACTAGCTTCTGCCAGCTCACCATTCTGTTATGGTTGAGCATCATGACCTGCCCATTTCCTTCAATTCCTATTATATCCTTGCTTCCCACTTGTGCAGCTCCTGCAGCTCCACTCTTTCCTATTTTCTTCTTTCTCGAATACACCTTAGTGATAGAGGGTCCATCAATACTTCTCCCCAAAAGATTCACCTTGTCCTCAAGGTGAAGGGTTGGGGAAATATAACGGCTTAAGGAACTCCCTCCAGGATCCCATTGCTTGAAGCATGAGAGTCGAGAGCTGCATTCCTTGGAACCCACTTTGGCACTGCTATCTTCCACCCCACATTGCTTGCCACAGGAAGCTACAGTCTTCAATAGCTCCTCAAAAGTTGACTGAATGCAGACGACATGAACATGAAGGAAACCATCTGCACTGCCTTTGAACTTAGTGTCATACATTTGGCCATTTTTCAACTGTGTTTGAGGTTTTACTTCAACTCTAATAGCATGGTGAACTTCAGCTACAATTGATAGACTGCTAATGAGAAAATCTCCCATTTGAATCTTCCAGTAACCTATTTTAGTAATTGAAACACAAGTATGTTTTCCTTCAAACTCAGCAAAGGTAATCTTCTGCTCTCTAGTCTGAAAGGCCTTGACCATAGCCTTCAAGGTTACTGCAGTCCTAGTCTGTGAGTGTTCTCCCTTTAAAGTTACTGATTTCCTTGCTACTCTCAACTTCAAGATCAGCTCCTTGAAGTTAACTTTGATTCCTCCAAGTGTTTCAGGCCAATTGAACCCCAAAACTATATCTGCTCCACCTGGGTCGAATAAGTAGAAATCATGGATTATCTCCATGTCTTGCAGCTGCATCCACACTCCCTTACTCACCCCCTCCTTTTCCATTTGTTGTTCTCTTGGAATATCACCAGATTCGTACTTTATACCACCCAATCGGATTTCTGCCACAGTGTGTGATTGCAACCAGGAAACTATGTCTTCGGAAGCCATTCTCACGTCTGCCCTTACACATACATTATCACCAAGAGCAAGGGTCCCTGGAAACCCAGCTTCAGACAGGCTACATGTACTCAAACCAGTAGAATCCACATGGTACTCATAGACCCATATCTGGGTTTCTGAAACTTTAGTCATAAACTGATCATGGTGGAGCAAAATAATTCTCCAAGGAAAAGTACTAGGAAGCTCAAAATTCAATGGACAGAAAACTAGAATTCCATTTAGAATAAAAGCACCGCCAAATTTTGTGATGTTAATTGTAAACCCTTCCAAGAATATTGTGGGTAGCTCAGCCCCATTATTGAAATTACCCAAGGCTTCCCGTGTATCTTTGTTCTCCTTGGAAAGATGAGAACTAAGGAACTTGCCAACATTTTCTGGCCAATTTTCTGAATCTCTGCTGTCAAAAGGCTTATCACCTCTTTCTTTACGTCTCTTGGAGTTTCTGCCGTTGTTGTTAGGCCCACCAGAATTCAATCTCACATGCATACATTTTGATGACGCATCAAGTCCATCAACCGTGTGAGTGACAGGGCACTTAAAATTTAAGAAATTACGCACTAGCTTCATGTAACAGAGCATATTCTTCCCCCACCAACTCGGCAATTGGTCTCCAGTCAACTTTTGCATCGGGTTGAAACATTTTCGTTTGGGGTCAACTTTTGCAAGGTCGGGTTGAAACATTTGCACGCACTAAACAGTGGATAACATGGGTGTCACTCCCCTCAGCTTCTCCATGGCCCATGGTCAGTTGTGTGACCATTTCAATTCCAATGCTTCTCCCCACAGACTTGGGCTGGACCCATTAGGTCAAAAAATGAACTCAGTTGGCAGAATTTCAATTCTGCCCCTCCTTCTTCATGCTCCTCCTTCACGCCGCTTCTGGTATGATATTGTGGGACTGCAACCATCGTTGCCTGCACGTCAACCACAACTGTCCCAGCCGCCACCGTACAAGGACATGGGTCTGGTAGAGGAAGCTTAGCTTGCGTGTGCGCGAGAACCCGAACTCAGTCACAATAGTTGCTTCATCCGCCTCCAAGGAAGAATCGAAGTCCTGTGGTTCCAGCAACTCCGCCAGTGGTGGTAGGTTGACCTCGACGGCCGTTGCATGATCCTTCCACCTCTGCTCCAACGATGCACTACCCACAAGGGGAATGTTCCTCTCTGCCTTAACCTCCTCTTCATGTCCTAGAGGGCGGTCATCGTAGCCCAGATTCACCTCTTTGCTTTCCCTCTATTTATCCCTCTGCATCTTGCAACTACGAAAGTGGTATTCCTCCACCATCGCGACCACATCAGATTGCTATTGCGACTTCTCCACCTCAAACTCGCTCTCCAGCTTCTCCATTGGTTCCAGTTTTGGTTCTTCATCTGAGACGAAAACAAATTGATCTGGACTAAACTCGGGTTGGAAACGCCTAACTAGTGCTACCGCAAAACTCAACCATGTTGCATTCGGATTGCGCCATTCCCACCATTGATACCAGTTGAGAGCATAACCTTGCAGAGCCCTCACCACTTTCAATAGCTTCTGCAATTCATGTGTTCCCTCCGCTTTGAAGTGCTGTTCGGCATTAATCAACCACTAGTAAGCTTCGTCTCCGTCAAACACTGGAATCATCTTTAGTTCGGCACCGTTAGCTCCCAGGTCGGGAGCTCTGATACCAGTTGATAGAAAACTGGATCATAAATGTATTAAAAGAACACTGGGTAACAATCTGAACCTGATATCATGATATCAGTCCAAGAATAGCAGGAAAAATAAGAAAAGAAACGTAAGATAGCCAGACACTTCGAGGGGTCTGAACCTCCTTCCCAAATATCACTCAAAACATCCTTCCTCACTCTTCCCCTCCTCCCCCTCTATATTCTCATCTGTCATAACAGAATTCCCTCCCTTTCCCACTAGCTTCTGCCAGCTCACCATTCTGTTATGGTTGAGCATCATAACCTGCCCATTTCCTTCAATTCCTATTATATCCTTGCTTCCCACTTGTGCAGCTCCTGCAGCTCCACTCTTTCCTATTTTCTTCTTTCTCGAATACACCTTAGTGATAGGGGGTCTATCAAACTACAAATTGGAAAAACTACAAATTACACAAAAGTACCTGTAAGGGATATGCTGATGGGTAGAGGTGTCTCTGTATTTCTTAGCAAGACCAAAGTCAATGGCATACACCTACAGAAGAGGTAAATTTGAAAAGGATACATCCAAGAGATGACAGAAAGGGACAAAAAAAGGAATTGAAAAAGCAAGGATTTAACTAATACTTGATTTGCACGCCTCCCCAAACCCATGAGGAAGTTGTCTGGCTTGATGTCCCTATGTAAAAATGATTTGGAATGAACAAATTCAACTCGATTTATCTGCAAACAGTTCAAGATTGCCACATTTTAAGAAAATTAGTGAATGTAAATTAGAAGAGTATCTACACAATACAGGAAATCCTACCATCTGATCAGCAAGCATGAGAACAGTTTTGAGGGACAATTTCCGACTACAGAAATTGAATAAATCCTCAAGACTAGGGCCTAGTAAATCCATCACAAGGACATTGTATTCTCCTTCAACGCCACACCATCTCACATTTGGGATCCCAGCTGCCAAATGAAGGTAGCCAATAAAAAACATCTAAGCTGAGTAATATGAAGTCTTTGGTAAGCCAAAAGATTCAAAAGATAGAAATTCAGTAAGATGGGAGATTACTTCCTCCTTGCAGTATTTTATACAGCTTTGATTCATACAACAATTGAGGATGCTTGGTTTTGACATTTTCCTGAATCAGAAGGCAAAGAAAAAGAGGAAAATATTTGATTAAACACATCTCTTATCCTTAACAGTCAACACAGTTCTTCAATAACTCAACTATCATCAATGCCATTAATGACAGCGGATAACCCGAACTGGATACATGGCCAAACAGCCACTTGGAGTTGCAGAACCAAGGCACAAGGGGTAGATTAGACATGGCCAAACAGCCATAGACACATCTTTTGGCACCTCCGACTACATTAATTCCTCTACAAAAGGAAAAACATAAATGAATTGTTCAACAGCCTCTATCACACATTCTATGAAGCACACCTTCCATTACTTCAATTTTGCACATTCATTAAAATTGAACAATATGAAAAGAAGTATTGAATTTGCATATATAATCATTCACAATTTCCCAGCAAAAGATGATAAACAACAAATATAATCATGCAAATTGAGTATTGAATTTGCAAATAGGAAAAAAAGAGGTCACAACAAATTCCAAATTAAAGTACGTGAGAGTACTCACGAGCTTAATTGCAACCTCTTCATTTGTCTGAATATTAGTACCTGGACAAAAACAACCAAAATATTGAAAAAAAAAATTCATCACAAATTGAAAGTAAATAGGCATGAAAATTAAAAGTGGAAGAGAAAGAGGGCTGACCGAGATAGATCTCCCCGAAGGATCCGCTACCAATTTTGCGGCCGAGACGGAACTTGTTCCCAACCCGAGGTTCCATTCAACGAAAACTCGATTAGACCAAAACCCTAGGATGGGGGAAATTAAAACCCTAAATAGCAAAATTGAAAGAATTGAAGTAGGCGTTGATGCAGAACAGGACAAAACCGAGAAATGAGGAGAAGGTCAAGGAGAAAATTGGAAAAGAAAAAGACTTTCTCTTTCTAAAGAGCTTAATAGCTTATTGAAGGAGGAGAGAGAGAAAGCGTGGAGAGGAGGGATCGTCGTGATGCCTCTCCTCTCTCGCGCTTCCATCCAATACAATCCAAACGCATTTTCTTTCTTTCTTTCTTTCTTTCTCAGGAGCCAGCAGTGCAACCGCATAAAACGACGTTGCTTTGATTTTGGTTTCATTTTTTTTTTTTTGAAATATTTATCTTCCTTCCTTTCAAATTTCAATAATATCATTAAGGTAAAAGTTATCAGATTCAAATAATAATATATACATCAATAAATAAAAAATAATGCTATATACACGTGTCTTTACTTAATTTTAAATTTTTTATTATTTAAAATATTTATTTTTTATTTTTTAAACTTTGTTTTTATATAATAAATAAATTTATAATAAAAGAAGTTAAAATCTATTTAATATAATCATTCATACATATATAAAATTAAAAATATATAATAATATTTTTTATCATTTGGTATTAATATATTTTTTATTAAATTTTTTTTATACTTATGTATTACTTTGGATGAGGATGTTATTATAGGATTAGGAATGAATGTATTAGAGAAAAGTAGGGAACACCTATCATTGTGGAAAAGATGGGAGAATCTCGCTTAGGTGGTTTGGACGTACGAAGGAGAAGACCCTGAAGGCTCCCGTTCTCATGTAGTAAGAAAGTAGATCGGATGGAGAATAATTTAATTAGAGGAAGGCATCAAGAAAAGACTATAGGTGAAACGGTTAAAAAAGATCAGATTAATGGTTTTTCTTTGGTTCACGATAGACACAATAGCGTCGTCGATCCATTATGCCCACCTGGTGGGAAAAATCTTATTGTTGTTGTTGTTGATGTATTACTTTGTCTTTTTTACTTAAAATTTCTTTGTTCATTACTGCACACAAAATTATGCACACACTATTTCATATTGCATAATTATCACATATAATTACAATGCTTTTATCTTATATTTTTATACTTACACTTTAATTCTGACAGATACTCTTAATGTGAGAGGATATATACAAACATAACACGTGCATGAAGCTTCATGCTTAAGTTTTAACACAGGCAAACAACTCTTATTCTTTAGGATTTTTTTTTCTTTTCAAGTGTTAAAGAGTGGGAGATGTTTAATCTAGTTATGCTTGCCAATTAAGGAAGACTGCTGTTATAACCAAATAGTTCTGTCAGGTCAGAAATGTAAAAAAAAAAAATATTGAGAGTTGACATGAATTTAACCTCCTCACTGTTGTTGTCGTCTTTCCCAGGCCTGTCATCCAGTGTTTTTCGCTCACCATCTCATCCACGGTGAGGATGAGTTTCTTTCATTCAATCACTTGCACTCAATTTGCTACTCTTTTTTCTTTTTTATTTTTGAGTTACTAATAATTTTTTAAAGAAATATAACTTCCATTTTTATATAATCTTTTTTAAATAAAACTCTAAATGCACTTATTAGAAGTCGGTATTCAGAATAACTTTAAAGAATTAATTATAGGCATAAAGATAATTAGATGATACTTTCAAAAAGATTATTAATAATTCTAAGGCTTCTTATGAAAGGTTTCATTGCTCCTTTTGGTACGATAATGTGTTCTTGAGTACTTTACTAGTGGAAAGTGTTGAAGAGAATTGTTCGAGAAAACTATGCTTCATCCCCATTCTTTCTTCCTTTCCCTCATCAAATTACTTTCAAATAAACATTAAGTAACTTTTTCCTTCCATCTCCTCACCTCCCATCCAAATCCCCTTACCAAAAATGTATGATATAGTTAAAAACCCCTTGCCCAAGAAAACAGAAAATGCAACACTACTTAGCTGCTTCATTTCTTCAAGATCACTTGAATTATAACCATTTAATATAAGAATTACACTTTAATCATTCAGACTTTACCAAATTGTTGAGTTCTCCTACTTAAATATGTTACATACAACGGCTTCCATGCTTTTTTCCTTAATGAACGGGACTTCAATTCACCCCCTTTAAGCACGCAACATAAGCAGGTAAAGAATTTAAATGAGGCTAGAGCGAAAAAGAAAAACCAAAAAACCCGCAAACCCTAAAAGAATTGAAAACTATTAAATTATTTTTATGTATACGATCATGATGGGGCCAAAATTCCCACTGAAGTTTGCTTCTTCTGCAGCTTCCATTTCAAATGCCTGATCTTTGCTTCCACTCTTGCTGTGAATCCAATCTGCGTTTCCTGTCTTGCTTTAGACCGCTCCCTCTTCCACATGCGTTGATCTTCAATGTCCTTCTTGTAGTACTTGATTTCTTGGATAATGTGATGATCCATGGGATTGAAACATCTTTGGAGGGATATGTGAACAAGATACGGAAGATTGCATGTGACTGTTACTATAAGGGTAGCTGTCCAATAAATAGGAGCAGGAGCAAGAACTTCAACCAATATTTGGTAGGCATTCTTGGAATATTCTGGAGAAAGCATGCCATATAACAAGAGAAAGAGGTACCAAGTGGCTATGCTGCCCCACACAAAGAGGTGTTGAATCCATGTAAAATGGCTCATTGTCAGTGCAATCTGGCAGTTGACAGCCCAGATGATGCAAGTGAACATTATGGTACCAACAGCATCCATATCTGCAGTCTGGCCATTCACACGGAATGCTTGGTCATAGAAGATGATGATGACAAGGAAGAAGGTGATGAGGGAGGTATAGAGACCATTGCCCATCCATCCCAATATTCTATACCAGTCAAAGAACAAATTTTTGGGTCCTTGCTGGTACAGTGCAGGAAACTGCATAGAGCAACAGCACATCAAAGGTTGGATTATCCAAACAAGGATGAAAGTATGAAACTCATTGAAGGCATTTCAAGGGAACAAACCTGTAAGCAAACTTCTGATGGAACATCTTGCTCAAAAACTCCAAGTGAAATGACGGGCAATGATGTAAGAACAACATTGAACAATATCATGTACCAGTCTTCATAAACCGATTGACCAGAGAAGCCCGTATAAGCCTCAAAATAGAATATGGTGAGGCCAAATGCTATATTTTTGTAGAAGAAATAGCATATCTGGCATACATAATGGATCGGTTTAGAAGAGAAATATATGAATCAGTTCATAATAGAAAGATACAAAATGCTAAAAATGTTACATGCTTTCCTATCCATGCACAGGAAGCATAGTACAAAAGAGACTGAAGACATCCAACTTTTGAGAATAATGATCAAGATTCAAGACGAATATTAATCAATTACCATTTGCGCAATTCTCTTGTAACACCAGTGTCCATGGACTACCAGAAGCCGCTCCAAAAACCGGAATTGGGCAATAGAAAAGTCACTGGCCATCACCGCCTGAAAAGAATTTGCAAGCTTGAGTTCCACAACTTCCAGAAATGTTACAAGCTTCCAAACAGCAAAATACTTAACTTGCATTCATAGGCCAATCATAGATTTTAACTAAACTATTCTACATAAGATAGATAATGTAAACATGAACTGGAATCAGACAAGTTAGTCAATTTGCACTATTTTACATGAAGGGAAGCAAACAAATTTGCTAAATTTAAGTATTGATCAGCTGACAATTTCTACGTAACCCATATTCAAAGCAAAAACTATAAGTCACACTGAACAAGCTAGTAGACATTCTATTAAACATGTAATCACTTTCAAAAATTAATTACATTAACTAGCATGAATTTCTAACGTTCACGGAATGAACAGCAGGTATGATGGACAACAGTGTTGCCCATATGACATTGAAAATTTTAGCTTTTCAATCTCATCAGAAATAGGGAAATTCAGACTGGATGTTACTCATCAGGTCCTGACTATTATCAAGAAAAGAATTTAAGAAAATACAAGGAACTTAGATAAGTTTCATTCAAAGCAAAGAAGCTTCACCTTTTTGGCTTTTCCACATTTTATAGAAGAAATTGGTGTGAAAATAATTGATAACTTTCAGATTTCAGTGAACAAGGAAACTGATAGAAACTGAGAGAAAGGATGATAAGGAGAAGCCATTTCCAGGATCGAAGAAAGTTCTATGATACCATTTTAGATTTCAGTGAACAAGGAAACTGATAGAAACTGAGACAAAGGATGAGAAAGTAGAGAGAGAGAGAGAGAGAGAGATGCGAGAAGAGAGAAAATGAATCTGAAGTAACTGAATTAACCACCGAACCCATTGCAGGTTCTGGTACTTATACAAGAGAGTCTAGAGTTCTAGAACTCTGTAGAAAAGCAACTATCTAACTAACAGTTAACTAACTATAAGCTGGCACTAACTAACAAACAATATCAGCATACATAACAAGCTGTAACTCAATACACTTCTATATACTCTAATAATAACAATACAAATAGAGATTCACTTCCCTACCACATCATTGTTCAGCACTGATCACAAGAAGGTCACCAAAAAGGCTTGACAAGAAGTCTGCTCCTCTTTCCAACTTGAAGAATATAGTCCAAACACGTAAGCAACATGACAGGTTTCCCCTATCTCTAACCCCAGTCATTTTTTAAAATACTAAGGCTAAATAAGTTAAAATTTGGTTTGTTTCTGAAATATGAAGCATATGGCATTGCAACTAGCAAAAGTACATGTTAGAATCCATCATAGCAGTGAGTTTTGTGTGACATTATTATCCTTAAAAAAGCCAGTCACTGACCTGCATACCTTCAACCCCACTGATTCCAACACCAATATCTGCTTCTTGAATCATGCCAACATCATTTGCACCATCACCTATTGCTAGAGTGGTCTTCGCAGTTCCTTGTTTCACTAACCTTGTTACCTGATGCCAAAGGATTAAGGGATTAAGACATGATAAAACAGTACACGCTTTATACTCTTACAGTTGATAAAGTGATAGCAATTAGATTAGATAAATTCTACCTACAGAAACATTTCAATAACAAATGTGCACAACAGAACTCAAGGATCCAAACCTAACTTTTCCCATCTAACTAACATGGAGCCATGTGTGCAGTTGTGCACAATTTTCACTCCAATAATTGCGTAAGTAGCATCATTATAGTGATCAACTATACAAATGCAGTATAAAATACTAGAATAGAGCCCACAAAGGTACAAATGAAAAAGAAAAAAGGTCCTACCAATGCCTTTTGCTTGGGAGACACACGACAGCAAATGACAGATGCACAATCAACAGCCAATCCCAAAAATTGATGCTTGATATCATCTTCTAAAGCATATGTTAGAGTTTTCCCATCAATAATTAATGCAAAAGCCGCATGTGGATCCTTCTCCAGCATTATCATTTGTGAGGCATTGGTGATTTGATTCAAGATGTTGCCTTTAATGACCTGAAGGGTTACAAGGACTACGCCTAATATCAGATGAAACCCATGTCCATAAAGTAAATTTCTCTACTCTATCTCAATGAAAAAAAAGTACCTCTTTGCCATCATTTGTTAATGACTCTGAATTTGTAGTAGTGATACAGATTTGCTTCATGCCCTGTCGAAGCAAACTACAAGCGAATCTGCACCACAGAAACAAAAATTTCATCAAACTCGTTTACTGAGGCACTGTTGAGTAAGTTCAACCTTAATTATGTAGAACTGATATGAAACAGTGCTATGTGGTTAAATAATTTGCAGTAGACAGACCCAATGTTGATTGCAGTTTCCATCTTATCCCCTGTCAACACCCAGATCTTTAGACCAGCTTGAGCAAGTTTATCAATGCATTGAGGCACCTGAAGAGAATAAAAAGTTAAGTGGTTGAAGCAGAGAAAAGCAGAAACATATATTGACTATGAAAAATGATACAGCCTACCCCTTTCTGCAGTTTGTCTTCCACAGCAGTAGCCCCAACAAGAATCAACTCCCTTTCCATAATATCTGATGCCTGCTCAAGCATTGCCTCTCTGTCAGGCCCTACAGCTGTCTTGGCTTTCTGAAACTCATTATTCCAATCAGAGTACTCTTGCTCATCAAGCTTTCTGTAGGCCAGGGCTAGTGTTCTCAAACCAGCTTCTCCATATTCATTCAAATGTCTAGTAGTAGCCTCCAAATACATTTTTCCATTCTTTGACAATCGATCAAATATGATACTGCATAACCAAGCAAGAAAATGATGAACATCAAAGTTTATAAGAGGGATGTTGAAAATCTCTCTATGACAGCATATGTGAGTTGTTTTGCAAGCTTCTTCTCTGGGAGCAGGGAGTTGCAGTGATTATATAGTAATAGTATACTAGAAGTAAGTAAAGTTTAAACTCCACAGGCTTGAAGAGGATTTTAATTATTCCAAAGTAGAAACTGATAGAAGGTCCTACTTGGTCATTAACACCATACATTCAGCTGTCAGTAATACAGACAGAAATCACATTATGTAAGCTAACCTGTCAGCTCCTTTGCAAAAAAGAATAATGCTTCCCTCCTCATCACGCACAATCACTGACATACGCTTTCTTTTGCTAGTAAAATCCAGCAGATTCAAGATTTTATACTCTCTGTATAATTCACCCAAAACACAAAAATAAATAAATAAATAAAAAGGCTAAGAAATATGACATAACAGTTGAAGGAAATCAAAAGCAAAAGCAAATTGTGGACAACCCCCCCCCCCTTAAAAAAAAAAAAGAAGGATATGCATAACAGAGTTCATGAATGTCCAACTCACCTTTCAACCACTTGTCCTGAAGCAGAAAATCTTTCACGTACTACAACAGTTGATTGGGTTCTTCTATAAAACTCAAAACCAAATTCTCTGGCTGCTACAAGAAAAGCCCCTTCATCAGGTGACTCGGCTTCATATGTACAACAGTTAGTCTCCTCATTCAGCTCAGGAATGGCAGTATGGCAAACTGCTAATATCCGGAAATACAACAAAAGAACATCAGCATTGGGTTCTTTCAACCAGTTAACATTCATGAGGCGGTTGTCTTCAAAACCAAATCCCTTTATGGCAGGCCTTCGATCCTCATCACCCTTGGAAGTAACAATAGTCTCCAGTTCAATTTCTTCAGCTCTTCTAACCTTTTCCGATGGCACTTTACTCTTACTCCTGGGTAAATTAGAGAGATCCGAATCCTGCTCCTCAAGATCAGAAGCCAGCTGCTTTGCTGCAGCAAGTTCAACTTCACTGGAACGCACACCATATGCAGTACCAGCAATGGAGCACTTCAAAAAGTCCATCTGATTGCAGGTTAAAGTGCCAGTTTTATCAGAAAGGATGGTGTCTACCTGACCCAACTCTTCATTCAAATTTGATGTCCGTGCTTCAGCAGGAGTCCCAGTTTCTTCATCATACATTTGAATGTCTTGGTTAATGAAGGTTGCCTGTAATACCTTCACAATCTCAATTGAAACATAAAGCGAGATGGGTATCAAATATCCATAAAGAATGAGTGCAGTAATCAGATGACTCATCCCAGCCAATCCAATTTTCCCAGGATCATACTGGTATTCAATATTGTCAGGCCGTAAGTACCACCACTTTGTGACTTGGTACTTGGTCTTTACAACAAATCCTATTGAACTAATAAAGGATATCAATATAAGGACAGTGAAAAGAGTGTATATGATATAATCCATCTTTTTTTCTATTGTACTCCTTTTTGAAGGGGATTTTGTAGAATTCTGCATGACTTTGCTGTCGTGACCAGTGAAAATGACCACCCCATAGACATAATCAGTGTTCCTAAGCTTTGAATCTCGGAGGAGAATTTGACTAGGATCAAGAGCATAAACCTGACGTTCATACTCAAAGTTGCCAACAAAAGTGTAAAGATTTGGATTTGGGTCTTCACAATGTATTGTTCCAGAGAAATCCTTAAAAGCTCCATCATTATCTAGAGACAAGGTAGCCTCCAAAGATCTTTTCACCTTCAAGTTGGTCTCACCATCTAAATTCATTGTCTCCACATAGCATATCCCATCCTCATAACTTGATGACAAGAGAAGCAAGTCAGCTGGAAAAAATTGGTCCTTTTCTACTTTTACCACATCCCCAACCATAATATTCTGCCACGACCTGAGAGCAAAAACGCCATCGCCTTTATGGAGACTAGTTTTCCGGTAATTAACTTTGACATCCTGAACGAACCTGCGCGAATCTTCCAATGCTTCCTTTGCCATACTAAGCCCCACAACAAACGCCAAAGGAGCAATCATGCTCAAAGGGCTGAAAGGCGAAATTGGAGAGGCCGAGAGGCACGCAGCCAAAAGGAAGTATATATTAGCAACCCTTCGAAACTGTTCAAAGAGTGCCTTAGGAAAAAATGTGATAACATTGTATTTGGTAGTTGATATATCATTCCTACAGTAAAATAGAGATTTCTTGTCATGGAGTTGAGGCTGGTTGCAAAACACAGTTCGCGAGTACCCGGGACCTTGAAGTGGAGTAGGCAACTCGTCCGTGGTGGTTGGGCGAATGCAACCAAATGTGTAAAGATGGCTCCTGCGGAGCTTTGCCCTGATCCTCCCCCGTGCCATTTTAGCAGGATTTCAGCTCAAGGTAGTTATAGTTGGCACTTTACACATACCCCACCAAGAAGAAAACCTAAAATCTTGCCTCTAGGGAACAATCAAACGTTTCCCCTTTATCCCCAATTTGTTTTTTTCTAAAACCTGACAAAAATATACACAAACGGAAACCATTAACTACAGCTACAGCTACAGCACATAAACATGATGATCATTTGATGCATACTAAGGAATCAGCAGAATAAGCCCAATTGAACATAACCTAAGAAATATAAATTCATACGTGAAAACGGAAAAACATTAAATTGGAAGAAAAGTACAATCATTCAAACCAGCACTCAATTCAAATTCCTCACCTATCCATATAATAAGAAAATTTAATCTGAAAATTAAGAGGAAACAAAAAAGAAAATTAAAGGTTAAGAGAGATCTTGAGACAATCTGGTTCGTATTTGGAGGTATGTGAGAATTCGTTGAAATCAAATTGAAGAGCTAACGCAATGTGTCAATGCTTCCATCTCAAGAATTCAAAACAGCTTAAATAGATTAACATTTTTCTTTTTTTTTTTCAAATTTAAGAGAAGAAAAAGAAAAAAGAAAAACCGAGCTAAAGCAGCCAAATAATCATGAATGGAAGCAAAAAAAGATTCACGTAGAGGAAAATCGTTTTCGCAAAAATAATAATGAAAACCTTGAATTTGAGAGATAGTGCAATACGCAATGAGAAAAAGAATGTGTGTAGATAAAAACGCACACACCGAAGGAGAGTGGTGTCGTCCATGTGGAGGACGGCAATGACTGAAACAATGGCACAGATAGAAAACGACGAAGGTAGCTGATTAATTATTAGGTGCGTTGCAGATTGAGAAAGGTGACAAACTACAGAGAGAGAGAGAGAAAATCCAGAAAGGTAGACAAATTACAAAACAAAACAAAACTAGACAGAGAGAGAGAGAGAATGGGACGTGTACGTGAGTGTGTGTCGCCCCTTTCCTTTTCCTCCTCTCAAGTCTGAACCAATTCTTGGAATTTCCGGGGCCCTCTCCCCGCTTTGTTTTTTTTAGGTGTATTCACTTATTTAATAAGTAATAAATTAATTTCTTAAGATAAAATCATATATTTAAATAAAAATTTATATATTTAAGGGATTTGATCCCTTCTATTAGGTTAACACACCTTGGTTGCTTTCTCCTTTTTTATATTTTCCATATTTCCCACTTATTCTTATTTTTGCAATTATATATTTTCCAGCTTCTTTTTTAAGAGTAAAAACACGGTTTCTTGAGCTGGATTTCATCTTTCAAGTTCTGACTGAAAGTGTGAAACAAATTCTTAAGAAAATGCCAAATGGCCTCAAAATTGAATAGTATATTTTTTATACTATATTATTATTAAACTGTATTTCGTTAAATCATTTGAGTTTAAGATAATTTTCTTTAAAGAGTTATTCGTGCTTTTCGACACTTAACACACACCATCTAATGTAATATTTAATATTTAAATACTTTATATTTATATAATTTTTATTATCTAATTAATTTTACATTATTTTTTATATATTTTTAGTCTTAAACACAAATAAATATAAAATATATATCATTTAAAAATACTTGTATTTAAATTTTTTCTTGTAAATATAATATTTTCAATAATTTTATAATTTTTTAGATATAATTTAATAATATTTTATTTTTAATTTTAACAGTTTATATAATTATAAGAGTCACGTATTATATTTTTAATGGAGTAGATATATACAAGAATTGCTCACTCATGTCAGAGGCAGGTAATAGTGGAACTGGTGAAGGCGTTGTTCTTCTGGTAAGGGAAAACGGAAAACCAGAGTCTCGGGATTTTTTGGGTTTATCTTTATCTAAATGGTTCCACTCTCTGCCACGTGGATCATAAAGCAATACGCTTGGCACCCATTTTGATAGGGCTACTGCTACACACTGCTACAGATATGACCCTATAAAAGGGATGGGAACCCGTAAATCTCACTCTTAGGTTACGTGTGTTCGAGCAATAATAACTTAACGTCTATCACAAACCAAAAATAATAATAATAATAATAATAATAATAATAATAATAATAATAATAATAATAATAATAATAATAATCGTAACTTAATGTCTATGAAATACAAACACGAACACGGATACAAACACGATACAGATACGTATATGAAGATATATCAACTTCAAAAATTATAGGGCAATTATATATATATATATAATTTCAAAATTTAAAAAAATCATAATTTATTAATATCATTTCTATATTGATTTATAATATTTTAATATATATCATATATGTCAATATTTACTATCTAATGTTCTTAAAAAATATAACATAATTTCTATTGACATAATCTAAAAATCTCTTAAACTAACTTCTCATAATAACTAATCTAAAGATACGCGTAAAAAAATAACTAGATGGAATATTGGTGTGAATAAAAGCTTCTTGTGACAACGTGGATGACCTTGAAAGTCATTTAAAATAGTGTTGTATGAAAAGATAAAACTTAAAAGTATAATAATTGTGAAAAGATAAAACTTAAAATACTTGATGTGAAAATAATGGGCATTGAGACGTCAATCACGTGAGTCTTGAATATGTTTTTCAACGTTAATCACTAAACTTGTTTTAAGAAAATATTAATGGGTTGTGTTAGTCGTGTCACTAATCGTGTCCGATCGTCGTGTTAGAGTGTCTGGAAAGACGTCCGGTAAGTGTCGAACAGATCCGGTAAGTCATTCAAATTGAAAAAATAATCTTTTTTAATCGGACACATTTGGACACACATAACATATGTGTCGTATAGGTATCTCTATATGTCTGATACAGATACGTGTCCGACACGCAGACACGCTTCATAATCGACGTATCCGTGCTTCATAGCTTAACGTCGACCTAACATAGGCAATTGTTAATTTGTTATTAACTATTGTTATTCAATCCCAACATTTTAATTTGATTTGTCTTTTTTTATAATCCACAATTAAATAATAAATTAGAGTACATGGTTTAATTTTTTAATCAACTCTTTATACAAAAATAAATACATATTATTTTCAACTTTTTTCTTTTAAATTTAAATTATATTTTTAATTAATTATACATAATTATTTTTATAATTTTAAATATTCTTTCTCTTCTAATTTATGTTTATTGAGATTTTATTTTAATAAATTAATTATACATATTTTCTTTATAATATTAAATATTTTTCTCTTTAATCATGCATATCTCATTTATAATTTTAATAAATTTAAATATTTTTTTAATTTATATTTTTTACATTTTATATGAATAAATTATTTATGCATATCTTATTTATAATTTTAAATATTTTTCTCTTTTAATTTATAATTTATTTAAATTCTATTTTAATTTTAAAAACTCGTACAACATACGAAATACTTGTCAATGTTACATTTAAAAGTAATGCATATGTTGTTCACAAAAGACACTAACTCTACCAACAATAGTTTGGTGTAATGATAAGTTAATTGTACTCTTAAGAAGTAGATTAAAATTCAAACTCTTATAATAATGCTTATGGGGATACATGATAAAAAATTAAAAATTAAAAAACACTTACTTTAAGGCCATCCAAAAGAGCCAAAAATGCCATCAAGAGAAAATTAATAAGATAAAAATATGAATAATGAGATAAAAAAAAATTAAGTCGTTTAGTAAGCCACATGTTTACATCCACTTTAAAGGATAAAATATTTTTGCTATAAAATAAAAATAGGACAAGAATAATAACTAAGATAAAAACTTAACACATAATCAAATTTCATTATACATCTTCGCTTATAACTCAAAAAACCACATTGTCACTAATAAAAAATTATTGTATAAATTTAGAGTACCCTTAGATACATTAAGCACATTATATTATCAATTAATAAATAATTATTATAATTAATTAACATAATCAAATATATGATTGGTCGAATGCACTCAAATTAAATATTTTAAATTTGTACAATAATTTCTCATCACTTATTCTTTCTTTATCTACTAATACTAAGTCCATTAATTTTATTTATAATGAAGACTCTTTTATTTCTAAGCAAGTCTCCTTAATTTTCAAATTTCTAAAAAAATAAATAAATAAATTCAATCTTAATAAAAATACATAAGTCAATTTTTTTTTATCTGGTTAAACACATACACCACCTATGATTGGTATGACAACAGCAGAAAGAAGTCATTGGTATAACATATTAAGAAGACCGAATAGTCTCTTATGATAAATTAACGGAGCTTTTGGTTCAAATTTTAAAAAAAAAAAATCCTAAACATAGCATATACCATAAGTAATTTTTTACAACAAAAAAAAAGCTTGAAAAGACTAATTTACCATTTCTAATCATGGTCAAGAAGTTATAGTAAGAGATACTCCACAAACTACTCATTACCGACACAATTGAAAGATCATTTTGAATGATCTTCTAACTAAATTCATAATTTAAAAGATTGAGGAGAGAATTGCAGAAAAAAAATGCTAAATAAGATAATAAAGTGCTTAATTTTATAAAGAAAATGAAAATAAATTATTATAATAAATAAGGACGACAAAGTGTACAATTGACCTTTATTTTACTATTTTTTTTTATCACGTTACACGTTATGTATAGTTGTATGTGATGAGTATTGAGGCTTTTCTATTACATTAAAATAGAGAAAATTATTGTAGAATGACCTTAATTTTAGTGTGATAATCAATTAAGGACCTTAATTTTAAAATTTATCAATTAGAAAATCCACTTTAAAAAGAAGATATTTTAATAATATTTATCAATTATAAAAAAAATTAGGACATGAATGTTATATAAATTATTTCTATTTAGTTATATATTTTTGTCTTTTGAACATTTTATTAATAAAAATATATTTTAATAAAATTGAAATCCTTAATTGATAGTAATAAAAGTCTAATATCTTAATTCAGTGGTAGAATTTTACTAATAACTTGAGAGGAAAATGATATTTATAGCATTTTAGTAGTTGCAGCAATGTAACTTAAAGATAATGTTTATAGCATAAGAGAACGTAAGAAGAAAATATTTTGTTTTAAAGGAGTAAATAAAAGAGTATGTTTATCATAAAAGAGATAACAAGAAAGAGTAGTTTCAATAAAAAGGAATGAGTGCTTAGCATATCATTGTAGGGTGAAAAACAATTTGGGGTGGCAGAAGCCTGTGCCCCTATGAAGCTCTGCCACTGCTTTAATTAATTTAAGACATAATTTAAGTAAAGTTTTTAGGTGTTTGGGTGTTTTCTCAAATAAAAATATAACATATATTTTTTTTTTTTACTATTTTATCATTTTTTTAATTTTATTGATAACTTGTAAAAAAATTATATATATTATTTTTTATTGAAAAACAGTATCATAAGTGCACCTAGTAAGTTTTGTTTAATTAAGTTTTATCCATTAATTTATTAAAAAAATTTACATCCTCAAATAATTATTTACTTTACCAAAAATATGTATGAAAGTCTCAATGCATTTTCAGTTTACATACAACGACCAATGTGTTTTTAATTTTAAAAGTGTTTACAATATCCATTATCACGTTAGTTTCCCGCAAATCACTTTATACGTGTTTTGATGGCCAACTTCGTGAGTATCATTTGCTATTGTCGCTTATACGATTCAATGCTTAGAGAAGAATAATTATTTTAATGAAGTTAATACCATGACAACGGATTTGGTTGGCATTTTTATTCATTTTTATTGATGTTGAGATTTTGGTGATCATATATATCAGAAAAGGGAGAGAAAACCTTCATTGCAGTTATGTCTAATCATTCAGTGGCGGATCTTCTCATGGGTTGGGGGTGGCAGTTCTCCCCCAAAATTTTTTGGTTCCTAGCTCTACAATCATTCATGAGAGTATAACTTCTCAATTAACAACTTAAATCATGACCACAAACCTCTAAGTCCCACACGTGCTCAGCTCCCTCCTCTCCCCCACACCTAAGCTTTTCCCTAAAGATCCGCCACTGTAATCATTAATCAAACTATAAAAAGAGACATAAGACAATAAAGGGGATGAATAATCTTATATGAAAAATTTTATATGACAATGCTATGTAAAAAAGAAAAATAAACACAAACGTCATAAATAGTAGATTTTTTTTAAAATTTGTGAGATTCTATGTTAAAATTTTTATGTATGTCTTTTTTTTCACATAATATTGTCATGTAAATTTTTCACATGAAGATCTATTCTTGACAATAAATATTGTTTTAAAAAAATGAATCAAGATTGAATAAAATAAACAAGGGTAGGAGGAAACAGAAGGGGAGTTGAGAATATAAAAAATGTTATGTTACACAATAGAATAAAAAGTTATGGACATACGCATTATATATTTAGGGGAAGGAAAATCAAATTTATGTTCTTCATCCTCCATAGAGACTCTTAGCACATTTGGATAAGTTTATTTATGCTTCTCAATATATATATATATATATATGTCACACAATAGAATAAAAAGTTATGGACATACGCATTATATATTTAGGGGAAGGGAAATCAAATTTATGTTCTTCATCCTCCGTAGAGACTCTTACCACATCTGGGATATTATGCAAAAGCTTTTACATGAATTATTCATTGTATTATAACAATTTTTTTCATAAGCTTTAAGCTTTTAATTTTTTATTATAGATTATTTCAAAAAATTTGAGATATAAATATCATCTTCTCCTTAATTAAATAATTTTTTAATCATTTTATATCTTTTTTAATAATTTAATATATAAAAGTATTTCTTTTATATAAATTATTTTAAAATTATTTTTATAACATATCTAAACATAAAATATTTTATTATAATCGATTATTTAAATATTTAAATTTTCACAATTAATCTAAATACACACTCTATTTAGCACTTAATTAAAGGCTAAAATGGCAATGTTTACATTAACTTTAAACACTCCTATAAACCTAAAATAATTTTAAATGTACTGATGAGTATACTAACTACAAAATATTATATGTTTAACTTCAATATGAGAAGTGCTACATGTTACGCAAGAGAATTTTACAAATTTTGTAAGAATTACGTGATAGTTATAATAATACACGCAGATTATACTTTAAAAAGAGAGTACTAATGACCCATCATATGTGCATTAATCAATGGCTATTATCCATTCGTTATAATTTCGTTTCATATTCCTCATTTCTCTTTCAATATATATACTTTGAAAAACAAAAACATCATAAGCTTTTTTTAGGGGAAAAAAAGGTTGTCATCTAGGATCATGCTAGTAATTTTTTTAACGAATTGAACAAGGCAATGTCTTCTGAAGTGAGAAACGTGGCTAACAATTAAACAATGCTTCAATTTAAATAGGCATTCACTCTCATTTTTTTAAATTTGAATTTTTTATTTAAGAGTGTTTTAATTTTTTAATTATTCTATTCTCTCTTAAAACACATACCATTTTTAATTTTTTTTAAATTTATATTTTCTTTCAATATAAGTATATACATCATTCTTTTAAATTTTAAACATATTTTTCTTTTAATATATTTTCTATAAATTATAGCTAAATTAAAAAAAAAATCTAAAGAAAACAAAGAATACTCACTAACACTATATAAAATGCTATTCCAATTCGAATTTGGTTTGCAAATTGAAAATCTTTGTAGATTCCGTCTTGTCCGTAGTAGATGACAGAACATGGACTGCATTTATAATTTAATGTTCATCTGATTATATGGTTGGTGAATCATCAACTAATTTATTAGAAAATAAATAGGCCAAAAAAATTTCACTACTCCGTGACATTGCCATGTGACCCGGCTTTAAACCTTCCAACCAAGTTTGACCTTCATTAAGAAAAAGGTCGAATAGATCGTGTATTCAGTGTTTTGTTAGAGAAATACTATTCTTTCCATTTGTTCATTAAGATTGTTACACAAAAATTTAAAAAATATTATAAATTTTTTATTATAAAAAAATTAATTTACTTAATTGAATAATTTTTATTAAAATATTATTATTATTTTATTAAATTTTTTACATATTAATATCAAAGATAAAATTAAAAAAATAATTAATAATTCTTTAAAATTTTAAATAAATAGATAGTTTTAAACAAAACAAAATTTTTAAATAAGTTAATAAAAACAAGGAGGAGATAGCAAAATTCTTGTATTGTTATTTTCTTCCTAGAGCTAAGCTAAGGGATGCTTGGAAACTGCCATTTGTACTTAGAATTCACAACCATTCAGATTGGTTGGAAATTCCGAAGGAAAATACTTTAATAATTGAACTGGATTAGTTCACCTTGTTACTTTGCTAATTTGTAATTACAAGTTTAGAAACAAAGAGGTTATTTTATTGTAAAGTCAAGGTATGTCATAAGTTTTAATGAAAATTTATAGTAATATTTACATAACTAGCCTATCAATGAAAGTTTATCGACCAAAATTAAATCCAAAATCTTTTTATCAATAATGTTCGATCATTCAAGTTAAACTAACTTTTATTAGCTGATTAATTCACCTCAACATTGCTCAAACATTTCATATGGCCTTTTTTTTTTAATTGGTGAACACATCATATTCATTATCCTAATTGATGGCCCTGCAAACTAATCAAATGAATATTTTTTACCCAGGGCTATTCTATGTGCATTGTTAATTTGTTGTTCGTATCACGTTACATTCAAATGAATGTTTATAATAGGTGAGGACGAATCTCCAACATATATATTAAAACAGCAGAAAATGTCTAAAATGTGGCCTAAACACCAGAAAATTTATTAAATTCACGAGCATGAGAATGCATGATAGGGAAACAATTTCCAAAGTACACAACTCAGTCACTGCGCTCCGGCGAAGGTTTTTAACCTGCAAAATGCCAGTGATGACTAAGTAACATCAAAATGTACCGATAAGGTTAAGTTTAGTATAAGGTTTATGCAGTATCTATATCGCTTTGTGTCTCTGTATATACACACATTTTTAATTATTAAATTTATCTTTAAATTCGTGCTACGCAATATTAACACTTTGTCAGTTGTATTTTTTATTTTATAATTTTTTTTTTCTTTCGAGTATTATTCAATATTAGTCCATGACTAAATCATTGTGCTTTCATGAGATTCCACAATCATAAATGGCTGAATCTCTTAAAATATTGTATTTAGACGCAAGAAATACATATATTTTCATTATATAAATTTTTACTGATATTAAATTATTAATATAAAACAAGTATAATATTAATTGTTAGATTCTATTGAGAAATGAATAAGATAAAATATATGAGTGATGAATAGGCATTCAATTAACTGAATATACTATTACAATAGTGTGTCTTTTATAGTGAAGTCGTGTGGTTCATGAGAAAAAGACTATGCCTTATTACATCAGATAAAAAGCCTAAAACAGAATAACTAATCGTTGTTGTAAAAGAGTGACTAGGTGACCTTCTTTCTTGCATTTGTAGGAGTGCCCGAGAGGTGGTGATTTTGGAGATCTTCTATATTGTTCTCATCCTCCACTGGGCCTATTGGGCCATTTGTCTTCAACACCCCCTCGCAAGTTGGAGCATGGTAGATGTTTAGCAAGCCCAGCTTGGAGATGAATGGAATGAATGAGCTTGGTGACAGTGCTTTAGTAAAAAAATCAGCTAGTTGTGTTTTGGATGAAATTGGCAGTAAGCGAAGAGTTCCACTCTGCACCTTTTCCCTTACAAAGTGGCAATCTATTTCTAAGTGTTTTGTCCTTTCATAAAACACAGGATTTGCAACTATATGCAAAGCACTTTGATTGTCACAAGAAAGAAACAGTTGGTGAATGAAGTGTTCAAATCGGTAAAGGTATAGCAACCATTGTAATTCACAAGAAGTAGTGGATAGCTCTATACTGCAAAAAAGGACACGGACACTACTTGTTGTTTCTTTGCTTTCCAAGACACTAGAGAAGATCTAAGAAAGAAGCAGTAACCAAAAATGGACCTTCTAGTGTCAACATAACCTGCCCAATCCGCATCAGAAAATCCAAACAGTTGCAAAGAGGAGTTTCTAGGGAAGAATAGACCCTCCCTAGACTGCCCTTAAGATATCTAATAATTCTGCATGCCATGTTGTAATGTGTGACGGTTGGTGAGCCAAGAAATTGACTTAGTTGTTGGGTGGCAAAGGCAATATTTGGTCGAGTTGTGGTCAAGTACAAGAGCTTCCCTATGAGTCTCCTGTATCCAGGGATGTCATCATAAGCTTTAGCCGAGTCTTGGTGCCATTTTACAGCTGCATCCAAATGGTGTTGTGACAGGTTTAGAACCAAGCAGTCCTGACTCATGTAGCAAATCCAGACAGTACTTTCTTTGGCAAATTCCTTTTAGACCGAGCCACCTCTAGGCCAAAAAGTACTTAAGGCTCCTTAGGTCCTTGATTTTAAAAGAAGAATCAAGGATTGCTTTGATTCTACTAAATTCTCATTCCCCGCGATATGATATCATCAACATACACTAGCAATCTGTGAATTCATTTTTCCTACTGCAAGTGAACAATGAATAGTCCGAGGTGGATTAGCTGTATCCATGATGTAAAAGCAGTGAGGTGAATCTTTCATACCATTTCCTGCTAGCCTGTTTTAGCCCATACAGTGATTTGAGCAGTTTGCAAGCTTGATTTGGCTTGGATGTAATCACACCTTGAGGAATGCTCATATAAACATCTTCCTTCAATTCTCCATGTAAGAAAGCATTGTTGACATCTAGTTGATATAGATACCAATTATGAATGGAAGCTAAAGCCAAGAGAACTCTCACCGTAGTGAGTTTAGCTACAGGGGAAAAGGTGTTAAAAAAATCCAAACCTTCTACTTGATTGTTCCCCTTTGCCACCAACATTACCTTAAATCTCTCAATTGTTCCATATGCCCTGTGTTTCACTTTATAGACCCACTTGCTGCCAATTGGAGTTACATTAGGTGGTAAATCTACTATCCTCCATGTGCCATTTCTTTCCAAAGCTTCTAATTCTGCCTTCATAGCCTCTGTCCAGCACTCAAGTTTACTTGCCTCCTCATAAGATTTTGGCTCAGTGACATTACTCAAGGAAATTGAGAATTGTTTGTGGGAAGGAGACAATTTTGAAAAAAAATGAAAGGAAGAGATGGGATAGGAAATACCTGAGGAGATTGATTGAGCTGAATGAGTGGAAGGGCTACACACATAGTCTGCAAGCTTCCTTGGTTGGTGTCTTTGCCTTGTTGACCTTCTCACTGTCTCCGTCATCAATTCCCGTTCTCCTTCTGCATTCTGAATTTCTGAATTATGTGCAGTTTCTGTCACTAATTCTTGTTCTCCTTCTGCATTATGAGTTTACTCATCATATGCGCTTTTGTGGTTGGTGTTGTTTTGGATTAATGAAAATTTAGGCTTTTGTGTGTTGTCAGAGTAATAGTGCCATGTGCATAGGGGCTGTGAGGACTGATATGACAGTATATGTTCATAAAATGTCACATCTCTTGAGACAAAAAGCTCTTTATTATTTAAGTCAAGTAAGACAGCACCCTTGGTGCCTATTTTGTAGCCTAGGAAGACACACTTCCTACCCCTTTGTTCCAGTTTTGTTCTATGTGAGAAAAGGGTAGAAACATAGCATAATGACCCAAAAACCTTTAGACTGTGCAAATCTGGATCAGCATCATACAAGACTGAGAATGGTGATTTGTTTCAAAGTAGGAGTAGGGACCCGATTAATAATGTAAGTGGCATGCAAGACAACATAAGACCAGTATTGCTTAGGTAATTTTGATTGAAATAAAAGAGCCCTTCCTACATTTAACACATGTTGGTGCTTTCTTTCTACTCTCCCATTTTGTTGGGGTGATTCTACACAGCTAGTTTGATGCACAATGCCTTTGGAAGCATAGAATTGGTTCATCAGAAACTCTGGCTCATTATCTATTCGAATTACTTTTACTTTTGCATCATGTTGTTTTTCAATTTTCAAAACAAAATTTTGCACACATTCTCTAGTTTCTGCTTTTGACTTCATTAATATTATCCATGCGAAACGACTAAAGTCATCAAGGGCAGTCAGAAAAAACTTATGACCATGTACCGATGAAATAGAGATAGGACCCCATATGTCAAAATGTATTAATTCATAAGGTTTTGAGGCTCTGCTTGGACTTAACCGAAATGAAAGTCTCCTATGTTTAACAAAATGACAAACATCACAAGCAGAGTTCTCATTCACAGTAATAAAAGGAAATTGTTCATGAACAATATGTAATCTAGAATTTGACAAATGTCCTAAACGAAAATGCCATAAGGCTTCTTAAAATGTCCAAATTACAAACTTGTGAACTTGAGGCAAAGGCACTCTTGGCACCAACTACAAGATGATACAACCCTTCATGTTTTTTAGCCAAACCAATTATCCTCCTAGATTTCTACTCCTGAATCAAACATTCAAAGGTAGCGAAAGTAATTATGCAATTCAATGAACTACATAATTTTGTGACAGATAACAAATTAAGAGAAAAATCAGGAACATTTAGTACTTCATCAACACAGAAACCAGGTGAAAAGACTATGGTTCTAGCATGTTTTGCAAGTGAAAAATGACCATTGGGAAGTCTAACACTAACAGGCTCAATAGGATGATAACTATCAAAATATTGCAAAGAGGAACATATATGGTGACTTGCTCCTGAATCAACAATCCAGGAGCCAACTTGACAGTTGTTTGCAGAAAAGGAATTGGGATTAGTACTGTCTTTGAGCTTTCAATAGGTGATTTACCATGAGGTGAGGCTAAGTGACCTGGTTTGAGGAAATGTGTGTTTGTTGGATAAGGCTTATAGTTTTTTACTTGTGTGAATATTGGAGGTTCTGGCTTCACCTCTTCATTCATACTAGCATTTTCTTTGTACTCTGAGACTTCACTAGCAGCAACATTACTAGATCCATATGCATTTTTCTGCCAATTAGGAGGGTAACCATGTTTTTTGCAGCATGTTTCTATGGTGTGTCTTGATTTTCCACAGTATAAACACATCTTATTTCCATTTCTTCCATTTGTTCCTGCATTATAACCTCCTCTTCCTCTACCCTGTGACTTCTTGTAATCAACAACATTAATTAAAACTTTTGATTCATCATTACTCATATATCCAATTTGTCTTTCATGTTGAATTACCATGGAGAAAATGCGATTTATATTTGGCAAAGGATCCATTAACAGAATTTGAGACTTAACCATGGAGAAATTATCATTTAAGCCAGTCAAGAACCTAATGATGCGATTCAAATCATGATAATACCTTGCATTTCGGACTCCAGTAGCACAGACACACTTCACTGGATAGCCACATACTGGCATGGGCATATAACTCTCCAATTCTTCCCACAACACCTTTAGCTCTGTGTAGAGATCAGTAACACTGAGTGATCCTTGCCGTAAGCCATAGATCTCTTGTTGCAGATCTGAGATCCTAATCAGATCTCCTTGTGAGAATCGTTCCTTCAACTCTTGCCACACATCAATGGAGTTCTCAAGGAAGACAATGCTCTGTGCAATTGATTCTGAAACAAAATTCATGAGCCATGAGTGTATCAACATGTTGCATATGCTCAAAGCTTTATAGCTTGGGTCGAAAGGAGTGGGTACTGGAATTGATCCATCAACAAATTCGAACTTATTCTTAGCTCCAAGAGCTCTCTTCATTGAACGAGTCAGGCATGATAATTGGACCGATTGAGCAATCGGTGTGATGTATAAGAGTGTCACCAAGGTGTACATAGTAGTAGACTAGTAGGATCTTGGCTTGGGTCTGTAGGTTGGTTGCCATTATTGTTGTTGTTGTTGTTTGTGCGCACCATGATCGAGATAAGCAGCGGCGCTCAATTTCAATGCTTTGATACCATATTGAGAAATGAATAAGACAAAATATATGAGTGATGAATATGCATTCAATCAACTGAATATACTATTACAGTAGTGTGCCTTTTATAATGAAGTCGTGTGGTCCATGAGAAAAAGACTATGCCTTATTACATCAGATAAAAAGCCTAAAATAGAATAACTAATTGTTGTTGTAAAAGAGTGACTAAGTGACCTCCTTTTCTGCATTTGCAGGAGTGCCCGAGAGGTAATGATTTTGGAGATTTTTTAGATTGTTCTCATCCTTCAATGGGTATATTGGGCTATTTGTCGTCAACAGATTCATCTATAACATCAATATTTTAACTTAAATCATGAGAAACCTTTATTAGATGAAATCATATAAACCTTTTAAATCTTGTGGATGAGTATTATATTAAACGAGATATCACTTAGTCTTCTTATTAAAGTATTGCAATTTGGGAGTTGCAAATTTTAATATTTTTTATTCAATATATAATATCTTCGATCTAAAAGTACTTTTAGTCATTCCTTAACTAGTGTTGTTTTTGAGGATAAAGAGTGTAAGTATGACAAAGTGAACTAGTTGGAATCAAATCCAACTTTGTGTTCGAAAAGCACAAAAGAAATGAACCCACTTTGTCGGCCAATACGAACTTACGAAGTATCTCGGAAACAATATGATTCTGATAAGATATGTCACATTGTACGCACCCAAAAAAAATGTCACAATGTACGCCGCCACCACAGTTAAATTCCATTACGGTTTTTAACTGGAGGAATTTTTATTTAAATATAATGTATTATAATTAAGTGTATTAAATTAAATAAAATTTAATATTTATATAAATTTTTATATTTTATAATTAATTTTATAATATTTTATAAAAAAATTAAATTTTAATTATTTTAATATACCTAACTAGATACATCATATTTAAATAAAAATTTCCCATCTAATAAAGTATTAATCGCATTAACCATTTTTTTTTCCATTGGCATTAACCGTTTTCAAATGATTCGAATTTGCATATATTCAACCAAACAAGGAAATTAATATGAGTCAACCAATGGTTGATATAATGATTAAGGAAGTGTATCCTTTAATTATTTGTATTTGAACCTTGAAGCAACATAATATTTAAAAAATTAATTTCACCTCTCGACCCAAAAGAAATTTAAATCTTATATTAGATTATGCGCATTCATAATATGATTTTGTAATCGTCTCAACTCATTTTAAAAATGAGTAATTCAACATTTAAAAAAATATTTTTCTTAAATTTAGTAGATTAGATCAGAAGTTTTCTTTTAAGATTATAAAAATTATGGGGAGAAAAGACTTGATTTTAATTAACACCAAGCTAATTGAAAGATACTCTTATCATAAAAATCAGACAAAGAAGGTTTCAATTTGTCGAATATGAATTTATACAGTAGTTATAATTATTACGTTAGTATCAAAAAAGTGGAAATAAGCTTTCTAAAGAGGTGTGCTAGATGTTTGAAAAATTTATATTTTTTTCCAATTTTTCTAGGTTCCAAATAAAAAATTATATTATATATGATCATGTTTTATATTACTTCTATCTTAATATTAAAATAAAATGAGTCATACAAAGAAAGCTACTTGGAAGTTCCCCAAAATGACTTGGCAATGCTCTTTTTCCACATCCTATAGTTTATTATATCTTAGTTGATAAGAAATCAATGTGCAGCGGTATTGTGTTTCCCACTTGCGGGCATTTTCCACGGCCTCAATGCAATAAAAATTGAGTACCCCTCATAACTTCTATAATTTGTTAAGACTTAATTGGATCATGGGTTCCACTCATTTTTGACATCCTATCACATGTCATGGTTCTCCATATCCTTCTCTTTCATAATTCATGGTTCTCTTTCTCTATATTCTTACCTTTTTCAAAAATCTAAAGTTAGCAATGTGTTCTGATTAAAGACATGGCATGGCTTAAAAAGAAGTGAAGAATACGTAACTTTTATAATGGCCTTTTTCTTTCCCTTTTTTGATAGATACAATTGTTACTTTCTACTATTCATTTTAATAAGAGTAAATAATTAATTTTCTACAAATTTAATAACCTTGTAATCTTTTTATCAGAAGATAAACTTTTTATCTTTTGTAGATATTTTTTATATATATAAGATTTGAAGTTGTTCAAATAATTTGACAATTATTTTCTTAAATAAGGTCTTAAATTTTAATTTTATAAACAATCACAATAGTTTTATCATATTTTTTTTTCATTTAATCATAATTATTAAAAATATGATAAAAAATAATGTAAAATAAAAAATAATGTTAAAACATTATTTTCTTTTTATAAATAAAAAATATTAATATTAAGAGAATTTTACATCTTTATAATCTAACTTAACTTGACTTTGAATTAGTCCATGAACAATGCAACTTAGTGGAAGGTTTACAATATATATATGAGGGAGGATCAACTTACACCAGTGTAAATTTTTTTTTACTTACACTCATTTTAAATTTGTTAGATTCACTTTCATCTAATTGTTCTTTTAATGAAATAATCTCAATCGTTAGATAAAATGCAATATTAAAAATGAGTGTTAAAAAGATAAGGTTTATCCCCCTCATATATATATATATATATAAAATTCCTAAGTATGCCTTTTCTTATTTAAATGCAAACTTCTGAAAATGTTTAACATTTTAAGAAATTTTATTTTGTTACAGTTCTTTAACCGAAAAAAAAAAAAGAAGTTCATCTAAACTAGACAAAGTCATGTTTAGATTAGAGTCAAGGATCGTTGAAGCGATGATCCATGTGCTTTGAGTGACACTTTTACTTCTGAAAGTTGAAGGAAGCTAAATAATTATTTTTTGCAAGTACAATATATTTATTAGGATTTTAGATAAATTCATTTGAATAAAGTATATCATAATTATTTTTTGGAACAGCATAACTACAAAGTAAAATAAATTTCAATTAATTAATTAATTCATAAAGTGGCGCTTTTAGAAATCAAAGCTCTAAAGTACAATTAAAATATCGAAGTGCCTGCCGACTGCCGCTGTCGCCGGTCGCCGGCACTTTTCGGTTTCCATTTCTAAAATCGTTGACATAACTTATATTTTGACTCAATTACCAGAAAAGTAATCTTTTTTTTTTCTTTTATAATTATATATAAAGCTATAGATTATTATTTTTTTAATAGAAGTACAAATTATTCCATCAGCGTGTTGGGATTTTTTTTTTTTTGGGGGGGGGGGGGGGAGGTGGTGTAGAAAAAATATTGGGATCTTCAAAACCAAAATAGGCGTTGGTCGAGTCAAACAATGAGACTTTAGCAAGTGGCAACAATCACACCCAGTGAAGGGGGATAAACTATGACACTTGATTCAGTTCTTCGGAGTTCTAATAATGCAAATCATGTAGGGTCTCTATACCTTTTGTAAACCGTTGGATGCATTAAAACATGAGGGAGATATAACCTATCGGTTGTTCACATAAAACAAAGAATAATACCACTTACATAGTTAAAATATAATATAATTTTAATTCATTAAATTTATTTAATGATAAATACCCTTTTACAAATTGCAACAGGTTACAAAGACATGTACAATTGTACTTTTTGTATTAATATTATTGAGAGAGTATGATTATTCAACTTTTGTTTTGCATTTAACTCCGGACGAGTCATTATGTTTGGGACAAATTGCCAAGTGGCATTCATATTTGTTACTATAATAACACACATAATAAAGTAGTACTCCTGTTTCACAACTTTTATTCAAAACCGTGCACAAAATGCTTATGTGTGGTTGGATAAGAGTTCGATTAATTTTAATTGTTTCCTTAACTTGGATGTAACCATATCAACACTTTATTTAGAAAGTAAAGTTATATCAGTAACGTTACTACACACAATAAATCTCGTTCATGCATCATACTGGAGCTAATGAACCTGCTCAATCTAAATAACCTCTCCTCTATGCCCAATATCAAGATTTTTATATAATGGAGAAGTGATGAGAGTTTTTTTTTGGGGGGGGGGTCTTATTGATGAGGTTAATTGTGTTGTTCTCAAAGTCTTGTGCTACAAACATTGGAGCCCAAATCTTTTCTAGTTGTGGGCAGTGGGTTGGGCTTGGGCAAGTGTTTTCTAGGCTGAATGCTGGGCTGCTGGGGAAGATTTATATCTAGCTCATGTCAAGGGGCTAGGAAAGTGAGTCCATGGTTCAGGTTCAAAATATTTTGAGCATGGAAAACAAGGAAAGAACTAACCATCTCTGCAGCTTAAGTGAGATCTGGCTGTTATTTGTTGTTCAAACTTACAGGGAAGGAAAGTTGTGTGTATTGGTTGGCAAATTGCAGTTTGTTTTGATCTTGATCTGCACATTCCAGAACAGGTTCCTTAGAACTTGCAACTTTACTTGTTGCTAATGCTTGGGTGGGGGGTTCCTTGCGTTGTCATGTCACTGTATAATGTAGTTTTTCTTTCTCCTTTGGGCTCTTTTTATTACAATAAGAGAATGGAAGAAAATGAATGCGTAATTTGTTATTAGATCTGAATGTGGAATATATACCACTTACCTACCTCAACAGAATAATAAACAATATAATTGTTATATTGACAGTTATAGCTAACTAAAAACTAATCCTCTGTTAATAATTAACTAACACTAATTGTAATACTCCCCCTTAAAGTGGGAAGTATATATCAAATACTCCCAGATTGGATAGCAAGAGCTTGAATTGTGCAGCAGGAACTGGTTTGGTCAATAGATCAGCAAGTTGATGTTGTGACTTGACATGCACTAATTTTATCAAACCAGCATTAACCTTTTCCCTAGTAAAATGATAATCAATTTATGTGCTATGATCTTTCATAAAAGGTAGGATTTGTTGCAAGATGAATAACAACTTGATTGTCACAATAAACCATAGCTGTTGCATCCATTTGAATTTTGAAATCCTTCAACAATGATGTAAGCAATGTGATTTCACTAGAAACACTGGCCAAAGCTCTATATTCAGCTTCAACAAAGGATTTAGAAATTGTGTGCTGTTTCTTTGACTTCCAAGCAACCAAAAATTCTCATAAGAAGACACAAAAACTTATAGTTGATCGTCTTGTGTTAGGACAACTCTCTCAATTAGTATATGCAAAAGCTTACATGTTGAGTGAAGAAGATGCTGAGAACAATATACCTTGACCAGGAGCATTCTTCAAGTATCGAAGGAGATGATGTAAGACTTGCAAGTGAGGAGTCCTTGGAGAACTCATGAATTGGCTCAACCTATTTATTGCATAACAAATATTTGGTCGTGATATTGTCAAATACATTAAGCGCCCAAAAAGTCTCCTATAGATGGAAGCATCCTCGAGTAAATCACCATCAAAATTGTTAAGCTTTAATTTTGATTCCATTGGTAAGCACACTGGTTTGCACTCTACGTAACCTGTATCTTCAAGCAAGGAAATTGTGTATTTCTTTTGGCACAAATAAATCCCCTTTGTTGAATGTGTAATTTCTAAGCCAAGAAAATACTTCAAGTCACCAAGCACCTTGAGTTTGAACAAATTATGCAATAAGGACTGAACATGTTGAATTGCATATGGTGTTTTACTGGAAATGATGATATCATCAACATAAACCAATAAAATAATCAAAGAAGCCCCTATCTCTTTAGAGAATAATGAATAATCACTTTTAGATTGATTAAAACCATGAGTGATTAATGCAGTGGAGAATTTCTGAAACTATTGCCTAGATACTTGTCTTAGGCCATATATGGACTTGTTGAGCTTGCATATTAGGTTCCTAATGGCAAGTCTATGTAAACTTCTTCAAATAGTTTGCCATTGAGAAATGCATTATTAATGTCCAATGGTAAGAACTTCCATCCTTTAATGGCAACAATGGACAACAATACTCGAACTGTTGTGAGTTTTGTAACAAGAGAAAAAGTATCTGAAAAATCAACTCCAGCTTGTTGTGTGTAGCCCTTAGCTACTAGTCTAGCCTTATGTCTCTCTATTGTGCCATCTGAGTTGTACTTGACCTTATAGATCCAACAACAACCAATGGTGTATTTTCCTACTGGCAGTGGAACAATATCCCAAGTGTGATTATCTTTTATAGCTTGCAACTCAAGATTCATGGCCTTTTGCCACTCTGGATATTTATGGCCTGATGATAAAATACTGGTTCAATAACATAATCCACATTCATGACATATTGTTTGTAGTTTTGGCTAAGGTTTTCATAGGTTAGATGAGATGTAATGGGATATTATGAGGAAATGGGGTTACATTGATACTATTGTAGGTGATATGGTAACCTGGAAGGTCTAGTTGACCTTCTCGGTGCCAGTAAAGTAGGTGGTGGATCTGTATTAATTGCTGGAATGGCAGGTTGATGAGTTTATGGAGGTTGATTTGTTTCTAGATTGACAGGTTGGGAATTTAAAGAAAAAGAAATATCTGTTTGAGGAAGAGGTAAAACTAAGTTAATGAAAAAATCACTGTTGAAATCAGTATTGGTCAAGGATTGAAAAGGAAAAGTAGATTCATGAAATTGTACATCTCTTGAGATGAAAAATTATCTTGTTTCCAGATTGTATAACCTGTAACCTTTGTATCTAAGAGGATAACCCATGAAGACACATGGAACAACTTTAGGACTGAATTTTGTCCTATTTGATGGCAAAGTAGTAGCAAAACACAAACAGCCAAAAACCTTAGGCTCCTTATTATACAACTTCTGAAATAGAGTCTAAAACTTTAACAATGGTGTGGGAGTTATGTTTATCAGAAAAGCAACAGCCAGCAAGCATTTTCTCCTAAAAAAGAAATGGGAACCTTGGATTGAAAATAGATAGCACGTGCCACATTTAGTAAATGTTGATGTTTCCTCTCCACTACAAAGTTCTACTCTGACCTTTACACATATGAATGTTGATGAATTACCCTTTTGTTTTTTAAGAAATCAGTTAATGCTAATTTCTTTGCATTATCTTATTTCAATTGCTTGATGACAATACCAAATTGTGTCTCTATCATTGCAAAGAATTGTTGTATTAAAACACTAGCTTCTGATTTTGTTTTCATGAGATAAGTCCATACAAATCTGGTGGAGTCATCTACTAGAGTTAAACAATATCTCTTACCATCATATGTTGGAGTGTGGTATAGACCCTATATATCACAGTGCACCAAGTCAAAAAGAGAACTAGAAAGATGATTATTTGAAACAAAAGACAACCTACGAAATTTTGCTAAAGGACAGATAGAGCACAAAGAATTATAGCCAGATTTATGTAAAGAAAAAAGAAGTTTGTCATTTAGTTTTTGTAAAACTTTGGGTGACAAATGACCTAGTCTTGCATACCATGTATCAAAAGAAATCAAATGAACACTGTTTACAGGATTTAAAGAATTACATGTATTAAGTACAATATGATATTGATTACTGCTAATAGAATGTGTCAAACAACTAGAACTTGATCTAGAATTTGTTGCAGTCTTGAGTGATGAGGAGGAAACTTGGTCAAAGACATAAAGCCCTCCAATCAAGTTACACATGCCAATCACCTTCAAACTGTTGAGATCTTGCATAAAGAAAGAAGTATTTGTGAATGAAACAATGTATGGAAAACATTTTAATAAGGAACTAAGGGAAATTAGATTCACATGAAACTGTGGAATGTATAGGACATTAGATAAAACTAGGTCTGGAGTCAATTGCACAGATCCTATGGAATGAACTTGAACCTTATCACTATTTAGAAGAGTGATATATGCATTATTTAAAGTGGAAATCTAAACAAAATTTTGTAAAGAGTGTGTAATATGGCTTGTGGCACCAGAATCTAAAAGCCACATACCAAAACTTACAGGAATTTGGAAAAAACTTACAGATAAAATGATACCTACGGGAGAGGGAGGTGAGGGTTCATGATTCTCCATAGTTGGCTTGGCTACCTGTGATATCTGAGATGTGATAACAGATAAGAGCTGCTGATATTGCTTTGAAGTGAATTGTACTGTATTATTACCAGATTGAAGCGATATTGAGTCAGAAACTTGATTCACAGTGATAACACCTTTATTTTTGAAACCCTTCTTGTAACCAGGAGGAAAACCATGCAAGTTCAAACATTTTTCTTTAACATGGCCATAAATGCCACACTGAGTACACAGAGACCTATCTTTATGTCCAAATTTACGTGTAGACTATGAGTTCTGTTTGGAAGCAAAAGATTTTATAGCAAAAGCTATTTGTGGACTTGAAATTTGAGATTGAAGGATTCCAAGCTCATGTTGTTTCTCCTCTTGTAGAATCAAGGAGAACACTTTGTTAATAGGAGGAAGTGGATCCATCAGCAAAAATTTGACCACGAGTTTGAGAGAATGAGTCCTTCAAACCCATTAAAAAACACATGGCATATTCAGACTGAAGGTGATCTTAAAAAGGTTTAGCTCCACCACATGTACACTGAATTAAAGGCCTATTGTCACTCAGTTCTTCCTAAATAACTTTGAGTTTGGTGAAGTATTAGGTGACAAAAAGAGAACCTTGAGAAAGACTCAACAAATCCTTCATCAGCTGAAATAAACGTGGCCCATTGCTTTGTTGAAACCAATCTCGTAGATCATTCCAGATTACTAGAGCTAAATCTGAGTGGATTACACTTGCAGAGATCTCCTTTGAGATTGAATTCAACATCTAAGAACTAACAATATTATTGTTTCGTTCCCAGGAATTGAGAAGCACAGGATCAGTGCCATCTGGTTTTGAAATAGATTTATCCACAAAATCGAATTTGTTCTTTGCACTCAAAGCAATCTTGATTGATCGACTCCATGAATTATAATTGTCACTCGTCAATAACTGAGAAACGAGCATCAAACCTAGATTATCAGAAGGATAAAGGACATAAGGATTGGCAAAATCATCATTGATACTAAGTTAAGTTGCCATGAAAAGGCTGAATTGAGCTGAAGAACAATCAAGATTGGAAACGAAGAGAGAAAGAATGAAGAAATAATGAAGGAACAAAAAAAGTGGAATCAAGAATCAACTGATACCATATTACAATCAGAGAATGGAAGAAAATGAATATGTAATTTGTTATTAGATCTGAATGTGGTATAAATACCACTTACCTACCTTAACAGAATAATAGACGATATAACTGTTATATTGATAGTTATAACTAACTAAAAACTAATCCTCTGTTAATAATTAACTAACACTAATTGTAATACTTTTCAGCAAAACAAATTTTAAGAAAAAGGGTCTATACTTCTATATAAGACAGAGCATACTGCATACATCCGATCACTTCAGATAATCTAGGAATACAGAATGAAGACTTTTTAGTATTATATAGTATAGAACATTTGAGAGTTTTAAACTTGTAGACTCAGTCACACCTCATGCAATTTAGTAAATACATTGATCTGACATACCAGAACATTCAACAGAGTTTTGAGTCACTCAAGATAAACTCTATTTCATGATTTCATCTAAAACTTGACCAAAAGTTCAAACTACCTTTTCTAGTCCTTCAAGTTTTTCTTTACTATAGGGGTAATAGTGTAATAAGGGGGTTGCTATGTACCTATAAAGATACCATACCCTAGGTGAGTTATTCAATATTTTTTAGTTGTTGGTTTTACTAAAAATATTTAAGAATTCATTAAATATAATCAACAAAAAATGATTAACTTATCTTCGGTACTAGTATCATTGAAAGAAGCTGGGTACCAGAATAATCTCCATAAATAATATGACTTTTTTTTTTATCAAATTGGTCTTGATGACAAAATTATTTATTAAAATGTCACTCTTTTAAAATTATATGTCAAAATGCAACCCTTATGTCCAACAAGACATTTTTTATTATTTTTTTGTCCACGTAGATAGTGCCAACTTAAATGGCGCTTTCACGTGGACAGAAAAATAATAAAAAAAAATGTCACACTGTAGGTTATTATTGCTGCTACTTATCCACCATTTCAACTACCACCTACATCTTACACTCCATATTTAGGTTACCCACCAACTATAGGTTACCCATCATTTACAGGATATCCACCACTTACTTACACGTACCTACTATATCCTTTGACTTTTACCCTTACACCATCGTTTCTATACCTACCATATCTAAACTCATCACAGTCAGAACCTTCTTCTGATCTTTCTCACATACCACCACATTCCGGTCATTCTCATTAATATAGTCATTACAATTGGATTAATTATATACTTTTTATTACATTTGCTTAATCTGAGATGATTGTATGCTATGTACAAATGTTTCTGTTATGCATCATATAGATGCTCTGTTGATTTGGAAACCTAAATATATGTGGATATGTTATCTTAAACAGAATAAAATACTTATGAGAATGTCTAAATTTTAGGGAAAACTTCGTCAAATTTATCATAGAATCATAATGTTTGAACTATTAAGATTAATTGATTTTGATAGACTTGCTAGGATGATATTCTAGCTCATGAACCGGTCATGACTTAGTTTTGAGTAGTTACAAATTTATCCTACGTTATTTTGACATACTTATATTTGTTTACACTTTTTTTTTTAATTTAGCAACAGATTATAAGTAAATTATAAAACAATTTTGTTTATCATATGACTAAAAATTTCTATGCCGTAAAAAATAAAATTTTAAATAAACCAGTTGAATTTGATAAAATAATAAAAAAATAATTTTATTTGTATTTACATTTTTTAAAAAAAGTAAGTGGTATCTGAATCGATAACGCTAACGCGTCAGACATTATTACGTCTATAACTCTAATGCATCTAGTGCTATTATGTTAAAAATGCTTGCAACGTGACATTTTTTATTATTTTTTTATTTACATAGACGACGCTTTAGTATTATCTACGTAGAAGTGTTATATACGTTGGTATTATCATAAAGATAACATCATCTACTTTAGCATTTTTATGTAGATAACGTCAAAGCGCTTTGTTGTTATCCACGTGAAAGTGTCATTTGCTTTAATACTATCTACGTAGACAAAAAAATAATAAAAAATATCAAGTTGAACAAAAAGATAATATTTAATATATAATTTTAAAAGAATAATATTTTAATAAATAATTTTATCATGAAAGACAATTTTATTAAAAAATCTAAATAATACAGTAGGTTGAGGTGTCGGTAGAAATACCATTAGTACGTGGGTTTATTCTGGTACTCATCTTTTTCTTTCAAAGATACTAATATTCAAAGTGACTCTTTATGTTAAGGAGAAATATAAATTTAGTGTATCTAACTTAAGTGCAATAAGGTAATAAAATATTAATACATCATTAATTTCTATTAAACAAATGTTATATTCACTAGTCCATTAATGATACGTTAATACTTTAGTAGCTTAGTGTACCTAAATTATGTACACTAGATATATACAACAATCTCTGGCAAGACAAGAGCAAATTGATTACTTCTTGAGGGATATGGATCCTCGACAGTTTTCTTTAAACTGCAGAGGATCTCAACCATCAAAAAGAATTTTATGTGTAATAAAATATTAAAGGCAAACTTAAGTTTTGATTGTGAGCCGTCAGATCACAAATTACAGCTCCTGGAGTTCATTTTTGAGCTGCAGTGGATCGTTGTACATTGTTGAATCTTGACCATGTGCCTTAATCTTTGACTCTCGAGTCCCCCTCATGGTGACTTTTCTAACATTGACTCAACCACTATTTTGGACCAGTTCGCTAGTGAATAGTGATGGTGGGAACACTCTTCCAAGCCCCAAGCCCAACACCAAGAGCTCTATAAATAGCAACACCTATCAACATTAGGATCATCAGATTCAGAGAGAGTTATACAAGTGAGGAGAAAAAGGATCAGTAATGGAGAGGAAATCACTTGCTGGATTGTGCTTCTTCCTCATTGTTCTCTTAGCTGCTCGTAAGTCCACTTTTTAATTTCATTGTATTTCTGTTCTCTTAGTTCAATGTGTATTAAATTAAATTATTAATAAATATATAACTGATTGCTCAACCTTTGTTTCCTTTGGAAACTGCAGAAGAAATGGTGGTGCAAACTGAGGCTTGTGAGAAACCGAGTAAATTTTTCTCTGGTGCATGTATTGGCACATCTGGCAACCAACAATGTGGCTATCTTTGCAGGAGAGGAGAAGGTTTACTCGGTGGCAGCTGCAAAAATCTGAAGTGTGTTTGTGCCTGTTGAACAATTAGTCCATCACCACTATGAGATATAGATAAATAAACCTAGCTATATACATACATATATAGCTAGTTCATGTTCATGAAATAAATTATAAATTAATTCTGTTCCCTTTGGGGACGAGAATTAATTAGTATGGATTATGTATGTATTATTGCACCTCATGCAAGCTAGCTCGCTGGCATGTTGCTCTTGGTCTACATATATTGTGCTTCAGTGTTACTTTTACTTCTATTGACTGTGAAATATGGGAAAAAAAAAACAAGAAAAGAAAAAGAAATGAACAATGTAACCACTAACCAGCAACTCGAGAAATACCGAAAATATGGAGTCCTTTTACATACATCAATCAATGCATTTAAAATTTCAGCGACTATGCATAGAGATAATCAAATGATGAAGGCATGTTGAAACATAATTGAAAGTTGAAGGGTTTGACATTTTTTTTTAATTATTTATTGCAAAAAAAATGGAATATTAAGTTCATCTAATTAAATAGACTTAAATATCTTCACCAAAGAAGAGGATTAACTTATCCTTCACATAGACATCCCACTTCAATTGAAGAGATAAATGTCCAAGATACTGCACTCATTGCTCAGCAATTAAGGATATATGTCACCATATGATACAATTGAAGATATGCTGCACTCATATATCTTCTAGGAAAGTTGAAGATACCACTGATATGATAATTACAACAAATTGTTAATTTTCTTTAGGTGAATAAACAGGCCCGAAGCTCCAAAGAAAGAAAATTACATGTTATCTACACGCCTACAAAAAAATTCTTAAATCATGTTAAAACAGCAGTTGTCATATGTAATTAGACAGAGAGAGAGTTTGTGGCTATACCTATGAAGCAAACATAGGAAAGTTATTTCTTTCAATCCCTTTGGTTTCATTCTGCTTCCAGGTTGCAGCTGGAAGGGGATATGAGATCAAACTGCTTTAAATTCTTGCTTTGAGGGACTCCTTCAAATCTTCAAATTCATCAAACGTTTCAATGTTCTGAGTTCCAATTCATCCATATCCTCATATTTGTTGGATATAGCACCAAACTCCAACTCCAATCCAATTTTTTGAATGAAATTATGGTATTCTGAGACATTTATTGGGCAGATCCCACACTCTTTGACCAAGCAATCATGTTCAGGTGTCTCAGCAAAATTAAGATTTTCTTCCACTTTCACATGTTGCTTTTCTTTTTGAGGTCTGACTTGCACATTGTGCTTACAAGATTTAGTAACGAATTCAAATGAAATCTTTTGGTTATAAGTGGTGCACTGATCATTGGCTCTGCATTTTTCAATTTCCTTCAGTATGCTGGCAAAATGAGATGGATCATACCATATATAAACATGATCCGAATTCAATCCTGACACTGTAGCATATTGCCATCCATTTTCATATCTGGCCCTTTTACCGTCTCCCAAGTAGTATTGACATTCAATACTATGAAACTTTTTGTTAGAGGGAACCTTAGAAAGAACATAACAGAAAAAGAAACCCAATAAGTGGGAAGGTTGATCAAGTTCAATAGTTATGGAAGCCTGTCTTGTCTGATATCTGAACCACTCTGGAACTCTGCTTCCTGGGTAACAAACCTTACCACTGTTGAAATCACTGATTCTCAACTTCTTAGAGTTAATATGTGCTCTCCATTCAAATACATTTCTTATTGCTGCTCTCATCATTGTGAGACAGGCATCTTCCATAATACCATTGAGTGAATGCTCATCCAATCTCATGCAATTTTCAAATAAAACGTATTTCCTGTTTAAACTGAATACTGCCTCCAGTGATGTGCAGTTAGTGGCATCTAAACTTCTAATAGATGGTGGAAGCTCAGGTAGAAACCGAAGCCCTGTGCAATTCCTTAAGTAAAGAACTTTTAACCGTGATAAGGCTCTGATATTGTGGGGGAGTTCAATTACTTGTTTGCATCCAGAAAGCCATAGTTCCTCAAGAGATCTCAGGCAATAAAATTCGTTTGGAAGATTCTTAAGTCTTAAGCCACTGAGATCAAACCTTTCAAGTTTGCTGAGACGGCCAATGGATGAGTGCAATATATCAATGCTTGTCTCACTTAAATCCAACTTCCTTATTTCCTCTGACGACACTGAAAACTCTTTGAGGCTTGAGCATCCATTAACATCGAGATATTTAAGAGATTTTAAATGAATCTCGCCTTTAAGACTCTTCAGTTCTTTGCAACCATAAAGATTCAAATGCTTAAGCGTGTGGATGGATAAAATGGATGGATGAACTGTTAGGAATAATTGATCTGTCCTAAATTTAATTTATTGTATATTTTTTAGAATACATTATAATTATTTTATTTTGATAAATAACATGACATTCAATTTATGTTAGTTTTATTTGTCATATTTATTATTTAATTATTTATTTAATATAACAAGGTCATTGATTAAATTTAAACACTTGCCATCATGATAAGAATCATGATAATGAGAAGTAAGTTTTTATTTATAATTTAATCTAAAGTGTTCTTGATCGTAGGATTATTAAGAATAGGACATTAATAATCCAGGTAGATCAATATATGTGTAATTATCTCTATTGGATAGAGATTAATAAATCTTATTTATTAATTCACATATATAGATGATACATATAGAGATATGATCATTGAACTGACTCAGAGAATTATTAATGATTTATATTACCGTTAATCTGTCAATAGGATATTCTCATGAAGGACATGATGTAAACTTTTTCCGTTGACTTAAGATTATCATAGTAATTAACAAGCTACTTGTTATACTTTGATTTCGAACACTTAATGCCCTAGGGCGCTAATTAAATAGATATTGAGTATGACTAAATATTTATAGGATTAATGATATGTCAAGAAGGAATCCATTAATTCTTGGTAATGAGTTTGAGCTCTATGATTATAATAACAAAACTAAGACCTTGGCCAATGCAATTGAATGAACGAAGAAATGAGTTTCTTAAATCATTCACTAGTTGGTTATTCTTCTAAAGATTTACTTATTAGAGTTTGACAATTATATCATATCTAAGGTTAACTCAGAGCTGGAACGATAGAATGAAATATTGCATTATTCTTCTAAAAGTTCTTGAAGAGTAAAAAATATTATTTCATGTTATCCGGTCGTTAAGGAGTGTTGCTAGACACCAATCTTGATTAATAATTTGGTTCGACTAATTTACTACTGGCTTAGTATTGAATCTATGAAGTCACACACTAACGAGTGTTTCAATCTTTGTTAAAAGATTATTTAATTTATTATTTGATAATTAAATTAGAAAATTTAATTTAATTAAATAATTATTTTTTATTCAAGTGAAATATTATTATATTCTTTACTAATACTTAAAATATAATTAATATATGATACAATTATCTAAAAAATTTATTTAGAATAAAAAATCAAAGTTTTCTAATATTTGGAATATATGATATTTGGAATATTATGATACACGTTAGACGTGCTTTGCTCCAATACGTGGTTGTTCCTATATATGATTTAATTCCAAGCACGTAGTAGACGCGCTGCAACTCCAAGCACGTTGGACTTACTCCAACTCTCCAAGTAGCAAAAGTTGCTACTGCACACGTTTGCTCATTCCAAGCTCCAATATGTGAGCACGTCCTTGCTCCAATACTAGCTGATAACTGCTGCACGATTGGTCCAAGCAGCACGTTACGTTATTGGGCAGCAACGTGCTGCTATGTTGTTACACGTCCTTGCTTCACGTTTTGGACTTGGTTCATGATGCACGTTTGTACGTGTTACACCGAACGTATAACTATTTAAGGAGATGTATAGCAAGAAAATTTTTTTGATGAAAAATAGAGATATATACTGATATATTCTAAACAAAAAAAACTGTTTTCTGCTTATTCATTATTTTCAAACTATTATATAAGTTCTATTTTTCAAAGGATTTGAAAGCAAAATTTAGTCTTGATGTATATACGTATAAAATCTTCATACAATAAAAAAATTTTTAAAATATCAAAAATCTTCAACTAACTATTTATGAATTTATCTTCATAATTATAGAATAAATATAAACACAAAACAATCATTTAGATTGCTATTACTTTATTCGATTGCGTAATTTGATCACTATGCAATCCTTCATGAACATTACACAAAACTCCTTGAGGCTTGAGCAGCCATTAACATCGAGATATTTAAGAGATTTTAAATGAATCTCGCGTTTAAGACTCTTCAGTTCTTTGCAACCATAAAGATTCAAATGCTTAAGCGTGTGGATAGATAACATGGATGGATGAACATTACACAAACTCTCACAATAGAAGAGATCTATCTTTTCAAGATTTGATGCCCTAGAGAAATCTGGAAGCTCCACCAACTGCTTGCATTTACGAAGGCCTATTTCCTTTAAATTCACAAGATCCTGTAACAATTAAAAGAGAGGTATCACATACAAAAGTCCTCAATTTTCAATTAAAAGAAAAAGCTAAAAGATACATTTATACAGATATACCTGCACTCCATCCCAAAGTTTATAAACACGACTCTGTGGCATGTGAAGCTCTACAAGCTTCTCAGGACAAAGAGATGATGGCAGAGACTTTAAAGGGTATCCACTCAACTCCAAGTATCTTAATTTATCAGGTAATGACTCCAGATCTGTAGGAATGTACATATTAGATGATTTTTTATGCCGGGGGTCATAGAGTTTAAGAAGTCTTAGATTAGGCATCTTTTTGAAGGCGTCGGCGCTCATGTGTAAATCTCTAGTTTGAGACAAGTCTAACATAATGCCTTCAACTTTGTGAGTTCCCTGACAAAAAAAAAAAAAAAACTTTAGAATAATAGTAAGTAAATACCAGCTGTACTTTTTGCATTAATGCAAGCCACACATCATTCTCTTACCCTACTATTTTTCAATACATCGTAGACATCCTCAGGGTTCCTCAATCGGCTTCGGCTTCCTGGATCTTTAATAGATTCTTCACGAACTATTTCCCAACCCATTTCTTCTATCAAGCCATGCATTTGTATTCTATTGTCATTTGAAATAGTTATAAGAGCTTTATCTATAAGGGAGTCTATTCCGTCAGCTGCATAGAAACCACAAGAATCTAGAAGCCTTATGACATAATCTTTGTCATCTCCTTTGAAACAGAATGCAATATCTAGAAATACCTTTTTCTCTATATCATCTAGTCCATCATAACTGAATCTTAACACACTTTGAATTTTCTTATTAGGATAAATCTTGAGTTTTCTCAGTGCACTGTCCCATGCTTCTTTTCTTTTAGGACATAGAACAGAACCCAAGACTTTTAAAGCTAATGGGATGCCATCTGCATAAACAACCACCATTTCTGATAGCTTTTCATAACCCATTTCAGGATAGATTTTGCTGAAGGCATTCAAGCAGAAAAGTTGAAGGGAATTTTGAAAGTTCAACTTCTGGACCTCATATATTCCATGCACTCTTCCAAGCACATGTTTGTCTCTGGTTGTTACAATGACCCTACTACCTGCTCCCAAGTAACTTTGATCTCCAATTAGATACTCTAATTGCTCTGATGTATTCACATCATCAAGCACCATGAAAACTTTTTTCCGACTCAGCCTTCTCTTATCAAGAGTGTATTGTGCTTTGGCTGGACCTTTCAAAAGGAGATTTTCTTTATCTAGTAGTTCAGAAAAAAGCTTCTGACATAAATAAGGAAGTCCATACTTTTGAGATTCTTCTCTTACATTTTCCAAGAAACAGCAGCCTTCATATTGGGAGGAAAATTTGTCAAATACAGCCTGAGCAATGGCTGTCTTACCCATGCCACCCATGGCCCAAATTCCAAGAATTCGAACTTCACTTGACTCGATTGCCAATAATGATTCAATACATTCAAGATTCTTATCAATTCCAACAAGGCCTTTGGATTCAATTGGGTAAATACGACTCAGGTTTCCCAAAACATCTTTGACAATTTCCTGAATGAGTTCAGATTCATTCCTAACATACAGAAAGAAGGATGGAATATATCACAACACAAGTCCGAAAAGGACAAGAACAAATAAGAAATAACAATAGACTATCATTCTGGCTATCATTGATTATTACTCCAATGTGCATTATGGAACATCTCCGATAACATGTTAGGCTTGTAAAAGGTTATTAAGGTAACTTAATATTAATTTAACATATCTGTAAAGTTTCATGACAAACTGAGCTAGTTTAACTTTAAGCACTTTACCGCAACACAGAATGTAGAAAATGACTTAAAAGGACCTAGAAAATGGCATATATTGCCTAGGTAAGAGAAATAATTATGAATAATTTATTTTTAAGTCATAAATGAGTTAAGGAAGTTGTAGTTAAAATTTGAAGGTAAACTGAATTCGTTTGGTATTTTTAAGCATACAGAGTAAGTGTTTTAATATCGAATGGGCTCAGCGCAGATATGAAAAATTAAGGAAAGTGTGAAATAAGCATTAAGATAAATCTTAAAATTTATTTTAAAACTTATGGAGGTTAGAAAGCTTGAAATAATAATATCAAAATATTCTTAGGAGATGTGAGTTTTGTGAAAGGACAAAATTGCCCTTAAATGTTCATTCTTTCAAAATGAGACGCATGCTCCAGCAGAGGAAATTGAGGGCAGAAAACAGAAGAAGAAAAGGGGGAGAGGAAGGAAGAGAAAATGGAGGGAAAAGAAAGGAAATCAAGGACCAAGGCTTGAAGGCCAAGCACTCCATGTGAGGTAGGGGTTAGCTTCCATAACTTCATCTTTCTTTTCTCCCACTTTGCTGCACATTTTTGGAGAAAACCGTGAAGGGGTTTTGAGTAATTTTTTCATGATTCCTCTCCTTTTGAGCTTGTTAATGGCTTAGTTGAATGGGGTTGTTGCCTAGATCAAGAATATGTCTTTGATTTTCATGGATTTTAATGATTGAAAAATAAGTTTTCTTGGGGTAAAGGGGCTGCGTTTTTATCTGAGTTGTTGTGCCAAGTAGGTGTTTTGATGTTTTAATGTGTTTATGATGTTAGAAATTACTTGAATGCTTGATTAAATGGAAGAAAAATGGTTGGAATGGGATGATGAGGCAGCCGTGAAGCTGCTGCTGGGCTGCTGTCAACCGTGAACAGTAGCACATGTTACTGTTCATCCGTGAACAGTACATGCAGCTGGTTGCCCAGCTGTTGGGTGAGGGAAAATAATGGTATTTTAGTGTTTTACAATGTTGTCTTGAAGAAAGTAAAGTAATGAGTTAAACTAGAATTTATTTATGAAAATTGAATTTGAAAGGCATGTATGGAAATTGGAAAAATATGTATATATAATGCATTGGTCTATTCGTGATACAAATCATTGTATATACTTGCATAGAATGAAAGATAAGTATATTTGAAGTTATGTAAAATGTGTTTATGCATGAGATTTGCTATGAATGCCAATGATTATGAAATGGAATGGATTGTATATGATTACAAATTTAGAGAAAACAATTATGCATAGAAATGTACACTAAATTCATGTATTGTACAAATTAAGTTGTATGTGGATGATGTTGAAAAGCATAATGAGAAAGTTATAGTAGCCGCTAGTAAGAAAGCGGTTGTAGACACTAAAAAGAAAGTGGTTGTGGCCACTAAAGAAAGTGATTATATACAAGTAGAGTATTGGGAAGCATTACAATTAAAGTTAAGGGTAGTTGAGGTAGAGTAAGTCACTTCCTCTCTACAATAGAACGTATGAATGAAACCCATGTTCGAAATCCATGCAATGTACAAAAAGAAGTATGGTTTTGCTTCCTTACTATGTATTGAAATGCAATGCAAGGCTAATGTATGCTATTTTAGATGAAGAAAAGCATGAATAATGCATTTAGTTCCAAAAATCATGCTTAGTTGAAGTATAATAGGTCAAAATGTGATTTTGAGGTATTTTAAGTGTTTTCTTGCTTGAATGTGTTTTCAATAGTTATTTATGACTTGTTCATGATGGGAGGTTGAGGTAGAAACTTGAGACTCTCCATTTGGACCTTTGATGCACAAAGTGAGAAAAAAGATATTTCCTTTCTTGATTGAGTTTAAATCTATGATTGATGAGTTAAATTTAGTGTTTAATGATCCTAACATGATTAGAGACCATGATTAGGGTTGAAAAACACTTAGAATCCATGATTTGAGGATTAGAACTTGGTTAGAAACCAAAATCATGCATAACCCGAATTATGCAGAAAACAGGACATCATTGAATAGTTTGTGATGTTTGTTTTTCTAACTTGAGCTATAGACATCGAAATTACTTGATTTTAGAGCCATTTGAAAGCTAAGACATAAGGCTTTATGTAGTAAAAATTTCAGAATTATTGAGCAACCCAATTAGTCCCAGTTTTGATTTGAAACCAAGCCAAATTCTGCAGAAAAGCCAATCTGGCACCTGTTAAACCAGATTGCATAATTTCTTGCTCCAATGTCATATTTACATGAAACTAGTGCCATTTGAAAGCTAACACATAAGGCTATTCGACTGTTAAATTTCAGAATTTTTGAGTTCTCAATTTGTTCTCAGTTTCATTTCAAAGTCAGGTCATTTTCGGATAAAACAGAAAATGTCCTGTTTTAGCTTCTGCATAATTTGCATAACTTTGGCTACATTTATCCAAATGAGGTGAGGTTTGTGGCATTTGAAAGATATGAGGGAAGAATATATGACTGTAAAATCTCAGAATTATTGAAGTTAGTATGTGCATTTGGTGCGCTCATGAAAAACAACCTTTTTAGGCGAAAATTAAGGGATTTTTTAGAAAGTTTGAACCCTAGAAACTTTAGTAACTTCTTTAATAGTTAAAGTTGAATTAAGAAAGTGTAGTAGAAATGAGTTGCTCCTTTATAGGTTAAAATTGAATTAAATGCTCCTTTATTGAGCTTGAAATGAAATGTATACATTATACTGGGAAGCAATATAAAGGAATGATGAAGGTAGATGAGGTTGAATGAGTCCCTCTCTACTAGCATGTATGATAATGTATTAAGAAAAGTTTGATGATTATGATATTGCTTCTCCATTGTATATGAAAAAGTATGATTATGTAAAAAGTGAAGAAAGGAAAGGTTTTTGATACTCTTGCATGTTTTGTTTTCAAACTTGTTATTTGATGTTTCCATGTATTGTAAGTTTATGCTTAGACAAAAAGGCTCCAAGTGGCTTGGACAAAAGGGCTCCAAATGCCAAAGCTATGAATGTTTGGTAGTTCAAGGATCAAAAGGGCGTCCTGCCTACCCCGAAACAATACAAAGAACAAAAGGACTTCTTAGAAATAATCAAATAACATGTGTTTTCTAAAATAAAATCTTTTAAAAATCATTGTATGAGCATACTTTAGGATTTCATTAGGCATAATCATACATTATCATGCATTGCATAAAATTGACAATTGTATGGGTAATTGCCTTGTTTTCTATAATTACAAAGATTAAGGACAAGAGTTGGCAAGAATGACTAGGAATGGTACATGAAGTAGAGTTGTTATTATTCTTGGTACACTTATGAATATTTCAGTGTATGTTTGTTCAATTGAATTGATATATAATAGTTAAATTATTTTAGTAATTAAATGAACTGTCTCCTTTGGGAAGAGAAAGGACTGAGTTTTGGCTTATGTCACCTTTCCAAATGATTAAATACAATTTACATTTTACCCCAAAGCAGCTGAATTTAATGTTACGATTTCAGATATACCACTGAGAATTATTAATTCTCACCTCAATCTTTTTATGTTTTCCATAAGGCTTCTTGTTGCAGTTTAAGTAACTAGCTAGATATGTTCATCTCATTAGGGGGGGCTAGGTATGCATATTATACGATAACTTAATATGTAAATGCAAATAAATAAAAGCTAGCTAGATATGCATATGAGAGGATATACAAATAAATAGTAAAGTACACTAAACATGTATTTCCAATAAAAAGAACTTACTGATATTTTGATGAACAATGAAATCCAGATAAATTAGCAACTTTCTTTAAAGCAGATCTCCAACTTTGCACCTTGACCATGTTTTCCTTAAACTTTTCTTCATGTTCAGTCAATGCCTCTCCATAAGTCCCTTGTTGATGTCGAACATCAGATGGATCTATATTATAGAAAACAGGTATTACCATGCGTTGATCCTGTTCCATACATTCAATTATTTTTTCAAGCTCTTCCAGGCACCACTTTGAAGAAGCAAAGTGTTTTGAGAAAATGACCAATGAAACAAGTGATTTATCAATTGCATCAAGAAGAGTGGATGATATTTCATCTCCAGGTTCAAGTCTGTCGTCCACGTAGGCATCAATCTGGCTTTCATCTAAATGCTTTATCAAATGGCTAAGAAAACCATAGCGTATGTCTCTGCCCCTAAAGCTAATGAACAGATCATATTTGATTTGAGGAACATGGAAAGAAGAAGAAGAAGCCATTTGAAACTAGATGATCATCACTCATCTATGCTCTCTTCCTAGATGATCATCACCTCTAGTAAACTAGAGCTCCCAATTCAAGCGTTGACCCCTTGCAGATTATCAGTATTCGGGAACCTCGACGCCGCTAGATCTAGACGAAAACGAAGGTCGTCGTGGGAGGTTGACGGTGGCGTTAGATCTGGATAAAAATCAACGACTGCGGCTGGTGCGCGGCGGTGCAGCTTTGGTCCGGCACGACGTAGTGGCGAGATGGGCGGGATTGCGACTGTTGGGTGGTTGAGATGGTGGTTCGGACGGCGGAGCAGGGAGAAGTGGTCGTGGTTGCTTAGAGGTAGATTTTTCTCAGCTCTTTACCTTCCAAACAAATTTCCTATTCATGACCCTAGTCATCCACTCATCCATCTTTTGGTTGCAGAATCAATTGGCTGATTAGGATTCTAGGGTTCGTATGGTGGTAGAAATTAGGGGTTAGGGTTCAATCAAATTTGGTCGAAAGTGGAATAGATTTTGCGGTTTCGATTCTCTGAAATTCAGTATTTTACCGTGGAAATGAATGTGAAATTGTGAAATTTGATCATTAATTCAGATCCAGTTTGATTTGGTTATTTTACTGAATCAAACTTTTTTGTTTTATCATTATCCGAACCGTTTATAAAAATAAAATTCGGTTCAATTATATGAATCAATTTTAATAAAATGAATTTTTACAATCCGGTTCGGTCCAGTGTATGGTGTAATTTGGTCCATTTGATTTTTTTTGTACACTCTTAAATTTTGGGAGTTGGGCGGACTAATCTTCTGCAGCAGACATATTAGCTCGGGAAAAAATATTTTTATATTTTTTAATGATATAAGTATTGTATATATTTTTTAAAAAATATATAATTAAATAAAAAATAAATATAATAAATAATATTAAATAAAATATAAAAAAATATATCTACTATTTGTGATAAGAAGTTGATATTAACACTTACTTGTCATTCTTTATTGTAATTTGTTGATGTAAAAATGGTTTCTGTCTGTCAGCTACAGGTACAATTCACACGAAAAAATCTGAAGAGAAATAAATCAAATAATAAAAGGATTACTATTAAGGATAGGAAAAAAAAACATATAAAGAAAATTAAGTAACTGAGATGTCAGAGTTAAACTTAAATCTTTGGGATCATGTCACATGTTTTTCATTTTATAAGAAGTTGGATTTTTTATTTTTGAAAACGAGGGTGATAATCCAATTTTATGCAATCAAATCTATACTGATTAAAAAAAATTAAAACAGTTAATAAGAATAACTACCTTCTTACTTTTATTATAACAATAATAATAATAATAATAATTATTATTATTATTAAAAAAAAAATTATTAGTATCCAAAATTTATTATTTATCATAAAAATTATTATTATTATTATTTATTAGTAGCCCAAAAATAATAAACCAATAATAATATTTCTACATCTAACAGTACTCACATTTATTTTCACATCGGTTAGTATTTATGGGACTCACCCGTAAACAGTGTTAAATCATGTTTTTATTTTTTTTAGTATATGTTCATTAACTAATTTCTATACGTAATTAATCACTTTTTTATTCTTTATTAACTAATTTTTTTCACGAGCATAAAAACAAAATTAGTTAATGAATAATAAAAACATAGTTAATGACTTATAAAAATTAGTTAATGATATAATATTTTATCACATAATTTTTATATTTGTAAAAAAAATTAATTAACGAAAAATAAAAAAATAATTAACAACATAAAAAAATTAATTAATGAATATATACTAAAAAAAAAAAAAATAAAAATATAATTTAATACTATTCATAAATAAGTTTCAGAAATAATATTAAGTGTTAAAAATAATGTAATACAACTTTTTCATAACAAATTAAGTTTATGGACTACAGGTTAATAGAAAAATGATTTCGGCATATGCAGCCCACATGATAAGTAGCCCAAATGTTTGAAATTCCAAAAAAAACATACTTTGGACACTAAAGCTAGGTGAAATCTTTGACCAAGTCAAGCCAAAGGATAAGGCGTTTGACAGAAGGCGAGGCCTAAAAAATAAGAGATAAGAGAAAGAGGGGCGATAGTTGTTTCTAATATTTAAACATGTCGAAAATGATATTTTGACAATTTCTTTTATTGAAGCTAGGTGAAAACGTGTCATGAAAGTGAAAATGTGTTATGAAAGTGACTCACGACCTAAGAATGTTTAGAATGGCTAAGTAGTTGGAGGTTATACAATTATAATTTAGGAAAGTGAACTTAAATGCTTAAAAATACATTGAAGTTGTGATTTTTTTAACTTCAACTCTATAAAAAAAATTCTAAGTTTTTGAATAAAAAATCTTTGAACAATCATACAAAAATTATTTACTTTTCATATAATTTACTTTTAACTTTTCAATATTTTATATTTTTTTACATTTTAATCATTTATTACTTTCCTTTATGTTTTCAAGTATTTTATAATATTTTTTACATCTTTCATCTTTATTTTTTTGTAATTTCATTTGCTTTGTATTTTATAAACAAATTATTTAATTGTATTTTACCTTTTTCACTTGTAACTTATTAGATTGAAATTCATTAATATAAAATAGTATTTTTTTACATTATTTAAATTATTTATTTTAAATCAATTGTTAAGAACCTATTTTAATATCTCAAGAACTTACGTTGAAAGACAAATTTCGCTTGAACTTTCTAAAGTGAAGCATATATTATAGTGTGATAACGGTAGTATAAAATTTGACTTTTGCTTCCTATACCGAAGTTAGTTTAGCCTTTTTTACACCAATATTATTATTATTATTATTATTATTATTATTATTATTATTATTATTATTATTATTATTATTATTATTATTATTATTATTATTATTTTATTTTTTATTATTTTTATTTTGTAATAAGAAGAATAGTTATTAGAGATGACAATTTTACTTATAAAATAAATACTTGTGAAATACTAATAATAAAGATGAATAATATCTTTTAATTTCTCTTCACAATATAAATATTCATTTATATTATTTTTTGTTTAATAAATAATACAAAAATCAAATATTTGTAAATAAAATTATTAAAATATTCTTATATAAAATTATTAAAATAACTTTATTATTATTTAAATATTATCAAAATATTATTTTTTAATTTTTTAAATTTTTTTATTTTTTTTAATTTATTAAATACTCACAAATATTTATAAATATCTATTTACTTATAAAAAATTAATAAATAAATATTATATAAATATAAAAATAAAAACGAAAACAGATATTATCCAGAAGAACAGAAGCCATTCCTTGTCCCCCGTCTCGCTCCGTTTTCATTCTTAAGATCGACCTATTGATTCAACCTATCCTTACTTTAAGGACCGTACTAGGCATCCCATAAAGTCAAATCCCAGCTTTAATAACTGCAATACAAGTTTTTTATTTATTTAAACAACATAAAAAATTGTCTTTTGTATTATAAAAATGATAATATTTTTTAAAGAGTATGGTAATTTTTTATCTTACTCATTTTCTTCTTGAAATTAGAAAATTTTGTTCTCGTATTTTTTTCAATTATCACTTATTATTTCTTCTATCTAAATTCTCTTTTTAAGTTATTTTAATTTTTTTTATTTCTCTTCTTTATTAATTATAATCAAACTCTCTTAATAAATTCTCAATTTATTTAATTAATTTTCTATCAATTTTTTATATATTTTGTTAATCACATCTTAATTTTTTATGAATAAATCTTAAATTTAAATATTTTTACTTTATTTTTTGATACAGAAGAAAATAAAAAGAAAGGGAAAAGAGCTATAGCCTAAGCCTTAAAACACCAGCAGCGTCAGCTAAAAGAGTAGAAGACAGCTGAGGGGGGCATTCTTCCCATGATGTGAAAACTTGGTCCGACGTTGCTCCATATTTTGCAAGCCAGTCTGCACAGAAGTTGGCTTCTCGAAAAACATGCTGAAAAGTAATGCTCCAGGAAAAGGATTTGAGGTGGTGTATCCTATTCACAATAGCTGCGTAAGGATGGAACTTAGAAGCACCAGAGAGAATCAATGATATTGCGGTGGTAGAATCCGACTCACAAACAATAGACTTGTGCCCCATCTCCCACGCTAATTGAAGGCCATGAAGGACTGCCAAGAGTTCAGCATTTAAGCTCGTAGATATCCCACAAAAACCAGAGAAAGCAGTAGTGACCCATTGGCCGTAGCAGTCCCTGAGAAGTCCTCCATAACCAGATCTCCCTGGATTTCCTAAAGAACTTCCATCAACATTTAGTTTGACCATGTTTAAAGGAGGTGGCAGCCATCTAACTTCCTTGGGAATCCGTTGAGAAGATGATGTCTCAAATGCATGCTTGATTGAAGCAGACAGAGAATGAATCTGATTACAGGTATACCAATCCGCCCAATATGAGTCAGTGAAGACTGAAGCATTCATAGCTTTCCAAATTTGCCAGCACGTAACTGCAAAAATTGAACCTTCATTACTCTCCATGTTGCTGCGGATCCAGACTTTGCAATCTTGAAGATGGAAATGCTGTCCACAGTCCAGATGCATCGAATGCCAAATCCTCTTAGCTATACTGCAGTCCCGAAGAGCATGAGAAATACTTTCTTGACCAGCTCCACACCTATGACAAGATGAATCAACAGAAACATGATGTTGAACATGAATATGGTTAGTGGGGAGGCTTTCATGACAAATAAGCCATAAAAAATATTTAATATTTTCTGGTAGCTTTAGACTCCAAACCCAGGACCAACTCTCCATGCGGGGTAAAGGGGGGGTAAGATCAAGAGTGAGCCACTGGTAGGCAGCTTTAGCATAATACAATCCTGTACTAGAGGTCCCCCATATGAGTGTGTCTTCGGAGAAGCTATCAATTAAAATACTCATCATTCTCTGTTTCAAATCAGGAGGGATATGTGTAACAATACTTTCCCAATGCCAATTGCTATCGAAGTAGACATCCTTCACAGTGAGATGAATATCATGAATGTGAACATAGGGAACCAGATAGCAAACCAAATCATCATGAAGCCACCTATCATACCAAAAAGAGACCTCTCCTTTCCCCAAACGAATTTTAAATCCGTCATGAAAAAGCTGTGCAGCTTTGAATATGGAGGACCAAATATAGGAACAACCATTAATAGGCTCAGCATTGAGGATATGAGTGTCATGGAGGTACCTTGAAGATAACATTTTTACCCATAATTTATCCTTGTCATGAAGCAGCGCCCAAACATGTTTTTACTTTATTTTTTAAAACATGTTTTTTAATCTAAATATTATGTATTTTTTTTAATTTTAAATATTATTCAAAAATAAAAAAAATTAAAACTTTTATAGAAACTACATTATTGTTGGCATCGACTAGAATTCAAATTCTCTCCCATCGTTGGAGGTACAGTTAGAGCATCTAGATCATTTATTTTTTATTTAATAGTTAATATTTTTATTTTTTAATATTAAATTAATATTAATTATTAAATAAAAATAAATAATACAAATATGACTGAAACAATTGCTAAAAGTGCATCTGCTAGAGAATAGCCGAATCCACGTCTGACTGTTCGCCAATATCAGCTTCAGTCTACTACTCACTATTGCTGTAGTCTAGGGGTCGTTTTATTGTGGACCCTGTAAATTAGAGTTCATGAATAGACCTTGTCATTATAACCGTTGAATATGACGAAAAACAAATCAACGGACCAAAAATAACACAGTTCACCTGGTCAATCGATTTCCTTACCATTAAAACACAAAGCCCTGTGAAAATAATATTTACAACATTGTCACTAAATTGAATTTTGAAACCCATTTCGAAAAATGATATTGGCACCTCTCTCTCTGGGCGGTGATTCTTCATAAGTTTTAATATTTATTTTTTAATTGTCATTATATTAAAAAAATATTATACAGATTTATATAATGACAAATAAAAATTGCTTTATGAGAGAAAAAAAATGTGTCAGCTTTTATTTCTTCCTAATAAGTATAAAAGAAGAAGTAATACAAAAACTAATTTTTTGGAATCTTGAAGAGAACAGGAGTAAGAGTAGCTTGTATTTGGCTAAAATGAATATTTGTTTAACTTATTTTGGTTGAAATTATTTTAAGTTGGGAAGTCACTGTCTAGGCCATTTTAGAATCCAACTTGCTTCTCCTAGGATGATCATCTTGTTACTTGTATTTGAGGGCGTCTTGTTTAGGAACGAATTGTGCAGAGATGGACAGGGAAGAAAATCAAACTTGATGCCTTTATGAATTTGTCATGGCAAGATGAAGCAGGAACTAGGGTTCGTTGTCCAACTACTGGGGAGAGATTTTACTTCTGAATCTGCTATAAATTATCTCACTTCAAAATAGGAGAAATTGATTTGAAAATTCAAAAATACTTGAAAAAAAAATCAGTAATAAAATATATTGCCCTTTCTGCAAAATTTAAAAGCCTATAGTCTAAGTTTGACTGGAGGGTCTACAATAAAATGACCCCTGCTATGGTTCTGCTGTCACTGTTACGTTATCTCTAAAATTAACTCTAGGATGAGTCAACTTAAAATTACTCCACTATATGGATTGTAAAAAGGAATTTCTCATAAGCAGTCTGCAAGAAAAGAAGAAAAATGTAACTAAAAAATAATGGGGAGAAAAAAAAAACTTGAAGCAGATCGAGATATCAGATATGTGGCAGATTAAGTGTTGGAATAGTAGGAGGATAATCGGTGGGAGACGTTATGGGAGAGGTGATAGTTGAGATGTGTTACAGATGATGATGAGTAGAAACCCCTATGTGCAAATATATATATTGTAATGATTTTTATGTAAAATTTAAAAAACTTATTAACAGAGGTAAAGTCAAAGGTTCATCACTGAACCTTTGACTGAAGGGAGCAGCATAAACGCACCCGTAGTCTAGCAGCCACCTTCTCCTTTATCGACAACTAGCGTTGTTCCGTGCAACGCTTGGAGTAACTTTATTTATTTTATTGTATAACTAAATTAAGTTAAAATAATAATTTAATTAATAACCAACATTTTGCATTTAATGTTATATTTATCGAGTTTCAACGTATGGGTCACAGATAATTAGGAGATGTTATATTTATTAACTTAAAATACAATATCATAACTTTCTTAATTCTATTTAAGAATTTAGTTGTAAATTATTATAGTTCAATACTAATATTTTTATCCGGTATGAAAAACTAAAAGTTGATTATGAAGTAATTTAATGTTATAATAATAATTAGATATCAATTAATTATTATATATTCATGTAAAGTTTTTAATTTGTAATTCTGATGTTAATATGTATCCATACAAAAGTTTTACACAAATTAAGATATCAAAATATTTTAAATATTCCAAAACAATAAATAACTATCATTTATTACATGATTGACTAAAAGTTTAGAAATAACTTGTTTTAATATTTCTAAAATACCATTACTGTCATTATATTACAATAAAGAAGAAATTATTCCATAAACTTTATGTATTTAAGTTAGATATATCTGATTAATTAAATTATTAATTAAAATATAACAATTATAGTTAATTAATAAATAATTTCAAAAATTATTTTAATTAATGATATGACTGATTTAATATATTAGATTTATATAAAAAAATTCTATAATAAAAAAATCAATATTTATTAAAACAATTAAAAACTAAAAAACAACCATTAATAAACACGTTATTACATTAATCATTTATCTCTTAATAAACACTATATAAAGAATGTTAATATTAATAGGATCATTGCTTTCTTTTAATATGAAAATAATTATTTAGGATAAAATGTATAAATAATAATGCTTGTTGTACAACTTTAAATTGCACATAATCTCATATCACAATGAGATGACATAATTAAAGTATAGATATGCAATAAAAGAGGGAGAATCAAATGTAATTAAATAATAAAAAATGTGTAAATATAAAATATGTGTGTGATTATGTGTAAGTGATAACTTTAGGAAATGTAATTATTTGTGCCTTATATTTATACTCTATTAATAGCTTAGTCCTTATTTTATGGATATATGAAAGATTTTAAGCTTATATTTGTAGAATTCAATTTGGATATCTTTTTATATGATCTTGAACAAATCGCACATATTCTTTAAGTAATTAAGTGGATTTGTAACTGTGATTAACTTGGAGATTTCTCTAATGCAGGAAGGATTCCAAGCAAGTAGATTGGTAGAAGATTTGGACCAACATTGGAAGAGGAAGCCTAAGAGTCAAGTGTGAAGTTCAACATCTCACGTCGCGGTGCAGGCAGGTTCATGTCGCGGTGTGGTGCATTAAGCCTTTTGTAGACTGAGACTCGAGGCTAGCACGCCGTGGTGCAATATATGTCACGCCACGACGTGAAGCATTATTCTGAGCCTATAAATACTGTTTTATTAATTTTTTAGAAAAGAGCTTTTTAGGTTAGAGAAGTTGCTGTTAGGTTTTCACTTTGAGGCTGAGAGGAAGCTAGGAGAGCCAAGGTTGGTGTGAATGCTTATGTCTTGAAGCATATCAAATGAGTTTTTGATGATAACGAAGTCAAAGATGAAGATCAAGATCAAAAGAAAAGACCAAGACCAAAAGAAGAAGACCAAGATCAAAAGAGGTATATTAGATATAGGTCTTAGAACATCAATGTGAAATGCTCTCAAGGTATCTCAATTATATCTCAAATGGGTTTTTAAAGATGTTTTTAATCAACTTGTTTTTCAAAGTTCATATTCTAAAAAGATGTTATTTTTAATCTTGGATCATGCTAAACATATACCAATATTAATTAATCCAAGTTTCCTAAAGTTAGAAATAGCATGGATCCTCATTTAGGCTTGAAAAATGTGTTCAAAGTGGAAAGTAATCGATTACACACTCTTGGTAATCGATTACCAGCAAGTCAGAGGACGTGTAATCGATTACACACAATATTGTAATCGATTACCATATACCTAGAAAGGGAAGAACACGTTCAAAGGGCCATGTAATCGATTACACCAATATTGTAATCGATTACCATAAAGTCAGAGGGCGTGTAATCGATTACACAAGTCATGTAATCGATTACCACAAGCTCAGAAAGCCAAGAACACGTTCTATCTTCCATGTAATCGATTACCAAAGCCCTGTAATCGATTACCAGCATTCTAACATGCCCAACGACTATATTTTCTTGGCATTTAATGTTGTCACAAAAGCCCCCAACGGCTCTATTGATCTAAAAACTTATAAATACACTTCTTGGGGCATCATTTGTGGTTAACTAACAATTGAGAAATATCATTCCATCACTTTAATCCGAGAATCATCATTAAATCTCTTTTGCTCTGTTTTTGTATATATATTTGAGATATTCTTGAAGAGCATCATAGGGCTTCAATTTGTGTAATCTACTCTTGTGAGAGTTTCATCTTGTAAACACTTTGATTCTTTGTAAAGGGGGTGAGGTATCCCTCTAGAGAAAAGAGAGTGAGGCATCTCTCAAAGTTTATAAAGGGTGAGGTATCCCTTTGTTGAAGGTGAGGTATCCTTCAAAGGTTGAAAAGGGGGTGAGGTATCCCTCTAGTGAAAAGGGTGAGGTATCCCGGTTTTGAGGCTCAAGCACAAAGGGTGAGGTATCCCAAGGTGTGGTGAGTGCTCTATTGTATAAAGGTTTTCAAGCACCCGTTCAAGCTTGAAGTTTAGTGGAAAATCTCGAGTGGTTTGCTTGAGGACTGGACGTAGGTTACAAGGGGTGGCTGAACCAGGATAAATCCTTGTATTTGTTCTTCTAAACTCTATCTCTTTACATTTGTGCATTTATTTTATATGCTTGCTTGAATGTTATTCAACTTGGCTTATTTAATTTGTGAGTGAAGTATTCAATCTCATTTATCTATTCACTTCAATCATCCAATAGCTTCAACAAAAATTAATAATCAAATGTTTTGCGAAAGATTTACGAAAATATTTTACATACTCAATTCACCCCTCTCTTGAGTATTGAGGCCACTTGGTAACAGTTGGAGGTCATCTTCTTCGTGGAGGAAGATTCAAGCATCAAATATCACATCCATGAGCTTCCTTCATTTTTCCTTTATTTTCTTCTCTTCTTTGTATCATGAACATAAGTTTTATGGTTATATTTTCATGTTCAATGAGTAGCTAAGCTGTATTTAGGGATTACTTTTAATCCTCCTATGGATATTGATGATTTGTACTTTTTTGAGTTTATATTGATGTATGATTTTGTTCAATCATATGGATCTTAATGTTCTTGATTATTTGGTCAACTTTTAAGTGATTTGTTGAAATCTAATAAACCTATACATAAGAATTTGGATTTGAGATCATTTGTATAGTTGATGCATGTTCGAATTCATTCTAATAGTGGGATGAGTTGATTAACTAATGGGATAGAAATATACCCATTGGTCATGCTTAGCAAGTGTTTGAGAATAATCCTTAATGAGTGAATTTTGTTCTAGCTCTCATGGAAATATAGTGAATTAAGTAAATGAAGCATGGTTGATTGACCTAGACATATGCTTTTAATTAAGTTAATTTCTCAAGCTAACTTAATTATTTCATTCATGTTGATTAAGAGGATTGCATATTATCAATTAAAGTAGGGGTGAAGAAGAATTATTTAATCTTTAGCCGTTATCTTTATTTCCAATTTATTACTTTTTAGTCTTTAGTTTATACATTTTTCCTATTTGTATGTTCTTGAACAGAATTATTTAAGTTATTAGTTGATATTTAGCATTAGAAGTAACATTATCCCCATGGGAACGATATCTTACTTTACAATGTATTACTTGTTCGATCTGTGTACTTTAGGTCTATAAAGGGACAAAAAGTAAGTAGCATTATTTAAACAATATTTATATCCCAAAAAATAAGAGTAATATATTATCATAAAAATAAAGATTATTCCTTTAATTTTAACCCATGTTATTAGAGACAAATCCCTAATATAAAGATTATATTCATTTATACTTACTTTAGTGTATCTTTTGTGGAAAAATCATGGATGGAATTCGTATAAAATTATCTGAATATTCATGGTTTAATTTTTCACTCATATTTTTATGAAACATACACATCGTTTATCCATGTTATAAAGATTAGACAAAGTTTTACGTTGGCTGTTGATTGTCTAACACAACTCTCCTCTTTTATTCGAGCTTGAGATTGACTATGTAAGGGTTTGCAACAAAACTCAGCATAGACAGAGTTATCATACCATACCATACCATACCACAAGTTGTAACATTCCGAAAAGCATGTTAGGCTAGCTTATGATTACAATGATAGCATAACACTTGTTTAATATATCAGTTAAGTTTTGTGACAAACTAAGTTCATTTAGACACTTTGTTGCAATTCAAAATGTGAAAAGTAGCTTGAAATGACTCAAATAATAGCATAAATTGCTAAGTTGAAGGAAATAAATCTAGAGAGTTTGTTTCTAAGCCACAAATAGGTGGAAGAAGATATAGTTAAAATTTGAGAGTAATCATAGTTAGTTTGGTATTTTTAGGCATACTGGTTGTGTATTTAATGTTCGGTTGACTAGTAGTAGATATGAAAAAAAAGTGATAATGGTGAAACAACAATTTTAATGAATCTTAGTATTTATTTTAAAGTTGCTGGAAGTAGGAAAACTTGATTTAGCATAATCCAAGTGTCCTCAGTAGATATAAAGTTCTAACTTTAGGTTGTAGTGGAAAAGTTGGACTTTTTCTCTTAATTCTCTTCTCTTCCCACGTCTGAGAGCATAAGAATACAGAAACTAAAGAAAAAAGAAAGAAGAAACCAAATAGGGAGAAAAGAGGAAAGAAAGAGGAGTAATAGAAGATCAAATCAAAGCTCAAACTTGATAGTTGATCATCTATGCATAAGGTAGAGGATCGTCTTGTCTACAAGAGATAGGGGTTTCTAACCATTAATTTCATCTTATTCCTTCTCCTATTTCATTGTTGGCAGTTAGGTCAATAAATGGGACAAATAGGTTTTTGAAGAGCAAAAATCCGTTTACTTGCTTGATTCTTGTTTTTAATGTTGGAATTAGACATTTCAGCTTATGGAGATCAAGATGAATGAGTTTATTCTTTAACAACGGTATATAGTTGCCTAATTGGAAACTTAGGTGATTAGTGAGTGAGTATGTGATTTTGATCATTAACTCAAGTTTAAGTGAACCAACAAGTGTATGAGTGCTTCAACATTATTAAAGGGTGTTAGTGATGTTAGAAATCACCTAGAAGTTATTTTAAAATGGCTAGAAATTGTTAGAAATCAATAGCACAATAACACGACCTTTTTTTTGCAAAATTTTTGGTGTTTTCACACCAGATAACTGATTACCCCACGAGGATAATCAGTTATTATGTGTTGATAGAGAGCTATTATCACACCAAAAAATAGGTAACCGGTTAGCCTATTAGGAGTAATCGGTTATTCATTCTTCACAGAATGTTTTGTGCAATAATAACTAGTTAGCCAATATTAGCTAACTGAGTATTTGCGTCTTGTAGGAACCTCTGTGTTCTTCAAATAACCAGTTAGCAATAGTAGCTAACCAATTATTCACTTATGGTAGAGAGCCATGCCACGACAATAACCGATTAACAGCAACTGTTAATCGATTATTGAGTTATAATAAATAGTCCAGATTCACAATAACTGATTAACTCAAATAGTATAACCGGTTATTGAGCTTACCCAGAACGTAAAACAAAAGCCATAATCGGTTAGGCAATAGGCATAATTGATTATAGGCATATAAAATCTCACTTTTAATAGGCAATAACCGATTAGGCAAAAGTCATAACCAGTTATTCTGTGCTCAAAAATGAGATTTTAGATTATTAATGGTTACTAAAACCTTGACTAAAGCTTAGGGGACCCTTAGTATTAGTAAAAGGTGTTCCCTAGAACAATATGTGATAAAGTATACCTAAGTACACTAAGAGTAGTGTGTTTTACCATGCTTTTGCACTTGAGGCACTTAACAAAAGTTATATTTATGCATTGTGGTGTGAAAATACATTGGTAGAGTGTAATTAATGTTTGCCTTAGGTAAGTATCTAGTTCCTTAGGCAACATAGAGTTGCAGTTGATATCATATAAGAGGTGATGATGATAGGGTATACTAGATACAAATAAGCTAAGTTCAGTTGGCAATAGTCACTTGTCATAGTGCATGAGTTACTCCTAAGAGAAAAAGTGGGGCTAGTGATGCATGGATGGACTTAGTGTTGAGATATTATAGAAGTTTCAGTCTTAAAGCATTCCAATAGTTAGGAATTACCTAAAGTATATATCTAGAATCTTGAGTACACTAGTATGACATAGTTTACCAGTTATAGTGTGATAATAAGGTAAGCTAGATATACACGTATCATAAGCATGATTTTACCAGTTATAGTGTGATAATAAGGTAAGCTAGATACACGTATCATAAGCATGATTATTTAACTAGAAACATAGAATATATTCCTTTATTAGTTAGAAGTGAGTTGAGAGTACATGTTTGCTAGAGTTTAATTCTTTACTTAGTTAGAGAGAATCTTGTGATGAGTTAATGTAGTAGTTTTGTATGAATTATACATAACACTGCATAGTTTCCCGTTACTTGCTAATTCCAAAGTAGAGTAATCTTTAATGATGTACAATCATATAGCCAAAAGGGATAGATAGAAAGTCCAAAAATCTCTTTAAGTGAGGATTTAGCCCTAGTTGCTCGTTAGTACCAGGGTTGCTAGTTTTATATAGTGGAATCAGTACTCTCAGCAGTGTGAGTAGGAACCAGTCCACTCATTATCTAGTAGTCTGAAGAGTCGGTTTTCTTATCTATAAGTTTAAAGAGAGTTTGGAATAAGCAAGTGACATATACACACAATCATGTACATTTCATGTTCCTTAGCAATTGTATGAGCAATTGTGTAGGATAGATGATATTGTATAATTGTATGAGCGGTTGTTCAATATCATTGATGGTATGTTTATGAATGAACTAGTTGTGATATGTTACAATTGTGTAGATAGTTATTCTTATCATACGAGTAGGGGACTTAGGCTTATAAATTATGTTTTGTGCTAGTGAACCTTTACATAATAGTAGCATGTAAATGTTCTAGAGATATTGAATAAAGATTTGATATCTAGTAGTAACAATAATCTATTATGTTTAGGTTCGAGTTTTGTAAGATTAATTAGATATGAGACAATTTGGATATATTATATAGTTGTATGGGCGATTGTATAATGTTAAAATAATTTATACTGATATATATGCAGTTTACATTGTATAATGCCATGAATTGTATGAATATTACTAAGAATTGTATGTTCTCACCCATTTATGTGTTTCCATGATAAAAGTATGTCAAGACCTTTCAGAGAGTAAGAAGATAAAGAAACAAAAGGACTAGTGTAAATTAGTTTTATTTGTTTCTTTTATAGATAGAGTTGATATATTTATTTATTTTAGCTTTGATGATGTATAAGTTGTATATATAACACTTTACCCTTAGGATTAATGTTGTATATGTGTATGACTTTTAGTTATGATTCTCCATAATTATTTATAAATGTTATGGATTAGTTGATGTTCAAGTTAGAAGTAACATAATTATTACTGTTTATCCAAGTTTTTATTAGTTATATTAGGGTAACGGTACGAGGATGTTACACAAGTTACACAGTTTATGTATCTTAGATCTATTATACAAAATGATGGAGAGATAAAGGGAGATGTAAACCATAGGATTCAAGCTGGATAGATGAAATAGATGAGTGTTTCAGAAGTTATTTGTGATAAAAAAAAAGTGTATATCAAGCTTAAGGGTAAATTTTACTGCACAACTATAAGACTCGTGATATTATATGGTACTGAATGTTGGGCAATAAAAAGCCAACAAAAGCATAAGATTAGTATCATTGAGATGAGAATGTTGCGCTAGATATGTGACCATACAAAATAAGATATGATTAGAAATAAATACATTAGAGAGAAAGTAGGGACAACATCACCTATTATGAAAAATATGATAGAATCTCGCCTTAAGTGATTTAGACATGTAAGGAGAAGACCCTTAGAAGCTTCTGTAAGAAGAGTAGATCAGGTGAAAAATAACTCAATAGTTAAAATCAGAGGGATACCAAAAAAGACTATAGGTAAAATAATTAAAAAATATTTAGATTTTAATGACATTTCTTAAAACTTAGTTTATGATAAAATACAATAACGTCGTTTGATCTATATAGCTAACTTCACCTAATAAGAAAAGACTTAATTGTTGTATTTTTAGGAAACATGCTAGGTATCCCTAGAAGTCACAAACTGGAGAACCCGACTTTGATAAGTGGAGTATAACTGTTTTTTTAAATTTAAACAAAATTAAAAATAAAATTAAAAACTTGAAACTGAAAAACACTATTTGTGCTACTGGGGCAATTTAAAAGCCCAAGACATTTAACATTTCCCTATTTTTAAAGAGTATAAAAAACTAAGCTCTAATGCAAAATTTATATATTCTTAGTTAAATTATTATTTTAGTCCTTACTATTTCATTAAATTTTTAAATAGGTCCTTATAACTTAAAAGTTTTTAATAAGTTACTATATTTCTAAAAAAAATTAAATAGGTCCCAATATTTTAAATAAATTTTCAATTAGATCCTCACTAATTTTAAAATTTTGTAATCAACTCTCTAAAACCTATAATAACAATACAAAATGACTTACAAATAACTGTAAACATACATTAACAAAGTCAAACGGTCATCAGCTAGGAAGTGCTTATTTAATTTTTTTAAAAAAGCATAAGGACCTAATTTAAATTTTTTAAATTATAAAAGCCTATTTTTAAATTCTATAAAACTGTAGAGATTAAAGAGTGATTTAACATGTATTCTTTTATAATGATTATCGTACTCCATTAAAGATATCGTGAAAAGTTCATTAATAACATTTATATCTAAAATTATTTTAAAAATTAATCCCTTAACTCTCCCATTAGGATCAATGTTTTAATCAAATTTAAATAACAAAGGAAGTAAATGCCATAATTTATTTATTCTTCTGAGAGAAACATTATAAACTTCAACTTTAATAAGCCTGATACATCTTTAGAGCTTGCTATCGCGGTGACATATGATAGATCTTTTATAACCTAAAAATTCCATGATCATATAATGTTTCCTTCAATTAAATTAGAAGAATATTGGGCTTTCTCTTCCTATCATTTCATAGTTTTTTTTATTTCATTAGAAGTATATAAATTCCATGTGATAATTAATATTATAGTCTTCCGACTATCTACTAGATACAAGTTCTATTGTTTTGCTTCAGAGGCACAGATGGAACCAACTGTTGAGGTTTGTCTTTTTCACAAACACACAAGCCAATAATTATCAAGTTCTAAATAAATTGATCATGAGCAATAAGTAGTAGAAATTTCCATACTCATCAGAATTACCTAATATCAATATGTCCTTTTAAGGACATTAAAAAGTCATGTAGGCATTACACTACAACTATCAAAACACCAAGAAATAAACTTTCATATGAACACCATCACTTCTTGAATTTATAACTAATTAAGTAGCATGGCAAATTCCCTTGTATACAACTAAATCACACAAGGAAGGACCTCATAACTTAAATGTTCAAAGTTCTGGCACACTTATTCAGTTCTCAAACTACTGCATTTTCATTTGGAAAACCATAACTCAGCTTAACAAAACCTTCTATCAAACTCAAATAACAAAGAAATGAAGACAAAACAAGTTGGAACCTTTTCATTCCATATAAATAAAGGTCGTGTTCAGTGGTCTTGAATTGCACAACACCAATAGGAAGAAAAGGTGGCGTGTTCATATCAGTCTTAGACAATCATCATTCTCAAAATATTTTTTATGGGAATACCATTTTGTAAAAATATTTTCTAAACTTAAATCAAATATATCCCCTACATCGGCTTGGTGTACTTAAAATGACGATATTAGTTTTATTTTTTTATTGATAAAAATAGTTAAGAAAATGGAATGTTAACTCATTTTAAGGTCTAAACAAGTTATAAGTCTAATAGATAACTCATATAATTTATAAATCACTTATAAAAGGAAATGGTTATAAACAAAAATCAATCCAATATTAGATTTTTTTCTTTTTTTTAAATTATATATGGACTAGTATATTCAATAATTTTTAAAACTCATATTAATTGAATATCAAATATTATGGAACATCTATTGATTTAGTCAATTTATGATCAATTTTGTTATTTGACTTTTATAAGCACTTAAACCTATATGAATAATACTGTTTTGAATTTGTGAATCTTGTGTCTGAGTTTTTTTATGATGGATAGATTAACTCATATTGTAAATATAAAGAAAGACCACTATTTTCATCCTATATGTATTATGGTTGTCCCATTGAGACCACACAAGTTTTGAGCATATATGGAATGAGAGTAATTTTTCTCTTCCATGACGACACAAGGATTATCGATAATCTTTTTCTCATGGTACTTCTTTGAAGATGTAATTTTTTATTTAGTATAAGATAATTTTATATATTAAATCTTAATTATTGTTTATTTATATAATGTCATAAATTAATGTTAAAAGAAGATCCATTTATTTTATTCATGTAGATATAAAATTTATACCAAATGCTATGAGACAATTTAATCATATTTGTGGCTGTGTGAAATTGCTTGCTAAGTTTGGGTTTCCTACTTATTGTGACTTTATGTGTTTAAGAACAATTTAGTTCCGTTTGTGAAAATTATGTGATTCATGAACCGATTCGTTCAATTTTGTATTGAAATGGGTAGGGCTGCACCCTTGGGTGGTTCACACGCATACATGTGCGTCATGGCTTGTGTGAGCTGAATGCCACTATTTAGCTTCTCCTATTGTTCCGCCAATTATTCATAAATATTCTATAATGTACACTTGATTATTTGAATGATTATGATTGTTGTAATAGCCAATAAGATGAATAATAAACGGTTTGGTAGCAGATTTCCCGTGGAGCACATTATTAGGGTGGTGTATATACATCCTTCAAAGAAGGGTATATTATACACTTTGAAAATATAGTCATTGATATATGATTAAAATATATTAATGGTCAGATTTGATGACCTTCTAACTGCACAACAAGTTTTAGCCAATAGAAAACTTCATCCTGGAGCCACCATGAGCTCCGTCCACCACCCTAGAACCACAATGAACTCCATTGCCAGCCTCTACCGCACTAGTCGTTGTCTAGACTAGAACTCAACCACAAGAACCACCATGTGTGACTAGAACCAGAACTACCATGCATGACCAGAACCTAGCATCGCGACCAAAACCTAGCCATCAAAACCACCATGAGCGACTAGAACCACGAACAACCAGATATGCCGCTCATGAGCCGCGTCGCCAGATATGCGAGCTACCATAGCCACCGAAACCCAAACCCAGTATCAAGCCACAGATCCATCCAAATCCAAAAATCACGCAGATTCATCACTAGCAACTTCTCCTTCAAACCACCACAAACAACTGCACATACCCAAAACTAACTTCACCATCGAGATAGAGGTACGCGATGGCTGGACATGGAACAGGGCGGTGGTTTCGGGCTTAACTTATGGGTCGCGTGCTGGTTGGAGCGGAGGTTGAGGTCGCAGAGGCTGAGGTCCCAGCGTGGTTCCTAACTGGTAGCACTAGATCTATTCAGACTGGACCACCGCAGAACCAAATCCAGCACTAGACGGCTGCAGATGTGCCAGATCTGAATGCATCTGTTCGCTCCACACCGGCGATTCTAGGCTTGACTCACAAGTCGCATGCTGGTTGGAGCGGAGGTTGAGGTCTCAGCGTGGTTTCGAGCTGGTAGCACCAGATCCATCTAGACCGAACCCCCGCAGAACGAGATCCAGCACCAGACGGATGTGGATGCGCCAGATCCGAACACATCTGTTCGCTCCATGTTGTAGCTCCACCATTGGACCCCTTAGTTGTAGATTTGTACAGATCGGGCCACTGCCGTTCATCGATGCTATCGCCTCCACTCCATGTCATAGCTTCACCGGCGAGTTGCAGCCTCTGGCATTAGGTGGATGTTAGGGAAAATATAGAGTGACTTGGAAACTTGGAAAAAATGAAGTAACCTATAATAACATATATTTTTAGGTGGTACATAATACACCTTAACTTAGTATGATGTATACTAGCAACCGCCCATTATTAGTGCTTTTGGCTATTCTATTTTTTTAATTGTGTCCTTTTAATTCTTTTCATCATTTATAATATAATTTTAAAGATGTTTTATATAGTGTAAGTAGGAGATAAGAAAGGGCAACTTATTGTTATAATTAAAGATTAAATTTTTTGTACAAATTTATTTTTTAAATTTTTGGTGGATTTTAGTTAATTTTTTGAGCATATCTATGACATTACTTGGACATGTCATATTTTTATATACTCTTATATTTGATGTTGTATGGTCACTTAAAAATATTTTGATGCTATTTTAGGCATATAATAATATATATGCATTAAAATTGACGTGCTTTAATAAAGTATTGTATAAATTGAAATCTAAGAGTTCGTTTTAAAATATTTAGAATTATTTTGAATAATTTTGCTCATGTCTATTTTAGAATATACAATTATGTATAAGAGTATGATAATTATCTAATTGATGTGACATGAAAATTTATATGATTGTAGTTTCTTATGGTTATATGCTTATCTATTGTAAGACTATTTTGTCAATTTTGTGAAATCAAATATATGAGTGTGTTTGGAATTTAAAAAAATAAGAAATGATTTGATTTGTAAATTAAATTTAATTAAATTTTGTGTTTGGAATGTTTAAAAATGAGAAATGATTTGATTTCTAAAATCTCATGGATTTCATTCCTTTTGTTTTAGAAATTTTATCAATTTTGATAGGATTTGTTAGGATTTGAAATAAATAGACTATTTAACCCTTAGTAACTACCTCTAACAACTTTTCATAAAGGTTAAAATGTAAAATAATAAAATCAAATCAAATCAATTCTCATTTTAATAATTTCAAACACAAAATTTGATTTCTAAATCAATTCAAATCCTATTTTTTTTAAAAGTTTCAAACACAAAATTTGATTTTTAAATCAAATCAATTCAATTCAATTCAATTCAAATCAAATCAAATCATTACTCATTTTTATTCATTCCAAACACAACCTATAGGATTTTCATTTGACCATATTTAGAATTGTTTTGGGAGTAGCCCTTATGATATTTAAAACTATTTAGACACTTAGTATAATTGTGAGCTCGTATTCGCGATATCAATTACAATAAAGTATTATATTGTTAATAATGTTGTTGTGTTGACATTGAAAATTATGTTAATAATGCATTTATCCTATCAATTTGTCTTTATTAATATGATTTTTGATGTTTTGTTGAGTGCATTAGATGTTATGGCCTTAGAGTTTTCAATATTATCTTGATACTAGTTTTAGGGATATAATGTTTTATAGGAGTTTGCTTGTTCATTATAGTCTGACACCTTTAAGCAGGATTACAATGGTGTGACAACTAAATTGTTATGATATATATAATGTTGCTTATTGTAAAGTATTTTGTCAAATTAATTTAAGCAACTTTGAATGTGTTTATTATTTTGTGAAACTTGAGAAACGAAATAATTGAGCATTCTGTAACAATCTAATATTATTCTTTGAACTTGTGATTTTGTAAAGAAAAATTATTTCTAAATGTTTATTGAATGAATTGCAATTGTTATTGGGTTATGTAAGTAATGAACATACCATTTAGTATGACATTATTTGACATAATCATTTGTGTGATAAATAAAATAGTTAAAAATATTTATTTTGAAAATTTTAAATTTATTATTTGTATGTAATTATGGTAATTTTAGTTCAACTATTTTGCTCTATCAAGCGGGAAAGACTTGTATATTATGATCCGGGACTTTTAGGTGGGATTGCAATGATATGAGTGCTCTAGTTCAATTAATTGAACATGAAAAAAACCAATTAATTATGTTTGCATATATGTGTTTTCTTGATATGATTTTCTCTTCCCTTTATGACTATCATTACTCTATTGTTTGGGACCTATACTAACAACCTACACTGAGGATGTTGTTAAGTCTCTTAAAGTTTATTTTAATATGTTGAATTATGATATCTATGTGTCCTATATTGTTAATAATCTCTAGTCCTTTATAAAACAATATATTAGAATCTTAAATTGACTTATAAAGTCTAACAAGAATAATTTCTTTATTTTGTATCATCACTAGTCATGTGTCAAATCACCAGCTTCTTAAAATATCAAGATACTTAGGAGAAATAATCAATTGATTTGACAAAATTTGAAAGTTAATTCAATGATCAAAGTTATTCAAAAGCTATTATTGTGACGAAAGTGCTCTTTCCAAATATGATTTGTCCTAATTGTGAGATTTTGTTTTGAGTCCAAATTGTTGAATTGACCACTTCTTAAAAATTCTTTTGTTAATGGTACATGTATTTATGATAAATATATATTGAGTTAAAACTTTTGTACTTATGACGTTTAATTGTGACAACTTTATTTCTTATATAAAGGTGTGAATACTAAATTCAATGTGTTTATTGGTTGATTTTATGAAATGCTTGTCTATTAACCTAAATTGAGCATTATTCACCTTTTAAAGAAAATTGAATTTTGCAACTATTCTTTTCTTGAAGTATTTGTTGTAAATATGTAAAGTTTATCATATGTGTATAACCTATTATTTAGGGTAAATAAATGATTAAGTGCAAGTCAAATTGTTTTATGTGGCTTAATGCATAATGTCATGACACTGTTATTTTGTTTTAGTGTTTGCATTGTTTATATCAATGCATGTTGCAATTGGTAAGTGAGAACAAATTTGCTGTTAATATGTTTGGTTTTATATTAACTGATATTATTGAAAATTATTGGAATATAGTTGTAATCTTGTTAGTTGTTTATGTTGTGACTTTGTTATAGTGGGATTAGAGACTTTGTGTTGTGTTGTATCCTTAGTAGTGGTTAAATATAAGTCTCATGTACTTCCATTGTTGGTAAAGTGGTCATGGTAATTTTGTGAAATGTAGATTTCCTTCTTTGTAAAAATTATTTTGTAGTTTTGTGTTTGCGATAACAGGGAGAAGTTGACTTATTGTAAAGTGTCATATGCACACTTGTGATCTCCTCAATTGTGAAAGCAAAGTATGTAATCAATAATGAAGTAATTTTATGAAACTCTGTAGTTGATAAAATTTGTGTATATTTGGCTTAGTATTATTTTTTGTTGTTATGATCACGATTTTGGATAACTCTACAATATTTGTATTTCTTTCTATTTTGATATTTGTGTTGTTAAAGAGAGATGATGAGTTTTAGACCCACATTGAATACTTTATCATATAGCTAATAGTCTCACTATTAACATTAATATTGTTTTGTTTTGGTATGTTGGATTAGTAAGAAAGTCTACATTACAATTATATTGTGTCGAGACTTATTGAAACTTTGTTATCATATGTTGTTAACTATTGTGCACGCTTAATATGACATATTGTTAGAGACTTTAGTACTCAGTCTTATTTTGTTGTACTGTGATATTTTGTTGAATCTCAGTTAGCATCTGAGCAGATGTTGAGCCATTTTGTAGGGAATTTTATATTGATTACACTTTTGACATGCAATTTTTTTATGCTTTCCCTTCGACCCACATTCCACATTTTGTTAAGTCATTGATGTATGCGTATCTTGCATATATGATATCAGTATTCATATCGAATATGCTTTTCTACATTGTTGAGGTGTTTATAATCCCATTTTGGACTTATGGTTGAAAGTGCATGTTCATACTTAGCATACTTAGAAGATTGTTGGATTTTTTTTATTATATATGGACTAGCATAATCAACAATTTTTAAAACTCGAATTAATGGAATGTCAAATATTATTGAACATTTATTGGTTTAGTCTATTTGTAATCAATTTTGTTATTGGACTCTTATAAGCACTTAAACTTATGTGGATAATATTATTTTGAGTTTGTGAGCCTTGTATATAGATTTTTCTATGATAGGTAGGTTAATCTATATTGTAAATACACTGAGAGACTCATATTCTCATCCTATATGTATTGTGGTTGCCCCTATTAAGACCACAATGATTTAGAACATATTGAAAATGAAAGTAATTTCTATTCTCTATGACAACACATGAATTCTCGAGTATTTTTCTCTCATGGTGCTTCCTTGAAGATGTAATTTCTATTTAGTGTAAAGTAATTTTATACCTTAAATCTTAATTATTGTTTATTTATATACATGTCATAGATTAAAGGTTAAAGATAAATCCATTAATTTTATTCATGTGAATATAAAATTTATAGCATCAAAGTCTTTTAAGTGAACAAATTCAATACTTACCAACTGAACTCTAAGGGTGTCAATGACTCGTCCTACTTGACGACCCTCTCAACTCGAAACTAATTGGGTTAGGTTTAAATTTTTAAAATTTGATTCGGTGTATTTTTAAGTCGAGTTTGAGTTATATTTAAGGTTGACTCGGGTTGGCGGAGCACAACATAATACTTTAAAACTTATATATTTTTTTAAAATTAATGATAAATTATAAGACTTTTTGACAAATTAATATTTTTTACATTAATATTTTTTGTATTAATATTTTAAAATTAATTATTTCATTGATAAATTATAAGACTTTTTGACAAATTAATATTTTTCAATGACATAGCATAATAGATTTTTAAAATTTGATTCGGTGTATTTTTAAGTCGAGTTCGAGTTATATTTTTTTGTATTAATATAATTTATTTCATAATATATATTATAAAATATTCTTTTTGACAAATTAATTTTAATTTTATATTAATATAATTTATTTCTTTTAAAAATTTTTATAATTTTATACTTAAATTTTTATAACTTAACTATGTATAATATTTAATTTTATATATTTTATACAAATATCATATTAACTTAATTCTGACCTAATCACTAATTTGACCATGCTGAAATTGAGTCTGAATTCAAATAAGTAACCTAAATATATTGTGTCAAATTCACATAAGGCTAAATTTGTCTTTAGAAAAAGATGATCCTATACCTCTTTTAGAGATATAAGTACTGTACATATCTTTTTTAAAAGTGTATGATTGAGAAAGAGAAAGTGATAAAAAAAAATAAGTATAATAAATGGTATTAAATGAAATATAAAAAAAATATATATACTATTTGTGATAAGAATATCAGAATTATTTATCTTTTAAACACCTTTTCAGAACACACTTCCATGGGCATATTTTAAAATTTGTTTATGAATATTATTAATGTAAGAGTAATGATGCACAGTAAAAAAAATAACAGCTAAATTCCGACGAGAAATTGTTAAATGGTATAAAATGGTTGGAACCAACAATCATGTCTCATAATTTTGACAAATTTTTTTGGCTTTATAGCATTTTTCTTAATGTAAAAGATAGCTCAACTCTTTTTTTTTTTATGTGAATGATGGTTCAACTTTTAAATTATGTATAAATTACTTTTGTAAATAAAAATAAGAAATTTTAACCCAAAGTTTTTAATAATAACATTAACACATGAGACAAGATATTTATCTAAATATATAAAAGTTCATATATATACATTATATAAAATATGGATAACACAACACTAATTTTTTTAATACTATTGCGACATGAAAAAGCTCTTATGTCGTCTTCCAAGCTTCTACAACCTCACTTCACTCTTATTTAAAAATTTATCACAAAATCCTTTATTTATTTATTTATTTATTTATTTATTTATTATTATTATTATTATTATTATTATTATTATTATTATTATTATTATTATTATTATTATTATTATTATTACTTTTTTTTTTCTTTTGTTGTTATCATTTTCTATCCTCTGGCTAGAATCACTGGCATATAAACCCTAATCTCCTTCCGGAAACATGCATAGCACAGAATAAAAAAGAAGAGCTTTGAAACTCTTTGATTGGAGCCGTATCCAGTAGCCCAATTAGGGCACGCAAGTTTCCAAATTGAAGAGCTTGCTCAACTCAAATACCTGCGTTTATGGCTATGGGCTCCAGATTGGAGTGAACGAAAAGTTTGGAGTTCGATCAGGAGTGAGGTCTCTGCTTTACCTGATTCACCCCGTGCTTCCTCTAAATTTGATTTTCATTCTTCTTATTTGTACTAGATTTTAAAGTTCTTACCTTTCCCCTTCTCATATCACATGAAGCTTTGTGCAGAACTTTACATGCATAGTCTAACTATCAAACATGTTACTTTGATATCTGAAATTTGAGTGAAAATGTTCATTAGAGGTATTTTGGTTCTTACATGTTGCAGTTAATGTAGTTCTATTTCCTGGCACTGTTTGCTCTAGTAATCTCATGGACCCCCACAAAGAGAGAATTAAGAGTGGATGCCAGAAGATTTTGGATGGAATAAATTCAATGTCATTGGTAAATTTAGATGACCAGCAAGTTCATTCCTTAGTCATGATGAGAGAAATAGCACGTGGGGTTGTTGATGATCGAGATAGAAAGGTAACACAGATGAGATAAGCCAGCTGCTTAAATTTTTATACACAATTTTCCTTGTCCCCAGCATTGCTCTCATTCTCATAAGTTGCTTGCAATTTAATTACAGGTGACAAAGAATGATGTGATTACCGCCTTGCGCTACAGCATCGAGAAAATGGTTCACAATGCTTTTGTTTTTTTTCTTCATTATGGATTATGTCAATATTGATATTTTATATCTCTCTCAACTGACTTGATGCAGTTTGCAGGTGTGTGCATCCAGGGATATCATTCAAATATTGAGTAGGATGTCCTATGAAGGCTTGGATGACCAACGGATGCATTTAGTATTGAGGATGAAAGAAATTGCACATGGGATTATTGAAAAACAACCTAGAGTTGCAATAACTAGGCCTGACTTACCTGTAGATCAAGTATGGGGTTAAGGCAGCTTATTATCCTAGTATTTTTGAACTTTTTTTTTCCTCTTTGTCTAGATTTCTCTTAAGGTACATTGATCAGTTTTACAGGTTGGCTTTGTGGATGAAGAGATGGGAGACAGTCCTATGGTTGAGTCAACCAAGATCAGCAACGGGGATGCCCTGATTGATGGGGCTCAAAGCATGACACATGAAGATGAGATATTGGATGTGGAACATGTTTTGGGATTTGAAAATGGGATAAATGAAGTACAGGACTCTCTGTTGTCATCATGCTTTCAGCAATTTCTTCTGTGGCCTCCGGATGATTGCATCACCTTAGAGTGGGTTCAGGACATGATGTTCACCCTTGAGCAGGCTTCGCAGAAGATGTTGCCATCTGAATTTTGTCATGTCATGCCAACCATTTTGGTGGATAAATTGACGGATGCTGCTTGCAATATTTTATGTAAAGAACCAAATTGTTTGGAGATTGATTGTCAAGGAGAAGATTCAAGAGTCATTGTAGTAGGCGATATACATGGACAGTTTCATGATTTAATGTTTCTTTTTAAGCATGCTGGAGTGCCCTCTGAGAACCAGTTTTATGTTTTCAATGGAAATTATGTAGATAAAGGAGCTTGGGGCATTGAAGTATTTTTGGTCTTGCTGGCTTGGAAGGTAAGGTGATGACCATGAAACTTCATAAATGTTGATATCCTTGATGATTTTATTGGTGGTTGTTGGCGTGTATTGACCAGGAGGAAAAATAACGAACAGTGAAGAATACCATGTAGAAATATTTATATGACCTAGTAACTATTATGTTGACCAAATAGAATACTGGCATATATATTACTCTCTTAGTCTCTGAATATTTTTTTAGTATCTAAAGTCTGTTGTTGCATATTCAGATCTTGATGCCTCACAGAGTATATCTACTCCGAGGAAATCATGAATCAAGACATTGCACTGCAAGATATGGTTTTAGGAAGGAGGTGCGGACCAAATATGGCAATCAAGGTGAAGATGTCTACAATAAATTCCTAGAGTGTTTCAAGGAGCTTCCATTAGCTTCAGTTATAGCCAACTGTGTTTATACTACTCATGGAGGGCTTTTCCGTAGCATACATGCTTCCCCTTCACGAAAGCCAAAACGGAAGAAGACACAAAGAGTGGATCTTGGTTCTTTAGCTGAGTTATCTGAAGTTAAAAGAACTTGTGTAGATTCCCCTTATGAAGGTCTTAACATATTATTGAGTGACACCCTCTGGTCAAAACCATCTAAAAGGGATGGTCTGAGGGATAATGCAGGTCGAAAATTAGGTTTATGGTGGGGTCCTGATTGCACTGAGGCTTTCTTAAAGCAGCACAATTTAAAGGTAATATTTAAAATTATAATTTGACTAATACGGACTGCTTATTTATTTTATTATAACTAGTAGTATTGATTAAGAATTTCCTGGTCTTCTAATTAATAAATTTGTATTAGATGTCATTTACGTCTATATCTACAAAATTGGTAATTTTTTTGTTAGCAGGCTATAGTCCTGATATTTTAAACTAACTTTCTTATCTCTGTCCCTTGCCCTTGTTTCTTTTTTACTTATTTTCTTTCTTAAAGCATAGTATGCATACTTTTCTTTTTTCTTTTTATATTCCTAGGATCGAGAAGTTTAACGTTAACTGAAAATAAAAACATTATAATCATCCTTTCCAGCAAGACGATTGAATTATTTACGTTTTTGAATTTGTACACACTTGATGTGTACTTCCCCCTTTCCTTTTTCATGAATTACCCCTTAACCATGGGACTTTACCGGGGAGTAATGCTCCCAGTTATATTCTTGATTTATTTCACTCTAATTACCAAGAATGCAGTCACTAAAATCCTATGCTTATGCTTATTATCAGATGTTTGGAAATGTTATCACAAATTGTCATCGATAACGCTTGTCATTGTTCAAGATGGATTGCATGTTTAGATGTGTATAAAAGAACTTATGCAAGATAGTAAATATTATTTGACTGCCTGGTTCCTCTCTTCTCCTTAAAAAAACATTTGTTTTTGTTTATAAATAGCCCAATTCTTTAGTTTCCATATGCATAATTTAGCTTCACTTATTCTGTTATTCTTAACTTCAATACCTGTTGCTGCTAAGACTTTGTGGTGTCCTATTCTTGCTGCATAGCTGATCATCAGATCACACGAAGGACCTGATGCAAGGGCTGGTCGGGATGATTTTGGAGATATGTTGAGTGGATACAGCCTGGATCATGATGGAGAATCGGGAAAGCTATATACACTTTTTAGTGCTCCAGACTATCCACAGGTTCAAATTTGCATATGTAACTAGCAGTTTTATATTAATACTATTTATTTATCAAAAGGTTTTGCTTTTGTTGCACCTGTAGCATTTCTCATGGCAATATCGTAATTCATAATACTTTGGTTGAATAGTTAAAATGGTTTCACTGAATGATTTTTGGAAACACGAAAGACACAAGCTCAGTCATAACCATATATGCTAGTATGGATGTATTGGGCATTGGCATCCAGTTTATGCCATTGCCTATTAAGATGATAAGAATTTTATCTGCACAGTAGCATCTGTTGCTCTTTTGGAAATCTAGTGTGTAGGAATGCACGTTTTCAAATTCCTTATCCTTGAAGTGATGAAAAATTCATACATAATTAACATGTGGTGTACATTTCATTGGCAACTCTGCACATGGGAATTGTTACAGACATATAGGTTCTATCACTTGAAAGAAAAATATCTCATGCACTTATTGTGTTTGAGTGATGAAATGTAACTTATTACTAGTGTTACTTTGAGATCTGCAGCCTCTGAAGTATTATATCTCTTTAAAGGTCTTCTTTGTTGCAGTTTGGCAAAAGGAGATATAACAACGAAGGAGCATATGCAATATTGAAGTTTCCTGATTTTGCAAGTCCTTTCTTTCAGTCATTCAAATCTGCAGAAAGACCGATGGTAATGAGTTCTTATCTAGTTTACAAAGTCTAAACGGCATTTTTTCTTTTCTACTGTAGGGGATCAAATGCAAGCTGAGGGTAACTTACAGTGGGCAGAAAATGAGATTTGTATAGAAGTCTGGGGATGACTTAAGAAAATAATCTAATAATCAATTTGGAAATTGTGGCTTGTGGGTTTAAAGGGATTTTATATGGTAAAGTATTTGATAGATACCCGAACATAGTGATGATGACATTATTCTGTTATTAATAACTGTCTAAGGCAGCTAACAGAATGCTAACTGTAAGTGAATGAAGTAGTTGAATATAAATAGGGAGGGGTCTATTGGGTAGGGAGTTCAGTTTTTGTGTAAGGAAAGTTTAGGGAGAGCCACAGGACTCTCGAAGATCCTGCAAGAGTGAGTACAGCTGAGTCTTTGTAACTGCTATACTTTGTAATACTTGTACTCTTCCTCTGGGTTCTGTATCACATCGATCAGAGAATTCTATCAATAAACTTCATTCTTTACCGTCTTTTCAGGTCCAGTTCTATTAATATTTTACTATATGTGAGAATTTTGTCCCTTGAAAAGTTTCTTTGCATAGAAGATATGCATTTAGATGCTGATTATAAATAAGTAAATTATTGAAATGGTTTTTATCATCTTTTGTTAACTGTCTGACTTTTGTACTACTTGCTTCCCAGGTGGATCGTTTTGATTTTGATGCTAATGAGATGGACGTGAGTAAACTAGACTATTCTCAAATGGTATGTTAGCAAATAGCTTCTCTAAGAAGTGCTCCTCAGCTTTCCTTTTCATGTGATAACTATAAGTATAATGAGTATAATTGCGTGTAAGAGCATTGGAAATTCTAATAGAAGTAGACAGTATTGTGCTGCATATCAAATTTCACATCATATAGCCAGTAGGCGATGACTATCAAGCTTTACTTTCTAAATTTTACATGGGTTAGCAAGAGAAATTAATCCAATTGTTTAGTCTCACTTGTTTGTTGACATCTGAAGTGGTATTGCTAGGGCTTTGTATTTTTTTTTAATCTGTATTAGTGGATAAATATTGACTCCTCCCACGTATGAGTTTGAATGCTCACCACATCATTGAAATGAGTAGTGGACCTATAATTTCTAAAGATATGTGATCTCTTTGAACTTTATAAGGGTGAGATTGAAATGGAATGTTAATTTTCTCTATGTTTGTCTCCTCATCAGCTTGAATTGCGGACATATGTATCATTGGATTAGTAGCAATCTGATATTAGAGTACTAATAAGTTTGACAGCTTGTGTCGCTAGAAACATGGTGATTGGTGAAAAATGTGTGAAGCCAAATAAGGCACATGATATCTGAAGTAAAATTCGGAAGTCCTTAACCATGCCTATGATATAAGATATATGCAGCCAACCATGCTTGTATTTTCACTTAGAGCTGTAATTATAATATGGCTCTTTTGCCTGTGTTAAGACGTAAGATACCCAGAACATGAATTTTCTCTTCATCTTTACATTGTGTTGCCTTCTAAATACCGGAAACACTGACCCAGCTCACTTGTGTTGATAAGCAGGCACAGGCATCAGCCTCTGCCTTTTCTGCTCCTCAAACATTTTATCCAGGTGAGATGAGACCCGGGTTTGACTTTGAGGCGTTGGGCATATATAACGCCCCATCTTGGAGTGTTCAGCTTCCTGATGGTTCAGGCAGCACTCAAGTTGTGCAGGTTCCAAGGGCTCCTGTGGTGGAAGGATTGCCTCTGCCTCCCAACATACAGGTAGTGTCATTTATGATTGCCAACATCTTTGTTCATATGGCTAGTCCTAAACCGAAGGTTCTTTTTGCAGGAGCCACACAAGGCTGCTTATGAGTATTTGTTGGAGCTCGTTGCTGCCCTGAAACATATGATCGTAACAAGGGTGAGTTAGGAGTTATGAGTATGGCTCATGACAGGTATTTGTTTCACATACATTTCTTTTGAGAAACTAAACTGGTCTTTTGAATTCAGGAGAATGAGAACAGGGCCCGTGTGTCAGCTTTGAGAAGTAGAGCTAGGAAACGAAAGAGTAAGGGTAACAGTTAATGGGGCCCTGGAGAGACAACAGCATGTGACAAAAGGTGCTCGTTATCCTTTGATTAAATTGCCTCTGTAACATATTTACTTGCCCTTTAGTTTGACTCATTAATTCTTGCTTCAATGTAAGAATTTAAGTGTTAGCTTTGCTTTCAATAGCATGGACCAAGTTGTTTTTGTCAAAAAAAATTTGCATGAATATCAAGTACTTCTGTACTTGGCCAAGATGAAGACTGGGACTTCGGATATCTAAGCAAGTAATGAGAGTATAGAAGGCCAAAAGTAAACTTGCCTTCTATTTTCTCTCAAGTAATTAAGCATAGCAGTAGTAACGTGTATTGATTCGAGTAGAAGAGATTTGGATCTTTTAACCATGTAATCTTGGATTCGATATTAGAATTTATGTGTATGAAAATAATATCGTTGAGAAGAATTTCTGCTTAAACGTCTGATTGTATCTTGAGAGATTAGTCTTATTTATCAGATGAAAATACTATGAAAAATAGAAAAAAATTAAGCATTGCATTTTGATACATCAACAATCTTTATTGCATCTTGAATATACAATCTTTACTTAAAATCTCCACACGAGCTACCAAGTCGACATGGCACAAGTTAGCAAATAATGTCATGTGCTTTAAAATAATATCATCTAATAAATTGAGCTTTTATCACTTTATAAAATAGTGATAGCTACTGATGCATGATTATGCAAACTATCTGCAGAATAATCGAAGATTATAATTATTAAAATATAAACTTAAGAAGAAATTTTTTTTGATGGGCATTATAAAAGTAACTGTATTTTGTTTTCTTCAATTCCAGACACAGTGTGTAATTTATGAAAGGAAAATATTTTTTGAATATTTGTGAAGTGATATTTTCATATAGACGTTATATGTTAATATAAGTGTAATTGAATATTGAGATATATTGTATTTTAAAATAAAATAAATGTATTATATGTGGATATAAAAGAGATATTAGTTGAGTAACTAATTCAGGATGTTAAAATAAAATAATTCTTTACGATAATGTGGAAGGTTTGTTATACTCAAGCATGATGTGCAGTCTCGTTATTCCAAGTGAAAAGGCCAATCCGCCTCCCAAAATAATATTTATTATTCCTTCAAGCATTCGCTATTGCTTCTAATCATGTTCTTACTTTTTAGGCCATTAATTGGCAAACAAGGTTTTAACCAAAAAAAAAATAAAAAAATAATTTATCTTTTTATCTAATTTTTTTATTAATTTTTTTAATTATTAAATAAAAAAATATTAAATATTTTTTATATTTTTAAAATATTAAATATATTTATTTTTTTATTTAATATTAAAATAATTATTAAAATAATTAAATAAAAAAATATAACATTACTTTAATAATACAATTGGTGTCAGATTCAGATCACTGAGATCAGATAAGCACTAATTAATATTTTTGGTTGTATCCTCCTCTCATCATAGTGATCGCTGGCTACACGACACACTTTGTTGACTTGTTCCCTCATGAGTCATGACGACATTGTATGCCACCTTTCATCGTTTTTCCAATCTCATTTTCATGAATGGGACATGAAAGTTTCATAAAAATTAAATATTGTTTTCGCCCAAAAATAGATAACAGATGGATAACAAATATAAAATTAATATAAAGAAGTGATTTTTTATTTATTTTTATATCTTATCATTTTTTTTGGTCTTATTGATCCACCATTCAAAACATTATTTAGTTCCTACCAAAAACGAAAACTTTATTTAGTAGAGGCGACTAAAGTGTGACATTAGTGATGCATTGAAAGCTTGTAAAAGCTGTTAGCTTGTGGACTTTGTCAAATTAATTTGATTAGTACAATCTAGATTTGGAGACTTTAAAAGAGCTTTTTGCTTTATAAAAATAGATGGAGTTCTTTCTTGATTGGAATCTAAAGAAATGCGAGGGAAACTTAAAGTTTACTTGGATTGTAGTCATTTTTTATTACGATCAACTATTTTTGTGTAAATGCATAGGTAACTAAATGAATAAGACAAGACTTAGATTAAACCAAAAAAGAAAAAAATATATATAATTTTTTTTTCGGTAATAAGATTCATAGTAATTTTGAGATTATGAATTCTCTTCAATACATTAGCTGACATCAGCACATATGTTTTATTAATTTATGGACTATGATCTTTGTTAAAAGTAGTTGCAACATATAAACATCACACAATGAAATAGTTCAAATAACACACAAATACAACAAATCATAATAAATTTGAATATTTATAAAGTAGCCTCTAAAGGTTTAACATTAAAATTTTTAAGTTTAATTTTGATATAATGTGAGTGTAAAATTTTTTATATTATTAACTAATAATATATTATTATATATGTAATTTTTAAGATAATTATTTTGATAATTAAATATTTTTATAATGTGATAATGTATGATTAAATAATAATATATTTTTTTACATTAATAATATATTTAAATTAAATCTAATTTCTAAATATAACTAAACATATAATTGTTTAAAAAATAATACTAAATACACATTTACATATATATTATTTTATATTTATATAATTTTTACTATTTAATTATAATTAATCTTACTTTATTTTTTGCTCTACTTCACTATGAGTTTATCACATTATTTAAACGTGAGTAAATGTGAGAATACCATAGGTGAAGGAAGCTTTTCTAAATACAACTGGGCATATAATTGTTGGACTAAGAGGTTAATTTTAGTTTGTTGATTCAATCTCAAGTTTAAACATTTATTTATGCATAAAATTAAAAGATTGACGTCATCAAATTATTTTTCAAGAGTGTAATTATTCTCGTTTGTATCTTCCATGACAACAACAATATCCACATAACATAAGATGGTAAAAATAAAAATTACGGTAATAATCAATTAGATATTTTTTCTTTGGTAATAATCAATTAGATCTTCACATCTATAATTGAAAGGTTTCAAATTAAACTAGTTCTTAACCTGATTCACTACTGTTCCTTCTTTATTTAAAGATCCCATTTTTCCAACTTTCTCTCTCTGAAAGCAAAGCAATTTGGAAACTGTGTTTGTGTTTCCACGTAATCGCCGTTAGAAGCGGTATATCATCAATCCAATTTCATTTTCAGCGCTTTTATCGCCCTCCTCCTTTTTCTCGTCTTTCTTCTTCTTCTTCTTCATTTCCTTTTCTCTCTCGTTAGGGTTTTTGAATCTTCCAAATTCCCAATTCACCATCATCATCACCACCCAGTTCCTGTTTCACAGAATCTTCATTTTCCCCCTAACGACGTCGTTCCAAGATGATGCCCCCGGGCCTCGTTTCCAATCTCCAAGAAGCGCTTCTCAACAGGAAAGGTTCCCAAGAACAAGAACAAGAACCTGGTCATCAATCCATCAAGGACAATGCTGAACCTGTTGAAGCTGAAATTGATCCCTCCAAGCCCATTGTGTTGGTCACCAACAGCGATGGGGTTGAGTCTCCAGGCCTCACACACCTTGTTGAAGCTCTTGTTCGTGAAGGCCTTTACAATGTTCATGTCTGCGTTCCTCAATCGTGGGTCTTTTCTCTCCCCCATTTGTTTGTTGTTGCATAATTCCGCTAATTTTTTCGTTTTGTTTTGTGGGTTCTCTCTGTATTTACTTATTTCGTTCAAAGTTTGGAAATTTTTATGCTGTGTGTTGTTATTGAATCTGGGATATGTTTGTAATTTTGTTAGTTGGTAAAATGGTTGCTTTAGGGACAAATCGGTTTCGGGCCACTCTGTAACCCTCAGAGAAACTGTGGAAGCCAGTTCTGCTAATGTTAGTGGTGCCACGGCCTTTGAGATTTCAGGTATCACTTCAGTTACACTGTAAGACTTGACATACTTATATCACCAAATAACTTTTTATAAAATGTGATTTTTATCGATCCATTCATTGAATTATAACTATTCAATACCTTGATCATTTGTGTCAAATCTTGAAAAAATTAAACATCAATAAGAATGTAATCAAATAGTTTTTATTTTCATATATTTCAAAAGTATATATTAAGTTAATCTTGACGTATATTAAAGAAGTACTAAATAATTTTGGATTAATGTAAAACTTTATGAGAAAATTTATAGATATGATCTATATAATAAGAACTTTCAATCCAACAGTAGATTTTGTGAGAAAATTATTCAATAAAAAGTTATTTAATGGTGTAAGAGTGGTTTTGATTTACATCGGTGTAAATTGATCTCTCCCCATATATATATATATATATATATCCCTTCATCTGTGTTTGTTCCATTTCCTATGTATCAAGTTCATGTAAACTTGGTGCATGTATGATGTGGATTTACTGGTCTTCTAATACAATAGAGTTACATGAATTTCTTATTGTTTTCTAATTTATAATTCAGGAACTCCTGTGGATTGTGTTTCACTAGCATTATCTGGGGCATTGTTTTCATGGTCAAAGCCTATGCTGGTTAGCATTTAGATCATTCAACTGAAAATTATGTGTGTACTTGTTCTCATAACAAAGTGCTGAAGATTTATGGATGATAATATGATTTCAATTTCAGGTTATTAGTGGGATTAGCCGGGGATCAAGCTGTGGTCATCACATGTAAGTTGTTCACTAATGGTTAGAGATAAAAAATATATAAATCTAAGTTTTTACTCAATGCCCACCTTCACCCTTGTAATATCCTCCCGAATCTGTAGCCCCTATGTAGAGACCCATGTTTATCTCATGCTTTAAAATACCCCAGGTTCTACTCAGGTGTTGTTGCTGGAGCTAGGGAGGCATTATTATGTGGTGTACCATCATTATCAATATCATTAAACTGGTCAGTTGATGATTCTTCATTATATCCACTTTTAACTGTGCTTTCCTGCTGGAGATTATGAATTGGTATCATATCCTGTTGTAGGAAGAAGGATGAAAGTCAAGAAACCGATTTCAAGGATGCAGCAACAGTCTGTTTACCGTTAATAAATGCAGCTATCAGGGATGTTGAAAAGGGAACTTTTCCCAAAAGCTGCTTTCTGAATATAGAAATTCCCACATCACCTTTGAGTAACAAGGTGTGCAAATTTTTTTTTTTTTGGGTACAAACAAGGTGTGCAAATTTTATTGTATATATGATGTATTATCTATTAGAGATTTTCAGTAATTTTATGTTATTAGTTAAAGGCATAGTTGTTAGAATCGTACGATTCACGATTTGAATCGTACGATTCGATCCGATTCGTCCCGCCCGCGATACAGAAATCACGTTGAATCGAAAATGACTACGAATCGCATGTGAATTGTCTGAATCGGTGCGATTCAGAACCAGAGACATGAATCGCACGATTCTGCGATTCATGGAACCTGGACGGTGTAAAAAAAATTTCCAGATTCAGGTGCGAATCTGAAGGGGTTGGACGGTGGGAGTTGAGAGTTAAAATTTAATGGGCTTTTAATTCTTCATATTCACCCACGTTTCACATCACTCTTCATGCAACCAGAAGTCCAAAACCATTGAACGTCACTCTTCATTCTTCGTTTTTGTCACACTCTGTTTTTCGTATTCTCACTGCAACTCCAACCAGACTCCCTCTGTTTTCGTTTCTGCATTTGCAACGCCAACCATCGAATGTCTAATCACCTTCAAATACCCACGTCTCACTCGGCTCTGAAAACACCTCTTCGTCACGTTCTTCCAGTCCTCTGTTTTTGTATCACCGTTCTTCCCGTCCTCTGTTTTTCGTATCACCTCCTTCTTCTTCTTCTTCCAGTCCTCTGTTTTTCGTATCACCTTCTTCTTCTTATGTGTTTCTGAATAAATCGATTGATTCGATTCTGATTATGATTCATGATTCAAAAATTGAGCAAACGATTCTCGATACGATTCACGATTTGACAACTATGGTTAAAGGATCTTATCTATTTTATAATTAGGATTTTAGTGGGGTTCTATCAAATCCCGAATCTTATTTTTAATTAGTTGTATTTGATTTAGATTTGGTTTGTTTTGTTTGAGTTATAAATACCCCATCCTACGCACTTTGAAAGTTGTTGAATATTGATTATTGAATTTAGTGGATTATATTCCTTACTTTGAGACCGAATCTCTTGGTACCAAGTGTCTTTGGAACCTCGAGGGTTCTTTGTTCCTTTCTCCATTGGTCCTACATCAATATCGGATAATTTTTTCAAATGTTATGCTGCATTATGGAAATGCTCTACAGCTTTAGGTTTTGGACCATATAATTATACAATATCTAGTGTGCATGATATTCTTGGCTGATTAGATTTTAATGATTTAAAATATTTCATAGTTATTTCTTTCTTTGTGGGCATATTGTTTACATGGATAAAGTGTTATCCTTTTATTGATAGGGCTTCAAATTCACCAAGCAAAGTATGTGGAGATCCACTCCAAACTGGCTAGCTATTTCAACTAGCCGCTATCCAACTGGTCATTTCTTGGCCAATCAACAAGGTGGCTTTGGTCTTCAGTTTGCACAGCTTGGACGAGATGCCTCTGCTGCTGTAAGTGTCCTACATACTTAAAAATCGTATTTTTATGTTCTGTAATGCATCTATTCATGGTTTTAAATTGCGGTTGTAGTTGCATTTACTAAAATTGTGGGAAAATGCGGCCACATCGGCCGCAATTGCAGTTGCGATGCGGTTTTGGAGACCGCGGTCGCCAAAACTGCAATATTGTGGTCGCAATTTAAAACCATGCATCTATTAAAGCTGATATTTGAATCTGTCATCTTTGTCTACTACAGGGTGCAGCTCGTCGATTGGCTACACAGAAAAAGAATTTGGAGATTATTGAATCAATTGGAGCTGCAGGAAAACCTGATTCCAACAGGGTGAAGAAGTACTTCAGACTAGAGGTAAATAGGAGGGGGAAAAACATAAAATCTTTATTAGAGTTTGCTATGATCATGTATGAATCCTGTTAATATTGAAGTTGTTCTGTTTTTCCATGCTGAGTATGGAAGATAGCAATTTGTAGAGAAAAGGTTATCATAAAAAATTGAATTTGTTTTCATAAGTTATCTGCAAGGCTGCAACCTTGAAAGATTTATTTTAACTATGGGTTTCTACATATTACTTGTGACACTTCTCTTCACATATGACTTAGGTTGCTATTCTCACTTCATGCTTTTGTATGTTATATTTGTATAGCAATTAAATAATTTTAAATTGTTTGTAGAAGTGAACTTAGCTATACTCTATTTGTATCTTCAGTTTTTGGACAAGCAGCAGGAAGATACAGATGACGATCTGGATTACGGAGCACTTGAAAGTGGATATGTAAGTTAGAACATTAAATTATTATATTCTCAAGTAACATTAGTTTTTTTAACAAATATTTTTATGTTCTTAATGGGTGAATGTTAGTATCTTCAAGGGGCTGTTATTATATATGTACCAAGTTTTTTTTCCCCCCTCTTACTGATTCTTACATCTAATTTGGAGGAACAGGTTGCAGTAACTCCATTATCTCTTTCTCCTCATATTGAGACTGCTATTCAAATGGCAGCTTCTGATTGGATCTCTGCTGTGCTTCCTGGTGAACAATAAATTAGAAGTTCAGTATGATTGTGTACATTTGAGATTTATGATAATTCTTTCTTTTATTTTTTCTTCCTTAAAGCAAAAGATGGAGCAGAAGCGGTAGTCACACCAATTCAATTGTTGATTTCATTATGTACTGGTTTTTTTTCTTTTTTTTTTTTGGTTTAACATTTTTTTGTTCCCTTCTTTGTTTCAGTTCCTTTGGTCACTTAGTTATTTTCTGATGTGAAGCAAATGCTTCTTGTAATCTCTTGGGCATATTTTAGAAAAATGCCATTTCGTCTGTTTGTAATGTTAATTACTAGCAAAGCACTGGAGCAGTTGTAATTTTCCAATTATTTCTTTGTTTGAAGATAGTTAAACGTTGGATTGATGATTTCTTAGAATGTGCTTTGATCTTTAGCACTTATCTGACGAAAGAAAGCACACTCGTTGCAGTTTTCCCTTTGGGTGACATTGTGAAGAATTTATGTTGAAGGAATTAATTTAAAGTTGAGTTTGGATATTTATAAAATGTTATCACTTTTGGAATATAATTGAGGGTACTTTAAAAAAAAAATAGCTTCATTTGTTAAAAATAAGTTCAATTTATGGTGTTAATTTTTGGGATGTTATTGTGGAAAACAGTTGAATCTAGTCTAGTGTGAAAAATGAGGTGAATTGTTATAACTGAAACGTGAAAGGTACAATCACGTAGGCACGTTTGTTGCCAAACTGGGCTCAAGCACATGAGAAAGCTTGACTAAGGAATCACAATGTAGACATGGACGTGATGGAAATCAGTGTGGGCTGAATGAATGATTATGAATGTAAACATTGCAGGCTGGGCATGATTTCTACGTCAATGTTTTCGTATTGGAAAATGTCCATCAAATATCATTTTTTTTACAAAATTTTAAATCAGTATTTTAAAAATTGGTTCAATTTTAACTATGAATCACTCACTCTACTAATTTTAATTCACCCGAAAAAATCAGATAAAGGGTTCAACCGTAAAAAAAACTAGGAAAATCTTTGAAAGCCAATGAACCGCTGAATTGAACTGTCTAATTGAATTAATCAATTTTTAATTTAAAATTTTTAATTGATTTTTTTAAAAAACAAAAAAAGAGAGAAATTTATATGGCTATAATATTAGCAGTTTAACTACTCTTAACCATCGGAGTGATCAAATTAGTTGAACTAGAAATTACTCACTTCACCATTTCAACGGTTAAATTAATTTTAAAAACATTACTTATTTTGATAAAAAGAAATAGTGAGTGTCCATTAAGAAATGTATTTATCTTGCTTTATTATTAAAAAAAATATATAAAAAAGATATAATGAAAGTGGTGTATAGAAATGGTTGCTAATTGATTTCCCTTTTACACCTGAAAACCCCATTTGAAACAAAAGCAGCTATCCACTGACCGTAATCATTACTAATTGGCAATTAATCACCCCCCATACCTATTCTACCCAAATTTATTTATTTATTTTTTATGCATTAGATTAGATTTGATGGTGTTTATTATTATTATTATTATTATTATTATTATTATTATTGAAAAAGGAATAGGGTGAGATTATTTGATTAAGAATGGTTTTGGGCCAACCCGAGCTTTCAAGGTGTAGTTTGATGAAGTTGAGCTTGGCTTTACTCTCTATCTGCATGCCCGCCCAATGACAGAAAAAATCGGAGGCAAATCTTGCGGGTCGGACTTTCTTCTTCTCTGCTGGAGCATGTGCATTATTGTAAGCAGCACATGCACCTGGAAGAATTAAGCATGAGAAATAATCATTTTACATCACTTTTTAATATTATTTTTTATATTTGGTTAATGATGTATAAATTCATGATTAATCATATGTATTGGTTATTTAATGAGTAAATCTATAATTTAGAGTTGAAGTTTGGATTTATTCATTAACTAACTAATATACGTGATTAACTACGAATTTGTACATCATTAATCAGGTATAAAAAATGGTGTTGAAAAGTGATGTAGGAATATAGGTGTTGATTATGTATAGATGAAAAGAACAATAACTGCTTATAATCATGACAAATGCAATGCACCTGGAATTAAGCAGTAGTTAGTGCTTATTATTGTTCTTGAGGCATATTCTGCGCTGGGGATTTGAAGGAATTAGATGCTCACTTCAATTTTATAAATTGCTTATATTATATTTCTTCACTTGCCAATGGCATAGAAGAATAGTTAATTTAGAATTTCTCATTTGTCAAGTCAAGGATATTGGAAAACATTTTACATGAATATAAACTAAAACCTTATGAGTGTGTTTGGAAGGTAAAAAATTGAAAAATGATTTGACTTGTAAATCAAATCTAATTAAATTTTGTTTTTAAAATGTTAAAAAAAAAATGATTTAATTTCTAAAATCTCATAAATTTCATTCATTTTGTTTTAAAAATTCCATCAAATTTGATAAGATTTGATTTGATTTGAAATGAATATATTATTTTATCCTTAATAACTACCTCTAACCACATTTTATAAAGGTAAAAGATATAAAATAATAAAATTAAATTAAATCAATTCCTATTTTAATGAGTTCTAAAATACACAATTTAATTTCTAAATCAATTCAAATTTTATTTTTTTTAATAAATTTCAAACACAAAATTTAATTTTTAAATCAAATCAAATCAAATCAATTCATTTTTAATTTTAATTGATTCCAAACACTACCTATAACTTAATTGTATATTGATTGATGCTTGCATATGTCTTAAGCTATGGCCTAAGGTTCATAATGCAGCCAGATTGTTTTTCAGAACTAGTAAGAAAAAGAGTGGATAAATGGGTGTCCAACTTTAGGTTTAGGGGCCCAATGACTAGTTGATTTTTCTTTTGCTAGGATATGTTTTTTGTTGAAAATTGTCAGGGTGTGAATGGTCAAGGGCCTGCTTCCTGTTCCTGCCCTTTATGAAATGGTGTGGGATTCTCACTTATGACTTTGTGGTAGAATTAATGGCAATGGGACTGAACACAAATGCTGCTGACTTTTATATGTATGCCTGGATGTGCAAATTCACATAAAAAACACATGCGCTGTGTACACGACTTAATGTTTCTTTCACATGATATGATATGAGCAGCAAGGCAACCAAGGATTACAGCTTAATGTCACTCTGACTTTGGAGATAAATAAAAATTCAATGATTTCAATCTAAGCGGACTTCATGCCAACATCTCCTCTTTTTATTTATTTATTTATTTTTGGGAGGTGGGGGTTTTGTATATGTATTGAGTGCAGTTCTAACTATTGTATATGGATGAAGCCAAAAAAAAAAAAAAATTGTGTATGGAATTTTTTTTCCACAAAATTTTGTTAATTGGCATTCTTTTCAGTTGCAAAAACTTGTTATGATATGATCTAGTTTAGTGGATGTATAGTATATAGACCCTTGATTACATTCCAGTCCTCTGGTGAAAGATGAAAAATGAAACATGATAAAGGCAAGGGGAGGGGGGTCTCCAAAAAAAGAAAATCTCATCTCATCTCCCTGCTATGATAGAGTGAAAAGGCAGCCTCTATTTTCTTTTCTCACCTTACTTTATTGAAAAATTCCCTGTTAAGAAAAGCCTCAACAAAATGAAATGATTCTGAAGAAGATGATGGCCCATAAGAAAGAAAAAACACTATCTAAGATTCTGAGCTATGGAGATTGATTGGAATGCCAAAATATAAGGGCCACACCCTTTGTGTCATGATAGAGTAGGGAGTCCATTTCTAGAGTTCTGGGCCCTTCAAATTATTGAGGTAACGCGGTGCCGGCTGTCAGCAAGAGGGCCTTGCTCAACCTTTCTGTTTGCTCTCCTTTTTATTACAAAATGAATGATACAAATTCACATTGATCCTCCAAACATAATTATCAATACAGGGAAGAAGGAAAAAAAAAAACAAAAAACAAAACAGCTTATGATTGAAAGGGGCTATGTCGCCCTAACTTAGATTCTTTCCTGAAGATTCCATATGTTACCACAATCATAATTGGCAATGCTCTTGATCTGATCTAATGAGCTTAGGGAAAGCATTGTGAAAGTAATGTGATTTTTCCCCCCTTTTTGGTTAACTCGTTATGAATTCTTTTAATCATTTTCTGCTTTATGATATTGGCAGTAATTACACAACATATATAGGGGAATATTTTTTCAAAAACAAAATAAGAATCTCTGCTTTGAAAAATAAATGTAGTAGTCACCATTTGGTTATTGCTGTGATTACAGTAAAACCATCATAAATGCAGGACGAAAGTTCAAATCTTAATAAAATAATTCTTATAGGAAGATTGCATAAATCTCATGTTTTTGTGGTCGAATGAGGATTAGTCTTATGAATGGTTCAAACGAATCGAACATGTAAAATACCTCATGATCTCACAAAAAAAGAAATATGGGAAGTAAAATCACAAGGAAGGCAAGTGCAAACATTGGAGGGTAAATTAATAACTTAGTCTTTTGAATTATTTTTTATTTATAGTTTAATCTTTGAATTTAATTATTGTACAAATTAATCCATGAATTTATTAAAATCAACAAGTTTGTCCTTCTTAGAGATTAATTCATACAATCATTAAATTCAAAAACTAAAGTATAAGCAAAGAATAATTTGAGAAATTAAGTTTCCAATTTACACGGAATACATGCATGAGAATGACAGCAAGAAGCTAGACACAAAGAACAGAAGACTGAACCCACATTAAGACAACCTTTGGAATCTTTTTTTAACTATTCCCACTTTTGGAGCTTTCTCCTACATTTCCCTCTCGATCCCAACTGTTTTTAGTCTTTCCTACATTTACTACGTGCTTCTTTTACAGTGTGAGAGCCCAAAATTTGTCTTGATAAATTTGCTGCTCCATTTTCTTTTTGTCATTGTTTCCGCACTTTCAATTATTTTGGTTATATACTGGTAGAATTGATTTGGATTGAACTCATCAATATGAATCTAACCGAACAAATTTTTTTTTTTGGGGTACTAGCCAACTTAAGCTAATACTACTCAAACTGAAAAATCTCAGAAATTAGGTGACTCAAACCATGAGTCAGATTGGTTTCTTTATTCCACCTTTTTTTTTGTGGGTTTTTCAATGGTGTAATGGTCGTGTCCTTTTAAGTTAGACAACTTAAACGTATAAGTCAATTAGGTTATGTTTCGGAATTTTAAAGAAGATGAAAGAGAGTGACTCATAATAGAATAATAACAAAGAATGATATAAAATAGAATATGTTATTCTATCGTTTGAATGCTTAATGAGTTTAATGAGGGAGAGAAGTGAAATATCATATCATTCCTTCATTGACCCTCCAAATTGGGAAGACAAAAATTAGAGATTTTGAGTGACAAGAGAAGGACTATTTGACCATCCCTTATCATTCAACACTCTCCTTTTAAATAATTTTCAAACACACTTTTATTAAGTTTTGTCATTTTATTCCTTGTCATTTTCTCTATTGTCATCCATCCAAACATAACTTTATGTAATTTCTCGCGTATAATGCCTCATATACTTTGGGCTGTCTATAATATGACTACCAAATGGCAGCATATTCTAAGTGAAGAAAGCGAATGCCAAGGAACATGACAAAGTTTGAGTATGAGTTCAATAGCAATTTTGAGTATTGAGAATTACCATTAGGGCAAGATACTGAAAGGTATAATTGGTAACATTTCCTCTTCCGTTGGGTTATACTTTACTAACCCATCCTGAATTCTAATTTTATAATCTGCCAAAGGAAGGGTGGTTTAAAGAAAAGAAAAGAAAAGAAAAACCTGTTACGCAATAATCAGATCAAAAGATGAAAGGGTGAAAATATCATAATAAATCAAAATGAGGCAAAAAGAAAGTTGGAGTTGGGGGGAGAGGCTGTACTAGTCCCTTGGAGTTTGAACTAATAAAAGAGAACTTGAGAGGGAAATACAACAGCAAGGCACCCTGGTCGTCTTAATCAGCACACTGCATACAATAGGGAAGAGTAAGGCAACGGTAGCAAGCAGTGATGGATTTAAGAATTTTAGGTAGTAGAGGTAAATGTTTCTGCGATCGAAGCAGATGTGAGTGAGTCTGAGCGGATAATATATTCCATCACTGCTAGTCTGTAGAGATAAAGAATGGTGAAAGAAAAATAATTTTTTATTCTAAGTATATTAGTACCAAACTCACGTGAGTACTATTAAAAAATAAAAAATAATTTTATATGAGTATACTTAAATATCAAATCAAATGAGATCTTGTTAAAAAAATAAAAAATAATATTATATAAATTTTACTTTTTATTATTATAAATTTATTAATTTATCTACATATGAAAGTAAAAATTACACATATAAATAAATAAAAAAACATACATATATATATATACTATATAAAATCAAAAAAAATTTCAAAGTGGAGTGGGGACACAGAGTGGAGACATGTGTCTCCACTCCTTAACAAATAAATCCGTCATGGGTAGCAAGCAACCCAGCTTGCTTTTAATCTTATTAAGTCATATTACATGTAATACATAACAATTTGTACTCAATGTTGCTTTGCTTTGATAGGAGCTGCAGTTTGCAAATCATTTCTTTAAATAACCACCTAGTCCTTCTGCCTTTTAGTTTGTGTTGCAAGCCATTGATATACGCCAAAATGTTCTAATAATCTTAATATATTAATGATATGTTAATCGGCACGTACCAAATGAAAGAGGAAAACAAACTGCTTATAACATCTCATAAATGTGAATGGATATAGGACAAAAATTGAAAAAAATAAATCATATGGACTTCCATGTCTTTGTTATGAATTACGTAAAATCATATAACTTTTTTTAATAATCATGTGATTTTTAAATAATTTCTAATCATAATCAACATCATTGATTAAATAATAAAAATTAACTCCTTTCATCTTAAATAATAAAATAGTATTCTCACTACATATATATAGTTCTGACTAGAAGTTTCAATCAATCCTCTTTAATTTTTTTTTCTCTTTCTTTTCCCCCCTTTTTCAATCAAAAGATTGGAAGTGACATTTTGTTCTTCATTCTTTTTCCAAAAGTTTAACCAATTTATAAGCAAGATCAAATTTTCCCCGAGTAAAGCAAATGTCAAGACTCAGGATAGGATGGACCCTTACAAAATACCTCAAGATGCGAAAGTAATTTAACAGTGTGATATGTTTTGAACTTTGTTTCTGTATGAAAAGGAAAAAATAGTGGAAGATGCCAAATATATAAGTATCACTATACTGCAATATGTAATCAATGTGAGTGCATATCTTACTAATCAATGCCGAGGAATCTTAATTTATAAAATTGTTCTCTTCAATCACAAGATGATTCACATTGGTGCATGCTTTGAATTTATTTAATTCTTGATATCGCCAAAAATAAAAATAAAAAAATTGTTTAATTCTTGTCGATCACATCACAATGTGCTTTGTCATCTAAGCGCCAGAACACCCCTAGCTAGCCTCCTAGCTAGGTCACATTTAAGGGCACTTTGGCCTCTAGTGCCAACAGGTTGACCATGGTGTGTACGGCTTTTGTCTTTGTTTTTGACGTCGTCATCCGTAAATGTCAGAGAGAGAGAGCGAGAGAGAGCAATGGAACCATGTGTCAACGTAAAGTGCACAACTAGGCATATGATTGGTATACAATATACAGTAGTACTCCACAAGAGAAATAAAATAACTCATACACAGATACTTACTTTTAGGTGACAAACATGTGACAGGACCAAGGCATATTTATGGAACTTCAGCAAGCATCACTTAAATGGAAGAGCCTGAACTAGCAAGGCTCAGGTTTGCCAACGGGAGATCTACTCTCCCTCTTATTCAAAAGTTCAAGAGGTAATTAAATGCATGGAAATTTTTTGAATTTTTTTTGGGTCTTAAAATGCATGGAATTAATTAAGCTCATCACATATATAGACTCCTCCACTACTCAATTTATATACATAAAATTAAACCTGTTATATATATATATATATAGTACCACTACCAATGTTTAAGGCTCCCAGCTTGAAGGAATGATAGGTTTTGTGACTATTGATGAAGATGTTGTTGAGGATGGCAAAGATGACATGAGGGCATCAATGTACTCCACTTGATTGGCTGCCACAGTTTGATCTTGTGGACAGATACTAGGTGTATAACACTGAATTCTTGCAAAAGCCTCATGTTCTTGTGAAGCAGATGATGAATATGGGATGCTCAAAACATAATCCTCAATGCTCTCACAGACTTTTGGCACAGTAGTGGGTTCCACTAAGTGACAGTCATAATGTTGCCATGTACTTGGATTGATGAATTTCTCAACAATATAATGTGGGGTGGTATCACTTTTGGTAATTTGATTTTCTTGATTTAGATTAAGGTGAAGAGGCACACATCCCAATGACCATGAATCTTCATAAGAAGATGGATTATTGGATGGTACTGTTTCTAGCATTGGATTCTGAATATGTAGGAAATTGGCATTATAATTGTTAATGTCTATCTTGATGTCATTATGATCAAAACCTTGTAGAATTGGGGATGGGATGGGAAGGTATAACTGGTCTAGGTGATGATGATGAGAGTGTAGGATAGGGTTTTCAGTTAGAGGGAAGAAACTTTCCACAGAACCATTGCAGCCGTGAATATGATCAGAAAATGTGGCTAAAGAAGGAACAGCATCATGAGAAAGGAGCTTCTTCTTTATGCTTGAATTCCAAAAGTTTTTCACCTCATTATCTGTTCTTCCAGGTAGGTGCTTTGCTATCTGAGCCCACCTGTCCCAACAATACCCTCTTGTTGACCAAAGTGAATAAAGAAAACCTTTTGATAATAATGTTGATGTTGATCATGAAAAGAACCATGGTGAAAAGGGCAAAAAAAAAAAAAAAGAAAAGAAAAAAGCTAGCTAGCATTGGCTATACCTGTTGCCTAGAATATTATGGAGTTCGATAATGAGGGCTGCTTCTTGAGGAGAGAAGCTTCCACGTTTCAAATCAGGTCTTAGATAATTTATCCATCTTAATCTGCAACTCTTTCCACACCTCTGCAAGCCTGTAAATCATGAAATAAACATATAGGAAGCTCAAAAGTTTAGAGAACTACTGAATGAAGAAAATGAGAATAAAGAGGGAACAGAAAGAGTAGTGGTATATAGTTATTACTAATTACCTGCAAGTTTTGGGACAGAGCTCCAGCAACCATGTCCATAAGTTGTGATGTAGTTAACGAGCTTTTCATCTTCTTCAGGTGACCATAATCCTCTTTTGACCTTCTGCTTGTTGCAACAAGAGTGATGCCCCATATCTCCTTTCTAGCTAAGTCTCAAAGCACTAGTAAAAGAGCCAATGGGGGAAACAAGATCAGTTTTGGTATTATATAAAAAGAAAAAAGATGAAGAGGAGCACAAAGGAAGCTCTAGGCTCTAGCTTTAGCCCTAGCTTACAAGAGCTTATATCAAACTGTGAAAAGAATGCTGTGAGGGGACTGAACAGAAAATGGATGTTATGCAGAACTGTGAGTACACTGAGGTGGTGAATTTAATGTGGGAGCTGTACCATTGTGGACCAGTTAGGGTTTGTAGCAAAGGGCTAAAAGCTGCAGTGTCACCTTGCAAGAGTTGTAGGCCTTATAGTGGATCCTTTCTTTGCTCACTCAGGGCTGAAAAATTCTTACATATAGTGAGTGTACAGTAAATTTTTGGGTGGTAACTTCTTATTTTAGGCATGTAAATTATTCTTTCGTATATGTAAAGTTTTATTGATAAAAATATATGTATTTTTAATATATCACACATAACTTTGCACAAATTAAAAATTAATTTGTATACATAAAATAAAAAGTTCTCACCTAAAAAAATTACACCCAAAAATTTCTTTCAAAGATTAATACTTATATGAGTTTTTGTAACCTCTAAATTTAATTAAATAATATTTTATTTTTAATTCAACTACTTATGATTATGTAATAATGTGTTACATGTTTAATCAACAAGGATAATACTCTCTTATTACACAAAAATTTCTACTCAGGGATGGGGTAGCTTGTACACGTGTCACACATGCAGGGTGGTAGGACCCCTATGTGTTAACAGGTCCACGTTGGACATACATGAAGAAAGTTTTCAACGGGTTGATGAAACTTGATCATACTTTGTGGATGGCTTATACCAATTTACCTCTCCACTTTTGTCCTTTTCAGAGTGGTAACAATGGAAAAGGCGAGCGGTTAGAGCACATTAGGTTGTATTTGCAAGAGTGAATGATTTGATATGGAAATGGATCACTTTTTCAACCATTGGAATTCATCAAAGCCCTAATGTTCCAGCTGTAATGTAAAACTCTGCAGTAATTAAGCAAATAACCGTTTTAAAAGATATGATTGAAGGTAGCTTGTTCTTCTTTTTTTGTTTTGCTTTATTTCTAGTAAATATTTGATGAGCTCCTAGCTAACTATAAGAAAATGTCTATTTTATTGAATATATTGCATGCAAGTATAAAGTTGTAAAAGATCTTGTGTAAAAAGCATCCAAATTAAAGGTGGAGTTATGGGGAAGACAAGGTGGCCAAGACCTTCTATAATATATGATCAAATAATTATTATTATTTTTATCTTTACCGCAAAAGCTTGTGCTCTACCAGCAAATTGTCCCTCCGCAGTAATATCATGCACAAATTATATTAATTTCCTTAAGCTATGTATAATTTACTCTTATTCACATATAAGAAGTTTTATTTTTCCAGCACCATGTATTTTGAGACTAACAATAGTGATAACGCCGATAATTAGTATGATAAATAATTAATATCAAAAGAATTTTATATTCACCAAAAACAAAAAGTAGAAGCAACTATATAATTTAATGACCAATGTATATTGGTTCGAGTAGAAGAAACTCATGATATTTTAAACATGTGATTTTAAATTTGATATTAAAATTTATGTACATAAAAATAATAATAATATCGTTAGAAAAGATCTCCATTTAGACTCCTAATTATGTTCTATTTTTTATAAATAATCAATCTAAAAAATCTTATATATTTCAATGAGTAAGTGACTCATATAAATTCAGAAGGACAAATGATGAAGACGAGAATTGAGTCCTTAAATTCACCTACAATAGACTTTTACCAACTAAAATAGTTGGCACCTTCTTCTTCTAAGAATGTTTCTAGTACTATGTTTAAGGAATCAAAATAAGTTTTATACACATTCATTCTGTAATGCGCATATCGTTATAGAAACGTAGATATTTCTTTGTATTAATGTACTTACAAATTTAATTACGTGCATTACATGGTTAATTTGAGATTCCTATGGTCTTATTTTTTCTAGTATTGCTTTTCCTAACCAGTTGGGCATAATCTGTAGAACATTTCTGCAGATTTTGGTGAACAGACATTTCTTCAAGGTTCTGTCTAAAATTATAAATGCTTCAAATTGGTATTAACATTCACATTAATTATTGTAGAAGACTAGTCAGTTCATTTAACAGAAGAAAAAGATTATCAAATCAAGCTAGTACTACTGCAAAAGCAGATTTTTTTTTTCTTTAAGTAATTTGTATTTGGGATGTGTGCAAAAGAGTGGTACGTATTCACTTTAGAAAATTGCCACCAAAGTCAAAGGTAGCGATTATTGGCTGGATTACTTAATTACGCACGTGTTCCCTTTTTAGGGAAATAAGAGCTTCGGGAGCAGATCTACAAATCTTATATAATAGAATAAGTTAATACATGTTTGGATGCACTTATTTTAGTTGGAAATAATTTTTTTTTTTTAAAATATATTTTAATAATATTTAATTATATTTAGTAAAATTAGTTTTAATTTTTGTATAAAATTTAATGTAAAATAAAAGTTTTTTGAAATTAATTTTTATAATGCTGAAGTGTGTGTTTGGGATAGCTGTGAAAATTTGATTATTTCAATAATCGATTATTTCAATAATCAAACTGTAAAAACTTATTTATTTCAATAATCGATTATCTTTGATATGTTAGCTGAAAAACGATTTTAAGTTAATCTGTTTCATTTGGATGATATGAAAAAAAATTACTTTTATGTATTAAATTACTAAAATAGGTATAAAATAATTAAAAAAATTATTTGATTGATTAAAAAATTATTTGATTGAGGACAAAATGGTATTTACATCTCAAAGTGTAAAGAATAATCTATAATCTAAAATCATAAGCTAAAATTTCAGCATTATGAAAAAAAGCTGTTAAAATACATTGAATTTCGTGTAAAAGCTAAAATTGATTTTACCAATCATGATTGAATACTGTTACAATAACTTTTTTTAGAAAAAAAAATTGTTGGTTCAGCTTATAAGCTAAACCAAACACCCCCGAAGATTGAAGCTTATGATTTTAGCTTATAGATTATTTTTTACATTTTGATATGTAAATACCATTTTATCCTTAATTAAATAACTTTTTTAATCATTCTATACCTATTTTGATAATTTAATGCATAAAAGCTATTCTTTTTTATATCAACCAAACGAAATAAATTAATTTAAAATCACTTTTCAGCTAATATATCCAAACATAAAAATAAATCGATTATAATCAATTATAACAAAAAGTTTTTATACAATAATCGATTATAATCGATTATTGAAATAATCAAAATTTTCACAGCTGAACCAAACACACCCTTAATCTAATTGATAAAATATATTATAAAGAAGTTAAACACATATCATAGTACAAATTAAGTGGTTTTATTTTGATAATCAACTGGTTTTGAATGAGTTTTTGATAATTATTTAAATAAAGTTGAAGAAGATAATTTCTTTTGATACATAATAGTTGTGATGATGTTGTGAGAGATGAGTATTTGCAAAAAGTATTTTAATATTCAAATTAGACCGTACATAAGGTTGATAGATTGATTTTAGTTAGATACATATATTTGTTATCTTTTGTGATATTTATAGAAGTGCCTTGATAGATGAGAATCATATTTAAATCTGTATTAAATGTCCTTAATTAAGATAAGAATCTAATAAGATCATTATCACTTATAACTGATTCTTCTATTTATGAAAGATTCTATGAAAGATTTATTCATCATAAATAGACATATTTACTTATCTAATAACAGTCATAAATATCCGGGATATAATTCTAGCGGGTTAAGTTGCTCTTGAATCGCTAACCTAAATCACAATCCAGAACAATTGCCCACAGCTTGACGCTCAGATGTGATAGTTGAGTGTCAAGATATATAAGATTATCAAGAGCAAACGACATACGTGAGACAAAAAGATCAAAGTCATGATATATATGCTGAATCTCACGATGTCTCTAACAATGAGTCGAAGTCTGTGATAAAAATAAAAACTGGGATGCCCCCAGTATTGATTAACTTGACCAGGATCTGCTATAGATCACTCTACCTTAAGTCAATACGCCGTTATTCAAGATTCATACTGAGTTGCCCCCATACCAATTTAGGCAGTGAGACCCATTGTCAATTTTGAAGATAACTTGAAGATGAAACCGTGATCCGTATTAGGAATTTACAGTGACATCATAGTGTTAGTTTGTGATCCGGTATGGATATCATCTTACTCTGTCATGCGTCGCTTCAATTCTTACCACAATCCTTTCAGTTGCTATGTCAGGTTCGCACCACCACATGGTTAAAAGTTAGTGGAAGCCATTGTTTGATCTTTGTGATGCCATGATTGCCGTTTTCAAATTAAATGCAAAAAGACCATTTTACCCCCACATTTATAAATAGGAATTGGGGGTTTTTGCCACTTTCTCCTTTTCCTCCATTTATGTGTTTTTACTCCGACAAACCAGGTGATTTTCGGTGAACTTTCGGCGACAGTTTTTGGTGGTTTTTTCTTCCTTCACCGTGCTTTCTCACCCCACATTCTCAAGATATTCCCTTTTCTTCCTCTATTTTTCTTTTGTAAAAATCATGGTGAAGGTGAGAACACTAAACAGTAGCGATGGAAAGAGTAGTTCTCTGGAGATTTTGAGTGCTTCGTCGTCTTCGCCTCCTCAAGCACTGCAGAGACGTTCTCCTTATGGTAGAGGTACTGATAGGGGACTGAGGCCGCTATCTGGGATGAACATCTTGGAAATGATAAGGAGGGTGGATACAACTAGGGAACTTGCAAGGTAAAGACCATCACATCTGCTCTTAGTACTCATGAGGGGATTAGAGAGTTATGATGAAACATCTTCTGATTCTGACATGAGTACGGCCTCTGTAGGTAACGCTAGTAGCACAGAGATGGAATAAAGGAGAGCGACTACTTCTGAGCCAAAATAATATATCTTCACGAGGGATGCAGAATAATAAATACATCATCTAAGCTCCGTCGGACGAAGAATGTGTTTGTTCAACCAGAACGGAGGATGACCACTTCGTTTATATGTATGATGCACTGCTTACTCGAATCATAGTCTGCCTTCCATTCTTCGACTTTGAAATTGGAGTCTTAAATCACTTACGAGTGACTCCAACACAACTTCATCCAAACGCTTAGGACTTCATCTGAACCTACAAGCTAATTTGAAAAGTTTTTGGTTGGCTGTATTTGGTAGAAGTCTTTTTTTTTTTCACCGGTTTTCAACCTTCGAGAATAGCTTCCAAAAAGAGTCAGTCACCTTGCGCGCTCAGACAGGGAAAAAAGTATTCAAGCCCTATTAAGAATCTTTCAAAAATTTTAAGAAAGATTTCTTCATAATAGAATAGGCTCCGGGGACAATGCCTTTTTATGTTACCTTGGAGGGCGTACCAAGGATGTACCTATACTGGACGCAGTTAGTTTGGGATTGGAGTTAAGAAGAAATAGAGACTCCATTATCCGTTTTGACATAGAGTGAGGCCGATGTCCTTAACATTTTAGAGTAGTGGGCCGATAAACGTCAGGTCATCTATTGTAAAGATGTTTTGGATGAGCCTTCGGATTCTTTAAGTTCACTTTTAAGTTTTCAGATTTGAATATGTTGATAACTTGTGCTTTATGATTTTTCTAAGTGTAATAACATTGCTTGTTTCCTTTTTGCAAAGAATATGACACCTCCGGGTGGACTTGAAGCTCTTGCTTTATGCTTAGCGCAACGGAAGGCTAGGGCATCGGGCTTCGAATCCTAACTAGCGGTCCCAGTCCCTCCATCTAAATCTTATCCTCAAGAGGCAGATCCCAAGTCTCCTGCTCAACCATTCCGGCCAAGCAAGAGGAAGGGATTAGAAATGGATGTCGAGAGCCAAAAGACAAAAGGCTAGTGACCGAGGTGGCACCGGTTGACCTTACTGTTACTTGGGAGTCTGAAATCCTAGAGGGCCCCCTCTTCAGTTTGCTGCTAAGTCCATCTGGGGCAGGGGGTTGACCCAGGCCGGATCATTGACATCGTCCTCTTGCCCCAAGCTGATCAACATGTCCTAATCGAGTATGACTTAGTTGAACTAATTTGGGATACGCAGGTCCGAGCTCTTCGCAACGTCTCCGTCCTCTGGTTCTTAGAGTCTGCTTTCGAGTCTGTTCGTCAGACTCGTGACTTGGAGAAGGAGCTGGACACCCTTCGGGGTAAAAAGAAAGAGCTAGAGATAGTGGTAGCTTAGAAGGACATGCAACTGGTCTAGATGAACGAGGAGCTTGGTCTATGAAAAGCCAAAATTATTGGTTTCCAGAAAAGGGTTGGGTAAGGTGAATTTCGAGAAAAGACCTTGAAGGATCAAATCTCTTCAACTGAGTCCACCCTAATTGTACTTCGTGCTGAGAATGAATGAGGATGAGTGGGCAGCATTAGTGGACGATTCCTTTGCCAACACATTTGCCCAACTACGCTTCTTGAACTTAGACCTCGTTACCGTAAGGATTGTTTCACGGGAGGTGGTCTAAGATGGTTATGTTATGGATGTCATCTCTAAGGCCGCTCTGATTAGCTAGGTGATAACTCCACGAGATGTTATTATTTATGCCCCATAACTGTGTGATAATGATTGTTAGGTCCTTGTTTTTAAGTAAGAATGGAAGACTTTAGCCTTAATTCTATATAATGCAATTTTTGATGTCTTCTATTTTGATTCTAAGGAAATATTGTTCAATCTTTGATGAATCAAGTACATTTGCATTTACTTATTAAATTGGTTATTTCTATATTTCAGGAAAAGCTCTAATCAAGCTTAAACTTGAAGGATTTGGATTAACATTGGACTAGGAAGCTCAAGAGGAAGCCAAGTGTAAAAACCAGTATTCAACACCGTGGCGTGGACATATCAATGCCGTGGGGTGGTGATTTCCCTTGAATCAGACAGAGAGTTACGAATCTTGTACGCCGTGACATGACATGTTAGTGCCGCAACATCTGTGACCTAAATTATAACACGCCGCGACGTAGGTATATTAATGTCGCGGCGTGACTCTGTTTTCAAGACTTATAAATATTATTTTATTAGATTTTTATAGAGAGCTCTGCGAGAGCCTTGCTTAGGTTAGAGAAGCTGCGGCTGGAAATCACGTTTTGGAGGTTGAAGAGGCTAGAGAAGCCAAGGATGAAGGCCATCTTCACCTTGGAAGGAGATTTAAGCTTCAAGAGTCATATCTATGAGCTTTCTTCTTTCTTCTTATGCTTTCTCCTCTTTTCCATATCTCATGAACACTATTTTGATTGTGTAATTTCGTGTTCAAGGATTAGCTGAGTTGTATTTAGAAATTACTTTGGATCTTTATATGAATATTGATAATTATGTCTTTTTTTGAGTATATATTGATGTTTGGTTATGTTCAATTATATAGATCTTAATGCTCTTGATGGTTTCGCCAACTTTCAAATGATTTGTTTAAATCTGATGAACCTAGACATAAGAATTTGGATTTGAGATCATATGTATGGTTGATGCATGTTTGATGAGTTCAATTGATTTAGATAAATTGATTCGTTAATAGGATAGAAATATACCTATTGGTCATGCATAGTGTGTGATTGAGAATAGATTGTTTATGAGTGGAGTTTACACTAGTTCTCATGGAAACATAGTGGATTAGGTAAATGAAACTATAGTTGATTGACCTAGACATAGGCTTTTAACTAAAGTAGATTCTCAAGCTAACTTAATCATTTATTTGTGTTGCTTGAAGGGATTCATGTCATTAATTGAAGTGGAAGGTGAAGAAGAATTCCTTAATCTTTATCCCTTATCTTTAATTTCTATTTATTACTTTTTAGTCTTTAGTTTAGTTTAAATTCATTTTATCTTATTTTTATAATCTTGAATAGAACCAAGTAAGGTATTGGTTCGTATTTAATATTCGAAGTACCTAATTTCTCGTGGGAACGATATCCGACTCTTAGCTATATTATAAGTACGAATCGTGCACTTGCGGTAAGCAAAAGAGTGAACACTAGGTTCCAGCTACGGATGGCAGCAAGGAGGAGGGCAAGGAGAGTAAGGAGGGTGGCTAGGAGGAATAAGCCGAGACAGAGAAGGTTGACCAGGAAGAGCCCAGTCTGGATGCTTGATTTTGTTCTTTTTCCTTTTTGTTTACCCCATACGTGGGGTTAATTTTAAATATGTATGACAAGTCTTGGATTTCGAACATTTTCTAAATTTAAATACTTAGAATATTTTATGTCATTTCTTACATATTCTTATTGCCTTTGTTTTTTTTTTTGACCGAGATAGGTCTAACGCTTGATTTTAGTGGTTTTCTCAATTGACACTTAGTGAATTTTTCCTGTTCGGTCATATTGTAGCCTGTCTTTCGAGTTTCGATTAAGTTGTCTACATATTAATGTTCTTGTTCTTCATTGGAGTTTTTGACACTTAACTAAATTTCTAGGTTCCAGCTACGGATGGCAGCAAGGAGGAGGGCAAGGAGAGTAAGGAGGGTGGCTAGGAGGAATAAGCCGAGACAGAGAAGGTTGACCAGGAAGAGCCCAGTCTAGATGCTTGATTTTGTTCTTTTTCCTTTTTGTTTACCCCATGCGTGGGGTTAATTTTAAATATGTATGACAAGTCTTGGATTTCGAACATTTTCTAAATTTAAATACTTAGAATATTTTATGTCATTTCTTGCATATTCTTATTGCCTTTGTTTTTTTTTTTGACCGAGATAGGTCTAACGCTTGATTTTAGTGGTTTTCTCAATTGAGACTTAGTGAATTTTTCCTGTTCGGTCATATTGTAGCATGTCTTTCGAGTTTCGATTAAGTTGTCTACATATTACTGTTCTTGTTCTTCATTGGAGTTTTTGACACTTAACTAAATTTCTAAGTGTAAAACTCCTAAGTGTGATTTTGACGCAGAATCCTCTAGGGGTGGTATCCGTTATTGGACACCGACAAATGTTATTGTCTTATCCCGAACATCGATCAGATACTCTTAACTTCTTTAAACTTTTTTTAAGTTTATGGGTTAAGGTTAGACTCATTAAGGCATGTGTTAAAACCTTTGAACTTGCTTCTTGATCACGGAGTACAGTCAAGTGGGTTGCCCTCTTTTTTACCTTCATTTATATATCAAAATATCTGATTCAAGTTGGATCTTAAATTCCTTGGACTTCTCAAATATGCGATAACCTTGTCGGTTGCAACAGTTGTAAATGTGTAAAATAACCAAGTATTGGAAATATAATCACCAATTTATTCATGTCAGAGATCATCACTTATATGACAAAAATATAAACTAAAGACAATTGGCTATAATATTTTCTGAGTTTGTCAGCATTCTAGAAATTCTTAATACTTTTGCCAAAAAGGGTTTCCAGGGCATAGACTCTAGTGTTTGTCTTGGAAGTGATCAGGTATGATCCTTCCCAATTAGGAGCTAGTTTTCCTTCCTACGCATTCTAGCCTTCGATATCCGCTCTACACAAAACAAGATCGTCGAGAACAAACTTTTGTGGTATCACTTTGGAATTGTACCAGGCTGTAATCCTTTGTTTGACAGCGGCTTCATGAATGTGGTTAATGAGGCTTTGTTCTTCCAATAAATCTAAGTTATGGCAAATGAGGTCTGGGTTGGCCTCTTTAGAGAAATTATGCCTCCTCTAGCTCAATTTTCCTATCTCGACTGGGATCATAGCCTCGCAACCATAGATTACCTTGAAAGGAGTTTACCTTGTTGAGGAATGAGGCATGGTCCTATATGCCCATAGGACGTGATTAAGTTGTTCCACTCAATTTCCCTTAGCTTCATCAAGTCTCTTTTTGATCCCGTGAAGTATAACCCAGTTGGCGGTCTTAGCTTGCCCATTAGTCTTCAGGTGCTCTACCGAGGTAAAATGTTGTTTAATCTTAAGCCCAACTAGGAGGTCCCTGAACTGTTGGTCAGTAAACTGTGTTTCGTTATCCATAACAATGGATTCTGGGACTCCAAATCTATTGATAATGTTCTTGGAAATGAAATTCTGAATCCTTGTCGAGGTGATGTGGACTACGGTTCTGTCTCAATTCACTTGGTGAAGTAGTCCATAGTTACCATTAAGTACTTAACCTATCCTAGAGCCTGGGGAAAATGACTTAGTATATCCTTCCCCCACTGATAGAAAGACCAAGGAACAAACAACGTAGATAACTTTTCTGGTAGGGCTGCATAGATGATCGAGAATCATTAACATTTGTCACATTTCTGGACGTGTTCCATATTATCGACTTCCATGTTAAGCCAATAGTACCCAGCCCTCATCGTTTTTCATGCCAAAGACTTTCCTCTGAGGTGATGGCCACAACTTCCTTCATGGATTACAACCAAAACATACTCTACTTCTTTTGGACTGAGACACTTGAGGAGAGAAGAAGAAAACCCGCGATAGTATAACTAGTTATCTATGACGGTATACCATGTCACTGTCCATACTATTTTATGGGCTTCATTATGGTTTTCAGGCAATGTGCCATTATGGATATAAGCAAGTATGTGTGCAAAAGATTTCATCATCTTCCAATAAGAGGACTTTGGAGTCCATAATACTAGATGCGAGTAGTGTTTCTTGGATTTCTAACATATTGTTGCCGAGACTTTTGGTACTAGTGAGTTTTGACAGAATGTCGGCTCTTGAATCCTATTCTCTGGGGATGTGATCCACCTTAACATTGTTAAAGCTCTCAATTAGCTTTTTTACCTTGGATATGTACTTTTGCAGTAGGGGTTCTTTGGCTTAGTAATCACCACAGATCTGTGATGTCGCTAGTTGTGAATCACTACAAAGGACTACATCTGTGGCCCCATCTCTTTTGCCATTGTAAAACCTGTTATATATACTTCATACTTTGCCTCTTTCTTTGAAATTGGGAACTTGAACCGTAAAGAATGTTCCGAAATGAGCCCAACTCCATTTTCTAATATGACCCCGACATCACTTCCTTTGGGATTCGAGAATCTATCAATATAGATGGTTTAAGAATTCACTCTAGAATGGTCGGAATTTGGTATAATCTCCACCAAAAAGTCGGATAAAACTTGAGATTTTATGACTTGTCTTGGCTCATAAGTGATATCAAATTCGGATAACTCCACTTACAAAGCGATCATCCTCCCAGTGAGATCTGACTTCTGCAACACTTGGCATATTGGTTGATCTGTCTTAACAATCATAAGAAAACACTAAAAGTATTATCATAATCGTCTAGCAATGGTTAACAATGTTGGAGCCAGTTTCTCGATCTTTTGATATCGAAGTTCGAGGCCTTGTAGGATCTTACTCACAAAATAAATCGACCTTTAACCTTCATCAATTTTCCTTATCAAGACTGAACTGATCGCTTCATTGTCAACTGAGAGGTATGCATATAAAGTCTCTCTGAGATCCAGTCTTGTCAGGATTGACGATGTTGTTTGCATCTTCTTCAACTCCTAAAATGTGGCTCACATTGTGGGATTTACTCAAAGTTTTTCCCTTTTTTTAGAGTTTTGAAAAAAGGGAAGGGACTTTTGAGCAGTCTTAGTTAAGAGGCAAGTGAAGGTCGCTATTTGTCCTATCAATTGTTGTACTTCTTTAATGGATTGTGGACTACGCGTATCAATAATAACCTGACATTTATCCGGATTGGCTTCAATGCCTTGATTTGTCAATAAAACCCCCCAAAAATTTATCGGCCTGTACCCCGAAAGCACATTTTTCAAGATTCGATCTCATATTATGCTTTCATATTTAGGTGAACACTTTTTCCAAGTCATTCACATAGTTCCCAGTGTCCGTTATCTTGACAATCATGTCATCGATATAAACTTCTAGCATCTTTTTGATTTGTTTTTTGAAGACTTTATTAGTCATTTGTTAGTAAGTTGTGCCTGCATTTTTTTAACCCAAATGACATTACACGGTAACAATAACTTCCCATCATGGTTATAAATGCAGTCTTGTCTTCATTATCCAGGTTCATAGGAATTTGGTTGTATCCAAAATAGTCATCCATAAAAGAGAGAAGCCAGAATTTGGATGAATTATCCACCAACTTATCAATATTGGGGAGCGGGTAAGGGTCTTTTGGACATGCCTTATTCAGGTCAATATAGTCAACACACATACACCACTTCTCATTTGTCTTCTTTACAAACACCACACTGGACAGTCAAGTGGTATAAGAAACTTCTCTGATGAACTCAGCGTCTAGAAGCTCATTAGCATGCTTCTGTATTACCTTCTGTCTCTCTGGTCCAACTTTTTTTTGTGCCACCGACTTCACATATTTTTGATAGAAAGTCGTTGGCAAATAAACTTGGGGTTTAACCTTGGCATATTGGCAGATGTCCATGCAACGATATCTTTGTTTTTCTCATGGAATTCGATTAGCTGGGATCTTCAACTTGATTTAAGTGTCCTCCAATCTTAGTTACCTGATCTGGCTTTGTGCCAAGTTGAAAGGTTGAAGTTCTCCTTCAAGTTAAGGATACATATCATGGATCTCCTTGTGAACATCTAGTTCAGTCAAAAGGACGTTGACGTGATCCGTAGTGACTGAGGTTGAATTGTTTCTCTAGTCCACTGTTTGCGGTCTCTTTGCAATCTTCAGACTTTTATTGTCGCATTCTCAAGCTGTTGTTTAGTCCTATTTAACCATGACAATCTTGTCATGTTGGTCGAGGAACTTCATAGCAAAATAAGGTGTGGAGATTACAGCCCTAAAAGCATTTAGTGAGGGGCGACCAAAGATTACATTATAGGCAGAAGGGCAATCCACAACAAGAAATTTGATCCTAAGTGTTTTAAACAAATGATCCTTCCCCAAAGTCAAATGAGTTTCAATGTATCATACCAGAGTGATCTTGTCTCCTATGAATTCGATCAACTCACCGATGTATGGGATCAAGTCCTTCCTTGAGAGTCCTAGCTTCTCGAAGAGATCTAAGAACATAATGTCTGCCTAGCTTCCTTGGTCAACAAATATACAATAGACTTCGATGTTGGTTATTATCCTAAAGATCACCATAGGATCACCATGATCTGAGATAGTGCTACTATAGTTTTCATTTAAAAAAGAAATCAATGGGGTCTTCTTAGGTCTTTCATCTGTCTTTAATCTCGAATAGGAAGCTACACTCAACACAGCTCAGAGTAAGTTGTTTGTTGCATTCCCTGATTCTCCACCATCCGCAAAGCCCCTCAAAATGGTGTTGATTGTTCAGGTTACTTTCATGTGACAGTGTTCATTGTATTGATTAGGATTATCCTGGGCTTACGCCCTTTCCTGATTTTGGGCGTTATCTTGAGAAGGACCTATTCCAGGATTTTCATTCATCGCGAGTAAGCATCTTCTCTAATATGGTGGAGATGGACTTCTCCGAAGACTGTAGCTTCTCTTTCTATAATTCTTTCCTCCCTTATGATTGTCATTCCGAGATTGATAGACATATCAGACCAGATGGCCATCCTGGAGTAGGGACTCGATGGCATCTTGGAGGTTAATGTAGTTCTCAGTGTTATGTGCGCAACCTTTGTGAAACACATAATGCTTAGACTTATCTTTTGTGCGTGTTTTCTCAATAGATGAGGTTTTTAAACATCTCTGAACTTCGTGTTCATCATTTCTTGGTAGATCTGAGTCTAAGCTGTGTTAAAAGGAGTGTAACCTTCATACTTTCCCTTTAATGGTGACCTTAAATTTCGATTTTGTTGGGAAGCCTGTCTAGGTTTATGTTTGACATCTTCTCCTTTCACCATATGCTTCTAGACTAGTATAACATCCTCTGCGTTGATATATTTGTCAACTCTAGCCCGGAATACGTCCATCATCTTTGGCTCTTTTTTAGCCAATGAAAAGGAAAATGCCCTAGGGTGGAGGCCTTCCTCATGTAATGTAGGTCGAGTCTTTCATCTCAGTCACAAATATTTACTATTTCTTTGTTGAATAGGGATATGCAATCTCGGAGGGGTTTTTCTTGTCCTTGCTTTATATTGGAAAAACTTGAAATAAATTTTGGTTGTACCTTAGTTGTAGTGAAATGTAGCAAAAATCGCGAGAACAAGTCTTCCTAATTAAAAATACACGTCGGAGCCAAAGTGGTGAACCATCTTAGGGTGACTTTCTTCAAGGAAAGAGGAAAAGTACGGTACATGAGTGAATCATCCATTCCAACAAACAGTAAAATAGAAACATAAACAACTAGGTGCTCTTGATGGTCTATGGTCCTATCATAGGCTTTATATTTGAATCGCCTAGGGATCTCATAGGCTATCAATTCATCAAGAAAGGTTGATTATGCGTAACTGGCTTTCTTCGTCCTTGATCCTACTTTTTATTTTCACGTACCGGGTTCTCAGCTCTTTTTCTTGGTTCTGTGATCCTTGAATTTTCCATATTATGTATCCCGCCGCGAGCTAGCTCCCTCTTGTTTCCACGATTCCTATAGGGAACCTAGTTTTCGTCCTCATTCTCCTGGTTAGCAGCTTTTTCCAGGTCATGGATATGTCCATCCTAAAGTATAACCAGAGAGATAAGTTCTTTCTAGATAACTCCAGGAGATGTGATTTGCCTTGTTGGGACCAAACTTCTTTGTTGTTCTCATGCACTCTTAAATGTTGTAATGTTGATACCCGCTATCTGGTTTCTCCTAATGGGGCTCCACGTGGACCAAGTTGTTATGTCTCCAGAACGCGCTACAACTGAGGGGAGAGGTTTTTGTTAGTATGCGAAGTCTCTTCTCCATCTCGCCTGGGTTCTGGTTAGGCAACAATTGGATCTTGGATTAGAGCGAAGGCCGGGCAACGGGTAGAGGAAGGTTGATTTTGAGTAGTAGAAGCGTGGTTTCGCCTGATACTGATCATGATGGTGATGATGGACTGAGGGAATCGAAGTTTATCATTTTCCATAGACGGCGTCAATGTTCTTAATGGGTTTTCAGAGAATTACCTAAATAAGGTTGGAGAATGTGGTTTCTTCTGATGCACAGTGGTTGCGATGACGGTATGAGGGGTGGATACTTGTAAAAAGCACTCTGACGCTCAAGTTAGACCATACAAAATGTGGATAGATTGTTTTTAGTTAGATATATACCTTTACTATCTTGTGTGGTATTTATAGGAGCATATTAGTAGATAAGAATCTTGTTTAAATATATATTAAATATTGTTAATTATGATAAAAATTTAATAAGATTATTATCACTTGTAATTAATTTTTCTATTTATGAAAATTCTATGAAAGATTTATTTCTTGTAAATAAATACTGATCCAGAATAAAGCCCATCAAAGCTAAAAAAATTTAAATAAAATAAAAGAAGATAAACAATGATTTTCACCTTATGTTAAAGTGAAAATTATTTGATAATCTTGAAAGCAGTTAAATAATTTCATTAACTAGTTATCCTAGATATCTCTAGAAAATGATCAAGTATTACAAAAAATGAAATCCTTTTTTTTTTAACTAATGGCTTGGTGTACGCATTCAAACCCATATAAAACACGCTTGACTACTTCGGTGAATAAATGCTTAAGTAATGATGATTAATCATTTTTGTTCTTAATGAGACTAGCCAATTTTAATTGACAAGTGACATGATAATGTACTATCGTTCCAAATTTATGATAAAACTTTCAGGGTCATATCTTTGAGAAGAAGAAACATTGAAGTGTGTAGTGCTACTCAACTTTGAAAGTAATATATAAATCAAGATATTAATTAGCTTCAGAAAGAGGAAGAACAATGAGGTGATTTTAATTAAGAGAACTCATCACAACAACATAAAAAAACGGCTATTCAATGAGTTTGAGAGATTGGCAATTATAGTAAGCATAGCATCAATCCTTTTAAGAATTTTTTTTAATTATAAAATTGATGCATGCACCTAGCTAATTAATTAGCTTGTCCAAATAATAGCTTTTCTAATCCATAACGCAACTCTTTTCGATGTTGACCACACCCATAATTTGCATTGGCATTATTTGTCCTTTTTATTTTTACCATGGCATTAAGGAGAAATTTTTGAACTTTTTATTCTGAAAGTTTTTTTTTTTCTTTCATTTCTTTTTATATTCTTTTTAGTTAAACAAGATAAATTTTCAAACTTTTTTTAGAAAAATCTTCCCTATATTTCCCCCTCAATCGAAACATAAAATTAATGATGAATAGAGATGTTTAAAATCCAATTTGGCCCGATAATCCAACCCGATCTAGAACTAATTAGGATGGTATGAAATTTTAGAAATTAACCTCAATATATTTTTTGACTGAGTTCATGTCATATTTATATTTAAACTCAATATATTTTAGATTGGGTTCATGTCATATTTATATTTGGCCAATCTTAACCCATTGTTACACGATATTTTAAAACAATTTGTTTAATGAGTAGTAATAAATAATTACATTTTTTTACTTAAGTTAATATCTTTTTGTATAATATGATTATATATTTATATTAATATAATTTGTTACTCAAATACAAAACATGTTTTAAAATATATATATATATATATATATATATATATATATATATATATATATATATATATATATATATATATATATATATTGTAAATCATCTATTAGTTTTAATTTCTTAACTACTTTTAAAATTTTATGATTTTTTCTTTTGTCTTTAACTAAATATCTCAACAGGCATTATTATAAAATTCATCATTGAAAATTATCATAACTAAGAGGTCTTTTAACAAATATCTTTTTTAGAATTTAAACTTTAGTCTCTCTTTAAACATACAACTCACTTATTGTACATTCAAACCTTGTCGATAATTTTTTTTATAATATAATTATGTATAATATCTAAATTTATATAATTTATTTAAATATTAAATTGATCTGATTTTGATCCAATAAATGATCGATTTGAACCATCTTTAAATCCAAAAAATTAAAACAATTAAAACATCAAATTAATCAGAATCGAATTAGATTAAACACAGCGCAATCTATTTCATAAACACCGCTAATGTTAGATAATAATGGTAAGAGTTTGGAAGACATTATTGACAGAAGTTCTTAAATTTGTGGTCTCGTTTAATGTGTCATAAAAGAAAATATTATAGTACTTAATAAAATAAAAATATTTTATAATATTTATTATTTAGTACATAATGGAAAAAAGAAAGAAATATATCAATGGCTATACACATTTCTGAAATTTTAGAACTGTCCCAAAAAAAAAAAGTTTTGACAATCCATAGATCACATTAGACTTCCAACGAATTGCACAGTCTTTTTTTTTTGGCATTTTCAACCGCTTTAAAAAACTACCATTTTAAAATCATTCCTGTTTTGGATTGGGTCACGAGTCTATACAATTGGAGCAACCTAATCCATTAGGCTGACATTCAAAAATGTCATGTGCATGAAACAGTTTGTCCACTAAGTATGTATCCTTCTCGATAGAAAATGTGAGATACCACTTCTTTAAGAGGGGAATGACAGATCATATGAAATAACGATTTTTTATACTTTAATAGAATAATGTACAAAATGCACTAAATTACTCAGATCTTTCCACACTTTTTCCACGCTCATATGTCTATATATAAAGGTTAGACAAGAAGATAAAAGTAGGCCCTAATTCCATTATATAATATTCTCTTTGTGCAATTACTAACTTGAGCATCAGAGTGCCTTTTGTTAATTCCCATCCCCTTGCTCCACCAGCGGTCATTGTTGCGCCTTGGAGGAATTCACCACATACTACCTTCGAAGATAACCTTCAAAATCCAGTCCTGAACATTGACACTATTTATGGAGATGATGAATTTCTACTCCCACTACCACATTCAAACACTCTAAAAAACAACCATCATCATGGTGACCACAAGGAATGGGCAACCCTTAACCAACCCAAACTGCGTCTTCGCTACGCGTAACCTGTCATCCACTAATCATCGTTTAGCTTCCATCCCTGTTGTCGACGAGCTTGTTTTGAGATCATCCGTTGTCCAACTGGAACCCAGGCAGGATGGACAGGAGACCTCTTTTATAGCAGATAATCTCCCCCCTCTCACGAGAATTCCGGCTAGCCAGCGTCTCGATTCGCAAAGGGCACATTCAGAGGATGCTAGATCGTGAGTATAAGCATTATAACACCCTGGTGACTGCATCAAGAATGGAGTGTTATCCCTTATTCCTCGCGAACCTCTTTCGGAGCCAATTCTAACTCAGCAGGAACTAAGACAGGATGAGCTGGAGACTTCCTCCTTAGGAGAGAATCTCCCATCTCATTCCCCACAAGTTCCAATGAGGCAACGCCTAGGCCTCTTGAGAGCGCCTTCAAGAAATGTTGGACAGAGATTACCTTTCCCACGATATTTTGAGGATCGAGTAAACAAAGATGACCATCGTCGTGCCGAACCTTAGTAATAAATACCATCTCAGAAGGCTTCGCGGGTGGTGGTAACGTCAGGAAAAGGGCCCTCCGAGCTATGATAAGTGTAACCTCCCTCATAGATTCCAAATCGAGAAGTGGGTCAAGAAAAACCTATTTGATCTCGTTTTTTGATGAGGACTATGGAAACATCGTCCCAATTCATAATGACCTCATGCTCATTGCTGGAATAATTACAAATACTGAAGTCCGTAAAATGTTTGTGGACTAGGAAAGCTTGGCCGACATAATGTTCGTAGACCTATTCAATAAACTAGGATTGTTGAAAGAAGAGCTCATCCCACACACCGACAAACAGATCGGGTTCACGGGGGACACGATCACCCCGACTGGGTATATCGAGACTCATCTTACTTTGGAGAAAGACCCCATCTTTAAAACTATTAAGGTCAAGTTTTTGGTGGCTGATTGCCCTTCTGCATACAATGTCATTCTAGGCTGCCCTTCCCTCAACGCCTTTGGGGCTGTGATGTTCGCACCTCACTTAGCAATGAAATTTCATGACCACCAAAATAGGGTTGTGATAGTAAAATGAGACTAAGTTATGGCGAGGAAGTGCTACAACAAAATAGTGAAAATCACCAAAAGACTACAGACAGGGGACCGATGCCACGATTTAACTTTAGTCACTATGGACTTATTCAATATCCTCTTGACCGAATTTGACATGCGCGAAGAGATCCGCGATATATGTCCCCAACCTAACGGAGAGCTCGAACCCCTTTAACTTGGCTCCAAGCAAGACCAGGTAATCAAGATTGAGGGGCAACTTAGTTAGGAAGAGAAAGCCGACTCTCTAAGATCCTGCGAAAAAATAAGGATTTGTTTGTATGAACTTCAACAGATATATTGGGCCTAGACCCAAAATTCATCTGCCACCATTTTCCTGTTATGATGAATACGAAATCAGTGGCTCAACGCAAAAGAAAGGTGGGCCAAGAAAGGCAAGAGATGATTCAGAAACAAGTGAAGGAGATCTTAGACGTCGGGTTCACCAGAGAAGTCTCATACACCACTTGGTTATCTAGCATAGTCGTGGTCAAGAAGGCCCACAAGAAATGACATATATGCGCTAATTACACCAAACTCAACAAGGCATGTCCAAAGACCCTTACCCACTTCCAAACATTGACAAGTTGGTCGATAACTCATCCAGTTTCATGCTACTTTCCTTCATGGATGCTTATTCCGAATACAACCAGATCCCCACGAGCCAGTAAGATGAAGACAAGATCGCCTTCATAACTGAGATGGGGAGCTACTGTTACCGACTTATGCCATTCAGACTAAAAAATTTCAGAGCAACTGTTGTGATATTGATAAGTACACAAAATTACAAAAGTAATAAAGTGATGAATAAAGTATCGTTCTCACAAAGATTATGCTATCAATTACTAAATTCGTTAAATCGATATTATTTAAGCTATCGAAATATGAGAGTTGATAAGAATGTAAATAAAAGAAAATATTGATAAGAAAATATGTAAAATTAATAAGAGTAAAACAAATAAATTAAACAAAGGTTGGAAACCAATGATGTCAAAGTGTTAGGGTTCAGATTTCACTTAAACTTTTTTTATGCAAATTCAAATATTTGTTTAATTAAGTTCTATTCCATGATTCATGATTAAATTTTCAAAATTAATCAATATTCAATCATTTGGTATATTAACCCTCTTCATACTACTTTGAGTTAATTAATCCCTTAGTATAACTCTAAATAGATAATACTTTATAAAAATCGAGGGGATACAAAGAAAGATCACATAACCTACAACATCCATTCTTAGCGATTGTAGAAATTATGGTGTTTATCACAAGTTTTAGGTTCGTGCACAATTTTTCTAAATCATACATAAACTCCAAAATTATTCCAAAACTGATCAAATTAATAAAACCATTAAGAGAAGAAATAAACACATAAAATATGAAATAGAAACTTAAATTAAACACAAAATTGAGTTCACATCATCAAAGAACAAGATTCACTCTCACCCTAACTAGAGAAGTTTAGTTACACATGGAGAAAGAAGAAAACAAAGAGAAGAATTCGACAAATTCCATGACAGATTGGTGGAGAGGTTAAAGAAAATCCCTAATCTTCAAGCCTGAATGCGCCCATGTCGAACTAAGGTTTATGCCTTCGCTTCTCTCTCCTTGACGACTGTTGAATTTTCTGAACCAAAAGAGAGCTACTTTGCTAAACTCGTTTTCTCTTTTGTTTTTTTTTATAGAAAATCTGACAACTTTTTGTATCTAACTTGCACGATTTTTTTTTACTCTTCAGATCACCGAATCTGCCCTCAATCTCAATAGATAATTTGTAGGATTTTCTATTAGATTTTCAATGTCGCAAATAGCGCGTAGATCTAATCTTTGTAGCTCAAGATATAGCTCAATTAATGAGGAATGATCAAGATAGTGTTGGAATCTGAGTCAACTCTCTTTGAGAATCATTATCCAATATTCATTATTAATGGTAACTTAATTACAGAAAGTTGTCAATATGAGATTTATATATTTCTTTCTTAGCTTTCAAGCATCACCTGAATCAGGTAAATCACATACTTATAGAGAAAATTGTCCCTAATTTACTGAGACAAGTTTGATAGTGATGCTTTGCTTAATTAATCTTTGACCAAATCTTTTGTTTCCTATTTCTTTTTGTTGAATCCATATAAATTAAGAAACAAATATCCACTCAAATTAAAAAACTCTTTGAGATTCTTGTATTAAATGTAGAGATACTTAGTCATCATGTAGAGATTATTTGCATTCCAATTCAGAATCTAACTTGATCTTTAAAATTTATGAATGCTAGTTGACTTGATTAAACTTCATCATCCACTTTGCACATAGTTTTTCACCTTCTTAATGCATGAAATGGGCTTTGATGTTTTCATGAAAGTTGTAGGAAGTTTTCTCATCTTTCCTTAGACACCAAGATTAGCTTAATTCGAGCTATGTAGCAAAATTTATGCTCAAAATATTACAACAATATCCTTATGCTCTTCTTCAAGATTTTAATAACCATGCTTAAAATTCCACAAAAATCCTTAATATTCCTACAAAACACAGTAAAAGTACATTTAATTCAATGGGTCTAGAATTCACTCAATATCATAAATGAATAGCATAATTTTTTATCTCAAAGTATTCAAATCTTTCAAATATTTATCTTTAGGCATTTTTTATTTTTACACAAAATTTGATGATTTATATTAAAAATTCAAATATGACTAGGTGAAGAGATAATTATTTAAAAATAAATTAAAAATAAATAAAAATAAACAAAAACTAAATAAATATAAATATAAATAAAAACTAATAAGTAAACCCAAAAGATAAGTGTATTTTACACTCATCAAATAACCCCAAACTTAAATATTACTTATCCTCAAGTAATGAATAAACAGTAAAATCATAATAAGGGTACTTTTTTTTTGTAAAAATGTCAAACATTGCAATTCAAAATTCTTAAAAAAACCCTAAGAATCCAAATCCACGAATAACTCATTCAAATGCTAAGAAGTTAAAATACTCAATCAAGCATACAAATTCAACAATACGGCAAACAACTTAATTTAAGCAAGTTTTTACAAACAAAATCATGAATCCATATGCACTCGGATGAGACTACGCACACAAATCAATATCTAAAACCTCAATGACATAACTAAATTGATAAATGAATGAATATCCCAAATTCCATAGGCAAAACCACTACTCTTTTCTCCACTAATATAGTGCACACTTTCAAAGGATCAAAAAGTCTTTATTAGGGTTGTAATGAGACCAAGAGATGAAAGGTAAAACAAAGAATATGGAAAATAAAAAATAAAATATGAGAGAGTCATGACAAAGAAGTTTAAAACACATTGAAAATTAAGATATATTATGTAAAAAAAAAACTTCACTTCAATTTACTAGCACACTTGTTTTTTTTTTTTTGAATATTGACCTCCATCCCAAAACTTATTTCTTTGCAACACATTGGGTGGACCTTTTTTCCCCTCATGATGCTAGACTTTGTCTTTTCTATCCTTCTTCTCCATTTATCTTCAACATTCATCTCACTTGGATCTTCAATAAGTTTCTTCCTTCTACATTCAATCATCTCTCTCAAAAGGGTAGGTAAGTGTTTCATGGTTAAGGGTAAAGGTCGAATGTGCATAAACGAAAGAAAATAGGCTAATAAAGGGCTCAAGTGGGGTTCCAAGGAATAATAATGATGAGTGGGAGGACTAAGTCCATGATGAGGTTAAAGAAAGAATACTTAGATCATCTCCCTTTAAGTGCACACTAGGATTTCGCCTCAAAAGGAAGCAGTAGAATTGTTCTAGGACCGGCGAGGCAATTAGATACTCACTTTAGCACACTTAGTCCTTTTCTAGGATCACACAAATTCAATCAAAAGTTTAATGAACTGATGCAAAAGAAAAATTGAATGCCCAAAGTTAAATATGCATGACAATCATGAACAAATCTCCAACTTGTATAATCTTAAGCTAATGTTAGACTATTTGTGTACCGCAAGTGCACGGGTCGTTCAAGTAATACAGATACAGAGTAAAAGTTCGTTCCCATGAGGACAAGGTTTCCATTACTAAGTAGCAACCAATAGCTTAGCTAGATTCTATCCAAGGACATATAAAATAAAGAAAAGCAACTAATCTAAATCTAAACTACAAAAACAATAACATAGGGGTTTGGAAATCTAGGAAATCCTTCTTCACTTCCTACTTCATACTAATGATATGCAATCCTTTCAAGTAACATCAATGCTTAGTTAGTTTAGCTTGAGAATCTGATTTAGTCAAAAGCCTATATCTAGGTCGATCAACCCTGGTGTCATTTACCTAATCCACTATGGTTCTTATGGTTGCATGAGGACTAGTGTAAACTCCACTAATGAACGATCTATTCTCAAACACATGCTAATACATGGCTAAAAGGTATATTTCTATCCAGTTAGCGAATCAACTCATCCAAGCCAATTGAACTCGTCAAACATGCATCAACCATACCATGTCCATCTCCACAAATCCCTATGTCTAGTTCATTTGCATCAATTAAGATCATGCAATTGTTGATCAAACAGAAGCAAGCATTAAGCATAGGCATGGAAGAACAAAGCTAAACATCAATAGAAACTCAAATTCATACATAAACATCAATAATTGTATAAAGATTCAAAGTATTTCCTAAATACAGCTTCTAATCAATTAAACACGAATTTACAGAGCAAAACAGTGCTCAAAAGATAAGGGAGAAGAAGAAAACTCAGGGAGAAGAGGGAGGATGCCATTGATGAGATCCTTGAAGCTTGAATCCTCTTCCTTAAGGAAGAAGACCTCCAACCTAGCCTCCCTAGGCCTCCAATCAGCCCAGAAATGAAGCACAAAGCCGTAGCTCCTCTAAAACCTAAAACTATCTACGGAGCTCTCCAAACTCCCTTTACAAAATCTAATAAAATCTATTTATAGACTCAGCAAAACAGAGGCACGCCGCGGCGTTCTATATTTCGTAGCCTCTGACTTTAGATGCAGGGGATCTCAACGCCACGGCATTGAACAGTGCACGTTGCAGCATTGTCTGCTGAAATGCTGATTTTGCTTTCTCTTCCAATTTCAGCTCAATTGCTCCACATATCATCTTGTTTGGAGCCCTTCCTATGATAGAGAAAACACTAAATCAGTAACACATATAAATTCACTTAATCACATATCAAATATGCACAAATTGCTCAAATACATACTGGAAAGGTATCAGAATTAGATATAACAAATATAAGCATAAAACCTTCCAAATATGCATGAATACAAGGACTTAAGCAATCTTTATAACTCAGATATAGGGCACAAATAATTACACTTTGTATAATTATCAGCTAACATGAATCAAACTCTTTTGGCCTAAGATTAATCTTCGAAACAATACTCTTATTTTCAAAACAAATTAGTTCATACATATGCTTGAGTGAACATGGATTTAAGGTGATGGTGACAAAATAAAATCATTAAATAAATGCAAAAATAAATAAAAGGAAGAAAGAAATCTTTTTGGCGGTCGACAACTACATACATCCCCTTATAAAGACTCCGAACTTGGGGAAGCACTTAAACCGACTCAACATTAACTTCAAAAAAATATTAGTTAACAAAATAATAGCAAAAACAAACAACTAACCGAAACCAAAAGGATAAAAAAAGTAAAGAAAAAGAAAGAAAACTTGAGTTACCTCCCAAGAAGCGCTTGTTTAATGTCATTAGCTCGATGTTACCTTTTGTTCAGGTTTATCAAGGTGGCTTAAAGCAAGAGAAATGAGATGACTCCTTCCCTTTTTCAAGCAGTGCTTCCATCCTTAGTAAATGATCTTAGAAATGCCTCCAAAGGCATTTTGAACTCAACTTGGGGTTGCTTGCCCTAAATGCGCCTTGGCATGAGAGATTCCACTAGGCCATAACGATTTCAATTGATCACAAGATGATAGACCGGTTTGCAATGAATCATAGATCATAGGAGGACTTTTCTTCGTTTTAACTATTTCGGAAGTGAGAAGATTAACATTAATTAATGGTGAAGAGCTCTTACCAATTAAATCTTTTTAAGATTTATCTTGAATACAATTAACGGAGGCGTAGAGCTCTGATGTTGGCACAAATTTATCAAAGACATTGATAGTCATTTGATCTTCATCCACCCTTAAAATGAGTTTGCCTCTAGTTACATCAATCAATGGTTCTGAAGTCGCCAAAAATGGTCTTATAAGAATAAGAGATATGTCAGTATCTTCTTCCATATCCAACACCACAAAGTCAACTGAAAAAATAAATATGTCTACTTTAACTAGCACATATTCCATAATACCATATGGATGTCTAACAGTCCGATTTACAAGTTGAAGAGATATCATGGTTGACTTGATTTCCCCAATACCAAGTTTTTTAATTATTAACAACGACATTAAGTTTGTACTAGGACCAAGATCACACAAGGCCTTCTCAATAGTAAGTTTCCTAAAAGTACAAGGAATACTGAAGCTACCAGGATCTTTCAATTTAGGTGGCATTTTCCTTTGAATTATAGGACTGCACTTATCTGTTAACATCACTATTTCATCTTCCTTGAGCTTTCTCTTCTTTGATAACAAGTTTTTCATGAACTTAGCATATATCTGCATTTGCTCAAGTGCTTTAGCAAAAATGATGTTTATTTGCAGTTGCTTAAAAACATCTAAGAACTTCGAGAATTATCTCTTTTGCTTTTCCTTCTTCAATCTTTACAGGAATGAGATCTTGACATATGGTGATTGTTCATATACTGTGTTCTACTCACTATCCTTCTTCTTTCTCTGCACTTTTGGTTGTTCCTTCTCCACTTCTCATTCTTTATTGCCATCTTGAATTAAGGTATCTTCAGTAGGAACACCATTTTTTCTTTTTTCTCAATTCTTGACGAGCTAGGCGCTTCTTTCACTTGTCTTTCCAAAGTCTTGCCACTTCTCAAAGTGATTATGCTACAATGCTTATTTGGATTGCCCACAGTGTCACTGGGTAAGGTACCTTGAGGTCTCTCTGTGAGTTGTCTTGCTATCTGCCCCACTTGAGTTTCCAGACTTCAAAAAGCTAACTCTTGATTTTGAAAATTGACCCTCATTTCCTGCATTAGATTATAAGTTTGTTGCAAAAAAGAGGATATCTGTTGAGACAGTTTTTCAAATGTAATTTTTAGAGGAAACTTATTCTCTGGTTGAGCATTCGGTGGTACCACTTGATTATTCCAAGAGAAATTAGAATGATTCCTCCATCCTATATTATATGTGTTTGAGTATAGATTACCTTGGGGTCTTGAAGGATTGCCCATGTAATTGACTTGATCTTGAGGAATAACACCTGAATTGGTTACCTCGCATTCACCATTGGCATGATTACCTCCACAGAAATCGCAAGTTAAAGCTTGATGGTTAATAAAGCTTACCTGCATATTGCCAATTTACTTCGAGAGATTGGCGATCTACTGGAAATAGTCTTATTATGTGCAAGTATGGCATCAAAGGTGCCAAGCTCCATAACTTCCTATTTAACCACCAATCTTCCTTTAGGCATCTAATATTCATTAGTAGCCATAGTTTCAAATAATTATTAACCCTCTTCAGAAGTTTTAGTGCTAAGAGACCCATCTGCAGATGCATCAACCTTAACCATGGTGGAATGATTCAAATCAATATTAAAGATTTGAACTTGTTACCAGATTTCAAAAGCATGATGAGGACATGTTATCAATAATTCCTTGAGCCTTTCTCAAGCTTTATACAAAGATTGCCCTTGATCTTGAGTGAAACATGCAATATCACTCTTCATCTTAACGAACATAGACGGAGAAAAGTATCGAGTATGGAACTTGCTTATTAAATCATCCCAAGTAGTAATGCTTTCTTGAGGTTAGACTTGTAGCCAGTTCTTAGCTTTACCCCTTAAAGAGAATGAGAAAAGCCTTAGCCTGATGGCATCATCACTTGCTCTATTGTACTTTATGGTGTCGCAAAGCTGTAAGAAATTATTGATATGGAAGTTGGGGTCTTCTGACTGATTACCCCAAAACTAATCTTGTTGCACCAACTATATTGGCTTGTATTGTAGGTCGCACAATACTAGCAGCAACCCTTTCAATAAACGAAGTTACATAATCTGCCTAAGTGCATCTTCGTTCTTCGTTTGTTTTAGCCATATTTTCTTCTTCAAGTCTCATTTTTTCTCTTGCTGCCCTTCTATTTGCTCTTGTTGTTTTCTTAATCTCCAGATCAAAAAACAATGCTTCTGGATTTATGGTTCCACGCATAAAAAAATAAGCAAACAAGAGTGAATTAGGGAAAAATAAATTAAATAAAGAAAAATAAAATTAAACAAGAAAAATAAATGCCTAAATTAGTGTCTTTTTAACTACTATTTAATATTAACAATCAATAATTTCTGGCAGTGATTCCAAAAACTTGTTGTGATATTGGCAAGTACACCAAATCACAAAAGTAATAAAGTGATGAATAAAATATCGTTCCCACAAGGATTACACTGTCAATTACTAAATTCGTTAAATCGACACTATTTAAGATATCGAAAGATGAGAATTGATAAGAATGTACATAAAAGAAAATACTTACAAGAAAATATTTAAAATTAATAAGAGTAAAACAAATCAATTAAATAAGGGTTGAAAAACAATGATGTCAAAGTATTAGGTTTCAGATTTCACTTGAACTCTTTTGATACAAATTCAAATATTGGTTTAATTAAGTTATATTCTATGATTCATGATCAAATTTCTAAAATTAATCAATATCTAATCCTTTGGTGTATTAATCATCTTCACAATGCTTTGAGTTAATCAATCCCTTAGTATAACCTCAAATAGGAAATGCTTTATAAAAAACGAGAGAATAAAAAGAAAGGTCACACAATCTACAAAGTCTATTCTTAGAGAATGCATAAATTGAATTATTTATTACAAGTTCTAAGTTCGTGCACAATTTTATCAAATCATACATAAATTCTAAAATCATTCCAAAATGAATCAAATTAAGAAAAGCATTCCCTGATCTTCAAGTCTGAATGCATCCGCGTCGAACTAAAGTTTATGCCTTTGCTTCTCTCTCCTTGACGATTGTTGAATTTTCTGAACAAAAAAAAAGCTACTTTGCTAAACTTGTTTTCCTTTTTTTTAATAGAAAAACTGATAACTTTTCGTATCTAACTTGCACGATTTTTCTCACCCTTCAGATCACCGAATTTGCCATAAATCTCAATAGATAATTTGTAGGATTTTCTATTAGATTTTCAATGTCACAAATAACGCATAGATCTAATCGTCGTAGCTCAAGATATAGCTCAATTAATGAGGAATGATCAAGATAGTGCTGAAATTCGAATTAAATCTCTTTGAGAATCCTTATCTAATATTCAATATTAATGGTAGCTTAATTACAGAAAGTTGTCAACATGAGATTTATATATTTCTTACTTAACTTTTAAATGTCACTTGAATCAGGTATATAACATACTTATAGAGAAATTTGTCCCTAACTTACTGAGACAAGTTTGATAACGACACTTTCCTTAATTAATCTTTGACCAAATCTCTTGTTTCCTATTTCTTTTTGTTGAATCCATATAAATTAGGAAACAAATATCCACTCAAATTAAAAAAAACTCCTTGAGATTCTTGTATTAAACGCAAAGATACTTAGTCGTAAAGTAGAGATTATTTGCATTCCAATTAAGAATCTAACTTGACCTTTAAAATTTAGGAATGCTAGTTGGCTTAGTCAAACTTCATCATCCAATTTGCGCACATTTTTTCACATTTCGGCTTTGATATCTTCATGAAAGTTGTAAAAAAAAATTTCATCTTTCTATAGACACCAAGATTAGTTTAATTCGAGCTCTGTAGCAAAAGTTATGCTCAAAACACTGCAATAATGTATTTATACTCTTCATCAAGATTTTAATAATAATGCCTAAAATATCACAAAAATCCTTAATATTCCTTCAAAACACAATAAAAACACATTTAATTTAGTGGATACAGAATTCACTTAATATCATAAATAAATAGCATAATTTTATCTCAAAGTATTCAAATCCTTTAAATATTTATCTTTAAGAATTTCTTATTTTTGTACAAAATCTAATGATTTATCCTAAAAATTCAAATATAACTAGGTGAAGAGATAATTATTCAAAAATAAATTAAAAAAATAAAAATAAAAAACTAAATAAATATATATAAAAATAAAAATAATAATAAATAAATCCAAAATATGAGTGTATTTTACACTCATCAGCAACCTACCAGTGCATGATGAATAAGGTCTTTGAGGGACAAATTGGTAAAATGCTGAAAGTATATATTAATGACATGATAATAAAGACGACAGACACCATTGAGCATGTTAAAGACTTGGAGGAGGTATTTGTTAAGGTCTGAAAGCACAACATGCGGCTGAACTTAGAGAAATGTGCATTTGGAGTACATGCTGGCAAATTTCTAAGGTTCTTATTGACAAATCGAGACATTGTGGCCAACTCGGAGAAATGACAAGCTGTACTTGACATGCGCAGTCCTCAGTCGATTAAGGAAGTGCAATAGCTAATAGGATGGATTGTCGCCCTCACACGTTTCTTTGCGAAAGTCGCTCATGAGTCTTTCCCCCTTTTTCTAAACTTTAAAAAAAAAGGGAAAGAACTTTGAGTGGACCCTAGAATGTGAGGTCGCATTCCATGAGCTGAAGAAGATGTTATCCACTCTACCTCTTCTGACAAGACCAGACTTCGACAAAATGCTTTACACTTACCTCTTTATTAGTAATGAAACAATTAGCTCAGTTCTGATAAAAGAGACAAATGAAGGTCGAAGGTTAGTTTACTTTGTCAACAAAGTCCTCCAAGGTCCCGTTACAAAAATAAATAAATTGAGAAGCTAGTTCTGGCATTGGTAATCACTATGAGAAGGTTAAGACAATACTTCTAATATCACCCTATCATAGTGAGAATGGATCAGCCAATCAAGCAAGTACTACACAAGCCAGATTTTGCTGGTAGAATGATCGCTTAGTTAGTAGAGCTCTCTGAGTTCAGAATCACCTATAAGCCAAGACCATTTATTAAGGCTCAAGTATTATCCGAGTTCCTAATTAAACTCACGTCAGACTCTGGCCACCCTAGAGCACATTCTTGGGCCATTTATGTTGATGGATCCTCGATTCCCAAAGGGAGTGGAGCTGGGGTCATGTTGGAAAAATGAAGTCAGCCTCATATTAGAACATTCATTACGGTTTATGTTCCCCACATCTAACAACTAAGCCGAGTACGAAGCAAGCACAACAGGAATTAACATGGCCAAGGAGATGGGAGCCAAAGACATAGTTCTATGCAGTCAATCGCACTTGTAACGTCTCAGATAAAAGGGGAATACCAAGCTAAGGAGCCCCTACTACAGAAGTACTTAGTCATAGTTAAAAAACTGATAGAAAGTTTTGACAGTGTTAAGGTGGAGCATATCTCAAGGGAGCAAAACTCTAGAGCCGACATCCTGTCAAAACTAGCTAGCACAAAAATCTCAAGTAATAACAAGTCTGTGATCCAGGATACCCTATTCACTTCCAATATCATAGACAATGACGTCCTCTTATTGGGAGACGAAGAAACCTGGATGACACCTATATTTACCTACCTCCGTAATGGCTTACTGTTAGAAAACCACAAAGAAGCCCTGAAGGTGATACAAACTGCGGCCTGGTACAACATTTATGACCATTAGCTATATTGTTGAGGATTCTTTTCCCTCATTCTCAAGTGTCTTGGTCCCTAAGAAGTAAAGTACGTCCTGACCGAGATTCACGAAGGAAGCTCAGGGCACCATCTAGGGGGCAAATCCTTACGCGAAAGGCGTTGAAGGCTGGATACTATTGGCCCACCATGGAAGCTGATAGTATAGAACATGTACAAAATAATGACCAATGTCAGCGTCATTTTGACGTTTACTCAGTGCCACTAGAGGAAATAGCAACGATATTCGTCCCCTAAGCATTGTTTTACTAATGGGGAACAGACATCTTAAACCCATTTCCTCAAGCATCGGGACAAGTTAAATACTTGGTGATAGTTATTGACTATTTCACTAAGTGGATTGACGCGGAACCATTGGCCATAATTACTTCCATACGGGTCCAGAAGTTCGCTTGTAAGAACATCATTAGCAGGTTTGGAATCCTATACTCGATTGTCATAGACAACGGAACCCAGTTCATAGATAAGAATCTCAAGGACCTCCTGGCCGGACTCAAGATCAAGCAGTAGTTCACCTCGATAGAGCATCTGAAAACCAATGGGCAAGCTGAAGCCGCTAACTGGGTAATTCTTAGAGAGATCAAAAAGAGACTTGACGATGCCAAAGGGAATTGAGTGGAATAACTCAATCATGTCCTATGGGCATATCATATCACACAACACTCTTCCACTAGAGGAACCCCCTTTAAGTTGACTTACAATTGTGAGGCTATAATCCCGATGAAAATAAGAGAGCCAAGTTACAGGAAGAAAAACTTCTCTGAGGAAACTAATATGAACCTCATTCGCTAGGAGCTCAACCTGCTAGAGGAGTGATGTTATATTACCCATGTCCAGGAAGTAGCCCTCAAGCAGAAGATTGCCGCACAATGCAACTCCAAAGTTATTCCATGACGGTTCAATCTCGACTATCTTGTGCTACAAAAGGTGGATATCGAAGGGAAAATGCGAGAAATGGAAAGCTAGCTCATAATTGGGAAAGGCCATATAGAGTCACGTCCACAACCAATACGGGGGCCTGTACCTTGGAAACCCTCTCAGGAAAAGCCATAAAAAACTTTTGGAACACAGACAAATTGAGGAAATACTATAACTGAATATTATTACTTCCACACTAGAAAAACTCTTAGATATCAATGAATCAGTTCTTTGTACAACTGTCATTTCATCCAAAACCAATACCCCAGCCAAGACCATAGGGCCCTGAGCACTTCTCCTCATCCTTTAAAGCCAGTATATCGGGCGTGACCTCGAGTCCTCGAGAACCATGGCGCAATGCAACCCTTAAGGTTATCACACCTTGGCGAGGTCTGAGGAATACAAGGTCCGAAAATGATCAGATATTCTAATACATACATAAGACAACTAAATTGGGAATCCACTTGAACACCTATCGGGGTCAAGCAGAGTATTTAAGGGTTCTAACATGTGCCTTTTTGAGTCACACTTTAACCCATAAACCCACCATAGTTTATAGTGGTTAAGCATAATTGACTGTAACCCGAAATAGTGGACCCCACACCACGAGGCTACTGTGTCACACCAAATGAACCCTACCTCAAAGTTCGAGCTTTTGCACTCATCTCGGTCTAGTAAAACAAGTGTTCATCAAACGAAATGAACCTTACCTCCGAGTTTGAGCTTTGCACTCATCTTAGTCATGCGAAGCAAGTGTTCGTCCAATTAAATAAATCCTACCTCCGAGATCGAGCTTTGCACTTATCTTGGTCAGGTGAAGCAAGTGTTCATTCAAAGAAACGAACCCTAGCTCCGAGATCGAGCTTCGCACTCATCTCGGTCAGGTGAAGAAAGTGTTTGTCCAACTAAACGAACCCTACCATCGAAATTGAGTTTCGCACTCATTTCGGACAGCTGAAGCGAGCATTCATTCAATAAGAAAATATCGAGATCCGGCTTTGGATTCATCTAGAAAACTACACAAGTTGATCGCTAAGTACAAAATAAAAACTAAGATTCGGCGTTGGATCGACCTTATGGGTACAAAAGCACAATACAACGGAAAACAAAATGTTCAGAAAAATATCTTTATTCTTATTCCAAACATCATCTACTTAATAAGAGAGTTTTACAATGAGGCCTTAGAAGTTATTCTCTTTCAAGAAAATGGCCTATAAACTACCCTAGTAAAAAAGTGCCCACTAGAAGAAACCAGAAAGGAAGCCAGATATGATGATGTTGATGATCAAACACTGACTACCTTCGCAGCTCTTCCAGATGCGTGCACTCTTAGCTAATATGAGGAGAATGATTCACTCCAAGAGACTCCTGCGGGGATTGCTTCACTCCAAGAGACTCATGCACATTCAACTGCACACTTGCACACCCAAGGCATGACAAATACCATGGAAGGAAGCTAGGGGAGTAAAGGGGGGACATTAGTGAAACTTCGCCACGCCCCGCAAGACTTGCAACAGAAGCCACAGACCATCCCAATAGGAGTAGGAAGTTTTCGCATTCCCACGTACATTGGGAGAGAAAGGGTTCTACCGTTCAGGGGTGCGTTGACCAAACCTTTACGCTAGGAAAGAAAGGTCTCCACCAGAGGAATATGCAAAGGGAAAAAGGAACACCATTAAGAATTTAGGGAAGAATAGGGAGATTATCTCAGAATGGGGCACGACCCTCCACACACTCTGAAGAAGCAGAAAAGGGACCATTCTCTGGAAAAGACTCATTCTCAAGCGTAAACCAATAACGAAAGAAATAAATGATAACTTCACTGCAAATATTCCTAATTTATAAAGGGATTAATGTGTTCTGACTTGCTCCCAAAAAAGTGAACTAGCTGCACGTTTAAACCACATTTAATTACCCTTCCCCTACGATTGGTCGTGAAGGCAACAGATGATTAGGAAACAACACGAAATTGCTATCGCTATTAAAATGGCTTAATTCCCAATAAATGTGAAGCATTGTTTCCCAAGCAAACACAAACTGTTACGAACTACTGAGCAAAGGCAACCGAAAGGACAACGACCAAAACGTTCGAAATTGAAACGATGCGTGACGTCTGAGCGCACCCTACCTCGGACCACGGGCCTACAACGAGATACCATGGTATGCCAACACCACATATCTCAACTCAAAGCTACATCTCAGTCCCTACAAACGACATGGGGACAACTAACTATGAACCTCAGACCGCGAAGTGATAATGTAAACAGAGCGATCTAGCCCAGATCCCATGCTTGCTTGTGTATCCCGGGAAGTTCACTATTGTTAAAAATGTGTAAATATCTTTTGTATTTATGTAGTTTCCTTGTATAGGCTAATTAAATCATAACAGTAATATTTGTATTTATTATCATAGATCTACATAAATTGCTCTCTGTCGTGTAGTTGAGATATGCGATTTCTCAATCCCTATGCTTCTATTTTTCTCTTTTATCATGGTATCTAGAGCCTAAACAGAAGAAATCCTAGAACCGCCATACTCGGTGGGTCCACTGCCCTCCAGTGAAAAATTTTTCTGGCCAACCGTGTTTTCATTCCGGTTTGTCGGCCTTTCTCCCTTGTCGTGACGTCTTTCCAGCCTTTTTCCTCCTTTCTCCGTCGCTGTCACCACCGTCGGCCGTCGTCTGCCACCTCTTTTCCTGCAGTCAACCTCACCATCGGAACCGTCTCCCACCAACCGGCCAAACCCCAGAAGCCCAACCCCAACACCGCTGGGATGCGCCCCCACGCGCTGCCCTTCGCCGCAACCAAACAATAATCGAGCGGCCCGTTTTCCAGCGCGTGATGGCACATCCGGCCGCCCCTCCAGCAGGGGGAGTCTTGCTCGAGTCCTTGTGGCTGCTATTCGCCATTGGTCCCTTCATTAGCTAGATATCAAGAATGTTTTTTTTTATGATGATTTGGAAGAAGAAGTCTACATGGAGCAACTTTCAGGGTTTGTTGCTCAGGGGGAGTCTTTTGGCCTCGTTTATCGTTTACATAAGTCCTTGTATGGTCTCAAACAATCTCACTGGGCTTGGTTTGGTCGATTGAGTACTGTTGCTCAGCAGTTTAGTATGACTCGCAGTGAGGCTGACCACTCTGTCTTCTATCGCCATACAGTCTGAGGCTGTATCTATTTGATTGTGTATGTGGACGACATTATTATCATTGGCAACGATCACTACGGTATAACTCAGATAAAACAGCACCTCTGTCATCATTTTCAGAACAAAGATCTTGACAAACTTCGTTATTTCTTGAGAATTGAAGTGGCATAATCCAAGAATGGCATAGTAATCTCACAAAAGAAGTATACTATGGACATTCTTGAGGAAACAGGACTATTGAATGCAAAGTCGGTTGACAGCCCTATGGATCCCAATGTTAGACTTTTACCGGATCAGGGGGAGCCACTTTCAAACTAAGAAAGATATAGATGATTAGTTGGAAAACTTAACTATCTTACTGTTACCCGTCCAGATATCTCCTTTGCAGTGAGTATAGTAAGTCAATTTCTAAACTCACCTTGTGAAGGACATTGTGATGCAGTGATTCGTATTCTTAGATATATTAAGGGAGTTCTAAGAAAAGGCCTTGTCTATGAAGACAAAGGACACACTCAGATTGTAGGGTACTCAGATGCTGATTTGGCAGGTTCTCCTACTGATAGGAGATCCACTTCTGGCTATTGTGTATCCATTGGGGGCAATCTGATATCCAGGAAGAGTAAGAAACAAAATGTGGTTGCAAGATCAAGTACCGAAATAGAATATCGAGCCATGACTTCAGCTACTTGCGAGCTCATTTGGTTAAAACAGCTTCTTAAAGAGCTTCAGTTTGGAAATGTTACGCAAATGACTCTTATTTGTGATAACCAAGCTGCATTGCATATCACTTCCAATCCAGTATTTCATGAGAGGACCAAACACATTGAGATAGATTGTCACTTTATTAGAGAGAAGATCTTGTCTGGAGACATTACCACTAGCTTTGTCAATTCAAATGATCAACTGACAGATGTTTTCACTAAGTCTTTGAGAGGTCCTCGAGTAAACTATATTTGTAACAAGCTTGGTGCATATGACTTATATGCTCCAGCTTGAGGGGGAGTGTTGAAAACGTGTAAATATCTTTTGTATTTATGTAGTTTCCTTGTATAGGCTAATCAAATCATAACAGTAATCTTTGTATTTATTGTCATAGATCTATATAAACTGTTCTCCGTCGTGTAGTTGAGATACGTGGTTTCTAAATCTCTATGCTTCTGTTTTTCTCTCTTAACAACTATGATATATCACAAACCCTGACCCTTTGAGAGAACATCGCGAGATATGTCAGAAACAGAATGACACTGATCTCTTTATCTGTTGTGTGTCGTGTGCGCTAGTGAAACTCGTACCTTGACACGTAGCTGTCTCATTTAAGCGTCAAACTAGAGGCAACTGTTCTGGACTAGATCATGGGCCCATAGAACCAAAGCAGCCCAACCCGCCAAGTTGGCACCTTAAAGTGTCATGTGCATGAAGTAACTCGTCCACTAAGCATGTCCCCATCCCAACAAAAAAGAAGATATACCACTCCATTCAGAGGGAAGGGACAGATCATACAGAATAATAATTTTTCGTACTCCGAGGGGACAACGTACAAAACGCACTGAATTGCTCAGATCCCTTCATACTTTTTACACGCTCGTATGTTTATATATAAAGGCTAGACAAGAGGATAAAGATAAACCCTAATTCTATTACATATTATCCTCCATGTGTAACTACTAACTTAAGTGTCATAGTGTCTTTTGCATGTACCCACCCTCTCGTTCCACCAACGATCATTGCTGCATCTCAGAGGAATCCATCACATACTACCTTCTCAAGTAACTTTCAGAACCCAATTTTAAACATATCCTCTTTTCCATTGCCTTGATATCTAGGCCATGACCACAAATGTTCTTGATCGTGAGTTCTTATTTCTTTAATTTATTCAATTTATTTTTTTATTTTTACTTTTGTGCTTCTCCACTTATCAGCATTTTAATGAAGAGATACAATTTTCTTTGTATTTTAAATTCTTACCAAGTTTGACTAAGTCGTTTAGCCAGCTTAAAAAAAAAAAAACTTAGTCGATATTTTGAAGAAATGAACGTATGGTGCTTACTCATTTCTTTCATTCATGTTTATAAAGCATAACCTAACGTGGGGTGGAACCTCCTTATTCCCCCCTCATTTATAAACAACGTTAATTTTTAATGTAAAATTTAAAAAATAATATTTTAATTTGGCCTTCCTACTCTGTACTAAAAAAAAACAATAAGATTCTCTTTAACCTATTTTGCTCTAGCTCTGCACCCTGAATCTAATTATTAGAGCTATGGAAATCAATGATTAGCTGAAACATCAGTGAACTACGGTGTCAGTGTTAAGTATAAAGTTGAAATAATAACGACAAAGATACTTGCTGCACAGTTTCCTCAGAAAAATAATGCGTGGTTGAAATTTTGTAATATGAAGAAGATAATGGTTGAAATTTTTTTTAACCATAAGTTCGATCGCCTCGGCACTAGTGATTATTAGTAAAGTTCTTTACGTATGGATAATAATAATGATATTGAAAGTTCGAGCGTAAACCTTCTAGTTCTTAAATGTGTATTATTTTTTTGGCAATTCTGATTTTTTAATATATTTTTATTTTATTTTTTACATTATTACTTATATTATTGATTAGATTATTTTTTTTATTTTTTATTATTTAATCATAATTATTAAAAAATAAAATAAAAAATAATATAAAATCATTATTTTTCATTTTTTTTGAAATGAGTGTTTATTTGAGTTAAAAAAAATCACATAACTCGTAAGCTTGAGCGCCATAGCACTTAAACATATATTAGCAATGTCCTTTTCATATTGGTAAAAATATTGAAGCTCGAACGTTAAAACACTCAAGTTTTTTCGATCCTTAAATACATATCATTTTTTTTTAGCTGAGTGTTTATTTGAGTAAAAAAAAATAATTCACACAGCATAATGATAATGCGTTAAAACGCTAAAGCTTGAGTGTTTGTTTTTATTTGAGCTTTTTTTTTAAAAAAAAAAATACTTGACATAAGCTTGAGTGCCTGTGCCACAAAACTTAGCCTTTATTAGCAAAGTCATTTTCACAGACGTAATGATACTGAAAGCCTGAGCGTTAAAATGCTCAAGCCTTTCGATCTTTAAATGTATATCAATTTTTTAAGTATAAGTGCTTATTTGAGTTTAAAAAATCAAAAAAAAAAAAAACAACAAAATGACACTGCATAAGCTCGAGCACCACAACACTCGAATATTTATTAGCAAAATCCTTTTCATATAAGTAATGATATTGATAGCTCGAGCTTTACAATCCTTAGATGCATATCATTTTTTTAGAGATGAGTGTTTATTTGAATTAAAACAAAAACAAAAAATAAATAAATCGCTTGGCATAAGCTCAAGCACCACAACACTCGAGCGTTTATTAGCAAAGTCCTTTTGATATGGATAATGATAGCTTTAAAATGCTTAAGCCTTTTAATCCTTAGATACATATCATTTTTTTATGAAGGAGTATTTATTTGAATTAAAAAAAAAAATTCACATCGCATAAGCTCCAACGCTACAGCACTCGAGCGTTTATTAGCAAAGTTCTTTTCATATACATGTGATTCATATAAGGAGAAAAAATTGTGTATGTAACATTATCGAATTAATAATTATAAACACGTTTCTTTTATTTTCTTCGCTTTTAACTTCTTGGGATTTGAGTCTACCATAAAACTATCTAAACTTTTTTTTTTTTAACTGAGTTCCCAGAAAATGCTACCACATGAAAGAGGCTAATGGGGACAACGTGTCGTGAAGAATCTAATTGCCGGCCACTTTGTGTATAAGACTGCATTTCATTTTAATAGATGGACAAAAAGCAACTTGTGAAAAGCATGCTTTTACATCCTGTTCAGGGATTCCATGTTAAGTAGTACTAAAAATAGTTGGGTTATCTAATCTTTTGTCGTTGGATGATCTGAATTCTTAAATGGAACTTGTAATAATACACTTAAAATTACGCATTCCATTTCTTTCTTTTCTTTGCTTCTTTTTTAAGTAGATGTTTTCTGGTATATGAAATTTGGGTGCTAGCCATGAACTCGTTAAATGTCAATATATATACTTACTGTTGAGGACCTTTGCTATAGCAAGATTGGTTCTACAATTGGACTGCGGGTGGAAGTAAATGTTTATCAATAAGCATATTGGTAACCTTATCTTCCTATATTGTTTGGCTACAGTTGTTGCATACTCATAGCTGTTTGACCAATAGAATGTCCTTAATTCTTCTGCAATTTCTAATTAATTACAAGTTGATCCAATTTGTTATGCAGAAGCATGCTAAAGAAAATTTTTACTTTCAGTAGTAAAAGCAATCAATTTGGCTTTAGGATAATTTTATTACAATTTGCATATAGCCCTTTGAAGAGTGCCATATCTAGTAAAATAAGATAAAAACAAAATTCTTTCTTGCGGTGAAACAGGCTGCCAGGGAACATGGAGTTCCTGTAATTTGTTGCTTCTGAGAGAAAAAGTAGGAGCTTGGCATGCTTATGATAGAAGAAACAGCTAGTTAAAACAAGATTCCTAATTAATTGCTGCACATGCAAACATTTAATACTACTGGCCTCTTTTGCTTTATTTGTTGAGCCATCAAAGGACTCTTGTTGTCAGATTCATTTGTTTTTTCCCAACTTATTCAGATATCAAAACAAGTACATGAAAGAATGCTTGGTAATTCTTTGTCCTCTCTTGATTCCAGATTGGTTTTGGTATGGGTCATTTTCAGTCAAATGCTAGTTTTCTCTTCTTCTTTTGCTTTCTCTTTCCCCTCTTGAGAGGATGAGGAATTTTCCTCGTAGAAGGAAAGAAATCAAGATGCGTTGTCCCTTGAGATACAACGAAAACCTTAATAAAGAAAGAAAGGTAGCATCTGGCTCACCTAAACTTATCTTCAAATCACATTTGATACCATGGTAAATAAATATAGATTTGAATAGTTTAGATGGCAAAACTATAATTCTTGTAAAGTGAAAGTGTACATCCTAGAAATGATTAAGAGCTAAACCGATATCGAAGTCAAAAATGAACATAAAGATTCTCTTACAGGCTTGAAGAAAAGTCTGGAGGCTATATTGCAATGCTTACCCAAGGTAAAACTCTATCACCCTATCTTTGTTGTACAATAGCTATTGGATAACTGAATAGGCTTAAGAGATTATAAAGGGTAGATTCAAAATGTTGATGGAACCAAAAGTTCATCTTTATGATAGATTCACATGAGAAATAAATACTTGCTTTGCTTACACACATGCATACTGTACACAAAACAATCTTTTACCCTACTAAGACATTAGGATGAGAATAAAGAAAAAGATAAACAATTTTAACTTAAGGACAAGAAATGCTCAATATGTTTTCCCATTACTAGCTATTCACGCTTCCACTAAACATAAAAGGAGAAAATGAATAAACTTAAATTTGAATTTTCACGAGTCAATCAATAATTAGCACTGATATATATAACTTAAGGGCTACATTGGTCATATCAGTATGGCCAGTGCAAATACTGAGAAAGTAAAGGAAAATGAAAACATAGCTTAATATTCTTTATAAAGCAAGGAAACAAGACTACAAATGCCCCACAGAAAAAGGGATATCCAAGAAAATAGCCTTCCTATAAGGCCCCACTTCGTCTTCCTTCTATTCATGGCAAACCCCCATGAAAGGAAGTTTGCATACTTACTCCAAATTGAAGAAAGCATCCCACACTTTTTTCTTTCCTTCACTTCAGAATCCCATCAAATTAATGACATTCAAAAAATTTTACAACTTTTGGTGGCATCCTGATTTCTTGCCTTTGTTAGCGCATAATCTCACGTGGGAAGCCTGTGAACCAAATAGCAGCCTCATCGTGAGGACGTAGGCCATGCAGTATAGGGAAGTCAAACTTTAATGGATTGGAGTTTGGAGATACTGTCTAAAGGCTTATCAGTGTATGTCCATGCTTCTGAAATTGACCTATGAACCATTTTATTGTTTGGTCTATCTGGAACTGAAAACGTTTTATTAGTCTTATTTGTGTCTATCAATATTTTTTGTTCTATCAATATTTTTTGTTTGATATTTAACAGTTTAATTGATGTAATGATAATTCAAAGTATCGGTGATGGTGATAACAGTGGTCCTTTCACCAAAAGCATGAATAGTTGGGTCTGGACCATACTAGATGCTGCATTATTAGATATTATTATTAAATATGGACCAGGTGATTTTTCCTATTAAATTATTCTTGTTGCTTAAGTGGAGATAAGAAATGTCTAATAAAGCTTGCTCATTTCTAATCTTGAATTGATGTTTTCTGTATCCTTCTCATTATGTTGCAGTTTTGGTTTGAACCGATAATGGACAAGAAAAGTTGTAGACGGGCTTGAGGATTGAGCCATTGAGTCATAGAAAATATCATAATTTTTTTGTTTTTGGTCGAGAGCAAATAAAAGCAACTATTTATAATTGATTGAATTGAAGATATTAATGAGCCAGACCAATAGAGACTGTTAATTTGTAGTACTGCAGGTCAATGAAGGGGGACCATGGACTTGCTACAGATCTTCATTATTTATCTAGAGCAAGGGCTGCTAGATAACAAATGCGAGTTAGGATAATTTATACTGCTGATTAATATTAGTGATGAAGGCTAGCAATCCAAAGCATGATAGTATGCTACTGCATGTCTCCATTTAGACAATGTTATAACGTTTACAACCTACTGTCCAATCTTTATTACTTGGACAAAACCACTCAAAATTTTGAGGGGGAATTAGAGGAATAGTTGAATTTTATGAGCATTATTTTCTGATATTGAACAGTACAATAAACTCATAAACTATTATGTGAACAAAAGCTTCAAGGTTAATGTTTAACACTAGTTACTAAGAGCAATGCAACTTTCTGCCATTTAGAATAAAACTTTCAGAGGTGTGTATAACTGTATATATCACATTACCGTCCATCCATATCACAGGTAAATAATTTCTTACTTAGATATGTATCAAGATAATGTCTTAGCTGTTCTGCTTTTCTTTGATAATGCAAACATGGAGGTACTATGCCTCCACGCACAGATACAAAGATCCAATGGAACTTTCTTCAAATTAAATTCAAACTTTCATGGGTTGTGTATATATCACAGTATCACACGACAATGCATCCATATCTTCCAAATAAATGTAGAATATGTCTCATCTTAAGCTCAGATGTTCTACTTGAAATTTTTAGATTAGCGCAAACATATATCTACTACGTATATTATAAATTAGTTTTAAAAACACCATACAAATTAAAGTAGTGTACTAGTGTGCCATTTCATTCTTCACACAAAACCACTTTTGTTATCTACACTATCAATTAGCTATTATCTGTGAACTTGCGCGCATGTTCATCTCACTGTGTCAAGGTGACAATGGACAACAAGCTGTTGGATTCATTGAAAGTAGACACAATAGGCTAAGCCTGCCATTGTTATGGAAACTCTTTATCTCCCAGCATATCGTTTTTGATAACTTGCCCTTAGAGGTGTTGCACAAAGATCCTTCCATAAATTAAGTGAAGGATCGGAACCGGAACTGCTTCTAGTATCTTCATTCAGAAAGGTTGTTGTTGAGCAATGAGACAGACAATTCTCCATTGCGAGTCTCTTTGAATTCTGCGAAGAACACCTGCAAGCTTTCAGTTTAGCCTTAGTTGATTCTGTCAAATTCATGTAGCTTGGTTTATGAACATCACTTTCCTCTGTTGCTTCCACCATAACAGTATTGGTAGATGGCAGAGATGGTGATCCAGATGTACATGAAGTTGATACAGGGCTATCATCATACATGCATTCAGAACTTATGGCCGAAGATGATGGAGTCGATTCACAGGTAAGAGATTTAACTGAAATCCTGGTTGTCATACCATTCCTTCTTGATTGAAAAGGAGGAACAAGATCTTCACTTATCCTGGAGATTGGACTCTCCCATGACCTGGCTGCCATCCAACGTTCTAACAAGCTACATCCTAAGCTCTTGTTGTCTTGGCTGTGATTCTTGAGAGGAGTCACTGCCTTAGTGGCTCTAGAGTTTGGACTAGCACACATTCTTGATTGCTATAAGCAAGATAAAAGTTACTTAAAGTACATAAATTTGGTAATAATTTTGACTATTAAATCTCACCAAAGAAACAATCATGTATATTAGATCTTCTCAACTTCATTACCTGTGTGGAGAGAGAGTATGCCATTGCTCTATCCCTCTTGATGGCTCCTTCTTGCCTCATTCGTAACTTTGCTTTAACTGCATCCACAGTTCCAGGAATGTCGCACCATCTTTGCTGATAATAACATGGCAAAATATGCTATGTTAGCATCTCTTTATATATTGACTTGGAATCATCATTAGAGGATGTTACATAATCTTGAAGCAAATTATAAATAACGTATGATTATGATTATGATACCTCAGCCTGCTTAACAGGATCAGCTTGGTTGCGATGCTCATCTAATAATTTCTGCACTGCTTTCCCTTCTGGAGACTTCCTCACATTCCTTGCCCTGACACATGCCTGAACTCGAACAAGAGCCTGCATGCACCTTAGAGTAACAGCTGCTTGCTTTCTGACTTGCCGGCCTCGAAATATAGCTTGCAGCCTTACCAGTGCCCTCAAGGCCCTCAAAGCTCGTCTAGCCTGCAATGTGTATAATATAACAGAAGTAAGGTCAATATACAAAATAAAAGGAAAAGCATCAGCATAGAGAAATGCAAGCACAAGAGACATATGCTTAATATACTAATCAAACCCTCCTAAAACAATGAGCAAAACAGTAGCAAATCTTCCTGTAATAAACCCTCATATACACAGTGCTATAGCAATTTGGAAAACTCAAAAATTTGCACAACAGACTCAGTTCTAAATTATGTTCCCATAGTACAGTAGCCCAATGACCATCCAAATCAAACTTAAGTCATTCACTCCCTCCCCAAAACAACAAAGAAAAGAAGAAAAGAGCCTAAAGCTTGCATGCCATAATTCTCTTATAAGGAACAACAAATTCATCAAATCGTAGGGAAAGTCTCAAACTTTAAGAGGACTAACAAGTTGAAGTTTCAGTTTGATTGAGGTGAGCTGATTTCAAATCACAAAAACAAAAACACCACCTTTTGAATTTTGATCTATTTGTGAATCTTGTATGCAAAATTTATGGAAATATATAATTTTATAGGTGATGAGATCATGCTAAGATTAGGAGGTCCTGATCCTAAATTGAACTTGGAATTTCAAAGTCGTGTAATTTGGCAGAACATCAAATCTGAGGCCTAATTAAGGATTTGTTACTTAAGGTGCTTGACATGTCTGATGTAGTAAAAAGATATTAGAAAGTAGAAACTCATTCACAAAATGCCTGCATTTGTGTGCAAAGGTTTGAAATTAGAGACAAGTGGGGGATTAACAAGTTGAAGTTTCAGTTGATTGAGGTGAGCTTATTTCAAATCACAAACAAAAACACCAACTTTTGAATTTCGATCTATTTGTAAATCTTGTATAAAAAAGTTATGGAAATATATAATTTTATAGGTGATGAGATCATGCTAAGATTAGGAGGTCCTGATCCTAAATTGGACTTGGAATTTCAAAGTCGTGTAATTAGGCAGAACATCAAATCTGAGGCCTAATTAAGGATTTGTTACTTAAGGTGCTTGACATGTAGATGTAGTAAACAATTCAAGATATTAGAAAGTAGAAACTCATCACAAAATGCCTGCATTTGTGTGCAAAGGTTTGAAATTAGAGACAAGTGGGGGGTTGACAAGTTGAAGTTTCAGTTTGATTGAGGTGAGCTTATTTCAAATCACAAACAAAAACACCAACTTTTGAATTTCGATCTATTTGTAAATCTTGTATAAAAAAGTTATGGAAATATATAATTTTATAGGTGATGAGATCATGCTAAGATTAGGAGGTCCTGATCCTAAATTGGACTTGGAATTTCAAAGTCGTGTAATTAGGCAGAACATCAAATCTGAGGCCTAATTAAGGATTTGTTACTTAAGGTGCTTGACATGTAGATGTAGTAAACAATTCAAGATATTAGAAAGTAGAAACTCATCACAAAATGCCTGCATTTGTGTGCAAAGGTTTGAAATTAGAGACAAGTGGGGGGTTGACAAGTTGAAGTTTCAGTTTGATTGAGGTGAGCTGATTTCAAATCACAAAAACAAGAACACCAACTTTTGAATTCCGATCTATTTGTAAATCTTGTATAAAAAATTTATGGAAATATATAATTTTATAGGTGAAGAGATCATGCTAAGATTAGGAGGTCCTGATCCTAAATTGGACTTGGAGTTTCAAAGTCGTGTAATTAGGCAGAACATCAAATCTGAGGCCTAATTAAGGATTTGTTACTTAAGGTGCTTGACATGTAGATGTAGTAAACAATTCAAGATATTAGAAAGTAGAAACTCATATCACAAAATGCATGCATTTGTGTGCAAAGGTTTGAAATTAGAGACAAGTGGGGTTTAACAAGTTGAAGTTTCAGTTTGATTGAGGTGAGTTGATTTCAAATCACAAAAACAAAAACACCACCTTTTGAATTTCGATCTATTTGTGAATCTTGTATACAAAATTTATAGAAAAATATAATTTTATAGGTGATGAGATCATGCTAAGATTAGGAGGTCCTGATCCTAAATTGAACTTGGAATTTCAAAGTCGTGTAATTTGGCAGAACATCAAATCTGAGGCCTAATTAAGGATTTGTTACTTAAGGTGCTTGACATGTAGATGTAGTAAACAATTCAAGATATTAGAAAGTAGAAACTCATAACACAAAATGCATACATTTGTGTGCAAAGGTTTGAAATTAGAGACAAGTGAGGGGTTACCAAGAAGGCTCGAAACACAGCCTGAATGCGAATGGCAGCCCATTCCTGCTTGATGACCATGAAATCTTTGGGTGGAGCTCTGACCACCGCAGCCACCGCAGCAGTAAATGAAGAAGAATCAGACTTGTCAGCACCTTTCTTCATGGAAGACCCTTCTGAAGAGGTCCTCCATAGCTTCCACTTCTTCTTATTACTCTTATTATTAATATCACCACCCTTCTCCTGAATAAACAATTACCCAAATCCAAAAGCAGAACAACAATACTTACTAAGTAATTATATTATAGTAAATAACACCACAACACACCACCATCACCAAAACGAAACAGATAAATAAATACTAGTGAGGAAGTAGGTTACTTGATCAGTTGTTGTTGAGGTCTTTCTAAAAGAAAGAAATGATTTAAACCATCTTCCGGAAACACCCATTGGAGAAAAGATGCCTTTTTTGCTGAGTTCTGCTGTGCTGGTGAATGGTATCGAAACTGCAGATGATGCAGTGAGAGAGAGAGAGAGAGAGAGAGAGTTTTGGTGTTTGACTTTAGAGTATGGAGCGTGCGTTGTGTTGGGTAATTAAGGAAAACAAAGGGAAGGGACTAGGGAGAGTGAAAGAGAAGAAAGATTTCAAATTTGAAATGAGAGAAATGTATGATTTTGAAAGAAAGAAGAAAAGCCAAATCAATCATAACGGTAACCGTAGATTCAAAGCTTCAAAACTCGACAGACACTTTCCTTTTCAATTTTCTCGCGCCCCGCTGCCCCGCTCCGAGTTGAGTGTTGACTTGACCCCACCACTCGCTATAGGAAACGGTGCCGTTCTTTGGCACGTGGCGTGGGTAAGGTTGCGTTGTATTCTGTGGGTCCACTCCACAGCCTCACACTTGCAGAGCCCATTCAAACAAAGCCCAAAGTCTCACATGCAATGGATTCAATAGCATGTAGAATATGCTCATCTGACAGAACTAACGAAAGTAGAGTACGCTCTTAAAAGAGGAGATGTAATATACTCTTCAAATTATAATACTTTTAATATTAATTTCTGATATAAAAAATGTTTAGATATTGATAATTCAAAGAACAAAACTACATATTAAGATTTGTTATTAATGAATCTTTTTTTTATTCTCGTAAAAAAATAAAATTCGTAGTTCCATCAATCCTTTTAAAAAAACAAGTCATGAAACTTTAAAATTAAGAGATTATAGATAATTTTGACCACTCATTAAAACTCAATTGATCACCTTTTAATTTCATCTTCAATGCTGCCAACCCCATTTTAGGTTAAAAAAAAAAAACTCTTAACTAGGTTACCGTTAAAATTTGAAATTTGATGAATTTGGTCTAGTTCATTTAACTTCATTTCCCTAAACTTGAAACAAAGAGCCCCAGTAAACTTCACATCACTTAGCTAATTAAAGTATAAAATAGTCTCAAAATGATAATTTGGTCAATTTGGCTCATGACTCACAGGCGTTTATGTTCTTAATCCATACCGAATATTGACCTTTTTGTTTATTTTCTTTTGGCAACACAAACCAAATCTTGACTTAGAAATGCTGTAATGAATCAAGTGCATACATACACCTCTGTTACCAATGAAAGCATTACGCATTACACGTCAGTATGTCCATATTATCTGTATGTGGAATATGATGCCAGTTTTGCTCAACACTGTAGGGGGAGAGAGAGAGAGAGAAGGGGAAAAAAAAATACTCTTACATATTTTCAAATGTGATATGACTTACAAGAATGGGTGATTGACCTAACCCCAAAAACAATTGGATAAGCAACTAAGCATTTGAGGGGCAGGAAAAAAATGATTCAGCAGAAGCTAAAAGACCCAAATGAAAAAATAAATTGTGGGTTAGCTCCTTTGTGACCTTTATCATACTATATTTTGTACTAATGGTCTAAATTAAGGCTAAAGCAGTGCCTATGCACCTGCATCTGCATGCCTCACAGCTCAACCATTGAACCATATAAGGTACGGACCCTAAACAAGATTGACATGTACCCTTGGGCTAGGAAGTCCCATGTTCACAAGCCTGGGTGATAGATGGACTTTTGGACTAGGCCTTGGAGAGGGAATGGGTGCCTTGCCTGCAAATCTTCCATTTCTATGGTTGACTCTTGGTGATAGATTGAGATGTTCGAGTGCCTGAACTTGTAGTTTTGTTGGGTACTCTCTCACACAACCAATCCGAGGACCAACTCCAGTAGTCCATTTGCTAGACATTGGTTTGCTCTCATTAAGTGAAGCTTCCACATTGTTACCAAAGTGAGCCACATTTTCTTGACCACAATTATTGGCAGTGGCAGAGTTATTGGAACCCACATTACCTTCTTTGTACTCAAACTGCAGCTCCTCATCAACAGGATTAGAAGGTGGGACATCATCATCAACTGGATATTTCTGCAGGAGGCAAAAGTGAAATTACAAAAAGGTTCAAGAAAAGTTCAACAAGTTGATGAAGCTTGGTGATTTTAAATCAAGGCCAATTTAGCCAATCAATAGGGGAAAGATGTAAAAATGTGATTCACCTTCACATTTGTCAAATCCACATTATGTTCCTCCAAGAAGCTAATGAATTCCATAAAATTCTTCTCTGTTGGACGGTAATGACCACTATAGGGCCATATAACCTGAAGCAGATGTAAATGGACATCAATTTGCTTATAAAGGAAATGAAATGTGTTTCAATTTCTTTCCTTCATTTCTCTCTCCTAGTGCAGAGAAACTCCTACAGTTCTTCTTTGATATTTTCCTTTTGTCACAAAATTATAGAATTCTAATAGAAAGTAATTCCATTTTTATTGTGTATCAAAAATTGTCAATGGTATGTACGTATAAAACATGTAGCATACATCAAGTACTCCATTATGGGCAACCAATCTTCCAGATGCAATGGTAGCACCACCAGCTAGAAAACTGGAGTGTTGAAATTGGCCTTTCTTCTTCTGCCCAACGTACAAAACTCTAGATGAGCTAAGAACAAAAATCCACTTAGATCCCTCAGTAGTGTGTACAAGGTCCTTGCTTTGTCTATAAACAAGCCTTCCTCCCTCCACAATCACTTCATATGCTTCCCTCTCTTTCTGCAAATTGCAAGCAACAAAGTTGAAATAATATGAAGAAAATTTGGTGTCTTGCAATATTATGTAGTGTTGAACTTTGTTATACAAATTTTTTTTTTATTGTACAGATTTATTCCTTGATTTTCGTTATTATGACATATTTAATTCTTGTATTATGATAGATTTATTTTATGTAATTTAATTCTAATTTAGACAAGTCATTATTGTCATAAGCCTATAAATGTAGATCATACATGTACAATTGTGATTAGGCAATAACATTCATAAATATTCTTTTTCTTTCAAGTTGGTATCAGAGTTCCCGATCTGAGAGCCTCTATTGTTTCCGCTGCAATCAGCCTTCATTGCGAATCAGACTAGTCTTCAATGTTGGGTTTAGAGCTACCATTTATTGTTGGGATTCTAGCAGCCATCATTGCTACCTTCAATCAGAACCGGACCAGAACCGAATCAGAAAGTCCAAACAACCACTATTCGCAAGCATCACCACTGTCCGCGACCATCACCACTGTCCACGACCATCACCACCATTCGCAAGCATCACCATCGTCCACGACAGATCTGCGAACTTCAGCTCACAGATCCGTGATAGATCCGTCGTCGTCCTCACCGTCGCATCGTCACCACTGTGCGTCGCACCGTAGTTGCCGGAGACCCACGATCTCACCGGGGGCCTGCCGTCACCTAACAGCTTGGTGTGTCATCATCTTGTTTTTTCACCTTTTTTTATTTCTCTGATCTTTTTCATTTTGTTTTGTTTTTGTTTCTTTCGTTTCATAACTGGAGCCTTTCAAGTTAAAAAAAAAGGGCAAAATAACTGGAGCCTTTCAAGTTAAAAAAAAAGGGCAAAAAAAAAGAAAAAAAGGAAAAAGAAAAAAAAATGAACAAGTTGCAAACATGAGTATATTAGATGACCAGACTACAAAAGCCATCCCACAACTCACTGCAGCACCACCTCTACTTCTAAATCCCAATGATCTCCGAGTCTTGCACCTCACCTATCAACTTAATGGAAAAAATTACTTGAAATGAGCCCAAGTCATTCGTACTACTCTTAAGGGCCGTCGGAAGTTAAACTACATTGAAGAGATAAACCCTGTGAAGGATGACCCTCACTTTGAGACGTGGGATGATAAGAATTCTCTTAATATGACGTGACTTTGGAACCCTATGACCCTTGAGATTAACAAAAATTGCATGTTCCTTCCTTCCTCCCGTGAAATTTGGGACAATCTTCACCCTACCTCCTCCATGAATTAGGATATCGCTACTTGCTATTAGTTGAAGACTAAAATATTTGTTACCAAACAAAGGACACTCTCCGTTAATGATTATTATGGAACTCTTAATGGCTTGTGGATTGAGTTGGATCAATACCAGAATCACAAAATGGAGTGCAGCAAGGATGCTTCCATGTTGGCTAGTTTTGTGGAAAAGGATCGGATCTTTGAGTTTCTCTCTGGCCTGAATTCTGAATATGACCCTATTCGGGTTCAAATTATGGGCAAGGAGACACTACTATTACTGTTTGAGGTATTCTACACTGTTTAGGGAGAGGAAAGTCATAGGGCTATCATGCTTGATGATAAACCCACTAGTGGATCATCCTTGGCTACAGGTAAGATAACTAAACCAGACTCTTCTTCTTCCTTCTCCAGGTTGCTAGTGTACCTATTATAAGAAATCTAGTCATACCAAGAAGAACTGCTTCAAACTCCATAGGAAGGAGTAGGTTCTTAACCGTTCAGGAAGGTTTAAGAGTATGCAGCAAAGTCAGGCGAATATGACCGCTTCAGATTCTATGCCTCTGGGTGAAGACTCAAATGTGGGTGATGAAGTTCCAGCCCTTAGTAAAAATGAGCTGTAGCATTTGTGTACTCTCATTGACTCTCTCAGTAAGCCTTTTGGATCCTGTTCTCTAACCATGACTAGTAAGAATTTTTGTTCTCAATCCTGTAATGCTTCTGGTACTGAGAATTTATGGATTATAGGCTCTGGTGCAACTGACCATATGACCTTTTATTCATCACCTCTATTATCTTATCAACCCTCTTCTAGTAAGCATCATATAACCATAGCTGATGGCTCTCACACCTCAGTTGCTAGTTTTGGTACTATTAAACTCCAACTCTCTTTACACTTAAACAATATGCTCCATGTTCTCAAGCTTTCCAATAATCTTATTTCTATTCATAAGCTTACTAAAGACAATAATTGTGTTGTAACTTTTTTTTCATTCTTATTGTGTCTTTTAGTATCTTGTCACAGGGAGGACGATTGGAGTTGTTAGGAAACAGAGAGGGTTGTACTATCTCCTTAATATGCCAACTACTGGTGGTTCTGAGCAGAAGTTGCTACTTTCTTGTCATTAGTCTAATTTTGAGTTTTTTACTTCTCAAATTTTGTTACAGCACAAGATTAGGACATCTTCCATTTTCTTTGCTTAAGTCTATGTTTTCGTCTTTATTTTTAAAAGAATCTATTGAGTATTTTCATTGTAATATTTGTGAGTTTGTCAAACACCATTGTGTAACTTTTTCACTTATTTCTAATTAAAATGTTGAGCCTTTTGCACTTATCCACTTTCATATTTGAGGTCCTGCATCTATTCTTAACATTTCTGGCACTAAATGGTTTATTTCTTTCATTGATGATTGCACTAGAGTAACTTAACTTTTTCTAATGAAAGATAAATCAGATGTGTTTCAATTGTTTGTTTAGTTTTATCGCATGATTCAGATCTAATTTGGAAAGTCCATTAAGCATTTACGTTCTGATAATGATAAGGAGTATGTCAACTAAAATCTCTCTACATTTATTAAAGAGCATGATATTGTGCATGAAATTACATGTGTTGATACTCCTCAGCAAAATAGTGTTGCAGAAAGAAAAAATCGTCATTTACTTGAAATCACTATAGCGTTACTATTTCAAATGTCTGTTTCTAGCTCATACTGGGAGGAAGTTGTTTTAACTGCTACATATTTAATCAATTGGTTATCATCTTGTGTCTTGGGTAATGTAAATCCAGTCCAACTCATGACCTCTCACTTTTCATATGTTCCTATTATGCAGAGTTTATAGTCTCATGTCTTTGGTTGTATGGCTTTTGTCTATATACATTGCCAACATTGCAGCAAACTTGATTCCCATGATGTCAAATGTATTTTTCTAGGTTATGCTCATGACAAAAAGGGGTACAAATGCTATGACCCTTTAAGTCACCATTTTTTTTTGTCTCCATAGATGTCATTTTTCATGAAAATAAGTCATTCTTTACTCGTCCTCAACTTCAGGGGAAGAACACTCATGAAGCTGAGGTTGAGTCCTTCTCTCTTGGGTCCTTCCTTCTATTATCATCTGACTCTACACAAGAATTGACATATTCTTTTGGAAACCCACCTGAACTAGCTAAAGTCAAGGTCAAGGCTAGCACACCAAAATTGGTGTATCAGAGGAGAAGGAAACTCGAACTGGCCCAACAGCAACTCCAGGCATCCGAATCAACAGTAAGTACTAAAGATACAAGTTCTCCTATCTCTAAACTTCTTGTTTTTGAGTCTGACCCAGATAATACTATTTCTGAACTTGATAACATGTCTTTGAACAATTGTGAACCTGACTTAGATGACTTACTTATTGCATTGAGGAAAGGGAAAATGTATTGTCTCAATCTCAAGTATTATATTTCTCAATTTGTCTCTTCTAAACATCTTTCCTTGCAACACCAGAGTTTCATTTCAGTCATAGATTCTATCAAAATCCTAACATCAGTACAAGAACCATTGAAGGATAAGAATTGGATTTAAACCATGAATAAGGAGATGGGTGCATTGAAAAGAATGGAACATGAGAGATTGTTGAGAGATCAGGTGACAAAAGGCCAGTATAGTGCAGATGGATATATACTTTGAAATATCGATCTGATGGTACACTAGATTAGTATAAAACAAGGTTAGTAGCAAAAGGACACACTTAGACTAATGGAATTGACTATGAGGAAACATTTGCTCCAGTAGCCAAGATGAACACTGTAAGAATCTTACTCTTCCTTATTGTTTACTTTGGGTGGGAATTACACCAGTTTGATGTTAAAAATGTCTTTCTTCGTGGCGACTTAAAGGAGGGAGTTTATATGGAAGTTATCCCTGAATACGACTCCACTAGTGGAAGGAACAAGGTGTGTAGGTTAAAAAATGTTTTATACGGGTTGAAGCAGTCTCCTCGTGCTTGGTTTGGAAGATTCACAAAAACAATGATGTCCCTATGATACAAACAAAGTCAATGTGATCATACTCTCTTTCTTAAACATCCACAAGAAGGTAAACTCATAGTCCTACTTGTGTATGTTGATGACATCATTATATTAGGAGATGATCTAGTTGAGAAGCAACTCCTAAAGAAGAAATTAGCAGCTGATTTTGAAATGAAAGATCTTGGAAAGCTAAAGTATTTCTTTGGAATTGAAGTTGCCCACTCCAAGCAAGATATCTTTATTTCTCAAAGGAAATACGTCCTAGATCTTCTCAGAGTGACTAGAAACTTGGGTGTAAGGATACCAGTGTACTCAATGAACATAATCATAAAATAAGAAATGATGAAGAAAACCCCAAGGTGGATAGAGCTCAATACCAGAGACTAGTAGGGAAACTGATATACCTAGCATATACCAATCCAGATCTAGCATATGCTGTCAGTGTTATTATCCAATTCATGCATGATCCGCGGGAGAGACACAAGCAGACTATGGATCGAATTCTACAGTATCTTAAAATCACGTCTGGAAGAGGATTAATATTTAGAATGGGGGAAACTTATCAATGGAATTGTACACAAATACTAACTATGCAGGTTCAGTTACTGACAGGAGGTCAACATCAAGTTATTGTATGTTTCTGGGTAGAAATCTGGTAACATGGAAAAGCAAGAAACAAAATGTAGTAGCATAGTCAAGTGCAGAAACTGAATTTCGAGTTATGACACAAGGAGTTTGTGAGTTGCTATAGGTGAAGATCATATTAAATGACCTGAAACTAAAGCGTGAAACGCCTATGAAACTGTTTTGTGACAACAAAACAGCTATTAGCATTGCACATAATATGATTCAACATGACAAGACAAAACACATTAAGATAGACCGGTACTTTATTAAGGAGAAATTAGATAATAAATTTATAATCACAGCATACATTCCTTCAAGATATCAATTAGCAGGTGTATTAATAAGGGACTACCCACAGAGCGCTTTCAGGATCTTACTGACAAGCTGCAAATGATAGATATTCATTCACTAGCTTGAAGGGGAGTGTTGAAGTTTATTGTACAGATTTATTCCCTTATTTCCGTTATTAGGGCATATTTGATTCTTGTATTAAGACAGATTTATTTCTTGTAATTTAGTTCTAATTTAGGCAAGTCATTATTGTCATAAGCTTATAAATATATATAATACCTATACAATTGTGATTAACCATTAACATTCAGTAATATTCTTTTTATTTCAAGTTGTAGAGTTAAAACTTTTGACATAAATTCTTAATATAAAATTCATTTACCTAAAAATAATATCCATAACAAACTTATAGCATTATAGGTGAAGTCTATAGTGCCTTGAATGCATTGGTACCAATACCATAAGACATCTCATAGATACAACCCCTGCACTACCAAATTTATATATTATTGTATGTGGCATTGACAATGCCATGAGGTGAAACAACTTACGGGTCCAAGGTACTTTATGCACTGCCTCTGCAATTCCCTTCTTGGACATATCTCAAGATTTACTTCTTTGCCATCTCCAACATCCAACCTTCATGACACCAAGATGCAATTAAGAAATTAGAAAATAGGGATCAAAAGTTCTCTCAGGCTCATGCATTTAGCTTATACAGGAATCTATACTAGCACTTGTCCTGTTAATAATTTACCAGTAGAAAAAAGGTTGAGAACTCTGGCTATGAAACCAGACATCATAGTAGAAATGCAGGTTGTGACCATAACGATGACGGGGATCAATCTGCAAAATACAAGGAAACCTTAGCCTAGATTGACTGACTTCCTTGGATGCTATGTAAACATATGGCTAAACAAAAAAATTCTTTGGAAAGGTGAATTTAAAACTTAAATATAAGTCAAGATGTACACGTATTAGCTTACAGCTTCAAGCCAGTGCCTTAGAGCTAATTTCTGAGCCTTATCATCTTTGGACAAACCTTTCCCCACCTACCAACACAATAAAAAAAAGGTATATTGATTGGTATTCAACAATATCCCAAAAGAAATTTTGTCGGAAAAAAGAGATTGTAAACTTTGAATTCGTCTCTATGGTCCTAGTCAAATATATAATTGGAAAGCAAATTATGTTAAGTTCATTATCTTTGAGGACATGAATATGGTTGAAGGAAGACTAATATGGCCCAAACATTGAAGCAAAGGACATCAAAAGATATTCCAGTCTTTAGAAGTTAGTCAAAGATAATGAAGTGTCTAGCTTCTAATATTGAAGGGTACCTTAGCAGCCATAGTCCTAGCTCTTGCCCATTTTGAAATAGCTGTTTCTGATTTATCAGAGTCAAATTGTGATGTAGAGCACCTGTTAAAAGCAACAAAGTCTGAAGTCTTCCACCTGCAACAGTTAAAAGAAGAGACTAAGACAGTTGTTTTGGAAAGTTTACTCAGCATTAATCACTGAATTCTTATCGCTCATAAACTTTCTTAACCATTGCCAAAAAAAAAATGAAGACCATAAACTTGGATATTGAACAAACCATAGCTCCTCGCAAACAACTGCACAATCTGCCAGATTTCTTCTAGTCCTGTAACTCTTGTAAACTTTCTGCAGCTTTATTGCAGCTACATCATGCTCAACAAAGGACTTTGGAGAAAACATTAGTTCTGGTTTTGGTAACAAAAATGTGGAGTTTGATTTATTGAACAAGTCCTCAACTTCCTCTTTCGAACCAGAATTCCCCGAAACTATATATTTGAATGAGAATGTGGTTTGAAGCTTCAGATTTCCCACTTTCCTTCTCTTGGAGCTTGTAGATTCTACAGTAGTAACATCATCTAGCTTATCAGGCTTATAGAAATCACTGAAATTTCTGTCCTTCTTGAAGCTCCTGGTGCTCACTGTGATCTCTCCTTCCTTGCTTATGGTTAACATTTCCATTCCTCTGCAAAAGTTAGGAACACTGTGCTTAATATTTTCCAGCAATGGTTGATCCTCATTGATTATTAGCAGTGACCCATTTAATGCATTAACTTGCTCGAGGTACATGTACGTGAAAGTTGCATTCTTGTAGAACTGTCAAATGATGATCATGCAATTCTCACTTCAGAACAAATTATCTTTCACTACCTCAAGACATGTAATTGGAAAGATCAAAGACCAAATCAATCATCAAGAAAGCATTAATGGCATTGGACAAACATCCAAAATTGATAACAATTCCTACCTTTTCTAACAAAAGAAAAGCAGCACAAAAATCTTGATACCCTTTGAAAACTACAACTTAAATAGAAACTCCCTCCCTCACCTTCACCTAAGGACTAATATATATGAAAATCTTGGAAACATTATTTAAAGTTGCAATATTCATGAGCCAGAAGAGTCATGTCATATTAAGCATTTCAAAACTGACAATTGATACTATATGAGACAGCTCGAAATAGCCATAGATTAGAACTAACATACATATACACAAACTAACTAATAGAAACAGAAGAGAATTTAGAAGGGTGAGACAAAGCTCACCTGAAAAGTACAATGTCAGCTTCTTTATAATTTCCTTTATACACCCGAGTTTAGTGTTTGAAATGGCACTTTCCAACCTCCTTTATACTGCACAAGTTTGGAAGAGACATTAGGTAGCTTCAAATACGTAAGAGACATAGTTTACAAAAAAATGGAGAGACCTTTGGAATTTAGCTACCATTGAACCGGTTTGGTTTGAATAGAAAATTAAGAGGAAAAGTAGTGTGACTTGCACTACAAGTCCCATAAATTGGTTTATTTTCAATGGAAAGAAAAATCGTGTGACTTAAAGAACCCACGAGGGATTTGAATTGAAGGGTTCAAATAGTCACATATTGTATTTGTACATATATGTTAGTGAATGCCTCGTATATACATGGTTTTGTAACATTCTGGGCAGCAGGAAGTGTGACGAGGATGTGAAAAGGTTACTCTCCACGTGGACGTGGGAGAGAAAGAGAATCAGTCCAAAAGCTAACTTTAGGCCTATATTTCACAAACAAGAATGGGTCGGGAGGGAGGAAGAAAGATGTCATTGATGTGTGCAGTTTTAACAAACAACCGAACAGCTTTGGTTATATCATTTTACACTGGATAATGAAGTATAAATTCATAATTAATCACATATATTAATTGATTAATAAAAATTATATTGATTAGTTAATAAGATATTCATTAATTAACTAATACATATAATTAATTAAAAATTTACATCTCATTAATTGATGTAAAATGGTATAACTAAAAGTAGTGTAAGATGATAATTTTTTTTTAACAAATTTAGATATAGATATATAGAAGATAGAAAGTTCTAAAGAAGGGAACAGAGGGAGAGGGAACATTTTGTGTGTTTTCCCTCCAAGTTTTCAACACGTTTTCAACTGTCTCTGCCTTGAACATTTTTGACATAAATATAACTAATAATCTTTTTTTTTTTTGGGTTTGTATATAACTAATAATAATCAAAGAAAAAAAACTTTACTCCAACTCTTTTCCTCTAATTCTTTCTTCTAACTTCTTTATTTACTCTTCATTTATTATTTTTAACTCCACTTAATTAAATTAATGGACACATAAAAAATGATTAAAAGAGTTAAAAAAATGATTAAAAAGAAAAAATTAAAACCAAGTTCTATTCTAATCAAAGATCATCCTAAACACAATGAGAATGGTAGCCCTCTTTTTCATTACCATTCCATATCATTTTGGGCTCCCGAAATAGGGAGAAGGCGTTGAAGGCCGCATTACAATTTTTCTGGCCTCAAAGTCTAAACAAACATTGGCCCAGTGGGCTAGTCCATTTGAAATTTCACAAAACTAGTTCTTCTCTAGTGTCAACCCCAAAAAAAAAATAAAGTTCTTCTTCAATGAAAGTTCAGATTATCTTAGCCAGAAAAGGTACATCCTTTCATAACATTTCTTACATGTTTGTTTTAGGGTGGTGTCTAATATACACCTTGCAAAGAAGGGTGCACCATACACCTTGAAAATATAATCATTGATTTATGATTAAAATATATCAATGATCAGATTTGATGACCCTCTAACTATATAACAGGTTTCAGCCAACAAAAACTTCATCCCAAAATCACCATGAGTTTCGTCCACCACCCCATAACCACTATGAACTCCGTTGTCGCGCCAGTCATCGTCAGACCAGACCAATCATTGTCGTCCAACTACCCAACTGCATCCTCACGAACGAGCACCAGACCCAGCCATGAACCAAACTCAAAACCCAGACCACCATCCACAAATTCCCCTAAATCACGACCCTAGAAATGCCGACAGCCACCATGGACCGCCACCATCTTCACGCAACCACTGCAAACCATGTTTAAAAACCTGTGTCTGCAAGCCAAAACCAGAACCCAGAACCACAACTCCACTACCTTCCCCTACCGTTAACCACGAATCACCAACCAGACCCACCATCACCTACGTCAAGCCGCCACCACCCGTCTCACTCGTGTCCACGAACCACCATCACAAGACCTCAGCCTCTGCGCCCAGCCACCGCGACCTCAGCCTCCACTCCAGCCAGCACGCGACCTGCGAGTCAAGCTCGGAACCACCGCTTTGTTCCACGCCCAGCCACCGTGTACCTCTGTCTCAACCCATGACCATCGTCCTACGATGAGACGTCAATCCAATGCCAGATCCGCAAATCACCACTCAAATTTACCTGTCTCACTTGCGTCCCTCCACAAACAACCACCGCGAACTACAAACGCCACCTAGGTCCATTCCCACTGTGGCGTCATCGTCTGTGCTACTCCGTCCTGGTGGTGATGGTGGTGCATGTGGGGTGATTCTAGTGGTGTTTGGGAGTTTTACCAAAAAAAAAAAAAAAACCCAATCGGCTAACCTGCAACTACAAGTCATTTTTAGTGGTACATTATACACTCTAACTAAGTAAGTTGTATAATAGTAACCACCTTGTTTTAGGTTTTTAATCTTCTAAAATCAATTCTCACCATAACTATAGTTATTTCCTTAAGAATTTTTTGGAGAAATTAATGATGAGGACCATTAAAGAGTAATATTTAATTTAAAGGGACAAAAAAGTTAAAATTATTAAGAAGTGTTATTTAAATTTTAATTAAAGAGAAAGATCATATCATTTTACCTAATAATCAAAATTACTCTTAATAAATTTCTTAATCAATTCTAATGACGTTGCTTTCATTTACCTAATAGTAGTTGATCGTAGTGGAAATAGATTGCGACCCTAAGCGAAGTTTGCAATATCAGAGGTTCAAATCTTAAAATTGTCACTTTAAATAAGGTTTTACCTAACTACTATTCTCAGTCTAAAATTACGTGAGTAATTGATCAAATAACAAAAAAAAAAATTCTAATAAAAATGAATCAGACATAGATTTTGCTATAAACAAAGTTAATTATGAAAAGTGACCCTAATAAGGACATAATAAAAATGAGACTCAATAAATTGTTTTAGAAAAATTTTCTTATAATTTTTTTTTTGAGTTGAAAAAATATTCTTATAATTGTACTTGAATACTAATTAGGTAGAAATGGAACCGAAATGCAGAAGTGAGAGTTTGGATTTACCTTTACAGCCCTCAAAGCGTGATGACGTAGAGGAGAAAACTTCAGTTGATGAAATCAAAGCGTCCAATGTGTATGAATGGGTGAAAGAGAAGATTGAGGCCGTAGTTGAGGCAATTCATCCGAAGAAGGACTCTAGCAATCATGAATTTGATGTGGGATTTACCTTTATTTTCATGGTGTTAAACATCAAAACTAATTTTATTTTGTCCATTAGTTTTATATGTTTTTTGTTCATACAACTGTTTTTATTTGAATGCTGAATCTTTTTTTTTTCTTCTCTTCCTTTTTTATTCTTGGGAAAACTGTATAATATTAATAGGTTATATTATAGCTAAGACAATTTCCTAGGATGACTTCTGATCAGTGATCACTAACAGACTTAAAACAAACTAGAAGCTGCTGTATTGGGACTCTAATAGGTTGTGTATGGTGATCAATGGTCAGAAATACTATGACAGCAGAGGACACTGGTAACTGGTTCTATAAATGTTACCAAATGAAACACTCTATCTGTGACTAAGGCTGTTCGCAGATAGTCAAATTTATAATAGCACGGAGTTACCCTGCAGTTTTTTTATTGGTTCCAAGTTTTAACAAAGCTTATGTTCACTAGGAATTACTTCATCTTATTCATTTGTTTGCACTAAATTTGTGAGTGTAATGCGATGACAAGTTGTATCATCAGATAAGAGAGATGGACAGAAATAATGGCTCTTGCATTTTACAACTGGCCATAAGTGACATCAATAAGTGACCCCCGGAATGCTGGAATATTTGTGATTGTATCAATATAAAAAAAAATGGCTCTTGCTTTTTAGAAATGGCCATAATAAGTGACATCAATAGGTGACCCCTGCTTGCTGGAATATTTGTGATAAACTGATCTTACACGCAATGCACAAATAATTGGTTGAGCGGTGTCATTTGATGTCACAAGTTAAGGAATAGAGAATTTCTTAGGTTTGTGCAAGTTATCTGTTATTGTTTTGTGCAAAGAAGGTCATGTATTAAAAAGTTAATCTAGAAAATTCTAAATAAAATTCTACCGGAGGTAGCACAATAAATAAATAAAATTCTACTGAAGGTGGTGCATTGTAAAAATTAATGTAGTATACACTAGAGAAATGTCAAGTGAGTCACTAAAAGTGAGCCCACCTTGACTTTAATTAAAAGAAAAAAAGAAAAACAAAAGGCTCATTATTTTGGTTGTTGGGTGTGCCTCGGGTGAAAAGAAAAAGAACACCCGAGAGAGAGAGAATTTTGAAGCGGAAGACGAGAACATCGTGTGACAGTGGAGAAAGGAAAATAAAGGGAGAAAATTTGTGCTCTTTTATCAGATGTTTTTGATATGTTGATCCTGGTATTGTGAGCTTTATTTTTGTTTTAATATCTCTATTTTTGGTTCTAGATATTGTGTAATTATCCACCTTATTGGTGAAGATTAATTTTTCTGTTGATCTCTGGTGGTTTCAGGAGGACTTGTGGTGTACCCATTAATTTATTAGTAGAGGTTTTTTAGTGGACTAGGTCCCGTGGGTTTTTCCCTCACATTGGGGGTTATCCCACGTTAAAAATCCGGTGCCTATTGCTTTTATTTTTCTGGTCTGTGCATCCTATTATTTGCCTAAAATTATTGTTTGTTGCCTGAGAAATTTCCAGAGCCTATTGTTAATTGCACAGGAAAAAAAGTAATCCAGTTTTGCTTCTGCTTGTTGTTAATATTTTGTTATCTTTTCCCAACAACTGGTATCAGAGAGTTCCTTGGTTGGGGCTCTGGTTTGTGCTCTTAAAATGGGAGAAGGCGATGTTGCTGGTACTATGATTAAATTGGATTCTACCAATTACTCAATATGGAAATCCCGAATGGAAGACTTGCTATTTTGCAAAGACCTATATGATCCCATTGAGGGTGATGGTACTAAACCAGCAGATAAATCTGATGAAGAATGGAAGAGAATAAACAGGAAGACCATTGGCATGATCAAGCAATGGATAGACCAAAGCATTTATCACCATGTATCTAGTGAGACTAGTGCCCATAGCTTGTGGAAGAAATTGAGCAACTTGTTTGAGTCTAAAAATGCACAGAACAAGGCATTCTTGATTCGGAAGTTAGTAAACTTGAAATACAGGGATGGGTCTTCGGTGGCTGAGCATATGAGTAGTTTTCAGAATGTTGTGAATTAGTTGAATACTATGGAGGTTGTGTTAGATGATGAACTGCTTGCACTGTTGTTGCTTAGCTCATTACCAGACAGCTGGGAAACACTTGTGGTATCTCTGAGTAACTCTGCTCTTAATGGAAAGTTGACTTTCAATATAGTGAAAGATAGTCTCTTGAATGAAAAAACTAGGAGGAAGGGACATGGTATGGCTAGCTCTTTGACTCAGAATGAAGCTTTGGTTGTGGAGTCACGGGGAAGAAGCCAACATAGAAATTTTCAGAGATCTGAAGACCGCAGCAAGTCAAGAGGAAGGTCAAAGAACAGAAAAGATATCAAGTGCTTCCATTGCAATAAAATAGGACACATGATTAAAGAATGTAGGTTCCTTAAGCGGGAAAAATCAAGGACTATAGGCAATAATAAAAGCAAAGACAAAGACAAAGACACTGCTGCAGTTGTATCTGATGGTGAAGTTGTCATTGTTTATGATGATGACTCTGTTAATCTCACATGCCAGGAGTACGAATGGGTTGTTGATTTTGCTGCCTCTTTTCATGTTACACTACATCGTGAGTACTTTACATCCTACACTCCCGGAGATTTTGGAAAGTGAAGATGGGAAATTAAGGGGTAAGCAAGGTTGCTGGCATTGGAGAAATTTGGTTGGAGACTAATGCCGGATGCAAGTTGCACTTGAAGAACGTCAGACATATTCCTGACATGCGCCTCAGCTTGATCTCAGTACAGGTACTTGACGAAGATGACTATCATAATTCCTTTGGTGATGACAAATGGAAATGTACCAAAGGAACTTTGGTGGTAGCAAAAGGAGTGAAGCGGAATACTCTTTATTGGACATTAGCAAAGTTGTCTACACCTCAAGTGAATGCAATTGAGGATTGCTCTACAGAGCTATGGCATAAACGCATGGGTCACTTGAGTGAGAAGGGCCTTGACACTTTTGCAAGGCAAAAGTTGCTTCCTGTTAGAGGTACATCTTTTAAAACTTGCTCTCATTGTTTTGTTGGTAAGCAACATAGAGTTTCCTTCCGCACTTATCCTCCACATAGGAGACCTCATATCTTGAATTTAGTTCACACTGATGTTTGCACTATGGATGCTAAAACCCTTAGTGGTTACTCTTATTTTATTACTTTTATTGATGACCATTCTAGAAAAGTGTGGGCTTTTGTTTTGAAATCCAAAGATCAGGTACTTGATGTGTTCAAACACTTCCATGCAAGTGTTGAAAGAGAAACAGGCAAATTGTTGAAGTGTGTTAGAGCAGATAATGGTGGTGAATACAGGGGTCCATTTGAGCACTATTGTAAGGACCATGGAATCAAGCTTGAGAAGACAGTTCCAAAGACCCCTCAACACAATGGGGTTGCAGAGAGAATGAACCGCATAATTAATGACAGAATCAGATGCATACTCTCTCATGCTAAATTGCCTAAAGCCTTCTGGGGTGAAGCACTGAGAACTGCAGTGGACTTGATCAACCTTTCTCCCTCTGTTCCTCTTGATGGTGATGTTCCTGAGAGGGTGTGGAGAGGGAAAGATGTTTCCTATAATCATTTGCGTGCGTTTGGCTGCAAGGCTTTTGTTCACATTCCCAGAGATGAAAGGTCCAAGCTTGATGGTAAGTCTAAACAGTGTATCTTCTAGGGCTATGGTCGTGATGATTTTGGTTACAGGTTTTGGGATCCGATTGATAAGAAAGTTATTAGAAGCCGAGATGTTGTCTTTCTTGAAGACCAGACTATTGAAGATATTGATAAGAAGGATAAGCCAAAACAGGTTGTTCATGGGTACATTGATGTTGAGCCAGAACCTCCTACCAGGGTCACTGATAACGGGAGACATGTAAATACAGATGTGGAAAACACAGTTGATGTGCCTGAGCCTCAAGTCAATGAACCAATTAAGCCAATTCTACAAGAACCACCTTTAGAGCCTCAGGTGAGAAGATCTGCAAGAGAGCATCATCCTTCACAGAGATATCCTCCACATGAGTATGTGTTGTTAACTGATGGGGGAGAGCCAGAGAGCTATGAAGAAGCAATGTCACATAAGGAGAAAGATAAATGGCATAAAGCCATGCGAGAGGAGATGAAATCCTTACATGAGAACCATACGTTTGAGTTAGTGAAGCTGCCCCAGGGCAAGAGAGCACTTAGGAATAAATGGGCGTTCAAGCTAAAATCAGAGGAGAATTGCTCACAGCCAAGGTACAAGGCAAGGTTGGTTGTGAAAGGCTTCAATCAGAAGAAAGGAGTTGATTTTGAAGAAATATTTTCACCTGTGGTCAAGATGTCTTCAATACGAGTTGTGCTTGGCTTAGCAGCTAATTTGAATTTAGAGGTTGAGCAACTTGATGTGAAGACAGCTTTCCTCCATGGTGACCTGGAGGAAGAAATTTACATAGAGCAACCTGAAGGTTTTACAGTCAAAGGCAAAGAGAAACTTGTCTGCAGATTAAAGAAGAGCTTGTATGGGCTCAAACAAGCTCCAAGACAGTGGTATAAGAAATTTGATTCCTTCATGATGGATCACGGGTATAGTAAAACTTCTTCTGATCACTGTGTGTTTGTGAAGAAATTTCCTAATGAAAATTTTATTATTCTCTTGCTTTACGTGGATGACATGTTAATTGTTGGCCATGACATTAAAGAGATTCAAAATCTTAAAAGAGAATTGAACAAGTCCTTTGCAATGAAGGATTTGGGCTCTGCAAGGCAAATCCTTGGCATAAAAATTATTCGTGACAGGAAGAATGGTAAATTGTGGTTATCACAACAAAGGTATATTGAGAAAGTATTAGAGAGATTTAATATGGGCAATTCCAAATCTGTTAGTACTCCACTTGCGAGTCACTTCAAGTTGAGCCTTGCGCAATGTCCTACAAGTGAGAAAGATAAAGAAGAAATGCAAAGATTTCGTATGCATCCGCGGTTGGTAGCTTGATGTATGTGATGGTATGTACAAGGCCGGATATTGCTCATCTTTGTTGGCATTGTTAGTCGTTTCCTCTCCAATCCTGGTAAAGAGCAACGGCAAGTGTGAAGTGGATACTCGGGTATCTCGAGGTACTTACGAGTCTGTTTATGTTTTGGGAGTAGTGAGCCTGTGTTGAATGGTTACACGAGAGCGGACATGGCATGTGGATTCCGGAAGTCTACTTCTGGTTATATGATGACTTTTGCGGGGGAGCGGTGTCATGGCGGTCAGATTACAAAATGTGTTGCTCTATCCTCTACAGAGGCGGAATATATTGCCATTACAGAAAGCTTTCTAAGGAACTCTTGTGGATGCAAAAATTCCTACAAGAGTTGGGTCTTTCACAAGAAAAATATGTTTTGTCTTGTGATAGTCAAAGTGTAATTCATCTCAAGAGAACTCGACCTTTCATTCAAGGTCTAAGCATATTGAGGTTCGGTATCACTTGGATACGGGATCGCTGCCGGAGATGAAGCAATTATCATTAGAGAAAATCCATACGAGAATGGTTCGGATATGATGACAAAGACTTTACCCACAGGAAAATTTGACACTTGCAAAGAGAAAGCGGGTTTGGTTGACTATGGCCCCACTTGATTGGTGAGGGGGAGAATTGTCAGGTGGGTCACCAAAAGTGGGCCCACCTTGACTTTAATTAAAAAAAATAAAAACAAAAGGCCCATTATTTTGGTTGTTGGGTGTGCCTCGGGTGAAAAGAAAAAGAACACCCGAGAGAGAGAGAATTTGAAGCGGAAGACGAGAACACCGTGTGGCAGTGGAGAAAGAAAAATAAAGGGAGAAAATTTGTGCTCTTCTATCAGATGTTTTTGATATGTTGATCCTGGTATTGTGAGCTTTATTTTTGTTTTAATATCTCTCTATTTTGGGTTCTCTCTGTTGCCTGGCTAGATACCCATTGGTGGGTTTATTGTGTAGTTATCCACCTTATTGGTGAAGATTAATTTTTCTGTTGATCCCTGGTGGTTCCAGGAGGACTTGTGGTGTATCCATTAATATATTAGTGGAGGTTTTTTACTGGACTAGGTCCTGTGGATTTTTTCCTCACATTGGGGGTTATCCCACGTTAAAAATCTGGTGCCTATTGATTTTATTTTTCTGGTCTGTGCATCTTATTATTTGCATAAAATTATTGTTTGTTGCCTGAGAAATTTTCAGAACCTATTGTTAATTGCACAGGAAAAAAAGTGATCTAATTTTGCTTCTGCTTGTTGTTAATATTTTGTTATCTTTTCCCAACAAAAAATAAATTAATGTCTGTAAAATTTAGATAATCATAGGAAATAACTAAAAAATCTGGATAGTTGGAGTCGGCTAAGAAATGATGGTGACAAAGCCTACAAATAGGCATCATGTATTGCAACAAGTCGGGATGTGAGAAAAATTGTCGTGAACATTGAACAAGTTATCAAATAAATATAAGTCTAGCATTCCAAACCGGTATCCCTCTCCTACTCTCCCTCGATATATTACAGCCACCATTATATCCCTCCCTCTCTTACTCTCCCTCGATATATTACAGCCACCATTATGTTCCAAGCCGGTATCCCCTTATAATCAAACATAAGTTTTACTCTGTACAACAAAATAAAAAAAAACATAAATTTTACTATATTTTCTTAAAAGATTTTTTAGTAATTATTCTAATATTTAATAAAAAAGTAAATATATTTAATGTTTTAAAAACATAAAAAATATTTCATATTTTTTTATTTAATAATTAAAAAGTAAGAAACTTGATTAGAGGTAAAACATCACCTTAGCCCATCTATTCTGTCTACCATTATATTATCAATAAATTCCATCAATGTTTTAAAAATCGAATCGAATCGAATTGACTAGTTAAATCGATTGAACTATAAACTGATCATGTATATGATTTGAGTGTTTTTTTATTTAACTACTATTCAATCACACATGGTTCAATTTTCGATTTGATTTTTAAAATATTAAATTCTTCACACTCCTCCAAGTAAGGATATTCATGACCTATCCCAGCCTGACAAGTGACAACTTGTCTAACCCAATGCTAACTAGATTAAGTTCGGGTTATTAAAATTTGACTCGATGTGTGTTTTAAGTCTAGTTAGGATTACATTCTAGGTTAGTCCGGTCAATCTGGTATAACATAATACTTTAAAACTTATATTTTTTTAAAAAAATTAGTGATAAATTATAAGGCTTTTAGTCATAAATTAATACTTTTGTATAACATAATAATATTTTTATATTGATATAATTTATTTCATAATATTTATTATAAAATGTCCCTTAATTTTAATTTTATACTTCTAAAATTTTATGATTTAATTATCCATAACATCTAATGTTGTACATTTTATATCAATATCGGATCAACCCGATCCCGACTCGATCATTAGTCAAACCATGACCGGGTTCGGGTCCGAGTCCAAAGAAATGACCTAATCAATATATCAAGTTAAATTCATATCATATTATATTCATCTTAACCCGTCCCTTGAACACTCCCTTCCTCCAAGCACCTACAACATGCTTTGCCTTGGATTTCGGTATATAGTAATAGGCTTAGTGCTCCATTGACCGTGTGTTACTGTTACTGTCTGTAAGGTCTGTGCACCAAAAGTCACCAAAGCCCTTTGAACCATAGTTGTATAATCTGGATCGGAGGTTGATCCAGTCAGAAAGCTAAATGGTCACTGAGTCAACGGTCTGATTGCAGGTTAAATGGTCAAATCGAAAAACCTAGACAAAGAAAGAAATATTTTTAAAAAAAATTATTATATGAAAAACTACTTGATATAAAAAATATTATATTAAAAATACTAAAAAAAATACTATAAGAAAAAAAATACTTCCAAACAAACAGTGATAATAACCTATTAATTGGATAATAATATAAATTAAGAAGTTGAGAATATGTAATACTAAAAAAGAACATATGGTCAATACACTTCATGACAAGGACTTTTAAGTACGATATTCAAATTTTAAAAGTTACATTTTTGAAGTTTCAATTGTAGTAATAATAATAATAAAAAAAAGAACCCAAAAATCAGGTCATCCCAAGTCAACCTACCAAGTGGGTCACAAGATCGCTTGGGTTTGATCAAGTCGATGGAAAAATAATATAATTGGTTAATCGGACCAGCCTAAAATCAGTTCATAAGTTTTCTAAGCGAACCGATCAGGTCGGTCTTATCCATACAACTATGCTTTGAACTTAAGACTTGTCCATCACCGAAATATGGAAGTGATCATTGTTTATTAATTAAATGAAAAATCAAGGTAATCCTTACAATAACGTATATACAAGTCGAACCATGTCAAGAGAAATAATAATTCTAAATGCTCATAACTTATCTTTTTTATTAATCATTTTAATTATTAGATAAAAAAATTATTATTTTTTTATATTTTTAATATATTAAATGTATTTATTTTTTAATTTAATACTTTTTATTAAGTAATAGAAGAATTATTAAAAAATATTTTAAAAAATTCTAAAAAAAATTAAAAGAAATTATTACATATTCTTAGAGTATGATTAATGCATATTTTAAAAAAGATTTCTACTATAAATTTTAAGTTAATAGTCTAAAATTTATATAAATTTATTTAAAATTAATAGTATAGATCTTTCTTGAAACATATATTAATTGTGATCCAGTAAAAAATTTCTGATGTGAACGTGAATCTTTGCACAATCTTTTCTTGCTTTCTTTCGTTATTCTTTCGTTACTCTGTTTTTTGTTTGGACAAAGATTACGTAAGAGCAACAGAAGTGCAAGGAGACTAGAAAAACAACTGCACCTAAACAGAAGTTATAAAGTCTTAAACTGATTTAAATGCTGCATTTGATGTTTTCCGTTCCAAGTGGACGTCACCATAGTGTCAAACGTTTATGCACGCGATATTCCTACCCATCACACTTCCTCTATTTTCTCCCACAATTTCTGCCTTTAACTCCTATATGCAGCAGCCCTAAACTCTATACTCTGCAGCATACTAGTGGCCTTTAATTCCTATCACTTTCTTGGCAACCGTAGGTAGAGAAAACAAGCTTCCTTGACCATTTAGAATATCAACATATGAAAGATCCTTTCACTCAACCCACGCATCTGTTTATAGAGAAATATTTGTGTATATCTTGTTTACACAAGTTGTATAGACTAAATCAATCAATAAATAATATAGTATCACTTTTAATATAAACTAATTATATGACACAAATTTATACAATTATTCAAATGATATTAATTTAGTCTACACAATTGTGTATACAAGTTTTACACAAATAATTCTCTTATCCTTTCATTCCTATCACTCATGAGTAATTATTCCCTGACAACAGTCTATATCCACCTTACAGAAAAAAAATGTATATATAATATAGGTACATTTGTTGTTTACCTATGCTTAACCCTTGGCCTTTTACATGATTGATGGATAACCTATTCATGCCATTTTGACTAACCTTTTCCGAGCTTATCATTTGTCTATCTTGTTAAGTGTTACTCTCACACACACTGAATTGGCCAGTCTATTAGAGTACAAGAACGCCCACTTTCTAATTCCTAAAAATGCTTAGCAGAAACAATGAAGGAGTATTAGATGGCAACTTTACTTATAGTGAACTGATTTACTAACCCCAAGTGCGCATGCTTTCTTAGCTACTGTTTCATCAATGGGGCCCCTTGAAACCATAATAAATTATGTAACTAGAATCTGCCATTCATTGAATGTGGTAAAATATCCAGCAGGCGATGAGGGACACCCAAATTCAATGCCATCATGCCATGTAGTAAATGAATGGCCCAGATTGGATATATTGGTGAGGGGACTAGTCTGTTCCCCAACAACCAACCCATAGAAAGTTGACCCTAGTACCACATTTAATCCATTAACTAACTCATTAAATATTGTTTTTTTTTATTGTCTCAGACGCTGATGCTTTTTTCCACTTCATACAAACAAGCACTCTGCCATTGATTTCTTTCTTCCGTATATGGCAATGAAAGCATCAGTAAAAGACAAAGGCTCTGCAGTCTAGGTGTCAAATTTATTATTTTTAAATCTGAAATATATCAGATAATTATAAGGGTCTTGCAGGTGTTTCAGACCTTAAAAGGGTGCTGTTATTCTGGACTTGTGGACCACCATATATAGTACTACTCTTTTAGATTGATTTGAGAGAGAGAGAGAGTGATGATCAGAGAAAGCTTTGGCTTGTATTGAAAGGTAAGTAATCCAAGGTTAAGAGGCAGAAAGACAGTGGAAAATAGACTAGTCTTAGGAGTTCCGAGTGATCAGTTGTCAAATGAAGGTGAAAAACTTACTGGACTTGTTAACTGTGTGACAAGAAACCAGAATCACTTGCTTGTGAAGCAAAATCCCTCGGTTCATACAAAGATTGTGAAGGGTAACACAAGAAAGTTTTGAGGTTCTGGCCTGCTTTTTGGGAATTGCAAGCTCCTAGTCCTTTGGTAGCCTTTCTCTACCTTCTTATATTCCAGCAATCATGCTTTTCCTCTTGTTGTGAATGATTCAAAATCAGCACCTCTTTCTCACAAACATTCACATCATCATCATCATGTTCATCATTTGAGCTTTTGAAAAGAATGAAGGGAAGGATCTTTTGTTTTCTGCTAGCACTGCAAATAGTGAGTTGGGTTTCTGTAGCAAGAAGGCCTTTTCCTCCAACTGATGGCATGTCCCATCCAGGTTAGTTAACCTACATATACCATTTTGAAGATTGACTTACTTTTCCTTTCAATTATGTGTTCATTATATTATACCTCAGCTTCAACTTTTATGTCAGTTCATTCCCCACTAAAAAAGGGAGGGCACAGTTTTAACTTTAAGTTGAACAGTTAGCAATTATCTGTAAATATTTTCAAACATCTTCTATCCTATAAAATGGCAACACTTTCAAATTGCTTGCCCATGTCTTCCCCTCGGAGCCTTTTCACTTTCCAGTGAACATTGCTCTTAACTCTTAAGTCTTAACCATCTCATTCTTTTTTCTCCTATGTTATCTATGCTTTATCAGGCCCAGAAGAGGCACCAGCACCACAGTCTTCTCCACCTTATGCTGCTCTAGAGTCACAAAAGGTGTGTTTTCTCCCTTTCTATAAATTTGAAGCTGGTGCACCAAAACAACAATAATAATATTAATAAATTTGAAGCTGGATGTGAGTGGTATCCTAGTTAAAATACTGACCTACCATGTCTGTTTTAAATTTCCCTCTTTGTTAAAGGGTTTAATGGTCACAGAAGATATGTCAGAGATAATGCAAGAATCATATGATAGAGGATTAAGCAGAATAGGGTCAAGTCCACCAAGCTGTGAGCACAAGTGTTATGGTTGTACTCCATGTGAAGCCATTCAAGTTCCCAGCACCAGCAGCAGGCACAGTCATTTGGGCATCCAGTACACAAATTATGAGCCTGAGAGCTGGAAATGCAAGTGTGGTCCTTCCTTCTACAGCCCGTGAATATTGTTCATACCCATAATCCATTCCATATAGATGATTTGCTATATCTGTCTCTCAGGTTCAAATTTATTATCCCTTTGTACAAACCTCAAAATTCAAAGGATTTTAGTAAGTCATTGTTGTGACTGCAATCAGTGCCAAATTGCTATATAAATGGCAGACCTATCTCTAAACATTATGCTTCAACTTCTAATGGAACCTATTTTTAAGTAGCCAACCTAAATTTCAAGTTTTCAACTATTTGAACTGAATTATAACTTTGAACACACATTTAAATTCAGATACTCTCGGTTAAGTGTAGCACTTATGAAACACATATGCCTTTGATTTTCTTGAATTTTGACTATTAGAAAAAAAAAAATTCTGCCATCATGCTTAATTAACAAACTTATCCTCAAGCAAACCCCTCATTTGACATCAGATTTTTTTGGAAACTGGACAAGACAAAATGAAAAAAAGAAAAAGAAAATGGAAAATATACATATATTCCATCAGCAGGCATGTCACAAAAATCGAAGTTACATGCGCAAAGTCTCTAGTCCATACCGTTTGCTTGGCCTCAACTAGTTTATCTTTGTTTTAGAGGCAAAGTTTCTTGGGCGAGGAGCCACTGGTTTGCAATGCAGTTCCGACTTTGCACTCTCCTCCACCCACCAATCAATTAGCGCGTTTTAATCACTATAGTTGTAACCTTAATCTTAAACAGAAAAACAAACCAAAAACAAAAAAAAATTCACATATACACAAACAAAATGGATACGAGGATATCTAATGAAAGATTAGCTAGCTTTATTGGTAAGAGAAGAAAGGACTGTTTTCAAATTCGTTTTTTAATTAATAAATATTTTAAATTCGTTCTCTAACTTTTAGAAACTTAATAAAGTTATCATTTTACCTAAATTTGTTAGTTTCATTAATGGAACAATTTCAATATTTTAAAAATCAAATCGGAAATTAAATTGTTAAGGCCTACGAGTCATAATTCAATTAGTTTAACTGATCAAATTTGTTGTTGAACCGTAATTGAATTATGGTTTAATCGAAAAATATTCGAATCAGAGACATAACAAATTTATGATCTAATCTGTTCAGCCGACCAATTCGGTCCAATTTTTAAAATATTGAACAATCCTAGGTAGCATCTTAGTTGGCAATAACAATCCTAGGTGGTGTCCTAACGGGCAATATGACGTTAGTTTTGGTCCTTTAACTTATTTTTAGTTTTCAAATTCATCTTCTAACTAATAAACGTTTTAAATTCATCATCCAACTTTTAAAAACTTAACAACGTTATCATTTTGCATAACTCTGTTAGTTCTGTCTATATGCATAACAAAAAATGACATAGTTAGTATTTGACATGGTTAAAAAACACACAAGTTGCATCTGATGTGGCAAGGGACATATGATATAGCCAATGAATCAAAGATTAGTTGTTTGTGGTTCTCCCCAATTTCACCCCCATTTCAGCCTAGGGTTTCTGTTTCTGCTTCATCTTCTTCATTCCACTATTGCCATTCTTGTTACAATTGTAGAGGTCTAGAAAGAATGTTTGATGCAAATCACAATTGGAACTCTCTCACTGTTGTTTCGCTTTTCTACCATCGACGACTACAAACATGGCTATTCCGCTACCTCTTTTCTAGTTTTGCTCATGGAGTTCTCCATTGTGTTCCATCGGTCACCTACTCTGTCCTTAGGAGGCTTCTATCATGGACCCAACATGTTTGGGTCCATGGATGGACCGCCTCTTTTTTTAATCTAACAGTATTTATATGTAGATCTGGGTATATGAAAAATTATCAATTAAAATCTGTAAGTTTTTTATAAGTACAGTTATTCGTATGAAAAAAAAAGAATGATCTGGTTAAATTTCTGTCCGAATCTAAGTACTACTAGTTAAAATCTGTAAAAATCTAACTTTTAATCTGGACTATTGATTTATTTTAATAATAAATCAATGGTCAAAACATCAATGGTTCATCTATGGACCCAAACTTGTTGGGTCCATATTAGAATTTTCCCTGTTCTCATGACCATGACTTTCCTTTTTTCTCTTTCGTCATTTCTGCTCATTTTACTTCATTCCCTTCTAATTCACACACATTGCTTCTCTCTTTCTTTCTAAAATGTTTTCTTGCAGAAACCAAATCATACCAAACATTATAAGATGCTCATTTATGTTGGAGGAAGCTTGGTTTTTTTTTTTTTTGTTCTTCTAAACTTCCAATCATCTATCTACTTCTCTAATCTTTGAAGAAGCAAGTTCTAAGAATTAAGTGTTTTTTCTCACAATCTTAGATTTTTAAACTTGTTTCTATAGATATAATAGTATCATAAAAGACATTCATTTGCTTTTAAATTTGTTATCCTTCTTTTAATGAAGTTAGGTTAAATGATAAATTTATTAGGTTTTTAAAAATTGGAAGATGAATTTGGAATATTTATTAGTTAGAAGACGAATATGAAAATAAGAAATAAGTTAGAGGATGAAAATATAAATTTTGCTGAGAAGAAAATATAAATAGGTGAAAGTGTAATAGAAGAAATTATTACATTATACTGATGCAGTAATAAATGCATACTTCAAAAAAATATTTACCATTAATTTTAAATACATAAATTTAAAAAAAAACAACTTAAATCAACAGTAGAAATCTTCTTGACGCATGTCTACTCCGGGAACATGCATTTATTGTTACATGCATTTATTAATGCTTCAATAGTATGATATAATTTCTCTATGTAGTATGAGTGAACCACTTCATCCTATTGGAAAGTAAATATTTGCATGTAAGGTTATGGTCATGTGTAACTGATTAAATTAAAACACGCAGTCAAATGGCCCTTTGAGAATTTTATCCACTTCAGGGTTTCCATATGTAAAATCTTATCCCAGATTAACTAAAACATTATTAAGTAAAATCATGAGTATCTACGAATGACTGGGTCCCTAATAATAGTCACATTTCACCATTTTTGGGCTACTTTAGCAACGATTCAATATTCACACTCTCTCATAATTCTTTTGTTTTGTTCTCTTTCACACATGTGAAATTTTAGTATCCACTCACTCATAATATAACATGTGATGCACGCATTGAATTTGTACTATTAGATTAACTTTAAAGTAAAATTGGACCTTCCATACACAACAAGGCAATAATCTCTCCTCATAAAGACCATTTTGAATTCCATTCAGTCCTAGATGTAACACCCCAAAATTTTCAATCTCTTAAACAGTAATTTTGACAGTTAATAGAATTTCACTGTTTAGTGATTTCTGAGTGCTGTAAAATTAATTTGATTATTCTCACCAGTATTTGATCGTTTGAGTGATTTCTTTCAGTGTCTAAAAATTTTCGGTAGGGAAAAGGTTACGTAATTTAATTTTTACATTAGGTAATTAATTTACGTAATCTGATTTGATATTTGTGCATTTTATAATTTTTGTGATTTTTGTGGATGATTATGAATTTTTTTATCGTGTGGGCCAGTGGTGCATACGTGGGCCAGGTGGGTCCCATTAAAGTGAAAAATTTTTCTACGCATAGAAAAATTTGTCTTTTTAGACGGAGACAGGGATCTTACTAAACCCGAATCCGGAAATAGTTTTAGAAAATTTCTTGTATTGTATTTTATCTTTGTATTTAATTATCTACGATAAAAATACAAGAAAAATATTATTTGTAGGATCTGAGAATAAATATTATACTTTGCGTGTATCAACAAAGAGAGCTTGACTTGATTTATACCTTGGATGAGAATCTTAGTTTGAATATTAACCATTGATTTAATCAAAGGTTAAGAAACAAACTTAATAAAGAAGCTTCGGATAATAACCATTGATTTAATCAATGGTGTGAGAATAGCTTAGTTAGGAAGGCTTTGATATCAACCATGATGTAATCAAAGGTGTAGAAAAAAATGACAAAGAATCATTTATAACCATTGGATTTAGATTAAATCAAGGGTGGAGATTTAATCTTAAAAAGTAACAAAGATTTTATGACCATTGGATGAAGAATTAATCAATGGTGGAAATTTGGTCTTCAAAAGTAAGAAAGACTAATTAAACCTTGGATTAAAAGTTAGAAGAAGCTCAATCTTGTGCTTAATTTTGGAGACACATCTAAAATTTAAATTTAAAGGAGAAAAGATCCAATGGCTACATTTTATTTCTAAAATTAAAAATCTACCTAAATCCTAACCATCAATTAATCAATGGTAGAAATGTTTCAAATGGTGGCAAATAATGAAGACAACTTTATTGAATGCATTATGAAGAGAAAGTGATGGTTTTGGAGTGTTTAGAGACAAAGACATGCTTTACGTTTTTTGCATGTCTTGGTCAAGTTAGACATCATAATGAACTGCTTACTTTTGATTTTTTGCTCAAGAAGAATGCAAGAAGGGGGACTACGAATTTCGTGCTGCATGAAGGAGTTTGGAAGACCATAATTGACTTTACCTTATTGTTTTCCTTGCCTTCATTGATTCATTTTCAAGAAGGAAAGCTTAAAAATTTTCTCATCTCCTTTCTTCTCTAGATTTTGGCCAAGCCCTCCAAGAGCACCTTCCATCACTCAAAAATTTCATCCAACTTGATTTTCTAAACCTAAACATCATTCTAACATCTCTACAGTTATGATTTTTCCAAAATCATTCATCTTGATCTTCAAATTCAAGCTTCAAGTTTCTATCAAAAATCAAAAATTTCATCTTTGTCTTCAAGAGAAACCATTCGGTCATACTACCTAAAATCACCATCCAAGCTCTTTTAATTTCATCCAACTTTAGATCTTGAATCATATTCCAAGCAACTTTCACAGATTTTCTCTAAATCATTCATCTTCAATTGTTCTTCAAGCTAAAGATTAATGTTTGAGGAACTTTTTTTTTGATTTTCAAGTTCTAACCATGATTTCCATGGTTTTTTATTCAAGTCTTGTATATTAATTATTTGTGTGTTTTATTTTGTGTTTGAGAAGCCTCTAGGTGGTCTTGGAAAAAGAAGCAAATCAAGAACCTTTGAGATGATCTTCAAGAGGTAAGAGGAGATCCATCTCACCAACCAAGCATGCGTGGTGAGAGATGGTATTTTATTTGATGGATGTGGAATCATGTGTGAGTTCATATCCAAGTAATTAATTTGTGGGTGTTTATGAGCTTTGATTAATTTTTTATGCTTGATATCTTTGCATGATTTTATAAACTTTGATGATATCTTGATATGATACATACTTTTATGCTTTAATGTATCATATTATTTATGATGAAATATATATGTATATTGACTTTTGGAAAGAAAATTGATTTTTGGCTCTAATATCCTTCGATTTTGATGATTAGGGTTCATGTTGAAAATTTTCAAGAACAAAAGAATTGATTTTTGAGTCTTAGAATATGGTGAATTTCAACAAGACACCTCAAAATAGGTGTTCAAAACTAATATTTTCATGAAAGATGAAAATGGATGATTTGAAGAGTATGGAAAATAAACAAAGGATTTGTTTTTCAAGAGAACAAGAATATGATTTTTGGAGGAATTTTTATTGATTTATTTTGTGTAAAAGATCTAAGTGTTTTTCTAAACATGAGTTTTGAATGAAAACGGCAAACGTTGATTTTAAGGATTTGCAAAGAAAGTGAAAAAGAATTTGTAAAAAAGTAAAAATGAATTTGAACAAATGGGTTTGGTTTTATAACCATTGATATTTCGGTTTTGAAAAACAAAATTTTAATGATTTTGTTTGTGTAAAAATATCAATTTAAAAGGAAAAGTATTTGATGACTTTAATGGTTTTGTTTGTATAACATCATATTGATTTAGAAGAAAAAAAATATTTTGATGATTTCATAGTCATGTCATTTGTAATGCCTTGATTTTTATGAACAAAGTGAATTTCAAAGTAAAAACGTAATGGATTTAATACAAGGATTTTGGAAAAAGAATCAGGCGTTATCACTTGAGAAAATCAAGTTTTGTAAACTTAAAATGTTTTCAACTTCAATTTATTTTGAAGAAGGTTGTGTTTGGAAATTATTTAGGAAAAATGGAGAATATAATGGTGTTTTGAAAATTTACTAACGTTAACTTATTTTCAAGTTTTGAAATACGTTAAAAATGTTAAGTTTTGAAACGTTGATTTACATCAATGGAAAAGTGATTTTTGTGAAGTATATTTTTCTAAAAAAAAATTCTTGAGTAAAGAATCAAAAATATTTTCTTGAGTAAGAAAATATATTAAATGAAATATAAAGTTATATTATTTTGAAAAAGTTGAAAAGGAATCTTTGAAGGTTAAGAAATATTTTACGAATGAAATTGTGATGAAAAAACGTTTTACATATCTTAAAAACGTGATTTTTAAAGCTACGTAATTTTGAACAATGTGTTAAAAATGATATTGATTTATTTAAGTCCAAAATAATGTTTGGAATATTGAGGAATATTTTATGTGATTGAAAAATGTTGAAAAATATTTTACGTGTCTTAAAAACAATTGAAATACAAGTAAAATATTTCTACGCGATTTGAATTATGTTTAAATATTTTACGTAATTTGAACTACTATTGAAAAATCACTACGCATTGAAAAAGTGATGAATTATTTTTACGTGATTGTGAAAAATGAAGGAAAATCGTTATATGATTTGGAAAGTGTTTTAAATATTTTGAGAATGATGAAAAATGATTTACGTAACGTGAATGATTTTTAAGTTACTGATTTTTGAAACAATTATTTGAAACGTATGTTTTTACGCACCGAGAAAAACGTTAAAAATTAGTACGTGGTTTTAAAAGTGCAAATGTAAGAGTTTTTTGAAAACGTAGCTAATGTAAATGTTACGAAATTTTGTAAACGTAATAATAGTGTTACGGTATTGTAAAAAACGTAATAAAAACGTTTTGGAATTTTAAAACGTAACGTGAGTGTTATGGTATTGTAAAAACATAACGAGAAAAGTTTTTGATTGTGAAAACGTAATGAAATGTTACGCAATTGTGAAAATACAAGAAAAGTGTTTTACAACTATGAAAACGTGATAACATGATTTTATTTGTTGAAAGTACAAGATGATTCTTGTTGAACCATTATACATACACTGTTTGTTTGTGAGAAAATAACATATTTGTCTATGATTGGATTTGGTGCATTATACATGCATTGGAATGGTCCGATGAGGATCATATGGTGATTGCTTTAGGAGAAACACACCTCTCTGAGTGGGTGCGATATGCGTAGTGTAGTCACCTGGTTGACCTTGGGGCATCGGGGTGCGGGTTGCCTACAATGGACACGTGAGTCGCTTCACAGAACCGTAGGTTAGACCGACGCGACACACATCGATGATCTCGAATAGACACTATTCTTAATCAAGATCGATAAAGACTCGTGTATATGCTAGATGTGCAAAAATCAAAATGAGGATTATAGCACGTGGTCCGAGGCATGTGGTACCGACGTTCTTTTCGATCATTTCTCCGACTGAGTTTAGCTCCATGGAGTAGGAAATTGAGTCTTGTGTACATGCATAAAGAACATTTATATCTCGTGTGATATATATTAATTGAGGAATATTGGTATGACAATTGTTTTGAATACTTGGATGATGATGATGATAATCTTTGAAGGCATTATCATAATTGTTGTTTATGATAATGGAATTAATATATGATTGGATGATGATAGTTGATTAATGTTGATAGCATGATTTTAATATTGTATCGTGTAATAACCATAATGATGATGGCATGATTGTAATTATGATAACTGTTTGATATTGTTGTTTGTGTTATCTCTGTCTTTGCCACGTATTTATGGTGTAGGTGATCTCACCTTTTGTTATGTTGTTTTTTGCTATGTAGTATTATTAAAATTATACGATAGAAGGAGAGTTGTCTTAGACATAACGGGTGACAAATACCTCTACGTTTGGAGACAACATCGTAGAATGACCTTGCAGACAGTGTTGAAACGGAAAAGATGTTTGAGGACAAGGAACAGATTATAGAATAAATGTCGATGCTTCAAGATGGACATTCCGATGAACATTTTGACATTAGGGACAACAATAAGGAGTGGACATTCATGACTTGTTGGGGAGCAGTGATGACAAGGAGTAGAGTTCTGATGTATCAAGTTTGATAACAGGAGAAGGAACAAGTATGTTAAGTTTTCATCGTTAGTGTTACACGTGCTATTAAGTAGGAGAATCAGAATGGGTTTGCTTGTGGAAAAAGAAAGAACAAAAGAGTCATTTTATATTTCTCTTTAAATTGTGTGTCAATATTGAATAATGATTAATTGAAATATGATTACCTAATATTTTCAAGAAATTTACGTGTCGGTAAAAGAAAGAAATTTTTAAAACCATATTTTTATAATTCAAACTTGTGTGAACTTCTTTTCGATTATGAGTCGAGTCGGAAAATGTGATCTTGCTGAGAGAGGGTGTTACACTAGACACAAGGATGATCATGATATGATATTATTTTTTGTTATCATAAAGCGCTTACCATTAGGTTAAAATTTATAATTGTTAGTCATAGTACAACTTTATTTCTTTATAGTAACGACGCATAACTCTATGTTCATAACATATTATAGGCGGACATAAAAGGACTTTGCAGTGTACACATGACGTACTAATAGACTGAGTTGTCAAGTACTTTTGATGTATACCTATACGCACATGCAAGTCTTGACATAATTGTTGGATTATCATAAATCTAACATCTTCAAATTTAGCTAAAGATAAATTTGGAGAGTTTGTAGTAATTTGAATTCTATTTTGAAATGAGGGTATTCAACTAGTCTCCTGACCTTAAACAAAAATACTAATTGAAGGGGAAAAAATCTTTCAAGCAATATAAGCTTTTTTTTTTTCAGAATATAAGATATTTTCATAAGTTCAATCTATTTGAATCGTTTATGAGACTAATCCTTATTCGATTGCAAAAACAAGAGAGTTATGTTAGTCTCTCCACAAGGGTTGTTTAAATTTAAACTTGTATCTTTGTTTTAGGGGTAAAGGTCGCTCACCCTTTGTGGGTAAGTAATATAAGCATATTTGATCAATTTATTTGTTGAAAAAAAAAACTTTTCATTTGAAGTTTTCAGGGTTAGTTAGTTTGAACACATTCTCGGCTATTATGAAGGTGACAACTAGACCAATGTTCTATTATAGAGTACCAATTTAGCTATTTACCAAATTGCCCTTGTCTCACCCAAATGAGATCCCAGTTATTACAGTTATAAAGAGTTATATATATTTACACACACACATACAGATCCCCAAACTCCCGGCACTCTGTAACTCATTCTGTTTCTCCGAAATGGTAAGTCTCTCTCTTTACGTTCAGATTCTGATAACTTTCATCAGTTTCATGGCATATATCTCATCCTGTCCTGATCTGCACTGCACATAAATCACAGTGTAATAGCTGAACATTATGCATCTGCTACTTGTGTCAATTCTTTCATATTATTATCATTGATCCGTAAAGGTTGAAGCTTATTTCCCTAAGTTTGGAGAATCAAAATTCAAAATCTTTTCTTTTTCAGTACTTGGTTGGATCACCAAGTGATTTGGAATTTGAATAATGATATATCTGTCAATGGGGTTTCAAATCCGAGATTTATGTCTATTTCAATTTCAGATCCGTTTATGACATTTTATTTTCAGTAATTACAAATAAACTTTACCAATACCAATTTATAAATCTGTAACTGGGTTTTCATCAATTTGTGGAAGCATTGCAACTGCTGCTGTGCTGAGAGAGTTGATCATAAAAGAAAGAGACTCATTTTTCTCTTGATTAGTCATACTCATAACTGAATGCTGCAACTCATATTTGACTCTCTTGGTTTAAGAGAGTACTCTGTATATGCACTGTGGTTCCCTACATTGAAATTCTTTTATTCAAATGCCATAACCATGTGCTGACATCACAACTTGGTGACAACTAATATCAGACAAGATTTGTTGATTATAAAATTTTGTTGTCCTATGGCCATGAATGATGTGTGAAACTGAATATATAAGATGTGCTGCACCTCCCTTTCTACTTGCATTTTGCTTTGATGTTTATCAATTTTGCATTGATTATAGAGATAGGAGGGCTGGGGGAGCTTTCAACATTTGTGCAAGGTATTGGTGACAGATATCATGTGGTACTCCTTTCATGACTTGTTAGTATAATGTTTCATTTATAGGGTTCATGTCCATCAATAAAGAATATTCTTCTATTAGATTCCGAGGGAAAGCGTGTGGCAGTCAAGTATTTTTCAGATGACTGGCCAACGAACAATGCAAAGCTAGCTTTCGAGAAGTTTGTATTCACTAAAACTGTTAAGACAAATGCTCGCACAGAAGGTAAGCATCAGAGAGTTTGATAGGCACTCATCACAATATGAAGTCATATAATTTTATATGGGGTGCTGCCGAGCTAGCTTCCTAGGGCTGGCTATACTATCTGACATGATTCTTGATGTTAAACGGATACGTAATTTTTGTAGTAGGTTACATAATATTACGCATGTAGGTCTTCAAAATCTTTTGTTGTTTGTATTAGGCATTTATGCTCAAGAATTCCTTTTACGTCCAGTTTAGAATTGATTTCTTATGCTCAAATGAGATTGACGTTATAATCTTGGAGCTTGCAATAATAAATTGGAGAGTTTGTAGCTTCTTTTTTATATAATGGACAAAAGTGGAATATCTTTTACCTGGAACCCAAAATAAATAAATAATGAATAGAAAAGATATGGAGCATCAAATCAGTTGGTGTCTAACCACAATGGGTTGGCCTAGTGATGGACGAGTATGTGATATATAAGTAAGGGCAGGGTTATGAGTTCGAATCTCACCTATGCCAATTTCTTGGGGTTAAGTCGCAAGAAATATCCTTGTGAATCTCTTAGTCCCGGCGTGGATGGCCTACCTTTGATTAGACCGAGGAGGTGGATTAGTCGAGATGCGCGCAATCTGGCCCAAATACCACCTGACTGCAATACCATTTAAAAATAATAATAATAGTTGGTGTGTTGCATCAATATAGTGAATTCTTATGAAACATTCTAATAGCCAGCATCTCTGCTTGCATCATACTTACCTAGTTTAGTTTAGGAATAGATTGGGACAATTTGTACTTAGTTCTCAATCCTCTCTGATAATGCCTAACATTTCAATTTTCAAGTACATGTGCATAAAATATTAAAATTTAAACAGCCTTTATATAATATTAGCAAAAATGAGAAGAAATAAAGTTAAGAAGCCTTTGTGTTTCATTAAATTTTTCATGAAGGGCAGCAATGCTACCAAGTATGTAATCTTTTGGTTGATCCGTTTGGTATATATTAATTAATAAACAATTAGGTTGAAAGGTTGATTAGTCAGTCACTAATGGTTCCTGCAATTTAATTCCAACATATGATGGGAAACATTTCTAACAACCTTAGGCTTGATTACGCCTTCTCCTTTTTCTTTTTGGTCAATCAACATGCATCCAACATCAATATTTTCAACATATCAAACTATGCCGGTATTTGTTGTTATTATTGAACAAAAGAACAAACTTTTGTTAGCACTGATAGAATGATCAATTTCGCAGAGTAGAATTTGAGATTTCTACAAGATTGGTTATTCTTCCTAAATGTCGCTTTAAAAAGGTTGCTCTCAATTTCTTTAGTTGGAGCAAAATTTTGGCATTTGCTAAGTGGAAGTCTTGGTCGATATCATATAGATAGTCATGTATATCGTGTTTTTTTCATAACTGATATATTGTTTCACATTGTCTACAGCTGAGATAACATTACTTGAGAACAATATCATTATTTACAAATTTGTACAAGACCTGCATTTTTTTGTCACTGGCGGTGATGATGAAAATGAGATCATTTTAGCATCAGTTCTTCAGGGTTTCTTTGATGCAGTTACCCTTCTGTTGAGGTATTTTAGGTCGTAGTTTGCTATCTTGATTTAAAATATGGACGTGCTTTTACTTATCATGCTTTTATCTTGTATATTACTTTTTGTGCCATTTACAGGAATAATGTTGATAAAAGAGAGGCACTTGAGAACTTGGATCTCATTCTTTTGTGTCTTGATGAGATTGTTGATGGAGGGTATGCATCTATTTTTAAGTCACAGTTTGTCACTTGTACAAAAGTTTAATTTATTTTTTAAATATTTTCTCCCTTGAAGGATGATACTTGAAACAAATGGACCACTTATCGCTGAAAAAGTGACCTCCCATAGCATGGATGCTGAGTCCCCCTTGTCTGAGCAGGTAATGCAACATTTTTTTAGTTTGTGTCAGTAATGTATGCTTATTGCTTGATTTTACATTAGAGAGACACATGGCTTACCATATAGACCCGAAGTTGCTAGATTTATTCCTCAAGCTTATGTTACTTTTGAACCCAAACAGATATTATGTAACTCACATTTTGGCAAGGTCAATTTTGTTGTGTATAAATCAGTTTTGATGTTTGATAGATAAATTTTAGGATAAGACTAGGATATTACTTCGATCTTCAAGCTGACAGTGAATTTCTGATATTGCAGACACTTACTCAAGCATGGGCTACAGCTAGAGAGCATTTGACAAGAACCCTTTTAAAATGAGTTTTGTTAGATTTTTTTTTAAAATATTTTTGTCTAGACGGTTGTTTTATCCTCTCATTTGTTGTGAGCTACTGCAATATATCATACTGCTGATCTAGGGTTTCTTTTTCATTCTGTATTTCTGGTTTTATTTGTCAAATACAGGAAAGAATTTATTTATCCTAAATAAACAATTAGCGCCCAAAAATATCCTTACATAAGGAGTGAAGGTAGATATTGTGACATACCAAAATTTAATGATATCATTCTGCATGGCCAAATATTATCTAAATAATTTTACAACAGTCCAGTGCATTTTCACATAAGTTTAATTTTGTACAACACTCAAAAATCAATACTCAAGAAAAAGTGTTATCCACTTATCCTCACATTAAAATAATAAAACACTTAGTAAGTCCTTTAGCATATGACTATATTATAATATTGATTAAGTTTAAACATAATTTCCTTCCCTTATCACATGAATGAAGCATTGAGTCCTGCTTAGTGCTTACCATAATCGTTGTCTTCTTGGCCATATATACAATACAAATAGGCATTTTAACGAGGTTGGCGGCGACCCATCAAAAACTCCAATCATTGCTTAGGTTTCAGCTATTGGATTAAGCGAACACTGAAGTTAAATGAAGTAGTTTTCTAATCCTCGTATATTGCTAAGTCTGCAGAAAACTCTGGCTTCTGTTTTATTTTCTGTATTGCATATCAATTCATCAATTGTTCACACGTCATTTAACTGTATTATCAGCAAATTACTGCCATGCTAACTTACTTAGTATATGGTGTCATTGCATATAGCACAGTTCAAGATTTTTTTTTTTTAATAATACAGTTCGAGATATAAATACATGCAAATATGTAGATAAAAGCTAAGTACAGAGCAAGAATTAAGTTCGAGATATAAATATATGAAGATATTTCAACCAAAATACAAAAGCACAATTCTAAAAATATTCAATATATACAAAGATATATTTAAGATGATTCCTGAATTAGCCCATATAGAACAAATTTCCTTTAAACCTAGTTTGAAATAATAATGGTCAGTTCGTCTTGGTTCCAGTATACCCTTGTCCACCGAGAGGATTAGAATAAACCAGACATTTAATATAGTTGTAGTGAGAAACTTAAGTGTGTGTGATTTGGTAGCCAATTTAGCAGCTTCTTGGGAACCTTCATGATATGACACTCACAATTCTAGAAATCCGCTTTGTCGTTATCTAAGATATTCAAGAAACCACAAATTTTGCAAAATCTTTAGATACAACATATATACTTTTTATGTTTTCCAATTCCAGATCTGAATGATACCTCAAGCAAACCTGAGGGGTGGTACTCCTGCACCAGCATACCTTTTGGGGGGCAGGGTACGGTTTGCTGATTTTGGAAAACCAATCACTTCCAGTAAGGATGGTATCTTCCAGTAGCAGGACCATCATCCTTCTCAGCCACTTTGCCACTGTCGTAGCCACCAGTTCGATTGAAACCACCAGCTCTTCCATATGCATTACCATCTCCATAGGCAGCAACGCCACCATAACCACCAAGATTAACATAAGAATTGACTCCATAACCGCCAAAGCAATACATTGGCCCACCATATCCAAATCCATAACCATATCCACAATAGCCACCATAAGCAGTGGCAGCGCTTCCACTATAGCTCCCCTCAAAATGGCTATATGCCCCATTCATGCCAGAATCTGTATATGGTCCACCCCTTTTTCCATGATTATGACCTCTAGAACTATGCCCGCCAAATCCATCCATTCCATTGCCAAAACCACCATATGACTTTCGTGAGGTGTTACTGTAATCAACTCCAGATCGTTTGGGCTCAGCTCTCTTAATCTCAACCTATATTTGTACCCCGACGAGGTTGTCCAAAAGAATAAACAATAAATAAATAATAGCTGCTTCAGTTTGAAACAATATGAACATTTTAATTTCAATAGTTTGACTGACCTGCTTGCCTCCAATTTCTTGTACTTTTCCCACTGAAAAAACTTTTTCAACTGAATCTTCACTGTCAAAAGTGACAAATCCAAAGCCTCTAGATCGCCCAGTCTTATGATCTAGCATGATTTGGTACTCAACAATATTACCATACGGTAAAAAGTATTCCTTCAACTCATCTACAATGTCAATGTAACATTATAGTCAGAAGACAAAATACCCAAATTCCACTTTAATCTGAAAAAAGAAATGGTAGCTGGTTTGCTTTACCATCAGTTATAAACTGGGGTATTCCACCAACAAAGATCTTCTTTGTTTTTAATACTCCAATAACTTCCATGTCCTCCCTAGGGACTGTCCTCTTGACTTCAACCTGATAAAACAAAATTGATTTGTCATCAGGGGCGAGAATATGCACAGCAATGTTTGAACCTACATATTTGAAAAAAGAAGTTACCACTCTGCCATCTATGGTATGTTCCTGTGCCAAAACTTCATCTGCAACAGCTGAATCAGCAAATGTTACAAAGCCAAACCCCCGTGGCCTTCCAGAGTGTTTATTCATCATTATCACTGAATCTATTACTTCTCCATATTTGTTGAAGTATTTAAAAAATGACTCTGACAAACAAAAGCACCCAATGAGAAAACTATCTAGATAAAGCAACATACGTTTCATCTTCCATTATATTCTAGTCTCTAGACTTTTAGTTGTATCCCCACATCCACTTCCAATAGAAAGAGTTTAGGTAAGGACATAGTAAACAACAGAGAATGTATGAACAACATATAGTATTCTGTATCGAAGAAACTGTCCTTAATTTGCATATACGGCAAAAATCAAAAGTGGGGGGAAAAAAATACTATATGAACACTCTTATCCACATCTCAACCTTGATGCTGAATATAATTTTGCACCAAATAACAAACAAATATTCATCAACCAAGATAAACAGGAGATCAGATCCACTTTCAGCTTCAACTAAGTACTCAAAATCAGTGCTTAAGAAACAATCAGTGGTGGAATGGATATCCATTTTCATGTACAAATGAGATGGATAAAAAACCACCAACAGACCATAATTCCTTAGAAGTAACTTCGAATCCTTGAATTAGCATCAAGCATAAGAGATACTGTATAGCTTACTAAGCAAAGTGAAATATTATTATACTATTTAGTATTTACATGAAATATTGCATTAGATTCCATCCAGCTTGATGTTAAAACAAACACTGTGTTGAGTTTGTTATGTTATCTTATCTTTAGGATTCTGTTTTAAGGTTGTTTAGGAGTTTATCTATTTTTCATTCAGTTATCTCTAAGTATAGTTATCTCTAAGTTTGGCTTATCTTTCTGTTTTTCTACTTCTGTTATATGCCTATTTAAAGGATTGTTTATTCTTCAATAAAGTAATTCATTCTCCAATTTGTTTAGACCTGTTTCTGATCTCCACAAATTGGTATCAAAGCTCCATCCTGGGGCCTGATATACAAAAAGCAGCAGTCTTTGAGTGATTCACAAAATGAGTGAGGATAAGAATTTCATGACACCCGCCATACCACGCTTTGATGGTCACTATGACCATTGGAGTTTGCTTATGGAAAATCTCTTGAGATCAAAAGGGGTATTGGAGTTTGGTGGAGACTGGTTATGCAGAACCAGCAAAAGGAGTAGAGTCAACTGAGGTGCAGAAGAAGGAGTTGGAGGATCTGATGATGAAAGATCTCAAAGTTAAGAATTACCTGTTTCAAGCCATTGACAGGACAATTCTTGAACAGATCCTAGAGAAGCACACAGCCAAACAGATATGGGACTCAATGAAGAAAAAGTTTGAAGGGAATGCAAGAGTGAAGCGCTCAACTCTACAAGCACTGAGGAGAGATTTTGAAGTACTAGAGATGAAAGTTGGTGAAACCATAACTGAGTACTTTGCTCGAGTTATGGCCATAGCCAACAAGATGAGGAGCAATGGAGAGGACATGAAGGAAGTCACCATCGTAGAAAAGGTCCTTAGAACTTTGACTGAGAAATTTAACTATGTTGTTGTCTCAATAGAAGAATCTAAGGACATTGATACACTTTCTGTTGTTGAACTACAAAGCTCTTTAGTGGTTCATGAACAAAAGTTTATCAAGCCAAGTGGAGAAGAGTAGGCACTAAAAGTGAGTTCAGAAAACTCATTTGGCACAAGGGGAAGAGGCAGAGGCAGAGGTCGAGGGAGAGGAAGAGGAAGGCAAAGCATCAATCGAGCCACAATTGAATGCTACAAATGCCACAAGCTAGGCCACTACCAGAATGAATGTCCACTATGGGACAAGGAGGTGAATTATGCAGAGTTTGATGAAGGAGAAGAGATATTGCTCATGTCCTATGTTGATCTACCTCAAAATCATGCAGAAAAGGAGGAGGCTTGGTTTTTGGATTCGGGATGCTCAAATCATATGTGTGGAGATAAATCAAAGTTTAGTGAGATAGATGAAGTTTTCAGGCATTCAGTGAAGCTTGGAAACAACACAAAGATGAATGTGCTTGGCAAAGGCAATGTGAAACTAAGCATAAATGGTGTCACTCATGTGATACAAGATGTCTTTTATGTACCTGAACTCAAGAACAATCTATTGAGTATAGGTCAACTACAAGAGAAGGGACTAATCATCATGATTAAGTCAGGAACATGCAGCATCTATCATCCACACAAGGGACTAATCCTACAGACCAATATGACTTCTAACAGGATGTTCATATTGTCTGCTGGAACTCCAGAGAAGAAAGAAGCATGCTTCAACACTATCACACAGGATCTTCCTCATTTGTGGCATTGCAGGTATGCTCACCTCAGTTACAAAGGTTTGAAACTGCTTCAAACCTTGAATATGGTACGTGGATTACCTCAGCTACCTGCCTCTACAATTGTATGTACTGATTGTGTCAAAGGCAAGCAGCACCGTGAGCCAATGTCTAAGAAAAGTAAGTGGAGAGCAAGCCAAAAGTTGCAGCTGGTTCATGCAGACATATGTGGTCCAATTACTCCAGCATCTAACAGCCAAAAGAGGTACTTCCTATGCTTCATAGATGATTATTCTAGAAAAGCATGGGCTTATTTTCTTTTGGAAAAATCAAAAGCTTTCTATCACTTCAAGTGTTTCAAAACACTTGTTGAGAAAGAAAGTGGTCTGCCTGTTAAAAGTTTTCGTACAGATAGAGGAGGAGAATTCACTTCTTCAGAGTTTAATGAATTCTGTGAGCTGAATGGGATAAAGAGACAGTTGACCACAACCTACACTCCACAACAAAATGGAGTGGCAGAACGCAAGAACAGGACTATGATGAATCTTGTGAGATCAATGCTGTCAGAAAAAAATATTCCAAAGACTTTCTGGCCTGAAGCTGTAAAGTGGACAGTATATGTTCTGAACAGATCTCCTACCTTGGCAGTTAAAGGAATGACACCTGAAGAAGCATGGAGTGGTAAAAAACCTTCAGTTGAGCATTTTAGAGTATTTGGATGTGTGGGGCATGCGCACATTCCAGATGTTAAGAGAACAAAACTGGAGAACAAGAGTGTTAGATGTGTTCTTCTTGGTGTCAGTGATAAATCTAAGGGGTACAAGTTGTATGATCCAGTCTCAAAGAAGGTACTAATAAGCCGAGATGTTATTTTTGAGGAAGATAAACAGTGGAGTTGGAGCACAAACAACAAAGAAGCTGTACAAGAGGACTTAGAATGGGAGGACAGTGAATTTGCAAAAGATGACAGTGAACAGATTGATATCAACACAAAAAAAGAAGGAGAAAGAGGTGAAACTGATCAGGATGCAGCTTCAAATAACACAACTCAGAATATCACAAGTGGAGAAGGCAGAGTGAGACATGCTCCAAGTTGGATGAATGATTATGTTTCAGGAGAAGGGCTATCAGATGGTGAAGATGTCATTAACATGGCTCAGATTGATAATTCTGATCCCATTTATTTTGAAGAGGCAGTAAAGAGTGCTAAGTGGAGACAAGCCATGGAGGTTGAAATCAAAGCAATAGAGAAGAATCACACCTGGGAGCTGGTTGAGTTACCAAAGAATGCAAAAAAAATTGGAGTCAAATGGATCTATAAAACCAAACTGAATGAACATGGTGAGGTTGATAAATTTAAAGCATTGCTGGTGGCTAAGGGATATTCACAGGAGCATGGAATTGACTACAATGAGGTTTTTGCTCCGGTTGCTAGAATGGACACAGTCAGAATGATTATAGCTCTTGCTGCACAAAGAGGATGGAAGATCTTTCAACTAGATGTAAAGTCTGCCTTCCTTCATGGAACCTTGAGTGAGGATGTATATGTTGAACAACCAAAGGGATATGAGAAGAAAGGAAGTGAGCATATGGTGTATAAACTACACAAGGCTTTATACAGCCTAAAGCAGGCACCACGAGCTTGGTTTAGCCGCATTGAGTCTTATTTTGTTACTGCAGGTTTTCAAAAAAGTCAGAATGAGCAGACACTCTTTTTCAAATGGAGCAAACTTGGTAAAGTTCTCATCATCAGTGTTTATGTAGATGATCTCATATACACTGGAGATGATGAACTTATGATGGAAGACTTTAAGAAGTCTATGCATAGAGAGTTTGACATGACAGATTTGGGAATGATGAGGTTTTTCTTAGGAATTGAAGTGCTGCAGTGTTCAGATGGAATTTACATATGCCAAAAGAAATATGCTTTGGAGATTCTGAGGCGTTTTTGCATGGAAGAAAGCAATCCAGTATGCAATCCTATTGTGCCCGGTTACAAAGTATGCAGAGATGAAGAAGGAATCAAAGTAAATGAAACTCAATTCAAACAAATGGTGGGCAGCTTGATGTATATTACAACCACTCGGCCAGATTTGATGTTTGTGGTAAGCTTAATTAGCAGGTATATGTCTCAGCCAACAGAAATGCATGCTAAAGTGGCTAAGAGGATTCTTAGGTACTTGAAAGGTACTGAGAATTATGGAATTCTGTATAAAAGGGGAGGAACTGAGGAATTACTAGCCTACACTGACAGTGACTATGCTGGAGATTTGGAAGACAGGAAAAGCACCTCAGGATATGTGTTTATAATGAGTGGAGGCTCAGTTGCTTGGTCATCTCGAAAGCAACCAATTGTTACTCTATCCACAACAGAAGCCGAATTTATTGCAGCAGCAGGGTGTGCCTGTCAAGCAGTATGGATGAGAAGAGTTCTGAAGGAGCTGGGCTATAAGCAAGAAGGAAGCACAATAATAAGGTGTGACAATTGCTCTGCTATAAAGCTATCCAAGAATCCAGTTATGCATGGGAGGAGTAAGCACATAGATGTGAGGTTTCACTTCCTTAGGGACCTTACTAAAGATAATGAAATTGAGCTTGTTCACTGTGGAACACAAGACCAAGTAGCTGATGTGATGACCAAATCTTTAAAGTTGGACTCCTTTCAAAAACTTCGAGTGCAGCTTGGAGTGTGTGAAGTTCCAGAATTAAACAAATTGCATGACTGCAATTAGTTTAAGGGAGGATTTGTTGAGTTTGTTATGTTATCTTATCTTTAGGATTCTGTTTTAAGGTTGTTTAGGAGTTTATCTATTTTTCATTCAGTTATCTCTAAGTATAGTTATCTCTAAGTTTGGCTTATCTTTCTGTTTTTCTACTTCTGTTATATGCCTATTTAAAGGATTGTTTATTCTTCAATAAAGTAATTCATTCTCCAATTTGTTTAGACCTGTTTCTGATCTCCACACACTGGATAGCAAATTATCAGCAATAAAAGAACAAATATGAATTTGAAAAATCATAAAATGACAAAAATAGAAAGTAGAACAAAATCTCTAATCCAACAGGAAAAGAGAAAATTTATGTAAGATGTTAGAATACCTTCAGAAGTCTCCCAAGATATGCCTCCAACAAAGAGTTTTCTAACAGATTCAAGAAAAACCAAATTGTTAATTTACACACAAAAATTGTAATTTGCAGAAATTCAAGAACCCAGAGCAATTCAAAGAAAAAGGGTGGTCCAGAAGCAGAACCACCTTTCTTCCTCTCTCTCCTCCAAACCTAGGTACACTACTAGAGAATACTACAAAATTGCGATTCAAACTAACCCTGAAGGCGAATCGCGACGATTGAAGGAGGGCTTTACGTTATCAAGGTCATCATTGGCATGAAAACCATGTTGTGGTGGATAAAATTCCTCTTTTTGACAAACAATTCCGTCGCCATTATCAGATTCCAATTGGGAGTGTTGAGAAAAATAATAATCCATCGAACTTGTGAAAGTTTTTGAGCGTTTTTCTCTACCCTAACAGCAAAAACCTTGCGACTTCAAATGAATAAAGATTGCGCATGCGAGTAATTGGGAATTGGAGGCAAGAGTGAAAACCCTAACCCTAGAATGGTGATGAAACCTAAATTTCCATGTCTTCCCTTTCCCTGCTGCTATGTTTATCGAGAGAGAGAATTCAGTTGCGGGTGCAAATGTAATACTAGTTAAATAATGAAAAATAGTAAATATTAAATAAAAATTACAAAATTTGATTTGAAAAACGCGAAAAATATTTATTATTTTTAAGTAATTAAAAATATTTAATAAGGACAATAACGTTTGTATCTTTGAATGAGGAAAATAAAATTTTTACTTTATTTTTTTATTAAATAAAGAAAATAATTAATGATAGAATATTTGAAGTAAATTATAATTACATAGAGAGAAGTTGTAGAGTAATTAGATATGGTTGTAATTGGATTATAATAAATGTTTACAATTTTATTTTTTTATATTTAAATGAGTAATAGAAATAAGTTTATAATTTTAATATTTATCTTTAATTTTTAAATGAGTAACCAATAATAATAATTTTGAAAAATAAAAAATTTATACCAGAATGCAAAGTATGAAATCCTTTACATAATAACAAGCGCTTTGATAGACATCGCATTTTTTTATTTTAGTTAAAATTAAAAAATATAAGTACTAATGAAGGATATATTATAAATAAAGTTTTACAAAAAAAAAAAAGTGTAAATATAGTGTGAGAAGTTAAAGAGTACTTGAAAACAGTTACAACTACAAAATAAGAAGTAATTACAATTTATGTTTTTGTTTAATTAAATAACAACGTTATTTGTAAAAAATAAAAATAAAAGTAAATAACAATGGTATTTTGAAAAAATTAAATTTGCGATCAAATGAGGAAATCTTATAGAATAGATTTAAATAAATGGAAAAGATATACATAACGATGTTTTTTCTTTTTCTTTTTTTCGATAAGTGTTTTGGTTACTTTTTGGTACATAAGATAAGATAGATATATAGTGTTTTGGTTACTCTGAATAACTAGATATCAGTTTAGGGTTTAGGGTTATTCTTATTTAAAGCTCCTTTTAAGCCAAAAAGGAGAAAATGAAGCTTAGTGTAACTGTGCAGACCAGAACTATGTTACTGAGTTCTGAGGCATGCTTATTATTTTCAGAATTGCATTTATAATATAGGTGTCATACTTCCTCAATCATAATATAGCTAACTTCCAGGCCGGAATCTGAATACTGATACAGGCAAAAAGAAGGCAGAATCAGGTGGACTAACAAACCAAGATGATAAACAGCTCAACTAAGAATTTTATATAGTGCCAGAAAAATTCAGTGTCATACATGATAAGATTTCTCACACAGCATATTCAAAATGCTAACAAGAGAAATATTAATTACACATAAAAGGGAAAGATAACTCTGCTTTCTTGTTAGATAGGACATACGGTTTACAACTGTCCCAGAGTGTTCATCATTTCCCCCTGGAATTTAAAAGAGAAATTTGTAAGAGAAAATTATTTCACTTAAATTTAGAAAAGAAAACCACGAGAAAGACGAAAGTACAATTTTAATTTCACTTACGTGTTCATCATTAAAGTTATGTTGTCTCCTTTAAGAAGGATCCTCCCTAATCAAAACAGTAATATGCTTCAGAAAATGCATGAGTAAGTGGCAAAGACAAAAAGAACAAAATTTGAGAAACTTTAGCATACCCAATGTCTTTCTACTCTTTTTCTTGATGTTCACTTCTTCAGCATCATCCAGCACCAAATTCATGTATTCATCAAAACCCTGTTTAAAACACAATAAAAACACATGATCCTTAACCATCTGCACAAATATTCAATTTTTCTAGTGAAGGTATGCTGCCTACAACAACAACCACCAAACCTAACCTTTTTCTACTAGGTATGAGCTCATATACCAACTATGATGCACAGATGGGTACAAGTATAGGATATGACACAAGTACAATACGAGGATATGCCTTTTGTTAAAAATTAAGATATGGATACAATAAGATATGATGAAACATACATATAAAAAATTATATATATCATCTCAGAAAACAAAAAAAACATATGAAAGCATCATAAAATATCATAAATAAAACACAATAGTTGGACCATTTCATGATTAAGGGAAAAAGTTGAGAAAAAAGGTTTTATTTTGAGCTTATTCATTGCAAATACAATGCAAACTAACATTTATCAAGTATCCAAGTTCGATACGGTATTGGTATGAGGTACATATCTGACACGAGTATAGCAGATATTATGAAGTACCCGTGCTTCATAGTATACCAAAAAGTTCGCAAAATCCTTAAGTCAACAAATTTTAGATCAAACTGTTTTAGATATGAGCTCATATCACACAACACGAGGACAGTCCCAAGTCCCAACTACTAGAAAGATAAGGGAATAAAAATAATGTTAGGTAATTTAAAGTGCATGATTGGAAAACTTCAGTGGGAAAAATATCAGTATTTTTTATGTTTAATTTCTCAATTATTTTTAAAGATTCTCTTGACAATGTAAATCAATAAACATTTCCCTAATCCCTGTCAATATGTAAAGCAAACTTTTTTTTTCTCTCCTGATTGGCACAAAAAAAAGTATATTTGTAGTGATCTTAATTAAAACATAACTCATACCAACTGCAACAATAATCCTAAATTCAATAGTACTTATTAGGAAGCCAAATTGGAAGCACATAAGACTATGTAAGATATTTAAGTTTTGTTCTGCCACTTAAAATAAATTCATTATACAGTTGCTGTTGTACATAGGAAAAAGACAAACATCCTTCTCAATCAAAAGACTCAAAACAGAGTAGGAGGTTTCAGGCCCGTTGGCAAGACATCTGCTGCCAGCAATGGCCAACCTTCCCATACAAAGAAAAGAGAAAAATGAAGGAGAAAAAGGAAAAAGTGGGAGTGTTCTAAAGGCCAGAGGCTTTTGACTTTAGGCCCTCACCAAGTTTTGAGGGAAATTTTATAAGCTACTACTGCCATTTTGAATGCTAGCCATGCTGTGTACAACACAACATACAATGGCATGCTGCACAACATGCGCCACATAGGAGCAACATGAAACTCATGACACAATAGGGGTTTTGTTGCATATTGCTCTGCAAACACACTAAAACACAGTATTGACAACTCTGCCAAATGCCTGACTACATAATTCTTCACACTAGAGAAGATACTCAAAATAGTCGCCGTATCGGTATCGAATACTTCGATACTTTTAATATTTTTCATCTATATATCTTTCAATTATTTTTTAAATTTTTACTGCATCAACATAGTCGTGTCGTATCATGTCGTATATGTGTCTCATATCAGTATCTGCGTTTCCTAGGACAGTAACCCAGAAATCAAGAAAAGTAGAACAGGTCACTGTAAAACTTGGAATTATCTACTTCAATAAGCAACATAACATGATTACATTTGCATAATTTAAAGGAACAGTGGATCACCACCACCATAAAACTAACATAAATTCCGTCACAATCCACCATGAAATTAATAAGTCGAAAAAACACAATTTTGATGAGGACCCATGTAACAAAAAAGCATTAATTAAGAATAAAACTCACAATGATTCGGCCTTCAATCCTCAAATCCTTTTGCTCGAAGAGCCAAATCTGAATGCGCGCTTTCTGGGAAAGTTACAACTAAATTAGATAAAGAATAAGGAAAATTAGGGGAAGCCCAAGAAGTAATTATATTATTAAGGGAGAAAAAAAAATGAGTATAGGGTAAGGACTTACACTTTGAAGGAACCTGAAAATCAAGTTCTGAAAAGGAAAGAGGTGAGGTTAGGTTAGGTTAAAGCAAAACAAAATGAAAAGAGGGAAAAAGTTTAGTGAATGAGAAGAGAAACGTACAATGGGCTGGGTCATAACCCTCTGAACTTTGGTGCTGGCCATGGCTGCTGTCACATATGGTAACCAGAATTCAGAAGAAAAGAATAGAAGGAAGGAACAAGAAGGGAGAAATTAATTTTATTGTGAAATTATAATTCAAATATGATAATTCTCAACTAAACCCCTTTACAGAAGAACAGAACATCTTTTATACAGATAACAAAATTTCTAATCTAACTACAAATATTTAAACAGAAGATACATTATAGAGCACACACACACACCTGAGACCTGAGTGATCAGAGATGGCGTAACTATGAGAGAGAATGACGACACAGTGAAGCTGCCTGCGACTGCGTTTGCGTACTCAAATTTGGAATTGGAATTTCCTCGGGTAGGAGTCAGGTCAACCGACTTTGTTCAAGACCCGGCCCCGTTCTGATTATCAACCCGACCCGAAATTATTTGAGACGTATTTAAGTTATAAAAATTAGACATACTATATATTGGTAAATTAGACATATTATATATTGGTCAGATTTTAGTTATAATTCAGGTCGACTTTTATCCTGCCTAGTATCTCAATTTTTTAAAAAATTTATATAATTTTTTATGATTAATTATAAATAATAATACTTTTTATTTAAATTAATAATTTTTATATAATATAATTATATTAATATTATTTATTTTAAAATATATATTATAAAATATATTTAAATTTTAAATTTTTATTTTTATAATTTTATGATTTAATTATATATAATATTTAAATTTATATATTATATTTATATATCAAGTTAGTCTAATTTAAACTTCATCATTATAAAATCGTGTCGGATCAGAAGATCTATGTAAATTGCCCAAGCAAAATATAGGCTGCATACATATGTAAGTCAAAGCAGTCTTAACTCATTCCAAATTTCTAATCCAGTTCCTACCACCCACTATTTCGTGGATCTTTAATCTTTCACTCATTCGGCTTTTGTTCTTTTTTTTTTTTTTTTTATTGTACAACCAGAGCAAACAGGATCCAGTAAGTTTCTTTTTTTAAAAAAAAAATTGTTATTATTTTTTAATTATTATTGTACTTTTGAACTTAATCATGAAAATACATTTTAAACTTGCAATTTATTTGAATATATATATATATATATATATATTTTAAAAAAATTATGTTTTAATTCTTAAATTATTTAACTCATTTTTTAAAATTATTTTCTTAATCTCTGATTGGAGATAATATAAAATAAATTTAAATAATTGAAGAGCCAAATATACACGTAATTTAAATCAGTAATTAAACTTCACACTTGCAACTATTTCCATGTCAATACAACAAATGAGTCATTTCCCTTCCATGTTGTACAGAGTTTGCAAGTTAACAGGATCAATTCCTGAAACATCCATTTCATCAAAAGTTAAGCTCACCCCTTGAACTCTCAGGCTCAGCAACTTCTTCATTATCAGTTCCCAAGCCAAGCCCCCTTCTTCAAATAGAAACCAGATGGGTGCCATGCCATACAAGCAGAAACGGTCCCCGAATTCCAACTGATCCTTGTCAAACATTCTTTTCTTTGACTGTTCAAGAAAATATGTTCAGTACCCACAGGCCACACAACCTTTAATGGGACAAGTTCATTGCTAGCACTCCAAAAGGGTGTGCAGTAAAGCAGGGTCAAGCACCACAACCTCAACAAGTCAATAAATAGAAATAACAAATTGCATGAAGTGTTGCCATTGAACAACTCATAAATATTTAACACACAACTCTATCAGTGTCCCCTATTTTTTTACTGAGCAAAAGCATTCCCACACTGAGCAGCCTATTAGACATACAACAATTCATTCAAACATTTCAAAATGATGTAGTGAAGCTAAAAAGTGAAAACTACTTATCACTACGTATTGACATAAAAAAGCCACAGCATCCAGTATCCAGAAGTACAAGTTTGTTCTTCCGCTAGACATTAATCCTCCACTCCATCTTCATCATCATCTTCTTCTTCAAACTCCTCTTCGTCTTCATTGTTTTCCTCCTCCTGATCATCTTCTTCATCATCAACAATGAAGCCTCCTAATGTCTCATCATCGTCATCATCTTCTTCTTCTTCAACAGTTTCATTGACACTAGCTGCTTTCTTTCGTTTAGAATTTCTACTGCCATTGGCATCTCTGATAGGTCCTTTACTGTCTTTTGCCCTTGTGGAGTACCCAGGTGCCTTACCTTTGCCTAACTTAGCAACAAGGTCCTTATCATCTTCACTTTCACCCGTCCATTCATCATCTTCATTATTGTCTTTACCTTTCTTTCGCTTTCTCCTCATTTCCCTCCTTTCCTTCCCAAAATCCTCCTCATCCTCACTATCTTTGCTAGATTCCTCAATGAACCACTCCCAATCCTTCACATTCCGGATCATGCCCTTTGGATAGTGGTCAAACTCGTGTCCCATCACAAGAAAACCGAACTCTGCATTTCCAAAACCAGAAGATGAGAATCTTCAAAAGGATTCAAATAGTTATCAATATGAATTCAAAAACCATCTCATGCGTAAATGGACACAAAAAAATAACTACCAACTAATCAAGCTATCAACTATATTACTCACAATTGAATTATACAATCCTTGAAAGGTTATACAGACACTTACAGCTCCATATATTTTTTACAAACTGACAAAAATTATATTTTAAATCATTTATATTACAAAATCTTGCTCTGAGGAAGTATCATTGACAATTTGACATGAAATCAACAAATTTGAACAATCATCAAGTCAGTTTTTCTTGTCTTTTTGAGAAAAGAAAAACTTTACTAGTAACCACTTAATTTCTAGAGTGCTGTTATTTCCCACAAACAACTTTCCTGAAATGCTTCACAAACAAACGTGGCACTCGACGAGGATGGGAAGGAAATCAGGGGGTAGGACAGAACAGAAATCCTGGGTAGGAGAGAGAAAAAATGGAGAATAGGACATGTATCACAAAACGATAATCCTTCTCTCTCTTCGTAAAACGTTTCACGAATTGCTCTTCTTGTGAAAGAGCATTTTCCTAATTTCTATTTCTAGCACCACATAACTTCAACACTTTTCACCTGCCCTCCAAGACAAAACACAAAGAATAATGTTTATCTTACACTCATTTTTCTGTACACCACTTTTAACACCTTTTATGTGATTAATCATATATATTAGTTGGTTAATGAAAATCATGTAAAAAGTGGTTGGAGCTTAGAATTACTTATTAACCAACTAATATACATAATTAATCATGAATTTGTTCATTAATCAGGTGTGGAAAGTAGTATTTGAAAAATGATGTAAGAATACAAGGGTTGAAACAAAAATATATTAATGCATAATAAGACCATTAAACGTAATAATTCAAATTCATACTCCTTAATTCTCAACGCAAGCAACCAAATTTACATCAGATATGAAACCCCAGAAAGCAAACAAATTGAAAGATAGCCAAAACTAAATTGCATACACAATGTTGGTCATAAACGAAATAGGGTATTAATAATATTATAGAAAAAGTCAATACCTTTAACGGGATCGATTCTAGAAACATCCAATTCCTCAAATTTAAGGTCATCCCTTGTATTCTCAGCAATTTTTTCATTCTCAGTTTTGTTCAAATGGAACCAGATGGGTGCCTTCCCAGACAAGCAGAAACGGTCCCCGAAATCCAAGTGACCCTTATCGAACTTCCTGAAGAGCCTAAGGGCTCCATCCTTGTTGGTCCAAACCCAAATGGGGTTCCTTCCGATGACCTCGAATGAAACCCTAGAATCTGACTCGCTCTTGTAGAGTTGGAACGAAACGTGATGACGAGAAACGGTGCGGTCGTTGGTGTTAAACCCGGAACCTCGTCCAAAGAATGCTTGATCACCCTCTCCCAGTGCGAATTTGGAACCATCTTCACCTTCGAATTGGAGCTGGAGGTCCATGGATTTTGCAGAACCACCATCTTTCGATTTCGGTTGGCAGTAAAAAGTAAAGAGTTACGCGGCACCGATTAGCATTCCAAAATGGATTTTTAGTTTTTTACCCTCTGACAAAAGCTGTATTTTATTTCCTAAAATTGTTGCGAAATTTCAATTTACTCTCCAAAAGTTGTTTTTTTCCCTATTTACATTTTAAATGTTATTTTTTCCTTCTAATTTTATCCTTCTGCGGAAAGACATTTAAATTGTTAACGGTGAGGCTAACGTGAATCTCAAGTGACTTAATATGAATTTCACATAACTAACACTTGATGTAGATTTCATATGACACCTTATGTAAGTTTTATGTGACAGATCAAATCAATTTTTTTGTGAAATATGATAAACTTAAACAGGATAAAATAAAAATTTTAAGATCAAATCAAAATTTTTATGAAATGTGAATATGTAAATAAAGTTTTAACCCATTTAAAATCACAAACATCATTAATCATTAATTTTAGGTTTGTAGAATCACTACTATCATCAAGAATCAAATTTCTCTCTCTCTCTGCCATCACAAAATTGCACAAGCCAATCACCATTCTCACATCCAGGTCTGATGCCTTCTATTTCACATTCTTTAAGTTTGGGTTTGAGTTAACTTTAGTTTGTCATACTATTAAAGTTATCGAATTGCTTAGAGAGTTTTAAATTAAAAAAATTTGGACTTGCAATGAATTATAAAAAAATGTGAAATAGGAGAAAAGTTGTGTCTAATATGATGATTAAGTCACTAAGGGCGAAAGAAAAAAAGGACTAAAACTATATCTACGTCTCTCACTTTTCACGAAAGTTTGATCTTAAAAAAATTTATTTTTTTCCATTTACATCCATCATGTTTTATTAAAATTTCGATTTGGTCAGGTCCCACGTAGAATTCGTATCAACCTTGTTATTAACAATTTAAACAACGTTAGGAGGAATGACAAAACTGAAAAAAAAAACAACTTCTAGGACTTCGATAGAAAAAAAAACTTTTGAAACTAAATTAAAATTTCACCAAAATTTTAAGGACTAAAATAAAGCTTTTGCCTTTCCCTCCCTTTGAATGTAGAAATTATAATATATCAATTATCATGTGAGGTAGAGTGTACATGGGACATGTTTTTCTTGTATCGAACCCGACATGATATTTGATCAAGTCATTTTTTTTTATCCAATCTAGCCATAATTTGATAATGAATGAGCTAAAATCAAGTCAATTTAATATGTAGACATAATGTATAAATTTGAATATTATGTATAAAAGTAAAAATTATAAAATAATAAACTAAAACTAAGATATATTTTACAATATATATTTCAAAATAAATAATATCAATATAAATATATTATCATTTATAAAAAATTATTAATTTAAGTCAAAAAATCTTATTATGTATAACTAATTATAAAAAAAGTACAAATTTTAAGATAATGTATGATACCAGGTTGAGTTTAGATGACTCAAAACATAACTCGAACTAAATCTAAAAATAAACAGAATCTAATTTCTATAATCCAAATTTATTCTAATTAGCTTCAAGCTGGGATGGGTTAAAAGATTGGGTCAGGTCTTAAACATTCATAATGTGAAAGGAATGTTCTTATCAATTGAGATTTGATTTAAACATATTTTTTAATAAATGACCAATGTGATGTCTAGTAGATTATTAAAAAGATCAAAGTAAGTGTTTACTCTCAATAATAAAATTTATTGTCTTAAATTAATATAGTTTATTATATCATAATATATTTATATTCACATAATTTGATTTGAAAATATATATTATAAAACATTTATTAGTTTTAATTTTTTAATTCTAAAATTTTATGATATATACAATATCCAAATTTGTGTGTCTTGTTTAAATATTAGGTCGGCCTAGGTCATTAGTCAAAGTCTAAAAAATTAAATCAATCAAAATATCAAATTACTATTAGAATAAATTAAGCCTAACCCAACTTTTCTTATGAACACCTTTACTAATAAGAAATCCCTAAATTTAAACAAAAGTCACAGTTATCATAAGTTAAAAGTCGATGAAATGAACCAACTCACTTAGCCTACATCTACATGCTCTTAATTTGTCCATTGATTGATTGTAATTAAATTATAAACAAGAAATCAAATATGCATATTCATATACAATTTTTCTAATAACGAGGTGTAGATTAATTAACAATTTGAGCTCTATGTGAACGAAATTTATGTGCAATATATGATTTAAATATCACTAGTAACATCTTCCATAAAGTGTAAGAACAGCTAACGGAAGTAAAAAGTAACAGTCATTTTCAACAATATTTTCAATAAACAATATGGTGATATTTATTATAAATAAATAAATTATTGTAATAATGGAATATCATATAATCATATCATATAATATAATAATAAAATATATAATATTTAATTATATAACTTATAATTAATATACATATATATATATATATCTTCATATTCTCGTACGTTATTTTTTGATACTGAAATAACATATTTAAAAATTTGTTATATGACAAATACATAATTTTAATAACTATCATATGGTATTTCATGTTACAATTTAAAAAAAAATGTGTACATGTATCCCTAGGTCTAAATTAAAATTATTATTCACATATTAATTACCTTGACGTATATACAGTTGCATATTAATTCATATTAAAAAAATAAAAAATCTCACCTATATTTAGTTGACCACGTTATTAATTATTTTCATGGTGATTGATCTTAAAATCCTAAAATTTTTGTAGATGTTTAATGTCATCGTTGTTATATATGTACTGTCACCTTAAACCTAAGACTTAATCTGCTCATAAACTACACGCAGGTTAACTCAATAATCTTCCTTTATGCTCTTTCTTACTTATTTTTTTTTATTTTCTTCTCTTTCTTCCTTTTTAACACCAATTTTTTACAATTCATGTAGTGTTTGCAAGGCTAATGAATCTTCTCTTCACCATTTTTCCGCTTCAAGGTATTCCCTAATAATTTGCACCAACTATAATGTATGCTTAATCTAGACTTTTGGATACAGTTATGAATTTTTAAAAATAAGTACTCCGTTTTAACTTCTAACTTATTGACCTTTTATATTTAAGTCATTATCACGTGAGTGATTTAGATTTATTTTGGTTTAAAATAATGGCCATGAACTTTGATTGATGATTATATTTATTCAAAAATAGTTTTTTGTCTTGCACTGTAGTAATGTTGTAAGAGTTTGATTTTTAATATCTCCATTTTTCATTTCTTAAGTTCAATAAGATATCTCCAAAGAAAAAAGTTATTATCAAGTGTGTAAGGGAGTAATAAGCTAAAAGGTCAATTATATTTTACTATTTTAAAATTTGTCAAAATATGATGAGAGTCTTGTACAGTTCTCAGAGAGCATATTTCTTAAAACTATTTTATTACGTGATAAAAACATTAATGCTAAAAATAGTTTCATAAACATGTAGATGAGGAAGTGTACTGACAATGTATACACCCTTTGAGTTAAAAGATGTACCATTGAGTTTTATAAGTATAATTAAGTTGCGTGTGAAATGATAATTAATGCTTTACATATTAACAATGATGATATACAACTATATACATGTCTTCTTAAGAGTTGATGACGAAGATATGAAAGTATTTGAAAATTGTGTGAGACAGATTCTTATGTCTTCGAATTCTACTATATTTGCAAGAATTGTCAATAAGTGGAATACAACTTTAATAAGAAAGTGAATATGAATTGTAGGATCTCTTTGTAGAAGTTATCATAAGTTTTCTCATTGACTTTTTTGTTCTTATCTGTATTGTGACTTACTTTGGATAAACAATTGTGCATGCTCAAAAGTTGTAAATTATATTTTTATTAGAAAATTATTGGCGTGTATATACATGTGGTACCTTATAATTATAGTTCTACGTTGTTTTAAACAAATATTGCTAATTAATGAAGATGATGTGGTAATGGCCACTAAGATTCTCAATTATATTAAAAATATAAACCTTTTTCTACATGTAAATAACTAAGATGTAAATGAAGTTAATGAAATCTTACTGGATAAAATATAACTTAAGTTTTATTCAATCATATGTATTTAATAATAAAAATTATTATAACAAGAATAAATATGTAATACATAGAAGTAATTAGTAGAACAATTGAGCATTGAACTTTTAATATTAGATAATTTTGTTGATATATTTTATTTAATAAAACTATTTTATTTACAAGTATATATATATATTTTATAAATTAATTCTTAATTAACCACATGCCTTGAACATAGACATAAATAATGTTATTGTTCATTGTACTTATATAAAAGTAATGTTATAAACTGTCAATATTCAAGAATATATTTTCACATTTTCCTTATGATTTTTTTTTCTAAGATGATTTTAATATCCGTTGTTATGTGATATGTGGTTAAAAATATTGTAACTTGTTCTCCAAATTATATAATTTTTCCAAATTTTGTTTATTATATTACATGTGAATATTATTTTCTAAAATTATTAAATATTTTTATTAGTTTTTTAATTTATTAAATCATACTTTATATTATCTTGTGTATCGTATTTATTACAAATAAAATTATTGCAAGTTACTATTTATAAGTATTTTTTTTACTTTTTAAAATTTTAAATCAATATAAAAATATAGATAGAAATTAGTAAAAAAAACAAAGAATTAATATATATATATATAGTTAATTTAGTAATTTCTCGATTTGTGAGTCGAAGGATACGATTCTCGCCTCTTATTTTTTATTCATATTATCATCCCCACAAGGAAAATTTCTAACCCTACAAAGATATCCAAATACTTTAGGAGATTTTATCATCTATATACTATTTTATCACTTGACTTATTTCTTTTAAGTTATATGAATATAAATTAAAATAATTTATATGTAATTTTCAATAAAGTAATTTATTGAAATATTTTTCTAAAAATTATTAGGTTAAATTGTACATTTAAAAGACAAATATTTTTGTTTATATTATAAATATTTTTTTCAAGTATATAGGTTGTTTTATAACATTTATATTTAAATTCTTTAATATTTATATTAGAGTAAAATACTTTCATGAAAATATAGTTAAAAAATTATATTTTATATATTTTTAAACTAAACTTATAAATATTATTTTTTTATGAATTATTATATATTTTATTTAATAAAATTAGTTTTTTATAATTATATTGATTTTTATCATTTAATTTTTAATTTATCTAATACATTACATGTGTACAAAATATAATAATTGTAACAATGAAAACGGCCATACAATTTTGCTCCTAACTAAAAAAAAGTAAAGATCTTATAACAGACTGCACTGATTTATTATATAAGTCTAAAGAAATTTTTAAATGATAACTTTTTATTTTAAATATATAAATCAGTTTTTGATATGTATAAAATAAAATAAAATTGTAAATTATGTTAAAAATATGTATATATTTATTAATAAAATTTTATACATGTCAAAAATTTATTTATATGTCCAAAATAAAAAAAAAATCACTTTTTTTTTCTATTAGACACGATACTATTGCAGAAAAAAAAATTGTATAACATGATACTTTTATATTTTTCCAGAAATAAAAAAAGAGATATTCTTGTAGAAAAATATATATTAAAAAAAAAAATCCTTTTGGTATCTGCTTCTGCTGTCGGCCACGGCCACGGCCACGTATCTATCCCGAACAAGTGTATTTTATCCAACACAGACACCAAGAAATGCGATCGATTCTGCTCGCTCCTCGTTGAAACTGTAGGAAGTGCTCAACTCCACCAATCACTTTGTCCCTACTGCGACTGTCATGTCAATGCGCTCCACCTTTTGCCCTCACTTTAGAGTTACACCAACAACGCCCATATATCCATCTTCTTTGACTTTGAAGCGCTTCTCTTCTCACATTTCCAATGCTTCGCCTCAACCTCAATCTCAAGGTATTCAATTATTCTCTTTCTTCAATTCTTACTGCTGCACTTTCGTTTTGGCTGCAGAATACGTTAGTTATTCTCTCTCTTTCCCACTACTCAACCCACCCTTCCACTTTCAGTAATTGAGACACCCGCACGGATTGGCTTTTTGGGTATCGGAATCATGGGCTCCCCAATGGCTCAAAATCTCATCAAAGCTGGGTATGTTAATGTTATGGGCTTGATTAGATACACTTTTATAAATAAAATTTTTTTTTTTTTGATACCTATTATTTTAGTAGATTTTTTTTAAATTATTTTATATTTAAATATAATATTTAAGAAATACTTATTTTAATAATACTGTCGATTAAAATTATATTTAAAAATTAGTTTTCCTTCTTTTGTTTTTTTTTTAGAAGCAAGGAGTTGTAAGTTTCAGTGAATTTAGTACTTTTATTTTTCTGCTTCTACTTTTCTTTTATTTTTTTTTAAATGATTTTCAAATATACTTAATAATATATTAAAGTAACCAACATAGAGTTGATCTAAGTAGTAATGGACTTAAACACCTTACACATGTAGTCAGAGATTTAATTCTTGATTCATATGTATGAAAAAAACGCAGTTGAGAGCGATTCTCCTCTTCGGAACTGATAGTGCCGGGACATAGGAATACTGCAAGAAAACCTAAAAAAAATAAAATATATTAAAGTACTTTTTTAAAAAAACTAAGTGGTTTTTTTATATAAAAAAAGCTTATCCAAATATATGTATGCCTCAACCTCAACTCAACATATATTATTATTCCTCAATGTATATATTATATTATATATTATATATAAATGTGTGTGTGTGTAAACATATTTATCATGTTATAGAACCATAAAGAGAGAACTTGAAATATTACTAAACTGAGTAATGTTGGTTCTTGCGTTGGCTGAGTTGTAATTAGCATGCCTTGAGCTGAAACCATAGTTCTTTAGACCGTAATTGATTCCCTTAATTTTATTGTTGTAGAGTTGATCTGACTGTTTGGAATAGGACCAAGACCAAGTGTGATCCTCTAATCAGCTTGGGAGCTAAGTAAGTTCTTGATATTCAGGTTCCCATATTAATCTTTCTTTTCCATTTCACACTATGTTGAATCTCCACAGTAATATTATTAAATACTTGTGCATCTGTGGATGATACTTACATTTGAAAAGATGATAGTATGATACTTACATTTGAAAAGACACATGAAGAGAAGAATCAAGCTATAAATTTTGAAGTGTGTTTGAAAGCCTATGCATTTGATTCTGCAGATATAAATCATCTCCTGAGGAAGTAGTGGCATCTTGCGATGTCACATTTGCCATGCTTGCTGATCCTCAAAGTGCAGTGCGTATATTTCAGTTACTTTTTAAAGCTTATATCTGAGCTCTGAGCTAGTTATCTTAATTTGTTCCATATCAGGTGGATGTTGCTTGTGGGAAGCATGGAGCTGCAAACGGAATGGGTCCAGGAAAAGGGTGCTATATTTAAATTCAAAGTTTCAAACTATTCCCAGTATATTGCTACAATTTGTCAGATGATGGCATTTGAAATTAATATTGACTCTTTTGTATGTCAGACACAGCAATTCTTCCCGCTTCGGCTCTCCCCATGCCTTATCATCTTACTATTCAAAACTTTTACCTCTAGTTTGATTATAGTCTATCCACAGTTGTCAATACATCGCATATCTTTGTTCATCACATTACTAATATCTGTAAGCCAAATGCTTATTTGATTGTTTATTTTTTTAAATAACAATGTGAATGACAGAAATCACATGCCAACTAATGGAGTATGCTGCATTGTGTTTCCTTAGTCTGATGGCAAGCTTAATACCTTGTATATTTTCAGATACGTGGATGTTTCAACTGTTGATGGGGCCACTTCTAAATTGATTAACGGGCACATAAAATCCACTGGAGCATTATTTTTGGAGGTACAGTTGGTTATAGTTTCCCTTTCCATTCTCTATGGCACAAACAGGGTGCTGTACAAATAGGATATGCATTATTGCATTGCATGCTTTTCTGAGATGAATATTTAAGTTGTAACACCTATAAGGCCATTTCTGTGTACCCATAGGCTCCAGTTTCAGGTTCCAAAAAGCCAGCAGAAGATGGGCAATTGATATTTCTTACAGCAGGTGAATATTCTTCTTCAATGACTAATTCAATTTGGCATGGGAAAGGTGTTGGTCAAGGATTTTTTTTTTTTAAATTTTTATACAAGAAGAAAATTCAGCTGGGATGTGTCATGTAAGTTGTAAACCGATTCCAATACAAGGTAGCTGCAGATATTTGAAATCAAGAACTCATGAAGTCTTTTTTGAACAGGTCATACTAGAAAGATTTTTTTTATCCCCATGTAACTCCCATATGTTTAATTAACAGGGCATAACATCATGAATGCATTCAGACTGTATTTCACAAGAGAGTAATGGGACTTACAGAAACTGAGGTAATGTATGTGATATTTCAGGTGACAGAAATCTTTATGAAATGGTTGCTCCTCTCTTGGACATCATGGGGAAGGTATATATATAGTCCTTCATTTTTTTTAAAAAAAAATCCCTGATCTTTCTAGCAAAGCAAACAATTACTTCATATGTATGCTTTATGCTTCTGTGCAGTCGAAATTTTACCTTGGGGATGTTGGAAATGGAGCTGCAATGAAACTCGTTGTCAATATGATCATGGGCAGGTTTTTTACAATTTGTCTCCTGCTATTTTGCTGCCATTTGTCCTTGTGCCGATGGTTAAGGTGACACTATTTCTTTCTATATTTTCCAATGGTCTATAGTATGATGGCGTCCTTTTCTGAAGGCTTACTTCTCAGTGAGAAAGTTGGGCTGGATCCAAATGTACTAGTGGAGGTATTTGCTACTACTAGTTCATGAAATAATTACCACCATATATAGTCTATGAAACATTTCTTGAATTCTACATTTATTTCATAGATTCTTGCACTTTCTACTTTTCATTGGTTATTAATTACCAAGGAAACTTCTAATTAAAAATATTTTCAAGTTTTTTTTAAAAATGTTTTGTTTGTTTCTAATTTAGATCTAAATGATCATCCCACGCAACAACAACAATCAAAGCTTTTTCCCACTAGGTAGGGTCAACTACATGATTCAAACGATGCCACTATGCTGTCAAAAACCAATTCTAGATTTGTGTGGTACCTAATCTAGATGATCATCCCATGGTTTGAAAAATAGTCAACATAATTTGTGGCTTTTCTAGCGTAATTTGCTACTAATATGTACGGATTTGCAGATTGTTTTTATTATAAGGCCCTTGAAGTCTTTCATCTATCACTTTCGGCTTCTGTAAATTTGGTAGTTGAAAAATATCATTGACTTCTTTCAATAATGTGGTTCATTTGTCTGCAGAGAATTCTTAATCTTAACTGCATGTGAACGATGGATACTAACATGTCAAAGAGAAATCATAGTGCAAATAAATTTAGTTGCTGTCATAAACTATCTCTCCCAAAAGCTTAAGCTGTTAGACGTAGGCATATGAATGATTTTAATATATCTCTAACACGCAATAGCCTTTTGGGCTTTAAGCGTAGATAATGCACAGGGTCATCTTTATCATGTTTTTATTTAGAAGAATGGGGCGGCAGAGATTGAACTCTAGACTACTTGGTCATAGAAATTCTAATACCATGTCATGAACCATCTTTTCCAAAAGTTTAAGCTGTTAGGTGAAGGCACATGAATGACTTTATTATATCTATAATAGTTCGACAGTTGTGTGTTATCATCTAGTAGAATGCATCTGGTTCCAGGGCTAAGTTGAAGCTCCGTCACTTAAAAGCATATTCTTTTTAAGACATATAAGATGGTGTGACTTTTGTTGAGTTTTTTTTTTTCCCTTACATTCACACTGTTCCTATCTGGTTATACTTGTTTTTATTCACTGTATTCCTATTCCTAGAAGAAGTAATTGCCCATGATCTGTCTTTCTTTCTTTTTCTTTGATGTTAGGATTCATCTTCTTTGTCATTGATAAGGAAGTATGTATCATGAGTACTGAAAGAAACATTGTGTAGAGCCTTTACGAAATGGCAATTTGCAGGTAGTTTCACAGGGTGCCATTAGTGCTCCAATGTACTCAACCAAAGGCCCATCCATGATACAGTCGCTTTACCCAACTGCATTTCCCCTAAAGCATCAGCAGAAGGTGTGTGAATGAACATTCCTGTTTGTTAACTCTCAGATGTGAGAACTAATTATGCTTTCTTACACAAAATTACTGGTGACAGGATCTAAGACTTGCCCTGGGGTTAGCAGAGTCCGTTTCCCAACCTACTCCAATTGCAGCAGCTGCTAATGAGTTATATAAAGTTGCAAAATCCCAAGGCCTTAGTGATCAGGACTTCTCAGCAGTCATTGAATCATTGAAATCCAAATTTCAGCACTCAGAAAACCAGTGACATCTTCTTTTAATGAGAGACAGGTTCAAGTTGAAAACGGTAGTTTGCTAGGCGACTTGAATCAAGTATAGACGTACAGGGGCTAGGCATTTTAAATGCATTCCTGAAATGTAGAATATATTTCTAAGGGCGTAAATTTTTTGGTGAAAAATTATTTACAATCTGTCAATATTTTAAAAATCAAATCAGAGATTAAACCGGTGAGATTGTAATTAAAACTGTGATTGAATCAAATATTATTTGAACCGAAAACATGACTGGTTCATGATCTGATTGGTTCAGTCGGCCAATTTGGTATGATTTTTAAAACACTGCAATCAATATTTTGTGCAAAAGTTCTCCTCTTATTAGTTTTTCCTTAGATGTTCTTGCATAGCATACCTACTCTCAGCAACCTCGTGTATCTATTCAAGATTAATTTGTTGAGATTTTTTTGTTTCTTATGCCCACTTCCAGTTGTTAGATTTCCCTCTCAGTTTCAGTCTTCTCGTTTTTCTTTAACAATTTATAGCTTAAGAATTTACTAATTTCTTAGAATTCTCATTAAGATTTAGTATGTGTTTGGATTAGCTTATTTGGTATTTAAAAGAACTTATAATTAAAAGTTCCCTGAAATTTTTTTAAAAAAATAAATGATTATTTTCTTATAAATAATATAATCTAAACATGCTTTAAAATGTATAACACAAGTTACGCACGTCAAACTAGCCATGGAGTGAGCTTTTGCATGAATCTATGACCTGTTTCAGCTCTACTCTGGCTTTCTTCTTTTCATCTGGTGCATACATTAAATTTGACAAATGAAAATGAAACGTTGTGGAGGGATTGGGATGTTTCAGTTTTCCTATATATTTCAGTTTCTGATTCTTTTTGTATAAAAAGTATGTTTCATTGATTTAAAAGGAAAAAAAAAGTTAAATTAAAGTTTTGATTTGTATAATTTGTACTCATTTTTAATTCAATTTTTATAGTTTTTTTTTAAATTAGTCCTTACATTTATAAAAAAAAAAAAATAATCCATGTCATTAATTTTTAATTTTCAATACAGTTAATTTAGTCTTTATTAGACAATTTTACAAAGAAAAAGAGTATATAAAAAGTACTTAATGAATAAATGAACATCTTATAAAAAAAAACAAGTGTTTATTAGAATTAATGAATACTTATTTGACATTTTACATATAAAAAGAGCATCTAAAAGAATTCCTGTTAAATAAAAAAATATTTATTTTGTTAAACAATTGATGGTGTTATAATGATATTATAACAAAAGTTAATTGCAGAAAATATTTTAAATTTTTTTGTAAATGTGATGACTAATTTTTTTAAAAAAAAACTATAAGAATTATATTAAAAATGAGTGTAAATTATCGAAAACAAAACTTTAATTTTTAAAAAACAAAAAAAGAGGTAAAGGACATCAGAATTAAAGAGTTTCACATCTGAGGTTGTTGCTTCTAACCAAATGTGATGGAGATAATCCTATGCTAAATGAGCTCAAGCACAAGCTACATTTGCTACCCTCTATTTTGTTCAAATGGGTTATGGCTTGCAATCATCATTTATCTGCCCAGAGTACGAAAGAAGAGAAGAGCCCCTCAATCTCATAACCTGAACTTCATATTCAACAATGAGATGAAAACGAAATAGCTAACTCCGGTGCTGTCTTCAGTCTCCACCCCAAAGCCACGGCTTCCGTGGAGTAGAATTGAAATTGAAAATTTTTTCCGCTCGTTTGATATTGTTTGTTAGCAAAATTTGTCATCATCAATGTCACCACCTCCGGCTTGGAAGTTAGCCCCACAGATACCTTAGTCAAAAATGAAAAATTGTATCATTAATATTGTAAAACATTAAAATATTTAATCATACAAGGAATCCGTAGAGTATAAAATTGATATTCCTGGATATTCAACTAGCAATTTTTTTTTTATTTGACTAGCAAAATTTTTCTAAAGATTAAAAAGTTGTAATTAAATTTTACTGTTATCATAGAAAAAGGAAAAGAGTTTATTAAATCCTATTGTATAATTTACATCAATAAAAAATGGAAATTCCATAAATGAGATCTGAGTTTACATTAATGTTAAAAAATAGTTATTATGAGCTTATCATACATAATTTTATATCCTTATAATAAATTAGCTTAATAATCTTCCTAATTACTTGAAAAAAATTAAATATTTCTATATTAAATAATTAAGAAGATGTTAGGAGTATTTAACATTTCTTATCACAAGATATATTGTCTTTCTAAAACATTTTTAGATTTATTTTGATTTAAAATAAATTTTGTACACTATCATTTAATAATGAGTCTATATCATTAAAAGAGTTTAACTATGATAACAATTAAGAGTGTAATCGAATAGGTTTGGTTCGGTTTGTGAGGAAAAATAAATTTGAACTAATCAAAATCAATTTGTTCGGTTTGGTTCGATTTTTTTATTTTTTAATAGCCAAATCTGAACAAAACCAAACTGAACATTTATAAATTGGTTCGGTTCGGGTAGTCATGTTGACCATTTTTTTTTTTTACACAAAAAATAGCCTAATAAACCTATGAAAAAAAATGCATAACAAACCTATGAAAAAAATTTTAAAAATTAAATCAAACCTACTTATCTCAATAAGCATACTGCAAAGTACAAACTCCAAAATTAAAGAAAATATAATTACGAAAGGTTGTTAAAAGAAACACAGTCCAACAATACATAATTATCCAAAGTCTAAACAGACAAACATAATTAAAAGAAATACAATAATTAATACCAATACAAACACGACAACACCAAAACTCAGTTCAAACATAATTAAAAGGAAACACAAATATACAATATAACAATGAACAACACCCAAAGTCAATCTAAACTCAATACCTCTTGTTGTCATGGTGGGGCATCTTGTCTTTGTGACAGTGTTTCTCGTCCTTGTATAGGAGGCTCTACTAGTTGCATGTCACTAGTTGGTGTTGGAATGATAGTACTCCCAACTTGAGTTCCACTACCACTAGTGCTTAAAGTCCCACTAGTTCTAAATGGATCACTTGCCATTCGTTGGTGTCAAGTAGCCTACAAAAAAGACAAAAATATAACTATTAGTTAAATAAGAATGGCAAATTGAATAAGAAGAATAGCAAAAACAGCAGAAGTGGCATGCAATTGCTGCCATCTCGGTCAAGGAGAATCTTTGATAAGTTATGGATTGTAGGTAAAGGACAAGGAGAGAATAGGAGCTCAGAGACTTTAGGGAGTTCTAATAGCCCAACTTCTTTAGTTCTTGGAGATACCAAATCATCTGGTTCATCCTTAAGACACTGGTGGCATTCTGTCTTAGGGAGTTTCATAGATTATTAAACAGGTGAAGGAGAATTCAAATTGCTGTGAAGTGTAAATTGGTAGGATATCAATGTTGTATTTGTAGTGCATGCATAGGGGTGGAGATAGATCAGGCTGACCGTCAGGGGCCTATGGCCTGGCCTGCCTGAGGCCTAGCCTGGCCTGACCTATTTACTAAATAAGTTAGGCCAAAACTTTTTTAAAAGCTTGTTTAACTAAAAAGATCAGGCCTCAGACCATCTAATAGGCTTGTTAAGCCTAGCAGGCCAACCTGGTCTGCTTTTAACTATATATAATATAATATATATTATTATAATAATTATAAATTATAATTATAATTATAAATTTATCATAATATATTAATATATTTTTAATTAGATTTTAATAAAAATTAGTAATTAAAACTTAAATTAGTAAATTAAAATAAAATAACATATTTATTAATATATTTAATGTAATATATTTATTAGAATGAAAAAAATAAATTAACATTCACCTCCTACTTTTATAAATGCTCACTACTTTCTTCCTCTGATCTTTGGTCGATGTGGGACTTGGAGATATATCAAGTTACAACTTGGAGATATATCAAGTTACAAAATTTTGTAACTTGGTATATCTCCAAGTCCCACATCGACCAAAGATTAGAGTAAGAAAGTAGTGAGCATATATAAAATTAGAAGGTGAGTGTTAAGTTATAACAAAAGCTTAGGCCTGTTAGCCTATGTAAAGGCATGTTCACCTATTTAAAAGTAGGTTTGTTAGCTTATATAAAGGCATGTTGACCTATTTAAAGGTAGGTCTGTTAGCTTATGTAAATGCTTGTTGACTTATTTAAAGGTAAACTTGTTAGCCTATTTAAAGGTCTCATTACAAAGTAGGCCTTACAAATCGACCTATTACAGGCTCACAAACTAGACTCAGGCCTTATAATTGAGATACAGGTCAGACCTATTTAAGGTAAAGCCTAGTCTGATCTGGCCTGTTTTCACCCCTATGCATGCATAGAATCAGGTAAAGGGTCTCATTAGCATTGCAGAAAAATGTAATGAAATTTTTGTGTCTTATGTGGTTATCTTTCTGGCAAGTGTAAGATCTTCTATCCTAGAAAAAATCTTCATTGGAGTGGGGATCTTTAGGTTCTATTAAGTGCTAGCCCTTTCTATAGAATTATGATCCTTAATTACAAGAGATGATTTATGGCTTTTCATACGCATTCTTTTCTGCCCTTCAGCCACACTGTAGTTATTATATGCTGCTGATATTTTGACAAACAAAGTCTAAAATTAAAGCCTCATCCCTAGTATATAACACATCACTATTGTCTTGTGTGCATATGTTGGGTAAATTCTTACATGTTTTAAGAGACAATGTCCAACTCCTGAAACTGAAACTGACATATGGTATATTGACAAACCTGAAAGATGGTATCAGAGAAAAGAGACAAGAAATCTCAACAAGGAACAAGAATTGAGGTAATTTATGCAAGTTTATGGTTTCATTCTACCTCCATAGGCTGATTTGCTCTCATCAGATCTCCAACCTACTTTGGTTGTCACGCTTTTTTTTGCATGAGTTCTGGCAACAGTTAGAACTTTGCTCCTCCACCTGCAATAGCAACTTGCTCTGAACCTTGCTTCTCGAGAAGTTGTGGAAGCTGAGAATTCATAACATCTGGAAACAATATTGCACTCTTTAATGATTTAATTTCTTCTCTTTGCTTTAAACACAAATCCTTCAGCTTCTCCACCTGCAAATTCAATAAAACAAAGCGACTTACAGCAAAATCACCATTGTTTCAAAATTCAATCATGACACTACAATTGCAATCAAAAATATTTTTGGGGCATAACAATTAGAAGTTGAGCTGAGTAAGATTAAAAATTCAATTTTTCTCATATTTCTTCTAAATTTGAAATAATAATTTCTTCTCATATTTCATGACAACAAAGACCCTAATCGAAATGCTTGTGAAAACACACACGTCACCTCATATATGTACACAACACCTTATCCCACTTCATTCTGTGATCTGAGGTACTGTGCTTGTTATGTCTTAAATTTCTTTAAAATCTAAGAATTTACAAAAAAAAAATTGATTTCTAAAGCATAGCTCCCAAAGACTAATAATTTTCCCCTCTAGTTCCAGCAAGCATTATTCCTGAATTATTTGGTATGGAAATAAGAGCATAAACATTTACTTCTTTGTTCTTGTCCTCAAGCATAAGCTTGAATCGAGCGGCGAGCAGCGACAATCTGGGAGCAGCGGCGAACGGCAGTAGGGAGAGATCGACGACAATGAGTGAGCGGCGATTAATCAGACTCAGAGGACAGGGGTTCAAAAATGAGAAAGGCATAAGGCAGAGCTGCAGTGCGCGCAGAGAGCAAAGCAATGAGGGGAAAAAATCAAAACGGCAGGGTTCAGCCGCACAGCAGTAGAGATAGAACAAAGTTAAAAATAAAATTTTATATATATATATATATATATATATATATATATATATATATATATTGTCGGAGCCGATCTTATAATCTATGATGGTCAATTAAAAGTTTTAAAGATTATAAGTTCTAATCTTGATTCACGTATAGATCCAATAAATATTTATTCCTTTCACATCTTACATAAACACTCCTCTCACCAGATCTTTTATAAGAGGTGAATGAATAAATATTAATCGTAATACATGAATGATCAATTAAACATAAATGCGTGATTTTTTTAAGTGATTACGTGACTTTCAAAAACTTTTAATTCACCATCCAATGTAGTTGTATGGTCAAGATTTACTCATCTCATCTTCTCACAATAAAAACTCCTCTCATTAGATATGTCCCCTATATATACATATATCCAAATAAGAAATAAAAAGATACATATTGAGATTTTTAATGTTATTAAATTAAATTCTAAATCACCTAAGATAACTTTTTGATTTACAAGCAATAAATGAGGAGAAATTAGAAAAGATTTGATAATGATTCCTTTTCATTCTTGTATTTATTTGCAATAATTCAGCATTGCATTGTGTTGAGAAGGATGTTGTGACACTAACAAATATGCAAAAAAATAAAAATAATGTCAACTAATTAAAAATTATCATATACCAAAAAGAAATATCAACTTAATATATATATATATATATATATATATATATATATATATATATATATATATATATATTGCTTATCAATTTTTGATTTAGGAGAGAGATAAAAAAAATAGAAACGATTTTTTTTATTAAAAAAACAGAAAAATTGAATCATCAATAACAACAATCAAGCCTTTTTTTATTAGATGAGGTCGATTACATGAATCAAACGACGTCATTGTACTTTAATCGTTTCACTTATAGTCTTTCTTGGTCTCCCTCTATCTATAGTTGTTGGGCTATCTTCCACTGAATCTACTATTCTTATAAAGATTTTTAACGATCTTCTCCTTACATGTCCAAATTACCTAAGGCGAGATTCTCTCATCTTTTCCACAATATGTGTTACCCTTACTTTCTTTCTAATACATTCATTTTTAATCATATTTTGTCTTGTATGACCACACATCCAGTGTAACATCCTCATCTCAGCGACAATGATCTTATGTTCTTGCTGACTTTTTACTGTCTAACATTTAGTATCATACAACATCGTGGGTCTTATAGTTGTGCAGTAAAATTTACCCTTAAACTTGAGAGGCATTTTTCTATCACAAATAACTCTTGAAGCACTCCTTCATTTCATCCATCTAACTTGAATAATATGTTTTACATCTCCCTCTATTTTTCTGTCATTTTGTATGATAGATCCAATATACCTTAACCGTGTGACTTGTGGTATGGTATGATATCTAATTTTCATCGGTAAGCTAGTATTAGCACGCTTCTTACTGAACTTATATTTCATATACTCCGTCTTACTCTTGCTTAGACGGAAGTCATGTTCTTTCAAAGCTCATCTCTATAGCTTTAGTTTTGCATGAATTACAAAGTTATTCCTGAAGAGAGCTTAACTACCTAGCACAGGATTTTGGTTATAGATGTACTAATTAAGATGAGAGTAAAGAAAAATTATCGAGACAAAATTTCAAAGATCAAATGGTGACAATTAAGAGATTCTTTAGGTGAAAATTTCATAACTTAGACATGTAACACATGTAAAGTTGTGTTAATAGATATATGTGTATTTTTAACATAACTGGTACAACTTTTCACATGTCAAAGTTGATTTATATTCCTAAGATAGGAAGTTTTATCCAAAAATTTCTCTAGTAATAATTTTTTTAAACAAGAAATAATAAATATATTTTACATTAGATTTTTTTGTTAACACGTGCCTTAAGAACACATGTTAAGAAATAAAAAAAAAACATTTATTATTTTCTACTAATTACTTATAAAAAAGTATTAAATACTTTAAAATTTTTAAAATATTAAATGTTTTAACTTTACATTCAATAATTTCTAATTTTAGTTTCTTAACATATACTGTAATGACACATATTAACAAAATCCTTTAAATTAAACATTTGAGCAAATGCAAGGTACTAAAAAAATGAGGTTAAACTAAAATTTTGATTCCTATGTTTTTTATTTATTTTTAATTTAGTCTCTATAATTTTTTTTATTTTAAGTCGGTCTTTATACTTACAAACGTTTTTAAAATAGTTCATATTATCAACTTTCGTCATAACACTGTCAATTGACTAATATAATAAATGTTCCTTATTATAGTACATGCTCCTTGAGATGCTTATTCTTTTGTAGAACATCCGATAAGTGCTCCTATTTTTTAGTGAGTCTGCTGTTGCAAGCAGTGTTTTAAAAATTGAACCGAACTAGCCAGTTGAACTGTGAACAGGTCTTGCCTTCAATTTGAGTATTTTCCAATTCAACCACAATTAATTATAATTCAATAATAAATTTAATTGGTTGAACTAATTAAACTATGATCCAGAAGTCTAGCATGTTTTATTTCTAATTCGATTTTCAAAATATTGCAGGTACTCATTTATTCTAAGTAAATATTCGTTTGTTAAATAGATAATTCTTTATATACTCTTTTTATCCATATAAAATATTTAATAATAATTAAATTGATAGAATTATAATAAAAATTACTAATAATGACTATTTTAAAAATAGTTATATGTATGAGAATTAAGATTTTGTTAAGGACACATGTTAATGAAGATAAAATATTTTTTTTATGAAAATAAGATATTCAATGCATTTAAAATTAAATTTTTTTATTATTTATCTTATTTTTATAAAAATTATTTTGACATTTTTTAATAAATATCTTAAAGATACTTTTTAATAAAATTTTAAAAGTTAAAAATGAGTAAATACTACTTGATGTAAAGTTTTAATTTAACAAAAAAATTAAAATTATAAACATGCACAAATCTCTATGCATAATTTTTTTAGGTTAAAATATAATAAATCTCTTTTAATTATTGGTCAATTTCAAAAAAATTTTTACAATTTAAAATTTAATAATTTAACTCTTTTAATTTATCAAAATATGTAATATAGTGTAAATTTAATCTCCTGTTCATCTGCAAGAAATTAGAAGATTAATATATATGATTTGATAAGTTAAAGAAATTAAATTGTTAAGTTTTAAATCATAAAATAATTTTTTTTGAAACTGATTAATAATTAAAGAGAATTTCTTACATTTTAATTTATTTTTTATGTTAACGGTGAGGAGTCAATAGCAAATTCCTTGAGGTACTGGGTCCAACTGACACCAGCACTTCCTCAGTGCCCTATAGGCCCGTGCTTTCCACGCTCTTCACCCGCACGTGTAACGAACTTCACAGAGGTAGAGATTCAGATTTCATAGAGAGAGAGAGAGAGAGAGAGAGAGAGTTCAAAGTTCGCTTCTTTCTTTCCTGTATAAATCTGTATCTTTATCTATTCATTCATTTTCCCTCCTCTCTTCTCCATTTTCTCGCCTCCCAAACACCGATTCCTTCAACATGTCCGATCAAGGTGCCGATCTCCCCGCTGCCGCCGCCGGTAATTTCAATCGGAATCCTTAATTTTCTTTTAAAAAAATTATTAGCCCTAATAAATTTGTGAACTAGTATGTGCATATAATTCAAAATTATTATTTGATTAAAAAAAAAACTAGGTCTAAATTCGAGTATTTGGTTTTTTTTTGTAGCTCTTAGTGCTGAGGATCGTGCTGGTCTCGTCAATGCACTCAAGGTAAGTTTATCATGCACATCATCCTCTTCTTTCTTTCTAATAACAATAATTTAACGGTGAAATTATAAGATTAAAGGCCTTTTCTGAGTAATCAAAATCTTAATTATGACACTTTTTTCTCAATCAAAGACTTAAGTTTACGGTGAAATATGATTAAGGGCCTTTTCTTAGTAATCAAAAACTTAAATTACGTTAGTTTCTCTCCTTTTTCTGGATATATGGGGTGGTGAATTTGCTGTAGGGTTTTTTTTTTTTTTGGTGTGATTTTTTGTGCAATATGTACTGTGTATGCAGGATAAGCTTCAGCTCTTGGCTGGGCAGCATGTGGACATCCTGGAGACATTGTCACCCAAAGTCAGGCAACGCGTGGAGGTTCTCAAAGATCTGCAGGTTTGGTGCTGTTCCCATCTCTTGGGCTCTCATGCTCACATGTTTTCATGAGTGTGCTAACTTTAATTATTTATTTCCTCTCTGATACGGATTCTCAGGTTGTTTACTTACACAACAAATCTTCAATTTAAACCCCTGCATGTTTTGCTCACATTGCCCTCCTTTGCTTCATTTTTGAATTTTGATCCTTGTGTTGGAATGATGGAGTTGTGTCTACTTCATATGCACACTTACATGATCTAGGTTGTAGTTTTATCTTGAAGAAGAAGCAAGGGAGAGTGCTGAGGTGAGAGACTATTTGTTTAAATAATACTCTCAACTCTCAGGGATATGTCTTAGAACCGCTCATAAAAAATAATTTACTTGTTTCCTTGTGTTCAATACTCAGTAGCACTTGTGGTTAGTTAATTTCTATTTATAACAGAAAGTTTACTTCCTTGAGCTTCATGGGAGAAGTTTCAATTTTATTTTATTTTTCATTAGTAAGGGACAGAAATGAAAATCTGATTTGGTTTTCAACTTGCAGAGCCAACACGACGAGTTGGAGGCTAAGTTTTTAGAGGAGCGAGCACAGTTGGAAGCTAAATACCAGAAGCTTTATGAACCACTTTACACAAAGGTGTGTATGTTATTGATTGGTAGTGAGCTGTGAATATTGTTTATATGTTTGATAGCTTTCTTTGATTTATGAATTTCTTGCTCAAGAAGGATTTGTAATTTCTGACGGAATTACTTGCTGCTTCACAATGGTAACATATTATTTTTGGTCTTCAAATTGTTTTATGGTGGTTATAGAGGTATGAGATTGTCAATGGTGTGGTTGAGGTTGAAGGAATTACAAATGAAGCAGTACCAGAAGAAGAAAACAAAGATACAGTAGGTAAGTCATTTTACTTTTGTTTACTAATGTAGTCATATACATTCTCCTTTGATACTATTCTGGTTCATCCTTGTTATTCAGAGAAAGGAGTGCCTAACTTCTGGCTGACTGCAATGAAGACTAATGAAACACTGGCTGAGGAGGTAGTGGAATTTACATATTTATTCTACAGTTTCCATCTGTTAAAGTGATTGTAGGAGAATAATCATTGTTTTTTCTGTACTAGATCACTGAACGTGATGAAGGGGCCCTCAAGTATCTTAAAGATATCAAGTGGTGTAGAATTGACGATCCTAAGGGCTTCAAGCTGGAGTTCTTTTTTGATTCTAATCCCTATTTCAAAAATTCTGTGCTAACAAAAACTTATCACATGATTGACGATGATGACCCTATATTAGAGAAAGCAATAGGGTAAGTAATATATGTTATTTTCTCCAGATTTACATTCATGTTTTCATTTTCTGTATATGTTCTTATGTTTTATTTATTTATTTTAAACATTGTAGAACGGAAATTGAGTGGTACCCAGGAAAGTGCTTGACACAAAAGATTCTTAAGAAGAAGCCAAGGAAAGGATCAAAGAATGCTAAACCCATCACAAAAACAGAAAAATGTGAAAGTTTCTTCAACTTTTTCAACCCTCCTCAGGTCCCTGAGGATGATGATGATATTGATGATGATGCTGTATGTCTCTAATTTATATCTATCTATTGGAAAGTTGTAAAGTGATTATTATTGACCATTGCCTTTGATGCTTGAATGGATAGGTTGAAGAGCTCCAGAATTTGATGGAACAGGATTATGACATTGGGTAAGTCACTGGTGAATACTTGAGTGATATATTATTATATCCTATTGCTTTGATCTGTGAATCAAGTATTTGTTGGAACTTGGAAGGTGGTTTGACATGTTGAGTGCAAACTGTTTATACTGCATGGCATTATGAATTCATATGATGAAAACTATAATTGCAGATATTGACCTATGGAAGAAATTGTTGGCATTTGCGGAATCTGTTGATGATAGATGTCACCAAAAGAATGTTTATGGTGTTGTTGTACTACTATTTTTGCATTTTTTGATGTATTTATGTTGATGTGCATGTGCAGTTCTACAATCCGGGACAAAATTATTCCTCATGCTGTGTCATGGTTCACGGGGGAGGCTGTACAGAGTGATCTTGATGATATAGAAGCAGATGAAGATGATGATTATGATGATGAAGATGGCGATGGTGATGGGGATGAAGATGAAGATGAGGATGATGAAGATGACGAGGATGATGAGGAAGAGGAAGGGAAGACCAGGAGCAAGGTATGGATACAGACTCAACAATTCGGCATATTCTGTTTCATTCTTGAACCAGATTACTGCTTGTTGATTATGTTTCTTTGTGTTATCTATCTGTTGAACTGTTTAATAACTGGTATTCTTACTATATACAATGTTTTATTGGTCTAAACTGCAGAGAGGTGGCAGGGCCCAACCTGGTAAAGGTCAGCCGACTGAGCGCCCTCCTGAATGCAAGCAGCAGTAGTGTTTAGTTGTGTGCAACAGACCTGGATAGATTTAGTGTCACTGGAGTAATTTCTGTTGAATCTCTGGGTTATTCCAGTCATAAGTTGCAATTTTAAATTATTATTGTCTGGTCTTTTTATTTTTTTTATTTTTTGGGTCTTTGCTTGGGTCTCCTGGTTTCGTTGGGTTGCCCTGTGATATGGATTTTATTTCTTTCATTTTTTTCTTTGAGAAAGTGATAAGTATATTTGCGTCATTGTCCATATTTATTGTGTATTATATGATACTGTACAGATCTGCTAACTTTGCTCTGCCTATTCTACCAAAGTATTCAAATTTTGTCAATTAGTCTGTGTTTGGGTAAAAACTTGGATCATGGTGTCCGAATGAGGAATCATGCAATTGGTGAAAATTCTTTAGTTTAGCCAGAAAGAAACAAATCGTGCAAGCAGCTGCAAGGTGCTGTTTATTGTCTTATATGACAATGTAAGATATACTTGCATTGCTCTGCCTATTCTTCCGAATTATTCAAATTTTGTCAATTAGTCTTTGGGTAAAAACTGGGATAATGGTGTTTGAACAGGAATCATTCTACTGGTGAAAATTCAGTATAGGCTGGAAAGAAAGCAAGCAGCAACAACATGCGGCTTTTTTACTATACTGTCATTTGTGGTAAAATTAATTATTAAAATATAACTTTTTTTAAACTATTTATCAAAGTGTTATCTTTTTGAAATTAGTTATTAAACTGTTATTTTTTGTCTTACGGGATATTTTTTAATTTTTTAGATCATTTGCGTAGGATGCGTCCAAAGAGTGCATCACAGATCTACGTAGATTACTGCAAACACACTCTGACGCACGCACGCGACGTGGATGTCGCCTTTTTTGCGCGCTCTTACGTGGATATCGCCATATTACATGACGTATCTTACGTGGATACGTCATACTACATGGCGCATCTTACGTGGATACGCTTCCATGTAAAAAACGTCATGTAAGATGGTGTATCCACACCACGTGGATTAAAAAAAAATGTCATATTAGGTGTGCTTCTAAGGCACTTAACCCATTTCACGTGGATCTCACACTCCTCCAATGCACATACATTTCACATGCTTATTAGAGAGTGTACCATAATATTGGAAGACATTAATATTTATAGGCTAAGTGTTTGCTTCTAATTCAAAAGTGATCGATGTGAGACTTTGATATTAACAAGGCAAAACAACTAAGTAAGGTATTAATATATTTTTATTCGATGTGAGACTTTGGTAAATGAAATAAATATCTTATTTACACACTTAAAACTATTTTTTTTTACTTTCTTAGCTACTCATAAACAAAGTATTGAGATTCATCCCAAGATCTTCTAACAAGGTTTCAGATAATAGAACCCCTGCCTTAAAAAAATAATAATCTAGATATGACTCTTTGACTAATTTGAAGTTGGGAAGTATAGTTGGAGTTCAATTAACACTGATGTAAAACTTCATGCACTTAACACCATTGAAATATAAATAACTCATGTTTATCTTGAGTGTTAAATTTAAGAAAATTAAAATCAATTAATATAATAAAATACTTTTTTTTTACTTCAAATGTATATTATGCATTAATTTGAAAATATTCCCATAAAATACGAAGTGTCAAAGTGAATTTGGATTACTATTAATATTTTGAGTATGATCTACATGATGAGAGCTTTTAATTCAATTGATTTTGCGAAAAGCTCATCCTCTACAAAGTTATAATTACCAGCATTGAATGTATATAAAAAATTAAAATAGTGACCAAAATCACATGATCATCAGTTGAGTTGAGTATATAATATATGATCTCCCAACATTATTAAAATAAAAATCACTATTACCCACTGCCCAGACAATTCTGACTTTCGTTTATTTTTGTTGCTTTATAGAGTAGTTTAAAATTTTAAGAACAAATACATTACCTTGTCTCAAGTCTTCATTGAGGATAAATTAGTCTGAGAACAAAATATTTGTATCACATTGTCATTTAAAGATTCAAGATTTAAATATCACGAGGACAGTTGAGGAGAGAATGGAGGCAGTGCAAGCACGTAAACAACGAATGATTTCTGGTGCCTTGACTGATCAAGAAGTTCGAACTGCACGGATTGAGGAATTGAAGATGCTTTTTACTTAGACCACTGAGGTAGTGCAAGTATGTTTGTTTGCTGTTTGGTGCACCATGCACCTTTCACCTTTTTGCATTTTGCATCCTGTGGTTTTCTTTTGGTCTTAAAGTGCTCGTTAGTGCAAAAAAGTTGTGACTCATAATATGAAGGTGCTTCTGAGATGACACTTAAGCCAGGGAGTTGTCTCTTAGCTTGCAACTTCCGTAGGGAGATCAAGTTTAGTGGATGTCTTGAACAACATCATGCTTGAATCAGGTTGTTTGAAGGGGGATGTGCAAATTAGGTGAAAATCTTTGATGTAAATTGGGCTACATTATGGTATTGTTATGCTATGTTTGGGAAAGGAGAGGGGAAGGGGTGGAGGGGGGCTTACTTCCCCTTGTTTTGATGTTTAAAATAAGTAGGGGGAAGGGATAAGTTATAAAATAGTGTAGTCTTTATTTGATTCAATAAGATGTTTGTTTCATTTACCAAAGTTCCACATCGAATAAAAGTACATTGTTGCCTTACTTAATTGTTTGCCTTACTAATACCAAAGTCCCACATCGAATAAAAGTGCATTATTGCCTTATTTAGTTGCTTTGTCTTACTAATACCAAAGTCCCACATCGACTACTTTCGGATCAGAAGCAAACACTTAACCTATAAATATTGATGTCTTCCAAAGTTATGGTGCACTCTCTAATAGGCATGTGAAATGTATGTGCCTTTGGGAGGGATGTGAGATCTACGTGGAATGTGTTAAGTTCTTTAGAAGCACACCCAACGTGGCATTTTTTTTTATTTTTTTTTTGTCCATGTGGCGTGAATCCGTCATCTTACATGATGTTTTTTACATGGATGCGCCATATAGGATGACGTATCCACGTAGGATGCGCCATGTATGATCCACGTAAGATGCGCCATGTAAGATGGCGTATCCACGTAGAATGCGCCAAAGAGGTTGACGCATCCTATGTGACCTTAAAAAAATTAAAAAATATCACGTAAAATAAAAGGGTGACAGTTTGATAAATAATTTTAGAAGAGTGGCATTTTGATAAATAATTTAAAAAAGTGATATTTTGATAATTAATTTTACCACAAATGACAGTATGGTAAAAAAGTCAACAACGTGCTATTTGTTGTTGATAAGCAGACATGCAGACAAATGTTGTGAACCAAAAAGATGAACAAGCTGCAATGATGGAAACTTTGCCAACATTTGGGTCGGTAACAATGTCATTTTTTCAAAAAAAAAAATTTGCACATAAATTTTCATATATATAAGTTGATTTTCTCTTACATTTATTTTCAGCTGTTAGATCTACTTTCATCTAATGGTTATCTTTAATAAAATAATCTCAACTATTAGATTGCACAAACGAGTGTAAATATTTCATATAAAAATATATATATATATATATATATATATATATATATGAAATTGGTGAGCAGGCATGACTCAATGAAATTTGGGTGAGATCATAATTGATAGGCACGTACTATTTTTATAACTGGAAACCCTTATTAGGTCCAACAGAAATGCATATGGATCAAAGATAATCCTTATTGAATAATTGAACACGACAAAGGTTATGGATCATCCTCAGACTGTAGTTAAAAGTTGAGAGACCAAATGGTAAAATAAGTTGACAGGAATCTGACACCAAATTTTGTTATCCTGAATTTTTACTGTTATGAATCCAATATGCCACTTCTTTTTTGCTTAGCTTTCATTGATTTTTGGTTTCTTCAAGCTCCAAGCACTCAATCTTGTGATCTTAACATTGGCAGTTCCATTATTGAAAGCGTATAGTTGTGCCTTATCATTGATTGCAAATGTGGGATAAACTCTGACTGTGATGCAAGCCCGCCCTTCTCCCCCAAAACTCTCCACTACTAAGTGGTCAATCTGTGAATGGGAGAAGCTCATGCATTAGTTAGACAAAAAAACAAAGATGATGAAATGGATAAAAGAAAGAGAAGGCAGTCCTCTTGTTGATGCGGTAAGCTAACTAATTGTTTAGTCACTACTTATGATCCTAAAAGTTTCGAATCTCTTGCAACATGCAAAGAATACAAGTGTAAAACCCTCTACGGTCATGTCTTGTAAGCTACCTATTAATGCATAGAAATTGAGTTTCCACATTTAAATACAGTTTGTGCATCTTATGGCTTCATAAATTGCAACTTACCAAATTTCTTAGTTTGAGCTTCTCATGAAGAGGGTCCACATCCACAAAAGTTCCATTAGTGGTCATATCATTATCTTTATTCAAGGAAGACCTATCAAAGTATTGCATTTGCACGTCAGAGAGGAGTTCAAACTTTCTCAAGTTTGGTAAGAAGCTGATGGAAATGGATATAGAGAAAGGACAAACCTGCTTTAGTCGCTGCACTTGAGCACCAAATTTTTTTGTTGGTATCTAAATATTCTGAAGTACACTGCTGTGTACTCTTCCAATCCCTTTGAAGCAAAAACTAGCAAACCAAAGGATCCCAATCCACTTTTTACTGTTGCACCCTTTCTACTACACAGGATTTGGGGGTTAATCCAATAGTCCAGTACTTCATCCTCTCCAAACTCATTCACTTCAAATGAAATTTCAACATCAGCCTGCGAAGAAAAAAATGTTTAATCAAACATGAAAAGAACCATACCCATCTTAGTATAGCAGAGAATTCATCTATATCTATATTAGTAATTAATTTGCCCTTTTACTCTGTTTTTATTATGATACTATTGCCTAAATGACAGTATTATTAACTATTAGAGAAGTATTGAATGAAACTTTCTATAATGTGATACTAAATTGTTAGGTTTTTAAGTTTTGATGATGATTTGCAAATTAAGTTTTTGAGCATGTATATGTTTAGTGACCTTGATTTAAAATAACTGATTCTATTTGATAATGTGAATATTCTTATTATATGATTTATTTCCAAGTTTTTCAAATATTATTTGATTATCTTTATAAATTATTTGGGATTGATGATATGCATAATTATGATTGTTTACCATGTGTCCTAATATTTGGGTTATATTCATTTGGTTTTGCAAGGAAAATTTTTTAATTTGAATAACCTATAATCTCTTTCCTTACTAATAAGTTGATTTCCTTCGTTGTTAAAGACAAGTCTTTATGATTTGATCAACCACTTTTAAGAATAATAAAGGCTCCAATGGTTAGAAAAATGAAGAGTGACTGCCAAACATAAAACAAAGAAAAATGAGCAACTATTAGAGCAACTACTCGACAAATAAGCAACTATTGGATAGAAAAGAAGCAACTATTTGTTTTTATACAGGATTCACTTTCTACGCATTGAAGAGGCAATTCCTTGATTCTTTTCACTCCCCGATGGCTAGAATCTTGAGTGGGCATCCTTTTTCTATAAAAGAGAAGCCTTTGGAGAAGATCAAACAACACACTTGTCCATAATTAAGAAGAACCGCTGCACCTTTGCTATTCTTTGTTCTTCATCATTCTTGTGAGCTTCATATTGGCATATCTACTTTAGAGAGAAAGTTGTGATTTTGTTGTAGCTCTATTTATAAGATCATTTGAAAAAGAGATAGTCTCTTGTTCTAGTGAGAAAGGAAGAGAGTGTGGGCAGTATTCTAGGAGCTTTCTTTTGATCTAGGAACTCTTCTTCAGTTAGAAGTTGAGAGAAATTTATTAGTGTCTTTGGGAGAAAGAAACCACAATTACTTTGCTTTGGGGATAGAAGTAGAGGAAGGTTCGTCAAAATCCTTGTAAGTAACAATCTAACAAGAAGTGAAGAAAATTCCGGGCGGTTACTAGGGGACTGGACGTAGGTCACGCGTTGTGGCCGAACTAGTATAAATCATTTGTGCAATCTTTTAATTTCTATCTCCTTTTAATTTTCTGCATTCATATCATTTGTGTTGCATTTGCATAAGTTTATAGGTTCTAAATTTTCTGTTATTGAACACAAAACCAATTCACCCCTCTCTTGGTTATATCTTAATGTTACAGGTTCAGTTAAGTGGAATTAAGAACTACTCAATTTACTGAAAATGCCTCACTGTACTGTTTTATTGATCACGATGGAAGTAAAGTATGGAATGAAGGCTACCACTGTATAGTTCTGAGTAGCTAGTACAGTGGATGAAGATGAAATAGGAAGAACAGAGAGAGGAAGAAGGAGACGGGGGAAGAAGGAATCAGATAGAGAGGATCACACAAATATCACCTAACAATTCCCTTCCTTACTCTCTGCCTATAATAAGTAAATTCACACATAATCCTTCAATCTCAAGTTAGTTATTCTCTGTCGGCTAATCCTTCTAGGACCCCGCAATCCCGGATCAATTGCCACCTGTCCAAATTTGTTAACCAACTGAGAATTCTCTTGCATTGCCACGTGTGAATTGCCATCTGAAGTACCATTTGCCTCTGCTGATTCATCCCTCCTGTTGTCACCCCATTCTGCTGATTTCATTACATTACCACCCCCATTAAAGACAACCTTGTCCTCATGGTTGAAGTTAGGATAATGGTCCTGCATTTCTGTGGTGTCTTTCCAAGTAGCTTCTGCATCTGTGAGTCCATTCCATTTAATTAAGACTTGAGGCATATGAGTATTTCCTTTCACTATGGTTCTAGTCTTCAACACTGCCTCAGGTTGCAGTATAGGACCAAACTCACAGGTTGTTAAAGGTAAGGGAATATACTGCTCAGAACTATCTCCCTTAAATGGTTTCAGCTAAGACACATGAAAGATGGGGTATATTTTTGCTGAAGCTGGTAGCTGTAGTTTATATGCTACAGATCCGACTTTAGCAATCACTGAAAATGGTCCAAAGTATCGCATACTCAACTTCTGATTTCTCCTTAGTGTCACTGACCCCTGTCTGTAAGGTTGTAGTTTAACCAACTCTAGGTCTCCAATATGTAAATGCACGTCTTTCCTCTTCCTATCTGCTTGAGATTTCATTGTTTGATGTGCTCTCAAAAGGTTTGCCTTGAGCTGAGATAGAATAAAGTCTCTCTGCTGTAATGTGTCTTGTAATGAGAAAGGATCAGTAGGACTAAAAGTGTATCTTGTTAAAGTTGGAGGATCTCTTCCATAGACAATTTTGAAAGGGGTCATACCTGTGCTATTGTGAAATGAAGTGTTTTACCAATATTCCGCCCAAGGAAGCACTTTGTACCAGATTTTAGGATTTTGAAATGTAAAACATCGTAAATACATCTCTAGGCACTTGTTTATAGCTTATGACTGCCCATCTGTCTGGGATGGTAAGTAGAACTCATTGCTAGTGTAGTGCCATGTAATTTAAACAGAGGCTGCCAAAATCTACTAGTAAAGACCTTGAATCTGTCAGATACAATTGACTTAGGCTGGCATGCCATGTAACTCGACAATGTTAGTCATGAATATTTCAGCTACCTATTTACTAGAGTAATCCGACTTTAATGCAGCAAAGTGACTATATTTGGACAGCCTATCCACCACAACTAGGATAACAGTATAACCAAAAGATAATGGTAGACCTGTAATGAAATCCATAGCAATATCCTCCCAAATCTGAGTTGGTACTGGTAAAGGTTGTAGGAGACCAGCAGGAAGTGTGTTCACTGATTTGGCTTGCTGATATATAGTACAATGAGTCACATAATTTCTGATATCAGTATGCATAGCAGGCCAATAAAACTGAGCAGCAACTCTAGCAGTTGTTCTGGCAATACCCGAATGACCTCCCACAGGTGATGCATGATATTCTGCTAAGATCTTGTCAATTAAGGGACTTTGACTTGGAATCACCAATCTACCTTTCCAATATAATAATCTCTTTTTGCTACTGTAATTCTGATCAGGTTGTATGCCAGCCTCACATAATTTTAAAATTTCACTTAATTCCTGATTTGCAGCAATAGCTTCTTTTAAATCTTGCAAAAATTGCAGTTGTGGTTCTGACCAAGCTAACAGTAGAGACCTTGACAGTGCATCAGCAGCCACATTATCCTTTCAGGCTAGTATTCAATCTTGAAATCATACCCTAGCAACTTTTGTAACCAAGCTTGTTGCTCTGGAGTTTGCAGTGACTGATCACCCAAATTTCTCAAGCTTTTTTTATCAATCCTGATTATAAAGTGATGTCCCAATAAGTAATGCCTGAATTTTGCCAGTGATTCAGTGATTGCATATAATTCTCTAGTATAAGCAGATTGTCTTTGCATCCTAGGTGATAGCTTCTTTGAAAAGTAGGCTGTAGGATGATTGTATTGACTCAAAACAGCCCCAATACCAGTCCCAGAGGCATTTGTTTCTAGTATGAAAGGATGAGAAAAATTGGGAAGAGCCAACACAGGAGCAGTTGTGATAGCACCTTTCAGTTTGTGAAATGCTTCTTCAGCAGATGAGTCCCAGCAGAATCCATCTTTTTTAAGTGAATTGGTCAGGGAAGTTGCTATAGCTGCGTACCCGTTGATAAATCTTCGATAGTATCCAGTTAATCCCAGAAACCCTTTCAACTGCTTCACATCTTTAGGTTTAGGACAGTCTAGTACAGCTTGGACCTTATTCTTGTCCATGGCTACCCCCTGTCCAGACACAATGTGCCCCAAATAATCCACCTGTTTTAGGCCAAAAGAGCACTTAGACAGTTTTGCAAAAGGAGACCTCTGTCGTAAAATTGCTAAAACTGATTTTAAATGCTCCAAGTGTGAATGGCAAGAGGGGTTGTATACTAGTATGTCATAAAAAAAAACTAATACACACTTCCTTAACAGTCCTTGAAAAATCTGGTTCATAAGAAATTGAAAGGTTGCAGGGGCATTAGTTAATCCAAATGGCATCACCAATCATTCATAATGGCCTTGGTGAGTTCTAAATGCCGTTTTGTGTCTATCCTCAAGGCACACCAAGATTTGATGATAGACAGACCTTAAATCCAACTTGGAAAAATATTGAGTGCCGTATAACTCATCTGGCAACTCGTCTACTGTAGGCATGGGGAAACTGTCTTTGATAGTTATTGCATTTTAAGCTCTATAATCTGTGCAAAACCTCCAGCTACCATCCTTCTTCTTGACTAAGAGTATTGGGGAAGAAAAGGGACTGTTGCTAGGCTGTATGATTCCTTCCTCTAAGGTCTCACTTTCACTAGATTAGATCCTTCCAGCAATGGAATAGCATGATTCTGCTCTCTTGGTGGTGGCAGGCCAGATGGTTTGTCAAAAACTGTTCTGTAAGTGTGCAGCACTAGTGCTAATTCTGGCTCTAAGTCAGCAGGCAATTCTAAAAACTGATATTGGGAACTTTCAGGCTTAATGCAATGCAAGGTATACATTTCAGAAATGGCCTTTGTATGTTGCAGCCTTCGAATATGATGACATTGAGCTTGCCTAGGATAATTGGACCTGTTGCCATGTAAAGCGATAAAATGACCATGACCATTATGGTAAAATTTAAGAGTCAAGGCACTGTAATCAGCCACGTGGCCCAATTGTGGCTAACCAAGCAGCCCCAAGAATCAGGTCAGCTTCTGACACAGGCAACTGTAAACTATACCCCTGTACTGTCACAGCCAGTTCTTTCACCAACCCTTCTACAGCCATTGGGTTTCCATTGCCTACCAGAACCTCAAATAATGGAGCAGATTCAATGGGCAATTTGAGAAAGTGAGCTATCCTTGGCTGAAGGAAGTTGTCCAAACTGCCACTGTCTACCAGTATCTGTACTATAATTCCCTCCACCTGTCCTGTGAATTTAATGGTTCCTATGCCATTAGCTCCTTTCAAGGCATTAAATGATAAGTGGTGTTCAGAGGTTTTCAGTTTCTGTGGTTTGCAGGTTTTGATCTGGGGGTTCCTGGTTCTGGTTCACTGTCAGGATCCTCATCATACTGCAAAATCACAAGATGCTTGTTGGGGCATTTGTGATTGAATGTGAATTTCTCATCACATATGTAGCAGTCCTTTTTCTCTCCTTAATTGCATTTCAGCATGACTCATCTTTTTGATATTAGGATTTCTGGACGGTTGAGAAAATGGTCGTATAGGTGGGGTAGGTTCTGTTTGGGCTGATAGTTTGTGTTTGGATTGTACGATTGCTGTTTGTATGTATTGGACAAGCAGGTTGATTTTGGGTTAAAGTTATATATTTCTTCAAAAAGCCTTGCTTGCTTCTCCAAGTTACAAGATTTCCTTTAACAAAGGTGAAGTAACTTAAGGTGGATCTTTTATCGTTGGCTGACCTGGTCCAATCAGCATCAGTATACCCTTTTATTTCTAGGTGACCATGATTTGAGAATAGTAGTCCTTTGCTTGGAGTAGATTTTAAGTATCTTAGAATTCTTTTGATAGTATCCATGTGAGGCTTTCTTGAGTCATGCATAAACTAACTTACAACATTTACTACATATGCAATGTCTGGCCTAGTATGGGATAAGTAGATTAGTTTTTTGATATTCCAACAAGCCTTTTTGGATATTTTTCAGCCCTTATTAACATATATTGATGGACGCTGCTATTTATAACATAATTGATTCTAAAATACTTCAAGTTAGTGGGATAAGAGAATAATAAAACACACCACTTGCCACTGTCTTTGTAAGAATATCTGCTAATTGGCGCTCAAACCTGACAAATGAAAGATATAAGATTCCAGCTTCAAGCTTTTTCTTAATAAAGTATCTATCGATTTCTACATGTTTTATCTGATTATGTTGAATAGGATTGTGGGCAATCTCTATAGCTAAGGTATTATCACAATGTAGATTCATTGCTTCCTTTGATTCAAATCTCAAATCAAGAGCCATAGTCTCACATATTTTAAGTGTCTTTGAACTCAACTGTAGGCATTGTTTTTTGCTTCTATTTCAACAAATAATAAATCTAGGATATATTTCCTTTGGGAAAGAAAGATCCTTTGCTTGGACCATTTCTTAGCTTTTGACAAGATCCATGTGAGGCTTTCTTGAGTCACTAAACTAACTTACAATTCCAAGACAACAAGCCCTTGGTATATGCCCTTTAGAGGTCTCTAAGTTGTTTCATTTCAAATTCTAGGATATATTTCTTTTAGGAAAGAAAGATACTATGCTTTGACCAAAATATTATTGTAAAAGTTAAATCTCATCATAATTATCTCTTATCACAATCATATCATCAACATAAATTATTAAGGCAGTAGTTTTGCCTTTTTTTTTGTTTTAGGAATAAAGTGTGATATGAGATGTTTTGTTTGTAACCAAAGTTCTTCATGGATTTGGTGAACCTACCAAACCAAACTCTTGGGGATTGCTTTAACCCATATAGGGCATTTTTAAATTTGCACACCATAGTTGTGTCTGAGTATTGTGGAACACCTAGGGGAGGATCCATATATACTTTCTCAACTAAATCTCCATGAGAAAGACATTTTTTACATCATATTGAAACAATGGCCAGTTTTTATTTGCTACTAATGACAAAAGCACTCTCATAGTGTTGAGTTTTGCAACAAGTGCAAAGGCCTCTTGATAATCCACACCGTAGGATTGGGTGTAGCATTTTGCAACAAGTCAAGCTTTGTGTCTCTCAATAGTTCTATCAGCTTTGTGTTTAACAGTGAACACCCATCTACATCCAACAACCTTTTTTCCTGTTGGTAAAGGTACGAACTCCCAAGTTTCATTCTTTTGCAATACTACTATCTCTTCTACCATAACTTGGATCCATCTAGGATCTGCTTGAGCTTCCTGTAAATTACTAGGAATAGAGACAATAGATAATTGAGGTACATAAGATGTATATGATTTGGACAATTTGTTAGCTAATACATGGTTGTTTATAGGGTACTTCACTTTTGATTTAATATTGGGCTCATATTTAATTAGGGGTTGACCCCAGTTAGATCTAAGAGGGAGATGATATGAACTTTCTACATGATTAGAATCAGGTGGGCCAATAACTTCATGAATATTGAAATCAATAGTATGATCAGAGTCAACGTTATATATTACCTCTAGAGAGTCTTTTGCAGATATAGAGATCAGTGAACTTGAAATTGGAGATATTGTACTATTGGACAATTCCTCTATCAAAGTTGTCAAATCTTGATTTGTAATTTCACACCCAGTAATGAGATCTAAATTTTCAGTTTACAGTTGTGGCTTTGACATATCAAACAATTTTATGTCATAGAGATCATTGTTATGAACTTCCACATCAAATTCATTCCCCCTCTAAAGTGGAGAATTCGTGGGCTTTGTGGTATAGAATAACTCCTGCTCTTGAAATGTGACATCCATGAAAACAAAAAAAAATATTAGTAGAAGGTTGATATGCACGATAACCTTTATGTGTTGTGTCATATCCAATAAACATACACCTCATAGGCCAGGGTTCAAATTTTGTACGTTGGTGTTGATGTAGCTGAACATATACCACACATCCAAAGGTACGAGGAGGTAGGTTAACAATTGAAGGAATAGTACAATGATATGAGAGAACATCTAAAGGCCTTCTAAAATTCAAGGTACTAGATGAGACACAGTTGATTAGGTATACAACAGAACTTAATGTCTCTCTCCCAAGGTGGGATGGAACTTTGCCACCAATAAGTAAGGATCGTGTGACTTCTAAAAGGTGTCTATTTTTTCTCTCAACGACTCCATTTTGTTGAGAGGAGTTAGGACATGATGTTTGATGAAGGATACCATTTGAGTTCATAAAATCTTTCAATTCTATCTTGAAGTATTCTCCCTCATTATTTGTTCTAACAACCTTTGGAGAAGTACTAAATTGGGGGACAATCATTTTATGAAAAAGTTAAAAAATTATACACTCATCACTTTTATGTTTTAACAAGTATAGACATGTCATTCATGTGCAATTATCAACAAAACTAACAAACCAGGTCATGCCATTGTGTGTGGACAGGAAAGCAGGGCCCCAAATATCAGAGTGAACGAGTGAAAAAGGAGTATCAACCTTAGTGTTATTTAAAGGGAAGGTAACACAGTGACTCTTGGCCATAACACAAGTTTCACAATTGAAATTAGAAATATCACAATGATGAAATAGTGACGAAAACAATTTCCCAAGAAATATCACTTGTTGAGAGTCACTGCCCATATAGTACAATCCTTCACTCTTCTTACCACTGTCAATCTTCTCCTTGGTATGAGTATTATGAAAAACACAATAAGTGGGAAAAAAAATAAGATAACACAATCATGAGACTTTGTAAGTTGACTAACAAAAAGAAGATTACAGTTTAGTGAAGAAACAAATAGGACATTAGAAATGGACAGTGAAGGGGACAAAGATACAATACCAACACCTAAGACAAGAGATGAAACATCATTGACATTAACAATGTCTGGCTTAGAGTCACAAGGAGATAAATAAGTAAACTTGTAACGATCATAAGTCATAAGATCAGTAGCAATTGTATCAATTATCCAATCACTACTACTAGCAAAAATTGGAAAGCTACAGTCAGAGTTAGATATACCTCCTGACTTGGTAACAAATCCAGCAGTAACAACAAAATTACTCTTGGAATTCTCAGTCTTTGATGCAGCCTTATCCTTTGGATGTCAATCAGGATAACCATGGAGTTTGAAGTATGTATCTGTATTGTTACTGGTTGAAGTAGTCATTAGAGATCAGAATTCTCAAATCAGAGAAATCTAATGCTCTGATTCCTATGATAAAAAGGTAATTAGAGTTGGCTCTAATACTATATTAAAAAGTTTCAGAAAATAATTCTGATATATAATTTATTCATCACTCAAGGATGTATATTTATATACAAGGATTTGTAAGCATATGCTAAATTCTTTCCATAATTACAAGAAAAAATATGGAAAAAATAATTATACATATATGATTTATATTATATAAGCTTATGTCAATAATTACTTGCCTAAAATAGAACTAAATTACGGAAATAAATTTATCTTAATACAATAATAAATTTATCATAATAACATAAATAAAGAAATAAATCAAATATATTCTAAGAGATCATCTATAATACTCTAAAATATTTTAAAATATTTTTCAAATATTTTAACATATATTGATTGACTATAATTCTATCTATATCTAACAAAATCTTAATTAATTATAACAGTACCATTTGCCTCTACTGATTCATCCCTCCTGTTGTCACCCCATTCTGCTGATTTCATTACACATAAATAATGTAGAAAGTACCGCAAAAGACTCTACCATCAAAATCTTCTTTAATTAACATATATTATTGACCAAATAATGATATTAATATTACTTTTGTACACATAATTCTGCATGCAGGCAGTTCTATTCTATTATGTTCTATCTTAGTTCAAGTAAACCTCAATTAAACTATTTACTACTAAACTTAGACAAAAATGGTTTATAGTTGTGCATCAAAGTAAATACAAGTATTTTGCAGATTGCAGATATATACAACTTACCTGTGCTGCAGTGACACCAGTAACTTGAAGCAGTTCACCTCCCTTGAGCACTTTGGAGGGCAAGTTGACCCGGTTCACACGTAGTTTTTCAATTTCCACCACCGGGCACTGTACTAACTGTTTTCCGGATTTATGAAGCCAGATAGCCCTTGGAATAACCTGCAATTACATGTGCATTACCTGAGGAAGTTTATCCCACTGTTTATACTTATAGTAAACTATTTGGGTCAACCTTAATATGTGTGGACTTTAGTTCTCACGTCATGGTCATGAGCTGGCTTATATAATATTAAATCATATATCATAAACTATGCTCAGTAAGCTAATCCAACTTGTTAGTTCAAGACCTTTTAATTTAATCAAGTCTTGTCTTGAATTTAGAACATGAACACATCAATAACACGAAGAAATTGCCACAACTTACATGGATTCCGGACCATCCTTTTTTAATATCTTCCGCAACACTTGAGGATTCATTAACCCGCAACCCGACAAGATCCTTCTGTTCTTTTCATCATCAAAAAACGTTTTTGAGGCATAATATTTTCCATAATCATATCTTAAGACAGATTGTTTGTCTTCAAATCCATGATCTGGGATAAAGATATCCTTGTCAATGTTATAAGTTCAATCAGATAGTAGCCATGTGGAAAGATGCTAGCCTTGAGTACATGCCTAACACCATCACCATTCACAGATGTGTCAACACCAAATGGGATATTTTTCAGAACTGGATAGATGTCAGGGCATTCCCACATCTGACATCCCAGTGCCTTTGGCTGAATGTAGTGGATGTATGGCTTGAACCCAATTGACAAAGTCTTTGCTCCTATACAAAATTGCCATTCCCCTAGTCTTTCTTGCACTTCCAATGAGCACCCTCCAGTGCCCATCTTTGCCTAGCCAAGCAGTGGTAGGGTCTCTAAATAAGCTTGAATTTATCTTGTTAGCAATAGTTGGTGCCATTAGTGGATTTTTTGGGTGACTTAACCCATTCCCTAAGAAATGGGTCAGAGATGTTTTTGGGGAAGGCTAAGTTTTGAACTTTGTGATTCATGGGGTCAATTCCTATGTATAAAATGGCAGGTTTGCCCCCAGGAAGCATTGTGGCTGAGCCTGACCTGCAACCATTGATATTAGACGGCTGAGAAAGGTAGATGGCAGGATCTAGTGGGATCCAATTGATGCGATCCTTTGATACAGTGTGGGCCCCCACAATATTGCCCCAAACTGCACCTTTAGGATTGTATTGATAGAACATATGGTAAAGTCCTCTGTACCTCATTGGTCCTGAAGAAAAAGCCACACATTAAGGATAGAAAGGACAAAGCATCAACCTGTGAATACCTTAATCTATTATCTACATGCATGCATGTTTATAATATAAGATCCGATATTTGAACACCTAAAATATAACATCCTCTTCACATGTAGATATAATATAGAGAAAGAAGTCATTCATATGATACACGAGAATAGTAAATCACATGCACGTGTTATTTCTTGGATATTCAAAATATATTTTTCTTATAATATAAAAGTGTCAGACCAAGGAGAAGTAACTTTTTAGTCAAACAAGTGCTCATTTTCTCTCATTTTGTCCCTACTATAGAGAATATGGATCTTAGATTTGAACATTTCAATGATTTTGGTCGTGCTTTATGGAAATTCTGCAATCACATTGATATTTTCTGAAATGGGTATGCATTAGAACTTGGAATAGAATATGGGGATTCGAAAGAAGATGCAAAAAAATTATAATGCATAAATGAAGGAGTCCAAAAAACTGAAAGGACAACACAACTAACGATTAGGATCTGCAAGACCAAACACACTCAGATGTCCATTTCAGCATAACATGTCAAATGATAAAAACAAGAAGCAAAATAACAAAGTGTTAGAGATAAAAAATATTTCAAATAATAAAGAAAGGTAGGAAGGAAGGGTAAGAAAGAAGATCTAAGATTAGTTTGAAGGAATTATACCATTTATCCAATTCTTGGGAGAGGTTGAAAGTGATAAGCATTTCTATAAGGTTGATTGGAGGAACCAGAAGATAAACTCCGAAGATTTCTGTAAACATGGTGTGTAGCTTCAATGGGAGTAACTCCATTGCCTTAAATGATAGAGGAGAGAGCTAACAACCAAATTGGAGAGATGGCCATGGTAGCTTTGAGGGAATAAGGAGGGAAGCTTGTGCTCTACTATCTAATTATATAGAGAATCCTGCTGGCTAAGGTGGAAATTTGGAATGGGAAGGAAAGAAGTCATTTGTCTAGATATAAAATTTTGAGAAAGAAAATTCACGGATCATGTGAGAGAAGCATCGAGTAAAATAAGTATTCTTACATATATCAAATTAGTGTCAGAAGTCAACTATTAAAGAATATGAGTTGTATATCTCAAGACTCGGAGAATCAATAAAATACTTATACTGTTATTTTTCTTTCATCGTGACTTCCATGGTTGTTACTTGTTAGCAGCCTTTTGACGACTATTTGACTATCTTATAAGTTCACTTTCGGTAAAATTTGATTGTATATAGATTTGATTATAGATAGATTAAGTGATCACATAATCATATCCTTAAACAAGGTGGGTTTTTAAGTACTCTAGAGAAGATATAGACTATGACTTTTTATAATAGATGAGAAATTTGGGTTTTTGACCAAACTATTCTTAATGGCGAAGATATTTACCAAATTATCTTCTTTTTTAAACTATTTATAGAATGCCACCTTTTTTGCCACGCTGAAATTTTTTAAGATTTTCTGTTCCACGTAAGATACGTCAGAGCATTTGGCGTATCCAGCATGGATACGCCAGAGAGCTTGGCATTTTCCAAGTTGATACACCAACCTTTCTGGCGTATCCACGTAGGATACGCCAAGCGCTCTGGCGCATCCTACGTGACATCCTCACCTCTCTTCTTCCTCTCATAACCATGATTTCATGCTCAAGCGACTATGTCGTGTTTTCACACTACCATGTGAGCTTTATTCACGTAAAAAATAAGTTATTTAACTCCCAAATCATGCTTAGTATGCTTAAGTTAAAAGTCTCGACTCAATTAAATCTAAGGCGAGCTCAGATTTAGAAAATTGGTCTATGAAATTATCAAGTTAAATTTAACTAAATCTAGCCTTGAGGACCCTTAGCGCATTACAATCAATTTTTACACTTAAAATTGATGGGCTAGAATACCAGCCAAGCGAGCCTAACAAAATCAATTAACTTTAATAAAATACATAAGCATAACAGAAAAATCTGGTACATAGACATACAGTCATCTCAAATTAAGCAAATGTTATAAAATGTGATACATATACATCAATGAGATGGGCCAAGGTCAGAATGTGGTGGTTTGTAAGGGGGATCGGAAGAACGTTCTGGCTGTGATGGGTGAGGATGTGGTGGGTAACCCATATATGGTGGATATGGAAATGACGATGTAAGGGTAAAGGTACAAGGATACGATGGGTAAGGGTAAGTAGGTGATGAGTAAGGTGTAGATGGTGAGTAACCTGTAGACGGTGGATAACCTAGATATGACGGGTACGTTGGAGGTGGTAGCTGAGATGGTGGGTAAGTAGCAGTAGAAGTGGGCGGTGGCTGAGTACTAGGCACACTTGAAGAATCAAAGTCCTCTGGAAGTCGTAGTCGTGACCGGATACTCGCTAACCCTCTCCGTCTACGGCGCATCCTCTGCTCATCGGACTGCTCAGATGGTCTTGGAATGTCATCTGTAGGAGGAGCTGGACGAAGGTGATCCAATATGATGTAATCATACTCCCTCATTGAAGATAAGATATCCTTTATGGATTGTTAAAAGATAGCCATACTAAATCCCGAACTAGGGTTCCTGGCTGAAGCATGGATGTTCTCTGTAATGTCAGCCTAAGATACAAATATAACACATATCATCATCAATACAAAATACAAAATACACAAAGCGAATAGCAGAACATATTGGTAGAAAGCTTACCACAAACCCAATGGATGCACCAGTTCGGGAAATCCAATGTCTAGTAATTCGTCTATACCAGCGCATGTACTCAGAATGTGTAGTAAGGGGAGCTTCCAAGGGGTGACCAATAACACACCGTTCCCTCCGACTGTCTTAGATGACTATGTGTGCAAGGTGTGTGACTCACCAATCTTCGTCGTGTCGTCTGACCAATGTAATCGAGTGCAACTCGTCAGGCTGGTGTGGTCTCTATGGTATTGGTTGATCTAGCCCAAACTGATGCATCATCCTATCTGGCTGGTGCCACTCAATAATGTGGAAAAATATGAGTGGAACCACTGCCAGTATAATGCCTTTACCAGCGACACATAATGCTGGTAGTGAAACCACAATCTCATCCGTATATGACTGTCATGTTATCTGCAATCACAATTGTACAAAGAGTTAGAAAGTAAGACAAAGTAACTTATTTAAATCAATGTAAACAGATACTGACCTCATCACTCTTTATCTGATCAAAGAACCGAAGGTAATACGGAAACACTCTCGTTGGGGTTTCATTCAACACCTTATGTTTATGCCACCTATTTAAATATCAAAGTCATATGATGTCAATACAAGTAGTATATATAAGAAACTAATGTACAAATATGTTGAGAAACTTACCGAAATCCAAGTGGAGTCCTCCAACAGTGGCAGGAACATCATGTGCATGTATCTACCAGAGTGGTCAGGAAATAGCAATCCCCCGATCAACCGAAGTATATATGCCCGTGCACACTGCATTACGTAGGCATCTCCATCGGCCTCAGTAAGTCATGTACGGAATGCGCTCAAGAGCCAGGACATATCAATACGTCCACCTAATACGTATGACTCATCTAGTTGTGATCCTAACAAGTTTTCACATAATTGTATCCAATCTCGATGGGATGTACAACTAGCAACTGCATTGCCATCAATAGGAAGTCCCATGATAATACCTATATCCTCCAATGTGACGGTGCACTCTCCAGTAGGCATATGGAATGTGTGTGTCTCGGGGCGCCATCTCTCAACTAATGTCGTAATCAGGGAGTGATTGATGGTGCGATATCCCATGTGGGCAACTCCCACAAAACCAGCTAGCTCTATATATGACAGTATCCGCTTATCTGGGTCCATATGTCTAAATTTATGAGCACGTCTAACACTCAGATGACGATCTGATCTTCCTTGCCATATATGTTGTGATACATGAAACTCCTGCATCTCTAGTACTGACGGGTCCTCTGGGCCTGGGCACAAGTAGAATGTCATGTCTCACGCTGTAATCAGGCAACAGACAAGAACATTGGGCAAATCTTCAAATAATAAGACATACTATAAAATCTAATATACATATTAAACATGAGTGTATCGAGTATAAATTAAAAGGCACCACTAAAAGCATAAGAAGAAATGATATTAAACAAAAATAATTACGTAGATCATCAAATTACACACTGAAAATTCATTTTGTACAAAAACCTACTAGCTAACAATAAAACAGATATAACAAATACACAATTAATACTAATAATTGTTGCAACCAAGATCGCGGCGGGAGCGACGAACAAATAAATTATTATGAGTCGCCACCAATTTTATTTAACTTTAAAAAAAGATTTGAATCATCAAGCTGTCACAACTCAGATGATTCTAAAAGTTACAAGATTAACAAGCTGTCATAACTAAGCTAATTTCAATTTATTATTGAATTAATTTTAAATTTTTACAAAAAAATTAAAAAATAAATAAACCAAACTAATAAATGAAAATGAAATACACATGTATATAATGAAAAATAATAATACAAGAAAAAAATAAGCAAACTTACCTCCAAAGCAAATAAAAAAAATGATATGCTCAAAGAAGTTAATGCACAGGGCCTCACACGTTCTCTTCAAAGCAACTCACTTCAAGAAAAAATTTACTAAAGTCATCAAACTCTTATACTTAGTATTAAGCCCAAGAGTATAATTTTTTCTATCTTTTAAAATTAGTATTAAGCCCAATGGTGTAATTTTTTGGATGCCAAAACAATTGAGAATCACTCCTTTATATAGGAGGAGAGGAAGGAGAAGAAGTATGACTTCTCCAATGTGGTACTTAGTGATACAATGAAGACACCTTACTTTTTTCAAATTTCTTCTTTTTTCTTTTTTTTTTTTAATTAATTAATTAATTTATTTATTTTTACAAAATGCCCGACAAAATTGGGTGTTCACAATAATAATAAAACAAATAATAATAATAAAATTAATAATCAATAATAATAATAATAATAATAATAAGTAATAATACTCAATTATTCTAACAATACAAACAAATATACAATTAATAATTAATATAAAAACTCAAACACATAAACAATAATTCTAACAATAAGAAAAATATAAAATACACAATTAATATAAAAACTTAAAAATATAAACAATAATTCTAACAATTAAAATATTCAGCAATAATTTGAAAAAGAAAAAGAAAAATAAAAAAAGAACTCCATAGTACATATTGATGTAAGTTTATATAACTCCTTCTCCCTGTAAAACTCTATACAGCACTTACGTTACATTGCAAGTGCTACATCTATTTGCTAATTAATATATAATAATGATGGTCCTACACCTCTTTTAAAGGTATATGCATTGTACACATCTTTTTTAAGAGTGTGTGATTAAGAAAGAGAAAGTGATAGAAAAAAATAAATATGATGAATGATATTAAATTGGGTGTGAAAAGAAGTGTATGCACTGTTTGCCGTAAGAATATCGAAGTTGATTAATATATAGAAGGTTAAAATGTCATGAAAGAATTGAAAGTCTTTGAGGAGATACCATCACACTTTAATTGTTGCATGGCCTTATAGTCACGACAATGTCCGAAGATGGATTACTCTCATAGCAATGCCTGCAAGCATTCTTTAATCAAAGTGAGAAATTACTATTATTATGTAGATATATATGATTATATAAAATCTGTTGTAAGCATTATCATGTAAATACATGCTTACTACTTACAACATTAGCATACAACTCTTGCAATTCACTTTCAAATAGATTCAAAAGATTGTAAAAAAAATATGTATGGCATATTACTGTAATAATGTTTAAAAGTTATCTGGGAATATAAAGTAAATCGAGTAAAGGGTGGTTTGGAGTACTTGTTTACAGTATTACAAATTACTCTGAAAAACTTTTAACCCAACTGTTGGGTTGCAAGGTTTGCGCTTTCCATTAAATATCTTGGTTTGCTTTTGGGTAATTCCATAAAATTCTTGGTGATTGGGATTGAACTATCAATTTTAAGAAAACAAGGCTTGGTGAAGTGACTTTGTATCCTTAAGGTTAGATTTCTCCTTAAAAAAATCAATGTTTTAAAAACCAAATCTAAAATTAAATTAGTGAGATCTCTGGGTTATAATTCGATTGGTTCAACTGACTAAATTTGTGGTTGACCATGCTTGAACTGGATATTATTTGAATTGAAAACATGACGGATTTATGATCTAACCAGTTCAATCAAACGATTCAATCCAATTTTTAACTAAAAAAAACACTTTATTTTAGCCTCTCGTGCTTTTAATATGTCATGAACTTCTTTTACCCATAGGCTTTTGCCTAATTTCCCTATGGTGAGCGATCTACATCAAATAAACTTGAGCAAGAAATTGTAATTAATAGTGGATCTAACACCACACCCACCTAGTGCTAATGTTGTGGGTTCCAAATGGATCTTTCAAACCAAAGTTAAAGAAGAGGCACCATAGACATATTTAAAGCTCACTTAGAAGCAAAAAGATATACTCAAATTCCTGGCCTTGACTTTGGAGAAACCTTTAGCCTAGTTATCAAGGCTCCAATCATTAGTGTTATCCTCTCTCTTGTAATACATTTCAAATGGCATCTCAAACAATTAGATGTTAAGAATGCATTTTTGCATGGCACCCTCAATGAACGTGTCCACATGGAACAACTGATAACTTCACATATTGTAATTATTTGGGCCCCATATCTGAGCTTTATTGCCTGCCTAGTCCTTGTTTTGATGCATGAATGGATGAGTTTAACTGTATATTTGTATAATTTGGTTTCAATGTCTTCCATCATGATTTTTGGATATTTCGAGTACATTTGCACTGATTAGTGAATTGAAAATTTCTCTATGGCAGGTAAGGTTCCAACCAAGTAAATCATGTCAACTTTGGACCAGATTTGCAAGAGAAATCAAAGTTCAAGTATCAGCTTGTCACGCCGCGGCGTGGAATGAGAATGCCGCGGCGTGCTTCTTCCCTGCACCAAAGTCAGAGAGCACGTATTTTAGAACGCCGCGGCGTGTAATGAGAATGCCGCGGCGTCCCATGACCTATATTTTAACGCGCCGCGGCGTGGAATTACAATGCCGCGGCGTGACCCTGTTTTCTGAGCCCTATAAATACTGTTTCATCAATTTTTAAAAGGAGTTAGGTTTTATTTTTGAGAGCTGCGGCCAGGTTTTCTCATTTTACACCAGAAGGAATCAGAAGTGACCACATTTGGAGTCTCTCTTCATCTTGGTGGAGGATTGAAGCTTGGAGGATCACTCCCCTTGGCTTTGTTCTTCTTTTCTCTTCTCTTTTCTCTTCTCTTATCCCATGACTCTGTATATCACTAGTTTATTTTCGTTTGTCATGGTTGGCTAAGCAGTTTATAGGGTTTACTTTGGATCCTCCTATGAATATTGATTAATTTTGTAATCCCTTGAGTTATATACATGATTTGGTATTTGTTCAATCATATGGTGTTTAATGCTTTGATTGTTTGATCAGCTTTCAACTGATTTGTTCAATTCTAATCAGCCTAGACATAGGAATTTGGAATTAAGATCATATGTATGATTGATGCATGATCTATTTCATTCAATTGGCTTGGATGCAATGATTTGTTGATAGGATAGAAATATACCTATTGACCATGCATAGTGATTAATTGGGAATAAATCGTTCATTAGTATAGCTTACACTAGTCCTCATAGAAATATAGTGGATTAGGTAAGTAATACCAGGGTTGATTAACCTAGACATAGGCTTTCAGCTAAAGTAGATTCCCAAGCTAACCTAACCATTGCATGTATATTGCTCGTAAGGATTGCTTATTAACAATTGATATAGGAGGTGAAAAAGGATACCCTATGTTCTAAATCATTTTCTAAACTCAATCTGATAGTTTAAAAAGTTCTTTTTAATAGTTTAATACAAACCTTTACAATTTATAATTCCTTGAATAGAAATACTTAAGTTATTGGTTTATAATTAGTACTTGAATTTAACGTTTATCCTCGTGGGAACGATATCCGACTCCAAGCTATACTACAGGTGCGATCAGGTGCACTTGCGGTAAGTAAAAGAGGGAACAAGTTTTTGGCGCCGTTGCCGGGGATCGACGGTTTAAATTTAGTTTTACTAATATAAACAACGAAGTTAAGTATCTCTAGTTCAAGTTTCTTTTGTTTCATATTCATTTAATTCATTATTTGTTAATTGTTTCAGAAGAGCAAAATGGCTGACGAAGCTGTTTTGCACGACGTGGTGGTGGGGGACGCGAGTCGTACAAGGCCATTGAGGGAGTTTGCTACTCCTCAAATGGACAATCTGCAATCTAGTATCAGACGTCCTGCCATCCAGGCAAATAATTTCGAGATTAAGCCGGCCATCATCCAAATGATTCAAGCTTCAGTACAGTATGGCGGCTTACCAAATGAAGATCCCAATGCACATATCTCAAATTTCTTAGAGATCTGCGACACGTTCAAGCATAACGGGGTATCGGATGATGCTATCCGTTTACGGCTCTTTCCTTTTTCTTTAAGGGATAGAGCTAAAAGTTGGCTGCATTCTTTGCCAGCGGGATCAATAACAACTTGGGCGGAGGTATGTACCAAGTTTCTGAATAAATATTTCCCTCCGTCTAAGACTGCTGAAATGGTGAATGATATTACATCATTCACCCAATCTGACTCTGAATCCTTGCATGAAGCCTGGGAAAGGTACAAGGATCTCCTAAGAAGGTGCCCACATCACGAAATACCACCGTGGCACCAAATTTATTCATTTCACAAGGGATTGTTGCACCAACATCGCCCAATTGTAGATCTTTGCTTTGGAGGCTCCTTGTTAGGCAAATCATTTGATGATGCCTTCCAGTTATTGGAGGAATTAGCTGCCAACAACTATCAATGGCCTTCATCACGGAATACTCCAAGGAGGGTAGCTGGAGTGCATGAGGTGGATCCCATAACCTCGTTAACGAAACAGGTTGCGGCATTGGCGAGCAAGATGGACAATATGGGTCAAGAGATCAAACCAAAGCCCATTTGTCCTTTGTGACCATTGTGGGGATAATTATGCAAGTGATAGGTGCCCGAGTATGTTTGAGAGCGCACATTATGTTGGTAACTATCGCTCCCAACCAAATAACCCATACTCCAATCAATATAATCCTGGATGGAGGAATCATCCAAATTTCTCATGGAGGGACAATCAAGGACCCTCTTCCTCCTCTAATGCTCCTGGACCTGAATGCCAGTACAATCCTCCTGGATTTTACTGCTCAACCAAGACAACCAATGCAAGAAAGGAAACTGCGTTGGAAGAAATGTTCATGCGGTTAATGCGGAAGAATGATGCTTTCATTTCTAAGACCGACTCTTACATGCAAAGGACCGATGCTCATTTGGCAAAGAATGATTCGTTGATTCAAAGCCAAACGGCTTCGATGAGAGCATTAGAAACGCGGTAGGTAGGACGGTTAGCAAATGCTATTAACAACGAGCCGCCGGCACCTTTCCAAGTAACACAGTTAATAACCCAAAGGGTGACTTGAATGCGGGTATCGTAAGGTCATCTCGTTGAGGAGTGGAAAGCACATAGAGGGCAATCCTAAGACAAGGATCTTTGGAGGAAGATGCTTTGAAGCATCCAATGAGAAAGAGGTGAGAGCCGAGGATGTTGCAAAGAAACCTGAAGTTTCTACGGAAAGGTCGAGGACAAGAAATTTGTGAACAACCCTTATGTACATCCTGTACCTTTTCCAAGCAGGCTGGTCAAGCACAAAATGGATGATCAGTTTAAGAAATTTTTGGAAGTTTTTAAGAAGCTTCAAATAAACATCCCTTTGCGGAGGCCTTAGAGCGAGATGCCTAGCTACGTTAAATTTATGAAGGATATTTTATCCAAGAAACGTAGGCTAGGTGAGTTTGAAACGGTTGCATTGACTGAGGAATGCAGTGCCGTGTTGCAACAGAAGCTTCCCCGAAGTTAAAGGATCCGGGAAGCTTCACATTCCTTGTGCCATAGGAGAGAAGTTCCTTGGCCAAGCTTTATGTGATATGGGGGCAAGCATTAATCTTATGCCCCTATCCATATTCCGAGGCTAGGTTTGGGGAATGCAAACCCACATCGGTAACTCTCCGGCTAGCCGATCGCTCTTACACGTATCCAAGGGGATAGTGGAAGATGTCCTTGTGAAAGTGGACAAGTTCATATTCCTGCGGACTTCGTTATCTTGGATATGGAGGAGGATCATAGGGTCCCTTTGATCTGGGCGGGCCGTTCTTAGCTACGGGAAGAACTCTCATTGACGTGCGAAAGGTGAGTGACAATGAGAGTTCAAGATCAAGAGGTTACTTTCAACATATTTAAAGCTATAAAGTTTCCTCAAGACCAAGAAGAGTGCTCTATGTTGGGGTATTGGACAACATCATCAATGATTCATTCCAAGCCAATATTCCAGGAGACTCCCTCACTGTGGCGTTAGCTTCATCACTGACGATGATGAAGAATTAAGGGATGAAGTATCCGAGTTAATAAAGTGCCTAGATGCATTTCCTAGGCAATATCGGTCACCCAAGTTTGAAACCTTGGAGTCCGAGGCATCAAAGGAGGTATTTAAGTCCTCCATTGAAGTACCACCGAGGCTTGAACTTAAGCCTTTACCCAATCATTTGCAATATGCATATTTGGGTGAAACCTCCACGTTACCGGTTATAATATCATCAACCCTCTCCGAAGATCAAACGGAGAAGCTTCTCCGTGTGCTTGAGGCATTACAAACATGTAATTGGATGGACTATTGCTGATATCCAAGGCATTAGCCCCTCCATTTGTATGCACAAGATCCTCTTAGAGGATAATCAGAATGGTGTTGTGGAGCACCAAAGGAGGTTGAATCCTATTATGAAGGAAGTGGTGAGAAAGGAAATAATTAAGTGGCTAGATGCGGTATAATATATCCAATTTCGATAGCAGTGGGTCTCACCAATCCAATGTGTCCCTAAGAAAGGTGGCATGACGGTAGTCACCAATGAGAATAATGAATTGATTCCCTCTCGAAAGGTTACGGTGGGAGGGTTTGCATGGACTACTACCGTAAGTTAAATAAGGCCACCGGAAGGACCATTTTCCGCTTCCGTTCATCGATCGGATGTTAGATAGGCTTGCGGGAAAAGCCTATTATTGTTTCTTGGATGGTTATTCTGGATATAACCAAATTGCCGTAGCGCCAGGAGGACCAAGAGAAAACAACTTTCACGTGTCCCTACGGTACATTTGCGTTTCGTCGAATGCCATTCGGGTTATGCAATGCTCCTGCAACCTTTCAACGATGCATGATGGCCATCTTTGCAGATATGATAGAGCATGGCCTGGAAGTGTTTATGGACGACTTTTCAGTATTTGGGGATGATTACAATAGTTGTTTGCATACTTTGTCATCCGTACTGAAGAGGTGTGAAGAAACCAACCTCGTCCTAAACTGGGAAAAGTGCCACTTTATGGTCCAAGAAGGCATAGTTCTTGGCCATAAGGTTTCTGAGAGAGGAATGGAGGTTGATAAAGCAAAGATTGAGGTAATAGATAAGCTACCTCCACCAAAATCTGTGAAAGGAATCCGCAGTTTTCTTGGCCATGCGGGTTTCTATAGGAGGTTCATTAAAGACTTTTCAAAGATAGCCAAGCCTCATGCAACCTTCGGAGAAGGACATCCAGTTTAACTTTGATGAACCATGTCAGGTTGCATTTGAGGAACTGAAAAAGAAACTGGTCTCAGCACCAGTAATTATCACCCCTGATTGGGCTTTACCATTTGAGCTCATGTGCGACGCAAGTGATTATGCGGTTGGTGCAGTGTTGGGACAAAGGAAAGATAAGGTGTTTCGCTCCATATATTATGCGAGCAAGACACTTAATGATGCCCAACTGAACTACACAACAACGGAGAAAGAGCTACTTGCGGTAGTCTTCGCATTTGACAAGTTCAGAGCTTACTTGGTAGGAACCAAGGTGATAGTCTTTACAGATCATTCAGCCATAAAATACTTGGTGAGCAAGAAGGACGCAAAACCACGATTGATTAGGTGGGTTCTGCTTCTACAAGAGTTTGATCTGGAGATTAGAGACAAGAAAGGTGCGGAAAATCAAGTGGCAGACCACCTTTCTAGACTTGGAAATGACGAATACAAGTTGACCGATCATAATCGGGAAACATTTCCCGATGAGCAGCTTTTTACGACCACCACTCACTCATGCCCATGGTACGCGGATATGGTGAACTACATTGCGAGTGGTGTCTTTGCTTTGATCTCACCTCTCATCGAAGAAGAAATTCTTGTATGATGTCGGGCATTACATTTGGGATGAGCCATTTACTTTAGCGGTGCTCAGGCCGGATGTTGAGAAGGTGTGTACCTATGGAGGAAGTGGAACATATTACGAGTCAATGCCATGCTTCTCCATACGGTGGACACTATAGTGGTGAGAAGACGGCTTCCAAAGTGCTCCAATCGGCTTTTATTGGCCAATGCTTTTTAAAGATGCACATTCTTATGTGCAACGGTGTGATCGGTGCCAAAGGTGCGGAAACATTTCCGAAAGAACGAAATGCCCCGAACTTCATTCTAGAAGTTGAAATCTTTGATGTTTGGGGCATTGACTTCATGGGCCCCTTTATTCCCTCCTTTGGGAATCAATACATCCTTGTGGTTGTGGACTACGTGTCCAAATGGGTGGAGGCATGTGCATATCCTACCAATGATTCAAAGGTAGTGATTGGTTTTATGAAGAAACCGATTTTCACCAGATTTGGAACACCTAGGGCCATAATCAGTGACGGAGGGTCACATTTTTGTAACAAATATTTTGAAGCCCTCCTAGCCAAGTATGGTGTAACGCATAGGATATCCACTTGCTTATCACCCACAGACAAGTGGGCAAGCAGAGGTATCCAACCGCGAGATTAAGCGGATCTTGGAAAAGACAGTGTGTCCTACAAGAAAGGATTGGTCAAGGAAATTAGATGACGCACTGTGGGCTTACAGGACTGCTTACAAGGGTCCCATTGGTATGTCTCCGTACAAGCGGGTATTCGGAAAAGCATGCCACTTGCCGGTTGAGCTTGAGCATAATGCTTATTGGGCAATAAAGCGGCTCAACTTCAATTCACAAGTCTGCTTAGGTGAGAAGAGACTTTTGCAACTCAATGAACTGGATGAATTTAGGGCTGCGAGGCCTATGAGAATGCAAAAGTATACAAGGAGAAGTCTAAATACTGGCATGACAAGAAGATTGTCCAGAAAAGATTCAATGAAGGCCAGCAGGTTCTCCTGTACAATTCCAGGCTTAAACTCTTCCCTGGAAAGTTAAAATCAAGATGGTCGGGACCCTTTGTGGTGATAAAGGTGTTGCCCCACGGAGCAGTGGAGATTGGTCCACTGGATAGATCATCAAGTTTTAAGGTTAACGGCCAGCGCCTAAAACCTTATTTTGGAGGTGAGATTCAAAGGGAGAAGACCTCCCTCCCATTAACAACTCCTACTTGATATCACCAAAGTCCTGCCAGGACTATAACTAAGGCCCTTGTTGGGAGGGAACCCAAAGGTTTATTATTTTTGTTTTTAGGTTTATAATACTTAATATATGATTTTTGTAATTTAGCTATGTTTTTGATATTTAATTTGCTTTTTGATCATTTGGACATATTGTATATTTAGTTAGGATCCATTTTTGGCAATTTTTTGGGCTGAAGTCGGTTCTTTGAGAATTAAATGAGACCTCTCACGCCGCGCGGCGTGGAGTGCTCCAACCAACCCGCGGCGTTTGTTTAAAAAAAAAAAAAAAAAAAAAAAAAAAAAAAAAAAAAAAAAAAAATTTATTAAAAAAAAAAATTTGAAATTTTTTTTCGAGGGAATTCTTCTTGTAGCCGCGGCATGCGTGTGGCAACGCCGCGCGTGATCTGTTGTTGGGGTTTAACACCCCACGGATGGGTGACCGTCCCTCTCCCTCGCCATATCTTGTTTTCTCTCTGTTTTTCTCTCAAATTTCTCTCGTTGCAATCTATTTTTCTTGCTTCTCCGACCATACAGGTGCTTCCTAATCAGGTTAGAAGCTCTTTTCATCATTTATTTCGTATTTTTTTTTCATAGTTTCCTTTCGTTTTTCTTTAAAAATCTTGTTACGTGTAAATTTGTATAGTTTAAGGAGTTTAGGAGTGTTTGAATAGCATAATTTTGTTATTTCAATGTTGTTTTCTTTGATTTCCTGCCTGGGGGAATGATTTGCCTGATTTAATGGGGGTTTTCTGGGTTCTGACATATTGAATGCCGCGGCGTAGTGGTGAATGCCGCGGTGTGTACATGAACTGATTGAATGCCGCGGCGTGTCTTTACAATGCCGCGGCGTGATATAAAGCTGTTGAATGCCGCGGCGTAGTTGTGAATGCCGCGGCGTGAAATGTTTCTTTTTGCAGAATTATTCCCACATTGCAAATGTATCTTGCATTTTCAATTTCATCAATTGATACTAACTATTTGCAATTTAATTTCAGGTACCATGTCTGCTAAAAGACAGCGCGGATCATCTAGTCAGCGGCGCCGAGAACCATCCCCTCCTGCCTTCGATCAACGGAGGTTTGTGTCTGCGGAGGCTGCACAGCGTTACACCGCCTTGGTGTCAAAAAAGGTGACGGCTGAGAGAGGCTTCTCTACTCAGGATGGTATCCCTGAGCCTGTTGAGTTGATCATCCGCCACCACCACTGGGATCGATTTGCACTACATCCGGATGTGGCGGTACTTCCTATGGTTCGCGAGTTTTATGCGAACATTGACACTTCCAGCGCCAACCCCTCCACTGTGGTTGTGCGAGGCCGCCGCGTCTCTATTCGGTTCCGGTTATTAGGGCGGCCCTCGCCTTGCCCCCTCCTCCGGCCCAGTGTGAGTACTCCCGGTTTATAGTTGTTGATCCGGATGGTATTGACCTCACTACGGTCACTAACGAGAATTTGTACGGAGGCTTCGCGACCGGTCGAGTGGGTCTTGAGCGTCCCAGGATGCCGGGCCCGATTCTTCCGCGGGGCATGCTTAACACCGGAGGCTCGGGTGTGGTACCATTTCATTAACACCGGATTACGCCATCGAACAACCTGTCAGAGGTTACTAGGGATCGGGCGATCTTGATATATGCCATTTTGGAGCAGAGGGCTATTGATGTTGCCCATCTTATCCATCAGCAGATCGGCGAGCTGCTAGGGAGTGCAAGAGCTGTTTTTCCCCTTCTCTCATCCAGAGGTTGTGCCTGACTCAAATGGTCCAAGTTCAGGATGACGAGGAGCGCACAGAGGCAAAACAGCCTCTGAACGATTATTTTTTTGAGAGAGTTCGAGCCGCTCCAGCAGCACCACCACCGGCGGCCCGGACGACCACGGGCGGCCACCACCACGGATGCGGGACCATCCCGGCCGCGGCCGGTCACGGCGGATGATGCTTTGCGTGGAGGCGCGGTCGATGCCGGGTGACGAGCTCGAGACTCGGGCGGCACGAGACCCACGCGCCATGCCGGCATATATCATTCGGACGCGGCGTTGGGCGGAGCGCTTACACCTTCCGATGGAGGACTACCCAGTCCCACACTTCCCGCCCATGGCCGCTGCAGCACCCCCACCACCATCCCAGGAGCCAGGCCCCTCTCACCCCGCAGGCCATGATGACGACGATGATGAGGATCTAGATCTTTGAGGCCGCCGGGTCGAGGGAGGCTTCCTTCTAGCTTTTGAGGCTATCGAGGCCATGTTCCTTTCGTTGTCATTCTTTTTGCTATTATATACTCTATGTTTCTCATGTATGGTGTGGACACTTTGTTTCCCTCGAGTTTGGGGGGGTGTCCTAGACTTAGTATTTTGATCTTTGATGCATGTTTATAATATTGATGCTTATGTTAATATTGCCTATTGTGGATATAATATTTTGGTATTTTAGTATAGTTTATGTATGTTTGTAATTATGTAATTATGTATGCTATGTATGCTTGTTAATATCCGGGAGGAACTTGTATCTTGATAATCAATTTTGAAAAATCTTATTCAAGATACAATTGTCGTTCCCTTTCACAATTTGATTTATAAAGGTTAAAACTAATGTGAAATGATTGTTCAATGATAGAGATGGATGTAAATTGACCTTAATATTTTGATGAATCCATATGCAATCTTTGAAGCATGTTGAGCAATCTAGTTTCATTTGAGGATTGATATATTTCCCACTTGCATGTTTATTGAACTTTGGAATTGATAAGAAGTCTTGCTTAGAGAAAGTTTATGGACAGTGCATGTGAAGGTATCAGTTATCTGTGAAATTGTTTTTGAACTCTCTTGAGGCGAAATCTAATTTGCGCATGATTGAGGAAATGATAAGGGCATTCATTGGACCGATTGAGCCTTAAAAAGCTTACCTTGACATGATCATATCTTAGGTCCCCTTTGAAGCCTTATGTATGTTTGGCCTTATGTTTTTCATCACCTACATATTCCATACCATGTAACCATTTCTAAATGCATGTGAAAACATGACATTTGTTATCTTACCATAATTGTTGTTGAGTGCATGTATATATGATTCTTGAATTGAGTCAAATACTCAGGGGTATCGTGTAAGTCAAATTCAAAAAGAACTTGTTTGAACCATCTGCTGTAGAAAATCTTTGCTTTGAAAAAGTAAAAGAAAGAAAGAAAAAAAATGAAAAGAGAAAAGAAAAGCAAAAGAAAAGAAAAAGAAAAGTAAAAATAAAGCATTGAATGGTTCTTATGAGTTCGATCCTCAAAGTTGTATGGTATACCATGATAATCTCAATGGTACTCAAGTCTTGAAATCATATGTGTATGTGTCTTGATGTTTGTGTTAAATCCATTCCTTTTGTTCTTTAACCCATACCATTGGCCTAACATTATAAGCTGATAAAGACCCTTTTGATCTTCAATCATGTGTAAGTTACATTAGTGGAGAGAGAGTTGAATTACAATCTTGTGGATTCTTTGATGCATATTCATTTGTATGTTCATAAACTCATCCGGGTAAGTCCTAATGGAAAAGAAGAAGTTTGGTATGCATGATTGTGGGAAATTATATCTTGACTGAAAGGAAGCTGTGATTGTCAGCATGAGTAGGGTTGTATATGTGTGAAACTGAGTATGAGGCAAGTTCATTCTTTGAGATTTTATGCAATCATTTTACATGAGTTCTGTTTAAGTGAAAGTGGAAAGTGCAGATTGTTGAAAGCAGGTTAACAAGTTGAGCGATTTAAATGTACTTTGTTTTGCTCGAGGACTAGCAAAAATCTAAGTTTGGGGGTGTGATAACTTCACATATTGTAATTATTTGGGCCCCATATCTGAGCTTTATTGCTGCCTAGTCCTTGTTTTGATGCATGAATGGATGAGTTTAACTGTATATTTGTATAATTTGGTTTCAATGTCTTCCATCATGATTTTTGGATATTTCGAGTACATTTGCACTTGATTAGTGAATTGAAAATTTCTCTATGGCGGTAAGGTTCCAACCAAGTAAATCATGTCAACTTTGGACCAGATTTGCAAGAGAAATCAAAGTTCAAGTATCGACTTGTCACGCCGCGGCGTGGAATGAAATGCCGCGGCGTGCTTCTTCCCTGCACCAAAGTCGAGAGCACGTATTTTAGAACGCCGCGGCGTGTAATGAAATGCCGCGGCGTCCCATGACCTATATTTTAACGCGCCGCGGCGTGGAATTACAATGCCGCGGCGTGACCACATTTTTCGAGCCCTATAAATACTTGTTTCATCAATTTTTAAAAGGAGTTAGGTTTTATTTTTGAGAGCTGCGGCCGTGTTTTCTCATTTTACACCGAAGGAATCGAAGTGACCACATTTGGAGTCTCTCTTCATCTTGGTGGAGGATTGAAGCTTGGAGGATCACTCCCCTTGGCTTTGTTCTTCTTTTCTCTTCTCTTTTCTCTTCTCTTATCCCATGACTCTGTATATCACTAGTTTATTTTCGTTTGTCATGGTTGGCTAAGCAGTTTATAGGGTTTACTTTGGATCCTCCTATGAATATTGATTAATTTTGTAATCCTTTGAGTTATATACATGATTTGGTATTTGTTCAATCATATGGGGTTTAATGCTTTGATTGTTTGATCAGCTTTCAACTGATTTGTTCAATTCTAATCAGCCTAGACATAGGAATTTGGAATTAAGATCATATGTATGATTGATGCATGATCTATTTCATTCAATTGGCTTGGATGCAATGATTTGTTGATAGGATAGAAATATACCTATTGACCATGCATAGTGATTAATTGGGAATAAATCGTTCATTAGTATAGCTTACACTAGTCCTCATAGAAATATAGTGGATTAGGTAAGTAATACCAGGGTTGATTAACCTAGACATAGGCTTTCAGCTAAAGTAGATTCCCAAGCTAACCTAACCATTGCATGTATATTGCTCGTAAGGATTGCTTATTAACAATTGATATAGGAGGTGAAAAAGGATACCCTATGTTCTAAATCATTTTCTAAACTCAATCTGATAGTTTAAAAAGTTCTTTTTAATAGTTTAATACAAACCTTTACAATTTATAATTCCTTGAATAGAAATACTTAAGTTATTGGTTTATAATTAGTACTGAATTTAACGTTTATCCTCGTGGGAACGATATCCGACTCCAAGCTATACTACAGGTGCGATCCGTGCACTTGCGGTAAGTAAAAGAGAGAACAACAACCACAGGCTTTTTGCGTCCACAATTTCCTGATCATGTTTGCTTTCTTCATAAATTCATCTATGGTTTCAAACAAGCTGTAACACCCTAACTTTTGGATAAATGATAATTTTGTCCTGATTATACTATCTTATATTTTTCTGTATGTTATAAAAATTTATTTGAATGTTTCGTGTTCATATTTGAGTGTTTTGTATGATTTACTTCAAGTCAAGAAAATAATAATTTTCGAGCCGAGAAAATCTTGTTTTAATTATTCGGAGTTGGGGGATCTTACTAAACCCAATTCCGAGTGATATGGTTGTTAATCTTTTAATTTTTAGGATTTAACAGTGCAATAAAATAATTTTATATTAGTATAATATTATTTTATCTGACAGTACTTACTGTCTCAGAAACAGTAGAAATCTGCTCTAAAACGACCATGGACCAGGAAAAGTCTATGGGACCCACGTTTAGTAAAGCAGTCAACGTTTCTGGCTAGGCTAAATTTTAAGCCAATAGAAATAAGTCAACGATGTAGGCTTGAAAGGTTTGGACTAATAGAAAACAAGTCCACAAAAGTGGTTGGACTTGTTGAAATCAAACTAGAAGGTTAAATCAAGTTAGCTTAAAACCTAACTAAGTTAACATAGAAGGTTTATGTAGTAACTAAGTGAAGTAACCTAGTTAGTTATCTAGTTAAGTTCTAGTTAGACAATGATCTCAAAATATCAAGACTAACTTAGTTAACCTAAGTAACTATATAGTTAGGTAAGTAACTAAACAAATTAATCTAACGCACCTAAATGTAGCTAGAAGACCAAATGGATCACAAACTTGGTTTGCTTCTCCTTGGAGCAATTCGGTTGGAGCATTCAAGAAGCTTCAAGAAGAGCTTAGTCACTTAGTGACTAGGTTTTCATGCATCAATGAGAGACAAGCTTGCAGGCAAAGCTTTGCATAGCAACCCTTGATCACATCTAAGGCTATTAAGTGGTCTTGGAAGGTCAAACAAAGTGGCCACCTCCTCTTGGAGTTCCACGGCCATAAGCTTAGTTAGGAGAGCATTTTTGCTTCATTCACTTCATCTTCTATCACTTAACTTACTCTTTTCTCTCTTCAAAAGTAAACAATCACCATTGTTGCTCTTTGAAGACCATTCGGCCAAGCACTTATACACCACCATCCAACCATCTAAAATTTCATCCAACCTTATTTCTTAACTCTAAACACCATTTTAAGAACATCTCTAGTTGAGAGTTTTTCCAAAATCCTTCATCTTAGACTTGGAAAATTTCTTTGGAGATTTTTCTTACAAGGTGAAACTCCTTATTTTTCATTTCTAACTTCATTTCTAAGGTTTTAAGTCATGATTGATCCATGGTTTATGCTTTTCTCCTATAGTTATAACTCTTTAAATTTTTGTTTAAGATTTTTTTTAGGTTTCTTGGAGGGTCATGAAATCAACTAGGAGAAGGAGTAGAAGGTTTAATCTTCCTTTAAGGTAAGAGGGAGATTTGATCTCATCAACTAAGTGTGGTGATGAGAAAATGGATTGTATGTGTGTGAAGAATCCATAAGGATTCACTTGTTTGATTGTTTAAATGCTTTCCTATTTGTGTTTGATATTGTTTGTATACATGTCTATAAGCTTTAAATATATTGCATGTGTTGATATATGCATGAATTATTAATTAAGATGTAAATAATATGTAAGGTATACATGAGTATTCCAAAGAACACAACCATGGAGCTTTCGGCTTCAACAAGAAAAAAGAACCAAAATGTTCTCAACCATTTTCTAAAGGAGGGATTTAATGGATCTAAGTAAATTAATGAATTCCAAAATGATTTAAAAGATAGAAAATCATCCAAAGATCAAATGTCAATGTTTTGCTAAATTCGGCCAAAATGCTTCTTAAGGTGTAATCAATCCAAAATTTATTTTCTAAGTGTAGATTAGATGTTTAACCTAAAAAGAATACCTTTGTAATGGATTTTTAAGACTTAAAGAAGTAAACTAATTTTTATTAGAAATATGGTATAGAAGAAAAATAAACAAAACTTTTGAAAAATACTCATCTTTGAGTTTTAAAGTATAATGATAATTTTCAAAGTGTGTTTTGTAGTAATAAACTAGACAAAGGGATTTTTAAAGGAAAAACATAGAAAACACAATTTTTAATAGATTTTATAGACAAAATGCTGTCAAAAATTTATTAGAAACAGACAAATAAAAGAGAACATTTTATAATATATTTATAATGTAAAAAAATATTCTACGTAGTTTAAAAGTATTAAGAATAGCTTACGCAGTTTTAAAATAATAATTTTAAAGCTCTACGGTTAAGAAAATGATTTAAAAATCTTACGTGATTAAGAAAACGATTTAAAAACATTACCCAATTTTAAAAACAGCAAAATATATTTATCCGATTTAAAAATATTTGTAAAAGCGACACGATTGTGAAAACGCGATTAATTGAAATAGTGAGTTTTACTGTCGGGCCAAAGTGGTGGACCCGGACATGTTGAGATATGATACTGTCAAGTAGTGACGTACTATATATTAGAATTTTGAGGTTAAGGGCGTTTTTTGTAAATATGCTAATATTTTGAGAATAAGGGTAATTTGATAATTATTGTTCTTATTCATGCATTGAGTTGTGCCAATTTGGTTGATATTGGCGACTGATTGACGAGATGAATTACACCGTGTTGTCGGTGTGATAAGCATAGTGTGGTTCATTTCATGTGGACTTGGAGACATCAGTGTGCGGAGTATTCCACATGTGAACAGTTGGTCGCTCCTTTGGACCGTGGTAACTGATAACATACTAATGATCTTGACACGCACTATACTTAATCAAGATCATGTAAAGACTATTTAGTACAATGATTATAGTGCACGACGTATTTTGGACTGTGTACTACTACACGACATTGGACTGTAGGCTATAGACACGACATTGGACAGTGGAATAGTTTGGTTGGGCAGCCTGAGGTACTGATAGATCTTTATGGGTCATTCTCTCTTATATATGTGTATAGCTCCATGGAGTAGAGATGAGTCGTTATACATTTACATTTGTGACATATGTCTTAATTTTATTATTTGTGATATTATGTATGATGTGTTAAATTGTGTTATTGTTTATGATATTGTGGTATGCATATTGTATCAAGCTGTAATGTTTATTGTTCTGTTGTTTTCTTAATTGTCATGTTGGTATTGATGTAGATCGTTTCACCTCTCTATATGTATTGTTTTTGTATTATTATTTATGTTTATAAAGAGTTTGAGGAAGAGGAGCAGCCTCTAGACTGTTTGTACCCTGAGGAGGAGCAACAACAGACGGGTGATCAGTTTGACGAGTGTGAGCCGTCCGATCATCCATATCCTTTGGACTGATCTTGTGATTATGGCATTGTCGGGATTTCTTGGTTTTGTGAGACTAGAGTTTCACGGAGGTTAGGAGGCCTGGCGACTACGAGAGGATCGAGGATCTACTTGGGACGTCTGACTGTGTCCCTCCGTGGAGAGTTTGATGTTGAGTCTGTCTTTACTACGACCTTGTATCTACATCTAGTGATGCCTTTGGATCTGAGGCGTCACTGGGGAGGACTTTTTCGTGTTCCCAGTGAGATCAGCATAGTATCAACAGCACGGACTCCTGTCCATAGAGCTGTGAGACATCCTGGATTTCTATCACCTGAGGTTTCAACTGAGAGTGATCCTTCAGAGGGTTAGGGATCTATGATGTGCACTTGGGCACTTTATGTTGTGTATTGTATTAACTATTTACTGCTTTGTTTAAATATTTGTGGTTGTAAATTATTTGTATAACTTAAGATAAAGTCATATGTATATTATGTGTGTGATAACAATTTGCTTTATTTTATGTTCCATCTTATTTCATTTAACGATATCCAGTATAAAAAGGAAAAAAATTTACAACTCATATTAATTATGTATCAAATGTTTTATAACTTGAGTAAGGTTTTATTTTATTGAATCATAAATGTGGCATCTCCACAAGGGTGTTACACAAGCACCCCGTGCTTGGTTTGCTAACATTTTCAAAATCCAACCAAGAATGACCTTTGTGTTGGTAAACGTATTCTGCATTACATAAAAGGAACCTTGACACATGGCCTTCGTTATTTGTCTCAAAGCTCTCTCACTCTTAATGCCTTTTGTGATGCATATTGGGCTAGATATCCAACCACTAGGAGAAGCACCATTGGCTATTGTATCTTCCTTGAACCAAATTGTGTATCTTGGGCCTCAAAGAAACAACTCATTGTCTCTCGTTCATCCATTGAAGCTGAATATAGATCCTTAGCAACTACAACTATTGAACTTAGATGGCTTTAATATTTTTTTCATGACCTCAGCATCTAACCTAAACGTCGTCCACTCTTGTTTTGTGACAACAAAAGCGACATTCACTTGTCTCACAATCTAGTGTTTCATGCTCACCCCAAGCATATTAAAATTGATTATCATTTCATTAAGGAAAAAGTTATTACTAGTGATCTCTAACTACAATACTTGTTTACAAATCAACAAATTGCATATTTATTCACTAAAGCATTACCCAAAGACTCCTTTGCCACTTTTTGTTGCAAGCTTGGCATTTATCCATCCTCCTTGCCAACCTTGAAGGGGGTATAAAGAATAATAGTGATAATGCTAACTCAATTACAACATCAAAGAAGTCAGCATCAAATCAAAGAATGTCAATCAAACCGTTAGAAGCCAATCTCTATGAATGCATTGACTTGATTTATGGAGTCAAACCAAATAATGCATGGTTAATAAATAACCTTCTTATTATTTTCTAATATATCTATTTTATTGTTGAGTTATTGTGTGTGTGTGTGTTGTGTGTGTCTATTTTACTGTTGAACTATTGTATGTGTGTGTGTGTGTGTGTGTGTGTGTGTGTGTGTGTGTTTGTGTGTGTGTGTATGTGTGTGTGTATATAAGGAACATATCTGGTGAGAGGAATATTTATTGTAAGATGTGACTTGACCATTTGATCTTACATGAATGGTCAATATTAGAACATAAATACGTGTGTATATAAGGAACATATCTGATGAGAGGAGTATTTATTGTAAGATGTGACTTGACCATTTGATCTTACATGAATAGTCAATATTAGAACATAAATACATATGACTTTTTAAAGTGATCACATGACCTTTAAGTAACTTTATATATATATATATATATATATATATATATATATAAGGAACATATCTGGTAAGAGGAGTGTTTATTGTAAGATGTGACTTGACCATTTGATCTTACATGAATAGTCAATATTAGAACATAAATACATGTGACTTTTTAAAGTGGTCACATGACCTTTAAGTAACTTTTAATCTTGACCATCAATATATGATTGTATGATCAAGATTTACTCCTCTCACAATAAAAGCTTATCTCACTAGATATGTTCATATATATATATATCCTCTTACACTCACTTTTATCCATTGATCCTAAGTCATCTAACGGTCAAAAACATTTCACTAAAAGTGCTTCTCGTAACTTTTTTTTTCTATTTTCTCTCTCCCTGACCCCACCCCCTCTTCTCTTCTCTCACCGTCTGCAGCATTTTCTCCCACCCCACCCCCTCTTCTCTCACTTTCTCTTCATCCAGCCACTCACCCCAATTGAGATGTACTTTTAGCAGTTTGGTCATAGTTCCACATCCCATCTCCCTTCTTTTGTTTTCAATTGATTTTTTTTCTTGTAGCAATTTGATGTAGCAATGTTATTAGGTTGAAGAAAGACTTAACTAGGCAAATAGTGATCCAAGGGAATGCAAATGAAGTAATGGGATGAAAAAAGCTTTCTTTCCCATTACTTGTCTTGTGACTGTAAATTTGATTTTGTTGTATGGATTTTTAAATTCGTCTGAATATCATAGGATTTTATCTTTACTTTTTGACTTAGAGAGGAGTGATAATATTTTTTAGTTTCTGCAAGTTGAAAATCTGCACTCTTTGATATTCATTTTGTCTCTGCAAAATGGATTCATTTTCTTCCAATGTAATTTATTCCTAACTAGAAGCATAGTGATTATACCATTGAGGAGAATGGTCGTATATGTGTCACCTTATTCTATGTGGCACTTGATGAAGAACCTTGCATCTGTGATTGTTTATTGATGGAAAACTTTGTGTGCTATTGTGTGTAAATTGGTTGGTGATGGGACTCACACTTTCTTTGTGCTGCCAACCTATTCATGCATAATGAACTGTGAACCAATTTACTACTTCACTGTCTAACTTGCTATTTTGTGGGGGAGAAGGAATCATTTCCAAGCTTGGGGTTGCCATTACTTTCCTTTCCTCCACAGTTCACACTATCTGAATAAAGTTTGTTTCTTTTTGTTTATGAAAGTTCACTGTCCTGGCGTCTCCACCATCGGACGACTCGCCACCGTCAGAACTCATCGATTCCATCTAGGGGTGTCAAAATGGGCCAAGCCCGATGGACTGGCCCGAATAGCCCGACAAAATGGACGGGTTAGGCTAGCAAAATGTCAGCCCGAAACTTACATGGTCTGAATAGGCTAAGCCAGCCCGCTCTTTTAACACTACATAAGGCTAAATGGGCTAGGTTAGGCTAGCAAAATATCAACCCGAAATTTACATGGGGTTAATGGGCTGGCCCGAAAATGACCCGACCCCGAATGGGCCGGCCCGGCCCGTTTTGACACCCTTAATTCCATCGTCGTCCCCTACCTTGCCTGCAACCTCTGCAGGAGAGAGAAAGTGCTGCTATTTAGGTGGTGGTTGCTGATGGGTGGTGGTTCTGTGTGGGCTTAGGGTGGGTGGGTGGATGAAGAAGAGGTGAGAGAAGAAGGGGTGGGGTGGGAGAAAGTCTTTGCAGACGGTGAGAGAAAAGAAAGAGGAGTGGGGTCGGGGAGAGAGAAAGTGGAGAAAATGGAAAAAAAAGGTCACGGGAAGCACTTTTAGTGAAATGTTTTAGACCGTTAAATGATTTAAGATCAATGGTTAAAAGTAGGTGTAAGAAGAAATAATTTACTCTGGTGTAAACTAATCTCTCCTCATATGTGAGTTTAAGGTGGGTGGTGGATGAAGAGGAGGTGAGAAAAGAGGGGGGGGTGGGAGAAAGTGCACGGTGAGAGAAGAGAAAGAAGGGGTGGGGTCGGGAGAGAGAAAGTGGAGAAAATGAAAAAAAAATTACGAGAAACACTTTTAGTGAAATGTTTTAAACCGTTAAATGATTTAAGATTAATGGTTAAAAGTAGGTATAAGAGGAAACGATTTACTCTGGTGTATGTGTGTGTGTGTGTGTGTGTGTGTGTGTGTGTGTATAAAACAACTTAGTTATAAAGCTTATAAAGCAAGTAAGAAGAAAATAATATATTCAGCATTTTCATCTTCTTTGCTTTCTTGCTTTTCATTAATAAGAAAGTGTTCCCAGCTTCATATTATTTCAATTACGTTGTTTCAGGTACTCTTGTTGTTGCTTTCTTTGATTGGTAAACAATATATGACTATATATATATGTAACTGCATGATGCATGTACTTGGCTACTAGCTCTATGAAATTTAATTTAGAGAGGTCATAATTGACATTTGATAAAACCTTTATTAGGTCGAGTAGGAATGTATATGAATCAAAAAATAATTCAAAGGCCTAAAGCTTAACCTATTTAATTAAATAGGTATTTTAAAAATTCTTAACTTTTTTGTTAAACGAGATAAGTCAAATTAAACTTTAAATAAGTTAGGTTATAAGTCTACAACGAGTCACATAGCCTATTTCCACCACTAGTAATTGCACATACCAAAGTATGTAACATCCTCAAACTATAGTTAAAAGTTGAGAGATACATGGTAAAATAAATTGATAGACATCTAGACTGTAACACCCCAAATTTTACTAATTTACAGTATTGTCTAAAATATACTGTATTGTGTTTTCTGTGTGCTGTAAAATTATTTTGACTGTTTCGTGACTGTATTTGATTATTGTGTGTGATTTATTCCGAGTCAAGAAAATAATAATTTTCAGGTCGGAAAAAATCTTTATCTGATTGTTCGAAGCTGGAGGATCTTACTAAACCCAATTCCAAGTGATACGTGCATCAATTTTTTAATTTTTAGAATTTATCTGTTAAATAAAAATATTTATATTTTAATATTATTTTATTATCCGATGGACAATATCTACTGACTTTAAGGCAGTAGTTTCTGCCCAGTGGAATTAAGAACCAGAAAAGTCTTTGTGACTTGTAATTCGGTGAACCAATAGAAATTAGTCAACAATATTGGCTTGAATTTTCTAAACCAATAGGAAGGTAGTCAACAATAATGGTTGGACTAGTTAGTTAGTAACTAGAAAACCTAACTAAGTTAGCTTAAACTTAACTAAGTTAATCTAGAAAGCTTAAGTAATAACTAAATGGAACAAACCTAGTTAGCTACTCATTAGAGCCTTAGTTAAAGAATGTTCTAGTATGATCAAGAAGGTGATTAGTTATCCTAGGTAACTAGATGGTTAGCCAAGTAACTAAATAATCTAACTAGATTTACCTAAACCTAACTAGAATGGCTTAAACATAACTAGGAAACTAAAATGAATCAAAACTTGGTTTGCTCTCCCAAATGAGCATTTCAGTCAAGGCTAAGAAGGTTCAAGAATTTGGTGACTTAATTCTCTAAACCTATAGGAAACAAGCTTGGAGGCAAAGCTTTGAAGATCAATCAATGATCTCATCTAAGGCCATTAGGAGTCTTGAGTGGTCAACCAAAGTGACCACCTCCTTAGAAGCTCCAAGGCAAGCATAAGGGGAGGAGATTAATTTCACTTCATCTTCATCTTTGCTATCACACAAAAGTTATTTTCTCATTTCTCTTTCTTCTAAGAACCAAAAACACCATTGCTTCTCTTTGTGAAGCTCACGGCCTCCACACAATTTTCATACCTCCACTCTTCTAAAATTTCATCCAACACCACTTCCTAAACCTAAACATCATTCTAAACACTTTCTATGTTATAACTTTCTTCAAAATCATCCTTTTAGTGCTTGGAAAACTACGTTAAAGTTTCTTTCCTACAAGGTAAAAATCCTTGTTTCTTGTTTCTAACTTGATTCTTGAAGTTCTAAGCCATGATTGATCCATGGTTTTTCTTTTTCAACCATAGTTTATGACTTTATAAATTGTTTAAGTTTGTTAGGGTTTTCTTTGGAGCCATACGAAATCACTAGGAGGAAGTATAAGAGGAGTTTGTCTTCCTTAGAGGTAAGAGGGAGATTTGATCTCATCAATCATGTGTTGGTGGTGAGAAAATGAATGTGTTTATGGTGAAGAATCCATAAGGATTCATTCAATTGGTTGTTTAAAGTTTTTCCTATTTGTGATTGATTTTTTATGCAAACATGTCTATAGCTTTGATATATATTTTGATATGTGTTTATAGATGCATGATAGTTATCTTATGTAATAGGATGTGAATAACATGTTGAGAATTTGTACGAGTGTTCCAAAGAGCACATGAAGCTCATGACTTCACCACTACAAAAGGAACCAAGATGTTCTAAATAGTTTTCTAATTATGGATTAGGTGATTTAACAATAAAAAATTAGATTAAGAATTTTTATAAGAGATTAGATGATGAAAAATAAATAAATATGATTTATAAAGCATAGAATGATTTTTGGCCAACATGCCTACTTATGATGTTTTTAATTCAACATTATTTCCTAAGCATGGATTTATGTAAATTAAAGAGAATTCAATTTCAATGGATTTTAGAGAATAAAATAAATGAAATTATTTTAGAAACGTAATTAGAGAAATTAAGTAAGGATAAGAAATGAAATAAACACTTGAAAAGTATTAACGTAGAGCTCACCCTTTAGGTTTTGAAGCGCGTTAGTAAGGTTCGAGATGTAAATATTGGTTATGACTAAGAAATGTAATTTTAAAAGGAAACAGTAGAAAATAGTACTTAAAGAATTTTCAAAAGGAAATGTTGTAAATAAAGCTAGAAATAACAATATAATGGAGAAAGTTTCAAAATATAATTTAGACAGTAAAGAAATATTTTACGTAGTTGAAAAATATTAGAAATACCTTACGCGTATTTAAAATAATGATTTTTAAATTACGCGATTGAAAAAATAATTTAAAAATGTTACGCGATTGAGAAAATGATTTAAAAATGTTACGCGATTGAGAAAATGATTTAAAAACACTACGCGATTTCAAAAATGTCAAAAAATATTTACGCGATTTGAAAACGTTAGAAAAAGGTGACGCGATTGTGAAAACGCGATAAAATATTTATGCGATTGAGAATAATAGTAGTTTACTGTTGGGTTAAAGTGATGGACCTAAATATGTTGAAAAATTGTATTGTCAAGTGGTGGCGTACTATTATGGAAAATACTGATAATGTGGTTATTTATGTATTTTGGCTCATGCACATGCATAGAGGAATGTGTCAATTTGGTTGAAATTGGTAAGTGGCTGACGAGATGAATTATACCGTAGTGCAGGTGCGATAGGCATAATGTGGTTCAATGAGTGAACTTGGAGGCGTTAGTGTGCGAATGATTCCACATGTGAACAATTGGTAGCTCATCTGGGTCGTGATAACGGGTAACGCACTAGCGATCTCAACAAGCACTATTTTTAATCATGATCTAGTGGAGACTATCTGGTATAATTCTTGTTGTACACGACGTTTTGACTGTGTAATATTTGGTCGGGACAACCGGAGCTACGGACAGGCCTTCTGGATCATTCTCTCTGATATTTGTGTTTAGCTCCATGGAATAGGAATGAGTCTGTGTACATTTGCATATGTGATCTGCATCATGATGTGATTATTTATATTTGATCTGAGATATTATGTATGCTGTGATAATATGAATTGTTGTATTAATTGCTATATTTGTATGTACTGTCATTTTCTGTACTGCCATGCTGGTAGTGATGTAAATTGTCTAAGTTCTTTGTATGTATTTCTGTATTATTATTTATATTCGGTAAAGATTGTGAGGAAGAAGAAGAGGAGCAACCTCCTTATTGTCAGTACGAGGAGGAACAACATCCGAACAATCAGTGCGAGGAGGGCGAGCCTCTGGATCATCCATATTATTTGGATTGATTGTGACATGGTATGACGCTACCAAGTTTTCTGGAGTTCGTGAAACTAGAGTTTCATAGGGGTTCTGAAGTTTGACGTTTGCAAGCTGAAAGGGAGTCGGTTGTGTATGTGGGACAAGTGACTCTGTCCCTTAGTAGAGAATATAATGGTGTTCCGATATTCTCTACTACTGTATATGTGCATCTACAGTTGCCCTTATCTATTAGGCACTATTGGAGTGGACGTTAGTGAGTTTAGTAGTGTGTCGACAACACGAACTCCTGTCCGTAGAGCTGCAAAACATCTGGGATTTCTGTCGTCCGATGATCCATCAGAGGAGGATCCTTTGGAGGATTAGAACTTTTAGATGTGCACTTGGGCTAGTTTATGTTTTGTGATAACTCAAACAGTTTACTGTTTTGTTAAATAGTTTGCGGTATATAAATATTTGTATCTTTAAAGACAAAATTATATGTATAATTATGGTGTATATTTGATAGTTTATTTTATCTCATGTTTTGTTTATTTTATTTTATGATATGATGTACAAAAAGAAAATTTTTCACAATTTATATTATTATACGTTAAGAAATGATTTATAATTTGAGTAAAGTTTTATTATATTTGTCGTAAATGTAGGAGGGTGTTACATAGACAATGTTTAATTGTGTTCCAAACGTGTCTTTTTCTTATACTTCTTATCAAATATTGTATAAGATGAATGACACACACACTATTGTCACAGAACAATAATGATATTTGGAGGCACTAATAAAAGAACACTTTGTATATATAAAAAATAAAAATAACACACAAAAACTGGTTCTCATGACTCCTTTACTCCGTTCCTCTTAATTTACTGTTTAGTTTCAATTGATTTTTGCTTTCTTCATGCTCCAAGCACTCAATCTTGTGATCTTGACGTCAGCAGTTCCATGATTGAAAGCGTATAGTCGTGCCTTATCATTGATTGCCAATGTGGGATAAACTCTAGATGTAATGCAAGCCCTTCCTTCTGCCCCAAAACTCTCCACTACAGAGTGATCAATCTGTGAATGGGAGAAACTCATGCATTAGTTGGAGAAAGAAAAGGCAAAATTGATGAAATGGGTTAAGGAAAGAGTGGGCAGTCCCCTGTTGATGTTGTAATGTTTAATCCCTACTTTTGATCCTAAAAGAATCCAACATCTTGCAACATGCAAAGAATACAATTATAAAGAAACTGAAATTTGTTACTTACTCTTCAATAGTGATCCTTACCACTTTAGCATATCCAACAACAATCTTCAACATTGGCAAATTTAAGTTTGAATACTGTTTATAGCAATGTTTTAAAAATTGAACTAGAAATCAAATTGATAAAATTTTTAAATCATAATTCAATTGATTCAATCAGTTAAATTTGTGATTAAAACATACTTGAACTAGAAAATACTCAAGTTGAAAACATACCAATTCATAGTCTAATTGACTCAACTGTTCGATTCAGTTCAATTTTTAAAACAAGTTATACTTTCTTCTTCTTTTTTTACTGTGTAGCATTACTTGAAATCTTATCTACTGTAGATTATTTTTTCTAACAACTATATACTAGCATTTTTTACAACGGCCATGCGTCGTCGTAAGTTACCTAGTAATGCAACTTTTGGTGGGGCACTACAATCCAAAGAAATTGACTTCTAATTTTTGAACAAAGTTGGCGTTCTATGGTTTCATTTCATAAATTGCAACTTACCAAACTTCTTAGTGACAGCTTCTCATGAAGAGGGTCCACTTCCACAAAAGTCCCATAAGGGGTCATATCATTATCTTTATTCAAGGAAGACCTGTCAAAGTATTACATTTGCATATCAGAGAAGAGAAGAGTTCCAACATCAAGTTCACGGAAACGGATAGAGAACAAGGGCAAACCTGCTTTGGTCGCTACACATGAGCACCAAATTTTTGTGCTGGTATCTAAATATTCTGAAGAACACTGCTGTATACTCTCGCAAGCCTTTAGAAGCGAGAACTAGCAGACCAAAGGGTCCCAGGCGACCTTTTACGGCTGCACCCTTTCGACCACACAGAATTTGGGGGTCTGTCCAATAGTCCAATGCTTCTGCCTCTCCAAAATCATTCACTTCAAATGAAATTTCAACATCAGCCTGCGAAGAAAAAATGATTAATTAATATGAAAAGAATCATATCCTTTTTTGTACAGTGGATATAGTTCATCTATATTATTAATTTGTCCTTTTACCTGTTAGTAATAATTTTCATTTTATTTAGGATAAATTATGTAGTACTTTTTATTATGATGCTCTTATCTAGAATACAATATTATTATCAATTATAGAATTAATGTTATAAAAATAATATTATTAAAAAGAGTCTTTATTTAAATATTTGATCTTATTTGAAAGATTAATATCTTATTTATAAGATATAAATATTATAAGAAATTAAAAAAAATTGCAGTATTATTAATTATTGAATGAATTTTTGTGGAGAGTTAATGAGATAGTCAATAGCGTAGAAAGTACCGAGAACCACCGTATTATAAAAGTCTTATTTTGTTAAAAGAGAAACGGTTATAACATATTATTGTGCAAATATATAATGCTATTTACATTACTTATATATCCATATCTTAGTTCAAGTAACCTCAATTAAACTGTATACTAAAATAGAACTGGCACGTAGTTGTGCACCAATATAAATGCAAGAATTTTACAGATTGCAGATTAGTATTATTAATTACTCTTACTAGACAAATAACAAGTGAAACTTACCTGTGCTGCAGTGACACCAGTAACTTGAAGCTGTTCACCTCTCTTGAGCACTTTGGTGGGCCAGTTGACTGGGTTCACACGTAGCTTTTCAATTTCCAAAACCGGCCATTGTACCAACTGTTTTCCGGATTTATGAAGCCAGATAGCCCTTGGAATAGTCTGCAAATACATGTGCATTATTGAGAAAAGTTTACCCCATTATTTTTATTTGACAATTTGGGTTAACCTGAATTTGAGTGGAGTCTAGCTCTCACCTTATGGCCATGAGCTGGATATATAATATTAAACTATATATATATCATAAACCATGCTCAATAAGATAAACTATATTCTAACTTGTTAGTTCAGATCTTCAAGACCTTTTTATTTAAGAAAATGCTAGATGCACATTTTTACCACTTACATAGATATATAAAAAATAAAGTATAACAATTAGACTATGAAAATTATACAAATATAAAATAATATATGTACAAGTCTTATATTGCATTTAAAAAATGAATAGTCAAATATAACAAATTAAGAAATTGCCACCAACTTACATGGATTCCAGACCATCCTTTCTTGATATCATCCGCACGACTTGAGGATTCGTTAACCCAACCTAACAAGATCCTTCTGTTCTTTCCATCATCAAAAAAGGTTTTTGAAGCATAATATTTCCCATAATCATATCTAAAGACGGATTGATTATCCTCAAATCCTTTATCAGGAATGAAGATATCCTTGGCAGTGTTATAAGTCCCAATCAAATAGTGATCATGTTTTGTATCATCCAAACTAACCTTGAGCACATGCCTAACATCATCACCATTCACGGATGTGTCAACACCAATGGCAAATGGGGTCTTGTTAAGAACTGGAAAGAAATCAGGACACTCCCACATTCCAGTGCCTTTGGCCGAATGTAGTGGGTGTTTGGCTTGAACCCAATTAACAAAGTCTTTGCTTTTGTACAAAATAACCATTCCCCTAGTGTTTATTTTGCTTCCAATTAGCACCCTCCAGTACCCATCTTTGCCTAACCAAGCAGTGGTAGGGTCTCTAAATGACCTTGAATTTATCTTGTTAGCAATAGTTGGTGCCATTAGTGGATTTTTGGGTGACTTAACCCATTCCCTAAGAAATGGGTCAGACATGTTTTTGGGGAAGGCTAAGTTTTGAACTTGGTGATTCATGGGGTCAATTCCTGTGTATAAAATGGCTGGTTTGCCCCCAAGAAGCATTGTGGCTGAGCCTGACCAGCAGCCATTGATATCAGACTGCTGAGAAGGGTAGATGGCAGAATCTAGTGGGGTCCAATTGATGAGATCCTTTGATACAGAGTGGGCCCACACAATATTGCCCCAGACTGCACCTTTAGGATTGTATTGATAGAACAGATGGTAGAGTCCTCTATACCTCAGTGGTGCTGTAGAAAAAGCCACATATAAAGACACTTTTCAGCCGAGAAGTAAAGAAAAAGGACAGAAAAGACAAAGCATAAACTTGTGAATACTTTATATATATTTCTAAAATATTCTCACTAAGATATTAATTTTTTATAATATAATTAAATATTTAAATAAAAATTTATCGTAATAATATTATTTTTATATATATAAATTTTAAAAATGAATCAAAATTATATGATTAAAAGATTCAAACTCCGTTAACTCAGAATAATACATTGTTTGTGAATATTTTAATCTATTATCTATAAATATGCATGTTTATAATATAAAAGCGCGCGGACCAAGGAGAAGGAACTTCTTAATCAAACAAGAAATCATTTTCTCTGGTTTTGTCCCTATTACAGAGAATATGGATCCTAGATTTGAACATTTCAATCATTTTGACTATGTCCTAGGTGAATTCTGCAATAACATTGATACTTTATGAAATGGGAAGGCATCAAAACTGGGATAAGAAAATGGGAGGTTTGAAGGAAACTTCAAAAAGTATAGACTATAGAGCATAAAAGGAGGAGTCCAAAAGAGAACAGAACTAACCATTAGGGTCTGCAAGATGTCCAGTTCAGCATAACATGTCAAATGACAAAAACAAGTAGAAAAAAAAAACAGTTAGTGATATAAAATATTTTGCCCAGAAAATGAAAGGAAGGAAAGAAGGGTAAGGAAGAAGATTTTGAGACTAGTTTGAAGGAAATATACCATTTATCCAATTCTTGGGAGGTTGAAAGTGATAAGCAGTTCTGTATGCTTGATTGGACGAATCAGAAGATAGGCTCTGAAGGTTTTTGTAAACATGGTGGCTAGCTTCAATGGGAAGAACAGCATTGCCGTAAATGAGAGAGAAGAGAGCCAACAACAAAATTGTAGAGATGGCCATGGTGGGTTTTGAGGGAATGAGTGAGAAGCTTGTGCTTGCTCTGTTGTCTATTTATATAGAGAATACTGCTGGCTACCGTGGAATTTTGAAAATGGGAAAGGACATAAGTTACGGCCAAGAGATATTTTTGTGTTTGTATACAAAATGTACGATGTCATATTTATATATATATATACAAAATTAATGAAAGATAATAAATAAATTTCACTAAATTTACTTATAAAAAAATTATTATCTCTCTTTAATTTTATGTGTGTAAAAGTATAACATAATATATTTTATATACACACAAAAATATATCAATAACAAGTGATTTGTCCAATTGATATATGGTTTTTGAGAAAGAAAATTCATGGATCATGTGAGAGAAGCATCCAGGAAAATAAGTATTCTTAGTTCTTACATATCAAATTAATGTCAGAAGTCACAACTATTGACGAGTATGAGTTCTATGTCTTGAGATTCAGAGAGTCAATAAAATACAATTATACTATTATTTTTTCTTTCATTCTGACTTCCATGGTCGTTTGCAGCTTGCTCACGTCTATTTGAATATTTTATAAGTTAATTCACTTTATATAAAACTTAATCAGTATATATAAATCAAATGATCACAAATCATATATTTGAACAAGGACAGTTTTTCTTTTAGGAGATAATAGCATGTCACTGTCACGGCAGTTGAACATTAAATTAATACTATATATTCCATGAAACAAAAATAGAGAACTACAAAAACCAAAAAATGGAAATTTTCGTTTTATTTTTTGGATTTTACTAAAAACTGTCCTAAGTCACTTGTTAAGAATTTAAAATAATTTTTTTTTCATGAAAACAAATATTCAATGCATTGAGAATTGAAAAAATTCTACTTTTCATACAAAACTTTTAATTTTAAATTCTTTATTGGCATTTATTAAAAAAAAAAACCTTATTTTTTTTTATCCATTGTTGGACACTTGTCAAAAAATCCTTATTTTTTTATCCAATATTTCGTAATTAATATTTCATGTAGAGTATGATTGATATCGTTTGCGGTTGCTGACCCAGAAACGTAGTGGAGTGGTTACCATATAGCTGGAAAATGTGGTTACCATATAGCCAGCCACCATAGAGAAAAAAAGGAGTATGAACACATGCAGCTATGCCTATACATATTCTAATTAATGAGAGGTTATAGTGAAAAGGGGAAGCAAGAGCATGGACTCTAATCCTCTTTTCAACAACAACTGCTTGTGCTTAATTACTTGTGGTGAATTCGACTAGTGTCCAACTCAGGTTATATCTTGTGCCTATCTACATGTATATCCCTTATAGATGTGCAGATTTTGTGCGTCAACCTTTTTGTTTCAACCATAAACTTTTGTTCTACCGTTAGGTCAATGATGTATATCCATTTATAGGGGGATAAAGGTTAGGGACTTTCCCGTGAGTTCAGTAGCCAAAATTAAAGTTTTCGTTACTTAAACTTATTATATATAATTTATTTAATAAAATTAAAGTTTCCATTTATTATATATAATGTATTTAATAAAATTATTTTTATATAATTATATTTTTTATCATTTTATTCTAAATTTATCCCATATATCGCGCATGTGCAAAATATGATATTATTAATAAAAGAGTTTTTAGTTTTTCATTAAAAAGAAAAAAGAGTTTTGAGTTAGATTTTTATTAGTGATCCTTCATTGATATATAATTTATAAATACATTATAAGTCATTAGCACGTCTTTTACTACTGAGAGAGTAAACTGAATTGGTCACGGTCTTATGAGTATCCTTCTTTATAATAATAGTATAGAGTCTTGGACGATGTATAAAGTGTAAAGGAAAATATTAGTTATACATTTTTTTAGAGATGTATGCATCATTTAGACTCTTTTAAGGATATGTAATTTAATAAAAAAAATAATAGAAAAAAATATGTATGATAAATAGTATTGAGAGGAGTATAAAAAATAATGTGAGAAAAAAATAAATAAAAATATCATTGTTAATGCGTAAATGCATGGTATCTAGAAAAATAGAATAATTTTAAATTTTCTTAAATATTTTTTAATAATTCTTTTAGTTATTAAATACATAAAGTATTAAATATTTTTTATATTCTTAAGATATTAAATATATTTATTTTTTTATTTAATATTTTTTAAATATTAAAATAATTATTAAAAATTATTATAAGATTATATAACAAAACTCAGATGAATATGATATTAGTAGGGAAATTTATTAAATTGGCTGCTTTATATATTTTAGCCAAAAAAAAGGGGGACAGCTTAAAGCTATGGAATTACAATGATTTTCGTGGGTTGTTGTGTTTTATTATATTGATTAGATGGAGAAGGGAGCTTTAAGCAAGTTTAGGGGCCTATCAAAGAAACATCGAAAAAGACAAAGGTTGTAATTTGGATGGATATAAAGGGATAAAAAAACAGTTATGAGAAATTGTTTATACCTAATTTTGTCCATAAAATTTTTGTTGCTTGGATCATTCAAACATTTTAATTCATAATAAAACAAAAGAAAGAAAAAAAAGAGAGAAAAGATTAATGAAAATCCAAAAGAAAAAGAAAAAAAATGGAAGAAAAAAGAAGAAATTTGAAATGATAAGGTGTTTTCTTGTATCACAAAGTCTTGGAAAAGTCACGCCCTTCTCCTCCTCCTCCTCCTATATAAAGAGGTGGTTTCAATTTTACACTCTTTGGCTTAATAGTATAAGAGTTAGAGGAAATTATAATACTAAGTATAAAATTGTATGACTTTAAAAAAAATTTTCTTGCAAGTTTTTTTTTCATTTGATTCGAAGAGAACGTTGCCAAAAACTTCTTTGATATCATTTTTATACACCTTAGAGGTAAGTTTGCTTATTTTTGTCTTGTGTTATTATCTTTCATTATATATAATGTTATTCATTTTAAATTCATTTATTAGTTTGGTTTATTTATTTATTTTTTATTATTATTATTTTGTAAACTTTTTCGTTTAAATTAACTCAATAATAAATTGGGATTAAAGTTGTGACGAACATTAATCCTATAACTTTTATAATCATCCCGAGTTGTACAACTTGATGATTTAAGTTTTAAACAAAAAAATCAATCAAAAAAAATAAAATTAAACACAACTTGTTAATTCCGTAACCTTTTTAGAATTATCGAGTTGTGACGAACATTAAATGTTTTCTAAAATAAAATAAAATAAAGATAGTTTTTTTATAAAAATTAAAAATATAAAATAATAACCAACTCACAATTATTTTCTAAAGAACTTAGGAATAAAAAGCCAAAAAAATAAATTTTCATAATTTAGTTGTTTCATTTTTTTTAAAAAAAAGGGTAAAATAAATACATTTGAAATTATTAAAATTTGCACAACTAACTTAATAGAATGCGCTTCAGAATGCGGTGTAAGTCTTAATACCTTCCCTATCAAAATCGACTCCGAACTCAAACTCATTTTTCAAAAGATCAAAGTTTTTTATTTTAAGTAATGTTTTAAATTAAATAAACATTGATGGCGATTCCATTGATTTTTAAAACAAATCTTTTTTGGTTGTCCGTAAAGGGATCTCGTTATGAGAAATGTCTCTTAATAATATTTTATTCATTTTTGTTTCATTTGGAAATGAAGAGCAAGTTTTTTGACTTCCACAGACCACTTCTATGGGAGTGATTTTCCTCACGAGATAGTTTTCTTTGTTTCCTTCTCTTATGTACCAAAAACAGACTTCCAAAGACCCTTTCGTGAATCATGTGATTTCTCTCCCAATTCAGTAGAATCCCTTTTTACATTTCTCTGAATCCCGTTAACTCAAGACAAATTTATTTGTGTCGTAGCTCATCCTTATCCAAATTCATTTTGGTATATTAAATTTTTGTCTTTTTGGTTTCATCAATAATTATTATAATTTATTCTTTGAAATACATTTGGAATACACAGTATGATTAGTTTTGGCAACTAGTGAATAAGATCATTAATCCAAAAACAAAAAATGATCGAATTTTCTATTATACATGCCACATACACATATCTTTTTTTTTTTAACAAGTGGAGAGGAAAAGAGACGTTAGAAGAAAAAATAAAAACTTTAATTTCCATAAAAGGCTTGGGGTTTTTCCTTATAAGACTTAAAAAAAAAAAAAAAAAGTAAGCAACCCACCAAGAACAAAATGTGTAAAATAAATGAAATGGGAGGAGTTCAATGGCAATTCACATTTCTCCGCATCCTGTTAACTCAAGCCAAATTTGTTTTTCGTAACTCATCCTTTTCCAAATGAGTAACGTTAATATATATTTGGATTTATAGTAAACTCTATATGCATATTATAAAATTCAATGATAAATATACTGATATATAGGATTTATTGTAAATTCGAATGTATAATAATAAGATGGATGTCAAGTCTCAAGTCTCAAGTCTACATTGCCAAATATTGGCTCCCTGCTTTGACATTTTGAATTGTCACTTGTTTTGAAAACCTTTTTCAGCTCCACTTTCTTTGTAGTATAAATTGAGGTAATAAAACGGTTTATGATCTTTTAAAAGTAAAACGGTTATGATATATACATCTGAAGTGATAAAAATAAGTGAAGTTAGGGTCATGTAAATAATATATATATACGAGAGATGAAATTACGTTGGTGTATGTCAAAGTCACTTTTACACTATTAAATTATTTTTATTAAACAACTTTTTATTAAATTTATCGTTAAATTGAAAGTTTTTATTATATAAATGATGTTTATAAAATTTTATATCAATCTATAATTATTTAATATTTTATTGATATCTATCAAGATTAACATAATATATACTTTTAAAATATATAAAATAAGAATTATTTAATTACATTTTCATTGATATTTTATTTTTTTAAGATTTGACATAAATGATTAAAGTATTAGATAATTATAATTTAATTATTAAATCAAAAAAATCATTCTATAAGAAGTTATTAAATGATCTAACTCTTATACTAATATCCGATTGTTAATTTCATTTTAATCTAATAGTTAAAGATTTCCCAATTTAACAAAGAGAGAAAATAATAAAATCAAACTAAGAGAGATAATATTGAAATTTGAGTTAATAAAGAAAGAAGTTGAATCTTGACTCTATTTATTAAATTATACTAATATTCATTAAATTTTAAATATTATAATATGTTTATTTTTTTGAAAAATATATAATTTTAAATTAATAATTACAGATAAAATAGTTTATAATTATACATATTAAATTTCGTTAGTGTTCGTATGAATTTTTCTATAGGCTATAATGATTTCTCTTATATATCTATCAACTATAATAATTTTTTTTTATCTATATCATCTATAATAAATTTTTAAGTTATTAATTAACCTAGTTGAATAATAGACATTGTATTGCAGCGACACGCTAATTGGAGGAAAATGCAAACATATTGGTCCCAAATTCATGGGCAGTCGGTAATTAAATTAAACTGTAAAAATACCTATCTAATTTTATGGTTTAAGAAAGTTTAAAGAAACTCGAATAAAAAATTTAAAAAGAAACTCAAATAAAAAATAAATTAATATAAATAAAAGTAAAAAAAATAATTACGCGAACTTGAATGCCCAGCGTTGGTAGAATCCGTGGAAATGAGCTATCCTATATATTTTTTTCATCCTTTTTTAGTTTATTTACATGTTGAATTGATATTCTTTCACAAATTACAAGATTAAAGGAATAAATAATAAAAACAATCAAACAGAAATAACAATAATGTAACGAATTTTGGTTCAAATGATTTGATAATTCTTAGATTAATTATATCATTGTACTCGTAAGCCCTTGTGTCTCATATTTCTTTATGTAATTTTTTTTTATGTATTTGATATTTAATACTTAAAATATGTCAAATGAACAAGTTTTAATGAATGTTATAAATTTGTTATTCAAATAGAAATAATTATTATATACTATTTTTTAAAATTTATATATTCGAGAGGTAAGTTATCTCTTTTCATTAAAGTTAAATTTTAACATTCTCTCTCTTTTTATTTTTTTGGTGCATAGCATTCTCTCTCTTTATTAAGGATTATGATTGTCTCAAATTTTTTTTCTTTTTAAGTGGTTAATTGTAAAAGAAAAAAAATACAAAAGTTATATAAAAATTTTACATATATATATATATATATTGTTTTTATGTTTTTAATGTATATGCAATCAATCAACACATGAACAGAAAATAATCTATCTCTAGTCGCTATAATAAAAATTACGATCACAAATTAATGAAAAATAAAAGTATCCGTTTACATATCTTCAAATGTATACTTTTCCTGGGTGCAAACTTTCTGTCCCTTGTGGATCTTATATTTGGAATTGAATATTGCGTAAATGTCATAGTTTTCCAGCGTTTCACAATTTATTGCCTTTCTGCTTAAAAGTCTTCCTTCAAATTGGGAAAAAAGCCCATACATCTCACCTTGCTAACAAAACCAGAATATTACACTTTGAAGTTTGAATTGTCTTTGAGAACTTTATACCATGGACTTAACTAAATTGAAGTTGAATTCCATTACTATTTAATTACTCGTCATATGGTTCATGCAGAGTGCTTAAAATCATTCATAGCAACCACATAAGACATTTTTAGTTCTGTTTTCAAAGACAAAATCTCGATTAATGGGCATGCTAATATGAATTAAAGTGGGCAATTAACTACTGCAAAACTAGCAGCACTTGTTTGATTTGTTGGAAATGTTAAAGAAGCTGGTCGGATCTAACAGAAACTTGAAGATAGTATAATTGATCTTGTTCTATTATCGTTCCTTTCCTTCGGATCATGATTTCTTTTCTAGAGACAATGACATGGTCGTGTAATTTCAGTTCAATAAGAAATAGGCGTGCAACCTGAATGGGGTGGGAAGTAAGCCACGTCTATGAGAGAGAGAATATGTATTTAATGTCGATAAACTTTATGAAAGAAGGTCATATCATTTCGCCTGATATAAGTACGTAACCCAAACTCTTTTTATCTGTGCCAACCAAACCTTTTGAAAACAGAATTAAAAATATAAATATGTTTCTTCTGGTAGTTATGAATACCTTTTTGTAGTTATTCGTTATTTTTCCTAGAATTACAACACGAAAGTTTGTACATGTTATCTCCTGCAAATTATTTAAATCTCTCACGCCTTTCTTATTCCTAATAGTTTCAACTATGACTTCTGCATGTACCATATGGAGAGAGCAGTCAAATTTGACTTGTTGACTAATTAATAATTACTATGAACAGCTAACTAACTAAGTCCATGAATATATAAACGTTTTAAAAGAAAAGTCCATGGAACAAAGCTCTCGAAGACAATTCAAAGTGCAATATTCTGATTTTGTTAGTAATAATAATGTGAATGACTTTTTTCCGTTTTGAAGGAAGACGTTTAATTCTTTAATTATATTAAATATTGGACAACTATATGACATTATATAATATTCGAGTCCAAATATATGATCCTCTGCAAAAGTATGAACTATGAAGATACATTGTGACCTTATATTTTTGTGCTTTCTTTTTCCAGTCCTCGGCCGATAACTCGTATTTTTCATTAGTTTGTACTAATAGCTAAGAGACGAGGACATACATTGGAATATTTTGTGTTTCCGTTGGAAATTTTTATGGTATCCACCTTTATTTCAAGTTTTGGTATCTTGAGTGAGTTATCAAGCATCACACACATACACCAAAGCAACACGTTACATTTGGGGAGGGTGAGGCTATATTGAATATTGCTCATGTGACGCAAATAAGTGAAGACATGATTTGATTCTAAAACTTTACAATCAACCTAAAAAAATCTTTAACAATTGAGCTAGTTAGCACATTAAAAAATATTTAATATTTTTTAAAATAATTAAGATAAATAATAAGTATTATTTTAATTCTTTAACATATGTCTTAAGGGCACACATTAACAAAACTCTTCTTTTTCAATGTGTTTGGCAAAAATAAAAGTAAAAACTCAATATATATAAGTTAAAATATATGATTTAATTGTGATACATTGTCATATAAATATTTTTATACCATTAATTAATTATGATTTTAATTGTAAAAATATTTAACTCATAACAACTATTTCAAAATTACACATATAGTGATGTGTGTAACCCCTTACTAAAATAATTGTTCTAAACATATCTATAATAATATTATCAGTGAAGTTATTCTATAAAAATTTACAGACATAAATTAAAATCAAAATACAAAATATATAAAATGAAATAAGTTTGATACAGGACAATACAAAGTTGTAATACACATTTATAAATAAAGTTATAATATACATTTATAACTTTTCAAATTAAAATTTTACACCAGTCGTAATGTTTCCTTAGAAGTTCATATACACATATTTATAATAATTATATCCTCCTACTTTGGAACGAAGAATCTATGATTAATTAATCTGAATGATGATGACCATAATGCATCATGTGCTAGTCTGAAAACACCATAAATAAAGTGATAATTGAAAATTCTTAGTAAGAAATGAACAATTATAAAAATATTTGAAAACACATGATGAATTTCAACTGTGTAAAATACACATAAAATCACTTGACAACCAAAGTATGATAAGAACAACACAATTCTAGCATAACAGAACGAATGTTAAATAAATTACGCAATATAACTTTATATATTAACATCAACAAGTTTCTGCAAACATCAGCAAGCAAGTTACTCATCACAGAAAATCCATCATTTACTTTTCTTTTTCTTTCCATGTCTATTTGTCTCACATTTTACTTGAATTCTTTCATTTTCATAGGGAATCCACTCTATCTCTGATGTTACTTTAACATTGTGACAACAAAGTCAGACATACTCAAACTAACCAGGCAGATAATATAAAAGGAAATTTATCTCTTTACCTCTCAAAGGTTAGGTGCAAACTTTTCCATGAAGCACTTGCTTATCATCACACACAAATATAAGTAATACAAACCACTAGTATATCATAAATAAATTCATCATATAAATAAATTATTATGACAATTAAATAAAACTCATAAAACTTAGAATCATTAAATTTAAATGTCAATTATTCAATGGATCAACTATGATTTAAATTTAATTTAATAATTCTCTTAATAGTCCACATCACAGTCCATAGCTTGTCAAGTTTTCATCATGGTCTATAGTTTGTCCTGATCCTAATAGTGCATCCATTGCATAAAAGTCTTTTTATTGCAAAGGTTAAAATAAAGGTCATAAAATTGTTCTCAAGCCAAGGTAAATACAAATCAAAATAAATGTCATAAAATTGTTTCCAAGCTAAGGTAAATATAAGAAAATCTATGTCAATCAAGTATATATATTTCTTACCTAATATAATTAAAATATTTATTTAACTTAAGTCTTGAGTAATATTTTAATTTATTATATTAATCTCATGAAAGAATCAACATTCAAATTATAATAATTCTAAATTTTGTCAAATATCATAAATATTTTAAAGTTAAACAAATATCATATTTTCATAATATTATATGTGCATAATAAATTTAACAAAATAATAATATATACAAAATATTAAAATAATAAATTAATTAATAAAACATATACACATACTGAAAATCATAATTTTATTTTTAAAAAAGTTTAAATCCTAACTCTTATAAAATCTTCTTTCTTTTTTTTTTTCTTTTCTTATTTTCTCTTCCTCGGTCAGCAATGTGCACCGACTTTCTTTCCCTCACACTTTCACTATTTCATTCTCTTTCTTTTAACCTGTTCTCTCTCTTTTTACTTTCACAGCACCACACATTCCTCTATTCTTTTCTTTTCTTTTATCTTGTTTAACGTCCTGGCACCGTCCCTCTTATATTTAGAATGGCTACTTTTTCATCTCGTTGGTGCACGTTGAAATGCAACGTTACATTTATAATTATTATCTTTTTTTTTAAAGTAAAATATTTATCTAAATAATAATCATTTAAGAGATATTTAAATTAAAATAATATTATTTTATAAATATTTTCTTATAAATATTTTTTTATAAATATATTTTCATAAATTTTTAAATATATATTAAAATACTTCTAATCTTTGTTATTATTGTTAAATTTTATTTCATTAAATTCAAAATTTTTGTTCTATCATCTAATTTATTTAAAAAGTCAATCTCAATAATTTTAACTTTATCTATTTTTTTTATTAGTAACAACTATTGTAAAATAAAATTAAATAGAATATTTAAATTAAAAAAAATTAAAATTTTATTCTTTACAAAATATTTATAAAAAATAGAATGTTACAATATGTGATTAATTAATAGTGTAAAAAAATTTCTATACAGTACATCAAAATTAGACTCTAAAATATATTATTATTTTTATCTCTCTATTTAATTTCAAACTTTTTTAGTTTCGCTTATACTAAGCAGGGGTTTTAACGTAGTACATTTTATTTGAAAAAGAAACGTGCACTACCGTCTGAATGACGCGAGAAGAATGTGCAGGTTGAGTCAAATATATTACATTTTTTTTTCTCTCTATTTTCAAACTTTTTTAGTTTGACTTATACTAAGCAGAGCTTTAACGTAGTATATTTTATTTGAAAAAGAAACATGTGCATTACCATCTGAATGACGCGAGAAGAATGTGCAGCTTGAGTCAAATGTGTTCGTCTATGATGCACCTAATTAGTTTGTGGTGCATCATGCATCTAAGTGTTACAAGCCATTGATTTATTATTAAGAAAAGAGAAGGGTAAGGATTAGAAATTAGAAACTTGCTAAAGAGATAAAAAAAAATCTCAACAAGTTTAGTGGTGTAGAGTCAGCGCAGGTGGCGACGTCTACTTGAACGACGACTAGACAACAATATGGCCACCACTGCATCCCAAAAACGTTGGTCGTCACCATTGTATCCCATATCGTCGACCATCACCCATTGCAAAACAATCCAAATCCTAAGTCAGACTATACCGCCGCAAACCACCACCTCCACTATCATCGACCCACACCAGACGCGTAGCGCGTCGTCAGCCATCACCCATGTCAATGCCACCGTTATTCCCTGTCTCTCACCCATGAACCCACAACCATCCAACCCAACAAAGTCGTTGTAGCCCAGATCTACAAATATTGTCGTCGTTACTAGACTAGGGAGGTGGTGTGCAGTTACCTTGATCCTTGGGATGTTGGTATCTGACGCGAGAGCAGAGACTCTGACAGGGTTGAGCTTTTAAATTTGACGAAAATGAGCACCTTTAGTGGTGTTGGTTTAGGTGATGGTGAGAGTTTTGGGAGTTAAAAAAAAAAAAAAGACTAGCTAACTTATAATAACTGGTTATTTTGAGTGTCACATTATACACTAAAACTTATTTAGGTGCACCATAGAAACTTTTTTAGTTTCTATTTTCAAACATTATAGTTTCTGTATCAAAAAATAACTTTTTTAGTTTCACTTACACTAAACAAAGCTTTAACGTAGTACACTTTTTTTGAAAAAGAAACGTGTATTACGGGCCATTCTGTGGTGCATCCTGAAAATTAGCACCCTCTATTTTACCTATCATAACTAGTCACCTCAAGTTAGTTTTTAATTTTTTTTTATAATTTATATTTGATCTTTATTAATTGTTTTAATTTGATTGAAAGTCAGAACTAATTACTCCATCACACCTAATCTAAGTCCATAACACCAAAACGAGATTTGCTCCACATCCAACCTTGTTTCATCAAACGTCTTGGTATTTCAAACACATCCAAACTGTTTCGCACTCCAAATATGCTATCTAAGATCTTAGCATTGTCCAGAGAGGCATACTAAATTAAAGGGGAGGTTGGAGGTGCTAGTATCTTTCGAATGTGTTTGAAACCAAATTAAACAATCAAATGAAATTAGTGTTCAATTTCCTTAAAATTAGTGCTAGTATCTCAGGTTCGAATGTGCACTGGTACACCCTAATTTTCTGGGTGCACCACATGCGGATCCTGTGCATTACCATCTGAATCACGTTCTTTTTGAAAAAGAATGTACAGCTTGAGTCAAATTCTTTTATATAAAGTTTTCACACATGCCTATGTCAGTTTCTGATTTGGAAAATGTTTCATATAAGCCGGACAATGTGTTATTTAGAGGCAGTAATAACTAATAACAAAAGAATATTACCAAAAAAAAAATGCTAATAACAAAGAGCACTAGGATTTGTTAACCTGAGAATTTATTTTGTATAATTCCACCTATTTTCTGCTTAATTTTAATTGATTTGTGCTTTCATCATGCTCCAAGCACTCAATCTTGTGATATTGACATCGGCAGTTCCATTATTGAAAGCGTATAGTTGTGCCTTATCTTTGATTGCCAATGTGGGATAAACACTGGCTGTGATGCAAGCCCTTCCTTCTCCCCCAAAACTCTCCACCATTGAGTGATCAATCTGTGAAAGGGAAAAAAACTCATGCATTAGTTGAACAAACAGCAAACACCATGAAATGGGATAAACTCATGCATTTGTTATTACTTTATTCGAACCTCTTGCAACATGCAAAGAGTACAATAAATTGAAAGTCAATATATTTCTACGTGACTTTATATAAGAAATTCATGCAAATATATTTACCCTTGATTGAATTTGTACAGAATCATATTAGCACTTTTTTTTTCAATATAAATACTCAATTAATCTTTTTGCATATTAATTATCTTTTTTTTCCTAACAATTATACATTAAACATTACCTATACCGGTCATGTATTGTTACCTGTTAATGCAACTGGTTTTTTTGGCAGGCCACTACAATCCATAGAAATTGACTTTCCATGTTTGAATAAAGTATCTGCATCTTATGGTTTCATAAATTGCAACTTACCAAGCTTCTTACCGACAGCTTCTCCTGAACGGGGTCCAAATCCACAAAAGTCCCGTAAGTGGTCAAATCATTTTCTTTATTCAAGGAAGACCTGTCAAAAGTATAGCATTGACATATCAGAGGTCGAAGTTAGACCTTCTCTAGTTTGATGAGAAGCTGATACAAAACGGTGATGCTATTTGTAAGAGCAGTGAACATGGGCCGGCCCATAAAAATTAAAATGGGTTGAGTATGGTCTCAAATAGTTTGACAAAAAGAATGAGTTTCATTAGAAAAATTTAAATTTAAACTTAATTTGATCCTACATTGTCCTACTCGATTTAATCCAATTTGAAGTGAGCAAGTGGGTTGAGTTGGTCTATTAGTCCAAATTTTAATTATTTTTAAATTTAATAATATACACTTAAAAAAAATTATTTTTTTTGAAAAATTAAAATTTAATTAACAATTTTACTAATTATCTAATTTATTTATCATTGTCCTAAAATTAACTAACCCAATTTTTTTATTTTGTATTATTTAATTTTTTTAAAGATTAAATTTATTATTTTTTAAAAAAATTAAAAAGATTATCGAACTCATAAAACATACTTAGTTCGATTTGACTTGACCCAAAAATGATCCAACTCATCTACTATTTGTATATCATTTTCTGCAAATTATTCTTACATTATTTTTTTTAGATAGTAAAATAAGACAAAAGTATTTTTTAATACACAATATCTCTTTTTCATTTTTTCTAATGAATTAGATGTGTGCAAAAAGTATGATAAAATAGTTTGATCAGTTTCCTATGAAAAAGGATAGAGGGCAAGGACAAACCTGCTTTGGTCGCTGCACATAAGCACCAAATTTTGTTGTTGGTATCTAAATATTCTGAAGAACACTGCTGTGTACTCTTGCAAGTCCTTTGAAGCAAAAACTAGCAGACCAAAAGGTCCCAGTCCACCTTGTACGGCTGCACCCATCTTGCTACACAGAATTTGTGGGGGATCCGGCCAATAGTCCAATACTTCAGCCTTTTCAAACCGATTCACTTCGAAGGAAATTTCTACATCAGCCTGCAATTGACAAATGATTAACCAAAAATAATGAAAAGAACCATGTCCATTTTACTATATTAGAGGAAGGAAATTCAACTCGTTGATTAGTCATCAGCCTATTTTTTATTTTCAACCCGCATAACTTGCTGGGTTAAATGCGATTAAATTTTTTAAAAAGTATTACAAATTAATCAGTTGTGTTTGTGATATTTTTATGGGTATGATCTAAATTTATTTTATTTATTTTATTTTTTTAATTTCTATAAATTATAATTTTTCTATTTTTAATTTTTTATGATTTTTTTATTATTTTTTATATATTTTATTTTATTTTTTGGATCAACTCACTTATTTTTTTTTTTTTTTTTTTTCTTTATGCGATCAACCTGCTAACTCAGTCTTAAAGTGCTTCTTCCAACCCATTTTCATTAACCGCTTCCAAGATTTTTGCGAGTTGAATGCGGGACGGACAGCATGGACGGATTAAATTTCATTTTCACACCTCTATACTATACTGACCAATTTCGCCTTGATATGCAAGAACCTTGTAGTATTACTCTTGCAAGACTGTAACAAGTAAAACTTACCTGTGCTGCAGTGACACCAGTAACTTGAAGCAGTTCACCTCCCTTGAGTACTTTGGTGGGCCAATTAACTGGGTTTGCACGAAGCCTTTCAATTTCTTGCACCGGCCATTGTACCAACTGTTTTCCAGATTTATGAAGCCAGATGGACCTTGGAATTGCCTGCAAATACATGTGAAATTGTGAAGTGAACAAAGTTTACCCCACTGATTATAGTAAACTATTTAGGTCAACCTGAATTTGCGTGGGGAAAATGCTTAATGCATATCACCCATGATTCACATCATAGTTACCTGAAACCTGGTACGTTTAGATATGCGGTTCAGGAACGGGTATGTAGTATATCACCTATAGAAAAATAGGATTCACTAGGGGTATACTTGTTTATTACCCTCGGGTTCGCTAATTAAATTATTAAACTTTTTGGTACAATACATAATTTTTTTTTTTTTGTATAATTTTGTTTTTTAAAATTTTTTATTGACAATATTATTTTATTAATATCAAATTATATTCTATTCCTTCCTCTAGTCCAATTGTTTTCTCTAGTCCAATTATATATAATTGAACTATTCATGAATTTTTAATATCGAATTCATAAAATTTGAATTTAACTTATTTATATAATTAAATCTAAATTAAAATTTAAACTTATTTTTTTAATTAAACAAATAAATTTGATTGAATATTTAATTAGTCAAATACGAATAATTCACTAATAACACAACTCATTTATACTTCTATTTGCAACTATATCACAATATCTCTACTTACAGCCATGGCAAGCGTTTCTTCCTTTCATTCCGTATAACTTTTTCCTTTGGTCTTTCATACATAATACTGTAAAAAGTTAGTTCGCAAACTTCTACAATTTGATTCACATTCTATGGCGTTCCGAATCGCATATGTACCACAATCTCGTAGGTAAAAATCAGTTCATGGGACAGATGGGAAAGGAGTGAATTAGGTAACTATGATTCATATATCTCACATCATATGTGACAAATCAGAATGTAAAGTGTGTGCAAAAAAATGAGTTGTGGCCAATTGTAATTAGATGTTAAAAATTATACAGATGTAAGATAATGTATGTATAAGTGTGTGTATGCAAGTCTAGCTTTCACGTCATGGCCATAAAGCTGGCCCATGTAATATTAAATCATATATCATAAGCCAAGCTCAACGTTTGTTCAAGACATTTCTATGCGAACATCTCTATTCATGCACTTAGAAAAATGAGCAAACAAGCATAACAAATTAAGAAATGGTAACTCATGACCCAACTAACCTGGATTCCAGCCCATCCTTTCTTGATATCAACCGCAAAACTTGAGGATTCGTTAACCCAAGCAAACAAGATCCTTCTGTTCATTCCATCGTCAAAAAAGGTTTTTGAGGCATAATATTTTCCATGATCAAATCTAAAGACGGATTCAATATCCTCAAATCCTTGATCCGGAATAAAGATATCCTTGGTAGTGTTATAAGTCCCAATCAGATAGTAGTCATGTTGTTTGTCCATCAAGCTAACCTTAAGCACATGCCTAACGTCATCACCATTCACAGATGTGTCAACACCAAATGGGCCCTTCTTCAAAACCGGAAAGTAATCAGGGCACTCCCACATTCCAGTGTCTTGGGCTGAATAAAGTGGGTCTTGGGCTAAAATCCAACTAACAAAGTCATTGCTCTTGTACAAAACTGCCATCCCCCTAGACCCATTATTTCTTACACTCCCAATGATCACTCTCCATTGCCCATCTTTGCCTAGCCAAGCAGTGGTAGGGTCTCTAAACGAGTCAATATTGAAATTGCTATCATTCCTAGTTGGTGCTATAATTGGATTTTGGGGTGACTTAACCCATTCCCTAAGAAATGGGTCAGACAAGTTTTTGGGGTAGGCTAAGTTTTGAAGTTGGCCGGGTTGTCCTGTGTATAAAATAGCCGGTTTGCCGTCAGGAAGCATTGTGGCTGAGCCTCACCAGCAGGCATCTTTATCAGAATCCTGAGATGGGTAGATGGCTGGATCCAGTGGGATCCAATTCACCAGATCCTTTGATACAGAGTGGCCCCAGAAAACTTTGTCCCAAAATTTTTGTTGATAGAATAGATGGTAAAGTCCTTTGTATCTCATTGGTCCTGCAAAAAAAACCACATACAAGCACATAACATACTAGACTTTTGTAAAATATAAAATCAGTCATGATTCTATATATAACAACTTAAACTTTTAAAAGAGTTGTTTCTTAATATAGTATTAAAGCCTCGATCATTAGGTGATAAGAGTTTGATACAACGTGATATTATTTTATGTTAATATTATTTTTAATTAAGCTACTAATCAAGCATTTTGCATTGTTTTTTTTTTAATTTGTTAAAAATGGTTTCAACAAATTTATTAAGCGGCAAAAAAGATTTTTTGGTGCAACGTACTTACTTAAGCATAACTAATTGAATGACTTTTAAAAACAAAGGAAACATAAATATAATTAAAAAGAACGAAAAGTTGGACTTGACCCTCCAATGTAACAAAAAAAAAAAGAAGGAAAAGTTGTAAAACAAATATATGTTGAAAGTATTGTAATTTTTGCACTCTTATATTTATATTTTAGATTTTAGATTTGAACATTTCAACATGGAAATTCTGAAACCACATTGTTATTTTCTGAAATGGGAAGAAATTAGAATTAGGATAAGATTATGGTGGTCTGAAGGAAACTGCAACAAAAGTATAATGCATAAATGAAGGAGTCCAAAAGATAAGAGAACTAACCATTAGGATCTGCAAGTCCAAAACACACCCCAGATGTCCATTTCAGCATAACATGTCAAAATAACACAAACAAGAATCAAAAGAACAAATGTTAATGTTATAAAATATTTCATACAGAAAAAGAAAGGAAGGTTGGAAGGAAGAAGGAGGGTGTAAGAGAGAAGATTTAAGACTAGTTGAAGGAAATATATACCATTCATCCAACTGCATGGAGGTTGGAAGTGATAGGCAGTTCTGTAGAGCTTATTGGCCGAATCAGATGATAAAAGATTTATGTAAACATTGTCTGTAGCTTGAATGGGAAGAACACCATTGCCACAAATGAGAGAAAAAGAGCCAACAGCCAAATCGGATAGATGGCCATGGTTGCTTTCTGGGGATGCAAGAAGGGAAGCTTGTGCTCTGCTGTCTGTTTATACATAGAAGAATCCTGCTAACTATGGTGAGGAAAAGGATAGATCATAGAAGTCACGGCATGAAGTGGTTTCTCCACTAGATTCATACAGAAATTTTGAGAGAAATTTCAAAGCACGCGAGAAAGAAGCATTCATGAAAATAAGTATGCTTAGATCCAAGTCAAATTGGTGCCAGAATTCAACTTTGAAAAGTATGAATTCTATGTCTTAAGACACTGAGTCAATAAATCAAACCATCTCATATACATTCAACATACGTATATATTGCTTTAAAAATATTAAATTTTAATTTGAATGTACTATGAATATAGAATTTTTTTAAACTATTATTCAATAATGTGCATCGCCACATCATTAAGAATTTTTACTCTCTTAATTAATTACCTCAAAAATTAGATATATAATAATATATGATTGATTAATAGTGTAAAAAAAATTTCAATACATAAAAAATTAAACTCAAATAATTATTTTTTGGTGAGCAAACTCAAATAATTATTAGAACTTGTCAACATACAAATATATGAATGTCGTCACATATATATGAATTAATGTTGCATGAATGGAATAATCTTCTTTCCAAATTTTCTTATATTTCTTAAAGTCTTATCTACGGGGAAAAGACGTTAACCCTAATACTTACACAACCAAAATATTCAGCTTTGAGAGCTCTTAAGGACTTAATTAAGAATAAAATTTAGCTCTAACTCTTTTCTTTAAACTCTTTCATCTAATTCTTTTAATCATTATTTATGTGTCTATTAACTCAATTAAGTGAAGTTAAAAATAATAAATATAGTGTGATTAAAATGGTCAGAAGAGATGATTAAAAAGAAAAAGTTAGAGTCATGTTTTATTTTTTAATTAATTACTTTTAATGTTGTACTAAGCAAGTAATTAAACACAGCTTTTCTTTTGATATTTAAGTATTCTTCAAAAGGTTCGCGCTGTCATGCAGAAGAGATGAGTCACATTTGTAATCTATTGCAAATGAGTCATTTATAGTCTACAAATTGTCTCCTTTACTAAATGCATATGGTGGTTAAAAACGTCATGTTGTCTATTCAAGGCTTTCGGTATTATATAATCCTCTATGAATAAATAGCTAGATAATAATAAAAAAAGGTTAATAAAATGACAAAGTGATGATATTTTTTCTGAACCAAATATAAGTAAAATGTTTAATAAAATGTTATCTACAATGGGTTAAGTGCATTGATAAATGAATTGTATTCTTTAAGTGGAGGACAAAGGTTTGAGCCTAGGGATGTGAGGGTCTAATCATATTACTTCATGTATGAAAAAATTAATCTCGTACCCAAATTAAATAGTATAGAGACACCTAAGAAATCCAAAAAAGAAAAAAAATAAATAACTTATTTCTAATTTGTCCATTTATAATTTTATATTGGTTCTTAAGAATTTAGGGTGAACGAATGGTTAAAAAATATATAAATATTTAATCAAACGAGTGCAAAAAAATATTTAATCAAATCATTTATAATAGTTAATTATTTATTATTCTGGACTGAGATCCGGGATTCTGGCCCATGGGATCAACCCGGTGTGCGCACTACCGGACTCCTCCTAGCTGTCGTGGAGGAAGACTCACGACGTGCTTCGATCATGGATCAAGACACCTAAGCGGTGTTACTATATGACATCGTGGTGATTGATCCACGCAGAGGATAAAACTCTAAATATGCGCCAACCGTCAATCGTCAACTTACGATATTATAGGATTTATAGATATCTTTGATGGCTAGATACTTTCCTTATATTAATCCCAGATTTATAGGGATATATCTTACAAAGGTGATTATCATCAAGATATCAATCCAAAATTACCTGCATCTAAGAGGAATCCCCTTGGATTCTTTTCCTATAAATACCATGTCAAGCGTCAAAGGTATGGATCTCCTCTCGATATACGACTGTTCCTATCATGCACGGCCTAACTAGCGTCGGAGTGCCTTTGTAGGTACCCACCCCTTCGCACCACCGTTGTCGCTGCTGTGCTACGGAGGGATCCACCGTAACGTGCCTATCTCAGGTACTCCTCTGAATTTACTTCAGAACATTGGCGCCGACTGTGGGGAAACCATAAAATTTTAATCCCACCCAATCATGGTGAATACGAGGCAAAACTCCGAAGAGACGCTGCTCAAGCCTCTCGTACAACCGAGACAAGATCTTGACATGCAACGTCCACCACCACCATTGCCTCCACTTGTGGCTCAAACCTCTGTTGTGAGAAATCAGACGCCCCGACCAGGAAGCCGACGTGATGGGCACTCCACCTCCTTTTCTGAGGAGTCTCCTAACCCATCACGCAAGATTTCTGTCAGGGATAAACTTGAATTCCCAGCCCAGAAGAGCGGCTAGAACCTTCAAGAACGCAGAATTCCTGTACACCAACGCTTGGGAAACCCGAGCAACGAGTTTGACGATCGTGCGTCACGCTCTGAACACACACATCAATCTCGGGCTTCTCAACGCCAATTCCAGGATATGTTGCAACAACATATGGATCTGCTCAATGACCAGTTTAGAAGACTGGAAGACATGCAGCGCACCATGCATGAAGGTCAACCAGAGCCACGCCGACGTGACAGACGGACCGACGTGGAAAATAATAGGATGAGGGCCCATGATGATGAGGGAATTCCTCATACTGGGGACAACAATCGGAACCAAGGAACCGTGGAATGCCTTTCTCCGACCAGCCATGGGATTCGGGTTATAAATTTCAAGTTTCCTCCAAACCTTGAAATTTACGACGGGACCACTAACCCCCAGGAACACATCAATGCCTACGAGCAGTCCCTATGCTTCTATGGCGGATCCATGGGACTGTTGTGCCGAGCCTTCCCTCTCTTCCTCAAAAAGGGGGCCCTCAAATGGTTCACCAGCCAACCACGGGGAACCATCGTGGATTGGTCCGACCTCAAGCAGCGTTTCCTGCTACAGTACACCACAAGCAAGGAATAACCTAAATCCATCGAATCCTTGGCCAAGATCCGCCAGGGAAAGGATGAAAGCCTCCGGGACTATGTCAGACGTTTTATGGCTGCCTGCACCAACGTAGAAAACTTTGAAGACAGAATAGCCTTGCATTACGCCAGAAGCGGTCTCCGGATAGGTTCCGACTTCTTCAAGTCCCTGGCAAAAAAGAAGCCGTTTCCAAAACGTTCGAGAAGTACGTCTACCTGGAAGAGGCAACAGAAGACCACAGGAGGTGGGACAAAAGTGAACCTTCTCACCAAAAGCCCAACCAAAATTCCTCAAGGTCACGACCCCCAAAGGATAGCCCACCCCGGAGAAACTATGCAGACTATATTCCTTTGAACACACCCCGAGAAACGATCTTGAGGGAAGTGATGAACACGGAGTTTCAGAACATCCCGAGACCGCCTCCTATCAAGAGGCAGAGGCAGAAGGATCACTCCAAACATTGCACATGGCACAAAGCCTATGGCCACGATACAGAGGATTGCTATCAATTGCGTGATGCCATTGAATGTCTAATCAAGGCCGGGCGCCTGCAGCAGTATATCCTCCGTGCGCAAAACAACGAAGGGGATAACCGTGACGCACGTACAAAGAACGTCGAGTCCATTCCCTCCGCGTTGCAAGAAGGACAAGAAGCCCGAGGAGAAGATCCCGGACTCCGCCTCAACATAATAACAGCGACCGACAGGGCCGGGGTAGAAACACTCCCCCCGCCGGTAACGATGATCACTGCGCCGAGCCCAACAGGACAATCCATACCATTGCCAGTAGTTTTGCCGGAGGAGGATCCTCCAATGGAGCTCGAAAGAAAGCCTTCAGAATGACAGTTTTTAGCGTGGCCCACTCAGGATTAAGAACACAAGCGGAAAAAAGGAAAGCGTCTGTCATCACCTTCTCAGACGAAGACTACGGCGGAATAATCCCGGATCACGACGACCCACTCGTCATCTCCGGAGTAATTTCCAATGCCGAAGTCCGCCGAATTTTCGTCGATCAAGGAAGTTCAGCCGACATTATGTTCCTAGACCTTTACCAAAAATTGGAACTTTCGCAATCCGACTTGACTCCCCATGTTGGAGAATTGACGGGTTTCACCGGTGAGAAGATCACTCCGGTAGGATATTACAAAACCCACCTAACTCTTGGATCATCTACACTCTTCAGGACTGTGAAGGTAAAATTCCTGGTCGTGGACTGCCCCTCGGCCTATAATATTATCTTGGGTCGTCTGTCTTTCAACGCTCTCGGGGCAGTAATATCCACTACTCACCTCGTGATGAAGTTCCTCAATAAGAACAATGACGTCGTCACTATTAAAGGCGACCAGGTTGCAGCCAGAAAATGCTATAACGAGAGCTTGAAGATTTGTAAAATACCCTGGACGTCAAGCCGCTCTGCCTCTACCCCGGCTGTCGATCAGGTTAACATTCTAATGACCGAGCTGGACGTCAGAGAAGAAATCTGGGATACTCGACCACAACCCAAAAGCGATCTGGAATCCCTTCAACTCGAGAACAATCCTGGACAGGTAACTAAAATTGGAGCTCGTCTGGGTGAAGGAGAAAAACAACAGCTCTCAGAACTCTTGTTGAAAAACAAAGACATTTTCGCTTGGACTTCCTCCGACATGCCCAGACTCGATCCCAGCTTTATTTGCCACCGGCTGTCGATTAAAGAAGGCGCCAAATCAGTTGCGCTAAAAAAGAGGAAGGTCAGACCCGAGAGGCAGGAAGTCGTCGAAGACCAAGTTAAAGAACTGCTAAATGGCAACTTCATCAGAGAAATTTCCTACACCACATGGCTTTCCAACTTGGTGCTGGTAAAAAAGTCCAACGAAAAATGGAGGATGTGCATAGACTATACCGACCTGAATAAAGCTTGTCCCAAGGACCCATATCCACTCCCCAATGTGGATAAATTAGTGGACGGATCCTTCGGGTTCAGGTGGCTCTCATTCATGGATGCGTATTCTGGATACAACCAGATTCTCATGTACGTTGGGGATGAAGATAAAACCGCCTTCATTACTGATAGGGCGAGCTACTGCTACAAGGTCATGCCTTTCGGCCTGAAGAATGCAGGAGCCACCTACTAGAGGATGATGAACAAGGTTTTTGAAAACCAAGTGGGAAAGATGCTAGAAGTCTATATAGACGACATGATAGTCAAGACCCCACACGCCAAATCTCACACGACGGATCTTGAAGAAGTATTTGCACAAATCCGGAAATACAATATGAGGTTAAACCCAGAGAAATGCGCTTTCAGGGTCCAGACCGGTAAATTTTTGGGGTTCATGCTAACACATAGAGGAATTGAAGCCAATCCAGATAAATGTCAGGCCGTCCTCAATATGAGGAGTCCCCAGAATGTCAAAGAAGTACAACAGCTCACGGGCGCATACGGCCTCACAAGGTTCTTAGCCAAAGTCGCTCACAAGTCTCTCCCCCTCTTCAAATTGCTCAAGAAGGGAAGAAGTTTTGAATGGACTCAAGAGTGCGAGGACGCCTTCATATCGTTGAAAAACCTTTTGTCCTCCCCCCTATCTTGACAAGGCCGGATATCGGGGAAAAACGTTACTTGTACCTATCCGTCCACGATGAAGCCGTAAGCTCAGTTCTGATCAGAGAAATCGACGAGGGACAGAAGCCTGTCTACTTCGTGAGTAAGGTCCTCCAGGGACCTGAGCTCCGATACCAAAAGGTTGAGAAAGTCGTCCTTGCGCTCATCATCACCGCAAGAAGACTTCGGCAATACTTTCAATGCCACCCTGTGGTGGTAAGAACCGACCAACCTATCTGACAGGTACTACACAAACCAGATCTGGCCGGGCGAATGATTGCGTAGTCGATTGAACTCTCAGAATTTGGGATTACATACGAACCACGACTTGCAATAAAAGCCCAAGCGTTGTCCGATTTCCTGACAGAACTGATAACAGACAACGGCGACCCAAAGAAAGCTTTCTGGACCATATTTATCGACGGATCGTCGAACCCCAAAGGAAGTGGGGCCGGGGTGATAGTCAAAAATTTAAAGGGTTTGACTTTGGAACACTCCCTGAAGTTTGAATTCCCAACTTCAAACAATCAGGCCGAGTATGAGGCCTGCATCGCCTGGTTACTAATGGCAAAGGATTTGGAGGCAACGCGGATCACACTTTGCAGTGACTCCCAACTAGTAACCTCTCAAATCCGAGGTGACTATCAAGCTAAAGCACCCCTCCTATAGAAATACTTGAACAAGGTTCAAGAACTTTTAAAAGATTTTGAAGAAGTCAGGATAGAGCACATCCCAAGGGAACGGAACTCCAGAGCTGACCTCTTATCTAAACTGACCAGCACAAAAAACTCTAGCAACAACCTATTCGTAATCCAAGAAACTCTTTCCCAACCCTCCATCACGGATCATAGCATATCCCAAGTGGAGGATCATCAGCCATCTTGGATCACTCCTATACTGGGCTATCTGCAGTATGGAAAGCTGCCAACGGACCCGAAGGAGGCTTCCAGATTAGTAAAGACGTCAGTCAGATACACCATTTACAACGGTCGACTATACCGACGTGGTTTCTCTTCCCCTCTTCTAAAGTGCTTAACCCCCAAAGAAGCAGAATACTCCCTAGCTGAAGTTCATGAAGGGACCTGCGGTCACCACTTAGGAGCCAAAGCCCTAGCCCAAAAAGTATTAAGGGCAGGATTCTATTGGCCGACAATGGAAGCTGACTCTCATGCACATGTTCAAACTTGCGACAAGTGTCAGCATCATGCAGATCATTTTCAAGCCCCTTCTGAAGAGCTGTCCACGACGTCGGTTCCTTGGCCCTTTTACCGGTGGGGTATGGACATCTTAGGTCCGTTCCCCCAGGCCCCAGGGCAGTTTAAATACTTGATGGTAGCAATAGACTATTTTACTAAATGGATCGAGGCCGAACCCCTGATCACCATCACCTCGGCTCGAATTCAGAAGTTTATTTGGCGTCATATCATCACCAGGTTCGGCATACCAGAATCTGTAGTCACAGACAATGGAACCCAGTTCAAAGATAAAGCTTTTGAGAAGCTACTAGCGGGTTTGAAAATAAAGCATCACTGCAGCTCCGTCGAGAATCCTAGGACGAACGGACAAGCCGAGGCCGCCAATAGAATCATCATGCGAGGCTTGAAAAAGAGGTTAGACGAAGCCAAAGGGAACTGGGTCGAGCAACTTGACCATGTTCTCTCGGGCATACCGACCACCCCCATTCCACGACGGAGAGACCCCTTTCAAGCCGACTTATGGCTGCGCCATGATCCCGGTAGAGATAGGGGAGCCTAGCTGGCACTACCAACAATTCTCATCTGACAGCAACCCCGACCTAATCAGAGAGGACCTGGACTTGCTCGAAGAAAGAAGAAACGTAGCCCACATACAGGATGCCGCCCTCAAGCAGAAGACAGCGGCCAGGTACAACAAGAAAGTAGTCCCGAGAAAATTCCAGCCCGACGATCTAGTCCTCAGAAGAGCCGACATAAGAGGGAAAAATGCCTCCTAAGGAAAACTGGCCCCTAACTGGGAAGGCCCCTATCGTGTCGTCACCAGTACGGGTAAGGGAACCCACACATTGAAAACGTTATCTGGGACCCCGGTCAAGAATTACTGGAATACGGACAAACTAAGGAAATACTATAGCTAAATGCCCATAGCGGTTTAGCCCTTCAGTAGAATTATCTTTGATCCGTTCTTGTTTTAAATAAGTACGCTATGTACAAACTCTTGTTCTCCCAGGTTCAGCAATAAAGTTATTATTCAAGAAACCAGGTTTGATCCAACGCGTTGCTCTAAAAAGTCGATAGGAGACAGTACGGATCATATGTACACACTCCTTCCTTATACCTAAGTCAAGAAGGGATCCTAAAATCTGTACGATTATTAGGATACTTACCCCGGGCAAGGTTGAAAGCAATGCTGGTGCCTTGGGCAAAGGGTCTTCGCGTAAAATGCCCTAACCAGGCGCTACTCTTACCTACGTCTGCAATTCCAAACGCTTCCCGTAGCAAGCACTAGAATACGGATTAAGGTTTTACCTCGCCTAAGTCTAAAATTTCTTGACGTTTCATCATTATAAGCGTTAGATTAAAGACCAAGGCCTTTTCTTACCTAAGTCCAAGGGAATGGCACTCAATTAATGACATGAGTGAAGGATCCCGGACCATGGTTTTCATAGCATAGTTTTCTAAGTCCGGCATAACGGCTACGAAAATGGGCGTTGGACCTAGGTCTGACAATGAAAAACGAAAACGAATGACTAAACAAAGTAATTAGTTATAAAGCCCTAAACACGGGGCAATTATCTATATAGTAAAACCCCACGTAGGGGGCAAAAAAAAAAGCTGCTCAAATGCCAGCCTCTTCCTCTTTCGGGATCTGAATAACCTCCGGGTTGCCACCAGGAGCTTTCGCGGCTAATTCCTCGACAGCTACAAGCTGGCCGTCATGAAACATCTTCTCTGAGGTCACACCCTCCAAGATAAGGTCGACCCCGGGATTGAAGTGCTGGATTTGCTTCATAGCATTTTGGAACTGCTCCTCCCCAACGTTTCCAGCTACTCCGTCCAGCTCCTCCACCTCCTTTTCAAGCTCTGCCACCTCGGCCCTCAGAGTGCCAATGCTTTTGTTGACTTCAAGCTTCTCGACCTTCCTGGCAGCCTCAGAGTCCGCCAATGCCTTTTCCAGCTCAGTGACTTTCTTTTCCAGTTCGACGACTCTCATCCTATTATCCTCACTGGCTTTTAGGGACGCGGCTAACTTCTGGTCGATCTCTTCCTTTTCTTTCTTCAAGGTCTTCAGCTCTGCCGACGCCTGGCGATCAGCGTTCTCGATAGTGACCTCGATGACCCGGATCTCGGCTGTCGCCCGGAGAGCTTGCCTCTGGAGCGCGACTAAGGTTTGGCCCAGACCCTGTTCGGCAATATGTTGCCTTACCTCGCCACTCAAAAGTCGTCCATCTATGAAGGGCCCAGGCTCAGAGTTCCCCGTGATGATTAGCAAGAAGTCCGCCATTTCCCTCTCGCCGCCCTCCGACGATCGTCCATCATGCTCAGAAGGCTCTTCGATAGCTTGTCTTTTTCTCCCTTTGAGAAAAGGGGTAGGGGATCCCGGCTCATCTTGCTCTCCAATGGCAACGCCCTGGTCGGATGAGTCCGGAATGGCTGTGGAGGAAGAAGTCGCGATTTTCTTCTCTTTCCTCCGGTTCCTTGAAGACCGCAGTGTAACCATGGAAAATCCAGATGTCATGTTGCTAACTGAAAAGAAGCAGAAACAAATACAGTCAATACATCTCGGAACATTGATATATGAAGACAAAGCAAACTCCTAGGGACACACTAGAGATATAAACGCCCTAATTCCTACCTAACAAAGAGTAAAGAAGATCATCACCAGGGACACAAAGGACATCTCTAATGTTGATGTTCCCATGTTTCTCAGCGTATCGGGTTATGAATTTCGCAGTCCTAAATTCTTCGGGGTCGAGATCTCCCTCTTCTTTTTCACTCATGTCGAGAGGCACGTCCCAGCACCTCCGCGTCCAATAAAGAGGAAATTCTGGCTCCCCGTCCGGCTTGAGGAAAAAGGGATGACATCCCTCCTTGGCTTTTATCTTGAAAAACGCAGTCTTAAACCCTTTGAAGCTTTATTCGAAAACATCAAAGGACTTACGACCGAGCCGGGATCGGATGACAAGCAAGCTCGTTTGCCTTACCGTCCCCTGGGTGTTTATTCTTGTATAAAAATAAAAAAAGGTATTCGCTGAGCACTTGAGGCCCATCAACCGACAAAACCTCTCGAACGATATGATGTAGCCCCAACCGTTAGGATGGATCTGCAAAGGGGCCACTTGGAGAGTGCGAGTATGTCCATTTGAAAGTCGAGAACGACATCCTCACCCTAACTTAAGGAAAAGCGGCTCGTACAGGAACATGAAATGCGAACCCTCTTCTCGGCAGGAACATACCCTCTCGTTCCAGTTCGGACAGACAACTTCGAACTCGTCATCTCGAGCCTTGTTCACGGTTAACTCCAAGGCGAAGAGGGACTCTCGGAGTACGGCTTCACTTGAAAACCTGGATTGACGATTCCACACGTCGTCCACTACCCACGGACATACCAACCTGGGGCCCCGCCGCACTCGAACAAGCTCGTCTTCCGCCGGATCACGAACGTCATGAAATGGGGGCTGAACCCTAATTTTTTTTCCCTTGGCCATGGAAACCCTGAGAACATCCAAAGAAGTCGGTAAGAAACTGTCAGAATCAATAGTTTCATAGATTCAGACACAGGGAGAGCGAGGTAATCCTAACCTCCCCTACCGACCTCCTGTCCCACCGGAAATAAAGCATTCAGGGGAACTCCTCCACCGCGCATGGCGCGGCAAAGTTGGTGTTTCAGGGAGGTGATTGTATCTACCTAAATTACTAAGCCCTATTTGAAGACAAGCAAAACCAGGAATGCGTAGCTACTCTACTTTTTGAAAAGCTCAAATGACAAAAAGACTGAAAAAAAGTAATTTACTATGAAAAAGCAGAGAGTGGAGAAGCTGCGCTAGAACAATGGAGAAGCTGCGAGTGGAAAGCACCCAAAAGGAAGCCAAAGCTTTCAACGCACGGTGAAGGAGGCTAAAAATGATAGAGTAAGGAAGACAAACCTTTGACTCTTATTTATAAAGGGTTTATTAAGGGTTGAACGGTTAGGGGACATTCCTGTCCCCTCCAATGCAAATTCAAAAGGTGCTCATCATGGCTCGCGGAGCTCTAGGCACGTCCCTTCAATGAAATCGTAACACATGGCCCACACAGCTGTAATAGTAGTTGAAAGGATGGTTACGCAGTAATCTAAAACGTCGTACGAATGTTGGATGAGAACCCGGGTTGGTACCACAGATTCTAGACCCAATTAACTATTGACATTACACACGACGTGCTAATTCCGAGGTGTGTTTATGGCCATTACTCCGGGTTGGCATTGGACCAACCCCGGCAATGTCTTTACTTGGTTTTTACCAGGATAAGCGTTGGACTCATCCCGGCAGAGTTACTTCGGTGGAAAAATGAAATGGAAATACATAACAAATTCAGAGAAGGAAAAGGTCTATTGAATCATTTTCATTCATACATCGTCATACAACTGAATAAGAGGAAAAGGAAAATATTGAGACATGGAATGTATAAGGAAATCCCGGGAAAGGGGGCAAATATCTCCGGCCACCTGGCTCGTACCCCGTCCACATCTCCAAACCTCGGTCTCCTGAAAAAGTGGATTGGCTTTGCAGAACATTGGCAAACCGGGATCATGACCCCGGAAAGAACGTCAATGCTCTTTGCACGACCTCTCCGCGATGCAATTAAAGACCGAGATCTTCTTTCGCTCGTTGGAAGGGGTACGACCTCTCTAGCTGAAGAATCCTCCACCGGTGTCAGCCATTCCAAGTTGCCTCAAGTCATGGAGCAGCTACAGTGGGTTTTCCACCCCGGAACGGACTGAAGCCACTCAGGAGTAGAAATCCTCCGCTCACTCGTCCTTCTCCCACCTTCTCAACGGATAGCGACAGAAGCGGATTCCCGTTACTTCCTTGAAAGCAAGTCAAAGAAAGCAGACCACCCTAAGTTGATCCAAGGGGGTTCTCACTCCTTTGATTAGGCATCCTTGCATTTCCAGCTGTTACTACGAGAAAGACCGGCCAGATGCTTTCAAGTAACCCACCGAGAAGATGGAGAGAGGAACAATGTGCTCCACCGGGTCCCCATGTAATGGAGGATGGAAGCATTATTCCATCCTAACAACACGTAGGATCAGACACCCCCGTGTACGCCAGGATAGAAAGGCTTCCGCCTCCCTAAATGCATAGCAACCCAGTTTTACGCCAAGATAAAAAGGCCTCTGTCAGAAAGAAAAAACGCTCGGAGAAGATCAAATCTCTTCAAGGACTTTGGGAAAAATAAAAATATGATTTTTGTAGATGATGAAGCTCTCTTCGCAAAAAAGGAGAAATAAGAAAGAACTACATTCATCCCCTTGGGAAAAATCATCTCTATGCGATAGTGAAGAAGAAGAGAATGCAAGCTCATGAAGAAGTGTTCTGTACTTATAGCGTGCATAAAAGATTCTGATTGGTCGCGTAAAAGGTGACCTGATCCCATGAAGTCAGCCAAAATAAATGTTTAGATCTCTGGTTGGTCACAAAGATAGGGAGCAGTCGAGAAAATCCTTATGAAATTGACATTTTCTTTAAAAGAATCGTTATTTCCCAATAAAGTCCAAGTATCAGTTTCCCAGAGAATCACAAGCTGAAGTCACCAGAGATCACATTCGGGATTCACGTTGAATATGTCTCCGCATCTTTCGTCGGAGAGCATAATTTTTGCTCATAATTAAGTAAAACAAGGACGTCGGTAATAACTTGGGTTCTAACACCTATCCGTTAAATTGCTACGTCGGCCATGTGGTGGTTGATCCATTCTAAACTTGGCTTCCGTCTCATCATCCAAGAGCCAAGTCAGGGCAACTGTTCTGGACCGAGATCCGGGATCCCGGCCCATAGGATCAACCCGGCGTGCGCATTACCGGACTCCTCCTAGCTGTCGTGGAGGAAGACTCACGACGTGCTTCGGACCGCGAATTAAGACACCTGAGCAGTGTTACTATATGACATCGTGGCTGATTGATCCACCCAGAGGATAAAACCCTAAATATGCGCAACTGTCAATCGTCAGCTTACGATATTATAGGATTTATAGATATCTTTGATGGCTAGATACTTTCCTTATATTAATCCCGGATTTATAGGGATATATCTTACAAAGGTGATTATTATCAAGATATCAATCCAAAATTACCTGCATCTAAGAGGAATCCCCTTAGGATTCTGCGTACACTCCTATAAATACCATGCCAAGCGTCAAAGGTATGGATCTCCTCTGATATACAGATTATTCCTATTGTGCACGGTCTAACTTGAGCGTCGGAGTGCCTTTTGCAAGTACCCACCCCTTCGCACCACCGTTGTCGCTGCTGTGCTACGGAGGGATCCACCGTAACGTGCCTATCTCAGGTACTCCTCTGAATTTACTTCAGAACACTTACATAATTCACTATAAAACGTGAATGTTAACAATTTGAGTCCTTCTTAGTTCGATTTCCACAAGATTTTCAAGTAAGTATATTTACCCATATCTGATCTAATTAAACTCATAAATATACGATAATTAAGTCCAAGGTTTTCAATCAATATAACAGCATTTATTGATTTTTATTTTAGGGTTTGAAGCTTCGATGTCTATCATATAGCGGTTCCGTCATATGCAGGTTGAATTCAACCTTAAGCCATCAAGAAAATATAGTTCAAGCTTTGATCATAAGCTAAAATACCTCAAAAACACAGATTAAAAAAATCTCGTAAATCTCGTAACAGACTTGCTCTGTTTTTAAGTTGGGATAAGAGAAAATCTCTTTGCTATTTTATTGGGAAAACGGTATCAGAATGTGGTCCATTTTCTGTTTCTATTCAACCCATTATCCCATTAAGCTTCAGAAACGTTTAAGTGCGAAAAATCTGGGCTCCCACGCTCCCATATTTTGCTCCACGTTTGTTGAGTTCTGTGATGGGCAGAGCTCTATAAATTGAACCTTTTGCTCTCTATTTTGGGTCACCGAACCTGCTCCTCTCTTCAGTAAACAAACACCATCGAGTTTGAGCGAGTGAGGGTTTGGAAAGTCAAGGCAGAAACTGGGTTGACGTAAAGCTTGTAATGTAGAGGAAGAGTGAATCAAATAGCAATGACGGAAGGTTAGTTTTCTTGATCCGTTTTGCTTCCGCTGTGTTGATCAGAATATGTTGCTTGAATCATTTTTAGTCTTACATTTGGTATCAGAGCGTATATATACCTCTGCCTTGCTTGCTCTTCTTATCTGTTATGAAGTTTTAATTTTTTCAGAATATGGGTATTATTTTTTACCCTTTTAATCTAAACTAAAATCAAAAATCTATTTGAAATTGATTTTCTAAGCTTTCTGTTATTTAAAACATGGTTTTTGATGTAAAAAATGACTGGAAACTGTCGGGTTTTCCATTCGGATTTACGGGTCGTAACCGGGTCAGAATGACCCGGTTCAAGGTTGAAGACAATCAAAATGCATGCTTCTGTGTCGTTTGACTTTTATTGTTATATATTTGACGACATCAACATTAATCACACAAAATTGAAATGGTTCAACGGTAGTTTGCTAAACTTTAAACGCATGTGCCATCACGTCCCGTGTTCAATTCTTAGGAAGCACCATATTTGAATCCTTGTGTTTTTTTTTATTCAGTTTTTGTTTAATTAAAAAAAATTACTATGCTGAGTCTGATCCAGGATAAAACCCATGACCTGATGGGTTAATGTCAAAAGGGTTACCACCATGCTATCAACAATTTTTGACAGTCGAAGTGCTACAATTTATATATATCATTAGTTTACGTACTGAATTAAAATTGGGTTTGATTTTGCAATTATATTATTTTAGCACATGAATTATTTAATAAATTTTAATTTGTATAGATTGCCTGTTTATTTTGTATGTTTAATTTTAGTATTTACTTAAGCATGTAATATTAAGTTAAATAATTTATGCACATTAGAATTAATTATTAAAGAGTTTATATAATTTCTTTTATTGAATAATTGTATGCATATATTATTTATTTCTTGAAATTTGTATATATGAATTTATGATTATTGTACATGCAAAATTATGCTAAATAATATTTATGCATTGTTATTCAATTTATTTGTATTATGTTATGCAAATAATTAGATCTTTATTAAGAATTAATTAATGTTAAGTGATTGATATAATTTTAATTAATTAGGGAATAGCCACAACATCTTTAATTAATTAGGATTATATATTAAGTTTAAGAATCACATTAAAACATTACTTGTAATTAATCATATGTGATATAATAAGATCTACCCACAGGAATTTTGTTATATTTATATGATTAATTAGGATGAAATATTAGATTATATTTCTTGATATGCCCACAGGAATTAAGAAAAAGAACATAATTTGATAGTTTTGTCATAAGGTTACATGATGAGTCTAATTGAGTAGGACTTTAGCCCACAGACAAGTTTTATGTCTCTAGATTCATGAATTAAGACATGATTTACATTGGTAAAACATGACATTTATTTTGTCTCAAATTATGAATAATGAGCATGTATATTTGAACTTTGCAGTTATTTAACCTGCGAATATTTCTGATATTAAGTGTGATATTCCCGAATTAAGGGGTGATAACTATAAAGTTTGGAAGGAGAGAATTCTTCTCCATTTGGGTTGGATGGACATTGATTATGCTATTAGGAATGATGAACCACCGGGTATTACTGAAACAAGCCTTCCAGATGCCGTTGACCTTTATGAAAAATGGGAGAGATTTAATCGTCTCTCTGTAATGTTCATAAAGACTAAAATATCTGCTGGTATCTGTGGTTCTGTCGATCAGCATACTAAAGTCAAGGATCTTTTGAAAGCTATTAATGAATAATTTGTTACATCTGACAAGACCCTTACCAGCACTCTAATAATATAGTTCTCATCCATGAAGCTCACTTGGATAAGAGGAGTGCGTGATCACATCATGCTCATGAGGGATATAGTGGCTCAGCTAAAAGCCTTGGAGGTTATCATGTCAGATTCTTTCCTAGTACACTACATTTTGTGCTCTCTGCCACATCAATATGACCCTTTCAAAATCTCTTATAACACACATAAGGATAAGCGGTTAATTAATGAGCTATTGACTATGTGTGTCAAGGAAGAGGAAAGGTTGATGATGGAAGAGGGCGAAAAGGTGAACTTGAATGTTCAAGAAAAGAAAAAAAAGGATCATGTAAAAAATAAGGGCAACATTCCTCCTCAGCCAGTCATAAAGAAAGAGTCAAAGCGTTTCTTCTGCAAAAAGAAAAGACACATGAAGAAAGACTGCATAAAGTTTAAGAACTGGCTCGACAAGAAAGGTACTCCATTTACATTTGTTTATTATGAATCTAATATGGTTCGTGTTAATCATAACACATGGTGGATTGATTCTGGTTCTACAATTCATATTTCTAATACCTTGTAGGGTATGGAAAACCTAAGGAAGCCAGTGGGAAGTGAACAATACATCTATTCAGGTGGGAAGATGAGTTCACATGTGGAGGCCATTGGGACATGCAGTTTAGTTTTAAGCAGCAGCTTTATTTTACGTTTAGAAAAGACCTTTTATGTTCCTAGTTTTTCTAAGAATTTAATTTCTGTTTCAAGACTTGCACCTTTGGGTTTTTCATTTAATTTTTCGAATTCTGGTTTTACTTTGTTAAATAAATATGAAATTGTTAGTTTTGGTGAATTACTTGATGGTCTTTATTGTATTAAATTGCAAAATGATGCTGCTTATAATTCTATGCATGTTACTTCTGGGTTAAAACGTTGTGTTGTGAATGAGGAATCCTCTATGTTGTGGCACCGGAGATTGGGACACATCTCCATTGAGAGAATTCGGCGATTAGTAAATGAAGGGGTACTTAGTACTTTGGATTTTGCTAATTTTGAAACTTGTGTGGATTGCATTAAGGGTAAGCAAACTAACAAGTCTAAAAAGGGTGCAAAGAGGAGCTCGAACCTATTGGAAATCATACATACAGATATTTGTTGTCCAGACATGGACGCAAGTAGTCCGAAATACTTTATCACTTTTATAGATGATTATTCACGATATATGTATCTTTACTTGCTTTGTTCTAAGGATGAAGCTTTGGACGCTTTTAAAGTTTTTAAGGCTGAAGTGGAGAAGCAATGTGGAAAACAAATTAAGATCATGAGATCTGATAGAGGTGGAGAGTACTATGGCAGATACACAGAGAATGGACAAACACCTGGTTCATTTGCGAAGTTTCTTCAAGAACATGGGATTGTTGCCCAGTACACTATGCCTGGTTCTCCGGATCAGAATGGTGTGGCAGAAAGAAGAAACCAAACCTTAATGGACATGGTGAGAAGTATGAGGAGTAACACAAAACTTTCTCAATTCTTATGGATTGAAGCGCTAAAGACAGCTGTGTATACATTAAACCGAGTTCTGACCAAGGCTATCTCAAAGACGCCATTTGAGTTATTCAAAGGTTGAAAACCAAGTTTGCGACATATACACGTTTAGGGATGCTCGTCTGAAGTGAGAATTTATAACCCACAAGAGAAGAAACTAGACCCAAGGACTATTAGTGGGTATTTCATTGGATATACTGAAAAGTCCAAAGGGTATAGATTCTATTGTCCATCACACAACACTAGGATTGTGTAATCAAGAAATGCTAAGTTTCTTGAGAATGACTTGATCAAATGGGAAGTGATCAGTTTTAGGACATTGCTTCTGATAAGGATCATTATGAAGGTCAAACCTCTAGATCAAGTGACAGATTGATTGTCGTTCACACCCCTCAAGTACAAACGGGTGTTAGACAACCGATAATTGAAGTTCCACTAGCTGCTGAAAATGATATTGTAGATCAAATTGTTGATGAAGAATAACCTGTTGAACAACCGATTGAACAACAAGTTCCTCAAGAAGATAATGAGGCAATATTAAGAAGATATACTAGAGTCAGAAAGTCAGCAATTCCTAGTGATTATGTAGTGTATCTGTAAGAGTCGGACTATAACATTGGAGCTGAAAATGATCCCGAAACGATTTCACAAGCCATGAGTTCTAAGGAATCGAATTTATGGTACAATGCCATGAAAGATGAGATGAATTCTATGGCATCTAACTAAGTCTGGGATCTCGTTGAGTTGCCTAATGGTGTAAAAGCCATTGGATGTAAATGGGTCTTTAAAACGAAGAAAGACTCACAAGGCAACATTGAGAGACATAAGACAAGACTTATAGCCAAAGGGTTCACTCAAAGAGAAGGAATCGACTACACGGAGACATTTTCTCCTGTATCTAAGAAAGATTCTCTCCAAGTAATTATGGCATTAGTAACTCATTTTGACTTTGAGTTACATCAAATGAATGTGAAAACAGCGTTCCTCAATAGTGATCTAGAGGAAGAAGTTTACATGAAACAACCTGAAGGATTCTCCTCTAGTGATGGTGAGTACTTAGTTTGTAAGCTTAATAAATCCATTTATGGATTGAAACAAGCCTCCCGCCAATGGTATTTAAAATTTCATGAGGTTATCATTTCATTTAGTTTTGTAGAGAACATCATGGATCAATGTATATACCAGAAGGTCAGTGGGAGTAAGATTTGTTTTCTTGTGTTATACGTGGATGATATTTTGCTTGCGGCTAATGATAAGATTATGCTATATGAGGTGAAACAATTTCTCTCAAAGAACTTTGATATGAAGGATATGGGAGAGGCATCTTATGTCATTGGCATTAAGATCCATAGAGAAAGATCTCGAGACATTTTGGGTTTGTCTCAAGAGACCTATATCAACAAAGTTCTAGAGAGATTTAATATGAAAGATTGTTCACCAAGTGTAACTCCCATTGTGAAGGGTGACAAACTCGATTTGAGTCAGTGCCCGAAAAATGATTTCGAGCGAAAACACGTGAAAAATATTCCATATGCTTCAGCTGTTGGAAGCCTTGTGTATGCTCAAGTTTGTACCAGACCTAACACTGTATATACTATTGGAGTTTTGGGAAAATATCAGAGTAATCCAGGTGTTGACCATTGGAAAGTTGCAAAAAAGGTGATGAGATATCTTCAAGGGACAAAGAATTTCATGCTTATGTATAGACGAACTGATGATCTGGAAGTGATTGGCTACTCCGATTCAGACTATGCTGGCTGCATTGATACCAGAAAATCAACATCTGGTTATGTTTTTATGCTAGCTGGTGGAGTTGTATCTTGGAGAAGTGCAAAGCAGACCTTGACTGCTACTTCCACTATGGAGGTCAAGTTCGTTTCTTGTTTTGAAGCTACCTCGCATGTTTTCTAGGCCATTGAAGTTGTATTGTGACAACTCTGCTGCGGTATTTATGGCTAAGAACAACAAAAGTAGAAGTAGAAGTAAGCACATCGACATCAAATATTTAGCCATAAGAGAATGTGTTAAGGAAAAGAAAGTGGTCATTGAACACGTCAGCACTGAGCTGATGATTGCAGATCCTTTGACTAAAGGCATGCCACCAAAGAATTTCAAGGATCATGTAGTACGAATGGGACTTGGTTCTATGATGTGATTTTCATTGTACATACATTTATTGTTTTCGATGAAACTCTTATTCAATTTGATGTTTTCTTATATATTTTATGCACAAAATTGTTTATTTTGAGAAATATCATTTGGTTTTGACCTAGAATAAACATATGGTTTATTCATTAAGTTAAGGGCTGGTATTAAGAGACTTGATATATTGTGATACATGGAAGATAATACTCGCTACTAGAGGATTTATCGCCATGATTCATATATTTTGTTTCTTGTTATGATTGATAATGGGTTAAATAGACCAAGTGGGAGAATGATAGTTTTCCTGTAAATCTCGTAACAGACTTGCTCTATTTTTAAGTTGGGATAAGAGAAAATCTCTTTGCTATTTTATTGGGAAAACAGTATCAGAATATGGTCAATTTTTTGTTTCTATTCAACCCATTATCCCATTAAGCTTCAGAAACGTTTAAGTGCGAAAAATCTGGGCTCCCATGCTCCCATATTTTGCTCCACATTTGTTGAGTTCTATAATGGGCAAAGCTCTATAAATTGAACCTTTTGCTCTCTATTTTGGGTCACCGAACCTGCTCCTCTCTTCAGTAAACAAACACCATCGAGTTTGAGCGAGTGAGGGTTTGGAAAGTCAAGGCAGAAACCGGGTTGACGTAAAGCTTGTAACGCAGAGGAAGAATGAATCAAATAGCAATGACGGGAGGTTAGTTTTCTTGATCCGTTTTGCTTCCGCTGTGTTGATCAGAACATGTTGCTTGAATCGTTTTTAGTCATACAGTTCCGTCATCTGCAGGTTGAATTCAACCTCAAGCCATCAAGAAAATATAGTTCAAGCTTCGATCATAAGCTAAAATACCTCAAAAACACACTGATTAACAAAGTGGAGGGGGGAAGTTAAAAATGCCACAAAATTAAGAGGCATGCAAATGGTTTCAAGCTTCGAAATAGAAAATTCTAAGAAGTCATCATAACATTTCTTCTTAAGATCCAAATACTATTTTTGTTTTCTAAGAATTAGAAACAGAAATAGGGAGATAAATATTAATAAATTTGTGTATATTTTTTAATAAATGTATACAGGAAGATTAACATCTATTTATACAAGAAGACTAATGTACAGGAAAGGAAAATAATAAAGTATAATTATGTATTAAATCAATTACAATCATCCCTAAAAACAATCGTGATCAATCATAATCAATCACGCTAATATCCCCCTCAAATTCAAGTGGGTATAGAAGAAACTAACTTGAGTTTAGAAACTACAATGTGGAACTGTCTAAGATGATGAGCTTTGGTGAACAAATCGATTGGCTGGTCAAGAGTGTCAATGGAAATGAGACAAAGGGCACCACGAAGAATGTGTTGATGAATGAAATGATAGTCGATCTCAATATACTTAGTACGCTGATTAAAAACATCATTGTGATCAATTTGAATAATACTCATATTATCACAGTAAAGAGCAGTATGAGAGGACTGAGAAACACCCAAGTCTTCAAGAAGCCAACGTAACCAAAGAATTTCATATATGGTGTCATCAAGTGTCTGATACTCTTCTTCGGTATTGGAGCGTGTAGTCAAAGTCTGTTTCTTGCTTCACTATGAAATAAGTGCAACGCAAAGATAAATACAGTAGCTAGTGGTGGATCGATGATTAGTAGAATCTCTGATAACTCCATAAAGCATAGTTATTTGTACCCCATATCTGTGTTTTATTGATTGCTAAAGTCCTTGTATTCATGCATATTTAGAAGGTTTTATGCTTATATTTGTTATATCAAATTCTGATACATTTCCTGTATGTTATGGAGCAAACAGTGCGTATTATGCTATTGATTAAGTGGATTTTATATTGGTTATTAATTTGATGATTTCTCTAATGCAGGAAGAGCTGCAAAGCTGATTAGAAAGCCCAAGAGGAATCCAAATGAGCAAAAGCAAAGAAGAAATGTTGGCTGCGCACTTATGCACCCAACTTGTTACGCCACGGCCACCATCCGGCATGATAATCCCCTGCATCCAAAGTCAGGGGCTACGAAGAATTGAACGCCGCAGCACAAGAAAATCAATGTTGCGGCGTCCCTGACCTAATTTGACACGCGCCGCAGCATATGCATGTTAATGTCGCGGCGTGCCTCTATTTTGTTGAGTCTATAAATAGATTTTTAACAGATTTTGTAAGGAGAGCTTGGTAGAGTTAGAGAGCTCCGTAGGTTTTAGAGAGGTTGCGGCTTTGTTCTTCATTTTTGGGCTGATTGGAGGCTTAGGGAGGCTAGGTTGGAGGTCATCTTCCTTAAGGAAGAGGATTCAAGCTTCAAGGATCTCATCAATGGCATCCTTCCTCTTCTCCCTAAGTTTTTTTCTCTTCTCTATCTTTTGAGCACTGTTTTGCTCTGTAAATTCGTGTTCAATGGATTAGTAGCTGTATTTAGGAAATACTTTGGATCTTTATATAATTATTGATGTTTATGTTATCTTTTAAGTTTCTATTGATGTTTAGCTTTGTTCTTCCATGCCTATGCTTAATGCTTGCTTCTGTTTGATTAACAATTGCATGATCTTAATTGATGCAAATGAACTAGACATAGGGATTTGTGAAGATGGACATGGTATGGTTAATGCATGTTTGACGAGTTCAATTGGCTTGGATGAGTTGATTCACTAACTGAATAAAAATATACCTTTTAGCCATGTATTAACGTGTGTTTGAGAATAGATCGTTCATTAGTGGAGTTTATACTAATCCTTATGCAACCATAAGAACCATAGTGGATTAGGTAAATGACACCAGGATTGATCGACCTAGACATAGGCTTTTGACTAAATCAAATTCTCAAGCTAAACTAACTAACCATTGATGTTGCTTATAGGGATTGCATATCATTAGTATGAAGTAGGAGGTGAAGAAGGATTCCCTAGATCTCTAAACCCTTATCTTTATTGCTTTTGTAGTTAGATTTAGTTTATTTGCTTTTCCTTATTTTATATGTCCTTGGATAGAATTTAGCTAAGCTATTAGTTGTTACTTAGTAATGGAAACCATGTTCTCGTGGGAACGAACTTTTACTTCGTATCTGTATTACTTGAACGACCCGTGCACTTGCGGTACACAAATGGTCTAACAAGTTTTTGGCGTCGTTGCCGGGGACAATAATGTATTTCCAAAGAGTTTAATCTTATTCCTTAGCAATTGCTGGGGGATAACGGTTTAATTTCATATTACTAATATCAACAATGAGTTTGGTTAGTTCTAATTCAAGTTGTAAATAATCTATGTTAATTTTAGTCTTCATTCTTTGTATATAGGTACAATAATTGGAGGATGAGCTTTATCATTCGAGGCCTTTGTGGGTGTCGCGACCCCAAACCGAAGACCTCTATTCAGGCGAAGGAAGACCTACCATCCAATCCATCAATTTTGGGATCAAACTAGCCATGATCGAAAGAGTTGGCAGGTTTACCTTGTGAAAGTCCTGCCGGCACTATAACTCAGGCCCTGCTTGGAAGGGAACCCAGGTTTTATTGTTTTTGTAAATTAGTATGTATTTAGTAAGTTTTAATTCTTAAATATGTTAGTATGTTTGATTTTGTGTTTTTGTTAGTTTAGTATGTTTGATTTTGTAGTTTAGTTAGTTTCAATTCTTGTATATATTAGTATGTTTGATTGTTTTGATTTTAGTTAGTTGATATGTTTATGTTTTGTTATTAGTCATATATAGGTTAAATATGTTGATTTTGTAGTTTTTATAATTTCTAATTGTACATTTTGTAAAATAGTTTTTTGGACAAGTTTTGCTGCTGTTGGAGGCCACTTTGAACCAATTCCAGCAGCAAAACTGTGTAAGCTGCTAAATTTAGTAGTCTAACTTATTACGCCGTGGCGTTGGCATGTTTAACACCGCGGCGCCATTGAGTTCTTTCTGCAGAATTCTGCAGATGAGTTATTGCGCCACGGCTGGTTGTTGTGCGCCGCGACGTGATGCTCTGGTTTTTTGTATATTTTGTTCATATTTTGTTTATATTCAATTTTTCTTGTTCATATTTCATTCTTTTGTTAATATTATTGGTTTTATTATTCAACTCTCTCAATTTTTTTTTATGTTATGTTTATAGACTCCATGGAAAGTGAGGACTTTGTCTCACTTAAGTTTGGGGGAGTATCTTTACATGCTTTTGGATGAATATAATGTATTATGTAATGCATGTGATGATATTTTAAAAGGTGCAGTTGTGATAGCCACCATGTTTCAATGAGTTTCTATTTGATTTGGTTATTACTGATGAGGTTAAAAAGAAGTTTCAATTTTTACTCTTATGCAAATAATGTATGCATGTCATATTGAAAAGTTTGAATCTAATTGAATGCATGCTTTATTGCAAAAGACTGCTAGTGTTGTTTTGGTTGTTCATGATATGAAAGGTTGCTATTTACCCCCTTATGAGTGAAACCTTACGTGATCTGGAAGCAGGTGAAACAATTCAGTTGTTTTTATGTATGATTTACATTCTACTTAGATGGAAGTGTAACTTTAAATATGATTTGAATGCATGTTAAGAGAAAGTTTATAGATGTTCATGTAGAGTTTCGATTATCCTAGAAATTGTTTTTAAACTCTCTTGAGGCAAAATCCTAGATTATGCATGACTAAGGAAATGATTAGGGCATTCTTTGGACCGACTGAGCCTTAAAAAGCTTACCCTAAATGATTATATCCTTAAGTCCCATTTTGAAGCCTGATAATTGTTTGGCCTTATATGTTTTTCATCACCATTGTATTCCTTACCCTGTTAACCATTCTAATGCATGTGAAAGCATCGCATTTTCTTCCTACCTTAATGTCTGTTGAGTACATGATGTGTTATTTCTTGAAGTGAGTCCACTGAGTAGGGGTATGTATGTTTGAGAAAAATGAGCCTGAAGGAACTAAAGTGATCAAAAGAAAAAGAATTTGCTTTGTAAAAGTAAAACGAAAGAAAATGAAAAGAGAGAAAAGCAAAGCAGAAAAAGAAAGAAGAAAAGCTTAAAAATGAAAAGTATTGCATGGTTCTGGCAAGTTATGATACTTTACTGTTGAATACCCCGCTAGTTCACTTGTTCTCAAGTCTTGAAATAGCATGATTATGTTCTCAATGTTTATATGTATCATTTCCCTTCTTTTCTTACACCCATACCATAGCCTGACATTACAAGCTTTAAAGACCCTCTTGATCCTCAGTTGTGTGTGGTTTACATTAGTGGAGAGAGAGTTTAAGATCAATTTTGTGAATTTTATGATTCATATTCATGTATGTTTATAAACCTATCCGGATATGTATGATTTAAATAGGAGAAGTTTATCTTGCATGTTCGTGGATAATGTGGATTGCATGGAAGGAAGCTGGATTGTTAACATGTGCATGATTATGTATGTGTGAAGCTAGTTTTGGGGCATTTGCATACTTTTTATGGATTAATGTAATCAGTACGTACTAGTAGTTGTGGTTTAATTGAAAGAAAAGAAAGATTGAAACTTGAAAGCTGCTGAATGATAATGAGTTTAAATTGTTAAATGAGTTTGTTTGGTCATACTTTGTTTTGCTCGAGGACAAGCAAAATGTTAAGTTTGGGGGAGTGATAACTCCACAAAGTGTAGTTATTTGTGCCCCATATATGTGTTTCATTGATTGCTAAAGTCCTTGTATTCATACATATTTAGAAGGTTTTATGCTTATATTTGTTATATCCAATTCTGATTCATGTATGTTATGGAGCAAACTGTGTGTATTATGCTATTGATTAAGTGGATTTTATATTGGTTATTAATTTGGTGATTTCTCTAATGCAGGAAGAGCTGCAAAGCTGATTAGAAAGCCCAAGAGGAATCCAAATGAGCAAAAGCAGCAGAAAATAGTGTTGGCTGCAGAATTATGCAGCCAGACTTGTTACGCCGCGGCGCTGAGGAGCGTACGCCACGGCGTGATAATCCCCTGCATCTAAAGTCAGGGGCTACGAAGAATTGAACGTTGCGGCGCAAGGAAATCAATGTCGCGGCGTCCTTGACCTAATTTGACACGCGCCGCGGCGTAGGCATGTTAATGCCGCGGCGTGCCTCTGCTTTGCTGAGTCTATAAATAGATTTTTAACAGATTTTGTAAGGAGAGGTTGGTAGAGTTAGAGAGCTCTGTAGGTTTTAGAGAGACTGCGCTTTGTTCTTCATTTCTGGGCTGATTGGAGGCCTAGGGAGGTTAGGTTGGAGGTCCTCATCAATGGCATCCTTCCTCTTCTCCCTGAGTTTTCTTCTCTTCCCTATCTTTTGAGCACTGTTTTGCTCTGTAAATTCGTGTTCAATGGATTAGTAGCTGTATTTAGGAAATACTTTGGATCTTTATATGATTATTGATGTTTATGTTATCTTTTGAGTTTCTATTGATGTTTAGCTTTGTTCTTCCATGCCTATGATTAATGTTTGCTTTTGTTTGATCAACAATTGCATAATCTTAATTGATGCAAATAAACTAGACATAGGGATTTGTGGAGATGGACATGGTATGACTGATGCATGTTTGACGAGTTCAATTGGCTTGGATGAGTTGATTCACTAACTGGATAGAAATATACCTTTTAGCCATGTATTAGCGTGTGTTTGAGAATAGATCGTTCATTAGTGGAATTTATATTAATCCTCATACAACCATAAGAACTATAGTGGATTAGGTAAATGACACCAGGGTTGATCGACCTAGACATAGGCTTTTGACTAAATCAGATTCTCAAACTAAACTAACTAACCATTGATGTTGCTTATAAGGATTGCATATCATCAGTATGAAGTAGGAGGTGAAGAAGGATTCCCTAGATCTCTAAACCCTTATCTTTATTGCTTTTGTAGTTAGATTTAGTTTATTTGTTTTTCCTTATTTTATATGTCCTTAAATAGAATTTAGCTAAGCTATTGGTTATTACTTAGTAATGGAAACTATGTCCTCGTGGGAACGAACTTTTAATTCGTATCTGTATTACTTGAACGACCCGTGTACTTGCGGTACACAAATGGTCTAACAATCTCCACCCCAATTAGCATCAGAATAAGCCTGGATAACCAAGGAGGAGTTGACCAAGAAATGAAGCTCATGAAACAGAGTTCTTTTTATATATTGAATAATATGTAGAACAACAACATAGTGAGTAGTGCGTGGAGCTGACATAAACTGAATGACTATATAAACAACATATAAAATGTCTAGATGAGTAACAATAAGATAAATCAAGCTATCAACCAACTGCCATTAGGTTCTAGAGGAGTGGACTTGGTACGACTGTCTAAGAGACTAGCTCGAGAAATAAATTTTCAAAAAATATTTAGCTTAGGACAAATAAATATCATCAATAGATGAAAAAACCTCAAGATGTTTTAAGATCTGCAATACTAGAAGTATCATCACCTGTAATAATCATGTCATCAACATAAAGAATGAGTAACACAGTGCCACTATTAGTCTTACGAATGAAGAGAGCTGAATCATGGGAACTAGAGGAGAATCCAAGTTGATTGATGGTGAAACTGAACTTAGCAAACCAGGCTCAAGGAGCTTGTTTAAGACCATACAAGGCTTTGCGAAGAAGATAGACCATGTTAAGTGGACGGGAATAAATAAGTGGTGGTCGCATATAGACTTTTTCTTCTTCTAAGTCACCATTAAGAAAGACATTCTTTACATCTATTTGATTAAGAGTCCAATTACGGGTGACAGCAATAATAAGAAGAGTACGAACTGAAGTAAGATGCGCAACTGGAGCAAAGATTTCTTCATAATCAATCCCATATTCCTAAGTAAAACCTTTAGCTATCAAGTCGGCCTTATAATGATCAACAGACCCATCAGATCGAGTTTTAATCTTATAAACCCATTTATATTTGACAAGAGCCTTATTAGAAGGAAGATCAATCATTTCCCAAGTACCATTATTCTCTAAAGCTTGTAATTCTTCGTTCATAGCTTGTTACCAACGAGAGTCAGTGGATGCCTCTGAATATGTTTGCGGTTCATGAAGGTGAAGCATGGTAGAAAAACAATGATATTCACGAAGATAGGTGGGAAGGTTTCTTACCCGAGAGGGATGAATGATAGTGTCAGATGCAGAATCAACGACCGGGATAGTGTCAACAAGATGAGTTAAAACTTCAAACGATGATGAGATCTGATTAGGAGAATTGAAAGAGGAACTTGGAGGTGGAGAACCTATCTCAGACACATATGAAGACTTTGTATTAGAATCATGTGAAAAAATATCAATAGATGGTGTAGTGAACAAGGGGGTAAAGGTGGAAGGAATGGACTTGAACTGAGACAGTGTTGAGAATAAAGTATCCTCCTAAAAGACAACATGACGAGAAATACGAATGCGCTGAGAGACTGGATCCCAGCATCGATAGCCTTTGTGTTTAGTAGTATAACTAAGGAAGCAATAGAGATGGGCATGTGGTTCAAGCTTAGTGTGCTTATAGAGTTGAAGAAGAACAAAACAAGTACAACCAAAAACTTTGAGAGAATTATAGTTTTGAGGTTTCTAGTGAATACGTTCATAAGGAGATTGTCGCGATCAGGATCGCAGCGGGAGCGGCGAACAAATAAATTGTTAGGAGTTGCTACCAATTTTATTTGAAATAGAAAAATTTAGAAAACCTTTCTTAGGACATGGTCTTTGGAACCAAATTAGATTCGAGAGTCGGTTATGCATAGAGAAAAGTAGAGACTTAACCCCACAACACCCCTAACACATTCATCCTAAAACGGTTATCCTAAATCAGTTATGCAAAACTTGATGATCTCATAATACGTTTATTTCACCCTTTTTGTAAAAAGATAAAAAATAAATAAATTCTGAAAAATTAAATTTTGTCTTAACAAAATAAGGATTTTGCTCCTACATATCCTTAGGTGTAATAAGTAACTCAAAGTCACATAATTTTTTAAAAAAACGATTGTGGGTTAATTATTTTTTAACTTTAAAAAAAATTTGAATCATCAAGTTGTCACAACTCAGATGATTAAAAAAAATTATAGAATCAACAAGTTATCACAACTCAGTTAATCCTATTTTATTCTTAAAAAATAATTATTTTGTATTTTTACTTTTTTAATTTTATCATTTTTTTTGCTTTTTTTTCGTTTTGAGATTTTTTTTACCCCTCTTTGGCCCAATAAACCCTTAATCTGAACCATTTCTAAAAAAAGAAAAAAAAAAAACAAAAGTAACACAGCAAAGCTTACAAAAGAAAAGGCTAAAGGGAAGGATTATTTTTTGAACGGAAAAGATGAGACCCAGGCAAAGGGCGACAGTGGAGCGGTTCGTGGGTGCCGACTTCTACGAACCTGGTCCAAGGTGACGACTTCGGGTGGCTCATGGTTATGGGATCTAGGCTGTCAGCAAGGTTGGCATGGATCTGGTTTTGCCGGTTGCACTGTCCGGGTCTAGTTCATAGGTCTGACTCGAGTGGCGACGGAACAGTGGGTTCAGCGGCGGTGCGGGGTTACTTTGGGTTAGCGAGTCGCGTCAGTTCCGAGGTTGCCGGCACGCGTTCTGGTTTGAGCGGGTCGCAGTGGCTAGTTCGAGGATGGGTCACGGTTCAAGGTCCGGACGTGGCTGGGTTCATGGTGTGCTTGTGATTAGGCGATGCGGCTGAGTAACGGTGCGGGCTCCGGTGGTGTTGCAGATTTGGCGTGGAATGGTTTGGCAGGTGTCGAGTTGGTCGGTTAACGATGGGGATGAGCGATGACTAGGTGCGGTCTCATATGGTGGTTGCGTTCTTTGGTAGTTTTGATGATTGTTAATTGATGGTTTTGATGGTGGTGAGGTAGGTGATGAAAATGGTGTTGGATTATGGTGAAATGAGTATAGAAGCTAGGAAAAAGATGATGGGTGTTTTTGAGTGGCTGTGAATGGAGTTTTTGGGTGGTCAGAAGCTTAGTGTAACATGGTTGAAGGTTGAAGATGAAGGCTGCGTATGTGGGAAAACATGGTTGTAGGTAAAAATCTGTGTTAAACCTAAGTTTGTAAGTTAAGGTTAAAGTTTTGTGCATGGGTTATGTGTTTTTATAGGAGGGGATTAGGCTGAAGTGTTTAAGTTGGAGTGTAACTAGGATTTGTTTAGGATGATGAGTTATAGTTAGTTTAGGATGAATTTATTTAGGATGAGTTTAAGGTTTAGGATGACTGCCGGGTTTGTTTAAGATAAGTGTTGGGGTTGGTTGGATAATGGGTCAATTGGTCAAGTTATGAGTAAATGAGTTAGATTATGTGTTATGAGTTAATGGGTCACTGAGTAAAAGATGGGGCATTTTCCTCTTATTTCATTTTTTTCTTTTCTTTTCTTTTTTTTTTTACAAAATGTCTCAGACAAAATTGGGGGTTCACAACATTATCAAGAATAGAAGAATGGAGACAATTGATAACATAGACAATAGTAAGAGCAATTTCACCCCGCAAACGTTCAGGACAAGATGAGAAAATGAACTTAGCTCAAACAGAGTCAAGAATGTGTCGATGCTTTCTTTCACCAAGACCATTTTGCTGAGATGTAGTAGGACATGAAAACTCATAAAGGATTCCTTGTTCAGTAAGAAAAGTTAGTAGTTTTGAATCATGATATTTTGAGGCATTAGCACGATGAAAAATCATAATTGTCTTTGAAAACTAGATTTAAATCATAATGGCAAAGGTAATGTAGATTTGAGGAAGTTCAAAATGATTTTTTATTAAATATATATAAGTGAAACGTGAATAGTCATAAATAAAAATCATAAAATATTGACAACTCCCCACAGTGGGTGTAGGATTTAGACCTTAAACATCAAAATGCACAAGACCAAAAGAGAAAACAAAAATGAAAGTACTTTTATTAAAAGATAAAACAGGATGTTTAGTTTTTGACAAGATGTACATTGCAAAGATTCTTCTTTAATAGACCTTAGAACACCGTGAGAAATGAGAGGACGTAATTTACTAAGAGAACTATAACCAAGACGTTGATGTCACAACTGAAGAAGAGAGGAAGTAGAAGCATCACAAATAGTTGACACAGGAGACAGAGGAACATGGAGGATAGTGAGTTCAAACAATTGTCCAACTTCACAAGCATTCCCAATTATCTGCTCCGTCCGTAGATCTTGGAATGAATGGTATCTCTAGAAGAAAGGGAAGAAAATGCATGGGATGAGGAAGTCATATGATTACAACATGCAGAATCAAAATACCATTGATTATTACCTGGGTAGTGGTTAAGCCAGTAAAAGTATTACCATACTCAGAAATGACTTGCTTAATAAGATACTCAAGATTAATAGTGGAAAGAAAGATCTGGGAATTAGAGTCATCGTCAGCAACTAAAGCTGCAAGCAAAGGCTTGGAGGAGGAACTTATACGATGTTGAAACTTACTCTAATCAGACCTTTGTGGACGAGTAGAGTAATGTGGACGAGTAAGGCACTTCTCAATCAAATATCCTGGAAGTTTGCAGTATTTGCATATCAGAGAGGGACAGGTAGGAGCAATAAGACCCTTCTTCTTACAAGTGTGGCATTCTATGGTGGGACATTCAACAAAAACATGACCAGGTTTACAGTATTGACTACATAATTTACCCCTCTGATGAGTAACTGCAAAGGCTAAATCTGCTTTAGATCGAAGAAGACCCAATCTAGTTTCTTCTAATTTTAGATGAGGAAGTACATCTTCAAGTGTAGACAAGGGATCTTGATATAGTAGAGAAGCTCAAATAGGCTCATAATCATCATTGAGAGCCATCAGAAACTGGATGAGCTTGGTAAGATCATAGTACTCCTCACATAGTTTGGCATTACTTTTGTGTTTCAAGGCTAGCTAACACAAAATTAGTTGATCCTAAATAGCTTCCATTCGAGCCAAAAACTCATATACAACTTGTTCGAGTTCTTGTTTCAAACTGTTGAGTTCCTTCAGCAACTGATATTGATGAGATAAATAAAAAATTGTATATTGATTCTTGAGATGATCTCATACCTCTTTGGCAATGTCAAAGCATCCAAACTGCAGATGGATGATGGGAGTGGAGGTGTTTTGGAACCAGATGATAATCTGATGATTTTTGTTATCTCATTCTTCTAATTTGTCAACAAACTTATAATCAATGTCATCCTTAGCTTTGACATGACAAGTAATATCACCTATGACATATTGTCAAAGTCTTCGACCTTTCAAAAAGTCACACATGGCCTCAATCCAGTGGGTGTAATTTCAAGCATTAAGTAAAATTGGAATGGGCTGAGTAACATAAGATTTTTCTAAAGTAATAGAGAAGAACAATGGCAAAAAGAGCACTTTCGGGGTTGAATTGACAAAAAAAGTATCTTAAAAATAGAAATATCTAACCAAAAAACCTTGGGAAGGTGGTCTAGTGCCACATCAGCACAGAGGACATGTAGACAACTTAGGTGGCATCACATCCACATCAATACCACGTCAACAGGTCTGGATTGGATCCGAGTCGCGGATCGTGGGTCATAGATCGTGGATTGCGGGTCGCTGATCAGGGGCATGGATTACACGCGCAGAGGGAGCGGGTAGCACGTGACGGCGCGTGTGGCGGAGTTTGACAGTGACCTTTTGGTGGCCGGTAGATCAACATACGACGATTCCAAGGGTATCGGTGGTGTAAAAAATGGAGGCCCAAGGAGTGGCGAGCCAAAAACGACAACGATAAGAGTTATTCTTGGCTCTACGGTGACGGAGGAGCGACGTCGGTGACAGAAGGGTAAGGACGACGCGAGCAGTGGGAGGGAGACACGGTGATCGGAGTCTGGAAGTCTGGAAGTCTGGAACGGAGGACTGTGTGAAGATCGGAGTCTGGAATTTAGGATGATAGTCAAAGTCTGGAATATAGGATGGTGATGGTGAGCGAAAGGATTGGATCGAAAACCTAGACACTTTGATTCCAAGTTATAAACAAAAATAGGGAGACAAATACTAATAAATTTGTGTATATTTCTGAATAAATGTATACATGAAAATTAATCTTTATTTATACAAAAATACTTGTTGTACAAAAAATAAAAATAATAAAATATAATTACGTATTAAATCAATTATAATAATTCTTAAAAATAATCATAATTAATTATAATCTCAATCATAATCAATTACACTAATATTAAAAAATTCCAAAATATGCATAATTAGGATTTTAGATCTCGTATCACTTAATTAGGTATTAATCAATTAATAAACTATACACTCAACCAATGTTTTAAAAATCAAACTAGATTAGTCAATTCAACTGAATCAATCATGTTGTCAGTCTGATAATTTTTATTATGTTGTGTAGTTGAATATCAGTTGAATAATCAATTTAAGCAATTAAATTAATAGAATCATGATCCAGAACTTTCGGTCCCTAATCCAGTTTTGCCATTTTAACAAATCCAAATTCAATGAAAAGTAATTTTGAATTAGCAATCAAAAGTAATGGTTCATAACACTACAAACCAAACTGGGGCCCCCGCCGTTGACGTTTTGAATTAGTACCGTGTATTTAGGTTTTGTTCTTGCAACGTTTATTCCAAGTTTGGCTCCTTTGGGACGATGACCACTGAATTAACTGGATTCCGTTCAATTTCCTTTTTAACGAAAAAGACCATGTGTAATTAGATTGTGAATTGTGATGACACGATATATATAATTTGAAAACTATTAATTTTTTTTTTGCTTGATCGATTTGTTCTGTTTCATCTATTAAATTGTGATTACACCACCTAAGTCCCGTTTGATACAAATAATAGGATAAAGTTTATTAATATAAGTTTTGATATAAAAGAATTAGAGATATTAAAGTGTTATAAATTTTTTTTATAAAAATTTATACATTAAAATTTAATTTGACTTAATTTCACTTTTTAAGTTTTAATTAAATTATTTATTATTTTAATATATAAATGTATTTAGTAGATATATTTATACAATATAACATTTACATTAAATAACTGATAATATCATAATATATATTAACTTATCATATTAAACTTAATAAGACAGATAAAATAGACCCTTATGAAAACGCTTTCCTTGTAGGCAAAATTATAAAAGAAAATATATTAATTCCATCTTTTTTTTTTTATGTAAACTTTTCAATATTTAGAAGTCGCATTAAATCTCGATTAATTTAGAATCGAATATAATCGGATTACAAAGGTGTAAAAGCTCTTTTAGTGTTAATTTTTTTATTCACAATTCTCGAATTCGAGACCTTACTTAAAAAAAATAAATATCGAATCACTTAAACTAAACAAATATTAATAATTTTTTTTAATTTCATATATATTCACTATAATACAAAATTGCAAATTAGTGAAAAATAAGAGTATCCGTGTGGGCTGGAAAAAGCAAGCACAGCAAATATGAGTTCACATTCTTGGAGCTATTAGCTGTACAACTTCATGCTTTTTCCGGGTGCAAGAGTACTATATCCTCCAAACAATTCTTTTTATATTTTCTTAATTATTTAAAACAGTGAATATTAAATGAAAAAGTAATAATATTTAATGCCTTCGGAACTTAAAAATATTTAATAATTTTTCTTTTTTTTTTTGGTACATAATAACTTTTTCTTTAAGTACTTAAAAAAATTATTAGAGGATATTGAATTATTATGGGCGCAAACTTTCTGTCCCTTGTGGGTTTTGTATTTGGAAATTGAGCATTTCGTGAATGTGATATTTTTCCAACATATCACATTTTATTCCCTTTCTACTCCAAGTCTTCCTTCAAAGTTAAAACAGGGCTGAAAAAGCCATTCGTGTCAACTGCTAACGAAACCAGAATATTACACTTTGAATTGTTTTTGAGAGCTTTATTTCATGCACTTAACTGTTTATAATAATTACTGAAGTAGTTAAATTCCATTTTTATTTAATTGCTCTCCATATGGTTCATGCATAAGCTATGGCTGCATTAAATCATTCAAATACCAGATTAAACATATTTTCAAACCTATTTTCGAAAGTGAAAATTTTGATTTGGTGGCATGCTAATGTGCACTAAAGTACGGAAAATTAATTAATGAAAAACACGTAGAACTTCTTTGATTTGTTTACCTCATTGTCTTCAAAAAGTAATATCCAACATTAGGGTGTTGGCAGATTATATCGATTTTAAGAAAAAAAAAAAGTCATTTGATCTAATCTAATTAATTTGGTGGCATGCTAATGTGCACTAAAGCAGGGAAAATTAATTAATGAAAAACAAGCAAAACTTGTTTGATTTATTTATCTCATCGTCTTCAAAAAGTAATATTCAATATTAGGGTGTTGGTAGATTGGATCTAATCTAATTAACTTTCCTTTTTTATCATCTAATTATTTTGGTTCAAAATATAAATTAAATCCAATTCAATCTAATATAAATCGATTTGGATTGAATCAGTTTATCAATTTTTTGTTAGAACTTTTTAAAATACATAAATTCATCAAATTCATCAAAATGTGAAAATTCAAATTCATTTAAATACATCAAATACAAATTTAACTAATTCATCAAAATGCAACAAAAATAAGTTCAAACTAATTCATCAAAATATAAATTTAAATTATAAATACAAGTCTAAATTAATTGTTATTAATCCTACAACAAATATCCAAGTTCAATAGAGACAATTAAAGTTTGATTTGGGAAAAGTAAAAAAGTTCAAAATAAGTATAAGTTATATAAGAATTTTTTAGTTAAATTATTATTTTAAAAATGTATATAAAATTTCAATTTGCTTAAATTGGATCAGTTTTCAAATTTAGACATGAAATATCATCAAATCCAATTAATTTTTTGTAGCTTTTTATTTTTTATTTTTTATTTTTTAATTTATTCGATTTTCGATTTTTTAACTCGATTTTTCCATTTTGATTGAATTAGTTCGATTTTGAACATTTCTATCTAATAATGTTTTGAAAATTAAACTAAACTGATCAATTAAATCATTCAAGCCATGAACTAGTAATGTTTTTGGTTTAAACATTATCTGATTTAATTACAGTTTAATTATAAATTTAGTTAACCTTTTTAAAACATTGAAAGGAAAGGAAAGATTAAAACAAGATCAATTAATTAATGAAAAACCAAATGTTAATTGAAAAATGAGAAGTATTTTAATAAAATTGCGTAGCTTTTTCCTTCCCAAGAATAATTCTATCCTCCATGCATAAAACCATTGAAATTCTATTCCTTCAAGCCTTTTCATTCTCTATCATTTTGCTTTAGCACCAGGTATATTGCTCTATCAATTTCAGTCTCTTGACCACTTCTAATGCTTAGTATATAACCAAGCAGTCCTCGGAATTGTCACTTTCATATGAATTTTGGATATTCTATTTAAACTTTTATTTTCTTTTTCAATTGAAAAATGCTTTGATTTCTTGCATGAAGCCTTAGGAGTATGACAGTTTCTGCAAGTAGTTAAGTAGAATATACACTTTTGCATGTTTTAGTCGTAGAATTCTAGAAGTTTTCTGAAACCAACTGTTGTCTGGTTTCATATGATGGCTAATAAGAAACCTTAAAAATAATAAAAGTGAAGGCCCTAATTCAACTCTAGTTTCATCACTTAGCTTAATGTTTGTAGGAAGTTTAGTTTCTTCACTGGACAAAACATACAAGCTTAATAAATTTTTTGATGTGCCCGTAACACAGTGCAATTGACTTTATCTGTTAGGCATTAGGTGGGATATCAAGAAAGATATACGAATGAAAGGGTTGGATCTACCCAGTCATGAAGAATACATATGCATTTTCAAAATTCTTCTAAGCTTTTTTAGCATATAAAACATATTTTCTTCTATTATAATTGCTGGTGTAACAACTGTTGTCATCTCTGTAATTGAGGGGCTTCTAGAATGTTAATGTATGCAAAAACGTACTAGTTAGAAATTCTTTTCAAGGTGAATATTATGACTTTAATATTATGTTAGAAATAGAAATAGAGTGACAAATATTAATAATTTGTATATATTTCTGAATGAATGTATACAGAAAGATTAATCTCTATTTATAGAAGAATACTGTTATACAACAACAACAACAATCAAGTCTTTTTTTACTAAGTGAGGAAGAAGATTGCTATATAAAAAAAAAAATGATAAAATATAATTATATAATAAATTAATCTAATTCTTGACTTAATCAATTATAATCATTCTTAAAATCATTTGTGATTAATCATAATCTCAATTATAATTAATCACGCTAATATCTCCCCTAAACTCAAGTGAGTATAGAAAAAATCAACTTGAATTTGAAAATCAGAGTGCAAGATCGGTTAGGATGATGAATGAGTCTGGAATATGGAATCTAAAATTTATGACAAAATTTAAAGTTTGGAATCTAGAATTGGACCGAGAACCTAGACTCTCTGATACCATGTTAGAAATTATCCTCAAGGTGAATATCATGACTTTGATATCATATTAAAAACAGAAATAGGAAGACAAATATTAGTAATTTATATATATTTTTGAATGAATGTATATAAGATAATTAGCTTTTATTTATAAAAAAGATTGCTATATGTATATATATATTTATGTAGTAAATCAATTTAATTTTATATTAAATTAATTAAAATTATACTTAAAATTAATTATGATCAATCATAATCTCAATTGTAATTAGTTACATAAATAGTACTAATGAGATGAACAGTACAAAATTAATCTCCGACTCAAATGATATTTTAGTCTTTGACTAGATATTCTACTTTGCGATGAGTCATGAGATTAATCTTCGAGCATTATAGGTTGTAGTTAGGGGTGTCAAAACGGGCTGTCTTGGCCCATTCAGGTCAACCCATTCGAGGTCGGGCTATTTTCAAGTCGACTCATTCGGGTCATGTAAGTTTCAAGTTAGTATTTTGTTAGTCCAGTCTAACTCATTTAACCTTATGTAGTGTTAAAATAGTGGGGTGACCCGACCCATTCGAACTTAATCCATTCTGGACATGTAAGTTTCGGACTGACATTTTGTTAGTTCAGCCCATCTATTTTGTCGGGCTATTCGGGCCGATCCATCGGAATTGACTTATTTTGACATCCCTAACTATATTAACTAGGAGGCACTGTCAATAATTTTCTTCTCCAAAATTTAAAAATACTCGAATGATATAAGGATACTAAATAAGAAAAAAAAATAAAATAAAGGATAACTCGGTAGTTTACTTCGGGGATGCTGGGAATGGGTCAACAATCAAATCATTGGCGAAGTTGGGCTTTGCAAGAGGCACGGGCCAATCCTATGGTCACATAACTCCAAACCCAAAAGGAAAAAGTGAATTGATACGTCTAAGAACAGTAAATGGAAAACATGACCCAAAAATAAGAGCAATCACGTACCCAAAAAAAAAGAATGAAAAGCAATCATAGAAATATGATCTTGCAATATTATCAACAAAAATCAGAGTCAATTTTGCGTTCGGTCAATGTTCGAAAAAATTTCCTTGGAGAAGGTAAGATATTATAACCCTAGCAAATAGTAAGGAAATCAATCATAATGAGATAAGGAAAATGCTAAATATTCGGAACTTTATTTGCTAGAATAAGTTGTTATTATTATTGACTTGTGAATAAATGAGTGGTATACTTTACTTTTATTTATCCTAAAATCACACTTTAATATTAACAAATTATGGCTTAATTTCGTCAATTTTTTCTGCCAGCAGCATTACTCATGAGATAATTCCTAAACTAGGAAATAAATCAATATTAAATTATTAACAAATTATTAAATGATTTCTTATAGAAAATAAAAATTAGTATATCAAGAATTATTAAAAAATATTTTTATGAGTTTAAATTTGATCAATTCTCAATAAAAAAAAAAAGATCAATTCTCAAAGCTAATCAAGAAATTGTGGAAAAACATCTAATGCAACTTGAACTACTGTTATTGAAGCAATATATATTATGATTTTTGTAAGTTCTTCTTACGTTCTTCATGTTTTTTCTCCTCATATCAATATCAACCATATGAATAAGGTCAAAAGCTAACAAAAGAAGAGACTGATGTTCTAGCAGTTATTGTCTATGCAACATATGCCTAAAATTATACAAAAGAAGTCGAGACAATTTTTTTTTTAAATATTGACGTTAAAATGATATTTTGGTCAAAATATAATAAATAACATAGTAGAAAAATGATAAACAATTAAAATGTGATAATTATAATAGAAGATATTTGAGTCTCTTAGATATATAGTTTTTGAATTTTGATTAATTAATCTCTCACTTGTCAAAGTATAATTATTTTGCAAAAAAAAAATTCACATATTTTATAATTAGAAAAAAAAATTCATTTTTCAACAGTATCCATGGTTGAAGCAAGATTCTTGTTTCCTTCTTTCACCTGTGTTTCCTAATTCCTTCATTGGGAGAATGAAGAGAGAGCTTAAAAAACCAAAGAAAAATGATTTAAAGACAGAAATAGAGAGGGACACACACCCGCTTTGGTCGCAGCCATTGTTTGCTACAAAACACAGACAATTAAACTATCGAGTCGCTCTACTCTCTACACTAGAAGGTAGAAACCTCTTCCCTGAATTTCCAACACAGTGAACCTGAAAAGGGTGTCAAAGCACACGCTCCCATGATCTTCTTCCAAGGTGTTTTCTGGCTTGCAACCTGAGGGAGGTGCAAAGTTCCTTCCTTTTCAACTGCCCATTATTGTTATTATTGTTATTTTATTGTTTGCAATATGTTTGAGTATGCCTTTACGTGCCTTTTGATCCATAGAATGGTAAAGTTGCAACCTTGATTCTGAAATTGATTAGCTGTGAAATTTCATGGATGGGGTTTAGTTTTTGTATGAATTTGGGATTCAAGTATTTTTGTCTTCTGGGGATTCAGTTTGTTCATAAATGAATCTAAAATCAATGAGGAAAATGGAAAAAAAGAAAACTTTGTACATGGGGGAAAGGGTGGGGCGCGGGGGGGAATTGGGTTGAGGAGAAATTTTCAATCCAAAATTTTGAAGAGGATGAATGGTGGAATGGAGCATATGAGAGGAGATGCTTTTTGAGCTCCTCAATAGGTAAGACGATAATCAATGAATGATGGAGCTTGGAGTTATTACTGCCATGCTTCAATTATCATAGGGCATAGGCTATTCAAAAGAGATAAATAAAAGCTTATATCGACCAACGTGTGTTGGTCCGAGTAGAAGGGACTTAGTCCCTTAAGTATGTGGTCTTGAGTTCAAATATGAGATTCATATGTATGGAAATAACATTATTGGGAGGGGTCCCCACTTAGGTGTCTGACCGTATCTTGAGAGATTAATCTCTCACCTATTAGGGGGAGATACTCTGGGAAACAAAAAAAAAAGCTTATATCGATTTCCATTTCCTCTTCTCGAGTATTATAGGGAAAATATTTAATTGCTTCTTACATGGATAACATTTCTTACCTTAATATACTGAATTTTTTGTTCAGTTGTTTTCCATTTTCATGTTTTTTCAGATTATACAGAATATTACTGCTGCTGAATCAAGCGGCCAATAACCACTGAATTATCTCGAAGTTGGAGAATAATAATTTAATGGGGAATATGAGTAACACCTTCAAGACAACTGATTCAATTGAGTGCTGTGAAGCTGGTATGCAGAAAACTGATTTTCAGGGATCTGGTCCTATTTTGAAGAAGCCGAAAATAGAAATTTTGGCGTCTCAAAATGAAGATGGTAGTGAAGCGGCAGAAAGCCAGGACAAATTTGATGATTTACCAGATTGCCTTATCAATCATATGTTGTCATTTATGGAAACAAAGGATGCAATTCGAACTTGTGTTTTATCAAAAAGGTGGAGGTATCTTTGGACTTCCATTCCCTGCCTATACTTCAGCAGCAAATCATTCTCTAGGTTGGTTGATTTCAAGAAATTTGTGCTGTGGGTTCTATCCCGTCGCGATTCTTCTCATGTTAAAGTTCTTAATTACTACCGCTTTGGGGTAGATTATGCTACAGATCAATATCTATTGAATAAGGTTATCGAATATGCAGCATCACATGGTGTTGAAGAAATCAGAATCAATCTTCGGGCGAAAACCTATGGCAGTCCACCCGTTGAAATCCCTTTGTCTCTATTTAATTGCCAATCTTTGAAAAGGCTTGAGTTAAAAGATTGCCATCTTACAAATGTCTCATCACCTTTAGGTTGCAAATCATTGGAAATGTTGCATCTGGAACATTTCTTCATGTATCCTGCTGCAGCTGATTTTTCAAATCCATTTGTCAGTTTATCTGAGCTTTTTGGTTTTACAACGTTGACAACTTTGCATCTCAACAGCTTCACTCTATGTTATACAGGAATGGACTGTCTGGGTCCATTTGTTAATTGTGTCAATTTAAAGAATCTGCACTTGAGTGATATGTGCTTTAAGTCAGATTTGAACCCTAAGGAGGATTTTGTGATATCTGCACCCCAACTCAATAACTTGACTCTGATGTGCAACCGTTTTAAATGTAAACTTGTAGTTGCTGCACCACAGCTTACCAATTTCAGCTACATGTATTGCACCCCTTGTGCCTTCTTTGAGTTTAGCATTCCTTCTTGGGATGGCTTGATCATTGATATTCATGAACCGCATGATCAATTGGAAAAATCTCATCCAAAGCAGAGAAAAGAGACTTTGTGTGGCTTGATCAATATGTTTCGGGGACATCATAATGCTGAAGCTGTTGAACTATCCTTCTGTACAGTTGCGGTATAAAGAAAATTCTTTGTGGTTTTGTGTGTGTTTATCTGTGTGCACGTGTGTTTGTGTGTGTGTATGAAAGGGAGAGTATAGGTTTCTGTTCTGAATTGTCTCTTGTGAAATATAGTTTACTTGGCTTAAAGCTAAAAGGTTTCTAACTTTTTTCATTTTCAGGTTACCTGTGGGACTGCTGCCATGCTAAAGCAAGAATCTTTGTCTTTCAGTAAATTGAAGTCATTGAACTTAGGAGTGGGATTAACATATAAAATCTTCATTAACAACCTTGACAATATAACTGCCTACTTCCGCAATTGCTCTCAGCATGCAGACTTTGAGATTGTGGCTGTTTAGAAGGTATTCATAGATCCATGTCATTCTTATATATTATTCACCTTTTATTACAGTAACAATTAGTTTGTGGAACTTATTTCCAATGCTTATTATATTCTTTACTTTGTTGTAACTGATCATATATCACTCTAAAATAAAAATTGGTGCTGGTTGGTTATGGTTTATAGTAATCAGTGGATTATTCTCAACTCCATTGTGTATTTCAACATCAAAGTTTCAATGAAGTCTTGCATTTGCTTTGCTAATATTGTTTTGTGTGAATGAAAAGAAAATTGAAGCTAACAGCAAATTTTAGCTTTGAATACATGAACCAGTTCAACTTTCCGTCACTCCTTCTAGCAAATTTGGGTGTTTGGAATTGATTCATTTGGCTACTTTTTCCCCCTTTTGACAAATGAGTTTAATGGTGCGATACGTGCACTTATGAAGCACGGTGAAAGATGATAACTATTAGGTTTAATCCTTTTCATTGTTTTACAGATCATTAAAACTTTGTTTATTGCTTTTATACTGTGTGTCATTTTCATTATTGAATGTTTGTGTACGTAAATATCCTTCTATTTCTGCTCGTCTTAAATGAGTCATCATGGGTGTTACTCCCTTCTATCCATTTTAAGTGTCACTTTGGTGCAAAGCACAAGAATTAAGAAACATTAAATCAAGCTTTAATTGTGAATTTTTTTTACTAAGTTACCATTATTCATTTCAATTAATCACTTCATTTTATCATGTTTATCTAATTTCCATGAGTAGTTGAGACTATTAAAATATAATGGTAGAGATGAAAAAGTTATTAGTATGCGAAAGTAGCACTTAAAATTGACTAATTTTTTTTTACCAAGTGACACTTAAAATGGACAAGAGGGAGTATATGATTTTGTGTACATTATTGGACTACTTTACCAATGAGCCTATTAATATTTATTCCATTTGCATTTACTGATATACTTTTGGAGGTTGGTTATAGATTCAACTTTAAGATCTTTCTAATTCAGATTATCAAACATACTTTTATTTTTACCTGTTGTTTTAGATGTTGAAGGATACCTTGCACAGGAGGTTTGGCTTATGCTGAGCTGGAATTTTAACCCAACACTTGGATCCTTACAAGCAAACGTGGTTGAGTATTTGGTTCTTTTGAATGGGTAAGGACTGGGGTATACTCCAATATTCGGCCAATTTTAGAAATTAGGCCACAATGGAATATAAATTTCAATACTTTTTGGCCAAAAAAAAAACTATCTTGGTTATCATTTTGTTGCTATTTTTCAGCAAAAATTATTCTGAATTATACTTCTTTTCTTTGTTATTTTTCTCTAGATTTGTTTATGAGGTAAAGGAAGGAAAATAAATTCCTTATGTAGGTAAATGAGCAACCAAAAAATAATCACCAAATTGAATTGTGGTAGAGAGAGGGCTACCATTAACTTGGACTGTTATCTATACATATGCCCGATGTAGAAGGATGAACAACCGTTCCAAGTGGTTTAACTTTGAAATTTATCTTTAGGAAATTTATGTCCTAGCGCGAAGGGTTGCATATATTTGTGGAGAATAATAATAAATATAAGAAGTAGTGTTTAATTTTGATGCATTGTTGTTAGGATAATTTTTTTTTATATTAATTATATATTATAACATGTGACTTTTGCAGTAATTATTGTAAGAGTTAAACATTTTTAATGATTAGTAATACATGATTAAATAATAAAGTGTATTCAAATTAAATCTGAAAAATTACTCCATTACAAAGATTGTATTAGCCCAAATTTCTATGATATAAATAAATTGTTTTTATTCTTTATTGACACATTGATTGATGCTGAGATACTGTTAATTGTTTTTTATCTGACAAACAGAGAGAATAGAATCCTCTCTGCCCAAATATACCATATAATATGCTTTTACAAAAGTGTGCGCGGCTTCAGTTAAGCCATGTCACAACACTAGTAATGCCAATTGCTGTCGCATATATGCTTTTATATATATATATAAAATTACAATTCAAGGTTCTATTACTTTTTTTGAACAATTAAAATTTTAAAATCAATACTTGTAAACACATGTAATTATCATTTTATTAAAAGACAACAATCTTTGTTATTGTTAAATAAATATAAGGTTTTTATTGAAGCCGTCGTTTTTAAAATAGAATATAGACCTCTATGGGATGAACTTGTATAACTTTTTGGGTCAGAACTTGCAAACTTGGAAGGTCAAAAAGTTGAGCTTCGGCCTTTTGGGCACCTGAAATCAAGGGGTAACCTGGTAGGGCCCACATTATTATGGGCCAGGCTAATTTAAGTATTGAGATGGGGCGTTGGATTTGAGATTTGACAACATTAGCAAATTGGCATAGTGATCCACCTCAGCCCCAAATGACCTTTTTCATTTTCAAACAAACAAGGGTCGACAGAGACAGATGAACATGCGCCAATATCCCAATAGCAATTGTAAGGGATGCATAATGCATTGCTTGCTATTTGTGTTGACATTTGCAGTGATGTGAGTGAAATTCTTGAAGAAACTTAAAGTGCATTTGAAGGACTGTGAAATTCTAATCCTGGTGCCTTACCCTCCAGTCCCTCCTACGTATATTACCACAACACAAGCACACATACACAGGCCACATTTTTACATGAAATAAATAAAATTATGTTATACATTTTCTCTTTGGCTCTTAAGGTGTCTAATATTCCACACATTTTGGACTTCCGAGGGCAATTTCTTTTACAGTTTTTTATTTTTTCTTGGAGAAATGAAGTTTATTCTGATCTTCCATTTCAGGCCTTAGAAGAAGTGCGAAAGATACAACCCAAAAAGACACTTTTTACGGGTAAATTTAGCTTCAATAATATTCATCTTACCTCAAATAGTACCCACACATCTTTTAATACTACATGAAATTAGTTAATGAAATATAAATTGTTAGTTAATGAGTATGTACAAATATGTAATTGTTTCAGTTTGATCTTATTAACCAACTTATATATGTCATTAACTATTTTTTTGTTCTTCATTAACTAACTTCTATATGTCATTAACTACAAATTTGTACTTCATTAACTAACTTTATGTGGTGTAAAAAGTGGAGTGGTTAAAAATGAGTAAGATTATCAGGTTGATTTAGCTTAGGCCTCCTTATCAGCATATATATTCCATGCATTGATTTCCTGATGTAACAGTCTACTTCAGTTCATTGATCAAGCATTTAGGAATCAATAGAGTCTCTATAAGTTCGTAGCTAGTAAAAAAAAAAAATGCCAGAGTCAGTGTTCATTTATTTATTTATTTTTAAACGAAGTACACTGCCATTTCTCCTTATTTGAAATTTGAAGGTACGATGCATCTGATGGATCATGAAGAAGTGAATGCCTATCTTGCGAAACTCTTGCAGTTCGAGGGTCTTGATGTATAGCTGAGCTATGATGGGCAAGCTTGCACACAGTCACGTACGTCTTATGGACAACCATTTTTATCTCAAAGTGAAAATTAATTTTATTAAATTAAATGAACATTCAAATGAATGCCATTCCAATTAAGTTCTTTCTGCTGTTGACACTGGCACCTTTACTTTGTATATGTCTTATGCACATTCTTTGACAGATTAGCTATTCTATTTCTGTCTTCTTTCTGTTATCATTTTTTTTTCCTTTCCTCTTTCGTTGTGTGTGTGATGAGAAACACTAAGCATGGTTTTATAACGGGAAAATATTCACGACAGACCATCTTTAAGAAAATTACGGTGACATTTTGGGTTCTTAATCTTAGAGATTGCCTGGGGCTGAAGATAATTTTTTAACACAAGCCCACAACCAAGGCTAATATTAATATTATGTTACTTGCATGGATAAAAAAAATTTGCATAGTGTCCATATATTTAGGACACACTCACAACATGTGTTGACAATATTTTAAAAATCGAACTGAAGATTAAATTAGTAAGATTTTTTAGTTATAATTGAATTTGTTCAAGTATTAAATTTGTTATTAAATCATTATTAAACTGTGATTAAATCAGAAACATAGTCAATTGACATTTTAACTAATTTAACTAAACAGTTGGATTTGATTTTTAAAATACTAGTGTGTGGAATTCAATAAATTTAAGTTGAGTTTCACAAATGACTTTGTGTATCTCTATATGGCCACCATTCACACAATTTTTTAATTTTGCCCCCGCTTGCCTGATGATGGCAGGTCATGTATATCTTAACAAATTTTTACGACAGAATTGTCTTGTTGGTTGGAGGATTGAATTTTAGTAGCTTAGGGCAATGAAAATTTCACTAGATTGGAATCAAGCACTTTGATAGTGACAATCAGGCCATTTCAACTTCAACTAGTATATTTTCAAGCTGCCCTATTGTAAACGTCATTGGGGCATATAGTTATCGTGTTGCTTTGTTATTCGCATACGCTTTCCTCATAGAAATTTATTCATGTTGACGAGTATGGCCCACCATATTTTAAGTCAATCAATTACTAGAAATATGTTATTTGTGATTCAAAAATTATAAATGCGAGTACTTTTCCTTTTTATTGGTCATATATTAATAAAAATCCTTCACGTAATAGCTGCAGCCTGCAGTTTAATTTATGAGAGTGAGAGATTTTAAAATCCAAGTTATAGATAACGCAAAAGCCTCACTTTTTTAAATAAGGTATTTTTTAATTGATTGGTGAAAAGTTAATTTTATGGAGTACAATCATGTATTTAAATTAAAAATTTTTTTAATAATATTATTTTTATACATATAAATTTTAAATTAAATTTAAAATTACATATTTAAAAAATTTAAATTATTTTCACTTAAATAAATACAAATTAATTAAATATAAATATAAGATAATTTAAAAATATTAAATGTCTTTGCAATATTTAAAGAATAAAGTACTAAATATTTTTTTAATCCCAATTCAATAATACTTTTGTTAACAAATTTTTTATTATCTAAAATTGATTAATTACTCTTAATTATTATTGAGAATGCGTATTAAACAGTGTTAAACTCTTTTTTTCTAATCCCAAGTCTATATCACATCATGTTCTAATAATATAAGTTTCATCCTGAATCGATGAACATTTGGCACGAAATTCAACACCGAAACAGTTCGGCACTGTAATTGGACACTCATTGTTGTAAAAAGCCAGCACAAAAGATGTTGCATATATAGATGTCCGTTAAGCACTGTGGTTGTTTGAATTTAGAAACATAATAATAATTTAGATTTTTTAAAGATTGTTTTAAAAGTATTAGTAAAAATTTAAAATAAAAAATTTTATATAAAAAATATTTAATACATTAATAATTAAAAAAATATTTTTATTTACATTTTTTTATTTTAAATTATTTAACAAATATTTTTAAAACGCTTATTAAAAAAAATCATATTAATTTTTGTACAAGTCTAGTTTGTAAAAAAAAAAAAAAAATGGTACGTCTAATTAATTTGTGGTGCTCGTCATATTATCCACGTCCTTCAATCATGCAACGCTTATCTATATTTCAAAGCTCGAATTTCAATTAAGATTTCCCATAGTTTCAATTCCAACCTTTTTCACTTATAAGCAGACAATACATATCGTTATGGTCCACTCTATTCCATCGTGGGTCACAAAGTGGTCTTTTCTTGAGTTTTTGCTTACCCTTCTAATTATTCCAAAATAATTGTTGATTCATATATATGTGGAACAGCAAAATAATGAGTAAACCTTTAGTACTTGAAATAACAAGCACGAGGTATATTAATCTCTAAATTTAATAATCAGTTATAATAGTTTTTAAAAGTATAATTAGTCAGTTAAATTAGTCTTTATATAAAGATTAATATGTCTAATATTAAGGACAAATTTAATTTATAAATTACAATTTTAAAAATTAATATAACAAATTTTTAAAATTTTTAATTAATATAATCGATACTTATAATTTTAAAAATTAAAATAAGAGTTTCCTCACAAAATAATTGTGACAAGTGGTTCAAGTAATAATAAAAAATTTGAGCTCATTAATTGATATTTTACAATCTTTAACAGTTTGAAGTCGTAAAAAAAAATACTTAAGGGTGAATTGAAATTCTTCTCATGCTAAAGTACAAATCACCGATTCATGAAGATTTTAACTAGTTATTAAAAGTAGAAAGTGGACAAATTGAGTACATCTTCAACTCCATGATTAACAAAAAGTTCAAATAAAATAAAATATATAGTAAAATAAAATAAAAAAAAACACTCCGTGAAATCCTGGGAAGCATATATTTTAATGTTATTATTTTTATCATTTTTTAACAAATTTTATTATTGAATTATGTCACATATTAAAATATATATTTAATTATAATTAATTTGATTATATATTAACTTAATTAATATATAATTAAAATTAAATATATATTTTAATATGTAACGTGATTTAATAAAAAAGATTATATTAAAATGAATGTGATAAAAAATATATTCTTAACATTTCTTCCATTAGTTATTGCATATGTTGAGATGAAAATTTTGTATTTTCATCAAAATGTTCAAAATAAAATTTGAGAAAACATTTATATGTGAAAAAAGAAATATTGTCAACATATTAATATAAATATTTGAAATTCATTTCTTTTCTTTAATACGCACCTATTCTTCTGCCAACTTTACTTCTGAATCTGTTATATCGCCAAAAATAGTCAAATGAATGGAACATTTTACAATATCGAGATTAATGCCACCTGTTCTGGATATGGTATGCTTTAATTGATCATAGTATAAGTGATAATTGGAAAAATATTGATGAAGCTCATGATTTAGTAATGACAAACGATACATGTGAGATCAATTAGCACATACTTGACATGGCTTGTGCTTAGAAGTATATCCCTTTGTTTTCCTCTACGTGATCAATATATAACGTATTAATGGACTTTATGAAATTACGCCTCCAAACATCAATATAGGGCTTTTGGGATAAGCACATCATACACGTGACTTCTTCCTATTCTGCTATTTCTTTCTCCACCCCCCCCCCCTCATTTTTTTTTCTATGATAGTTTGCGAACCGTTCAGGACTTGTTGAGATAGCTACATATTCTAGGTTAAGATGTACTTTTTTTAAAAAAAATGTTTAGTAAAATTGTAGTTTTTAAATTTTATATATATATATATATATATATATATATATGAAGTAAGATGAGTATTTATTATGAGAAGGTGAGAAGAGTGAATTTATTAGATCTTATATGAATGGTTAAGATTAACATAAATACATGTGACTTTTTAAGTTTCCATTCATGGCGACCTTTAAGTAATGTTTAATCTTGACCATCCATGTATGGTTGTATTCACTCCTCTCACCCTCTCAATTCATTAATCCTCCTCTCACATTAATCATATATCTCACTAAATATATATATATATATATATATATATATATATATATATTGGACCAAGTTTTTGATTAGAGGTTCAAGAACAACTTAGTTCATTAGAATATGATTCTAGATATTTATGTATACTATTAGATAAGTTAATCTACTTATTTATGAGGTGTAAATCTCTCATAAAATCTCTCATAGATATAAACATTAATTACATCTATCATAAATAAGGAATTAGTTATAAGAGATAATAATCTCATGGATTCTGATTCTAAAAAATAGCATTCAATTTAGATTGAATTATGATTCTTATCACCCAAGACGCTCCTATAAATGTCATGCAAGGTCATAAAAGTATGCATCTAATTCCAAACACTATCATCTTTATGTACAGTCTAACTTGAGCATTGGAGTGCCTTTTGTAGGTATTCACCCCCTCACACCACCGTCGCAGCCACCGTGCATCAAAGGAAACCGCCGTTGTCAACCTATTCAGGTATTTCTCTGAATCTTGTTCAGAACATTGGTGCCGTCTATAGGAAGAGATAAAATTCTATTCCCATCATCATCATCATGGTTACCATGAGGAGAAATCAAGTCTCTACTAATCAGAATCCCGCCTTTGTTGTACAGAACCAACCTTCTTCTAGCAGTCGTTCGTCGTCCGTCCCTGCCCACGAGTCGATCTAGGAACTAGTCATTGCCTAACCAGAACCCAGGCATGACGGGGTGGAGACTTTTTGTGCTTGTGAGAACCTTCCCCTTCGCTTGCGCGAATTCTGGTGAGGCAACGTCACGGTCCACAAGGAGCATTTTCTAAAGATGCCAGACAACAGGTGTCGACGTTGCAACGCCTAGGAGCTTGGGTGGAGAATGAAAAAGTTAGGACCCTCCATGCTGAAACCGATCTCCTAGAGCTATCTAGAGTAGAACTCATCTCTCTCGTTAGACTATAAGATGAACGTATCTGTCGCGACCGTAATCGCGGCGGGAGCGGCGAAACAAAATAAATAAATTGGGAGTCGCCACCAATTTTATTTAAATTAGGAAAAATTGGAAAAACCTTTTAAGAAAATAGTCTTTGGAACCAGATTGGATTCGGGAGTCGGTTATGCATAGGGAAGGGTGGAGACTTAACCCCACAGCACCCCTAATACATCCGTTTTAAAAAAAACGGTTACCCTAAATTAGTTATGCAAAAACTTAATAATCTTATAATATATTTGTTTTACCTCTTTTTATTAAAAAAAATTGAAAAATAAATAATTTGTGAAAATTTAAAATTTAGCTTGACGAATAAAATTCTCTCCTACGCACTCAGTGCATGAGAACTCAAAGTCACGTAGTTCTTTAGAAAATAAGTGTGAGTTGGTTGATTTTATTTAAAAGTTTTAATTTTTATTTTATAAAAATTTGAATTAACAGGTCGTCGCGACTCTGTTAATCAAATTAAAATTTGAATGAGTGAAGCTTGCGTCACGCTAAACGTCACTCACGGATTGTTAAAATAAAAAAATGAATTTTGAGCCTTTATTAAATAATAATTTATTTAAAATAATTTGAATCATTAGGTTGTCACAACTCAGATGATCCAAGATAATTACAAGATTAACAAGCTGTCACAACTCGGTTAATCCTATTAAAAAAGATTGTTTTACTTTTATTATATTTTGTTTGTTGTCCCCTTTTTATCTTTATTAGTTTTTAGATTTTTTTTTTTAGTCCATTTAGGCCTATTTCAAAAAAAAAAGCTACCAGAATTCTAAAAAAACAAAAGAAGGAAAAAACAACAAAAAAAAAACAAAAAAACAAAAACTCACGAAAACGAAAAAAATGAAACAGAGGAGTAAGGAAGATGAAGACCAACGGCAACAGTGGTTAGGCTGGTTCGGGTTGGTGAAGCGCCGCAATCGGGTCAGGTTGCAGTTGTGCGGTGCGACGATGTGAAGGTCCGGTGGCTTCTGCGTGGTGGGTAGCGCGGTGTGACGGATGACTTGCGACACGGTTAGGAGCGGTTTGTGAGTGTCGGTTTCGTATAGGAGAGGTGATGGAGAGGTATTTTGGTGGAGGTGAACGTTTTGTGAAAACCGAAGGTCTTTTGTGTGTGGGGGTTATGGGTTAATATAGGAAGGGTTTAGGGTGAAGAGTTTGAGTTTGAGTGTGATTAGGATTGGTTCAAGATGATAAGTCGGGATCTGTTTATGATAAGTGTTAGGGTTGGTCTAAGATAGCTGATGGATTTGATTAGGATAAGTTTGTTTATGGTGAGTTTTAGTTGGTTTAGGATATGAGTTGTGGGTTGGATAATGGATAATAGGTTGGATATTGGGTCAATGAGTAAGTTAATGAATTATGGGCAAATAGGCCAATGGGTTGAACTTTTTATTTTTTATTTTTTATTTTAAAAAAAATACCCGGACAAAATTGGGTGTTCACAGTTGCCCCTCTTTACTTGTTTCTTACTAGATAAAAAGAATAACTACAGCTTTTTATTTTATCATAGTGAGGAACGAGTAAAGAAATGAACTCAAATTTTGTACGGGAGAAACAAAGAAACAACATGAGAACAAGGAGCGATGCGCTCAAAGGTAAAATGACAGAAATCTAAATGACAAAAGCCGATGCGCTCAAAAATAAATGACAGGAGCCGATGCGCTCCAAACTTAAATCACAGAAATTTCAATGACAGGGAGCCGATGCGCTCAAAAGAAAATAACATGAACCGATGCGCTTGACTGAAATTTAAAATGCATAAAACTGATACGCCTAAAAGGGATTTCAAATGCAAAGAGCCAATAATTAACAGAAATTTAAAAAGTATGGAGCTGATGCTCTCAAGATGCAAGGAGTTGGGTTGCTCCAAACAATTTAAAAAGTAAGGAGCCAATGTGCTCAAAAGAATTTAAAAACATGGAGCCGATGCTCTTAATGATGCATAGAGCCGATGCGCTCAAAATGCAGTTAGCCGATGTGCTAAATGATGCATGAAGCCGATGCGCTCAATGATGCATGGAGCCGATGCACTCAAAATGCAAAGAGCCGGTGCTCTCAATGATGAATGGAGCCGGTGCGCTCAATGATGAATAGAGCCGGTGCGCTCAATGATGCATGGAGCCGATGCGCTCAAAATGCAAGGAGCCGGTGCGCTCAATGATGAATGGAGCCGGTGCGCTCAATGATGCATGGAGCCGATGCGCTCAAAATGCAAGGAGCTGGTGCGCTCAATGATGAATGGAGCCGGTGCGCTCAATGATGCATGGAGCCGATGCGCTCAAAATGCAAGGAGCCGGTGCGCTCAATGATGAATGGAGCTTGCGCTCAATGATGCATGGAGCTGTGCGCTCAATGATGCATGGAGCCGATGCGCTCAAAATGCAAGGAGCTGGTGCGCTCAATGATGAATGGAGCCGATGAGCTCAATGATGCATGGAGCTGGTGCGCTCAATGATGCATGGAGCTGATGTGCTCAAAATGCAAAGAGCCGGTGCACTCGAAATGCATGAAACAATTTGTGCCAGTAAGTCATAGACTTAAGATCTTTTCCTTTTCATTCTTTTTCCTTTCCATTTTTCTTTTCTCTCCTTTCTTTTTCCCCTTTTTTCCTCTTTTTTTTTTTAATAAACCAACGACAATTCTGGAAAGCTTTGACCAATCAAACCCTTGTTCACGTGCTTTTGCTTGTTGGACCCGATGGTCTTGATCCTACTTATCCATCCTTTCTCTTCTTCTCTTTTTTTTGTTCATCTTATTTTCCTGTTTTCCGCTCTTAACTATTTTCTTTTAGGAATTGAGATGACAATCTCTTGTTGTGAACCCTTGCTTGGAGCCACCAGTCTTTGCGATAAAATTTTTGTCCGATTCGTTCCTTGATCATTGATTTTCTGCAATGGCCCGATGACTAAGTCGTTGTCTTTGTTACTACTTCCTCTCAACATATATTCTCGTAAGTTTTGCCCCGATGGCTAATTGAATGCGAACCAAGTTGCTCTTGTGTAGCCAATTGATCGCAACTACAATTGCCCCAGTTTAAGCAATTCCAATTTATTTGCCTTGACTCTTGCTTAAACTGCCTTTTCGAGTTTTCAACATAATGAGCTTCGAAACTTCTAAGTTCTTTTCGATCTGAAAAGTTCATCGGGGGATTGCCATCAGATGGTCAAATCATAACTTTTGTTCACTTTTCTTGAAATATTACATAACAGACATACATGAGTACGACATAAAAGGAACTTACTAGGTAAACAACTTCTAGATTGGTCTTGGAAGTTTGACTACACAAAAAGACATGAATGATGATATGAAATCCAAAGAGGTGTTGACTCGATACGAATAGGTTTGACCTTCATGAGACCAATCTTTAGTTGTCTACTAGACATTATGGCCAAGGATTTTCTTCTGCTGAACATCTACATCAAGCCAAATTGAACCGAAGAAAAATTTGCCCTTGTCTAAGACTGAATTGTATAGGACCAAGACCTATCCTAGCGACTAAAAGATTTGCCTAAGATAAATTGAATCAAGGAAAAATTGCCCCAGTTTAGAGCTGAGTCGAATGGGGTATAAACTTGTCCTAGTGTAGGGCCATATTGAACCGAAGAAAATTTTTTTCAATCTAGGACAAGAAGGAAAAATTGCCCCAATTTAGAACTGAGTCGAACATGGTACGAATTTGTCCTAGTGTAAGTCTCTTTTTTTCTTTTTATTTTTATTTTTTTTAGGAACAATGAACTAAATACTTGGATGAGCATAACCTTTACCTCAAAATTAAAGTTAACTTTTACCCTTCATTGATCGAATGGACTTTTTGAAGCTTGTAACGTGGCCAAGGCTAGGGTTATGAAAGGAAAGATATAAGGCTCAAACAAGTGTTTAAGGGTAGAATGGGACTAAAGATCATTAAGCTTCATCAACTGCTTTTCCACTTTCAAACACTTTTATCTTATTATTCTCCTTTTCTTTCCCATTTCATTTCATTTTCTTTCATCCTCCTTTCCCTTCTATTTTTTTTTTCATCATTTTTTTTTATTTTTACTTCTTGTCCTTTTCACTTTTTCTTCCTTTTCCATTATGCTTCAAAACATTCATCGTCGCAATTAACCTTTGCTTCATGTTATCCCCTAGTATAAAAACTATCCTTATCCAAGGTTTATTGAAAAAAAATCAAGCTCAAAAGGGGTAACAAGGGATAAAAATGATAAAATTTTGTAAAAGATAGAGAAAAATGGTCAGTCTTCATTTTCAAATCATGATTGTTTATTTTCAAAACTTTAATTTTGAGACAAAAAGATTGTGCAAACCAAGTGCTTACTTCTTTGCTCTTTTTTTTTTTTTTTTTTTTGCTTTGCAAAGACACTTACACACGCAGACCCGACTGAGAAATACCAACGAAGACGCTTTCAAGAAAGACAAAGTGATGAAAGGAAACAATGTACCCATGCAAATTCATTACATTAATGTTTCAAGAAGGTTTACATGAGTCCAACATCACTAATTATCACTCAAGAGTTGTTAACAATACTAGTTCCAACTATTTCTTCAATGTCGAGCTTCCCATAAGCAATTAGTTTCCTTACTGCAGTCTTAAAGGATTCACAATCTTCAATTGAGTGCCCTGCGACATCCATGTGGTATTTGCAAGTTAAACTCGGATTATACCCCGTTGGGAATGGTGGTTCTAAGGGACGTACAGGAGTTCCCGAAATGATGTGAGCATCAAACAGCCTCTGGAAAAGATCTGCATTCGAAATGGACAATCTTGGGAAAGGGGTAGCTTCGAGGGCGAAAGCGGCCTTGATTTTGAAAGTTTGGCCGAAGTTGTGGTTGATTTGGGTAATTTTGTGGGGGTGGAGGTGGATATCGAGTATAGGTTGGGCGAGTTAGTGCATATGGTTGGGGTATGGGGATGTTGTTGATTTGGAATTGTGGAGTTGGGGTAATGTTTGTAGTTGGTATAATTTGGTGTGGGGGTAGTAAGGAGGTGTAGGTGTATGGTATGGCAAATGAAGGTTAGGGTTATATGGTGGTTGATGACTTAGGTATTGTGGGGAATATCAAGGCCTGAAGGTCTGTTGGTACTGGACGTAATTCACATCAGGCTCGATCTTTTTCGGCTGGGATCCTTTCTTAGCAGTGATATCCTCCGTAGTGCTCATTGGCAACTTCCCAGCTTTGGATAAAATCTCAATTCTTTCCCCCGGCAATCATGATCAAATCAGCGAAATCTTTATAAGTCAGCTCCTACCATTGCTCAGATAAAAGGATTTCTCAGGGTTCCCAAGAAATATGAGCACATCTCAGACAGTGTTAATGAAGGTTGAACTTGAGTCGCCAAGGCTCTCCACCTTTGTGCATACTGCTTAAAAGATTCATCATTTCTTTTTGCATTGAGTTTAACTGTTTTCGAGTTACGACTGTTTTCAGTTGAACTGAGTCTTGTCCCATAAACAGGTTTGCCCAGTCATCCCAAGAAGAGATATTGGAGAGGTCTTGTTGGATACACCATTCCAAAGCAGGTCCAGTCAAGCTTTCATGGAAAAAGCTGACAAGGAACTTCCAGTCCTTCGACCAAATTGACATTTTGGTAATATATGATTTTAGGTGAAAAAATGGGTTGGTGCTCCCATCATATTTGTCAAATTCTGGAACCTTAAAGTCCTTTGGGATGATAATGTTGGCGAGGGCACAACTCTTCTATTCCAAGAGGACCATAGGTGCTAGGACCCTTAATTGTTTTGATTTGCTCCTCCATCTTTTCCATCCATTCTTCATCCCTCTTATCATTTTGAACAGGCCGAGACCAAGATACTAGTATGAAATCCCGTTGATGTCGGGATTGACATATGCGTGAATTTAGCATTACCATGGACTTCATTTTGAGTATCCTCTGACGAACGATGCCCTTCTCTAATAGGAATCATTAGTGATGTAGTATTTGATGTTCCTCCCACAAAAGGCATCTCAGTGGTGGCCCTAGGGTTTGCCCCCATGGAAGTAATATTTGGTGGGTGCAGGTGTGCCCCAGTCATTCCTATACCTCCGACTGTTCCCATCAAGGTGAGGGTCTCCCTCATGACTAACAACATTTCCTCCATTCTTCTCTGAGACTCTATCATCTCATTTATCCTTCCTTTCACTTCATCTACTTCCATACTCGATTCCTTCCTTCGTTCTCAGCTACCATCGCTGCAAGCTTTGTTCGAGACCTTGTGTTGTGAACTCGGGTTTGATTGGTGTCTTCTTTCCTTAGTAGCGCAATGGTGCTTGAGCACGGTAACACCAAACAAAAAAAATAATGAGATGAAATGAAATGAATGAGATTCATGAGATATATGAAATGGATGAAATAGAAACATTTGTTCTTTCTTTTTTTAAAAAAAATGCAATGAATGTCATGAAAATGCATGATTTTTTTTATTTAGTTTTTTTTAGAATGCTAGGAATGCTTGAAAATGCATGATTTTTTTTATTTAATTTTTTTAGAATGCTAAGAATGCCATGAAAATGTATGATTTTTTTTTTATTTTGTTTAAATGCTAGGAATGCCATGAAAATATATAATTTTTATTTATTTAATTTTTTAGAATGCTATGAAAATGCATGATTTTTTTTATTTTATTTAAATGCTAGGAATGCCATGAAAATGCATGATTTTTAATTTTTTTCAAATATGCCATAAAAATGCATGATTTTTTTATTTAATTTTTTTTAGAATGCTAGGAATGCTATGAAAATGCATAATTTTTTTTTTTTTTAATTTTTTTTAGAATGCTAAGAATGCCATAAAAATGCATGATTTTTTTTATTTTTTTATTTTTTTATTTTTTTTAAATGCTAGGAATGCCATGAAAATGCATGACTTTTATTTTTTTTTCAAATATGCCATGAAAATGCATGATTTTTTTTTTTAATTTTTTTAGAATGCTATGAATGCCATGAAAATGCATAATTTTTTTATTAATTTTTTTTAGAATGCTAAGAATGCCATAAAAATGCATGATTTTTTTATTTTTTTTTATTTTTTTAAATGCTAGGAATGCCATGAAAATGCATGATTTTTTTTATTTAATTTTTTTAGAATGCTAGGAATGCCATGAAAATGTATGATTTTTATTTTATTTTTCAAATATGCCATGAAAATGCATGATGCTATTTTTTTAAAAAAAATGACTATATAAAGAAGAAGTTCATCTTTCGTGTCCCAAGATATTGCCTTAAACGGAGGAATTCTATCATAAGGATCTATGGGTCTTTCGATTCGTGATAACTCTCATTTGGTGGCTTTTCTATTCTCAAGGTCTCTAGAGCCAAGTCCCATTTCAAAATGTTGACCACAAAATAAGGGTAAACCACTAGGTGTGGACATTTGTGAAAAAGCGACTTTCTAGATGAGGTTTTCGCAATAGCCAAACAGGATGTACATCCAAAATGGTTCTGCCACTACACAACCTCTAACTTAACTTAAGCTTCACTCGGACCGGGTATAGGGCCCCACTCGAATGTGTGATAGATGTGTATGTGTGGTGGGTATAGGGAGCATACAAACATTCATTATCCTAAAGACTACCCGCATCCTGCAAAACAAGAACAAAAACAAACAAAAATTCCAAGAGAAATTCTTTATCCTAAGGTTTTAATAACAATAATAATTAAAATAAATAAAAAGAAAAGAAAGGTAAAACAAAATATACAAAAATTACAAAATTTTACACAACAAAATTATATGGGCTTGACTCTCAAGTATCCCACGTGAGTCGCCATCTGTCATGCGAAATGTAATCGCATGGGGGCTGCTAAACAAAATAAATAAATTGGGAGTCGCCACCAATTTTATTTAAATTAGGAAAAATTGGAAAAACCTTTTAAGAAAATAGTCTTTGGAACCAGATTGGATTCGGGAGTCGGTTATGCATAGGGAAGGGTGGAGACTTAACCCCACAGCACCCCTAATACATCCGTTTTAAAAAAAATGGTTACCCTAAATTAGTTATGCAAAAAACTTAATAATCTTATAATATATTTGTTTTACCTCTTTTTATTAAAAAAAATTGAAAAATAAATAATTTGTGAAAATTTAAAATTTAGCTTGACAGAATAAAAATTCTGCTCCTACGTACCCTCAGGTGCAATGAGGAACTCAAAGTCACGTAGTTCTTTAGAAAATAAGTGTGAGTTGGTTGATTTTATTTAAAAGTTTTAATTTTTATTTTATAAAAATTTGAATTAACAGGTCGTCGCGACTCTGTTAATCAAATTAAAATTTGAATGAGTGAAGCTTGCGTCACGCTAGACGTAACTCACGGATTGTTAAAATAAAAAAATGAATTTTGAGCCTTTATTAAATAATAATTTATTTAAAATAATTTGAATCATTAGGTTGTCACAACTCAGATGATCCAAAATAATTACAAGATTAACAAGCTGTCACAACTCGGTTAATCCTATTAAAAAAGATTGTTTTACTTTTATTATATTTTGTTTGTTGTCCCCTTTTTATCTTTATTAGTTTTTAGATTTTTTTTTTAGTCCATTTAGGCCTATTTCAAAAAAAAAAGCTACCAGAATTCTAAAACAAACAAAAGAAGGAAAAAACAACAAAAAAAAAAAAAAAACAAAAACTCACGAAAACGAAAAAAATGAAACAGAGGAGTAAGGAAGATGAAGACCAACGGCAACAGTGGTTAGGCTGGTTCAGGTTGGTGAAGCGCCGGTCAGGGTCTGGTTGCAGATTGTGCGATGCGACGATGTGAGGCTGTTTCTGCGGTGGCTTCTGCGCGGTGGGTAGCGCGGTGTGACGGATGACTTGCGACACGGTTAGGAGCAGTTTGTGGGTGTCAGTTTCGTATAGGAGAGGTGATGGAGAGGTATTTTGGTGGAGGTGAAACGTTTTGTGAAAACCGAAGGTCTTTTTGTGTGTGGGGGTTATGGGTTAATATAGGAAGGGTTTAGGGTGAAGAGTTTGAGTTTGAGTGTGATTAGGATTGGTTCAAGATGATAAGTCGGGATCTGTTTATGATAAGTGTTAGGGTTGGTCTAAGATAGCTGATGGATTTGATTAGGATAAGTTTGTTTATGGTGAGTTTTAGTTGGTTTAGGATATGAGTTGTGGGTTGGATAATGGATAATAGGTTGGATATTGGGTCAATGGGTAACTTAATGAATTATGGGCAAATAGGCCAATGGGTTGAACTTTTTATTTTTTATTTTTTATTTTAAAAAAAATACCCGGACAAAATTGGGTGTTCACAGTATCCATAACATAGAGAAAACTGTCAACCAGGAGAAAGAAGGCGAAAAATGGTCTCCAAAAAGGAATCAAGAAAATCGAAGGGACAAAGCTCACGACGGGGTTCATCTTCTAGAGTGTTCTTGGATCACATAACCCGGTTAGAGCATTGAAATCCATGTTCGATGAAAGAATGAGCAAGATCATGGAGTAAGGAACTTGGTTTCACAAAACCAACCTTTCTCCGATAAGTTGATGACCTATGAGATCCCTAAGCGTTTCAAATATCCCACGAATATCGAAGCCTATGATGAGACCGCAGACCCTCAAGAGCAATTAGATGCTTATGTCTTTGCTCTCCTATTTGTTGGAGAAGATGAAACATTCATGTGTCGTGTTTTCCCTTTGTCTCTGAAGAAAGTTGCCCTGATATGGTTCACCACATTAACTCCTGAATCCGTTGTCAACTGGGAAGACTTGTCCTCGAGATTTTTGTTGCACTTCATCACCAGTAAAGTGCACCTGAAATCCATTTCATGCCTCTTCCAGGTCAAACAAAGAAAAGAAGAGTCTCTCTGAGACTTTATATCCTAGTTCAACAAAGAAATAGTGAATATACATGACTGGGATGAAAGACACATATTACACTACATGAGGGAATTACTCCGCCCTAAGTCACTTTCCTTTTCTCTTACAAATAAGGAGCCCATGACCATGGACGAGTTCCACGCTCGAGCTGACAAGCGCATCAACATTGAAGACATTCTCCTGGCTAAGAAGTATATCGAGAAATGAGAGAATGCTAAACCTAAGTTCGGATAACCTAACCAACAAGGCCAGAGCTTGAAGCCGCCTTTCAAGGGAAAGTAAAAGAACTACATTCCCCTCAACACACCTCAGACTCAGATCTACCAAGAAGTGATGAATACGAAGTTCAGAGATGTGCGAATACATCCCCCTTGAGGAAACATGCGCAGGGGGATAAGTCTAAACAGTGTACATGGCACGAAGGTCATGGGCATAATATCGAGGATTGTATCAACCTTCAAGATGCCATTAAGTCGCTGATCTGAGATGGCTGCTTGGGCCTCTATGTGCGCCAATCTCGAAATAATAATGAGAGGGAAGGATAGAACCACAAGAAGTGGAGCTACGTCCCATGGAGAAGCCCATCACCGCCCTACCAGAGAAGATGTTCTCCTGCAAGGAATGATAATCTCGACACAAGCCCATCCTGGGATAATGCCCAAAACCAAGAAAGGGCACAACCTTGGGATGACGATCAAGATAATGACTACCGTCATGCCGAGGTAACCTAGACAATCAATACCATCTCAGGGGGCTTCACGGGTGGCAGTGAGTTTGTAAATGACAAGAAAAAAGCACTTCAGGTTGTACTGAGTGTAACATCCCTCTTAGGAACTAAGTCAGATAATAATGTGAGAAAATCCCCACCGATTTCGTTCACTAATGAGGATTACAGATGCATTATCCCAGATCACAACAACCCTATGGTGATCTCAGGGATAATTACGAGTGCCGAGGTCCGCCAGATATTCATTAATCAGGGAAGCTCGGTTGATATCATGTTCTTAGATTTATTCGAGAAGCTAGGATTATCAAAAAAGGAACTGATCCCTTATACCGAAGAGCTGATCGGATTCACCAGAAACAACATCACCTCGGTATGATACATTAAGACCTACTTGACCTTGGGGAAAGATTCCCTCTTCAAGACACTCAATGCCAATGCCTTTGGGGTCGTGATCTCCACACCCCACTTGACCATGAAGTTTCTAGACCAGCATGACAAAGTTGTTATAGTCAAAGGAGACTAGGGTACGACTAGAAGATGCTACAATAAAAGCCTGAAAATTGTAAAGTAACCCCAAACCACAGACCAACGCAAAAATTCAACTTGAGTCACTACGAACCCCGTCAATGTCCTCTTAACTGAACTAGATGTTAGTGAAGAGATCCGTGGTACACGTCCTCAACCTGATGGAGCACCTTTTAGGATTGCAGACCCTGGACCAATAGTGACCTCAATAGGAGCAACCTCAGAAGCCAGCCTTTTTTTTTCCCTTTTTCTCCTTATAGTTGTCAGCTTTCCTCTTCCGAGGTTAGAGGAGCTGCATTAGGGAATTGGGCTTCACCTCTTACACTGCAGGTGGAGGTGGAGGAATTGTGACCATGACCCTTGGAGCAGCGGTTGGGGCCCATGATCCAAATCTTGAATCCCCTGTTTTCCTAGCCGCCAAATGTTGGGCAAGAAGTTCGAAACCACCTGTGGGTGTCATACTCTTTGCAAATAGAAAACAAAAGTGTTACAACACTTAACAAAATTGGAAGTACAAATTAGTTAGATGCATATATGACGAGATACCTAGTAATGACTTTATTGAATCGGCGGGCTCATCGAGAACATCTTTACAAGATATTGCCCCACCCTAGTCGGCCTATTCAACAAGGAAGTGGAAGACCTCGACCTCGTCATCAGGAATATCGGACATCGAAGTTTCTATCTCTTTTATTCTCTAATCCGAAACTACCTAAGTCTAGTATAAGTATATATGAGGTTCGCTGTCTAAGGTGACGAAAAAATGTGTTGACCCTAGAGCCCCTTCGACTCTGAAGAAATCCTTCTTTAAATTTTTGAAGGATTCTTAATAAGGCTTGAAAACTTTACGCCCGACTTAAGTGCACAAAGTGAACCACCCTTTTTAATGACTATTCTTAGAGGATGAAAACTAGGTAAAAAGAAAGAAAAAAGGATCTGACAGAATACAGCCAGTTAAAAACCCTACAGACGAGTGCGAAAGCCCGGATGAATCCCTATGCGTTTGGATACAGATGGGTTGGAGCCACACGTAAATGGTTGAGGACCCAGATTTCAAACTCAGTAAAGGGAAGCCAAACCCTGATTTTTGTAAAAAAAAAAAAATGCCTCATGTATATATATGAAATGATCGCCTTCTGCCTAAGTAGAACATATTATTTCCTGCTCAGTTGGAGCACAGATGGCATATTCCCTAACTCTTAACCCATCAGTAGTTAAGTGCAAGTACCCCTGCTTCTCATGCGCATCTTTTCCGCTTACTACAACTGATGGAGTTTTAGGACTTCACGATTGACCTAGTGATATAGGTCGACATCTCAAGGGTAGGTGAGTTCTCTGGGTTTTGATGGAGCCGATCTCTGACTTGCCATCTACAAGTTGATATCGTTACTTATATAGGTCGCACTTATGTTAGAATCAGAAGAGGACTCGTTAAGGTTCCCTAACTCTATCATGAGCTCGGAGAGCGGATGCGTTGTTCTTTGCCTTGTAAGTTCTCTAACACGATCCACCCTTCGTAATGCCTCCAGGATATCCATCTTAGTTGTCGGCCTTAGACCTCTATCAGAACCCTCACCATGAAAAGAACGTCTTCGCTACGCCTTGGGCGGTGGAGACGGTAGAGCACTAAGAATTTCTATAGAAACACTCTCCTCACTATTATTTTGCGATAATTTTCTCTTTCATAATGGCATTTTTGGAAAGAAAAAAGTGTGGGGAAGGAGTGGAATTAATCGATGAAAAAGGCTTAAAAAAAGCTAAAAATCACCAACAACCACCATTGTAACTCGTCAAAAATTACCCTTGTTCATCGGAGGAGAAGAGCAAAAATGTCAGAGAAGGAGAAAGTAGGGGTGAAAAGCCCCACTCCTATTTATAGGTGAAAAGAACTTCCTTAACCGTTGCCGTGAATTTGGACAAAAACGTCTTTTTTCTTTCATTTTGAAATTTGAAAATGACTAATCATGACGTTATGAACCTAAACTGCGGCTTCCACTGTTTATCAACCATGTGACGTACTATTTCTAAACAAAGCAGTTGAAAGGACAATGCTCAAAACGTTCAAAATTGAAGTAATGCTTGATGTTACAGAAGGACATTCAAGCCGGATAACAATTTTACATCAAGGTATCATGATAAATCATAATACGGATCACGGTTCGAGACCAAATTACTCTCAAAATTAGATGGACCGCACAAACAAATTAGTGTTGGGGTAACTTACTACGAATCTCGAATAACAGGGTGATGACTTAAACAGAGTGATCCATTTAGGATCCCGACCTTGTTCATTAATACCGAGGGCATTCTACGACATATCACGGACCTCGACCCTTTGGTAAAAACATCACGATATCTAGCATTTATGTTATGACTTTGATCTCTTTATCCTATGTATGTCGTGTGCTCTTATTGAACTGAGATATCTTGACACTTAACTATGACATCTAAGCGCCAAGTTATGGACAATTGTTCTGGACCGAGTTTTGGGTTAACGGTTCAGAAGCAACTTGGCCCATTAGAATATGATCTCATATATTTATGCTCACTATTAGATAAATTAATCTACTTATTTATGAAACGCAAATCTCTCACAGAATCTCTCATAAATATGAATATCAATTACATCCCTCTTAAATAGAGAATTAGTTATAAGAGATAACAATCTCATGGATTCTGATCTTAAATAATAGCATTCAATTCAGATTAAATTACGATTCTTATCACCAAAGACACTCTTATAAATACCCAACAATATTATAAAGGTATACATCTAATTCTAAATACTACCATCATTGTACACGGTCTAACTTAAACGTCGAACTACCTTTTACAAATCCTAATATTTTATGATTTAGGAATATATTTCACAATTAACATGTTTTTTTATACGCAAAATACTCTCTCTCTCTCTCTGCGTGTGTGTGTGTATATATATATATACACACACACTGTGTTTTGCATATAAAAAAAAATATGTAGCTTCTACACCAATACCTGTAATGTTAATGTAGTAGATGACATTCTCCTTAAGAATTTTAATACTATGTTTAGATGAAGAGATTTTGAAAGAAAAAATAAAGATAATTTATTTTTTTATTTTCAATAAACATTCTCTTTATTTAAAAGATTTTAAAATAAAAAATTATCATATAACTTTTTAATTATTTCTTGTTATATTTTAAATATTTTATGATTCTCACAATTTAAAAATGAAAACGTAACGGTCTCTTTTCTTTTTTTATTTTTTCAAAACCCTTCGTATGCAAAACAAGAAAAGAGTGAGTGATAATATAGTAAAGGGACAGACAACTAATGTAATGATGATATTTTAAAATGATCGTGATATTAATATTTGATATGTATTGTATCATATTAAATATTTTTAAACTTTTTTATGTTTTTTTAATTACTTTTAAAAAATTTATTTTATATTTATATAAAAAAGATAATTTTACATTCATTTTTAAGATATATTATTATTTATATTTTTTAAGAGATAAAATTAAATAAAAATAATAATAAAAATATACACAATAAATAATATTAAATATTATATAAAAAATATATACTTTATTTAAAATAAAAATATAAGAGTTATATTTATATTTTTCCATCTTATTAGCACGTATGTCATAATAGCAAGAGAGTTGGCAGATCAAAATAATCACGAAGGACTTAGGTGGGCTCCACTCTGTTGTGAAAAACAAACACAATTCGTAAGATGATGACCACGTGTACGGGTTCGATGTGGTTGTTCGGAACACATCAAAACACTCATTCTCATCGTCATCCCAATCTCCAGACACTTATTCCATTACATTACATGATTACAGCCTTTCATACGCTGGCTCACACACTAATTAAAATGACGCATCCACGTGGCAAAATGTGATTCCTCATCTGACAGGACCAAAATGCAGGAAAAAATTATTACACTCTTTCCGAACAACAGTAAATATATGTTCAAAGAAAATATTCACTATTAAATTTAAATATTTTATATAATTTTTAAAAAAAACTTAAATTGGTAATTTAAATTTTTTAAATATATATATATATTTTCTAAAATATTTCTCATTAATAAATAAAATATTAATATTTTAAAATATGACCAAACATTTAAATATATTACTATTCTAGAAACGCAATATAATTTATAAAACTCACAAAAAAATAATAATTTATAAAACACTTCGATATGAAATTAAAATGGAAGAAGAATCATTTATAGAACAGATCAATTAGTTAAACAGTTATATTAAAAATTAACTCACTCTTTTTTTTTTTTGACATCTATACCAAATTGACGCTAAGAGGAATTTTTTTTTTCTCCTTATCATCATTCATATGATACTTAGACTTGGTTTGGATAAATTAAAACATAAAAGTCCCTTAAAAACTGAGTTGACATAACATGAACAGTGAAAATTAAAATATCATGAAGCCTCCTAAAATTCGAGTTGATATTATATGAATGGTGTGTAAAGGAAGAAACAGGTATATATAAGAATTTCCATCTGGTCGGCCGTGGGCAGCAAAATATTTTAATAATTTTTATGTTTGATAAGATATGTCTATAAATATTGTTATGAGATTAATAGTTAAATATTATTGTAACTAAGAGATTCTTTTAAAGATTATTTTTAAAAAATTTAAACTTTAATCATCTTTTTAAGAATGCAGTTTACTTACCACTGCATCAAATTTTTGTTTGAAAAAATCCTTTTGATAATTTAGTATGTAATTGTGTTAGATGAAGTATTTCAATAACAAACAAATAATAAATAGGAGTTGCATGATTTATGAAATCATTAAATTTTGAAAAACTATTACATACTCCTAAAACATCAATAAATGCATGTTTTAAAAAATATTTATCATTAATTTTAAATATATTCACATAATTTTTTTAAAAAATAAATTAATGATAGAAATCCTCATAAAATCTATATTTATTACTATTAATTCTAGATGGATGATATAATTTCTCCATTAATCAAGAGTCTTAAATAGTTCTTGAAAAAATAAGTCAATATAGTTTCCAATGCTATAAAATTATAAAGTTATTATTGTTCAACAAAAAAGAGAAAAAGATAATTAGTTAAAGAAAAAAAATAAGGTTTTTGATAACAAGTGCACTTAACTGTTAGCAAATTTTTTTAAAAAAATTGTAATTATTCAGCTTTTACCTATGATATGAGAGTGTTGACGTGAATTACAATTGTAATGACTGATACAGCTAGACTTATATAATAATTTGGTTTCAACTTTCAATATGCTAAGAAAAAGACATTTGGGACATGATTATGCAGGTTTTGACCAAGATGATTTTTTCACTCTTTTTATAAATGAAGTATTTTTTGGAATCATCTTAATCTTTAGAAAAAAATTATTATTATTGGCCCTATATATTTAGAATTTACTCTGACATAAGCTTAAAAATGGAATTAACTATTGGTCTTATTGGCCTGATTACCCAGGCAATCAACAAAAAGTAGAGAAGAGTTTATTATTGTGCACTTTACGTGTCAAAAATTTTTTTTTTGGATTGTTACAATTTTTCATGGACAACTTATATAATCTGTAAAATAGCAGACCTGTAGCTTGGAAACAACGTTGGGGATTCTTTCATTCCACAGTAATGCAAATTTCTTCAAAAAGTTTTATTCGCCAGCTATATAAAGTATAAACACCATAGGAAAAAAAAACTAAAAAGTAAAATATTAGATCATTTTGGATTAGAGTAGCTAGAGGTCATGAGTTTGATTAATTTAATATTTAAAATACAATGTTACTCCTTCAATTCACTTTTATATGTTATTTTGAAAAGTTTTTTTTTTGTATAATTTTATATATCGTTTTAATAAATCAATAAGTCAGTGATTTTTGTTTCTAGCTTACTCTTAATATTAATAAGCAAGAGATAAAATTAGTAGGATGATAATAATATTTAAAATATTTTAATAAAAAATAATTCAATAAAATATAATTATTTTTTAAATAATCGATATTATTTAATAACATTTTTATTTATTTAATAACTTTTTTAATTCTTGTGTAATAACTTTAAATTGACATATAAAAGTGAATAGGTAGAGTATAATCCCATTCACAGTTACACTTGCTTCCACTAATCAACAATCTCTCACGCAAACTATAATATATATATATATATATATATATATATATATATATAAATATATATATATATATATATAAAAAGAATTGCTAATTTTCATGTGATGTGTAGGTTAGCAAATTTAACATTTTATTTTATTTTAGACTAAAAGATTAAAATCTTTTTTAATAAAATAAATTAGTTTTAGAAATATTTTAATAATTTAGGATTATTACATATAATGATGAGGAAGAAGTTGCCTTTTTTTCATTAAATTAAAAAGGGATAAGATAAAAAATGACAATTTTAATTATTTTTTAAAAGTTAAAGTATGTATACATATGTTATTTTTAAGCACACTACCCCTTTTCTTCATGTGCATAGCTTAACGTTTTTTGTTTTTGTTTTTTTGGTTAGTTTATTTAATTTATATATATTTTTAAACGATGGGGTTGGATTTTACTTCTTTTTTTTTAATCAAGGAAACGCGGTCTTTAGTTAAATGAATTTATTGTATATATTCAAATGGTGAAATAACAATGAAATGAACTTTGGAGCAGGAATTTGTTGACTCATCACTAGTTATTGTGGTGTTATGGATTTAAGTTTGTGTTAATAGTTGTTTTTTATTTTTGCTGACGTTACTGGTTAAGTTTGTTGTTGAAGTCTCCTACTGCACTGCCTGCAGTGTTATGGTTTTTTTGGTAGAAGAAAAATAATCATAAAAAGCAACAAAAGCAAAATTACACCATGGGAAACTCAATACCACAACTATCAGCAAATAAGAAGCCGCTAATACGATGTGCGGCTGAATCTGTGATCTTAATTCCTTCCTCCTGAGAAGCGCCCATCTTTACCAAAAAATCTACATAATAATTACCTTCCCTTAGAGTGCGATGCAAACTGACAGGCCACTCATTCTCCAACAAATCTTTTACAAATTGAATCAAAGCTGCATGCTGATGAAACTTAAGAATGGAGTCCTTCACTAGGGAAATGGCCATTTGAGAGTCCGAGTAACAAATAATATTCCTAAACTCATAATTCTAAGCCAAAGAAAGACCATGATATATCGCCCAAATCTCAACTAGAAGACTAGTGGCAATACCAATGGGACCGATGAAACCAGATAACCAAACATCATCAGAGTTTCTAAAGAGACCCCCAAACCCAGCTTGACCAGGATTTCCCATGCTGCTACCATCAACATTAATAACCGTAACATTCTGCCTAGAAGGGTGCCATCTGACCAAACGAGTAGTAGTAGAAACAAAAGACCCAGTTGCATGGAAACAAGCTTTAATAGTTTCATAAAGTTGCTAAACCGCAAACTTTATCTTCCAAAAAGGAATAGTTTCTTTTGCAATACATTGTGAGTTCTTAGCCCTCCAACACCACCACATGTAGGCAATAAACAACGCCTCATTCTCCTTGCTCACCCCAACCTTGATCCAATTCACATGGTCCATATCCTGGTAAAACTCAGCATTTCTAAAACCAAAAGCGTACCAAACATTTCTGGACAATGGGCAGTCTCTAATGCAGTGAATAATGGTCTCTTCCTCCACAAAATAATGCTGACATACGCTACAGAGGGACATGTTGCGATGGTGCAGCAAGACATTAGTTGGAACCGAATTATTTGAAGTCAGCCACACACAAAATTTCATTTTCTCTAGAGCCTTCATGCGCCAAATCCAAGTCCATGAATTAAGAGGAGAAGCAGCAGCCATTTTCTTTAAAAGCTAAGAAAACCCTGATTTAGTTGTATAATTCTCAGTGACATTCTTTTTCTAAATAAAGGAGTCAGGTACTGCCTCATTCAAATGGATAAGGAGATTTCCTATAGCATTTTTAATGTGTAAAGGCATGATAGTTGCCAAATTCTGCAAACACCAAGACCCATCCCGAAAAACATCTCTAACCAACATGTTTGTATCCTGAATATTAATATAGTCAACCTGAGTACAAAGAGGTCCAAGAAGAGACCAAGGATGATACCAAAAGAAAAAACTCCCATCACCAATCCTCACTTGGAAACCATCTCTCAAAACTGACTTTGCTTTAGAGATAGAGTTCTACACATGAGAGCCATTTATTTTTTTACCATCCATGAAGCTGCCTCCCTTAACATAATTATGAGGAAGAAGCTGAGTCCAAAGTTTGTTAGGATTTTGCTGCAAGTCCCAGACCAGCTTGCCCAAAAGGGACGTGTTTGCTTCCCTAGCCATGCGGACACCAAGCCCCCCCATCTTTCTAGGCATAGTAACTTTGTCCCAGCCAACTAAATGAATTCCTTTGTTAGTTGTTCCCTTCCAAATGAAGTTTCGGGTAATGTTATCAATAAAAGAACATATGCTTTGGGGGAGCCAAAAAATTTGCATATAGTAGTTGGGGATGGAAGAGAGGACAAAAGTAGCTAAAGCAAGTCTTCTAGCTTTATTTAAAAACCTATGCTTCCAAGAGGCTAAACGGGATTGCATCTTCTCCATAATAAAATCAAAATCAGCCTTCTAGACTCTACCTTTAAGAACAGGGAATCCCAAATATTTATCCAAGGTAGTAGTATAGCGGATGGAGTTAATAGAGGTAAATTTCTCAATCTTTGATCTTGTTACCCTTGTGGAATAAAAGGCTCTGGACTTGGAAAGATTAACCTTTAAACCCGAGGCTTTACTAAACATATCAAACAAAGTGGCAATCGTTCTGGCTTGTGAACTTTTAGCTTTTGTGAAAAGAAGCACATCATCCGCAAACAACAAATGGGATATGTGCGGACCATTTTTAGAGACCTTGAAAGGAAGCCATTTTTTTTATTGACAACCTCAATGATAGCCAAAGAGAGCTTTTCCATACAAAGGACAAAAAGATACGGGGATAATGGATCTCTTTGTCTAAGTCCTCTAGTAGGCATAAAATTAGGAAGTCTTTTTCCATTCCATAAAATTAAGAGAGAAGATGATGTAACACAGTGCATGATTAACTTCACTGTAATACTAAGGAAGCCAAAATCAAGTAAACAATCCCTGAGAAAATTCCAATTCACATGATCATAAGCTTTTTCTAGGTCAATTTTATAAGCAACATCACCATTTTTCTTCTTAGATTTATGCATACAATGGATAATTTCCTGAAGAACAATGGCATTATCTGCAGTCCCTTTTCCAGGTAAGAAACTACTCTGGAAAGGGCCCACCAGATCATTCAGGAGGGGTCGTAGTCTATTAACCATAACTTTAGTAATAATTTTGTAAATCGTATTACAAAGGCTAATAGGGCGGAACTCCTTAAAATTACCTGGATTATCAACCTTCGGAATGAGAGCAATCAAAGTTTCAGCAATGGAAGGATCAAAAGTACCCGTAGCAAAAGCATCACTAACAAGTTTCCAAATATCATCCCCCACTATATGCCAATATTGTTTGAAGAATATCCCTTGGAATCTATCGGGCCTCGGAGCCTTGTATGGATGCATAGAATTAAGAACTCTCGAGACTTCCTCCTTAGTTACTGGCCTTGTAGGGCTATTAAATCCCTTTTCTTCAAGCTTAGGAACATGGGAGACATCAAAAGAATAGCCATTTTGTTGCTGTGGTGAACAGAATAGGGACTTAAAAAATCGTTGAGCTTCCTCTTAGAGAATTACATCCTCAGAACACCAAATGCCATTAGGAAGAGTGACTCCATGAATTTTTTTTCTTTTTCTCCTAATAATAGTTTGGGCATGGAAAAAAGAAGTATTTTTATCACCAAGTTTTACCCATTGCTCCCTAGATTTTTGATACCAATGAATTTCCTCCTGGAAAAGAATTTGATTATATTCATGTTGCAATTGATGCTCCAGATTTACAAGAGCTATAGAATCCACATGCTCAAGAGACCTTTGAATTCCTTTCAATCTAGCTTCGATGTTTTTCTTTTTTCTGAAAATATTACCAAATACCTCACGGTTCCACTGGATAGACTCATCTCTAACCTTGATCAAAGCTTCAATAGGATTATTTTTATTTTCAATCCAAGCATCCTTCACTAACTGCTGGTAGGTATCATGAACTATCCAAGCCGCTTCAAACCTAAAGGGTTTCGTTCCTCTTACTTGGGGTAAGCCACCAAGACGCAGAAGAATAGGATTATGATCAGAATGAAGACGGTTAAGAACTTCCACAAAAGCCTCCGGGAAATCCAATCTCCATTGTAAATTAGCAAGACTTCTATCCAGTTTCTTGGCAACAATTTTATTCCCCCTGCAGCTTCTATGCCATGTAAACTTACCACCCACAGTGTGCAAATCCACAAGCCCACAAATATTCAACACATTACTAAAAGCTGTAGCTCTAGCCTGAGAGAACAAACCACCTCTTTGATCACCAAGAAAAAGAGTTTCATTAAAATCTCCAATAATCATCCAAGGTGATGTAATATTAGTACTGATAGCACAAATATGTTGCCAAAGAAAACTTCTTTGAGTTGGGATTAGGTTACCATAAACATCTGTACACACCCAATGTTTGCCACTGCTTTCAAAACTAAAAGTGCATGAATGGGAGCCAATATCCATCACTGTGACGTTATAATTAAGACTAACCTGCATAAGAATCCACAAACCCCCTGCATGACCCTGAGCTTGAAGGATAGCAAGAGGACTATAACCAACACGGTCGCAGAAATTTCTTGTTCTATCAAACCTAACATGAGTCTCCATAATAAGAAGAAAAGTAGGCTTGTATTTTCTGATGATATGATTAATATGCCTTTTGGCTTTAGCACTACTAGCTCCCTTAATGTTCCAGGAGAGGATTGAAATTTCCTTGAATTCTAACATTGTATTCATGAAAAAACCTAATGATAGGAAAACAAAGACACACCCACATACTCAGAGAACCAAACGCTACTGAGTGTGAATTTCCATAGCTACTTCAAGAGCTTGTTGCGTTTCCGCCACGACTTCCATAGAGTCACTCACCTGGTCTTCATGCATAACTACCCCATTGTCCTGGTCTGGAGGATCAGGATCATCAACAAACCTGAAGTGGTTTGGGCCAACCTGTTCTATGTTCACGTTTGTTTTGATTTCTGGGTCTTTTATCCTCGGTTGAGACTCAGCTGCTGAGTTACTGAGTTGCACCGAGTTACTACTTGCTGCTACGTTCCATTGTATAGCCTTGGTGAATGTGCTTTTTAAAACTTTGTCATTTTTTGCATTGTGTGTGGGCCCACTCTTTTGACATATAGGGACCTGTTGGGCGTTACCTCCTACATGACTAGACTGCCCAATCTCATGCCTTTTCTTTTTATATTTGTTCTAATTCTTTGGGTCTTTTCCTTCCACACATGCTTCAACATGCAGATCTTTCCCCTTACTATCACCTTTATTGCTACGCTGCCTATTAGTTTCCATACCTAGAATTACCTCTTTCAAATTTTGTAACTTATCATATCTATTACCATTATGATTTGGAATCCTTTTAATGTTGCTATCCTTCTTAAAAGGAAAATATTTTTGTGGGATACCATCATTCATTCACCATGAATATCGGTCTCCACATTATTAGTGATCCTCTTGTTCTCCTCTTGTTCATTTTTCTTTGCCACCTTATCCGCACCTTCTGTAACTGTTCCCTTCCCTGGTTGGCTAGACTCCTTCGGTTGCCTTTGGAAACCACTAGAATCCACCATGAACACAGGCCGCACAGTATAGTTGCGAGCAAGGTGGCCATAGCAGCCACATAAAGTACAAATGAGATGCAACCCCTCATACTCCACCTTATACCAATGACCATTTAGCCAAACCTTCCCTACAACAGGTTGGGTCAAGTCTATTTCTACGCAGATTCTCGCAAACTTGCCCCTCTCCACTTTTAAGGTGTTATTATCTACCTTAATGGGTCTCCCTACCGTAGCAGCCATTGCTGTGAGGACATTTTCATCATAATACAAGAGATTCAACCCAGGAAATCGTATCCACACTGACGTACGTTATATCTTTGCGTTCAGAGAAGCAAAATCCAGACTCCAAGTGGTAATTGCCAGGCAGTGGTTGAACACCATCCAAGGTCCCCTAGAAACTACTTTGTCCCTATCTTCTGCCATATCAAATTTCACCATGTAGAACCCATTATCTACATCCATAATGTCAAAACCTCCATTAAGTCTCCAGAGTTTCTTGAGTTTCTCCTTCATAATATTATAACCAAGATGTTTCCCCAAAAGCTTGATAACCAAAGCATCCTGCCATGGACTACACAACTCCTTTACAACATTCTCATAAAAAAAGACCTTTGGCAGCAACCTGTTCCCATTCTCAAACTCTATGCGTGCCAGGTTCTTTGCAAGGAGATCGACCTTTTCCCGCACCGGAGGTGCTTGCTTGTTTTCCAAAACTTTGTCACGAAAAGAAACAGTAGGTCCCTTGTTCATTGCAGATATTCCAATTCCTCCTCCCACCTCGTGGTGAACATGATTTTCATGCCCTAAGTTCGGTGGTTTATCTGGTTGTGGCGGTGGCTCTGGTCAGTGGGCAGAAAAAACCATACCTTCCATTTATATACTTTTAGAGAAACAATTTAGGAGTATAATTTTATCATATTAAAAATAATTATACAAAATAATTATTTCCATATAACAATTTATGGTTGTTATTTCCATATAATTTTTTTTTACAAAATAATTATATATTAAAAATAAGAGTTATGTATACATATTATTTTTATAAAATAATTAAATTTGTTATTTTTTTATCATATTCCCTTTTTGATTGAATGAGAAGAGTTATATTCTTTCTTATCATTAAAATCTACATTAGTATTTTTTTCATTAAATGTAATAATCCTAAATTATTAAAATACCCTTTAAACTAAATTATTTTATGAGAAATACTAATAATACACTATTTTGAACATTTTTTCAATTTTTACTTTATTATTAATTCATCTTATACATTTGAAATAATTATTAGGAGAAGAATGCTAGTAATACTTACTCTTACACTAACAATAAAATAAGTGTCGAAAAGAGTGTATTGTTAACATTTTTTTTATTAAGAAAGATTTTTGTTTTTTCATCTTTATCAAGACCTCTATGACTTAGTTTTTTTGTCTATCAGTTTTGCTATTGTTAAGGAAGTCAAAATATGAAATTTTAGATGAAAATAAGATATTTAATATATTAAAAATTGAAAAAGCTTTAGGGCCTATTTGGTTTGCTTTATTGTTTCATTTTTAATTAAATCTGTTTTCACTAATAATTACAAGAATATCACTTATTTTTATTTTGTTTTCTGTTTTCATATTTTTATGAAGAAAATAGTAAAAACAAAAAAAGTTATTTCCACTATTTTTTTCACAAAAGTATGAAAATGAGAAATAAAATGAAAATAATGTAACATTTTTATAATTATTAGTGAAAATAAATCAATTGAAAATGAAAACAGAAAGCAAACTAAACATTCCCTTGCATTTTCATTTAAAACTTTCTATTTTAAAATTCTTAACAAATGTTCTAAGAGCACTTAGCAAAACCCTTAGTCTATTTATTAAAAATGAGTGCTTATGTTTATAAAAAAAACCTACTTGATTAAGAAGACCAAGCGTATCTCTTTAATAAAGTATTTTTAAGCCAACAGAACATCTAATTTATGTGCTATTGTTATAATTTATTTATTTTTATACTTATTCATACAACAATTTTGTTAAAGAGATTTTATCTATTTAAAATCTAGAAAATTTAAGTTTATTTACCTATTATTCATGCAATATAATATAGGATTTTAATTAAAGTTTTTAGGCTAGACTTGTTTTTATGTTTTCATTTTTTTAAAAGAAACTTATAATAAGTAATAGGTTAAGTTAAGGTCAATGTTTTAAAAACTAATAAACCAGTCATTGAACAGGTAAATATTCTGGTTTACGGTTTATTGGTTCAATCGTAATTGAACTGTGGTCGAATTAGTGATAATTAAAAATATATATATATATTTAAATATTATATAATATATTAAGTAATAAACTAACATATTAATATATCATATTATGTTACTTAATACTTCAAAATCTCACATTTGTACAATAAGTGAATCATTCAAACATACAACATATATAAAAACTAAAAGAAGGTCACACTTACAAATCTCACATATAATAGTGTGTGAAACATCCAAATATACAACCTATATAAAAACCAAAAGAGGGAGATAAACCTTCTTATGCCTTTATTGAGCTTTATATGTGAGCATTTATAACTTGATATTGAGTCTCTATTTGGTTCAAAATTATTTTTGAATTAGTTAAAAATTAAAAATTTGTTGATAAAATAAATGAGTTTAATTTTTTTTAATAAAATCAGTTCAAACCGATTTAATACTAGATTTATCGATTTTTGACTAGTTTGGTCGGTTTTTGACCGATTCTAATCGATTCTCTCACAAACCAATTCTATGAGTTAAATGGATCAGACTTGTGACCGATTTTTTTATCATTGATTAAGGTTAATTTTTTACCAAATAAGTTTGACGTTTTTAAAATAAAACTTAACATAACCTAATTTATTTTTACCCCTTATTAGGTATCAGGGTCAGGGCTGAAGAAACAAAGAAATAGAGAGAAAGGAGAGAAAACATGTGGAGAGAAACTGAATTGTATTAAAATGATTGTATCACATTGTATCAGGACATTTGGTTTCTTTTTATATCACTTAGTTATCAGTTATAACAGAACTAAATAACAAATCAGTTGTAACTAACTTGCTAACAAACTCTTCTCCCTTACATCCCCCCTCAAACTCAGTAGTGGAATTGATTCAACTTTGAGTTTGGTTCTAAAGTTCATGAACAAGGAGCTAGAAACAGCCTTGGTGAGTATGTCAGCCACTTGCTCATGAGCTGGAATGTGGCTGACCTATAATTTATTTGAAACAACCTGATCGCGAACAAAATATAAGTCAAGCTCAAAGTGCTTTGTGCGAGAATGAAGAACATGATTAGCAGTTAGCAACACAACACTGAGATTATCACAAAACACTTTTGGAAGATGAGGTAATGGTATGTGTAGTTCAGACAACAATGACTGCAGCCATATAAGTTCAGCAGCTAAGGCAGCAAGGCTTCTGTATTCAGCTTCCGTGTTGTTTCTAACTGCATGTTGTTTCCTGTTGGACCAAGAGATTAAATTCTGACCAAAATAAACATAATAACCACTAGTGGACTTTCTATCATCTGGATCAGATCCCCAATCAGAGTCACTGAATCCATAGAGAGTCAACTGAGTTGATTTGTGAAGATGAAGACCATATGATGCAGTGCCTTGAAGATACCGCAGTATTCTTTTCATTGCTTTCTAGTGAGAATCCATAGGATTTTGCATGAATTGGCATACCTTGTTGACAGTATAGGAGATCTCTGGTCTTGTCACTATAAGGTACTATAGGCTACCCACAACTGACCTATAAAGACTAGGATCAAGGAAGGGAGTGCCTTCTTTAGCAGAAAGTTTGAGGTGAGCAATCATAAGAGTGAGGTAGGATTTGCAATCAAGCATATTAGCCTTGGCCAAGAGATTATGAATATATTTGGACTGTGATAAATGTAGACCCCCATATAGAGTGTTTTTGACTTCAATTTCAAGAAAGTAATGTAAGGATCCCATATCCTTGAGAGCAAAAGTGGAATTAAGGGTACTAATCAAGGATAATATTTCAGATTTGGAGGAACCAGTGACCAATATGTCATCAACATAGACCAGAACGAAAATGGTGGAATTAGAGGAAAACTTGGTGAATAATGAAGTATCAGATTTGGTAGCAGTGAAGCTAAGATCATATAATGCAGTAGAAAGTTTGTTGAACCATGCTCGAGGTGCCTGCTTGAGGCCATAGAGGGCTTTATGAAGCCTGCAGACCAGCTTAGTGTTACCAAATGTAAATCCTTAGGGCTGCTGCATATAAATTTCCTCATGGAGATCATCATTTAAAAAAGCATTATTGATGTCTAGTTGATGAATAGGCCAATTCTTAGCCAAAGCCATGGTGAGGACCAATCGAATGGTGACTGGTTTTATTACTGGACTAAAAGTCTCAGTATAATCAAATCATTGTCTTTGATTGAAGCCCTTGGCAACTAGCCTTGCCTTATATTTGTCTATTGAGCCATCTGGTTTGTATTTAATCTGAAATACCCATTTGCTTCCTATGACAATTCTGTTAGGGGGAAGCTCAACAAGAGACCAGGTGTGATTCCTCATAAGTGCATGATATTCATAAGCCATAGCTTGCTGCCATTGTGGTTGAGTAAGAGCTTGAGTGACAAAGGTTGTTTCTAAAATAGCAGAGAATACCTTTGATTTATGGATTCCAGTCTTGGCCCTAGTCAACATTGGCTGGTGATTATGAACAAAGGGTTCAATAGAAATCTGCTGAGAAAGATCTAGATTAATATGTACTGTGATTGGTGACACTTGAGAAGCAACAGCCTGCTCAGCACTAGAATGCAGCTCAAAAAAATGATTAGGCATAAAATTATTGTGTAATGTAGTGTCAATACAAAGTTGGCTATTCACAGTTGTGGCACATTTAGGGACTATAGGAATGGAGGGGATAGAAACAGGATAGGAGGATACCGAGGATGAATTTGATAGAAAAAGACTCAAAGGTGGTTGAAAAGGAAAAAGAAATTCATCAAAGATGACATGTGGAGTAAAGAAAAATTTTCCTGTAGAGGACATACATTTGAACCCTTTGTGAGATGGAGCAAAACCTAGAAATACACACTAAACAAACCTAAAATCAAGTTTATTTTTGTTATAAGGTCTTGTGAATGGATAACAAGCACAACCAAATACTTTAAAATTGTGATATGAGGGTTGTTTATGAAATAAAGTTTCAAAAGGAGAGACATTATTGAGCACAGGAGTTGGTAAAGAATTAATAAGAGAAACAACATGAAGAAATGCATCACCCTAGAATTTAAGAGGAAGGGAAGAGGCTACAAGTAAAGTTAATCCCATTTCAGTAACATGCCTATGTTTCCTCTCCACTCTACCATTCTGTTGGTGTACATAAGGACAAGTTAGACGATGAGAAATTCTATTTGATAACAGAAACTGTGAGAATACTAAGAATTATTTTGCATTATTAGTTTGTAAGGCTTTAATTTTGGTTCCCAACTGCAATTCAACCATTTGTTTAAACTGGATAAAAACAGAAAATGCTTGAGACTTAGTATGGAGTAAATAAATCCATGAGTACTTAGAATAGGCATCTACAAACAAAAATGTAGTATCTAGCACCATTTATTACATTCATAGGGGTTGAACCCCAAATGTCAGTGTACACAAGTTGTAATGGAGCAGTATAAACTGAAGTGGAATCAGAAAATGGTTGTTGATGGGACTTTCCTATACAGCAAGCTTTACAAACAGTGGACAATTATGATTTATTAAAAGAAATTGGAAAATTACAAAACTTTAACACTTTAGTCACCACTTGAGTGGAAGGATGACCAAGTCGTGAATACCATAGAGACAGATCTATTGAAGTGGATGCAGAAGCAATATTGGAGGAAATAGGTGAGGATGATTTTGTGACAGTGAGCTGTGGAAAAACATACAAGCCATTTCTAAGGGTGCATTGGAGGAGGATCTCCTTGGTATCCTGAGATTTGACAAAACATTGATTAGAGTGAAACTAAAAAAATACACAATTATCTTTGGCAAATTGTGGAACACTCAATAGATTTTTGGTTATTTTAGGAACATGTAAAAGATTACTTATGATAAAGGAACTATTGATAGAATTTGAATGAAAATTAGAGTGCTCAACATGTGAAATAGACAGACCTGTACCATTGCCTATAAACACCTTTTCTGAACCATCATATTCCATTTTGTGTTAAAGATTAGATGAGTCTGGTGTGAGATGATGTGTGGCCCCAGAATCCGGGTACCATGCTGAGTCATACAATGTAGAAGGGGTAGCCATCATAGCATGTATAGGAGTATTGCTATTACCATTATAAAAAGCTTGATCAGAACCTTGGATGATGGAGGGATTACCATTACCAAGATTTCGAAAATTCTGAGATGATGGAGATCCTGTGAAGCCTTGATCAACCCTGTACCAGCAATCTACAGCTGTGTGTCCAGTTTTCTTGCAAAGTTGGCATTGTGGTTTATCTCTAGTAAAAAATCTACCTCCAAATCTTCCAACTCTGCCTCGAAAATTTTGTTGTCCTCTGCCACTGAAATAGCTTCTTCCTTGATTTAAGTTAAAACCACGACTTTGATTGAAATTTTACCTTTAATTGAAACCACCTTTATAGTTGAAATTACCACCATAGCTGCTATTATTTTGATTCTTTTTTACTTGAGACTGAACTAAATTTCCTTGAATTGCTCCCAACTCAGTCTTTCTAAAACGTTCAATTCTTTCTTCTTGAGCCATGATAAGAGCTTCAAGTTCACCTACACTGCAATATTCACTTCTTGAAGTGATTGCAGTTACAAATCCTTTGTATTCCTCTGTTAAACCATCAAGAATTGTTTCAACATATTCGATTTCATCAACTGAAGATCCAATTGATCCCAAAGTATCAACAACTTTCTTGATTGCAAGCAGATAAGAGGTTATAGAGGATTCTTTCTTTGTATTACGTAGTTGATTTTTAAGTTGTCTAACCTTTGCTCTAATTTGTGATGCAAAGAAGATTTCTAACTTTTTCCATACTTGAAATGAATATTCACAACCAACCATTCTTGCTATGAAGGAGTTGCTCATCGAAGACAGCAACCAGGACATCAACAATTGATCTTGTTTTTCCCAGTTGAGGTAGGTTTCACTTGTAAGTTGAACTTGCTTGGAACTGATTCTCCAGTGATATACGATGAGAGTTTATGACCTTTAATTGTTGCTAATGCTTGTTGCTTCCATTTCAAAAAACTATCTTCATCAAGCTTGATTGACACATGATTGGAAAACGAATGCATAATAAACTGACTTGTGGTGTTCATTGTTGCTGTAGAGGAGCTTTGATCGGATGCCATGGATCAACACTAAGCCCTGATACCTTATTAGGTATCAGGGGTAGGGTTGAAGAAACAAAGAGAAACAGATAGAAAGGAGAGAAAACGTGTTGAGAGAAACTCAATTGTATTGAAATGATTGTATCACATTGTATCAGTACATTTGGTTTCTTTTTATATCACTTAGTTATCAGTTATAACAGAATTGAATAATAAATTAGTTGTAACTAACTTACTAACAAACTCTTCTCCCTTACACCCCTAAATGTGGAAACTTTTTTTTAATGATCTATTTATATCTAAATATTTAAAATTCTAATGTGATACTTTTCAAATATATTTCACTATCAAGGAATGATCAAAATTTAAAATTTGAAAAAGACAATGGCTAAAAAGACTTCTTAGCCACCATACTGCTAATAGATAACCGTAGAGATACCAAGTCCAAAACTAAAAAAATAGTATAAGTTGAAGTTACCATCCCATTATTGATATAAATAATAAGTTTGTTAAAGTTTAGTTATAGCACCCCCATAGTCCATATATAGAATGTGTCTATTGATACGTTTCCATGATTGCCACTATTATATGTAAGAATATCCAATATGAATCACTTTAATGAATCATAATTTTTAATAGCTCATATTAAAAGATAAATTTTAACATAATAATATTAAGATTCATACAAAAATTTAATTAAATTAATTTTTTTTTATAAATAATTATACATACAAATAATTTACATATTTTAATTAATAACTTTTTTATACACTTAAATTTACATATAAATATTATCAAATTAAAAAAAATAACATATTAATAAACCTAAACTTATCCAATCTATATTAACATCCTCCAACATACATCGGTTTAGTACTCTTCAACTTGAATTTCATATGCAGACTGGTGTACTACAGAAGTTATATTAAGGCAACTAGGTGAATGAACTGTAGGAGCATTTACACAAGTCTGATTATTTGTTCATATTAGTTTAGCGGAATGAGTTTTTTTAAAATATAATTAAATAGAAGTATCTGTATGGTTTTGTACTTTTTTTTTGGTACATTGGTTTATATAATTTTTAATATAAATAACGCTATCATAAATTAATCACTCCAATTTTTTTCGTTTTATTTGTTCATTGAAATATATATATATATATATATCTCTTTTTTTTGGGTACATTGGTTTATATAATATATATATATATATAAATATATATATATATATATATATATATATATATATATATATATATATATATATATATTCAATTATTTATTATTATATTATTTAATAAATTTCATATTTCATGTAATTACTTATATAGTCAAACTTATTAAATAAAGTATTTAACTCAAGATTAAATGATAATATAAAAATATTTTATACTAATAATACATTAAAATTAAACTCACGTACATATATACATCATTTGTTAATTCAAAAATCAGATACATAATTAAGCATAGGAAAATAATGTTTGTACACAAGAATTTGTATACAAATTTTATACTAATTAATGACGTATAAATTTTGAGTTAATAATTTATATTGTTTGATTAATAAATTACTAATCAATTACCATGAAACATAAATAACTGAAATAAAATTGATGTGAAAATTTTGATGTGCATATATATAAAGCGTTGTTAAGCATAATATTTGTACTTTTGTCTGCCTGTCAGGCTCTAATCCCAGAAGCAGACACGTTTCTGATACCACATGACTTGACTCCAAAATTTGACCTATTTTCTAGTTTCAGCAGAATTGTAGAATGAAACAAGATGAGTAGCACCCTAGAATTTAAGCATACTATTAATTGGTCATGATTTATAATGAAGCTAAAGATTTACCATAATATTCTCTTCATCTTCTGCTACTTGGAACTGACATATATAATATACATACCAATATATGAGATATTTTAAGCCAAATGGTGCACCATGGCCATGCATTATAAAGATAGAATGTGCCGCGTACATTAATTACAAACACACAAACTTTCTACCACACCTTTTTATAATATATACTATTGCATTCACCTGTGTTCATTTTTTATTATCAATAAATACTATTTTAATGACACAGGTGAGCTGGGAGAGCATATTGAGACTTGGGTCGTGCAAGATCTCATTTTCAAAACCTTAATCATTGAAGAATAAAACAAGATAATGACAAAAGAAAAATGTTTTTCTATTGCCAATTTTTTGAAGGTCATACATGGTGCAGGCGACACAACCTCATCGAAAGCTGAACAAACAGAAAAACAACGGTAGTTCTGCTGTACCAACATACTCATTAAATATTGCAAATATTAATTATAATAATAAAAATATTCTTATATTAATCAAATTGAAATATATTTAGAAACATTCATACGTGTTACATATAATATAATTAAGCATAATAACCGAACCATACAAATGGTCCTAGACTATATACTCTTAATCTTTAGCACTATGGAACCTTATATACTAATTCACGATATTTTAATTATATGCTTAAGTTGTGATTTATGTTTGTTGACAGAAATTGTCAAGTGCTAGCTAGACTCTGAATGCTGAAGACATGCATTTACGAAATCTTCAATTTTATGTTCTTAAGCATTCATCAGATCTATTTGTGATGCACAGTGAAAGTACTCTCCTGCAGCCTAACTTCACTCAATTTTTTACAATGAAAGTTAAACCATGAGACTTCAAGTTGAAAAGTCCAGTGTTCAATCATTGGAAAAATCTCCTCACGAGTCAAAGCTTTAATTCTAATGCAAGGAATAAGAAAGGAATAAAACAAAATTAGTTTCAGTCATTCATGAGTCAATAACTACAACACACATATTCACATTAAAGTAAAAAACTATGTTAAAAGGGGTCACTAGTTTTACAATTTTTGCCTTGGGAGTCAACTTGAGCATAAGTATTTGCAAAGCAACGTTAGCCCATGTAGAAGTGTCCAATTTGATGCTTGAAAGTTGAGCCTTTTTTTTTCTTTTATTGATAGGGGGATTGACTTTACCAGATTCAGAGAATGGAAAACGAACTACAGACCTTTACCTAGATTAATAGTTTTTTAATATTGATAATGACCATTATGAAATGAAAATGACAAGGCCAACAAAATTTGTGTTGGTTTAAGATACGGTGGTAATAAGAAAGATGGAGAGAGAGGGACTAAGGATTTGGGTGTTAGGCAGCTTTGGCTTTGTAGATCCATAACCTAACAAAATCTATTTGTTTAGAGTTTAATTCAAAGAACCATGCAAAAATTTGTCAGAAATTTCAGCTTTTCTTTATAGGCAACAGTTACAATGATAATGAAATGAACGATGGAAAAGAACTATAAAATACACAAGAATAAAAAAGAATTAAGGGCAAAAGCTTTTAGCCATGTCGGTTAGAATTTAATCAATGGATCGATCATGTCACTGTAAATTGTAGAAAGTAGGGAAGAGTCTACTACCCATGATGTTAAATAATAGAAGTGGACTTCTCTCTCTCTCTTCCTATCTTTCTCTTTCTCTTCCTCTATGACTATAGAATGTGTCTATATACCAGGAAAGGATACTCTCATATATTATGTAATAAGATGATTATGTTAGAGAGATAGATATAATTTTTATTATCTATATATTTATTATGATTAATTATAAAGCTTATTAATTATATAAAAAATAAATTATATTTTATCTCTCTAATATAATCTTTTATATTATTTAAGAATATGAGAGAATCCTGACATCTAAATATCTGTCTATCTGCGTATACAAATGATACTCTCTTTTTTTTTTTGTTACAGTGATACTCTCTTTTTACATGGTTGCTTTTCCATCCCTTTTTTCTGCTTACTTTACGAGGGAAAGGAAAGGCAAGAGAGAGTGAGTTTATTTAAACAAAAGTTTAACAGCAAAAAAACTGAACTTTATTAAAAGCAGAATATATACAATAAAGAAAGAAAATATTTTTCTGGGGTTGAGAAAGAGAACAGAGGAAAAGACAGAAAGTGCAACGTCAGAATTAGCCGTAGGGTTCCCCCCTCTGGGTTTGGGTTTCGGGTATTGTTTTGGACTGGCTGAGGTACAGAGGGATGCCCTCTTCTCATCTCATCCACATCCACATCTCTCTCTTTCTCTTTTTCTCTCTCTCTGTGAGTTTGAACTTTGAACAACTGGGTCTATATTTTTGTTCATATTCGTGTGGCTATCACTGTATTTTCTTGATATTATCAAGCATGATTTTCAAACCATGAAGGAGAAAAGTGGCTAGACCATCTGGTTTCATCTCCGGTTCTCTTTAACACTCTCTTGTTTCTTCTGCTCTATCCAAAAAACAAAAAAACAAATAAAAAAAAACAAAAACTTGTCTCTTGGGTTGGTGCCAAACAAGTAGAGGAAAAACCATCAAACTTTATAGTGGGGATTGTTCTGCTTCATAGAGATAGAGAACTCTCTCCACTTTTTTATTTTTTATTTCTTTTTCTCTGCTGGGATTTCAAAGACTATTAATTCCTGAGTTATATATCAGTTTTGCCTCTTTCTTCTGTTCTTAGTCTGTATTATACTCTAGCTTTGTTCTTTTTCTATTTTCAGTAAGGGTTTGTCCTTAGATCCCAGAAGCAAGCCCTTGTAACATACGAAAAGCCAAGATCTATGGACCATGACACAACCTTAAAATTCAAAAAATTACTAGTATAAGAAAAGATGATGAAGGGTTTGATGTTCCAACAACAACAACAGCAGCAGCAGCAATCATTACTAGTGGAGGAGAACATGTCTAACTTGACTTCTGCATCTGGGGAAGCTAGTGCTTCTGAAATTGGTACCAATTACCCTCAACAATACTTGGCTCCACCACCAACTCAAACTCAACCTCCAGTTAAGAAAAAGAGAAGCCTTCCTGGCAACCCAGGTTTCATATCTCTATTCAAAGTTATAAGCACCAATATTTTTTTTTATTTTTTTTGGTTTGTTTAATATATGTCCTTGTCTTGTTCATCTGAGTTGGGTTAAGTTTCTCTTCTTCTTTTTTTAATTTTTTTGAATTTTTAGACCCAGATGCTGAAGTTATAGCCTTGTCACCCAAGACTCTTCTGGCCACAAATAGGTTCATTTGTGAGATCTGTAACAAAGGATTTCAAAGAGATCAGAATCTTCAACTTCATAGAAGAGGGCACAATTTACCATGGAAGCTGAAGCAGAGAACAAGCAAAGAGATGAGGAAGAAGGTGTATGTGTGTCCAGAACCTACATGTGTGCACAATGACCCATCAAGGGCCCTGGGGGACCTAACTGGTATCAAGAAGCATTTCTGCAGAAAACACGGTGAGAAGAAGTGGAAATGTGATAAGTGCTCCAAGAGGTATGCAGTTCAATCAGATTGGAAAGCTCACTCTAAGACCTGTGGCACAAGGGAGTACAGATGTGACTGTGGAACCCTCTTCTCAAGGTAACTAACACCTGAACCCATCAGGAATGAATGACATGTGAATTGCAGTTTCAGTTTAGAAAAACCACCATAGTCAGACATCATTCATTTATGGAGGATATGGGATTTGAATCCGAGGTTGACTTAAATTCAAATCATTTTTTTTTTATTTTTTGGTATTCTAATTCTAATAATAATAAATCCACATTCTTTATACACTGAAGAAGAAGACTTCATTACATTGACATATATATATATATATATATAGCAGGCACCTAGCTAGCTATAAATTATAATCACATTCACACCCCAGAGAGAGAGAGAGAGCGAAAATTCTTGGTATGGAAATTTTTTAATGCACCGCCTGGCGCCTAATATGGACTCCTATCTGTCTTCAAGTACTCTCAAACACTAAAAAAATGGTTAGGAAGCCGAGAGGGAGAGAGAGAGAGAGAGAGAGTCAATAATTTTCTGGACTGTTATAGAGCACTTTAGTGACATTGTTTGGTTTTGTTTTTTTGTGTGTGTTTGTTTTTTGACTTTCAGGAGGGACAGTTTCATAACCCACAGAGCCTTCTGTGATGCATTGGCAGAAGAGAGTGTAAGAGCTGTGACAGCAGGAGGAGGCATAGTCAACCATCCACTTCTTCCCTCTCCATCTCCTCAACAACGTCCTGCAGCTTCTCATCACATAAATCTCCAAACTCAAGACATCAATGTTTTCCCATTGAAAAAAGAGCAGCAAAATTTCAGCCTAATAAGGCCAGAAATACCCCCATGGCTTGGCCCACACACTGTTGATCTCTCTTCTTCCTCCTCATCAATCTTCTCTTATCAAGATCTAAGCCTACATGAAACTCCAAACCCTAACCCTAGTCTTGGTCCCACTCTTCCTGCCTATAACCAACCCGTGCCTTCCCCACAGATGTCAGCTACAGCATTGCTGCAGAAAGCAGCTCAGATGGGTGCAACCTTGAGCAAAACCGGTTCTTCACCACCCATGATGAGCCCCCACCAACAGGCTCACGTGTCTTCTAATCACTCTTCTGGCAATGCCAACAACAACAACACCCCCTCAAGTGGTGGTAACTTTGGTTTGAATTTGTCCTCACGTGAAGACCAGATGATAACCACCACCACTACTACTACTAGTAGTAGAGGTGTTTCTTCATCTTCACTCCTTCATTATGTTATGATCAACTCTTTCTCTTCTGCTTCTGGTGGGTTTGAAGGAACTACTTCTTTTGAGGATGCTTTTGGTGGGATTCTCAACTCAAACAAAGATGTTGAAACCATTCCAAAAACAACCACCATTGATGATGGTGGCGGTGGCCGTGGTGCCGGAAGAAATGAAGCATTGACAAGAGATTTCTTGGGTCTTAGACCCCTCTCTCATAGTGATATCCTCACCATTGCTGGTATGGGAAATTGCATGAATTCTTCCCATGATCAACAAAACCAATCCCAAAAGCCATGGCAAGGTTAGCTTCATATATATATATATATATATATATGTGTGTGTGTGTGTGGATTTTTTTTTTTTTCTTCATAAATATAAATTTTATTTTCTTTTTTATTTAACTTTTGTTTATGATATTGTCAATCTTCCCAAAGGGAAGGACCTTTCAGAATCCCAATATTTTCATGCCTTGTATGTAGTTATTTTGCAAAATATAACGTTAATTAATGTTCTAAAATTTTAATTGCTTTAATGCAATTTCAATTTGGTTATAGATTAACTATAAGAAACCTAGATGTTAAACCCTCATTAAGGTATTCTATTCATCAAACCTTAGTAAATTGGTTTTATTATAAATAGCAGAATGTGAAATTCGATCACAACTAGCTACACCCAGCAGTCTGATCAAATTGATTTTAAGTATAAAAACTACTGCATGATGATATTCTCTACTTAAACTGGCAATGGCACCCATCGGATAATTTTTTTTAAAAAATTCTTAAAACTAAGAAGTGAGTAAAAGTAGGTGTTTTTTTAATAATACTAGTGGGCGAGAGAGTGAGAATATATATATATATATATATATATATATATATATATATATATATATATATATATATGATTCAATTTTTATCTTTATTATATTTCTTAATTTTATTATGTTTATTTATTATTATATAAGCATAATATAGATAATAATGAGATAAAGAAAATTTACAATATAATTATAAGAAATTTTTATGTGTTTTCAGAGTAAGAATTTCTCTATAACTATTCGTGATTTTCCATTTTTGGAATGGAGTGCTACAGTTTTTTTAATTATATATTAATATATTGGGATTTAGCTTAATATTCTTTTCTGACAATGTTTTGTCTTTATTAATTTCTTCCCACTGGATTCAAAATGAAGTATATTTGTTGTGATAGGAATAACATGATCAGTCCTTATCACGCTTTCTTTTCATTCTATATATTTTTAGTCCGTGCACCTTTATAGAGGTTAAAGAAAGTAGATAAACATTAAGCACATGGTAAAGATCAATGGGTAAATTATGTCGATGATCACAGTCTTATTTCCCTTTTGTTATGAGTTTTATATTGTCTGTTCAATATTATAAGTGTATTTTATATATTTGTTGGGTCATTTCACTTAACGTTATTTAATTTTAAGTTAAAATTTCATGTGATATCAAAACTAAGATATCATTTTCGTTACCTATTTCGTTAGGTTTATTTTTATCTATTTCGTTTGGGTCATTACACTTAATGTCAAATGATTTTAAGTTAGAATCTCACACATTCTTTCTATTTTTAAAGTTTAGCAAACCCTCTTATATAACAAGCAAAATAATAAATAAACTTTGACCAGAAGAAAACCCCAAAAAGATTCAAGTTGAGATGATTATCCAATTCACCCAAATTTAAAAGGAGTTGGTTACAAGATAAATGTGTTCATGCAGCATATGATTTATCAATGTTGGAAATACTTTCTGATCAAATTCTGTTGGTTGGTGCACCATTCAAATGGTAGATAATTAACGCATATTTTTGCTTTGAACTGAAGATTTTACCCAAGCCTTCTCTGTAATTGGATATGTTATTTTTCAGTTCAAGTATTCAACAGAAAAATGCATGTGCTTTTGAAAATAAGAAGGAATATCTTTGTTTAATAACATTACTATATATATATGTGTGTGTGTAAAATTGCACATATTAGTAACTAGATAGAGTATATGTAATAGTAATAGTGCAATTTTCTTCCTACAAATCCAAGAGACTGAATTTTGTATTAATCTTCTAATACCTAATATAAAGTGGTGGATTTCCTTTATGAGTAAATCTACTATATATGTTTCCATTGACTCAATGTGTGGTGTTAAATGTTAATCCATTCTGTGGACCACTCAACGATCAAATCTGTAGAATCTTTTACCATTGATCACTAATTCGTTATTTAGTTTTGGGAATTAATTATGATCTAACGATATGCTACCTACCACTTTTATCTTAATTATTAACCTTTTTCTCTCATCACGTCGACCAAACTCATATAATGGTAAAAGGTAAAGTTTTCTTTTGCCAATTGGTGTATATTTGGAAACTCGTTGAAGGTTCTAAACAAAAGTTTGAAATTCTTAAATGGTACAAAAGTGTGTTTGAATATTTATTGGTTTGCACTATTTTAATATTTTTTTTTTGCTTAAACATAAGTTTGGATAAAAGTAATAATTTTATCTGTTGAAATTTATTTTTTTTAATATTTATTTTGTCAAATTTATTTTTGAGATAAAAATTTCAAATATAAATTACATTATTGTAAACTCATTTTTAATTAAACTTTAATCTATAAATACATATTTTCAATTAAACTTAAACGTACCAACTCTAATTTAAACTCATACTTAATCTTATTTATCTTTGACAATATGGATAAAACCACATACACAAATACAAGAAAAAAACAAACAATATACACACAAAACAGGTTATGGTTTAAATAGGAAGAGAGTTTGTCATTATTTTAATATTTGAAGTTTGAATTTTTTGAGAAATTGAAAAGCATTACTAGTTAGTCAAGTTACTATTAAACTATCTTGAAGAATAAATTACTAAATGAAACTCAAAAACACTTTAACACAACAAAGAAAACAACAAAACATGCCCACACCCATACACACATGATCATGGAAGCAACATGAATATGAACAGAATATATGGAAAGAGTTTGATTATGGCGACGTATGCATGTTCTGTGACTATAAAAGTTTGTTCAGGGATATACGATGGATGGGATGGGTTGAAAAGCATTGGATTCTTTGTGATGGGGAGAATTCGTGACTATGATATGCATGTTAGCTTGGTTTAGTTTTGTTGCTGTGATTTTTGAGGAATTAAAAAAAGAAAAAGATGCCCTTTGATACCCGATGTGGGTGCAAGTGGGATTCAATCCCGAGGTGTGATCCCTTGTGTAAGTTGTATCCATTCGCCTATTTTTCCTATTTTGATTTCCAACTCAAGCAGAAAAAAACTTGTTGCGATATATCCTTTTCACACACACACATTATGCATTACTTTTTTTTCCCCCCCTTAGTTGTGTTGTGGTTGACAAGGTGGATTAATTTGTCATCTTGTGTTTGGAAGTTATGAGCAAATTGAAGACCATTCCACGTGTCATTGTCTAAACAGGGTTAGCTCAAAGTTCAATTTAATTTAAAATAAGAACTTCAAGAACTATATATATATATATATATATCATAATTAAAATTCAAATATTTTCATTTTTCATCTTTCTTTTCCCTCCGTGTGATACAAGTACGTAGAATTTATATATTACCAACAAAACAATTAGCTAGAAAAATCCATGTACAATTAGCTGAAAAAAAGCCAGTAATTAATTTGATTAGTCTGCAAAGAAATGCAACGTGGTTTTTAATGCATATATGGATTTGTTATTCGAGGTATCATTAGCGTAATAATGTGTATTTATCATAATTAAAATTCAAATATTTACCTCTTCTTCATCTTTCTTTTCCCTCCATGTGATATAAGTACGTAGAATTTATATATTACCAACAAAACAATTAGCTAGAAAAATCCATGTACAATTAGCTGAAAAAAGCCAGTAATTTGATTAGTCTGCAAAGAAATGCAACATTTTTTTAATGCATATATGGATTTATTATTCGAGGTATCATTAGCGTAATAATGTTTTTTTTACGTGGTAATAATATGTTTCAGTACATTATAATATATTAGTTATAAAAAATTTGCCATGTTAGTTGTACCAAAAAAAAAATTTGCTATGTTAGGTCAGAGTATGCAGATATTCATATAATAAGAAAGTTTTGGAAGTGGCGTTGGCACCTCTCTTTTCATTGGTTTTGCAAAGGCAAAACATCTCTGCAGCGAAAGATTCCTCTGAATCCCGATGCTCTAGTCTTGTGAGCCTTCATCTTACGCATGAAAAGGAAAGGAAAAGAAACGATAATAGCCAATGAGAGTGACTTAACTCGTAGAATTATTACCACACGTGTTAGTTGATTAACTGAATTGGTCAGTGATTAGTTAATAATTAATTACTACCTCTAATTTATATAAGTCATATATTAAACTTTTACCACACACATTTCAATATTTAGTAAAGTTTCAATTTGTGAATTCACCAAAAAAAAAAATTCCCGTTTTCAATTTGTGAATTATCTGTTTCTCTCCGGTCTACCATATTTTCCAACAAGGATTAAACAATGTCAATAAAAAGGTTTTGAAGTCAATTTTTGTACCATTCATAGATCATTTATAAATATTATTGTAAGTTGTGACATAATTTATGCTTAGAATGAGACAACCTACTCTTCCTTAAAACTTTATGTAGAAGAAAATAAAAATGCCTGAATGCAAGTCTCCTCTGAACTCATCATAAGATCAGTGTCATTCTTCTAGCAAGCTTTACATGAAGAAGAACTGTATAATTTTTTTTTCTACTAAATAGCACAATGAAGATAATGATATGATAATTGCATAGTTAAATTAATCTGTAGATTCTTATAGTTTGAGCGAATTTTTAAATAGGTCCTTATAGTTTAAAAGTTTTTAATTGGGTCCCTATAGTTATAAAAATTTGTAATTGAGTCTGCATCTCCACCCTCCGTTTTCACTTTCCTCCCACCCCACCCCACCCCACCCCACCCTACCCCACCCATTCATTTTCACTTTCCTCCCACGCCACCCCACCCCACGCCACCCCACCCATCTTGTCCTATCTTCATTTCAGTTTTTTTTTTCCTCCCACATTTACAGCTTCCCTAAACTTGCGACTTTCACCCCGTTCTGTCCCAAAAGTTTCTTCATTTTTGTTTTCTTGTGAGAGACCTTTGTCCCACTTCTTTGTACTTGATTCCATTAGTGCCGCTAGGATTAGAGCGACCTGTTACACCACGGAAGAAGGACGAAACATTGAAGGTAAGAAAACGTCCCTTTCGTCTTATCTACAAATTATGTTGATTTGTTGTTGTCAACATTAAGAATTAAGGAAATTAAGGGAATTGAGGGTTTTGTTGCATTTGTATTGTTTATTGTTTTTCATGTGTAATGATGTGTATTATTTTAGGGTTTAGGGTCGGGGAAAATTTTGGTATTACTTTTTGGGGGTCATGGATGCGTGGTAGTCCGAAATCCGTGTGATGGAACAACCAAGCAATTGATCGGTGATATAGACCAGGTCATTGCAAGAAATTGCAGGAGAGTTGAGAGAGATGGGTTACAAAGGTTATGTAAGGATATGGTGTTTGGACCAAGGTAGAGATATAGGTTGTGGGCTTAAAGAGTCGAAGTCTGATACTGATTGCATGGAGGTTGGTAAACTTGTGTTGGAGATGGGTATGAAACATGTAGACATATTTGTTATGGATGGGTTTAACAAAGGTGATGGGATTATGTTATGTGCAATGGATGAAGGTAAAGAGGTAAATCGAGGGTAGGCATCATGGTAGTGAAGATGACAATTATGAATGATAGTGTTCAACAAATTAGATTTGATGATAGTTTGATGGTGGACATGAGGACCGCTTTGATACCAATTGCATGGAAGTTCCAATCAACTATGATGCAGGCCATCAAATTATAGTGATAACCAAATGCCATGAAATCCATCTTAGTTGACTTGTCAAATCTTGAAAAGAACACACCTTACCCCACGTTACCAACCTAAAACACCATTTATTCCCAACTATGAGCGAAAAAATTATGATAGTGAGTCCTTAGATTCTATGGATGGATCTTCGATGAAGAATGTATAAGGAAACCTAAATGCATTAAGTACAACCTCCATGACTACAAATGGAAGTTGGGTTTGGAATTCAATTCCATTGATGAGTTCAAGGAAGCAATCAAAGAATATTCTTTGTTGAATGGGAGGGATGTGAGGTATGTCAAGAATGATAAAATTAGGTGCAAAAAAGATTGTGAATGGCTTGCATTCTATAGCAAAGTTGGTGGTTCTCTAACCTATAGACTAAAAATAGACACATACATTCTTTGAAGGTTATTTAGCATCCTCTAATTGGGTTACGGTGATGTTGAGACAATGAGGAGTGATGAATCAAGATCAAATGTGATACAGTGTGAAAGAGAAATACATGGTCCTCGATTACTTGAAGGAGGAAAGCATTGAGAAACTACAAGGAAAAGCCATCAAGCATACAATAGAATTTGGGATTATGCAAGAAGTTAGAAGCACCCCGGGTCCACCCTCGAAGATCATGGTTGATAGACCATCATTGACACACCACCTTCACATTCAAAAGGTTTTACATGTGTATTGAAGTTATTTTAGGCTCATTGGTGTAGATGGGTGTCACCTCATACCATATGGACAACCTTTTGGTGGTCATTCCAATGAAAACTACTTTCCATTTGTATGGAGGCCGAGACAAAAGATACTTGGGCATGGTTCATGACCTTATTGGAAGACATCACAACCGTGAAAGGTTTTATCTCTGACCAACAAAAGGTATGTTACTGTAAACATGCCCAAGTCATACATGTGATTTTATTTTTTGTTTTACATTGTTAATGTAAGAGGTTTATTAATGTCTTTTATTGATCACAGGAATTGGTTCAAGTTTTTGATGAGATGTTGTCTACAATAGAGCATAGATTCTGCCTTAGGCATTTGTATGCCAATTGCAAGAAAAACTATGGAGGAGGGACTGTTTTGAGAGATCTCATATTTTATGTGCAAGAATGAGAGAGGAAGATGTAAGATTTAGAAATGGTGAAGAAGGACTGTCATGACAAGTTGATGAGGCTGAAACCAGAGTTATGGACTAGGTTTCATTTCACTTTTTTCCCCAAAAGTGATATGTTAATGAATAACATATCGTTTCAATGGAAGGATTTTGGAAGCTAAGGACAAACCCATATTGACCATGATGGAGTGGATTAGATGCTCAGGTTGTCAAGGTTTAGTGAAAAAGATCAAAAGCCGAAAGTTACAAAGGTAAAATATGTCCAAAACCAAAGAAAAGGTTGGATGGAGAGGTAGTTCGTGGATTAGGCATAAAAGATGGGCTGGTGAAATGAATTTTGAGGTCTCTAACTCTTCAAGGCACATTGCTGAGAAATTTGTAGTTAACTTGCAGGCTGGTTCATGCACCTGCAGGTTCTGGTGGTTGACTGGGATGCCATGCCGACATGCTTGCAGTGCCATATTTTTCAAGGGAGATGATCCTGAAGACTACTGCAGCCACTATTACACTGCACAATCTTACAAAGCTTGCTATGAACTTGTGGTAAAACCAATTAATGGGGAAAACATATGGCCAACTTTAAACCAACAGATGTTGCCACCTACCTACAGAGCAAAGCCTGGGAGACCTAAGAGATTGAAGAGGAGAGAACCTGATGAGCCATCACATCCACACAAGTATAGGAGAAGTGGTGGATCTCTAAGATGTGGAACATGCAACATGTATGGCCACAATGCTAGACATTGCACAAGGAATGAAGTATCTTAATCAGCAGCAACAGATCCACTAACAGTAGATCCAATAGCCACACAAACTCCACTCCATGCCCCACAATTTGCAACAACAACTACCAGAGGGAGAGGCAGAGGTAAAGGAAGAGCATGGAGAAGAAGAGGAGGGAGAGGGAGACAAGCAACACCAGAAACTCCTATCAGGGTACCAGCTCCAAGATCACAGCCTGGAACACCAACTTCAATAGCTGGGAGAAGAAGAGAATGGAGAGGAACAGAAGCAACAACAGCAGCACCAGAAACTCCTATCAAGGTACGAGTTCCAAGATCACAGCCTGGAACACCAACTTCACCAGCTGGGAGAGGAAGAGGATGGAGAGGAAGAAGAGCAACAGCAGTAGCAGATCCAGATCCTATTGGCCAGCCACAAATATTATCCCAACCTACTCCATCAATTGCAACGGGATCCAAATCTCCCATACATGAACCTAGTGATTCAGAACTGTATTTTCTGCCTGGGTTCAAGCTTCAAGCAGTGTCTTTGGGGTCTTTTGGGACTTTGTTCTACAAAGAATAAAGTTTCAGAACCACCAAATGTGGCCAATGAACATAGTGGGGACTTTTGGTGTGGGAGTTTTTTGTATGTGTAATGGCCAATATAAGATGGACCACATATTTTGAGTATATTATTTTGTAACTTTTAATGTCACTGTAAACGTTTGGTATAATATTAAATAGATATGTGTTTGGTAGCAGTCATTTCTACACACAACTGTGTTTAAAATATGTGTTTGGAATATTTGTTTGCCGATTGGTCTCTATATTACATTGCTAAACACAACTTTGTTTAGAATATTTGTATTTTATTAGTCTCTGATGTAATTAAAATGTTGTATATTTACAGAGGTTTAAAAAGAGAGAGGTTGAAACATGTCCAAATTTTCACATGGGTATTTACAAATTCATTGCTATTTCAACAAAAAATGTTTAACCAAATTCAACGAGGCTTACCAAATATTCCACATTCTTTTCATTGCATTTTCTGGCATGTTACAAAATTCATGTCCTCACCCCACCCTTTACACTTTACACGCATTCTCAAATCCACTACACCTCACCTTCACTTAATCAAATTACCAACCAAGTTACATTTCATGTCAACCTAAGCAATCTGTAACATCCTTTTTTTTTGGAATGACAGAGAACTTTGCGCATCCTGCTGTCACCCATCCTAAAAAAAGACGCTAAACTCGTAATGAAGTTTTATGTTATAAAAAGATTCTTTTGATTAAATCAATTCCTTTAAGTCATCCTCAAATGCGATTATACCTACGAGAATCCTCTCAGAATTTTCCCTGAATCACCTGCACCGTGTCCAGCCCTCATTCCCCGGACACCACATGCCCACCAGCCTTCCGCCCGGTTCGTCCCTCGAACCACCTCCCGTCTCTCGATACCATTTGTAACATCCCGGACTTGCCGGGATTGATTGACGAGTGTCTCCACAGACCAACACATTTTTCAGAATAATTTGTCTATGCATCAAAAACTTCCCGTGAGGTCACCCATCCCACAATTGAAACATGCTTAACAATGGAGTTCTTCTGGCCCCGAAAAGAAGTTGCAACTTGTTGATATATTACGCCTAATCATTCCTTGTCATCCTCAACTATGCAGCCTATAAATCTTTGTCCCTCTCATTCGTTCTCGGGACCCTTCGCCTAGAAGCATAGAGTTTACATGCCTGCACCGTCCCACTCCCCTCCCTTCACCACACAATCCACCACACCTACCACAATGACAATAGAAAACATCCTAAAATCACAGCCTAAATTTTCTTTCTTAGATCACCCTCTAATCTCCTAATCCTTCTTTCCTTCTGCTTGATTGCTTGACTCTTTCATCCGTAGGATCATCATTTCCACGATTTCTCGACATGTAAGTATCTTTGTATATCAAATATATCAAAATCTAAGCATTATTTTGGTAGAAAATATGAAAAACACACTTTGAGTTGTCTTCTTCTACCGGGTTGGCCATTGTCTTCGATGTTTGCATAACAACAGTTCCCCACACTTGCATTCATGAGGTTGCTAGATTTTTTCGACTGCTTGTTAGAGGTTGAAAATCAACTCCCATTTCTCCACCAACTAAAATGCTGAAGATGAAGATGAAATGCTTTATTTCTGCTAGATGAAATGCAGGTTAGATGAAGAAGATGAAATGTTTGGAATGGTTGTATGGTTCCCAATAATGGAGGAAAATCAATGTTAGGACAAAATGGTACCCCCATTCTGAATTTCTCGTTGAAACTCGATCTGTAATATGTATTTATTACAAATTTTTATAACTATAAGAATCCAATTAAAAATTTTTAAACTATAAAGACCTATTTAAAAATTTGCTCAAATTGTAGGGATCAACAGATTAAATTAACCTAATTGCATCTTTGCCAATTTTATGTAAGTGCTGAGATTTCTTTGTGGGACATAGTAAAGGTGTACAGCTAAACAACGTAAAAGGAAAGGGAAATGGGCTAGCTAGGTAGAGCATGAAGGGCCATGGCCATATCCATCTACTGTTACTGTTTGCATTGGTTTTAGATGTTCTTTGTCGGGGTTGCTTTTTGTCTGGCAGTCTCTATTAGAAGAAGGGAAAATAACAATATGCGGTTGGTACCACTAAAAGCTGAGAGAGTTGTCAGAATGATTGAAGGGGTTTTGTTTGTTGTTTGCGTTTTTTTATGGTGGGCATATGTAGAAGCCATAATCCCAGTTGACTTGTCATTGTAAAGATGCTTCCCCACCCTCCCCTTTGGCGAAAAAATAATGCTACCTTTTCTGTTTGACTCAAGCCTCCATCACTTTCTTCCTTCCCTCCTTCCTATGTATATATGCAAGCAAAAATTCTGTTTTCTCTTTCTATCCACCACCTTCATCTCAAAGGTGATAATTTAATGAAGTGACAAATCATCCTCGTGAGATTGAAATATGAGTGCTTAGAGTTTTTCATCACAAATTGCGTCATATGTGTTCACATGATTTTTAATTATTTTACTTTGGTAGAACTATATATGGACCCTTTCATTGTAATTTGTAGTACTTATTAATTATTAATGAAAGGTATTATCAACCACATTTCAATTTTAGCTATTTAATTACAGTATCAACCACATTTCAATTTTAGCTATTTAATTAGAGTTATTTTGGGTCGAGTATGAATGTGACTTATTTTTATCGAAAAGTTTAAAGTAAGTCTCATTCTAAAGTAAAAGCACGAATCTAGTTATTTTAACCACACAAACTCAGAAAACCAATGACATAAATTAATATACGTGGATTAGGCATAAAATGCAAACTGCAATTTTTATAGAATAAAATGTAAGTAGTAATTATCCACAAAGAGTGAGTTGAGATTGTCATCTTGATTCTCTAAAATGAGAACATAAGTTCAATTTTAAGAAAATAATTTATATAGAAAGACTGTATAATTTTTATGTTTTGAATGAAAATTAATTTCATAAACGATTTAAATAGGTTGAACTTGTAAAAATACCTTACGATAAAAAAAAATGTAAATCATAATTGTTTATGAGAAGAACACGTGAGTAGATTCTCACAAAATCTATAAATTATTGTTCAGTCAGTTTTATTTATAAAAAAACAAATTTATTAAACTTTTCCGACAAAGATTATTCATCAAGTATTTTATTTTGTTTTGATGGGAATCTAGCAGTCCACCACAAACACATCTAGTTAATTTGTTAAAACTATATCACCTACACTGGGTCCTTAATTATTTCGAATTTCTTATTTCATAATTTAAAAACTTAAAGTGTTTTTTTTTTTTGGGAAGAGAACTTTGGCTGTAGACAAAAAAGATAAACTCGTAAAAGTGTTTATTAAAAGATTCTTTTCATTAAAAAAAATAAAATTTACAGAGCTTAGAATTTTCCCTGAATCACCTGAGTCTTCAAAACCTAGCTTTCTGTGATTCAGAATAATTTGCTATGCACAAACTGAATGAAATTTCCGGACTCTTCCCTGTATATATATTTGTCAGTATGTATAAAGTTCTCACGTTCTCGGCATAGAGTTTTGTGCTTCTTTGTGACTATTAAATTTTCTCGGAATCTATCATTATTTTCTGAGCTTATATATATTGAATTGCTTGCAATTTTTTTGTTTCCACTTTGATTGTCTTCTTTTAATCGTTTCTCGTTCCCTGGTTCATGAGAAACTGTTGTTTGTTAACAACTTAGCTAACTTGGATTTTTAGAGTAATGTTAAGAAGAGGTCTCGCAATTTGTATTACTTGAGATGTATTTATTATTATATATTTTAACTTCTTCACAAAAAGAAAACTACTTATTTATTCAATTTTAAATGTTTTTTGTGATAGCATTACCATGATAATGTTAGATATGCCAGTGCATTATGTTGTTCGTTCATTTTTAAAATATATTAGGTAGTACAAATACGAGAGAATTTAGTTATACCTGAAGTTTATGTTCAAAATTTATATTAAGGTACATTATGCATCAAAGAAAAAAATATTAAGGTACTTTGGTACCACGCCAATAGTGATAAGTGGAATTTGAATTTGGATTTTGAGTATTGAAGTGACCCTTTTAAAACTAATTTTTAATATATAAAAAAGAAATAATGAAAACAACGCCAAAATAAGTGGAATTTGAATTTGAATATTATAAAAAAATTTTTAATATATAAAAAAGAAATAATGAAAACAAGAAAAAAAATATTATAAAAAAGTAAAACGTGAAGCATATAAGATTAGGATTGACACCCGTGCGGTACGAAGGCGGAAAGTATCTCTCCACTTCCTATCTTAACACCCCAACCCTCGTTTCTTGTCATGGAATTTTTTTTTTTGTATTTTCGTTCTCTGAATCTTCAAAATACTTACGGAGATTTTCTGTTATATTAAAAAAATAATAAAAATTTAAAAATAAAAAAAGATGAATTAATTATTTTAATATTTTTATTTTTAATTAAATATAAAATTTAATTAAAATAAAATTATTAAAATATATATTTATTTATAAAATAATACATATATATATCTATTATAAAATTGTATTTTAATAAAAAAAATTTAAGATGGGAATCACATAAGGTGAATATGATTTTGTTCTTTTTCTGAGTATATTACGAGGAGATTTTTCTCTCCGTATTTCTACAAAGAGAAAAACTCCGCATTTAAAGTCTCGTTCGAGAGAGTTCCCGTGAGAATTTCAAAATGCAGGGAGAATTGTCATTCTGATATAAGGCTATTTTCCCTCTTTTTTTATTTTTTTCCTAGCTACTAATTAAGTGATCCTGACATGGTATTGTGGTTTCGTAAGGGGGAGTGAATTATTAATGGGCTTCAGGTCATTTACTGAGGGAAGCAGTATGCAAAAAGATAGTTGGGCCTCTAATAGGTAAATACCAAGGAGAATAGCGAGCGATATATTAGGGATTTCATATTCATCCTATTTTGGGCCTGTGATGTTGACAATGACCATTAATAACTCTTTGTTTTCTATCGGATTCAATGGGGACCAATGACCCATCATATCAGACAATTGAGAATGGATCTACCCGAAAGGGAAAAACAAATAAATAATCATTTAGATTGATTATTTGGTTTCTATTAATTATTCATTTTAAAATGAATAATTACATTAAATTATTATAGTGACACTAAACTGAATAACCAAATATTCCATGGTTGCTTGTTGAAAAATGTCTATATTTAAAAAAATCTCAATAAGATAACCAGATTTTTTTTAAAAGAGATATGTGCACTTTTTTTTCTATTTGATACTTAATGAAATCACTGGCATAGTTTTACACACTTGAAAATATATAGATACTAGTATTTTATACTTGTGCAACGAACAAGATAATTAGAAAAAAATTTAAAATAAGTAATTTGTTTATATAGTTTCAATTAATTTTAATTTTGAATTTTATAATTTTTTTATATATTTTTATATTATTTTTTATATTTTTATTCATTTAGATTTTTTTAGATCACTCATTTTAATTTTAATTCATACTGTTAAAGTATCAATCTTTATATTTTTTTACTCATTTAAATTTTTATTGTTATAGATTCTCTTCATTAAAGTATTAGTTCATAATTTTTATGAAAGATTGATTATTATAATTTTTAAGATTTAATGGCATTAAATTCAATCTAAGAATATAAATCTTATCACCAACATATTTTTATCTTACTATTCCTATCACATCAATCTCTTATTTTTTATAATTAATTTATCTCATTATACAATCTTATTACTTAATTAATATTTCTAAGAAATACAATTAGAATTCATTTCTTAAGAATATACCAAAATGATCCATAATGTAAAAATTATATTATCCATTTATAGTTATTTTGGTGTATCTTCAAATAAAAAAAATCATAAATGAAATACAAATGAAATTATATTAAAATTCTTTTGTTAACTTTTTACCCCTATTTTTAAAAAATATATCAAACTAAGTCTGAACACAAAAAAAATTATCTTTTTTATAATTATTATTAAATACTATTACATATAAAATGTCTAGAGAAAAGTTCATTAATAACATTTTTATATAAAATTATATTACAAATTGAATCCTTAATTTTTCACTTCATTATCAAAGTTACATCAAACTAACCACTAATGCCAAATTCAATCTCGAAAAAAAAATTAGGTCGATAGATATTCTAGTAACAATATATCTACAAAAAATTACAATAGTCTATAACAATATTATTAAATAATACTCAATGTATTTTAATTCTTTAACACTCTTTAACCTATACATTTAGTTAATATAATTTTAGTAAGCTAAAAAAAATATCACATTAATTAAATCAATCATTTGAATTTTGTAATGTATAATATTCATTTTTTCATAACTTAATAACGTATCTTCATTAAAAAATAAATAAATACTAATTATGTTTACATTTAAAGATTTTTTTATCGGTTAAAAATTAAATTATATGAATAAACCATTCGCATATTCAACCATTGTCAATGATGCATGCATTATATTAAACAAATTCGTAATTAGTATATTATTAGTAGGATAAATTGAAAAGAAAACTTTGCCTTTCTAAATCTACAAACCACCTCATTAATGGGTGTAGCTTTGTTTTTTTTTTTTAATGTCCTATACACGGATAAACTATTGATATATAGGTGTTAGTATTGAAAGAAACTAATCACAACTTGACGATCTACTCCATTGTTCTTTGAAGTGCTCACTATTGTTGTGTTCTGTAGTACTATAAGATGTAGTTTCATTGTCAACACTAAGTAATGCAAGACTAAAGTGTAACTCTGCACTTGAATTTGGATAAACTTCATCATCAATGTTTTCTTGATTTTTTGAATGCTCGTGATCATTCCCGTGCATGTTGAAGAAATTTTCAATTTAGACTCCTTAGACTTTTCGGTACATTAAAGTCAAAGAATTACAATGTGTAAGTGAAAAAAGCCACAACTAATTGCCTGTTGGTCGTGGCTGACTGAGTTACACATTAATTTAGTTGGCATTCCACTACTTCTAGCTCTATATGCAATAACAGTGATGTCATGACACGCAAAAATTGCTTAAATAGGAATCACTCACCTTCATACTCTATTCCCAAAAATATCCAATAAAAAATTCAATTACTAAGAAACTTTATTTAATAACCCAATTCCAGAGTCACATGTCAACCCAATTTCATAGTCAATTGGTAAAGAAGCTTTATTTCATAACCCAATTTCAAAATCACAAGTAGTTAGAGGCACCTCTTGGCAGAACCACATTACTTCTTAAATTAGGAAATGCATCCAAGTATAGAACCACCCAGAAGCTAACGAATTTTAACAACTAAATTCACCCTGCTAGTATGTCTTCTAAAATAGTAGTTATGAATGAAATTCTATAAGGTGACTCAAAATTACAGAATGAGTTTTGTTACTTCTAAGAGATATGGTAACTACTGTTTTATAAAAAAAAAAAAAATAGTTTGGATAAGTCCCACAAAATGCTCTAGATGGACCATTTTCCAAGTACCTCTTTGAGCATCCCCTTAAATGTATACTAATGTTTGCGAATTTTACATCAACTATACATTGGTAAGAATAATATTTCTAGCAGGGACAATCATTGACCAAACTCAAGCCTAATCCATTAAAGACAATGTGTTGACTAACAGAAGTGCTGAAGTAGACAGCTGAAGACGATCAGTAGAAGACAACAAAATGAACTATATGAGCACCAACATGCTTACACAGGGACGGACCCAGAAATTCTGGCTAGTGGGGGCGAGATCATACACTATAAATATCTTTATAAATAAATATAAATAGATAAACAATAAATAAGGACATCATTATCATTAAGCCAAAAATTGGAGATTACAAAAACTATATCATTGTATACCAAAAAAAATTGTAGTTAATCAGCTTTCACAAACTATAGCTGCTCTCTAAATGTCTTCATATTTTAAAATTGTTGTATGATTTTTTTATCTTCAGCACTATCAAAAATATCTCTTTCTATGTATGTGACTAAACAATCATTCAATAACTCATCTCCCATACGATTGCGCACTTCATTCTTCACAAGTTTCATTGCAGAGAAACTCTTTTCAACTGTATACAGCGGTGGCTACAGGTAAAATCAAAGCTAACTTCACAAGTAAATATACCATTGGATATGCAACATGCTTTCTAGTTTTTACCAACATTTCTGAAAGATCACTAATCCCATTTAAATTAGAAAAATGTTCACTAGAACGAACATCCATGATATAATTTTCAAGTTGGTTATCAAGCCCCATAAGCTCTATCGAGGAAAATTCTGATGGATAAAGTCGAGCCAAACAAATCAACTTCTTATTGTCAAATGCAAAAAATGAATCTCTTGGATTTAAGCTTGCCACACAAATAAGCAAATCAGTGCTCACCTCTGTAAATTTATTATTAAGCTCTTGAAGTTGCCTGTCAATCAGCTGATAAAATACCTCAACTTGAAAGTGATGCAAGTTTGAAACCTTTTCAGGTTTACGTCTTAATCTTCCTTATGCCATGAATGAATCATCCATATTCAGAATCACAATATTTTTCTTCTCACAAAACAATGATACTTCATTGAGTGAATTATGCCAACCATCTTCTCTCATACTTTAAAGCCTTTCCTTTGACACTCTAACCAATGACATAGCATTTACAATATCTTGATCACTTCTTTGCAATGCTTGAGACAATTCATTAGTAATTCCCAATATATTCTTCATCAAATGCAAGTTAAAAATAAATTCAAAAGACGCAAAGTTCTCAATAAATTATATGCATCACTTTTGGTCTGAGTCCTTGCTATCTTCCATTATAGTATGAAGCACATCAATCACGGAAGGAAACAAAGAAATCAATCTAAGTAATGTACCATAATGTGAGCCCCATCTAGTATCTCTCCGCCCTTGTCAATGAAATTTCTTGATTCAAGCCACGACCACTAGAAATTTCTCCACTTCTAATGCTTCATTTAGTTTAAGAGTTCCATTATAGTACATGAAGCTCCAACAATATTAGATCAATCACAATAAAAAATGAAGCAATATCAACTTGCCTTTTTGCAACCGTCACAAGTGCCAATTGGAGTTGGTGAGCAAAGCAATGGACATAGAATGCACACTTGTTTTCTTTCTAGATCAAACTTTTGAGGCCATTAAATTCACCTTACATATTACTAGCCCCATCATATCCTTGTCCACGCACTCTTGACAAGCTCAAACTATATTTTGCAAACAATGACTCCAATGCTAATTTTAAAGATATAGCACTTGTATTTACAACATGAACAATACCAAGAAACCGCTCAACCACATGTCCTTTGTTATCTACATAACATAAAACAACAACCATTTGCTCCTTAACTGATATGTGCCGAGATTCATCAATTAAAATGGCAAATAAATCATCTCTAAGATCTTTGATAATAACTTTTGTGGTCTCACAAGCAACAACTCTCACAATATGTTTTTGAATCTTAGGTGACACTAGCTTGAGATTCCCACGACATTTTTTCACGACATTACCAATTTCTTCATTATGTTTGGCAAGAAAATGATGAAGCTCGAGAAAATTACCTTGATGATTTGAATGCATCGACTCATCATTGCCATGAAGTGCTAACCCCAACCTCAATAGAAATCAAATACATTCAAGTGTTGCAGTCAATTGAATCTGATATTCCCTTTTGACCAAGTTGGATTGTTTACTAATAGCAACTTCAATATGTTGTTTTTGATTCATTAATGCATCATATTTTCTCCAAGCTTGATTGTGAGCACTATTAGGGCCTCCAACATGGGTGTTAAGCCCTTCTTTTTTTTTCTAGTTTGAAAATCCCTCTATAAAAAATGCATCTAAACTTTTTTGTTCTCCATTGTCAGATCTCATAAGATAACAACATAAACAAAATATAGCATCTTTTGATATACTATATTCCAACCAATTGCCAAATTCAAGAAAACAATCAAGATTAAACTTACGAAAAGAAGTCCCAAATTGTCGTTGTGGGAAATCGTGCTCTCTTGGTTGACAAGGGCCTTTTTGCAAATAAGCTCTTCAGATTTCATCTCGATCATTGCGATGATAACATGATAGTTTCTTCCTCTCTCTCCAGGATCAGCTGGAAGATTTTCCAAATCAACTTCTATGAATCTTTTTTTCATGGAGGACTCAGCAGTGGGTTGACATGGTGTTGATGTATTTTCTGCTCTAATAACTTCTTGAGGCTCTAATGTTGATTTTCTTTTAAAATATTTTTTCATTTCTAGCACATTAAAATCATGATGCTAATTAGTAATTAGTTACTTAATTAACATTTAAATAAAATACCACATCATCACACAGTACAATATAGGACAATCAGAAATTACATTTGGGGCAGAAAAAATTTAAAAAAAAGTACAAAAGTAAAGGTAAGAGAAGTGTCACCACTCACCTCAGGGGACCACAAGCAGCAGCTCTCACAAAACAATCCACTCACAATATTTTAAACAGAGCAATTTGTTGTTTCCTATATACAACAATCATAACATAGAGTTAAAATCAAAAGAGATTTTGAAAAGGTAGTAAGATACAGAGAGTGCAAACCACAAATAAAAATGGAAGAAAGGATGAAACTTCTCACCATTACGCCGCACGCCCCCACACAAGGAATATTTGATTTTTGCAGAAGGCTCATCCAAGCCTCCAAGCGAGTGAGTGAGCGACCAGCTCTACAAGAGATTGAGAGATGGAAATAGGAATAGAAAGAGGCAAAGAGCAAGAGACAAAAAAAGGTTGTACGGTGGTGTGATGTGGTAAATGGTAATTGGCCATAAAACAAAAGGTTTCAAAAGGCATAATGAATTTGTTGACTTCAGACTTCTTGTACAGTGGTGTTGGCCTTTCTACCATATTTTCATTTAATTATGTCATTACTTCTAATTTAATTTATAATTTTTGTAGTGTAAAATAAAAGTGTTATGTAGAGTAGAATTGTAACACAATAAGGAAACATTGTGTAGTGTTATGTGAAGTAGGATTGTAAGATAATAGGGGCAACATTTATTTTTTAGTGGGGGCAAAAAAAAGTATTTTATAGGTAATAAAAAAAATTGGTGGGGGCAGCTGCCCCTATACCAATACACGTGGGTCCGTCCCTGTGCTTACTACACGACCAACAGTTGAATCAAATTACTTTGTAAAAGAATAAGCAAAGTGCAAAGAAATCACCTCCCCATCACAAATGAAGCAGCCCTTATCAATAAAGGCATTAAAATATAGTATGCATCAAATGGTGCTTTGTTCATATCCTAAAAAACAATCCAAAAACCATTCTGTATAGAACTCTCTCATAACTCCATATTCACTGATGAGGTCAATATGAATGTATTATTTATTGATATATCATCCCTAAAACTACACAACATACAAAAAAATTAAGTGGTTATCCAAGTGAAATATGGAGTACATCAGTAAGAGTTACCTAAGAAAAGCTACCAGAAACAAACCAATCAAAGGCATAAATAGGAGCTTTTAAGAAAGGTCAAGCCATTATAATTATAAGCAAATGAATATTATTCAACTTAAACTGCCAAACAAAATTATAAATAGAAAAGAATAAAACACACACACACACACACACACACACAAGTTTTTCAATTCAAAGTAAAAAAAGCTTTACCATGTGTCAAGTCATTGGCTCCTAAAAGGTGGCTGCAACTCATAAAGCTAGTATTAAAACACAAAAGTAATATTAGAAAGAAACAATTAACATTGTAAATCTAAATAAGAAGAAGTAACACAATCAGAGGAATTTATACTGAATTTGAACCCTCAAAAAGTAAAAAAATTGATGAATCATTTTAGAATTGATAAGTTGTACTTGGTAGATAAGGCTAGGAAACACAACACCTAGATGGTAATAGTAACCTTCACACAAGATTGTAGTTTACTCATAGTTATATGTTTGGAAATTGGAATATTTTTAATGTAAATGGCAGAGGAGTTTCAAAAAAGAAATCAAGCACAATCGAGCTTAAATTGATCGAAGGAGTTAGACATATCCCACAAGAACTTGCGAGTAACTTCAACATAGGACACATATGTTTTATGCAACCTTTAAAAAAATTATCCTTATTTTTTAAAGGCCTGAGAAAATATTTGATGTGTTAAGAATGTTCTTCTGATTTCAACATATAACTGATCTTGCAGGCATCCAAGTGCTTATTTGAATGGAAGGGCATTCTTGAGCTATAAAATGAGTTTGAAGCAAGAATAAAATAGACAACAGTTACTCACTAGTAAAAAATAAGGACAACAGTTCCCCAGTTCCTTCCATCATTTCCCATATGTGTGTGTGTGTGTGTGTGTATATATATATATATATAGTATCTAAAGGAATAAGGATGAGAGGAGTAAATCTTGACATACAACCATATATGGATGGTCAAGATTAAAAGTTACTTAAAGGTCATGTGACCACTTAAAAAAGTCACAAGTATTTGTGTTCTAATCTTGACCATTCATGTAAGATCCATCATTTCCCTCTCACCTCTCACAATAAACACTCCTCTCACCAGTGATCCTATATATATATATATGTATATATATATATATATATATATATATGCAAACTATAAAAATATGTGCAAGAATTTCTTATATGAGAAGCTAGTTTTTTGTTAAACAATAAATAAAAATTGGTCCAGTTACCTTATTGACAAAAAAACTGTTGTTTTCACATTTGAGGGGTTATCTACCCATATGCTATATTCAATAAAGCTTTGCATCCAATGAGAGAAAACACCAAAAGCTTTGCATTTGGATGACCTTCATGAAATGATCATAAATATTAACCTCCACAAATACTTGAATAAACATTTAATTAATATGGATATTCTTTTGATCATCCCAATTGAACACCACTGCAGGAGCCTATAAGTTTTTAAGACCTTTTTCAAGCTTTTAGATAAACTAAATTTTCAAACCCCAGATACTAATTAACTATGTTATAGAAGCTAAATATTTAATTAGCAGTAAATTACTCTATCTAACTTTATTGAAGACAAATCTTTAACTTGTTGATAAGTTCAACATGCTTTAGAGCCTATAAACTGCCACTATTACTACAGGTCACTGCTAATTTAGTGCCGCTAAACTCATGGATAGAGTATCATATAAGCTTTATTTAATTTTTTAGACATAGGATCAACAAAATGAGAAACTAAAAACCACCGTGCATAATATAAGAGAACACCTAAATTAGATTATAATCGCATAAGGGACTTCAAATGACAATAAAAAAAGATATTAGCATGTATAGTTAAACTACATAACCAAATCTGCTACATCAAATTGAATGAGAACCTATTAGCATGTATAGTTAAACTGAAATTTTATTTTCTAATAAAATACATATTTTGACAAACCAAAGGGGAAGGGATGCTTTCACAGCTTGATTACAACATCATTAGATCCACAAATATGTGATGAATTTAAGTTGTTCTTGGTAAGTGCGGGGCAAGTATGTGCTTCTTCTAGTTCATCTTTTTTAACCTTATCAAATACCTCCACACCAATACACACATGTCCAGCATCACCATCCACCATGACCTCTTTTACAAAGACAATATTATCATCGATAGAAGCACCAGATCTGCAAAGCAAGTATGCATGAGAATGTTGCCTAAGGTAAAATCCAACTAAATTACTTGCTAACAACAAGATTATAATACGCAAAAAAATGACATGCATAGAAATTATGTCAAATAGAATCAATGGAGAAAGGGAATCAAAGCCTTAACCATAGAATGATCGAATGTAGCGAAATCTGTGTAGATTTTTTAAGGAAGGGGAGGTGCGAATTTGACAGAGAACATAACAGGATAGGAAGAAATAAAAAAAATTAGCAAAATGTAATGCAATAGAAGAAAATGAGAAAAAAAATCTAAGAGATGGGAAGAAACAAAAACACTTCACCTGTAATATATGCATGAAGGACACTGTCAATGCCCAACAAAGAAACCTCTTAAACTCACTCTCTTAATCACCTAAAAGCCATCTCCATCACCATCCTTGATGTGCCTCACCCTGCAAAAGAACATCGTCGCTTCCAAACTCGAATCTGCGGATGCTGTCAGGACTACCGTTTGAGTTAAACCATGATGAAGGTTCGATCGACAATTTGATGGAAATCAGAGATGGTGATAACTCTTATAAATAAGAGTTATTATTATCCTTTTAGCTTAATCATTGTTCTTGTTTTGATCAATTTTGGAGAAGAACTTCAAGTTTTGTTTGATTGAGTAAATATCTGCATTAATCTGATTAATTGCGAAAAGCTGTAAATTCTGATCTGTTATTGCTGAAGGTTTGATTTAGTTTTGAGCAGGTTTTAAAGGTGTAATTGCTGAAGGAATTGTTCTGGGATGTTTTGGAATACTGCGGCTTTAGGGGAGCGAGTTACTATAAGATAAAATCATTTTCAGCTCAGCTCTTGCCCACTAGAAGATAAAATACCTGCTGCACTGTGCTTAAAAGGAAGAGAGAGAATACAATATAGCAGCCGTGTGTACTTGAGAATTGGGCCAAGGAATATTTTAGTATTTGAATTTGTAAAACCCAAAAAGTGAGGCATGAGAGAGAGTGTAACCCTATTTTGGGAGCTAGTACAAATAGTGAGTGTAACCTTGCTTTTAGGTCAGCTTTTTGGGTACTGTGCAGAGCCGTCAGCTCCTGGTCCTATCTGTAATTTTATTTTTTATGCATCATGCTTTTATTTTCCATTTCTCTTGCTTACTTTGTCTTCAAGCTCATTATGAGCTAAATTCTATTTGTTAGGATTTTATGAATTTGTAATTGTACTGAAGAGTAATCCAATGTTATGGATGTTATTCATTTTCTTCTTTTCTGCTTTAATGTTTAATTTCGGTTTAGCCTGATCAACTAATCTGAAATATCAACTAATTTCATTTGGAAAAACTAAGTTAGTGGACTTGATTAGAAGATAAAGATAGAACAATTAATTAGAAAATTAATTGTGTTGAATGAGCTAGGAATAGCCTTTAAGTCTTTAAGTAGCTGGACGTGCTTCTCTGACAACTGAGGGAAATTAATTTGAACTTAGGAATAAGAAGCTTTTAATGAACTCAGTTTTTACTGCTGGAGAGCAAATTTCATTTCCTAAACTAAATGCTGTAGCATCCTGAAGCATACATTACCCTGAAGTTAAGAATTACAAAGGATTAGAATCCTAGCTGTTTCCATCTCTATTTTAAAACACTCATTTATCGCTTTTACTAATTCCTTGCATTTATTACTTACTGCTCTGATACCTCATTACTCTATTTACTTTACATGCTTAAAAATTTCTCTTTATTGTATTACGTTAAATAGGAAAGGTTAAATCTAGAATTTGTATTCAATACAATTAAATCCTCGTGGGAACAATCTTTACTCACACTTTATTACTTGTTTGACTGTGTATATTTGCACATCTTTTAACAACCCAACAGATAAAGAGAGAGGAAAAGAGGGGAGAGAGTGAGCTGGAGATGGTGAGAGAAAGTGGAGAAGAGGAAGAAGAAGAGGAAATAGGAGGAAGCAGTGGTGGAGTGTACGGGAGGAGCGTAAACCAAAGGCTGAAAAAGTTTTCACATCTTGAAATTTGTAATCCAATTTTAAAAAAAAAGGAGATGAAAGGATTTTTTCCCATGATTTAAATTTAAATTTTAAAATACAAAAAAATTATTTAATAGGTAAGGTTGGTTTAAAGCTTACTTGAGAAACTTTTCTTTAATGATTTATAGTTGGCATTCAATATTTTATATAATAAAATTTATCTAATTGGTTATTAAAAGTATTATTTTTGATAATTAAATTATTTAATTTTGATAGGAGATAGAAAAAAACTTAAATATTAATTTATTGAGGTAATTTATTACTTGTATATAAATGTCATTCAATTAAGTGATAGTTTGAAATTTAATTTGAATTATGGTCAATAATTAGTTGAAGCATATTAGTGACAATAATTGGCATCTTTAAAGAAAAGAGTGAAATATTAGGTGGGAATAAATTTGGGAGAATTTTGAAATTGAAGGTGTTTTGACTGATATTAGATGTAATATTTATTGTCATCAATTCTTTATTTTCAGATGAGAGATGATTATGGGGTTAATTAGTAATTTTGTATAAAGGAAATAGTAGAAGACTTAAAAGATGATTGGTTAAGACAAGAAAATGTTCAAAAGAAAATGCCCTTGAAAATTTGGGCAGAAAATTTTTCATGAATGAATGACACCTGTCTTTTTAAAAGTACAAAAGATGGGTTTTTAAAAGTCTTACAACTATGCATTTAATTGAGTTTAAATATTATGTTTCCAAAAAATTAATTGAACATTGGTCGACAACTGTATCATATAAACATTAATAAAAAATAGTTTAAAAATTAGTTATCTAATTTAATTTTATTAAATAAATAAAATAAAATAAAATAATTTCTTTAAATAGAAACTTTTTGGTTTTGAAGAGAAAAAACTCAACCTATGAATGACACTTGGTAGAACTTTTCTTGTAATGACCTCTAAAATATATATAGTATAGATTATGCAAGTAATATTTTTTGATAACTTAAAAGTGATTTTTTGATCCACTAATTTATACTTGCAAGTTAACATTACACTTACATCAAATAAGAAAAATAAAATATTTATTTGCACTTGACGATCAAAAAGCCCAAATTTACCATATATAAAGAATTTAATGAATATAGTTTATTCTAAAAAAACATTGAATCGCAATAATTTTGTATGATTTCTTTTATTTTTAAATTAATGTAACTTGAATATTTGATGCAGCTAACTAATTATTTGCGCGAAATATCAGAAATATAAATTTATAAAATAAATTAAAGTTGGTATAATTAATTCAAAATCTTAATTTACCTTTTTTAAAAGAAAACACTCAGTAATAATAACATATTAGCATTGTTTTGTTTTGTTTTATTTTGTTTTTTGGTAGAATAACAACATTGTTCTTTATGGATAAAACACTAAATTACCGCTATGTACCACGAAAAAAAAAAAAAAACTAAATTACCGCTAGTTAACAAAAGTAACCGTTAGTAAGGTTAGACTTTTAATTGTTTATTTTACATCAAGAAAATGAACAATATTTTATTTACACACTTAACAAGAATTATTTTTTTATGTAGATGTAGTAATAATAATAATAATAATAATAATAATAATAATAATAATAATAATAATAATAATAATAATAGTAGTAGGAGGTTTAATCAGTAATATTTAAGTCCTTATAGTTTTCATATATTTGAGTTTAATTTTTATATTGTTTTCATTTGAATATCAGTATCTATTCTTTTTGAAAAATAAAAACTATTGTGTTTGAATGATATGGAATGATGAAAATGATAAGAGAAATAATTTTCTTTTTTAAGAGCTTAATAATAAATAAAAAGAGAAAGAAATTTAAAGGAAATTATTTTTTTTATCTTCTTCTAAATACTAATTTTTTGTTCTTAATAAAATTGAGATAAAATGAAGAAAAAAAATTTATAAATTTAAAAAGAAGTATTTTACATTATATTTTATTTTTTTATAATTTAATTTTTAAACAAAATAATAAAATTTTATTTCATTTCTTATTAATATTCTTGATAAGAATAAAAATAATTTTATTTTGTTCTTTCTCATCTCTTTTTAATTATTCTTTATTTATTTTATTTTATTCTATTAATAAGAGTAAGATAAATAAAATTTATAATGACTAAAATTTAAATAAGTAAAAAGTATATAAACTAATACTTTAATAGTATGAATCAAAACCTATGTCAATGAAAATATATGAATAGATATTTAAGAAAACAATTGAATTATTGTACACTTAGAATTTAATACTTAACTTATATTTTTTTTATATCAACATTCGTGTATTTATTTTACTTTAAAATAAAGTATATTTTGATATCTATTCATATTTATATTGATATACAGCGTTTATACGATATGTTTTGGTGGTAAAAAAAACATTTTCCCTAAAATCAAGATGAGTCAAAACTAAATAGGCTAAAATCTGATTTAAACAGGTATGAAAATAGTCTTCTTGTACCTAATCCGTTTTTGGGGTGTGGCTGAATGAGAATTGGAGTGAAGAAGACCAACAAAACTGCACCTTCAGCTTCCAAACTGTTGGCAATGGCGAAGAAGCGAAGCTTCAAAGCTACCCTTTTGTTGATGTTCATCTCTTTCATGGCTTTTTGTGCCTCTGTTTCTGTTTTCGCTCCTCTTCCTTCTCTCCCCTCTCACCATGCCCATCATTCTCATCTCAATAAAGTAAGTTTCTTTACTCTTTTTCCTGCTACATATTCTCTCTCTTACACTCATTTTGTCACCCATTTCGGAATTTAGTTTCTGGGTATTGCCAATTAGTTGTTTGCGTATGTGACCATTGGAATTTGACATGAACTAGACCTGCTTGGATAATGGGAAATAAGGGAAAGAAAATAATTACACAAAAGAAGAAACAAAATCAGATTTTGCAATGATTTTTGAGGTTTTCTTCCCCATACATAATTGTTATATGGTCAAGTTAAGAAGGAGAATTAATTTTTAGAATGAGAGTGTATATTGTTCCGTCCAAGCTCAAGGTAGAGACCATGGAGGTATTCCAATTTAGTTCTATGAGTGTGTTTGAAATGTAAAAAAATGAGAAATGATTTGATTTGATTTGAATTGAATTGATTTGATTTGATTTAGAAATCAAATTTTGTGTTTGGAATGGAACTTAAAAAAACAGATTTGAAATGATTTAGAAATCAAATTTTACATTTGAAATTTATTAAAATAGGAATTGATTTGATTTGATTTTATTATTTTATATTTTAACCCTTATGAGAAGTAATTACTAAGAGTAAAATAGTCTATTTATTTCAAATCAATCAAATCTTAACAAATCCTATCAAATTTGTTGAAATTTCTAAAACAAAAAGAATTAAATCCATGAGATTTTAGAAATTAAATCATTTCTTATTTTTTAACATTCTAAACCTAAGATTTAATTAAATTTGATTTACAAATCAAATCATTTCCTATTTTTTTACATTCTAAACATACTTAGAGTGTGTTTGGAATGAATAAAAATAGAAAATGATTTGATTTGATTTAATTTAGAAATTAAATTTTGTGTTTGGAATTGGAACTTTAAAAAAAATAGGATTTGAATTGATTTATAAATCAAATTTTGTGTTTGAAATTCATTAAAATGAGAATTAATTTGATTTGATTTTATTATTTTACATTTTAACACTTATGAGAGGTGGTTAGAAGTAGTTATTAAGGGTAAAATAATCTATTCATTTCAAATCAAATCAAATCAAATTCTAACAAATTCTATCAAAATTGATGGAATTTCTAAAACAAAAGGAATGAAATCCATATGATTTTAGAAATCAAATCATTTCTTATTTTTTAACATTCTAAACACAAAATTTAATTAAATTTAATTTACAAATCAAATCATTTCCTATTTTATTACATTCCAAACACACCCCAAGTGTTTTCAGCCAAAAGTCCTTTTTACAAGGTGATGCTTGCTTTTTATAGAGGTCATGGAGGTGAGGAAAGTGTCACCTCACCTTTTCATTGGTGATCATGAGGTAGTTATGCAATGCCCCAATGGGAGCGTGCCATGTGGCCATATCTTCTAACTAAATTAGTTCTAGAAACTCCACCCATGCTAAGCGGGCTCAAGGTGCTTCTTTCTTGGGCTTATGCTGTAAGCTTACAATAAAAAGGGATACAATTTTCCCCAAGCTTGGAGTGATAAATGAGTGAACAATCTTGATGAACAATGAACCGATCTTACAAGCCCATGAAAAGGGGTACGGTTCATATATGAAGTTGTTTGAAGTCTTTTCTTTTGTTCCTTTTCCAGGAAGATTTATATTGTTAGAAAACGATGAGCTAGTTGTTCTTTTCAGCTGCCAAATTAGCTGGAGAATTCTGCATGGAGTGACTGTAGTTTCTACAAATTGTTGTGCTTGTTGAACGAGTGATATAGGGCTGTAACTTTTAGCGAAAGAGTTTTTGACTTTTAGCCCGTTTTATGAAAAATGTTATCATATAAATACTGTCTTCAATTTTGAGATAACTTGAACTGTAGTTGTTCGTTGTTTTCCTCTCAAACTCCCCTTGTGATTGTTTTTAGCAGGTTAACAGAAAGTTTGAGATTGCCAGTGATATGTTCTGGAAAGATGGTCAACCTTTTCAGATCATTGGTGGTGACTTGCATTATTTTCGAGTGCATCCAGAGGTATGAATCTTGCTGACATCTCTTAGATTAGTGAGAGGATGAGAATTTTTAACACTGTCCACACTGCACATCATAATTGCATTACAAGCAATGGCAATGTTATTGCTTCTTCCTTTTTAAACAGGTTTTTGTTCTTTTATCTTGGTATTTTATGCACATACTCACCAACAGCCAATATGTTTTTGAAGTGATGGTACACAAGTGAAATGCTAAAGGGGACAATATATATAATCCATTGACAAAAAACAGCAGATAACAAGAGGTGGAAAAATAAAAAGGCAACAATTTATTTATTATTTTTAAAAAGAACATTTATTTGTTAATTAGTAGGTGATGCCAACCGGCTAATTTGCATGTCAGCAGGAGCCAATATGCTTTGAAGTTTTTTTTCACATCAAGCCTTCATAAGGAACGGTGGAAAATTTGCAGTCATTAAGGGTATCATAGTTCTCTTGGCCTCAAGTATGTTCTGTCGTGGAGATCCTTAGTTCCGATCCTTGCCTCTATTCTTGTTCTTAGTGGGGATAGAACAAGGTATTAGACTTAAAAATATGGAGATCTGCATATGCTTTACAACCTCTATACAGTATTCACCAATTTTTATCACTGTGATAGGAAACAGAAAATATGTGGAATGAAATGACGACTTTATTGGACATGGAAGAATATTTCATTTTAGAAAAGTTTATCTTGAAGTCAAATTCTTTCTCTGGTCTCTTATCACACATAATAACTGTAGTGTTAAATGCAGAAGCAGATCATGAAAATAGAGTGAGCTATCACCATCACCACCTCTTGTAATCTTCCTCATGAGGATAACACAGATTGGATAAATGAATTTTTCCCCATTATTCTTTGTGACGTCATAAGCAGTTTATTTTGTTCAAGTCAAATGCTTTTATATGGTGATATCATTTGTCTTCTAGTTTGCAGTACTGGGAAGATAGACTGTTAAAAGCCAAGGCATTGGGCTTGAACACGATTCAAACATATGTTCCTTGGAATCTGCATGAACCAACTCCGGGAGAGCTTGTTTTTGAGGGTATTGCAAACATTGAATCATTCCTCAAACTTTGTCACAAACTTGGTCTCGTTGTGATGCTTCGAGCTGGACCATACATATGTGCAGGTTAGCTATAACTTGTTGACCTAATTACTTATTTTATTGGTGAGCTTTGAGTTTGTCTAGGTTACTAAAACATAATTTACTGATTTTCATGTATACCTTAATAGTGGATAATGTAGTTTTTTGTATGTCCTCTTTTAAATTTGTATATTTCTTATAACAAGAAAGTAGAATTATAAAACCCTTATCCCGCAGAGTTCCTTGAAGTCAGATCTCCTTAAGTTTGTTTGGATGGAAATATATAAAGAATGATATTTTTAAATTTTCTCACCAATTTTTTCTATTCAGATGCATCTTACAAGATTTTGTGGAATATTTTTATAATTACAATAGATTGACTTGCTGAAATTTATAGTAATATTTAACCAGTCTTAAATTTAATTTCTAAATTACCAAGTTTCTTGACTCTCAAGACCATCCTTTGTTCTGCCTTTCAGCTTGACAAAATGGTGATTGAGATAAATAATAGAAAGTTAAGATCCTTTCCTAGTTGTATTTTTCTTATATATGTTTTTGTTCTTCTGCTTACATTGCATTTCTGTTAAATAAACATGTTGAGTGACAGATGTGAAAGTCATTTATATTGCTTTGCCTTCATCCTGCATATATTCAGGTTTGATAGTCAGAAAAGTGTCAATTTATAACATTTAATGATCTAGCTGTAATGATTTTCAAATCTGATAGACTTGTCTAATTTGTTATCCTGATCCGTGATAGTAACTCATTTGTCTGTGTAATATGGCTAAACAAGATAAGGCAGCATGTGTTTCCTGTTTCCAATCCAAAGTCTATATGGCTGTCCATTGTCATCTTTTGGCACAATTTATTTTCATTTCCTATTCCTTATAGATGATTTAGAGAAGCAGAAAGCATTTGGATTGCATATGCTGTGCACTAACTTGGACCATTGTTGTCGAATACAATCTTATCTTTTGATTTCTTCGTTCTCTTTTATACAATTTATCATTTTTTTCCCTTACAATTGTCATCTGCACTGGTGTTGATATTTTGATGAAAATGATGATCAAGATGATGACAGTTACAGTTGATTTATTTCAGAGTGGGATTTGGGCGGTTTCCCAGCTTGGTTCTTTTCCATGAGCCCATCCCCCAAACTAAGATCATCTGATCCTACTTTTCTTCAACTGGTATGCTTTCCTTATTGTCTTTTATGATAAGGTTGATCTACCTAGCAATTAACTTGTTCGTATTCACAAATCTTGTAGGTGGAATTGTATTTTTATGTTTTTTCTTCTAGATTTATATCTCTTATAGTCTTATATGCATTTCTGTTTTTCTGTTTTTCCCTTTCATGTTAAGTAATCTCGGAAACACACCTCAATATGCCTCTTGTGTTTTATAATTCATTCATATTTTAACAGATTTCTCTCTCACTTCCCATGTTCTTCATTTTGTCAAAATATTCTTCTTTCCCCTGTACAGCATTTAAGTTTAATTCATCCATAAAAGTATTCTTCATTTTGAGGCTAAAGCTTAAGGTTTCTCTGCAAATGGGGTTGCTTTAGGATGCTGCAGATATGCCACCTTACCAAAGGGCAATGGGTGGGATTCAAACCCAGGCGTTGAGCAAGTTGGATGAACCCATTTACCACTGAATCAACCCCCTTGGAGACTCTTTATAATGCCTTTGCAGTCACAAGTTTTACTTAATTAAACCATCTATTAGTTATGTTCTAAAAAGGAAAAGGTGAAGTTTATTTGTGGCTTCATGGTAACGATGTCTTGTAGTGGTTTGCATGGAGTAGGTTAAACAAACCCTTATGATTATTGAGCTGATAACATTTTGTAAACAATTCTAGAGTGTGTATCTAAAATTTTTGGTTTTCATTAAAACATCTATATACTTGTAAGCTTTTGTTGTATATGTCTTCTTCTATGTTTATGCCTTACTATTATTGAAGTTTGGACTTATTATAGTTTGGCATTTAAGGTTGAAAGATGGTGGGGTAACCTGCTTCCAAAATTAGTTCCTCTCCTATATGACAATGGAGGCCCTATAATAATGGTTCAGGTATGTTGTTTTTTGGTAGAATTTCTTGATTATATTTACCTGATTGGCTTTATTATACAGGATGTTTATGAAACATAAAATATATGAAAGTATGTTCTGATTTCAGAAACAGAAAGTCTAGGTATTTCAGTTAGAAAATGGAATAATTCCCTTGTTGAAATTATAGGGATTTGATGAAAAATGAGAAGGGATATTCTGAATAACTGATGTGACATTGATATGATATGGGTTAGAGACAAACCACTAATACCTTATACTAATAATCTTGGTCAAGTACTAATGTAGTACGTACAACGAGACTAGTACAAGCCCAGCCTAATAAGAACACTGACATCATAAGACTCTGAAAACAATAAGAATCCTAATATTCTAACATCCCTTGTACCATTTGTTTCTCCAAAACTTAAATTATGTGCGGTTTGTTAACATTTAGTGGAAGATAGTTTTTCTAAATACGAAGATATTTCCCTATTGTTGTGAATTCCTGAATACTGGAATTTCTTTATTACTATAGGACTTGAAGTTACCATGATTGAAGATTTATGAATTTCTTCTCTTTTGAATTTTAACAATTTAACCGCTTATCTTATGAAAGAAAAATTAGACTGACTAATATGACATTGTTTGCCACAGATTGAAAATGAGTATGGTTCATACGGAGATGACAAAGCATATCTCCATCACCTGGTCGCCCTTGCTAGAGGTCATCTCGGGCATGATGTTATTTTGTAAGAGGTTTTATGTTTTTGAACCCTATCTCTTCATTGTTCTTAAACTGAAGTGTCCTGCTGTAATATGATATAGATGTCATAGAAGAAGGTGGTACAAAGTTTTTCTTTTAAAACTCTTGAATTTATTTAAATGTACATGCTCAATCTTTCAGCCAATTAATTGGAAAAATGCTCTAGTGCCACATCCTTGTCTTTGGAGGACTAGGGTCATCCGAAGAGTTAGATCATGGGTTTTAGTTCTCCTCTGTTTGTGTATGTATCTGTCAGTCTCATAGTAATTTACCTGTCAAAATTTCAAATTTGAAGAAAAATGTTGATGTGGACATAAGGCCCACTGGGGCTAAAGTCTACGAGAGAGGAAAGTGAAAGCCCATTAATTGGCTCAAGAGAGGTGATGCACAGGATCATTCCCCATGAGAGAGAAATTGTAACTAACTTCTACCTAGTTGGCTGTAGCAGTCGCGTGGGGAGTGGGGGGGTGAGGAAACGGTTGCTGAGGTGAGAGAGATATAGGTAGCATGAGGTAGGGAAATATCCTTTAGGCTGGAATTGGACTTTGGGACCCTTGGGGGAGAACTAAGCCTCTCGAATTGCTTAGCCATCCAATTGTAGCTCTGTTCTTATTTCTATCAAGCTCAGGACCCCTTTGATACTGTTGTTCATCAATAATACTACACTTCTACATTGTTTTTTCTCTATTAGTCTTTAGATACCCCAACAATTGGTATCAAAGCTTGTGAATTATCAATTTTATCCGGATTTATTTTTCTCAATAGGAAAAATAATAAAAATAAAATAAAAAAGAGATGGAGGACAAAAGATAAGATCGTGGGATATTTGGGAGTTATCAGAAAACAGAAGGAAAAGATTGTGGGACGGTTAGAGGGGATCATGGGATAAATTGGTTACCTTCATTTGCCTATAATTACCCCCCACAGACTCAAAAGTGGGGGACGGAAAAAAGAAGGGAGAGGGGGCCGAAGACAACAACAATTTTTTTTCTCCACATCTGAGAGCATATACTGCACAAGACTCTGCCATTGGTGATCAGTAATAACGTGTTTTCCCCCAAGCCGCAGGTTTTTTTTCACGCAGCTTTATTTTTCTTCTTTGTTGCTTTTATAGCTTTTCCGTTTCATGATTGTAGACCATCGGTATTAATGTGTCAGTGACCCATTGTATGCGTGATTCCTATATATAGAATTAAGTTTGAATATTTAAAAGTTGATTTTGTCTTTAGCTTGTTTCAAAAATGATATAATAATAAAAAAGAAGGGATTTTGTTTCGTACTGCACCAAAAGCTTTTGGCACCTTGTTCTCTAGTATAGGATTGTTTATGAATTGGACTTTGGCTTTTGATTCATCTTTAAATGATAATAAAAAAGGATCAGCATGCCTTTTGTGTATATCACATTGCCTAGTTCTATTATACGTGAAATTAGAATATAGAATGCTAAAAGATTTGACTTTGCTTTGAGGTTTTTTTAAAAAAGGGAAAAAAACGTTGAATTGATTTGGCTTTGCTTCCAGGAACATGTATATTAGTGTTGGCATCTTAATTCATTCTTTTGTTCGTAAAAAGGGAAAAATGATAAAATATTAATAAAAATTGAGACTTTACATTTTGTAATTAATAACCTTTTTTAAATAATAATAATAATAATAATAATAATAATAATAATAATAATAATAATAATAATAATAATAATAGTTTCAACTCATGCAATGGTTATGACATTAATTGAGTAGCAATTCTGCCTTTAATGTTATCCAAATCATAAGAGTTTATAGGATAGCCATTTGCTATCATAAACTCGTGTATAAATATATATATATATATATATATATATAAATTGTTTACTTTTGGCAAAATGTTGAATTTTTTTTTTTTTTTTTTTTATATAACAACCGATAGTTTGGACACGTAAGGAGAAGACCCTCATAAGAAAAGTAGATCGATGGAGAATTGATAATAATAGAGTAGGTAGAGGAAGACCAAGAAAGACTATAGGTGAAACGTAAAAAAGATCTAGATTTGAATGACTTTTCTCAAGACTTTTCATAGACACAATGGCGTGTCGATCCATGTAAATTAACCTAGCTGGGAAAAGGCTTAGTTGTTGTTGTTGTTATATAACAACCGATAACGTTAATTGAATAGCATTTCTATCTTTAACGTTATTCGGATTGTGAGGATTTATGGACTAGCCATTTGCTAGCTTGAGTCCTTTGCAAAGTTCTCTTCTTTTAAATAGAAAAATAATTTTTGTTTAAATATGCAACAATCAATAGCGTTAATTGAATAGCATGTCTATCTTTAACGTTATTCAGATTGAGAGGGTTTATTGATTAGCCATTTGCTAGCTTTGGACCCTTGTGCGATGTTTTCTCCTTTTAAATAAAAAATACTAAAATAAAATAAAATAAATGTCCTTTTCCTTTTTCCATAAAAATAAAAAATCATATCTTTTCAAATAAAAATGTCTCTTTTTTTAAAATAAAAATAAAAGATCATATCTTTTCAAATTCAAATTATTTTTAAAAAATTAAAAATATTTTAGTAGGGTAAAATAAATATTTACAAAGTTATATAGTTTTGCGCAATTAATTAGAGGTACCGTTTTTAAATGGATGTCGTAGGGTGCTAACACCTTCCCTATGCATAATTGACTCCCGAACCCAGCTCTGATTTCAAAGACCATTTTTAAAGGGTTTTCCAATGTTTTCCCTTACAATAAAATATTGGTGGCGACTCCATTAAAAAACTATTTTTGCGCCGTCCCCGTCGTGCCCCCGGTTGCGATCTTTCTTGGAGTGAATGGTTCAGACGCGCGGTGGAATGGACGGACGTGTGGATGCTCTGGAAACTGGACTGGGGAACTTAACGCGAGCTGTGGAGTAGATGCGACAGCTCCTTCAGGCACGCGATCGTCGTCGGAGAGGACGATCGAGACATTAGAGAACATCGGCGGGGGAAGGCGAAGGAGATGGAAGCGGAGGAAGCGAATCAAGTGGGTCACGATCGCGATTGCATTCTGGGCTTGACAGTAGACCACCATTCTATGATCTGGGTGGAAGGAAGTTGGAGATCCTAGTGTTTACGGGAGAGGAGGCTTATGGCTGGATCGTGAAGGTTGAGAGGTACTTCAAGTTGAACTCTGTGAGAGACGATGAAAAACTGGAGGCGGTGGTGATCGCCTTGGAAGATAAGGCACTGAATTGGTACCAATGGTGAGAGGAACAAGCTCCCTCAGCTGATTGGGAGGAGTTTAAAGGGGCGGTGCTACGTCGATTTCAACCGGGTTTAGTTCAAAATCTGTTTGGACCGTTGCTTAGCATTAAGCAGACTCGGACAATAATGGAATACAGGGAACATTTTGAAATGGTTTCTGCGCCATTAAAGAAGGGGGAGCGAGTGATGTTGAAAAGGATTTTTCTGAATGGATTGAAGGATGAAATACAAGCTGAACTGAAGCTACATGCCTCGGAGTCATTGTCAGAACTGATGGACCGAAAGAATGTAGCCCTGCGAAGAGGTGGGATGATTTATGAAGAGAAGAAGGGATGGAGGGATAAGGAAGGGATTGTGGGGAAAACACAGAGAGAGTATTTTAAGGGTAAGAGTTTTACTCCAAAAAGGGAATCTACTGGGAAGGAAACTTCAGACATGAAATTACTGAAGGTGTGCTAGCTGAAAAGAGGGTGTATGGGGGTGGAAGGTTGAGTCAGAGCGAGTTGAGGGAGAGAAGCCGCAAGGGGCTATGCTTCAAATGCGGGGAGAAATGGGGACCTGATCACATTTGCAAAATGAAACACTACCAATTTTTGTTGGTGGAGGATCCTGATAATGAAGAGGAGGAACTGGTGATAGAGGAGGAGGAACCAGTAATCTTGGAGGCAAAAATTCTGCAATTATCTCTGAATAGCAAGGAAGGATTAACCTCAAACCGATCCTTCAAGACTTGGGGGCAATTAGGAGACAGATAGGTGCTGGTCTTAGTGGATTGTGGCGCCACTAGTAATTTTATCTCCAATAAACTGGTGGAGGAGCTCAGGCTGAAGGTTGTTGACACGCCAGAATTTGTGGTAGAAGTGGGAACTGGGGCCCAGGTGAGGAATAGAGGTATTTGCAAGTACCTGGAACTGTTAATCCAGGGAGTTCGGATCAACCAACATTTTTTCTTGATGGAGCTGGGAGGGACGAAGGTGGTCTTAGGGATGGACTGGCTAGCGAGTTTGGGAAACATAGAAGCTAATTTTAGAAACTTGGTTTTGAAATGAGGGGAGAAAGGCCAGAAGAAGGAATTGAGAGGAGATCCTTCGGTTTGTAAGACACAAGCATCTTGGAAGGCTATGTTTAAATCACTTCAACATGAGGGAAAAGGATACTATGTCATCTATCATAAAGACACAGAAGAGAGCACCAAGGGATAAGAACTACTGCCACGGAGCATTGAGACCGTTTTGGAGGAGTTTGGTGATGTCTTTCAAGAACCTCAAGGCCTCCCACCCCACAGAGATCATGACCATGCAATAATTCTAAAAGAGGAGCTCCTATAGCTCACATTCGCCCTTACAGGTATCCTTACTATCAGAAAAATGAGATAGAAAAGATAGTTAAGGAAATGTTGCATGTTGGGATTATTAGGCCCAGTACAAGCCCTTTTAGTAGCCCTGTTATTTTAGTAAAGAAGAAGGATGGTGGGTGGCATTTCTGTGTTGATTACCGGGCCCTGAATAAACTAACTGTGCCTGATAAATTCCCCATTCCTATCATAGAGGAGTTGTTAGATGAATTGGGAGGGGCAAAGATATTTTCTAAACTGGATTTAAAATCCGGATACCATCAGATAAGGATGAAGGACGGTGATATACCAAAAATTGCCTTTAGAACCCATGAAGGGCATTATGAATTCTTAGTAATGCCCTTTGGTTTAACAAATGCCCCCTCAACCTTTCAAGCCCTCATGAACCAAATATTGAAGCCTTATTTGAGAAAATTTGCCTTGGTGTTTTTTGATGACATACTGGTTTATAGTGGAGATGAAGAGGGTCACAAGGAACACTTAGGGAGTGTACTGCAACTGTTAAGAGAGCATGGGTTGGTGGTTAACAAAAAGAAGTGTTCTTTTGGGCAAGAGAAGCTAGAGTACCTGGGACACATTGTTTCTGGTCAAGGGGTTTTTGCAAATCCCAACAAAATCAAAGACATGTTGGATTGACCTTCCCCTAAAGATGTCAAGGGGCTAAGGGGTTTTCTCGGCCTAACTGGATACTACAGAAAATTTGTGAAAAATAGCTTGGCCTTTGACTCAACAACTCAAGAAGGATTAGTTTCAGTGGAATGAGGGTGCTCAGCTTGCCTTTGAGCAGCTGAAATAGGCCATGACTTCCATTCCAGTGCTAGCAGTCCCAAATTTTGACAAGACTTTTGTAGTGGAGACTAATGCATCCAGGAAGGGTATTGGAGCAATTTTGATGTAGGAGGGCAGGGCAGTGGCATACATGAGTCAAACAATTTCAGATAGAGCCCAAAACAAGTCAGTCTATGAGAAGGAATTAATGGCAGTGGTATTGGCCATTCAGAAATGGAGACATTACTTGCTAGGGAGGCATTTTGTGGTGCATACAAAACAAAAGAGCCTCAGGTTCTTGACTAAACAAAGATTAATGGGTGAAGAACAACAGAGGTTGATCTCCAAACTGTTGGGATTCAATTTTGAGATCAAATATAAGCCTGGCCCAGAGAATAAAGCAGCAAATGCTTTATCCAGAAAGTTGCAATTCTCAGCCTTATCGACTGTGCAGTGTTTGGAATGGGAGGATTTAGAAGAGGAGATTTCCAGGGATGAGAAACTGAGAAAGATCATGCAAGATCAGATGTTAGATGAGAGGGCCCACCCAGGATATAAAGTCACAAAAGGTAGGTTATACCATAGGGGGAGATTGGTGATTCCTAGGGGTTCCTCAAAAATTCCTCTGATCCTTAAGGAATTCCATGATTTGACATTGGGGGGCCATTCTGGTTATTTCAGAACCTATAAAAGGGTGACTGGACTGTTTTTCTGGGAAGGAATGAGGAAGACCATACAACAGTATGTTCAAGAATGTGAGGTTTGTCAAAGGAACAAATATGAGGCCTTAAATCCAGCAGGGCTGCTGCAGCCTCTACCTATACCTGCACAACAGTGGTCTGACATATCAATGGACTTTATCAGGGGCTTGCCAAAATCTGGGGGAATGGACACAATATTCATGGTAGTGGATAGATTAACAAAGTATGTTTATTTCATTGCTCTAGCTCATCCCAATACTGCTAAGGAAGTGGCAGAAATATTCATCAGAGAAGTGGTGAGACTCCATGGTTTTCCAGTGTCAATAGTATCAGACAGAGACCTGGTCTTCCTTAGCTCTTTCTGGACAGAGTTGTTCAAGCTAGCTAGGACTAAATTGAAGTTCAGTTCTGCCTACCATCCTCAAACAGATGGCCAAACTGAAGTGGTTAACAGGTGCTTGAAGACTTATTTGAGATGTGTTACTGGGGTTAAACCAAAACAGTGGCACAAATGGCTTAGTTGGGCAGAATTCTGGTATAATACCAACTATCATTTAGCTACAAAGATGACCTCTTTTCAAGCACTATATGGATGGGATCCACCAGCTGTGGTCAGAGGAGATGTGGGCAGATCGACAGTAGATGAGGTGGATAGAATGACACTGGACAGGAATGAGATGTTAGACGAATTGAAGAGACAATTGGTGCAGGCTTAGAACAGAATGAAGCAACAGGCCAATAAACATAGAAGAGATGTGGAACATCAGGTTGGAGATAAGGTTTACTTAAAGATCCAGCCCTACAAATTGAAGAACTTAGCTAAGAGAGTTAACCAGAAACTAAGTCCTAGATTCTATGGGCTGTATGAGATCATTGAGAGGATTGGTGCAGCTGCCTACAAGCTATTGTTACCAAAAGAAAGTAGAGTGTATCCAGTCTTCCATGTGTCAATGTTGAAGAAAAATGTTGCTGCAGATGTTACAGTGCAGACCCTGCCTCCTTTTGTGTCGGAGGAATGGGAGCTCCAAGCTCAACCAGAAGAAGCATTGGCTATAAGAGGAACCAGTCCTACTGAGATGGAAGTTATGGTGAAATGGCAGCACTTGCCTAGCTGTGAAAATTCCTAGGAGAAGTTAGCAAACCTCCAGGAGCAGTTTCCTGATTTTCACCTTGAGGACAAGGTGAATTTTGAAGGGGCAGGTATTGATGCGGACATAAGGCCCACTGGGGCTAAAGTCTACGAGAGAGGAAAGTGGAAGCCCATTAATTGGCTCAAGAGAGGTGATGCATAGGATCATTCCCCATGAGAGAGAAATTGTAACTAACTTCTGCCTAGTTGGCAGTAGCAGTCGCATGGGGAGTGGGGGGGTGAGGAAACGGTTACTAAGGTGAGAGAGATATAGGTAGCATGAGGTAGGGAAATATCCTTTAGGCTGGAATTGGACTTTGGGACCCTTGGGAGAGAACTAAGCCTCTCGAATTGCATAGCTATCCAATTGTAGCTCTGTTCTTATTTCTATCAAGCTCGGTATCCCTTTGATACTGTTGTTCATCAATAATACTACACTTCTACACTGTTTTTTCTCTATTAATCTTTAGATACCCCAACAAATGTAAAGAAGAAAGGTAGTGATAAGAAATAGGAAAAATGGGAGGAAAGGAGAGAGAACTTTTAGAAAGAGGAGGGTGAAGTGGGATACACAGAGAAGCAAGGGAGAGATATCAAAAGAAGTCATTCAAGGCTGCCATCCTGATTACATAATAATCTCTATATAGGCATATTGTACTTAGTCCTAATTCTATTGCACAAAAAAATAATTTCATCCTTAAGTAGTCCCTATATAACCTACTGAAGCCAGAACCTTAGCTACTAAATCCTGACATACGATAACAACTTTTCAATAATACAATTAAATCAATAATTACAAACATCATAAAACTTCTTAGTTCTTATTTCATTTTCCATCACTTAATATTACTTTTCACTAATATATATATTTTTTATAAAATACTTTTCACTAATATATCCTTCAAGAAGAAATCAATACATGCCCTGCTTCCCTTTTGGTGGGGTCTGTATCTCAAAAATATGCAATATTTAGTTTTCTTGCATCTTCACAATTAACTTTATCAAATTTAGTTGACAGTGTCATGCGTGTTATAGAAATTCATGTCAAGACATTCTAATTTATACAAGGAATTAGAAGATGGCAAGTAGTTTTATGTAGAACCCATCGTTAGGTGATGGTAAGAGTCCACTCTTACCTCCATGCACACTTTTAGAGTGGCCTTTTCCAAGTTTTGAGATCATGTTCAATGATGGCATATTGTTTAGATTAAAGTATTGAATTTTTTAACAGGAAGGATTGGTTAAAAACTGAAACATGAAGTTGAATTCTAACTTTTTGAACTGCTACTTTTAATGTACAAGTATACTGATAGATACCCACCTATTAATAAGTTGTATGTTAGGAAGTGTTACATGAGCAGCACAGGATCAACTCCCCAAGTAAGCATGACTAGCAAGGGGAGTAACTAACATCCTACATGGCATGGGTCTCATGATGGAGAGAGGGTAAGCAGTGGAGGCAGTGTGGGTTATATGGGAAGTGAGGGAAAGAGAATAGGCAAGAAATTAGTGAGTGAAGGAATTGGGAGGGAGAGATCCAGGTCTTTTGAAAACCTTGAGATTATCTTGTATCTTTTCTATTTTAGTTATGTTACTAGCTTATCTTTATTCTGTTTTACTGATGCTAATATCAGTTTGATATCAGTAACAGGAGTAAGAATTCATAGCAATATATACTATATTTCTTGACATCTGGTCTGATAGGATCCTAGGCCCAAAGATAACTAAAGGCCCAGAGATAACAAAAGTGTCTATTAGAAAGTAGCACCATAAGGCAGGTGAGGGGGGGTTTTAGGAGGGGTAACAGAAACGTGGGATCAGTTGTAACTACCTGCTGAGCTGGTAGGTGAGTGGGCTGGGGATCATGGGTGGAATTCGGTTGAGAAGTATATAGGTGAGGGAAGGAGGTAAATGATGGTAGGCTGGAATTAGGCTTGGACTTGGGAGAGAATTGAGCACTCTTTAATTTGCTCATCCACATTTCTGTTTTACTAGAAGCTGTAATAGCATTCCTGGATTGATAACAACTTGATATCATCCAGAGAGTAATCAATATACTTGAATTTCTATTCATTTTTCTGTTCTTAATTTCTTGGTACCTATCATGGTCCAATTTCTATCAACTGGTATCAGAGATCTCGATATAGGAGCTGTGGATGGTGAACACACGTATGGAGGCGAGACTGGAAGCAATCGCGAGGGGGTTCGAACGATGCAGAGAGGAGCAGGATGCGAGGATGGAACGAAGCGAAGAGGTTCAGAACGAGTTGTTGTGGTTAATTAGAGAGATGCCTCGAGGAGGGAATCACTAGACCAGGGACGAATCAGAGGGCGAGGTAGGTGGCGGAAGCTTCGCTGGGCTGAATCGGAACTCACCGACGAGAGAGATGGAGGATCAGTGGAGGAAGTTGGAGATCCCGGTGTTCTTTGGTGATGATGCTTACGGGTGGATCAATAGGGTGGAGCGATACTTATATGTGAACTCCATGGGCGAAAGGGAGAAGCTACAAGTAGTGATGGTAGCGATGGAAGGTCGGGCACTAAATTGGTTTCAGTGGTGGGAGTCGAGAACTCTGGATGCGAATTGGGCTGCATTTTGGATGGTGATTATACGACGTTTTCAGCCATTGATGGCAGAGAATTCATACGAACTGCTCCTTGGCGAGAGGACATTCGGGCTGAGCTGAAGCTCTACAGATTTGGATCCTTAGCTGATTTGATGGATCAGGCCCAACTCATAGAAGAGAAGAATTGGGCTGCCAAGAGGTTAGGCCCAAACATGGGAGTTAATGGAGAAACTCAATTGGGAGGCAAGTAAAAACAGCCACTATAGATTTTGGGCCTTGTCCCAACACTTACCCAGAGCAGAGTAAAAACACTTTTGTGTCTGTTTCTAAACCTATTTACTGTGGCAAATCGACTACAAAGAACAAACCAACTGAGAGTTCAGGTAGCACCAGGACATGAACAGGATTTAGGAGATTGTCCAATGCTGATTTGCAAGAGAAAATGAAGAAGGGCATTTGCTTCAGATGTGACGAAAAATTCAGTCCAAAACATGTGTGCAGATTCAAGCAATTCAACTTGATGGTTATGGAAAGTGCAGAAGAAATAGAAAGAATAGGAAGGGAAAGAACTTGGGAAGAAAAGGAGTTGGAAGAAAAGGCCTTCTAATTATCCATCCATAGCATGATGGGTATGACTTCTGTAAACTTTTGATGGTTGATAGGAAAGAGAAAAGAGATAATTGAGAGGAAAGTTATAACCTCTCCTGGTCAGTCTTTAGATTTTATTATATGAGTAAAAGTAACAAGCTACAACTGTACAAAGGGGTAATAAAAAATAAAGAAATTACTGAAAGTAAAAGACTTATTTATCTAACACTTTCCCTCAAGCTGGAGCATATATATCATATGATCCAAGCTTGTTACATATATAACTAATTCGGGGTCCTCCAAGAGATTTTGTGAGAAGGTCAGCAAGCTGGTTATTTGAGTTGACAAAGGTTGTGACAATATCATTCAAAAGAACATTCTTTCTTATAAAATGACAGTCAATCTCGATATGTTTAGTTCTTTCATGAAAGACGGGGTTAGAGGCAATATGTAAAGCGGCCTGGTTGTCACAGACAAGGGTCATTTGTCCAACATCCCCAAACTGAAGTTCTTTGAGTAACTGTTTTAACCAGACAAGTTCACATGTCACAGCAGCCATAGCTCTATACTCAGCTTCAACACTGGATCTAGTAACCACACTTTGCTTCTTACTTCTCCAAGAAATCAGGTTACCTCCAATAAGCACACAATATCCTGAAGTGGAACGTCTATCAGAAGGTGAACCTGCCCAGTCAACATCATAATAACCAACCACTTGAGTGTGTCCCTTATCCTCATAGAGGAGTCCTCTTCCTAGTGCTCCTTTAATATATCTTAAAATCCGAACCGCAACACTCTAATGGCTATCACATGGAGAGTTCAAGAACTGACTAACTGTTGCAATATAATTAGGAGAAAATTATTTCATAATTAGGACAGATTTGGTTGGATCCCACATTCTTTGTGTTTTTCTATTTGTTGCTGATTGATTAGGTATTGTTGATTGATTAGGTATTAGATTAATTAGGTATTAGGTATTGCTGATTGATTAGGTATTAGGTAATGCTGATTGATTAGGTATTAGATTTAATATATAACTGTAGCAGCTCCTATAAATTTATTGCTGCCTCTGTAAACTGTGTGCAAAGGAAATAAAACATTGTTTATATTCTTCAAATTCTAAGTTGGTATCAGAGCTCCCAATCCCGGGGGCTCTGCTTCTGCATAAACCTTTTTCAGGCAGTCTTCATTGCTGCATACATCGCCGCTTCCGCCACCGCCGCCACCAAAAAAATTTCAGGTGAGTTTTTCGGTGAAACTAACACTACCAGAATCGCCATTAAGGCCACCGTTTTCAATGCCAATCGACCAGTTTTGGTCGCCAGCCTCTTCTGTTCCTGTTTTCGGGGCTATTTTGCTGTAACTCCGGCTTTTTTTGTGGCTGTTTGAAAGCCTGTGCTCCTCCTCCGTTCTCGAGCAAGTTGCTTCCGTTTCTGCTATTTCTGCGTAATGTCTGAAGACAAGCCAATTTTTGTTCTCAGTCCCAACGATCTACAGGTGCTGCAAGGCTCGTACTGCCTTGATGGGCGCAACTACCTCCAATGGGCCCAGTTGGTTCGCACTACCCTTAAGGGACGAAAGAAGCTGAATCATATAGAAGGGGATCCTCCAACCAAAACAGACCCAAAGTATGAAGCTTGGGATGATGAAGGCTCTCTTATCATGACCTGGTTACGACATTCTATGACTCTAGAGATCAGCCGAAACTCTATGTTCTTCTCAATTGCTAAGGAGATTTGGGAGAACCTCAATCAGACGTACTCTATGAAGAGGATATTGCAGCATGTTATGAGATAGAAAATAAGATCTTCAATACCAAGCAGGGGAGTCTTTTAGTGACAGACTACTATGGGATGTTGAATGGTTTGTGGATTGAGTTAGATCAGTATCAGAATTTGAAAATGACATGCAATGCTGACTCTGCCACACTGACACAGTTCATTGAAAGGGTGAGAATCTTCAAATTTCTTTCTGGACTGAACTCTGAGTTTGATCCTATTAGGATTTAGATTTTGGGCAAAGAAAACCTTCCTTCTCTCTCAGAGGTGTTCTACACTGTACGGGAGAAGAAACTCAGAGGTCAATGATGTTGGAGGGGGGCAGTTGTGTTGATGGTTCTGCCTTGGCTATTGGAAAGGGTCCCATAAAAGGACCATCCTATTCATCTGGGAAGTCTCCCACAAAGTCTAACCGCGAAGATCATTAGTGCAACTATTGTAGGAGAACGGGTCATACTTAGGAGACATGTTATAAACTTCATGGAGGGGAGAAGGTCCTTGAGCGCATTGGAGGATTCAAAGGTACCCCATAGAGGCGTGCTAATCAAGCAACGTCTGACTCAGAAAGTGTGGTAGAAGACCCACCTATCCCACAAGCTGAAAAGGAGGTCCCAACACTTAGCAAAGTAGAGCTGGAACGACTGTGAGCTCTTATGGACTCTCTTAGTAAGCCATCTAGCTCTTGTTCCCTAACCATGACTGGTAAGAGTTCTAGCTTCTTATCCTTTAATGCTTCTGGTATTGAGGATATCTGGATTATAGACTCTGGTTCTACTGATCATATGACACCTCATTCCTCTTTTTTTTCATCCTACACCACTTTATGTGGTAACCAACACATCACTGTAGCTAATGGTTCTAATATCCCCATTACCGGTTGTGGTAACATTCAACTTCAACCTTCCCTTCATTTTAAAAATGTGCTTCATGTTCCCAAACTATCTAATAACCTCTTGTCCATTCATAAAATCACCTAAGACTTAAATTGTGCAGTGACATTTTTTCGATCCCATTGTGTTTTTCAGGATCTTGTCACGGGGAGGACGATTGGAATAGCTAAAGAGCAGGGCGGGTTATACTACTTGCAGCATGAGGAAAATAAAGATTGTACCAGACAGAAGGCTCTCACTTCTAATCATCAGACAAGTTCAGAGTCTTGGTCATCTTCCCAAATATGGCTTCAGCACAGGCGTCTTAGTCATCCTCCGTTTAGTGTCTTTAAGTCTTTATTTCCCTTCTTGTTTACAAAAGTGTCAGTCGAGTCCTTTCATTGTGATGTTTGTCAATTTGCTAAACACCATCGTACAACTTTTCTTCCCAGTAATAATAAAAGTTCTAAACCTTTTGATCTTGTTCATTCGGATGTGTGGGGACCTGCATCTATTTGCAATATTTCTGGTGCAAAGTGGTTTGTTTCATTTATTGATGACTGTACTCGGGTTACCTGGATATTCCTCATGAAAGATAAGTCTGAAGTTTTCCAATTGTTTGTAAACTTTTACCATATGGTTCAAGCACAATTTGGCAACCCGATTAAAAGATTGCATTCAGATAATGGGAGAGAGTATGTGAATCAAAATCTTTCCAAATTCTTCAAAGATAATGGTGTTGTTCATGAGTTAACTTGTGTAGACATCCCTCAACAGAATGGGATTGCAGAGAGGAAAAATCGTCATCTCCTTGAGGTTACCAAAGCGTTACTCTTCCAAATGTCGGTTCCTAAGTCTTACTGGGGGGAAGCTGTTCTAACTGCCACTTACTTGATAAATAGTTTACCTTCTCGGGTTCTAGATGGTGTTAGTCCTGTACAGCTCATCACCACATTCTATCCTTCTATTCCCATTATGACCAGCCTTCAGAGTCGTGTCTTTGGATGTTCTGCCTTTGTCCATGTTCATAGTCCTCATCGGGGAAAGTTAGATCCTCGAGCTATCAAATGTATCTTCATAGGTTATGCCTCAAACAAAAAAGGGTACAAATGTTATCACCCTGAATGTCGTCGTGTCTATATCTCTAAGGATGTCACTTTTCATGAAACAGAGTCTTTCTTCACTAGTCTTCAGCTTCAGGGGGAGAGTAGTCTAGAAGCTGAGTTCCTTGAGTTGTCATCTTTTCCTTTGTTGCAGGATTCCACTCCTACGGAGGATGACAAAGACCCTGAACCAGCATCATTACCAGTTTAGAATAATGAGGGCAAACGCTTTGGGGCTCAATATCAGCGAAGACAAAAACCCGACCTGGTCGAACAACAACTTCAATTGTCTGAACTGGAGGTAAGAACTCATACTCTTGAGGACACCTTAAATGCCTTTTGTGAACCTAACCCAGATGATTTACCAATTGCCTTGAGAAAAGGAAAAAGATCTTGTGCCAAATATCCTATATCCCAATTTGTGTCTACTAAAAAGATCTTGTGCCAAAAAGATTTACCAATTGCCTTGAGAAAAGGAAAAAGATCTTGTGCCAAATATCCTATATCCCAATTTGTGTCTACTAAAAACCTTTCTATACAGCATCAGAGCTTTATTTCAGCTATTGATTCTATTAGAATCCCTACATCAGTACAGGAAGCCTTAAAGGATGAAAATTGGGTTCGAGCCATGAATGAAGAAATAGGTGCTTTGGAAAAGAACGAGACTTGGGAGATTGTAGAGAGACCGAAGGACAAGAAGGCAGTGGGTTGTAGGTATACACAGTTAAATATCAGTCTGATGGTTCATTGGACCAGTATAAGGCAAGGCTGGTTGCAAAGGGATACACCCAAACCTACGGGATCGATTATGAGGAGACATTTGCTCCAGTGGCAAAAATGAATACGGTGAGAATCATCCTCTCCTTGGCAACTCACTTTGGTTGGGAAATGCATCAATCCGATGTTAAAAATGCTTTCCTACATGGAAGTTTGGAGGAGGAAGTATACATGGAGATTCCACTTGGATATGGTGCCACTAATGATGGGAATAAGGTTTGCAGACTAAAGAAGGCATTGTATGGCTTCAAACAGTCTCCCCGTGCTTGGTTTGGAAGGTTCACTCAGGCTATGATATCCCTGGGGTACAAAGTCAAGGTGACCATATTCTCTTTATAAGACATTCTCAGGATAGCAAACTTACACTGCTTTTGGTCTATGTAGATGATATGATTATTGCAAGCAATGATGAGCTTGAAAAACAGATTCTAAGGGAGAGGTTGGCTGCTCAATTTGAGATGAAGGATCTCAGGAAGCTAAAATACTTCCTTGGGATAGAGGTTGCCTACTCTAAGCAAGGTATCTTTATTTCTCAGAGGAAATATATCCTTGACCTCCTCAAAGAGACTAGTAAGTTGGGCTGTAAGGCTACTGGAGCGCCCATAGAGCAAAATCACAGGATTGGGAATGATGTGGAGAGCCCAAAGGTAGAGAAGGCACAGTACCAAAGACTTGTGGGAAAACTCATCTATTTATCCCACACCAGGCCAGATATAGCTTATGCAGTTAGTGTGGTTAGTCAGTTCATGCATGATTCAAGAGAAGGACACTTGCAGGCAGTGAATAGAATTATTCAATACTTGAAGGCCTTTCCAGGGAAGGGACTGCTATTCAAAAAGGAAGGAAATTTATTCATGGAAGTATATACCAATGCTGATTATGCAGGGTCAATTGTTGATAGGAGATCCACCACAAGATATTGCATGTTCTTCGGTGGAAATCTGGTGACTTGGAGGAGTAAGAAGCAAAATGTGATTGCAAGATCAAGTGCAGAAGTAGAATTTAGAGCTATGGCACAAGGGGTTTGTGAGTTGTTATGGATGAAGATTATTCTCGATGACCTCAAAATAAAATATGAAGCTCCTATGAGATTGTTTTGTGATAATAAGTCTGCCATCAGCATTGCACACAACCCGGTTCAGCATGATCGGACAAAGCACGTAGAGATAGATCGACATTTCATTAAGGAGAAATTGGACAATGGTCTTATAGCCACCGAGTACATCCCTTCAAGACTTCAGTTGGCAGATATGTTCACCAAGGGACTTCCCACAGAACAGTTTCAAGATCTTACTTGCAAGTTGGGAATGATAGATGTACATTCACCAACTTGAGGGGGAGTGTTGCAATATAATTAGGAGAGAATTATTTCATAATTAGGACAGATTTGGTTGGATCCCACATTCTTTGTATTTTTCTATTTGTTGCTGATTGATTAGGTATTGCTGATTGATTAGGTATTAGATTAATTAGGTATTAGGTATTAGGTATTGCTGATTGATTAGGTATTAGATTGATTAGGTATTAGGTGATGCTGATTGATTAGGTATTAGATTTAATGTATAACTGTAGCACCTCCTATAAATATATTGCTGCCTCTGTAAATTGTGTGCGAAGGAAATAAAACATTGTTTATATTCTTCAAATTCTAAGTCTAACAACACTCATAGAAAAAGAGATATCAGGTCGAGTTACTGTGAGATAATTCAATTTCCTAACAAGTCTTCGATATTTGCCTAGATCAACAAAAAGCTCCCATTGATTTGGAAGAAGATTGACATTAGGATCCATCGGGATATCAATAGGCTTAGCATTTAGCATGCCAGTTTCCTGAAGTATGTCTAAAGCATACTTTCGCTATGAGATAGAAATATCATCCTTAGACTGAGCAATTTCAATTCCCAGGAAATACCGAAGTTTGCCCAAGTCTTTTATCTGAAAATGACGGAAGAGGAATTGTTTAAGCCGCTGAATGCCATGATGATCACTACATGTAATAACGATGTCATCAACATATACAACTAGATAAATACATTCTTGAGAAGAATTGTGATAGAACACTGAATGTTCGTTGATGAGAAGGCCAATGCATCTAGGACGAAGTGGAGGCTAGTGTGAGTCATTACCAACATAAGTCACCATCGGAATGATCGTCAATGGGAAGAAAAGTCACCACTAGCATGATTCATCTGTGGGAGAAAAGTCACCATCGGAATGATCGTCAATGAGAAGAGAAATCACCACTAGTATGATTCATTTGTGGGAGAGAAGTCATGACAAACACCAGTATTAAAGTATATGTATAGATGAATTTATTCTCATTCTCTCCCTCAATGCTATGCTAGCATTGGAAAAGAACCAAACAGCCAAAACTAGAGACAACCACCACAAAGAATGCCAAACAGCCACATGGAGACCAGAGATGATGTGGTGAGGCAAACGAACGGTAGATGAGCTCGGAAAGAGAGTGAAATAGCCATGGGTTAGTGTATAATGGCCAAAAAACAGAAACTCCAATACACACAAAAGTTTCTATGCGAGTGTACAAGTCTGCACAGAGGTTGGTTGATGGAGGTGAGCTCAGATCCATGTAGAGGACGCCGAGGTGAGTTGAACAAGGCTGACGGTTGTCGGAAAGGTGGCTGGACGCTCTGGAGAAAGGGAAGCGCGCTGACAGTGGTGGTGGCCCGTGAGAGCGTGTGAGACGGCAACTTGAGGCGCGACTTAGTGGGTGGCTGATCGAAGGCCGGCAGTGTAGTTGGTGGGGTCCTTGGCCAGAAAAAGTGACGACGGCGATGGAGGGTGGTGGCAGCGACGGGAAAAATCCGTAAAAGAGAGGTCGCGACAGATGACAGTGGAGGATATGGTGTTTGTCGAAAAATCGGAGTGGAAACACGGTTAGCCGACAAAGATATAGAAAGAGGGTGCCGAAAGGAGAACTTGGCAACCAAAGGCGGCTAATTGGAGTTCCAGATCTTTGGGAACTTCGCAGCGAAAGTGACGGGACAGGTCACGGAGGATGGTACCTCTTTGATACAATGTTGAATTAGAGGGTTTAGGTAGGGAAGGAGGAAAAGAGAGAATATAGACTGATATTGATATTGACTTGATGCGTTGATATTATGATACAATTCCATAATCTAGTACTCTTATTTATACTAATAGTTAGGTCAAATACTAACATTACTAGTACTGGTCGAAGCCCACTAGCATAAAACTAATAACTTAATAAGTAATAACCCTAATATTCTCTAACATGAGTCATACCAAATTATTGTGCCACAGTACTGAAGCGATCAAACCAGGCTTGGGGAGATTGTTTAAGGCCATAAAGAGATCTTCGTAAACGACACACATGTCCAAAACACTCTCCCTGAGCAACAAAGCCTGGCAGTTGCTCCATATAAACTTCTTCCTACAACTCACCATGAAAAAAGACATTTTTGATATCTAGTTGGTGAAAGGTCCAATGACGGATGGCAACCATGGATAAAAAAAGACGAACAGATACTACCTTGGCAATAGGAGAGAATGTATCACCATAGTTAAGACTAAAAATCTGAGGATAACCTTTAGCAACCAAACATGCTTTAAGGCGATCAATGTGACCATTTGTACCTACTTTAACAGTGTAAATCCACCAACACCCAACAATAGATTTGCCTTCTGGAAGGGAGACTAGATCCCAAGTTCCACTGGTTTGAAGGGCTAACATTTCCTCAATCATAGCTTGTCTCCAACCTAGATGAGAAAGAGCTTCACCTGTATTCTTAGGGAGAGGCATAGAATCGAAGGAGGATACAAAGGCATAATAGGGTGAAGATAAACAATGGTAGCTCAAGCCAACATAAATAGGAAAAGGGTTACAAGAAGAATGAATACCTTTGCGTATAGCAATAGGAAGATCAAACTCGCTTGGAAGGTTCGAAGCAGTGGGAGATAATGTTGGAGTAGGATGTGAGTCATCAGTTGTGGCTTCAACAGTCTCAGGAGCATCAATAGTGGTTTGTCTAGAAGGTTGGACCTGCCGTGGATGGCGATGGTAAGTCAATAATGTTGGTGGTGAAGGAGGTGTTGGATCTATATGATAAGTTAGACTAACTTTAGACTCAAGAGGGGTAATGAGAGTAGGAATAGGGAGTATCTCAAAAATAGGTGATTTTTCGGAGGAGATTGAGTGGAAAAAGAGGGTTAACTCAAAGAAAGTGCCATCAGCAGAAATCACATATCTCTTGAGGTAAGGAGAAAATCATCTATACCCCTTTTGTGATCGAGGATATCCAAGGAAGACACACTTGAGTGAACGAGGAGAGAGTTTATCTTTGCCTGGTGTGAGGTCATGAACAAAACATGTAGACCTGAAGACTCGAAGAGATAATGGATAAAGAGGTTGTGTTGGAAAAACAATAGAGTGAGGAATTTTGTTTTGGAGAACAAATGATGACATTTGGTTGATGAGGTAACAAGCAGTGAGAACTGCATCACCCAAAAAACGAGATGGTGCTTTAGCATGAATAAGGAGTGTACAACCTGTTTCAATTAGGTGTCTATTTTTTCTTTCAGCAACCCCATTTTGTTGAGGGGTGTGTGCACAAGAGGATTGGTGAACAATTCCATGATAAGCCATAAAAGATTGGAACTATGTAGAAAAATACTCACGAGCATTGTCACTTCTTCAGGTGCGAATGGTAACTCTAAATTGAGTTTGGATTTCATAACAGAAACTCTAGAAAATGGAGAATAATTCTGATCTATTTTTCATTAAGTATAACCAACTACACCTTGAATAGTCATCTACAAAAGTTACAAAGTATTGATATCCTAATGTTGAGATAATACGACAAGGTCCCCATACATCAGTGTGAATTATAGCAAACAGAGATTCGGCTCAGTTACAGAGTCGACTAGGAAAGGAACTACGAGTGTGTTTGCCCAATTGACAAGATTCACACTCCAAAAAAAATAACTTCAACAAATTAGGAACCATCATATGAAGTTTTGACATACTAGGGTGTCCAAGATGAGCATGAATAACATTGGGTGACTTTGTCGCTGTAAAAACATTAGAGGTTGTCGAGAGATGGTAAAGGACTTGTGACTCACGCCCTGCGCTAATCATCTTCCTTGAGCTCCGACCCTGCACAAGAACAGAGTCTTTAGTGAAGGTGATTAAGCAATCAAGGGTGTGAGTTAGACGGCTAATTGAGATCAAATTATAAGGACAACTAGGAACATACAAAACATTGTCAACAGATAATGAAGGCAAAAGATTAGCCTTCCCAATTGCTTTAGCTCGAGTTTGAGAGCCATCAGCTAAGGTAACAGTGAGAAGGTGTGTTGGATAGGAAAGGGTAGAAAGTAAATGTTTGTTACTAAAAATATGATATGAGGCACCAGAACCTAGTACCCAAGGTCCAAGGGATTGTGATTGGGAGATGCAAGCAATGGAGTTACCAGGGTGTGCAATCGAGGTCACAGATGTAGAGGACTGTCTGACTTCAAACCACTTCAGAAAATCTTCATACAAGTTGGGATAGTTAAGTTGTTGACTGGTGACTTGAACCTTTAGAAGTGCCAGGAGTGATGGTTTGAGTAGCATTAGCAATTAGATGTGGTCTTGCAGCTTCTTCTCCAGCTTGCAGTTTCTTCTCCAGCTTGCAGCTTCTTCTCTAGCTTTCTGCACACAGCCATAACCCTGTAAGTAAGCCTTCTTCCTCTGCTCTTTTCTGCAAATCTGGAACGCTCCTATGAGTGTATTTGGTCGCAAATGACCCACGTTTGGGAACGAACGTTCCTAAACGTGGAACGTGATGGGGTTGAACGATCCATGTAACACTGGTCCTACATGAACTTGAAGATCTTTTTCAACAACCGTATCGATCGCCACTTAGCAAAACACATAATCATGCTATTGTGTTGATGAATGGAGCTCAAATTCCCAACATTAGGCCCTACCGGTTCTTCAAACAACTATTGTTGATATTTTTATTGGAGCAAATGGCAAATGCATTGTTTAGATTCATTGCTGCAGTCTACAGCACTATGACCATCACTTTTACTGGTGGACACCTCACTCCAAGTTGCTGGTGTTGGGTTCCCCATGTGACATATGGTTTCAATGCTATGGCTGCAAATGACATGTTTGCTCCTAGATGGATGAACACAGACCTACAGAACACGAACGAAGAACTATCAGCTCTAAAGGTGAAGAGTGGAGCTGGGAAGACAACATTCATGATTGTTCTAGCATGAAGAAAACTAGGTGACTACATTGAAGATGTGGCTATGGTAGCTCATGGTATGGGACTAGGAGAAGGTAACTGGGACTTAGGTGGCAAATCTTATGCCTCCTATATCACTTGGTCCTTGTGCTTCAAACAATGGGACCATGGTGGAAGTTCTTTTAGCAGCTACCGTAACATTTACCCCAACCTTCACCTTGAGGACAAGGTGAATCTTTTGGGGGGAAGTATTGATAGATACCTGCCTATTAATAAGTTGTATGTTAGGAAGTGTTACATGAGCAGCACAAGATCAGCTCCCAAGTAAACATGACTAGCAAGGGGAGTAACTAACATCCTACGTGGCATGGGTCTCATGATGGAGAGAGGGTAAGCAGTGGAGGCAGCGTGGGTTATATGGGAAGGGAGGGAAAGAGAATAGGCAGGAAAGAAGTGAGTGAAGGAATTGGGAGGGATAGACCCAGGCCTCTCGAAAGCCTTGGGATTATCTTGTATCTTCTCTATTTTAGTTCTGTTACTAGTTTCTCTTTATTCTATATTACTAAGTCAATAATAGGAGTAAGAATTCATAGCAATATATACCATATTTCTTGAGATCTGGTCCAGTTTCTATCATACACACCTAAATTTAAACTGATAATAGAAAAGTGCAATATCTAGGTTAGCCTGAGGAAGATCTCCTTTGTTTATTCTTTTCCTTATGTTCACTGTTTTCAGATACACTACAGATGGAGGGTCTAGGGAAAATCTTGAGAAAGGAACTATTCGTGGGGATGATGTCTTTTCAGGTGAAATTCCAGTTCCAATATTTTTTATAAATGATGTTGGTTATAAGGCTTTACAAACATTTATTTTCTCATCCTCCTCTTTCTCTCCCTCCCCATTAAGATACAAAAATAAGGGAAATACTAAAAAGTATATGATATAATACAGCTGGGATATGCTAGTATAAATTCATAAAAAATTAAAATTATTTGTTAGTACCTACATTGCATATTAAGATATCACAAATATGAACTCCAGCCGCATTTTCTTATCCTTAATATTGATTGACATATATCTTTCTGGTATAATAGTGTGGTAAAGAATCTAATGTAATGGGAGTATAATCACGTGTGATTACGGCTGTAATCCCATGTGAAGAAGTCAAATAGATATGTTAGGAAAGTATATATTCTAGTTTCCTAGAATTACGACGTGCAATTTTTCTTTCCTAGAATTAGAGATTTGATTTTTCCTATTTCCTAAGTTAGTATTGTTTCCTATTTCAGTGTAGGGTTTCTCTTGTATAAAATCTGACATATGTAACAATATTGAATATAGAAAACAGAAGTTATTCACCAATTGTCAAGATGGTATCAGAGCTCCCGATCGGGGAGTCTCTGTTCTTTCCGCTGCAAACCAGCCTTCATCGCTAGTTTTCTCTCTTTCTTGTTCATTCTTCTCCTTGTTCCTTCTTCTGTATAAACAACCTTAATTGTTGTCCCTGATCTCCAGCCGTAATCAACCTCGCTTGTTCCCTTGTTCCCTCGTTCCTCTTTTCCCTAAAAAAACAGAGACTTGTTTTCCTAGTTTGATTGTTCATCATGTCTATAGAAATCTCTGTATTTCTCGTTAATTTTCATGAAGTACAGCAGCATACATATATAGAATTATTCCAGCTGTAGGCTCCTAAAAATAGGGAAAACTTAAAACAACAAACAGAGGAAAATCCTCCTCTAAAAAAGGAAACAAAAACCCTACGTGATTCTGGTGATAAACCAGAATCTTTATTTAATAAAAACCATATCACTAAAGATAACAACATATCAAAATAACAGAAGCATATATCCCTAAGATTGAGGAGCGAATTTCCACACTCCCCTTGGGTTGTAGATGCTGAACATGCTCAACTTGTTGCTCAGCTCCTCAAATTTGATCCTTGGAAGAGCTTTTGTAAGAATGTCTGCGATTTGAGCTTTTGTAGGAATATAGTTAAGCTGCACCACTTCATGCTCAATTTTTTCGGTAATGAAATGACAATCAATTTCAATATGTCTTGTCCTATCATGATGGACAGGATTCTTGGCTATGCTTATAGTAGCTTGATTGTCACAAAATACCTTGATAGGACTCTTCTCATTTATTCTTAGCTCTTCAAGTAGTCTTCTTATCCACATGCCTTCACAAATTCCTAGAGCAAGAGCTCTAAGTTCTGCCTCTGCACTACTTCTTGAAACCACTGACTGTTTCTTGCTCCTCCACGTCACAAGGTTTCCCCACACATAGGAGCAATAACCTGATGTTGAACGTCTATCCAGTAAATTTCCTGCCCAATCAGCATCTGAGTAGATTTCAACTTCTCAATTTATACTTCTCCTAAATAATATTCCTCTCCCTGGTGTCATTTTATGATACCTAAGGTTGGAGGTAACCTTGTTTCTTGGAGGAGTAAGAAACAGAGTGTTGTTGCTCATTCTAGTGCCGAGTCAGAATATAGGGCCATGGCCCAAGCTACTTGTAAATTGGTGTGGATTCATCATCTTCTTAGTGAGATTGGAATTAAGAGTGTAATGCCTATGAAGTTGTGGTGTGACAATCAAGTTGCTATCCATATTGCCTCTAATCCCGTTTTTCAAGAACGGACAAAGCACATTGAAGCTGACTGTCACTTTGTGCGAGAAAAGGTTCAACAGGATCTTGTTGTTACTGGACATGTATGGACAAGAGAACAACTTGCAGATATCTTTACCAAAGCTCTCAATCGAAGTAGAGTTGACTAAATTTGTAACAAGCTGGGCATGATCAATATCTATGCTCCAGCTTGAGGGAGAGTGTTAGTGAAATATAATTAGGTTTGACCTATTGGGCTGGGCCTTGCTTTTGTATATCAGTAGCTCTAATCATTTATTATAAATATAGAGTTAGGGTGACTAATCATTTTAAGGTAGCTACTCTCTTTTCTATCTCACCTCTCATGCTTTTCTTCTTCTCCATCTTTCTTTTCTCATAACAGAACATATGATATATATGCTCCAACTTGAGAGGAAGTGTTAGAATAAAGCTCATATTTCACATGTTTCATATGTTACACGTGTCATAGGACTTAGTGTCTTCATAGGAATTAGGATTTGTACTTAATACATTCATGTAACACTCATGTACCATTATCTATATAAATATCAGTTTATATGTGTGTGAATAAAACACACAATTCCTCAAATCATCTCTATATTCTATAATGGCCAAGGCTCCAATTAACCAACCAATCAGCACAAACGCTCCCCTCTCTGTAGGTATAGATAAAAGTCCTTCTATGAATACTTAAATCAGGATAAACATATGTATAACAATTCTAATTCATAAAACAAAATACAATGCTGTACCATAATAAAAAAATATTCCAGAAACAGAAAATTAGCAGGATGTTGTATTTAAGAGTTTCATACACGTATCTTTACCGGATACTAGTACGGATACTTCCTCCATTTTGAAGTATTGGTGCTTTATCATGCCATTGTTGTTCTGGAGTAGATTAGACCATACTAACTCAGTTGTAACTAAATATTATTCACATCAGTATATACACACACACACATTGAATTGGCCATATTTGATCATAAAACCTGATTCATATTCTCTTTTTGCAGCTGTTGACTTCACTACTGGTGATGACCCTTGGCCTATATTCAAGTTACAAAAGGAGTTCAATGCCCCAGGAAAATCACCACCATTGTCAGCGTAAGTGTATTCTTATGAAATATTATTTGTGTTTATCAGATGCTAAATACTCAAAGTGCTTGTCATATCAGCGAATTTTACACTGGATGGCTTACACACTGGGGAGAGAAAATTGCTAAGACTGATGCTGATTTTACAGCAGCTGCCCTTGAAGAAATTTTGCGAAAAAATGGTTCTGCAGTCCTCTATGTATGTCTCAACTTACACCTTTGTACTGTTTGAAAATTGCATTTTGAATTGTTGAGAGTGAAGAGAGAAAAGAGACATGATGAAACCGTGTATCTAAACTACACACCGGAGGTTGAATTATATAGACCTATTACAATAAATATAAAGATCCTAATTACCATAATTACAGGATTTGGATATGATTTGATTAGCCTATACAATGAATCTACCACTATTTACATAGTTTTCAAGATGAATAATCCTTTTGGTTTGGATTTTCTAAATTTTCAGATGGCGCATGGTGGGACAAACTTTGGATTTTACAATGGAGCAAACACTGGTGTAGATGAGGCTGACTACAAGCCTGATCTCACTTCATACGATTATGTTAGGAATCTTTTGACCCATATGTTGCACCTTACATAGTGAATTATGGTGTGCATATTACAAATTGGACTGACTATCTCTTATCCAGGATGCACCAATTAGGGAAGCTGGTGATGTTGACAATTCAAAATTCAATGGTATAGATGTTTGTGTTTTTCTCTCATTTTAAGCTATCAATACTGTACTTTTGAGTTTGTTGATATTTACATTTTAATAAGCTACTTTTGTTTGTTAGTGTTGAAGAATTACGGACTAGGGTTTGGGAGGAAAGAAAAGAGGGAAAGACGGCTATAAATTGATAATGTTATTGATATGATAATCTAATGCAAAACCATAACCTACTATCCTATATATACTAATAACTAGGGCAAATACTTGTACTACTAATACAAGCCCAAACCCATTAACCATAAGAATAATAACTTAATATCTTCTAATACTCCCCCTCAAGTTAAAGCTTACTAAGTTTTAGCTTGTTACAAGTAGAAACCCATAAAGGCATAAACTGAAAACAAAGAACATCACCAACATTTAAAACTCAACCGATCTCAACAAATAACTAAGGAAACTAGTGCTCCCCCTGAATAACAAAGCCTTGGCAACGTCCTTGGCAGATAGCTCCATGCTTCTCCTCGGTATACATACCAAAATGAGACCAACTTAGAGTCTTTGACCTTTCTCCTTAATGGCCACCTCGACCTCCAAACTGGTCTCCAAAACATTAAGTCGAGTATTATACCACCCAGTAACACAAATGAGGGTCCTTTACCAATGTCAAAGTCTTCAATCCGCAAACCTAGCAACCAAACAAACCAAGACTGCAACCACATCAAGGAGATTGGACAAAGAAAAGAAGAGAAACTGGGAAACTCTTACTCCCATACATGCGACATCCTTGGTCACACCTTTATGGCTGGCCAAAACCACAATTTACTGGGAGGACTCTTGCTCCCAGACCTACGACACCCTTGGTCGCATCTTGTTGGCTGACCATGACACACTCGGTTGCTAGAAACACTGTCCACAACACCCTTGGTTGCGTATAGAAGAAGAAAGGAGGAAAGAATAGCTTGAACACCTTATGTGATAGTCACAACTTGCCGATGGTCACAGCAACCCAGTCATCAACCGAACCCCCCGTTCTCCATAACCATAAACATATCCTAAACTCATAATCGATTCCCACAGAACCACCAGTTTGCACTTCACTACTGTGCCAAGTCACCAAACAGAGCACTAGTCCACCACTATAGCCCCTAAGTCCACCACACACACATCACGCCAACCTCCAGCAACCATGAACAACACCCATCTGCACATGCAACACATCACCGTTCACGCCACGCACGAACCTCCCAAGACCAGAGGATCCCCAAATCAACACCATAACCCTCCAAAGCCTACAAACATAACACCAAATTCACGGTGCTCAACACCAGAAACACAATCCTTGCACATTGTGAGACAGCTAGGGTTTGGGAGGAAAGAAAAGAGGGAAAGATGGCTATAAATTGATGTTGTTATTGATATGATAATCTAATGCAAAACCATAACCTACTATCCTATATATACTAATAACTAGGACAAATACCTCTACTACTAATACAAGCCCAAGCCCATTAACCATAAGAATAATAACCTAATATCTTCTAACATTTAGTATTTGCAAATTGCTAGCCCAAAGCATGTTTTCATGCTACATGAGCAATAGTAATTGAGTCAAATAGAAACACCGAGTCTAAATAACAATAGCTAGATTACCAGTTCTGAGTTGTCCCCAGCAGAGGGCATTGCAATGATCTACATACCTTTTTCTAAGAAAGGGATTTTAATTTTCACCCAGTGAATCCTATCACTTCTGGCAGTAGTGTACTACTTGCCATTGTTACATACTTACATCATACTTGGGTCCAATGGGTCCTGGAAACACACTAGTGCATAGTTCAACTTCTGTTGAAAGCTTTAAATAAAGGTATTAGCATCATAACTGCAATTTTTTTGAAAAAGCCATGTGCATATGAGCATGCAATGAACCCAGCACCTGTAGGACCTGCATGTATAATGAATTGAGACTAAAGAAAATAGTATCAAGGATACAGAGAAGTTTAATGACTTTCGGTTGAGACTTCTAGTCCTAAATAATTGTAGTTCTAAAATTGAATGAAAAGTGGGAAGAAAAACTGTACTAGACTTAAAAACAATTTTTTATTTTAAATTATGTCTTTCTGTGCTGTATGCTTTTCTATATTTACTTCATGTTTATTTTCTTGATTTAAACATAGTTGAGGTTTCAAAGCCACCCTCTGTAACTTAGGTTTGTGGAATTAAGATATTCCTATTATCTTCTAAGGAAAAGAAAATATAATATTTGCTTTATATTTTTGGTGTTCATATAAGGAAAATGAAAGCACTCCCCATAAAACATGGACTGGACAAGCCAGTATTCAACTGAGTTATGCTTTTCTCATCAGTCACCCTCTCACCCATGATGAATCGGATTTATGAGGAATTTTACAATCTATGATGTTTAGTACGTTAATCACTTATGTACTGGCATATAATATGATAAGTTCATTTGAAAATTAGTTATTGCAGAATATTTTTTAATTGACCCAACTTAATATTCTTTTCCCCTTGTTTTTTCATTATTTGTTAAATTTTGTAATTTTAACTATGATCATCCAAGCAAGATTTTAAATTTGTGCTTGTTGTATATGTTTCAGCTATTCGGAAGGTTATAGCACGATATAGCTCAGTACCTATTCCATCTGTTCCCTCTAATAATGAAAAGACAGGATACGGACCAATTCACTTACAGAGAAAAGCTTCCTTATTTGATACGTTTGATTTCACCAGTTCCACCAATGTGTTTGAATCTGAAAATCCAATGCCAATGGAGTATGTGGGCCAGGTATGTGATTGCTGTTCATAATGATGCGAGATTCCTAAATGGTACGTTATTGAAGCTTAATGTCTCTGTGTTCAGTTGTTTGGGTTCTTATTATATGTCACTGAATACAAATCAAAGACAAGCGGAAGCACTTTGTTCATACCAAAGGTTCTATTTAAATTCTTTTACTAACTTTCATTATGTTGCTTTCCAGCTATTTTCTTCAGATACTATCATCTTATTCTATTACCCAATAGCGTGAAAGTTTACAGAATGTCTCATCTAGAAGAATATAGCTTATCTAAATATTATGAATTATGAATGTGCAGTTGCATGACAGAGCTCAAGTATTTATATCATGCCCTTCTGAAGAAAGCAGTGCAAGGCCAACTTATGTTGGTACCATGGAAAGATGGTCAAATAACAAACTCAGCCTTCCTAAAGCTAATTGCCATTCTAACATCAACTTTTTTATTCTGGTACATACCTGCTTTATTTATGTATTTTCATTTTTTTTTACAGAGAATAATATTTTGGGTTTTTGAGTTGAGCTGCTTATGTCTTGGATAAAGTTCGAGTTTTTTTTTTTTTTACTGTTTCTCCTGGTGGGAATCCATGAACTTCATCCCCACCCTTCTTTGTGGGGGGTTAGGGAGTGCCATGGAATTTAAATAATTATTGACGATTTTAACTTTAGTTTGAATGATACTTTGAGAACCAGTAAGTCCTATTACTTTACATTACTCAAAGAAGATAAGATAAATACATATATAATATATTTTTGTCCTTTCTATATGTAGAGTAAATTCCGAGTCATGTTTATCTCACTGAATTAAATATTGTGCCAAATAGCATAGTCAATTTCAGAAGTTAGTTGCTGATCTGGCACATTTTATATGGTTCATATAAGTTGACATTATTTCTTAACTCCTTAATTTAGTTATATAGTTGGTTAATTATGATTATTATTAGAGAATAGTTACTATGGGCCTGTTTGGTACGTAGGATAGGATAAGGCCTGATTGTATTAGGCCTGATAGTATAAGGCTTGATAAAATTTTAGTACTATCTAGTGTTTGACGCGACATTGTATAAGATACTGTGTTGTAAAAGAAGGAAATTTATGTTCTCAGGAACAGAGAAACGAACAAATGAAAGAGGAGGCTCGCGGTGGAGTGCAGAGCGGTGGAGTTCTCGACAGCGATGCGGTTTGGGTCGCACGGTGATGCGAGCTCGACGCGTGTCGTCTTAGGCGAGCTGGTCGATGGTAGTTTGTGGCGGAGCGGTTCGGCGGTGCTTTGGGGTTGGGACGCGGTGGTGGCCGATAGCTAGTGCATGGGCTGCTGGGGTCACGTGCGGTGGAGGACGGCAAAGGAAATGGTGGCTGAGCGGACCTGGCAAGGAGGAAGGGGTTCTCTATGTTGGGTCGTTTGGTATGGTGGGGATCGATGGTGGCTTGGAGTGCATGTTGGCAACAATTGCTATGGGTTCCAAGTTCTGGTATGATGGTTCTAGTTCCTGATGGTTGGTAGTAAAGGCTGTGCGGTGGTGGCTTGACTGGAACAAGGTGGTTTGGCTATGGAGGTTTGGGGTTTGATATTTGCTAGTTTATGTTGCAGGGGGTGGTAAAGGCTGTGTGGTGGTGGCTGTCATAGAAGCTTATCCATCGAAACTTAATCAGGCCTAAACCCACCCCCAAGGCCTGATTAAGTTATACTTTTTTCTAATGTATAAGAGGGATATGTTGGATAAGCTTATACAATACTGTGGTCGCACCAAACAACTGATATAGTCATAATGTATTGTATAAACTTATTTTATCAAGCCTTATACGTCGTGTGAAACGTGCCCTATGTGTTATTGGGTTGAACCTATTCAATCTTGTATTAATCCTTATTTCTCAGTATATATATATAGACTGGGAGACTAACATTATTGAGTGAGTCATCCTTATTCATGTTTCCTCTTGTATTCTATAACATGGTATCAGAGCAGGTTAGATAACCTAGCTTCCTCTGCCAAAAAACAAACAAAACAAAACCAAAAAAAAAAACACAAAAAAACCCTAGCTTTCCCTTACCTCTACTTGCGCTGCCCCTCTCCCTTGCCGGCGGCAGCGCCACTTCCGTCCAGTGATGCTTCTGGTGTGAGGACCGGCGGTTGATCATCACCCAACAACCTGGGTTGCTGGTCCTGAATTAGGTCTGCGTGGGTTTTGTGTGGCATGGTTCTATTGAACGTAGGAGGCTGCGATTTGGCTTGGGTGCGTGAAGAGTGGTCAGTCAGCGGCATCTAGGGTGGTTTCTAGCCGGGTTCGTGTTCGCCAGTGGTTCTACTTGATATGTTGGAATTGCTTGAGAGAAAACCTCTCAGCACTCATTCGATATATACAGCAATATACAACAAGTAATTACAAAAGTTAGGAGAATCCTAACAGAAAAATAAAAAAGAATCCTATAGAATCCTAATCTAAAAGATCATGTCAGAATATACAGAGATCATGTCAGAATATACAGTAATCAAATCACAATCAGATCATAATCAACACTTCCCCTCAAGCTAGTGCATATACATCATAAGCACCAAGCTTGTTACATATGTATGTCATCCTTGGATCCCGCAGAGCCTTGGTGAGAATATCTGCAAGTTGATCATTAGAGCTTACAAATGAAGTATTGATTTCCCCTGAAAGAAGCTTTTCTCGAATGAAATGACAATCAATTTCTATATGCTTAGTTCGTTCATGAAAGACAGGATTGGAAGCAATGTGCAAAGCTGCTTGATTATCACAAATTAGTTTCATAGAGCCCATCTCACAAAACTTCAACTCTTGAAGTAAATGTTTTAGCCATATAAGTTCACATGTAGTGAGGGCCATGGCTTGGTATTCTGCTTCTGCACTTGATCTCGTGACTACATTATACTTTTTACTCTTCCAAGAAATAAGATTGCCCCCAATGAAAACACTATCTAGAAGTTGACCTCCTATCACCAGGAGATCTTGCCCAATTTGCATCTGTGTAGGCAATAATGTTTGTGTGTCCTCTGTTCTCATAGATTAGCCCCTTTCCAGGAGACCCCTTGATATATCGTAAGATGCGAACTACTGCATCCCAATGACTATCACAAGGGGAGTTAAGGAACTGACTTACAATACTAACAACAAAGGATATATATGGTCTGGTCATAGTGAGATAATTCAACTTACCCACCAACCTCCGATATTTGCCTGGGTCTGAGTATGACTCCCCCTGATTTGGCATAAGCTTAACATTCGGATCCATAGGAGTATCGACTGCCTTACAATCTATCATCCCAGTTTCTTCCAGAATGTCAAGTGCATATTTTCTTTGACAGATGACAATGCCTGTCTTTGATTGAGCAACTTCGATCCCAAGGAAATATCTTAACTTGCCCAAATCCTTGGTTTGGAAATGTTGGAACAAGTGTTGTTTTAGACCATTGATCCCTTCATGATCATCACCTGTGATTACAATATCGTCCACATAGACCACAAGATAAATGAACTTGTTAGACAATGAATGTTTATAGAACACAGAGTGGTCTACCTCACTACAAACCATACCAAACTACTGTATGACGTTGCTAAACCTTCTAAACCAAGCCTGAGGAGACTGTTTTAGGCCATATAACGACTTTCTCAGTTTGCAAACAAGACCCGACTTCCCCTGAGCAATAAACCCAGGTGGTTGCTCCATATAAATCTCCTCCTCCAAATCAGTAAATCACCATGTAAAAAGGCATTTTTAATATCCAACTGATACAAAGGCCAACCATGCATGGCAGCCATCGACAAAAAGAGACGAACAGAGGCCATTTTAGCAACAGGAGAGAAAGTATCACCATAATTGAGACCATAAATCTGAGTGTACCATTTTGCCACAAGACGAGCCTTCAACCAATCCACTGTGCCATTGGAACCAACTTTGACAGTGAAAACCCAACGACAGCCAACCGTAGACTTCCCAGGAGGGGATGGAACAAGAGTCCATGTATAGTTAGATTCCAGAGCTGTCATCTCATCAAGCATAGCCTGTTGCCACTCGGGATGGGATAGTGCTTCCTGAACAGTTTTAGGAATAGAAATGGAAGACAAGGCAGAGACAAAGGCATAATGGGAGGAAGATAAAAAATGATAGCTCAAAAAATTATAAATAGGATGAGAATTACAGGAAGAACGAGTAGAATTACAGGAAGAACGAGTACCTTCGGGAAGAGCGATGGGCAGGTCAATTAGAGGCTCGGAGTGGGCCGAAATAGGTGGAGACGAAATGAGCAGGAGGTGAATCACTGGTGTCTAGAACAGGGGTAGCCTCCGGAATCTCAGGACGAGGATGACGTTGGTAAGTGAGACGAAATGGCTGGATAGGATACTCTGAGGTCGGTGAATTTTCAGGCATCTATGGCACAGAAGGAATAGAGATGGGAGAATCAAAAGAAAGGATAGGTAATACCTGAGAGACAGACTCTGGCACAACCAATGAGACAAAATACGGTGTATCCTCAAAGAAGGTGACATTTGCGGAGAGGTAAAAACGATGGGTGGACGGAGAATAACACCGGTACCCTTTTTGGACACGAGAATAACCGAAAAAGACACATTTCACAGCACGGGAAGCCAACTTGTCAAGACCTAGAGCAACATTATGGACAAAACAAGAACCAAAAACATGGGGTGAAACAATATAAAGGGATTCCTTAGGATATAAAAGAGAGTGAGGAATCTGATTATTGAGAACAGAAAATGACATACGATTTATTAAATAACCTGCAGTGAGAACAACATCACTCCAAAACTTTAAAGGGACATTAGCATGTAGTAAAAGAGTGCGAGCTGTTTCAACTATATGACAATGTTTACGCTCAGCTACACCATTTTGTTGAGGTGTGAGGACAACTAGATTGATGAACTATACCATGAGAAGCCATAAAAGAGTTGAAAGGAGTAGAAAAATATTCTTTTGCATTGTCACTACGGAAGACACGGATAGTTCGACCAAATTGATTAAGAATTTCACTACAAAAATTTTGAAAAATAGTAAACAACTCGGAACGATCTTTCATTAAGAATAACCAAGTGCATCTTGAGAAATCATCAATGAAAGTAACAAAGTACCTATATCCTAAGACAGACATGACACAACTGGGACCCCAAACATCAGAATGAACAATATCAAAAAGAGACTCTGAACGACCAGTAACCTTGCTCGGAAAAGAAGGCCGAACATGTTTTCCAAGCTGACATGACTCACACTCCAACGACTGTAGATAAGAGAAATGAGGAATCATTTTCTTGAACTTATTCAAACTCGGATGACCCAAATGACGGTGAAGAAGACTTGGAGATTCTGTGGCAGCACATATGGTTGAGGACGGAGGCTGCAAATAATAGAGACCACGTGATTCAGATTCTATTCCAATCGTCTATCCCGTATTCCGGTCCTGGATAAAGAAAGAATTAGAAGTAAAGGTTACGGAACAATTGAGAGATCGAGTAAGCTGACTAATATAAATTAAATTAAAGGGACACTCAGGTACAAATAAAACTGAATTCAAAGATAAAGAGGGAAGCGGTGAAGCTTCACCAATGTCAATAGCCGTTGTTTTAGAACCATCAATAAGAGTGATGTGATGTGGTGTTTTGGGAGAGGATAACGTGGAAAAGAGGGAAGAATTACCTGCTATATGATCTGAAGCACTAGAATCCAAAATCCAAGAACCAACAGGAGATGAATGAGAGAGACAGATTGTAGAACTAGTATGGGCTATAGTTGCTGAAGATGAGGCTTGTTGGTTGGCCTTAAGTTGAAGATATTCCTTGTATTCACTAGCTGAGAAGCAAATCTGATTGTCACTCCCAAATTCAATTTTCTTATCAGCAGAGCCTGGTGCTTGAGATTGTGTTACATTAGCAGTCCTTTCAGGAAAACCATGCAAAGAGTAGCACTTGTCTTGAGTATGTCCCATGCGCTTGCAATAAGAACACTGAGGGCGATCACCTCTACCACGACTACCTCTTCCACCACGCCCACGGCCTCGACTTCCACGATCTACCGAGTTTGAGACAAAAGCTAAAGATTCTGAAACTGTCTGAGAACCAATGCCGAATGTTTCCTCCGATGAGGGAACACGAAGTAAACGTTCAATGAGTTCCTCTACCGTAGGAATATTAGGATTGGTCAGACATTGATTTCGAACAGATTCAAAATTTTTATGTAGACCGTGGAGAACGAAGACCATATACATATTATCAAGTTTTTCTAGTACCTTTGTAAGATCATCGCTTGATAGGATGAGTTTGATGTCTTCGATAACTGATTGTGCTCTGTTTAAGTAAGAGGGAAGGTCATGGTCTGTCATCTGGAGTGTGGCCAAATTATGAACAGAATCATAGAGGCGTTCTCCGAGCTTTCTTCCATATGTCATGACATGTTTTGTAGGAACGAAAGTGTACCAATAATTTCGGATCAATAGATTGCCATAGTAAAGATACTAACTGATAATCAACCTTTTTTCCATTCATCACGCACATCAGCAGCAATGTCTGTTTCCTTCTTGGTGAGGTGCTCATAGAGACCTTGACCTAAAAACCACACCTCAACAGCGTTATACCAATCTACAAAATTCTTACCATTAAGTTTCTCTAAGGTTATAGTGGGGCTACCGGAGAAGGCAAACGAAATGAGATTCTTCTTCGCAGGTTCAGAATTACCAGGGGTGACAGTAGACGAATGGGTTTCGGAGCCATTGTGGAGAGAGGACAAATCCACGAAGTAAACAGAGGTCAACTGGACCAGCGACCACCAGAACGGACTAGGAGACACGTGGTGGAGAGAGAACAGACCACCAGAGGTCTGAACAGTGCGCACGTGGAGTGCACACGCTGTCAGCCGCGCGTGAAGGTGAAGACCCACGAACCAACGACCACCAGAACAGAGAGAGGAGACGCCGGCGAGTAGAACGGCATTGGCGGTGAGTCAATCAGAGGTTTGGGTGGTGGCATGTCGACGTCACGCGTCGTCAGGATGAAAAATTTGAAGCCGTGTGTGAGGGCGCGTGGTCGGGGCCTCTGGCTAGCTGCTTGGAGGGATGGCCGGCCAGACGTTTCTGCTACTACTCGTGCCTTCGCCTTGGTGGTGGAGGGTCTGGAGCCTAGGGGGAGCTGTGACAGTGGCTGGAACGTGAAAGAAAAAAAAAGAGAGAGAGAAGAATGAGCCTAGTTTTGAACCTAGCTCGGATACTAACTTGATATGTTGGAATTGCTTGAGAGAAAACCTCTCAGCACTCATTCAATATATACAACAATATACAACAAGTAATTACAAAAGTGAATAGGAGAATCCTAACAGAAAAATAAAAAAGAATCCTATAGAATCCTAATATAAAAGATCATGTCAGAATATACAAAGATCATGTCAGAATATACAGTAATCAAATCACAATTAGATCATAATCAACAGTTCTCAAGCAATGTTTTGCAGGTTTGTATTTGCTGGAGGTTTTTTGGCGAGGTTTGGCATCGACGGCAGGGGTTTCAAGCCGATTTGGTGCTTTTGCCTTGTAAGTTGTGGCATTTTTAGGTTGGGTTCAAGAGTTTTTACATTATTGGGGTGTCCCTTTCTAGCTTAACTTCCTGTTGGTGTTGGTGAAGTTTCCAGGTCTGATTTTGGCTGATTTCTTGCCGATGTGTGGAGTTCTGGTCTGATTTTGGTATTTTCTTTGTATCTCTACAAAATTCTTGAGTTTTGGGGGCTGGATCGAAGTCGACAAGGTGCAAATTGGTATTTTCCAGCTTCTTTTAGTATCGTTTGTGGGTTTCAGTTGTTGCTTTTTTGGAGTTTTGAAGGGGATAAGCCTTGATTCTTTTGTTCGAGATTGATTTGAGATGATGGTTGGTTATCTCAACTTGGGTTCTAGTATTTCTAATGAGTCTAAGATCCCTATGAAGCCTACTAATATGTCTGGGGTGATTTCTGATTCAGTTAGTAAAGGTGGCTGCACTGGTGATCATGATGGTAATTATGATGGTATACTGACTTCTTGTTATTTATGTGGTGAAAAAGGCCATATTTCTACTCCTTTGACATCGAGTTTCAAACATATTCTCATGTCTGATGTTGAATCTGATGCCTATATTCGATTCCAAGCTTCAAAGGGTATATTGACATTTCCTCTACTACTACACTTGTTCAGTTAGGTAATCCCATTGCTTGTCTCACTTCTTCCTCCTGCAACTAGGTCATTGATTCAGGTGTAACTGACCACATGACTAGTAACACAGGAATTCTTTCTTCATTCCAATCTTCTTCTCTATTACCTAGTGTCATTCTTGCTAATGGTTCTTCTGCTCCTGTAATAGGAAGTGGTACCACTTATCCTTCGTCTTCCCTTCCTTTGCACTCTGTCTTATGTCTATCCCACTTTCCTTTTAACCTTTTGTCTATTAGCAAAATTATAAATACTGTGAATTGTAGTTTTCACTTTTTTCCTAAATATTGCTTGTTTCAGGATCTTGAGACGAAGTAGGTGATTGGTAGGGGTCGTGAATCTAATGGCTTGTATGTTTTGGAGCCAGTAGATCAAGAGTCGCAGTCGATTGCTTGTTCCACCTCCATTTCTCCGTTTCAGCTTCATTGTCGTCTTGGACATCCTCTCTTGAAGATTTTGAAGAAGTTGTGTCCTACTTTAGAATCCTCTTTTGTTTTAAATTGAGTATTATCAGTTTGCCAAACACCATCGAGTCAATTATCCTCCTAGATTCAATAACTGGGTTGCATCCCTTTTTGCATTTGTCCACTCTGACATTTGGGGACCCTGTGCCATAGAGTCTAAATCTAGTTTTCGTTATTTTGTTACTTTTGTTGATGATTACTCATGTTACTTGGCTTTATTTTATGAAAAATCGTTTTGAGTTATTTCATGTGTTTCGTGCTTTTTGTGTTGAAGTTCAAACCCAATTTGATGTTACTATCCGCACTCTTAGAAGTGATAATGCTAAAGAATATCTTTCTACCTCTTTTCAATCATTCGTGACAGCATGTGACATTATTCATGAAACATCTTATGTTGCAATGTCTCAACAAAATGGGTTGGCTGAAAGAAAGAACAACCACTTACTTGAAGTTGCTTGTGCTCTCGTGTTTTAAATGAAAGTCTCTAAATCTTTTTGGGCTGATGTTGTTTTTACAGCCTATCACTTAATTAACCGTCTTCCTTTTTCTGTTGTAGATGGTCAAATTCCTTATTCTCTCATTTTCCCTTCACAGTTTTTATTTGCTTTTCCTCCCAGAACCTTTGGTTGCACTTGTTTTGTCCAAGACATTCATCCTCAGACCTCTAAGTTGGATCTTCATTCTCTCAAGTGTATCTTCCTAGGCTACTCTCATAGTCAAAAAGGCTATAGATGTTATTCTCTTCATTTGCGTTGCTATATTGTCCCTGCAGATGTGACATTCTTTGAGACCACCCTTTCTCTCCAGAGTCCTCCCTTCCTTCTACCACGAGTGATGATGATGATTTCCTAGTGTATCACTTCCCGCCACCTTCTTCTTGCAAATTTTTACTATTCTTGTGTCTTTTTGGCCTCGCCCCCTTCCTATTTCCCCATTTCCCAACCACCATGTTCAATGGAACAAGCAACCTACTATGATAGATACTACTGCTCTAGAGCCTCCCGATTCACCTCCTTCTACTATTCCTTCTTTTTCTTCGGATCCTAATCCCTTTGAGTCTAGTCTTGATCTCCTGATTATTCTTCAGAAAGGTAAGCGTAGTTGTACCTATCCTATTTCTTCGTTTGTCTCTTATGATGGTTTATCTAGTTCTTCTAAGTCTTTTGTTGCTTCTCTTGACTCTATTAGTATTCCTACCACTATTACTAAGGCATTGTCCCATGAGAGGTGGCATATTGCTATGTTGGATGAGTTGCATGCCCTGGAATACAACTAGACTTGGGATTTGGTTTCCTTACCTGCTGGTAAACAAGCAATTGGTTGTAAATGAATTTATACTATGAAGGTCAACCCTAATGGTTCTATGGCCCGCTTAAAGGCCCGTTTGGTTGCTAAGCGTTATGCTCAGGTTTATGGCATTGACTATTATGACACCTTTACTCCAGTTGCTAAGCTTACTTCAGTTCGATTGTTTATCTCTCTTGCAGCTAGCTGCCATTGGCATTTGCATCAACTGGATGTCAAAAATGCCTTTCTTCACGGTGACTTGCAAGAAGAGGTATATATGTGTTGGTTGAAGAAATCCTTGTATGACCTTAAAACAAGCCCTTACGGCTTGGTTTAGGCAATTTAGTCAAGTTGTCTTACAGTTTAGACTTCAAAGGAGCAATTTTGATCACTCAATCTTCTTCCAATGCTCTCAGGGTGTCTATATCTTTCTTGTGGTGTATGTGGATGACATTATTATTACTGGGAGTGATGAGGTTGGGATTAGAAAACTCAAGGATTTTCTTTAAACACAATTTCAAACCAAGGATTTGGGTGCACTAAAGTATTTCTTGGGTATTGAGGTGACGAGTGGTAAAAAGGGCATTTTTCTGACCTAGAGAAAGTATGTTTTTTATTTGCTCAAAGAAACAGGTTTGCTTGGAGCTAAACTTGTTGAAACTCCTATGGTTCCTAATATCAAACTCTTAGCAGATGATGGAAATGTGATTTCTGAGCCTAAACGATAGAAAAAGCTGGTGGATAAGCTTAATTACCACACAGTCACTCGTCCTGATATTGTCTTCTCTGTCAGTGTGGTTAGTCAATTTATGTCATTTCCCCGAACAACCCATTGGGAAGTTGTTCTTTATATATTGAGATATCTAAAAAGGGCTCTAGGTCGTGGTGTTTGATATAGAGATCACGGACATACTACAGTGGAGGGTTTCTTTGACGCTGACTGGGCTAGGTACCCTGTTGGTAGAAGGTCCACTTCTGGCTATTGTGTTCTTATTAGAGGTAACCTTATCTCTGGGAAAAGTAAGAAGCAAAGTGTTGTTACCCGGTCTAGTGCCAAATCAGAATATCGGGCAATGGCACAAGCTACATGTGAATTGATGTGGATACATCAACTACTTGATGAGATTGGCTTAAGAGTGTAATGCCTATGAAGTTGTGGTGTGACAGTCAAGCTACCATTCATATTGCCTCTAATCTGAGGATGCTTGTCACTTGACATGTGACCGGAGAACAACTCCCAAACATCTTTACCAAAGCACTCAACAAGAATAGAATAGATTGTATTTGTAACTAGTTGAGCATGTGCTTGAGGGGGAGTGTTAGAGAATAGTTATTATGTGTTATTGTGCTGAACATTTTCTTTCTTGTATTAATCCTTATTTATCAGTATATGTGAGATTCTAACCTAAAACCAATTGGCATTAAGTAGAGTAGCCTAGCAGATATATAAACTGCACTCAAATTGAGGCAGGTGATGTGGGACTCTTAACAATATATATATATATAGACAGGGAGACTAACATTATTGAGTCATCCTTATTCATGTTTCCTCTTGTATTCTATAACAATTATAAAGGTAAGGCATTTGTATAGATTAAGATTAAGATAGCAACAGAATCGTTTGAAGAGTTTCCTTCATCTTTTTATAATTTATGGGATTTAGTTGTATGACTTCTTCCCCCGCTTTTGTAGGTTGAAAACATGGGTCGTGTAAATTACGGACCTTTCATGTTTGATAGGAAGGTAAAGGTCATCTAAAGATGATGATGCTACTATAAAAATTTGATTGTAATTGGCTGATCTTTGTCACAACTTCTACAGGGCATTCTGTCCTCTGTTTATCTGGACGGGAAAAGAGTAAATGGGTGGAAAATGTTCCCTATTCCTTTGCACAACCTGAATGAAGTGCCAACTTACAATCCCATCGTGCAGGCTTCATATTTTGCATTCAACAAAATATCAGCACCCAGAAAAAGGTTGATTTATAAGTCTGGTATGTACTAAAGCACTTATGGAAAGAAAAACAAGATACCTTTTTCTATCACTTTGTATATATTTTTTTCAATCATCACTTCATGGGGTTATAAATTGATGATGTCAAATCTGTGACCAAGGTGCTTCTTTTTTTGCAGAGAATACTTCAAAAGAACCTGCTTTCTATTCTGGCCGTTTCTCAATTGATAAATCAAGTCAGGTCAAGGATACATTTATATCATTCAACAATTGGAGCAAAGGCATTGCATTTGTTAATGACTTTAATATAGGAAGATATTGGCCGGTAAAATAATTTCTTACTCCTCTTGAATGAATTATATTTGTGATTATGTTGCATGATTTAATAGTTAGTTCTCTATATCCATATGATTGCTTTTTATTGATTTATGGTTCTTAAATAGTTGAGAGGACCACAGTGCAACATCTACGTTCCTGCTCCAGTCCTTAAGCAAGGAGATAATGTTTTGGTATGACTTGGCAGTAGCTATTATTTGTCTCTAGCATTTATTATTGTTTATGTCATGTAAATTCATCTATCTTTAGTTATCATCAGTCAACATAAATGCAGCTCATATGTCATAATTCAACTTCAATGAAGATTCTAATTCTACATTCCCTCTTCTAACTTGCTCGAAACGATATATCCAACTGTTTCTAGTTGTCTTTAGTAACTTATTTGAATTTTTTCAAAGAAATATATTCACTTCATTATTGTCGAAATATCATTGAGAATCAGAACTTGATTCATGGTGCAATTGTGACTTGTCAACCAATGTGCAGGTTATACTCGAGTTAGAATCTGCAGACCCCGAACTTGTGGTACACACAGTTGATGAGCCTGACTTCACATGTGGCTCTGGTGGTAACGTCCATCAGCTTTAATATCATGTCATAAAAATATGCTTGACCTTTGAAAATGTATGGGCAAAAGCTGGAGGTTTAGAGGACATCTATATGGCTATAGTTCTGAACCCTCTGAATATCATCGTTATGCTTGTGAAATGTAAACCAAAATAAAAATATATGAAACATTAATGAAATGAGAATTTTCTCTTTTATTTTTATTTTTTAAATTCATGACTGTCGGTTCAATTGTTTTTGACCGGCCCAAATTGATCTGGCACCATAATGACAGAGAGAATTGTGATTTATAGGTAACTAATAATTTAATATAAGTTGTGGTAGTACTTGATAATATAAGTTACTTAGCTACATGTTTATGCATGATAAAAGTTGTGTCTATCTTTATCTAACATGGCTATTATGTTATAAGAAATGTTAGTAATACACTTTTGAACACTCTTTTTAATATTTATTTTATTATTAGTCTAAAAATAAGTGTTGTTAGTATCTTTTTTTAATAATCTTTTTAAGTATATAAAGTGAATTAATAATAAAGTAAATATTGAACGAAGTGTTTAAAAAAATGTGTTATTAGCATTCATCTTATATTATATGAGAGGATCATTTCCCGTTATATATAGGCTAATTAATATGGGAAAAATTATAATTATAAAACTCGGCATAGCTAAAACCCATCTACTCAGATTATAGACGATTGTTCCCCTGTAGAATTAAAAAGTGCAAAGAAAGAAAATATTGCACATTTGCAACCCAATGAATTTGCTTAAGAATCTGAATACAAAACCAGCAACTGGCAAAATTACCTAGGCGGATTGTGCTTCTCCCTATGCTTAGGGAATACTCATTCAGGCTTCAAAGAGTATTTGAAGAAGTTTTTAATCAACTGCCATGTTTTGTGAGCTATAGAAAAACGCTAGTCATAATAAAGATCCTACTTGTTTGACGTATTTCAATAAATTGCTTGTTCTTGGAACTTTGCTATCAAATTTTAAAGGAAGAGGATCTAACAGTACTAATTTCAGTTCAAATGAACAGATGTATATCTCAATTTCCGAGAATGTCAAGTCAAGGTGGTGAAAGAATGCTTGTTTTCTTGTTTTGCCCGCTCATATAAAGTTTGTTGGTGACGCAATAAAACCAAAATGATCTAAAGTGAGAAGAAAAAAAAATTTATTCGCACATTTAGCAATATCACAAAAACAACACAGTCATTTTAAAGTTTTGTTAATAAAGACCTTGGTTCATGCTCAATTTTATATATTATAACATATTCACATGCTGAATTTATAATATGTATATTTTAAATTGTACTTTTTAATTATCTACATGATATGTATCCATGGTTTAGCATTAACCCAAGTTCATAATAATACAATTCATCGTTTTCATGCGTTGGCCAGTGTTATTGTAGTAGCATACATTTCCCCCTGCCTATGCAGCTGGCATGTATCAGAAAATGCCCCTTATAAACCAACTATAAAAGTAAACAACATTAACACCAAAATTTTTACATCATGATCTGTCAAGACTATAATTCCAAATATGTCCTCTTTCTTCCCGTGAAACTCAGTGAATACTTAACCAAGTTACATAAATTTACCAACAGACAACATTATATAAAACTAGAAGATAAAGAAAATAGGCTTAAATATGTTTTTGATTCCTCTAAATATATCAGTTTTTAATTTTTATCCTTCAAAATTTTTTATTACAATTTGTGTCCTTGAAATTTTAAAAGTGAGTAAAATTAGTACCTGACCTTATTTTAAAAGTGAGTTAAATTGACTCAATTCAAATTTCCCATATTAAATTTTTCTTATCACTTAAAATGAGGGAAGGTTTAATATGAGTGAGTTAAATTGAGTTAATTTCACTCACTTTTGAAATGAGAGTATAAACCAATTTCACTCATACAATGACACAAATTATAACAAAAAAATTTTAGGGATTAAAACCAATAATTGATATATTTAGAATAATAAAAAACATATTTAAGCCTTATATTTTACAGACTATTGAGTCAGGGTGTTCACAGATTAGTTTGGTTCGGATTTAGTGAAAAAATAAATTCAAACCGATCAAATTTAATTGATTTAGTTTGATTCAATTCTACAATTTTTTTCTTTTTGGCCAACTCGAATCAAACCAACCCACCCTAAAACAAGTTATTTTGGTATAGGTCATCAGATTATTCATTAAAAAGAAAAAACTTTTAACAGAACAAAAACAAAAAAAACACAAATAATAAAACGGGTTGGATTTATAGGACGAGTCGGATCTTAAACACCTTTAATTCAACTTAACATGCGATATGCATATCTCCGCAAATGATAAGAGCCCACAACTATCCTAATATTTTATGGGATTTAGTTGAATGATTTCTTCCCTCTCTTTTGTAGGTTGAAAACATGGGTCGTGTAAATTACGGGCCTTTCATGTTTGATAGGAAGGTAAAAGTCATCTAAAGATGATGATTACTTTACTCTAAAAATTTGGAATTTATATTCTCTCGTGTTATTTTTTCTCTCAAAAGAAATAAATAGATATAAAAAATTTATTAATAAGACTTAATTAAAATTTGTAAAATTTATTTTATAACTTTGTGTCTATCTCTCTCTTCTACTTGATCACTTGAGAGAAAAAATGACATATAAGGATCCAAATCCAAAAATTTGATTGTAATTGGCTGATCTTTGTCACAACTTCTACAAGGCATTCTATTCTCTGTTTATCTGGACGGGAAAAGAGTAAATGGGTGGAAAATGTTCCCTCTTCCTTTGCGCAACCTGAATGAAGTGCCAACTTACAATCCCATCGTGCAGGCTTCATATTCTGCATTCAACAAAATATCAGCATCAGATAAAAGGTTGATTTATAAGTCTGGTATTTACTAAAATACATATGGAAAGAAAAACATGATACCTTTTTTCTATCACTGCTCTTTTATATTCCATTTTTTGTTCAAATATCACTTCATGGGGTTACAAATTGATGATGCTAAATCTGTGACCAAGGTGCTTCTCTTTTTGCGGAGAATACTTCAAAAGAACCTGCTTTCTATTCTGGCTATTTCTCAATTGATAAATCAAGTCAGGTCAAGGATACATTTATATCATTCAACAATTGGGGCAAAGGCATTGCATTTGTTAATGACTTTAATATAGGAAGATATTGGCCGGTAAAATAGTCTCTTATTCCTCTTGAATGAATTATAATTGTGATTATGTTGCATGATTTAATGGGTAGTTCTCTATATCTATATGTTTGTTTTTTCTTTCATGTATTGATTTATGGTTCTTTAATAGTTGAGAGGACCACAGTGCAACCTCTTACGTTCCTGCTCCAGTCCTTAAGCAAGGAGATAATTTAGGATTTATTATTGTTTATGTCATGTAAATTCCGCTATCTTTAGTTATCATCGGTTAGCATAAATGCAACTCATACGTAATGTTTTAAAAATCAAACTGAAGATTGAATTGATAAGATATTTAGGTCGTAGTTCAATTAGTTCAACTGATCAAATTGTAGTTGAATCGTAATTGAATTGAAAAATGCTCGAATAAAAAATATGGCCAATTCATGATTCAATTGGCCGATTTGATTCGATTTTTAAAACATTGCTCATATCTCATATTCAACTTCAAGAAAGATTCTAATTCTACATTCCCTCTTCTAACTTGCTCTAAACAATATATCTAGGGACGGATTTAAAGGGGACATGCATGGGCCACGAGCCCCCACTTATATCAAATTTTTAATTTATTAAAAAAATGATGAAGGTGAAATAACTATACTTGATATATATTTAATAATTAATGAGTTGATATACATATTAATGCCATAATTTTGTCTCTTTTACAATTTTTTAATCTTTATATAATATATCTATTAATTCCTCATATTTTTAGTTTCATTCTCTTCTATTTTTAAAAATCTATATATAAAAAAATTCTTATTTTGTCAGTAAGCTAATCATGAAGTAGAAGATATCACTAGTGTGATGCATTTAAAATCTAATATTTATTTTTTTATTCTTTTTCACTCTTTTCATAAAGTTTTTTATAATGAAATTAAAAAGTTTATTTTTTACGTCATAACTATTTTAATAAATATAAGATACAAATATACTATTGATTGAATAAATTAAATTTATATAATTAAGTTGATTTTAAAACAAAATTTTAATACACTTATTAAAATTAAAAATCTTTCATTAAAAAAAAAAAAATTGCTGCGTATACAAAAAGGAACAAGATAATTAAGGTTAGAATGAGAAATATAAATACCACTGCCTCAAAATTATTTATTAATATATATTATGATATATATTAAATAATGTAAATTATGATTTTTAGCTCTTCCATAAGATTTTTTCTAGATCTCTCTCCAACTGTTTCTAGTTGTCATTTAGTAACTTATTTGAATTTTTTCAAAGAATTATATTCCCTTCATTATTGTCGAAATATCATTGAAAATTATAACTTGATTCTTGTCAACCAATGTGCAGCTTATACTCGACTTAGAATCTGCAGACCCCGAACTTGTGGTACACACAGTTGATGAGCCTGACGTCACATGTGGCTTTAGTGGTAACGTCCATCAGCTTTAATATCAGGTCATAAAAATATGCTTGACCTTTGAAAGTGTATGGGGAAAAGCTGGAGGTTTACAGCTTGTTTGGTAGTTAGGATAGGATAAAAATAAATAGGATAAAAGAGTAGAATATAAGTAAGATAAATTATTATCTTATTTGATATTTGATATCTATCAGATAATCAACGGATAAGATATTATGTTATCTTCTCTCTTATTTGATATAAATCAAATATTGTTAGGATATGATATAAATTATATGTAAATGATAAATTTATTTTTATATCAGAATTACATTTTTTTAAAAAAATTAATTTTTTTTTTACATTTTGTACATTTAAATTATAAAAAATTATATAAAAACTTATAATTTTTCTTTTTAACATTTTGAACAAACGAGGTGATTAAATTGTAATTAAAAATTAACTATTGTTCAAAATGCACCCTAATACGTTACTACCGTATTGTGTTCTTCATTATTAATGAAATTGCTTAAATTTTCTTTTGTCAAAAAAAAAAAACCCTCGGAAACTTACTACCTCCAAATCCAACAACATAACATAACAATAGACTAAAGTATAAGCACTTTTGTTAGACTTGCAAAATATTTCATTTCCTCCAACTCAAAGATTCAATGCAACACTTTGAGCTCTAATTCTTGGAAATATTTTTGAACATAAAACTTCATTCATTAGAAATAGTAATCAACATAAATAAATGTCTCCTGTCATTGTCATAGATAAGTTTAACCAAACAATCTAGAAAGTTAAACAGTATAAACAAAGTTCATCAAATGTAACTAATAGATAAACTAAGTCATCTATAAAAATCACTATATTAACGACTTAACAAACTAACACGATCTACCTCATCAGCCCTCCAAAAAATGTGCAATCGATGGGGCACAGATATAATCTTTTCTGTTGCAGCAAGACGGTCTTGGTTTGTTAAATCCATTTTTTTCAGTTCATTCATGACACTCCTGGAATCATCAAACACATCTTTATCAACTCCAAGACATTTATAGCTTCACCCAATCTATTTGAGCTTGTTTCTAGCCACTTCCCAAAACTCTTTCCTAATTCAGCTATGTTATTAGCAATCACATTTGATCCTCTATTTCTCTTCCTCGGTAGACTTCCCTCATTATCATGCTTCCTTTTAGATTGATTAATAGATGTTGATTAGGTCAAATCTACAACATCGTTATCATCATTTTGTTCTTCCTCTTCTTTATCTAACTCCTCAACAACATCAGCAGGGGTAGCAACTCCTTTACCAGTAGCACGGTCTTTTCCAAAAGCAATAGCAAGCTTATCAAAAAGTAGGATCGATGTATTCCTGTAGCTTGCAACATTTGGATGACTCTACACAAGAATACAAATAAAAAATATTTAATTATTCATAACTAGAAAATAAAACAAAATAATTCATTATAGATAAAAAAAACAATAAATACTAACCTTTATATACTCATTCCACACATTATCACTATCCACCTTAATCATTTTCTTCTCATCATCCCAACCAAACCCACTTTGATTTAGCATATCATAAAATATTCCATAAATTGTCTTTAGCCTTTTCATTGCAGACTCAATGTGTGGCTTCACCTTAATTCCACATCCAGGAAACTTTTTGCTCTATTTTTGTCTCAGCCATTTTCAAAGTATGTGCTTTAAATTGGCCATTATCACATCTTTGACCCTGGTTCACAGCTTCAATCAAGATATCAAGAAATGCTTCATCCTCCTCATTGGACTATTGCCTACGATCTCTTTTTTTCTTGCCACTTTGTTGCATAATGCTTTCAGATTCCATTCCTATCTTATTATCAAATTATAAATCACAAAACTTTTACAAAATATTCCAAAAAAATGAAATGCAAATATAACCAAGATAGAATGATGTCGTTAACCAAGATATAGTTCAAATTATAAAATACAAAGTCACCAATAAAATTACAAACAAACCAAACTAATAACAAAATAGTCAATTCATGTGTCTATTAATAAGGCCCCGCATTCCACATTTGTGTTGCTGAGTTTTCTCTCCAAGCAGACCATTCATCAATAGCCTCAATTGTATTAATAGGACCAACATGTTCCATGTCCTCATTGTGTAGTTGTGCTTCCAATTCTGCACCTAGTTGTTCTTCCATTGGGTCAGTAGGTATTTCTCTTCTAATAAAATTATGCAAAAGGCAACAAGCAATTATAATGCGATTTTGAATTTTGATTGGGTAAAAAGACCGACTTCTAAGTATAGCCCAACGCATTTTTAACAATCCAAAAGTCCTTTCTATCACATTTCTTGCCATAGAGTGTCTCATATTGAAGAGCTCTTCTTTACATGTTGGTGTGTATCCACGTCTCCATTCACTACGGTGATATCGATACCCTCTATATGGAGCAAGAAATCCTTCACAATTTGTATACCCAACATCCACAAGATAATAGTATCCTATAATAAAATATATCTGTCAAATTAAAACATAGCTATTGTACACTTTTTACTATTACAATAAAATCCCAATGATTCTTGTTACATGTTGGAACATTTAAACCATTCCTCTTAGAAATGACATCTTTCAATACCCTTGAGTCTGATGCAGATCCTTCCCATCCAGGTAACACATATATAAATTTCATATCCCTGGAACATACTCCTAGGACATTGGTAGATATATCCCCTTTTCTATTACGATATCGGGGCTTATCAATAGTTGGTACATTAACTTTGATATGTGTTCCATCTAATGCCTCAAGACAACTCTATAAGCAAATCCAAATAGAAAGCAAATATTTTAGGAAAAAATATAACACATTTGCAACACATCATAAAATAGATTCTAAAACACAATACATTAACATTGTACCTTAAACCATTTCCATCTTTCATCCAAGCAATCTTCCGAGACAGGATCCGGTGCTCTAAGAAGTGTTTCTTGCAATCGTAAGACACCATTCAACACTAGATTAAAGTACCTACTGACTGTTTCTCATGATCGTTTAAATAGAAACTTAATAACACGGTTCTTAGAATGATGTGCCAATATGTGTAAGAACATAGACTTGTTCTTCAATACTCACTAGTCTATCCTCTTTTAATTTACCTTCATTACGAAGGAGAGCACATAATAAGTAAAAGGACCTAACATCCATACGAAGTTGATCAACACTTGTAATATCATCACGTCTTATTAACCTATCTAAAAATTCTCCCCTTAAACCTTCTTGATCCATTGGTTGTTGCCTTAGACTTTGATTTTCATAAAACCATAGTGCAGCATGACTCACTACCATAAAAATTGCAAAGCAAAGCCCAACCATCTCTAAAAATATTTCCTCCAAAATTAGATATGACATAAATTGAAGCTGTTGTGCTGAATCCATACTTTTACCTATAAAATACATTGAAAATATTCCATATCCATATAAGGATGTAACATGAATTTCTTAGGAATAGATCTACATAAAGAAATATCTAAATTTAGGAAAAAAAATGTAAATACATGCCCAAAACCAAACAAGATAGTAGCTAGCACCCATGCCCAAAACCAGTAAATACAAAAACTTCATTTCACACATTACCCATTTGCACAAACCTTGTATATATGAATAAATATCCCAGCAAATACAAAAATTAACGCTTAAATCCAAAAGTAAATAGCAGATAGATGGTTTTGGATTTTTTTTAAAGTCCAAACAAATGTATTGAAGAAGGACAACTAAGCATGTGAATAGACATAATAGAGAAATGATACCAAAAATACAAAATAGAGAAAACAAACATAACACCAAAGACATCAACAAGCACATGAACAACACTAAGATCCATGAACATGGTGATAAGGTGGGAGGCCAGACATGACCATGTGCTTCATGCAACAACCTTTCATTGAGGGTTCTACTAATTTTATTTCACATGTTCCCTCTTTCTTTCCTGTGGTCTTCCTTCCCTGTCTCATCTCTAACATTTCTTTTTGACAACTTCCTTATGAGATTACATAGAGAATTACTATTATTATTATGAGGGAGGCAAATATGTATATATTACCAAAATCAACTTGTAATAATTGAAATAGTTGTATGTTTCATCTTTTAATATACTAATTTCTCGTATGGAATTTAATTGAATCATGAAAATTTCTTCGATATAAAATTATAATACTATTACATGATGAAAATTTAGGGTCAATGCGACTTAAAGTAGATAATTTTTTTTATATATATACATATGTATTTTACATATATTTACATAGAATTTATATGAATATATGTATTATATATATATATATATATATATATATATATATATATATATAATTCCACAAAGTAAACATCTGGATAAGGATAATCGCCTAACCTTTTGAGACCAATTTTCAGATATTGCAGTGCAATCCAATGTCTTTGACACACTTCGTACTGTTTCTATGTTCTAATATAAGAGATTTCATTTTATTTTATTTAAGAATTGGGTTATAGATATCATATCCCCTTTTTGTATCATAAAATGGCTGCAAATGAAATAAAGGCTAAAATATATTTTATCTCTAATTGTAACACCAAAAAATTGAAATTCAAAAGTCAGATTCTATACATGAACAAATAAATTGATACCCAAAAAAGAACCCTAACCCCAAAAAAATCCCCAAATTTGATACCCAAAAAAACGAACCCTAAACCCAAAAAAATCCCCAATTTTGATACCAAAAAACGAAAGAGACGAAGGAGAATAAAGTAAAGAATGTTTACCTGGTGATTTGAGAAGGAAACGAAGGAGAATGACCACGTGAAGAGACGAAGAAGACGAGCATAGTGTGGAGAGGGAGGTGGCGAACACAGGTGTGGAGAGGGAGGTGACGAACACAGACGAAGAAGATGAAGAATCGAAGAAGAAACGTATGGAGAGGGGGAGGTGACGTTTCTGTTCGTAATGGAGGGCTGAAGTGAAAAAGAAAAATGATATCCTATCCTACTTGCTTCTAACTCAGCCTCACCCCTAAGATAAAATTTTAACTAGTGAGTAGGATAGGATAAGCTGACAAGATAACCATATCCTATCCTATTGGTTCACCAAACTATAGATTAAAGTAGGATATGATAGCTTATCCTATCCTACCTCCCTTATCCTGGCCACCAAACGGGTTAGAGTCCATCTATATGGCTATAGTTCTGAACCCTCTGATCATCATCGTTAAGTTTGTAATGTAAACCAACATAAAAATATATGAAACATTAATGAAATGAGAAAAAAGAAAGTTTTTCTTTTTTAAAAAAATTCATGACTGTCGGTTCAATTTTTTTTGACCGGCCCAAGTTGAATTAGCACAATAATGACGCAGATAGTTGTGATTTATAGCTAATATTTTGATTTCTCATAATATAATCTCATTCAATAAATGAGATATTAATCTTTTAAGATATGATCAAATTCCTAATCTGGAGACTTTTCCCAATGATGTAATTTAAAGGTAATTAATATAAGTTGTGTTAGTACTTGATAATATAAGTTACTCAGATACATGTTATACATAACTATATGAGAAAAAAATGTAGTTATAAAACTCTCAGCATAGCCTTGTAGAATTAAAAAGTGCAAAGAAAGAAAATATTGCACATTTGCAACCCAATGAATTTGCTTAAGAATCTTAATAAAGAACCAGCAACTGGCAAAATTACGTAGGCTGATTGTGCTTCTCCCTATGCTTAGGGAATATTCATTCAGGCTTCAAAGAGTATTTGTCATTTGAAGAAGTTTTTAATCAACCACCATGTTTCGTGAGCTATAGAAAAACGCTAGCCGTAATAAAGATCCTACTTAACTTGTGTGACGTATTTAAAAAAATTGCTATTTTTTTTTTTCTTTTGTTTTTTAGGTCAAACAAAAAACTGCTTGGAAGGTTGGTATCACATTTGAAAGGAAGAGAATCTCACTGGATTGATTTCAGCTCAAATGAACAGATGTATTTCGTAATTTCCGAGAATGCCAAATCAAGGTGGTGAAAAAATGTTTGTTTTATTGTTTTGCCAGCTCATACAAGTTATTGTTTACTGTAAAATTTGTCAAAGACAAATCTTGATTTCAATTATCACTCTGAGAATAAAATATTTTCTTTTCAAGAACTCTCAAATACTTGGTAATTTGTAAATCTTAAGAATATCAAAAATGAATTTCGACAAAGATAGTAAAGTTTGTAAATTTCGATAAAATAATAATAGATATCAAAGAATAGTAATAAAAAAGAGAAATAAGAATTAGACAAGGCATATGAAAAGTGTTGTAAAAAGGAACAATAAATGGAGTAATGTAATTAAAATTGACAAGTAAATGAATAAAAGTATGTAAAGAAATAAAAATTAAACTTGCAGAAGAATAAACTTGAATAAAAATATAATGAAATCGAAGAAAGCAATGAAAGAAAGTAAATAAAGAACTAAGAATAAAAATTGTAGAAATGATAATCTTGACTTAAATGAAAAGAAAACAAGTTAAAATAAAGTAATTAAACGAAAGCAATAAAGGTGTAGGAAAGGAAACTTGCATAAAAGTAAAGAAAATAAGTAAACAAATCAAATGATTCTGAGAGTCACTAAATCAAAAGATGAAGAGAATTTACGAGAAAATGTAAATGAATTATTTTAAACTTGCATTGTGTGGTAAATATTACACAAAGAAAGCAAAGTAGAAGGCATACTTGATTAATTCTTTTTTATTATCATTTTGTGTTTGTAATAGACTTTATAGGAGTAGTGAGAGAATGTATGCAAGTGTTTATAACCATCTTAAATGTCTCAACTCCCTTAGTATTTATAGACAAGTGTAATAGCAGATATTCTGAAAAGATCATGACAAGTGTCAAGAACAACTTCCTAAACTAACAACAAAGATTGTCTTGTCTTAATATTACAGACTCAACTGCTAATAACTTCCTAAATTCAAATTCGAACACTTGAATTTGAATCTTGAATGAAGTAACTGTTATGAATCTGCCTCAAAATGTCTCTGAACTCAAAGGCGTCTTTTACTATCTTGAGAATTTGCTCAGTGTTGTCTTCATTGTCGTTTTGATCTTTAACATATTTATGAAAAATCTTCTCCCTTTGTTTGGTTGAAACAAGTCATCAAAAAATCTTTCTCTACCTTGGAATAATCTTTGACCTGTTAAACTATTTAAACATCTTAATTAAACTGATTTTAGATTGAAATGCTCAAAATTTAACTTAATTAGTTAAGTCAACCAAAAGATGTTTTACATGCTAAAGTTTTACTTTTATACCAACAGATGCTCCACAATATTTATCTTCTTGACATTTTGGAAAATAAGTAAATATTTATTGTTTCAAATGTTTATGTTTCGATTCATCTTATTCTGATATGACTCGTGAGCCAAGTGAAAAGATTTGAGTTTTTTCGAATAAGATATTTGTCAGATGAAAAGACGTGAGAAGGTAAAGAAATTTTGAACCCCCCCCCCCCCCACATTTAATGAAGTGTGTAACTGTCATCATGTTTTGGGTGGTTTCCAATTTTTGGTAATTGAACCCTAATGATGTGCTTTAATATATGGTAATCTTCAGCTGCTCTAGGTATTACTATGTTTAATGAAAGTGGTTATGAAAAACCCTATAAAAGGCCTTTCCTAAGCTTCATTGCCATTTTATCACTTTCATCTTCTTGGAGCTTTTCTTCGTATAAATTCTCTCTTCTACAACGCAACCTTCATTGTTGCTTTTTTCAAGTTTCTTGAGTGCTTCTTGGTTATTTTTTCTTTCTGGAACCAAATCTGTACTTGGTTTTGGAAAAGAACATTATTTCACCATTTAGTTTTGCCATTTCACTTCTTTCTTCTCCACTGAAACCTAGAAATTCAAGCTCCAGGGAGTTTCAATGGCTGCCAATCAACTAGAACACTCCACTACTGAGGTGAGGAAGTCACCAATCTTCCCGATGTTGTTTATGCTCAGGCTTCTGTTTCAAGAAACAAAATCTTATACGCTTCATACCCTCAAACTGACAATTTAGACCTCTAGAAATCCCAGGTAATTATACATTTTTCGATTGACAATCGAAGGCATGCTTTTCTAGGTCTTACTGTCCCCTTAGGAGAAATCATGACCATTTCTCATTTCTTCCTTAGCCTCGAAAATGAATCCATCTTAGCCTTCATGGAAGTTTTGCAAACTAGTTTATTTTCTAGTTTCTCGAAAGTCTTTCAAAGTCCTCCTCCTACAATTGGAAGCCATAAGAAAGCTTATTTACTATGGCTGAATAGAATCGAAAGTGCTAAATCAAACCAATGGAAGGAACTTGGCATTCTCGATTTAATTCAGCTTAGTAGAGAGAATATCAAATACAATCCCTCTATGTTGTCAGCTTCTCTTTTCAATTTAGCTGCAATCGTTGGTTTAAAACCTAATGGAATAGTTGTGATTGCTTCTATGACTCCAAAGTTTGAGCCAAAAATAAATTGGGATAAGCTATCATTTTCCCTTTTTTTGTTCAGAGCAATCATCTCGAAGATGATGTAGTTTATGATGATGAACATGTTGTTTTTCTTTTTTATTAGTTTAATGCTTTTATTTTATACACTAAGTCTTTACAAGTCAAAAAAAAGTTTCTCCCTTTAGCCATTTTGATTTATGAGAGTAAACCTCTCTGTTTGAGTAAATTGATCATTGCTCATCTTTACTCATCAAAGATTGAAGCCATTAAACTCCTTACCAGCTCAGAAAAAATCTTAACCAACTTAGTGTTGTGGACTTTTCGCAAGCGCACGGATTGTACAAGTAGTAAAATAAAGATCGTTCTCACTAGGATCAGTTGATTACTAACTCTTATGATGACTTTAACTATTTAAGCGAGTAAATCGATAGTAAAAGCTCAATTAAAATTAAAACGAAAAGCAAAACAATAAAGTAAATAAATAAAACTAGAAAAGATGAGGTTCAACAAAGATTTAAAGGCCTAAGATTAAGAATTCACTATACTACCCTTTATGATAAATTGTAATCCTATCTTTGCTAATGTCTAGTTATGTTCTTAAAGGCGATTTGTCCTAAATTATTTAAAGCCTAATTTCTTGGCACTAAAAACATGCTAAAACTTCATCAATCTCATTCTCATGACAATTAATCAAAGTTCTAACCCATTAAGTTTCATGACAATCGTTTACCCCTCGAAGGATTTAAGCTTATGTCTAGGTCTCAATTCCTAAGTTCAATTATTAGATTATCTAGCAATTAGTTTTCATCTTTCCATCATTTACCTAAAACCTAGGATCATGTAAATATGATGCGCAACATACCACAAGCATTAAGCATACTAAGGGAGAATGAATGAAGCTCATGGATGTGATCTTCTATGCTTGAATCATCCTCCATAAGGAAAAAGGCCTCCAATCTTGGCTCCCTAGGCCTCAAATCTGCCTAGAAATGAAGTTCCAACTGCAGCTTTTCTAAACCCAAAATGGCTCTCCTCAAAAACTCCCTGAAAAATCTGTTAAAATTGTATTTATAGGCCCAGGAAAATAGAATTACGTCATTGTATTAACATGCCTACGTCGTGGCGTGTTTCAATTTAGGTCATTAATGTCGCGACATTACATGCCAGCGTCGCGACATACAAATTTCGTAGCTCTCTGTCTGGATGCAGGAGATTCACCACGCCGTGACATTAACATGCTTGCGCCGCGGCGTCATCTGCCAGAATGCTTATTTAGCTTTCTCTTCTAATTTTTGCTCAAATGTTCCTTATATCAGCTTGTTTGGAGTCCTACTTATAATAGAGAAATCATCAAATTATTAACAATTGCAAATCCACTTAATCAATGACAAATAAGTACAAATTTGCTCAATATCATATAAGAAAGATATCATAATTGAATATAACAAATATAAGCACAAAACTAAGGGATTATGCATACAATGAGGACTTAAGCAATCAATAAAAGCATAGATATAGGGCACAAATAACTACATTTTATATAGAGTTATCACACTTCTAAACTTAGACTTTTGTTTATCCTCAAGTAAAATAAAGTATGACTAAGTAAACTTACTTTAACAATTTATACTCAACATGCATTCAGCAGCTTTCAATTTCAATTTTCTCTTAATCATAACCTGTGTAGAATGATTGCATCAGTCCTCAATGAATGCAAGAATCTCACAATCAACTCCACACATACACAACCCTAAGCATGCTAACAATCTAACATATTTTCATGCAGATCATATTTTTTCACAAACATACAAGATAAACTTCTCTTATTCAAATCATACACATCCGGATAAGTTTATAAGCATACATGCATATGAATCATAAAATTCACAAAATTGATCATAAACTCTCTCTCCACTAATGTAAACCACACATAACTGAGGATCAAAAGAGTCTTTAATAACTTGTAATGTCAGGCCATGGTAATGGGCGTATGAAAAGAAAGGAAAAGATATACAACAAACATTAAGAAACATAAACATGTGATCTGTTGATAATTTTAGTACTTTGAATGCCTTATATTTGATTTAATTGGACTCCATATGTGCTCAATCGATAACATTTAGCTAAGTTTCTGATATATAGAGTTTAATCGGATGTTTATTGTGAAACTACGCTTAAATGTGGTTATAAATGTTCATAACTGAATTGTACTTTTCAGGAGATTTTTGAGTGTTTGAGTCAATTAGCATCAAGCCAAGCTTAATGTCTATCTAAGGAGAGAGCTAAAGACTTAAGAAGATCAATAATACGTCTAGAAGCAAAGAAGGAAGAGCATTTGTGAAGAATTAGGGTTCAAGTTGAAGAAAGTAAGTGAGACGGGATAGGCCGTGTACTTCTCTAGTACCACAAAATTAAGTCAGCCCTGAGTTTGTCCAACACGGCCCATGTCATCAGACATAGGGTAGGCTGTGTACGTTTCTATCATGACAAGGGGATCTAGTTTTGAGCTTTGACCAACAATACGACCCGTGTTATCTAACATGGGGTAGGTCGTGTATTTCTTTGGTACCTTAAGGAGAGTTCAGTGCTGAGATAATTCGACAACACGACCTGTGTCATCTGACACGGGGTATGATGTGTTCTTCTCTGAGTTCCAAATTGCCTAAGTTTGTCATAGCAGAGTCAGACACAGGGTAAGCTGTGTCAAGTGACACGGCTCGTGTCTATGAATTAGAAACTGAAATTCGAATTCTGATACAAAATTAGAGATCCAAAGTTATAAATAGGATTGGCTATGACTCAAAAAGAAATTCTGGATTGAGAGCTGTTAGAGAACAGAAGAGGATTCTAAGAATAAGAAAAAGAAAGATTTGATCAAAGATTGAAGACTCGGTTTCGAGTAATCGGAGATCGATTATCTCATTCACTGAAAACAAGTTTGATCTCCAGTTTTCTTTCATTCTTTCATTCTTGACTATGTTTCTATTTCGTTTTTCTTTTGATTTTGAATTTGTCATGTGTGGCTAAACTCCTTATTTGGTTAAGGGAGGATGAAACTCTAATTTTGGTTATGTGAATTCTGCATATTCCTTTATTTCAATACAATTGTATTTTTATTCATATGTTTCTGATCTCAATTCAATATAAAGGTTTTTATACTCTTGTCAAATTTTGAAAGTAGTAAAACTAGGATTGCTATGCGCGGTTGCAGTGGTAGAACTAGTGGAACATATAATCTAAGCAATTTAATCCCGGTGTGTGATTGAATCTTAGCGTGATTGATTTTCTATTTCTTAATGTGATCATTGGATAGATATAAAAACGGTTGTTTTATAGCTAACTAGTGATTAATGTTAGTTTGAGCGGTTGCTAAATTAATCATTACCTAAGGAAAACAGAGATTAATCTCACAATTGCGTAAAAACATAGTTGATCATATTGAGATGAAGGATATGCTGGTTTGCATGATCATATAAACCTAGTAGTGGATTCTATCTCTTAACCAATATCCTCAAATTGAAAATTCAAATCGTGTTTACTTTGCTATTGTTTTTTCTTTGGTTTCTATTTTAGTTTGAATTAACAAAAAACCTTTTTTTTACTGTTCATTGTCATTTAGAATTTAAATTAAGATTCAGTTAATAGTGTTAATTGAGTTAATTCTCTGTGGATCGACTATTGCTAACTACAACTGGTTACAAGATTTTTATAATTTTGGTGGAACTTGGCAACTATTTTTAATCTCAATTTTAATTCACAATCCACACAACACTAACATGTTATTTCAAGACTTGAGTCATAAAGTGATACAATCAGGGTAATCAATAATAAAATAATAAAACTCGCCAGAACCATTCAATACTTTTTCTTCAATTTTTGCATTTGGTTCCTTCAAGCTCATTTTGTATTGAATATAAATTCATACCCTTAATCACTGAACTCACTTCAAGAAATAATACATCATGTACTCAACAAACATTGATGGTAGGAAGAAAGTGTAATGTTTTCACATGCATTAGAACGATTAATAGGTTAACGAACACAATGATTGAAAAATATATAAGGCCAAACAATTATAAGGCTTCAAAATGGGACTTAGAGATATCATCATATCAGGGTAAGCTTGAAAAGGCTCAATCGGTTCAAACAATGCTCTAATCATTTCTTCAGTCATGCACAATATAGGATTTCACCTCAAGAGAGTTTAAAAATAATTTTTAGGATAATTGAAATATCTACATGCACATCGATAAACTTTCTCTAAACATACACTCTTATCATTTTCAAAGTTACAGTTGCATCTAAGTGACATGTAAATCAAACATAAAAAGTGACTAAATTATTTTACATGCTTCTGATCACATATGGTTTTGCTAAAAGTAATCAAATCATAACCATTTATGTCATTGGGCTACCAATTCCCTATGAAGCACAGACACGGACACGGATACACGGACACACTAAATTCAAAAATTATAGGACACGACATATATATATATATATATAATTTCAAAATTTAAGAAAAAAGATTCATAATTCATTAATATCATTTCTATAAGCTTGAAGATTTATAATATTTTAATATATGTCATATGTGCCAATATTTGCTACTTAGTAAGTTCTTCCTTAAAAATATGGAACATAATTTCTATTGACATATTCTAAAAAATCTCCTAAACCAACTTCTCCTAATAGAACTAATCATGTACAAGTACATATGCATAAAAAAAATAACTAGAAGGAATATTAGTGTGAGGCAAGCTTCGGTGACAACGAAGTGGACGACTTGGTACGAGCAGAGGTAAAAAGAGCAGATGAAAATAGTGGTGTATGAAAAAATAAAACTTAAAAGTCTAATAGTGGCGTGTGAAAAGATAAAACTTAAAATACTGGTATGTGAAAATAGTGGCTTAGGACGTCAGTCATGTGATTGGACTTGAGTGGGTTACGTGCTTACTAATTGAACATTAGTCATTGGAAACTAATTTTTAAAAAAAAAATTAATGGGTCATGTTCAAGCGTGTCTGAGAAGTGTCTGAGCGTGTCTGAGAAGTGTTTGAGTGTGTCCGAGAAGTGTTCGAACGTGTCCGAGCGTGTCCGTGCTTTATAGCTAATTCCATACTAGCATCAATCCAATCATGCATTAAAAATTGAAAATTTTTCCTCAGAAACCCATCAGTCAGTAATAGTCCATCTCAGCATATGATCATGTAAAAATGATGACTAACATTACTGCATATTTAAAATATCAAAACATATTACATAAATTCAACATTATAATAACAACAACATGTAACGATACTCCCCAAACCGAAGTGAAATAGTGTCCTCACTGTCCATGGTTTCCAGGGTACCTAAGCTTGAATAAATACTAAAAATGTGAGAGCTGAGTGTTAGAAACAACAATATTAACAAAAGAATGTAATATGAACTATAAAAAATTAAATATGAACAGAAGATGTACAAAACAGGGTTGAATGTCGCGGTGCACGACATCCACACCACGACTTTTGGTTAGAATGAATGCTTTTAGAAACACTCATATCAAGTCCCTTTTTTTTTAAACTAAGTTTAAAAGGCGCGCCGTAGCATTGAACTTGCCACGCTGCAGTGCTGAGCTCTCTAGATTTTGGCTTGATACGCACAAAATAACTGTCACGCCACGACATGAAACAGACTTATGCCACGGCGTGATGAGCCAGCCTACAGAATTTTGCAGCAAACTTAGTTTTGCTATAGAATTTTGTCCATAGAGGTTCTCAACACCTCTAAAACTTGTCCAAATAGTTAAAACATAAAATATACAACTAAAAATTATCAAAACTGCAAAATCAACATATTAACCTACATATGGCTTAAAACTAAACATAAACAATAAAACTAACTAAACTTACAACAATCAAACATACTAGCTACAAAATTACAAAAATCCTACATACTAACATATATATAACTTAAAACTCAGTAAGACCATAAAAATTAACACAATTACAAAAATCAAGCATATTAATCTATATATAACTCAAAACTTAACAAACACATATCAATTAACAAAAACACAAAAACCTGGGTTTCCTCCCAAGAAGGGCCTGAGTTATAGTCTCGGCAGGACTTTCACAAGGCAAACCACCAAACTGCACTTCAGTATGCATCTCCTTGGAGTATGGCCGGTTTGATCCCAAAATGGATGGATCAGATGGTAGGCCTTCTTTTGCCTAATTAGAGGTCTCCATTTGGGGGTTGCGAACTCCCTTAAAGGTCTCGAGTAACTATGCTCATCCGCCATTTATTGTACCTAAAATACAAAGAATGAAAACTTAAATGAAAAAGAACTATACAACTTGAATTAGAACTAAATAAACTCATTGTTGATATTAGCAATATAGAAATAGATCATCATCCTCGGTAATGACACCAAAAACTTGTTGTCCCTTTTTAAGGTCACAAGTGCACGAATCGAACAAGTAATAAAGTGAAAGAGCAAGGTTTTTGTGAAAGTTGTTTTTATATTATTGATTTATAAACATGCTTTTTTATACCGTTTCTTGTATAAATTATTTATATATAATAAATAATACCTTACTTAAATTATATATTATTAATAATATATACAGATTATATTATAAATATTTATAAATTAGATATTATTTATATTATTTTTAAATATATAAATAAATTATTTATAAATATATAAAAATAATACCATATATTAAATAAGTATATTATTTATTAAATAAATTAATATATAAATTATAAATAAATTAAATAATATATTATTTTATTATAAATCCAATTCCTTGTTTTTATTATATAAAAGTAAATATATAACAGGGTTTTTATACCGTACTTGTTCGATCCTCGGTATCGGTATAATCAACCAATATGTGTCTATCCCCTTAGTTAATCAACACACTCAAACCAATTGAATATAATTGAACATACTTCAACCATATCATGCCCATATTCACAACACCTTATTTCTAGTTCTATTAGAATATTAAAATCATGCAATTGATGGTTAATCAATAACAAGCATTAAGCATAGATATGGAAGAACAAAACCAATTTCATTGAAAGAATACCCAACCAAATTACAAGATAATCAAATCCATAGCAAGATCCTAGAGAGCCCCTAGATTAGGGTTTAGTTACACATCATGAAAGAAGAGAAAACAAATGAAATCACAAGATCCACCAAGTTACAAATCAAGAGGGAAAAGGGAAAGAATGAATAAAAATTGGAGAGATTCTCCTCCTTGATCTTGATTCTCCTTTGAGTCACCTCCAATCCCAATGGGTTCCTCCTCCTCTCACTTGCTCTCTGAGTTTCGTGCTTGGGTTAAAACTAAAGATCCTCTTCCTAGCCTCCAGAAGTCAGAATATAAAGGCTAATTTCGTGTGTCAGGATTTTTCCCACGCCTAGGCGTGGTTATGAAACATGTGTTGTCATGTGCTTCCCACGCCTAAGCGTGACTTTCCCACTCCTAGGCGTGAGGGTGTCTCTGTCTGAAAACCCTAAAAAACTGAAAGGGTCACGCCTAGGCGTGACTTTTACATGCCTAGGCATGTGTTGTCAACCTTTCTTTCTCTCTTGCATCCTTCACCATTTGAGCTCCTCCTTGCTTCCTCGTCTTTTCCAAGGTCTTCCCATCTTTAATACTTGTATCAAAACAATGATAAAGTCCATTAGACCATGATTAATTCAAATCCTTAAATAAAATCATCAAATATTTGATTTTTAATCAATTGAGATCACAAGCTTAAATCATCAAATTTTTACATGAATGGAACCTTTGGACTTAAAAACTTGAAGATAACATGCTCATATTCATTCAAAACCCAGTGAAATAACTTCATTTCTTGAAGTTATCACAAGGTATCATTCCCACGAGGATAATTGGCTTCCAATGCTAAGTATCAACCAATAACTTATTTAAATTCTATTCAAGAACATATAAAATAGGGAAAAGTGTAGTAAAACTAATCTAAAGACATAAAAGTGATAAATAAAAGTAAATATATTGGTTTAGAGATTTAGGGAATCCTTCTTCACCTCATACTTCAATTAATGTTACGCAATCCTTATAAGCAACATTAATAAATAATTAAGTTAGCTTGAGAATCTACTTTAGTTAAAAGCCTATGTCTAGGTCAGTTAATCCTGATTTCCTTCACCTAGCTCACTATGCTTCCATGAGAACCAGAGTGAAATCCACTAATGAATGATCTATTCTCAAACACATGCTATGTATGACTAAGAGGTATATTTCTATCCCATTAGCGAATCAACTTATCCAAGTCAATTGAACTCATCGAACATGCATCAACCATACATATGATCTCAAATCTAAATTCCTATGTATAGATTCATCAGATTTCAATAAATCACTTAACAACTAATCAAATTATCAAGAGCATTAAGATTTATATAATTGAACATAACTATACATCATTATATACTCAAAGTAATACATATACATCAATATTCATACAAAGATTCAAAGTAATCCCTAAATACAACTTAGCTACAGAATTAGTGCTCAAAAGATAAGGAAAGAGAAGAAAACTAAGGGAGAATGAATGAAGCTCATGAATGTGATTTTCTATGCTTGAATCATCCTCCATAAGGAAGAAGACCTCCAATCTTGGCTCCCTAGGCCTCCAATCTACCCAGAAATGAAGTTCCAGCAGCAACTTTTCTAAACCCAAAACGACTCTCCTAAAAAACTCCTTGAAAAATTTGTTAAAATTGTATTTATAGGCCCAGGAAAACAAAGTCACGCTGCGGCATTAACATGCTTATGCCGCGACACGTTTCAATTTAGGTCACCAACGCCGCAGCATTACATGTCTGCGCCATGGGGTGCAAATTTCATAGCTCTCTATCAGGATGCAAAGGATTCACCACGCCGCGACATTAACATGTCTGTGCTGCGGCGTCATCTTCCAGAATGTTTCTTTGGCTTTTTCTCCTAGTTTTAGCTCAAATGCTCCTTATATCAGCTTGTTTGGTGCCCTACCTATAATACATAAATCACAAAATCATTAACAATTGCAAATCCATTTAATCAATGACAAAATAAACACAAATATGCTCAATATCATATAAGAAAGGTATCAGAATTTAATATAACAAATATAAGCACAAAATCTTCCAAATATGCATACAATGAGGACTTAAGCAATCAATGAAAGTATAGATACGGGCACAAATAACTACATTTTATGGAGTTATCATAACGTCTAATCCTTGATCGAGAGAAAAATAGGACTCTTTTGTTTCTCTCAAAGTCTGCCACAGCCAAAAAGTCTCTCTTAGGAGGGATTTGCTTCTATTTATAATGTTTGGGATGAAAAACTACTATTTTTAAGCTCATGAGACCTCACACAGTCGTGTGTAAGCTCGACACGGCCGTGTGAGTATGAAAAATAGCATAACTTACAGCATAAGAAGAGATACGACTGTGTGTCCAAGAGACATGGTCGTGTCTCCTACACAAAAGATTCATTGAAGTTAGACAGGGTCGTGTGAGCTTGACAGAAGCATTTTCTGAGTTAGACACGACTATGTCTAACTTTTAATGCTCAGAGGATGGATTTTGGATCACTTATCTCATGAAAGTTGAAGGATTTTGTCTCAGCTTTCCAATGCCACTGGAATTACCTTATTTTGACCTCCGTAACTCAAGTTATGCTCATTTTATTGCGCAAAGATCAAAAACCCTACGAATTTTGACCATATAAATTTCAAGCTCAACTCCATTGCAATGAATCCATATCCAAAGCTTCATAGAGCCATGTCAAAACACCTCTTTTGAATCTAAAAACATAGAGAAAGACCAATTATGAGATACCAAGGATAATTAGATTAAATGTGGTATAAATTCTAACATAAATCAATCAAAGCACACTTAAATCCACCTCAAATCAAGCACAAGATATGTGTATTTTATCCACACATCACTCAGGTAGCCCTTTTTTATTTTTACAACTTTGGCTCAGTGTCCTTTTTGAACCTTATCTAACCAATTCTGTTTCTCGAAATATTTCAAGGGAAATTGAGGGATTCAGACTTGCGACTTTACACCTTAGTTCTCGACAAGGATAAGAAGTTTTGGACTTCAAATATTTATTTTCATTATTTTATGGCATGACATACCATCGAGATAATTTTAACTTTGCTCCTTTTTCCACTCAAACTTATAGTCTTGATTGGTTTAGTAAGCCTTTTTTTTCTCATATACCCCAGGTGCCCAATTAGAAAACCTTGAAATTTGGAGTAATATCTTTACTCCTCAAATCCTTACTCCAAGTCTCCCTAGGTCAAAAGATTTAAGCCTCCAAGTCTATCTTCCTTCTTGTGTCTCTCGTTAGTTTGGTCTTTCCCAATGTCTACCTACTCCTATATCCATGGAGTTTGAAGACCAAGTTTGTGGTCATGTTGTTAAAGACATCCATCACCTGAAGGCATTTCTTCGAATGAATGGTGATAGAAAATGAAACTTTGATCCTTTTCCCTGTGAGCCTTCATATTTTGCAACCATTAATTTTGTAGACTGGTAAGCCTAATATTTTTCAACACATAAAATAGACTTTGAAGATTGTTTTCGAAGAATGACTAACCAAACTTCGCTTGTGTAGACAAGAGATACGAAGAAGAAATCAAAAGGTACACACCTTCAAGAAATATCTAAATTTAAGCAATACTTTAAGGTTAAGTATGATCCTCAAAATTTAAGACTGGTAGTTCGAGAGACTGAATAAGTGCTAAGTCAAAAGGTAGTTGAGCATCACCAAAAATGTTAGTTCGTTGGGAAACCACTCTCAAACCCTTTTGCTAAATGGAAAGATTTCAAAAAACCTTTTCCAAAGTTTCCTCCACTTCCTAATGCTCCATTTGATATAGCTAACTGGTTTCCAGGCCCTACTAGTGGAATTTTAGGAGTGTATAAAGAAACTAATAAAAGACATGGAATTTTAGGAGTGTATAAAGAAACTAATAAAAGACAAGTAACTTTTGTCAAATGCTACCTTAATAGTTGAATTCCAATACATGATTACACTCGAGTAACCAAATTTCCATACTATGGTAATTTTCAATTCCTTCCTTATTTCTTCGAATATTTTATGAACCTTATTCTGAACTCTATTACTTTCAGTGTCTAAAAGAACTAAGGTCTTAGATGACCTCAAAGAGGAGGAAGAAGAAAGAGAAAAGGAAGAATCTAAGAGGCTGAAGAAGAAATCAAAATCAGTCACTCTAAAATCGAAGGTGCCCAGCATAGTTTCTAAGACTGCTAAGTCTCAAACTCATGGGTAGCCTTTTTCTAAACTTACAATTTTGAAAGATACTAGCCAAACCATTCCCCAAGCTCCTTCAGTTACAGTATTCGATATGTTTTTTGATTTTTGCTAACTTCCTCCAATACCTCAAAACTTGTTCGAACAAAAACATTAGCTAAGAAATGGCTTTTGTAAGAAAGAAAGTAATTTCTTCCACCACTTCATGCCTTGAATCATCTGGTTTTATTCGAGAAGAACTAGAAGAAAAACCTGCTTCCAAATCTACCAAGTCCTTAAATCTTCTTGAGGAGAATCAAAACATTGTAGTAAGTAAACTTTATTTTGTTCTATCAATCCTTTATATATATATATATATATATATATATATATATATATATATATATATATATATATATATATATATATATATATATATATATATATATATATATATATATATATAACTCAAGTCTAATTAACTTAAAATTTTAGGATGTTGAAATAAGCCTTCAATGGTGAACATCGAAGATTCTCCCGTTCGAGAAGGCTCTATTGTCACTTCCAAAAAATCAAAGACTCTTTATGCTCCATGTATCATCCCAGGAATGCCTGCAGGATTGATGAGTATCCCCACAAATCAACACGGGCCTTTTCAGTGTGCTTTGTCCTCACTCACATACATCCTAGGAAACTTTCCAAGAGGTCACCCATCCCACAAGTACTCTAAGTCAAGCACACTTAACCATGGAGTACTTATGTTCTTGGCTCCCGAAAAGAAGATGTATCTTGTTGATATGGGTGGTGCTAGTCAATTCATTTAAGTCATCCTCAACTATGCAGTCCCATACATGCACAGTCTCTGAATCCTTCTCATTCCGGTGTGTATTCAGTTCATTTATGTGTCCCTTCGCCTAGAAGCCTGTCAGGAGCCGTTCCTTGTCTGTGCTTCATCTTTTTGAATTGGTGACTACGCCCCGCCCCTCGTCGGCCCTGAGTGTCACATGCCCACTAGCTTCCGCATGGTTCGTCCTCGAACCACACCGTATTGGGAGAGGCCCCGCTCTGATACCATTTGTAACGTCTTGGGACTGCTTGCAAGATTGATGAGTATCCCCACAAATCAACATGGGTCTTTTTAGCGTGCTTTGTCCTCACTCATATGCATCCTAGGAAACTTCCTAGAAGGTCACCCATCTCACAAATGCTCCAAGTCAAGCACATTTAACCATGGAGTACTTATGTTTTTGGCTCCTAAAAAGAAGATGCATCTTGTTGATATGGTGTTGCTAATCAATTCCTTTAAGTTATCCTCAACTATGCAGCCCCATACATGCACAGTCTCTGAATCCCTCTTATTCCGGTGTGTATTCAGTTCATTCATGTGTCCCTTTTCCTAGAAACCTGTCATGAGCCGCTCCTTGTCCGTGTTTCATCTTTTTGCACCGGCGACCACTCCCCGCCCTCGTCGGCCCCAGGTGTCACACTCTGCCTTCTCCTATTTCAAACTATGAACGAGTTTCAGAAAAAAAAAAAAACTCATGATTCTCCTGCTCATGTCAATCTTAACATAATAATTCTCCTTCCTCTTCTTTCGAGTCAAGTTAAGGAGACCACTACCTATACTTTAGCTAACCAAGAGGGGGTTGATCCTAATGTTTTTGAACAAGTGATCGAAGAAGTTGTTGAAGGTTCAAATGTTCAAGTTCAAGAAAAGAATCAAGTCTTAGATTCTCAAAATAATACTCTTGTTTCAACTGAAGATCTAAACCTTGATGATGATGATTAGGATCCCCTTGCTGAAATGGAAGATATTTTGACCAACAAAGTTTTTGCTTCATCAAAACTCATCAATCAACTGCCCAATCTAAAGCTAAAGTGCAAAGTGTTTCGATTACAACTTTGCTACAATCTTTGAAGGGTTTGTTCAAGTTGGGTCTAGACCAAATAATGTATGTCAATGAGTCGAAACAGAAACTTATCCACCTTTTGGAACAACTTGGTCAAAATAACGACCAACTCTCCTCAGCTACCAATGAAACCATTACCAAAGCAAGAGGTTTCCTCGAAGATTTGTTGGCCTACTATAATGGTTTTTAACAAACCATAAAAGAGCATAAGCAACTCCTCGAAGAGAAAACAAGTTTGATGGCAAAAATGACCAACGCCAAGGAAACGCGTTCCAAACTTTCAACCATTACAACTAATGCTCAAGTAAGGTTAGGAAGCCTTACAACTGAAATTGAAACTCTTGAAGATAAATTGAAATTACTCAAGGAAGAGCAAAGTTAACTTGAATCTACTCTTGAAGAAACCAAAGCTCAAAGGAAACAGTTGAAGATTGATAGTGTTCAATGGTTGAATACTAGTCGAAATATCATGGCGGCCATCAACACTTCAGAATATGCTTTCATCAATGCAAAAGCTTCGAGGAAAAAAGCTGGAGACACTCTACAGAGTCTTATATTTTCTTTGCAACATTTGTAGTTCATTTTTTTTTATTTCGAACTAACTTTGTAATTCATATTTATGTTAATATGTAATATCTAGTACTTGCATAATTGGTCTATATATTTTTAAGTATTTGCCATTAATCGAAGGAATCATTTTTAATGAATTAACATTAATTATTGAATTGACATTCCCTAAAAATACATTATCGATTCGAAATGGTCCTTCTTAATTTGGGGACTAATTTCCATAATTCCTCAATTTTCTATCCATAGGCAAAATGACTTTTGATACTAAGTCACCAAATTTAATTAAATTCTTTAACTTTAATTTGATGATAGTATAATTTGGCAATTCTTTCTTTCTGTTAAATCAAATTTTCTAAAGCAATTAACCTTTCTTTGTCTAACTTATTTAACTCGTTAAAAATTGAATCCCAATAATCATCATTTGAAATATCATCTTGATGTTGCAATCTAATAGACTGTAGGTTAATTTCGATCGGCAAAACAACTTCTTCGCCATAAACCAAGTTGTAAGGCATATAACTAGTAGCTTCTCTGGCGAATTTCGATAAGCCCGCAATATTTGACTTAGCGTTTCATGCCAACTTATTGGCTTTCGACCAACTTGCTTTTTAATCAAGTTAGTAATAATTTTATTTGCAGCTTCGACTTGACCATTTGTTTGCGCATAATATAGAGTCGAAGTAATCATCTTGATATTCTTTATTTCCGCATATTGTACAACCCTTCGACCCACAAACATAATTTCTTGATCAGTAGTAAAGTTTGGGGTATTCTAAATCTGTGTGCAATATGTTCTTCAATGAAATCAATTATATCATATTGTGTAACATCTTTTAAAGGAATAACTTCGACCCACTTCTTTAAATTATCAATAGCTACTAAAATATATTTATGACCTTTAGATGATGAAGGATTAATCTGGCTAATTAAATCGAGTACCCATCCTCTAAATGGCCAAGGTTTTATAATTGAATGTAATTTACTAGCTAGAACATGTTGAATGCTCCTATGCTTTTGACATTGTTCACATGACTTAGCATAAGAATTATAGTTCTTAGCTATAATTGGCTAATATACTCTTTGTCGAAATAGAACCTATTTCATTTTTTCATCAACTTGATAAGCACCATATATGCCCTCGTGAACTTTTGCTAAAGCTAAATAAGCTTCAAGTTCACTTAAATAATTCAATAGATTTTTATCTACTGATTTATTATGAAGTGCATCACCCATAATGACATAGTGAAGGGCTCTGTACTTCACCTTCTTTTCGATCGGTGAATTAGGATTACTTAGATAATCAACAATCAGTTTTCTCCAATCTAAAGAATCCAAATCTTTTATTGTGCAAATCTCAAAATTTTTGAATGAGTATAATTTTTCTTTAATTTCGATCAATTTGATCAATGAATCACTCAAAATTTTATACCCTAAGGCTATTTGAGCCAATTCATTAGCCTCTGCATTTTCCTCTAGAAGAATATGCTGAACTATAACATCATCGAATTTATTAAGTAATTTCATTGAAAAAGTTAAATACTTAATCAAGTTCTGATTTATGCATTTATATTCTCAAGCTAGTTGTTTGACAATTAATTGGGAATCATCCATTATTTCCACATTTTTAGCCTTCATTGAAATTAATATTTGCAGGCTAGTTGTTAAGGCTTCATATTCTACCTCATTATTTAAACATTCATATCTTAATTCGAACATAAACTTGGATGGGATTCCTTTTGGAGAAATAATTAGAACTCCCAATCCTACACTCCATTGTGTCTTGATCCATCGAAGTATAACTTTCAAGGTTTTACCCTTACCAAGTCAATTTCTATTTCTTCAATTTCCATACAAGGGTGTTCAACCAAGAAATCAGTCAATATTTTGCCTTTGATAGCTTTTAAAAGCATATACTACAGAGAAAATTCTATTAAACTAAGAGCTCATTTTCCTACTCTACCATGCAAGATAAGCTTGGATAACATATATTTTATTGTATATGTCTTTGATAACACAAATACATCAGAGGACTTCATAAAATATTTCAACTTAATACAAGAGAAATATAAAGCTAAATATAGTTTTTCTACTGTATTATATCTAATTTTAGCATCATTCAAGACTCTACTAAGATAATAAAAGGCTCTTTTGACTCCATTCTCATCTTCTTAGGCCAACATGCTCCCAATAGCCTCTTCAAATGTTGAAATGTACAACATCAAAGGACGCCCTAGAATAGGATAAGTCATTATTGGAGAATTTTATAGGTACTCCTTTATTTGATCGAAGGCATCTTGGTGCACTTTCCCCCATTGAAACTCTTCCTCAGACTTGAGTTTGATTAATGGTGAGAAGATCTTGGTCTTTCTAGATAGATTTGAAATAAATCTTTGAAGAAAGTTGACTTTCCTTAACAAAGATTGAAGTTGTTTTTTATTCGGAAGCAGTGAGGTCTCCACTATGACCTTTGTCTTGTTTTTATCAACTTCAACTCCTTTCTTCTAGACCAATAAACCAAGAAAATTTCTTACAGAAATATCAAAAGCACACTTAATATGATTCATCTTTAATCTGTGTTTTCTCATTCTTTTGAATGATTGCCTTAGGTTTGTTAAATACTTATCTTACGATTTCGATTTAACAACAACATCATCAATGTATAATTCCATAAATTTACCAATTAAATCATGAAAAATGGTATTCGTGGTCCTTTGATAAGTGGGCCTAGCATTTTTAAAACCAAAAGGCATAACTACCTATTCATATGTGTCAATTGCCCTAGACATCGAAATGCAATTTTTGATACGTCCTCTTCAGGAATAAAAATTTGGTTATAACTAGAATATCCATCCATGAAACTTAGAATTTCATGTCTTGATGTTGAATGGACTAACATGTTAGCAATTGATATAAGGTATTCATCTTTAGGTGTTGCTAAATTTAAATATCGAAAGTCAATGCATACTCTTAACCTACCATTTTTGTTCATAAAATGAACAATATTAGATATCCAATTAATATACTTGGTGGTTAGAATAAATATAGCTTTTAAAAGCCTTTCAATTTCTTCTTTAAATTTCAAGACCACTTCAGAAGCAAACCTTCTTAATGCTTGCTTAATTGGGTGTTGTCTTACTCGAATTGGCAGTCTGTGTTCCATTAGCTCTCGACTGAGCCCAAGCATTTCCTCGTAATCTCATGCAAAGTAATTTTTGTATTCTTCAATCACCTTGATCAGATCTTGTTTAAAATTTACATATAACAAACTACTAATACATATATGATGTTTTATTACATCATCACCTAAAGTAATTTCCTATAAGGGGTCTTGTACCTCTATCTTTTTAATACCATCAAATAAAAGGGTTTGTTTGAGCCCAGAAGAGAGTCATCATATATACAGTCCAAATTTACACCCTTAGTAGTGCAAGCCATTTTGTCAGCCATGTAGGCTGATAGTCGAGTTAATTGGCTCTCGATAGTCGTTAAATTCTAACTCACCAAGCCAAATCAATTTGGCCTTTTGGACCATATAGAAATTGTTTATATCCAAATGGCACATTTCGACGGTCTTGCTGTCGAAAACACCTGTATCCTAAATATTCAAAGGCTTAATCCCTAGGTAGTACGTCTTGAAATCAAGGTGGTTGTTTTGAAGGTAGCATAAGTTGTCATCTACTTCGATTAGCTCTAGTTCTCCTTCCTTATTCCAGAGAAACATCTGTTGGTTAACAGTCGAAAGAACAACACATACTGCATGTATCCATTCTCTCCCAAGTAAAAGATTGTAGCTGGCTTTCGATAACACTACAACGAACAAGGTTGATCTTGTAATAGTCCCTACTCTTATATTTAGCGCAACCATACCTTCTGAATTCTAGGACTTCCCATTAAAGTCTTTTACCATCATATTATGTGGGAGCAAATCTGACTTACTCTTTCCTAACTTCTTCAATAAGCTTAGTGGCATAAGATTGATTGCAACTCCTCCATCGACCAATACCCTATTCACTAATTTTCCATTAGCCACCACCTTTATGAACAACGGCCTGAGATGATCCTTCATTTCCCTGGTTAGTATATCAAAGATTGTTGAGTTCTCCTTTGCCTTTAACATATCTTCCTCAACAAAGACAAAATCTTCATTGACTTCTTCTAACTCGTTGAAATAACCTTCTTCAGAACTCTCCTCGATCGAAGATAATATGAACTTAGCAGCCAGAAGTGAGACTACATTCCCAAGGAAGTCATTGAAGATAGCTTCCAAATCATCATCGAAACTTGACTGGAAGGAGTCAGTCACCCTACCCTCATCTGTTGGGACTGGTTGTTTTCCTTTTCCTATTTGGCTTGCAACTCCCTTCACTATCTCTGCATATGGTCGAGTTTTCATCTAAGCTGCTTACTGCTAAAGAGCTTGTTGCTGCCGAAGTCTTTGAGTTTTTATCCATTGGTCTTTGACATGTATGGACCTTTGAACTGGGTCTAAGACTGACCTACTTTATTTCTTGTCCAAGTGTTAGGTTTCCCCTCATTTCCTAACACGGGGTACTTGACTCCCAACTTAAACCTATACCAATTAGGCTTATAAGCTGGAGTTTTCTAAAGATTCTGGTTGTTTCAATACCATTTATTGGGAATCACATTGGCTGGTGGTACCTTTATTTTCCCTTTTCGTAATCCCTCATTAGATTTAACCATAACCATAGGCTTCTGGCCACTTAGCTGGTTCTAGATTTCAATTTTCTCTTATCCCTGAATAAGAATCTTATTCAACTTATTTTTCTTTTTGGCTGCTTTGAAGGATTTTGTGGCCAACCTATCAAAAGCAACACTACATCGAGGGCAAAGTGATATTTTTTTTTCACCCTCCTTCTTTCGAATAAAAAATTCCATTATGGTCTCTCCTACCTTAGGATAAATCACTTTCTCATTTGCCTTGAACATGTCAAGATCAACATCAACATTGACCTCAGAAGTAGTATTCTCAGTCACATCAACCATGTTTACTTGCAGAAAGTCAATTGGTTCAATATAACTGACGTTTACTTCAAATGGGTTCGAGTCCACCTTCATATCTTCTTGATTTTTTCCTCAAATTTAAGTATTCCTTCCTTGATTCCATTTTGAATCAAATCCCTAAAACGAACACAATTATTAGTCGAATGACCATATTTGTGATGATATTTACAATATTTTTAACTTTTTATTTCTTTAGGGGAAGGGATTTTATGATCATTTGGTAATTTGATTTGTTTATCTTTAAAAAAAACATCAAATATCATATTAACTTTAGTTATATCGAAGCCATAAGACTGTCTACATGTAAATTTTGACTTGTCTTTTGCTCAAACTGGTTTTAAATATGCACATATATAAAGGGAACCTAATTGAAGTTCAGCTATATTAACTCCATTAGCCTCCTCGTCTACATCATTATTTTTGTCAATTTTGACGTAGGTTACTTTGTCACGCCTTAGATATTTCTTATACTTTTCCTTTTCGATTTTTAGTTGTTTGATTTGCCTCACTTTATCTACTAATTGAGACATATATAATAGTTATTAGTTAACTAGTTTCTTTCTGCTTGAATAATCTAGACTACTAGCAGCCATTTTAACTATTTCAGCCTCATGAATAGTTGTGAAAGATCTGGCTTTCATTTGTTTGAATCGAACTAGATAATCATCAATAGATTCTTGATTTGCTCGTTTTATATTAAACAAGTCCATTAAGTCAACCTTAGTTTCTCCTCAAAAGAATTGTTCATGGAAACTTCTTTCTAATTGGTTTTATGAATGGACAAAATTTGGGGGTAAAGTCAAAACCCAAGTAAAGACATTCATAGTTTAATCAACTACAAAAGTATTTCATTTTCAAATAATTATTTGCAGTTTCTCCTGACTTGATTGTATATCAAGCCACATGTTCGACTGTGGATTCACAACTTTCCCCAGCAAACTTGGTTAACTTTGGGACTTTGCAACCCTTAAGCAATTTTGCCTGTTGAATAAAATTTGGGAATGTTGATACAAAGTAAGGCTGGTTAACATATCCCATATTAAAACCATACTTATTTAGAACTTGTTTAACAACTTGGTTTATATTATGATGCCCTCCAAGATTGTTTTATCTTAACCTTTCTAGGTAATTATCAACATTCTGGTTTTGATTTACAATTTGAATTCCTTCAGGCTGGTTAGGTTGAACATGTTGATTTTATTCATTCTATGTTGGTTGGGCATTCCCTATTTGATTCACAATAGGATCTGCAGGTTGTCCAAGCATATATGTTATTCTACCCATTTGTCTGGCTAAGGTATTATAGGTATTATTAGTTGACTCGATTAGGGGTGTTATAACTGTTGTCATCTGCTGAGTGAGAATATTTACCATTTCATGACTACTCTCATTGACTTGCTGACAAATATTACTTAGAGTAGTATTATTATTCCTAAGTGGAATTGATGACAAATCCCTAGGTAAATTTAGGAAAATAGGTGTTCCCAAATTCAACCTATCATTTTGAGTAGTACCCGTTCCAATTATTTGACCATCAACATTTTATATGTTGATTTCTTAAAGAAATATATGGCAAAATGTTAGTATATGTGGCTTGAGCTGAACCTATAGGTTGAATGGTAGTTTGGGGTACAAAACTAAGGGAAAATCATATACTGGTGACGTTTGATTAGCCCAAGACTCCTATTAGTTTTTGGAGTAGAAATAGGAATCCCTATAATTGGAACAATTTCACTAACTACAGGATTTGATGGCAAACAGGCAAAGTACCAGACACTATAGTGTCATTATTGCCACTAACTCCATTATTTCTTCGAAGAGGATGTGAAGAGTTATTTGAATTATTTTATGACATTCTAGGCACTATTTTACCACTTCATAATCGCATAAGCTTTTAAGTAGATTATTTTCACAAATCAGTCTCTCGACTTAGTCCCACTGGGTATACCAATTTGTTTACTATAAAATTTGACAAAGATAAATCTCGATTCCAGTTATCACTCTGGGAATGGAATATCTTCCTCTAGAGGATTCTTAAGTACTTGGTGATTTGTAAATATTAAGAATATCATAAATGAATTTCGATTAAGATAGTAAAGTATGTAAATTTCGATAAAATAATAACAGATATCAAATAATAGTAATCAAAAAGAGAAATAAAATTTAGACAAAGCATATGAGAAGTGTCGTAAAAAGAAACAATAAATGGAGCAATGTAATCAAAGTTGATAAGTAAATGAATGAAAACATGTAAAGAACTGAAAATTAAACTTGCACAAGAATAAACTTGAATAGAAAAGTAATGGAATTGAAGAAAGCAATGAAAGAAAGTAAATATAGAACAAAGAATAAAACTTGTAAAAATGATAATCTTGACTTAAATGAAAAGAAAACAAGTTAAAAGAAAGTAATTAAACGAAAGCAATAAAGGTGCAGGAAAGGAAACTTGCATAAAAGTAAAGAAAGCAAGTAAAAAAAATCAAATGATTATGAGAATTGCTCGATCAAAAGATGAAGAGAATTTACGAGAAAATGTAAACGAATTGCTTTAAACTTACATTGTATGGTAAAGATTATAGAAAGAAACGAGGGTGGAATACATACTTGACTAATTCTCTTTTGTTATCCTTTTGTGTTTGCGATAGACTTGATAAGAGTAGTGAGAGAATGTTGCAAGTGTTTCCAACCACCTTAAATGCCTTCACCCCCTTAGTATTTATAGACAAGGGTAATAATTGTTATTCTAATAAGATCATGACAAGTGTCTTTGTCAGGAATAACTTCCTAAACTAACAGCAAAGATTGACTTGTCCTAATAGTACAGACTCAACTGCTAATAACTTCATAAATTCAAATTCGAACACTTGAATTTGAATTTTGAATGAAGCAACCGTCTTGAATCTGCCTCAAAATGTCTCTGAACTCGAATGCGTCTTTTACAATCTTGAAAATTTGCTCAGTGTTATCTTCATTGTCGTTTCAATCTTTAACATATTTTTAAAAAATCTTCTCCTTTTGTCTGGTCGAATGGGTCTCCAAAAATTCATTCCTTATGTGAAATAATCTTTGACATGTAAAACTAGTCAAACATCTTAATCGAATTAGTTGTTTTTAATTAAAATGATCGAAATTTAACTTTACTAGTTAAGTCAACTAAAGATATTTTACATGCTAAAGTATTTCTTTTAATGAACGAAAAATTCATTTTGATACCAATAATGACTCAATAAAACCAAAATTATCTAAAGTGAGAAGAAAAAAAAAATCGCACATTTAGCAATGTCACAAAAACAACACAATCATTTTCGAGTTTTGTTACTATAAACCTTGGTTCATGCTGAATTTATAATATGTATATTTTAATTTTTTTTTTTTTTTGTAATTATCTACATGTTGATATGTAGCCATGGTTTAGCATGAACCCATGCTCCCTATAAACCAACTATAAAAGTAAATAACATTACCCCAAAATTTTTACATCATGATCTGTCAAGACTATAATTGCGAATATGTCCTCTTTCTTCCCGTGAAACTCAGCGAATACTCAACAAAGTTACATAAATTTACCAACAGAAAACATCATATAAAACTAGAAGATAAAGAAAATATGTTTAAATATGTTTTTGGTCTATTTAAATATATCAATTTTTAATTTTTGTCATTAAAATTTTTTTGTTATGAGATTTGCGTCTCTGAAATTTTAAAATGGAGTGAAATTAGTCTCTGTCTTTATTTTAAAAGTGAGTTAAATTAACTCAATTCAAACCTCTCATATTAATTTTTTTGTATTCTTTGAAATGAGAGAAAGTTTAATATGAAGGAGTTGAATTGAACTAATTTCATTCACTTTTAAAATGAAGGTATTGACCAATTTCACTCATACAGTGACAAATCATAACAAAAAATTTTGAGGGACCAAAACAAAAAATTGATATATTTAAATAAACTAAAAATATATTTAAGTCTTATATTTTAGAGACTATTGAGTAGGGATGTTCACATGTTGGTTTAGTTCGGATTTAGTGAAAAAATAAATTTAAATTGATCAAATTTAATTGGTTTGATTTGATTGTGTAATTTTTTTTTTGCCAACCCAAACCAAATTAACCCGATCTAAAACAAGTTAGTTTGACTTGGGTCATTAGATTATTCATTAAAAAAATATATTAACTGCACAAAGACAAATAACACAATAAATTAATTAAACATAATAAAATGATTAAATAAATTGTTAACTGAATAAATAATAAATTTGATAACAAAATAATCTTTATCAAAACAAAAGTTACAAAAATAATAAACTACACATGTATAGAGAAAAAAAAAAAAGGTAATGTGCAATCATGACTCATAAGGCAAATGTTAGAACATGATGGTTCATTAGTTAAGTGAGTAGATTCGTATGTCATATGATTTTCTAAGTACATTCAAATGAGGAATGAAATGAGATTTTTTTTTTGTTTATTAGAGTATCTTTTACTCAATAGACAAGAGACTAATTTCTTGGAGTATGGTCAGGTGCCTAAGCAGGGACTCCTCCCAATCCTATTATTCCTATACACATAAATCACATGATCAAACTTAAAATCACGTGTTTAAGGGATCCAAACCCTTTTCACTTAGGCAAACACATATTAATTTTTGAAATTTAATTTATGATCTAACTAAAATGCACAATATAAGTAATAGGTATTTATAAAAATAATTTTTTTAAAAAAAAACTTCATTAAACCATTAGTTTGGATCATTGGTCATCATGTTCAAAATTACAAAATAAAAAATTAAACTAATAAAAATTAATTTTTATTATATTTAATCCGATGTAATCCGATAATCCAAGTAGAATCAAACTGAATTAATTTAGTTGGTTTAATTTAAATTTTTAGATTCATCATGTAAATCTGACCCAATGAAAAATCCTACTACTATTGGGAAGCATCTTTTTGCTCTTGTTTTGACCCTGCCGTTGCTGCAGTTGCTGCTGCTGCCATGACAGCAGCAGCAGATGCACCCACAACTGCAGCCTTCATTGCACCTGCTATTTATGCAAATGCTGCTATAGAGCTATGCCTCCTACAATTATAGCCCTCAATGCAACTGTCGGTTTTACAGTCATACCTTTGACTACCTGCAATTTTGACGAGCATGACACTAATGCAGCCGACCGTTCCCTGGACCCGCGCATTATAACACTAAGGCAACCTTCCAAACCAATGGAGTTTTGACACAAACAGAAGATCATAATGGCTTAAGATGCCATACCACCATGGTTTCCAATAGTCAAGCAACATCAAAAATTTAAACACACCCCAACAACTCATATTATTAGAATGTGATTTACTATTATTCAACCCTCAATACAGATTACGACTCAGCGCTCAAAAAGAAAGCACTTGGTCATACTATTTGAATTTTGCAAAACAACATAGCTGGTGATTTGCTGGACCACACGCCATAAGCCAAACCAGCTTCAACAGTATTTTTTTTTTCACCAATTCCAATACTTTCAGCGGTAATCAGTCCAATGAGCTACATATGTAAGCAAGTGACCTATACTTTAATGAATATGTTGCAGCGAAAGGTTTATTTAGAAAAAAAATAATAAGAAAAATGACACCAAGAATTAACGTGATTTGATAATTTATTTACGTCTACGATCGAAGAGCAATGAGAAAAATTTTACTATGATAAAAGAGGATTATTACAAGCTCACTCAGTGTTCTACTCAGTTCTCAACACCCAATTACACTCAAAATCACTCTAACTCAAGCCTCTCTTAAACCTAAAACTTTCTCTAACTATTAAAACTTTCTCTCACTTTAGAACAAGAGAATGAAGAGAAATATTAAGAAGAGAGAACTCCTAGAGTTTGGAGTTTTTGGTGTGTCTTGGTAAGACTTTAAGCATGATTATTTATAGTTAAATTCCATGACCAAAATGTGGTCTAAAATCTTCTAAAATTTCAACCACAATTAGTGGCTTCATAATGGCCATTCATTAAGCTTTCTCCATTATTAGTGTGGTATAATGATGAGTGCTTGGTGGCCTTTATGTCCACTAATTATTACAAATCTCCACCTTGGCTGAAAGACTCCATAGCTTTTCTTCTGCTGCTCTCCTTTCATGTCCATTAGAGTTTCTGAACTCTAATCAAGTCCAGACAATGTCTAAACTTGGTTGTCGGAACTGGCTTCGTCATCATGTCTGTCAGGTTATCTGCCGTGGGTATCTTCTCAACTCTAACAATTCCTCTTTCCACGATATCTCTGATAAAGTGCATTCTGACGTCGATATGCTTAGTTCTTTCGTGATACATAGGATTCTTTGTCAGATGTATAGCACTTTGACTATCGCAGTAGATGGTTGTTTCTTCTAGTTGTATACCCAACTCTTCAATCAGTCCTCTCACCCAAATAGCTTCCTTTACGCTTCTGTTGTTGCGATGTACTGCTTCAGTTGTAGACAAAGCAACAATTGATTGTAGCGTTGCTTTCCAACTAATAGTACAACCGTACAGTGTAAAGACATACCCAGTGAGTGATCTTCGCTTATCTAGATCTCCGGCATAGTCTGAGTCAACGTATCCGGTGATCTTGCTCCCGACATCTTTGATTATTTTATACACTAGGCCTATATTCGTGGTACCTTTCAGGTAGCGCAAAATCCACTTTACAGCTTTCCAGTGAACTTTACCAAGACTTGCCATATACCTGCTTACCACGCTTACTGCTTGTGCAATATCTGGTTTAGTGCATACCATGGCAATCATGAGACTGCAAACTACACTAGCATAAGGTACATCTAATATCTCCTTCTTTTCACCCTCAGTTTGTGGTGAAAAGGCTGCTGAAAGTTTGAAATGGGTCGCCACTGGAGTAGTGACAGGTTTAGCATTTTGCATGCCAAAACGTTCCAACACTTTCTCAATATACTTCTTTTGTGACAGAAAGAGCATCCATGCTTTTCTATCCATGTGAATCTCCATTCCCAGAATTTTCTTTGCAGCTCCTAAATCCTTCATTTCAAACTCTGAGCTCAATTGAGCTTTCAAGTTCTTTATTTCAGACATGTTCTTACAGGTGATCAACATGTCATCAACGTACAGGAGCAAATAGATAAATGACTCATCTGCAAGCATCTTGTAGTAAACACAACTATCATGCTCACTTCTGCAGTAGTCATTTCCAAGCATAAAGGTATCAAACCGCTCGTACCACTGTCTGAGAGACTGTTTTAGGCTATATAAAGATTTCTTCAATAAGCAAACATGATCTTCCTTTCCTTGGACTTTAAATCTCTCAAGCTGCTTCATATAGATTTGTTCCTCCAGCTCGCCATGCAAGAATGCTGTCTTGACATCTAACTGCTCAAGTTCTAGATCAAATTGAGCTACGATGGCAAGTAGGATGCGAATAGAGCTATGTTTTACCACGGGAGAGAAGACTTCATTGAAATCAATACCTTCTCTTTGTGTAAAACCTTTAGCCACTAATCGCGCTTTGAATCTTGCATCTTCAATTCCAGGGATTCTTTCCTTCTTCTTGAAGACTCATTTGCATCCAACAATCTTTTGAGTCTTCGGCCTTTCAACAAGAACCCAAGTATGATTCTTATGAAGAGATTCAATTTCTTCTATCATTGCAACAATCCACTGAGAAGCTTCTTTGCTACTGATAGCTTCTTGGTATAACTGAGGCTCACAATTGTTGATATTATCAGCAACATTTAGAGCATATGCTACCAAGTCAGCATAGCCATACCTCGAAGGAGGTTTTATCTCTCTTCTTTGTCTGTCTCTAGCTAACTGATAGTGTTGCAATTGTTGTGTGTCTGAATCCTCAAGTAGGGTTTGTTCTTCTTCTTCTTGAACTTGATCCAATGAGGTTTCTTTGGAAGACTCCACCTCAAGCTCCACTTTCTTAGAGATATTAGGATCTTTGTTTTCATTTGATGACTCTTTATGAGGCTTTAGCATTTCAGCTTCATTAAAGGTAACATCCCTGCTAATAATGCATTTTCTTTTCTCTGGCAACCATAACTTATATCCTTTCACACCGTCAGGATATCCAAGAAAAATGCATTTCAATGTTCTTGCATCAAGTTTTCCTTCTTTGATATTTTCATATGCAGGTAGAGGTGGCAAAACGGGTTCAACTCGTTGGGTTGGCCCGCCAACCCGTAATTTTTTTGCGGGTTGGGTTCAAGATTTCAACCCATTTTTGATTTCCAACCCGCATAACCCGCGGGTTAAGCGGGGCGGGTGCGGGTTGGCTCGACGGGTTGAGTTTTTTAAAAAAAGTATTACAAATTGGTCTTATTATTTGTGTTTATGATATTTTTATGAGTATGATACCAAATTTATTTTATTTATTTTATTTTTTTAACCTCTATAAATTATAATTTTTCCATTTTTTAATTTTTTAATTTTTATGATTTTTTTATTTTTTATACATTTTATTTTATTTTTTAGGATCAACTCACTTACTTTTTTTTTTTCATTTTTTTTTTTTATGCGGTCAACCCGCCAACCCGCTAACTCGCACTAAAGCGGGGTGGGTTACCTCTTCCAACCCATTTTTCAAAACGGGCTAACCCGCCCCGCCCCGCATTTTTGCGGGTTGAATGCGGGGCAGGGCGGGGTGGGGCGGGTTGGCCCATTTTGCCACCTCTATATGCAGGACAACCAAATATCCTTAAATTTTCATAATTGGCAAGAGTACCTGACCACATCTCTTCTGGAGTTTTGAAACCAATGGTCGTTGATGGACATTTGTTGATCAAGTAACAGGCTGTATTAACAGCTTCAGCCCAAAATACTTTTGGTAATCTAGCATTTGACAGCATACATCTAGTTCTTTCAAGTAAAGTTCTGTTCATTCGCTCTGCAAGTCCATTCTGTTGTGGAGTGTGTCTCACTGTATGGTGTCTGACAATACCATTATCCTTGCAAAACTTTTCAAATTCTCCGCTACAGAACTCCAAACCGTTGTCAGTTCTCGCCGCTTGATCTGCCTTCCACTGCTTTTCAATCAAGGTTTTCCACTGTTTGAACTTGACAAATACTTCATTTTTATGTTTCAAAATGAAGATCCAAACCTTCCTTGAATAATCATCAATGAAGGTTAACATATATCTGCCACCACCGTGAGAAGGTACTTGAGAAGGACCCCACAAGTCAGAATGTATATAATCCAACGTGCCTTTTGTTCGATGAACTGCAGTGTTGAATTTTATCCGACACTGTTTTCCGAATACACAGTGTTCACAGAAATCTAACTTCCCAACTTGTTGACCACAGAGTAATCCTTGCTTGCTCAACTCTGCTAGACCTCTCTCACTGACATGCCCTATTCGCAAATGCCATAACTTGGTGACATCAGAATCAACTGTTGAGGAGACAGCGACAGTACCTGTAATTGTGCTTCCTTGTAGTACATAGAGACTATTCTCTTTCTTTCCTTTCATCACAATCAGAGCGCCTTTAGAGATTCTTATAGCTCCACCTTCACCTTTGTAGCTATAACCTTTTGAATCTAGCGTTCCCAAGGAAATCAAATTTTTCTTCAATTCTGGAACATGCCTTACATCCATCAATGTCCTCACGATTCCATCAAACATCTTGATTCTAACTACGCCAATGCCGACGACCTTACAGGGAGCATTATTTCCTAGAAGGACCTTGCCCCCATCTAAGGGTTGGTAAGTGGTAAACCAATCCTTATTGGGACACATGTGATATGAGCATCCAGAATCAAGAATCCACTCATCTTTTGAGTCATGATCTGAGACTATGAGAGCATCTGCATTGTCGTAGCCATCTGCTACAGCCGCACTTCTAGATTCAGAGATCTTCTCCTTTCATTTGCGCTCTGGACAATTTTTTCTTATATGCCATTCTTTGTGACAGTGGAAGCATTTAAATTTTCTAGGTTTCGCTTTGGATTTTGACCTAGATTTGCCTCTGCCACTATTTTGATCTCGTTTCTCTGTTCTTCCTCTAACAAAGAGACCATCACCCGAGCCTTCAGATTTTGAATCTGATACTCTTTTCTTCAGTTCTTTCGAGTGCAACGCAGCCTTGACTTCCTTCAAGGTAAGATCTTCTCGACCATATATCATGGTGTCGATAAAGTGCTCGTAAGAACTTGGAAGGGAACATAGTAGAAGAATTGCTTGATCTTCGTCATCGATTTTAACATCAATATTCTTTAGATCAAGAATAATTCTGTTAAATTCGTCCAGGTGCTCTTTTATAGGCTTTCCTTCCTGCATTTGAAGAGTATATATTCTTTTCTTCAAATACAATCTATTGGTGAGCGACTTCGTCATGTACAGGCTTTCCAGCTTCAGCCATAATGAAGCAGCTGTATTTTCTTCTGACACTTCTCGTAGAACTTCATCTCCTAAGCACAACAAAATTGCACTGTGTGCTTTTTCCAAGATCTCGCTTTTCTCGATGTCGGTTAGACTTTGTGGCAGCATGTCTCTACCTTCCAAGGCTTTGCCCAAGCCTTGATGAACTAGTAGCGCTTTCATCTTCAGCCGCCAGAGACTGAAATCATTTTCTCCATTGAATTGCTCCAAATCAAATTTAGCACTAGCCATGATGACCGTATAATGACGTACAGGTGAACAGTACCGTATACTGAAACAATGCCGTAGTCCGTGAACGGTACACCAGGTAAGTTCCTAGGAAAGAGAGGTGATGTCTGTAACACACTTAAATACCAAGTCTTTCCTTAGCTAGAACTTTCTTAGACATGCACTTTCACACTACCACACTTTTTCAAAAACAAGAATAATTCTTTTCTGATGTGGAAGATCAGACAATACTGCAACCACAGAGTATACTAAGAATTTTCTTATAAATCCAGCACCTTATCTGAGAGCTCTGAGAGCTCTGAGAGCTCTGAGAGCTTTGATATCAGTTTGTTGCAGCGAAAGGCCCATTTAGAGAAAAAATAATAAAGAAAATGACACCGAGAATTAACGTGGTTCGGCAATTTGCCTACGTCCACGGTCGAAGAGCAACGAGAAAAATTCCACTATGACAAAAGATGATTATTACAAGCTTCACTCAAATGTTTCACTCGGGCCCAAAGACCCAATTACACCCAAAATCACTCTAACTCAAGCCTCTCTTAAACCCAAAACCTTCTCTAACTATTAGAACTTTCTCTCACTTTAGAACAAGAGAATGAAGAGAAATATTAAGAAGAGAGAACTCCTAGAGCTTGAAGTTTTTGGTGTGTCTTGGTAAGACCTTAAGCATGGCTATTTATAACTAAATTCCATGACCAAAATGTGGTTTAAAATTTTCTAAAATTTCAGCCACAATTAGTGGCTTCATAATGGCCATTCATTAAGCTTTCTCCATTATTAGTGTGGCATAATGATAAGTGCTTGGTGGCCCTTATGTCCACTAATTATTACAGAATCTTTACAAATATTGACTTGTCACATATTCCTACAATGCCATAGGAAGCATATAGTTTTTGCGATGTCTTATTTCTTCTCCAAGTATTGCGGAAATTATTGTCCTACAAAGTTTGAACACAGTTGATTCACAAAGGGCAAGCAACTAAGCATTGAAAAAGAAGCCTAATGTTGGAGCACAAGCTAAACTTGTGAAAATTATAAGGGGAAAGCATTGTATATGAACTTGCACACCACCTCATGAAATTGCTGAATTCATATATATATAGAGTTCAGACATCTATATAAATTTTGTCAAGTTGGTTTTCCATCCCATTTTGCATGAAGTTGAAGAATGAGTAGCTGCTAAAACTTCTCCTTCTGAAGAAAACCAGTTCACGGCACTCTATGCACATCTTTAGTTTTCAGTTTTTTACTTCTCAATTAATAAACAGTCATAAGGTATGGTCTAAACAACCAGGATACAATCTGGGTGGAATTCAGGTATGAAAATTTGTCAAACTTTTGCTGCTATTATGTAATTATTGAACATGAGGATGGAAACTGTACAAAGCTAATACAGGATAAACTGAAAAGGAATCCAAATAGTCCACAAATTTGGAAGAGAAATGAAGGGTAAAAGTACTGGTGACAAAGTGAAGGGCTTTGGTCAAAAATCCTAAAATACAGGCCCTCCAACAAATAGAACTCAAGGCACTGTGGACCGTGTAGTATACAATTTGTTGCACTTATCTATGACTGGGCCAATGCCGAGCCAAACTATGCCTCCATAATTCAGAATTTGGAACCGGTCTCTCTAACTAAAGCCTTATAGGCCTAGAAGCCTCGGGTCCCACAATTGGCCAAAGACAAGTTAGAGGGTGAACAACAAAAAGAACCACCTGACAAGAGTGAAGTTGAGCTAATGAAGGAACAAGTGAGGACTAGTATAGAGAAGAGTCCAACACTTACTCAACCTATGGTTACAGAAAGCCTTGTTTTTTCAATTATAAGTGTCCTTCCTCTTGTAGGGAAACAACCCAAAAAAGAAACTGAAAAAAGGTTCCTTGAAGAAGCTCCTAAACGATGCTTAGAACCAATTGACTGAGGTGGTGATCAAGAAGCGCATGAAGTCACAACATCGAAGAAGAGATCTCTGAGCACTTATATGGAGATAGATGGCAAGCGAGCTTGTTATGAGGCATTGTAAGTTTGCTTGTTGGTTTTTTTCCGGTTGTTTATCCGTTCTTTAAATTTGGATGTGGTTTTGGGAAGCGTTCCATTGATATATTTGTCTGGAATTTTGTTTTTCGCTCATTTTAAATAATGAACCCATATATATATATATATAAAGAATAATATTTTTATTATAAGAAGTGAAAGAAGTAAATATTTGATCATTAAATCTTATATAATAAATAACATTAAAATATAAATATATATAATTTTTTTAAGTAGTCACGACATTTAAGTAATTTTTAATCTTGATCATGTATGTATAGTTGTATAATAAGATTTATTCATCTCATCCTCTTCAATAAAAATTTCTCTCACTATATATATATATATATATATATATATATATATAGCGTTTTTGTGAGAAGAGTGAATCTTGATTATTAGATTTGATATGAATAGTTAAAATTAGAATATAAATGTATGTAATTTTTTTAAAAGTAATTTTAATCTTGATCATTTATATATAGTTGTATGGTAATCAAGATTTACTCTTTTCATCATTTCACAATAAATTTTTTTCTCAATATATATATATATATATATATATATATATATATATATATATATATATATATATATATATATATATATATATATATATATATATATAATAAAGTTATTAAATTATAAGATAAATTTAATTTTTATAATGTTCTAATTCTAAGTTTTTAACAAAATTCCATAAAATATATTGAGCATGAAGAATTAGCTGTTTGTTTCATTTAGTAACAAACCAAACAACTTAATAGCAAATTTTGGTGTTTGCACGAACTGGTTTGTACTCGAGTGGTATCGGCTCATTATTGTAATGTTTGACCAAGATATACTCAAAGGTATTTGATAACAAAACTAAAAAAAGAAAAAGAAAAAAAGGTATTAGCATGTAAGTATCTGGCATAGATCCATCATAACCCTTATCAAATACTAAATAGTTCAAAATTTTATATTTGAAATATTAAAAAATAAAAAATAATTTAATTTTCAAAATATCATAAATTTTATTTTTTTGATTTAAAATTTTTATTAAATTTGATAAGATTTATTAAAATTTAATTTAATTTTATTTTCAATTTTATTTTTAATAACTATCACACATAAAAATAAAAATAAAAAAATAAAAAAATAAAAAAACAAATTAAATTAATTTATATTTTAATAAGTTCCAAAAACAAAGAATTTAATACAGATACTTTCCTCACTTGATAATTCTCACATTCTAAAATTTCTCACCCCATATGCAGAGAGACAGAATCCTCTCCTGTTTTCCGTTTCTCAATTATCATTATTATTGAAGGAACTCAGTTTGTTACTTATAATGTTCATTATCAGGTTTCAAGTTCAATGCAGAATTGCCAAATATGTAGAAGTCATGCATGCAATGCTTCATGGCCAATGACTCCGTGAATTAAAAACAATTAATTCCGGTCAAGCCACACTGCCAAACCTGAGATAGAAGGGAATCTGCAGTAAAAGTCCACAGTTCCAGGTGCCAATGTACTTGTACCTTCTCTTTTAACAAGGCTGCCCTGCCCCAATTGATTGCTTTTGAAAAAGAGCTTTTGGTTTGCTCTGCTGTGGTTGACCATGACTTGGCGTTAAGTTTTTGCACATTTTTTTATTTAAAGAAACTCTTTGGTGCCTTTGGAATAGATATTGTTATGTACATGCTTACATTAATACTTGAAATTAAAGAAACATATCACGTAAAAAATTTAATATGATTCAACTTAACATGTTATTTGTATATCTCCATAAATAATAAGAGCCCACAACTACCTTTTGTGAGGGTCTAGTTTTTGAGATCCCTTACAAGTAACTTTTCTCATTTTCATACTTCAAATAATTCTTTAATACAAATATTTATAATTTAAAAAAAAATTCTTGACAAATATATACTCTTTTTATTAAAAATAAATCATTCTCATACATTACATATCTCTTATATATTCTCTGTATATCTTAATATTAATTATAATATATGAATTTATCAATAAATAAATAAAAAATTAATATGATACCTGTGCAAAATCATGATTACCAAAACTCATGTTAATATGGACAAAAAGATAATGATACATAAATTAAATAATGCTAAGATGAGTTTTTTTTTATAAAATCAGTTATAAATAAGTATTCTTTAAAAAGAAATTATAAAATAGTCTCTTATTTTGTTTTTTATATTAGTAGATTAGAACTAAAAGAAGAAAAGAACTAATGAAAAAAAATATGGGAAGGCGCGTTTCACCGACTGGGTAAGCGTGATATTTCTAGTTATGATTGTAATACTTGATGGAAATTCAATAGCCTGTAATACAATCTGGTAATAGTTGGCTAAATTAAACATGCTTGGTGCATCTGGACAACCACTAAATGAAACTTTATGATTTCAAGATCAATGGCGGACTGGGTTATATACGGATTCCAAATTTGTTTACTTCTAAATGGACTTATCCATAAAATTGTTACTGATAAAAATTGTGAGTATTTCATTACGCTTGTGTAGCAAATAAAGAAAAATTAATGGAAAAATTCTTATGTAACATCTTTATAAAACTTGTCTGTACGCATGTCTCTACACATATGACTCGAGTTAGAGATTAAGAGGCAAAGGCAAGGGCGATTGACCGGTTCAAGCTGGACAGTCATCCAAAATCACATCCAATCTCCAATACACTTGCAACTGAGCCAAATTCCCATCCTCCACTGTAATTTGCACTATAGAACAATGATTTTTTATTTATTTATTTTTTTAAATAAGGTTTATCTCTAATAAATTAAATCATTTTAAGGATTATGTTGAAGAATTAATTACTAAAACAAAATACTTTACACGTCAAAACTATTATTTTACATGGTTATTTTTATTAGTCCACATAAGCATGGGTTTTGAAACCCAAACTTGTGCTTGGGTTCCATAGAATTTTCCAATAAAAAGCTATCGATAATAATTTTTAAATTATGAATTTGAGTCAAACCTAACAATAAAATATATTCTTAATAATTATTTTTACTAGGCGAAGTGACTTTAGGGTTGAAAATGAGTCGAGATGAATCAAGTCAGACTTAACTTAAGCTCTACTCAATAAGAAATCAAACGTATTTTATTAGTTTGAGCTCAGTTTGTCTTAAGCTCACGAGCTGCTCCAACTCATTCTTCAGGTAAGCAAGTGCTTGTTAGGGAAAAATTCAATTTAAAAGTTAATTGTTTAATTTTCTATAGTTTGGCCTAACATGGTATCACCTATTTATAATTTGCTTCCCATCCTTAATAGAGGGGAATGTGATGTAGAGATATAGTCAAATATGTAATGGAGATAGAACTCTAGAACATTTGTCACCTAACTTTTAAATATCTAGATATTTACAAAGTTAGTAAAATATTTCTAGTAAAATATCTCTAATAAAATATCTAACTAAATATCTAGAATATTTATAAGCAATTTTCTATAAGTTCCTTAGCTTATATCCTTATGTTTGAATTTGTAACTCGATAATATTTTTTTTTAATATATTTAGTTAAAAAAGATATATTCAGACAAAAAAATAAAATAAAATACTAATATATGTTAAATTAAAATATTATTGTTAGTATTGTTATTCTTAATAAATAAATTAATAAATATTGAATTAGCTCACAGAGTTAATGAACTGAATAAATGAAGACTCAAATTTGATTCATTTGTAACTTATTAAATTGTTAATGAATCGAGTCACGAACAAGTTCATGAATTTGCTTGACTTATTGTTAGCCCTAGAACCATCGTGTCTAACCAGTGTTGATGATATAGTATTGTTTTGATATCTCTCTTGAATTCTCTTTTCTTTATTTTTACTTCATATTCTCGTTTAAATTCAAATCCAAAAGAAATTTAATCTTATAAAAAAAAAAAATTGAAGTAAGAAATAGAAAGTAAGTTCAACGGAAGGAAAATGTATTAGTCTTATCCTGATTCTTCTCGAAATGGATCACTCTAGTTTGTTCAAACAACAAACGGCCTAGATGTGCAGTTTTCTTGAGCTTTTGACTTGACTTTCAAAACTGCATTATATATTCTATGTAAATCACACTGACTAATTTCTAAAATCTCACATGATCATGGCATTCCATTCCCTTTCTCCCTCGACTATATGTATCTTTCAAGAGCAATAAGAAAAAGAATGAAAAGACCAAATTAATAACATCATGTCATATACTTGTACTAGTTTTAGCTTCTATTTTCCAATAACACATATATATATCTAATTGAACATAAGCACCACTTTGAACAAAGTACATGCCAGCTAAATTAATTAATAAATTCCCATAAAACAAGCTAGCTTCACAAATTTCATTCCACGATCCAAAAATATAGAACTGAATCCGTTAAGATTTGTCTCTCTCTCTCTCATATATTATGATAATAGATTTTATCTAGTTGTCTCTCTCCTTCTTTTCCTCTCCACCTCTCTTTTTTTTTTTTCTTCTTCTTCTCTTCTGTTTGTCCTCCAAAAACTTAGGCCGAGAAAATAAGGGAAGAGAAAGGTCAGAAAAAGCCACACCCCATCAAAAACTGCAGTTACTTCGCCGCCGGAGACGCAATTTATTTTTCCATGAAGCATGAACAACAGCATCTCAAGGAATGGTAGCAACAACACCACACAGGCTTGCGCTGCTTGTAAGTACCAACGCAGGAAGTGCGGGCCTAACTGCATTCTCGCACCATATTTTCCTCACGATCGCCAAAAACAATTCCTCAATGCCCATAAATTATTTGGGGTTGGCAAAATCAACAACTTGATCAAACCCCTTGACCCTAATGAAAGAGACATAGCCATGACCACCGTCATCTACCAATCTGACATGCGTGCCAACGACCCTGTTGGCGGTTGCTACCGATACATACAAAATCTCCAATCCCAGATTGAGTACTACAAGGCAGAGCTTCAACTTGTCCTTCAGCAACTTGCCGTTTTTAAAGCACAAGCTCAACGCCAACAGGAACAGGAACAGGAACATGTTCAACATGTCTACAATCCAACAACAACATATGCAAATATGGATGACATCATCCATGCAGCAGATCCCTTAACCTTGAACAACTCGGGTGATGATGTTGCCGCCACGCCTCCTTACCATTACCTTCAACAAGTGGCACAGCATGAATTCATGGTCGCCCAAGAAAGTAGTAATAACAACGGCACCTCACTGCAAAATGTTGATCCATGGGCTGTGGAGAACATGACTCTGTCACCATTGTCATTACAGGACAAGAATGACAATGCTAATGAGTATGAGTATGATCAAAAGCCAATCTTTGACCTGATCAAGGAAATGAATTCGAATTCGAGCCCAAAGCAATAGTCCAGCCCAGGTTTGTATATATTTTTATTGGTGTGGCGTTAAACCATAGTTATCAGACTCGTTTAACAATCCTGCGAATCGCGTACCTTGTACCTTTTAATCATAAAGAAAGTCTTGTAATATAATTGTAAGAAGTGATAAATAATGTACATATACCTATACCATGTATCCTCACCTACTGCATTTTTGGTAACTATGCGTTAGAAACACACAATTTGCAATTTGAAACTTTTCGTATAATTTGTAATTAGGTAGTTAATTTTCATTTTCAAGTTGCACTTATTATGGCATTGTACCTAGTTCTGTAATCATAGTATCTTACTATCATTGTGATTCTAGTTGCGTTGTATTTACTGCAATTGCGATCAATTGCAAAAAAATATAGTTGATGTGATTATAATTGCAATTGTGATACGATTGTAAAAACCATCAAAACTATAATTACGGTTACATATTACAATTTAAAATCATGCTTATTATTAATCCCTCCAAAACAATTCAAATATGCATGTCGATAGAGGTTATGATTAATCATATGTTCTTATTCTTATTGATTCATAACATTTTCTAACATCATATAGTATTTTAATCAAATATGCAGTGATGAAGCAATTTTGTTTAAGATAGACAAGGCAGTAATAAAAGCAGAGGCTGACTGCATCCAACAAACTGAAGACCATGATCTGAAAGGTGCAGCAATTTTGTTTTCTCTCACAAATTGCACTAGTTAAGATGTTAGCAACTTAATTAGCATAGAGGTAGAGGATGTCATTTCATTTTTGTACTCGTTAGAATTAGAGTATTGCCATTACATTTTGAGTTCACAGTTTTGCGACAATGTTTTTTATTTTTTTTTGGCGGCTATAACAACTACAATAATGTTATTCGAAGGAAATTTTTTGTTTAATACTATCCCCTATTGAGGAGGCAAAGACAGACAGAAAGTTTCCCAAGCTTTAGCATACTGCTAAAGCCACACAAGTACATAAGAATTACAACATAAACTTCACCAAGGACCTACAGAATATACTAGAATGTAAAAGCCAATAGCATCAATAATGCGCCAAAATCACCCATTACCTAACCAAATGCATATAAGATATCACAAACACTAGTCCAAGTTAATGATATTTGCACATAAAGAAATCAACATTATTTTTAAATTACTTTCTTTTTAAAAAATAAAATAAGAAAAATATACATTATAACAAACTCTATCTTTATTTTAAATAATGTAACGATTTTTTTTTTTTTTGAGTGCAATAATATAAGGATTTTGATGTGCGAATATCATTTTTATTACATTATATATAGAAGCACATATTCTCAGCTAGCTCTTTGGTCGAAAACCTGTATAGATGTTAACTGTTTGTGACCTTCAATCAGATTTCAGAACTATTGGCACCACCAGAAGAAAGCTGAAGCTGCTTGAAGGTCTCAAGCTGCAACTCCAACTGCAAGTTCTTCTTCCTCTCATTTTCCAATTCAGTCCTCAGCCTAGAAATCTCCTGTGCCATATGCTCGTCACTATCAACCACTTGAATCTCCTCTCCCTGTATCATATTCATCAGAAGCTTAACTTGCCCCAACTCTTGTTCCAAGCTCCCTTTTAACACATTCAAAGTGGCCAACATGGCTTCCTTGTTGTTCAGAACTCCTCCAACCTGAACACCACTAATTTTCTCCACCCCTGCAGACCCCTGAAAACCCACTAAGGTCTCAGCTACATTCACATCAGCGGCACTCGAGTTTGGCTTGCTTATGGTTCCTGATGCAGCAAGAGCATGTTCTTGTGAATCACCCATGTCCTGGATAAACGTTTCACCCCCAAACCGAACTTCTTTAATAACTGTATCATCGTCCCTGAACTGATCAATTGGGAATACTGGTTCAAGTTCCAACCCATCTTCATTGAAGTTCCAACCACTGATCCTTCTCTCCTTCACGTTTTGCAGCCTCATTGGATCATCCTCTTCATCATCCTCATTAGGCGTTGCATGCAGAATCTTGCTTTCTTTATACCTTTTCTCAACACTTGGCAATCCTTGCAGCACATTCTTCACTAAAAACTCAGAGCCCTTGCAGTTCTTAAAGAAGGGATGCTTGAGCAATTTCTCAGTAGTAGGTCTCTTCGATGGGTCTTGATCAAGGCAAGAAGCCACCATGTCCTTAAAGGCCTTTGAAAACTTCTTGCCACCATGTCCCTTCCTATATTTGTCAAAATCCGAAAACCGAAATCGCTTTGTGATCTTAAGTATCATAGACTTAGAAGGTGGAAGATGAGAGAGAGGAGGCCTTCCATGTGCTAACTCCAAAGCAGTTATCCCAAAGGACCATATATCAGCCTTGAAACTGTACCCTGTGTGAGAGTGAATCACCTCTGGTGCCATCCAATATGGTGTGCCAGCAACATCAGTTAGCATAAGAGATGAAGAGGATGAAGAACATGCTGAACGTGATGATGAACTAGTGGACTCAAAAATGGATGCAGAGACACCAAAATCTGCAAGCTTCACTAAGCCATTTGAGTCAACAAGTATGTTACCAGCCTTGATGTCTCTGTGAAGATGGCCTTGACGGTGAAGATAAGAAAGAGCATTCAGAGTCTCTTTGAGAACCACAGCTATGCAAGGTTCAGTTAAACCGTCTGGGAAAGAATGAGAAATGATGGATTGTAATGATCCACCAGCCATGAATGGCATCACCACCCAAAGACGATGATCCACAGTGAAACAACAATGAGCATTGAGGATGTTAGCGTGAGAAAGAAGGGATAAGGTCTTGGCTTCACGTCGAACATCATCAAAGCCAGAGCGTGAACGATCAAGGTCTATGGATTTGATGGCTACAAGAGAGTTCAGTGGCACACAGATTGCCTTGTAGACACGGGCACTGACACCAGCTCCAATTTGGTCGAGTATCATGTAGGAGTAAGAGTCTAATGGGTATTGGACCCTTTTAGGTACTTCTTCTTGGTTGGTTGCCATGGAAGATGCTTTAAGAAGTGAAGATAGAGTGTGAGGTTGAAATGGGTTGATGTTTGTTGTTGAAGTGAAGAAGAAGAAGGATACATCATATTCATGCATTGCATGGTGATGGATGGAGGAATTAATTGAGAAGAAAGTGCAGGGTTTAAGCGGTTATCTTGTGAAGTAAGGTTGAAGGAAAACGAAATATCGTAAGCTAGCGGTGATTTCTAGGTGGCTGTGAAACAATGCATGTGAATCACAAAAATGCTGTATAGCTATGCACTCCTATTCTATTCTCACCCGTTTTCTATTTTAAATTTTTATTGAAAAAAAAAATTGAATTGGTATAAACAAGTGTTACAGATCAGCCTCGGGCGTGAATAAGATGGATTGCATTAAAAGTCAAAGGCCTTCTTGTTAGAAATTGAGATTTTTCTAGATACTTTAAGATGATATTAGATATTTATATTTATTTTTGTTTTTCTGTTTTGGCTAATTTAGTTAGGTGAAACTATGTTTTAATCCTTATTTTAAGGAAGTATTGGTTGTATGATTAGATGTGTAGAAAAAAAGAGTGATAATCCTTATTTTGTGGAGAGTTACATTAGTTTCTTTTGTACTTTTTCTTACTTGAACATTATATATGTTTCTTTAGCAAAAGAGAAATTGAATGAGCTTATTCACTCCACTTGCCTTTGTTCTCTCAAAAACCATTCTCTGGTTATCTGTTCTGTTTTTTTATAACATGGTATCAAGAGCTCCATTGATCTTTAAAGGACTGTGAGTAAGTAAAAATCAGTCAAAAAAAAAAACCTCCGTGAAAACTAGTCAAAAACCTCCACAAAGCAGTATGGCATCCAGCAACAACTCCTTGCCTCCACCTCCTATATTTGCAAGGGAAAACTATCATTTGTGGGCTGCAAAAATGAGAACTTATCTAAGAGCTCAGAGTTTGTGGGAAGTGGTGGAAAATGGAAGCAATCCACCTCCTTTGCCAAACAACCCAACAGTAGCTCAGATAAGAAATCACAATGAGGAAGTGGCCAAGGAAAGCAGAGCACTTGCCATTATACATGCAGCATTGCATGATGATGTCTTTATTAAGATCTTGAATCTTGAGACTGTAAAAGAGGCTTGGGACAAGCTCAAGGAGGAGTTTCAAGGTAGTGAAAGAACAAAGAGAATGCAGGTTTTGAACTTGAGGAGAGAATTTGAAGCACTTAAGATGAAAGAAGCTGAAACAGTCAAAGAGTTTTTAGATAGACTTTCAAAGGTGGTCACCCAAATCAGATTGCTAGGTGAGGAGCTTAGTGATCAAAGGGTTGTGGAGAAAATTTTGGTGTGTCTTCTGGAGAGGTTTGAGTCAAAAATCTCCTCCCTAGAAGAAAATAAGGATTTTTCTCAAATATCGCTTGCAGAGCTTGTGAATGCTTTGCAAGCTACTGAACAGAGAAGATCTTTGAGAATGGAAGAAAGTGTTGAAGGTGCTTTTGTGGCTAACACCAAAGGCAAAGCTCAAGACTGTAGTAGTTCTGGGAAAAAGCCATTTGGTGGGAAGAAAGGAAAAGAAAAAAAGGAGGAAGTAGGCAACAAAGAAGGAGGTTGGAAAGGAAAGTATCCACCTTGCCCTCATTGTAAGAAGAAAAATCATTTAGAGAAATTTTGTTGGTTCAGGCTAGAAGTTAAATGCAGGGCCTACAATTAGCTTGGTCATGTGGAGAAGGTTTGCAAAAATAAAGCAAACCAGCAAAGTCAGCAAGCCCAAGTTGCTGAGCATCCACAACAGATTGAGGAACAATTGTTTGTTGCTTCTTGCTATTCAGTTAGCAATAGCAAAGATACATGGCTAATAAACAGTGGGTGCACAAATCATATGACACATGATGCTGGCATTTTCAAGGAACTTGACCAGTCTTACTTCTCCAAAGTTACTATTGGTAATGGAGAATGTGTTGATGTTAAAGGCAAAGGAATTGTTGTTGTTGAAACTTTCTCAGGTACCAAATATATTTCAGATGTTTTATTTGTACCTGAGATAAATCAAAGCCTTTTGAGTGTAGGACAAATGGTTGAAAGGCATTATGCTTTGCATTTTGAAGATATGAGATGCACCATATTTGATCCTTCCGGGTGTGAACTAATGACTATTAAAATGAGAGATAAAGTTTTCCAATAAAATGGAAACAAACTGCTATACATGCCTTTCCAAGTGATGTAGATTATTCTTCTTTGTGGCATAAAATGCTTGGTCATTTTAGTTACTCCACTTTGAAGCATATGAGTTCAAATGATTTAGTTCAAAATTTACCTACCATTTAAGATTATGTTGATTTGTGTGATATATGTCAGTATGGAAAGCAAAGTAAATTGCCATTTCCAACTGAAGCAAGCTGGAGAGCCACTAAAAAATTACAACTTATACACATTGATGTGTGTGGTCCAATGAGCACAACATCTTTAAATAGCAACAAGTATTTTCTGCTATTTATAGATGATTTTACAAGGATGAGTTAGGTATTCTTTCTAAGGCAAAAGTCAGATGTATTTGCAGTTTTTCAGAAGTTCAAGCATTTGGTTGAAAATGAGGTTGGATGTTAAATTAAAAAACTCAAGTCTGATAATGGAACTGAGTACACAGCAGGGGAGTTTAAAAATTTTTGTGAACAAACTGGAATCCAACATCAATTGACTATTCCTTGCACTCCTCAACAAAATGGAGTGAGTGAAAGGAAGAATAGGACAATAATGGAGATGGCCAGGTGTTTGCTTTTTGAAAAAAGTCTTCCTAAATTTTTTTGGGCTGAGGTTGTTAATACCTCAATATATTTGTTGAATATGTTGCCTACCAAAGCCTTGAAGGGAAAAACACCTTTTGAGGCATGGTATGGACAGAAGCCTTCAGTAGAGCATCTCAAAATATTTGGTTGTGTGTGTTATGCTCTTGTTCCAGAAGTGAAAAGAGACAAACTAGATCAGACGTCAGAAGTTGGCATTTTTCTGGGGTATAGCAGTAACTCCAAAGGTTACAGGATATACAATCTGTTGACAAAGAAGATTCTCATCAGTAGAAATGTAAAGTTTGATGAGTTTTCCAAATGGAATTTGGAGAAATGCAAAGCAGAGGCCTCAAGTAAAGAACAACTTGGAGCAGACAATCTCTAAGAACAAGATTTGGAAATTGAAGAAGAAAATTATGATAGTGACACTGAATTTCCAGTTAAAGGTACTAGAACTTTGGAAGATATTTATGAAAGGTGCAACATAGCTACACTAGAACCTATTGGGTATGCTGAAGCTGCTGGAATAGAAGGTTGGAGAGTTGTCACGTAGGAGAAGATGAATATAATAGAGAAAAACAAAACTTGGCAGCTTGTAGACAGGCCAAGTAATCAAAAGGTAATTGATGTTAAGTGGATTTACAGAACTAAATTCAATCCTGATGGTTCTGTACATAAACTCAAGGCCAGATTGGTGGTAAAAGGCTATTATCAACAGCATGGAGTTGATTTTTCTTATACATTTGCTCCTATGGCGAGGCATGATACAATCAGGTTGCTAGCAGCATTGGCAAAAATTGGACTCGGAAAATTCATCATTTTGATGTGAAGTCAGCATTCTTGAATGGTTTGCTAGAGGAAGACATTTTTGTTGAACAACCTGAAGGCTTTCAAGTTCCAGGAAGTGAAGATAAAGTTTACAAGCTCCATAAGGCACTATATGGTTTGAAACAAGCACCAAGGGCCTGGTATAGCAAAATCAATAGCTATCTTCTGAAAAAGGGCTTTAAAAGAAGTGAAAATGAAGCTACTTTGTATGTGAATAGATCAAGGAATGAAGTTCAGCTCATTGTGTCCTTGTATGTTGATGATCTACTGGTCATACGGAATAATTACAATTCCCTAAGACAATTCAAGCATGATATGGAGAATGAATTTGAAATAATTGACTTGGGGAAAATGAATTATTTTCTTGGAATGGAAATCCATCAATCAGATTGTGGAGTCTTCACTTCACAAAAAAAATATGCTTTGGAGATATTACAGAAGTTTCATATGGAGAAGTGTAAACCTGTGGCCACACCCTTGGTTGTAAATGAGAAGTTGTCAATTAATGATGCTAATGGTAAAGTAGATGCTTCATTGTATAGAAGCTTAATTGGAAGTTTATTATATCTTTCACCACCAGACTTGACATAATGTTTGCTGCAAGTTTACTTTCCAGATTCATGCACTCTCTAGTCAAGCTCACTATGGTGCAACAAAACGAGTATTGAGATATATCGGGGTACAATTGATTATGGCTTGTGTTTTTGAAAAATGAAAGTGGAAAACTTCAAGGACATGCAGATAGTGACTGGGCAAGAAGTATAGATGATTCCAAGAGTACCTCAGGTTATGTTTTCTCATTTGGCAGTGGTGTTTTCTCCTGGAATTCAAAGAAACAGGATGTGGTAGCTCAATCCTCACCGTGTGAGTATATTTCAGTAGTGCAAATCAAGCAATTTGGCTTAGAAAAATTTTATCTGATGTAGGTCAGCTCCAAGATGAAGCTACTGTCATATGGGTGGACAACAAGTCAGCTATTGCTATAACTAAGAACCCTGTCCAGCATGGAAGAACTAAACACATCAAGGTGAAGTATCATGCAATTAGAGAAGCAGAGAAGTCAAACAAAGTCAGCTTGGAGCATTATAGTTCAAAAAGTCAAATTGCAGACATTATGACAAAAGCCCTTTCCAAGGCAAGTTTGAAGTGATGAGATCAAAACTTGGAGTATCCAAGAAAAATCTCAAGGAGGAGTGTTAAAAATTGAGATTTTTCTAGATATTTTAAGATGATATTAGATATTTATGTTTATTTTTGTTTTTCTGTTTTGGCTGGTTTAGTTAGGTGAAACTATGTGTTAATCCTTATTTTAAGGAAGTATTGGTTGTATGGTTAAATGTGTAGAAAAAAAGAGTGATAGTCCTTATTTTGTGGAGAGTTACATTAGTTTCTTTTGTACTTTTTCTTGCTTGAACATTATATATGTTTCTTTAGCAAAAGAGAAATTGAATGAGCCTATTCACTCCACTTGCCTTTGTTCTCTCAAAAACCATTCTCTAGTTATCTGTTCTGTTTTTTTATAACACTTCTTGTATGTCTAGATCCATTTAAATTAGAGTTATTATTCACATACCAATTTCATTACATCATTTTTACATTATTTTCTTTTTGAATAATAAAACATAATTTTCAATACATTCTTTTTTTCTTTTTCACTAAAATAAGTAAAATATAAAGGGACGTAGGAAAAATATAATATGTGATTAACATTTTCCTTTAAATTAAGATTGGAAGCCCTTTTGCATATCCTGTAATGAATTGAATTCAAATGAATGGGTGGAGGAAAAAAAATGTTCCTCATGTTATATATAAGGATTTCTTAATTTTCAGAGCCTAGCCCACAATAGCTGCTCAAATAAGCTTTTCAGTTTTCATTATGTCATTGTGTTGCCACTAATTGTTGATGCCTTGATGGAATGATAGGAAAGCAGACGAATAGACAATAACAACCTAAACCGACAAACCTTTCCCACATTTTTTTATTTTTTTAGGCATTAAAACTTTTTGAGTAAAAATATACTAAATATTCAATGAATAAAATCTGCCCAAAAAATGCATGAAACAACCACTAACAAAGACATCATATACCAGGCATATTTGTAGTGTTTTACTATTATTACTTTTTGGGTATAGCAAGAGTTTAGGAGAAGAAAGGTAATATATTCCAAGGTTTAAACGTGATGGGGGAAAGCTTATTGTAGTATACCTATCAATAAAAGTAAAACAACTAAAAAGTTTGCTTAAATTTTATGTTACGATTAATACTTTTAAACTGCCTATAAAAATTTTAGTTTGAGTTATTTTCTAATATTTATTTTTACAATATAAAAAAGTAATAAAAATGGTTGATTATATGTTGAAATAGGTTTTTTTGAGTGTTCGTCAAAATAATATGTAAAACAAATTGATCCTGTGTGAGAAATATTAAACTAGATGTGATGTATGAAAATAAATTATATTAAAGTATTTTCCTGATAGCTCAGATTCTGGAGTGGGATTCAAATCTTTCCAATAGTGCTGGTGGAGAAAGTCATAGGCTCATACAACAACCTCTCAGTTTGCAGCAAGCAAGAGCTCTGACTCTTCGTCGTCAATACGTTGTTGACTAAAGCAACTATTGAATTTATAATTTTCACTCGCCATTTGAAGTGCCAATTCCTCAAGGATCCCATAAACTTCATCATGTCCCAAATGGACTACATTTCCTGCTGAGAATGTGTAAACTTCTTTTCTCACCTCAATCCAACTCTGACCAGGTATTTTCTTTAAACCTTTTGCCTTTGCTGAGACCCTGACCCTTGCAGAATCCTCCCATCTTCCACTTGCAGCATAAATATTGGACAGCAGCATGAAGCTCCCAGTTACTTCTGACTTCAGGGTTAGAATGTGTGACGCTGTTTCTTCTGCAATGTCTGTATCTCTGTACATTCTACATGAGTTTAGAAGAGCTCCCCAAATATACTCATTAGGTTCAATTGGCATGTTTCTCACAATATCACTTGCTTCTTGCAAAAGTCCAGCACGACCAAGGAGATCAACCATACATGCATAGTGCTCTACATTAGGTTCAATCCTAAACTCTCTGACCATCCGATCAAAAAGGTCACGACCCGCAGCAACAAGTCCAGCATGACTGCAAGCAGATAGAACAGCAACAAAAGTGATGTTGTCTGGCTTCATTCCAGCTTTAATCATCTCATCAAAAGTTCTCAAAGCATTCTCACCAAGCCCATGCATTCCATAACCCCCAATTAATGAATTCCATGAGATTATATCTCTACCCTTAATGTTATCAAATACTAAATGCCCTTCCTTGAAATTCCCACACTTCATATACATGTTAACCAGACCATTTCCCACCAAAATATTGTCATCCATAAGGATCCTAACAGCATAACCATGAAGCTCCCTTCCAAGGTTCAATGCCGCTAACTCTGCACAAACTGATAAAACGCTGCAAATTGTCACACAGTTGGCGATTACTTTGGCATGCTGCATTTGCCTAAAAAGTTCCAGTGACTTCTCACCACGCCCGTTAGAAGCAAAACCACCAATCACTGCACTCCAACTTATGACATTAGGTCTCACCAGTGGATGACCATCTGACTTCTCCAGCTGCAAAAATACTGCATAAGCCTCATCACATAATCCAGATTCAGCATATGACGATATCAAAGCATTCCAACTAACTAGGTTCTTAATCTTCATGTCAAAAAATATCTTATGTGCATCCCCCAGATGTTCATGCTTCCCATAAGTGCCGATCAGTGCATTTTTCACGAACAAATAATCTTCATATCCACCTTTAATAACATACCCATGGATTTCTTTGCCCCTGTCAACTTCAGCCATATAAGCACACACGGATAACACCACAGCTAATGCTTCAGCACTGATTTCAATTCCCTTTGTCCTCATCAACTTAAACAACTCAAGGGTTTCATGATAAAGCCCACACCTAGCATGGCTTGACAACAATGAGGTCCATGTTACAGAGTTTGGCTGCAAACCTTCCAACTCCATCCGCTTAAAAATCCTAGAAGCACCAAGAGAATCATAATTGAAGGCATAACCCGAAACCAAAGTGTTCCACGACACAAGGCTTCTCACAGCCATTCCATCAAACAATTGGCACGCATTCTCCATTCTCCCAAGCTTCCCATACATACCCACCAGTTCATTCACCGCATGAAGATGATTCCGAAAACCCATTTGCAAAACATGACAATGGACAATCTTGCAGAGACTAGAGCTACCCACATAGGAACAAGCTCGTATTATCAACGGAAGAGTGAACCCATCGGGCAAAAATCCAAGCTTTCGCATTTTAACGTAAAGCTCAACCGCATATTCGTAGTACCCATTTGAGACATTGGCTCTGAGAATTGAGTTCCACAAAAGAAGATGTTGGAGACCCTCAATTGGGAAAGCATCAAACACTTTGCGTGCATGGGAGAGAAACCCAAAGCGGGCATAAACAGCTATGAGCTTGGCAGCCAAGAAGGGAGAACGATGAGCGGTGGTGATGATGAATTGGGAGTGAAGTTGGCGAGCTTGTTGGAGAGTGAAGCATTGTTGAAGAAGAGCATCGAAGGAATCAAGAAGTTCATTGTGGAAGTGGTTGCAAGAGAGGGAGATTGAACGAGTGAGTTTTGGATTTGATGTTGAGATGAAACGTGAAGAGAGAAAGAGGAAGCGCTCAGAGGCTGCATTGAGCATCAAGCTTGAGGCATGAGTTCAAGTGTTCAGATAAGAACAGAACAGGGAACGAGGACGATGAAGACAGTGTTCGGCGCCAGATTAAGGAGACAATGTTTTTTTTAATTTGTTTTTAGACTGAAATGCTTCATTGCAAAGTGGGCTGAAGCCCAATAATGAGTACAGCACAAAAGAAGCCATATAGGCCTAACATAAGCAAAGGAGGAGAGCATGTTCTACAATTTCCTCAGCATTTTGGCATAGGCGGCACCACGGGTCTCTTACAACTTTTCTTTTGAAAAGGTTGGCTCGAACTGGAATAGCATTATGGCAAATTTTCCAGAGGATGGGGTTCAGGTTGAATAGCAATTGATTTGGTCTGGTGATAAGCGGTTTTAACCGAGAATTACCCAGATTTTGTATACGGCCAAATTAGTGTGTTTGGGCCCTCCAACTTCCTTATAGAGGTCTGTGCAGCTCTTATGGCCATCTCCATGGGTAGGATCTGCCTTAACTTTGACACGTGCCAGCTTCGGTTACACTTAGCTCCTGCTGACCACTACTTCTATCTACATTCACCTCTCCCAGTATCCAATTATCATTCCAAATATAAATCGATTCACCATTGCCTATGGTCCATTTTCCCCTGCTCCTTAAAAAATCTCCTCCTTGTAATAAGCTATTCCACACCCAGGATACATTCCTTTTCCTTGGAGCTTTGATGAAATCATGATTAGGAAAATAGAAACTTCTTAGAACTCACACCCACAAAGAGTCAGGATTCTGTATAGCCCTCCATGCCTGTTTAGCCAAGAAAACCGTGTTCAGGTGTATAAAGTCTTTAAAACCCATTCCGCCCTCTTTTTTGCTCCTTGTTAAAATTTCCCACTTACGCCAATAGATCCCTCTTTCTCTACCATTACCACTCCACCAGAACCGCCCTACATTTGCACACAGATTAGCACAAAAGTTCTTAGGATAGCAGATTACTGACATGGCATACGATGGGATGGCCTGGATGATCGCTTTGATTAACAACACTTCCTTACCAGCTTGGTTCAACAACTTTTCCTTCGCCTTCTACTTTCCATCAAAGCCATAGGGCAGCAAACACTTTTCAAGGAATTCCAACTTAAGTCTATCATAAGCCTTGTTCATATCAAGCTTAATGGCCATATTGATAGAGTTATTCCTGCGTTTCCTTTTAAGCGCATGAAAAACTTCATGAACAATAATAATATTGTCTTGTATCTGCCTGCCTGCTACAAATGCACTCTGGTTCTCCGAAATCAGCCCTTTCATGAATTCTTTCAATCTATTCACCATAATCTTTGAGATGATTTTACAGACAAAGTTGCAGCAACTTATGGGACGGTATTGATTAATACTTTCCGGGAGGGGGACCTTAGGACCAGCACTAATTGGGTTTCATTAATTTCTTCAGGTAGTTCCCCTATTTGGAAGAAAGATAACATTGCACTGCAAATGTCTTCCTTAATAATATCATAATGATTCTGATAGAATAAGCCATTAAAGCCATCCGGACTTGGAGCTTTAAGGCTACCAAGGCTATCCACAGCTTTCTTGACTTCCAGTTCAGAAACTTTTGCCATAAGTTTCTCATTAATTTCTCGACACCACCTTAGGCACAACCTACAAAGTAAACACGGATACTTCATAATATCTGTTGTATCCATCTTAAATATATATATATATTCGTATTAGATATTCGGATACTTAATAAATGTTAATTTAATTTTTTAACAAAAGTTATATTCTCGTATCATATCCGTGTCGTATTCAATACTCGTATTCACAATTCTTAGACATTCATCCAGCTGATTCTCGCTTGAAGAGGAATAAATTTCAGGAAATTGGTCCACTACCATCTGTAGAATTTTGTCTCCTCCTTCCACCCAGTTGCCATTAGCACTCTTAATTTTTTTCCACCTTATTTCTATCTCTCCTTTGAACTGTAGATGCATGAAAAAATTTTGAATTTTTATCACCCCATTTCAACCACTTGAGCCTCGATCTCATTCCTCAATATTTCTCCTCTTGCACCCAAAGGTCATCTATTTTCATTTTAATCTCTCTGATTCTCTGCCATCTCCAAATCATCTGAGTTAGCATTTTGAAGTTTCAATAATTCAGCCTTGAATTTTGTAATCTCCTTATCCGCCTTCTTGAAATTCTCCTTACTCCACTATTCCAAAGATTTCCTACATTCCTTCAATCTCTTTAGGAGATTATCCCATGCATCTTTATTTCTGTCTTCCCTAGTCCAACCTTTCCTTATAGTGGAACAGCAAACAGGGTGGTCCTCGCAGAAAGCTTCAAATTTGAAAACGTGCTCTGTTCTACCTCTAGGTTTTGTGTTCAAAAGAATGGGACAATGATCAGAGCTAACCGCAAAAGGCGCAAACACTGAAGCATTAGGATAGTGTTCTCTTCAATTGCAGTTTGCCAGCACTCTATCAAGCTTCTCTCTTTACCAATCTGTTACCTCTAGAATGCCCCATCCACGTAAACTTTGAGCCTTGGATTTCCAGATCCATTAAAGCATAGTTAGTAAGGAAATAGTGACAAAGATCAGTTTTGTTGGAGAGAATCGGCCTTATCCCCTCTTTCTCATGAGCATATAACATTTCATTAAAGTCCCTCAAAAGACCGGGCCCATATCAGAAAAAATGAGTCTTGGTTTGCATCTCTTCATCAGATTCCTCACCCGGCATTTCCACAAAGTAACCATTTTCTGAATTCTTTTGCACTAAAGAGTTGTTCTTTGGTACCAAATTACCTTCATTCCCTGGGATCATAATTTCCAAAGCATCCCCACACTTCTTGATGTGTTCTGGGCCCAACTCCACTCCATATATACTGGATCCGTTCCACTTAGGACTAGGGAAGTCTTTTATAATACTATTCTATTAAGGAGACAAAGTTAAACGACAAGTCGCTTGTGCTACTGTGTATTCGGCCTAGTTACAAATCCTGTTGGGCCTGCATTCAAAGTCCAAACTCAAATGTCGGTTACAAACTTACCATTCTCCGTTGGCAACTTACGAATTTGATATTGATTTTTAATTTTCAAAAACAGTTTTATTGTTAGGGTGCGTTTGGTTGTGGGATTAAATTCAAGACAGGAAAAATTTATAGAGGAACTTTTTATGGGAGACAAAACTTAGATCTATTTTTTTATATTTATTACATTTATTTCATCAATTAAATTATGACATATATATATTAATATTCTCTCTCATATACATTAATATTCTCTTCTTGCTCTTTTTTTATAAAAATATACACATGTCATAATTTAATTAATAGAAATAATGTAATGAATATAAGAAAATAGATCTAAGTTTTATCTTTTTTATGAATATAATTCAATGGAGTAAAGTTTCCTTTTTCCTTGTTTGGTATGCTTAGTAAGAAATGGAGTAATTTTTAACCCTTTAAAATTAAGTGTGTTTGGTATATGAATAAAAATGAAGTTGAAGCAACATATATTTACTTTCAGATAAAAAAAATAACCAAAAAAAATTTTTGAGCTGAAAAAATAACCAAAAAAAAAATTGAGCTAAAAAAACCAAAAAATAAAAAAAAAAAATAAAAATAACAAGATGTTTTTTTTTAATTAGAAATCATTTTAGTTTATAAAAATATATCTTAAAATTGCTTTGAAGCAATAAAAAATAAATTATAGTATGTGATAATTTAATAACACAATTCCATATATTCAAATTAGTTGAAATGAGTAATAGCAATTTAATATCATTCATTTGGTCATCCACGAGACACAGAAATATTTGACAAGCTCAATGCAAGGATCCAAATATTTAGTTTCTCATATAAAAAACAACAAAACCAAATGTTTAATGTTATCTCCTTACAAGAAAGTAAGTAAGCACAACTATAATCTGATGTTACAAATTGTTAAATCAAACACAGTAGTATATATCTCATTTAACTAAATTGTCACACTACTCAGGTAAATTCCCCAATACCATTTGGATATAGGCATACTTCTCATCCTCATCCTTTAGTGAATAAAACATGGTAACATCACGATCCCTCATTTTTCTCATAGCTTGCAACCTCTATATGGTGGATAACCTAGAAACTTTCTCGAGTTCTTCACGCAACACAGTCTTATCACATTTTTCATCTACTTTAAATGCATTGATGATTTGTGAAACGCATTCATTGTTGCTTTGAATCAATCAAATCTACGAATTTCTCTTACATTGATTCAATATCTTTGCTTTGTATTTTACTTTTTCAGTTGGCGGTCCTTGATGTACTCCCTTCTTGATCTAAACTTACTTCCTTACTATAATCCTCAACATGTATATCTTCATTCTCATTGGGCATAGTTGATTGTTCCATCTCCTATTACACTCGATCTGCAGCAGTCACAGCATTAGCCCCAATTGTCCTATCTTTGACATAAACTTCTTCAAATATTTTGTATAAAGGTCATGGCTTCATATATGGTCCTTTAGTAGCAGGGTGAATCTACAAAGAATATTTCAATCAACAAATAGCCCACAAAACACAAAACATGCAGCAGGCCTTAGGTAAATAAATGAGTAGTTTTACACAGTAGTGCAATAAAATCATATAAAAGGCAATAAATAGTAAATAAACCAGTAGCATGTTAAGAAAAGGGAAGTGAATGATAGATAACTCAGAGCATCTCTTTTCTCACAACATGCATCCAAAGGCAGTTATAATATCACTAAACCTTGTTTTCTTTAATCAAATATACCATATTTACATGCATAAAAAGCAAACAGATAAAGTATTTCTTGGTTCAACACACTAGTATAAAATAACCATGTTTTAGGAGGAGGAGCAATTGTTTATTATATAATGATCCAGTAGAAAAGTACAATAATTGAACAAATTTAAATTGTAATAAATTATAAGGATCTTACCTTAGCTCATTCCTTATATATGATCGATCTCCAATCACCATCTTCTTGTTATCATCCCATCCAAATCCGTTAGCTTTTTCCCTAATTTCATGGAGTGCAAAAAATTGTTTCTTCAAATAATTTAGTCTCAAGTCGATGTTGTTAGCTTTGAAATCAATCCTTATCAATTTCAACACTTGTCTTCCTTTAGTGCCCACGGCCTTCTTGATGATTTTTCCATGTCTCTACAATCCTTCTCTGAGCATACAAGCCGGCAAAATTGGTTGTCTTTAATGACAATGCAGCTCATGCAAGAAATAACTAACAAACAGCCATCATATGTTCGTAGAACAATGAACAAACAACCACAAACATAGTCCAAGACCATCACAGATTCATAAAGCAATAAATAAATAGTCATAACAATAGCTAAACAAATTGAAATAAGGGAAAACTTCAAAAAAAAATGTGATGTGTACTTTTAGTCTTACTTTGTACCATAGAAAGTGAAATTGTAACAAACGTTACATTTTGGATGGTTTGGGTAGGCCCTCAAACACGGAATCCTAAAATCCTAGAACTCCAAAACATACACTCTTGCACCACCATGACAACAAATCTCATCGCTCAACCACCCAACCTAACGAAACCAAACCACCATTCACCACCTTCTAGCCACTAGTCGTCAGCCCCATCATGCAGAAACTTGAAACCCCAGAGTAGAGACCCATCAACCACTCTCATCCATTGTCGAAGCCCCATGAACCCAAGACCTTCGCCATTGCGCACCACCGAATGACACCACTTGAAAACATCATCCACGTGATTCCCCATCATCCCACAATCCAAGCACAAAAACGAAGAGAATGGGTCGATTCCGTCATACTCGTTGGAATCGAAGAGCGGTGATTATGAGTGAGTGGTGGTTGTTGGGGGAGCAGCAGTTCAGTGTTGTTGTCGTCGCGCTAGTGGTTGTCATCGGAGACCAGATCGACGGCAATGGAGGAGTCTTATAGAATTCTAGGGTTTGAGTAGGAGAAATAAGAATACCATATTTGGGAGCCAAAATTTCAGACGTGCAAGTGTGTTGCACGTGTGCGTTTCCATCTAAAATGTAACGTCTGTTACCATTTTGTATTTTTTTGCACAAAATGCAAAGTAATAGGTTATTTTTACACATTTTTAAAGTAACAGGACTAAAGTGCACATCACATATAGTAAAATGAGATTTTTTGAAATTTTTCCTTGAAATAATTAAAGAACCTAAGCTGTAGAACTGAATTGTAGCTATAGAATTGAGAGAGCTCTAAGATTGAGAGTTGAGAGTGTAAAAGCACACATAAACATTCAGTAGTTAACAAATAGATTACTGAAGAGCATAAATCTTAAGCAATTGAAGAGCAGACTCAATCGAATTCATGCTTCTCAAAACAATTAAAGAACAATGGAAGAACTTGATTTGTATAATTGATAGAGCTCCGAGATCGAGAGTTGAGAGGGAGCAAGATCGAGTGAGAGCAAAAGAAAGATAGCGAGCTCTGAGAGAAGAGAAGGTCAGAAGGGGAAATGTTACCCCACCTCTGACATAGGTAAAGTTTAGTTCGGAATTAAAGAGGAAAATTATTCCACTTAAAAAAAATTTCATTTTTATTACTCACGAAAACATGTCATTTTTCTTTACAAAAATCCTCCAAAATTTTCTCTGCTTTTACCTCAACCAAACGCACCCTTGGTGTAAAAAATGTATTTTCAAATATATATTGTACAAAAAAAAATTGGGAAAAATGCTATATATTATTTGGCTTCAATCAAGGAAAATTGGAATGTGTTTCTGACTTTCTTCACGTGTCATGTCTTATGCCCTTCTCATGTGATGAAATCATAGGACTGAACATGACTCTCATGGGTTGAATTATCGATTTGCACATGTCAAGGACAAGAATAGAATTTGCAATAGCATAGAAAAGTAATAAGTCAAAGAGAGAAAATTACGAGAAATTTGTTTGGTAGTTCAAAAAAAAGAGAGAGAGAGAGAAATTTGTTGGGATTGGATTTTAGGGGGGGAAAAAATATGTTCATGTTGGCTAAAAATACTTATTTGGGCTAAATCTAAAAAATATTTATTTTAGTATAAAATTTAAAAATAAAAATTGGTGATTGCTCTGGTGCAATCGAAAAGTAAATGACACCGGTGACATTCTAATAATTATATATTATTATAATCTATCCCACAAAGATTTCCATGAAATTGAAACCCACTAATTCCAATTTCAATTCCTAAACTACCGTTTCTTCATTCTCCACTTCCTTCGTCTTCTCCATCTTGCCAGAGATCCCCACCAGCCCCGGCTTCGGCCTCGCCTTCGTCCTCTGCAACACCACCTCCCCTCCCGGTGCACTCGCCAACTAGTACTTCAGTCTCTTCACCAACGCAAGCACCCTCACTGACTTCCCTCTTCTCGCCGTTGAATTTGATACCTGCCAGAACCTAGAGTTCAACGACCCAAACGACAACCACATCGGCATCGATCTCAACAACATTGAATCCAAAACGACAAGCCCCGCCGGGTACTACTATTCCAGTGGCGGCTTCGTCCCTGTCCGCATGCGCAGCTGCCAAAACGTTCGAGCTTGGATCGAATTCGATGGCAAGAATTTAGAGATAAACGTCATGGTTGCGCCAATCGGTGTATCACGCCCATTAAGGCCTACACTTTCGTATAAAGATCCAACAATAGTTAACTACTTGTCTTCGGATATGTATGTCGGGTTTTCAGCTTCGAAGACCAATTGGATCAAGGCACAGAGAGTTCTAGCACGGAGCTTCAGCGATTCTGGAACTGCGAGAGACATAAACACCACGAATTTGCCAGTGTTTAAGGCAGAATCGTCGTCTTCTTCGCTCTCTGCTGGGGCAGTTGCAGGAATTGTGGTTGGTTGTGTTGTTTTCGTGGCAATTTGTGTAACTGGGGGTTATTGTGGTGCCGAAAGAAGAAACTGAAAGAGCAAGATGATGATGAGCTTGAAGATTGGGAATTAGAGTACTGGTCACACAGGTTCTCTTACGAGGAGCTGAGTGAGGCCACTTGCCATTTCCACAAGGATCGGCACCTTGATTCTAGAGGGTTCAAAAGAGTCTACAAAGGAACATTATCCAACAAAACACAAGTTGCAGTGAAATACGTTAACCACGATTCTAAACAAGGTTTGTGAGAGTTTATGGCAAAGATTTCGAGCATGGGGAGGCTGCAACACAAGAACCTGGTCCAAATGCGTGGATGGTGCAGAAAAGGGAACGAGCTCATGCTGGTTTACGACTACATGCCCAATGGGAGCCTCAACAAATGGGTTTTCGACCAGCCCACCAAGCTTCTCAGGTGGGAACAACAACTTCGTATCCTCATCGACATGACAGAGGGGTTGAACTATCTTCATCACGGTGGGGACCAAGTGGTGATTCACAAAGACATCAAATCAAGTAACATCTTGTTGAATTTTGAAATGCGAGAAAGATTAAGAAAAAACTGAGAAAAAAGAGTTAAAAATTAAGAAAAAAAAATATACATAATATATAATATATAATATTATAATAATATATAATTATTAAAATATCACCGGTGACATTTATTTTTCAATTGGACCAGAGCAATCACCATTTGTTCAAAACAAAAAATCAGCTTACTATGCTATCCAGCAAATTTCAATATCAGTCTTCGCGAAAATCGACAAACATAATATTAGTTGGCAATAAATATTAAAAATTAATCAATCTTTTATTATTCAACTTTTCTATCGGGTATCGAGAGTATATCCTATACTACAGAATATGATTAAAGTATTTAATGTATTTAAGTTTTTGTTAAATAAGTTAAAATAGAACTTTTTTAATAAAAATAAGATCAATAGTAATTTTTAAAAAAAAATTAATGTATTGAATACTTTATTTTTATAAAAAAAATTATTTTAACTATCTTAATAAGTATTCTTTGTAAAACCCTTATTAATATACTTATTTTGTAATTTTTTATTCAGACTTTTTGTTAAGAATGTGTTGACGAGTAATCTTTTTGTCAAAGTTGTTAATTGCTTTTTTATTACCATAAAATATTTGATGAAGATCATTGACTAAAATGATGCAAAAACTTTTTGGTCCAATCATTTATAATCGTCCATAATAACAATATATACGTCTGGAATAGGAATTAAGTTATTGCCTTTATATTAGTTTGACGAGAATTATAAATGTTCATCTTGTAATATTAAACGAGATTTCCATACTATGTAAATGTTGCCTTTATATAATTTTTCTTGTTGTTTCTTTTAGGAAATCATTTTTTTGTAAAAATTACTCTATCTGTTTCTAAATTTTAGGAAGAAAAACGGATATTTGAGAGATGATAAGGAGTAATTAATATGAAAAAAAAATTATTAGTAGAGATAATAATAAATAAAGATAAAATTAAAAATTAATAATAAATATTTTCTTGATTCTTTATAAATGACAATGTAAAAATAAATAAATTTTAAAAAATAACTATTATTTAAAAATGGGGGAGTACAAATTGATTACCATTACTTGTAATGTCATTTCTAAGAATTCTATTTTTGAAAATGAAATATCAACTCAACTAAACGCCCCTTAAGAGTTTGGTTAATAAGTATTATTTGTTAAAGAATTTAAAATATTTTTTTAATAAAAAGTAAATATTAAATATATTAAAAATTAGAAAAAAAATTCTACTTTCCATTAAAACTTGCCAATTGTAGATTCTTTTCTTTACAAAACCTTACTTTAATCCTTGTATCGTTACCTTTCTGTACATGTCCAAGTCTACAAGTCGGTCAAGATCTCATCTTTAACAAAATAAAATTCCTATTTTCTCCCCTACCATTTTCCAAAAGATTTGGGTAAATGACGCTTTATTCTCTGAAGATTTTGTTTGTGCAAATCAATCTTAGAATTACCAACTTTTTTTATTAAAAGTTTATGAGCTTTGCAAATATGTATCTTTAAACTACATGTTAAAGATTAAAAATAATATTTATTGTTAATTATTAATTATTTAAAAATATTAAATATTTTTTAAAATTTTCAAAACAACTAATACTTATATTTTTTATTTAATAATTTTTAATTTTAATTTCTTAACCTATTAAGAAAACCCAAAATTTGTATCAATGAAAAATTTCCCTCATTTTAAGATAAAGAGATGATAAAATCTCGAAGAAAGACAGAAATGACTTGCCAGTAAAAAAAAAACGCACTAAACAACAATTTAATATCTTCTTATTAATCTTTTTAGTTATTAAATAAAATAATATTAAATATTTTTTATATTCTCAAAATATTAAAATACGTTTAATTTTTTATTTAATATTAAAAAGATATTAAGAAAAACTTTTTAAAAAATATAGTAAAACTCTAACTATTACTCTATTAGTAGTACTTTATTTTAGCAGTATGGTTAATAAACTTATTTGTCGGTTTGCCGTACAAGAAAGGGCACCTAAATAATAAAGAAACGCTGGTCCCACTCGGAAATGGTTAGAAAGACGAAGAAGAAAAGAGGACAATCATTAAAGTCCGGTGAATAGTGAAGAGTGTAGCGACAACAATGAAAGAAACAACAAAACTATGCGGAAATTTATGGAGTAGTTAGATGGATATCGGCACACTTGCCAGCCACTTCCACCACCATTGTCACTTTTCAAAGTGATAGCGATTACTATCATTCGTGGCACTGCCATACAAAACGAGAACACACAACTCACCATCTCCAAGTTAAATCACTCTCTTCCTTGTACTAATAGTAATAGGCATCCACTGTTTTTCCCTTTAAGAATTTACTAACGCAAGAATTAAAAATAAAAAGTGAAATTATTTAAACCTTAAGAATTTAAAATATATTTAATATTTATTAAATAATTTTTTTAAAAAAACACTAATTAGCGAGTTCATTCTCTTTATATTTGTGTCTCCTCATCCCTACCATTTTCATTCAACTTTCAGTTTACTGTAATTAACTCAATTTTAAATCTTACTTGTCTTTTAAAACTTATTTTAATTCCTCAAATCCATAACATAAAAAATGACCATATTAGACTCTTATTATACTAAGAGATCAAAGTACCCAGTGTAGTAGTATTGCATTAGCATTAGCACTATACAATTAAAATTAATCTTGTCATCTAATTAATCTTTATAATCAAATTTCTTTGTCGGCATATAAGCCATACAAATAACACTGTCCCTTGATTTTTTAAAAAAAAAAACTAAAAATGAAAAATTATAAACCTTCATAATAAATCACCATAATAATCTGTCTAATTACTTAAAATATTAAATCTGTCTTTTCATTTTTATTTTAAGTAATATTAAATCTGTCTTTTCATTTTTTATTTTAAGTAATTAAGAACTTTTGTTTTGAAAAATGAGTTTAAAAATTGTTTAGCAAGATTCTTTGGAAAAAAATATGTGACTTAGACAATGACATTTCTTTTCACTTTTAAAAATCCTAAACTTAACGTGACTTAACAATGACATTTCTTTTTGAAACTTTAAACAACCGATCATCGTACAAATATTTTGCATTCCTCAATTAAATATTAATATTTGCTCTAAACTTGTTCATGTTTTTTTTTTTAAAAAAAAGAGTATGAAAATAGTGTCCTTTACAATGAGCAGGAATAATCAATTTAACATTATATAACGAAAGAGATTGAAAAATATTATAAAGTCAAAATTTTTAATAATTTTTTTACCATAATTAAGCGTAAATGAATTTTTTATCACTTTATTTCATCCCATAACTATCTATATATTCTATAGAATATTCTGACTATTTATAGCATTACTCAAATTAAAATAATGCTGTCATGCAACGCAAAAGAATAAAAGTACAGAGAAATAAAATTATAAAAACACAACTTTCTTGCAAAAAAAATAGAGAAGTATACATCAAGTTAACAACTGTCACCCACTAAACCCCTCCACTACCCAGCAGTCTTTCTTGCCATTTACAACCATTCAAGTAATTATGAATATGAACAAATGTTTAGGAAAAAAAAACCAAAATAAAAATCAGAATTAAAAGAAGCTAAAAACCAAATAAAAAAAAAAAAAGAAAGCAAGAAATAACTAATAAGAGAATTTAAAAAAGAAAAGAGAAATTCAAAAGAAAATAAATAACACAAACACAGTAAACACACCTCTCTCCATTATCATCATCATCTTGTTCATCCAATGGTCCATTTCCAGATCTTGAACCTAACATTGACCTCACACTTAGCATTCGAAGTCGACGCCGTCGCCGGTTTCTTACCGGCGGGAAGAGTGACCCTTATTCCATCACAAGAGACTCTGATTCCAACCTTAGGGGTCTTCAAACTCCCCATCTTAGCCTTCACCTTCGTGTCCAACTTCACCTTCAACGGTAACCCATTCTTGCTCTTCATGCTATCCTTCAACTGCGTGGCCGCATCACTCTCCAGTGCCACCCCACTGCTCAAAATTGAAACTTTCAACAACGTGGTGTTCTTCGTCCCGTGCTCGAAACCGGGTACGGTACCGTCGCCGACGTCGACGTCGCCGGAGAAGATGGAAAACGAGGTGGGGTCATAGAAGAAGACGATTTTCTTGTTGGGGTTTGTGGCGGTAACGTTGAGGTCGAATCTGGAGTTAAGGGTAGAGGAAGAGGTGAGGTTGAGGTAGGAGAGTTTGAGAGAGGTGACGGTGAAGGAAGGGCGGTGAGGGCGGTAGAGGAAGTAGACGACGGTGCCGGCGACGCCGATGAGGAGGAGGAGGATGAGGAGGATGAGGATGAGCCAGAAACAGAAAGCGCAGTAGCAACTGCGGCGGCTCCGGCGGTGGTGGTAGGGTTGAGGGCGGTAAGTGGGGCGGGTGGCGCCGTAGAGCTGGGCCTTTGTCGCCGGAAATGATGGGTTGACGGCGGCGCCGTTGGTGGTGCCGTTGGTGGTGGGTTTGGCCGCAGGGTAGACCCTATCTGTCATGGTGGTGTTATTGTTTTTGGTTTAATTAATGTTGTCGGTGAATGAAGAGAGTGTAAAGGGTGTAGAGAGAGAAACACTTAGAAAATGCTACTGCTACAGCACAAATAAATTGAAAGGAAATGGGGGTGAGACTGAGAAGGGTTGGATTTGTTGGAAAGAGAGAGAGAGAAGATTAAGACTTATGAGGTTGTTATGATATCGGAATTTGAAGAAGAGGAGAGGGTGAAGGTGGGGTAGGAAAGGGGAGAGAGACAGCAACATTCTAACCAAAGCCTTTACCTTTAGAGAAATTTAGTAATGTTATTTATACATATACATATTTATATATATTATCTTTCGTTTATATAATTATTATTGTCTAATTATAATTTTATTTTATTTTTTATACATATATATTTTAATTTTATTATTTTATTAAATATCAGATATATGAATCAACTAATGATATACAAATAATTTTATTCAAAAAAAATATTATAAGTTGTTAGAACAACAATACATACATATTTATAGATAATTTTTATCATTAATTTAAATTTAAATTTTGCTAAAAGATATTTTAAATGTATTTAATATATTAAAAATTAAAAAATTCTATGTTTTTCATATAAAACTTTATATTTTAAATTAATTAAGGAGGGTCTTATTGTTCTAAGTTATTTTATTTAAAATTTATATAAATAAAAATTAATAATAAAAATCATTCATAAACACATATTTATTATTGCTTTAGAGGTATGTAAAAATTTATTCTAGCTGTGTACAGCTTTCTGCTCTCATATTGGTCAAGTAGAGAATGCTCTCTCTCACACTTGAATTTTCATTAATCATTCTATTATGTCGGTTTAAGAATTTAAGGTCAACTTGTTTTTTATTAGCAAAATTAAAAATGAGTTCTGTTAATAAAGGCATTTGTTAAATAAGGTAAAATAGAAATTTTTTCATAAAAATAAAATAAATAGTATTTTTTTATTTTACTTTATTTTTATCTAAAAATTTAAAAACTTCCAAAATTTGACAAAGGAAGCAACTTGTTTATTCTTATTTCGTAGAGCCATCTTAAATAACATCGTTTATGTGAGTGAAATTATTAAATTAACCACACGGTTTGATTCGTAATTAGTTTTAGATAGAATTTTATTTCATTTTCAAATTACTCACCGACAAGGCAATCACAGCATGATGTAGCTAGTTTCATAAAAGATTCCAACATTTGCAAATTCATCACTTTTTTGGATTATTTGGCAATGGTTAGTGTACTTTTACGTAATTTTATATCTATTATTAGTGGATTTTTTTAAAAGGTGAGAGTTTTTATTAACATGTACTCTTAGAGTATATATTATAAATTTCAAATAATACTTATTATATATCTTAATTACTTTAAAAGAACAACAATAATTATTAAGTATTTTTTTATTAGATGGAGTCGATTATATGGATCAAACGATATTATTGTATCTTATTATAAACTAAGTCTTTAGAAATGACTTTTAAATTTAAATCTTTTTTAATAGTTTCACTTATAATCTTTCTTAATTTTTTTTATATCTAATTATTAGGCTATCTTCTACCTGATCTACTCTTCTTATCAGGACTTCTAAAAATCTTTTCCTTATATATCCAAATATCTTAAACGAGATTCTACCATCTTTTTTACAATAAGTGCTATTTTTATTTTTTCTCTAATACATTTATTTTTAAAATATTTTTAAAAGAAAAATATTAAAATATTTTTAAAAATTTGAAAACATTAAATACTTATAATTTTATTTAATAGTTTTTATTTTAAATTCTTATCATATATACCCTTAACACACATGTCAAAATATAATATTTCATGAGTTGTATTCCTAATTGAAAGTGTGAATAGTTGACTAGTGAGTACAGCTAGATGATTTCTCTTCCATTAATGTTTGTGAATTTAAATTCACTTTTTTTTTTACGTGCAATTTAAATTCACTTTGAATTATCTCTCATATATTTTAAAAACCAATGAAAACATAAATAATTAACTCATATTACATTATTTATTATTTGTAAGTCAAAGAGATCTAAAAAAAAATGGAACCAATAAAATTAACAAAAAAAACCACATTAAAAAATATAGACCAAACAAACGTTGATAATATATCTGGAAGAATAATTTGAATGAGCAAATTACTAATACGTTATTATGGCCCAACAATAAAATTAAGTGTTAGGTGAAAATTAGCTGGCATCCCCCATACATACACAATTACACATACAAAAATACCTAATTGAAGCAATACCTAAAAGCTAATCTTATATATTAGTCATTAATGTAAATGGACATAATGAGAATGAAGGAAAGGTACATAGCAACGCGAATACATTGAGAGTGAACCTATTCATTCCTCAACCGTTAGTTTACATTACATACGTGATGTGAGATGCCACCACTTCTATGAAATACTTTTATAAATTTAGTGTATTAAATTAGGTGTAGTAAGTCAATTATATTATAATTTTTATAATAATTATTTTTAAATTAATAATATTATTGATTTTGTATACTCAATTTAAGTGCATTAAGTTGATGTAAGTATTCTTATTTGAATGAGAATTTCCTATGTTATTTATTAAAGTAAAAGGATCAATTTTATGAGAAAGAAGATATAAATGTAAAATTAATGGACCATATATAAATAATAGGTTTTAATATAATTGTTTGTGTTTTTTTATCTCATAGTATATTTATAACCTTATCATAGGTTAGTGAGTAACATGAGAAAATGTTAATTTTATGCTGAGTATAGACTCTTTCTTTCTATATATTTTCAATTCTGCCAACTTGCGAAATCTGAAGTAACCAGGACGATGTTCATTTTGAAGCTAGTGCCGGTAACTTCTGAATTCTCTTTGATGCCTTCTCTGAAGTGATTACCCTAAGGGCAACACTTATCAACATACAATGAACAGACGACCATGATTTCCCGGGCTTCCTCAACAGGACCATAGTTTATGATACTTGCTGTACTTCCAAATCATTCATTACTCAAATAGTTGAAAGAATACAAATAATTAAGCTGCACGCTTATGAGTTGCAACCACCCATGACCAATTCCTTGTAATCATATTAATCATTCACAAAATCAAAATCAATGAGTTATTAAACAGCTGATTGCAAATTGATTCTTTGCCTTTTTATTTATTTTTTCTGGCCACTATACCTTCCATTGCTTATTTTAGTTTTTCTACCTGTTCATTAATTATCATATCAATCTGGCATGTAGTCTGCCCATTGTTAATTTATTTCTTAAGGAAAATAATTATTCTACACCCATTTTAAGAGTATAAAGACTATTCACACCTTTGTTAAGGAATGTGATTAAGTGAGAGAAAGTAATAAAAAAAATATGTATAATAAATAATATTAGATGAAGTATAAAAAATAATATATACACTGTTCAATGTAAGAATATAAAAATTAATTTCTCAATGAGCAATTAAATTGACCTCTACCCATGTTTATGAGCTCTTCTTTCAATTTGTTTATGCTACATCATTTTCTTTGAAGAACATTTTTTTTCACAACTCAAATCAATGAACAAGATCGAACTTTTGTTTTAATTTTTCACATGATCTTGTGTGAACATCCAATTTTATCCGGATCATTAAAACATCTTAATGCAAAATTTTAAAAAAATAAAAATTAATTATTCTTTGTTTGCTTGACTCATTTCTTTTTTTTTTGTGGTCCAAAATTTAATTTAGCTCATTTCTTTTCTTGTTTGATCCAAGATTTTGTTTAACCCAATAAGTATTATGATTACAAAAAACAAAACAAAACAAAACAACAATAAAAAAAATTTAATAGTAAAGAAAAAAGGAGGCTGTTGTCATTGTAGCCCTCCTGCCCTCTCCCATTTGCTTTTCTTCCACTTTGAGTATAAACTCATTTTCACCTTCCTTGTCTTCTTTTTTCTTTTCTCATTTTCCACCAGACACCATGCGCAGTAGCACACACACACCGTTTTTTTTTTTCGTTCCTCACCTGCAGCATACACCACACATGGGGGACAATTTGCTTTGCTCCCCACTTTTTTTTCGTTCCTCACCTACTGCACTATTGCACACACACCCACTCACTTTCAGGTACACTCTCACACACTCACTGATACCACATAGTAGAAAGAAAGGGAGAGGGCAAGGCAGAGAGGGCTTCAGCAGAAAAGGGATGGGCAAAGGCAATATAAAAGGGGAAATGAGAGGTTTTTAGGGGGTCTTTTTGGGGGAAGGTTGGAAAATTCTGAAAGAAATCAGAGAAAAGGGAAGTGGGAGAAGAAAAACAGAAGGGTCTTCCACGGTTAAGGTTAAGGGTCTGGTTTTAGAGAAAGGGGATTTTGAGAGGCTTGAATAAAAATCAAAGAATGAAGGAGGGGCTGACGGGAGGTGAGTTGTTTTAATTTGAGAGAAAATACACAGTCCATGCGTATAGAAATAACAACTTTGGCAACCTGCAAACAAAATCAAAGCAACCATTCCATGTGGTCAGAAAGTTTAATTCATAACCAGAAACCCAAATACATCATCTCATCCAAAATCTATACCCTACAGTAGCCAAGAAATCATCCTCTACCACTAGCAACACCGCAGCTCCCTCACCATCACCATCACTGCGGCTTCCCCAACCAGCACACCACTCCTGCTTCTCTGCCTCCCACCGTGACCAACCACCGATCCCCCACTTCGTTCACGCCACCGTTGTGAACCATCAGATTCGTCCCTCTCAAATCGTCCAGCCAACTCCCAAACCCGAAACCTCATCCACCATAGCCATCCCCACACCGTGAACAACCATTGTCCACCCTCAACGGTCACCAAGCCCAGCAACCCAGCTGCGAACCAGCACCGAACTGCCACATCTCGACAACCCGAAGCGTAGCAACAGAAGCCACCGTGACCGTGAACCGGACCGCCGTCTGTATCGCCACCGCTGGCACTCCATCAAGCTCGTTGTTGTCCGCAAGTCTTCATCTTCACTGTTTTCCTGCTAAAGTTGGTTTTATTATAATACATGTTCTTTTATTCTTTGCTTTTTTTGGTTTGCTGAATATTATGTATTTTATTATGATGTATGTTTTTATTGTTTGTTTTTTTCATTTAGAATTTGAAATTGGATTGCTCCTTTTTTTTTAATTTTGGGCCAAACTTGTTAAAAAAAAGGTTTTGAAAAAAAATAATAAATAGAAATAATAAAAATTAAAACTTATTGAGAAGAATAAAATGGGATTAGCTAAACTTATGACAAATTAATAATATCAGTAACTTTTAAATTATCGAGTTGTGATAGAACGATGATTCGTTTTTTAAAAAATAAAATAAGATAATTGAACTTTGTTGAGAAGAATAAAATTGGATTAACTGAGCTGCGACAGCTTGTTAATTTTGTAATTTTTAGAATCGTCTGAGTTACGACAACTTGATGATTCTTTTTTTTCTAAAACAAAAAAAAAATCAAATGAATGTTCAAAACAAAAAAATTAAAAATAACCAACTCACAATCGTTTTTCTAAAGAACGACGTGACTTTAAATTTCTCATCACACCTGAAGATACGTAGAAGCATATTTTTATTCTGTCAAGTTAAAACTAAATTTTCATAATTTTGTTTGTTTGTTTAGTTTATCTTTTAATAAATAGGTAAAATAAATATTTTCAAGGGTTATAAAATTTACACAATTGATTTAAGATGAACTCTTTAGAGTGAATGTATTAGAAATACTGTAGAGTTAAGTTTTCACCTTTTTTGCGTAATTAATTTTAAATTTTTAAATATAAATAATCTTTTTAAGTTTTTTAATTTTTTTCAATAAAAATAAAATTAGTAACAACTCTTTAAATTTTTTAATTTAAATCATTATTTTGCCGCGATTCTAGTTGCAACATCTTGTTAAAATTCAACTTACTAAATCATAGGCATGAAAATCCAAATTACAAAAGTATTCTTACCACTTGAGGGTATGATAGAATTCCACTTGTTTTTCTTTTGACGTGTATTTATATTTATTATATTCATGTTGCAGGAGATACAAAATTAACTTTGTCAATAATGACCCCAACAATCATTAAACTATTGAAGACCCCAAAATGACGTTGCACATTACAAACGTCATTTTGAAAATCCAAGTTTTTCATACCTTGACTTGGGGCGGGTGCTATTATGCACCCTATTAAATTTGGGTGTATTATATACCTAAATTTTTATTTATAATAATAGGTTTTTTTTTTTTTTTATAGGTTATTTTTTTTTTTTTTTAGGTTGTGTTTTTTTTTTTAGTTTTTTTTTTTTCAATAAAAATAAAATCCAGTTGGTTACTTATTCACTTTTTAAAATTACTAATTATGTAAATAATCTTTTGAAATTATATTTTTTTTCAAAATAATTAAATCAAAATATTTTAACGATAATATTTATGGCCGCGATTATTCAATTGCAACATCTTGTTAAAATTTTTTCAACTTACTAAAAATAATATAATAAAAATCCAAAAATTAATATTTATATTTTTCTTACCACTTGAAAATTTTATGATAATATTCCAAAATCTTGTTTTTCTTTATTTATGAAAAAAATATGGATTATAATTTTAATTATATTCATTTTAGTTGCATTATTTATACTGAGAATTTTAAAAATTAACTTTGTCAATAATGATTTTCCCCAACAATCATTAAAACTTTTGAAGACCCCAAAATGAATGAACGTTGCACATTACAAACGTCATTTTGAAAATATCAAGTTTTATAATTTAATAAATATATGATACATATTTTAAAGGGTGTACCTTCACCTGACTTGGGAGAAGTATCGAGTTTTTATGAACCCAAAATATATACGTTTTATTGTACACGTATCTGGGACAGGATATTGACCAGGTATAAAAATATAGTTGTATGTCAGGAAAGGATCATATATCCTAACAGATGAAAATGGGCCAGATCTTCCCAGATCATGTGGGAGGGAAGTCGACAAAGCAAAGTTCTATTGCATGTTAGGCCAGGTAATCCAGGTTCATTCTATGATAGGCAGTTTCAATTTTTCAATATGCCTTTTTTACAGTTGTTATTTATATTATTCTTAATTGATAATCATGTTTTGAGTTATAAAATCCTTATCCAAACACAAACTTAACGCATCTACTAACTAATAAGAAAAGCACACATTAACCTCCCTTTTAATTAATTATTCTTGTCGGATAGTCCTATTTTAAAGTAAAATGTCTCATAACTTTTAAGATATTTTTAAAGCAAATATGCTTGTGTTTGTGGAATGTGATACACATTAGATTAATGAGTCGTGGTTGGTATAAAAATAAATTTTTTCGATCTAAAACTTTTTAGTAGTTATGATTTTATAAGTCAAATTACAGATTAATACATATTTCAATTTGAGTTCACAAAAGGAAAAGGAAATCGAAATTTAGAAATTTTACCTAAAGTTAAAGAAAATAAGTCATTAATTTTGACAGGTATAAATACAATAAATTTGATAGAATTTATATATTTTGATTAAGTGACAATCGAAAATGTAAACTATTTTAGAGATCGAATGACCATTGAAGTAACTGACACTTACCCAGAAATTCCAAGTTACATAAGAAGCTTTGAAGAAATAAGGTCTTCAAAGTAATTTTAGATTTGAAGTTCAAAATTCAAATTCAAAATGTTGTAATTCGAATTTAAATTTAGGAAATTAATAGTAGTTAAGTCTGTAATATCAACACAAAATAATTATTGCTATTAGTTTATAAAATTATTCCTCACAAAAACACTTGTCATAATATTGTCAAAATAATGATTACCGCCATTCTTTATAAATACTAAGGGGACAGAGGTATTTAGATTAGTTAGAAACACTTGCGCAAATTCTTTCACAATTCTTATCACGTCTATCTTAGACACAAAAGGATGTTCAAATATAATTAGTCAAGTATGTATTCTATCCTGCTTAATTTCTATAAACTTTTTCATTCAATACAGGTTTAAATCAATTTGTTTATATTTATTACAATTCTCTTCATCTATTGATCGAGTAATTCTTAGAGTCATTTGATTTCTTTTACATATTTCATTTACTTGATTTCTTTTACATGTTTCATTTACTTGATTTCTTTTCTTTTTTGCAAGTTTTTCCTTCTACATCTTTATCGCTTTCTTTTATTTACTTTCATTACTTTTCTAGTTTAATTTATCTTTCTACAAGTTTCATTTCTTGTTCTTTATTTGCTTTATTTAAACTGCTTTATGTGCTTTCATTCATTTACTTCAATTTCGATTGTATGTTATTTCATTTGATTAGTGCTTTTATTTCATTTAATTGCATTCTCTAAATATTTTTCTTACTTTTTTTTTATTATAACTCAAGTTCTTGTTATTATATTCTTATTTATTATTCGAATTGAATATATTTTTGACATGTTTAGAGATTCATGAATTACCAAATACTTAAGAGTTTTTTAGAGGAAGATATTTTCTTCTCGATTAATAATCGGATTTGACAAATTTTGTAATAAACAATTGTATAATATGAAGTCCTTTTTTTTTTATTCCTTTTAAAACTTTATTCCTGCAAATCTTATTTCGTATGAAATTTTGATATCATAGAGGTATTTAGAATGACATATATTTCAAAGAAGAATTAAAAAAAATAAAATAAAATAAAAGTTACATACAATATTTGTGAGAGGACAAAGTCTCACTCAAAGTGCAATTTGTAACCTTGTGATCAGCACACATTGCCAACTTCTGGCTTTTTCCTTTTAATATAATCTGAAGTGATTGTCACGACCTTGATCTAGAATATATCAGTCTAAATCTCTATATATCACAACTACTTGAGTGTCGCTCTTCACCCATTATAACAGCCATGTGCAAATAAATGTTATCCTTCAAATGACGACTTTTTAATTTTTCATAGTATTTGTGTGATGCAGAGTTTCAATCTTTCTTCATGTCCTTTCTCTTCTTTCTTTTGCAGGATTCGAGGTCAAAACAAATAGGTGAAAATATGGGATTTACGTGGTAGAGGAAAGCATTTGCTTGGTTGAATCAAAATTAACTGCGTTTTAAAAACAAGTGTTATTTCATAGAATTCTTTTAGCAAGCAACATGAAGCAAATGTTATAATTAAAGTAGGACCTGAACACTTTTAAGATCTCAATTTCACAGAGCTTAACCCAATGCTAATCTGTTTTCAATCTAAAAGTAGCCCAACTCAAATTAATAGAAAGTCCAATCATCTTTGTCAAGTGTTTAACGATTTATTAATTTCAATTTATTGACCAAATAAAAGCCGAAAACATTTTGGGCTTAGGCCCCTTTTGATGTACCCCAAAAAAAGAAGCCAAAAACAAAAAAAGACCAAAGTGAAATTATTTCCATACCGCTAAAAAATACACTGTATAATCAAAATATTACTTGCAGAAATGTTTGCTCTATGATTTGTTTATATATATATATATATATATATATATATATATATATATATATATATATATATATATGCAAAAAAAACTGTATAAATTCTTTGTAGTAAATCTTTATTATTTTAAATTTATACACACACTTATGTGAAGTGCATTATCAATCAAAAGCCTAAGTCAAATAATTTAGACACAAATTAGAGACATTTTAATTTAATAATTATTTTATTGTTTGTTTTTTTTTGTATTTAGTGGATTGAATTAATTCACCAATGAGTTTTGACTCAATTAAATTTACAAAATGAGAATTGGATTGGATCCAAGAGTTGGGTTGAATTTGAAAATACTCCAACTCATAATATACAAGTCAAGTCACGAATTTAAAAATAACTCAAATAAATTCAAATCACCCAAATAAATAAATAAATAAATATATATATATATATATATATATATATTTCTTTGACTTTTATATTGTGTTAATTAAGTTTAAGTATAAATATTATAATTACATTTAAAAAATATAAATGAAAAAGTTACGAAGCATTTAACAGAATTACGATAAAAATTTAATGAATCGTTTAGAATAATAAAGAATATATTAAAAAAATTAAAAATAAAATAAATAATTATGTCAATCTATATGTTATATGTATTGACAACTTGATATTAATTTTAATTAATTAATATGATTTGTTATTTTTAACTTTTAAAATTTGTTAACTTATTTTTGTTTATTTTAAATTTATATTAATTTAATAAGATTTATTATATTTATTTACTTTGTCAAAAACTTTAAATTTATTATATTTAAGATTGATTATGTAATTTTTTAATTTATTTATGATATATATTATTTTTTAATTAAGATATAATATGTATAATAAATTTTTAATTTTATATTTTAATATTTATTTTAATATTTTTTAAAGTATGTCAGATTCATAGTTTTAACCAAACTTAATTAAGTTGGATTGAAAAAAAAAATCCTTCATCCAGTCTAATCCACTAATTTGTTGAGCAAATTGAATCTAAAAATATTACATAACTCGCCTAATTCACTGAGTAAATACTCCTAATTTTTTCTTTGTTCGTCAGGAAATGTATTAAAATTAAAATTTATACCATTTTTTTTTTTGAAAAGCTTGAGCAAATTCACCGACACAAGTAAAAGATTTTTTAATTAGTTATTATTTTTTGTGGCTACCAAATGCCCATGCTTTGGGACTATAGTTCGCAACGTTATTTTCAAGGAGGGTAGATCAAGCTAAAGGCACAGCCCGACAACGCATTTTAAAGCCACTAACCAAATCTTGCGCTTCATGAAATGGATCATACCCTAACCCTTGTGTATCTCACCATTTTTTGTTTCTTGATTAGCACTCGTAAATCAAATATTGATATCTTTTTATTATTTAATCTACACTAATACACCTAAAAATATTATTTTATTGTATCTCTGCTTGTCAATGAATGCTCATGCAAAGATTGCACAATTGAAATTTAGTTCTATTTCACAGTTAAAAATGAAAACCGTCTTAACTATTTTGGACTCTTAAATTTATTTTTACTACATTTACCTTTTGTACATTAATTTGGGTTACAAAGGCAAAAAAAATATTATTCTTAAAACGTTTCATTGTCTGATAAATGTGAGAGCCAACACAAAAAAGCTGACAGTTGATCATGAGTAATTGTTTAACTTGTGCAATGCTCAGGTATCTGCACTTCCTAAACAGAACTCCTAATCAATTAATATTGTTATTTGTCAAATGGATCATTATGAAATAGTGGGCTCACAAAATTCAAATTTTAAAAGTATTTGCTAAAAGTGGCAAAAGTATCTAAGGGGAAAAGCACTTAAAAGAGAAAATAAAAAAATATATATATCTGAGACGAAAAGTCGGTAGACGCTCCTACAACAATAAGAAAGAAAAAAAAAAATTACTTGGAAGAAGAGTAAGCAAAAGTGCAAAACCATCCATAATTTCAAAAGGATAACATTGAGATACTGTTGATTTGATTTGTGAATTAAACTCCTATCCATCCTCACAATTTGTCTCAATAATTGAAATAATTTCCAACAGTACATTGTTTGGTTCATCTGAATATATATGTCCTTACCGATAAGAATATGGTAAGGTGTAAGCGAGTCACACTATAAAAGAAATGACTAAAATTAAAATTTTATATGAGACAAGAGTATTTCTTAATAACAACAGTGTTTGATGATTAATTTTACAATGAGAATACCTGCTCAAAGATCGATGATTCAATATATATGCCTTTCATTATTTTCATTATATTGATGGATATTATTTTGCAGATAAGTTTAACATCACAAGTCTTTTAAGTTCAGATCTATGTTTTTTGTAATGAAAAGTGAGAAGGAGAAGCTGATTAGATACAGAAGAAAAAAAATTCATTGGAACAGGAGCCTACAGCATATGATTGGCCAACCATGCCATCGCTTCAAAGCTAGAGAGCATTCAAAGAAGTTTAGAAAATTTAATGTAAACCAACCTTCAACTTTTCAAACTAGCACAATAGCACTTTATATTTAATCAAGATATATAATCCCAACATGGCGTGGGTGAATCATTGCCTGGATAAACTGAAAAGAAAGTCAAGTATTATGTTATCAATTCAATGAGTCTCTTTCTTTAGGCCAATGATTATGTCATTCACAGTACTTTTACCCCTTCCCCCTCTCTCTCTCTCTTAATCAAGCACACTCACACACGTCCAACCCCACCAACCCTCTTATAGAGAAGTTACAGTGCTTTGGTGTTCAAAGTGTACTGGGGGTCTGCTTTTTGTTTTCGTGTGTTCTTACTTATTAGTTTTTCTGAAGAACAATGAAACTGTCATTTCACAATTATCATGTCTGCAAAATTTAGAGCTTTAGTTATGAAAAAGAGGAAAATTGGGCGTCTCCCACTTAAACGATTTGTATAATGTTACTAACACATATATACACATTACCTTATTTCTATAAATTTTCGTCATTTGATTATTACTGGTTTTACCATGTTTTCTATGTACTTATACTCTGATTTTACCACCAATCCTTGATTTGAGATGTGTTCCAAAGTGAGGTGAAAGAAGCATTATTCAAACCATTCTTCTTCCTTTACCAGGCTATCTTATTAGCTATTACTTTGGTTAGCATTGTCAGTCTGCTTTAATTGTAGACTTTCTCATAGCTAGCTGTCCCTTACAGCAACATCACGTTTTGCTTCAGCAAATGCTGCTGCTTCCACCAAATTCCCTTCAATTTTATGCTACTTGGATTGTCGGTGAAAGCTGAGAGATCTTCAGAATTGATCTCCAGTTCCTTTAGAAGGAAATGGGATTGCAGCTCGTGTTCCTGCTAATTAAGCTGCATTTAGTTGTCTGTAGTCCACAGCTTCATGAATATGCAGGTATGAGATTAATTTTGATGTTCTGAGTTAGCTTTTACATTGGACATGTATGATCCATTTAAGTAGCTGATAAATTATCAATAAACATGAAATGTGGTTCAGAATTCAAATTTGGGGAATTTGTTTGCTTGGGTAACTGTTCCCTTGGTGAAAATGAACAGATGGGAAACTAATTCCAAGCTTACTATTTGAGGGTGATAGATGGTCCAGAAATCGTTACAGCTGATCTATTCTGCATATTTGGATTTCCATAGTCTCTGCTATTATGGGTGCTCATGATGATTCTCTCCTTGAGATTGTAAATTTATAAATGAGCTTCGAGTAAGTTCCTACCTATTCAGTTCAAACACGTCAAAATTTGGCCTATCTGTAACTTCCCCATATGCTAAGTTCTGTTTTGCTCATGTTCACTTGTTATGTTGTAAAATGTTTTTATTGTTGAAGCCAAGGTCAAACCTCTAATCTTGTGACATAAGTCTGTCTGGTTTGTAATACAGCAGTGCAATAGCTTTGAACAATCATACTTTACGACACTCACACAAGTTTTCAAATTACGTAAAGCAGCTGTTATTTGAAGTAAACTTTTCACATATGATCAATGCAGATAATTGATTTGATCTCTGCTGACTAACAAGATATACTTACTAGGATTATAAAAAAACCTAGTGTTAATAGTCATATATTTCAGGGTGTTAGTTGTGTTTGTTTAGCATTCTAAGCACAGACATAGTCCATTGTTTTCGTTTAACGGATTGTATATGCAATTATTAATAGGACATCATGCTCTAGACTGTAGAAGTAGCAGGTCACTCACTTTTCCTAGCATAGTGTCAATAATTTAGCAATTTTGACAACCAGTGCAAGTAACATGCACAAAACTAGTTCTTTTGCTAAGAAGGTTTTAGCAAGGCCTTGAGAAGAGAAAAAGTTTCAGATAATTGAATCTGAGCAGTTAGTCTGAGTAGCTTGCTATACCCTCAGAACAGGATGAAGATCATGAATAAGGTTAGACAATCAATGAAATAGATTTGAATTGATCTTTTTGAACAAGATATTACAGGCCATGCCATGCATTTTCTCTCTGCTTTGGCAGACCAAAACAAGGAATGCATTTGAAGCAGCTCCCCATAAAGCTCCTTCCCAAAACTACCCATTAACCTCTCTACAATTAGAGCCAGTTGGGAAGTTATACATAAACTTAAATTTATTTCAAACCCATAATTATCCAAAATTAAATTTTATCTTTCAATTTGTAGCCACCAATCTGCACCATTCCAGAATCAGAAGCCATTCTAGCATTGCATTCCCGCCATCCAAGTCATCTTCTGGAGTTCCTGCAAGTATTGCACTTCCACCTTCCAAGGCATCTTCTAGAGTTCCTGGTAGTATTGCACCTTCACCTTCCAAGTCATTCCCAAAAGCTCCTACAAAGAAATGGACGCATGGCTCTGTGGATTCTCCAATATCACATCATAACCATCACTATTCCAGAGGAAAGTCCGGCAGCCTAACTCCTGGGCCAACCTATCCAATCCATCCTCAACTCATCAAGGTTTGATTCTCTGATGGAGAGAACATAAATAAAATTCTTGCACAATTTTAACATTTCTTGACGTTAAAATGCCAATATTAATTACATTTCTTCTGTAAACTTCTCTTGAAAATGTAGGTCCTTTAATCTTCAAATCATGGCCTCCTTTCTCTTCACCTAAGAGCTGGGATTTTCGTGCACCAGCACCATTACCAGCAGTTCTATCAAGCCACTTGAATGGTATAAAGTATAAACTATAAAACTCTCATTTTGGCCATTTCTTTTACATGTGCTCTTATATTTTGTCTACCCTGATTGCTGATTAGATTTGTTTGTTGCATGCTTTGTCCATCACCATCAGTGCCCTCACTTTCGCCTAGAATTTCACCTCTAGTTTCATTTCATCATTGAAGAAAACTCCGCCACCAGAATTTGCTTTGGTTCTGCCACCTCCATCGCCTAATAAGGGTATTATTCTAAACTAAATCCTGCAACTGTAATATTTTACAGGATTATTTATATTACACAGCTACACTGTTTCCTTCTTTTTGAATAATCTCAACAAAATTATGTGATAAATATTGATCCTATTCCTGTAAGGACTATGGATACCACATATCTCCACAATAGTATGATATTTCGTCTACTTTGGTAAAGCCCCATCTTTAATAGAGATATATGTTCATACTTATATATACTAATAGAGATATATGTTCATACTTATATATACTAATAGAGATATATGTCCATACTTATATATACTAATAGAGATATATGTCCATACTTATATATACTAATAGAGATATATGTCCATACTTATATATACTAATAGAGATATATGTCCATACTTATATATACTAATAGAGATATATACGTCCATACTTATATATACTAATAGAGATATATGTCCATACTTATATATACTAATAGAGATATATGTCCATACTTATATATACTAATAGAGATATATGTCCATACTTATATATACTAATAGAGATATATGTCCATACTTATATATACTAATAGAGATATATGTCCATACTTATATATACTAATAGAGATATATGTCCATACTTATATATACTAATAGAGATATATGTCCATACTTATATATACTAATAGAGATATATGTCCATACTTATATATACTAATAGAGATATATGTCCATACTTATATATACTAATAGAGATATATGTCCATACTTATATATACTAATAGAGATATATGTCCATACTTATATATACTAATAGAGATATATGTCCATACTTATATATACTAATAGAGATATATGTCCATACTTATATATACTAATAGAGATATATGTCCATACTTATATATACTAATAGAGATATATGTCCATACTTATATATACTAATAGAGAGATATATGTCCATACTTATATATACTAATGAGATATATGTCCATACTTATATATACTAATAGAGATATATGTCCATACTTATATATACTAATAGAGATATATGTCCATACTTATATATACTAATAGAGATATATGTCCATACTTATATATACTAATAGAGATATATGTCCATACTTATATATACTAATAGAGATATATGTCCATACTTATATATACTAATGAGATATTGTCCATACTTATATATACTAATAGAGATATATGTCCATACTTATATATACTAATAGAGATATATGTCCATACTTATATATACTAATAGAGATATATGTCCATACTTATATATACTAATAGAGATATATGTCCATACTTATATATACTAATAGAGATATATGTCCATACTTATATATACTAATGTAGATATATGTCCATACTTATATATACTAATAGAGATATATGTCCATACTTATATATACTAATAGAGATATACGTCCATACTTATATATACTAATGAGATATATACGTCCATACTTATATATACTAATAGAGATATATGTCCATACTTATATATCCATGATCCTCTCCACTTCTAGCCAATGTGGGACTTTGGTTGCACACCCAACAATCCTCCCCTCAAACGATCATTCATCCGTCCACTCTTATCGATCAGGATTCTCCACTCCACTGCGATTCTGCACACGTTCATCTATGAACACCACATATCTCCACAATAGTATGATATTATCTACTTTGAGCCAAAACTCTCATGGATTTACTCTTGGGCTTTTACCCAAAAGGCCTCATACTAATGGAGATATATGTCCATACTTATATATCCATGATCCTCTCCACTTCTAGCCAATGTGGGACTTTGGTTGCACACCTAACAATTCCTACCTATAGATTGCATGTCGGTGACTTGCTCAGAGCCCTTGACATATACACCTCCTGGATCACCTTGTGCTTGTGTATGGCCACTTCAAGTTAAACTCCAAATCAGCATTGCAATATACAAGTTTTTTCCTTTGGTTTCTGAGCTAGCCAAGCAAATTGCAGCTAGTATTTTGCTCAACCGTAACCAAGTTCGCATTGTGGGAGCTGATGCAGCTAGTCAGAAACTAGATAAAACCACTGTTCTCATAAACTTGGTACCCCAAGGAGTAAAATTTGATGATACAACAGCATTTTTAATATATAAGAAGTTCTGGCACAAGGAGATTCTCACAGATGCTTCACTTTTTGGTGCCTATGAAGCACTCTTTGTTCATTATCCAGGTTATACACTGATTCTCAGTTTCTTATGACCATTTTTTCTAAAAATATTTTTATATTTGGTTTCATTTATAATTTCGGGTAACACATGCAGGTCTTCCACCATCTCCACCTTCAACTCCTTCAAGTGGTTCTGGTATAGATGTTGAACCATACTCTGGTGGTGGCAACAATGGAACAATAATGAAACCTTTAGGAGTAGACTTCTCAAGGAATAGAAAAGAAGGGAGTGTTGGAAGAATGGTTATTATGATCGCGCTGTCATCTTTTACTGCTTTTGTTCTATTCATTGGAGTTGCCTGGTTTTGTCTATTGAAATGCTGCTCCTGCGCTCTTGAACCTGAACAAATTCCGGATGTTATAATTTCATCCTCTTCAAAACGATCAGGTAACTACTAAAAAGTACTGACTCTGTCAAAATCTTGTTGGCAGTTCAGTTTAGATACAGTACCAACTAAGTTTTTGTCTTCTACAATCATAAGCTTGATAAAACTGTTCGTTTCTTTAAACAATCAAGTAGCATAATGATTTCTTTTTTGTAAGAAATACTTTTACCCTTTGTATGAAAACTTCAAAATGACGACGACAACAACAACTAAGCATTTTCTCACTAGCAGGGGTTGGCTACATGGATCAAATGACGTCATTGTGCCCTATCATAAATCAAGTTTTCATAAATGTCATACAAATCTAAATGTTTTTTAATCATTTCACATATAATCTTTTTTAGTCTCCTTTTACCTCTAGTTATTAGGTTATCATCCACCTGATCTACTCTTCTTACAGGAATTTCTAAGAGTCTTCTCCTTACATATCCAAATCACCTAAAGCGAGATTCTCCCATCTTCTCCACAATAGGTGTTACACATACTTTTTCTCTAATGTATTCATTCATAATCTTATCTAGTCTTGTATGGCCACATATCCAGCGCAACATCATCATCTTAGCGATATTGATCTTATGCTTTGCTGACTTTTTACAAATTTCAACATTCAAGATCATCAATATCGCAGGTCTTATAGCTGTATGGTAAAATTTATCCTTAAGTTTAAGAGGCACTTTTCTATTACAAATAACTCCTGAAGCACTCTTCAATTTCATTCATCCTCCTATGGTTTGCATCTCCTTCTATCTCTCTATCATTTTGTATGATAGATCCAATATACTTAAACTGTGTGACTTGTAGTATGATATAGTCTCCAAAATAAAAAAAAAATTGATTTCCTTTCTAAACAAATTATTGTATAAAACTTGGTTGGAATTATATTTGTTTAATAATTCAATTATTTGCAAAATCAAAACAAAACATTTTGTGTGTAACATTTTATGATTTATAAATTTTGATAGATTTTAAAATATTTCATCCGTATTATAAGTGTTACAAACATCAAGGTAAAATGCTAATTTAGTCTTTATTCTTTGTGACTTTTCTTGATATTTTGCTTCGGAAGTCTACATCTTTATTATTTATTTGAGAGTCTGCATCAACCATTTTTCTTTCAATCTTTGGATGCAAGTGGAGTCAACTATAAATATCTGAATGAATATGTAAAAAGCAGGGTCTGCTAGGTCATTGACTTATGGGAACATGCTAGGTTCTAGATCAATGTCCTTCGGTTCTGGAACAATAACATATACAGGATCAGCCAAGATCTTTACTTTGAATGAAATAGAGAAAGCAACAAATAACTTCAATTCTTCAAGAATATTAGGAGAAGGTGGCTTTGGTCTTGTTTACAAAGGTAGTCTATGTGACGGGAGGGATGTGGCTATGAAGATTCTCAAAAGAGATGGTCAGCATGGTGGCCGTGAATTCTTGGCAGAAGCTGAGATGCCTGGCAGCCCGCACCATAGAAATTTAGTTAAATTGATAGGTATATGCATAGAGAAACAGACTCGTTGCCTTGTCTATGAGCTTGTCCCTAATGGAAGTGTGGAATCCCACTTACATGGTAAGCAAAATCACAGTGCATGAATGTAATCAACACTTATGGAAGCCAATTCATAATTTCTTTTCAGAGACTGACTTTTGAATGCTCTAATTGTTCCCAGGTGCTGACAAGGAAACAGATCCACTTGATTGGGATGCCCGGATGAAGATTGCACTTGGTGCAGCTCGGGGATTGGCTTATCTGCATGAAGATTCGAATCCATGTGTCATACATAGGGACTTCAAGTCCAGCAACATCTTGTTGGAATATGATTTCACACCCAAGGTTTCAGATTTTGGATTGGCTAGAACAGCACTGGACGAGGGAAACAAGCACATCTCCACACATGTTATGGGAACATTTGGGTAATAATCCATCATGAACCAAGTCTCTCAAAAGCTTAAATTATTAGATGCATGCACATGAATAATTTTATATATCTAACATGTCTCTTCAATAAAAAATCCTTTAGACTTGAAGCATGGACAATGTACAAGCTCACTTACCTAGTGCTAAATTTCAACTTTTTATTAGAAGAATTGAGGCAGCAAGGATCTAACTCAAAAGACTATGATATTATGTCATGAATTAACTCTACCAAAAGCTTAAGCTGTTAAGTGAAGGCACATGAATGATTTTATGTATCTAACATAATCCCTTACCAGTCCTTTCATGTTGATGCTTTGATAAGTGTGATAGTCAAACATGTTTACAATGTACTCATTTCATTCCAATATCTCTGGTGTTTAGGAGACCGCTTTGAATTTTTTTTATATGGGTACATTACCATGTCTAGGCATTTCCTCAAGATGAAAACTGATTTCATCTCATTGACATATTGTTTTGCAGCTACCTAGCTCCTGAATAAGCAATGACTGGCCATCTTCTTGTCAAAAGTGAGGGAATGGAGAGATTCTTTCCTCCTCCACAATAGATCACCACCATTCATTTTTTAAAGGTCCCACCAACTATACAAGTTTCAACATAATTTTAATGATGCTAGATTATCCCAGAGGAAAAAAAGCTCTTCCTCCATGAGGACACAAGAAATTTTTAAGGTTGTATGACTCACATTATGAATCTACCAATCTTAAAAGAATGCATTTATATATGTCAATTCTTGAATGAGAATTTTTTTTACATTCTAAAAAACATTTATAATCACACAGGTCGTTTAATTAAAAATTAAATATTATTAAATTAAATTTTAAAAATATTACTCTTATTGTATGTAAAGTTTTTCCTTCTTGAATAGAGTGTCTAAAAAATTGTTACAGGCAATGCCCAGCAAAATTTTCTTATATTAATGAAGCAATAAAAAATTAAATAGTTATTATTAAGAAAAAAAAAAGTGCCAACTTGACGTCTTTGGGTAGTGCCTACGTTCCACCATCTTCCCCAAAACACGCACGCGACCGCCCTTTGAAACTCTGATCTGAGTCTTCGAACTCACGAAGCCGGGCACGAAAATTTGGATTTTGTAAGTTCATTTTCGTGTAACTTAGTATATTCTAGTCCTTAGTAGTACTATATTTCAAAGTTCTGTTATTTTTTCATTGGATTTCACTTTCGTCGATTCCATTTTTTGGTTCTTCTTATATCCTAATCTTTGGCCGTGTAGATTTCAAAGTTCTTTTCTTTTGCAATGGATTTCATTTGGGTCGATTCCAATTTTCTGTTTATAGCACTCCTTCGATAGGAAAGACCATAATAGTGGGGTTGCATTGCAGTGTGGTGCAGATTGATTTGGTTGTGGGAAGATGCATCCTCCTTTAACATTACACAAACACCCAATGTGCGCCGAAGTGAGTTTGTTTGATCATCTTTTTATTTATTTATTTATTATTATTTTGGATATTGTGTTGTACTATAGGTGTGCTTGTTGCTTATGTTTAATTTTATATATTTCCATTCCTATGTCATGGGATATTAGGAATGTTTTAAAAATTAGACCGAACTGCCCGATTGGAGCATGAATCGGCTATGTCTCTGGTTCGATCAACCATGTTTAAATTACGGTTCAACTACAAATTTAGCTCATTGAACCAATCAAATCATGACTCAAAAATCTTGTCAATTTAATCTCTGGTTCGATTTTTTAAACATTGGATAATAGCTAGTTGTAGGATATTTGGTCCTAAACAGAAGAGTGTGGCTGTGTAAATGCTATGTGTAGCCTATTCTAGAACACTTGAAGAAAAAGGGATTATGATTGAATTGTGTGTCTAATTAGACCACACATGATCTCTATATATAGGAGTTAGTATTAATTACAATTAATCATAGTGATACAATCCTGATATACTACAATCCTTATTGATCCTAGCATATATACACGATATACTACTATATTTAAAATATTCTAACACTCTCTCTCAAGCTGCTATGTATATATCATGAGCACCAAGTTTGTTACATATGTAGTTAACCTGGAAACCTCTAAGAGCCTTAGTAAAAATGTCTGCAAGCTGGTCATTCAAATTCACAAATGCAATAGCAATTTCACTTGACTAAATTTTCTCCCTAACAAAGTGGTAATCAATCTCAATGTGTTTAGTTATCTCATGAAAGACAGGATTTGAGGATATATGTAGTGCAGCTTGATTGTCGCATACGAGTTTCATTGGTTGTGATTCATATATGTTCAACTCTTTAAGTAATTGCCTCAACCAAATAAGTTCACAAGTTGTAGTGCCTATCGCTCGATATTCAGCTTCTACACTTGACGTGATGACTATAATTTGTTTTTTACTTTTTCAAGATATCAGATTTTCCCCAAAAAGAACGTTATATCTTGAAGTAGAGTGTCTATATGAGGGAGAACCTGCCCAATCAGCATCTGTATAACTACAAATTTCCATATGCCCCTTATCTTCATATAGTAAGCATCTTCCTGGTGCTCCTTTAATGTATCGGAGTATCCAAACAACAGCATCCCAATGAGACAAATGGAAAATCAAGGAATTGGCTTACCACGCTCAAGAAAAGAGATATCTGGTCTTGTTACTGTGAGATAATTCAATTTTCCAACTAGTCTCTGGTAACGTCCAGAATCCACTAGTGGCTCCCCCTGTTCTAATAGAAGCTTGACATTAGGATCCATGGGTGTATCAATGGGTTTGCACCCTAACATATAAGTTTCTTCCAAGATATCCAAGGCATATTTCCTCTAGGAGATAGAAATGCCATGTCTTGACTATGCCACCTCGATAATGAGTGAATAAATGTTGCTTTAATTGTTCAGTGCCAACTCGGTCGTTCCCAATAATGACAATGTCATTCACATAAACCACAACATAGATGCATTGATTGGGAGATTGATGCCGATAGATAGCAGAATGATCAGCTTCACTGCAAATCATGCCGAAGGCCTGAACAACTGTGTTGAATCGGCCAAACCAAGCCCGAGGGAATTGTTTTAGGCCATAAAAGGACTTGCGAAGTTTGCACACCAATCCAGACTCTCCCTGAGCAACAAAGTCATGTATTTGCTCCATATAAACCTCCTCCTGTAAATCACCATGTAAGAAGGCATTCTGGATTACTGCTGGAATTAGCAGGAGGACTGTAGATAGGAACATGAAGGATTGTGTTTACTTGGGAAGCATCTGCAGGTAAAGAAGAAAAGGATTGCCGGTCAAAAAAGGTGACATCAGCAAACGCAACGTAGTGACCTAAATCAGTAGAGTAGTAGCAATACCCTTTCTGAAGAAGAAAGTATCCAAGGAAAAGACACTTGAAGGCCTTGATAGTGAGCTTGTCCTTTTCTGTAGCAACATTGTGGACAAAACAAGTACAACCAAACACATGAAGAGACACAGGATAAACAGATGTATCAGGAAATAATATAGTGTGCGTCATTTAGAATAGAGGAAGGCATGCCATTTATCAAATAACAAGATATAAGAACAACATCCTCCCAAAAACGGATTGGAACATTCATATGTAAGAGTAAAGTCCTGACTGTTTCAATTAAATGTCGATATTTGCGTTCAACTACTCCATTTTATTGTGGAGTATGAGGACAAGTCATTTGATGCAAGATACCCTGTTTAACCATGAATTCCTAAAAATTAGAAGACAGATATTCGCGTGTATTGTCACTATGCAGAATATGGATAGTTTTCCCAAACTGAATACGAATTTCAACACAAAACTTTTGAAATATTGAAAATAATTCGAAACGATTTTTCATTAAAAAGACCCAAGTGCAATGGGAATAATCATCAATAAAGGTTACAAAGTATTGAAATCCTAAACTAGAACTGACATGACTAGGTCCCCCATATAACTGAATGAACAAGGGATAAGGTTGAATTAGCTCTTTTATTGACTCAATTAGGAAAGGATGCACGGGTGTGCTTCCCTTTTTGACAAGACTCACAATCTAAAGACTGTAAGCTAGACAAGTGAGAAACCATCTTCTAGAGCTTGGAAAGACTTAGTTGTCCAAGACGACTATGAATGAGGTTAGGAGAATCTGTCATGGTACATGTCACTAAAAAACTAAGCACAACAAGATGGTAAAGTCCTCATGACTCACGACTGACGAGCGCCGAACTCAGTCAAAATTATAACCGAAGTTATTACCTAAGCTTGTAGCACAGTGACAACACCGGATCGTCTCCTCAAGGATCGTAGATGCAATTTAATCAAATCAAGTGAAAGTTAGCAAAGGGGGGGTTTGATGGTTCAAGGATCGCACTTAACAAAATTAAAAGGGAGAAATAACAATTAAAGAGCAGTCAATTTAGAAACCTATCCAAGATTGGGTGGATTCAATCATAGACCCTTCATAAAACACTTGAAGTGCAATTGAATTGTTAATTTGGATCTAACCGAGATCTCTCGTCAAATCCAGAATTCATACTAGACGATCGTCTAGAATTCAATTAACAAGTGATAAACACAAATCCGCAATCGCATCATTCATGAAAATCTATGTTAATTTCAAGTCACCGAATTCAATTAACTTAGGCACAAATCGAAGAACCTAACCTCTTCATTAAGTGATTAATTTAGATCAATCAGTTCTAAGTTTCATCACAAATCTCAATCTTCATTTATGTGATTAGTTTAGATCAATCAGTTCTAAGTTTCATCACAAATCTCAATCTTAAACTAAGATCAAATTAGATCAACATAAATAGAATCACCATTCATGCATTCAAGATCAAGAAGAAGAAGAAGAAGAAGAAGAAGAAGAAAAGAGAATTCAATTACAAATCAAATACAATACATAACCAAGGTCTCAAGAATCCAAACCACAATCTCTTCAAGAGATCTAAATTGACCGAAAGTAGCTTAGCCCTCCATCACCATGAAGAGAAGCATCAAAATATACAAAAGCTATGAGAAACTATGAAGAAACTATGAAGAAACAAGAAACTAAGAGAGAAAATGAAGGAGAGAATTCCTGTTGTTCATGATAAATGGTGCCTTTTATAGAAGTCTAAGGTAACAAAATGACAAAGGGAAGTGGGTGGATGAGTGGAGTGGTGGATGGATTAGTGGGTTGGTTTAGTGGATTGGTTTAGTGGATGAGTGGGTGGAGTGGTTGAGTGGTTGAATTAGTGAAAAATGCCAAAGGACTTTTGGTGAGTGGAAAATTATGGACTTGAATGGGTGAGTGGATGGATGAGTAGATGAGTTAGTGGATGAGTGGGTGGAGTGGTTAAATGGTTGGATTAGTGTATTAGTGGATGAATGGGTGAGTTAGTGGATGAGTGGATGAGTGGATGAGTGGATTAGTGGATGGATGAGTGGATTAGTGGATGGGTGAAAATTTCGTGTCTGACTTGGAAGCCAAAAACGACCCACTATACTTCAGAACCATGAAAAGTGTTCTTCATCAAAGTTGTAGATCCTTGTCTTGGCTATAAAATGGATAGCTGGTTCGTCCAATTTGGCTTCCTTAAGCCCAAGATATGTCCCAAATACCGTAGGTTGCTCAAACCCAACTTCAGCACCTCTGTTCCGACTTGTAAACTCAAAAGACCTGCTAGACTTCTTTTTCTCAAAATGTGTTCTTCATGAAAGTTGTTTATTTGGATCTTGACTATCCACTGTCCAAATTTCAGCCCATCTCCATTATTACATCTTGAGATATGATTTTTTTGAGTGCACACTATTCGGATTCTACTGGCAGAACCCGTATTCTGACTTCCATGTAAACTTAGGTCCCTTAGACATCTGAATCAGACTTCAGCTCTTCATCAAAGTTGTAGAGCTTCTCTTCTTTCCTACAAGGTAAAATTCATGTTCATCAGATATTAGGAACTCAAGTTATGGCCAAAATACGTAAAACAGTGTCAAATCTCAATAATGCTGAAAATATTCAATTAGGACCAATTTGAGCTCAAACTCACAAAATCATACCAAACTCAATCAATTAAGAATATGGAGAGTGTAAATGACTAAACAAAAGGGTTTCTTAATGAATAAAATATGTGATTATCAAATTCCCCACACTTAGCTTTTTGCACTCGCAAAACTCAAGACCAAAATTTTACAATCAAGAAGAACAACCAAAGGTTCAAGGATCAAAACATTCATGAGTTAACAATTCTCCACATCTCAAACTAACAAGCAAGGTATCTTCAACATGAATCGAGAATGAAAGATCTTCACAAGATTCCCTCTCAATCTCTCAAGTGTTTAAAAGGTAGGTATTTCACTCAATTCAACCCATGAAAATTGCACTACCATGTTCTTGCTTATCTTCTACTTCTCCACTACTCAAAACACATGCACACACAAATCATGAGGACTTTATTCAAGGTTGTAGTGAGGTCAAGGTAACAGGAGAGGATAAAATGGATATGAGAAGATAAATACCAAAGAGAATAAAAGCAAATGAGAGTGAGTTCAAATAACAATAAAAGTTCATCCCAACTCTAGTGTATATTCCTTTACATATTCATTTCCCAATCCTTTTCTTTTTTTTTTTTTTTTTTTTTTTAAACACTTGGTTTTTTTTTTTTTTTTTTTATTATATATATATATATGAACATAACTATATACATACATTTTTTTTTTTTTTTTTTTTTTTCGGACTCTTTTCTTTTTCAACAACCATTTTGTACATACACCCCCACACTTGTTCAAAAACTCATCCATTAACTAAGCTAATGTTCTTTTATTCCCTAAGGTAAAGTAAGAACACGATTTCTCATTTAAGGCACATGATGAGCTAGAAACAAGGAATGGTCAAATAAGCTCAAAGGGGTTAAGCAAAGGAAAATATACAAGGTTGCGGGAATCGAGAATTTTCAAGAAGTCAAAAGAGTGCTTGATATCATATTGGAAACAAGGTTAGCTATTTGGTTAAACTAGCTAATTAAGAAAGAGGGCCTCAATCATGTTCATGCGTGCAAGTGAAATGTAGCCTCAAAAAGAATCAAAGCAAGTTCTAGAGTGGTCATTAACATGAGTGAAAATCACACAAGAAAGAAGAGAATGACATAAATGTTGAATCTATCCATTAGGCTCAAAATCTCACAAGGTATGCATCCATCAAACTCAATTCATCAATTCAATCATCCATCTCCAAGCATATCAGTTCAAGAAAGGAGAAAAGTTATTCAATCATGCAATGAACCCCCTTTTTTTTAATTTTTTTTAACAAAAAAAAAACATGCTAATATCTCTCCCCCACACTTAATATAGACATTGTCCTCAATGTGAAAGTGATAAATAAAATGGAAAGAAAAGAGCAACACAACCTGATGAGGGGCGAGATAGTGGTAAGCAGAAAAGATGCGTAAGAATCAAAGTCAAATGAAACCCGAAAACTCACAAAACACATGAGTAGCATTTGAAACAAAAATACAAAAATAGCTAGAAGAAGAAAAATAAGGAAGAATTTCCACAAAGTAAGAAGTTCATGATGCACAAATCCATAAGAATGTGTCTCAAGAGTCAATAAGGTATAACCTATCGACTCCTTACTCAACCATTCAAAATGAAGTTAACTTTATCCTCTCAGATTGCGAAAACTATCCCCAAAGATCTTGAAAACAAATCCAGTTGGGTTGCCTCCCAATAAGCGCTTGTTTAACGTCGTTAGCTCGACGTTGAGACACTTCTTAGTGATCTTTATAATATGGATGGTAAAAGCCCATCACTTTCACTTCCACATTTTTCGGCTTGAGATGGTGTCCATTGGTCTTATTAAGTGAGGTTGGTGAAAAGACTCCACCAGGATCCCATTGGTTGAAATGTGATGACCAGGTTATGGTTGACACAACATGATAGCTTCCACTACAGTCCCATTGATTGAAGTGTAACGACCAAGTGAAGCTTGAAGCATGAGGGTTCACATTGGGGTCCCATTGGTCTTCCTTGACTTCACCAATGGCATGCAATACGTGTAATTTTGCAATCCTGCTTTCATTGATAATGTTGGACCATGGCCCAAAAACAAAATCCACTTCGAGTTACTGTTATATGTCAGTTTTTCCTCCTTCTTTGAAAATTCCTCAATGGCCTTCAACTCCACCTCCCTATGTGTTGTAGACTCTGCAATCGCATTGCTTGATAGACCCTTCAATATCATTAGATGCTTTGCATAAACAGAATCATCACTTTCAAATACGTTAGAAATCTCAAGACACATAACACATTTTATATCACCGTCACAATCGCATACATGAGTTGCAATTGATAAATCATCAAAACCAATTAAATCGAAATTCAAAGACACAACTCATCATGAGTTTCCTCAACTAAATCGGGGTAAATCAATATGACAATTAGAATGCAGGGAGTTGGGAATTGTTTGGGAAGAGAGTTGGTCTGACTCTTGACTTCTCAGTTCATTAATAGTGGTTGTCATCTGCTCAATTTGAGTTGTTAAATCCTGAATAGTGGCAGTGAAACTCTGCTGGAACTCAATTTGGGTTTTCATCAAATCCTCCCATGAAGGCTCAAGTTTTGTGGTTGATGGACTTGTTATCTGTTGGAATGGCTGCTCATATTGAAATGATTGTTGCTGTAGTGATGCCGTATTGCCATATCCCAGATCCGGATAATATTCCCAGCTAGGATTGTATGTGTTGAAGAAGGGGTCATAACTCGTTCTGTTCGTTGCGAACTGTGGTTCATCGGAAAATAACCAAATTCTTTCCGCAACAAATTGATTTGGAAAAATAGAACTACCATATCAAGTGTAGGGCATGCATATGTGGGGTGAGATGAACAAAAACAAATGTTACACACAAGTGTAGCTTCTTGCACAGGTAATTGTTGTCTCACTACTATATGTCTTACCAAAGAAGTCAACTCCTCAAGTTTTGACTCCATTATGCATGGTTCATTGTTAGAAAAGTTAATAAAAAAAAACAAAGGTTAGTAAAAACACTTAAAATGAAAAGATTACACTTACTAATCCCGAAGAATGGCGCCAAAATTGACGAATGAGCGAACTCAAATAAAATTATAACCGAAGTTATTACCTAAGCTTGTAGCAAGTGACAACACCGGATCGTCTCCTCAAGGATCGTAGATGCAATTTAATCAAATCAAGTGAAAGTTAGCAAAGGGGGGGGTTTGATGGTTCAAGGATCGCACTTAACAAAATTAAAAGGGAGAAATAACAATTAAAGAAATGCGATCAATTTAGAAACCTATCCAAGATTGGGTGGATTCAATCATAGACCCTTTCATAAAACACTTGAAGTGCAATTGAATTGTTAATTTGGATCTAACCGAGATCTCTCGCATCAAATCCAGAATTCATACTAGACGATCGTCTGAATTCAATTAACAAGTGATAAACACAAATCCGCAATCGCATCATTCATGAAAATCTATGTTAATTTCAAGTCCGAATTCAATTAACTTAGGCACAAATCAAGAACCTAACCTCTTCAATTACGTGATTAATTTAGATCAATCAGGTCTAAGTTTCATCACAAATCTCAATCTTCATTTATGTGATTAGTTTAGATCAATCAGTTCTAAGTTTCATCACAAATCTCAATCTTAAACTAAGATCAAATTAGATCAACATAAATAGAATCACCATTCATGCATTCAAGATCAAGAAGAAGAAGAAGAAGAAGAAAGAAGAAGAAAAGAGGAATTCAATTACAAATCAAATACAATACATAACCAAGGTCTCAAGAATCCAAACCACAATCTCTTCAAGAGATCTAAATTGACCGAAAGTAGCTTAGCCCTCCATCACCATGAAGAGAAGCATCAAAATATACAAAAGCTATGAGAAACTATGAAGAAACTATGAAGAAACAAGAAACTAAGAGAGAAAATGAAGGAGAGAATTCTGTTGTTCATGATAAATGGTGCGCTTTTATAGAAGTCTAAGGTAACAAAATGACAAAGGGAAGTGGGTGGATGAGTGGAGTGGTGGATGGATTAGTGGGTTGGTTTAGTGGATTGGTTTAGTGGATGAGTGGGTGGAGTGGTTGAGTGGTTGAATTAGTGAAAAATGCCAAAGGACTTTTGGTGAGTGGAAAATATGGACTTGAATGGGTGAGTGGATGGATGAGTAGATGAGTTAGTGGATGAGTGGGTGGAGTGGTTAAATGGTTGGATTAGTGTATTAGTGGATGAATGGGTGAGTTAGTGGATGAGTGGATGAGTGGATGAGTGGATTAGTGGATGGATGAGTGGATTAGTGGATGGGTGAAAATTTCGTGTCTGACTTGGAAGCCAAAAACGACCCACTATACTTCAGAACCATGAAAAGTGTTCTTCATCAAAGTTGTAGATCCTTGTCTTGGCTATAAAATGGATAGCTGGTTCGTCCAATTTGGCTTCCTTAAGCCCAAGATATGTCCCAAATACCGTAGGTTGCTCAAACCCAACTTCAGCACCTCTGTTCCGACTTGTAAACTCAAAATGACCTGCTAGACTTCTTTTTCTCAAAATGTGTTCTTCATGAAAGTTGTTTATTTGGATCTTGACTATCCACTGTCCAAATTTCAGCCCATCTCCATTATTACATCTTGAGATATGATTTTTTTGAGTGCACACTATTCGGATTCTCTGGCAGAACCCGTATTCTGACTTCCATGTAAACTTAGGTCCCTTAGACATCTGAATCAGACTTCGAGCTTTCATCAAAGTTGTAGAGCTTCCTCTTAGCTTTCCTACAAGGTAAAATTCATGTTCATCAGATATTAGGAACTCAAGTTATGGCCAAAATACAGAAACAGTGTCAAATCTCAATAATGCTGAAAATATTCAATTAGGACCAATTTGAGCTCAAACTCACAAAATCATACCAAACTCAATCAATTAAGAATATGGAGAGTGTAAATGACTAAACAAAAGGGTTTCTTAATGAATAAAATATGTGATTATCAACGACCGACTCCAATCATCCTCCCCATACCCTGATCCTGGACAAGAACAGAGTGTTTAATGAAGGTAATGGAACAGTTAAGGGAATGAACTAACTGACTAACAGATATCAAATTGAAAGGACAGTCAGGTACATAAAGAATAGATGGCCGAGCTTGGCCAATACTAGTGACAACAGTTTTGGTTCCATTAGCAAGAGTAACAGAGGGTAATTTAGTGGAGTAAGTATGAGAGATAAGAAGATTCTTATTACCACAGAGGTGATCAAAAGCACTAGAGTCAATTATCCGTGGTCCAAGAGATGACTGAGATAACAGGCAATGGGATACCAATTTGTTCAACTGAAATATGTGAAGATGCCTTAAAGCCGAGGAATACCTCATAATCTGCAGTATGAATGGTCACACCAGAGGTGGATGATGATTCAATCTGAGCTAAATTGGCAGATGTTGGTTTATCATGTTTCACCATACAACGCTCCTCCAAATGTCCCAATTTGTTATAAAAAGAGCAATGTGGCTTGCTGCCACCACGATTACGACCACGACTACTACCAAAATTATTAACTTGGGAGACAAAAGTAGTAGACTCTGGTATAGTTGCAAAAGAAGGTGCTAGTGGTGCTATATCAGAGACATTCAACAGTTGGTTCTAGTGTTGAAAGGTCCAAGACAATGTGGGACTATCAGCACTGGTTAAGATTTGTTGGCAAACATTCTCCAATTCTGGTGGAAGGGTAGAGAGGATAAAAACAAAAAGAATCGTTCCCGTTGCTTCTTGTGCTCAGACGAATCTTTAGTGTGAGGCATCATGGTAGCAAATTCTTGCATCAATGAGCCTGCCTTGCCAAGGAAGAATTCTATACGAGTATCCTATTGCTTGCGCAAGCTCATCATACTAGAGACAATAGAATAGAGATGGTATATGTCGTTATTGTAGCAGTCTTGGGCTTCTTTTCACATCTCATAGCAAGTTTCAAATGCTTGAAAAAGATCCACGATCTCAGGATCAATGGACTGCCAGAGGACACTCAGAAGTTGTGCCTCAAGCTTCTTCCATTCAGAAAGATCAGCCTTTGGAACATTTGCAAATTTCGTGGTAAGATGCTCTAACTGCCCTTGTCCTGTAAACCAAACCTTTATCGAAGTCGCCTAAGACTTGTAAGTGGCTGACCCAGACAATTTTTTAGTTGTAATTGACGAGACGCTAGTGTTGGTCAACACGACAAGGCTTTTGGAATCAAAAGCAGGTGAGTTTCTTGAAACGCCTGAGACAACATCGCCCATTGTGAGAAATCAAAGGAAGATGACTAAAAAATTAAATGAAACACTTGGAATAGGTCCAAAAAGGATTAGGCAAATCTGGAATAAACAAAACGCAGCAAAGGAACGTAGCAAAACACCCAAAAATATGGTGGCCGAGGCACCCACGATCTGAAACACCACAGAAACGGCCAAGATGAGACCTGAAAAGGCTTATGACGTCTTCTATAGTGAATTTCGTCCAAGTTTGTGGAAGAAAGGTGCCGAAAAAGAGCTCTCCCGCGCCAACACGAGGATATTGGTGCGGCGGCTTGCGGCAGTGCGTGGTAAGGTAGACGGCAGCACAATTTCGGGATCTGGACAGTCGAGGTGGTGCGATTCTGATGCAGGAGGTTTTGCACCCAGATCTACAGGTTGGATGGTCGCCAAAAAGTGATCGTCGCCAAAAAAATTGCTGGAAAGAGGTGTAGCAGTGAGGGAAATTTTGCTAGAAGAGGCACAATAGTGAAGGCTCACCGGAATTGAGTCGCGGCGAAGAAGGAAAATTTGCCGCTAAGTAGTGGGCACAACGGGTTAGGATTTAGACAAAGACATGTCAAAACCCTCTGTGACACCAACTTGAAGAAAAAAGGGGTTATGGCTGAATTGTGTGTCTAATCAGACCACACATGATCTCTATATATAGGAGTTAGTATTAATTACAATTAATCATAGTGATACAATCTTGATATGCTACAATCTTAATTGATCCTAGCGTATATACACAATATCTTGCTATATTTAAAATATTCTAAACTATTCTAAAAGGAACAATGGAATGTAGCTTAAGCTACAAAGAGGTATTGCCAAGGGTGATTGGCTGCCCTGGCAATCTTCAATTAGCTCTCCCTTGCCTTTGTCCACAGTGGACTTAGGAAGAGAAGCCAAAATTACTTTTATGCTTGCTCAAGATTCTAATTGTCTCCTCGTGAATTTATAATTTTAGATCATTTCTCTTTTCCTCTGGTGCTGAAAGCTACCAAGTTATCATAAATGGTCTTGTAAATAATGATTGCTATAAACCATATTGTTGGCAGTGTGAACCAGAAACACTATATATTAGAGCTTACTTTAATCACAGGCTGTGCTTTTGTGCAGATTATTGAGCAGTTCCAAAAATGTCATATAGAACATCCTATTGCAAAATTTTTTGGTGAATGTACAGATTTGAAAATAAGGTTGGATCGCTGTTTCAGACAAGAAGTGAGCTTTTCCTTTTTTTTCTTTTTTTTTTTTAAGGGTCTCTTTGTTTTGCTCTGGTTTTCACCTGTGGTTTGTAATAATCATCATTGTGTTCCAACAGAAAGCTTTGAAACGAAAGGCCAACTTTGAAGAGAGCAAGAAGTTTAAGGAACAGCTACGAGCTTTCAGGAAAGAAGCAGCGGTCAATAGAAGAATTTTTTGCTATGTTGAAAAAGCCTAAACCGTTCTGCAAAGTGCAATACATAATTTTGTACAAGGAGGGCTCCATATGATATGCTTTTTACCGCCTTCAAACAAGGATATATTCTATATCAATATTGTTTGAAGTATGTTTGTCGTCTGATGCTATTTTCTGCAGCTCTCTATCATCATTGGGTACCAAAGCTAAGATTTCATAAAACACACCAATGATAATACAATGACACAATTAACTGGACACTATCTTTTGTTTCTTTCTTTTTTTCCAGATTTTTACACAGATTTTAAAATAGTTGAGCTACAAGTTTTCGTACCTATAAAAACAATATTGTTTTTTAAACACCCAAAACGGTTTTTTATGTAAATAGTTCAAAGTTCGAACACACCCTTAAAGAGTTACATTAACTTTTCTTCTTTAAAAAACCAAAACTTGATTATTTAATAATCACTCTTCACTGACAATTACAAATAAGATACATTAATTTCCAGTCCTACAATCAACGACGGATTCAGAAATTTTGGTTAATGAGGACAAATTCTTTTATTTTATTAGATGAATAATTTTTATTTAAAAATTATAATATTTGTTGTGCTTGTTTTTTTATACGTAGTATTAATGTGATTATTATTTTTTAGTATGTATAAAGTACTAATTTATTTAAAAAGAATTTACATGTAAATTATCTAAGATTAGTTAATAATTATGCACATAAATATGATTCTATGCAATAAAATTAAAATTTATTTAATTAAATTTATATTTAAGTAATTTTTTTCAAATTTTATAGAAAATAAAAATAATATATTACATATATAATGATAGATATATTTTTTTAAATGGGGCATGTGCCCCCAAATCCATCAACGTAACTAATATTGCTCCTCTTGTCTTCATATTACACAAATTTTTTTATCTCAATTTTCTTGAGATGATCTTCATATTACATACTAGTCCTTATATTCCAGCCAATTTCCCCAACCTATCTCTTGAAATCTTAAGTCCAATGTACCTGTGACAAACATAAATAGATTATTAGCATGCAAAAGGGGAAGATTATTATTAATTGGCATCATAACTTTTTCTAAGGAGAAAGTTTATCCAAACGTATGTTTACTAGTGTTATGGTCTCTTATGTACTTACCTGCCCATCATCATCACAGTACCTTGCGGATTAGTTCCTGGTGACTCAGTAAATGTTGAGCCATCAACGACACGTAGTCTATCAACACCAAGAACCTTATAGTCAGTGTTGACTACCTTCCCCACATGGCACCCACCATGGTAGTGCCAAATTGTGATCACAGTATCTCTGCAAAACTGCTCTAGTGATTGTGTGTCATTGACATGCTTGGGTATGAGGTTGACATTAGCCTTCACAGTGAGATTAAGCAGTTTCTCTGTAGTTTGTCTATCATACAAAGTGTAGTTTGTGAAGTGCTGTGACTGGACAACCTTAGTTGCTAAGCGGATCCCCTCAACACAGCGCTGAAGATCATATGGGTGATTGAAGTAGTTGAAGGTAACAGCAGGGTTGTCCTCCACGTCAGTGTTGATCAACCTGAGCTCACCTGTTGACCAAGTATTGGCAACTTTTGACAAGATGAAGCCTCCCCTGAATGCTTCAACTGGTATGTCTCTCTTGCTCTTGACAAAAGCTTGAACAGCTTCTGGTGATCTTTGCTTGGGAGGAATTGTGGAGAGCTGCCCAATCTGGTTTATCATGTAAAATGGAAAAATGACTTCTGATGGATGTTGCTTATAGTTGCTAAACTATGAGGTTTCTGGATCATGTTTAATCCTTACCATTGCTCTAGGAGAAATTATAACATGCTCCAAGATGATTTCTACAATTAATTTTAAGTTGTTTTACCTAAATTTATGTGAATATGCCTAAAATTAAATGTGGAGATCTTCCAGGAGCATGCATATATTGTTGTTCCAGGAGCATGCAACCATGTTATTATATATGCAATTCCAAATCAATTTCTAGCTAGTAATTGCCCAGTGTTTCTTGTTATGATTAATGTACTAAATGCTAAGTGTCATTTGGACACTAATATGTGAAAATGACTTACAAATAATAACATCCAATTGATTAAGCATTCAAATGTGCTTCACATTATTTGTACCCACTACCCACATTAAGTAAATTATGGAATATATTGCATACCTCAGCTGACAAGATACCATGGTGGCAGTGAATGCTATCCTTGGACTGCCCAAACCCACTGCTAGTCTCAATGTACACACCCAAATTGGTAATACCAACAGTTTCTATGAGTGACTGCTGAACTGGCCTCTTAGAAGGAACAAAAATTGTGTTCATGGGGTTATCAGCCATGCCCTTCCCAACAAATTTGTTGTCAAGCACCACAGGGATGTTCAAGTTCTGAAGTTCTGCTTTTGGGCCAATTCCACTGAGCAATAACAATTGAGGAGTCCCAATTGCCCCACTAGACACAATCACTTCACTCTGCCTATAACTTCCCAGAATTGCCTGATGCTGTTTCCCATTTTCATCCTTGAAAATAACCCCCATAGCTTTCGGTCTTTTTCCTGCAACAATAGCATTACCATTTTCAATTATGTAATTGTAAGCTACTTTTAAAGGCATTACCATTTTCAATTATGTAATTGTCAGCTACTTTTGAAGGCCTAAATTGCTAAACTTTCAAGTAGACCCCTTTAACTTTAAGGGTGCATTTAAGTAAACTTAAAAAAAAAAGTGATTATAAGATAACAGAAATAATTGATTATTTTTTAGAAATTTTTATGGAAAATATAAATTGTTTTATGTTTAGATATAATTATAAAAATCACTTTTTACTTTTTTTCATTTTTATTGTATCTCTCTATAACTAATTATTTTAAAAAACAATTCATTCTTTTTTTTTTTTTTTTTTGAAAAGTAAAAAATTGCTATTTTTTTAAATTTTACATTTTCTAAAAATTTTATCTAAACATATGTCCATATTTCAAAATTATTTTTTTAATAAAAAACATTTTTTTATTAAAAAAAACACAAACAAATGCACTTTAAATATCTTATATGTACCTCTTGTATCAAAAACAATCTTTTGGACAGTGGCATGGATCAAAACAGTAAGTTTGTCAGGGTTCCCAGAAGCAAGCAGTTCAGCAGCTGTATGTCGGCGGCCAAATCTGTCAAAAATGGTTCCACCAACCTTGGTTCCATATTTATGGTCATAGGTGAACCCATTAAAAGGTGACACACCAGCATCTAGAAGGCTGTCCCTTGCTGCTCTCTGCCAAGGTGAAAACTTTGGACGGTGAACAATCTGCTTCTCAACCCATGGATAAGACTGATTTACTAGCTTGGCATCCCACCCCACCTTCTGTATAAATCTGCATTTCAGTATATAAATGTTAAGAAAAGACATGTTTGAATTAGATTATTACTAGATTGTTGAGAAAATGAGAGGGAGATCAGAGATCATTCTTGGACAGATATAAATAAGAGATCATAGAATGATTAATGTTTTAGTAAGCCACATGTCACACTTATACCTATTTGAGAAAATGATAGAGACCAGATATCATTCTTGAACAGATATAGATCACACTAAGTATATTTACGAAGTTATTAATATAATTTTATGTAAAATAATATTAATATAATTTTATTTATTTTATAAATAAATTTGTGTAAATTATAAGTAATTTTTTCTATAAAAAAAAGTGTAGTTTTTTTTCTTTTACATATTTAACATTGTTTAATCATTTGAAGGACAAATCTAAATTAACTAAGATATGAGTTTTTATACGTACAAAGAAGTTAAATTATATAAAAACTTATGTGAAACATTTTCTAGGTAATTTACTAATTTATCTAAATCAAAAAGTAAAATTAATAGGCATAGGATGTAAGTTTTTATGAAGAGCAGAAGACAGAAATATGTGAATTGACTGATACCAACTTCAGAGGTTAGAAGGGGTTCCGGTGGTTGTACTGCATATGAACATGTTTCTTTGGTTGAGATTATTTCTTAATTAAATAATTATTTTTAGAGAAAAAAATATTATAATAATAATTTTATATATATGATAAAATTAATTTTAATTTTTATATAAAATTTAATGTATTATAAAAAAAATTTAAAGTGATAAAATTTTAATTTATAATTTTATATTATAAATTATTTTTTATACTTTAAGATGTAAATATAATTTTGTTTATAATTAAATAATTTTTTTAATCATTTTATACTTATTTTGATAATTTAATACATAAAAATTATTTTTCTTATACTATCTAAACAAAATAGATTAGATTAAAATTATTTTTTAACTAATATATTTAAACATAAAATTGATTATATTATAATCAATTATAACAAAAATCTTTAATACAATAATCGATTATTAAAATAATCTAATTTTTATAATCATCCTAAACATGCACATGATGGGCCATAGGATTAGGGATCTAAAGAACACCTTAATGATTTTACCAAAAATTTAGAGCATGTTTGATTGAGATTATTTTTTAATTAAATTTTTTTTAAAAAAAGTTATTGTAACTGTAAACTCAACCAAACAAATTTTTTTTGAGAAAAAGTTACTATAATAATATTTTCACATGTTTTACAAATTAATTTCAATTTTTAAACAAAATTTAATGTATTATAATTTTTTTTATAATGTTAAAATTTTAACTTATGATTTTAGATTATTGATTATTCTTTATATTTTGAGATGTAAAAATTATTTTGTCTTTAATTAAATAATTTTTTTAATCAATTATTTACATATTTTGATAATTTAATACATAAAAAAAATTATATTATTTAAACAAAATAAATTAACTTAAATTTATTTTTTAACTAATATATTTAAATATAAAAATAATTCTATTATAATTAATTATAAAAAATAATAATTATATAATAATTAATTTTTCACAATTATTCTACATAAACTTCCTTAAAACAAATTGAATGACTCATTTCTTTCCTTTGATCTGACTTCTGACACTACCACTCAATCACTTCCATGTCATAAAATAGAGTTAGGAAGGATCACGAAGACTAAGGGCATTTAATTGGAGAAAAGGGAAATTTATAAAAATAGATATAGTCATAAAATGTTGTGAATATAACTCGTGACTGGGTCCCCATCAACTACTTTAGTTTAATAGCCGTAACTAATATGTTTCTAGTTGGAAGACCATAACGTTTTTTTCGGCTTAACCCATTACTTCTGATGTTGTCACACAACTATTTTCTTAGTAGAGAGAGTGCTGTATAAATTTACTTGTTAATGTCAACATCTAAATCTTTCATTGAAAGGACATGGCATACCTAGTGTTAACCCCCCACTACAATTTCTTTTGGAAAAAAATAGAAACAATAATTCAGCAGCAACGAAATGATAATGAAAGAAAGAGAGAAAATCGAAGTAATAAATAATAAGACCTCTCTACGACATTATTTAAGGTTGACTGGAATGGTATTTGTACATAAGCACGCAAATGGACTTAAAATCTTAGTACCTGATCGTAGAAAGCACGCAAACGGATTTAATTATAATGTCAGTACTTCATACTTAGAAAAAACAAGTGCACGTCCAACGCACGTGAATGAGTGCACCATTTTATAATTTTTAACAAGTAAATATTTATTTTAGTTCGCCAGTTAATAAAAAAATATCAAAATAATTTTTCAATATTAAAATTTGACATCAAACTAGTTATTTAATGTCATTTTTTTTTTGACATTAAATCAATCCTTCAAAAGAATTCATTTGATGTCAAAATTTAACATTAAATATCTATTTTGATAAACTTTTTATTTAAGAACTAAACTAATGACCATTTTGATATATTTTCTACACTTGATCTTAGATTCTTGGCTAAAAATTTAAGAAATTTGTAAATTAATGGAAGCTTGCTATTCATAAAATTTTTATTTTCTTCCAAAACAAAGGTTTTCTGTTGTAGACATCAAGAAAGTTGTTGGAAACTTATACTTTTATGTGTATTTGAATTAATTGTGAAAATTTAATTATTTTAATAATTAATTATTATTATAATCAATTATAATAATATTAATTTTATGTTTAAATATATTAATTTAAAAATAATTTTAAAATATTTTTTTTAATTTAGATTATATAAAAAATATTTTTACACATTAAATTATTTAAAAAATACAAAATAATTAAAAATATTATTTAATTGAAGATAAAATAATATTTATATCTCAAAATTTTTAGAATAATTTATAATTAAAAATCAAAAATTTCAAATTTCAAATTTATAAAATAAAAATTATTATAATATATTAAATTTCGTATAAAAATTTTTAAAAAATTACCCAAACATATAATAAACAATAAAAAAAATTTCTTTTTTAAAAAAAACTATTGAATGGTGGGAAAAATCCCAACCAAAGATGCTCGTTATTAACATCCTTCACGTCACGTGCAAGTTTATAGTGTACGCGTAGATTCACTTGAACAAAAGTAAATAATAATAATAAAATAATATTAAGTGGATTTTTGAATAAATAAATATGTAATTAATATTTAAACTTGTCAAGTTTTATGTAAATTCATATTGGAATGTTAACAAGATCATTTAAAAATAGTTTCATTAGTATAAAGAAGAGTGTAATATATCTAATATTGTTATAATTTTTTATTAAAAAATGCATTCTGATGCTTCAACTATATATGCTGTGTACTAAACAAAAAACAAAAAAACTATAAACAAAAACATCCAATATAAGTTTGCATTATAATGATAAAGAAAAAAGAAATGTAAATGAAAGTAAAGAAAGAAAGAAAGAATTGTGAAAGATACTAAGCCACGTTGTCTGATACCTTGGGCTTGCTCTAGTGTAAAAGCCAGCATTAATGGAACTGCCACCACCCAAAACCCTTGCCCTTGCATTGAGGACTCCATCTGTTGAAATGAAGTATTGGGAAGCTGAGGTTGGTGAAGTATCCGCCAAGGTAATGTGGAAGTTCTCTAGAAAGGACACATTGGGGTTGGTGAAAGGGACTCCTCCTCTTTCAAGCAGCAGAACACTGAAGTTCTGAGAGAGGGTTGCAGCCAAAGGGCACCCTGCAGTGCCACCTCCCACTATTATGTAGTCATAGCCATTATTGATGGTGGTGGTTGAAACTGATGGTGAAGATGAGAATGAGCTAGCCTTTCTAATAAATGGGTAGCGATATCCATTCCAATTCTGTTTACCTGCAATGAAATTTGCTGGTCAAATTTCAGTCTTATTTTGATGGTGAAGAGTGAAGACCCCTCCTTCCTAGAGGATACAAAAGTTGTTGTCCAAAAAAAAAAACGAGGAAACAGAAGTGAAGAGAAAATAAAATTATATTTGTTTTTATATTTAAGAAAAAACATCAGCATATGTATGATAATCATAAACAAAACAGAATCGGTTCATGTTCAAAAACTAGCAAACTGAATATTTTGTCTGTGATCTATTCTTGTATATGGTCTTGAAGTGAAACTCCATATGAAGTTAAACAAATAAAAAATAAAATAAAATAAAATAAAAAACACAATCATTGGCTACTTAATACACAAGATTCTTTGAGATAGATTGGTGCCACATTCTATACTTCCGAGTTCCAACCTAAATTGTATCCTGCCAGAAGCAAAAGTAGAACCTAGATGGCATTAGCTAATCAAAACTAGAGATACAAAGGACACTGAAAGAGAATTTGGCATGTTTTTAGCCTTGAAAAATCGAGAACCCCTCTTACATATCTTGAAGGGCAAATTATCTTTCCAGAGAGAATTCTTGAATACAGTAGTAGAGTAGAGGTTGTACACAAAGGAACATGATGGAATTGCAATAAAGCGTTGAGGATATATGATTAAGTAGATGGCTTGAGACAATAATAAACCTTGACAAAGAGGTAGAAAGTTGAAGAGCCATAGAACTAAGCACAGCAAGAATTTGACTGCACCAACTGAAGCCATTGTGAGTCTCACAGGCCACAGATAAGCACTCACTCACTGAAGAAGCTGGTTCTTCCCAACCTCTAAGTGGCTGCCTCTGGGTGGCCTTGTTTTGTGTGTGTACACCATATAAATACTTAAAATAAATTCTATACGTACGCAGATTATGATAAAGATTTGTTTAACAAGTGTCTTAAGGTTATCGGTTAAAAAATAAAACACATCTTATATTGTATAAATTTACTTTTCATTTAATACTTCCTATTTTTATTTTCTTAACAAGCGTAGATAAATGTTAGCAAAACCCTTAAGATAATATAGTCTGTCACTATTATGAGAAATGTGTCAATGTTATTAGGGTGAGGCTTAGGAGATTAAAGTACTGGCAAAAGCAACTTGATTGATATTCAAGATACAACAGTCCCTATAGACCTAGTGTCACTTGAGTTCAGGTTCTAGAATTTATTTTTAATAAGGATAATTAAAGAAATTATAATTAAAATATTAACAAATAATGTGAATTTACAATTAAGAGAAGATGTAAATTAACAACATTATAGAATACAGCTCTCCGATTTATTTTTATTTTTTAAAAAAAATAATGCAGCTCTCGGCCACTACATTTTCAGAAAGGCTGAAACTATAAGTGAAGATGGCATTTAATGAGGAAATGAATGTCGCGGTTAGAGTCAAGAATGGCTGGCCGTTGGATTTGAAACTGTGTTTTCTGATCACATCCACCACTTTTATACAAAGACAGCTCACTCAGTAGCAAGAGTAATAAAGCTCTATATTTAATACGCCACCAAATATATGTAAATTCTCCCCTTTTTTCTTATTTTTGGTACATTTAAATTCTCTTTATTTCAGCGGGAAAAAATGGGACCGGACTGCTTGGATGAATTGTGAAATGGTTACATTTTCCGTTTGAGTATTGTTTGGATTTGGATTCTTTTATGTTATTTTTTTTAAGTGGTTAAATAAAAATAAATAAATATAAATGTTATAAAAGAAATTTTATAATTTTTTTTTGAATTTCACTAAAAGTTTTTTTTGTTTATTTCTATTATTTATTTGATTATTTTAGAAAAAAATAATATAAAAGAATCTAAATTCGTATTGTCTAGTTTAATCATGAATTAATTATAATTTAATCATAAATATAATTAATTAAATCAAACAAATAATAATTCAAAACTTTAAAACCCTCCCCGATTCAATCTTCAATTTGAGTTTTAAAACATTGGTATGCATATCTTGCGTGTCTTTCCATATGTTCTGTCTATTTTTTCACCTTTCTCAATCTTCCGATATAGACCACAAGGAAGCTGGACTTTGTAATTGTCCATTCAACTGTCCCCAGTACCTGGCTTAGAATTCAATAATACTCAGAAAAGAGCATAAAACAAAAGAAATTAGAAAGAGTCAATTTTGCCTTTTTTCTTCTGAATCGACTCCAAGATAGATAATTTCATTGTGAAGATAATGTGCATCACTGCCGGTATTGTTTGGTGATTCTGTTTATCACTTTATCATGTTGACTGGTGATATGGCAAGACAAGTAAGTAAATGGGGCAGAGGGAACAATTAATGACCCGCTATATTGGTTGATCTACTTGTACCATTAGAAATTGAGTAATATTATATTTTTTTATTAAATTATTTTAATAATTATTTTAATGTTAAATAAAAAAATATTAAATAAAAAAATAAATACATCTAATATCTTAAAAAAAATTATTAGACCCTTTGATTAGGAAATTAATTAAGTATTTGGTATCCTAATCAAAGGGTCTAATCAAAGGGTCAAAATAAATACATCCAACTTTAACGTGTAATCTTCTTATAGGTCTGCATTGCAGGGTTTGGGTTGCTATTAGAGGATCCAAGAAATAAATTAGATGTAATGAAAGCCACAATTGATAGATCATAATGAGTTAACTAATTCTTATGTGTTCCGTGTCTAACATAAAATACTCAAAACCATTAAATGATGTGATGTCAATGTATTATTGAATAATAATATAAATCTTTTTACACTAACATTAAATTAAAATGAGAAATAATTTATTTTTTTATTTAATTTTTTTATTTTTAATTATTAAATAAAAAAATATTAAATATTTTTTATATTTTTAATATATTAGATATATTTATATTTTTATTTAATATTTTTTTATTTAATATTAAAATAATTATTAAAATGACTGAGTAAAATAATATAACATTATTCAATTAAAATTAAACTCAATTATTATAGCACCCACTCCTCAAATTACACGCAAAACACGCAAAAGAGGAAGAATACGCATACAAATTGTAGAGCGACATACAACTCATATATTAATAAATGTAAATCATTGCTTTGTTACTATTTTCTTTTGCTTCTCTACTATAGGCATAGAAGTCCAAAACCTCTAAAATATTCAAGGCTTCTGATGTTTGATTTATCTAGAAATCCGAAGTGAGAAATACAAATATTCATCTGAGGACATAGGGATCTGTTTGCACCTATGTCTGTCAGATTCAGAACACGGACCAAACTCTTATGCTTTGTTTGTTTTAAGAGAAAATGAGTGGAAAGAAAATGAGAAGAGAAAAAATGTGAATATTTTAGTATTTTCTCTTGTTTGGATGAAAAAAAAAAAAAAAAGAAAAAGTACTTTGGTGGAGCCAAAAAAAATTTTCTCACTTATGAGGAGAAATGGGAGAGAAAGATTTTGTTAAAAAATTATAAATTTATCCAAAAATATTTATATCTATTATATTACAATAAAGCATATAAATTTTTGATATACTTACATTTTCTTTTCTCTTTCTTTTTCTACACAATCAAACAAGAAAAATTTTTCTCTTATTTTCTATCTTTCCTTTTTCTCTTAATCCAAAAAATAAGAGAAAATATATTTTTCTCTTTATTTTCTCTCTTCTATATTTTCTCTCTTCTCATTTTCTCTCTTTCCCATTTTCTCTCCTCATCCAAACAAAGTATTAGTCTTACCCCACCTCCACGCAAAAGGCTGGAGAAAAAAAAAAGAATAATAAAAACTTTCAATTAAATAGTAAATTTTGTGAAAAAGTCATTCGATAAAAAAAACTAAATAAGAAAAAGATGAGAGAAATGCAAGAGAAAGGAATTGATAATACGTGGCGTATTCCATTTATTTTAACACTAGCCAAAGCCAAGTGTGATTTGAATAATGCTAGCAAATATATTGACACACCAAAGTCGATCTCATTGACAACCAATAATTATTAATTTGCACGTGCAACATGCATGCATGACATGAAAAAATAAATACCCATAGTTATAACAAAAAAAAAAAACACCCCATAGTATAGATATTACTTGCTGTAAGTTTTTAAATAACTATTAAGTAGTTGGATCCTTCCTAGGTCAAAATAGAAGTGCAACCTACCCCTATCCTCCCAGAGAAGACAAATAAGTTTGTTGTCCCAAGCTCTGCTTAACTCTGCTGTCTATGCCACTTCATCCAATGCATTAGACCTCTGCTTCAAGGGCTGTAAATTGGAGGTAAAAGTTTCTACTGACCCAAAAATAAGATGAAACTTTGTGCCCACTTATCCTCACGGAAATTAGGTAGGCAATTAAGAAAAAAAATTATCTTAAGTATTACACACATTCTTTTTAAGAATATGTAATTTAAAAAAAAAAAAAAAAATAAATATAATAAATAATATTAAATAAAATATAAAAAATAATATATATTATTTATAATAAAAATATCATAATTAGACAATTAAATGAATAGACCACAATTGTACCATTTTTCTTGTAAAAAAAGTTTCTCGTCACTTATCTCCTTTTAGGTCAAATATAGTCATGAATTTGATTTGGAGTAATAAGATAATTTTTTCTACATTTTGACAGTATTACACTATATCGATAAAAATGTGACACGTGTGTATACATATCATTTAAGCTATTAAATTGAAAATAAAATATTATTAAATTAAATTTAAACAATTACAAAGCTATTAAAAATATTATTCTTAATGTAGATAATAATTTTTTGAGTAATAATACATATACAAATTTCTTCTAAGTCACACTCGTATACTCTACCTTGTATTCTTACCCGGTTACTCCCACATCATAAAGTAATTTTTCATAATAAAATATAATTTAAAAAGTTATTAAAAATAATGAGTATTCCATCCCACAAGTGACAAGTGCTTTGAGATCGATATACAAGTGGCGTTTAGAATAGACATAGACTCCCTTTCTTCACATCCTTACAATTCTTTTATGTGAATTATAGAATAACAACTAAACTGAATCCACTCAAATCTTTTTTAAATTTTTCAAAATTTACACCATCTTTACACATATCTGTGAGATTTTATTTTATTTTTCTTGATTTCCAGCTATTCAGCACCGCACATTATAAAGGACTTCATCTTGTGAAAGTTATTATGCATCAGAACGTAAGAAGTTTGGGCATAATAACTTTCGATCATGTACAAAGTAACGATATGAACATAAATGCCGATATGGTTTGTGAATTTAAGTAATCTATATCGTAACGAAAGGGGCATGTATACTATTCAAGCTAATGCAATATCAAATAGATGCGCGTGTTAAGAGGAAATTATGGAAGGAAAGCATAGGGCAAAATCCTAGCATGACCAGCACTAATTCTTGTCAAGTTTTGGCAAAATTAAAATCTGACATAATCAAATATCAAAATGCCAATGGTAATGGATCTTAAACTTTGTTATTTTGATTAGCTTGCGAAAAAATGTACAACGATTGAATCGCTCAATTAAAAGTTCAGGTTCTGTAACAACAACAAAAAAAAAAGTTTGTTTCAGGATCCAAATCGAAACAAAATATCATTTTTTTTTCTTGGTGTAACCTCAAAAAAAAAAAACTACTTTACTGGAAGTGTAACCTCAAAATACTCCGTGAAAATAAGATAAATACGATTCTTTATTGTTTGGGATTTTTTTTTAAAAAAAAAAAACCTCAAACACTCATTTTTTTTTGGGCAGGGCTTTTGGTATATTTGAATTGAAATCGTGGGTATAGATGGAAGTATGCGGTGATTACAGTTAACTGTGTGGGGCTGTGGGCTGCTAAAAGTATGGGTTTCTCACGATTATGTATGTGTTTAGATTGGAGTTGATAAACTTAAGTTTGATTAAAAGTATATTTGTAAATTTAAATTTAGTTTAAAGCGAGTTTACAATAACGTAATTTATATTTATAAAATTTTATCTTAAAAGTGAGTTTAACAAAATAAATGTGTTTGGATGTAAATAATCAAAATCACTTCTAAATGTGTATTACTAAAAAAAGTATGAGTTTATTTTATAATATTAATATTATATTTTATTTCATTTTATTATTTTTAAGTGTACATGAACAAATTATATAAATATTATCATTTTTTTTACTTTTAGTGGTAGAGTTAAATTATAAAAAAATATAACAAAATGCATAAATTATATGCATAGTTGAATAAATTATTTGTCATCTAAACTTTGATCCTAGAGGCTGTAAGGATAAAAAATCCTTTTGCCAGTTGCTTATAGCATCTTATAAAGTCAATTGACGTATAAATAAATTCAAATTTTTCTTCTTAACAAAGACAAACTAAGGAATCTCTACATGATAGTATATTCTTAGATAGATCATGATTAAGAAATTCAAGCATTAATTTACTTAAACACTTTCATCAATCCTTTAAATAAATTACTAGATGAAGCTAAGTTACTATTTTGGAATGAATGCACACACAACAAAAACTCATATGCAAAACTTCTTATTTAGAATAGTCCTTGCAAAACACAACATTTTTGTCTCCTTGTATCAAAAATTTACTTTTTTCTTTTATTCTTATGAGACGATTGCACAAACAAAAAGTAACATAGATATCTCAAATTTAAAATATGTATCTTTCTAGCTTCAACAATGCATAAGGGAGATTTTTAATATATTGTTCTCTTTCCTGCATAAATAATCAAGTATAATTGAACTTTAACAATAGGTGTAAAATTATTGATCACCCATTCAATTATTAAGATTCTACCAACAAGAGGTGTACAATTCTTATGCCATTCTAAATCATGTTTTTTGTCCAATTCTAGCCCATCATCAATGAGTATGGCAGAGATTCTTGCAGCTTTAAAGCATGTTGAGCAAATGGATTGCATTCTAGTGACTCTACGGTATACTTCAACACCTTGCAAAGATGACTCAGATCCATACAGTTCAGGAATATCTCTTAAACTTCTCTGACATTACAAAATGTGTTGTCATAATAACATTCTAGGAAGATCTTGAAAGTTCTTAAAAACTTAGATGATAACATTTAAGCAAATATTGGGAAGTAAGCAAATTTGGTGCTCTCTGTTTCTGGTCTCCAAACTGAGAGAATATTCACTTTCATTATTGAAAAGTAAGCAAAATTACAGAGTTTCAATTTACATCACCCATTATTTGGTGTTTATTGAAGTTTGGAGGAGGTCTAATGGTTAAATATTTAACTAATTATTATGCTTATTGCTAAAAGTAGGATATAAATTTGACATTGTTACAATGTTTTAATTCTACAGGTTCACATTAAAATTAAATAACTTGTGTCTTTACCAACTGAGGTACCAAATGCACTAGTATCCATTTCTTCATAATCCACAACATTAATAACAATGGAGAATGAAGATTTTATGTTGGAAGCACATAAAGAAAATCTAAAATATTTACATGATGAATATATTGCTTTGGGACAACACAAGTTTTGAAGAGGCTTTGGGACACAATATATTTTTCCCCTCATCTTAAATAACATAATTTCATATAAAAAGTGGCTAGATAGACACCAGTAATATGACCACAATTTTTCTGTCCAATAGACGAAAACTTCAAGAATAACATCAACAGAACTAAGAAAGTAGGGATTGTTTTTAACTTTAAGAAAAGGCATAAGGACATGACAATACTAAAATAATGTCAACGACTCAACACACTACTTTGCTTTGAATTCTGATATGCATTCCAAATTTAACACCCTAGAAATAATACAAGGAATTACAACATGTTATATTTTGGTTGGAGTATTATAGGCGGACTAAAATTCTTAAATTAATCAAACCTTGTAAAATGGTGGAACTTCTAAGATAGAGAAATATGAGCCCTCAAACCAAGACCTCTACCAAATCCCCTGTAAGTGTTATGAGTGGTAAATTATCCACTTCCCATTCTCCAGGAAAATGAGCATTTTCCTTCCAATTTAATGACTTCCAAAAACTAGCATGAAAAATAAAAAATAAAGTTAAAAAAAACAGAATTTTAAAATTCTTAATAGTTGTATTGCATATTTAGCACCAATTTATCACCTCCTCATGCTATGTGTAGACTACACGAAGTATAACTTGGTCGCTAAATTCAGTATTAAAAAAAATGCTTACCTTAGACAAGAATGGTTCAAGAGCAACAACAACATCAACAAGTTCTGGTTCAAGGGCATTCTTAATGTAATTCATCTATGCTTCCCAGAATATTATGGAACACCATAATCACCAAAAAGTAAATTGACACATTGAACAAATTGCAAATTTTGCAAAAATAATGGATAATGGAACAAATAAACAATGGCCATACTCATCTATTATCTATGGAACTGTTGAATGAGTATCCCTCCTGTCGCAATCGGAATCGCGACGGGACGACCGAAAAAGATTAAAGATTGTGAATCAATGTAGTCGCCACCAATGTTTATTTAATTTGGGAAAACATTAGAAAAACCTTTTTAATAGGAAGACTAGTCTTTCATAAAATAAGTTTGGATTCGGGAGTCGATTACAGGTAAGGAAGGTGTTAGCACCCTACACTGCCCGTTCTAAGAACGGTACCTTAAGTTAGTTGTGCAAATTTTAATAATCTTAAATTTATTTATTTTACCTTTTTTTGAAAAGACTTTGTAACTATTTTTTTATTTATTTTTTTAAAAAGAAAAAAAAACAAACAAATATTATGAAAATTAAATTTGGCTTGACAGAATAGAGATTCTGCTCCTACGTATCCTCAGGTGCAATGAGGAACTCAAAGTCACATAGTTCTGTAGAAAATCATTGTGGGTTGGTTATTTTTAATTTTTAATTTTTATACAAAAACTTTTATTTTAGAAAGACGAATCATCAAGCTGTCACAACTCAGATGATTCTAAAAAGTTACGGAATTAACAAGCTGTCGCAACTCAGCTAATTCCATTTTTATTGATTGATTTTTTTGTTTAAATATTTGAATCATCAAGTTGTCGCAACTCAGCTAATTCCATTTTTATTGATTGATTTTTTTGTTTAAATATTTGAATCATCAAGTTATCGCAACTCAGATTATTATAAAAGTTATGGAATTAACAAGTTGTCGCAACTCAGCTAATCCCATTTTTACTGATTGATTTTTTTGTTTAAATATTTGAATCATCAAGTTGTCACAACTCAGATGATTATAAAAGTTACGGAATTAACAAGCTGTCACAACTCAGCTAATTCCATTTTATCGATTGATTTTTTTTGTTTAAATATTTAAATCATCAAGTTGTCACAACTCAGATGATTATAAAAGTTTCGAAATTAACAAGCTGTCGCAACTCAGCTAATTCCATTTTATTAATCTTAACGCGGTTCAATTATTTTATTTTTATTATTATTATTTTTTAGATTGTAAGATCAACAACTAAAAAAAAACAATATTAACACAATTAACATAAACATGCTGATAAATAAAATAAACATAAACATATAATAGGATAAACAAAACCTTAATACAATCAATAATAATTTTGTTATCAACAGATAATTTTGTTTGTTTATTTTTTGTTATCAATAGATAAATTAAACTTTATTAAAAAAAAAAAAAAAAAAAAAAAAAGAGAGGCATTTAAACCAAAAGCAAACTTACGGGATTTAAAAAAACAAAAAGCAAACCCAATAGCTTACAGGAAGGACGAAACAAAAAAGGGGGGTCTCCTTTTTTATATCTGCAGAGAGACCTGGGAAGGAAGATGAGGGTTGCGGTTTCATGCGGCGGCTCCGGCGGAGGGCGGTAGGCTCGTGCGGCCTGGTTGGCAGACGGGATCTTGGACTGGTGGTGCGGAACGGTGCGTCGATGGAGAGCCCGGGCTTGGCTCGTCTTCGGTTGATGGTGGCTTCGTAGTGGTGGCGGTTCGAATGGCTTGGAGCTTGGATCTGCGGGTTCCGGTGAGTGGAGCGGCAGTGTGGGTCACAGGCCGACGGCGGGTCGAACTCGGTGCTGGTCTTCACGGGTCACGGGGCCTGGGGCAATTCCGACGGGCTTGGTGGGCGGCTCACGAGTGGGCTTCTGGGGTCGTCGGAACTTACAGCTGCTCACGGTGGGGTTATGGGTGAAGGTGGGTTATGGAGGTGAGTTGAAGTTTGTGGGTGGTTATGGAGGTGAGTTGTTGGCTTTTGGTGGTGGTTTATGGTGAAGGTGATGAAGGTGGAAGATGGAGGTTGTGGGGTGGTGAAGGTTGAAGGCTTAGTGATTATGGTGGTGGAGATGGTGAAGATGATGGAAGTTGGAGGGAGATAGTGGCTTGGTAGGGGCTGCCAGGTGAAGGTTGGAGATGGAGTGGTGGAGTGAAGGTTGTGTTTATGGGTTGAAAGGGATGGTTTGCTTCTTGGTGGTGAGAAGGAACGAAGTTGGAGGGTGAAATAGCATGAGAATGATGAATCCCCCTGCTGAGGAAGAATCAAAGAGATAAAAAGAAAGCTCCCCTCCTCCTCTACGTGAGTGGAGAGAAAAAACAAAAACAAAGGCTTGAAAGTGTGTGTGTGTGTGCTGAGTGAGTGAGGGAGTTGGTTAGGATCAGTGTAGTGGGGAGAAGGAGGTCCGATACGTGAGGTGAGTGGGTGTGTTGCATAATAAAGCCAAAAGGAATTGGGAGCAAAATGAGGCTTGTCTCCTCTGCAAGTGTAGTGTAGGTAGTGGCATTGTGTGTGCTGCAGTGTATGGCCAAGAAAGGGAAAAAATGCAAAGCAAGAAAAAGAAATTTGGTTTTCATGCAGAAGTAGAAAAATAACAAGCAGTAAGAGTTCTAAGTTTTTTTTTGTTATAATTAATTTTTTTGTTTTTTTGTATAAATAAAAAGAGAAAGCAAATAAAATTTAAAAATAAAAAAAATGTGTTCAAAATGTTGTAGTTAAACATCATTTAACACATTGTTATTAGCCCTTGATTAAGCATCAAAAAAATAAAAATTTCATGGACAAAATTGGGTATCAACACCTCCACCAACTTCCATAGGTTGAAACTTACAGGTGATACAATCAATACATCCTACCATACCTTTTTACTCATTTTATTCATTCATTAGACATTAGAAGAAATTATAACTCATACCTTTCATCGAGCAGGTTGTGTGCAGTCAAAATAAATATGATGAAAACATAAAAAAAATATCTATCGAGGCTACCTTGGCAATTGGCATCTCCATTGTTACTATTGCAGAATTACAAGCCTGAGATAAAAGTTGTAACTTTGCTATAATTATATATTGTCATGTGACATTTTCATAACGAAAAGTCACAGAACTCAACTCTCAACACAACAGATCAAATCACGAAGAAGAAGAAGGAGACCTAGAGCAACGGATCAGTTCTTTAGATCACGAAGAAGAAGAAGGATATGAACGAGTCTCCGAAAAACAGAGGTCAATCAAGAACAGCAACTGAAGAAATATGAATGAGTGTGACGAGAATATTATGAAGAGAAGATGGAGGGTTAAAAGAGTGAAAATGTAGTTGGAACCATTCAATTTTTAAGTTAATACTCTCAACGGACAAAAATTGAATGCAAAAGCAAGATAATCTTGCTTTTATCTGAACATAAGTTAGAAGAGGAAACTCGGTTGAAGCAAATGAAATAGAAAAAATTCAAACGAAAATTCAGCTGTTCGAGGAAGGCTCAAACGTCCATTCAGAGTGCTCAATTGCAAACCAAACACACACTATATAAGTCGAATTGGTCTCTCCTCTAATTGAATTATATTTAGGTTCTTAAAATTAAGTTTAATATACTTTTCAGTTGAGTTCATGTTACATTTTGAATTAGTTTAACCCAATTCAAACTCATATAATAAAATGTTTTAAAAACTAAATCAAAAATTGAATTGGTGAAGTTTGTTAATTATGGTTCAACCAACTTAATTAGTTAAATTGATAGATAAATTGGATAATATAAAAAAATATTTATATATAATAATATTATGATACTAATAAAGATATATATAATGAATAAAATATTACTATCTTATCTTTATTATTTTACTTTTTAAATTATTTTAACAAAATAACATATTATTATCTCATGTTAATCTTTCAATTGATAAGAATTAAAGATATGTAGAGAAAGTAACGAGATTCGATTCTCACGAACATTTTTTATCTCAATTTTCATTCTCTTATTCTTTGAGCTCTATTGAAAGGTCATCTAAAAAATCTCATTAGAGAACCTCTTTAGCATGTGCACATTATAGATTCTAGGCCTTAAAAATAATTATTGTCACACAAAGATCTTTGACTTCTCACATTCTCTAATGTTGATAACTTTTTTTTTCACCTTTTCCAACCCCTCTTTTACGCCACCCAAACAGTCCCTTTACCTTCTTCTTTTTTCATTTGATTACTCCTTTGTTACGCTACCTAATCCCCCTCTTCCTTTCACTTTCTTTTTTCTCATCTCTATATTGTTACTCGTATTCTCTATTCCTCTCACTCTCCACCACTTAAGAAAATGGTCATCTCATTCCTAAATAACAATGAGTTGCGATAGGCAAACAAGCTTCCAACAAGATGGTGACGAAAGACCCCGATGACTTGAGCAATGGCTGGTGGTGAGATGGTGGTGACGTTATAGAGGAGAAGATAGAAGCCAATTTTTGAAAAACCACTCTAGTCCAAGTGGCAAATTTCTTGAAACCAAAAGAGGATTAGCTTCTCTCCCACCAACCAGAAATTACTATTTAAGACCAACATATCCAAATATTCAATATGAAGAGAGGCCATATCATGTAAAAAAACTCATATTCAGGAGAATCAATAGTAGAATAGAATATAGATGAGGCAAGTAAGCAACAAATTTTAGACGTCATCTAATAAATAACAATGGTTGTAACAACCTTTAAAGGAAGAGGAAATTCTGATAAGAAAGCTACAACACTGTTAATCATGAGATTTATAAGGAAACTTAAGGGTTGGTGGGATAATATACTATCTCAGGCCGAACAAAGTGGAATTATGAATGCTATAAAAGTTTATCAAAATGGATTCATAATAGAAGATGATGTAACAACACTTCTATATACTATAACAAAACACTTTATAGGATAACCCATGAAGTTTTAGCAAAGAATAACTTATCAAATTGTTAACTTACATTGTTTTTTCTATGTCTGACTATAAATGGTATAGAGATATATTCTTGTCAAAACTTTACTTAAGGAGTGATGTCTCTGTAAACTACTAAAAAGAACGATTTATTGCTAGACTTTCAAAATTGTTTGCAAAAAAGGTTAAGATCGACATAGAAAGGCAAAATGATGGGAGTATCTCATACAACCAACTTACCTTTGATCAAATATCAAACTACATAATAGAAACAAGTCTTCAAATTTGTTTAGACTTAAAATTTCAACATAAGATTAAAACTGAGTCAAGAAATGCAAGAAAATAATTAGGATCATTTTGTCTACAATGGAAAAGAGCAGGAGTCAAAATCCCTAGTCGAAGAAAACAAAAGACAGAAGAGTATGCTTCCAAAAGATCAAGAAAATAAAGGAAATATTATAAAAAAAAAACATCAAAGACAATTATCCACAAGTCAGTCTAGCCCATCAAAAAGGTCAAAACATAAGTCTTCCAGGTCAAAACAAAATATAGTATGCTATAAATGTGGAAAGGTAGGACACTACTAGAAGGATTGCAAAGTTAAGCAAAAGATCAATAATTTAAATATAGGTGAAGAATTAACGAAAAATCTAATTAACATACTAATAAATGAATCTGAATCATCATCAGAAGAAGAATATAATTCACAAGAAGAAGAGTTTATAAACTAAGTAAAAGAAATTTCCCCTGACTCAGAAAGCGAGGAAGAAGAACATGATTGTACAAGAATATGACCAGAATTATGTGATTGTTCAAAATGTGTCAAGGCAATTAATGTAATCATAAGAGATCAAGATTCATCATTAATAGTTATAGTTAAAAAAATGGAAGAGTCCCTGGATAAGCAAGATTTTATCCAGCAAATAAAATATTTTTAAAAAATAAGGATAAGCAAAAAGAAGAAATACAAAAAAAAATATGAAAGAAGTATTAGATAGGTTTAAAAAACCTCAGAAAGAAGAAATTACCTTAACTTATCTTCAGCAAGAAATTAAGAATTTAAAAGAAAAAGTTAATCAATTAAGACAAAAAGACACTGAAATTGAGTTCAAAATGTTAAATTTGCAAGGACAAATAATCATGCAAGGACAGTTAACAAGTCCATCAAAAGAAGAATCTAAAGATGACTCGTATATTAATCTGTTAAGTCAAGTAATCATTCGTAAGTGACACTGTCCAATAGAATTAATAGTTCAAAATAAAAAGATTCAACCTTATAGTACTAATAGATTCAAGAAAAGATATGAATTATGTTCAAGAAGGATTAATACCAACCAAGTATTATGAAAAGACCAAAGAATCGTTAAGTAGTGCAAGTGGATCAAAATTATTTATTAATTACAAATAAATAATACTAAGATTAGTAAAGAAAAAGTTTGTTATAAAACATCGTTCTTACTAATAAGAAATATATCTGAATGAGTAATTCTAGGAACTCCATTTTTATTATTACTATATCTTTTCTCTGTAACAAAAAAAAAGGGCAGTAACTAAAGCCTTAGAGAAAGAAAATTATTTTGAATTCCTAAAAGCTTCTCAAATTAAAGAGTTGAATCTTGTTCAAGAATCTATGATTTTAAAAATAAATCTAATTCAATGAAAAACAAAGCAGATCAACATGTTAAGCAAAGAAGATCAGTAGAAAAGAATAGAAGAACAAATTAAGAAGTCGCATGTTCAAGAAAAAATAAAAAAAATTACAACAAAAGTTCATAAGCGAGGTTTTTGTAGTGAATATCTAAATGTTTTTAAAGATAGGAAAATATATGTAGTAACTCTACCATATAAAGAAGGATTTAAAGAAATTAATATACCAAGAAAAGTAAGGCCAATTCAAATTAATCAATAATATATAGAATTTTGTAAAAAAAAAAATCCAAGAGTATCTTGATAAAAAGTTAATAAGATCCAGCAAATCTCCATGGAGTTGTGCAAGATTCTATGTTATGAATACTTCAGAAATAGAAATGGCCGCTCCAAGATTAGTAATCAACTTTAAGCATTTAAACAAGGTCTTAAGGTGAATAAGATATCATATACCAGATCAAAAGGACTTGGTCAACAGAAATCATACTGCGATTGTATTTTCAAATATGAAATCTGGTTACCATCATATAGGGGTAGGCGAAGAAGATAAGTACGAAATTGCATTTGCAGTATCCTTTCGTCATTACGAATGAAACGAAATGCCTTAAGGATTAAAGAATGCTTCAAGCGAATTTCAAAATATAATGAATAACATCTTGAACCCTTATACAAAATTCATCATACTATATATGGACGATGTATTAGTCTTCTCTAACTCAATCATTCAACACTTTAATCATTTAGGACATTTTTTTAATATTATAAAAGAAAATGAATTAGTAATCTCAGCTATAAGAAAATGAAATTATTCTAAACCAAAACGCAATTTTTAGGGTTTAAAATTCATTAAGGAACAATTATTCCCATAAATAGGTCAATAGAATTCGCAGATATGTTTCCAAATGAAATTAAGGATTAGAAGCAACTTCAGAGATGTTTAGGATACGTTAACTATGTAGCAAATTTTATTCTTAATATTAAGATAATATGTTCACATATGTTCAAAAGATTACAAAAAGATCCTCCAAGATGAGATTCTATTATGACTGTTGTAGTTCAACAAGTTAAGAAAGTGGTCAAAACCATTCCTTGTTTAGGACTCCTTAATCTAGACGCCTCCTTAGTAGTTGAAACAAATGCCTTTGATTTGGGGTATTGAGGGAGTGCTTAAGCATATTCTTCTTGAATCTTTCAAAGAGCAAGTGATAAGATATTTTTCTGGAACATGACAACCAACTCAACAAAAGTATAGCACTGTTAGAAAAGAAATTTTATCTATAGTGCTATGTATCACAAATTTCAAGATGATTTGTTTAACAAAAGGTTTTTATTAAAAATTGATTGCAAAGCATCACCAAACGTCATTAAGAAAGATGTAAGGAATTTGGTTTCCAAACAAATATTTGCCAAATGACAATCTTTGTTGTTTTGCTTTGAATTTGATGTTCAACATATTAAGGGAAATGATAATCATCTTCCTGATTTTCTAACTAGAGAGTTTTTGCCGAGAAAGATGAATCTTAGTTCCTCATCAAGATCAACATTTTCTCTGTCAAAATCAAAGGGTATTGAAATTAGCCTAGATCATTATTCAAAGTTCAACACAAAGATCAATATTAGGTCATCTACCCAACAGAACAGGTCATCAACCCAAGCAGGATCATCTATCCTGGCCCTTTCTTCTCCCATTCCAGTTCAACAAATATGACTATCATCTATCCAAACATCTAATCAAAATAGATTCAAAGCTCTTATTTATCAACAGACTTTGGTAAGTAACCCTCCAAAACTAGTTTAAAAAGCAAAACAGTTATCTCCTTTAGTGACCAATAGCCCAATCACAAAAGAATGCAGATATATAAGAAAAAAATATTATGGAACCTCTATTCACCATAAAGCCCGAGTGTTTTTTTTTTTCAAAGGTAACTCCCAGAGAAATTGTTCAACATGTCTAACCCCTAAATTGACATTTTATTTCTCATGACTGTCTAAAAAAAGATAGAACTTTTTTTTAATTCATCCTTCTTGATACCAGATCCATAAAACTTGAGCATCACTACAGTCTAGAGAACTCGGACTACATAGAGTTCTCAAAGGTAAAAATTCTTAAGGTCTTTAGCCCTAGAGAATGGAATCAAGAAATCCACACTCCAAAAACTTTTTCAATAAAGTATGATCATCAGACTTATACTTATTGAAACTATCAACAGACGTGGTATAAGTTCATGTATATCAGACCTTATTCACATTCCTAGTTCTTTTGGTTTCAAAAAGGATTGAAGGTTTTTCCATCATAGTTAGTAGATTGGCTTTGTGTCACAAGGTCATATATTGAGATACTTCCTTAACCGATAAAGGAATCTTACAATCTGTTCGAAGAAAGGACAAATTTTCTAGAAGGATCAAGATTGTTTCAATTTTATGCTCAATTTGGCATAACATGGATCAACACTTGGGATTATAATTTTCACAAAAAATTTCAAGTTCAACATCCAACTTGAATCGCCAGAGAATTCAATATCAAATAATGGCCCAGTTTTAACCTTAACCTAGTCAATACTAATGCTATCAATAAGTGGTGTGAATCAAATCCCACCTTGTTAAGAAAAAAATCACAAAAAGGCTTCTGAATTTGAAGAAATCAAACATAAGTTAATTCAAGAATTAACAAGTTCATCATCTGAACAAGACCTTCTCCTGAAGCTCAAACCTACTATATATGTCCATATCTGAATCCACACACTCCCCACCAAGTGAAGAAAGCAACTGCAATTATCTTTTAAATGAAGATGACTGTTATGGAGTAGACCCCTCTGATATGTAAAGGACTCTCTAAGGACCATGTACAACACATTGTGTCCCTGCAGATAAAAAAAAAAGATTCTTACGTATGTCGGCAAGCATCTTTAAGGACAACGTACAAACTATTTTGCCCTCCTCCATTCAAAAGAGATTCCTTTAGTACAATAATACTGGACTTTAGTGTAGGTGAAATCCTAATTCGTCATGCAAGATTAATAATTTTGGACTTCATTGAATTTGAAATCCAAGGAACCTCAGCTATAAAAGGAAAGCATCTGCAGATCAACAATCATCAGAAAATTCAATACTATTTTCTGTTGCTACCCTTTGTACCCAAAATCTCTCAAAACCTTGTAGTTTTAAATTTCTGCTCCTTACTTTTAACATTTGAAAAAACACTTTGATCAACATTATGTAAATTTGAATCATCAACAAAATGTAAGTTCAATATTTTCACTAACAATTTATTTGATCTATATTACTAATCTATTCTTCTTGATTTTTTTATGCATATTTTAAAAATTATTGTTGAGTTATGCCTCGATCATATATATATATATATATATATATATATATATATATATATATATATATATATATATATATATATAATATATCCGATAAGAAGAATATTTATTATAAGAGGTAAGAGTAGTGAATCTTGACCATCAATCTTCTTATATGAATAGTCAATATTAAAATATAAATACATGTGATAACTAAAAAAAATTACATATATTTATATTCTAATCTTAATTATTTATATAAAATTTAATAATCAAAATTTATTTTATTCATTTCTTATAATAAATATTTATCTTATTAAATATGTGTTATATATAGGCTCTAACTAACTTTTCCTTCATTTTAACATTTTAAGATTAGGTTAATAAAAAAGATTAGAATAATTATGATGTGATAAGTTTAAATTTTATTATCACATTTATACAAAAAGAAAAAAAATCCTTCCCTTTACTTTCACCAATTTTAAGAAAAAATTATTTTCTACACTCTAACCGATGAATTTTATTTTTTAAATAATTTCTGCTACTTTTATTGTTTAGATGTTCAAACAAGGAAATATTAAATTCCTACTTTTTTTACGTTTCCCTCCAAACGCATACCCTTAAAAACCAAACTGATCATTAATGTAAGTCACATATAATTTCCTCCTCTGGTTGATCGTACAATTCCAATTTATGAACCATAAAGATGGGGCCAAATTCTGCCATGGTATACTGAGAGAGGTAGCTTTTGTGTAATTAAGAGTGAGAGAGAAGGTAGCTTCCCATTCCCTAGAATGGAAAACCAGACAATGAGTAAATAATATACCCGAGACATTCCACCAAAAATAAAATATACCATAGACATTTTTGGTTTGAGAGGAAAGGGGAAGAAAAAGAAAAATAGGTAAAGAGAAATGAATAGATTTTCATGTTTGCTCTAGTTTAGATATAAGGCGAAAAGCGATAGAAGAAAATTCAGGACCATGAATTTGGATTCAAGTGTCTGAAAGATCCGTACGAAAAATTTAAGTTGGTGAAGACCATACAACTACCAATAATGTTACTAACCTACCTACGTACCTACCTATATATATATATATATATTTTTTATTATTTAAATATAATTTAATTTATTTTATTTTTTATACATATATACTTCGATAATGATGTGCATTCATGTATTAGGTATCAAGCATTATTCTAAAACTACCAAGCTCGCATCATAAAGACTAACTAATAGATGAGATCAAGTTTCATTTCTGTTACGTGCTAATATAAGAGAGTTATTTTAAAAAAAGAGAAAAATTAAAAATTAAAATAAATAAATCTTACAAAAGTAATAATAAATTTTAAATGCACAACATATCACATTTATGTAATTTTTATTATTTGATTATAATAGATCTTATTTTATTTTAAATACATCTATACTTTGTTTTTCGTCTTTATTTAATGTGAAGTTATGTGTACCCACGTATGCATCAATCATTATTCTAAAACAACCAAACTTGCTTCATAAAGACTAACTTATGGATGAGTTCAAACGGTTTCGTGTTCCTTGCTAATACAAGAGAATCATGTCAATCTCTTTAAAGTTACTTTCATCAGGTATTTAACTTGGTCATCAATTTAATAATAAATAATTTTCTCTAGTTCAAAGTCTAACTCCGAATAAAATAAATAAAGAGATCCAAAGGTACTTCAAAGTCGCACTATCCACTAAATAAGCTTTTTTGGAAAAAAAAAATAGAATGACAACAAACAAACACAAAGAAATATATTTAACAAAGAATTTTATTTTTTTACAAAAAATAGTTTTTATACAAAGAAAATATAGTTCACCCAAAAAAAAATTAAAGGCAAAATTGTGGAGCTAACACGTGGCAGGCATGGCCTGGAAGAATCATTTGCAATTTTTTTTTCTGTAAAATCATTTGCATTTTAAAAAATCTTTTTAGGAAAATTTTATGGAACTCCAGCAAAAGTTAAGTTTTCAAAACTTGTAATCACGTGGACTAATAAAAATAACCATGTTGGATAGTACTAATGACATATAAAGTATCATACTTTTAGTAATTAATTTTATAAAAAAAACCTATAAAAAAATAAATTTTGTAAGAAATGAACCATTATTTTTTATAAAAAAAATAAGAATGTTAGGCATCATTATTCTTCCCTCAAGTTCTGGTGATGATTGTGTGAAAGTCCCTAGAGTAAGCAATTTCCATTTTTGGTGCAACAAGAGTAGGCAATTTGATTCTAGGTTTGAATTTTTTTGGAACCAAACAAGTTGTTGACAGTCTGTAGGTTCATTTATAGTCTATAAAATATAGATACAAATATAAATATGAGACACGATACTGAATACAAATATAAAAATACACTAAATTTAAAAAATTATATGACTCGGACATATATATATATATATATATTAATATCAAAGTAATTAAAAAATTTGGTTTATAATATATAATATATATTATATATATATATATATATATAATTTAAGAAAAAAAGTTCATAATTCATTAATATTATTTCTATGAACTTGAAGATTTACAATATCTTAATATATGTCATATGTGTTACTATTTACTACTTAGTAAGTTCCTCCTAAAAAATATGAATATAATTTTTATTGACATATTCTAAAAAATCTCATAAACTAATTTTTCCTAATAGAATTAACCATGTACAAGTACATGTGCATATAAAAAAATTAGCTAGATGGAATATTAGAGTGAGACAAATTTCGGTGACGACGAAGTAGATAACTTGGTACGAGTAGAGGTAGAAGGAACAAATAAAAATAATGGTGTGTAAAAAGATAAAACTTAAAAGTCTAATAGTAGCATGTGAAAAGATAAAACTTAAAATACTGGTATGTGAAAATAGTGGCTTAGAACGTTAATCATGTGATTAGACTTGAGTGAGTTTTAAGCTTACTAATTGAACGTTAGTCATGGAAACTAATATTTTTTAAAAAAATATTAATGAATCATGTCCAAGCTGTGTCATAGACTTATTCAAATGTGTCTGAGACGTGTCTAAACTAAAAAAAAATAATCTTTTTAATCAGACACATTCGGACACACAGGACACATGTGTCATACGAGTGTCTCCATGTGTCTAATAAAACACGTGTTTAACACGCAGACACACTTCAAAAATAGTGTGTACGTGCTTCATAGTTTATAGTCATAGTTCAATAAAAAGTGTCCTTTGAGCTATATTTATGACAAAATCTTAACTTTTACTAAGCTTGTTATTATGGATCCATTATGTTTAGATATATCACTTTTTTTTTATTTAACATGATTTATATATAGATTTGAGTTTATATAAATATTACCAATTAAAATTTATAAATTTTTTGTATGTACAATTATTCATAAAAAAGAGTTATTTGACTAAATTTGTGTGCGAATCAAAGTGTTACTAATTAAAATATATAGAATTTTTAGTAATCAATCTCAGCTATTGATTTTTAATTATTAAATCAATGATTTATTATGGTTGATCCATCAATGAATCATATATTTTGAGGTCCATATTAGACAAACCCAACTCTTACTACCTGTGACTTTAGTTTTCTGTGTATGAGGGGTGGTTTTAACATGGACTTTGTTGTCAAAGGTCCATGAATTGACCTATTAATGTGAATCGTTGATTGAGGATAATCTTATATCAATGGTTATCAATGACTTATAACCTAATTAACAGGTTAATGTGCAATATTAATAATTACAAAATCAATCTTTCAACAATTATGTGTAAGGTTTTGTAGTCAAGTCCCCATTTTTTCATTCTTTGCTTTTGGCCTATGGCTTTTGGTTAGGTTGGTGCGATGGAGGATTGATGAGTGCATTGGCTGGTGGTGTGATGGTGCTAGCGTGGCCATTGCGCAGTGGTGCGTGCTCATCGAAATCCTAGACCACAGCCGCGGCGCCGACGTGGCCAACATTGGCCTAGTCTTCTTCAACGGCAGGCTCCAACACTGGTGGCACTGGTCTTTCCCTATCACATGCCAAGCTTTAAGGCATCTGCCTCTGTTAATGACATCACCTTCAATTCTCTTGTCACCTTATGTTTATTTCTATGGAAAGTTGCTTTCTTGACTGTATTTCCGAAGGGGAATGATGTTCTTTCTTCTTTTTTTGGTTTGCAGGAGAAATAGAAAATGGGGGAACGATGCTCTTGAGGTTGGGAATTTTTGTTTGGAGAATGGGTTCTCTGTTTGATTCCTTGGATTGATGAGTTGTGTTCATATAGAATTATAGCTGATTGAGATTGTTCTCCAATTATAATTTATGTGTATATTTGTACAGTTTTGGAAGTTTTAGTGGAGAGTGATCACTTTATGTAGTAATTGTGAGGAATTAAAAAATGAAGGTTGGTTTGAAGGTTGTTTTGGGTTTAAAAATGGTGGCTGGTAGTTAGAGATCTAAGGGTGGTAATGATTTTTTTGTTTGAAGGACCAAAATGAAAAAAAAAAGACTTCAGGGGCTTATGGTTGGTATACCAAAAGTTGAATCGCTTTGAAAACAATAAAAAACTTACTCTTTTCTACAAAATTTAAAAGTCGATTGTAATGGGTAAAGTCAAAGGTAACTCCATGAACCTTTGACTATGTGCATGAGTGCATGTAGCTATTGAAATTTCTTCAAGTTGGTTTCCACCTTGGCTCGACAATTGTCCTTGATGAACTGTTATATACTAATGGATATCTCATCGTAAAGGATTATAATTGCATTGTATGCACTTGCTTCAATGGTAAATTTCTATAATACTCATATTCAAGTTGTGAATATCCATACTCACTAAAGGAGAAAACGTTAATTTAATATATATGAAAGGAAAAACTTCAAAAAGTCCCCTTGTACTATACGTGAAGTGCACTTTGGTCATATTACTTAAAAAATATGCAAAATAGACTTGTTACTTTGCGATTTATGTATAGTACTAAAAAATGGTAACATACGTTAGTTTTTGGATGGAAATACGCACATGCAATGTACGTGTACATCTCAAACTTTGAGTGCTAAACGTTGTCCAATTTCTGCTGAGAGTAATTTGGGGATGAAATGTTGCACATAATATGCACGTGAGGGAGTTCTTCTTCCTCTCACCGAATTCTAAACCTTAGAACTCCATAATTGAACTGCTTGAGCAACATCATCTTCCTCATCGGAAAACATGTGTAGATCTGATTGAAACTTTCATCGTGATCTGCAGTGCACAAGCAAGGAGACAAGCCCTTTCTTCTTCCTCTCGACGCTGCAACGCAGCTATGGAGGAAACACCTTGTGAGTTTTGATTGCAATCGTTGAAACAACCACCAATCTTGCATGATTTTATGCAGAAATGAACCGACAACAAGAACAGAGGAAGTCCACGATGGTTCGAGGAAAAAAAACCCAGCACTTTTATGGCGATTTGTAGTGACTCGAAAGTGGCAGATTTGCCATTTAATATCGGATGGCCAAGCTATCCAGCCCTAACTTTTGCAATCGAATCAAATCCTGAAATTTCAAGCCCTAAATCCTAAGATTTTTCAAACCCTAAATCTTGAAATAATTTGCATAATTGAGGAAATAAGGAAATTAAGAAATTAGGGTAAGGTTTGGGGGCGAAATTAGGGTAGATGGAATTGAAAAATTCAGAAAGAAAAAGAATTTCTCCCCTACATGCACACCATGTGCAACTTTCATCCCAAAATTACCCTCATCATAAATTGGACAACATTTGACAAAATACACTTGTGATGTGCACGTGCAATCATTTTCATCAAAAAACTAATGTCTGCTACCATTTTGTAATACCTTGCACAAATAGCAAAGTAACGAGTCTATTTTGTACATTTTTAAAGTAATATGGCCAAAGTATACGTCACGTATAATACAAAAGGGTTTTTTAAAGTTTTTTCCATATAAAATGAAAGGTTCAGATTTCTTACTTAGAACTTGTATAGAAGGTAAAATTACATAAATTACAATGTTAGTTCCTTGAGATGTGGTTAACTGCAAATATTGGGGCATTCAAAATGGTGCGTAGGCTAATCTACCATCAAAGAGCTTACCATGCATTGTTATGGTGTTCTCCTTCCTAATTCGATGCATGACTTCCATGTTCTTTCCTCTAATATATCTTTTATGTATTTATTTATTGCAAGAATGCAGAATTCTACTTATTGCTCATATTTGTATTGCAGTCAAGCATTACCACATGTTGCCTCCATTGTTCTTATCATTATAAAATAGAGTGAAAAGTAGATTCAAGAAAAGTTTTATTTTTTTGGGTAATAAACTGCTTGATTTGGTGTTTATTACCTAAGTCATTTGGAGCACCACCAATAAGATGGTGCTTGAAAGCATGCTAAATTGTCCAAGTGGTTTGGTTCATATGCCAACTAGGGCTTTGCAAAGATCAAAGGAATTGGCTGGGGTTGGGCAGGAGTCATGAGGCTCTACACATCTTATAATTGTTGATACTAGTAGGCGACACAAATAAGAATATGCTTTTTTTGAAGAAATGCGCCAAAATAATTCGAACTTTGAAGTAGCTTTCTTTAGTAAAAGTTCTACCTACAATTTTCAGATCCTCGAGCATACGAACTGCTTTGATCAAGTGAGCCAACACTAATCCTCCCTACTTTGACCAGTTCAACTAACAAGCTCAACAAGCTCCTTAACCCTTACCCTTGCTCTCAGTAATCGCTCACTCCAGCTCACCCTAACATATCTATGATATGCCTACTAACTAGGTTATATTGAAAATCTGACATTTCTAATTTCACCTCAACCTTCCACGAAATCTCACTTCCCTCAGTTTAATTTCTTAGATAACCCACATTTGGTTCACTTTCAGTTCCTCACAAATGCATAAACCATAAAAGGATTCATTTTTATTTTTCCATCACTATTTATTTTATGGAGGACTAAATAGTAATTTTAAACACTTGCAATATAATAGATATTAAAGAAAGTTACCAGTTATTATTGGTAATCTTTAGTGAGTATAGATACTCACAATCTAAATGTGAGTATTATAAAATCCTTCGCATCAAATATTATTGTTAACGAAAATGATGTTGTTACATCATTTTTTAGCAAACACCATTTTTCACACCACTTTGGATGGTTGTGATTAAGTGTGTGTTTGGTTCAACTATGAAAACTTTGATTATTTCAATAATCGATTATTGTATAAAATTTTTTTGTTATAATTGATTATAATCGATTCATTTTTATATTTGGATATGTTAGTTGAAAAACAATTTTAAATTAATCTGTTTCGTTTGGTTGATATAAAAAAGAATCGCTTTTATGCATTAAATTATCAAAATAAGTATAGAATGATTAAAAAAGTTATTTGATTGAGGACAAAATGATATTTACGTATCAAAGTATAAAGAATAATCTATACGCTAGAATCATAAGTTTCAATCTTCAGCATTATGAAAAAAAGTTTAAAAAAACTTTTACTTTGTATTGAATTTCGTGCAAAAGCTGAAACTGATTTTGTCAAACGTGATTAAACACTATTACAACCATTTTTTTTCCAAAAAAAAGCTAAAAAAAAGATTTTTAACGTTCAACCAAACATGCACTAAGTGAGAGAAAGTGACAGAAAAAAAAAGTTATATAATTAATAGTATAGGAAACAATGTAAAAAGTGATGTGAAAGAAAAATGTAGTAAAAAAATTATAGTTGTATTGTTAAACGACAACTTACGTTGTTGCATCAAACTTGGAAGTTGTCTTTCGCGTCTGCTTTTGCTTTTACTCTCGACTAGAGCCGTCAAAATGGATAAGTTCAATTGGCTGACTCAAATAGTCCCATAAAATGAGCGAACTTGACTAGTAAAAGTAAACATAAAATTTAAAATAGTCCGAACTAATCCGACCATATTGGGCCAGCCCGCAATCGGTCAAACCGACCTGACTCATTAACATTACATAAGAACAGATTAGACTAACAAAATATTAATTCAAACTTATATAACCTGATCTGACCTGATCCAAAAATAACTTGATCTAGTTCAGCCTGTTTTGACAACTATACTCTCAACGTTTGCCATTAATAAAGTGGATATAAAATTCTTTTAAAAAAAATTTTAAAAGATTATTTAAAATATAAGACATTATAATGTAAAAAATAAAATTAGAAAGTAGTATTTTGTAATTTTATTTTTAAAAATATTTATTTATAACTATGTTTATAAAGGCCTAATTTAATTTAATTTAATTTAATCCATGTATTATTATATTATTTGTTCGTGTAGGCTTAAGTTTGGTACCTACTAGACACACCGATTATGAGATATGTTTGTGTGTCGGACATATATTTGTGTCAGACACATAGAGACACTTGTACGACACACACTCTGTATATTTGAATGTGTCTGATTAAAAATATTATTATTTTTAGTTTGGACACGTCTCGGACACACTCGAATACTTCTTAGACATGTTTAAACATTTCTCGGACACGCTCGGACACTTCTCAGATACGACTTGAACACGATCCATTAATATTTTTTAAAAAAAATTAGTTTCCATGACTAAAGTTTAATTAGTAGTTTCAGAACTCACTCAAATCCAATCACATGACTGACGTTTTAAGCTACTATTTTCACATACCAGTATTTTAAGTTTTATCTTTCACACGTCACTATTAGACTTTTAAGTTTTATCTTTTCACACACCACTATTTTTATCTGCTCATTCTACCTCTACTCATACTAATGTCATCCCACCGTTGTCACCGTTGTCTTTACATCAATATTCTCTCTATTTTTTTTTACGTCTTACTTCATATATTAACTCTTTAATTAATTTTTTTTTTAGAATATATTAATAAAAATTATGTTCTATATTTTTTAAAAAGACTTATCAAATAACAAATATTAACACATTTAATATATATTAAAATATTATAAATATTCAAACTTATAAAAAATGATATGAATGAATTATAATTTTTTTTTAATTTTAAAATATTATATATATATATATATATATATATATATATATATATATATATATATTTTTAAAAAAGATTTATCAGTAAATCTTTTTTGACTTAAATATTTTTACAAATTGGTTGCTATTTTTAATAAATATTAAAATTATTGGATCTCAAATATTAAGTCAAAAAAAGACTTATAAAAATCCCCTCATAATATATATATATATATTATATATTATTATTATATATATTTATAATATATATATATATATAAACTGTCTATAATTTTGAACTGGTATCATATCAATCCTGATATTTTTATATTGTTTTTAAGAGGCTGCTTCTTGCATGCGTCAAATTACGAAAATGACCTTCTATTGCACGAATACCATGGCAGCACCAGCTGGGCTCTTTTACACGTGTCATGTTATTATTCGTCCTTGGTATATACACATAACCAACTCTGTAATTGTATCAATGCTACCATCTTCTTCGACTTTCTATCTCCTTCTCTCTGCATTTGCTACCAACCACTGCGGGTTTCAGCGTATTCTATGCATTTCTGGACCAAATTACCCCTGCTTAGAGGTAAAATTACCGAAGCAAGTAAGTTACATGTTTCTCTTTTTCTTTTATTTTTTCTTTTATTTTGCTGTTTTCTCTGTTAAAGTTTTGCTTTTGATCGTTATCTGTGTTATCCAATTGCATGCAGATGCTGAGGTGGGTTTTTCTAGGGTTTGGCTCGAACTGGGTCAATTCGGATTTATTTGTCCATGTAATATCGAATTATGTTAACTTACTGTGCATTTTATGTGTGTGTGCCTAAGAATTTCGTCTATCTGAAATTTTGGGATTGAAGATTATGTCATTGTTGGGAATTGAAAATTTCTAATGCGTTTAATTGTATCTGCTTTATGTTGTGGCAGTATGGTCCAAAGCTGGCCTCTTTATAGATGAGTTCAGGGTTATATTACTGGAAGTGAGTTGAATCCAAATGAATTCAACATCACTGGAATTTGTAACATTAATATTGTAGCTCCACCTTTTGAGACTCCGGAACTTGTCTAGCGTTTGAGTTTTCTTGTGAGTATAATTGCCAATATGTTATTTCTCATTCTGTGTGAATATTGCTCCAACGGTGTTAGGTTCCTCCAGCCAGTTGGGGATTCTAGATGTGTATAAACTTGCAGCCTTCATTTTCAGTTTAGAGAGAGAGAGAGAGAGATGTTCTTTTATGAATTTGTAAGACTAGTAAGTAGTAAGTAATTGAAGTAACACTACACTGGAAGTCCGTGACATACCAGTTCATTGGGAGGAGAAGAAATAGTTTTCTTTTCTTTTCTTGAACCAACTTTTGAGTACTTTAGAAGTTAACGTGATCAGGCTAATTCTTATATGGTATGTGCTTCAGATGTATAATTTAAAAATATTATTCTGCATAAAGTTAGTATTGGTTTCATCAGTTGTCTTATGTTTCCTGATTACCAAGAAGTATTTAATTAAGAAATTTGGTGTTTAGGTTTTGTCAAATTTTGAATACCCTAAAATATTTCGACAAAGGGTTGTCATAAACTTATGATTTTTCTTTCAGTTTTGCCTGGTGAAGAAAATGATTCTCACAAAGCAGTACCGATGCATACACTCAGCTAGCTGTCAATGCACTAAAGGGCATTTAAGTGAAGATGTGTTATTCTTAGTATTTCAGCATTTGAATTGGAATCCCAAGCTTATTGCTGCTATGTCATGTGTGTGCAAATGGTTTGATGATTTTGCCAAGCGAGTTCTATGGAAAGAGTTTTGTCGAACAAGAGCTCCAAAGATGATGCTTGATCTGCAATCTAGTGGTAGTCACAGTGTTGATGGGAACTGGAGAGCCCTAGGGAAGCTGCTTATATACTGTTCAGGATGCAAGAAAGGTGGCTTGTTCAATAGCATTCATATCCCTGGTCATTTTGTTTATCAGACTCGATTTTCAAGAACATCAGGGAAGAGCTTTCTTTTGCCACAATCTAGAACTGATGTTTTATATGTGTCTGATCCTTGTGAGCATCTTGACCAAGGTGAAGAAGGAGATGTAGGATTCTTCCGTGGAGTTTTTAAGTCATTTGCAACTTCAAAGGTCAGGAAGATGCTTATTAAGAAAGGTGCCAAGCTCCATCCAACAGAAGTCTGCCCTTACTGTAAGGCAAAGTTATGGAGCATGCTGCAAGCCGAAATGATCCCTCAAAGTGCTAGTTGCAGGTTGGGTTCCTATGAAGATTGTGTCGAGTATTATGTATGCCTAAACGGTCACATGCTTGGGATCTGCACCTTATTACCATTGTCTGATTCAGAAGAAGCATCTGAGTTGGAGTAATATCTAAATGATTCTCTGGTATTTTCTTGTATCTAGAAAACCATAACTTTCTCTCCTGTTTAAATTTTCCTTTTTTATTTCAATATAAAATGAAAATTACTGCTGGAAATGTGTTTTCTGGTAATTGTGGCAAGTGGGTTCCATTGAGAACTGGACCCATTTCTGTGAAATTTGAGTGAAATCAAAATTCAAATATTTCATTGATTTCTGAACATTTTTCTTAGAAGATCATTACACGTTGTTTGCTCAAGTGTGAGGTTCTCAGCATAGAAAGCCATTAGGATATAGATTTTCTCTCTTTTTAAATTAGTGTTTTTTCTCTCCTCTTCCTCGAGCTCAACATGAAGCATACATCATCTTACATCTAAAGTTGATTCCATAATCCATGCAAATAATATGTCGGTTTATTCTTAGCTGTTGGGTTATGAATTCATCTACAAATGTTAATTGACTTGCCATTGTGATGCCCCCAATCCTGCCAACAAGCTTGGGTAATGGTGTACCCCAAATTTATAGAGCTAGTGTTATTTGATTTCATAAAATTAGTTCAATAAAAACATTGATCTCCAATGTTATTTGTAGTAAATTCAGGTAGAGGGGCTGCTAACATCTATCTGATTTCCAAGTCACTAGAATTGGGCTACTGATGATGGCTTTGGATAGTTTGCAAGAGATCTTAGGTTCGAACCTCTACTGTCATTGTACCAGTGGAACTTTTATTTTTGAATTTGCTAACTACAAGAAACAGATTTTTCAAAAGAAACATGAAAAAGGAAAGGGTGCCTTTAGGAGTGGTTGTTCACGGTAATGATATTACTGTGGCATGTGTGGGAAACGACAATATTTTCAGGGGCATTTCATAAGGGAAGGTAAAGAAATTTCTCAGATAAGCTAGGAGACTAGGAAGTAGCTCATATTTAATCCTTTGTCGTAAGTGTTGATAAAGTTTTGGATGTAAAGGTGGCTTTCTCACCGAATACCTATAGTACAAAGAAGGAGGTAGTATCTAATATTATTTCTTTTTCTATAAAAAAATAGTGTTGATAAGGTTTTGTTATTATTATTTATGGTTGATTGTTTGATATTGAACGACTGTTTCAGAAATCTTCTAAGCTCGAAATTTAAGGCTGTCTGATCTAATTGTCTGATATTGACTTGGTGCTAGAAGTTTACTTTAAAACCAATAAAATACATTCTCTGTGCGGAGATTTCGTTAAAATGTTCAGTTTTAGACTTCTAGCTTGCCCTTTGCTTAATACAATATGAGCTATTAATGATAATCTATGTTCACCCTTGTAGCACATCTAACCTTCTGATGGGGAACATTTATTTCCTGTATAATATATATTAAGAATAGAAAATATGTAACAGTGTTTTTTGTTTATGTGATTAAAGATGGAGTTGAAAATTTTATGGATAAATTTTGTATGCAATTTTATATTGAAAACCCATCCCTTAGGTGGGGTTTGGTTTGTTTTCTGTTTTCATTTTCAATTGGTATATTTTCACTAATAATTATTAAAATGCCACCTTGTTTTCATTTTGTTTCATGTTTATTAACTTTTGTGAAAGAAATGATGAAAATAAAGTGACATTTTTGTAACTATGAGTGAAAACAGAAAACAAATCAAACACCCACTTACTTTTTCACTCCCATTTTTAACCGCCATTACAAACTGACCATTGAAATTAGTGTGAAGAGTAGAAAATGTTGATGCCATCTGAATTAGCTCCATTATTCTGAAGTCATAACAATATGACATGTAATTGGACAGATTGGCAATCAGTTCCCACATGAAGTTGGTTGAACATGCTGCTGGTATGCTCTCGGCTAAATATCTACTCAGCAGCAGCTAGAGTATACGATTATGAATTACCACTGATCATGATGCTACTGTCTCAAGTCTCAACCCATGCCAGCATTTATAATGAAGGATAGAGATATTACTAACAATTATTTTCGAGCCATTATACAGAAGGTTGTTACTTTGAGTTATGTGATATAGTTATATTGATTGGTGGATTTGTGTCCAGGTGACATATTTGTTTGTGCAATAATTCATACTTGTTACCTTTCATTCTGATTCATTTGCATGTTCTCACTATCACCACAACATATTGAGTTGCATTAGTTTTACTTTTATTCTGCTTCACTGAAGAGAATTGGTTTCCTTCTTCTCTTGCTTTGTTTTTAACTTTGCCAGTTAAAATTGTTTTCATTTTAAACTCCTAAAACAACAGTCATTCTTTCATTTGCCTTGTATTCTTTCGAATGGCGGAGAGGTAGGCAATTGGTGAGTAAGGAAAAGGAGGGGAGGTTGCAGGTCCTCGAAGATTCTGCTGTGTCTTTCATTTTCTTTTGTTATTATTTTGGTTTTGATTCAAGTTTTTTAAATAATTTTTGTTTTAGTCTCTGCCATTAATGAACATCTGTTAAGGTTACGTTTGGTGTAAATAAATGAAATGTTTAAAGTAATGAAATGTTTAATTTTGGAATCATAATATTCTTATGTTTGTTGATGAAAAAAATATGGAATAGCATTTCTATTCTTAATTTCATTCCATATATTTATGGAATCTTATTCTCCCAAAAAATTGTGGGATTTTGATTCCACGTTTTTATAGAATAAGATTTCATATATTTTTTGTAATATATCCTTAATTAATTTATAAAATGACATAACTTAATATTTTTATAATTTGTAAAGTATTCATGTATTGTAAAATTTTCAATTATAATAAAATGGTATATATTTTATTGTAAATTTTCAGTCTTTTGGATATTTGATCTTGGTGTTTTTTATGTATTGTAATTTTTATTTAAGGTCATCATAGAATTATTGGTTATTTTTATAATAAGTCGGATAATTTTTCAATCACATTTTTTTTTGAATTTTTATCTTAAAATTAATATTGTACTAATATGACAAACTTATAGTTTAAACTATAACATATTAATTTTAAGAAAAAAATCATTAGAAAAAAATATATTATCAATATTTATTTTATTAAATTTGTTTAAAAATTAATCTTAAATATTGTTTTAAAATAAATTTATATTATATATATAATATGAAAGAAAAAGGTTAATTTTCATATTTTTTTATTTGAGGTATTTATGTTATTTAAATCAATTCAGATTTCATTCTGTATTATATCTCACACATCAAACTACATAATCACTTTTTATGATATTTTATTTTTTAAATATACTATTATAAAATTGGAATAAAATTTTTATTCCAATTCACTTATTTCTATTATTCTTATTCTTATTATATGAAATTACATTCTTTGTACTAAACGTAACTTAAGTGCTTACATGACAAATGGATGTGTCACTTACTAATGTTAGGAGTTAGTAGCTTTGTTTGCTATATAAGCACTTCATGGAAACTCATTAACAATAGGGATTAAAATAAAAAATATTTAAAAAATTTAGACCAAAACTGAAAACAAAATTTATTAGAGACCTAAAAAGAAAAATATTATATATTCAGAAACTAAAAATATATTTAAGTATTATTTCTATTAGTGTCTCTATGCATTTTTGAAATGATATTCAGTTTCAGTACATACATACAGAGAGTTATACATAAATAATACTATGTAGTCTGAATAAGCCAGATTTTGATTTGTAATTAAACTAGAATTAATCAATCTATGCTCAATACAAGAAGCTAGTTAAAATAAAATCTAATCTAATATATTTAATATTTATTTATTATATAAAACAAGGTTTATGCCACATGTCTTATGTCAAATATCGCCTTCTTAGCCATTCTTTTTCCTCTAAAAAGTAAGCTTCTTCCACAATATAACACACCCTTTAAATTAGCACCAATTCAATTAATCAAATATCAAATATCATAATTAATTCAAGCAATTTAAAATAATTAATTTCAAAAATCAATTAAAAGCAAATAAGTTTTATTATGCATTAATTCAAACCTGTTTTTCTTGCCCAGGACGTGTTTGAAAGTTTTCAAAAATTAGATATGTAAGTATAGTGCAGGCAATTTTTAAATATAAGATGTTTAGTAATCACTTAAATTTTTAAAAATTGGTTCTCATCTAAATTAATTTTGAGATAAATTTGGTTCTTAAAAAAATCATTTTAAAGTTAGTTTTTTTTAATCCAACTTTTTTTATACTCTCTCATTCTTTTTTGTGTAATATTTATCTCATTTTTTTTCTCTCTCATGCTTTGTTTTTATCTCAATATTTAAATTTAAAATTTTATAACCAGTTTAAGATAAATTTTAACTAAATTAAGAATAATTTAAATTAATTATAAAATAATTTAAATTTATATAACTAATTTACCTTAAATAGTTCTGGTTTTGAAAATTGTCAAAGTACCCCAAAATACGTGTATTATGTATTGATTCGAACCTGTATTTATTATGTATTAATTCAATTTTTTTATTATGTATTAAAACTAGTGATTGTCTCGTGTGTCGCAATTAAGATTGTAGTGGGATTGAAAAAAAAATTATTAAGACTTGTCATTAATTTTATTTAAAATATGAAAAAATTAAAAAATATTTATTAAAAAATAATTTTGAAATCAAATTAAATTTAAGAATCAATTATGTATATAAAAAAATAAAGACTTAATCACACAACACTCTTAATACATCTATTCTAAAAACAGTTATCTTAAGATCATTGTGTAAAACTTAATATCTCATAATATATTTATTTTACTTTTTTCATAAAAAGATAACTTAAAAATAATTTTTATAAATTTAAATTTTAATTTGACGAAATAAAATTTTGCTTCTTCGTAACGATTGATTGATTGATTGTTTTTAACTTTGAAAAAAATTATTTTTTGTTGTGAAAATTTACTTATTTTTTGTTATAAAAAAATTTGAATTATCAAGTTATCACAATTCAAATAATTACAAAAAGTTATAAGATTAAGAAGTCACAACTTAGCTAATCACATTTTATTCTTCTAAAAAAGGTTCACTTATTTTTTTTATTTTTATGTATTTTGTTTTAACTTTTCATCCCAATAAACCCATTAATCTAAACCATTTCTCCAAGAACTAAAAAAAAAAAAAGAATTAAGAAACAAAAGAAACACAACAAAGCTTACGAAAAAAAGGCAAAAAAAAATAGGGGGAAGGGTCTGTTTTTGAATGGAAACAAAAGGGTGAAACTCAGGCAAAGGAGCAACGACAGAGCGGTGCGTGGAACAGTTGTTCTGTCCGGCGAGTAATGTGCACATGCGGCGCCGGTTCGAGCGGCGACCAGGATGACTGTTGGGCGGTTCGGCCAGATCTGAGTTCGACGGCTTGCTGAGCGACGCGAGTTGTAGTTGCCGATCTGGGTCTGATGAGGAGCAACGACTGGTGCGGTGGTTCTGGATCTGGGCCGGAGAGTCAGCGACGTCGGCTGGGTGGCGAGTCGGCCCTAAATGTCGGCTGGGTTGCTGGGTTCGTCAGGTCGTAGTGGTGCAGATTCGGGTCGTGCTGACTAGAGCGGTGATCAGTGGTCCACGGATCTAGGTCACGGTAGTGCGGCGCGGAGTCGCAGTGTACCGGATCTGGCATGGGTGAGCAGCGCGGAGTCTAAGCGCGAGTCCGGGACGCTCAGATCTGGTGGAGCGCAGTTCATGGCCAGGACACTGGTCAGTGGCGGATACCGGATGGTTCCGGTCTGGTGCGAGACTCTAATAGTGTCGCGGATCTGGCGTGGAATGGTTGATGGTGAGTCGGCGCGGCTTCAGGCGACGGGGTTATGGGTTTTGGTGGTGGTGGGTTGAAGTGAGTGCTGAAGATTATGGTTGTATTTGGATGGAGGGTTATGGTGGGGCGTGGTTGAAGGTGGGTGGCTGTTATGAAGATTGATGAAGGTTGAAAATGGCAGTTTGGGTGGTAATGGGTCGCTGCCTGATGGTTAGTGTTTTTGTGGGTTGAAGATGAAGGTGGTAATGGAATGGTGACGAAGGTAAAGGTGGTCATGGAATGGTGATGAAAGTCATGAACATGGGGATGAGAAAAAAAGAAGGTGCTTGAAAACAAAATATAGTTATGAGTTTGCTATGGGCAAGAGCCTTGTTGAGGGTTAGGTTGTTAGCTTTAGGTTGATTGTTAAAAAAACATGCAAGTCATGAACTTTATAGAAAAAATTTGAGTTTGGAGAATGATAGTAATAAAGTTTAGGATGAGTTTATTTAGGATGATTAATGAGATTTATTTAAGATAAGTTTAATGATATATGAGTTATGAGTTAGATAATTGATCAATAAATTATGGGTTAATGAGTCAAGTTATGAGTTTATGTAAAAAAAAATTGGATTATTTTATATTTTTTTTTTTCTTATTTTCTTTACCAAAAATGTATTGATGTAACAGACAAAATTAAGTATTCACAATTATCAGATACATGCTACTTACATTTTTGATAAGCCGAATAAGAAGCTACACCACATAAACTTATCAAAATTGATTTACTTTGTTATAATAATAGCTAGGTTGTCTTTAGTGTAAATCTTCTATATATCCAAATTCTCTTCTTCTATTATTTCTTTGATAAAGTGATATTAAACTCTAATATGCTTTGTTCTTAAATGAAATGTTGGGTTCCTTGTAATGTGTAAGGCACTTTGACTGTCACAATACACAATAATTTTCTCATGTTTGTGTCCGAATTCTTCCAATAACCTTTGAAGCTAAATTGTTTCCTTGCATGCCTAGGTGGCTGTCATGTATTCAACTTATATAGTGGACAAAGTTACAACAATCTATAATTTTGATAACTAACTGATTGTTCCCTCTGCAAGTGTGAACATATAACTTGTAACAGTTTTTTTTTTATCAAGATCACCTATAAAATTTGAGTCAACATATCCTCTGACAGTAAACTATAATCCTCTAAAACATAATGTAGCACCTGATATTCCTTTAATGTATCTTAAGATCCTCCTAACAACATTCTAATGTTCTTTAGCAGGATCTGCCATAAAGTGACTTATCATTCCAACTGCTTGAACAATGTTTGGTATCGTACAGATCATTGCATATATAAGGCTTCCCACTACTGATGCATATGGTACTTGAGACATTTCTATCTTATTTACTTTATTGTTACGACATATACTTGAAGATAATTTATAATTGATAGGAAATGGGGTAAAAATTGAATTACAATCTTGCATGTTGAAGCGCTACAAGATTTTCTGTAAATAGTTCATTTGAAAAAGTCAAATCTTCGTATCTTTCATGTCTCGGTGAATCTATGTCACTAAAATCTTATTTGCTAGTTCCAAATCTTTTATAGCAAACTCCCTATCCAACTATGCCTTAAGTTCTTGGACTCAATCTTTGTTGGAGCCTATCACCAACATGTCATCCACATATAACAAGATGATAAAATCATTATCACAAATCCTCTTGTGATATGTACAATGGTCTGAACTTAGTCTGTTGTATTCGAGGTTTATATTAGTAAAACTTAGTCTCTTGTAATATGTACAATGAAATTTTCTTGTAGAAGAGAAAGATAAGGATCAGGCAATTGCTTTGAGAAGAAAACTATACTCTTTTGTGCATTTCTGATTGAACATCTTGTTGATAAATTAAGAGTACCTTTTAAGTGTTGTTTGCTATTTACTCTAGGGAAATAGAAACTAGTTTTCAAGGAATCTTAAGAAACAACCATACTCAAAGATAAAATGGGAGGATTCAGACCTCTTTACATAAAGATTCTAAACTGGTTTGCCCTCATACATAGAACAATATTTACATTAGTTTTTCCTCAAAATATCAAAACAGAAGGAATACAATAACTACAACTTTGTAATCTCATGGTAGCTGTCACTAGACCCTCTAAGACTTAAATTATCATAGCATGCAGTCCATTCTTTCTTTGTTGAACTTAATTCAGCTCCTCGTGGTGATTAAAGATATGAGTGTAATCGGGTCAGTTTAGTTCGGTTCTTGGAAAAAAATAAATTTGAACTAATTAAAATTAATTGGTTTGGTTTGGTTTGATTTTTTTTTATTTTTTGATAGTTAAATTCGAATCAAACTGAATCGAACATTTACAGATTGGTTTGGTTCGAGTGGTTGGGTTAGTAATTTTTTTTACACAAAATCAGCTAAAGAATTATTTTTTCATAGAAAAAAATACAAATCAATATATCATTTACTAATTTAAAGTGCAATACAAGACTTATGACATTGCTATCTTGCTAGAAAAACATACCAATTTCATGAACTCAACTTCTCAAGCAAAATAATACTTTAAAATTGCAATCACAAATATACTATTTACTAATTTAAAGTGCAATACAAGACCTATGACACCACTATCTTACTAGGAAAACATACCAATTTTATGAACTCAACTTTTCAAGTAAAACAATATTATAAAATTGACATCACAGTCAATATAACATTTACTAATTTAAAGCGCTCAAGGTCTATTAAATCAATTAATGTTTTTAGAGCTAGACCAAACAATGGTAGTAGAAGATATTTTTATATCTGTAACTGTCTCATCCATATACATTGTATTTCTGATTTTTCTCATATATATATATATATATATATATATATATATATATATATATATGTATGTGTATATGAGGGAGGATCAATTTACACCAGTGTAAGTCTTTTTTGACTTACACTCATTTTCAATCGTTAGATATATTTTCATCTAATAGTTACTTTTAATGAAATAATTTCAATTATTAGATAAAAATATATCTAAAGTTAAAAATAAGTATAAGTCAAAAAAAATTTATATTGATATAAAACACAATCCCCTCTCATATATATATATATATAGTTTAGGTTCGATTTTTGAATTTCAAACTTTAAATTCAAAAACTAAACTAATTAAGTATCATTCAATTTAGATTTTATTTAAACTAATTAATATATTTAAATCACACATAATTAATTTAATTTATTCAATTCGAATTGATCAGATTAGTAGATTATTTAAATTAATTTCCACCTCTAGTTAAAGAAGGTAGGGAAAGTTTTGTTAGTGGGAGTAGGTAGCAGAATTAGTGGCAGCTTCTTTATCGGTCTCTCCACTAACTTATTCTCATATTTTTAATATTTTATTAATACTCACTAGATTTATGAATTACTTTAATAAAGTTTACGTTTGTAACATATCACACTATCCTCCACTCTAAGTTTTCCCCTCCTCATTATTCTTATCTTCAACTAGATTCCCAATCTATATTATTAAGGTTACTAGCGTAAAAGTTTAACAAGTTAAAATTAATAATTCTTTCTATACAGAATAATAACATCCAATTCAGTTATAATGTAAGAAGAATAAGAATGACTACCGAAAAGAAATTACGTAGTTATAATTGATTTACAATTCTCATTTGTTCTGATTGATTTCCACTCTTGCTTATATTTTTTACAAATTCTTAGCATGGCTGGTTTTGATGGAGATGTTACACTGACCACTGCACTTTCAGAGTCCCAAAAAGTCTCTTTCCCTGCTGAATATGCTAAGTTGAGCTATATATTCACCAAATTATGATTGATATTTCCAGAACATGTTATGAAAATTTAATATTCGCAATCATTTATTAGGATTTGTTGGCTGCTCTAGACGCCGCTGGCCTTGATCTCCTCTCGGTAAGTTAAAAGAATAACTTTATTAGAGGAACGTTAAAGTTTAATTCTTTTTAATAATTAATTTTTTAATTTCAATTGTATACTAGAAAATTAGAAATTAATTCAATTTAAATTATGTTAGGATCCGTGATAGCTTTTATGAATTCGGGTTTGTTGCAACATTATTCTTTTAGAACAATTAGGCTGTAAAAGAATTCTAGAAGACTAATCATAAATATCCTAGATATTTTTAGAGATATTTTATAAATATTATAAATATCTAGATATTTTAAAAGTTAATTGATAGAAATTTGTATAATCTTATCTCACACACTTAGTTATATCTTTATCTTTTATTGAAGTAGAATAACTATAAATAGATGAAGTCTTCTCAACCAAATCATAGAGTATTTTACACTCAATATTAACACAGATGTGGACATCCATGCACAACTCATTAAACTTGACCAACTTGTGCTGAGTCTAAGCCAAGTCTGACTCGACTCAACTTGACTCATTCCCATTCCTATCTCCGAGATTAAAGATCTAGACAATTATGGACGTGGATGGCCAAAGGGTGAGCACAGTATCGTTGTTCCTCATTATAGTATTGCCTTTCTTGGAATTGTATTAGGATGATTAACAAACACTATTCTTCAGTATACTGCCACAGACTTTCTTGGAAATGGAGCATATGACTTTGTCTATAAAGTTATGGATAATATGAATAATCAAAAGGTTACTTTAAAGCAAATGAAAATGGATAACAATGAGCTCTCTAAGAATGTCATCAGAGAAATATCCTTTCTTATGGAAATGGACCACGAAAATTTGGTCAGGTAACCTCAATGGAGATGCACATTTCCAATGTATATGTATCTATTTACTTATTGAAATATAAGCTTGTGTTCTTGAAGGCTGAAGCGTGCCTTCATTGAGAATGAATACCTGTATTTGGTGGTGGAGTGTCTTGACACAAATTTTAAGGCTCGCAAGGAGGATATTGAATTGAAATATCGATCACCTGCTATCATCAAAGTATGTAATTCACTCAATCACCTGCTAAATTTAAGGTCTATATTATAGAAAAATGACACTGACACCTATTATTATTATTTTTTTTAAAGTTGCTTCTGAAACAGATCCTTCATGGAGTTGAATATAGTCATTCATGTGGAGTTTTGCAACGTGACTTAAAGATGGAAAATGTTTTGCTGGATAAATCTGTAGGTAGGGTGAAGATTGCTGATTTTGGCTCAGCTAGGGGGTTTGTTGATTTGAAGTCCACCGTTACTCCTGATGCAAGAATTCTTCACAAATTTTACGTGTCACCTTTTAAAATATCTCGCTGCCCCTTATGACTAATTCATCACAGGTTACTATAGTCAATTACAGGGCCCCTGAAGTCCTCTTGGGAAAACCATATTCAACTGCTATTGACATGTGGTCAGTTGGCTGCATATTTGTTGACATGGTGACTAACAAATTTTTGTTCACAGGGGATTCTGAAATCCAAGTTTTAGATAAAATTTACATGAAATTTCTTTCTAACGCTATCACTTTGTCAATTTTTTACAATTCAGAACAAATTCCAAGTTCATAACCAGATTTTTCTGCACAACTCCTAATTCTAGCCAGCTATTGTAAAGAAATTTATTAATACACTTGTACTTATTTATTTTCCATGAAACTTTATCCACATATTCGCTTATATCTTAGGTTTATCATGTAAAATTATCAGCTTAAAAACCATTGTTAAGACCACTAAACAGCCATCATTCCTAGGCGATATCAGTTAAGGTCTCAATTCTGTCCATACGATTTCCATATTTCAAATGAAGCACTTATGCTAGGTATTAAGCCACAAAATTTAACAGAGACACTCATAGTACCTCAGACCTTAGTATGGTTCAAGCTTGGCACTACTTATACCCCTTTTAGTATATTAAATTCATACCAAAACAGTAGTATGATTCAAATTCATCTTCGTGACTTCCACTTCCAAGTCAAGCAACGAGACTAACAAGACAGCGCTTTACATTACAAACCAATTAAAATAACAAAACTTCCACTTACATATTTTGTAATCTTCACAGATCTCACAGTCCATGAGCTTAAAAAGAAATGTCCTCTTTATATTACAAACTAATTAAAATAACAGGACAGCCCTTAAACATATATACATGAAAACATAATTTGGTGTTTCCAAGCTTGAAGAACACTCTCTAATTTCGGTTCTGCTGGTCTCTTGGCTAAAAAAATGAATAACAAACATGGAATGAGCGTTTCAACCCCAGTAAACAATTAAGATTACCACAAACAAGAAGAGAGGATTGTACAAATCTACCATACAGCTCATCACATGAAGAATTTTGCCAATACATCTCATTCATCAAGTATTTGACACATGCAATTGGGCAATCTCATGGAGAGTTCTCTATACAGTTCTAACACCAAATTTTCAGCACATACAAGAGATCAAGCTCATGTAAGGAACAGTTCAACCAACGAATATTCTAACACATGCAAGATCCAATCTTAATTATTTACCTCATAATGTATGAATTAAATGTCATATAGACTTGCTATCACTTAGATTCTTCCTAGACCAGCACTAGTCTTCTTCTTCTTCCACCATTATTGACCACGACACCTCTACTCCTTAAGAATTGTACATCACTTAATTGGCTCTCTAGTTATCTCATTTGGTAGCTTGTCACGCTAGCATTGTAACACCCTAAGTAGATACTAAAGTTTGTGACATTTTAAGAAATCTAAAGGAACAATGAAGTTATGGCAGGTAACAGAACCTGTCAAGACTTGGAGTTTCAAGGAAGTTATGGCAAGTTTCTTCCACCATTATTGACCATGACACCTCTACTCCTTAAGAATTGTACATCACTTAATTGGCTATCTAGTTATCTTATTTTGTAGAACAGGTTATCTTATATCTGAATTCAATTCTTCTAATCTCTTTTGTAGAACAGGTTATCCTGAGTCTAAAAATATATATATTGCATTATAATGTTATGAATTCATAAAGAATTTTGCTCAAACTCATGAAATCATAAAACGTTTAAATTTTATGATTCATTTTTTTTATGATTAATTCAAGAAATTGATTTAGAATTATTAAAAATTTCTAAAATTCGTTTTCATAGACACAAGAATCGTGTCAAATGGTTGAAAAAATAATAAGAATTTTGTAATAGAAAACTCACAAAATTGTAATGGATTGGGTTTGAACAACCCATAAATTTTATGAATTAATTCTGAAAATTGACTTAGAGGTTTTATATATCTCAATTTTCTGAGTTTAATGACACTTGAATCGTTGATTTCCGTTGAGAAACGATAGAGAAATCGCTAAAGTACCGCGTTTGAACCCATATTTTCGTCCTCACTTTTTCGATCAAAAGCCTAGAAATTTCATGCAAAATTTTTAAAACTTTTTCAAGGGATTTAGTAGATCTTGAAATTCTAAATCCAACGACGCAAGAATCGCGTCAAACGGATGTAAAACGAGAGAGATATCGCATAAAACCCATTACACTATGAACTGAGTCAAAATCAGGTCAAATGACTTGAATTCAGTCAAACGGGTAAGGAAGAAGGTGGTGATCTACCCACGCTCACACCCACTCGCGGTCCTGGAGAGTGCAGGAGAGTGTGATCTATAGAAAATTAATTTTTCAATTATGTTTTTTGCATTGTTCTTTATGCGCCCTAATTTATTTTTTGGTGAATTTTATTTATTTTTTATGCCTATTTATTATTTATTTCAAAATTTATATAGATTAAAATTGTTAAAAGTATATAGTAATCTCCTCTGAAAATTTGTGTATTATTGTGATATTTCTGGGCATGATGTATATTGTGCACTCTTAGAGTTAATGTTGTTTGATCACTTAAATAGTTTTCGGTGATATTTTGTGCATAAATTAATGTGTAATATTTTGAAAACTATTTATTTAGTTGTTATTTATGTGATTTGATTATGAGAGTTGTTGTTTTAAGTATTTTGGTACTGTTTTAAGACACTTTGTATTATTGTGAGCTCACCTTCACAGGACCAATTATGTTAAGGTGTCATTTTATTGATATTTTGTTAATAATGTGGCATTGAAGATTATGGTGATAATGCGCTTACCTTATCGATTTGTCTTTATTAATGTAATTCCTAATGATTTGTTAAGTGATATTTTTTTTGGCACTTTGCATGATTGTGATCTTGCCTTCGAGGGATCAATTGTGGCAAGGTGTTATTTTGTTGATAAAATATTCTTATTTTATGGCATTATGGATTATGTTAATAATACACTTACCGTATTGGTTTGCCTTTGTTAATGTAATTCCTGATGATTTGTTAAAAGCATTAAGATTGTGCTCTTAGAGTTCTCAATATCCACTCGATACTAGTTTTAGGGACATGATTTTGATGTCTGTGAGAGTTTACTTATGTGATGTAATTCGGGACCCTTAGGCGAGATTGCAATTGCATGGGGAAATTCCATTATGGTTTTGCTCATCTTGTTTATTGAAATACTCGACAAGAAAATCTCTCTTTGAAATATTGATTCAGTTTTGCTTATGAAAATAAATGTTTTGACAAAGTTGTGTAGGACCAATTATGAGAACTGGGTTGAGTCAATGAGTTTATTTATGATAATCTCTAGTATTGATGTTGCTCTGGCTGTGGATGAACCCTGAAGCCCATAGATATGTTTTTCGCTGCGATTGAGGTGAAATATAAAAAGTGAGATCATTCAAATAAAGTTCATCTCATGACCATAAAGTATAACATGAAAAAAGTCATTAAGGAGAGTTTTTATGAATCAGATAATGTCAACCAATTTTGTAAGGTTGTTGACACATCTAGAAGGGCCTGTGACCTCTCTGTGTTAACCAAGACTAAACATGATGATGTGAATGGTGATCATGAACGCGCCAGAAAATTTGCAGATGGACTCAAACGAGTTAATTATATAGAGTTTAATAATTAGATTAAGGATAAAGAAGTTTAACTCCTGACTCTAATGTGTTTTGAATCCAATTTTGTTAATATTCCTTCTACCACTTATTGGTTAGATATTGGTGCAACTACTCACATTACAAGCTCATTATTGGAGTTCAAAAATAAGTGAAAGTCGAGTGAATGAGAGTTAAAGCTCACAGTAGGAAATATAGTTAGTGTCAAAGTATAGTATATAGGTGTTATTTCCTTGAAGATGTGTATTGGAATTTTTTTAGGTTTAAAAGGCACCATTATATGTCCTCTATAAGAAGGAACTTGTTTATGGTTTCTATTTTGGATAGTTGAACTATTATGTCTATTTATTATAAGAGAGTTTTCCTACCTTATGATTTCATTCTGATTATTTCTAGAGTTTCATTTAATGACCTTTATATGTTAAATATTGATCCATTTCTGTTGATCTAACGACATTTAGATATCAATAATGTTGTTGGGAACAAGCGTGGTAGAGTTTCTAAAAACTCTTTTATGTTGTGGTACAAATGTTTAGGACACATCTCTAAGGAGAGAATGAAGATGTTGATTAAGAAAAGTATTCTTCATGATATGAACTTCTTTGTTTTTGATACTTGTGTTGATTGTATAAAAAGGAAACTTATAGTTGGAGCTAGGAGTAGAGGTGGTAAAACAGGTCAACCCGCCCCGACCTGCCCTGCATCGTCTCAACCTGCCAAAATGAGGGGCGGGTTGGGTTGACCCGTTTTCATAAATAGGTTGGAAAAACTAACCAACACCGTTTTAGGAAGGGTTGGCGGGTTGACCCGCATAAATGATAAAATGAGAAAATTTGAGTGGGTTGGCGGGTCAAATAGCTTAACCCACCTAAAAAACAAAAAAAATGTATAAAAAATAAAAAATACTATAAAAAGAGACACAAAATAGTGAGTCATGGTCTTCACTCATAGAAAGAGTAGATGCAGATCTGTAATGGAAAGAAAAGACTAAAAAGAGTAAAGAGAAAAGAGTTAAAGAAAAATAAAATAGAAATGTTTCAAAAAAAAAAACTAATAACCTAACGGGTTGACTGCACCACTCCGTTGTGCGGGTTATAAAATAAAAATAGGTTCAAACATTGAACCCAACCTGTTTAAAAATAGCAGGTTGGCGAGTCAACCCAACAGGTTAAACCTGTTTTGCCAGTTCTCGCTAAGAAGAGTGGGGTTACTAAGAGAAATGGTGAATACTATGATAAGTATGATGAAACTGGTAGAAATCCTAGACATTTTACTAAGTTCTTACAAGACTATGGTATTGAGACACAGTACACCATGTATGGCACTTCGCAACAAAATGGAGTTACAAAAAGGAGAAATTGTACTCTTTTGGATATGGTGAGATGTATGCTTAGTCATTCTACTCTTCCAGAATTCTTATAGAGAGATGCCTTGAAGACTGTTGTTTATATATTGAATCATGCGCTAAGTGAATCTGTGCTAAAGACTTCATATGAGCTTATGACAAGCAAGTGACCTACCTTGAGACATTTCCGTGTTTAGGGTTATAGGGCAGATGTGAGGTCTTATAACCCACATTTAATGAAGCTTGATCCCAAAACCATTAGTGGTTTCTTCATTGGTTATGATATTGGCTCAAGGGGTTCTAGGTTATATTGTCCTTCACATACTACTAGAGTTATTGAATCCGATCGGGCTATCTATTTTGAAGGAGACTTAGAGCATGATGGAACTCAGGAGCCGCATATTGTTGATTTTAGATATGAGCATGTTGTTATTCCTATTCCTGTTGTTCCATTTTCAGTGATAATAGCATCTTCTTTGATCCATAATGATGATGTTGTTGATCATGTTGATAATGTTGATAATGTCGATATTCCTTAACAAGTCAAAAATAATGTATAGAATCCAAATGTTGTTGTGACTCCATTGAGAAGATCTAAGTGGGTTCCTATATCCACTAAACCTACTAGATTTAGGGATTATGTTGTGTACATACAAGAGCATGAGTTTAATTCAGTTGAGGATTCTAATCCTATTTCCTTTCAAGAGACCATGATTAGTCTTGATAGTGCACAATGGCTAGTGGTTATGGATGATGAGTTGGATTCTATGAGAAAGAATAATATTTGGGAATTAGTGGAGTTGCCTACTAGTTGTAAAATTGTTAGTGTCAAATGGGTCTTTAAGACCAAACGAGATGCTAAAGCTGAAACTAAGAGGTATAAAGCCAAACTTGTTTCCAACGGATATAACCAAGGGGAAGACATTGATTATAAGGAGACTTTTTTATTGGTCTCCAATAAAGACTCTTTCTGTGTTGTGATGACATTGGTTGCTCATTTTGATTTGGAGCTTCATCAAATGGATGTTAAGATCACCTTCCTAAATGGTGATTTCTATAAGGATGTGTATATGGATCAACCTGATAGTTTGATTGAAAATGGTTGGTACTTGATATTTGATTATATTATTGGCTCTCTTGGCTTTAAAGAAAATACTGTTGACTAATGTATTTATCTGAAGTTTAGTGGGAGCAAATTCATCATTCTTGTTTTATATGTTGATGATATATTGTTAGCCAGTAATTATGTTGATTTTCTGAATGAGACTAAGCAAATGTTAGCAGCGCATTTTGATATAAAAGATCTTGGTGATGCCTCTTTTGTATTAAGCATTGAGATTTGTCGTTAGTGTTGGCAAAACGGGTTCAACCTGTTGGGTTGACCCACCAACCCACTATTTTTAAGCGGGTTTGGTAAAATATTTGGACCCATTTTTAATTTTAAACCTGTATAACCTGTCCCACTTAACCCTGCGGGTTAAGTGGGTTAGTGCGGGTTGAACCCATTTTTTCCTCTTTCCAGATCTACCTCGTGACTTAGTCTCCCTTTCCATTCCAATCAAATTTTTTTTCCCAAATATGCAAATCTGTTGCCTTTCTCTCGCTCTGCTGCCTAACTCTCTCTCCGCCAGTCATCCCGCTCTAGCTCTCGCTTGTCCCGCTCTAGCTCGTTCGTCTTGCTCTCGCTCGTCCCGCTCTCGCATGTTCGTCCTGCTCTCGCTCTTGCTTGTCCCGCTCTCGCTCGTCCGTCCTACTCTCGCTCTCGCTCATCCGTCCCGCTGCAAATCGGTTGTCCCGCTCAAATCTATCATCTGTTCCTGCTGTAAATCAGTCGACCGTCGTTTGTTCCTGCTCAGATCTGTCGTCTTGCTTCCTCTCTCGCTCTACACCGGTCGCCGTTCAGTTCCTGATCAGATCTGCCATTGCACTCTCTCTGTTGCTCTCTCTCTCTCTCTCCGTTGCTCTGTTCCTGCTCAGATTTTTTTAGGCAGGTCAACTCGCTAATTTTTTCTTATTTTATCATTTATGTGAGTCAACCCGCCAACTCACCCTAAAACAGGGTGGGTTAGCTCTTTCAACCCTTTTCTTAAAATGGGTCAACCCATCCCGCCCCGTATTTTTACAGGTTGATGTGGGTCGGGGCGGGTTAGCCCGCTTTGCCAGCTCTATTTGTCGTGACAGATCTCATGATATTTTGGTTTGTCTTAGAAAGCTTATATTGAAAGGATTCTGAATAGATTTAATATGAAATCTTATAATCCTTGTGTTACACTCATTTAAAGGGGTAAAAGACTCTTTAATACCCAGTGTCCTTAAAATGATAAAGATGTTACTGAAATGGAGAAGGTCACATATGCTTTTACTGTTAGCAGCCTTATGTATGCTCAAGTTTGTACACGTCCTAATATTGTTTTCGTTGTTAGTGTACTTGGGAGATACTTGAGCAAACTTGGTGTGGCTAATTGGTAAGCTGCAAAACTAACGTATCTGAATGGTACTAAAGATCATATGTCAACTTATATGAGGTTGGATTACCTTGAGGTGATTAGTTATTCTAATTTTGACTATGGTGGTTGTCCAAGTGACCACAAGTCCACATCAGGGTATATATCTTTATGTTGGGAGTAGTAGTTATTTTTTTGGAAGAGTGTTAAACTAAAACTTACAACTACTTCCACTATAGAGGCAGAATATATAGCTGGTTATGAGGCTACGCATCAAAGCGATATGATTGAAAAATTTGATTCTTGAATTTTGTATTGTGGAGAGTATTTCTAAGCCTCTTACTATCTATTGTGAAAACTCTACCGTAGTGTGCTTCTCTCAAATCAATAAGAGTTTTAAGTACTCAAAGTTTTTGACACAAAGTATATGTTTGTTAGACAAAAGATTTAGGAGTTTCAAACTCATGTCAAGTATATCTTTACATAACTTATAGTTATAGATCCCCTAACCAAAGGTTTAGCTGTAAAAGTTTTGTTGATCATGTGACCCATATAGGTATAATTAGGTCTTTTGATGTTTTGGGTTAATGAGAGCTTGTTTTGTGATTATATTGTTACCTCATTTTATGTCTCAAGACCTTGAACAATTATATTGTTATTATTGTCATTTTCATATAATATTGTTATTATTATTATTATTATTATTATCTATGCAGTATTATTTGTTCATATTATGGTATATTGTAGAGACATTTTGGACTCAGTCTCATTTTGTTATTATGCTAAAATATTTGTTAAATATCAAAAAGTATCTTGGGCGGATGCTTAGAGCCATTTTATTTGGAAATACATTTTAATCACATATTGACATGCATGCAATTTTGAATGTGTTTTCCTATTACCCATATACTACATTTTGTTGGGTCACCGAAATATATGTATCTTGTATGTATGATATCAGTACTCCTTCGAGTATGATTTTCTACATTGTTGAGATGCTTGTACTCTTATTTTGGACCAATTGTTGAGAGTGTTGACTTGATTTTAACATCATGTTGTAGTCACATATTGTTTTATTAATATAGAGAATTGTTTTCTTATTGAAATAATATAATATGACTTATGTCGTCTAAGTGAGAGAATGTTAGATTTTATTTTATGAACTAGCATAAATCATATTATAATTTTATAAAACTCAGATTAATTGAATGTCAAAATTATTAGAGTATTTTGTTTAGCACAAGTTGTGATCAGTATTGTTAATAAGCATATTATTGTTAAAACACTGCTCATATGTGGATTTTGTTTTATGGGTCTTGTATATGAGTTTGTCATAGTGGATAACTTTAACTCATTTTAGTTATTCTATATATACAAGGAGAGACATCTATTCTTAGTCACTCTAGTATATACATTTACTTTATTGATACTGACGCGTGAACGACTACTGTGGGATAAGAATAGTATCTTTCCTTCATCGAGATTGATTTGAAGAATTTCAATAATGACTTTCTCATCGGTGTTCTTTTAAAGTAATCTTAAAACTCTTTATATATTTTGATATGTCATAAATATTGAGATTAATAAATCTAAGAAATTTTCTTTCAAAGTGTGACACTTTTAAAAAGATATGCATATATATAAGTATAAATAGTTATTAAGAAATGTAATTTATTGTTAAGGACTTATCATGGCTTCAATAAATAGAAAATGCAAACATTTTGAATGCTTTATACACAACCTGTGATCTTGAATTGACTTTCTCGCAACTCCTTGATAAGAATCACTATTAAATATTTACTTAGAGATCCTTTAGATACTTATGAAAAAAATAACTCGGTGGAGGTCATTATGGTTTCTATGGAGTAGGTGAAATAAATGGTTGCTTATGATTTAGTAGAAGAAATATCACTCTTACTTTTCTGTGGTATGAAAAACCAATGAAATTTTCTTGTAAAAGAGAAAGATAAGGATCAGGCAATTGCTTAGAGCAAAAAACTATACTCTTTTGTGCATTTCTGATTGAACATCTTGTTGATAAATTAAGAGTACCTTTTAAGTGTTGTTTGCAATCTACTCGAGGGAAATAGAAACTAGTTTTCAAGGAATAAGAAACAACCATACTCAGATAAAATGGGATGATTCAGACCTCTTTACATAAAGATTCTAAAACTGGTTTGCCCTTATACACAGAACAACATTTACATTACTTTTTCCTCAAAATATCAGAACAGAAGGAATACAATAACTACAACTTTGTAACCTCATGGTAGCTCTCTCTAGACCCTCTAAGACTTGTATTATCAGAGCATGCAGTCCATCCTTTCTCTGCTGAACTTATTTCAGCTCCTCGTGGTGATTAAGTGAGGCAAAGTCTTTGAGGAATGATAGGCGTTAAAGGAGGTAGGTAGCAGAATTAGTGGTAGCTTCTTTCTATCTCTCCACTAAATTATTCTCATATTTTTAATATTTTATTAGTTCTCACTAAATTTCTGAATTACCTTAATAAAGTTTACGTTTGTAATTTAACATATCACACTATCCTCCACTCTAAGTTTTCCCCTCCTCATTATTCTTATCTTCAACTAAATTCCCAGTCTATATTATTAAGGTTACTAAGGTAAAGTTTAACAAGTTAAAATTAACAATTCTTTCTATATAGAATAATAACATCCAATCCAGTTATAATGCAAGAAGAATAAGAATTGTTGAAAAGTCAAAGGTAGGAAGTTTGGCACCGAAATTAGAAAAGGAAACGAAGAAAAAGAAGGAGCGCCAGCTTGCAACGCGTTTTTTCTTTTGTCCATATGTATTCGTTTTTCCTATAAATAGGTACCAATTCACCTTATCAAATACACCAACACAGAGAGAAAAATCAAGAGAGAGTGAGAGAAAAATACTAGAGAGAAATTCTAGTTTTTCTGGGTATAATTGGGTTGTGGGTTGTGAGCGATTGTGAGTGTTTTGTAAACACTGTGTATATTTTCTTTTTCTATAAAAGGTCTGGTAAGAAATTGGAGACGTTAAGCGGAATTAAATTAACCTGTTATCAATTTTTGTGTCTTATTATTCCGCATTTATTTCGCTTTCTACAAATCTGATGATAAGGAAATTTTGCGTAATTTCCCAACAATATCAGAGTAGTTAGTTATTTCTGCTAATTTTGAAGTGGGTACTGTTCATGTGAATAGTAAATTCATGAATAGTAATTCATGAATAGTAAAATTCGTGAATAGTGAATTTTATGAATAGTAAATTCGTGAATAGTAATTCATGAATAGTAAATTCGTGAATAGTAAATTTTGTGAATAGTAATTTTGTGAACAGTAAAATTGGTCAGCGTTACCAATTTATCCACGGAGGTGTTCTAAAGCACGGTGGTTTGCAGAAATTGTCAGAAACGATCCTGAGGAAGTCAGATTCGAGTGGGAGCGATGGCTGCAGACGAAGGAAAGGTAAAAATTGAAAAGTTCGATGGTGCGGACTTTGGCTTTTGGAAGATGCAGATCGAAGATTATCTGTACCAGAAAAAGCTCTATCAACCTCTCTCAGAAAGGAAGCCAGAGGGTATGAAGGATGAAGACTGCTCTTCTAGGCAGACAAGCCCTTGGAGTTATTCGATTAACGCTATCCCGATATGTTGCTTTCATATAGCAAAGGAAAAGACCACTTGGCGGGTCTTATGGCGGCTCTCTCCAAGGTATGTATGAGAAGCCGTCGGCTCTAACAAAGTGCACTTGATGAGGCGGTTATTCAATTTGTGGATGACAAAGGCGCGCGTCGGTAGCTCAAGATCTTAATGAACTCAATCTGATCAACCCAGTTGAGTTCATTGGAATTGAATTTGATGAAGAAGTCCGAGCATTGATACTTTTGTCTTCTCTACCGTAAAGTTGGAATGCTTTCATGTCACTATGAGTGAGTAGCTATCTAAGCAATAAGTTAAAATTTGATGATGTTCGTGACCTAGTTCTCGGTGAAGAGATCCGACGGAGAGAGTCGGGTGAATCGTCATCCTCTTCGGTTTTGCATACAGAGTCAAGAGGAAGAAATTCAACTGTAGAGGAATGCACGTGGCGATCAAACTACCGAGCGGATCAAAGGACGGAGGTCCAAATCCAGAATCCCAATAACTCCGGTAGAAAGACCATCGAGTGTTGGAATTGTGGGAAGACCTGACACTATAAAAATCGGTGCAAGAGTGCAATCAAGAATCGGGAGGCGAAGGACGAGGCAAATGTTACTTCCACCTCGGGAGGAAATGATGCGTTGATATGCTTTTTGAGAGCAAGGAAGAGTCTTGGGTGTTAGACTCGGAGCATCGTTCCATGCTTCTTCGCAGAAAGAACTCTTCGAGAGGTATGTCCCTGGAAACCTTGGAAAAGTATACCTTGGTGATGATCAACCTTGTGCTTATTATTGGTAAAGGTGTAGTGAAGATTAAGTTGAACGGGTCTATTTGGGATCGGGCATATTCCCGACACGAGAAAGAACTTAATCTCGAGAAATAATGAAGGCTACACTACGATCTTTCACGGTGATGATTGGAAGATTTCAAAGGGTGCAAACGGTTGCTCGAGGCAAAAGAGAGTGGTACTTTTACATAACAAGAGAGGGCATCGCTTCAATTTACTGGAAACGAAAATCCCAATCTGTGGCACCGAGAGACTTGGCCATATGAGTATGAAAGGATGAAGATTATGCACTCGAAGGGCAAACTTCCAGTCTTGGTTGAGATTGACATGTGTGAAGATCGCATACTTGGAAAGCGAGAAAGAGTCGATTTCGGACAAGTGGAAGAACCCCAAAGAAGGAAAAGACTCGAGCTTTTCACTCGATGTTTGGGGTCCAACGAATCAATTGGTGGGAAACACTACTGACCTTCATTGATGATCACTCTCGGAAGGTATGGGTTTACTTTCTAAAGCATAAGTCTGAAGTGTTTGAGGCTTTCGGATATGGAAAGCCATGGTTGAAAAAGACAGGGGTTGAAAGATCAAAAAGCTCGAACCGACAATGGTGGTGAATATGAAGATACAATTTCAAGAAGTTTTGCTATGAGACGGGATCAAATGGAAGGGCCGTGTCGGGTGCTATACTCAACACAATGGTGTGTAGCGGCGTATGAATCGAACGTTGATCGAAAGAGCCGAAGCTTGCGTGTGCGGTCGAACTGCCTACTCAGGCGGTTCAGGCGAGGCGTCAACACACAAGAAATTATTTGATCAACCGAGGTCCATCAAGCACCATTGGAGCACTACGAATACCGTAAAGAGGTATGGAGCGGAAAAGAGACAAAACTCTCACATCTAGAGTTTTCGGTACCAGTAGCATATGTGCACATCAGTGATCAAGGTAGAATAAACTTGATCCCAAATCGAAGAAGTGCACGTTCATCGGTTATGGTGAAGATGAGTTTGGCTACCGCCTTTGGGATGATGAAAACAAAAGATGATCCGCAGTAGAGATGTGATCTTCAACGAAAGAGTGATGTACAAGGACGGACATGGCATAGACAAGAAAGAACTCGCAAGAAATGGGCCAAGATATGCGAGAGGTGGACGATGTCCTAGAAGGTCCTATAGTTGAGAGTCCTCGCCAGAGGAATCAAAAAAATGATGCAACAGTCCGACACACCACGCTTTCTACTCCAGCTCCCATTGAGAAGGTCTTCTCGGCCTCATGTGCCTAACAGGGAGATACATGAACTATCTGTTGCCGATGGAGGGGAGCCCGAATGCTATGATGAAGCTTGTCGGACTAGAGATGCTAGCAAGTGGGAGCTTGCCATGAAAGACAGATGAAGTCTCGATCTCCAACCTGACATGGGAACTAGTGAGTTACCGTGGGGAAGAAAGCACTTCACAACAAATGGGTGTATCAGGGTGAAGGAGGAGCATGATGGCTTCAAGAGATACAAAGCCCGACTAGTTGTCAAAGGATTCCAGCAAAAGGAAGAAGTCGACTACACCGAAATCTTTGCTCCAGTTGTGAAGCTCAATACTATCAGATCTGTGTTAAGTATTGTTGCTAGTAAAGAGCTCTACCTTGAGCAGTTGGACGTGAAGACCGCATTTCTTCACGGAGACCTAGATGAGGAGATATACATGCACCAGCCAGAAGGTTTCTCAGAAAAAGGGAAAGAGAATATGATGTGCAAATTAAAGAAGAGCTTGTATGGCTTGAAACAAGCTCCAAGACAGTGGTACAGGAAGTTCGATGGCTTCATGCATAAGGAAGGTTTCCAGAAGTGCAATGCCGATCACTGTTGCTTCTTCAAGAGATATAAGTCCAATATCATTTTGCTACTTTATGTCGATGATATGTTAGTAGCAGGTTCGATATGGACGAGATCGAAAATTGAAGATGCGCTTGTCAAATGAATTTGACATGAAAGATTTAGGTCCAAAGAGGAAGATCCTTGGAATGCAAATCACGAGAGATAAGCAAAGAGGGATTTTGCAGTATCTCTCGTGCAGAGACATCAACCGTGTTTTGCAAAGATTCAACATGAGTGACGCCAAACCGGGTGAGCACACCCTTGGCAAGCCACTTTCGCTTATCTAAGGATCACCCCCTCGAGACAAAGGAAGAGAAAGATTTCATGGCTAAAGTTCCGTATGCTTTTTGGAAGTTTGATGTACGCAATGGTCCGTACGAGGCCGACATTGGCCATGCAAAGGAGTTGTAAGCGGGTTTATGACAAATCCGTAAAAGCTCATTGGGAAGCATAAAGTGGATTTTGAGGTATCTACGAGGCACTACGAGAGAGTGTTTGTACTTTGGTAAAGGAGAATTAAAGGTGCAAGGTTATGTAGATGCGGACTTTGGAGGTGAAGTCGATCACCGAGAAGAAGTACCACCACCGGTACATATTCACCGTTGGAACTACAGCTGTTAGTTGGATGTCGCAGATACAAAAGATTATTGCTTTATCCACTACTGAGGTGAGTATGTGGCGATGCAAGTTTGTAATTTGATATGGCTTCAAGGATTGTTAATCGAACTGGGATTCATCCAGGGAAAAGAGTGTTTTGTATAGTGATAGTGATAGTCAAAGTGCAATACATTTGGCAAAGAATTCAAAGCATTCCATTCCGTAAGTTGATCTTCGTTATCACTTCATCGGGACTCAGGATGAGGTGCTAACATTGGTGAAGATTCAAGGAAGCAAGAACCCAAAGATATGTTAACAAAAGTGGTGATTTCGAAAATCTTGTTTCAACTTCAACATATCTGCTAAAGTCCAGGGAAGGTCAGTCATATCAGGTGTGAAGACAGATTGAAATCAGTCTTCAAGTGGGAGATTGTTGAAAAGTCAAAGGTAGGAAGTTTGGCACCGACATTAGAAAAGGAAACGAAGAAAAAGAAGGAGCGCCAGCTTGCAACGCGTTTTTTCTTTTGTCCATATGTATTCGTTTTTCCTATAAATAGGTACCAATTCACCTTATCAAATACACCAACACAGAGAGAAAAATCAAGAGAGAGTGAGAGAAAAATACTAGAGAGAAATTCTAGTTTTTCTGGGTATAATTGGGTTGTGGGTTGTGAATATTGTGAGTGTTTTATAAACACCGTGTATATTTTCTTTTTTATAAAAGGTCTGACAATCCGGTTATAAATTAGCCGAACTCCGTTATCAATTTTTGTGTGTGCTATTATTCCGCATTTATTTCGCTTTCTACAAATCTGATGATAAGGAAATTTTGCGTAATTTCCCAACAAGAATGACTACCGAAAATAAATTACGTAGCTCTAATTGATTTACAATTCTCATTTGTTCTGATTGATTTCCACTCTTGCTTATAATTTTTACAAATTCTTAGCATGGTTGGTTTTGACGGGGATGTTACACTGATCACTGCACTACCAGAGTCCCAAAAAGTCTCTTTCCCTGCTGAATATGCTAAGGTGAGCTATATATTAACCAAATTATGATTGATATTTCTAGAGCATGTTATGAAAATTTAATATTCGCAATCATTTATTAGGATTTGTTGGCTGTTCTAAACGCCGCTGGCCTTGATCTCCTCTCGGTAAGTTAAAAGAATAACTTTATTAGAGGAACGGTAATGTTTAATTCTTTTTAATAACTAATTTTTTTAATTTCAATTGTATACTAGAAATTGCTTCAATTGAATCCAGATAAAAGGATATCTGCTGAAGCTGCATTAGAGCACGAGTACCTGAAGAACGTGGATGTTACAGAACCGAGGGACGTGTTCATGGGAATTACTACAAGTGCAACATGATGGTTTAACTTTCCATAATCTTTGATCAATCGAAAATTGAACTATATTGGGGAGCATCACATTATAATCAACTGTGTCGTTGGATTAACCCTTTCTTCGAAGAGCAAATCTTCTGGTGTCAATTGTTTCCCATAGAGCCTTTCTGGTATCCAAGAGTATGTCCAACTTTCACCTCCGTGATACGTGTTACTTGTTGGGTTTATAATCATCCGCTCAAGTGCAACAGCATTTCTTGAGTACGTATATAGCCAACTTCACCGCATCACATCTGTCGGGAAATCCATTGATTGTAACTTCTTTTAATTGTAGATGCTGGCGACTAGTGTACTCTTTTATCTGTCTTTTACCACCAAACATGTAGCATACAAGATGGAAAATACAAAAGTTTGAGTCAATTGACAGGCCATGCTAACTTAACAAGCATATGTATTATATATATGGCAGCTGGAAATATTTACAACTCCACGGAACCTTAAGAACAGGAAGGCATTGTTTCAATTGGCTTGTTCATATCTCAAGTTTCTAAATCATCCCCAGAAACTTCGATCATCCTCCTTGAATTGAACATTTATATAAACCACAAATTAACAATTTTTTGTTGTGTTTAGAAAATGCTAAGTACTAATTATCAACTATTGACCACAAAGTCTAGAAACTACAGGTAGAAATCCCCACAACAACCTGGTTTCTATATAAACCGCATCCCCGTTGAACTAGTTAACAAAGGGAGTAAGTAACATAACAATTCCAGTCAAAGGTCCAAAAAGATGCAGAGGCATTGATTATACAAACTTAAACATCATGTAAAAGTTTAACGGTTGATGGTTGCATCAACTGTTTCTTCTAATTAGAACAAATAAACAAACAGATATAGATGAATGTGCATGTTAAAAGAGAGTGTCGTCATCCTAGAAAGTTAAAAGAATAATGAAGGACTTACACAGAGATGAAATTTCTCCAAAACTGGAGAAACATTCAATATGTAAGTGACTGAGAGGACGTCGAAATCTGAGTACACAAACAAAATCAAGTGTAATTGCTTGAGAAATCCGAATGTAGTCATCCTTGCGGGTATTGGCACTCCCTAAAGACAAAAAAAAGAAGGATGCAATATGTTAAATAAAACTATTATATTACAGATTTTCATTTTATCAATAGTGGAACATGTCATGTCACTCACCACATCACTAAACCAACTTAGAGTCAAATTTTGCACTTGAGGAAAGTCTCTAGGAAGGCAATTGAACATATAATCCATGCCTCTCTGAAATGGGTTAAAAAACCAAAGAAAAACTTTGGTCACTAATGGAAGCTTGGAAAAGGTGACTCTTGCCATCCGACCCTTAAACTAAAATCTTTCAAGACCAACCATTTCCTTAAGCTCAACGTTCCTTAATTCGCCACAGGATTCCACGTACAACCACTTCAACTGAGGGAGTTGACCATCTAGGCGAAGTGTTAAAATGAGGGAACAGTCCCTTAGAAACAATGATTCAAGGTTTAAACAACCAGAGAGGATAACATCCATATCCCTTTCATCTAGAACTATAGACTTCAATTCAAGAGATTTCAAGGAATTGAGTCGGTTCACAAGCTCTGCAGGAGGCCTCAGCACGCATCTTTGTAGGCGTAGAAACTTCAAGTGAGACCCTCCACCAAAAGGAAGAAGATGGCATGGAAAACTATAAAGATTACTTGGAGTTGAAAAATAAAATTTGAGATGAATTCTTTCAGCCTCCATCCTAACTGCAAAACTGATCCACTTATCCATATGAGAAGCAAACTCATTCCCAATCCAGAAACTAATCTTGATGGAGACCAACTTTTTACCTGGAAACGTCCTCAAATATTGATCAACTTTTCTAACAAAGTCACTCCTAAATTCCCAAAGCTTACTTTTATCTCCTAAGGGTAAGTAGTCTGTATAGTTGGAATTAAAAATAAACTCATCGTTAAGATTAAGATTCAACACAGGAACACAGAGGTATCTCCATTTACGAGACACTAAACGTGTCCTGAAGGCTTCTTTCATGCTTAAAAATGAGAAGATGTAAGAGACAATGTCATCTGGCAATGCACTGATATAATCATCACTGCAAATGCTGTTCCCTTGCTGCATTACAAAGAGAAAAAAAGTGAAATTTTTGTTAGCAGCAAAATCATTGAAACATTAATTTGTTTACATTAAACTTATCGGTGTAGGAATATATCAAAGACCCAGTAATCAGAACTGTGACTAGTTATTTAAAAACCCAACAAAGTTTGGTTACATTCAATTACGTTAGTAACAAAATAAAAAAAAAATTTAACTTAGTTATATTAAATTAATTGTATAAGTGTAATGATGATTCATCAATATAAAATATTTCAGCTTTTGTTTTTCAGGCTTGTTTGCAAGACGTTTTAGCAACTAATTGACAAACACAAACATATATTCAAGACAAAAAATCACAAAAAAAAAAAAACAGTTCAATACAATAATATATAGAACAAGAATACTTACGGAAGCAACACAGTCTTGCTCAAAAGAAGCTTGTTCTTCCATCTGCGCAGTCTAATTATATAGGAACAGACTAAATTCTCTCTAACTAGGTTTTACTCAGATTAACAAGTGACGAGTATTTATAGTTTAGGTTGGGAGTGAAACTAATTAAGAGATTATGACATTCTTGAAATAACTTTGTTAATTTTATCAAACACTACCAATTGTCAATTTTTATAATTAATAAATTTTTTAATTTATTGTTGAATTATTTTTAATTATTATAACCATTATTTTAAAAAAATTTACTACAAACTCTATAATAAATTATATTTATTATCACCAATTATTATCATTACTTAGAATTTATTGTAGAATTTTTTCAAGTATAACTATAATTATAAAATCAATCAATATAATCAACTTATATAATATAATATAAAATCAATCAATATAATCAACTTATATAATATAATATAAAATCAATCAATATAATAAATATAATCATCAATCAATATAATATACAAAAGGAATATATATGATTTGAAAATATATCATTTGTCATCTCAGCAAAAAATTGTCATATGACTTGATGTATCATATGTACAAAAACTAAATTAAAATAAATAAAATAAAAGTATAAGTATCATTATTAAATGTAATCAATTAAGTGTTTATTATTGTATGTCAATGCTTATAAATTTTCTAAATAATTTCAAATGAAAATAAATATGGAAATGTGTTTATGACACATTTATACCTAATTAATGAGAGACTAGAGCAAAAATTAACAATTCTATTTGAATTGAAAAGAATAATTTGAATTTTAAATTACTCACTTATGATAATAATTTGACATTAACATTTAATTCTATTTAACATTTAATAATTTGAATAATTACAAAAACAATCTCACGTTATTCACTATGTTGACAAAATTAAAATTTGAATTATATTTATCTATAATTATAGTTATCTATAATTATCTATAATTATCACATAATTTCAAATTAAAATTTTATTTTATTTAACATTTAATTTGAACAATTACAATAATAATCTTATGTTATTCATTATTTTAACAAAATTGAAAATTTGAATTATATTTATCTATAATTATAATTGTCTACAATTACTATAATTATTACATATCTTACCACTTTTGAATGGAGTTGATTGTGCAATTATTTAAAATATAGTCTAATTTTAGCTAAACAATCTCTATCATGTAATTTTTCAATATATCTTTTATTCATTCACATGATTATTTGTTTACATCCCTTTAAATTTCTCAATATATTGAACAAAAAATTCTAAATATATTCTAATTTATTGACCTTCAAAGGACAATTTAATGACTCAAATAATATATATGAATTTAAATTCTAAAATTTAAAACTACTCAATTTAATTCATTAATTAATTGATTGCATCTAATAATATTTTGCTTGACCTACAAACGATTGATTGTCTCTAATATAATATATTATTTAAATCAAATTTATCTAATTTCAAAATACAAAGGATTCACTTTATATAAATTCTCTTTGATATTATCCATTCCTTCACATTAGGGTATTTGATTTACAATTTCATCTTTTTCATTTTGGTTCAACTGATATTTTCTTGCTTTACAATTTCATGTTTTCACCTTTTTGGTTCTCTTTAACTTCTTTTTATAGCTAATCTTCTATCTTTCTTTCATTCTCCTTGACTAAATTTTATTTTAATTCTTCTAATTTCAAAATACAAATGATACACTCTATATAAATTCTCTATGATATTATTAATTCATTCACATTATGGTATTTGATTTATGGTTTCATTTTTTTCATTTTGGTTCAACAAATGTTTCTTTGTTTTATAGATCTATGTTTTCACCTTTTTTGTTATCTTTAACTTCTTTCTCTAGCTAAGCTTCTATCTTTCTTTCATTCTCCTTGAATGAATTTTATTTTAGTTGTTCTAATTTTAAAATACAAAGGAATCAAACTATATAAGTTTTTCTAATATTTTTAATCCCTTCATGTTAGGTTATCATTTTGGTTGAATTCATCTTTCTTTGTTTTACATATTCACATTTTCACTTTTTTGGTCCTCTCTGTTTTCTTTCTATGAGATAAGCTTCTATTTTTCTCCATTCTCTTTGAGTATTTTTTATTGTATATTTTTAATATATTGTCACAGTTATTAAGATATAATTAAAAAAATATTCATCGCTTGTTTATGTTTTTTCTTACGGGTCTTGCCCAGAAAATCTTCAACGAAAGTTATGAATCAAAATAATAGTAATTGGATCTTAAATAAGGGATTATGATGGAAAAAGTTGTACCATTAGTTTTATTTTTTATTTTTTTAATTGTATATTCTTAGCCTACAATTGTAGAAGGCTAAAGTTGGACCTATATTTTTTATTTCTAATTCCTTCCTATTATTGTAGAAGGCGAATTTATGCTTCTTTCCTTCTTCTTTTTTTGCCAACAGATCAATTGTAAGCTAGGTTATCAAATTTATTATATAAAAAAAAGTTGCAATTATTGGTTGGAATCAATTATTTAATATTTTGATCCGGGAGAATAAATATTTATAAGTTTTTACAATTTATAATGTAATTTGTTCAATTTCATAACATATATTGTGGTAAATGTTATATGGTTAATATCTTTTAATATAGATTTCACTATATAAATTATTTTGTTTATTATTATCTATTTGTTGTTTATTATCTATTTCACTTTTATTTTTATTGAAAATTATATTAATATTTGTATAAATGAAACCCCTCAAAATTAGAGTTAATGGGTTGTTGAACATTACATTGTCTTGGTCCAGCGTATTACTACCACAAGCTTTATAATAAATTCAAATATAAATTAGAAATTTGTTTCATTATTTCTTTAAAATTTGTTTCATTATTTCTTCATTTTAAGTTAATAATATAAATTGAATTAATTTATATGTAATTTTCATTAAACATTATATATTTATATATTAAATCATTATATGCATTTTCAACTTAACTCTAAATTGTTTAAATATTTTTAAACATATAAGTTGTTTTATAATATTATATATTTAAATGATTTAATATTTATATTAGAATGAAATTATTTCATGAAAATATTATGTATTTTAAAATTAAACTTATAAATATATTTTTTATGAATTATTACATATATTTAATTAATAAAATTATTTTAATTAAATTATATTTATTTTTATCATTTAATTCTTAAATTTATTCATGCGTCAGTACATGTGCAAAATCTAATTCTTCTAGAATAATTAGGTTGTAAAAGAATTATAGAAGATTGGTCATAAATATCCTAGATATTTTTAGAGATATTTTATAGGTATTGTAAATATCTATATATTTTAAAAGTTAGTCGGTGGAAATTTGTATAATCTCATCTCTATCACATAGTTGTTTATATCTTCACCTTCCATTGAGGAAGTGAAACAACTATAAATATATGAAGCTCTCTCAATTAAATCATAGAGTATTTCACACTCAGCATTGACACTGACGTGGACATTCACGCACAACTCATTGAGCTTGACTAACTCATGTTGTGTCTAAGTCAAATCCGACTCGACTCAACTTGACTCATTTCCATTCTAAACAATTATGGATGTGAATAGCCAAAGGGTGAGCACATTATCGTTGTTCCTCATTATAGTATTGCCTTTATTGGAATGGTATTAGGACGATTAAAGCACTATTCTTTAGTATACTAATACAGACTTTCTTGTAAATAGAGCATATGGCTTTGTCTATGAAGTTACGGATAATACAAATAATCAAAAGGTTACTTTAAAGCAAATGAAAATGGATAATAATGAGCTCACTAAGAATGTCATCCGAGAAATATCCATTCTTATGGAAATAGAGTACGAAAATTTGGTCTAGTAACTTCAATGGAGATGCACATTTCCAAGTACATCATGTTAACTATTAGAGATATAGAAATAGTATTACATAACTAAAATAGAGTTGAGAAAAAATAAAAATTAATGTATAATATTAAATATGAAAACCCTCAGAGGTTGTCAGAGGTCCGCCACCACCAGTCACCATTGGTCCACTTTAGTAGCTGCTAGTCCCAAGTATAATTCTTCCTTTGTTTTTTTTTTCTTTCTCAACTCATCTCTCTGTCTCTATTCTTACATAATTTTAATTTGTTCGTAAGGTCATGAGTCTCTTACATTATTCGTTGGTACGATTCGTAAGACTCGCAATATTGTACTCATGAGAAGAAGATCAACTAACCACGACAAAGAAGAAGACTGATATATATTTTGAGGCTTCAACATAGTATTCTATTTTGTTGAAAATTTTGAGTTTCAAAATATTCTTCCATTTCGTCTAAAGAATGAGTCTTTTTGATTTTTATTATACTTTTGTATTTCGTTCAAAAAAAATAGAATTTTTTTTATTATCAAAAAATTGAGAAAGATGAAATCAAAAAGCTAAAATGTGATTTTGATTTAGAGTTATATGAATTTTTTATTAATTTATTTATTATATTTTTTTGTAAATGTGACATTAAATACATCACTTTACACGTAGAAAAAAAAATCACATCAAATAACATATTTTAAATTAATTGAAAAGTGTTTTTATTTTCATATGTGACAATTTTTTTTCTAAAATGACATTATATTTTCATTATGACGGCACATATATATTTTCAATTTAAATTTTAATGTCATATACCACATGACAAATTTCCACTTTCTCAATAAAAGGTAAAGATATACACAAGTATGTAATGGAGATGAGATTATACAAACTTCCACCAACTAACTTTTAAAATATCTACATATTTACAATACTTATAAAATATCTCTAAAAATGTATAGGATATTTATGATCAGTCTTTTAGAATTCTTTTACAACCTAATTATTCTAGAATGATAATGTTGCAACGAACCCAAATTCATAAAAGCTATCAAGGATCCTAACATAGTTATTAAACGTGGCTCAATCATTGACTCGGCCGAAGTATTAGGTCAGTGGATCACTAATTCAACCAATAAGTTACTAATTAAATTATATAAAATAAAATAAATATATAAATATTTAACATAAATAAAAAATTATATAAAATCTTAAAAAATATTTATATTCTTAATCACATTCACATGCTTCTATACCGTAAAGCAAAGTCTTAAATTAGTAGTTATAAATTTCTATAATCACATTACATTATGTTAATTTTTTACTTTAATTATTAAGGATTTTCTCTCCTACTTTTATCTAGTTATCTATGATCCTTATCCAAAATCTAAGGAGAATCAATGAATAACAAGAAAGCAATTATGTGAGCCCAAAACCACTGTTTTTTAAAACTAAAAAACAAAAATGGCTAAAAAACTCCTCACTTTTCAATAGCACCGTCAATCTTCATTTTTCTTTTTCTACCATTTCACGCTCTCCCGTGAGTCCAAAGTCCAAGGCAGCTTTACATTTTTCAAGTGGAAATGTTTTAGGAGAAAGGTATTCCACACCTCTTTGATTAATACATATTTTTTTTTAAATGTGTGATTGAAAAAAAAAATAATAAAAAAATAAATATAATGAATAATATTAAATAAAATATAAAATATATATATATATATTTTTATAATAAAAATATCAAATTAAATATTTTATGAATATAAAAAATTGTATGTTATATTTATATATATATTTATCTAAAATATTTTTAAATTAAATATAAATTATAATTTTTTATAAGATATAAAAAAATTTATAAAAAATTAAAAAAATTAAAATATAAAAATTAAACAAATAATGATGGTATTTTTTCAAATCCTTTTCACAACGAAACACATTTACGACAGTGCCCTTGTCATACCTCCATTGCTCCGTTTGGAGCTTCTTCACTTACTCTCTCTCTTTTCACCATTCTTCCCTCTCATTTCTTCTTACAAATCCTTAGCTTTTTATAGCAGCAACAACCCAACAAGGTCAAAGTCCCATCACTGTCATCATCTTTCTTTGGAGTTGTAGAAATATCATCACCAATTTTTGTTTTTCATGGCTTTCTTCAAGCCTTATCTTTTTTCTGGATTTTTTTTGTAAAGCACATGGCCAAGTCATCAAACGAGTCACCGGTTTTGGCCAAAATCAGCGAGTCAAACCGGATCTTACGGGGTTACATACATGACCAAGACATTTGCATGGAAAGTTCTCCGGCATGCCTTACCCTCGCGTTAAAATCTGATTCATGGGGCTATAGATTGCCCATCTTGGTGCCCAAGATGTCTTCATCCAGTGGAGTCTATAGCAGGACGGATTTAGAAAAAGTCTAGTGGAGTGGCCAAAAGTCGTGAATTATATTGTTAGATATATATCATAGTATATATTATTAAATAATTTTAAAATAGTAATATTTATATTTTATGTTCTAGTCTTAATTATTTTATTCTTTTTTATAGGTGTAATAATTTTTTTTTTATGATAAATTCTTAATTTTAATAAGTATTATATTTAATAAATAAAATTTTATTTTAAAATTAATCTAATTATATAAATTTAATTTATTTAGTCAATATTATATTTGTATCTTATATTTATTAAAATAGTTACGATATAAAAAATATTTTTTTAATTTTTTGATATGAAATTTTATGAAAAGAATGAAAAAAGAGAATAAAGAAATAAATATTAAATATTAAAAATATTACATTAATGGTATCTTCTACATCATGAGTAATTTATTAACAAAATAAAATTTTTTTACATGCAGATTTAAAAAAAGAAAAGAATGAAATTAAAAATAGAAAAGAGTTAATGAATGTATAGTATAGAGGTTAAAAAATGATAGAAAAAAGAATAAAAAGTTATGAAATCAATATATATCTCTAGTCATTAATTATCAACTATAACTCTTTTATTTTAATTATTTTTATCTTTTAATAAATTAGAGTATTAATGCTCTAAAAGAAATTTGACATAATGAGAGACCATGACTCATGCATGCCGCCTTTAAATTTGTCACTAGTCTATAAATCACACACTTAAGGTGATTTTAGGAATTAAGTTTTGAAGGATTTACTTTGTGTTTGAATATTTTTTCATTAACGACACAGAATGGAATAGGTGAGGATGAATCGTGGAACATAATTTCTTTCTTTGTTTGAAGATTCATTAATACACTTACAGTATTCCTTCCATTTTTCAATTTTTGGAGGAATAAAAATTAAGTTTAAGATGAAGAAGGAATTTATTTCCTCAGATTACTCGTTCTGGCTCCTACGCGTTTTAAAACTCACAAATACAAAAAATTATTTTTAAATCTCAAACTTTATCTAAACAGGAAGAAAAAGTGAAATGATTTTTTTTTTTTTTTTAATAAATATTTTTATATTTGAATTTTTTAATTAAAAAATAAAATAAAAATTATCATATGATTATTCAATAATTTTTTATTTATTTTTATAAATATTTTATAATTCGTTTAATTTAAAAATAAAAAATATATTTTTTTTTATTTTTCTTTAAAATCCTCATCCAAACATACTTTGAGATTGCACTCATGTACAAGACATGATTTCTGTCACCGTGTGGATTGTGTTCTCATGATACAGTACAACGCCCCCTAGTGGATTGGTTACAGCATATTATTGAGGTTTGGCCAGTAGGGCTACAAGTTCAAATGATTTTGATTCTTATGCATGGAATTTGGCTTGCAAGGCATGTGTAATGCTTCAAGAACAAACTCTAGCTAGTTCTACTCTCCAGAGCAAATCATCATCCAATCAAGAAGGCTGTTGAAGGAGTACCAACAGGTGAATACCAAGGAATCTTCTAATGCAAATGGTAACCGAGCTCCACAGCCCAAACCCACAAGGAGAAACCTCATCAAATGCTACATAAATTGGCATGCTATTGGAGGACTGCCTGTGCATGGCAACACGTCAAACGAGATGGAAATAAAGTTGCTCACACACTAGCACGCCTAGCTTCCACGTTAGATAGCTCTTTTTCTTTTCTATTTGGTTTGAAAATGCACCCTAAGTAGATAGCAACCTGACTTGATGTTATTGAGGTGGGGCTACTGATACTTCCTAACAATATTTTAAAAATTGGATTAAATTGATTGATTGATCATGAATTAGTTATGTTTTTTATTTGAACAAATTTTAGTTCAATTACTATTTAATCATAAATTTAATCGATTGGACTAATCAAATCATGACTTAGAAATTTTATTAGTTTAATCTTCAGTTTAATTTTTAAAATATTCTTTTCTAATGCCTATACACACTTCTCGCTAACAATTTATAGTTTTGACTTCCTAAATTACTCTTACCTAAATACTTTAATTTTATTAAATTCAAATTTTAATTAAGTATATTAATTTTTGTATTTAATAAAAAATATTTTTTAGGATTTAGCTTTGATTCATTTTAAATATTACATTATCATTTAATTTTATATTATCTCCAAATTAATTTAATTATGATAATAATTATTTTATAAGTTAAACTCTTTTAGTAATATAATAATATATGATTTGATAAGAGTGTTAAAAAATTTACACCAATAATTAATCAAAACTTAGCTATGAATATGATTTTTAAGTATAATTAAAATGAACTCATTTCAAGTTAAATTTAATTTTGATTTATTCTCATTGTAAAACAATATGAAAAAATTATTGACACAAAATTTGCCAATACAGTATCACACAAAGACAAAGAGAACTGTTTTTTTCGATGACGAAATTGGAGAGAGAGAGAGAGAGATGAATGAGTAAGATATGGTCTATGTAATTTTTGTAGGAAAAAAGTCTATACCAGTAATAGGACTAAAATAATATATGTAGCGTTTATTTTAAAAAAACAAATATGAGTAGAAGCATAAATATTACACGAGAACAAAAGAAGTCGTGTTTAACATCGCAACTATAAATTCTCATAAAAAAATATACACATTATTGGAAGTAGGGGTGGGAATAATTGTCGGTGTCATTATTTTCTTAAATAGGCAACCAGATATCATAAAGATAGGCTGATGCTTAAACTTTAGGTCGATTTTTAAGGTTTACTTAATTTTTTTTTAAAATATTCTATTTAAAGACCGACTTTACAAAAAAAGCAAATAAGTTAACGATTTTAAATAAATTAACGAACTTTTATATAGTTAACGAAGAAATAAATAAAGCAAGATTTTTATTAAAATTTAATTAAAAAATATTAATATATTATAATAAATTAATAATTATAATTATCAAATAATATATAATTAAATATCTTACATTAATTATCGACATTTAACTAAACAAGTTTTTAAAAAATTTCAATAAAAAATGAGTTTATACACATTAAATTAGAAGAATAAAAATGAATGCTTAAGACTTTTATTCCTTAAAATACAATTTGATAATAACTATACCTTGTAAAAGATAAATGAAGGATTAATATCACATATTTTCTATCATCGAAAAATTAGATTACTGATTTAACATATTGTCCTGTTAATTATATTTTAAATAGTAAAAATTAGCATTACATGTTGCTATGACTTTACGTAAATAAGGTGCCATCAAAAATAAAATTAATAAAAATTTAAATAATTATTAGAGTTTGAATACATAAATAAAAATATAAATAATTAATGTTATAGAGTGTGAACGGACAAATATTAATATAATTAATTAAAGTTTGACTTTAATAAAGTGAAAGCATTTAGGTGAGGATAATTTAAGAAATCAATAGTATAAGTTGTCAGTGAAGAGTTTAGATAGACATTTGAAAGTCAAGAGCGCCCCCTCCCCCTTTTACTTGGTTATTTGGTTGGCTAATTTGATAAGTGTTTTCTAGGTTAAAAAAAACGGTGATAGAAGAATTTAAAAATTGATGTTAGAAGAATTAATTAATTTTTGTTTAAGGGTGATGTTTAAAAAAAAAAAATAGTGAATTTTATTTGAATTTAATTTGAATTGTTTAAAGTAAAATTATTTAAAAAGATAAAACCTTATTTTAATCATTAAGGTGATTGGGCCAAAAAATACCCTTTAAGGAAGGGTAATATAGTAAAATTACATTTAAAATTCTTATAGCCAATATCTCGACGTCGAATTTATTTTTTAAAAAGCTATACATCTCACTGCGCTGCAGGTGAAATTACTTTTAGCTGCCGCAAACGTCCTCTTGACCAACATTTTTTGCCATTAATTAATTGTTCATGAATCAGAAAATAAATAATCCTGTAATTTTAACAAAGTAACAAAAACTCGTTAAGTATGCCAAAGCCAAACAACTAGCTAATAGAAGTAAAAAAACTCTTTACTTTCAACATCATGTTACACGAGAATCAACTGTTAGCATTACAGGCAGCAAACATGATCTTACATGTAACATCCAGATGCCTCAGGAAAATCTTAAAAATATAATATAAATACACGATTCCAACATATAAATTTTCAAAATGATACATTCAGAACACTGATACAACTCTTACAAATAAAATTGACTGCAAAGCCAATATAACCAAAAAAAATCATGTAGTAAGCTTCTCCAACTAACTAAAGAACCTAAATTGAAAAAGAGACATATATTTCAAGGGGTACCTCGGAACAAACCATAGCCCCCTGTATGCAGCACTTGCACAAAAACCAATGCCTTTGAATGTCTCAAAGAATGATCTCAACTCATAAATTCGTGGACAAGCAAAAACCCAGCATACCACCAGCAGACACCACCATCTTCCAACGGAAGAATTTGCTCTTCAATAAGATGACTTTCTTTACCTACTCATATTTTGAAGGACTGGTGTACTCGGTTCCATTGTCCAATGAAGTTACATCAGATGAAGCACTAGATGACATAGCACAACCAGCAGTAATAGCATTGTGATTCCTTTTTGATGGATTTCTCTGAGGATTGTTAGTCCCAGGGCTCTGTCCCTCCTCTGCTAGTTTTCTGATAAGGTTCATGATAGTTGGAATAAACTTGCTAGACAAGGATATGATTCCCGGAAGCTGAAAGAAAACAGGAAGAAGGATACTAAACATATACTGCAAAACAGAGAATGAACAGTTGACAAAGGCCTAGATAACTTGGCTACAGGACTACTTCACAAGCCATCTAAATACTAATAGTCTGATCTAGATGGTACCTACGTTGCATGGGTACGGATACAGTATCGATACCCAGTACGGATATGGGTACATATCTTATATATATATATATATATATATATATATATAATAAACTAAAATCTCACACAATAAAATATGACAACATAATATAAAAAATTAAGACACACAAATTTCAACATAAAATATAGAAAGAAACTTAAATTGTTCAACCAAGACAACATCCACCAACACTAGCAGAGCCTTGTGAAAACATCAGGAATAATATCTCAGCACAACTCAAAAAATCCATAAAATGGACTGAAAAGAGGGCAGAGAACGGACTGAAAACGTCCAGCCCACACTGCAGGTCGCTGGAGCTTAGCACGCAAGGTCGCCGATCGTTGGAGCTGCAGTCACCGCAGCTAGGTCCTTGGAGCGCCGCTCAAGATAGAAGCAGAGAGGAGAGTGGTCGAATGGGTTAAGAGACAACCGTGAAGACTTCGTGAAACAAAATACCCATTTTGTTGAAGTGAAACAACTGTGTTTTGGGCGAAAGTTAGTGGAGACGTACCCAGGCCGCACCAGAGCCGTACCTAAGCTCTAAATTAAAAAAAAATAAAAAAATTGGGTACCCGGTACTCCTCCCTGGGAGGAGTACCCATGCTTCAGAGGATGGTACTATACATGCTCTACTGCATCGATTATACCAGGGCTGGCAGAGCATGAGAGAAACAAGTCACATAGCATAGCATACCATATAAATTATACATAATTGCGACTACTGTATGTAAACCGTAGTCAGGAACCAGTTTCAGGAAACCATGACAGATGTACGTAAACCTTGGGGTCTTTTCTAACTACTTATAGATTCCCAGGTTTCAGTGTGTTTTAATTCTAAATTTAGATTATTAATGACAAGTTATCAAATCAAGCATCCAATGTACGGGCACGGGCAAGCCCAAATGCCTAACAGTTTATTAATGCCCCACCTCTCTTTTCTAAAATTAAAATCAAGTTCAATCCAGAAATGTCACATTTCACAAAAAATATTTTAAGTCAACATTTTTTATCCAGTAAAAGAATGTTTTTGTAATCTTTTCTGAACATCAATAACACCTGACCTGAAAATACCCTGACAGTTGAACCCCACTAAATATGTATAGCAGCTCATCAGCTGAACTTGCTACTACTTGTTACCAGTCGCAACCAACGTCTAACAGGCTAGAGAGACCTAACAACAATCACAAGTTGAGGGATTGAACAATAAATTATAAAGATACTCACAGCTCCATTGCGAAATTCACCCGTAATGTCGAGCTGCACCCATAGGGCTTTAATGAGAAGAAATCCAACAAAGATGACACCCAAATACAAGGGATTTCTGCCACAATGAATAACAAACATGGGTGAGACCAGTTAAATAGTTGGACAAAAGTAAAGAAATTTCTTTAGGTTTGTGCTGTAAGCAATGTTCATGAAATGCCTATCTAATAGTTGATGTCAAACACAAATTATAGGAGGTTTCTCCAGTTCCCTTCCTTTTTGTGAGGGTACGGGTATCCCTTAGCAATTAGTAGTTATTATTTGTTTGTCTCACTTACTTGAAATATAAATACATGTGGCAATATATTGACCACTAATTGCTAAGGGTACTAGTACCCTCATAAAAACAGAGGGTACTGAAGGAATCTCCCAAATTATAATTCTTAAAATAATTTCCTTTGACATTGTTCAGCTGCTAGATATTAAAAGTGTAGGCTCTTTGGTATTTTTGGTTAATGTTAAATCTATCCAGTGAGTTTGGATAGGAGCAGGTTCACATATGTCATTCCAGAGGTTTCGGGAGGAATAAAGAGGGGAGCCCTTTGGCAGTTTGCAATATGTGCTGTGATTTGATCACATGGTTGGACAGCAATGAAAGAATTTTCAGGGATAAGTTTTTGCTGTTGCCTTTTTTTTTTTTTAGATAAAGCAATCTTTTTAACCTCCTTATAGTGCTCACCTAATGGTTATTTTAGAGGGTTTCAATGGAGGACATCCAGAAACCTCCTTAAGAACAGAGGAGAGAGGAGGAGAGTTAAGAGCAAATAAAAGCAGAGCCTTATTCCTCTCAAAGAAAAAAAAAAAAAAAGATATCAGATGAGTAAAGTTAACATGCACCTTAGAAGTGTCATAAATTCATTAAATCCCAGAATAATCAAAGCAACAATCGCCCATGGTGGAGGTAACCAATTGTTATTGCGCTTGTTGGCCTCCTGAAAATTAAAAAGAAATTACATCATCAATGAGTAAAAATTAATAAATGCTTTATCACAGTAACAAAATTCAAATGCCTATATAATATGCATCCATGATGCTTATCAAACTAAATATATCCACTAGTTAGCAAATCATTACATGACATTTACACATGGACCTAAACAAGAACACAAGGAGCAGTCTTTTGGACCATTTCAACAATTTTATAAATGAAGGCAACATACAAAGTGAAAACAATGAGCATAGCCTAGGCCCATTTCTTTGATTCAATTGAACTAGATGACTTCTGCTACAAGTTTAAAATATATAATAGCCAAAAGAAATTCATAGGATTTATATTACTTATAATTTTGTCATAAAAGATTTTCCTATACATAGAGGAACCTTGAAAATCATAAAACAAAAAGGCGAAACATCATGCCTGTGCAGAAATGGCCTGAGAGACACTATATTCTGTCTCCATCTTGAATTGCCTCCACAAAGATTTGCACTGGACAGGTGTGATCAATGTTTTAGAGGACGGAACCTGCATAGGAATTTTACTCAGAATAACTGATCAGTGCCATTTCTCAAATCATAAGAACATGCAAGAAACCAAAATACAACATTCTGTGGCCTAAAATATGTCATGAACCAACTCTGCCAAAAGCTTAAGTTGTTAGGTGAAGGCATATGAATGGTTTTATTATATCTCTAACAATATAAATTAATCAATTCACAATACAACACTAAGTAATTTTCTCTGCATTTTATTTGCAGACTGTTAGACCTCCTATAAGTAAATGGTATAAGAGGAGAGTTAGAAAGCAGACCGAAGCAAGTGGGTCTACTCCAGATCAGCCTTAGGCCCATGAGGGTCCATGTTTAGAATGTAGAACAGCAGATAGGCTATGTTAGCCAAGCTGTCTTAGTATGAATAAATAGAAAGAGAGGGAAAGTTAGTTACCATTCGGTTAGATGTGGATGGTTTGGGAGAGAAGTCAAGCTCTCTAATCTTGACAGGACCAACTTCTATCTCTCTTTCTCTCTATACTTTTTCTCCATTTCTGTTATTCCTTTTCTATCTTCCATCTCTGTTCAGGGAACATTTCCCCAGAGATTTCTACAATAAAAATCAGTATTCTTCAGTATTTTTCTAGTCTGATTGATCCAGTTCTAACACTGGTATCAAAGCTCTCAAAATCTTGGGATAATCTTCATGGTTTCTACGCGCGGAATGGAGACACGCATTGAATTTCTGGAGCGATCACACGAGAACAGTGCAGCGATGAGAACAGAACTTCAAGAAATGCGAAATGCATTTGAAGCTGAGAAAATCGAAAACCAGAGGAGTCGCGATGAAATCAAGAAACAAATCGCAGATCTGGCTGAAGCAATTGGGCGATTGGCTAATCGGAGCGATGAACAGGAACATACAACAGGAGGAAGTCACAATGATGATAATCTGGTTCATGACGAGGCGCAGAACAAGGATGAGCGATGGCGGAAATTGGAAATTCCAGTTTTCATGGGAGAAGATGCTTACGGTTGGGCAAATCGCGTGGAACGATATTTTAGCCTCAAGAATATGAATGATGCGGAGAAATTACAAGCAGTGATGGTAGCAATGGAGGGTAAAGCGTTAATGTGGTACCAATGGTGGGAGTCATGTGCATTGAACCCGACTTGGGAGGAGTTTCGTGAGGCAGTAGTGCGAAGGTTCCAACCATCGATGACCTTGAGTCCATATGAATTGTTGATGGGACTCAAACAAACAGATTCGGTTGAGGAATATCGTGAGCAATTTGAGATGTACGCAGGACCACTCAGGAAGGCAGAACCTGAGTACCTGAAGGGGATCTTCCTTAACGGTTTGAAGGAAGTGATTAGAGCTGAACTAAAGTTACATCCAGTCAAGAATCTTCCAGAATTGATGGACTATGCTCAGAGAATTGATGAGAAAAATGCATTGATGAATAAGGGAAGTATTTGGACCAACAAGGGAGGAGGACAAACGCGAAGTTACACCAATACACGCACGGTAACTTGGGAACCTCCTAATAAAGTTCAGAATCAAACTGCTACAAGTGGAAGTGCTGCAAGCAACAATATGAGTGAGTCGAATAATTTGAAAACTATTGGTTCTTTTAGAGGAAGAGGATTTAAAAGATTAACAGATGCTGAGGTACAAGAAAGATCAAGGAAAGGTTTATGTTTCCGTTGTGATGAAAAGTTCAGCCCAGGCCATGTATGCTCTAACAAACAGCTGCATATCATGATTATGGCTGAAGAGGATATTGAGGACATAAGTGGTTATCAAGGGGAAACCGAAGGAGAGTTACACAATTTACAGCTATCCATGTATAGCATAACTGGGTTAACTTCAAAAAAATCCATTAAATTGTGGGGAGAATTGGCAGAGAGACAGGTGATAGTACTTGTAGACTGTGGAGCTTCCCATAATTTCATATCATCCGCTGTGGTGAATGAAAGAGAATTACCTGTCATAGAAACCCCACCTTATACAGTTGAAGTGGGTGATGGAAGGAGAATTCGGTGTCGTGGTAAATGTCACCAACTGTTACTCAAGGTTCAAGGGCTAGAGATTCAACAGGACTTTTTCATATTTGAGTTAGGAGGAGTTGATGTGGTGCTAGGCATGGAATGGTTGGCCAGTTTGGGGGAGATCCGGGCAAACTTCAAGGAATTGACATTGAGGGTTCCAACAAGTGAAGGTATCAAGATTTTAAGAGGGGAACCAGCTCTTGCTAGAGCTGCTGCATCTTTTAAGTCTGTTTTGAAAGCTATTCAAGCGGAAGGACAAGGTTTTTGGCTGGAATTTCAGAATATGCAGCAAATACCAGACATTGAAAACTCAATTCCGGAATGGTTGCATGAGGTCTTAGGGTCTTATGCTGAAGTCTTTAAAGAACCTGAAGGATTACCTCCTCATAGGAGGCAGGATCATGCCATTATACTCAAGGAAGGAACCAGCATTCCAAACCTTAGACCCTACAGGTATCCCCATTATCAAAAGACTGAAATTGAAAAGCTTGTTGATGATATGTTGAGTTCTGGGATTATTAGGCCAAGTGTGAGTCCATATTCTAGTCCCATCATATTGGTGAAGAAGAAGGATGGAGGATGGAGATTCTGTGTAGATTATAGAGCGCTTAATAAACTGACCGTACCGGACAAATTTCCTATCCCTATTATTGATGAACTTTTGGATGAATTGGGAGGGGCTGCTGTATTTTCTAAACTGGACTTGAGATCTGGATATCATCAGATCAGAATGAGGGAAGAAGATATACCAAAGACTGCCTTTAGAACTCATGAAGGACACTATGAGTTTGTAGTAATGCCATTTGGGCTTACTAATGCTCCCTCTACGTTTCAGTCACTTATGAATGAAATGCTGAAACCATTCTTAAGGAAATTTGTTTTGGTATTTTTTGATGATATTTTGGTCTATAGTAAAACTGAAGAAGACCATCAGAGGCATCTACATGCAGTGTTGTCTTTACTGCTGGAACATCAACTATTTGCTAATAAGAAGAAATGCACTTTTGGGCAAAAACAAATTGAGTATTTGGGGCATGTAATTTCGGCAGATGGAGTAGCAGCTGATCCTAAGAAGATTGAGGTTATGATGAGTTGGCCTGTTCCGAAAGATGTGAAGGCATTAAGAGGGTTTCTTGGACTTACAGGGTACTATAGAAGGTTTGTTCAAAGTTATGGCAAGATAGCTAGACCCCTAACTCAGCTCCTAAGGAAAGATAATTTTCAATGGACTACAGAAGCACAACAAGCCTTTGAGACCTTGAAACAAGCTATGGCAGTTTTACCAATCCTCACTGTTCCTGATTTCACAAAAACGTTCACTGTGGAGACTGATGCTTCTAATAAGGGGTTGGGGGCAGTATTGATGCAGGAAGGAAAACCAGTGGCATTTCTCAGTCAACCTTTGTCAGAAAGAGGCCAGAAAAGATCTGTTTATGAGAGGGAATTGATGGCTATTGTTCTGGCAGTACAGAAGTGGCGGCATTATCTTCTGGGCAGGCATTTTATTATAGTGACAGACCAGAAAAGTCTAAAATTCCTTACCGATCAGCGAGTTTTGGGTGAAGAACAGTTTAAGTGGACTTCTAAGCTCATGGGACTGGATTTTGAGATTCAGTATAGACCTGGACCAGAAAATCATGTAGCTGATGCTTTATCCAGAAAAATGACATATGCTGCAATTTCCTTGGTGCAGTTTTCAGATTTGGATGATTGGGAAGAGGAGATTCAGAATGACCCGAAACTTAAAGGAATTATTCAGGACCTGTTACAGGATTCTATGACTCATCCGGGCTTCACTTTTCAAAACAGGAAGTTGTATTACAAGGGTAGATTGGTGTTACCCAAGCACTCCCCTAAAATTCCTACTTTACTTAAAGAATTCCATAGCTCAGCCGTTGGGGGACATTCAGGATTTTTTAGATCCTATAAACGAATTGCTGCACTGGTTTATTGGGATGGTATGAGGAAGGATATTCAACAATATGTGGCCACTTGTGAGACATGTCAACAGAATAAATACCAAACACTATCTCCAACTGGTTTACTTCAACCTTTACCCATTCCCACCCAAGTATGGTCCGATATTTCTATGGACTTCATTGAAGGTCTCCCTAGAGCTCAGGGTAAGAATACTATCTTGGTGATTGTTGATAGGCTTACTAAATATGCTCATTTTATTCCCTTGAGCCATCCTTTTACTGCCAAGGATATTGCTGAAATATTTGTTCAGCATGTGGTCAAATTACATGGCTTCCCCACTTCCATTGTATCTGACAGAGACAAGGTTTTTCTCAGCCATTTTTGGACTGAGTTGTTCCGGGCTGCTGGCACTAACCTCAAATTCAGCTCTGCTTATCACCCACAATCTGATGGGCAGACAGAAGTTGTTAATAGATGTTTGGAAACTTATTTGAGATGTTTGACTGGTACTAAACCCAAGCAGTGGCCTAAGTGGCTTAGTTGGGCTGAATTCTGGTTTAATTCCAACTACAACAGTTCCACTAAACTTACCCCTTTTAAAGCTTTATATGGAAGAGATCCACCTCAGCTACTTAAAGGTACTACCATTCCATCAGCAGTAGAGGAAGTGAATCTCCTAACCGCTGACCGAGACCTTATTTTACATGATCTCAAAGCTAATTTGCTTAAAGCCCAAAGTCAGATGAAAGCCTATGCTGATAAGAACCGCAGACCAGTCACACATGCCGTGGGGGATTGGGTCTATTTGAAGCTCCAACCTTATCGATTGAAGTCCCTAGCCAGGAAATTAAATGAAAAATTGAGTCCTAGGTTCTATGGACCCTATCAGATCACTAAACAGATTGGTCAGGTTGCTTACCAACTAGATTTGCCCCCTGAGAGCAGAATTCATCCCGTTTTTCATGTCTCTCTGTTAAAGAAGGCCCTTTCCCCTGCCATTATTCCTCAACCACTACCACGCATGCTTGCTGATGACCTGGAACTTTTGGTAGAACCAGCACAGGTACTTTCAGTCCGCAACACCACTTCTGGAACGACCGAGGTCCTCATTCAGTGGCAAGACTTGCCAGAATTTGAAGCCACCTGGGAGTCCTTTGACACCATTACCAAGCAGTTTCCCTCATTTCACCTTGAGGACAAGGTGCAACTTTTGGGGGGGAGTATTGTTAGACCTCCTATAAGTAAATGGTATAAGAGGAGAGTTAGAAAGCAGACCGAAGCAAGTGGGTCTACTCCAGATCAGCCTTAGGCCCGTGAGGGTCCATGTTTAGAATGTAGAACAGCAGATAGGCTATGTTAGCCAAGCTGTCTTAGTATGAATAAATAGAAAAAGAGGGAAAGTTAGTTACCATTCGGTTAGATGTGGATGGTTTGGGAGAGAAGTCAAGCTCTCTAATCTTGACAGGACCAACTTCTATCTCTCTTTCTCTCTATACTTTTTCTCCATTTCTGTTATTCCTTTTCTATCTTCCATCTCTGTTCAGGGAACATTTCCCCAGAGATTTCTACAATAAAAATCAGTATTCTTCAGTATTTTTCTAGTCTGATTGATCCAGTTCTAACACAGACACAAGCATTAAAAAAAATACCAACTCAAAAATTAACATAAGCATACTGAAGGAAGTAAGGACGATGTTGAACTTATTAAAAATTAAAGTTAAGATTCCTGCTACAATTAATTTTCTGGGTATTGACATCACTTCATGTCCAACCAGATCACCCATCTACGAAAATGAATACATAATTTAATACATATATCAAATAGAACTCAGTAACAATAAAAAGGCACCTGTTCCCAAGTGCTTGAAGCCAGTGGATCAACTGCTATGATGCTCCTATCTTTAGCAGAACTGCTTGATGAATCCACCAATGCAATTGCTAATGTTTTCTCAATATTATCAGTATCATCATCATCATCTAAACGAATTACAGCCATAACAGATAGCAACTTCAAGGACTGCAAATGTTAAATTTGGTTAAAAAGGTATCCCAAATGCAAAACAAACTCAGGTAACAAAATGTAATTTTTAATTATGTCATACTGCAGATCGGGCAGTCTTGGTGATGGCTCGAATATCTTCTTTTCCCGTCCAAATACGAGGCATTGAATCAGAATCATGACTAAACAATGTTGTAAACCTGCTTTCAAATTTAAGGTAAGTGCCTCTAAAGTAAAACCTAACAAGTCAACTAAGATGTTGCAGAAGGTTCATACCTGTCCTTCATACGGATTAGAACTCTGCCAGCTTCTTCCCTAGCCTTTGCTTCTATCACACCCGTTGCATAATCCTCTAAACTTATGATCATGTTCTTTCTTGTTTGTTCATCCATATCAAATCTGGTAAGCTCAGCAGAGAACCCAGAAACAGCTGATTCAGTCTCACGACTAAGAAGGCTCCTTATTGATGGCCAAGTATCACTATTGGCTCCATCCAAAAGCGCTTCAACAGGTCCAGACAGGGCCTCCTTCAGTTTTTCCTGCAAGGGTACTACTATCAGTAAACTTCCCAAGAAGTTAGCCTGTCAACTATAGAAATATAGCAACTGACACAACAAATGCAAATCTCATAAAACTACTTACCTAAATCACTGCAGCCACTAAGTATGAGAAGTTTCATAGTAATTTTGACTTGCCATTATTAATAGGCAAAATATTGACAACAATACATTGTATCAATCTATCCCCTTTTACCCTGGATGACTGTGTTATCAGTGGAAACTCTTGTTTAGACCTAATTTCATATTACCACCTAAAAAATTTCAACACTGGTCTTTTTGGCACAAATATATATAATCTGAAACATCACCATTGTTATCGAGCTTAAAATTTGAATACAGTCACTTAACAATTTGTAAGACATGAATGATCAATGTCAGACACATACCTCATATGATGAAGTAAGTTCTGACATCTTAGCTGCATGTACAGATGCAACATGTGCATCAATATCACGCTGCAGTTTCTCCCTTACTTTAGATGTATCCCAGTTTGCTATTTCAATAACAACATCTGCAAAGATAATATATCAATGTCACATTGTAATTCACTTAAGCAAGTTAGATGCATACTTGCAACAAATAAGTTTAACTCTCTGACAGTAGATTATTGGAATGAACCAAAAGCTAGCATTTCTGCTCTCAACACCAATTATTAATTGCACACAGTCCACTTCATGTAGATCTATCTCTTCCAGGCACTCTTTTCCTTTCCAAGCAATCATTAGATGTTTGGGCCTTCAACTTTAATCTATTGATGTCTAATGAAATAGGGTAGAAAATTTTCTAAATACCTGCACATGCTTCATCAAACCGAGCCATATAAGACCCTATGCAATTATTCGCAGCAGCAGAAAACCCTTCCCCTCCATTCAAAGCCTTGTCAAGTGCTTCCTTGAACTTATCCAAAGTTCCAGACCTTATATGTCCCAGCGCAGCTTGGAATGCTGGTTGTACAAGCTAACCAATTGAAAAGGCATTAAGGGAAATATAGTAGTATCATAAATCGCACAAATTATCCCAAATCTCCAAAAGCATCTAAAGGGGGAAAAAATAGGCATGGCTAATGATCCAATATCTTAAATAGTCAGTCTTAATTCAATATCGCCAATTTTTGTTTCTCTTTCAATAATCACTAATTCATTTATGTTAATGAAAAAAGAAAAGGTCAAACAACCATGATTGCACAATAATGAAGTAAAGAATAATTACTTGCAACAATTTTTCTTGAAGCTGCTTTTGTTTTGCAGATCTCACACCTTCATCAAAATAAGTGGCTTCAACATCATACCTAGATTAAAAGAAAATAGCTCAATATACCTTCAGTCCACATCAAGTCATTCTCATATAATGTTTCTACAACAAGCAAGATTAATGCAGCAAAATTTTAAGATTTGATCTCAAACCACAGTTTACTTTTGATGATTACACATAACACCACAGCAATAAAACTGCCCTTGAATGTACAAAACCATGAGGTAAGAAAGCATGACAACATTTTCAGTACTTTGTCTCGAGATAGGAAAGTGAAACCATAAAAGCATCAGATAGTGCTACTATGTCACACAGGAAACCTTTAAAGTTATAAACAGGAGATAAAATAACTAACAAAAAACTGAATAGGTCATTCTGATAAAATTGCATCCATGTAATGAATCCCCATCCTTCTTCCACCACCTCGAACAATAAAAACCATTCCTTTCTCTCATGGCACCATTCCTTGATCTCTCTTGGTTATTTTTTGTTTTCTTTTTCTTTTTTTCATTTTTAAAGGAGGGGTCTCTTATCCTCTTAACTCTTTGTAGTCATCTTCTCTTTGTCTTAATGAATTTCTTCTTTTAGCCAAAATAATAATAATAATAGAATAAAAAAATTATAAAAGGAAAAAAATGTGATTATCTAATCAACAGGTCTGACACCCAATATTGCCAAAAAAATTGTCTAAAGCTAACAAAGTTAGCAGAAAGCATATAATATACATTTACACGGTATTCAATACAATAACAGAGCCACTAACAATATAGATGTCATAAAAATTTAACTATTCTCACTCTGAAAGACAAGCATCAAGGACTGAATTGAGCTTTTTCCCAAATCCAGAAATAGGGCCAGATTGCACAGCCTCTTCCAGCTGACACCAGTCCTGAGTGGTAATTATAAAGTTATTGCCATAGTGTCAGTATTAAGACTGTCAAAATGTGTTGGACGACTATAAAAAAAGAAATGTAAATACCTCATTTGCAGCAAAAAGAGCATATTTCTCATTGGCAATTTCTTCACATCGTACAGTAGCAACCATGACCTACAAGTGGGTGGATCATATAATTAATATACATGTAAAACAAAAGCAGTAGCACCACAGCATCTAGATTCTAGATATTACCTTGTGTGCAGGAAGGTCAAGATCCTTGTTCTCCTTGATGACTTTCCAGATTTGCTGAGCACTAAAAGAAAAGCCAGAAGCAGGAACTACTCCACGGCGATCCCCCGCAAGCCCACCAGGAGCGATAGAATGATAGAATCGTTGCCTCAAGCTGGCAACCTACATTTAAAATTAATCAGAAGAACCAAAGATATATGCAAATTAGAGATATTTATTAACTTACAAATGGATAACTCTGTTTTCCACTATGAAAGCCAAACTAATACATTCATGTATATAAATAGATTGAGACACATGGCCACAGTCACAAATGCAGATATGGAGATGCACATGGCCACACATACTTATAATGGGTTACTCAATACCTTCAGCAAGTAAACCAGAACAAAGCTTGTGCGCAATTCATACCTGCTCCTTAAATTGCTCTTCCTTTTCTTCATAACTAGAAAGAGCAACAACTTCAACCTGGTCAATAGTTGCCAAGTACAAACAATTACTATAAAATTCAAATATAATTCTACTACGCATAAACGAACATAAGTTTAGTGATTCCAAAAGGAATAATGATCTTACATTGAAAAATTCACTTAGTGGGGTTTCTATGTGGGCCTGTGGTTTAGGAACAGAGTCCCATATCTGCAGAGGAAAAAGTAGAGAAATAAAGGTCAACAAAAAATTATACACCAATTTAATAACATCATATAAAAATGAAAGCACTGAATTACCTTCTGAATATCTTCTCGCAAAACAGGTTCTAAGTTTTCAAGTGGTGTCTACAAAAGGAAAAAGGTTAATCACATAGTAAATAAAGATATATAGACACTTCAAAAGTAAATAACAGAGATATATTTAGAATTATAAAAACAAGCAAAAGCAATTTGCTTACACACCTTTGTTTTATCACGTATGACAAACAGCAATGTTGTTTTGCGCGGACTAAACAATCTCATCATGACCTGAAAGCAAATACTAGCAGCAATTAGACAAGTAACAAGTTTTAAGATTGGGGATAGCAGCTTGTAGTCAATAGGCCAACAAAAGATACCTGAAACACAGTTTTTAAAAGCGGCTTATTTGCAGCTTGCTCTCGACCAATGTCATGACACCACCTTTACAAATATTGCAGAGGGGAAAAAATTAGTTGCACAAAGAAAGAAGATTCGACTTGGAAAACATTCAAACAAGAAGTACAACAGCTACACACACTTGAAAGTTTCTAGCTTTAGTCCGTATTAAAAATGTCTAAAGGAAGAAGAGGGGACAAAGAACTCACATGTTTATTAGCACTATATCAGAAACAGCCAAAGCAAATAGAGCACTCTGCTTTTCAAATGCAGTATCATCCTGAGAGAAAGACAAATTCAGTATATTGAGGAAACAACTAAAGGCAGAAGTATAATTTCTCATTTCTCTTTGTTCTAATTTTTCCTAATGGAAGATAAATTACAGGTTTGAATAACCAGAAGTCCTAATCATTAACTATTCTTAACCCATCATAGTGCAAATGCAGGATTAGAAAGACTATGGAACTCTGCGTTCTTGTCACAACTTACGAAATGCATAAAATTTGATAAATCTGAGAGATAACTGAATCCTATCATTTAAAATTGCCAAGAGAAAATTTAAATGAGCATTACTTCACAAGAAAAAAGAAAAAAGAAATAAATGTTACCAGTAAAATCACGAGCGAATAAGAACACCGCAAATTATAATAAAAAGACGTATAAAATTGGCAATAGTACATTGCAAAGATATAAAATAGAAATGCAAATAGCAATTGGCAATAGACTCTGGACCATGAGCATAATGATCAAAGTAAGTTAAGGTGAAAAAATACCTCTCCACGTTCTCTTCCATCTGTACCCTCCAAATCCATCACAAGTGTACAAGGTTCTATGCCAGGACATCTGGCCATCCAAATTCCTTTGGTTGTTTGAGACCTGAAACAAGCACATCCCATCAGGTTACCACCTTGCTAATTGAGCAAGGTTGAAGTGATATGTGGGAATTGCAAGAACATACTATTAGAGATATAATAAGGCCATTCATGTGCCTTCACCTAATAGCTTAAGCTTTTAGAAGAGTTGGTTTTATGACATGGTATCAGAACCTCTATGACCAAGTGACTTAGAGTTCGATCTTTGTCGGCCCCGTTCTTCTAATAAAAAGTTAATTTCAGCACATGATGAATACAGGCATCCACGCTTCAAGCCCAAAGGGCTCTTGCGTGATGGGGCTTGTTAGAGGTATAATAAAATCATTCATATGCCTTCACCTAATAGCTTAAGCTTTTGGGAGAGTTGTTTTCATGACACGTACCTTCCCTTAAATGCATCCATCTCTTTGAAGTCGGTACCAAACAAATTATTTAATAGTGTGCTCTTGCCTGCCCAGACCAAAGAAGACAACAATTTAGATAATATAAATATCACTTTATTAATAATAGCATCCATCATGCATTGACAAATAAGAAATAACAATAACAAGAGAATAGATTAAAATGAAACATAAGAAAAAATTCTCAGAAGAATTAAGAAAGGAGGAAATAGACTGAACTTAATCATTAGAAATCACCAGTATAGATAGATAATGAAGTCATAATCTATATCAAATTCAAAGATCAACTTTACGTTATTGCTCACTAGTCAGTCAGTACCACATAAGGCACAAACATGAAACATCAATTTAATATTTCCATCAGTCTTAATTTACAATCACCTCCAGAATTCAGTGTCAAGTAAAAGCAATCATAATAAAACCAATAAGTTTATGAATAGAAGAAGAAACAATTGAGATTGTAAAGGCAAGAAAGCATACCACTACTTTGTGGACCCATAATAGAAACTACGGCGTAGGAAAGCCCACATTCGGCTAATTTAACCTCCTTCATGAAGTTTTCAATCCCGGCAACATTGAATGTACCATCTCCATCAAGAAGCTGAGTGGAACAACAATTCACACTCGTCGCTGGATAAACAGAAAGCCAATGTTAGAAGCAGAAAACTTGCACAATTTTCAAGTATAATAACACTAATTGAGCAAAACAGGAAGATTAGGTGTGATTGAAGCATTGTACTCTGACATATAAATTATTATCATCCAATAATTTAACCATTCAAAACATGTTATGGATGAAATGGTCAAAATTAATCAAATCAAACCAAAACCAATAAATAACAAATTAATTTTCACCTGAAAACTCAAAAATAAATATTAAAAAAACAGCTGAAAAATGCAAGTTTCCGTTATATACAACCAGCATTAATATTTGATGGTTTTCAATTGTAATAATCGGAAATCAGAAATAAGAGAAAACCGACGAAAATTGAAAAGTGAGGTTACAAGGCATTTTGATGAGTGTATATATATATATATATATATAGAAAATGCATGAATGAGATGGATGAGAGGGAATTGAAATTGAGAGAGGCGTACACATCTGCGTGGGGTTTGAAGTTGAACTGCAAATGAGATCGCGATTGAATTTGAAACAGAGAAAGATCCAAATGGAGAAAAGGGCGATCTCAGATTCAGAGATTTATGTTATTTCATCACCATTTCCATTTCGCTTTCGTTTTTATAAAGTAGCGCCCTTGACTGTGTCTGTGCCTTGATGCCTTTGCCTTTCATCATATCATACAATAATTCATATCACCCAAAAATATTTGATTCATATTAATTTTGTTGTCAAACACTTTCTCTTTTTTTTTTTATTTTCTTGTATGTCGGTAATAAAAAAAGATTATTTGGGGTCTTTGACTATTTTATGAAACTTCAAATTTAGAAACGTTGATGTGACACGAGAAGACGAGTTTAAATCTTCGTAAAAACAACTGTTGTAAAGAGATGGTATAATTTTCATGTTTAGTTGAAGATTAATTCTATAAATAGTTTAGTTAAATTTATAAGAATACTTCATAATTTAAAAAAATAACTTTTTGATTGAACATTTCTTTTTTTCAGATTTTCGAGGTTGGATTGCAGTTTATATCATGTAAATTTTGTTTTTTAAAATAAATAAAAACATTTACTATCAAATAAATTTTTTTGGTAGACTATTAAATAATGATTTGATTGTTGTTTAAATTTTTTAAAATTTGATGCATATTATTCAAATACTTACTTCATCTATTTTTATTTATTTATTAAGATTAATACAGATTAAGAAAATAATTAAATATATTAAATAAACAAATATAATTTAATATGATTAAATTTTTATTTTCTCTTACTTAATTAATATTTTCTTTCTTTTCATATATTTTTGTTAATATCACATTTTCTCTCTCATTCTCACTCCATTAATCTTATATTATTTTTCCCTTTCCACGAATTGATAGAGTAGTTAATTTTAAGACATTGTAAAATTTAATTAATATGTATTTATTAAATTTAATGAAAATAATAAAAAATGAGGATAAAATTAAAAAAATAATAAATATTCTTTAATTTTTTAAATGAACAAATAATGTTAAACAAATTAAGATTATTAAATAGACATATAAACGTGGATGGAAGAAATATATATAATAATAAGTTAAAATTTAATGGTTGAATTAATAATAAAAAATGATGATATATAACAATATACATTATATATAACATTACAACAAATTAAGTTAAAGATTCAGAGCTATTTTAAAATTTAAACGTATAATATCATATTTTAATTTCCAAACCTTTGTATTATGCATAGCTCATGAGAATAAAATTGATGAAAATTTAAAGTGATAAAAAATAATAATACTTATTTCTCCTAACTAATTTTTTTAATAATTTTTATCATTATTAAATAAAAAATATTAAATACTTACTATATTTTAAATATGTTGAATATATTTATTTTTTATTAAATAATTTAATAAAACAGTTTATTAAGATAATATTTTAAAAATATATAGCAACATTCGAAAAAAAAATACATTGATGCATGGCATTCCATTTTATTTTTCAGTGCGCCTAAAATAACAGCTGGTATAGTGGATTACCTGACCAATGGGTGCGTGGGGATTGTTAATACTTTGAGAGTTTCAAAATTCAGCGCCATCAATTGGATCCGTGGGGTGGGACCCAATTCAAAAGTGTTTGGAACATTAGATCGTGAAATTCTTGCATGAGTAGTTCCTAACTATTATGCTTTGTTTGGATGTGGAGGAAAAATGAAAAGAGAAAAAATGAAAAGAGAGAAAATAAAAAAACTATTTTTTTTTGTGTTTGGATGAAAATAAAATGAATAGAAATAAAATAATAAATGTATTAAAAATTAAAAATATATATATATATATAATAATTTAAAATGACAAATATATCTTTATTATATATATATTATTACATACATAATAATTCTCCCCTCTAATTTTCCATCATATCCCCCACACCCACGCCCCCTCATCTCTAATTTCCCTATCCCCCCCTACCTACCCACAATAATGCCCCCCTCCTTTCTGCTTTTTCCCCATCCCTCCCTCTGTTTTTTTCCCCATCTCCCTTCTTCCCCCATTTCCCCCCTCCTTTGTTTCTGAGTTTCTCCCCTTTTCCGTTCTTGTCCCCGTCCCCGTTCCTCTCAAATTTTCTCAGACGGCAAAGCTCTGGTTTGACGGCTGGGTTGGGGCTTGACGGCACATGGTGAGGGGCTGCTCGTTGAGTTACGGTGGTGCAGGATCTGATTTAACGACTCGTGGTGGTGGCTGGGCTTACAGATCTGGGCCGGTGAACATGATTTGTGGGTCGCAGTGACGGAGCAGCTAGGTGGTGGCGCACAGTTCGCGGGTTGACAGGGGAGGTTGCGACGGTGGTCTCGAGTGGTGGGTGAACGACGTGCGGCTGTTGGGTCGCGGTCCGGTGGCCGAGTTACAAATTCGCGTGTATAACCGTCATTTCTGGTTTCAGATCCGCAAGTTGCAGATCTGCAAGTTGCAGATCCGCTTGGTGAAGTGATTTGAGTCGTGTAGGAGCAGAGGAAGAAGAAGTGGGGAAGAAGGGTATAATCGTCATTTAAGTCATTTTCACTTTTCTTCTTATGTTTTCTTCACTGTTGAGTAGAGAAAATGTTATGGTGGGTTCCACGTGGCTTTTTTTTCTTTCTTCTCAGTTTTCTCTCCACAACTAAACGAGAGAAAATGAAATATTCTTTTCATTTTCTCTCCTCCTATTTTCTTTCTACTCATTTTTTCTTGAAAGAAACAAAGTGTTATAAAATTGTACTAATTTTAAAAAAATTTGTTGTGCATGCTAAATTAATAAGTTGAGTGTTTGACAAATGAAGTGGTAAACTATGACTTATCTAAAAATTTCTTTTATTGCAAACTCAAAACATACTACATTATTTTACTTAAAATGTAACATGTAACATCATATAATTATATAAATAATTAGATTGAAAATAAAGTATTGAGTTTTGCTGTGGAAAGTCGAGCTTTTTAATTTCAGTCTTTTAAAAAATTTGATTTGATAAATTGTCACAATCCTTTCGAAAGATTGGGCGAAATTAAGAAAGAGTTAAAAGTTGTCTCCAATTGTATTTTTCATTCTAGAGATGGAAGGGTATAATTGAAAATTTTAAAAGAAGTTTATGTTGTAAAGTTTGAGTTTGGCATTAATTATGAGTAAGAAAAGTATTAATATCTTACATCGTTTATTTTATAAATAATTATTTATTTAATTTAAATTATATTTTAAATTAATCGAATTGGTCCTATATTATTTGTTAAAAAATGTTTTTATTATTATTTTACATGTCCAATTTTATCGACATATTATCAAGGATGAGAAATGACTATGATAGGGAATGAGTGGCTAAATAACCATCTTTTTACGAAACAAATTTTAATCCCGCAACATGTAGTATGAAAGTGATAAATCAAAATTTTAGTTTTTGAAGAAAAATATTTTGTAAAATAATTGGCCAAATAAAATATTATTTTACGAGAATAAGATTTTAGTTCAAGAAAATATTTTTTTCTAAAGTAAATGACCAAATAAAATCTCATTTAAAATCAAGAAACTATTTTTGGATATAATGAGATATTTGTAGTTATTTCCAAAAAGTTTTTCATAAAAATAAAACTTTAACTCATCACAATAAAAAAGTTAGGAATGTATGAATTTGTTCACATTAATTTTATGAGAAAAAAATTTATTTATTTTAAGTATGAAAATCAGATTCTGCCAACACACTTTGCATGATCTAATAAAATAGTTTCAAAACTTCAGCCAAAATTTAAATACTAATTTTTTTGATGCATGGAAGAAAAATATTTATGTTATGTGTAATTGATAAATAATAAAAATAAATAAGCAAATACATATGCATATGGTAAAACAAGCACGTGAGTATAAAATTTTTTATTATAAATCTCCTAAAGCTCGGTCAGTATATTTGACAAAATTAAAGGAGTGCTCTTCACTTTCAAAAAATTAAAATCTCATTGTCACTTTAATTAATTTTGAGTATTTTCTCGTCGCAACTTAAATCACTATAATTATGGTGATTGAGAGAGAAATATAGCAAGGAAGTAAATAAAAAGTAAATAAAAAAGGAAATAATGATCCAAAGCACAATTGCTTAAAAGACAATAAAATTCCAACGAGTAAATTGGCATCATGGACAAGCACGTGACAAACAAGAATATGAAAGTTAAAGAAAGAATAATGTACTTAATGAATAATAATAATAATAATAATAATAATAATAATAATAATAATAATAATAATAATAATAATAATAATAATAATAATAATAAAAGCAAGTAGAGCAATCAAAGGAAATTTGTAAAGTGGTGTCGTGCAGTACTATGTTGGGAAACTTTGGGGCAGCTACAACTTCGTCTCACGATGCAGGGACCCCAATATTTAAGAGAAGCAGAGAAGCAGAGAAGTTCTCAGAACACCGAAGGTGAAGGTCGTTTGCACCACCCTATTTTAGAGATTGCAAAATTTTTCAGCATTTATGCTTTGTTTGTTTCAAGAGAAAATGAGAGGAAAGAAAATGAGAGAAGAGAAAATGGTAAGAATATTCCATTTTCTCTTGTTTGGCAGTGAAGAGAAAATAGAGAAGAGAGAAAAGTTGAGCATGGGACCCACAGTTTCAGTTTTCTCTCCTCATTTGCGCAGAAAATGGAAGAGAAAGTATGATATCAAGTAAAATGACCATTATACCCCTACATTTATATCAAAATTCCTTATACCCCCTCCTGCTTCTTCTTCCTCTTGCTATGCGACAGAGCCCTTTCTTCTTCTTCCTCTTCTTGTCGGCGCGGGCGGGCGCGTGGTGGACTGGGCTGGTTTGGACCGGATCCGAGCACGAACGCTAATGGTCGACGACGCGAGTTCTGGTTCAGGCGGATTCTGATTCGCGGGTTCTGGTTCTCGGGTTCTGGTTCGAGCTGTATCTGGGACGCGGGTCTGGTTCTGGTTCACCGGGTTGGTTCGACGGCAGCGTGAATCCGCGCGATGCGACTCAGATCTGGGTCTAGCGACAGGGGTGGGGATGCGGCAGGGGGATGGGGTGGGGATGCGGCAGGGGGATGGGGTGGGGGACACGGCGCCGGGGGGTGGGTCATGGGTGGGGGACGCGACAGGGGGGGGGTGGGGGACGCAGCGGAGGGGTGGAGTGGGTGGGGGAAACGGCGGTGGGGGGGGGGGTGGGGGAAATGAGAGTGGGGTGGGGTGGGGTGGGGTGGGGTGGGGTGGGGGTGGGGAAAACGGCAGTGGGGGTGGGGGTTAAAAAAAATATTTTTTTAATATTTTCTTTGTTTTCTTTCTTCTCATTTTCTCTTCATCCAAACAACTAAAATTCTCTTTACTTTTTTATCTATTTTTTATCCATTTTCTCTCTTCTCATTTTCTCTCTTCTCATTTTCTATCTTTGCCATTTTCTCTCCTCATCCAAACAAAGGGTTAGAGATATTTGTAGAGATTGTCTTTTTTAAATATTTAAATTTGGAGAATTTTTTTTTTTATGAGATGAGGATAGGAATAAAAATCTTTATGAGATAGATATAGGGACAAAGATGAAGAACGTACCTCTTGTCTCACAAAAATTTCATCTTTATAAATTATTAAATTATTATTATTAATCATATTATATATATGTATTACTATTGTATTTTATTCAATAATTTCTATTTATATTATTTTTATATTAATTTGAAATTAAAAAATATATATATCACTTTGTAATAACTTATTATTTTAATTTATTGATATTATTAATTTAAATTAAATTTTTTATAACTTTATATATATATATGTTAAATTTTTAAAATAATATTGAGATCTTTGTCTCCCCATAAAAAAAGAGGATAGGAATTTTTTTTCCTCTCAAATAAGAATCGGAGGTGGGGACAAGAAAAAATTAACGAGGCGAGGACGGTACCTTCTGACCCCACCTCGCACTAGGTGTCATTCCTATTTGAATCACTTTCTCTATTTCAATATGGAGAGTCTCTCTAATCATCTCAAACTCTTAGTACTCTCAAATCGTGCTCCCAAAAAAAACTTGTTATGTGTGCTTACAAAAACCTGTTTTAAAAGAAATGTGTGTTTAAGTACTTTTTTTATTTATAAGTCACTTCAATTAATTTAGTCACCAAATTTTTCTTAATTTTTTTTATTTATTACTTGTAAATCAAAGAACAATCTCAGGTAATTTAAAATTTGATTCAACAGTGTTAAAAATCTCAATATATATTTCTTTATTAAAACTCATTAAATCAAGAATAAATCAAATATTTAAATATGTGATACCGCTAAAAATTTAACATGTATCTAGTATAAAAATTATTAACTATTTTTGTTAACATTTATAGTTGTTAAAATTTAAATTGAATATTTTTAATTTAATATTAGGATTTAATTAAGATTTTTGCTCTTCAAATTTCATTCAATATTTCATAAAAAAATCACATCCAAAAATTTCATTTCTTATTTTATTTTTTATGTAAATTATTTTTTTCAGCATTGATCTTAGACTCTTATTTATCTTTATTTTTTTTATTTTTTGACTCATTAAACTTAAACCTGATTAATTAAAAAATAATACAAAATCTAAAAATCAACTAGATAAACTTGAATATCAACGTAAATAAATAAGAGGTAGTTGAAATGCTTAAGCGTTCTTTAACAACATTTTAAAATATTTTAAATTAGATGTAAATGATAATAAAATTAGAGTAAATCATCACTTTAGTCTTTTAATAATTCGTGACATAACATTTTAGTCCATAAAAAAAGATTGCACACACGCTAGTCCCTGAAAGTTTTGAAATCTTATCATGTTAATCCTTCTATTAACCACGCGTCTGAGATACTAACGAAATTATTTAGTTGTCACGTTAAGTGCAATCTAGGATCTCATATGTTCAAAGCATTTTTCCAGCAAAACACCTTATCAAAACGCACCGTTTTGATTTCTCAAATTCTTCATAATTCACCCCAAAAAATTTGGCGCCTTGCTTATGCAAAGCTCAGCCACAAAAAAATCCTAATTTGTTTCTCCAAATATTCTGATCAAAATAATCACGTCACGGTGGGTTGAGTTATGATTGTAAGAATCAAGACCATCAATTGGAGCTTTTAAGGTGAGAATTGTGGAGTTGTTGCTGCGTTCCTTATGTACGAACTCAACACATGCTTTTTCCCAAAGATTCTCCATGTGTGGAAACCTTGCGTGGCCCATGGAAGACAAAAGTGGTCCCTCTCCCTCTTTATATTTTTTTGATTATTGGTTGTATTGTTTCCTGTGGTCCCTGTGTTGGTTTGGTATGATTAAAGTCTTTTTTTGTTTTGTCTGTGTTTAGTGTGATTAAGATAGTATTTCCTATGGTCCCTTCGTAGTATTGATTGACTTTATCTGTTTGTTTGTGTTTCCTTATTTGGATGCAAAGCATAATAGCAGACAAGGTGGACCTAATTTTACACCTAGGGGGTCAGTTTAATAGCACTAAAAATAGGTATATTCATGGAGAAGTTGAAGTATGGAGACATTTTGACTTAGACTATTTTTCAATTCCTATTATAAACTCACTATTTAAAGAGCATTACTTTGGTGTGGAGGCATCATATAAATAATGTTTTTGGGTTGTTCCTGAGTTGTCTTTGAGAGATGGCTTAAGGTCATTAAACAATGATAAGGATTCAATAAAGTTGATGAAAGTATGTGCTCAGTGGGAGGAAGTAGAGATTTATTTTGACAAATGTGTGACAAGGAATCCACCACCAAAGGGAGAAAGTGGTGGGGCAGGGTTACAGTAGGGTGGGGAAGAAGAACCTAAAGTTATAGAGGTGCTATATGAACAACCTCTACAGGTTACATATACATTTAAAGGTGCACATGCTGATGGTCAACCTAGTGATGGTGAACCTGGTTATGGTGAACCCGTTGATGGTGAACCTGCTGATAGTGAACGAGTTGTTGGTGAACCTGCTGTTGTTGAACTTGTTGATGGCGAAGGTGCTGATGGTGAACCAATTGTTGGTGAACCCGCTATTGTTGAACTTGCTGATGGTGAAGGTGCAAATGATGAAACTGATGCTCCTAATGCAACAAATGGTGCAATTGGTGAAACTAATCACCCTAACCCTACTAGTGAAATCGATGAAGTTGCTATCAATCACCTAAGTCCTACTGGTGCAAGTGGTGAAGTTGTTGCCAATCACCCTGATCATATTAGTGCAATTGGTGAAAATTCTGCCAATGACCCTACTCATACTGTTGCAATTTGTAGAACTGCTGCTAATCACCAAGTTGCTACCAATCACCCTGCTGCTGTTTAACATGAATATGCTTCCAATGAATGGCCTTGCTGCTTCCAGGCGCTCTTCCTCGCGCATAATTCACCCTGCTGCTACTGTCAATCACTCTGCTCCAACCAATGACCTTACTACTGCCAGGCGCCCTACCTCATGTAGAATTCACCCTGATGTTGCTGCCAATCTCTCTGTTGTAGCCAATCAGCCTGCTGTTACTACCAATCACTCTGTTGCAGTTAGGCACCATTCCTCTGGTAGAATCCACCCTGCTGCTGATGATAATGCACAACATGATGAATATGTAGATGAGGATGCAGAGGAAACCACTGAAAGTGACTATGATGATACTGAATAAGATGAAACATATAGGTCAGGGGTTGAGTTTTTTATACCACAGAGGATGAGGTGGACCATGAGCATGTGAACTCTGCTAATAAGAGAAAAAACAAAGTTGTGGACAATGAAAATGTGACAACCAAGGCTCACAGAAGGAATGACACGTTTAGATCATGTACACAGTTTCAGGGTAATGTATAAAATAAATGTTATTCTGAGAAGTGTCCAAAGATGTACCAATCTGATGAGGAATACAATTTTAATGAGGTCTACCCTCAATTTAATGTCTCTGCAGTTTTTAGAGAAGTTTCACTAGAGTTGGGAATGGAATTCTGAAGTCTGGATGTGTTCAAGAAAGCTGTGAGAAAGTATAATGTGGAACTAGGGAGGGAATACATGTTTGTGAAAAATGATAAAGGGCTAGAGATAAATGTGTGAAGGAATGGTGTCCATGGGAGGTTTTTCGTTCTTGGAGTAATGAAACAAGAAGTTTTCAAATTAAAATTTTTTGTGATGACCACACATGCTGCAGGAAATTTAGGAATACCACAACAACTAGGCACTGGGTTGCAAAGAAGATGGTTTTAGAGATGAGTAAACCTCATTTGATAACCAAGGAAGCATATAATCACATTAAAGAATAATTCAATGTCCACTGTAATGACGTCAAAATACATAGGGCCATGAAGATATCACAGGAATTAGTAGAAGGCTCAGAGAAGGAGCAATACTCAAAGATAGGGAATTATGTGGAAGAGTTAGCAAGAACTAACCATGGTTCAACTTTGAAACTATTAGTGAACCTAGAAAACCCATTCACTAGAATACCTTCCTTTAAAAGATTTTATGTGTGTTTGGATGCTTGTAAGAAGGGTTTGAAGGATGGTTGTAGGCCCCTTATAAGCTTAAATGAGTGTCATCTAAAAGGGTATTATGGAGGTCAACTCTTGACAATTATCACTATGGATGAGAACAATGCTTATTATGTGATTACATATGCAATTTTGGAAATGGAGACCAAAGACTCTTGGAAATGGTTCTTGGAGATTCTGTTAAATGATATTGGAGACTATAGGCGACATGGATAGGAGTTCATCATTGATCAACAGAAGGTATGCTTTGTTTGAATTCAAATTACTGTTGTATATTTTGTTTGTTTAGTTTTCCATTGATTGAGTTCTGCCAATCATTGTTTTGTTTAGGGTTTATTACCTTCAATGGAGAAGGTCATGCCTAGAGTTAGACACAGATTTTGTGTTAGACACGTATAGTCCAACTTTTGCAAGGTATTCAAGAATAAGGATATGAGAGACGTGGTTTGGGAGATTGCTAGAACAACTACTATGCAGGAGTTTAAGCAAGATATAGAGGTTATGAAGAGTAAGTATGAGATTACTTAGAAGTGGTTATGCAGAATTCTACCTGAGCATTGGAGTAGGGCAAGATTCTCACCATTCACCAAATGTGACAATTTGGTGAATAATAGCTGCGAGCAGTTCAATAAGCCATAGTTAAGTACAAAGGAAAGCCAATACTCACCATGGCTGAGGAAATAAGAACTCACATCATGAGGAAGATGGCAGTTTAACATTTGAGGCTAGCAAGATACACAAACCCAATCACACCAAAAGCTCAAAGTAGGTTATAAGGAAATAGAAAAGCAAGCAGATATTAGACACCCATATGGACAGAAGACCCTGTAGGAAGTTTGAGGTTGTAAGCCAACCTAGAAAATGTACAGTGGACATTGGTGAAAGAACATGCTCCTGCAGGCAATGGGATTTGAGTGGAATCCCTTACATGTATGTCATAGTAGCATTTTCTTACAGCAATCTGTAGCTTGAGCATTTTGTGCACACATGGTATTTAGTGGATACTTATCATAAGTTGTATGGGCATTACATTCAACTTGTTACAAGCCAAGAATATTGGAAGACAACTAATTGGGAACCAATTGGTCCACCACCATTTAAGAGGTAACCAGGCAGACCTAAAAAGCAAAGGAAGAAGGACCAAGATGAAATTGAAAAACCATACAAGCTAAAGCAAAAATATGTGTGGAAAGTGCAGAAGGACAAGTCATAACAGTAGAGGTTGTCAGCTAACTCCAGTAAATGAAACAAGGAAAAAAAGTAAAGAAGACAAAAGACTCCTAACTTACTGCAACTCAAATAGAACCTGAATCAAGTGCTCAAACTGAACTTGAGCCAAATACTTAACAATCTCAAGCTTATGCAGATTCTGTATCACAACAGCAGGCAAAAAACTCTCTTTCCATGTTAGGTTTTGTTTTGTTTTTGTAGACACATTTTGGCTAATTATTTTCTATTACTTGATAAACATGCAGCAATGAATTCAGGGATTGGCAATGCACCCTCTATAGGACCAAACTTCAAGCCACATGATACACATAAAATATATTAAGAACAAGTGCACTATATCGTCAAATAATATAGGACTTGAGTCCCAATTATCGATCCCACGAGAAAAAAACGGTAATTACTAGTTTCGTAAAACTCTTTCGTTATTTAGACAATCGAAAAGGTATGAAATTCAAAATAAAATTGGAAAAAAATATAGAAGAAAAACAATGAACAATCAAGCAAAATAGAGAGAAATCAATGAGAGAGAAACTAGGGCGCAAGGTTCACTTGAATTCAATTATTCAAATTTTCTTTCAATTATGATGTAAGGTAATTCTTTTGCTAATATTCTCTTATTCGCTATTGAATCTCAATAGTCATGGATGAAACAGTATTCTATTCCTAATTTAATTCACCTATTTGGTCATTTAGTTGAATTAATCAAGAATGCATTAAGTCACAATTCAAGAGATAAACTAACATGCCATCAATTCCATTGGTATGATAAATCGATGTTTGGTCATTCACCAATCTAATCATAGGCTTATCATATAGATCCACTCATTGAATGAGGATGGTCACCGATCAAATAATGAATTAACATATGCCAAAAGTGATCAAGTTATGACAAGAATGCAAGCAATATGATAGACTCTAAAAGAAATTACCTTAATCAAACTAGAAATCAAATCCAAATAATTAGGAAAACAAGATCCCCCATAGCCGTAGCTATGGGTTTAGCTACTCATGTTCAATACAAATATACTTATATCAATATACAAATCCATGGAAAGAAACCCAAAGAAAATAGAAAACTATAGGGAAAAAGAAATCAAAACCTCTTTTACGGTGATTATAATCTTCAAGCCTTCAAGAATGTCGTCTTCTTTTCGTAGCTGTCCTCCAAGAATTCGTGACAATTCAGTTTTCTAAATTGCCTCTCAACGTCTACTGTCAAAAATATATCTCTCAAGTTTGAGGGTTTGCCCTTATTTAAAATGTTTTGGGGTAAAAACAGCCTTTTTTCGTGTCAGGGAGATTCACACAACCGTGTCTAAGCTCGACACGGCCGAGTGAGCTAAAAATAACGTAATTTATATGTACGGGGAGATATGGTTGTGTGTCCAAGAGACACGATCGTGTCTGAAAATCAGAAGCTTCAGTGGAGTTAGACAGGGTTGTGTGAGCTTGACAGAAACGTTTTTCAAGTTAGACACGGTCATGTCTAACTTTTAAATCACTCAAAATGTCATTTTTTGGAAAAGTATTCATGAAAGTTGTAGATCTTTTTCTTAGCTTTCCAATGACACCAAAATCATCTCGTTTCGACTTCTGTAACTCAAGTTATGCTCATTTTATTGCACAAAGGTCAAAAACTCTGCGAATCTTAGCCATATAAATTCTGAGCTCAACTTCATTACAATGAATCCATCCAAAACTTCATATAATCATGTCAAAACACCTTTTTTGGACCTAAAAACATAGAAAAAAGACCAATCATAAGATACCAATGATAATTAGATTAAATGTGACATAAATTCTAATATAAATCCATCAAAACACACCTAAATTCATCTCAAATCAAACACAAAATGTGTGTATTTTATCCACACATCACCACCTATACCATTCACAAAATCAGGATCTAGACCACCTCAAGAAGTAAGAAACCTACCTGAAAATATTCCCATAGTAGATTTCAACTAGAAGGGCAAGCCTTGTGTGAGTAGAGAAACCCTTATAATAGCAAGTCAAGGCAATAGTACAAGGTTATCTTCAATCATTTCATCATAGGCTTCATCCAGCAACAGTGGACCTACTGCAACTGAACCATGACAAGCTTTATATTTTTATGTTTTTTGTGTAATGTAATGAATCATGACTTGAATTTTGGATTTAGGATCTTCCTTTTTTGATTTTTGGATTAAACACTATGTTGGATGTTGTTTTATAATGGTAACTCATATGGGGTTGACACATTTTTCTATGTTTTTTGCTTTATGGTATTAATGAATGGACAAATTATACAATTATATGCAATATATGGAAATGGTCATAATCTGTTATTCTATATACAATTTTTGTTTTCCAATATTAATGAAAACATAAAGTAATGAAGTATATTATGTAGACAATTTCTTCCAACTCAGATTCCATTAATCACATTATAATAAACTGAACAATTACACCATAGTTGTGAGACAGTTGATTCACACAATGAATCATTCTCAATTCCATTTATATGCTAAACAACACATAGCAAATAAAACAAAAAACAAAAACAAAATCACACTCACTACTTTCCATTTTTTCAGTTCTTCCTCATACAACACAATTTTATTCTTAAGCTCATTAATTTATTCCTCATTCATATCAACCCTTTCATCCATTATTCCAGCTTTATCATCCAACCATTGAAAAAAGCCACAGGTCCGTTGTTTATCTCTCCATAAAAGGGACGTAGAAATCGACGACCATAGTTCATTGTCTTCTTCGAAGTATAAATCAAAGCCCATTATCCGCATCCACACTTTTCAAAATAAATTTGTGCACCTTCGTTACTCCCCATCATGGATGAACCACTGATTCTAGAGCTTATCTCTGACGTATACAAAAATCTCCTCCTATCTTCTAGCAAACCCTAAATCCTATAAGAAATTGTGAAGGATGAATATCAGGGTTTTTTTGGTGGGGATACAACTTTTTTTCAGCATGTGTAGGGAATGATGCTACGCCAATTCCTCCCTTTTGTCTAGCTGCGCCACCACAGAATCAAGATCTGCCCAGCTGCACTGCATCTTCCTCTTCTTCCCTTTTTGTCCAGCGCCGCTTCTTCCCCTCCAATACAATATGTTTTGCTGGAAAAAATGCTTTGGACAGATGGGTTTCTAGATGACACTTAACATAACAACTAAGCAATTCCATTAACGTGATAAGATTTCAAAACCTTTAGAAACTAACGTGTGTAATTTTTCTTTAAAAGACTAAAGTATTATATAACGAATTATTCAGAAATTAAAAGTGATGATTGGCTCATAAAATTACTACAAATACTACTTTTAGAGTATTTAAGTATTTTTCGTTTGGGTCATCTTTGTGGTCTGTGTGCCTGCGTATTAAAATCTCGTTAAAGTGTAGTGAAGACACATTAGTGACATCACATTGATACATTCCTTTATTCTTCTCGTAATACTAATAACTAATAAACAAAGAAATCTTCTCCCCTAATTCCGAAGTAGAAATGAATAAATATGGGTAAAATAATATATTGAGTGAAAGAATGTTGAGATTTGGTTGACTTGAAGATGATGACATACGATAAAGAGCGACTGAAGCAATAATTAAATTTGAGTTTAGCCACTAGGGACTTCCATCATTCAGGAGTTCTAAGCAATGAAGATTAATTTAATACCCTAAAAACGCGAAAAACCTTCTTATTAAAAATATAATGACAAAACGAAAAAAATATGATGAAAAGAGTTACAACTGATAATCTGATATTGGGTCAATCATTACAAAGGTTTATAAAAATATTTTTACATTGGAGATTTTTCTTTTTGCAGATAACATTTTTCCTTTTCCTTTTTATTTATGTTTCAGAGTGAATTATAAATTTTTTTTTTACTATTTTATGAAACTAAAAATTTAGAAATTACTTTTTTTCAATTTTTTTCCTGACTTTCACTACATAATTTTTTTATAATTTTTTTTATCACAACTCAAGCACAAAAGCTCATCTTAAAAGACTACCCTATATATTAAAAAAATAATCATTCTTGAAGCTTATATACCACATTCAGCCTCCATTTTTGTTCAATGTAAAACATAACATACTTTGCCAAAAAAATTCCTGTAAGGATGGATAAAAGGTGAACAAACAAAGAAGGAATTATTTTTTTTCTATTGAAGAAAATAAAAAATGTAAGTTTTCATGATATAAATATATTATTAGTTTTTTATGTGAAAAATAAAAAAAAAATGTTTGCACATATGTCAACATTTAAAAGGAAATAGATGATCCATAAATAAATCAAATTAGTGCTAAGGACTAGGAGGAGGAGTTATCTAGTCTTATTACGCATGATATGACACAAATATTAGAAGTTTTTTTATAAGTTGAACTTTCATTGATTTATTTATTTGTCAATACTGGTTGAATAATAAGTTATTATTTACTTAAATGTTTGCCAAAATTGTTGCCATGCCTTCACGACGGAGCTAGAGATGGCCAAGTCTACAAAACTTGTATTTCCTAGCAATCTGTCCTTTGCGCAATATTAGAAAAGCATTACATGGATGACAATAAAGTTTGATAATCACAAGTTACTAATTACTAATAACAAGTTTGAATGTTTGATAACAAAATAGATGGCATGCAAATGTAAAATGATTTCAACGAGTAAGGAACAAGGAGTTTGGACCTTGACAAGGACAATTAATTAGCCTATGGATATAGTTTTTGCCAAACATGACGTTTGCCAAAACTGCAGCCATGCCTTCACGACAAAGCTTAGGGATGGCCAAGTCTACAAAGCTCGTTTCTCCTAACAATATGTCCTTCGCTCAGGATCACAGAGAAGCACATCATAAATGGAATGAAAGTTTGATAAGAACAAGTAACTAATTTAAAAATAAAATGATTATGAGAAAATTGATTAATTGAACTAAGTTATGAACCAAGTTACTGAATCAAGCTCATAAGCTAGCTTAGTGTATTTGATTCATATTGTCTTATACAGATAATTGGTTCATATAATTTATGCCTACAAACGAAACCAAACAATTAATGAGTTTGATTCGAATCGAATTCGAGCTGCAAAAAATGGTTAATATCAAACTCAAGTCGAGTTTTCAATCAAACCATTTCTTATCAACTCAAGTACTAACTAGGTTCAATTCGGTTTAACTTGTTTCCAGCTACTAGTTGTTTTGCTTTTTATTTCTCATAATTGAATATAGAATTAACCTTATGAGCTGTCATCCATTCACTCAACCATACTAGCTCCAATAACTAGATTTGTCTTTAGGCTTTTTTTGGTATAACTTTTGAGAGTGGAAAGGAAAGGAATGATCACATTTCCCTTGTTTGGTATTAAGTTAAGGATGAAAAGAAAGTAATTCTTTTTCTTTTCCTTTTAATGGAGTCCACATTATTCCTTCACTCCTTTTTTGGAGGGATTAGGAGGGAGATAAAAATGGCTTATTACTTTACGCATTATATTCACTTTACCCACTTTATATATTTTATTATATGAAGAGTTAAAAAGTAATTTAGTATTTATTTACGTACATTTCCCTTCTTTTTTATTGATGATACCAAACAAGTTAAGAGATAACTCTTCAATTTCTCTCTTCATTTCATTTCTTTTCTTTTCCATCGTATTCCCTTCTTTTCCTCCCCCTCCCCTAGCGTTAAACCAAACAAAGCCTTAATCTTCATGTTACTCTTCACTCTCCCTTTCGTTTAGAGGTGTACATGAGACGAGTTTGGTTTGACACGAACCTGATTCAATATTTTGACCAATCCATTTTCTTGGACTCAAACTCAACTCAACCATGGTCCGATAATGGTCGAGTCCAAATCGGGTCAATTCGTATGTATACATAATATATAAATTTGACCATTATGCATAATTAAGTCATAAAATTATAGAAGTATGAAACTAAAATTAAGGTAGATTTTATAATATATATTTCAAAACAAATAATATCAATATAAATATATTATCATGTTATACAAAAATTATTAATTTAAGTCAAGAAATCTTTTTATTTATAATTAATTATTAAAAATATAAGATTTTAAAATAATTTAGGATACCAAGCCGTTTGAACGATTTGAAGTATAAACCAAATTCGACCTAAAAACATACCAGATCTAATTTTATAACTAGAACTCGTCTAAATTAGTTTCGAGTTGGGTCGAGTTTTGAACACTCCTACTTTTGATCCTCAACCTTCGGGCCATGCAGATTGTCAAGAACAATTACCTCTCTCCTATCGCCTACTCTATCTGTCCTTTAATAATTGGTTTTAAAAAAAAAATAATTTATCTTAAATTATTTATCATTTGAGAATATTAAAAAATATTAATTAATTTTTTTTAACTTTATCCTCCATAATATAAAAAATTATTGTACCACTTAAAATTAATAAAAAAAGTAATAGAATAAGATAAATGATAATTTAATTATATTATATTATATTTTTTATATTTAGAGTTATTTAATTTAATTTTTAATTTTTATACTAAATTAAAAGCCAATTATAAAAATACGGAACTAATAATACGGTATTGCCTCATCATGGTTTGTCGGACTACAAGCCTACAATACTAGTTTGAACAGCTATTTGCAGTTTTGCTCTACATAAAGGGGCAACAACTTGACGTGAGGAGGACTTTAGACATTATAGTTTTCAGTTTTTTAAGGAATGGGCATCTTACAAAATTTAATGAAAAATTTCAATAATATTTATAGATTACATATTAATAAAGACTATAACGTTCTATTCTAATTTTTTTTTATTTAAATTTTAAGTTAGAATAAAATGTTATATATTAAACTATTATATTCTACATTAGTTCATAAAATACTTTATATTAGAGATTAAATTCTTACTAAAGTTAAATTATACAAACATAATATGTAACACCCCAATTTTTAAAAATGTTCAATGTTCGTTTCATTGTTTTTGAGCTTTTGTGTAAATGATTGTTATGTCCCTGTTTTTTCGCTTCTTATTTTTCTCGTATGAAATACAAATATATTTTACAAAGCTAAAATTTTATTTGATCGTTTTACGTATTTTGCTTTGAGACGGTAAAATAAAAATTTTCTCGAAAGCTACTCGCTTTAATTTTTCTCAGGTGATATACGACAATTAATATTGTCTCGTAATTTTATTTGAACGTTTTGGATGATTTGCTTCGTCGTGGGAAAAAATGAAAAAATGACCATTATGTCCCGATTGTCTTGTTTTTAATTTTTCTATATGTTACATCTTAATATTACTTGTCTGTGATTTTATTTGGACTTTTTGTGCGATTTGCTTCTAGGACGGAAAATAATATTTTTCCTGGACCGAGGAAATCTTGTTTTAATTATTCAGACCTATGAGGATCTTACTAAACCCAATTCTCGAATGAGACATAATTAATCTTTTAATTTTTAGGATTTAATCATCCAATAAAATAATTTTGTATATTATTTTATTAGTTAGTATAATTAGATGACAAAGGGACCCGAAAATATTTTACTGGGACCCACGTTTAGCTAATACTCCTTAACTTAGTAGCTTAATTAAGCATCATTAGTGAAGGAATTCTCTAGAACAAGTGACTAAGCTAGATGACTAGGTTAATTAGTGACTAAGCATGGTGACTAAGGCTAATGACAAGGCAAGGATGAATCAATAGGAGCCAAGCTTGCTAACCAAGTTTTGATCTTGGCCTTTGATGCATTCTAAGGCTTGGATGAAGCCAAGCAAGGCTACACCTTGCATGGCATGAAGTTCACGGCCATTTGGCCTTTGGGAGACCAAATTCATTTTGTCTTCATGCAACTTTCTCTCTTCTCTCTCTTCCAAAAACCCTAAACACCATTGAAGCTCTTTTGAAGCTCCATTCGACCAAGCCTTGTTCTACACCATCCAACCACCCAAAATTCTATCCAACCAAGTTTTCTAAACCTAAACACAATCCTAAGAACATCTCTAGTTGGGAGTTCTTGCAAAATCCTTCATTTGAAACTTGAAAACCTACTTGGAAGATTCAACCAAGAAGGTGAAATTCCTAGTTTTTCTTTTCTAAACTCTTTTTCAAAGTTCTAAGCCATGATTTCTCTATGGTTTAAGCTCTCTTTCTATGGTTAGTAACTTGTAGTTTTGTTTAAGCTTGTTAGGTGATTTTGAAGGAGAAAACTGAAACATAAGGAAAGGTGTGAAAGAGTTTTGGTCTTCATTTAAGGTAAGAGGAAGACTAATCTTATCATCTATGGATGGTGGTAAGAAGATGGAGTGTGATTTTTGTGATTGTAGAATCCATAAGGATTCATTTGTGTGATTGTTAGTAGCTTGTTTATGTGTTTGTGTATTTGTTAGTAGCTTGTTTATGTGTTTGTGTATTTGTTAGTAGCTTTCCTATTTGATGTTTGTAATAATTTGCATGTCTATCAGCTTTGATTGCATGTCTACAAGCTTTCATCTAGGTTATAAGTGTTAGAAATATATTGCATGTGTTAGAAAGGTAGGATAATTTATAGGATGTGAATAATATGTCAAGGATTGCATGAGTGTTCCAAAGAACACAAACCTTGAGGCTTACGACCATGACCAAAATGGAGAACCAAAATGTTCTCTTAATTTTCCTAAAATGAGATTTAATTAACCTAGGAATATTAACAAGGTATCACATTGTTTAGATTAAAGAAAATGAATTTAGAAATCAAATGACATAATTTTATGTTTAGGCCAATATGCCAAACCACTTATATATGATTTCTAAGATCAATTCCAAACCTTTTTCAATCAAAATAATGCAATATTTATTAAAAAAGAATTTTTTTACGAGGAGTTTTAAAGAAATTAATTGATTAGAATTAAGTATCTTGAATTAAAACTATTGATTTTATTATTAGAAAAAATACAAGAACTTTTGAGAATTTCTAACATATGGCTCATGCTTTGTATTTTGAAGCATGTTAGTAGTTTTCAAAAGGATTAATTATATGGTTTAAAAATTTAATAAACAAAATTTTTACGGTAAAATTAGGAAACCATTAATATAATTTTCTAAGCAAAATACTGTCAATTTTTAGTAAAAATGGACAAATAAGATAGGAAAGATGTCCAAAAGATAGTATACGGTATTGAAAATATTTTACGTAGTTTAAACGTATTATTTATTATTTCTGTTTATTTAAATAGTAATTTTTAAGGAGTTTAGACAAGAAAATGATTTAAAAATCTTACGCGATTGAGAAAATGTATTAAAAACTCTACGCGATTTTGAAAACAGAAAATTAAATTTACGCGATTTAAAAATATTTGTAAAAACGACGAGATTGTGAAAACGCGATAAAATTTCTACGCGATTGACCGAAACGGTATTTTCCATATTCTTTCTGAATTTTCTGTATTTTTCTGTTGTCGGGCTAAGAGGTGAACCCGTGATGTGCTTTGGAACAAGATTTGTCCCATGGGACTTACTTGCATCTTTTATCCGAGTTATGCCGCTTTTGTGGATTGGTTGACGAGGGAATCACATCGTGTTGTCGATGCGATAAACGTAGTGTGGTTCATTATTCTTATGAACTTGGAGACGTTAGTGTACGAGATTCCATATATGGATGAAAGTCGCTCCATTTGGGCCGTGGTAACCGATAACACACTAATGAACTCGACACGCACTATTTTTAATCGAGATTTCGTAAAGTCTAATAAGTACATTATCTCGTAGTCTGCCACAATGTGAGACCGTGAACTACACCATGCTTTGGATGATGGATTCCATATGACTTGGGGCTATAGACGCAAAGTGTGACAACATGCAATAGTTTGGTTGGGCAGCCGTGGTACTAATAGATTTTGCGAGTCATTCTCTCTCTGATATCTGTTTGTGTTTAGCTCCATGGAGTAGGATCGTGTCATGTTGCATTTAATTATATCTTGAATATTATTTATTTTATTTATTTATTTATTTATTTGGTTATCAATCTGAAAAATTGTCTGCTTTCTCAAATTATTTTATTTGTGATGTTATATTGTATGTGTTATTGATTTATCCGTGAAATTATGTGTTGTTATGATAATTAGATTTTTACACTATACCGTTATTAAATTATTGTTATAGCTTTTCATATTGCATGAACTGTATATCTGTTGTTTGTCGTTTTCTTATTTGTCATGTTTGTGATGATTTTAGATTGTCTTACTTCTTTCTTTATTGTATGTGTTTTCTGTATATTTATTTTATGCGGTAAAGAGTTTGAGGAAGAGGAACAGCCTCTTGAGATTCTGTGTCTCGAGGAGGAGGAAGATCAGCAAGCCGAAGATCAGTTCGACGATCAAGAACCATCTGATCATCCATATCCATTGGATTGATTGGTTTGGGTATGGCGGTGCCTGGATTTTTGGGGTTTGTGACACTCGAGTTTCACGGTAGATCGTTAGCTTGGCATATGCGAGGAGACAGAGACTCCGTGACGTATGTGGGACGACTGACTGTGTCCCTACGTCATAGGTTTGATGACGAGCCAGTGATGACGACGACTGTGTTTCTGCAGTTAGAGTTACCTTTATCCATTAGGCGTCATTGGGGTGGTGTATCCACTGAGCCTAGTGAGATGACACTCGTATCGATCGCGCGCCTCATGTCCGCCGAGTGTCGAGGCATCCTGGGTATTTATCTTCGATGAGTTTCCGAGAGTGATCCATCAGAGGATTAAATATTTATGATGTATATTTGGGCGCGTCTGCGTATGTATATATTGACTCTTTACTGTTTTTCTTTACTGTTTCTGTTTAAGTATTTGTAGTTGCAGTTGTAAAATTATTTGTATCACCTATAACTTGGACCATATGTATATTATGAGTGATGTTGTTCTGTTTATTTTATATTTCTGTATTATTTTATTTAATAATATTCTGTTTAACAGGAATTATTTTACAACCCATATTAATACGTAATAAATGTTTTACAACTTGGGTAGATTTTATTTATTTCTTTTTATATATGTGACATCCCCACAAGGGTGTTACATTAGTTGGTATCAGAGCCCAAGTTAGAGTCTTTTGGGGTTGTGGTTGGGTCTGTTTTTGTTTGTCTTTGTGTGATTCTCTCGTGATTTACTTCCGAAAGGATGTATCTAATTTTGTTTTGTTCTGTTTGAAGAAAGAAGATGTCTGGACGAGGTAGAGGACGTGCGAACGTGAATCGTGATGTGGATCCTATGATTGCGGCTGCTGAAGCTATGCAGCGGATGGCTGAAGTAATGATGCAGCAGAATTTGAGAGCGACTCAACAAAGAAGATGCTCTTGCGATGCCCTAAATTTATCTGAATTTAGGCGCCACAATCCGCCACAGTTTAGAGGCGAGGTTGATCCGGAGAAGGCAAGTCAATGGATACAAGACTTGGAAAGGATTTTTGAAGGAATGAGATGCACAGATGATAAGAAGGTAACTTATGCTGTCTTTATGTTAAGAGGAGATGGAGAACATTGGTGGAGAGGAACTCGCCAAGTTTTGCAAGTGAAGGGACCGAGATTACGTGGGAAGTGTTTTCTCGATGCTTTTATGGGAAAGTATTTTCCTGCAAGTGCTAGGCATGCCAAGGAAATGGAATTTCTTGGTTTGCGACAGGAAATATGACGGTGAATGAGTATGCGACAAAATTTGAGAATTTATCTCAATTCTCGGATTATGCTCAAACTCGACCGGATGATTCATGGAGATGTCGGAAGTTTGAATCGAGCTTGAGAGTGGAACTGAAGCGAGGGGTGATATCCTTGAGGATAAATCAGTTTCATGCTTTGGTTGATGCATGTGCGCGACTTGAGGAATTAGAGCCGTCAAGAGATCAGAGGAATCGTAGCTTTGGGCCGACAAGGTTTCAGAGAGGTGGAGGAAGTAATACAAATCGGTTTCAGCGCAAGCCGTATTCCAGACCATCAGGGAGTCAATCTCAACGACCACCAGTTGGGGGAAGTGCAAGTGGTAATGGAGTTGGACAGAAAGTGACGTTTACGCCAACATGTTTTAAGTGCGGAAAGAAAGGTCATATCTCTCCGGAGTGCACGGTTAAGGGGACAGTTTGTTTTAACTGTAAGCAACCTGGGCATATAGCGAAGGATTGTCCTCAGCCGGAAAGGAAACCTGTTGTTCGTTATGTTCGTGCTAATCAACAGAAGTCAGGGAATACTCAACCGAGATCTGGAGGGCGAGTATATACTATGACGGGAACAGAAATTTCTCAATCTGATGATCTTATACAAGGAGAAGGTGACATTGGAGGTAACCATCTGACTGTGTTATATGACTCTAGTGCTACACACTCGTTTATTGCATATGATTGTGTGGAAAGATTGAAGTTGCCTGTGTCTTCTTTGAATGTTAAATTGAGTGTTTCTACTCCAACTGCTAAACCTGTGATTGCATCAAAGATATGTTTGGATTGTCCTGTTGTTGTGAAGGATCATAAGTTTTTGGTCAACTTGATTTGTTTACCTCTTCTTGAGATAGATGTAATCTTAGGGATGGACTGGTTATCTTCTAACCATATCCTTATAGATTGTGCCAGCAAAACCATAGTTTTTCCTAAGGAAGAAAAGTCTGGATTCTTAATTGCTGTTAAGGTCAAGTCTTTATTAAGAGAGGGAGCACAGGGATATGTGCTATTGTCTTCTCTAGAGGTTAAGAATGAGAAGGACGTGAATACTATTCCTGTTGTCAACGAGTTTCCCGAGGTTTTTCCTGATGACGTACCTGGTTTGCCACCTGAGAGGGAGATCGAGTTTTCAATTGATTTAGTACCAGGAGCAGGTCCTATCTCAATTGCACCATACCGTATGTCGCCAGCAGAGTTGGAGGAGCTGAAGACGCAATTGGTGGAGTTGTTGGAGAAGCAGTTTGTACGACCAAGTGTTTCGCCATGGGGTGCGCCAGTGCTTTTGGTCAAGAAGAAGGACGGAACTTCTCGGCTTTGTGTGGATTATCGTCAGCTAAACAAGGTGACTATCAAGAATAAATATCCGCTTCCAAGAATTGACGATTTGATGGATCAGTTAAGAGGAGCTGTGGTGTTTTCCAAGATAGATCTGAGATCGGGTTATCACCAGATTCGTGTTAAAGGGGAAGATGTACCGAAAATCGCTTTTCGAACTCGTTATGGACATTATGAGTATCAGGTAATGCCATTCGGGGTGACGAATGCTCCTGCCATATTTATGGATTATATGAACAGGATTTTTCATCCGTATCTAGACAGATTTGTCGTTGTCTTCATCGATGACATTCTGATCTATTCTCAATCTAAGGAAAAGCATGCTGAACATCTTGGTATTGTTCTTCAGATTTTGAGAGAAAAGCAGCTGTATGCGAAGTTGGCTAAATGTGAGTTCTGGTTAGAAAAAGTTCAGTTTTTAGGTCATGTGATTTCTAAAGAAGGTATTGCATTAGACCCATCAAAAGTGGAGACTATTTTGCATGTGGGAAAGACCTAAGACGCAGTAACGAAGTTCGAAGTTTTGTTGGACTTCTTGGTTATTACCGGAGGTTTATCGAAGGTTTTTCGAAGATTCTGGACCGCTTACACAACTTACGAGGAAAAGTCAAGCTTTTGAGTGGACGGAAGAAAGTGAAGCCGCTTTTCAAGAGTTGAAGAAGAGGTTAACAATCGCACTGAGTTGATCTTGCCGATTCTAAGGGAACTTTTGACGTGTATTGTGATGCTTCTTATCAAGGGTTAGGCTGCGTTTTGATGCGAGAATCGAATGTTGTAGCGTATGCTTCTCGTCAGTTGAAGGTTCATGAGAGGAACTATCCAACGCACGATTTGGAATTGGCTGCAGTGGTCTTTGCTCTGAAAGTGTGGAGGCATTTTCTGTATGGAGCGTTGTTCAATGTCTTTAGTGATCACAAGAGTCTGAAGTACTTGTTTGATCAGAAAGAATTGAATATGAGGCAAAGGCGATGGTTGGAATTCTTAAAGGATTATGATTTTCAACTTCAATACCACCCAGGAAAAGCTAATGTGGTAGCTGATGCCTTAAGCAGAAAGGTGCTTAGTGTTTCGGCAATGATGATCAAGGAGGAAGAGTTGATCAATAAGTTTCGAGATCTATGGTTGTCTGTGGAGTTTCTACCTGAAAAAGTTCGTTTGTTTAAGGTTGTGATCATAAACGAATTTCTTGATGTCGTCCAAGATAAACAAAAGGAAGATGTGTTTTTGCAAAATGAGAGAGAATTGCTAAAGCAAGGTTATAAAGCGACGGTAGAAGAAGGAGAAGATGGAATCTTAAGGTTTAAGGGAAGAATTTGTATGCCTGATGATTCTGAATTGAAGAAGCCGATTCTAGATGAAGCTCATACTAGTGATCTTAGTTTACATCCGGGGATGACCAAGATGTATCAAGACTTGAAGAGGTTGTTTTGGTGGCCAAGGATGAAAAGAGACGTAGCAGAGTATGTGGAGTCTTGTCTGGTTTGTCAGAAAGCGAAAGAGGAACATCAGAGACCAGCTGGAATGTTGCAACCGTTATCTATTCCAGAATGGAAATGAGATAGTATCTCTATGGATTTCGTTACTGGTTTGCCGAAGACGAGGAAAGGTCATGATTCAATATGGGTTATAGTCGATAGGCTTACTAAATCGGCTCATTTCTTACCGATTAATATCAAGTATTCGTTGGAAAGATTAACCCAGTTGTACATCAGCGAGATTGTTAGATTACATGGTGTACCTACATGTATAGTTTCTGATCGAGATCCGAGGTTTACGTCAAGGTTTTGGCGAAGTCTGCAAGAAGCTATGGGAACTAAGTTGCGACTGAGTTCGGCGTATCATCCGCATGACCGATGGTCAGACGAGAGAACTATACGCTTTGGAGGATCTGTTGCGTGCTTGTGTTTTGGAGCAACGAGGAAGTTGGGATGAATTTTTATCTTTGATAGAATTCACCTACAACAATAGTTTTCACTCAAGTATAGGGATGACACCCTATGAGGCATTGTACGGAAGACGATGTCGAACCCCGTTATGTTGGTATCAGGATGGGGGAAGCATGACTGTTGGACCAGATCTTGTACAACAGACTACGGAGAAGGTAAAGATGATACAAGAGAAGATGAGAACGACGCAAAGCAGGCAGAAGAGTTACGTGGATAAACGAAGACGACCTCTTGAGTTTGAGGAGGGTGAGCATGTGTTTCTAAGAGTTACTCCTACGACCGGTGTCGGAAGGGTTATCAAGTCTAAGAAGCTTACTCCTAAGTTTATTGGACCGTATCAGATTATCCGACGTATAGATCCTGTGGCGTATCAGATTGCTTTGCCGCCTTTTCTGTCTAATCTGCATGATGTATTTCATGTATCTCAGTTACGGAAGTATATACCGGATCCGACGCATGTTATACAACCAGATGAAGTACAGTTGAAGGAGAATTTGACTTACGAGACTTTACCTGTTAGAATCGAGGACAGAAAGGTAAAGCAGCTTCGAGGGAAGATGATCGAGCTAGTGAAGGTTATATGGAATGACGTGACGGGTGATGCTACCTGGGAGCTGGAAGATAAAATGAGGGATCAGTATCCTCATTTGTTTTGATGTGCAGCAAATTTCGAGGACGAAATTTTTATTTGTTGGGGAGAGTTGTAACACCCCAATTTTTAGAAAATGTCCCGAATGTTCTGTTTGCTGTTTTTCGAGCTTTTGTGTAAATGACTGTTATGTCCCTATTTTACTGTTTCTTATTTTTCTGTATGAAATACAAATATATTTTACAGGCTAAAATTTTATTTGATCGTTTTACGTATTTTGCTTTGAGACGGTAAAATAAAAATTTTCTCGAGCTACTGTTTTAATTTTTCTGGGTGATATACAGACAATTAATACTGTCTGTAATTTTATTTGAACGTTTTGGATGATTTGCTTCGTCGTGGGAAAAAATAAAAAAATGACCGTTATGTCCCGATTGTACTGTTTTTAATTTTTCTATATGTTACAGTGCTTAATATTACTGTCTGTGATTTTATTTGGACTTTTTGTGCGATTTGCTCGGACGAAAAATAATATTTTTTCTATTGGGAAATCTTGTTTTAATTATTCAGATTGGGATCTTACTAAACCCAATTCTGAATGAGACAATAATTAATCTTTTAATTTTTAGGATTTAATCATTCAATAAAATAATTTTGTATATTATTTTATTAGTCAGTATAATTAGATGACAGTGGACCCGGAAATATTTTGCGGGACCCACGTTTAGCTAATACAGTTAACTTAGTAGCTTAATTAAGCATCATTAGTGAAGGAATTCTCTAGAACAAGTGACTAAGCTAGATGACTAGGTTAATTAGTGACTAAGCATGGTGACTAAGGCTAATGACAAGGCAAGGATGAACCAATAGGAGCCAAGCTTGCTAACCAAGTTTTGATCTTGGCCTTTGATGCATTCTAAGGCTTGGATGAAGCCAAGCAAGGCTACACCTTGCATGGCATGAAGTTCACGGCCATTTGGCCTTTGGGAGACCAAATTCATTTTGTCTTCATGCAACTTTCTCTCTTCTCTCTCTTCCAAAAACCCTAAACACCATTGAAGCTCTTTTGAAGCTCCATTCGGCAAAGCCTTGTTCTACACCATCCAACCACCCAAAATTCTATCCAACCAAGTTTTCTAAACCTAAACACAATCCTAAGAACATCTCTAGTTGGGAGTTCTTGCAAAATCCTTCATTTGAAACTTGAAAACCTACTTGGAAGATTCAACCAAGAAGGTGAAATTCCTAGTTTTTCTTTTCTAAATTCTTTTTCAAAGTTCTAAGCCATGATTTCTCCATGGTTTAAGCTCTCTTTCTATGGTTAGTAACTTGTAGTTTTGTTTAAGCTTGTTAGGTGATTTTGAAGGAGAAAATCGAAACATAAGGAAAGGTGTGAAAGAGTTTTGGTCTTCATTTAAGGTAAGAGGAAGACTAATCTTATCATCTATGGATGGTGGTAAGAAGATGGAGTGTGATTTTTATGATTGTAGAATCTATAAGGATTCATTTGTGTGATTGTTAGTAGCTTGTTTATGTGTTTGTGTATTTGTTAGTAGCTTGTTTATGTGTTTGTGTATTTGTTAGTAGCTTTCCTATTTGATGTTTGTAATAATTTGCATGTCTATCGCTTTGATTGCATGTCTACAAGCTTTAATCTAGGTTATAAGTGTTAGAAATATATTGCATGTGTTAGAAAGGTAGGATAATTTATAGGATGTGAATAATATGTCAAGGATTGCATGAGTGTTCCAAAGAACACAAACCTTGAGGCTTACTACCATGACCAAAATGGAGAACCAAAATGTTCTCTTAATTTTCCTAAAATGAGATTTAATTAACCTAGGAATATTAACAAGGTATCACATTGTTTAGATTAAAGAAAATGAATTTAGAAATCAAATGACATAATTTTATGTTTAGGCCAATATGCCAAACCACTTATATATGATTTCTAAGATCAATTCCAAACCTTTTTCAATCAAAATAATGCAATATTTATTAAAAAGGAATTTTTTAAGAGGAGTTTTAAAGAAATTAATTGATTAGAATTAAGTATCTTGAATTAAAACTATTGATTTTATTATTAGAAAGAAAATACAAGAACTTTTGAGAATTTCTAACATATGGCTCATGTCAGTATTTTGAAGCATGTTAGTAGTTTTCAAAAGGATTAATTATATGGTTTAAAAATTTAATAAACAGAATTTTTACGGTAAAATTAGGAAACCATTAATATAATTTTCTAAGCAAAATACACAATTTTTAGTAAAAACAGACAAATAAGATAGGAAAGATGTCCAAAAAACAAGATATACGGTATTGAAAATATTTTACGTAGTTTAAACGTATTATTTATTATTTCGTTTATTTAAACAATAATTTTTAAGGAGTTTGGACAAGAAAATGATTTAAAAATCTTACGCGATTGAGAAAATGTATTAAAAACTCTACGCGATTTTGAAAACAGAAAAATAAATTTACGCTATTTAAAAATGTTTGTAAAAATGACGAGATTGTGAAAACGCGATAAAATTTCTACGCGATTGAATCGAAACGGTATTTTTCATATTCTTTCTCGGATTTTCTATATTTTTCTCGTTGTTCGCTAAGAGGTGAACCCGCATAAAGCTTTGGAACAAGATTTGTCCGGTGGGACTTATCAGTATCTTTTTATTTGAGTTATGCCGCTTTTGGTGGATTGGTTGATTTGGGAATCACATCGTGTTGTCGATGCGATAAACGTAGTGTGGTTCATTATTCTTATGAACTTGGAGACGTTAGTGTACGAGATTCCATATATGGACAATGGTCGGTCGCTCATTCCGTACCGTGTAGTAACCGATAGCACACTAATGAACTCGACACACACTATTTTTAATCGAGATTTCGTAAAGTCTAATAGGACATTGTCTGTAGTGTCACAATGTGAGACCGTGAACTACACCATGCTTTGGATGATGGATTCCATATGACTTAGGGCTATAGACGCAAAGTGTGACAGCACAATAGTTTGGTTGGGCAGCCGTGGTACTAATAGATTTTGCGAGTCATTCTCTCTCTGATATCTGTTTGTGTTTAGCTCCATGAAGTAGGATCGTGTCATGTTGCATTTAATTATATCTTGAATATTATTTATTTTATTTATTTATTTATTTATTTGGTTATCGATCTGAAAAATTGTCTGTTTAAAATTATTTTATTTGTGATGTTATATTGTATATGTTATTGATTTATCTCGTGAAATTATGTGTTGTTATGATAATTAGATTTTTACACTATACTTTGTTATTAAATTATGTTATAGCTTTTCATATTGCATGAACTGTATATCTGTTGTTTGTCGTTTTCTTATTTGCCATGTTTGTGATGATTTTAGATTGTCTTACCTCTTTCTTTATTGTATGTGTTTTCAGTATATTTATTTTATGCGGTAAAGAGTTTGAGGAAGAGGAATGTACTCTTGAGATTCTCAGTATCCCGAGGAGGAGGAAGATCAGCAAGCCGAAGATCAGTTCGACGATCATGAACCATCTGATCATCCATATCCATTGGATTGATTGGTTTGGGTATGGCGATGCCTTGATTTTTGGGGTTTGTGACACTCGAGTTTCACGGTGGATCGTTAGCTTGGCATATGCGAGGAGACAGAGACTCCGTGACGTATGCGGGACGACTGACTGTGTCCCTACGTCATAGGTTTGATGACGAGCCAGTGATGACGACGACTGTGTTTCTGCAGTTAGAGTTACCTTTATCCAGTAGGCGTCATTGGGGTGGTGTATCCACTAGGGATGGCAATGGGGCGGGGCGGGGGCGGATAGTGCTTCCCCCGCCCCCGCCCCGTTTATTTCGCGGGTACCCATTTATGATCCCCATGGTAAATGGGATATCCGCGGTATCCGCGATATTTGATACTTTAAAATAAAATCTTAAAAATTATAAAACAAATATAAATAAAATAAACTTTAACATCACATACTACAATTTTATTTAACAATATAAGATTCTTACAAAATTAAAAGAATATTATAAATAACAAACTAAATTTAATTATATTTTGTAATAATTAGTTTACATAAATAACTATTACATAAATAGTATATATTTTTTCAACAAGTTTTATCATTATGGGTTCATTTAATAAAAAAATTATTTTAAAATAATAAAATATACGTATTTTCATCTCATCTCAAAGTTAAAAAGAAAAAAGAATTATAATATATGATATATATTAAATAAAATATATATACTAAACGGGTTTGCGGTAATGCATGGGCGATACTATAATCCCCGCCCCGCCCCATTTATTAAACGGTACCCATCCCCGCCCGTCGCGGGTAATTCATGATCCCAGCGGTGCGGGTAATTTTGCCATCCCTAGGCATTAGATTGAAAAAAAAAAAATCTGAAAAGCTACAAAACAAGTGAATTTTTCGATATTTTGGTAGTTTGGTGTTATTACCTGTCTCGGACTCGTAATGTGCCACTAACTGAAGCTGGAAAATCAAGGGGCCAACTTTGAACTTCCTTGGTCATCTAGAGGCTATTGAGTTTTTTTTTTGAAAAACTCCCAAACACCACAGTCACTGCCACTGCGAACTGCCATCCTCTACCCAACTGCAACCCTCACCGCACCACCACCACGAATACTGGAACCACCAACCTCCATCAGTGAAAACCTGATGTTCTTTCTTTTTTTTTTTGTTTGCCAGGAGAAATAGAAAATAAGAGAACGATGCCCTTGATTTTCATTTGTGTCGCCAGAATCCAAGCTTCCACCGGCTCCAGCCATAGGTGGTTCCTTTGGTGGTGGGTTTGGGTTTGGCTCTGGCTCACGGTGGTTGGCAAATCTGAGTGGCGGTACAAGTAGTGGTTTGACGGCAGTGCAGGATTGGTGGTAGATCTGGCTATGGTGGCTCGCGTATCTAGTGATTTGTGGGTTTTGGGTGGTTGAGAGTCGCAGTTTCTGACTGAGGCTTTAGGTGGTTGGGTTTTCGGTGGGTGAGTTTTTGGTGAGGAGAGAGGAGGCAGTGTAACCGTGGATCTGGGTGGTTGGTCAACGACGAAGGTGAACAGTGTTTGTAGCTTGGTCACACATGGTGGCTCCCTTCGCCGGGGGTGGAAGATGCAACAACAATGCATGATGGCACTGGGACTGATGAGGTTTTCCTTAAGCCTCTTGATTTCGGACCTATTAGGACTAGAACAAACAGAATTTGGAAGATGAAATTGAAAAGAAGAATAAAGAAGCAAAAGAACTAATTCTGTCCGTTTTAGGAAATTTCTATAACTCACGCTACAGATTTCGGAAATGGGTGATTCCAAAACGAGGTGAAAGATCTCTTTCTGAATCACGATTTAGACTCAAGAATCACCGAAAAAGAGTACGTATAACTTGAGTTATGAGCACGAGAAAATTAAGACAAAAATTGAGAAAATTGCGAAAATTGAAAGAAGAATTAGAAACGAAAATTGATGAAAAGAAAAAGATAAGGATGACGCCACAAACCTAGTTTGATAAGCCAAGAAGGATCGCCACAAGAAAAGATTAATTCTTGATAAGATCAAATGATGCAAGGAAGAACCCTAGCAGAGCAAAACACCTAATTTTCTTATATGTCAAAAGTCTGTCTCTCTCATGATCCCCAAATGTTTTAATACAATTTAGTTTAGGGTTTGCCCATTTAGGACTTAACTAAAATAAAACAAAACCCATAGTATAAGCATCACTGATATGTTCCAGTGGCTAAGGAGACATATTCAGTTTTAAGTGCCTGGGTTCTAATCCTGCTGTGGACAAAATATATTTTTTTGAACACAGACATACACCAAATAGAACTAGAATGTAATAAAATTAAATAAAATAAAAATCAAATAAAAACAGCCCAAAAATATATAAAGGTCTTGAAGTTCAAATTGACTCTTTTGGCTCTTCTCCTTTCATTCCAAGTGGGCTATGCATGCATAAATCCTAGGCTCCACATATTGGGCTTCAATCTGATGTTGAGCCTCTAATAAGTTGTTCACCATCTTTTTAAGTTCTTCTTGGACTCTTTTAGCTCTTGCTCTTGTCATGGACCCTCCTAGACCTTGTATTGGATCTTGGACTTCTTTTTGGACTTGGGCCTGGGCTTGGACTTCTCCCATGAAGTCCTCATCAGTAAGCATGCCTGTACCCCTTTGACTATTTTGGAGCATCGGAGCTTTACCTACCAAATCTGACTTGTACTTGTCCCTATAGCTATCAATGAACGAGGCATTTCTAACCAAAAAATAATAATAATAAAAGAAAGGAAAGGAAAAGAAACAAGGTAAGGAAGGAGGCTTTCCTTCCTTTGGTAACAACATAAGAATAGGAAGGAAGGTACAAGAGGGGATGTTTATTTGGGTTCCATATTTTCTTATCCTCCCTTCTTGCAATGTTTTGGAAGGAAAATGAGAAAGAGTTTTGGTTAATTATTGTATGCCCCACATATTTGTATTGATTTTTTTTATCATGTTATGAGTTTTAAAAAGGTAATAAAGTAATTTAATATTCATTTATATACACTTCTATTTTTTTTGTTGATGAAACTAAATAATAGAAAGGATTTTTTTTTCTTTTTCATTAGGTGATATCAAATAAAGAGAGTGATAATTCTTCTATTTTCTTTTATTTTCTCTCATGTTTCTTTCATCTCCTTTCTCTCCATGATACCAAACATACCCTTAATGATAATCATAATAGTGCATTTTTTTTTTGGAAAGACTAATGCCACATAATTTAAAAGAAATAATAATAACTAAAATTTTGATAGAATTCAGGTTTAAGTAGTGATATTCTTCACGAGTTGACTTTCACAAATTCATTCACAAATGGCTAAATGCATTACACTTTTATTTTGATAGTTAATATATTAAAAAGAAAAATCAATCACCTGATAAAACGACAATTGATTAGTTTGCTCCTGTTTATTTGTGCATCGTTTCACGAAATAAGTTTCATGACATTTATCATTATGTTTCATTTATATTCAATGATGGTTGTTAAATAAAATAAAGGAATAAGGACCATTTATCTATCTAAAAATTAATAAAGATGTCAACTTATTATATGTCGAAAATTCTAACAACGAAATTGTGACAGTCTAATATTAATCAAAAGTGCTTAAATGTGAACAAAAGGGGAAATTGAAATGGAACAGCTAATAACCATGTAATTGTAAACTTTGGGTGTAGCAAAATCGAACACTGTTCTGTGTGCAACATGTAATCTACTTATCTGCAATATATAAGTTCTTACAAATATAGCCTCATGCATTTATCTATAGGGTACAAGAGAGGTAAACAAGATTGATTTTGAATGGGGTGTGGACAGTGTGGTAGGAGCGGGTTCATATTAAACAAACAAAATTAATATTATCTTTTATGGAACAGAAGGACCTTCTAAACGAATATAGTCATACATTATCCCCTCAAAGGGACCAGTAGCTATAGTCTGTGTTAGATAAATAGTATTATCGCCTTCCACCAGTAAAAGAACTGACACATCAATGTTGTATAGCCTGTAGAGTCCATGAATTCCATTTCTAGCTATCGTATTGTCCTTCCCAATCACCCCCGTTATAAATAGAGGGGGATCTTGTTTTGGATGATTCACTCTAACCTTTAAATTTGAAAGAAAAACATGGCATAGGGAAAAGGAATAGAAAGTGAAAGCATTCAACAAATTCATTGTGAAATAGACAACTATTAAAAATCTTTTGTGAGGTTCCGAACCTGTAATTCAGAGACATATGCGGTTGCAAGCGCCAATTGCAGCTTATAGGTTCCACTTGCTTCCACATTATCAAGTTTGAACTTAATTTGCCATGTAGTTCCATGGTAAGTGCCGTCATCTCTGTTTCTGTAATTCATTCATTAATTTCATTTTTCATATATCACGTAGGTGGATTCAAATCCTCTATCTCCTTTTCCCGTCTCATTTCCTATTCCCTTAATTGAAAGCTGACAACTTATTAAGAAAATTGACAATTAAGAAAGAAGTTATTAACTTATTTACAATTAAGAGAGAGAAATATTAATTTGCTGAATTATCATCATTCAATGGGGGGGACTGAGGATTTCAATCCTTGTGTACCTTCAAAGAACTCAAGTATATGCTGTCTTAAAAAAGTACTGGACCTGGTAACGTGCAAAGAACCAATCTTTTCTGTAGTCACTAACTCCTACCTTATAAATCAAATTTTCATTTGGATATAAATCTCCATATCTTTCCCACAAGCCATACTGCCTAAACCTACAACTGCCACAAAGTTGGTTAACAAAACTTTTGATATAGATGGCGGCCAGGTGGGAACACAGCTCAGAAATGTTGAGCCTTTAGGCTTTAACATTTAATTTATGTAAAGAGGGACTGACTTGTCTGGATGGTTGACGTAAAGCTTGTTTATGTACTTTGGATTAGGATCAGGAACATAGAACTCAGCGGCAGAACGATCAGGAATGCCTATTTCCCACAATGTTGGTCCATCTCTTGGGGGCTCGTAAACAATGTCACCAACATTTAGTTCACAACCTGCATTACGTTGTGCTTATAGTATAAATCAACTCCTCTAAATGCACATCATTTTTAAACAAACATTTTTACACCTAGTTAATTGATTCCTAGCCTTATTAACTACATAATATATGCTTTTAACCAGACATTTGTACATCATTAAATTAAGTGTAAAAATGGTGTACAAAAATTATGTGCAAGCATCATTTTCTTAATATAAATTATAGTAACATAGATTGAAATATAAAAAGAAAATAATATTTTTATATTATTTTTTATCTTATATTACTTTTTATCATATTTTTTAATAGTTGTAATTAAGTGAAAGAAATTAATAAAAAAAAATGATATAACTAATCATATAAAAAATAATATAAAAAATAATGTGAGAGAAAAATAATATAAAAAAATCATGGTTGAATATAAAAATGAGTGGTATAGTACTACTAAACTGAAATCCCCTCCCCTTTAGCCAAGGAAAAGATATAGATAAAAGAACCTGGGGTTATGGTGAGGATAACATTGTTCCAACACTCTCCGGTGAAACCTAGCTGGAACCCATGCGTAGAGATTATAATCCCTAGTATGTATATTATTGATTACAACTATAATTTTTTATTATATTTTTTTCTTTCATTATTTTTTATATCATTAATTATATTTTTTATTATTATTTTTTATCACTTAATCACAATCATCTAAAGTGATGTGACAAGTTGTGTTTTTTAAAAAATGACGTAAGAATGCCATTTTTGTATTGATTAAGAAGAAGCCTTTCTCGTTTGCTTTAGTCCAAAATTGGTATCCCTGAAGTGACCAGAAAGATCATATAAAGTAAAATTGCTGCCTTGTAAATCTAAAGTGTTTGATTATTTGCCCAGGAAACATTGAACTCTATTCCACATTTTGTGCAGGGAAAGATCTACCTTGCATTCTCTCTGCTAGGATCCAGCGTCTCCCGGTGGTGCCAGACCTACATATGCGCCTTGTGCGTATGTAGTCGTCACTTATGCACCTGATGAAAGAGTTCATTTTGAAAGCTTCAAAAACCGCAGTTTCATTGTGGCAATGATATTTTTGAGAAATTCTTGTGCAGTCTGCTAATATTACACTACTCCATTCAAAACATGACACGTGACACAGCACAACCACACAAGGCATTAGTAGGGATGGCAATGGGGCGGGGCGGCGGCGGATAGTGCTTCCCCCGCCCCCGCCCCGTTTATTTCGTGGCATGCCGTTTATGATCCCGGGTAAATGGGATATCCGCAGATATCTATGGATATTTGATACTTTAAAATAAAATCTTAAAAATTATAAAATAAATATAAATAAAATAAACTTTAACATCACATACTACAATTTTATTTAACAATATAAGATTCTTACAAAATTAAAAGAATATTATAAATAACAAACTAAATTTAATTATATTTTGTAATAATTAGTTTACATAAATAACTATTACATAAATAAGTATATATTTTTTCAACAAGTTTTATCATTATGGGTTCATTTAATAAAAAAATTATTTTAAAATAATAAAATATACGTATTTTCATCTCATCTCAAAGTTAAAAAGAAAAAAATTATAATATATGATATATATTAAATAAAATATATATACTAAACGGGTTTGCGGACCATGTAATGGATACTATAATCCCCGCCCGCCCCATTTATTAAACGCAGACCCATCCCCCGCCTGTCATGGGTAATTCATGGATCCCCGCGATGCACGGTAATTTTGCCATCCCTAGTATCCACCGAGCCTAGTGAGATGACACTCGTATCGACCGCACGGCCTCATGTCCGCCGAGTGTCGAGGCATCCTAGGTATTTATCTTCGATGAGTTTCCGAGAGTGATCCATCGAGGATTAAATATTTATGATGTATTTTTGCTAGCGTCTGCGTATGTATATATTGACTCTTTCTTGTTTTTCTTTACTTGTTTCGTTTAAGTATTTGTAGTTGTAGTTGTAAAATTATTTGTATCACCTATAACTTGGACCATATGTATATTATGAGTGATGTTGTTCGTTTATTTTATATTTACTGCATTATTTTATTTAATAATATTCTCGTTTAACAAGAATTATTTTACAACCCATATTAATACTTAATAAATGTTTTACAACTTGGGTAGATTTTATTTATTTCTTTTTATATATGTGATATCCCTACAAGGGTGTTACATAATACACTTTAAATTAGGTGTTATTTTAACAAAATTAGGCTTTCACTAAGTCTTTAGAGTGCTTCTACTATCTTTATTTATATTTTTACATATTTACTTAATATTTTCTTTTTTCTTTTTGCTTCTTATCGAAGAGTAGTATAATAAGAAACAACTCTTCAAAGATAACTGTAAATACATAATCTCTAAGATTAGACATATAAACTTGTTCTACTTTGAAATCAACAAGAACTCTGACTGTTGACATTTTTTGAAATATTATATCACAAAAGAAGTGAGATAAAAATTTTAATAAAAAAATACAAAAAATATGTAATATAAATTTACTATTCATTCTTTACCAAACTTTATTTCTAAAATCATAACTGTAAGTCCAAAAATTAAACTAGTAAAATGAGTTAGAAATAAATGACATAATAAAATAATTATTTAGTTTAAGATAAAATTAACTTGGTAAAGTATAAATAAATTCATATAAAAACTTATTTTTTTTATCTTTTCTTTGTTATCCCATTTGAATACTTTTCATCAAATGTGCTTCTTTCTCTTCAGTAGAGTATCTCTTAATGTTCTCATCATGACCACAATAATATATACATTTGATTAAGACGTCCTTTAATCCTCTCATCACGGTCGCAATAATAATCTCTTTGCACATGTTAGTATCGAAAAAAAATATATTTCGATAAGTGAGTAGTTATTTAGTAGTTATTGACAATTTGATTATTAAAGATTTGAAGACAAAAGAAATTGTCAATAATAGTTATTAGTAGTTACAAATAGTTATTGGTAGTTACAAGTAGTTATTGGTGATTACAAGTAGTTAGAATCTTTGTCTATAAATATTAGTTTGTACAGTGTAATAAGGGTTGGAACTTATAAAATCCCTACACATCCCATACACATAAAAGGATTCGACGGGTGCACTGCAAGTTTTCAACCAACATTTACAATTCAGTTAAGTTTGCTTTCCTTTACTCTCTTTCATTTTTTTAATTCAGTCAAGTTTATTATCTTTTATTTCATTTCAAGATCTTTATTACTTTCTTTACATGTTTTCTTTTACTTGCTTTCATTACTTTTCAATTAAATTTATTTTTTTGCAAATTTAATTATCAATTCTTTACATGCTTTCATTTTTATTTTACTTTGATTTCTTTACTTGCACTTGTTCGAATACTCCCCATTCTTTATATTTGTGATCTGAATTACCTAATTATTGAAGAATCCATTCTCTTCCTCGAATTGAGATCGAGAATCAAACTTTGTCCATAGATAAAGGGTTTACCAAATTGTCGAACAATTGACAAAATTTTCAGTGAACAAATTGGCACACCTAGTAGGACTCAGTAAGGGTAATGTGTATCATAATTGCTTTTATAAGTTTATCATTTGATAAGTTGCTCATAAAACAAAGAATAAAACTGGAAACAGTTTTCAAATCGGTACTAAAACCGATTACGAAGGCATATATTTATTCTCGCCTTTATCTTTAATTATTGCATTCAATTGGCAATTGTTGACCAACATTATACTCGATTGGTTAGAAAAAAAAAACCAAAGGGCAAAGTGGTCGAAAGTGCCAAGTTTCATGAACTTTCGAGGATTGTTGAAGAATAACACTTCAATTTGAAAATAGAAGTACAAGTGTTCAAATTGTTTGAAAAGATTTTTCCAAGTTTTGGCACACCCAGTAGGTGCTTCTAAAAAAAAAGAGAGACAAATCGAAATTATTCGACTGTTAACACCAAGATCAAATTGGTGAACTTATTTTCAACAAGCAGATAAAAGTGTTATTGCCCTCCAATCACTTTAACTATCTTCGTGAAATTATTAGTTTTAAAAAAAACATAAAAATTTTGTCAAAATCAGTAAAACTGATTTGCAACTTATGGTGAAAGACATAAAGCTGCTCATTGGCACTGAGTGGAGATGAATAAAGCGTGCCAAAGCATTCAAAATTTTCATGGCTATAAAACCATGTCTTGAGTGGTCGAAATGGCTAAGTCGAATAAATGAATGTTGGGAATCAACTTATGGTTGACATGCTATGGAGTTGGTCAAACTTTTAAAAAAAAATTTGTTAAAGATGTGAAAGTTTTCGACTAGCCTATAGTTTTGAGTGATCATCTAATTATTGAAATTCCTATTCTATGGACTAGTCGAATTTAAAGCTTCAGAAGGACCAGATGTATGGTATCACTATATAGCCAAGCCTTCAATGACTATAATGATACCACGAAGTTATATAAAGAAAGGGCCATGTGTCAATTATATATATATGGCCATGTAGCCTTGATTCGAATGGCTAATGTGAAATATGAGGTGCAACTTCTTACTTTGACGATGAATTAAATGGATGGACTTTGGTCATTCTAAATTTTCAAAGATGTACCATTTTGTTAAAATTATTATTTCTTTGACCAAGCTTTTGGTCAAATTAAAAAATAAAGTGTGAAGAAGTATATGGATGGCCCAATGAATGTATACAAATATGTTTGAGAAGGCTTAATATTCGATCATGGTCGAATAGGCATATTTTGCTTCCATCTTGATGGATTTTCGAAAAGGTGCAGATGGGATGATAACTTTTCCTCGCTTGCCATCTTTAGTTTGTCAAGGAAAAAGCTAGCCTACAATACTTGAGCACGCAGGCCAACTTATGTAAGAAACAGATATTGTCATATACTTCAAAGGATGGTGTCATGTTGCATCTTGATCTATGGAGCAACAATCAAAAAAGAAAACATTTAAAGTTACAAAATGCCTAGATATTGATGTCCTTTCTTCAAGAGTTTAATTCGACTCGACCATTTAATAGCTTTTCGACTAAAAGCTATTTCGACCAAGTTTGAAAGCACGCCTGAAAGTATAAGGAACACTTAGGCAAAGTTTCAAAGTTGTACAAGAAAGTCGATGATTTTGACTAATTAAAGTGTTAGTTACTAAAAGTCATTTGTAAGTTGTACAATTGTTGAAAAAAAAAATTAATATCAGATTCTATGAATTGAAAATCCAATACTAATGTTGGATTAATTATTGTCGAAATAAGAACACCATTTTAGTATTTATCTTTTTCCTATTCATTTAAAAGAAAAATACTGGGGGGCCTGTGTTAGTATCGAAAAAAATATATATTTCGATAAGTGAGTAATTATTTAGTAGTTATTGGTAATTTGATTATTGAAGATTTAAAGACAAAAGAAGTTGTCAAGAGTAGTTATTAGTAGTTACAAATAGTTATTGGTAGTTATAAGTAGTTATTGGTGATTACAATTAATTAGGATCTTTGTCTATAAATATTAGTTTGTACAATGTAATAAGAGTTGGAACTTGTAAAATTCATACACATCCCACACACATAAGAGGATTCGATGGGTGCACTGCAAGTTTTCAACCAACATGTACAATTCAATCAAGATTGCTTTCCTGCACTCTTTTTCATTCAGTCAAGTTTATTCTCTTTTATTTCATTTCAAGATCTTTATTACTTTCTTTACATGCTTTTTTTTACTTGCTTTCATTACTTTTCAATTAAATTATCTTTTTACAAGTTTAATTATCAATTCTTTACATGCTTTCATTTTTATTTTACTTTGATTTCTTTACTTACACTTGTTCGAATACTCCTCATTCTTTACATTTGTGATCTGAGTTACCTAATTATTGAAAAACCCATAGAATAAACGATTCCCTTCTCTGAATTGATATCAAGAATCAAACTTTGTCTATAGACAAAAGATTTATCAAATTGTCGAATAATTGACAAAATTTCCAGTAAACAGCACATTAATTCTTTATACAAGAGATAATATGTCTCTTAAAACCTTTTCATAAAATTTTCCTTTTGATATGTATAATACTAAATTTAGTAAAAATATATTGATGATTAATATAAATATGGTAATAAACATTAAATTAGTATAATAGAAATATTTATGAAAATATAATAATAGAAATTAAATTAGTATACTAGAAATATAATATAGATAAGTAACAAGTGTTAAAATAATTAATATAATATACTTATTATGGTATAATAAAACAAACATAATTAAGTCATATAAATATCCACTATGAATTGAATAAGGATAAGAACATAAGTTACGTATAGAAAAAAAAAACGTGAGTTACATTGAAAAACTCTTATTCGAATAAGTGGGAGTAATATTCGAATAAGACCTCCAGGAACATACTTATTCGAATAAGTGGAGGTCATAAATAAGAACAAGCTTTTGACATGCTGTACGTATTATTCGAGAATCACCTTTCGAGAATAAGCGGAGGTCATAAGCTTTTGGGAGTCACCTTTCGCATTCTGTACGTATTATTCAAATACTCGTGTTTTATTGGAATAAACCAATTCAAATATAGCTTTTGATATACTTTTGTGGAAACTTATTCGAATAAACTTTGTAGCTATTTGAATAATTGGTTTAAACAAAAGGGTATAATATAAGATATCTATTGCATCAGTAAGAAAATAGAGAAATTACATCAGTAAGGAAATAGAGTACAGCGGACTGAACAGCAAGCTTTAGTAGGAAAATAGAGCAGTTGCATCAGTAAAAAAACAAACATACTGCATGATGGATAGAACAATAGAGTATAAAATAAATCAGATAAAACACTAGTGCATTAATAAGAAAGTGGACAACAGAGTATAAATCTAATACTGTTGTATTAGTAGAGTATACGTCCATTGATTTATGGACTGGGAAAATATGAAAATAGAAATAAAAGGGTAATGAATGATGTTTTTTCATCTCCTACATCTGTTACAGGTTTGAGTTTGATGGATGAAAAGTGTGTGAAAATGGAAGGTTTGGAAATGGGAATTGTAAAAAAACAGAGACTTGTTTATGGGTGATTAAGGTGCGTTCTTTGTGGAGGAAAGAAGAAGGTAACGATATTTATAGACTCAAGAGTTTGGGTTTCCTTGTGTAAGAAGCTGATGCAAAGGGTGATTGAATGTCCAAATGGAAAAAAAGTTTTCCAAAAAAAATCTATTCCTCTGTAATTGTAGTCTTTATCATATTTTTCTAAGATTGTTACACGTTTCCTGCTATTTATCTTACAATTAATGTTTTGGGCTGGATTTCGTAATCTTGCCTTAGATTTTTTGTTAGTTTTTTTTATCACACATTAGACATTTGTTTCTGCAGTAATCTTTGCTTAATTTTTTTTTAAGCTTCCCGTAATGACACTTGGTGGTGCTGTCTTTATTAGCTTGTGTCATCTATCAACGTGTTTAACTTATTTTCCTGACACTTGTGGCTGCTAATGATTGTTTTAGAATTTCATGTATCCTCTTCAACTAAGTCTAGTTCTAGTTTGGTTCCATTGGGACCAAACAGGAACAAATTTTTTCTTACTATTACCAGGCAACGTGATTTCTTTTTGCTGGTTCTTTGCAGTCTTTAATTAAGCTATCCTGAATAACATGGTTTCAAAATTAATGACTATGTATATTTTTATTCAAATAGAATATAAGCTATTCGAATGACCTATAAAATCTAAAAACGTAAACTCACTTGTTAAGAACTATATCAAAGCTATTCAATTGAATTGTTAATGAGGGAATATATATATATATTACTTTGTAAGGATATAATATACTATTAGATACAACTTGCTTTTACGATATAAAATTTGTTTGTTAACTTATTATTTAATATTTTTAGAGATGTTACAAAGATCATTGACAATGACGTATTTCCAGTACAAGATTGCTGTGTTGCCTGGCCTGATTTCATAGTTCCAATGAGTCAAATCAGGAAGTCACTATGGTAGTGTCGTAGTCCCATCCCAAGGATTGAAATTAGGATGTTACCGTGGCAGCTTTACCATACTTAAGGTGAGTCAAATGTTGGCTTTTGACATACATATTGCCAAAAACTTTTTATTTATTAGAAGAACAAAAACCAAAAACAACAGTGCCATTGACGCCAAAAATATTTCAAAACCTGGCAAGTTTGAATTTCCACAAAATTTAGAGTGTGTTTGAAATGTAAAAAAAAAAAAATTAATTTTTAAATTAAATTTTATGTTTAAAATTTTTAAAAATTAAAATTAATTTAATTTTTAAAATTTCATATATTTTATTTTTTTTTCTTTTAGAAATTTTATCAATTTTAATAGGATTTGTTAAAATTTAATTTAATTTGAAATAAATAAACTATTTTATTCTTAGTAACTACTTCTAATAATTTTTCATAAGAGTTAAAATATAAAATAATCAAATCAAATCAAATCAATTCTTATTTTAATGAATTCTAAACACAAAATTTCATTTCTAAATCAATTCAAATCTAATTTTTTAAAAATTTCAACATACAAAATTTGATTTTTAAATCAAATCAAATCAATTTTCAAATCAAATCAAATTATTTCCTAATTTTATTTATTCCAAACACAATCTTAAGGAAAATAATTTTTGTAAAAAAATTAAAATTTTTTTACTTTTATAATTGAATGAGAATTAGTTTTATAAATGATTCAAATGAATTGAATTTGTAGAAAGTTTAAAAAATAAGGTAATTAAAGTTTGAAAAAATAGTTGAGAAATCTATTCCTCAAATACTAATTTGTCAACTATTTTAAAAAATAATAGATAATAGAATGGTCATAAAAAATAAACTTGTTAATTTTGGTTTTTAAAGTTGACATTAAGAATTTAATTTACATCAAATTGATTTTTCAATATTAAAAAAAATAATTGGACTTTAATGTTACAAATGCAGCATAATGAGAAATAAAGAAGAAAGTTATTTTTAGATTATTTAAAGTTATTTTTTAATAAATAATGATGATGAAAATTAATTGAATGTTTTTTATATTTATCTTTAAATATTTAAATAAGTAATATGATATATTTAATTTTATTTTTAATTTTTTGGTGGGATACAAGTATTTTTTATATTTATTTTAATTTTTTAAATAATTAATAAGATGTATTTATAATTTTATTATTTTTTATATTATTTTTAAAATTTTAAATAAATAATTAAAAATAATAAGTTAAAAAAAAAAAATTAACTCTAAAGTGGAGGGAAAAATTCCTTTTATATACAGTAAAGATAAAAAAAAAAGGCATCAAATGTTTCTTGGATTTGAGATAGCCATGAAGAAGCGTTGACATAAATTGAATGAACTGAGTCTTCTAGATTGTATCTCATATTTTAGATAATAAAGTGTGGAATTATAATTATTGATAAATTTTTTTAAAAAAATAGATTATTTCATATGTATAATATGCTATATAAGAATATATATTTTTATACAATTTTTAATTTTTTTCATCAATAATTAAGATTCTACATTTTTTTTTTAAAATATACCTTGTAATTTAAAACATATTTGATTGAGATTATTTCTCATAAAATTTTTTAAAATGTTTAAAATAAAGACTAATTTTTTTTTTTCATAAAATTGAAATTTGAAAGTTATGAATTCAGATTATAAATTATTTTAAAATTTTAAAATTCAAATATTATTTTATCTTCAATCAAATAATTTTTTATATGTTTTTTGATAATTTTAATATATAAAAATGATTCATTTTATATTATTTAAATAAAAAATATATTATTTTAAAATTATTTTAAATTAATATATTTAAATATAAAATTAATCTTATTATACTTAATTATACAATAATTAATTATTAAAATAATAAATTTTTTTAAAACTAAACAAAATGCATTAATTAATACCCAAATCTTTGATTTTGAGTGGGTGTCACGTGAGGAACAAGGGGAAGTCAAAAAAAGGAGTGGGGCCACAGGATGATGGATAGGGATAGACAATGGAAATTGATGAGAGAAGAGAAGGCGGGAAATAGAAACGCTCCCGCTCTCTCTCGTCTCGCTCTTCAAAAAAATAATAAAAATAAAAATGTGAGAAGTGAAATTGAATTATCAAATTGAACTGAATCAGAATCCATCCATCATAGAGAGAAAGAGAGAGAGAGAGAGAGAGAGAGGGATGAAGGAGAAGGAACAGTTAGTGGAGGAGAGGTATACTCAATGGAAATCTTTGGTGCCTGTCCTTTACGACTGGCTCGCCAACCACAACCTCGTCTGGCCTTCACTCTCTTGCCGGTATATGTATTCTTTCATCATCATCTTCTTCTTCTTAGTTCGTTCTTCTAGGGTTTTCGAAATTCAAAATTAAATAAATGTTTTAATAATGTGGCTTTCGCAGATGGGGTCCTCAACTCGAGCAAGCTACTTACAAGAACCGCCATCGTCTCTATCTCTCTGAACAGGTCAGCTTCCACTCCCACTCCCACTCCCACCCTTTTTTGTTGGATTTAGCTCCTCTAAAGTTCAGGTTACTGAGGAGTAGATTATCGAATGTGTATGATCTGTTATGCAGATGCATGTATCTTATAAAATCCTAAACACTTTAGAGGAGCCAATTTGAAACATGCTTGCTTCCATTTATGATGTTACTTAGTTATATTTGTGCTGGAGCTGGTTTGCTGATTGTTCTCTCTCACTCTCAGACTGATGGTAGTGTTCCCAATACTCTTGTTGTCGCTAATTGTGAGGTTGTTAAACCTAGGGTTGCAGCTGCTGAGCATATCTCCCAGGTAGGTCTTAATATTGATACTCTTTGTTTTGTCTTAAACTATTTGTCATTTGAGAATATCAGCAAAGTATTAATTAATTGTTTTCAACTTTACCTTTATTCTTTATTATCTCAATTAAACCCAATAACTACACATAATTCATAATTAATAGAGTGAAAGAATGGATAATTTAGTTATATTAGACTATATTTCTCTATATTTGAGGTTATTTAAAATAGATATTTTTAATCTTTGTGCAAAAACCTTAAAAGATAGATATAAAAGAAGTATTAATCTATACTTTTTAATTATATGCTCATGAATGAATTTAGTATCTCAGTTTTTTATTTATTGATCAGAACTTTGTGTGTGTGTTTGGTGTCTCAATCTTTCATTCAGTTTAATGAAGAAGCACGCTCTCCCTTTGTTAAGAAGTACAAAACTATAATACACCCTGGCGAGGTATGCATTGCTTTGCTTGCAATCCCCTTTCTATTTCAATATTTGCCTTCTTGTTCCTCACTCTTTTTTCGACGCTTATGATGTCTGTCAGGTCAATAGAATCAGGGAACTCCCACAAAATAGTAAGATAGTAGCCACCCACACAGATAGTCCTGAGGTAAGTAATCAACTTTTTTTTTGCTTATTTTTCCCTCCCAGACTAGAATGTCAACAATTTGAGATTTTTACTCCTATTTTTTTATCCTCAATTTTGTTGTTATTAAACTAGTCAAAGTTTGATGATAGTATTACGATTTTCAATTTGTAAAACAGGTACTAATTTGGGATGTTGAAACTCAACCTAATCGCCACGCTGTTCTGGGGGCTCCCACTTCCCGTCCAGATCTGGTTTGTTTTCATACATTCTTTTTAATTTTTTTTGCCCCCCTCCTTTTTTTTTCAGTGGTTCATTCACTGTTACTAGTTATTTTTTTTTTAAATTAATATAACTATTTGTTACTAACCAAAGAATAAAAATCTAATGGCAATATGACAAGTAAAAATTTTTAGTTATAACTTGTGTTTGTTGCTATTAAAATTTTAAAAGTTTGAATCCATCATTTTGCTAAGATGCTTTTTATGTGTTTTTATTCATAAGGTAGCCACCTGAAATTTTAGCCTTACTGTTTTGCAGGTATTAACTGGGCACGAGGATAATGCTGAATTTGCTCTGGCTATGTGTCCAACTGAACCCTTTGTTCTTTCTGGAGGTTAGAAGTTTTTTTTTTTCTTTAAATTTCCTTCTCATGTAAATGATGTCAAAAATTTATTTTGTATTGGTTTAAATCTCTTACTCAAGCTCTTGCTTTCTGCGATCTGTGACAACTGACAACAATACAAATACAATAGTCTTTAAAATTGGCCTTATAAAAAATACAAATACAAATACAGAAAATGTGTTATATGTGGTAAACTTATATTGCTGCATTGATGTTGCTCCCACAATATTGAACTTTAGCAGTCAATTTCCTCTCAAAGAAAAAAAAAAAAGAAACACTGGTTATATTCTTACTCTTTCTGGATGATTTACTCCATATGCTTTACATTGTATTTTGTTGACTTGGTGAGAATTCATTATGGCAGGGAAGGACAAGTCTGTGATCTTATGGAGTGTTCATGATCATATTGCGACTTTAGCAGCAGAAGCAGGGTCCAATGTTAAACAGTGCTCTAAGGTTGGCGGGAATAGTGAGAAAGCTAAAGAAAGCCCTTCTATTGGACCACGGGGCATCTACCAGGGTCATGCAGACACTGTTGAAGATGTGCAATTTTGCCCATCAAGGTAGCTGTTTCTTGCTTTACTCATACGTATGTCAAATTATGTGCAGCTAAACTAATATTATTTTTGTTTTTGGAATTTGGTAAAATAAGCTTATCATGTGTTACATATTTGCAGTTCCTTGATGCCTCACTGCAAACTTATTTGCATGTCATCTATTACTTGTTGCCATAATAGTAATTTTGGTCACTTCTTTGAATTTCGGTCATCTATTTGATTTGGTTATGATAGAATTTATTGTGTTAATCAAATCTGCTTCATTTTATTAAAAAGGAGACTTGAGTTCTGAGTCCTGACACAAAAAATTGGATTGTAAAATTTCAGTTTTAAAACTCTGTTTTGGGTATTAGTAACATTAAGGGATTGACTTGCTGATTTCAGTATCTTTTTTTCCCCCTTTTATTATCATTTTCTGATATACTTCCTACCCCATTTTGTCTCTGTCAATTGAAGTGCACAGGAGTTCTGCAGTGTAGGTGATGATTCTTGCCTCATACTTTGGGATGCACGAGTTGGATCTACTCCAGTTGTCAAGGTTTAAATTCATCAGTTCATCTATATTATATCTGCTTTCTTCATGATTAGAACCAGCTAATGTAACAAGTTGAAAATGAAATTAGTACAAGGAGATGAGAGAAAAATTGATTTAAAATTTATGACATCAATAACTGTTTTAATATAATGTATTTTGATTTTGTAGTGATGGGATACATTTGGAACTTAATAGCTTTCAAATTTGGTAGTAAATATAGATTTAACAGAGAGCGCGGTTTAGTCTCCGAAGTACTGTACTTTCTTAATTGCTCCCCACACTCCCCCGCCTCTTTTTTATTTTTTTCTCCGTACTCCTCTACTTCTAAGTTTGGCATCATTACAAGTAGATGACATGTGGAATTTGAGTTTTGTGCATAAAGATTCTGGTGGATTGTGAATAATGAACCTAATCCTTGGTGGTATAGATGTACGAAATTATTGTGTTACTAATATTCCTTCTAAGAGGAAAATGACTTGAGTACAACTTATGTCTTTGATTGGGGCTTTCATACAATGTGGCTCTATGGCATATTTGTAAATTTAAATTTGCATAGATTGTGCCCTTTGTATTTTTTATTTGGTTTGTTCTTTTAACTACTATTACGAAACATCTCTAATTTAGATACTAATATGCTATTACATTTTCCTTTTTTTCATGGTTATCTTGTAAGCAGGTTGAGAAGGCGCATAATCGAGATGTTCATTGTGTTGATTGGAGTCCTCATAATATAAATTTTATTCTGACTGGGTATTTCCTTCCTTTTGTCTAATTGAATGAACTTAGATTACAATTTATATGCCTTCTCCTGATTTTTTTATTTATTTATTTTAGGTTTTCATTTTTAGTTCTTAATGCCATTAATGGGTTTAATTTAGAAGTTGGATCCTTTTCTTCAAAGGCCAAAACAGTTTATTGGAGTTCTGGATCTTCATTCTAATTTTTGCTGCTTTGACTTCAGTTCTGTTGATAATACAGTTCACATGTTTGATCGCCGGAATCTTAAAAGTGGCGGAGTTGGGTCTCCTGTTTATAAATTTGAAGGTCATGATGAAGCTGTCCTCTGTGTGCAGGTATCTGGGAGTTCATGTCTTGTTTCTTTTAATTGCAGTTTCAAATGTGTATGACAGCCATGGGGATTTTGGTTTAATGATTGGTAATCTACATCAATGCATCTGTTTCAGTGGAGTCCTGACAAGTCATCTGTATTTGGAAGTGCTGCTGACGATGGCATTTTAAACATCTGGGACCATGAAAAGGTGAACTCTTGAAAGTATTGAAGTCATAGACCTCCTTTTTGTGCTACACCTCCCCCCCTCTTTTTTGAAATGTAAATTTACATATTATATTAATCAAATATAGATCTTAGGGACTTTAAAATAGTGTTAGGGCTACTGAAAAACTTAAATTCACAAGTCTATTTTTTTTTTATTGTTGTTACCATAGAAATTCTAAGCTTATGTTGGGAATACTCTGTAATCTTATATTTAAGTGGCCATAGGCTCCATCCCACAACACACACATACACACAAAAGGATTTCTTTGTAAAATTCATCAGGATGAGGTTTGATGGGCTAGCTTATAGCTATTCTATCACTCCTGCTTATTGTATATTGTATAATGGTTTATCTCATAATGATCTGGACACCAGAAGTATTTTATTTTTCCTATATTATATGTCATATCCATTTTTTTGTTGTCCAAAAGTTTACTGTAACGTTAAAATTGCTACTTTTAGGTTGGTAAAACATCAGGTTCTGCTGGTCCAAAAGTACCAAATGCTCCCCCTGGTTTATTCTTTCGACATGCTGGGCATAGGTATGATAGCAAATGGTTATACACATTATCATTTCTCTTTATTTAGTTCGTTGGAACTCAACATGGTATGTTTAAGTGGTTGGACTTTTTATTCCCACTGGAGCTGTTCAATTGTATAATATTGTAGTAATGAAATATTTGGCTGGTGATGGACACTTTTTATTTTATATATTTCAATACCAAAAAAATTATATTATGCATTCAGGGACAAGGTTGTTGACTTCCATTGGAATGCATCTGATCCATGGACAATTGTTAGTGTCTCTGATGATTGTGGAAGTACGGGTGGAGGTGGTACCTTACAGGTAAACATAAGTTTTTGTTATTTTTTGGTTAAAAGATTTCTCATCTATAGCAGATTGCATTATAAGTGGGGTTGAATTTTGCCAAACGTTATTATACTCCTTTGATCATTGTATTAAGTATTGACAGTGTTTTTCTGAAATTCTTGATTTGATTATCATGTGAAAAAAGAAATTGTAAAAAGACAGATATGGAAATATTATTTTCTGATATACATCAAAGGTGTTGGTCATTCCTGTATGCATACTGAAACTTTTAATTTTTTTTTTATGATGCAGATATGGCGGATGATTGATCTAATTTATCGACCAGAGGAGGAAGTGCTGGCTGAGCTGGATAAATTCAAATCTCATAGTATGGGATGTAAACCGTGACATGTCTGAAAAAAATAAGTTATAACTTCCACTTAAAGCGGGGTTGTAGTGTAAAATGTTATTCCGTCTTCAGTTAAAAGAAAAATTAGTTAGAATGTAAAATCTGACTTGCTCCATCTTTCATTTGAGAAAAACTCGAAATATTTGGACCTGCTTGTTCGTTCATTGATTTAAAGTCTGTTTTCTCTACCCCAGGCAAAAATAGGAAACGTCAAGTCGGTTTAAATATCAATTCTGGATTTTTTTTTTTTATTGAAGATATAAGTTTTGACTTTTAAATAATAGTACAGAAAGAAGTTACTAAAAAATTAAAATTGTAGTAAAATTCTGCAGCCATGATTATTTTTGTGAAGTGCTCGTGCATATAAGCAAAAACACATGGCCTTGAGACGAAACAAGAAAATTAGTGGCATTTAAATATTATTGGATATCGAAGGATTCTTGATTGATATACATTTGCGTCTAATAAAAATGGGAGTCTGCAGTGTTTTCTCGAGCGTTAGTCTGGAAATGGGGACAACAGTTGTCTATCATCAAATAACCATGCTTAAAGTTATTCGTTTTGCCGTAAGAAATGCATTTATAGTTTACCAGGCATTTTTTTTTTCGGTAACAATGTTACCAGGCATATTTTTTGGCAGCCTTCTTTTTGCAGAATGCTTTGATTTGGGGGGAGCAACCCTTTCGGACAATGTTGGCTCTAGTCTTTGTGGGTAGTTTACTTGGGTTTTTCAAAAACCAGCAATTGAAGGCCCAATAAAATTCCCGGAGAAGGCATTCATCCATTTGTTGCTGTGTTTATCGGGCTCTTGTTTATCATGACGTTAATATGGCTGAACCAGTTCTACATCTTAGGCTACCTCTTCGTAGTTGTTTACTATGTTGGAGTTACAAAGCTGGTCTCAGGCATCCATTACTTTGGGTATATGATCATTGTTTCAGACGTTGAGTTGACGGGGACTATTCTATTGGCTTCTTTCTATACTCGCTTCTGGTTTGTCCGCAACATCTGTTCCTCTTAAGGTTGACTCATTACATGCATCATACATTGGATAGTAGTACAAAATGATTATGGAACCAGAGACGCTGTAGAATTACAAAGTTGAAGCAAATAGTGAAACGGTAAGCTTCTTGTCCTTTCATGGAAAACCCTTATAGCTTAATTACAAAGTTTTAGATACCAAACTGAAAATTAAATTAACGAGACTTTCAAATCATGAATCGATTAATTCAACTAGTTAAATCTGTTATTGAACTTTAATTAAACCAAATGTTATTCAAATTGGAAGCATAATCAATTTATGATTCAAACAGTTCAACCGATCAGCTTGATCTGAATTTTAAAACTCCTGAATAGTGTTAAAGTAGCAGCTGCGCTGTTAATTTGTTCAAATAGTGTAGTTCCTAACGCAATTATAAGATGTCGGAATATTTCCACATGCCCATGTCACAACGTAGCGATGAGATAATCATTCATATCAGCATCTAGTTGACTTCCCCCTTGCTTGTGCTACTATTAGGCCAGGTCCACCGATGAAATTTACACCACAACTGTGGTTGCAGTGCGAGGATAGAATTGCAGGAGAACGTAGTTGATGCAGCCACAATTGCACCTTTATTGCATTTGTAGAGACCTCCAATGCAATACTGCAGCCGCAATTGCAATTGCAATTGCGGATCACAATTTGAAACCCTGACATCCTTTATATTTCAATTAACTGGCTTCCATCTCGAAATTCCTAGAAGAAACTCAGACTTGTTGTATCAATCTATATTCCATAAACAACCAAAAATGGCACAGTCAAAGAACCAAAAAGAATATTCCTGTGATAGTACAAGATTATAGATATTGGATTTACATACTAAACTAACTCTGGTTACAGTTAGCCAAAGTAGTAGTGTTATTAGCTTGAGCATAGCCTTGATTTCCCATTTTTTTGCCTGTGCAAATACAGAAAAAGTGGTTATTGGCGAGTAGCAAGCCAACCCTTCCCCCTCCATGACTAAGAGAAGAGGCTCCCATGAACTTACAAACTTAAGAAAAAACAAAGGGCAGAAAGAACAAAATGAAACTAACCAAAATGAATCCTTCTTTTCTTGTGCTAATAACTCTTCAAAAGAAATGTCAGCAAATTCATCATCGCTGTTCTCTCCCAGTTCACACGATTTTTCCTTCTCCATGCAAGCTCCAACTTCAAGCATCTTTAAGGAGAGGTTTACATAATTAGCATATCATAGCAAATGTGAGTTAATATAAGAGATCCTTCTTGAACAGAAGCCAAGCAACGTAAAAGATAATCCACGAACCATTTGCGCAAGTAGTGTATGATTTAAATAACATTAATATATTCTTGAAACAAAAATAACGAGAAGATGTTTATCAGTCCTCCTATAAAGGCCTTGAATTAAGAGTATACCATCTGATATGCTGGTGAGAGTTTAAGCTGTTGTTGAAGCGAGTTATAAACAAAAGCATCCTCCTCTAATCGTTTTTGCTCCAATTCCAGCTTGTATATCTGAAATATTAAAAAAAAATAGATACTCATTGGAGGTGTCTTCAAGCTTAATGACATAAAGGATCCCTTGAAACATCTTGCTATCTAACCAACCTGTTGACGAAGGCGGTCAAAAGAAGATCTGTCTGCCTTGCATATTAAAGCCTTTGTTATTACAAACTTACGTTGAATCACATCAGCCCTGTTATAATAAGAGGATGTAAAAGCAATCAGAAAAACACAGAACATAAAAAATTTGGCAGCCTGAGAAGAATATTACCAAATCTAAGTCTCACATAAAAAGACAATCTAAATTTTCACATAACCCCCAAGTTAAGTGAGTTTAATTTTTAAATATGAATTCCACAAGAATATGGTGTCATATAAGTTAGATACTTCATTCAAATAACCAGAGAAAGTCACAAACAAGAAATCTTCAATTTGAACAAATAGATAGCAACTATCTGGCTAGCCATTTGTGTTTATCATGGTTGCAAAAAGTAGACAGAAATCTTTGATATCATCCAGAATAAGTTTACATGAGTAAAAAGAGAATAAACAGAAAAAACTATCTGAAGTAACTGCTTTAGAATAAATCTGGACATACTTGTGCTGTAGCTCACTCCTAGCATCAACCAAACTATTAGCAAACTGTACAACCTGCATTATAAAAGGATAGTGAATTATATTTTTAAGGTGCTTGTATTTAAATAAATTTGATGCCGCTAACTCATTTTGAAAGAGAATATTATTAATAAATTGGAAGTACCATGAAAAGGAAAAGACCATCTACCATGATCTTTAAAATGAAAACAACCTCTGAATGTAAAATATTAAATAAAAACTACCAAAGGAGCATTTTGCTGTCAACATAGAAGTTGAGAGTGTTCTTAGAGAATCAATGAGGTCATTTGGCAAATCTATGACTCCATCTGATGTAGTAACGTGGAGATAGACAATGTTGCCAATCATGTATACTTTGTGTTTATGTTATCTGTTCATTTGAACAATCTGTGTCTCATTCTTTTCTGTCAAAAACTAATCCAATCTAATTTGGAAACTTTGTAGAAAAGCAGGTTTTATTATTTTGGAGGTATGCTCCACATATGTCACAACTTCAATAAATTACCAAACTGGCAATCTCAATAAAAAATAAGTATAATGCCTGCACTTAAGCATTTGAGCTTCTGGTCAATGCTATCAGCAAATGTTCTTTCCCTTTATTTTTCTTTCTCCATGTAACGATTTCTTCATCACAAAATAACAGAAAATATGTATTGCTTGCATATAAAAAGAGTAAGTACATAAAGCTAAGAAATAGAATTGCCCATTTCCTTCTTAGAAGTTAAAAATTCAATAGCATAGACACAGTCTACAGATAGAGGTCTTTCAAAATCATGAAATCATTAACACAGACCAATTTGTATCACATAATTCAACACTGGCGGGACATGTTAGTAGGCAAATTCAAAATCATAACAGATTTCTATATTTAAAAAAACGATAATTTATTAATGAATAACAAACTGCAAAAGAACATGTTGTATGCCAACTAAACAAAAACTCAAATTTTAGGCTATATATATATATATATATATATATATCAAGGAAACACTTACACAAGTACAGGGCATGAGATACGCTAATTCGACAAAAAATTAAAATATAATTGAAAGAAATATAAACAAATATATCTAAAAGTATCCATACATATGTAAGTGACCATTTTGAAATACAATGCTATATATATTGTAAGAAAAGTGTTTATTGAAAGAAGTAAGAAAAATTAATCTTAATCATTGTATCTTATATAAATGATAAAAATGATAAAGATTATATTTTTAAGTATTCATATAACTTTTTAATAATTTTTAATATTAATTATTTATGTATAATTATATGATCAGTATTTACTCTTTTCACAATAAAAATTGATCTCACATATGACCCAGTTATAATATATATATATATATATATATATATATATATATATATATATATAAATATATATATATATATATATATATATATATATATATAAAAAAAAAAAGCAAAAGAACGGGTGCAAACTAAGAAAAACCTGTGCCAATGTCAATTTCTTTAACTCGTTGCATTTCACGAGCTCATCATACTGCTGTTTGATCCTTCTCTGCATAGCGCTGCTGGAAGACGTAAACGGGTACAAGCAACCGGATTCAAGCCGGACCCCAGAATCCGAACCCGTATTCGCTCTCTCTCCGACTCCACCCTTCTCTTCAGAATTCATTCTCTTCTTCTTCGCCTTCCTCCTCTTCTTCTTCCGCCTCTGCTCCCCTCCCGGACCATCCAGACCCGACGGCATCGAATTCGGGTCATCAAACAAGCTCGTCCATCTCGCAGAATCAGAAGGCAAAACTTCTAAAAGAACCGAACTTGTCAAATGGGTCGGGCTATTTTCGCCGGGTCGAGGCACTTCCTCGACGACCCGTGACAGAGAATGGTTAGCAACTATGGTTGAGTCGTGGGTTTCCGGGTTTCGGGTCAGCCCATGTTGTTCCCTTGTGTGTTTCTGTGTTTTTGAGAACCTTCTGTAAAGGGAGAAGGAGAGGAAGGTGAGAGAGAGGAGGGAGAGGGATGCAAAGAGGACGAAGAAGAAGAGAAACGAGAAAATGGGATCGTGCATTTGTGACTGTGAGTGAAGAAGGTGAAGTGAGAATGGGTTAGGATGAAAGAGATGGAACAGAGAATAGGAAGGAGGAGGCGCCATGGAAGAAGAAGAAGAAGAAGCGCGTCTTGTAGAGAGAGAAAGTGAGGAGTGAGAAGCAAAGTGATAGAAATTAGAAAGGTAAAAGAGATATATGCTGTTTCCCAATTAAGGCGCCTTGAAGGTTCTATTTTTTTGTTATCTCTTTTCTGTGTTTGGGTTTGGGATCCCTTATTCTCTTTTTCATGATGATAACGATCATAGAGAGGGGAATAGAATAAATTAAATAGTACAATAAAAAAGTAGTGTTTTGCTTAGGAAAATAGAAGAAAATAAATTCAATCACAAAATTATTTATTGGAAGATATCTTGAAATATTTTGTTTGCATTTGAGTTATGTTTGAATATTTTTTAAAAATATTTTTAAATTTAATAGGTGAGAGATTAATTTATTAAAATATAATTAAAAATAAAAATTAATTATAATATTATTATTTTTATATATATAAATTTTAAAATCAAATATAAAATTAAATATTTAAAAAATATTAATTTTTTTTACTTGAACTAACACATCGATGTTATATTTGAATTTTGTTATGCTCATAAAGAAAAAAAATCCCATTTGGGTCTTAAAATTACAAGAACTAGATTATATTTTAAAAACTAACTTTTATGATTCGGTTTTATTCTTAACTAAATATTCTCCTTAGCATTTATCCTATTAATATTTACAGGGATATTAATTAGAGTTTAATTTTAATTTATTATCAATGTAATATTTATTTATATTACCATTTAATTTTGTGTTAATAACTTATTTAATGAGTGTAAAATCTAAAGTGTATCAAACTTAAATTCTAATAATTATTTAGAGTGCATATATATATTACATGATAAAATATTCATGCACGGAAGCAATTGTGAAGTATAATAATATTAAAAATTGAAAATTATAATTATATTGAAGTTAGCCGTCAAAGTGTTAATTTTAGAATTTCTTTGAAAGACATGGTGGCGTAGGTGGCAATTTATTATTGTTGGAGTTAAATTGACTGCATCTAGACTAGTTAATATTTAAGGCAACATTATCCTATTAGTTTCGTATTTAATCAGAAGACTTCAGCATAGTTCTTTTTTTGACATGCAAGACTTCGGCATAGTTAGTCAGTAATGATGCATATGTAATCATTAATCAAGATTTTTTTTTTTTCATCTTATCGAAGATATGGGTCATTTCATGCAGTGGTGTGTATACGTGTCTGCATGCGCGTGAGACAGAGAAAACAGAATTTCCCAATAGAAAGCAACAATATTCCAAACTTCTTGTGTGCCACATTTTATTTTTTAAAATATTTATGTTGAATATCATTAGGTGATGGTGTTAATGAATTGAATTGGATATTTCACGGAGAACGTGAGTAACACAAGCTATCCAAGGTCTGCAAAGTATAGCTTGCATGTCTCCTATGACAGATATAAGTATGGAATTTTGGAACCACAGGACTCATAACAAGTCTCTAAGAGTGTTTTAAAATATATAAAAAATTAAAAAATAATTTAATTTGTAAATTAAATTAAATTAAATTAAATTTTATATTTAGAATGTTAAAAAATAAAAATAATTTAATTTTTAAAATATCATAAATTTTATTTTTTTTATTTTAAAAATTTTATTAAATTTGATAAAATTTGTTAAGATTTGATTTGATTTGAAATAAATAAATTATTTTATATTTAATAATTATCTCTAACTACTCTTATAAAAGTTAAAATATAAAATAATAAAATTAAATCAAATCAATTATTATTTTAAATAATTTTAAACATAAAATTTAATTTTCAAATCAATTCAAATCTTTTTTTTTAAACTTAAATATAAAATTTAATTTTTAAATTAAATTAAATTATTTTTTATTTTTATTCATTTTAAATATAACTTAAAAATCTTTTTAGAAGTCTGTTTCGCACTGAACCGAGTGAGCACCACTGTTCCAAGCATGAAGTAGACCATGTTTGATACCAATAGCTGTCCAAGGTCTGCCAAGAATGGCTTGAATGTCTCCTACAAATGAGATATAAGCATGGAATTTTTGAGACCACAGGACTCATAACAAGTTTAAAAGCTTATTGGGAGTCTTTTTCGCACCATACTGAGCGAGCACTACTATTCCAAGCATGAAGTAGCAACACATATCAACGTGAGTTGCGTTTGAATTTAAATCTTCTTTATTATTTTTTTTATACCTTTATTTAGACTGCATGTTTAAAATTGACTAACTAAAATCATAAAAAGTGCAGTGGAAGTGAATTCCAACTCTAAACAAACTTTATCTGCAAGGATACAAATCTTAAAATGGTTATTTGAAAACAATTTTACCTAACTACCTCCTAACTTAAAATTGCGTAAACAATTAGTTAATAACCAACAAATTATAAAAGGGTTAAAATGAGTTAGGTCAATAGTTTAAAGTGAGTGAATATTTTTGTCTACTCAGAACTCGGTCACCACAGTTTTTAGAAGTCTCACGTGTCTCCCGTTGTACAATCAACATGGACTAATGAAGCCCAAACTAGGAACGCCAGGATCATGTGGAAACTAAGGCATGAAATAAAGAAACAAAAATGACTGAATTTAATATGCCTGATCTTAATATCTTGGGAGGTTTCTTACAAGATGAGAGCAACTATATGACTATCAATGCAGCTTACAAGGAAAAATAATAATTTTACAGGAAGCTAGAGGCTTCCACACTAGAACAAAAGCATTTGATTCTTAGACACAATCTAAGATAAGATAGATACTCAAATCATTATTTGACATGTATAATATGATTAAAATGCACCTACCATTACTAATGCTTTTACATATATTAAATAATCATTTAAATGTCTAAGAGTTGACTTAATTGACCGTGCCTACTTAAGAATCTCTCTAGACTCAATCAGTATCGTCTCATTGTGCATCAATCAAATCTTCACCTTCCACCACTGTATAACAAGCAGAACACCAATATATACACATCCACAATCATCTCAGCAATCTCTACAGGCTTTCAACCAGCTGGTGTGTTGTGTTATCTGCAACTTCACCTTGGTAAAGCCAAATTAATGCTTGTGGTGATCTAGAAGTGAAGACTTAGTTGACCAAAAACCATGTAATGAATTGCAGAAAAAATCAATCTGGAACATTTATTCCATTTATTTTGTGAGGTTGAAATGATCAGGTGCAAATGACTTCTACTGATAGTTTCTTCATGACATTTGGACATGGATCTCCTCCAAAATTTTCAGGTGACACTGTTACTGTGCACCAGTTCTGTCCAACACAATTCTGCAACAACAAAGACATTATTGAATAATAAACCAAGTAAAAGCGACCATAAACATTAATGGATCATTTGACTAGCAGAATTGAACTTAAAGATTCTGTAACAAAGGCTTTAAAACTTAAAAAAAAACACGTTTGTCAAAAACTCTATTTAGCTATAGCTCCCTAATCAACACCAGAAAGACACCATCCAAAAAGCAGAGAGAACAGAAGGCAATAATACCCTTTCAAAGGCATCATATGACTTGTGAGCATGACAGCTTCCTTCATGGAAGTTTCCACAAGACCCTACTGGAGTACCAAAGCTAGCAAATTTGATTGATGAGATTTTCTGTCCAGGACCACATGATAAATGTGCTTTTGGTCTCACAGGTTTGCTAACTTTGCCAGAAGCTTGCATCTGATAACTTAAAAGATTTGGCTGCCACTCATAAATATCAGCACACGCACTATCTATATCCCTTCTAACCAAAAAGATCCCATTGGGATCTCCACCCAATTCTTCAAACACAACCAATAAATTTCCAGTTGGCTTCAGCCATGAATGAGGAACATGATACCTGAAATTACCAGCCAGTAATTATTTTGTCAATAGTTTCTCACCAGCATTAAACAAAACTTCAAGGCAAGATATATATTTCTCACCATCTTTGAGAGGCCTCGCCACAGTTACTTCTGCATTTATTCTCGTTATAAGTTCCAGCATAGTCACAGTAATCACAGGTACCAGATGCTTTATAAGCAGGCCAGTAGCGGCCGAGACTCTGTCCATTTAACCACACTTGACCTTTGCCCATGCTGCCCATGTCTAAAGCAAATGGTGCAACTCCAGCCGGGGCATCAAAAGTAGTCTGTAATAATATTAAAAAGGATGTTACTCTAAGTCCAGCCTTTCAACAAGTGCAACCCAAAAGGGTCTCTCTTGGCTGTTATACCAACTGACTCTTATATGGTAACCATTTTCAGAATACACCACCCACTAATTTCTTCAAGTTCATTTTTGTCATATACAAAAGTTATGTTTAGGAAGTCTGTGGCTGACCCCAGATTCAATGGAAAGTACAAAATCTGTTCAGTAGAAGAAACCAACGTAGAATATGCAAAAACAAAAGGGGAGGGTGGGGTTTGGGGAATAAAAAGAAAGTAAAGTGTATTCTTTTTTCAATAAAGAACATCTCTCTACTTCCACTACCATTATTACTAGTAATATTTATAAGAATAGTAATAAAAGAGTACTATATTAAGAACAGGTTAATATAAAAAAACTTAAGCAAAGCCTACATAGGTTTCTGTAACCTTTGAAGGTGTTATAGAGGCTTTGTGATACACTCACTTTGTACCATGTCAATGGCTGCCTTCGAGAAATTAAATACCCTTGAATCCACTCCACTGAGGAACTTCCACTGAGAGAATGAAGACTTAAGGCTTCACCTTTAAGACCAACCTAAATAAAACACGCATTCGAATGAATCTCAAGCAAAGTCAAGCAATAGAAAGAGAAGGCACAGTGAATGTTTGAGGAAAAACCTTGTAAGACCATTTCTGCCAAGATAAGTCCCTTCTCCCCTCATTGAGACCATTTAATGAAATTGGGCCAAGAACACCAGCATTCCATGTTTCAAAATGTGGACCAACATTCTGCAAGTCAATAACAGGCAGCAAGTGAACAATAATATAGTCATGATCATAACCCACAAGTTCATGATTCTGAAAAATCAGCTTAGTGTGGAAACGCAGGGTGCATATGACAATATCTTTTTGATGTGTGTGTGTGTGTGAGAGAGAGAGAGAGAGAGAGAAAACAAACCGGGAGTCCAACTGCAACACTTAGAAGAGAGATTTTGTTAACACCAGCTCTGAGCTTCACACTCTCGCTAAATGTTAGTTTGGGGAATTCTAAGCTTCCGTATACAGTTCCTGATCAAAAGAAGGAGAATAATAGGCACAATATATCAATAATGAAGCTTCGGGATACTTATTATCTTCTGAAGTAAAATAGTTTATTCCATGAAAAGTTCTAATTTATTGAATCCTCAAAAGCATACATCAACTAGTTTTAGGGATGGCCCCCTCTTCCTCTTGGATCTTACCAAGAAAAAATACAGTTATACAGGTTGAAGATTTGGAATAATTCCAGAAGCACTGAGAATGTTCTTAGTAGTTGAATTAAGTGTTACTGAAATTTTGTAAGCCAGCATTATGCTGCTCACCTGATAGCTGAAAATTGACAAAAACATGCAAAGCATGCCCAGCAGATAATACTGTAAGAAGAGGATTGTTTCCGTTCCTCAAAAAACCTTCGTTGGGATCAATCACGACACTATCAAGCAAAGCAGCAAGACAAGTATAAGATGTGGAAAAACCAGAATGAATAATAAGATTTATCAATCAAGTGCTCTAGCCAAGGATTGCAAGAGAAAGAAAAAGGGGAAGAAGAGTGCAAGTTGTATGTCACTCACTCTGTGGAATACCACAAGTAGTCAGATAAATCTCTTGTTGTATTTAACTGCTCCAACAGGCCAGTCATGGTGAAGGAACTATCATCAGTAGAGGCTGTTTCTTCATTGAAGGACAGCCAAGAGAGTCCCTCATGAATAGGAACACGAGTCATCTTCATCTGCGCACTCTGGGAACCAACCTGTACAGAGATTTTGGAATTCTTATTTTGGCTGAAATCTGCCACTCAAATTTCTCAAAAAGAATACACTTATCTATTGTAAATGAAAATTTACCCCAACAAGAGCATGTAAATATAAATAAGAAGACACTAGAAAAATCTCATTCTTTTCCTTTTGTATATGTCTACTTTCATGAAATAAAAAAGTCAATATTGCAGACAAAAGTATGACTGCACACAGAAAGTTATTATATTCAGTCAATTACATATACTTGGTCAAGCTCTTTTGTAATCAAATCTCCATTATAATTTATAACTAACCCAGCTAGTCATCTGAAATAAAAATTTGTTTAATTTTTTTTTCTCACCCTTGCGGTGTTATAAACGGTGTTCTTGCAGTCAGGAAGAATGCTTATAGACCAAGGAGGCAAGTTGTAATGCATATTTCCAAATGCCACTGTTGCAAAAGATTTTGGGTTATAGTTTGCAAGGAATGCAGCACAAGCTCCCGACTTTGATTTAAAGACATGAGCCTGGACATTAACGATGTAAGTTAGAAATTCAGTTTGGCTATAAAGCATTTAAGATAGGATTGATAATTCTCACATAACTGAATCAATTTATACCTCTTGATAGTTTCCAATCTGTGTTACAGTAGGATCTCCAGATACTAATGCAGGTTCACAGAGTTTTATTGCTCTGTGTAAATCCTTCAGATGACCCCATTTTGGCTGCCTGAGCAATCCTGCATAGAGGAAGAAATAATATTACTCAAAATCAAGCAAGAAATAAAAATAAGTACTCTACTTTTACTCAGGTGTATAAATGTATATCAACTATGTCAAGTTCTTCACATATATTAACACTAAGAGAATGAATGGAGCATTTCTATGGCAAGGACCCACCCATAGACGTGGAACAAGCAGAATTGTCAAATATATTTATATTTATTTTACAATCTGAGTTATAGAAAAAGACAAGCCAAAGTAGTGGTTAGCAGCAGCAATCTTTAGGTCAATATTACATGTACCAGATTTTCATTACCACATATCAATGTCGATTGTGGAGCAAGACATAGAAATATACCAGCCATATTCATTATTCACAGGATTCAGTGTAGAAAAAGTGATGCAAAATTGATTTGGATTTTTGGTTAACATTAAAGTAACAGCAGTAATGTTCTACTATACTATGCCTAACAGTCAACAGTACTAAGTGACAAAGGAGGCTGCACAGATTATATTTTGAGCTTTATTCCCTATAGGTCCTATACAAAAAGCAGAAAAAATATATCATAATATCAGTCTTTATGGGTCCCATCGGGTATGGAATCCTTTGTGTTTACCATATTCATCAATAGGTGCATCATAATCATAGCTTGTAGCAATAAAGGGACCACCAGCAGTTCGACCAAAATTTGTTCCCCCATGATACTGGAATCAACAAAACAAAGGGACTTAGTTGGATATTTAAAAAGGGTGAATCTACAAATTGAAATCAATAAATAATGAAATTACCATGTAATAATTGACAAATGATCCCCCTTTCTGTATAAACTTTGCAACTGAAAATGCCAAGTCTTCAGCAGGTCGATAAGGAACTGGACCTCCGAACTCAGTAAACCTGCAAGCATAAAAGAGGAATCGAGGCAATTAATAGTCAGGTGATATCTCTAGCTTGTATGTTTCTTATTCTTATGGAAACCTAAGAAATACAAAACAAGGCATCAATACCAGCCAGTCCAAGCTTCTGTCCACATCTTTGGTTTGTAAGCCGTATTTGGAGAGAAATAATCACAATAGAAGCCATTGCAAGTGTTAATCTGTAAAATATATTACACTGAAATTAGAAGCTGAAATCCTTAGAGACATAAACGACTGCATCAAGAACAAAATTATTAAGGCTCCAAATATGATCGTGTCTAGTATCCCCACCGAGGACAAAGAGCTATGGAGAATAGAGAACACATCTATAATAAGGTAAAAATGTTTTCTTAAAAAGATACACTTTAGCTGAACTTACAATAGGATCAGGAGCATCATCTTGCTTGCACATGACCCATGGAACCCCAGTACCAAGTCCTACAGCCATATCTGCTGCCCACTTAGTGTAGGATTTACCAGGAGCACCTATTTCGTACTCCACAGGTCCATATTCATTTTCAATCTGTACAAAAACACCGGTAGAAAAAGTTAGACTCTCAGTGCTCATCTCACTCTAGTCAAGGAATAACAAGCTAATAAATCAAATCTACCAAGATAATCTAAAGCATGTGACTGGACTAATTAGAAAGCTAGCAGCACGATGAGTCTACCTGGGATAGAATTATTGGACCTCCCTGAGACTCGTATAACCTTTCTGCCTTCATCATATCCACAATCTTCTTGGTAAATTTTTGCATTTGAAACTTCATTATGGCAATGTAAAAACCAAAAGTAATTAGAAGGTACTCACATCAATGAAAAATGAAAAGGTTGAGAGTTTTTAATGATTCTAATGTATTAGGATGACTCAAATCTTACCTTAAAAGGGCCGTTGTCTGTTCTGAAGCTGATACCTGGAATGTACTTCAGCCAAACAGGGAAACCCCTGAAAATCCATCAGGTAAAGCTGTTAATATATTTCTAGTTCGACATGTACCAAGATTTTTGCCAATGTCAAGAGGAAATGAAGGCTTTCACTACCCGAAGTTCCATTCAGCACAGACATAAGGACCAATCCTGAGATGAACATAAAGGCCTGCTTGCTGCACCAGCTTTATGAACTTCACCAGATCATAGTTCCCCTCAAAATAATACTACAGTAATCAACAAAAGAAGACCAATGTTTATTTCTGGCTAATCACTCAAAACAAATACAACCATGCACTGTTTAAACAGTGCAAGCAAAACTAGAAAGCATTATTATTCCTTACTTTGCCAGGTGAAGGTTCATGCCCATTCCAGAAGACATAAGTCTGAATCACATCCAAACCTCCATTCTTAGCCTTCTGAATAAGATCTGGCCACATCTGAGACAAAAACAACCAAAGAAAAAACCCACAACTTAGGAATGCAAATCAGGTAAAAACAAATAAAGGAAGAAACTTTAAGGTACCCATTTGATAAAAACAAGAAAAAATGAGGCACCAGGAAGGACCCTAAAGCACATTTGAGAGTAATACCTCAGGGGTACTTCTGGGGTAATGAATGGATCCAGAAATGAGGATCCTTCTTTGGCCATTAATGGTGATGGCCTTAGAGTCATAGGACACAGAGGCTGTAGCAGAACCAATAAGTGAAGATGCCAGTAGCAGAAGCACCACTAGCACATTCCACATTATCATGAGCTTGATGCCCATGACCATGATTGAACAATAAACCTTCTCCCTAAGCTTGGTAAAGCAATGCTTCAAAGCCTTTTCCTTGCACACTTTATTCTATGCTCCCAAGTCTGCAGACGGAAATAACAAGGAAATGGCTTTGGTTCTTTCTCTCACTTTTGTTTTTGTGAGCTCTCTCCTTTCCCTATTTTCCTTTCTTTTCTTTTTGCTGAATGATTGAAGAGATAGATAGCCAAAGAAACACAGAAAAAAAAAAAATAGTTTCAGAGAGGCAGTGTAGTGTTTTCTATTTTCCCTTTTTGGGTGGCTTAAATTAAATCACTTCTTCAATTGAAGATTTTTTCTTAAGGGAAAAAATGAAGATGCTTTGCAGCTGGTCTTATAGAGTGAGGTGAAGAGTGAGGAGTGGATTGAATGGTCTTGGAAAGAGAGTGGGACCCACTTTTCAGTAAAATTTGGGACCCACACCTTGTCTTGTACTTACTCACATCTGACGCGGAACCTCAGCTCCATCCAATACAATGAATTTCAATTTTTGCACATTTTTTTTTTGCCTTAACATTTTATTAATTATTATTAATAATTAAGAATTTGTTAAAAAAGTTTACAAAAAATAAAATGGAAATTCAAGTTAAAGGTGTATTTGGATGAGTGCTGAGAAGCAAGTTGCCCCGGAACGAGTTTTTAGTTGTTATCTTTAAAAGACAGAAAGAAAGATTCTCCAGCCAATCCCAATGTGGTCGGTTCCTATGTCATCAGCCGTATATGTTTATGTTTTGTGTTTTTCAAACCTTCAATTCCACGCTCGTGAACCCCTCGTGTCTCGTACTGCATTAACATGAGTTTCCAGTTATATACGGCGTTTTTAAAACAGTGAATCAGTCATTCTATTAGTTTTAACTTATGAAACACAGAGATAGACACTAATATAAATACGAGATACGATATAAATATAAATAAAGAATATATTAATTTTAAAAATTATAAGATACGAATATAATATATATATAATTTTAAAATTTAAAAAATTATAAGTTATTAATATTATTTTTATAAATTTAAAAATTTATAATATTTTAATATACGTCATATATATGTCGATATTTACTATCTAATAAATTTTTTTTAAAAAATATGAAATATAATTTCTATTGACATAATTTTAAAAATCTCTTAAACTAATTTTTCGCTAAACTAATTATGTATAAGATACGTGTCAGTGAAACAACCTTCGGTGACAACGAAGTGGATGACTTAATATGAGTAAAGGTAGAAGGAGCAGATAAAAATAGTATTGTGTGAAAAGATAAAACTTAAAAATCTAATAGTGGCGACAAATAAAAAATAAAACTTAAAATACTTGATATGTGAAAATAATGGTTTTCAATCAAAACTAAGTGATTACATACTTACTAATTGAACTATAAAAATTAAGTTTTTTTTTAAATATTAATGATGATTTTGAAGATTATAAAATAAAAAAATAATCTTTTTTAATCTGGAACATTTGAATCATGTTACGTTAACACGATAACAATAATCAGCATACTTCATAGGTTTTAATTTATTTAAAAAATTATATGACCAGTTAAATTATAAAAATAAAAAATAATAATAAAAATCAGTGAAATGATAACAAGCTGATTTTTAATCTAGGATTTTTAACTATTTTTTTTAAATATATGATTATAATATTAACACTCTAATCATTAATTAAATCAATTAAATTGATTGAATTATAAACCACTCACTTAATTGATTCAACGGTTTAACCAATATTAAAAAGATTGGTTATAACCACAACAAAAAATCTTTCACTTAGTAAGAAGAAATCTTCCACTTTCAAAAATTAAATAATATAAAAAAGAAAAACAGAGAAGAATCAACGGATACTTGCCGAGAGGAGAAAGGGAAATTAAGAAACGATAACAGAAGTGCTTTTATGAACTAGAAGCATCATCTTATTGCATTTCCGTTACAACTTCCAAATCCACAAACAAAGCAAAGAAAACAGAAAGTTTGCATGCGCTTCTCTCCCACTCAGCCATGCATGATTGTCAACACCAACCTCACCTCCCTCCATTTTTATGCTTGTCAACAACCTACTGGAGGTGAAATAATTAAAAGTAGGAAATCAGTAATGTCCTTATTGATTCATATATTCAGATTTAGACATCAGGGGTATCTTTGGCTTCTCAATTCCATCAATTGGGTGGGATTTCTTTACACTTTTTTTTTTTCAAATACACATAAAATAAGTAATAGTTGCTAGCATGGATATATTTGATCCTGTAAACTGAGCCAATACTCATTTGTGGCATGGATATATATAATGAATAAACATTTATTTTAATTCTTTAAAGATATAAGTGAAATTGGAGTCATCTTTAAATAATATTTTTATAAATTCTTTATTTTTGGTGCAGATAATTTGTCTTTAATTGGATCAGAAAGGTAAACTATTCAAGTTGTGCATAAATTAATCCAAATACTATTTGATCATAATATCAAAAAAATATAAATAAGATTAATTTAGTTTTTTTAAAATAAAAATATTAATTTAATCCCTCAATTAAAAATTACATTAATAATGTTTCCATAACTTAAAGATAATTTTGATATCACTTTCTATTAATGAAAAAATAAATTATTTTGGGAAAACTAAAATAGATATTTACTCTTTATAAAAATTATGTTGAGTTAAGAATGTTTGTTGTTCAAGAAACTCATAAGATTTTAAAAAAATATATTGCGAAATGAGTTTGGATAAGATTTGCTTCAATTGATGGTAATGAAAACCACTGGAGATTAAATCCAAAACTTCGATTCTTTGTAATTATCAAAATACATCAATTTGTGTCGGAAACTTCCCGAGCATATTCAAAATCTAGATGCTGTGGAACTATTTGATCAATTACCCCTACTGAAGCAAATATGTAATTTAGATTGTAGAAAAATATTATAAAGGAATAATGGGATTAAAGAGAAAAGAGGATTAACCAAATTGAATTTGTATTATAGAGTATCTAAACAAGTAAAAAATGGTGAAATCTAGTCTAGGGATACATACCTTGCAAGGAATAGCTTTTTGTTGTCCCCAATTATAGCCCTTCAATGTAGCTAACAAATTACTTACTTTAGTGTATTTTTATATGTCTATTTAAAAAAGTTTTTATTCAATTTTTATTTATTTATTTAAAAATTAATGAGTTATTGATTTTTGATTTTTAACTTTATTTTTAGTATTAATGAGTAATGAATAAGATTAAGAAAGTGATAATAATATTTTAAATATTTTAATAAAATATAATTTAGTAAAATATAATTTTTTTATAATCAAAACTATTTAATAATTTTTTTAATTCATGTACAATAGTCTTAACAAACATATAAAAGTAAATGAAAGGAATATCTTTATTTGTTAACTTTCCTAGCCAGTTGCATGTACATGAAATGTTAAAATTAACATCAACTAATATTTTTACAAGCTTAAAATATCAAGGTCAACATATCTCTATGGGGCTGATATAGCGATAGATAAGCATGTCCAATGTGAGTAGGTACATGATCACATATTCAAATTTTAGTTATGTTAATTTTTTAGGGTTAGGTCATAAGAAATATTTTTATAAATCTTTTAGTATTAGTGTGGGATGGACGGTCTTTGATCAAATTGAAAAGATAAATTAATTAAGATATGCTAAGTGTTTTATATTGAATTATGGGTCTATGGATCTAGAGCAACTCAACCCGCCAAAGTAGAACTTAGACATTATTACGCGCATGAAGTAGCTTATTTACTAGGCCTAATTTCTTCAACAGAATTAAATCTTAATTATACCCCGCTGTTCGATCTTTTACTTACCGTAAGTGCACGAGTCGCACTTGTAAAATAGTTAAGAGTCAAATATCGTTCCCACTAGGATAATTGCTAATTCAGAGTTAACTATTAATCAATAGTTTAATAATTTCTATCTAAGAACATTCAAATTAAAAGAGTTGTGTTTAAACTAATTCAAAAACTTAAAAGCTATCTAATTGAAATTATTGAAATTAAAGTTGATGATTAGAGAATAGGGAATTCTTCTTTACATCCTACTTCAATTGGTAACAAGTAATTCTTATATGCAATATAAACGAAATGATTAGGTTAGCTTGAGAATCTAATTTAGTTAACAGCCTATGTCTAGGTCAATCAATCATGTTTCAATTACCTAATTCACTATGTTTCCATGAGAACTAGAGTAAAATTCACTCATTAAGATCTATTCTCAATCAATTACTATGCATGACTAAGAGGTATATGTTTATCCCATTAGCGAATCAATTTATTCAAACCAATTGAATGAAATCAAACATGCATCAACCATACATATGATCTTAAATCTAAATTCCTATGTCTAGGTTCATTAGATTTTATCAAATCATTTAAAAGCTAATCAAACATTCAAGAGTATTAAGAACTATATGATTGAACCAAACCAAATCATATATATAAACTCAAAAGATTACATAATCACTCAATATCCATAAGAGGATCAAAAGAAATCTCTAAACACAACTTAGCTAGCCATGAAGCACTAAAGCACAACAAAATATATCATGTTCATAGGAAGAGAGATGAGAAAGTAAAAGAGGTGGAAGAGAAAGCTCAATGATGATGATCCTTGGGCTTTAATCTTCATCTAAGATAAAGTTGTCCTCCAACCTTGGTTGTTTCTGCTTCCTTTCAATCTAAAGTACGACACCCTAGCAGCAGCTGTTTAAAAATAACCTCCCCTTATGAAAATTAATGCAACAGTATTTATAGGGTTCATAAAATAGAATCACGTCACGGCATTCCGCGGCATGTGTTCAAATTGGGTTACTACGTCGCGACATTCATTCGTTCGCGTAGCGGCGTGCAAAATACGGAACTCTCTATCTAAGGTAGGGGAAGTACCACACCGCAACATTGATATGTCTGCGCCGCGGTGTGACAAGCTGATCCTTGCACTTGACTTTCTCTTGCAATATTGGTCAAAATCTTCTAAGTTTCACTTGGTTTGAGTCCTTCCAATCATAGAGAAATTACCAATTCAATAATAAGTGTAAATGTACTCAATCTATCAAAGAATCAGAAACATTTTCTCATAATCATGATGGAAGACATCGAGATTGAATTATATGAATATGAAGCTAAAGTCTTCCATTCATGCATCAAAACAAAGACTAAGCAATCAATATAATACATATATGAGGTACAAATAACTACAAATTGTAGAGTTATCACCCGCATAAATAAGGGAATAATGATAAGGAATAACGCTCTCTATGATTCTAGGTAACAATATTCAAGATGCACTGAATGCTTAGATTATTCACACCCTAAGACGCTTTTATATATATATAGTGAGAAGAGTGTTTATTGTAAAAGGTGAGATGAGTGGATCTTGACAATTGGATCTTACATGAATGGTCAAAATTAAAATATAAATGTACGTGACTTTTTTAAGTGGTCACATGACCTTTAAGTAACTTTTAATCTTTATCATTCATGTATAATTATATGGTCAATATTTACTCATCTCACACATCCACAATAAAAACTGATCTAACAAAATATGCTTCTTATATATATATTTAGTAAGGTGAAAAATGCATGACCTAAAATTTAATTTTATATATTGCCCTCGTTGTGCATATATTGATTAAAGCGTCGGAGTGCCTTTTATAAGTATTCACCCACTCGCTCCATTATCGTTGTTATTGCACCACAGAAGACTCCATTATCGCATACTTTCTCATATAATCATCAAAATCTAGTTCTAAACACTAAGTTAGCTTGAACTTTTCCCGTAAAAATATATTCTTATAAATATTTTAATATTAGTATGGGATGGACGCTCTTTGATTGGAATGAAAAGATAAATTAATTAAGATATGTTAAATTAACTTCAACATTACTTGAACACTACGAAGCACAAATATGAACACGGACACAAATATGGGAACATACTAAATTTAAAAATTGTAAGATACTGGACATGTATATATATATATATATATATATATATATATATATATATATATATATATATATATATATATATATATAGAGAGAGAGAGAGAGAGAGAGAAGATTCATAATTCATTAATATTATTTCTATAAGTTTAGATATTTATAATATTTTAATATATATTATATGTAATGATATTTCTTATATAATAAGTCCCTCCTAAAAAATATGAAGCATAATTTTATTGACATATTTTAAAATATTTCTTAAACTAACTTCTCTCAATAAATTAATCACATGTATGATACGTGTAATAAAAAAAATTAGCTAGAGGTAATATTAGTATGAGGCAAGCTTTGATAATGACGAAGTGAACGACTTGGTACGAATAGAGATAGAAGAAACAGATGAAGACAATGGTGTGTGAAAAGATAAATCTTAAAAATCTAATAATGACGTGTGAAAAGATAAAACTTAAACTACTAATATATAAAAATAGTGACTTGGGACGTCAGTCATGTGATTGAGTTTGAGTGTGTTATGAGCTTACTAATTGAACGTTAGTCATGGAAACTAATTTTTTTTATAAAAAATATTAATGAGTCGTATCTTAAATGTGTCAAAGACGTATTTGAACATGTCCGAAACATATATAAATTGAAAAAATAATCTTTTTAATCAAACATATAAGACACGTATATATTATACAAAATGTCTCAATTTATCTAATATAAATACATATCTAATATAAATACATATCTAAATATATTTTAAAATTGATGTGTCCAAACTTCATAGTTTGAACGTAATAAAAAGATAACAAGGTCAGCATGAATGGACCAATTCATAATTGCACACTTTTGATGTGAATTTCTGAAAATGGTCATGTTTCTTCACTCATTTTGGTAAAATTTGTAACGCTTGCATTGCTATATGCCTATATCATGCAAATTTTGGGTAATTTACATTTGAATGACCTAAGCGATGTGTGCGTGTTTTATATAAATGAAAAGTTTTGGCTCGTTTTACAAGTGGGGTTTCGTTTTAAGTTGAATGAGGAATAATTTTTAGTCAGTCCTGTTATTTGTATAGACTAATTTTATACAGACTTTTTACATAATGTATTTAATTAATTGTTAAATTAATTTAATCACTTCATCATTTATAATTAACCACTTATACTAAGATGGTAGAGGTATATTTAATTAATAAATTATTATATATAACTAATAAATTTAAAAGACTAATCTTAAATTTGTGATCTAAATTTGTAATTAACTAAATAATTAAATTATTGAAACAAGTTAATAATTAATCAATTATACATTTCTGATGGTATATATTAAAATTTATGTGACACAATAATTTCTCTTAATTAATGTATCAATTCAGATATTTTTATCTATTTTTTTATATTTTTTTTATACTCTTTTTAATATTATTTATCATATATATATATTTATTTTACTAAATTATATATTTTTTTAAAAATATGAATAATACATATATTCTTAAAAAAGATATATGATTATCTTTTTCTTAATGTATAGACCACATAAGAGAGCAGGGCTACAGTGCTTTGATAAAACACATCGGATAATGTTATCTACATTTTTTTGGTTATACACTTTGTTCATACAAAACAGTTCATGTTTGTTTTGTGCTATTAGTTTTTTTTTTATGTAATTGTATCAAAATTAGTTATACATTTGTTTAATCCAATAATAATTTTGTACAACAGTTTTCTCTTTGATCTTATTAAATATTATTTATATTAAATTTAATTACATTAAAAGTTAAAACCATCTTCAAGGAAAATTAAAAAAAATGATAAAAAAAAGGGAAAACAAAAGGATAAGATATGTTTGATTTGAGGCCATTTTGCGTGCAAGTTGAACCTTGGACTGAATTGCGTTTTCAACATAGTTGTACGGAGAATCGATTTTTTTTTATCCGTCAAATGTGCATTGATGCGATGGTTAATATTAGACTCGGATTGATTTTTTTTATAAAAAATAAATAAAAAATATTTTTAAAATTTAAATATTTTATTTAAAAGTTTTTATTATAAAATATATTTTATTATTAAATTATATATATTTTTATTGAATATTATTATATATTTTTAATTTATTATGTAAGTAATAAATTATTATTACTATTTATTTAGAAGTATTTTTTATATAATATTTTGTGTTTAATAATTTTTAATATAATATATTTTTTATCAAGAAAAAAATTTTATAATAATTTTTAAAAATATTTATTTTATGTCTCAATTTTTTATTTGACCGATTGCCTTACTTTCAAACAATTGATTTGACTCGACTTTTTATTAAGTCGACATCTTATCTTAGTTATATAACTATGATTTCATTACAAAAGTTGTTGTATATGTGCAACAATCAATAATCACCATTGATCTTTATAAAAAATAGATTAATAGTGGAGATTAATAACGATTAATGACATGTAACTTTGTGCATAAATAAAGTTTTTTTTTGTCATAAATAATTATATATATAATTTTTATATTTTAATTGGTAATATTTATGCACACACCTTAATTTATACATAGGAAAGTTAAATTAATTTTTTTTATAAATAATTGTACATATAAAAAATTTATAAATTTTAACTGATAATATTTATATACATTTAAATTTATACACAAATTCATTCAGATCATTTTTTATATAAAATTGTATATATAATTTTTTTTATAAATTTTAATTAATAATATTTACATATACTATAATTTACACATACATTCAATTAAATAAAAAAAGAACAAGAAAAAAAAAAGGGGAACCACTGATTTGCGGTAAAATGGGCTCTTGTACGCTAAACGCGTGCTTGGACTGGAGTAACAACTTGCAAGCCTTTCACAGTTTCACTAACAAGTGCATGATTAGTTGAAATTATTTCTTAAATTAATATTTTTTTTCTCAATTTTTTTTCATTATTTATGATATGTTTTGGTATTTTTAATAATTTTTGTATAAAATTTAATATATTATAATAATTTTTTTTATAACTTAAAGTTTGAATGTTATGATTTTAGATTATAAATTATTATAAATATTTTGAAATATAAATATTATTTTATTTTTAATTAAATAATTTTTTTTTTTTATAATTTAATATATAAAAATAATTTTTATATTATTTAAATAAAATAAAATAATTTAAAATTATTTTTAATAATATATTTAATTATAAAATTAATTTTATTATAATTAATTATATAATAATTAATTTTATTATAATTAATAATTATTAAAAAATTAAAAAATTTATTATATAATAATTAATTATTAAAATAATTTCACTACGAACAAAACACTTAGAAGGGATGGTTTGGTTGCTTTGAGTATAAGAATCAATGTCTGGCATGTAAAGCGCAATAAAATAGTTTTGTACATATGGTCTTTGGTCAAATTGTTGAAGGAGTTTTAAGTCATTTAAAACAATGTTCACGGTACATCTGCACCGTGACACTTGCACATACCAATTCGTAGTTATTATAGGAGCATGTGGTACATAAAAAGTTTCCTATTATGGTGAATATTTTACACAACTACCTAGGGCACGACACTGCCATTCTCATGAAGACAATAAGATGTGAAACATAAACAACAAGTACTTGGTTTATCAAAAAAAAAAAAGAACTTGAACCATTAGATTTTTTCTGCAATTAGGGATAGATTAAAAGTTTAAAAAATGTTCAAGAATTGTCTGTACTCTTTATTATTTTAAGATAACTCGATGTATTTACATATAAAAACTCACATTTATCTAAGCAATTCTTATTAATTAATTTTATGCTTATGAAATTAAATTAGTTTAAGATTTTAAGCTATTAAGTATAGATTTTAAAATTTATTTTTAAAACATTTGTACAAAAAAAATTACTGATAGATTATTTTTTTGCATTTATAAATGTTGTGGTAGACTGGGCAGTCAACTTATTTAAAATTGCAAGGGATGAATCTTTTTACTCCTTCCGCACTATTATAATTATCTTTTTGGAAAATTTGTTTTATTTCAAATGATTTATTATTTTAAAATATTAATTAATTTTTTTAATCTTATACTCATTATTTATTATCTTAACTAAACTAATAATTATACATAATTCATAATTATTTTTTATAATTTTTAAGAAAAGTTAATTTAATTATATTAAGCTATATTTTTTTATATTTAAGATTATTTAATAATATTCTAAATCCTTATAAAAAATATTAAAAGGCAGATGAAATGAAACGGTGGGAGGGAGTACTTTAAAAATGATGAAATCAAAGAGGATTGATGAGGTCCTAAATGAATTAAAAAATGAGAAAAGTGATTGGGTTAGGGAATTGGCATCAATGAGGTATTTTCCATACAGAAGTCCCAAAATATTTGGTAGATTAGGACCGGCCTAATATAAGTTACCAATAGTAATAAGCACCATTTATCCATTTCACGAGTGCATGTCTTCAAAAACAATAAAAAGTAAAAATACACATACTGTTAAATGGTTTGTTGATTTGTTTAATGTTCATGATTGGTCAAATTAGCTTCATTTATTTAATGTATATTGACAGGTGTCATATTCTCAAACTCTGTTTATTCAATAAATGCATCAAAATTTTTACATTTTGATTTATGCATGCTTATCGTGATCAAATTAATTAAAATATGATTTGAAATAAAAAATTTTGAGAATGCATTAGGGTTTTCTCTTCAAGCTTCAGATCAGATCACAGCTTCTTCAAACTTTTAAGTTTAATCTCAATATCATTGAAAGGAAAACAAGTATTGGGTTTAATGGTTCGTTTGTTAGAAGTTACTGCTTATAGCACTGAAGTCTTTAAGAGGAGAGGTACCCTAGCCTAGTCAGATACTATGTGGTATCTACTTCTACATAGTTGGTGATTAGCTGTGATCCAGTTAGCTTCTAAAAAGAACGTGGACCCTAACTTCGCCATTTACTACGACTTTTTTTATGACCAGCAATACAATTTTGTTGACCATAATACAGAGCCAGCTCATGTCTTTAATCTCAACCATAATGGCACATATGTGATATATAGTTCATCACAGCAACACCATTTGTAAGCTTAATTAATTGCCCTAATTGTTGGACAGCACGTGATGTGTACGTGGTCCACAAATTGATGTCAATGCAATTTTTTGTGCAACAATGCCTACAAAAGAGGAATTGGGTACATGGGTTGCTTGTAATTGAAACATTATTGTAATATAAATATATATAGACACACATGGACAAGGCAACAGCGTGTAACCAATAAACATATTTGTTGGGTAGAGGGAAAGCGCAAAAACAGGGATGAGGATCCAACAATAAATGTAAAAATGATTGAATAAAATGGAAATTATAAATTTGAAAACAGGGTGTTTATAAATTTGAAAAGTTGCAGAATCTTAGGGTTCTGCATTGAAAGAGCTCACACCTATAAGAATTGTAAGCCATTTGTAGATCAGATAAAGCTATTAATGTTAAGGTACGAAAATTTTAAACGATTTTTCAAAGCAATGTCATGGCCACATTGCACGCTGCTTTTATTATTATTATTATTATTATTATTATTATTATTATTATTATTATTATTATTAATATTATTATTATTATTATTATTATTATTATTAGGGATTCAAAATCATAATTTAGGATGTATTGTACAGTTTCACTATTTTTTCTCTACTTTCACTCCCTTTAATTGTCTCTTTGTATTTTATCTCAACTGCTGTTACTGGGCTTCCTTCTGTGAGTCTTTTTGTTTTTCTTTGTGGGTCATTGTCATGTCTTCTTTTTTTTTTTTTTTGTCTTTGTTTTACCTATAAATTTTAATTTTGAATTGATTATTACATAAAAAAAAAGTTTCTCTCTTAAAGTAAACTGTTCTTAAATTTGTATGATATGGCAATGTAATCATAGGCTTAATATGAAGAGACCCGATTTTTACTTGGCCAGAAATATAAAAGAAATTGATGAATCGCCTCCTCCGCTCTAAATAAAAAAAGACTATATAATCGTGTTTGTCCGAATGAAAATAGTCTAAATTTTTAAACATATAATTATGTGTTTGATTTTATAATTTATGTATATAAAAAAAATATTATTGAAAGAGATTTTTATTTAAATATTTGATTATATTATTAAAAATTAATTTTTTATTTATTAAATAATAAAATATTCTAAAAAATAAAAATAAATAAAAAATCTTTTGAGCTAACCTCACTTTGTTGAAAAATTTACTTATATTTTTGGTTAGAGACTAAAACACTTCGGATAGAACTTCTCTCCCTCTCCTCCCCTCCTCGAGCTGCTAGTAGGGATTCCTTAAGCCCCACCGAGTAGTGAGAGACCCTAATAAGATCTAGTAGAAAAAAGATGTGAAGAACAAAAACAAAAAGAAAGAACAGTATGAACGAAAAAGGGGCAATATCATTGTTAGAATAAAATAAAAAAGAAAGAACAGTATGAACGAAAAAGGGGCAATATCATTGTTAGAATAAAATAAAAAAGAAAGAACAGTACGAACGAAAAGGGGCAATGTCTTATTTTTCACCTTATCTGACCTTTGGTGCTGGTTTATTCATTTATTTATTTGTAGCTTACAGTCCTCAGTCTCCAATAGACTGTTGCATTTAGAATAATTTCAATTCCACAACAATTAAAGTTACATATAATCGTACTTATAGATTCATCTAAATTCGATTAAAAAATATTTAAATGGAGTTAATTGAATTTAAATAAGGATAAAAAAACTCAGAAGTATTTATATAATTGTGTATACCTATAATTTAAAAATTGCACGTTAACATTACTTTCTATTTTTTAAATGAAGAAAACGACACTGCTCTCCTTTTAATACCTTTTTTTTTTCCTGGTCTTTACATTTACACACTATTTTTTCGGTTGCATTTAAGCACTCAACAACAAACATTACAGTCGCAGCATGCCAGCATATGGTCCCCCAATGGGCCCTTACCTCATAGCCCATTATTTTGGTTGGACTTGATGCATTTACAATTTTCCTCGCTCCGTTCCAACTTCTAAGGCCTTTCAATTAAATTTGGACCAAAAGTATTCAACTATCACACGTTTCGTCATAATTGAAAATTTGAAAGATGATAAAAAATACAAGGAGAAAACTAATATAAAGTTTCTTAAGTTTATGGTGATATTCTCTAATAGAAATATAATATGTATATTATTTTTTACACTTCAACTATGAAAGCTTTAAAAAGGAAGATGAGGTGTTTAAAAAATAATACACATGTTATATTTTTATTAAAAAATAACATCATAAGTAAGGGCGTCAAGCAGGTCGGGTCAACTTGCGAGTTTTCAACATAACCCAACCCATAAATTGTGGGTTTGTTCGGGTTCATAGGTTAGGTCGAGTTGAAAATACTCCAACTCGCAATCTGTGGATCAAGTAGTTGGCTTGGAAACGTCTAATTCACGAGTACACAACCTATCTACATTTTTTTAAAATTAAAAAAATTTATTTAGTCACAGTTAAAATGTCGTTTAGCCGTAGTTTATAATCATAACTAAACGACCACTGAAAAAAAAAGACTGATCTAGTGGAATAATGTCGTTCCACTTTGAAGCCTAACAAAAAGAAAAAGCATTCATACACAGACAATACACTTGCTCTCATCAATTATTATTTCGGTCACTCAATTCCAAATTCTCACTCTCAAATAAAAAATTGAAATTCCTAACTTCCTATTTCAAAAACTGTAGCATCTTAAAAAAAATAAAGAGTGAAGTCAATAATTATGTTAATCCATATAATATGTATGATGACATCAATTTCAATTGGTTAGAATAATTTGTTGTTTATGAATATTGAGACATATTAGCTCAATTTAGTTTATTTCAGACTTAAATTAGTAAGACTTATAATTTGTTATGCACTTATGTATATTTAGTTTATTTGAGATTTATTATGTTTGTGTAAGATCAGTTATGTGAACTAAAATGTGACTTGTTTATATAAGACATTTTGTGTATAACAAATTTCTGATCTTATATTTCAACTTTTTTTAAAATTTTTTTAAACATATGTCAGACTTATATGTTTGATTCAACCCAACATACTTTTGAGTAAGTCGGATTAAGAAAAAAAAATTCATCGACCTAACTTAACCTAATCCAACTCACTGCTCTAATAAACAGGTTAAATTAAAAACTATTGCAGAACCTATTTAACTCACCCAATTGACACCCGTAACCTAAGTATATAAGAAATTTTATCTAAGTTTTCTAACAAAACATTACAAAATTGGGAGTAGATTATGCTCACCCTTTTATCATTCATTTGTCTCCCAAATATTTCATTTTATTTTATAATAATGGTAGATTGGTAGGAACTACCGAACTAGTCATCTTTTTTGCTTTCCTTTCTGAGTAAGAAGACTTGAACTTCAGTTTTTTTTAAAAAAAAATAAAAATAATTGAGGGTGAATAATTAAATGAAATACTTACTGACTGTGCATAACTTTTATTAATTTATTTCAAAGTAGAAGAATTGAGCATCTAATGTTTCCATTTCCCCCCTTATTGCCTTAGCTTTCGAATAAAGAAGAGAATAATTTCATATTCAGGATTATAATATTTTCCTCTTTTTATTAATCTTATGTTAATAAAAACATGAATATGTTAGGTACCGAAAAAGACATAGAGAATGAGAGTACAAGACTGTACATATCAGAAATAAGAAAAAGAAAGACGTCTGACACAAGTTGGGGGGGGGGGTGAATTGAGGGCGACACCAAGATGAGATTGACACATCTGCACAGCATAGACATCATCCATTGTAACAGTTCTGAAGTTACAGTTTGGGATGAGAACTGACTAGTGAGAAGTTATGGAGGCCATGCACATCCCACAACCACCGGAAGTTATCTCATAAAAAAGGATGAGTTTGCCACATACACTTTGTAGTGGCTTAGCCTCTGTAGCTCTCCCCAGTCACCATCGTTGGTCATTGGATTTGGTACGTAGGGGCCTAATATTTAATTCAATACAACAGTGGTTATTAGAAATATTTGTGGGTCTAAAAGTGCATATGCATGGGACAAATGAAAGGATGATCAATAACAATTCGACAAATTCTAATTCTCAATTATTGCCTTTCTAAAGCCTAATGCAAGCTACGTATAGCATTCGAGCTAAGTGACAGTTTGGATTAATTGGAATTAGAACTAACCCAATCCAACTAATCTAATGCTTCAGCTTGTGAGTTTGGTTTTTTTTGTTTTTTGTTCAAGGTTTGGGTAATTTCACCGATCATCGATATTTATATGTGATTTCCAAATATTCTTTTTTTCCTCACCTTTTTTTTTCTTTCCACTATATTTTGTTCTACTTTGTGTATTATTTATCTTTGAGAAAGAAAGCTCATTTCATTAAGTATTACTCACTCTGTTTATTTTTATTTATCTATTTAAAAATATTAATTTATCTAATATTATTTGTCCATTTATAAAATTAAAGAGTATTTATTAGTTTTTTTTCAACTTTATCATCTTCTTCTATTATCTCTACTAAACTTATTAAATACATATTAATTATTTTTTATAACTTCTTAAAATTAATTACTCTAATTAATTCATGGAAAACGTGCCTTTTACTTAGTTAAGTAATTAAGTGAGAGAAATGATAATTTAATAATATTAAATTATTATTATTTTATTTAACATATTTAATAACTTTTTTTAATTTGTGCGTATTAATTTTAATAAAAATAGACAGAGAGAATATCTCTTATTTTACAATAATAATTTCCCTGAGACTATTAAAGTGCAGACTATACTAATGTGGGAAGGGTATTTTAATAATCTCAGTGATCTAAGTGTTGAATTATTATGAAACACTTAAAGATAAGTTATTAAGTATTTTTAATAATCTGGAAGACTGGTTCATAAACGGTAAAAACATGATGTGTTTGCCACGTCATTTTATGGAAGCATCAAAGACTCATGGCGTCACTGATGGCTGCTCGCATTAAGTAATTAAACGGCAAGATTGTTAAAATGGCTCAACAGGGATTTCGTTTTCGTTGAGATGTGTCTTATCATGTCGTTCTCTTCCACTCTAAGTTTTCGTTAAACTATGTGTATGCATGCACTTTATTTTTTAAAAAATATTAAATAAGATGGAGCTAGCTTTGAAATCATCATCATTCATTTGATTAACATTCAAAACAAAAGCAAACACTTTTTTGTTTCCTTTGAAGTGTTGGGAGTAGTTGTGATAAGTTTTCTTAATGCTAAAACAATATAGACTTGAAGATGTAATTGGTTGAAACTTGAAATTTTTTTTGTAACGGGTGTAAGGACCTGAAACTGAATCATGTCTTCACCAACAAGGAAAAGTGTTAATACAGTGAGAGAATTACTTTCTGTTGTATAACTTACACTCGTATATTTATAATAAAAAAAAAGTAAGTCCTGTTATTTAAAAGTGAAAAAATGAGTGGCCTAAGATTAATGTTGATTATATCTAAAGAATAATATGATAGTTGTAATATAGTTTTAGAATATTAATTTTACATAGAGATAAATTAAAAAAATAATTAAATAAACAAAAAAATTAAAAATAGTATTAAATGATTAATAGTAAATAGAGATGAATTTAAATGTAAAATTAAGTAAAATGAATTTGATTTATATTATATGTAAGATGATTAAGGTTTAAAATTTGTTAAAATTTATTTTAATATTAATTATGTCAAAGTATTATATCTAAATAATTTAATTCATAAACATCTAAGAAGAAACATGTGATCACGAAATATCTATCAATAAAATATTAAAAATAATAATCAAATATATGATAAAATCTTTTTAATTAATAATAAATATCAAATTATTAAATGTATTCATAATAAAAAATTACAATTAATATCTAATAATTATTACTAACATTTAAATAATATAAATAAATTACAAAATATAAAAAAATATAACTGAATAAATATTAAAATTTACTCATATAATTTAATAAAAATAAAATTAATAACTATAAAATTTTAAAATTAAATAAAAATAATTCAATATAATAATATCAAAACAATTAAAATTTTATTATTTTTTAATACAACAAATTTAATAAAACATAATAAAATTAAAATTTCACAAAATTATTTCACTAAAATTTTCTATTATATATATGTATCAACTATCAAGTCGCGCTGCACTGCGCGTCCAATTCTCGTGCGGCGCGTCAAGTGCTTCTGTTTCTTTTCTCTCGTCTCGAACGGCGTACTTTGTCAATTCTCCTTTTGGTTGCTGCACGGCGCAGCGCTTCAATTCCCCTCTGTTGCTTTGCTTTTAAAAGCCAAATATTAAAATTTTAAAAGGGCAATAAAGGAATAAGAAATTTTAATTCCTTTCAAATACCTGTCACAATCACGTCAATTCACGTGCTTACTATTCGCACAACATATATTTGAAGTGGGTTAAATTTTGTAATTTGTGATTCATCATCTAAAAATTACTTTCTTATCACTTTTATTTAATTTAATTTACAAAATAAAATTATCAAATAATGAGATTAAATTAATTAAAAAATAAAAATAAAAATATCAAATTCAAATATATAAAAAATATTTATTATTTAAGAGTATTCTAAAATAAATAAAAATTTAATTTAAAATTACGTATTAATTTTAATAATTTTATTCATATTTTAATATCACTGTTTGTTTATTGATAATTAGTTGGTATTTATAGCCATAGAATATTATCAGAATCATCAATTTTGGCTGGGTTATAAAATGGGCACCAAGGGTTTCTATCTCATAATGTGATGTCTCACCAATCGCCCACTTGTTTTTCTTTTTCCCCTTTCAGGCAGATAGACACTTACATCAGTCTCCTTCGAAAACCTAAGGAAACCCAAGTCATTGTTATTAATAATAATAATAATTTCCCACCCCATATTCTTGTGATCATATATATTGATCATTCCATTATTCTATTTGCAAGTAATTAAGATATGCATATGTCATTATTCTATGCTTATATGACATTGAGCTTATCTTATTCTTCTGATTCTATTTATCTTGATGTCATTACTTGTAGTATACGGTATACCTAACTCATTTATCATTTGTGAAAGAAAAAACATGTGCTGTTCAATAATATGATGAACTGGGCCTAACTCAACTTCATCATTGAAAGTTTTTTATGTTTCCTCATAAATACTCTTTATTTGTAGCCTGAAAACATCATGTACTAGTTAAAATCTGCGGGCCCTCTTTTGTTTAAGCTTGTCCGGGACCAAAAAGTCAAGAATGTGGTTAAACCCAGTTGGCATGGTACTTGTATTTTTGCTCAAAGTTTTTAAGTTTCTGGGCCAAACGAATTAATTACAGATAACTCAAGGCGACCTGTTCTATCCCTGTAATTAGGGGTATAACTAGGTGATTTTGTTTGATTTTTTTAAAAAATAAATTCGAATTAATTAAAATTAATTAGTTTGATTTGATTCAATTTTTGTATTTTTAGATAGTCAAATCTAAATAAAATCGAATTGAGTATTTACGAATTAGTTTGATTCAGATGATTAAATTAATTATTTTTTTACATAAAATTAGTTAAATAATTAACTTTTCATAAAAAAATACATAATAAACCTAATTTTTTTTAAGAAATAAAAAAATAAAACTTATTTATCTCAATAAAGACACTATAAAAAAGACAACAAATAAACAAAACCTAAACAAACAAACAAACATAATTAAAATATATGTAATAATTGATATCAATACAAAGATAAGTATACAACAATACTCAAACTTAGTTCAAATATAATTAAAAGAAAACGCAAATACATAACATAATAATGGGGTAACATTCAAAGTCAATCCAAACTTAATCTAAATTCAATCTAAACTCAATCCAAACATAAAAAAAAAAAAATGATTCATCAAACATCATTCATCAAATCTAATTTATCTTTGAACTTCATCTGCATCCTGCAATAAGCAAAAATGAAAAAGTTATGGTCCTTTATCTTCATTTCAATAACCAATGTCCAAGAATTTAACAATGAAAACGTTATGGTCCTCTAAGACCACTCTTAATACCACATTGACTTATCCACCCTATGAATAATTACTTACCTATCTTTTCACCTCATATTATTTTTTTCCTACCAAATGTTAATGGACAATATAACTCATCATATCATATTATGCATCTACCGTAAGCCTAAGAAGCTACAATACCAAAACCCCAAGCTTATCGACTTTGCCAACAACAAAAGAAATCCTACTGTGAGTTAGAATGTATACTAAATAATCACTTAATGAGTTTCGAAAGAACACCTTCACCATAACAAAGAAAAGAGAATTGGTGAATTGCATCGGTAATTGTGGATTGTGGTCGACCGATTAAGAATAAATAAGATTAGACAGGTAATTGTAGAGAGAAAGTAGAGAAAAAAGTTTTAACTAAATTAATTATATGACTCACTACCAATGATTAAAGATTAATATATTACTTTCAGCAATTATGACTTATGCAGATAGAGAGTCTTGAAGTAAGAAGTTCGATACTCCATCTAGTACATATGGATCAGGTTCACATATCACATTAAATGATATCAAGTTACTAAAATCAATATGTGCCGTATTGGGAAAATAAAAAATCAATGAAAAAATATATACATGATTTGATTTTGTTTTTGTATTTGAAATTTCAAATCTGAAAATCGAACCAATTAAATTTTATTTGGTTTGAATTTTACCCGAACTAATCAATATATCCGAATTAAATCAAACTAATTTAATTATTTCGATTCAGATTAATTAAACTATCTAAACTAATTTATACCCCTACCTAGGACTCTTGCTTTACTTTGTTGGTTGGGAGTTGAGATGGGGCCAACCCCTCCGAGGGTGAACCTACCTTTACATTACAGGGGTGCCCTCAAACAAATTTTATTTTTTTAATTATTATGTGTAATTATTTAAGTAAGTTTCTCAAATAAATGAAATTTGCTTCATCTTTAAAGATTTTACAATATTTATATGAGTAAGTATATATGTAGCACTCCGACTTAAAATTTTCTAGTTCCGCCCATTAACCCCACGATCTAAACATTGCACAATTTTGTTAAATGTCATTTGTCATACTCACAAGACATGACGGACCATATGTTCAATTAACCACACAAATTGAACGTAGAGATAATATCGCCTCCAACTGAGTGTGGGCTATGGGCTTTTGTGTTTACCACAAGTTTTATGCTCCCTTATGTGGGAAAGAGGAGCCAACCATGTTACTACCACTTGGTCTTGGACCACCTTCTCGCATGGAACAAACCTACATTTCAATTTTTATGAGAAGGGAAAAGAGCACACGCATTTTGTATGTGATAATGACAAAGATACTACGAGTAAATAGTTTTGGCTTAGCTTCTCTTTGCACTATATGCATTAATTGTTTCAAGCTAATAACATATTTTAAAAATGAACCAATATATATACAAATATATCCTCACCAAAACTTCTGTTAAATTGGAGGATGAGGATGACACTCAGTCTTATCTACATTTGCAAAGAACGAATCCCTACTCCCATAAACATTCTACACAAGACAATACTTTTGCTTTCATACAATACAGACAGCAGTTATCGTTACGTGAGACTCCCTTAATTTGTAGCATGACGCTAGCAGTTTCAAGTATCCAGTGATATAGGATGAAAGATAGGACAGTCAAATCCTAGAAACACAAAAATATTTTTCATTTTGTATTTATTATTTTTAATGTTTTACTAAAATGTTAGTTCAAAAGGAATACAAAATGGGGGAAACTCTCTTCTCTAATAATCACTGGATTTAATCTAAAATAGTAAAATATGAAAGAAACTTTACTAGTTCAACCAGTTCAGAATGGCAGCTCCATTTAATTTTGAGCAGCAGCCTGATGCTAATTAGTTGAATATAAACTTCATTTAAGGTGTTAGGAGGATTAGTTAGTTAATTTTTAGGCAAAGCATTTTGAAGGGAAACAGACAGATTATATGCCTATGTGATGGGAATGCCACATATGTAGCATGACCCTATTTAGTGGAAGCATATCCAGAAATCTTTGACTGGCAGTCCTCCCCTACCTCATCCAAATGAGCAGTCATTTATAAACAACTACAGATGATAATATTCAGGACCTCCGTTTGAGTCATTATCCAGTTACCTTATCCATGATGTTACCTCCACAATCTATATCACACATCCCCTTAAAGACCTTTGTAGATAAAATTTAAGAAATCAAATGCATTACGTATACAGAGAGGGATTATTTATTATTAGTTGCTCCCTGCATGTGACTAGGTACACTTCAATTTACAAATAGTTTGGGAGGGATGGTGAAAGAGATTATCGTTATACTTGCGTTTAGAAGCTGCTTCAATTCTGATAAAAATCTCAATTTATCTTGTAGAACCACAGATTGTCTCAACTCTCAAGTGGAAATAAAATATGAAAATTTGTCAAAATAAAAAACATATTATTGTTCACTGCACTCTGCTCCATGCATATTATGCCTTTTCTTTTTCCTTACTCCTTTATTTTCTGGTGCAAAGAAAGTTTACTATCATCATAAATACGGTTCATTATTGAACCATTAAGTATCAAGAACTTTGACACAACAGTTTGAAACTTTAAACAAATTTCGGATGAAAACAGAAAAAATCATTTGATAAAGTAAACTTTCTTTTTGCTCCTTTTGTGACACTACATTAATCCTTCATTTACTAGCAATATCAAATTTCATTAATCCGAAGGACCAATTTCATGGCAAAAATATAAGCACTGAAGGACTAACTACTAACTTGATATCGTGCATATTTTGCATATCCTACCAATTTAATACGTCTATAAATAAAGGATTAATATGTCATATATGTTTGGAGGACCATGTGCATTTATTCTATATTAATATGAACTAAGGCTTTATTTAGATTAGTGACAAGGGATAGAATGGAGTGAAATGAGATAGAATGAAATACTATTCTATTGTTTGGAATTTAAAATTAGAATAAAATAGAATAATATGAGATGACATTCACTTTATCTCATTCCTTCCTAAGCCCTACTTTTTCTTTGCCCTAAATTAATGGAATATAGAAGGAAATGGTATAAAAATAAACATATTATAATTCTTTTTATTTCATTCCACCCATCATTTCAAACAAAGAAATGAAAACTTTCATTCATTTTATCTATAAATATCCAAACAATAGTTTAAAAACTTTATACCATTCTATTTTATCTCATTTCATTTTATTCCACCTACCATAAGTTACCCAAACATAACCTAAGTGCCTTTTCCATAAGTTAACCCCATGGCATGTTTTCAGTTTCAGGCACCTTCGGAATCAGAAGGCGGCTTGTACAGGATTATCAAAAGCAGTCCTAGTTTCCTGACAACTGTCGACCGGCTTATTGGCTTATCACATTTATTTTAGTAACATGCGTAATTACAAATTATGAGACATAATTGAAATTTCCAACTAAATAATAATTCCAAAAAATATTACAGATAGATATCTTGGTCCTCGTGTCCTTTGGATTCCATCTCAACAGAAAAAAAGGGGTATCCCTTGTATTCTGAACTCAACTTAATTCCCACCTGAACCAATCAACTGGACCAAATTCAAGCAAATCTACCCCATAGAACCAAAGTTTCACTGCCTTATCTTCTTTTGATTGTAGCTCTCTAAAAACAAGATGAGATAAATTGCTAACAAACTATGGGACCACAACCTTTGTACAACAGAATTTTTATGTTAGCAAGGACCAAAAAAGGCTTCTGATCTCTAGCATGGCAAAATATGCGGTTGGGATGTGGTACTGGTACAGCATCTCCCACCATATGCAAAAGAGGAAGCCAATTTACTAGGATAAGTTTTGCAGAAGAATACAATGGATTGAACTAAATCTTCTATAAGTTGTTTTGCCTGCTACAGTGGAAGACTGACTTAAGATCATCTTTATCCATTGTTCAACCCACCTGTCTAAAAGTGGAAAGAAATGGCAATTATCACCTAGTGAACCAACAATAGAACATCAACATAAATGCTGACACATGACAAAAGAGGCAACACCATGAATGATCAATGTTCAAGTCTACTACAAGAAAAGTACAACAAGCAGTTGCTTGCATTAGATAGATTATGCTGTTCTATATGTATAAATGCAAAAGCAGCAGCCTTGTTTGAATAATCCCACTGATGCCTTTTATGAAATATATTTTTTTTGGTAAAATTTTATGAAATATTTTAAGGATTTAATTTAAATGCATTGTAAGTATAAAAGTTTTTTATACTATCAATCAATCATGCATCGCCACGTCATAAAAAATGTCTAACTCTCACAATAACTACCTCAAAAGTCACATAGGTAGTGATGTATGATTGGTTGATAGTGTAAAAACTTTATACTTACAGTGTATCAAAATTAAACTTATATTTTAAATGTTTTCTTTATAACCCATCATTATATGAGTGATGTCTTCCATGTTGTAATGCTGTATTTATACAACATGTTGCTAGTACTGAGTCTATGCTTTTCACAACATAAAAGTTGTTCCTGCAAGATAGCTGCAACAGAATTTTGTATCAGTTTTACTTCCTTGTCTTACCATGTAAAACAAGCTGGGAATCACTAGCAGGAATACTAATTACTCTATTGTATGCACAAAGATTTGGCTATGTCAACAAGAGGTCTAAACATGCAGCAAGCAAACATTCCAGGTGTTAGATTTTCATATAGACGAGGGATTCCTAAAGTGGAGAGGTGAAATGTTCAAATTCAGGTCTATCTTGGATTTAAATTCAACAAGGAAAGCAAAAATTAAACAATAAAAATAAATTGTAACCTGGACGGGATAATATGAAACTTACTATTGCTTCTTCCACATTCAAAGGCACTGAAGAATCAACTGAGAATCCCAACTCTACCATTAGCTTTTCCAAGCGATTCACATTTGTCAAATAGAGATAGCCAACCTAGTTCAATAGATGTCTGTGTTAGGGAAGAGGCTGAAAACAAGTTTTAAATTATGAAGGACACACTTTGTTTCAGATTATTCCTATCAAATTCTCTGATTTTCAATTACATATGAACAATATTAGTAGATGGATATTTGCAACACACAAGTAAGCTGAAATTGCAAAACGGTGATGTGGCAACTAGCCCTTAATAGTTAATTGTGCTATATATATTATAAAAATAAAAATAATCACACTAATATTATCATATAAACATTTTTCGAAAGAGCAAAACTGCAGCTCCATAAAATTTAGAATATATATATATATATACACACACACACACATGCAAGATTTATATCATCAGAAAAGAATCCAAAGTTTGAAGGCACTGACTAATGTTTCTAGTGAAGATGCTCTGTTATATACAGCTGCACCAGCACGCTTTCTTGTCTTAGTTTTGCTCGAATCAATGTTCTTTCCCCATCTAAGAACATCCCTGCAATAAAGATCATTAAAAGCCATAAGCCAAAAATAGAAATATTAACAGATCTACTATGATCTGCCAACTCCTATCATGCTGAGAGTGTCTAAGGTATTGAACCAGTAATAGATTAGCAGAATTGTCAATCAGTCCCTTTGCTGGTATAATTCAGCATATCAACAGTATTTTTGCTTTTGTTTGCAGAGTTTAAAGTCTATTGGCTTCATCCAATCATCATCATGTACCAACCATGAGACAATCGACAGATGAAAATGTCAATTCAAATATAGCCTCAAATTTAAAGCATGAATGCAGTCTTAAGCTACCAGTACCAGGCATTTATACAACAAATTCATATTGCAAGCTGAGATCTTAGTTGTTCATTCAACAAAATCCTAACCATGATTTTTGAACTCAGATCCAGGTTGCAGGTTCATGAGATAGAATCTATTGGAAGTGGTATAACCTGTGATATCATTTTTTTTTCATACAATAATAGTATTATTTAAACCCATGTTATTTGGGCTAAGATGCATGGATATTGTAGATCTGACTCATGACGTACAGAATATAGTTTCATACAAAACAAATGATGCAATTTTTTCCTGGAACATTTCAGATATGCACCAAAACAGTTCTGAAACACTCCAAAATGATTTTGAAGCATGCCAAAACATCCCTAAATGCACTGGAATGTGCTAAAATGGCTTCAAAATGTGTCAACACATTTCAACTTCTTTTTATTTTTAGTGCTTTTTGGAATGAGCACATACTTCTTTGTACTTTGTAGTTTGTACAGCATCAGATGCAATAGTTGTACATCTAGATGCATTATCTCTAATGCTACATTGTTAATATTCATATCAAATTCTCAGTTAGAAGAAATGCCATATTGAACTATCTTATTTCAACTATACTTGGCTTTACTTTTACAAAGTAAAGAGTTTTCATTCTTAATTGAAATAACAGAATAATATTTCCAACTGTTTTCAGGCCTATTTTGGAACAGAAAACAATTCTCGGTATTTTATTTTGTACTAGGAATCTTGATTCCAATAAAGTCACTTCTAACCACCACTATCAGGTGATTTACATCCCTAACAGCTCTACATGCATCATTGCTGATAATTATCCTCTTCTTCATGTATATATCAGACATTTTAAGTTCTAAAACCCAACAAAGTTCTCATTACCCTACCTTCTAGAGAAATAAACCTGCCACACTTCAAAAGGAAGCTACCCAACCAGCTGGCCATCAACTTCTATGATCCAATTACACATTGTTCAAGAAAGATATATGAGCATAAAGTCAAGAATCAAGATGCAGAGTAGCAATTGTTTCTAAAGCATAGAAGTATAGAACTTCAACATGGTGGACAGAATATTCCTTTTTATTTTCCCACAACAAGAATAAAACTGTATAAGATTCAGTTGTCTGTAAAATTTTCAGGCACCAAATTCACTATTTTTTTTTGTGTGTAAACCCCTCGGTATCCGGAAGCCGCATTGGGCTCCGACTAATCCAGAGTCGAGTTGGGTCGGACCACAAAGGTGTAAAGCTCTCATAACGCTGATTTTTTCTATTCACAAGACTCGAACTCGAGACCTTGCTTAAGGAAAATAAGTGCCGCACCACTTGAACCAACCAAGCGTTGGTACTTAATTCACTATTGGAGATAAGGATTCATTTAAAATACAGATTTAAGTTAAAGAAAATATCATAGACGGCCAACAGGATCTTGCATTTCAGAATCTTCACAAGATGAAACTTCATTAATATAATTAATATAATAATAAAAATATAAAATAGATGTGTGTGTGTGTGTGTGAGAGAGAGAGAGAGAGAGAGAGAGAGAAAGTGCTGGCTGCTGAGACCCTGAAAGTAACATATTCTAACCTCTCTTGATCTGATAAGAAGTTGCTGTTAAGAAGTTTCTGGAGCAGTGCATCCTGAAATGCAGAAAACATGAACAATTTACCATATGTCATAATTAGATTTAGAAACACACTTTTTTATTAACTAGTTATAATCAACAAAAACCAATAGGACATCACTGGCCAACTGAAGCTAAAATTCATATAGTTTTGCTTTATTGACCAAATTTTCACTTTAGTAGCGGCAAAAAAGCAAAACTACAATTAGGATAGAAAATCACTTGCAATGAATAGCTAGAATGCGGAATTCAAACAATGAAAATACTCTTTCAACAAATTAAGTTTGCAAACAAGAGTTAAGAGGAAAAAAGCTAAGCATATAATTTTAGAGGGAGGATCAACTTACACCAGTGTAAGTCTTTTTTGACTTACACTCATTTTTAACTGTTAGATATAATCTTATTTTGGATCTCAATTCAATATAAAATATGCTTAGTGAATTTCTCTTGTTCCCACCTTGAATAACGTCTTTTTCCACTATTTAAAGCATAGCTCATTATCATGGTCCATGATTTACTTTGGGTGATGAGAAGATTTAATGCCCAAACATGAGAAAGAAATTCTGTTGAACATACTGTGAAACAAATCTCATAAGCATGTAAAGCTAAATGAGTGGATTTGGGACGGAGAACACATGAATGGTACCAAAGTTGAGAAAGGGAGAAAATATAGAGATCATTGAAGACAGAGACCTATAACAGCATATCAAGCAAGAAAAGTACACAAAATAACTTTCTTAACGAACCTTGGCCCCTTTATTTCACCTTAAAAAAAAAAAAAAAACTTTCCTTAACTCCCAAATCCCAATTAGGTGACAACTGAGTCATGGGTATACCAAAAGCAGCAAAGATCTCTCTCTCCTTCCTCAGTTGGGGAAGGCAGAGACATGGACTTTACTACTATAATTATAGTATAAAATTAAATATTTACCAGCATCACTTTTTTTTGGCACTGAAAGACTAAAAGAATTTTAAAAAAAGACCTCATCTATAAAGGACAGATATATGGATTTAGAAAAAGGAAAAAAAAGGTAAAATTTATGCCTATTACAATACAACTATACAAGAACTAGCATGTTTCTAATCTAACTTCATTGCATACAGGATACATTAAGTTAACATAAAGAAGCAAGGAAAAAAAATCATACTTGAGCCTCACAACGAACGACTGCCATCACACGATCGTTGTATTCTTCAATACTAAGAGGAGGAAATAAAAAGTGCCTACGAGCATATAGCTGCATATTTCAGATAAAAAAATGAGAATAAGATATCAAGAAATTGTAAAAAGCATAAAAATTGTTTGAATTATACTGAATAAATTTACAATATAAACTAGGCAAGCCTATTCAGTTGACATAAGTAATGAAAAGTTAAACTTTACTTCATTTCAAAAAAAAAAAATAAAGAATAAGAATTAAAATAAAGTTGTAGAGTTATTAAAACTCTTGCGCTTTGCAATCAAAATTGTGTGTGAAAAAATTTATACTTGACCACATACGTTAACATGTATTATTCATGAATCATATAAATTCAGTCTTTATTTTATCAAATTATCAAACTCAAAATTGTGAGGTTCTCACTATTATTAGCCATGAAAACCAACTCAAATTTTAAGTCCCAAGTTGTGTTATGTCACATAACACAACTTTATGTCCACTTAAACACTCAAGACATGCATGTAGTTTTGCTCCTAGCAATACTTTTGGTTTTAAATAAGTAGTGTGTATCAATGATGTTAGATGGTATTTGTATAACTTTAGCACTTGAGCTCAAAACAAATTGTGAAGGAACAACTTCACTCTTAGTGAAGGGATGGGAATTTGTTCATTTGGTCAAAGAGGCAAATCCAAAAAACAGAGTACTAAAACATGCGAAGCTTAGAATTCAAGTGGGTTAAAAGCATAAAATTTGGAGGAATAAAACAAACTGGTACGGTAAAGACAAGTATCTATTTATATTTTAGGGATAGTATTGAGAAAGAGACCTCATAGATGCAATCACCGATATATGCTAAGGTTGCAGCATTAAAGACAGATCGAGGCTTGACGACTTTTGGTGGAGTTGGCAACCATCTCTCATATCCCAAGTAGCTTTCAGCTTGTTCTTCTTCTATATGACCTATCATATCATATCATATCATATCATATCATATCAAGATCAAATAAGAGCTAATAAATAAAGGGAAAATAATTCCCATAAAATAAGGAATAGCAATACCAATAGTGGGGAGAGGAGTGGTGCGCTTGAGAAGATCAGAAATGTACTGTTCCTTTCGCGTAGAAATCAAAGGAGGAGATTGAGTCTGAACATTCTTCTTAGGCTGCTTTCTAGGAGCATTGGGGTTGTAAGGGAGCCTCTGTTGTGTGTCAAACGAAGCTCTCACTCTGAATTTCAGTAAAGAAAATGATACAGATAGAGCGTGCATTGTAGTAGCACAAACTGAGTCTGAGTCCGGCGGTGAGTGATGGTGATAAAAGCTAGCCTATAATGAAAAAGATATTTATTTACGGAAATGATTTATCGTTTTATTTAATTCTTTTATTAATTTTTTTAATTATTAAATAAAAAATTATTAAATATTTTTATATTTTTAAAATATTAGATATATTTATTTTTTTATTTAATATTTTCTTTATTTAATATTAATAATTATTATAAAATTGAATAAAAAAATATATCATTACTCTTTTTTACTTTGGTTTGGTCGTGGCCCTGTGTTAGGCACTTGGGCTGAGCTCTCACATTCTTTGTTGATGCAAGTTAGCCCAACGGAGGAGTATATGTAATTCCAAACCAATAGTGTCAATTTAGAACATCAGCCCAACCCTTGTGTAAGTTTTTGTGGGGAAAAAAATTGTTTATATTTTATTTTGAGTAAAACTAAATTTTAGTTCTTGAAAATATATTCATTGTTAATTTTGCTAGAGTAGATTAATTTTATTAATTATATCCATTAAAATTTAAATTTTCAATATTTTTATTTCTTCATCTAAATAATAAAGACAAAAACTCTATTTTAATCTCTTACTAATGTTTTTTAATCCTTCACAAATTAATTTTTGTAATTTAGTTTTTCACTAATCAAACTTGATCTCAATTTAATCCTTTCCTTAATGAACATTTACATTATGTTTGAAAGACAAGGAATGAGGAGAAGGGAAAACAATTTTCTTATTTTAGAGCTTATTAAAAGATAGGAACATAAAAGAAATCATGAGAAGCTATTCTCCTTTTCTTTTCATAAAGAATGAGAGAAATAAACTTAATAATTAAAAATAAGCATGTTATATTTTATTTCATTCCTTTATGACTTAACTCTCAAACAAGATAATGAAGTTCCATTCCTGTTAGGATCAAAGATCGATTCACAGTGTAAACTAAATTAGATTGCAACGTGTCAAGTGAGTACCAAATAAAATCTAATAGAGCTAGATTCTCAGATTCACAAAGCGCAACGGTATTGAATGGATGCAAAGTATACATAAAAATAGTACACCAAATTTTACGTGAAAAACCCTCAAATACTGATGAAAAAACCTTGGGACAAACTCTGAAAAATTTCACCATATTAAGGATAATTACAATATCCTCTTCACACTCTCACACAAGAGATAAAAATATAGTGTTTCCCATGACACATCTCTTATTCAAATACTACAATTTTATGTGATTATAGTACTAATAAATAATAGAGATAATATCCAAATTTCCTTGTGTATTTCCTCACACCTCACTCTTTAGGATTTGCTCACACTCTCTATTTTTCTCTCACTACTAGAGAAGCTCGTTTTGCTTTTTCTGCTTGGTTGTGTGTTTTTTGGATGGAGGATTTGGTCTCTATTTATAGAGACCCTCTGCATGCATTGCTATTAATGCAATGTCTCACCATCCAACTGCCACTGAAAATTTGCCTGCAATTGTTGACAAAAACAATTGCCTCATTTCTTGACAAATAAAGCCACCGCCAAACTAATGGCTGGTCGCCACAATTTTTCCCCTCCAGCCATTGGGGAAAATAATCTTGGAGCATTCATATGGGATCCATGTCAATTAACTCAGCACAAAGTTGAAGAATTTCACGTGCAACAACTTTTGTCATCCTATCAGCAGTGTTTTTATCAGTGTGAATCTTTTCCAGCTTAAACTATTGTTCCTTCACTGCTTAACATAGTCAGTTGTATCTAACATCAATGTGCTTAGTACGAGAGTGGTACATCGCATTTTTGCTTAAATCCAAAACGCTTTGACTATCGCAATGGATAACAGACATTTCCTGCTTCATTCCAAATTGCTAAAAAAATATTTTCAACCAAAACATTTCTTTTCCTACTTCGGTTATAGCAACATACTCTACTTCAATAGTAGATAAGGGAACACACTTCTATAATTTAAGTTGTCAAGACACAACTCCCCCTGTAAAAGTAAACAAGAATCTCGAGGTAGATTTTCTACCATCAAGATCTCCTACCACATTCGCATATACATAACCTTCTAGAATCAATTCTGATCCTCCAAAGCACAAGCACATTCTAGGACTACCTTTCAAATATCTTAAGATCCATTTTACAACTTTCCAATGATCTTTACCAAGATTGAAAAAAAAAATCTGCTAACAGCTCCAACTGCATGAGCGATATCTGGCTGAGTATAAACTATGACATACATCAAACTCCCAACTACTTAGGAGTAAGGTATAACAACCATATCTTTCTTTTCTTCATGAGAAGTGGGCAACTCCTTTTACTGAGTTTAAAGTGATTGGCCAACGGTGGCCTAACTAGCTTAGCATTCTTTATATTGAATCTTTCTAGAACTCATTCCACATATCATTTTTGTGATAACCATAGCTTTCTAGCTTTCCAGTCTTGCAAAATCTGCATGCCTAGAATTTGCTTTGCAGGGCTTAGATCTTTCATGTCAAAGGATTTTGATAACTCTTTTTTCAAATCACTAATCATTTTCACATATTGTCCCATTACTAGTATATCGTCTACATATAACAAAAGGCTGATGAATTTGTCACCTAGAAACACTCTAACATATACGCAATGGTCTGCATCAATCTTGGTATATCCATGACTCATCATGAAAGAGTCAAATTTCTTGTACCATTATCTAGGAGCATGCTTCAATCTATAAGACTTTTCTTTAATCTGCAAACTATATGCACCTTTCTAATCTCCTCAAATCCTTCTGGTTGATCCATGTAGATATTTTCTTTTAAATCACCATGGAGAAATTTAGTATTCACTTCTAATTGCCCAAGCTCTAGATTCAAGCTAGCTATCCGAGTATGACTCAAATAGAACTCATTTTGATAACTAGAGAGAAAATCTCATTAAAATATATTCCTCATTTATGTCCAAAACCTTTCACGATCAAACGAGCTTTATACTTTACTAGTTGGTTGTCATCTTTCTTAAGCTTGAATACCCATTTGTTCTTCAAGGCTTTCCTGTCTTGCGAAAGTTCCACAAGCTCATAAGTATCATTTTTCTACAAAGAATCTATCTCTTCTTGCATTACTTTTATTTATTGGATTTTATCCTCATTAGTTTGAACTTTTTCAAAACTTTCTGGCAGCCCCTCATTAGTAAGATGGATGAACTCATAATTGGGGTACTTGATTGATAGACAATGCTCTCTATTAGATATACTGAGCTGTGGTGTAGGGGGTTGCTCCCCATGCTCGCACATTCTCTATCTTAAACATCATTTGTCGCTGGCTCATCATCAACCCCATGTTCTAGAAATTCTCCTCTTTATGTGGCATTTCCTCTAGGAGGAGATACTGGTGTAAAATCGACTTACCACTAGATTCATTAGTTTTCTCTAGTACAATAGAATCTGACATAGTTTCTTACTCACTACATCTCTGCTTCTAACAATCCTTTTCTTTTCCAGATCCCATAACCTGTAGCCAAACTCCTAATCTCTATAGCCTAAAAATATACAGGGAATAACTCTATTATCAAGTTTTTGTCTCTGCTTCTTACTTATGTGAACAAAGGCTTTGCATCCAAACACCTACAAATGAAAGTAGCTAATATCATGTCCGAACCATACTTTCTTTAGAATGTCAAAGCCCAAAGGAACAAAGATCTGTCAATTAGGTAGCATGCAGTTTGAACAGCTTCACCCTAGAATAGCTTAGCCAGTTTAGTCATTCTCAGTATACATCTGACGTTTTCCATAATAGTTATATTGATTCTTTCGGCCACACCATTATGTTGTGGGGTGCCAAGAACTGTCTTCTCATGTTTAATGCTCTGATCAAAACAATAATTCCTAAATTCATAGGAGATGTACTCACCCTCATTGTCGCCACGAAGACACTTCAAAGGTTTCCATGTTTCTCTCTCCACCATGGCATGAAACCTTTTAAAGTATTGAAACACATGGTATTTTCTCTTTAGAAAGTACACCTACACTTTCTGCGAAGCATGTCGCGACCGGAATCGGGGCGAAATAGCAGCTCGCATGATTTTAAAAATTAGAAAATGTGGAGTCGCCACCAATTTTATTTAAATTAGGAAAAATTGAAAAACCTTTTTAGAAAATAGTCTTTGGAACCAAATCGGATTCGGGAGTCGGTTATGGATAGGGAAGGGTAGAAACTTAATCCCACTGCATCCCCATCACACCCGTCCTGAGACGGTACCTTAAGTCAGTTGTACAAAAACTTGATAATCTCAAATTTATTTATTTTACCCATATTAAAAAGACTCTGTAATTATTTTTATTTTTTATTTTTTAGGAAAAAAGAAAAGAAATAACCAAATTGTAAAAATTTAATTTTTGGCTTGACAGAATGAAAATCCTGCTCCTACGTATCCTCAGGTGCAATGAAGAACTTAAAGTCACGTAGTTCTGTAAAAAATAATTGTGAGTTGATTTATTTGAATTAAGGAAAAGATTTTTGAAAAAAAGAAATTTTGTTTGAAAACCAAAATCATTCTTGCACAGGATTCAAGGTAACATCAGACTACTCAATAAACTCTTATGATCCAAATGATATTGAAGATAACATCCGCTATTCAATCATTATCATTGGTCATTGCATTAATTATTTTTTTTTTATTTTTATTATTTATTATTTTCTTTTTAGAAGGAGTGCAAAAGGGCAAACAAGTGAACATAATTTTCTGAGTCAAATAAATAACAACAAACAAGATTAAATATAAGCATCACAAAACAACTTAAAACAAATTTTTTTATTATTTTTAACAATCTTTAGATTTTTGCATTTTTATTTTATTTTCTTCATGTTTTATCCTTTTTTATTTTTTATTATTTTTATTATTATTATATTTTTTTAGCATTTTATCATTTCTGACTTTTTATTTTTTTAAAAAAAAACATATATATTTGAAACTACAACTAACTCAACATTATAAAACTATTGAAGAATAAAATAACACTCAGCCCAACTAAACTAAAGGAAAAGCCCCAAAGAATGAAATTGAAAAAAGGATATCAGCACGTTAGTTTATACAGCAAAGCATATTCTTTCATTTTCAACAAGGCATTTATTCTATTTTTATCTTTTGTTTTGTTTCTATTTTCGTTTTCTATTTATTATTTTTTTTTGTCTTATATTTTTATTACATCATCTCTTTTTTTTTATTTAACGTACAACTTTTTTTTTTTTTCTTAGTTTTCTTCTCTCTTTTTTTTTTATGAGCTCCTTATGTTCCAAAGGCCCAACTAAAAAACACAGGAAAAAAAAACTATAAGATGCTTTTAAAAGACAAACTCTTCCAGAAACAACTATCTTCACATTTTCAATCTTATATTATTATTTTTTAAAAAAAAGAAAAGAATTAGAACATAAAAACTCACCTTCTCTATTAAATAAAGAAACTAACAGCAAAAAGGATCTTCTTCCTCTTGAGAGAAAAAAAAACGATGGGAGCTCTGTGGGTTTGGTGGCGAAGCTGGTTGCAAGAGCGGTGTGCGCAGTGGCGATCTGGTGTTGGGCGGAAATGGTGCGGCGGCACGGTGGGTCGTGAAATCCGAGTTGGACTCGATTGGACGGGGTGGGGCGACGCTGCTGCTCAGACTTGGCGCAGCGGCACGATGGGTAGCGGATCTGGTCTGGTTCGAGACGGTGTGGCGGCGTAAGGGTGGCTTGTTCGGGTTGCCAGTGGGGTTCGAGCTAGGATCGACAGCGTGCTAGCTTGGTGACAGCACGGTGCGGGCCAAACGGTGGGCATCGCAGGTCGGTGGCGGTGTTGCACTAAAACGAGTGTTTCGGTTTTTGGAAGGATGAGGTTGAGTGGTGTGGTGAGGTTGGTTTATGGATGTGAAATGGTTTTGATTGTTATGGTGATGGAAGATGGTTATGAGTGTGGGAGGTTGGTTGGTTTTTGGAAGAAGATGAATATGGTGGGTGAAGAAGATGATGAATAGTGAAGTTGTGTAGGGTCTTGTGAAGGTAAGGAAAAAAAAGTGAAGATCGTGGAGAACCCCCTATGTATTACCCGTAGGAGAGGAAAAATGGAGAGAAATATTCCTTTGCTGTCTGCCTTCGTTTTGGCCTCCGAAGAACAGTCTCAGTCCCCCCTCTCTGATCTCTCTGTGTTAAAAAAGATGACTTTTGTGCTGAGTAATGGAATGCAGAGAGGTTGCGTGTGTGTAGGTAGTGAAAGTGATTGTTCTGCAGTGATGAGTATGTGTGTGAGACACAAAAAAAAAAATGCAAAGTGATGTGAGTGTGTGCAGAGTGATGTGAAGTGAGGAGTGTTGAGTGAATTGTGCAGAGAAGTTACGTGAGTGAGGAGTGAAAAATGTGTCTGAATGAAAGTGAGTGTGTGGCATAAAGTAACAAGCAAGTTGTAAAATAATTTTTTTATATTTTTTTCAAAATAAAATAGACAAAGAGAGAAAATAAATGAGCTAAAACATGATTAAATTATTTGATCAAGAAAAAGAATAATTTTTTTTAATTGACCCGGGCAAAATTAGGTGTTCACAAAGCATCATTAATAAATGTTGCAAAATATCTACTAGCATCAAGAGTCTCCACCTCCATAGGACCATATATATCAGAGTAAACCATATCCAAAATATTTTCTTTCAGCTTTGAAGTTTTGCTAAAAGAAACTCTATGATGCTTGCCAAATAAACAATGATCACAAGGACTTAACCTTGTACCTTTGGTAGAAGGAATGGGGGATTTCCTTGCAAAAATCTACAATCCTTTTCACTTAAATGAGCCAGTCTTTTGTGCTATAAATTTGGCGAAGCATCATCCTCAACTACATTCAACCTGTCTTCGATCTACTTGACTTGAATCTTGTATAATGTATTGCACACCATTCCTCTAACAACAACCACAGAGCCTTTGAAAAGCTTCCATTTGCCATCACCAAAGTTATAGTGATATCCAACTAGATCTAGAGCATGCACAAAGATCAGATTTAGGCATAGATCAGGCACATATCACACGTCTTTCAATTTTAGTGTACAACTAATATTGGTCTGAATGCACACATCACAAACTCCCACAATGTCTGCATTATTATTATTACCAATTTTTACTTTGCCAAAGTCTCATGCTTTGTACATAGTAAATAATTCCTTATTATGAGTGACATGATATGATGCTGCTGAGTCAATGACCTATTCTACATATGATTCTGCAATATGGAATTCTTCTTCTCCAATAAAAAGTAGCACCACTTCCCTATTAGTTTCTGATTCCTCTGATTTGTCTTGTCTTTGTTCTTCCAAGCTTTACAATTCTTTTTTATATGTCATTTGCCATAGTGATAACACTTGAACTTTCTTCTTGATTGGGACTACGATCTATCTTTGGATTTCTTGGACTGATTTGTGCTTTTACTTCTCCCTCTGTTCTCTGTGACAAGGGCTTGAGAATTATCTATCCCCAAGTCTTTTCTTTTAGTTTTTTTTCATTAAACATACTATCTTTGACCTAGACCAAAGATAATTTTCCTTTCGGAGCAGAGTTGCTTAATGACATCACCAAAGTCTCCCAGTTATTCGGCAAAGAACTCAAAAGTAGTAATGCTTGTAATTCGTCTTTAAGCATTAGCTTCATAGTAATAAACTATTTTACCAAAGCTTGGAAGTCACTCAAGTGTTTGGCAACCGATCTTCCCTCTCTATACTTCATGTTCACTAACTTTCTAATTGCGAAAGCTTTATTCTGCAGTCTTCCTCTTATAGAGTTCTTGTAAATTCTTCCACAAAGTATGGACATTGGTCTCTATGGCCACATGGTAGAACATGCTAATATCTACCCACTGCTTGATTATTTCAATGACCTTCCAGTGCATTTTTTTCTAGTCATCAGGTGTCATGTTATCTGGCTTTGCATCTCCCTTTTCCACAGAATCATACAAATCCTTATAGAAAAATATATCATTCATTTTTGGCTTCCAAATGAAGTAATTTGAGGTTATCAATTTGATCATGGTTATGGATGTCAAAATGGGCTGGCCTGGCCCATTCGGGCTCAGGCCATTTTCGGGCCACCTCATTCGAGGTCATGTAAATTTCGGGCTGGTATTTTGCTAGCCCAGCCCAGTCTATTTAACCTTATGTAGTGTTAAAAGAGCGGGCTGGTCTGGGCCATTTGGACTCAGCCTATTCGGACCATGTAAGTTTCAGGCTAACATTTTGCTGGCCCAGCCCATCCAATTTGTCGGACTATTCCGGCCGGCCTATTAGGCTTGGCCCATTTTAACACCCCTAATCATGGTGCCCGTGTTCTCTTCCATTTAATTTACACAACACGATCTAGAGTTCAACTAGGAGCTCTGATACTACTTGTTGGGCTCAAGGATTGATTCGCAGTGTAAACTAAATTAGATTGCAACGTGTCAAGTGAGCACCAAAGAAAATCTAACAGCACTAGATCCTTAGACTCATGCAGTGCAGTGGTACTGAATGCGTGCAGAGCATACAAAAAAAGTACACCAAATTTTAATGTGAAAAACCCTCAAATATTGAGGGAAAAACCACGAGATAAATTCTGAAAAATTCAACTATATTAAGGATAATTACAATATTCTCTTTATACTCTCTCACACAATAGGTACAAATATAGTGTGAAAGAGTATAGAGAGGATATTGTATGTGATTGCAATACTAAGAAGTAATAAAGATGATACCCAAATTCCCCTGGTGTATTTCCCACACCTCACTCTTTATGATTTATTCACACTCTATTTTTCTCTCACTACTAGAGAAACTCATTTTACTTCTTTTACTTTTTTGTGTGTTTTTCGGATGGAGGATTTGGTCTCTATTTATAGAGACCTTATGCATGCATTGCTATTAATGTAATGCCTCACCATCCAACTGCCACTGAAAATTTGCCTGCAATTGTTAACAAAAATAATTGCCTCATTTTTTGACAAATAAATGTTAAATTTTTAATTCAAATATATATGTTACGTGGATTAACATTAATCAATAATTAAAATATTATTTAAATCATTAATATATATTAATTATGAAATTATGTTTTATAATATAATAATTGGTCATGAATATTCTAATTGGGCTTTTGTTGTGAGTGGCCCATGATGGGTTGAGCTGTTCATTTGGTAGCTTGTTAAGAGGTCCCTAATCTTATCTGGTAAGTAAATAAAATTGTCTCCCCATTAGGCAGTTTTAACACATACAGAAAACCTACCAGGTAGAGGACAGTTTCTCTCACACATGTGGTTTCTTCTTGATCCCTTCACTGAACAATAATAGATTATGGAATCCTACCAAGTACACATTCCTAATTTATTTCTTGAATACAATGTGTTTAATATGCTATAATCTTATATCTATAATTGATCTAGTTTTTTTAGAATTGAAATAAATCTTTCAATTGGTATCAGAGCCAAATAGATACAGATTATAACTATTATATTTTATTTTTCCATAATTAAAATAGAAATTTTGTATATCCTAATTTATGAACCCTAATTTCGATTGGATCTATTTTTGACCGAATTGATCAAATTAGTTTAGGGATTTTTTTCTTGTCAGTGAATGTTGATTCATATACCCAAATATTATGTTATTTTCGTTGTTGTTATATATGATGATTGCTTATCCTGAATGAGTTTTTGCTTCGTGCGATATATTTGAGGTTTGAAGATTTCATTTCCTATAGAAAGCTTTCTTCACGGCAAAGTGAGAAAAAAAAAAATTAAGGCTTCAATCCCTTAATGAATTTGATTGATTAACTTAACTATATAACTTTTCCAAGTTCTCTTCTATGGCGGCATTATCAAATTATTGATAGTTTCAGACTCAGTAGTTGAGTTTATGTCTCTCTCTCAATAGTTTTAATGTAATAATAGACAACATCAAGGCATAAACACGTTATACATGTGAATGCTTGGATTTGAAAGTTTGAGAACATTCAAGTGGGAAAACCAAAAGAACGTTGAAGGCCAGGAATGAGTTGCAAAGATGCAAGAAAAGAATGTGTCATAGTCATGAAATTATTTTTTGGTTTTTATATGAATTGAATTTTTTATTATACGTAATATTAGTTTATCATATTCTATTAAGCATAATTGCTGATAATTTGTATAACTGTGAGCTCACCTATCGTGGGTATAATTGTGCAAATTTTGTGAGTTGAATGATTAATTTTTTTAATCATATTTTTTATTGCATTAATAGTAATTACACCCTATCGGTGTGTTATTATTAATGTAATTTATTATTGTACAATGTGCTGTTAGATTTATGCTTATGTCAATTATTTTTCGAGTACCCTATCAGTATTAGAAATTTTGGTGACATAAGATTTATGCATTGTATTATTATATTTCTTATTTATTATGGTTCGGGACCCTTAGGCGGGACCATGATAAGTAAGAAATTTTTCTAAAAGGGCTTATTTAGTTGTGCATTCAGAACTATTTAATTCTCTTGTTGCATGATAACATTGTGCATATTAAATGTTTCCTTTTGTGTTCTCATGTCAGCCTCTTTGCCCATGCAATTAACTTCTGTCAAGACTTTGAATGAGACCAATTTTGAGGATTGGAAAGAATCTTTAGATCTCTATTTAGCTATCACTAATATGAACTTGGCTTTGAGAGAAGAAGAGCCTACTGCTCTTACTATTGAGTCCACTATTACTGAAAAGGGTTCTCGTGAAAAATTGGAGCACTCAAACATAGTGTGTCTTATGATGATGAAATACACTATGGAGAAGTCAATTAGACAGAGCATTCCAGAGAGCAAGGCAGCTAAGGAATTTCTGAAATTCGTTGGTAAGAAATTCACAACTTTTGATAAAGCTCAGAAGGGCCAATATCTTTCTTTGATTGAGAAGACTAAATATGATGGTGTTAGTGGAGTTCGTGAGCACATCATGAAGTTAGTGCACTATTTTAATAAACTGAAGTCTCTCAAGGTTGATCTCAGTGAGAGTTTCTAATCTGACAGGTTTTAGAGTCACTCCCTTCTCAATTTGATGTTTTGAAGACCTCTTATAACACTCAGAAAAATGAGTGGACAGTTGATGAAATGATTGCTTTTGTCTCTCAAGAAGAGGATTCTATAAGGAAAGGGAAATCACACAGTGTTCAATTTGTTGCTTCTATCTTTGGTATTAAAAATGAGAAAAAAAAGGCTACAAAGGCAAGATTCAACATGATAAGAAGAAAGGAGACAAAGTATCTTAACACCTAGAGCCTAAGAAGAATTTCTTCAAGGGAAACTATAAGTATTGCAAGAAGTATGGCCATAAAGTGGATGATTATTACATTCTCAAGAAGAAAGTTGAGAAGCAAGGTACACTCCTAGCTCTAGCTTGTTTTAAATCAAATGTGATTGATGTTGCTCCCAATACTTGGTGGTTTGACTCAGGTGCAACTATTCACGTTGTGAATTCTTTACAGGGGTTCACAAGCCTGAGGAAGCCAAGTAATGCTGAATCAAAGATCATCGTGGGAGATGGAGCTAGAGTATCAAGGGAAGAAATAAGAGTAGTTACCTTGTATTTACCTTCTGGACATACTTTATTGTTGAAAGATGTTGTTTGTGTATCTTCCATGAGAAGGAATTTGATTTCAGTTTCAGATTTGAATAGATGTGGCTATACTTTTGAATTTGGTAATTGAAAAGTTGTTTATTTTAATTCCATTGTCGTTGGTTCAGGAGTTTTGTGTGATGGACTATATATGCTGAATTTGAATGATATATCCGTTAACTCCATTGTTAGAAGTAAGCGTAGTAGGATTTATGAGAGTTCTTCTATGCTATGGTATAGACGCTTGGGGCACATCTCTAGGCCCCGCATTGAAAGACTGATTAGGGAAGGTATTCTTCATGATCTTAACTTCTCTAATTTCGACACTTGCGTTGATTGTGTTAAAGGCAAGTTCACTACCAAAACTAGGAATAAAGGAGCAAATAGGTGTGGTGATGTGCTACAGTGTATTCACACAGACATGTCTGGACCTATTACACCCACTACCATGGGTGGATATAGGTATTTTATTACTTTCATAGATGACTTCTCCAGATTCAGTTGGATAGATCTTCTCCAGGAAAAATCTGGTTCTTTGGATGCCTTCAGATCCTTCAAGGCTGCTGTTGAATTAAAGATAGGCAAGAAGATCAAATGTGCGAGTTCTGACAGAGAAGGTGAGTATTACGGTATATATGATGAAACTGGAATAAATCCAGGACCGTTCGCCAGATTTCTTGATGAATGTGGAATTGAAACTTAATATACTATGCATAGTACTCCTGAGCAGAATGGAGTTGCAGAGAGACGTAACCGCATGCTTATTGAGCCATTCGTGAGGTGCCTGTTGAGCCATTCGTCATTGCCAGATTTTCTTTGGGGAGATACTTTGAAGACTGCTATGTACATTCTTAATCAAGTACCTAGCAAGTCTGTGCTGAAAACTCCCTATGAGTTGATGACTGGAAGGAAACCGAGTTTGAAATACTTTCATGTGTGGGGTTGTAAGGCAGAAATTAGACCTTATAATCATCAGCAAAAAAAGCTTGATCTTAAGACTATTAGTGACTTCTTCATTGGCTACTGTGTGGACTCCAGAGGTTGTAAATTCTATTGTCCTTCTCACTCCATACGAGTTATCAAATCTGACCAAGCAATATTTTTTGAGGATGATTTGGATAGTGGGAGCCATACATCATGACCAATCACTCTTAAAGAGATCGGATCATAGTTTCGGTACTGGCTATTTCACTTCCTGCAGATATCATGGTTCCAGTAAATCATAATGATGATCAGGCTCTTCGAGGAGAAGATGATGTAGTGGCACCACCAGCTGATGAACAGGAACAAGATGACACTGCTGACGTAGTCTCATTAAGACGATCTCAGAGAGTACGCATGTTTTTTATACCAGATGACTATATAGTGTATCTTTAGGAGCACGAGTTTGATCTCCATGATGACGACGATTCTATCACTTTTAAGGAGGCAATCTCTAGTTCTCATGCTTCCGATTGACTGAATACTATGCATGATGAATTGTCTTTTATGTCTCATAATACTGTTTAGGATCTCATGGAATTGCCAGTTGGTTGTAAACTCATTGAGTGCAAATGAGTTTTTAAAACCAAGCATAGTCCATATGGTAGAGCTGAGATGTACAAATTTAGACTAGTAGCAAAAGGCTATAGTCAAAGAGAATGTATTGATTATAAGGAGATTTTCTCACCGGTCTCTACAAAAGATGCATTTCGAGTTGTTATGACTTTGGTAACTCACTTTGATTTAGAACTTCACCAGATGGATGTGAAGACGACTTTTCTGAATGGAGATCTAGCTGAGGATGTCTATATGGTTCAGCCTGATGGTTTTGTTGAAATAGGTAAGGAGCATTTGGTTTGCAGACTTAAAAAGTCCATTTATGGACTGAAACAGACATTCAGGCAATGATATTTGAAATTTGATCAAGTTGTCACTTCTTTTGGCTTCAAAGAAAATGCTTCAGATCAATGCATTTACTTGAAGACTAGTGGGAGCAATTTTATAATTCTTGTTCTATATGTCAATGATATTTTTCTTACTATTAGCTGCGTTAAACTTTTGACTAAAACAAAATTGATGTTGAGTAGTCACTTTGATATGAAAGACTTTGGTGATGCTTCAGTTGTTTTAGGCATCTAGATTTACTGTGATAGGTCTGTGGCATTCTTAGATTGTCTCATAAAGGATATATTGAAAAGATCCTCAAGTAGTTTAACATGCATTCTTGCTCCCCATGTGCTGCACCTGTTCAAAAAGGTGATAAACTCTCTAAATCCCAATGTCCTCAAAATGATATAGAGATAGTTGAAATGAAAAAGGTCCCATATGTTTCCGCTGTTGGCAATTTAATGTATGCTCAAGTTTGTACTTGTCCCGATATTGCTTTTGTTGTTAATGCTTTAGGAAGATACTTGAGCAACCTAGGTTTGGGTCATTGGAAAGCCATGAAAAAGGTCATGAGATATTTGTAGGGAACCAAGGATTATTTATTGACCTATAAGAAGTCTGATCAACTTCAAATCATTGGTTATTCTGATTCTGATTTCGCAGGTTGTCTTGACGACCGAAAGTCTACTTCCGACTCTATTTTTATGATGACAGGAGGAGTTATTTCTTAGAATAGTGTCAAACAGACTCTTACAACTACTTCTACCATGAATGCAGAGTATGTCGCTTGTTATGAGGCTACTTGTCAAGCCATGTGGCTAAAAAACTTAATCTCTGGCTTTCATATTGTTGAAAGCATATCTAGGCCACTTGTGATATATTGCGACAATACTGCTGCTGTGCATTTCTCTCAAAACAACAGAAGTTCTTCTCGTTTAAATCATTTTGATATTAAATATCTGTTTGTCAGAGAGAAAATTCTAGAGTGTCATACTCGAATTGAGCATCTTGCTACAAAGAACATGTTAGCAAATCCACTAACTAAAGGCTTAACTATTGGAGCTTTTCAAAATCATGTAGCTCATATGAGTTTAATTAAGTCTTTTGATGTTTTGGTTTAATGGGAGTCTGAAATTTTATATTTACTTATTATCATTCTTATGAGATATGTATGAAATGACATCACTTTTATTATCATATCTCTTATAGCATTTTCAGATGTTTGGACCATTCTTGGATTGTATATTTCTCTTAATTAATTATGTTTTTCATATTCATTATTCTTTATGTGGAATATGAACATTTAACATGTATGATATATTTTCCTATCGGATACTATTTCTGCAGCGTTAAAGCTTATGTTTCTTAGACTATTGATTGACATGTGCTTTGACCATAGTTGGTATTCTAGTCTTAATGATTCTTGTATTTTAATGATTGACTAATGCTATTCAAGTGGGAGAATTGTTAAATTTTTAATTTAAATATATATGTTATGTGGATTAGCATAAATCAATAATTAAAATATTATTTAAATCATTAATATATATTAATTATGGAATTATGTTTTATAATATAACACTTGGTCAATTTATGAATATTGTAATTGGGCTTTTGTTGTGAGTGACCCGTGATGAGTTGAACTGTTCATTTGGTAGCCTGTTGAGAGGTTCCTATTCTCATCTGATAAGTAAATAAAACTGTCTCCCCATTAGGCAGTTTCAACACGTACAGAAAACCTACCAGGTAAAGGACAGTTTCTTTCACACACGTGGTTTCTTCTTGATCCATCCACTGAACAATAATAGATTACGGAATCCTACCAGGTACATATTCTTGATCTATTTCTTGAATACAATGTATTTAATATGCTATAATCTTGTATCTATAATTGATCTAGTTTTTTCAGAATTGAAATAAATCCTTCAATAAAGTCATTACTGAACTAATGGCTAGACCCCAGAGTTCTATTCCCTTATTAATTTTTCAAATAAGGAGAGAAATAATTTTATTCTGTTTCTTCCATTCTCTTTTTAGCACATCATCGCCTTTTTTATTTCATTCATTCAATAAGAGAACATCCAAATACAATGTTAATGAAGGAAATGAAATGCTTACATGTCATTATAGGTGGCATTAAAATCATCATTTTATCTTTAAAAATTTCAAAAGCTCTTCAAGTAAAAATTTAAATCATGAATAAAACATTAAAAAAAATGAAACAAATGGTACATTTAGTTATTGTCATGCCATGCAGCTTCATCCACAAACGAAAAAATTACATGGAAAAACAAGTATTCCTATTTTTTTTTTCCTTTTCATTACAATTATGACGAAAAAGTAGAAGTCAATTATTGAGAGTACAAACAAACAGAATTATCAAAATGGGCTAATCCGATTCAAGCAGTTTGGGTTAAGTTATTTTTGAATCAAGTTAGATTAGACTACATAAATTTTGAGATGATATTTTATTAGTCCAATCAAATTTTATATAATATTATCAAAGCAAATTGACTTAATTTATTATAATTAAGTTAATTTGAATCAAACTAATTCAAATTATTTTTAATTTTATATTAATTCTTTAATCCAACTTACACATTTTATTAAACTATTCAAACTAACACATAAAATTTAACTTATTTTAAGGACTCCACCAACAACTAAGTCGCCTTTCGTGTTTCTCTGTAGGCTGCGGGACTGTATCCTCCCTGTTGCACTAGGATCTGAACCCCTCTATTTCCCCTTGTTGTTGTATAGGTGTCAACAATTTGACCGGGTTTTGGCCTTTTGGGTCTAATATTTCATTTGTGCAAGCGATGGAATTTCCGCAGGTAATCAAATTGGGTAGGGCAACTTTGCAATGGTAAATCTGAAAAATTGGAGTGGTAACGGAGAAAGAGGGCATAAACAGGGGAATAAAAAAAAGAGTTACATGCTGATTGAGATATGTAAAAGTAAAAAAATTGCTTACTGTAATGTCACATAGGATTTTAATGATTACATGTAAGCATTTCATCTCCTTTACTTTACTAATGAAAGTTAACAAAAAGATTAAATTGAGATTAATTCTAATTAGTGAGGGATTAAGTTGCAAAAGTTAACCAATGAAAGATTAAATTGAAAATACAAATATTAGTAAAGGATTAAAATAGAGTTTTTGTCAAATAATAAAGGTAAATGATGTGTGGATTAAATTTGACGGAGGGAGAGGGACTAAAATATTGGGATTTAAATTTTGAATGATGAAATTTAAAATATTACCATGTAAAGGATTAAGTTGATATATAAAGTGTATTTTTTTATAGACTACAATAGAGTTTTGCTCTTTTTTTTATTTTTTTTTTTGTGTTTGTATTAATTTATTTTGTTTTCAAGTTTTTTTTAAATGTTTAGAAAAAATTGTCTAAAAAGTATTTTAGTGTAAAATAAGCTAAAGGAAACATATACTTAATTTTGATTTTTTTTATAGAAAAAGAATAATTTTCATTCATTGTCATTTGTAAATAATGAATCAAAATTAAATTATGTTAATAAATATTAATAAAGATGATTTAAGTGGTAAACAAATTTAAGCTAAGCAATTGAAATGCTTTTATAATGTTAGAGATATATGAGTTCATAAGAAAACATTTGTGGAGAGAGACAACCTTAATACTTTAAGCGATAATTAGTCTCCATATTTTTTTTTTGACTAAAAAAGATATTCATTCATTCAAATTGATAGAATACATCGAGAACAACACAAATTCAACATCGCTAAAAACTGAAAAGGATGAATCTGCGAATAAACTCACAACACCCATGTTAATAGCATAACACGGCAAAATGCCTACAAATGTGACAAAATCAAAGTGATCGGAATACCCATGCCTCCGGATCTGTAACGTTTACGTCAAAGTCTTGATTGAATCAGAATGGATCGGGCGATCTACTAATCAAGAAACGAACACCGCACCAAGACGGGAAACCACCACAACAAGACAAAAATCAAACGACGCCGCATCAAAACGACGAACCAAACACCGCCACAGCACGCAGATTTATTAAAACACCGAAAAACACAAAAGAAAAACCAGATCTATGTAAAAAAAAATACACTTATTTAGATAAAAGGAGAAAAAGAAGCGATGTAGAGATGTGATTCTGCGCCAAAAATGGCCACCTCCTCTCATGGATGAAAAAGAAAGAAAAGAAGAAAGAACTCCTAGGATTCTTTAAGAATAATTAGTCTCCATACTTAAAAAAGTGTAAAGAAATGTGTTATTTCATCCATAGGAGTAATGATTTATTTATTTATTTATTAATTATAATTATTTAATATTTGGGCTACTCAATTTGTAAGCATCACAATCGATTTATTTTTTAATTTGGTCAAAAGAAAACCATTTATATCAGGTTTATAAGAAAACATTTCTTATAATAAAAAATAAGTAATTGAGATAATTAAAATTAAAATTTGTAATTAAATCACCACATATCATATGCTTGTCTAAAGTTTTTTAAAATTTCAATTGATTTTTTTTTTCTTAAAAAAATGATTGTAGCATAAGAGTAGAAAACAAGTATAGTTTATACTTTAAGTTATATTTTGAAAGGTTAAAAATAGGAGGAATGATAAGAAATGAAATGATCAAATTTTAAAAAAAAATGTGTTTAAAGTTATTTAATAAGAGAGAGTAAAATGACAAATTCTTATACTTTTGTGTCTCTGGGGAAGGTGTGTGTTCCTTATAAACGTGTCTTACAATGAGTGGACTGATTTGGCTTCCCTGGCATAGACAAGGTAACCTTTGCTACACTGTTTTTTCTTTGAGGTGGTCGACTGGTCGTGCTCCTCTCCACTACCACCCTCTGCTTCCGAAACCGTCGTCATCATGAGCCGCTACGACAGCCGCTCCGGCGACCCCGCTTCCTACCGTGACCGAAGAAGGTAACCGTCCCTCTTCCAATTCCACAACTTCACTAATCCCTCCCCATATTATATTAGAAATTAGATAATCCCTCCAAATCTTTTTTTTTTTAATTCAGCTCCATTTTTTAGGGTTTCTCTTCTCCTCTTAACTGTAACTGCTAGTTTAGCTCAATAACTGAATGTTTTCTTTGTAAATTCATAGTGATTCAGGGCTAGGTGCACCTACAACTACAGGAGGGTATGGTGGTTCGAGCAGAAAGGATTACGATGATGGTGGGTCGCCGAGAAAACTGAATTTGGATGGTTTGCCTCATTTCGAGAAAAACTTCTACACTGAATCAGCCGCTGTTAGGGCTATGACGGAGACCGAGGTTAATGAGTATCGCCACCGCAGGGAAATCACCGTTGAAGGCCGAGATGTTCCTAAACCTGTCAAGACCTTTCACGATGTCCGTTTTCCAGGTACAAGATAGGGATTGTGTAGTCCTATCTATGTGTATGATTATCATGCAAAATAATAATGTGCTAAAAAATGGGGTTTTTCTCTAATGCTTTAGGAATCAGAAGACACTGTCTGATTTTATTAAATTGAAATTGAAGTTTATTATTATCCCATCAAGAGTTTCTATGAGATTGTGGTATGCTGTGTTTTCGAACATTCCACTGATTTTATTTTTAACCTTGATTTAATACAGAATATGTATTGCAAGAAATTAAGAAAGCTGGCTTTGTCGAACCTACACCCATTCAGTCTCAAGGTTGGCCTATGGCTTTGAAGGGACGTGATCTGATAGGAATTGCAGAAACAGGATCAGGGAAGACACTTGCTTACTTGTTGCCTGCTATAGTACATGTTAATGCCCAGCCAATTCTAGGTAAGCACATAAGGAAGCGACGCGACTGACATGTAAAAGACGTGCCTTTGTTTCGTTGTGTAATGATTCATTAGCAATATTTTCAGATCCTGGAGATGGACCCATTGTGTTAGTTTTGGCCCCAACTCGTGAACTTGCTGTCCAAATACAACAAGAGGCTACTAAATTTGGTGCATCATCAAGGATTAAGAGTACATGCATCTATGGTGGGGTTCCAAAGGGACCTCAGGTGCGTGATCTCCAGAAAGGTATGTGGTGAAGTAAGTATTACAAAGTCATGACTTCGGTTAAATAACTTACCTTTCTGTTGTAACCTCATTGTACAGCTTATATTTTGCCATGATTCTGAATTTGATGATGCTTCTGTTAATTTTTGGGGTTAGGCGTTGAAATTGTAATTGCCACTCCGGGAAGGTTAATTGATATGCTTGAGTCAAATCATACTAACTTGCGGAGGGTCACATACCTGGTATTGGATGAAGCTGATAGGATGTTGGACATGGGGTTTGATCCTCAGATACGAAAGATCGTCTCTCAGGTAACTTTATTCTATTATGTGATTAGTATTTTAAAATAGTAAAATCTAAAGAAATGTCATATGGTAGTATTGTTTGGCATAGTCAAGTTGCTCTCCTTGATCCTTTATCCACACAAGTCATTAGTCTTGCTAAGTTGCTATTCTATGTTCAGTTTCATTTGATATTGCTGTATATATTTTCATGAGAGGGAGAAAGAGATAGGTATGGTGTGTGTTCTCGTCACCTCTAATTTTATTCCTATTTCTGAACATGTAGATACCTGGAATGTAATTCTTGGGGGCATCTGTTTGCTTTTGTTTGCAGTGGCTCAAATTTCCAAGGCTTGCAATCATGGAAATAACCTGTTTCTATTATTATCTTTTGGGTACATAAAAGAAGAATTTTATATGGTAGAAAGGCTGAGTTTACAACTAAGGAAGGATAAGATATCCTCTGAGAAAACCAAAACAACAATACGCAGAAGAACATTGAATGTCATCAATACAAAAGAGAATGCCAATCCTGTAAGATATCAGACAAACCCCACCCTTTCAAAGCAAACATTGGCTGAAAACCGTAGAAAAGCCAAAAAGAAAATTATATTATATCCTATAAAACTGAAGCGATCTGGAATTTTTGTTGAAGAAGTGCAGAATTAAGGTCCAACCAAATGCACCAAATAGATAGCAACTGGTGGCTTTCAGACAGAAGCACAATTTTTATTAAATTATGAGACATTACTCTACTTCACTTCTTGCTGAATAGAACCTTATGATTTAGATGAGCCCATCAAAGAAGTTGATGCCAATCAATCTGAGTTGGATTAGCAAAGATAGATTGCTGAAGCTGCAGATTAAAATTTGTTTGTCCTCCTGGTTATCTGATTATTGTTTGGTTTTTTTCTTTATGTAGATTCGTCCAGACCGTCAAACTTTGTACTGGAGTGCTACCTGGCCAAAGGAGGTTGAACAATTGGCAAGGCAGTTCCTTTATAACCCATACAAAGTAAGATATTTTCATGTTGAGGCATGTTATGTTGTTGTCTATTTTAGTTTCATTCCTCTGTTGAAATGGTTTTGTTCTACAATTTATAGTCTTGTAAGGAAGTTGTATGTTTCTTCATGTGTCGTATTGTATTTTGTGAGAATTTTTTGTATATATTGAAGATTGAATTAACAATTTTTGTAACCTTTGTGCAGGTAATTATAGGTTCTCCAGATTTAAAAGCTAACCATGCTATACGGCAATATGTTGACATTGTTCCTGAAAAGCAGAAATATGATAAGTACGAATTGTTCCACCTTATTTTCATTCCCTATCTTTAACACCTAGTCACACAGGACCACCTAATGGAGTCATCTTATTTGTCAGATTGGTGAAGTTGCTGGAGGACATCATGGATGGCAGCCGAATACTGATATTCATGGATACCAAGAAAGGATGTGATCAGATCACTAGGCAGCTCCGCATGGATGGTTGGCCTGCACTTTCAATTCATGGAGATAAAAGTCAAGCAGAAAGAGATTGGGTGCTCTCAGAGTTTAAATCTGGAAAGAGTCCTATAATGACTGCAACAGATGTTGCAGCTCGCGGTTTAGGTACAAAAACTTGTGCTTCGTGCTTACTTAATCATTTGGATGATATTCTTATTCAGCATAGGAAATTTAAGTAGTGCTATAACTCCCAGTTGTGGAAATAGTCAATACCTTTGTTGAAGAGGATATATCTGTATTAAATTAGTGTTAACCTAGGTTTCTTCAATCTTATGTTCTAAAGACTTTACGTATTAATTTTTATCTTTTGTATCCTTTTCAAGCCATTTTTCATTACTAGATTTTGCATTGATTTACTCTTTCCTATGCAATAAACTTATTTATTGTCTAGACCAAGTAATCTTAGGTGAACTTGCTATTGTAATTTTTCATATTTGTGCAGCCACCAATTCATATTGGCAATTTTTTCAGTGATGAATAAATCTCTACATGAATTTTTTGCCTTAAGCTAGAATTGCTTTCTACTGCTGCTGGTCAATCCCATGTCATGCATTAGTGAGCCTTAGCTTTATGTGTTGACTTCAATAGCTAAAGGCGGCTATTGTGACTGATGACTTGAAGTTCTATTTTTTATGGGTTAAAAACATTGAGTTCTGTCTTTTGCACATATCAATGTAACATTGTATCCAAAAAATATCTGAATCTGTGTAAGGAAAAACTCTTTGCATTAAGTGGTGTCTTGTTGTGCCTGGTTGCACTACCGCTAGAGAAAGTGTCACTTTTTAACTTACACCAATAGCCGGGCCTTTGTATCTTGACCCTTTCTATTGTTTGGTTACTGACAGATGTGAAGGATGTGAAGTATGTGATAAATTATGACTTCCCGGGATCACTTGAAGATTATGTTCATCGCATTGGTCGGACTGGGAGAGCTGGTGCAAAAGGAACTGCATACACATTCTTCACAGCTGCTAATGCCAGATTTGCAAAGGAACTTATAACCATACTTGAGGAAGCTGGACAGAGAGTGAGTCCTGAATTGGCAGCAATGGGGCGCGGTGCACCTCCTCCACCTTCAGGTTAGTTAACTGGACCAGCATATAACTTGGCTATTATATGCATATACATATATTGGTTCCCCGCCCCTGCCCTGGCTTTTTGGTTGAAGGGTATGCCTTAATTACGCCTGGATGACACGGATCCAAAGGGAGTTGTTGTGTCTTTGGTTTCTTGGCTTGGATTGTTTGCCAAAATTATATTTTACCACTTACCCAGTGGCAGCCTCTAGAGGGAGCTATCCAGAATGCTTGGTAAGTGAATGGTTTGTAAATATAGGCATGCCTTTGTCATACTCAAATTGAGAATGCTGGGGCAGGAGGCCTGTTTTTGTTTATAACATGCTGCATTTGTAGAATTCATGCCTTATTTGCTGTGCACTTTTGACATGTGAAATCTTCCTTTATATTTCAACAACAATCAATCAGGAGGTTTCCGAGACCGTGGGAAGGGCTATGGCAGTGGTCGCCCATGGAGCTGATTGATGGAGGTGGCCAGGTGGGAGAAAACTGCAACAGTCACGTCCTTGATGTTACAACCTGACGGATTGTACTGTCCTACTTTCAAATTAGCTTTTTGTAAGAATAGTGGTAGGAATTCACTTTTCTTCTTTGTTAACTGTTTTTTCCTAATCTATTTGGTTCGAATGTCCATAGAACGTGGAGAAGCCTTGTATCTCTGTACAATCAAACAGTTGTTTATACTTGATAGTTCATACCACATTAATTCATTTTGCAGGACGCGAGGATGCATTTGATTTAATTATATCACGCATTGTTTTGCCTTCCTATGGCTCACGGACCGTGCATAAAGGAAAAGTGAAAAAGAAGACGACTTACGATTTTGGAATTTTCTAGCTGCATAACTATAACAGTATATAAGACTTAAAAAAGAGAGAGAGAGAAAGTGGCTTAATAAAGTTTGAGTAGTGTCGACAAGATTTTTGTTTGCCTGAAATCTGCTTTTATTTTTTGTAAAGTAGTGAAAGCTCATAAAACTTTTTATTTTTGGTGATTAATCTCGTGACACATTTGCTAACACAAGTGTTGGTTATTTATATTCAAGGAACAAAATCATGTATACAACATTCACTGCACTATGATACACAAGTTGAATTAATCACCTTTTTACGTAATATTAATCACAAATACCATTAACTATTCACTTGCATGAAATAATGCAATTATTCATTTACTCAACTAAATTAATCAAACCTTATTTCATAGAATTCGTAATCCCCTTAATAAGTTTACTTTAACAACAAAATTTTACTTCCTTACTTTGTGAATGATTTAAAACTAATATTTGCATTAGATTGGAGCCAATTTTTTTTAAAAAAATCCAAAACTAATATCATACTAACATGTAGTATAAACTAGAGAATAAATTACTTATATCATTGCGTCAAGAATTTATAGGTAATTGTCAAGATCATATTATTAGTCATCTATACAAATATCATCACTGTTATAGAGTGAGCATCACTAAACTATATACAACCAATAACGCAGTCACATTACGCAACATATAACTTGTAGCTCTTCAAAAAGGTGATGCCTTTAGTCAATTAGGCAATATTTATTCAAGAGTAAAAATACATAATCTAATATATTCTTCTCTCCTTGGGAATCAATATCCATGCATAGTCAATCTAGATCAAAATCATGATTTATCTTGTGTTAGTCTGAAATCACAATAAATAATTAGAAAATCTTTTATAAAATGCATAGTAAATTTTAACAGTGTAAAATTACATAAAATCACATGGCAACCAAAGATGATAAAATAAAACTAATTCAAACAATATAACCAAATTACAATAACATGAATAATTAAATGCTAAATAAATCATTCAATGCAACTTTACATGCTAACATCGTCAAACAAGTTCGTAACATATTATATCGTCTTTACTTTAGTTTCATTTTCTTTCTATGTCTGTTTGTCTCACATTTTGGTCAAATGCATTATCTTTATTAGGGAATTCCTTATCTCTGACGTTACTTTTAACATCGTGATAATAAAGCAAGACATTTTCACATTGACCAAGACAGATAACATAAAATGATCTTACATTTATCCCTCTGTCATCTTGATAGTTAACTGTAACGTTTTAAGTATTTTTCCTGTAAATTGGTTACTTGTCAATACACATAAATACAAGTAATGTAAAACACAATATGTCACAAAATAAATTCATCATATGCTAACCTACAATAAACTTTAAATAAATTATGAAATAAAATTTGAAATCATAATCAAATTCAAAATTTTTTGGACCAATTTTAATTTAAGAATATTTTATTAATTCTTTTAAATGTCCTCGTCATATTTCTCATCACAATCTTTATTATAGTCCATAATTTTTGTCCAAATCTCAATAATAATTTTATTACACAAGAGTCTTTTTCTTGCAAAGGTCAACATAAAAGTCAATAATGAATTCATTGCACAAAAGAAATTTTTTTTTTTTTTGCAAAAGTCAGAATAGAAATCATAAAATTACCTCTAAACCAAGGTAAGATAATTTAAAATAATTTAAGGTAAAAAAGTCCATATAAATAAAAAATATTTATTTAACTTAAATTTGAATAATATTTTAAGTTTTTGGTCCTATGAAAAAGTTAACATTTAAATCATAATAATTCTTAATTTTTTTAAACATAATGAGGATTTCAAAGATATAACATAAACACAAATCAACTCAAATCTCTAAAGTCTAACTATAACTCTTTCAATATTATACTTGTGAACACTTAAATTAACATAAAAAAGAGATTATAATAATATGCACAAAACACTAAAATAAAAAATTAATCAACATTATAAATAAAATTACTACTAAAACATATAACCATATTCATTATCATTTAACTATAAATATACCTGGAACCATAGTTTAATTTTAAAAGAAACAATTCATTTCTTACCTTTTACAAAAAAATTTTTTTCTCTTTCTCTTCTTCGGTTTCACACTTTCAACATTTCACTCTTCTATTTTTTCATTTTTTACCTTGTTTCACCGAACTTCAAGTTCACCCTTCTTTTTGTAGCCATCTTAATTGGCTTTTTGTGGACGTCTGGACGACATTGGTGGACGTTGCACCTTTTTTTTTTTTTTCTAAGGCGAGTAATGGTTAATTAGTTATATATTTATTTAGGTAATCATTACACTTTGAAAATATTCATTTTTATAATCATAACTTTTAATGAATATCTAATTTTTTTAAAAAATAATAATAATAATAATAATATTTTCTTAATTGTATTTTTCTATTATAAAAATTAAATGCCAAAATTTATTTCAATAAATTTATATTTTGTTATATATTTTTAACTTTTCATTATTAATTTATCTAAAAAGTTAATCACTAAATTTTAAATTCTTACCAACTTATTAATCTCTTTTTAGTTAATAACCACAATTGCAAAATTATTTCAACTAAAATCAAAAGAAATTAAAAATTAAAAATATTTATATTAAAAGTAGAATGTTACATAATTACCTGATAAAATAACTTTGTATGCTTATTTACTTTTTGAAGGACGAGTGTTCTTTTTTATTATTATTTTTTATCTGTGTGTTCTTTATTATTGTATCTTTTTCAAAATCACATTTAAATTTAACTAAGTTATGTGTTAATTGTTTGTGAGTGTGTACAACTACATTTTCAAGTATTCATTCAAAATTTACTTGTTGATATATCTTCATTTATCACTATTTTCATATTTCGTCTAACAGTTGCTTATTATTGGAATGCTATATAACACGACAAAAAATTCACGAAATTAAACACGAATCACGTGACAGTACAAAATTAAGGGAAGAATAACGAAACGAGAAAGTGGTTTACAATTATCAAATAAACGTGGTTTGCACTCCAGCTTGTGATTTATAAATCATTTCGCGAAATGTAATTCGTGAGATTTAGGATTTCTCTATCCAAAAACATTTCCTATTTAGTAGGGATACCAAATCTTTGAAACATTCTAGAACTAGAAAAAAAACTTCTATATTTTGGAAAAAAAAAGAATTAAAATACTTATTAATCATTGTATAATATTTTATTTTAATTAATTTTTAAACACAAATAAGTCATTTCACCATTTATTATTTCTTTTTGAACCAACAGAGCAAAAATTTTAAAGACTGATATTAACCTTTATTGTCCGTATCTATCTCATATTTCCTTTGCAACAATTTTTTTTTCTCTTCTTTTTGGTGTTTGCATCACTTTTTATTTTTTTGGTGAGTGAGAGATAAGTTAATTATTTTATTTTATTTATACATGTGTATATGTGTTGTTTTTGGAAAAAATAGTTCTGAAGAAAATCAGGAAAAAAAAATGGGCTAGCAAAAAGAATTGACAAATGATATGAATAAGAGTAATACTCTTAATAATTCGGTAATAATTTAAATTTAATATAATAATATTTTATTTTTAACTACTAGAGTGACATTTTTTCCTAGGTACGTTTGCATATTGGGGCTTGTCTTTGTTCTTACCCTACAAAGGAGTGTATTATTCTCAAAGTGTAGAATTTATTTAAAAATAATTATTATTATTATTTTTTAAATTAGTTAATAAAATATAAAATTGTGATTAATTATGTGTATTAATTGATTAATAATAATTATATATATTGATTAGTTAATAGAATATTTATTAATTAACTTATATACATAATTAATTATAAATTTATATTTTATTAACTAATATAAAAAATTACAATTCCAATAATCTTATTAATTTTCAATTACATCTTTTTTTACATTATATAAAGTTGGTTAATGAAGGTTAATGAAATATAAATTTGTAATTAATGACGTATAAAAGTTAATTAATGAGTATATAAAATGTTAATTAATAAAAAATAAAAAAGTGATTAATGACGTATATAAATTAATTAATGAAATTAAACTAAAAAAGTTATATATTTGTATATATTTATTAATTAATAATTTATATTTTATTAATTAATTTTATATAATGTGTTAAAAGAGATATGAGTATTGATTGAAGTAAGATTAACATTATTGAAAAAATTACGTAAGAAAATAATGTGAAAAAATTTAGGGAGAATTTCTCCGTACACTGCATGCGCACCAAGGCTAGACAGGGGAGAGGGAAGAGGGAGAGAGAGAATTCCTTGTGACTGCCACATTAGAAGCACAAGCACGGTCGTGGTGTGGTGTACAATTGTACATGGTCGAAGAACGACAATTATGTAACTGGTTGGTAACACTAGCGAAGCGATCGTCACATCACAGCCAACATTCTCAGCAGTAACAAGAAGAATGGGTGAAGGTGAACAAGGTCCAAAACTGTCCACCAACAAGCCCCGCAAAGGTCAACTCAACCCATCAATAAAAACAAAAAAACAATACTATCTTTTTATTATTATTATTACGAGTCTCTTATTTTGGTTCCAATTAATCCAAGTTGCTGTTGTATTTGATATATGTATGTATGTATGTATCTGATTGTGATTGTGATATGATTGATTTGCTGACTGAGACTGAGAACGATTGAACCAACAGAGCAACTGAAGCAATTTCGACGCCAGCACAAATCCAATCACTTCTCCTCCGCCATGCCCACCAACTCCGCTGCTCCGCCGCCCAAAGTGCCCTTTGTTCGCCGCTACAAATTCATTTGGCCTATGCTTCTCGCTGTAAATCTCGCTGTCGGAGGTCATTTTTCTTCATCCCATTTCCTCAACACCAACCACACACAAATTTATGAAACATTGATTTCTCATTTCTGAGTTACTTATTGATGGTGTTTGCAAATGCAATAGCATCAGTATTTACTATTAGGTTGGTTTGGTGATACCAATGTTTTAAAAATCGAACTGAACCGGCTAGTTGAATCAATTAGACTATGAACTGGCCATGTTTTTGGTTCGAGCATTTTTCGTTTCAATCACAGATGTGATCGGTTGAACCAATCGAAACATGATTTGGAGGCCTTGTCAGTTTAATCTGCAGTTCGGTTGTTAAAACATTGGGTGATACTGGATGGTAATCAAGTCCCTTTTCTTTGAATATACCTGAGTTGGTCTGAGAACTTCATTTTGTTTCTTTTTCTCTTTTTTTTTTTTTTGGATGTAGTTTGGGGTATTATTGTGCTTATTTTAATCATGGGTGATGGGAGGAAAATCTAATTATTTCATGGGCTAGCATCCTAGGAATGTTTGAATTCACTTGTTCTTAAATGGGGCAGGCTAAGCCACTCGGATTGGGCTAGTGGTGAGAAGTTTGAATAGTTTGTATGAGGTCTTAAATTCAAACCTCATTGTTATCACTGTACCAAAAAAATAAAATAAAACAATAAATGGGGGAGGCTAAATATGGCCCCACAGGCACAACCTGATGTTTTGATATCTGCTGAGGCAACCAGGATGATACTGCATTTGACATGTCTTTGATTCGGTAGTGAATAATTGGACAAATTGTTGAAAGTATAACTCAGACAGGAAATGCAATTGAAGGTTTTGTAGATTTTGTTAAATATTTTAAAATGTATAATTTCTTTTGCCCCACATTATACTCACCAACTTGAGTAGCCAAAGGCGTTGATGTATCTTGTAATTAGTTTATTCTGTAGTGGTAATTTTGCTAAACTCAGCTTTATGTTTGGCTTCCCAATTAAGTATCCATGTAACTGGCATATACTGAAAAATGATTATCGCGCTTATTCAACTTTAACACGAGAGGAAAAATTAAGTTAATACTCTCCTTTCTAGCTTGTCATAGTTTTTAGTTTATTAGACCTTATTCATATTTTTTTTTCCTGATCCCAACTTTACTCTTCTTGAGTAAATTTATATTGTTAAAACCTATCTTGTTCTTTTTCCTTGATATTGGACTGATGATTGTCTGAATTGTGTAGCATATTTGTTTATGAGGCCAAAGGAGAAAGATACTGGTGTGGAGGAAGAAGATACGAGTTCCATCTCAACTAAAGATGCTACAGCTCGTGTTGTTGAGACACCTGTGTCCTCACTTACAAATCCTGTGATCAAAGGAGAACCAATTCCAGAGGACCAACAACGTGATCTCTTCAAGTGGATATTGGAAGAGAAGAGGAAGGTCAAACCAAAAGATGCAGAGGAGAAACGGCGAATTGATGAAGAGAAAGCTCTACTTAAAAAGTATCTTGGGGCAAAATCTATCACAAGTTTCTAATTATGATGTTCCGCTTAACTTTTCCACAGGGATGAAAAAGTTAATGAATTCCAATGCTTACCGTCTCTGTTAACTTGATTTGTTGATGAAGAATTTTAGATAGTATATTTGTTGAGACTTTGAGATTCCCCCTTATATCCCATATGTCATTTGCAAAATTTTTGTAGGTTGAAATTTCGCCTTCGTGCCACTGTGGTAGTGTTGTCTCTCTCAAACGCCATGTCGAAAATAGTGCAGTCGGGGAATAAATAAGAAGATAATCGCACCAAAGATGAAAGGAGACGTTGGGGGTGGGGAAGAAGGAAGGAAGTTAAGGAAAAAGCGAGTGATTTTTTTTTTCAGTATATTAAAATATGTTTAATAAAATTTGATATAAATATTATATAATTAGATGGTAAATCAAATTTTTATAATTTGGTGTTAATAAATTAAAATTTTGTAATTAATATTTAATATTTTTTTTAATTTATAAAAAAATATTTATAGTAAAAGATATTGATGGCAACTGATGTATAAAACTAGCTAGCGGTTTGCTCGGCTGATAGGTCCAACACATGCTACTATTCTGTGTCGTATAGCTGTCATTTGTATTTTCAATAAATTTATTGGTTTTGTGAATTGAGGAATTAGAAGAGCCATCAGCACATGGCAACTTGGCAAGTGCAGAGGTGGGTGGGCATGCCTAGGTGAACTTATGCATTGTGAGATCTGGTACAAATCAAATCCTGCAAGCGCAGTGAACCTTGAGTCTGAGTATTTACTGGAAGGGTTGGAATTTGGAGTGTGAGTGAAATTTGAGTAAAGACGTTTTATATTAGAAAGAGATGGACAAAATGAAAAGTATATAAGTATAAAAAATTTATTGATTTAATGTCTTAAAATATTAAGTTAAGATATTGTGTTATACTTATTTATATAATTTTTTGTTTAATATGTTAAATGTAAATCTCTTTGATTTTTGGATTTACCTGATCTTAATGAAAATATCTTTTTTAAGAAGGGAAGTTATCTTATGAGTTTGTGTAACGGGTATTTTAAGGGCACTTGTTAAAAAATCAAAAAGTATAAAATATTAAATAAAAAATTTTGTTAAGACACTTTTTAAGAAAATCAAAATAAAATATTTTAAATAATTTTTTTTTTAAATTTTTAATGTATTAAATATTTTATTTTTATTTAAAATTTTTTTATTTTAAATTCCTTTATAATTACCTAAAAATCCCTTAAATGAAACTAAAACATTTAATACATTTAGATCTCTCACTATCATCAATTTGTTTTTCTCCTTAATCTCATTGATTATTTCCAATGTCCAATGGGGTGTTTGTTTTATATTGTTTTGGGTTTCAACAACTTTTTTTTTTGTGTAAAAGCTGTTAGCATAAGTTTGCAACATGTTTGACAAATTTGATAAAAGTTGTTGATGTAAAAAAATTGTACGGCAACAACTTAAAATGAGAGGTTCAAATTTGAGTTATTTCACAAAAAATTATTGGGATTATTCTCAATAATAATATATAAATATTATTTTATCTTCAATTAAATAATTTTTTTAATCAATCAAATAATTTTTTAATTATTATATATTTATTTTAATAATTTAATATATAAAAATATTTTTTATACTATTCAAATAAAATAAATTAATTTAAAATTATTTTTAATTAATATATTTAAACATAATTAATTATTAAAATAATTAAATTTTCACAACTTAATTATTAAAATAATTAAATTTTTATAACTATTTTAAACAGGCACCAAATCTAGCATATTCTGCAGGTTTGAGAGTAGTGACTAGAGGTCGACATGGGCCTAATGCAAGCATGCACAATTCCCCAAATGGATGTGGACAAGGCACTGTGCAGACTGGTAGAGTTCCCACAACATGCTAACTTCCGTTACCAAGCCAACCACCAAATCCTATAATAATGCTATATATGGAAAAACTATAATGAAGATAAAGTTACTGAATTGAATGTACCTATATGTAAAAAATCTTTTGATATAATATTGCACAGAATTGATTTTTAGAACGAATAGAATACTATTTATATAGAATTATCCTAAGTTTTTTTTTTTTACATTAGCATTATCGTAAGTTATTTCCTAACTTTTTTTTTTACTTAAAATATTAGAACTTGCAATTCATATTCCTAATTCCACGAACTCCAGACACTATACAAGTGTATCCTCATTCTTTTTTGAGATTCTTAATGATCTTGTCTAATATTTAAATGAAATTCACAAACGAGATCGAGAGATGAATAATCTCCGTTGTGGTGATGACATTAAAGTATGAATGTTGAATTAGGATGCTTGAATCAAGGTTAGGTTAAATTAAGATATAAAATCTAGCTGATGATATGAGTTTAGCATTAGAAAAGCATAGGTAATCAAGAAATGGGCTATTGTGAAATTAATATAGAAGAACTATTCACAACAGTCAAACATAGGTTTATAAAAGCATAATCAAAGTTGGGTATGCTTATGGAATCTTCTCCTTGGAAAAGAGATGATTTACTTTTAAATACATGCTTTGCTACACATTTGACACTCTTTCTTGCTCGGTCCAATTAAAAGAATATACTACCACTCCCCAATACCTTTAATTAAGTGATTCAAATAATGATCGAGTAATTTTGGTAAAGGGAAGGAAAGTCACATGTGGCCTCTAGCATATAATATGAGAAATAATGGAAATGATGGTAACACGAGAGGTTGGGGAAAGATTGGATATTGGGACATAATTTTGAAGGGAGAGAGAGAGGGTCAAAAGTTTTGAGGAGGGGGATGATGATGATGGAGCAATGTGGTTGGACTTATTGAGTCTCACATGAAGGCACGAGGCCACCCAACTGCCACTGCCAAAGGAAGGAAGGAAGGGGGGACACCTTAATCCACAGAGCCACAAGAACAATCATGCCCCTGTGGGGACGTCTCCCTATTAATTTGTATGAAACAAAATCATAAACTAAGTTTTGATATTTCAAGATCTCAAGATTTGAAAAGCTTATTCTCTCCCTTTATTATATTTGACATTTTTTAACCAATGAAACCCGTATTTGACCTAACACTGCAAATGAACTTACTTGGCCAAAACCAGGGGTAAAGACTTGGGAATTCCATAAAGAAATATAGAAAATATATATACAACCCTTAAGAAGCTTTAAAATTAGAATAATATTATAGATTTAATTTTAATATATTATCAATATAAAATTTTTTTTCACTATCATCTAATTATATATTATTATGTCATTAAAAATATTTAATTTTTACAATAATTATTTTAAAAATTAAACATATAAAAACATGTAAAAAAACTTTACACTGATACTCTATCGAAATTAAACTTTAATATTATTCATCTGTACATAACAACAAATCTTGAATGGTGTATGAATGTGAAGCTAACTAACTGTACACTAATATGAATGGTAAGCTGTGTATAAGTAATATTACTCAAATATGTTACGTCTCTTAATCATGAAGAAAAAAACAGTGTCTTTTCTTCAGTTTGAAGGTGCATTGCGTTCTTTTTTGTCAGTTCAAATTGGAAACATATAGTAACTGTATAAATTACTCCCACTTCATGTCAAAATTACTATTTGAGCTTAATTGTCTAAATATAATCACGTCACATGTGAATGTGAATGACTGAGCAGAAAATCAATGTATCCCTCCCAATTCAGCAAGCTGTGCTTTAGCTTCATTTTTTAAGAATTCAATTCTTCCTAAGGACCTATTTTTGTACTCTGTCTATGGGTCTATGCAATGACTCGACCAATGTTGGAACTTGTGATATAGAAAAATAAGTTATTGATTAAGCTAAAACCGACATTCCCAACCCGATTCAGAGTAGAGAAATACTTGCATAAATTTAATAAACTCAAGTTGAATACATTAAAATAATCACATTTTTAATTATAATAAATTATAATAATTAATTATTAATTAATTATAATAATGATTTATTAATTAATAATATAATTAATCTAATACACTTAACTTTATTACACTTAAGTTTATATAAATGTTTCTGCAGCAGAGCGAAACTATTGACCCAGTTAAGTCGAAAGGTAGCAATAAAAAATCTTTTTTGGCTTGAGAATAAACTCAATCTCCTATTTATGCTTTTCTCAGTGCAATGAATGCATATATAAATATTCTCACTAGCACAAAAGGTTACAAGCTCAGACTTCACAAAACCTCTCTCTCTCTCTCTCTTGCACGCGGACACACACATGCACACTCAATTCTTTCACAAAAAACGTAGTTATTGTTGTGGCCACCATATGATTACCAATATTTAAGCCAAAGCTAATCGTATTATAGAGAGTCTTGCGTGCGTGCGTGCGGGAAAATAATGGACAACATTTGGATTGTGTTTGTGACAGCATTTCTCTTGTCCACTGTGATCCTCTACAGGAACAAGAGGCTTAGACTCAAATCCAAACACAAAATTCAACTTCCATTGGGCACTCTTGGATGGCCTTTTATTGGTGAAACCATTGAGTTTGTATCTTGTGCTTACTCTGATCGCCCTGAGAGCTTCATGGATAAGCGACGTCACATGTAAGTTCATCAATCTAACAAACTTTTTCATACCTTCATCATATTTTTCATGCTCTATTCATTTGACAGTGATTCAGCCTGATTCATGGCTAACCATATATATATGTATGAACCTATTTTGATTATCATTTTAACTCTACATGTTAGCTTAAGGTTCTGTTACTCTACCATGAATGTAACTAAGAAAAGTCCATCCGGGGTGTTAAAGTTTCTTTCACCATCTCTCGGTTTTGCAGAGAGAGTTGAATATACAAATTTAAATCTTATTTTTCTGACAAGGATTGAGGTGTGTGCTGCAACTTGCAACTTGCAGGTATGGCAAGGTGTTTAAGTCACACATATTTGGAAGCCCCACTATTGTGTCCACGGATGCAGATGTTAATAAATTTATACTACAAAGTGATGCAAAGGTTTTCATTCCTTCTTATCCCAAGTCTCTGACGGTGTTGATGGGGGAGTCTTCTATTTTGCTCATCAATGGAAGCCTACAGAAGAGAATACATGGACTCATCGGAGCTTTCTTCAAGTCTCAACAGCTTAAGGCTCAGATCACCAGAGACATGCAGAAGTATGTCCAAGAATCAATGGCAAGTTGGAGAGAGGACCAACCTGTGTACGTACAAGATGAAACCAAAAATGTTAGCTCTGTCTCCTTCTCTTCCTTATCTTCTTTCTGTTCCTTCTCTTCAACCCGTAGACATGCAATTATTGTTGCTCCAGAAGGATACTGGAATTACTGGTGTGTATGAAAGTAACCACTACAAAGTTGTATGACAAAGTGACCCTTTCTCTCTCTCTCATTATATTTTTGTATGAGTTGTAAAAGTTATAATTGGTGTCTCTCCGGCTAATATTTAAGTTTCAAGATGATATATAGCTACAAAGTAAAAAAATCCAGTTGTCTTTATGGGGTTCATAATCATTTTGCATAGATTATGATGCCTAGAAAATTAGATTCACAATTATGATGTTATATTATTTTCTAATATACTAGCAAGTACTTTTTTGTCCCCAGATTGCATTTCAAGTACTAGTCAAGGCATTGATTAGTTTGGATCCAGGTGAAGAAATGGAGCTTCTGAAGAAACATTTTCAGGAATTCATCTCTGGCCTCATGTCTTTACCCATAAACCTGCCAGGAACTAAACTTTATCAATCTTTACAGGCAAGTCCATTAATTAGTATTAGATATTGCTTTCTTGTACCATATATATGTTGTTAGTGATAACTTCACTTTCGGTTTCAGGCAAAAAAGAAAATGGTCAAATTAGTGCAAAGAACTATTCAAACTAGAAGAAATAGTGGCATCTCCAAAGTTCCAAAAGATGTAGTGGATGTGCTTTTGAGTGATGCAAGTGATCAGTTAACCGATGATTTAATAGCAGATAATATGATCGATATGATGATTCCAGGAGAGGACTCGGTGCCAGTTCTTATGACTTTAGCTGTAAAGTATATATCAGAATGCCCTGCTGCTTTGCAACAATTGATGGTATACCATATCTTCTCAAATGGAATTACTGTGAAATTAGTTTTAACAAAAGATTATGAGCATTGCTCAATTTCAAACTAGTCTCATTCTCAATCATTTAGTTAATTAGTGGCTTTGCACAGGGATCCTATTGGACTAGTCTAAAAGTAGAATAACTTTCTGTTATTTTATTATGAAAATCATATTTTTTCTTACCATTATGTCATTTCTCATTATTTGTCCTTATACTTCTGCTTTCTTTTCCGCAATGTTACTGAAGAGTTTGAATTTTTCTTGGACATATAGACAAAGTGGCTAGTAGGGTTTAGTCCTTGCTATACTAGCTATATGACAATGAACCCTCAAAAAAGGGGCCGACATCACACTCGTGGTCCTTGGAACATCTCATCTACATATATGTTAAGGAAGACTCCTTTAATTATATTCTTGATAAACAAATAAAACAATCAAGCATTTTGGTTGTAGATGCGTATGAGATTTTTCTTCCCATTTGCTCCATTGGTTGTGTTATATGTATGTCACCCACCATCACTATCTTTTGCTCCATCACATACTACACGTGTCTTAGAACTAATTTACTGATTAGTTTTTAGTGAAATGACTTCTACTGTTTCCTAGGAGGAAAATGTGAAGCTCAAGAAACTCAAAGATCAGCTTGGAGAGCCCTTGAGTTGGAGCGATTACTTATCATTGCCATTTACTCAAACAGTAAGGCAAACATGGCTCCTCATCAAAGACTAATAAAAAGAAGGATTTTTTTAATGACTGTTTACAAGGAATTTGTTAAAGAAGTTAAAGTAGAAAATTTTAAATAAAAAAAAATATTTTCAATTTTTAATACATTGAATACTTTGTTTTTATTAAAAAAATTTATTTTAATTTACTTAACAAATGTCTTTAAAATACTCTTTTAAAAAACGCTAAAAACAAAATAACCCATCTTTTTAAATAATTTATTGTGTGTTTTACTTATACAGGTTATCACAGAAACTTTGAGGATAGGAAATATAATAATTGGCGTTATGCGAAAGGCCATGAAAGATGTTGAAATAAAAGGGTATTTAATACCAAAAGGATGGTGCGTTTTTGCATATTTTAGATCAGTTCATCTAGATGACAAAAACTATGACTGGCCTTACCAATTCAATCCATGGAGGTGGCAAGTAAGAGAACCTTATTCTCTTTGGTTATTGTTAATTTGTTTATGTTTCAATATTTATGTGTTATTATTTGTTTAGCTTTTTAAATGATGAATTGGGGGACTCACAGGACAAAGACATGAGCAGTTGCAATTTCACTCCGTTTGGAGGGGGACAAAGGCTGTGCCCTGGCCTTGACTTGGCCAGGCTGGAGGCTTCTATCTTCCTACACCACTTCGTTACTCAATTCAGGTAATCATTCTGCCCTTTATTCTAATGAGTTAACACAGTGAGTCATTATTAAATGTTACATGCTCAAATTTAAGACCTTTCATTAATGTCTCCCTATGTAGGTCATAGGAGCAAAGGCAAAATCATAATAGCAGATATGCAAATATCTGCCATTCTGGGAACCAAGTGGCGTTTATATGGGCTTTTTTTCAGCTTTTACATTTCCACTCACGATTTTCTCTTTTGAAACTAAATTTGACAGCAAAAATCATAGATCACACACACACAAACACATATTTATATGCAAGTGGGTCAATGAGAGAAATATCTCCCCATGTAAATATAAAGTTTATGAACAAAGTATATTAGTCTGAGTGAAAGAAATTTTAATCATTCAATTATATGATTTTAAGTTCGATATTAAAATTTATATGTATAAAAAAATATTATTAAGAAGAGTCTTTATTTAAATGTCTAATTATATTTTAAGAGATTAATTTCTCACTTATTAAATTAAAAAATTATTTAAAAAAAATTATGGGCCAGAAAGCCTTACATACTCCATCAGAGTTCAAAAAGGCCATCTGATTATAATCTTTTGTGTTGTATGTATAGTGTGTTATAAGACTTCGTATAACAATCCTAATTGTGAGGGAACCTGTGATGCTTCTTGAAAGTCTCCGAACTTTTAGTACACGTAAGATATGACTCACCAATCTAGAGGATTTTGAATCGTCCCTCCTGTACTCTTTCTGAAACTTGAGTTTGAGTTTGGTATATAAAATAGAAAGGAATCGACTGGTCAACTGCTTTCAATCTAAATGTTTGTCATATATTGATGATGACGACGATGACAAGAGGCGATAACATAGACCTTAAGAATGTAACTTCATTTGAGGAGTACATTTCAATAGTTACAAATAATATTACTTATACATATTTATATGTATATTATCTTATATTTATATAATTTTAAATTTTTATTATCTAATTATAATTAATTTTATTTGATTTTTTGTACACTTACTGTAATTTATGATTATTGTGAGGTACTGTACACTTAAAAAATGTACATAAAGAAATCTGCATGAAGCATTATTCACTAGTTACTATTGAACTGTTTTTTTTTTTTATTGCCCGTTCTTGTGAACCAAGGTTTTATGGTCTTTTATTATTTCTTAGGACTATAGGTTATGCGTTCCCATTGCACTTGCCTCTAGGAAGATATGGCCTTACAAATGGCAAAAGATGCTACAATGAGGAGCTATGTTGGTCAAACCTGGTTAGGTAGACAAAGTCCCGGGTGATATTAATCAAGCATCCTAGAACTTTGAGCTTTGCTAGGTCTGCAAAATATGCAATCTTATAGTGCTTTTTAATATCTTTTTTTGTTTTTCTTTCCCACAACAAATGTTATATATTACTCATTGCCATTCTTTGCCTATTATACATCTTAAAATTTAGTGTTTCACGTGCAGGTGGCATGCAGAACAAGATTCAATTGTGAACTTCCCCACTGTAAGAATGAAAAGGAGGATGCCAATCTTGGTGAGGAGAGTGGAATCTTGAGCTGCCTGACTAGAAAAATTATGAAACAAGTTCTATATACTGGTGCAGTACAACCAGCATATGAAAAAGACAAAATGCAGGAGAAGAGGAGGAGAAAAGGGGACCAGGAAAGGTTTACTAATGTCAACACACGTGTGTGGAACTTCATAAGCTTAATGAATTTGTCCCCTTGCATTGTCTTTGCACATAAAGACAATATAGAAAGGTTCCATCTCTTGAGGGACCATGAATTAGGTATTTGCTTTTCACCAATTCTTCTTTCCCATTTTACCTAGTATGCAATAAAATGGAAAAAAGTTTGATAATAAGGGAAAGCACTTTCATCTTGGTTTGAATCTGAGTTTCCTTTTTCCTTTCTCTTCCCACTTTTTTGTTCTTTTTCTTTTTAACCTTTTCCTTTCTTTCTTTGGGAGAGGGAAGGTGGAGGGGGAAGATTGAATAAGATTAGTAAGTGGGTATGGACAATAATAGTTTGAGTTTAAGGGTCCCATAGAATAATGACATTCATAGGACAACTTGATGGAACTCCATTTAAAATATGCATTATTCATCCTTTGGATAGGAATGATTGGAGTAACAAAATGAATATACATGGAGACCCACAGCCCATCAGTTTGATCAGAAGTAGCTTCACCTGTAAAGGCTCCAAGATCAATTTATGGGTCTAAGATTAGATCTTTAATTCTTGAACTACTCTGTATTAGTTCATGCACAAATAGTACTTTTGAATAATGTTCTTAAAGTTACGCATCGAGCATTTACCAGTTTCGGTTTAGGTAGTTAGGTATCTAAAACTTTATAATTAGGGAAGAAAATAGAATTGGTTTGGTTAGGTTTACTTAAATAAGTTTAGATTTATTTTGTAAAATATCAACCTAAATTTGACTTGTTATTTATCATGGTTTTTTTTTAAGATTCGATCTAACTTTTATATGAAAATATAAAAATTTAACTTGATATAAAAATTTATTTAAATATGTACATTATATGAAGAATTTTGTATGGATAAAAGTATTTAAACTTTTTTATTTTTAAATAAACATAATATTTAATGAAATTATTATATTTTGTATAAAAAATATTATAATAATATATAATTAATATAAAAATAATAAATAAATATACCAACTTGATAGGTCAAATAAACTTTTTTAAAAACTAAAATCTTAACCTACACAATTAAATAAATATTTCTAAAAACCTAATCCTAATTTTTTTGCTAAATAAGATATACTTGCGTAGGTTGAAAATAGGTCATCGGCTTTTGATTGACCATCTAACTTATTCTCATTCCTTTTTTTTGTAATAATCTAATATGCACCATCCCTCATGCTTGATGGTAAGATCTATAAATAACCTAATTTATACGCGCTTTATAATGTAATTAAAGATCAAACATTTCATCGTTGTTGCTGTGAATGATACATAATCCAAGTCTTTTTTGTTTGGAAAATACATGAAAATGGGGTGAGTTTCACTTTCACTCCAGCTTAGTCCCACACTGGCCACGCCACATCATGAGTGTCCGGCGCAACCTAGAATAAGAGGGATTTTAATTTTAAGATTTAATTTGAATATATCATTTTTATAAAGTGTTATTTAATCATATATTTTTACATTAAAAAATATTTAATTTTCATAATAATTACATAAAAAATTAAATATACAATAACATATAATTAGTTAATAGTATAAAATCTTTTGGACTAATTCTTTTATTCTTTTACACTAATAATAACTTTTTTTCTTGGCTATAAAATACATGAGGGAATTGGGCTTCTATTGACTTCATACAAGGAATCTCTCTTTTAACTCCTCACTTGTTTAATTACTCGTGCGATGTATGGTTTTTTTAAATGTTTAATATATAGGTCTCTTAAATAAATATAAAAATAAAAATATAATTATCAATGTTTTATTAATTATTAATATAAGAAAATGCTAAAAATTAATGTAAAAAATATCAACTGTTTGTTAATAACAATATAAAAAAATACATATATAATAAATAGCATTAAGAAATGGTTAAATGAATATCATTATTTAAACATTTGAAGACATTCAAAACAAAACAAAAAAATATATCTAAAATTGAACAATCAGTTAGAAGTTTTAATTTAAACACAAACAAAGATATAATTAAGATGCTAAGAAAATAATGACCTACTATATCAGAAGAAAGAGTCATCCATGAAATGAAAGATTATATCTGACCCCGTCAGTACCATGGTTCATTGTCTATCTTGCATAATATCAAACTTTAGTGACATACATAAATATTGAATCTGTACCATGGTTCATTGTCTATCTTGCATAATATCAAACTTTAGTGACATACATAAATATAATCTTACATAAATAATTAAGATTAAAATATAAATATATATAATTTTTTTAAATAGTTATATAATCTTTAAATAACTTTTAATATTAACTATACATATATATAATTATATGATTAATATTTACTCTAATCTTATATATATATATATATATATATATATAAAACATTTCATGCTAATTTTTAAAAATGAATTAAACATGCTAAGTCAATAAGTTTATTTAGGAACTTCAATTTGTTGTCAACTTCATCATAAGGGTAGTGAAATCTGCATGTTGGCCCACCCTACATGGCAAGTTTGAACAAAAAATACCCAGTAGCGATAAGAAAATGTATTTAATAAAATCTGGAGACATATATCACAATTTTAAAGAAAATAGTAGTATTTAGGATAAAAGGCATCTTGAAAAAAGAAAGTAATTAAAAAAACACTCTCCATGTAAAGAATTCTATACATGTCAAGCATTGATTATTGAGGGAAGTTGAAATTTTGGAGAAAAATTGAGTTAAGGACGTGATGTCACATGGCATATTCTAATAAGGCATTACCTATGTTTTATATATATCATATAATACATACGTACGTTAAAAAATTAAAATTGGAATAATTTTTTAATTATAAAAGAAAAAGGATTGAACAGTCATTGATTTAGAATTTTGGAAGAAAATTCAATTATGGATATAATGCCACATAGTATTTTTTATTAAGACATCACCTTTGTTTTATATAGATATAATAGATGAGTACATTAAAAAATTAAAATTAAAATATTTTTTTTAATCACAAAAGAAAGAAAATATAAAAGAAAGATGAATATACATGCATTGTTAATTTTACAGGAAAACTTAGTTAAGGATATAATTACATATAACATTTTTCACTAAGACATTACTTGTGTTTTGTATCATATAATTGATAGATGAGTACATTAAAAGAATTAAAATTAGAATAATCTTATAATTATCAAACAAAGAGGAACAAGAATAATAATAGCACAACAATAAGATCATAAACACTTGGACCATTAAGAATATAATCCTATGACCTATAGCAGAATTTCAAACAAAATACCGGTAATAATGTTAAAATTCATACATGATCACAATACTTCACCTTATTGCAATCCTACTCAACCTTAATGGGTTTCTTCATATTGGCACATTGCATTTGAGCTGCCAAACATGTAAATCTCTCTAATATATACTTTGATAAACCATCGTTAATAAGCCTTTTGCATGAATTATACAGGGATTACAGGAACCAATTGAGAAGAATAATATATGAACCATATTTTTTTTTTAAGGCCTGTCCATTTTTTTTAATAAAAATTATAGCCATTTCATCACACTTAAAATTTGAACGATGAGAAAATATACTAATCTATTAAGAGCTATAATTTAGATAAAATAAATTAATACTGGACATTCAAATGCAATAATTCAAACTTGAATAAAAAGAACCTATAACTAATTTTGAATTGCAAAAAAAAAAAATGAAAAAGAGACTAAATGTTAACATAGTCTGTACCAAAAAAAAAAATGTTAACATAGTCTACTCTATTTTACATAAAAACACGTCTAAAGCAAAAATGAGATCAACCATTAATATTGTGCATTATAAGAGTTGGTCATGCAATAGTTAGCAATCTATTATAAGAAAAAGTAATTTTGACATTAATATCATCCAATACTAGGGGTTTCAAAACGGGTCGATCCGGCCCATTCTGCCTAACCCATTCGGAGTCAAATTATTTTCGGATCGAGTCATTTGGGTCATATAAATTTTAGGTTGACATTTTGCTATCTCAACTCAGTTCATTTGGTCTTATATAGTGTTAAAAAAACGAGTTAACCCAACCTATTTAGGTCATATAAGTTTCAGGTCGTCATTTTACTAATCCAGTCCATTCATTTTATCGGATTATTTGGACCGACCCATCAGACTTGAACTATTGACACCCTTATCCAAGACCCTTTGTAAGATTATAACCATCAACTAAAGATTCTCATATTTCAAATGCATAAATCAAAGGGATCAATTACAACATAACAAACCATTAACAAATCTAGCAATAAAACATATAGACAGAGAAAAGAATTTAAAGAATAGGAAGGAAGAAGTTCATATAGCTAAACAACTCTGACCTTCAATTTGTAGTAGCCATGACAAGGAGAGCATCTAACAAATTAAAACACAGAAAAAAAACAAATAGAGAAAGATTTATTATGCAAAATTAAGAATATGAATCCAAAATAACATCAAAACAAAACTCATTATAATTGAGGTTATTCATTAACTTAAAAAGACTCTGCTTTTGATTCCATTCAAAAGCCTCTACTTTTGAATCCATCATTCACTGTTGGTTACTTTTGAAATGAATCTATTACCGGGTTACAAAACAAAATCTTTGAGATACCTTGGCGTAAACTTGTTTGGTATTACCTGTTTAAAAATGAAAGGCAAACCAACACTAAATGAGAAATGCAAAAGTTTTAACTTATATGTAAGCCTTACTCAAGATTTTGTAACTAGGGATGACAATTCTCTCCGCATTTCAGGGATCCCCGCAGGGACCGTCCCGAATGGAGTTCCGAACGCAGGATTTTTCTCCCCGCGGGATGGGAACGGGAAGAAAAATCTCCCCGTGGTATATTCCGGGATAGGGACGGGGACCATACTCCCCGTCCCGTGGGGTCCCCATCCCCAAAAAAATTATTAAATTATCCTTTATATATATATATTATATAAATAAATATATAATTTAATAATTTCATTTTTAAATAAATTTTATATTTATTTAAAATTAAAAATATTAAAATAATTTATTTTATTTATTTATTATTTTTTAAATTTTTTATTTTTATTTTATTTTTTAAATATAGTAGGGAATTCACGAGTATCCGCGGGATCGAGAACAAAGGATAGAAAAAATTCTCCCGACGAGAACGGGACCAAGGATGGGAATGAGGCTGGGGTGTGGGGACGGGGAGCGGGAGGTGCTTCCCGCCCTCGGTGCCATCCCTATTTGTAACTGGATGACTACATAGTTGCAGGCTTTCCATCCTTTTTTCAACTCAATTAATTCCCCTTTCCCAGTAAGCAATCAAATAACTTTTCAAAGAAAAAATTAAACCTTAATATCATAATCAATTCAATATAACTCGAGTAGAATTTTTTTTTTTTTTATAAAACTAAGTAGCATTACATTATACCAACCAAATAGGATTCCTCTTACTTTTCATTGAAAATCTGGGAGTATGAAGTGAATAAAAATTTGTTGATCGGAATTATAGAAAGAAAATATATCAAGTACATTAAACAAACAGAAACCAAAGGTATATGAAAATAGGATGAAGAAAAACCCATAAGATCATAAACTATTATAAAGAACAAAGTAAATACTAAAAAATTATAAAGGAAAAAGAACACATACCTTCGGTATGTTAGGAATAACTAAATAATAACATTGAAAAATTTATTCATTAACCATTAGATAGAACAAACTAAATATGCAAACAATTATAAGGATTTTTATCAAAAGAATTTTGAAAACCAACCAAGATGTACGATAGAAAGAACATAAACAACATATTACATTCATAAAATCAAATAACATACAAAAAATTATAGAAAAAGGGTGGGGTTGAAGAAAGAACCAAGAACGCATGAAGAAAGAAATGAGCATGCAATAGAACCAAGAAACCAAGGAGAAACAACAAATATTAAAAAATAAACTGAACAAAACTCTAAAATGGAAACATAAAAAAGACAGTGAAACCTTATCATGCAAGAAGATCAAAAAACAACAACGTATGGATTTCGAAAAAATTATATTATAGAACGACAAATAACAAAACTCTTACATGGAAATATTAGCTTAAGTAATCACCTACATAAGTCTATATGCAATTCCAATGTGAATAATTGTCAATGGGAAAAGCTAACACACACAGGTATTGAAGAAGTTTGTAACAAATAACAAAACTCTTACATGGAAGTATTAGCTTAAGTAATCACCTACATGAATCTATAACCTCATTTCAGTTGTTAGAATATGCAATGGCAATGTGAAGAATTGTCAATGGGAAAGCTAACACATACAGGTATTAAAGAAGTTGTAATAAAGACTCATTCTTGGGTGGAAGTCAAAAATATGGAATTATATGTTAATCATATAAACCATATTATCATAGACATAATACCTGTTTAGTCCATAGCGTAAACACCACACCCAGAAGTAGCAATTTGCTTGGCAATACCTGGACCAGGATCCTTTGTAGTGACTGCAGAAGTCCAATTTTTTTTACATGTAATTTCATAATATATCGCATGCCGTATGTATTATCGCATGCAATATTTATTACTTTTACTTGTAAAAAAAAACTAAACCTCTCCAATCACTAGAGAGGATCCGGATTCACAATACCTAAACAAAAATTCAAAACCTCACTCATCATATGTGATAAAAATAGACAGTAGCACAACATACTACCCAGGGCAACTCAGCTACTTCTTGAAATGACTTTGTGACAAACCTTCAAAGAAGAAGGTGCAAATACTTCCAAACCATGTTGAAACACAAAGTTGCCTTTATTGGAACACCAGGTTTTGACATCTAGCTTTTGGCAGAAAATTCTCAATCCTCTCAAATCCTTTTCATACCACTGCTAAACAAAATAACTAAATCACTTTTTTCTCCAAGTTATATATGAACTAATTAAAGAAAATACTTTAGAATATGCTCCTAAACCTTGTGGCAATCATATAAAGCATAAGAAAAGCTTATTGATTCAGTTATGATCCCAGCAGGAGCATTATAGCATGCCAATCAAAGACGAACAGAGGAAAATATTTAGACATCCGTTACTAATTATTAAACAAAGCCAAAAGCACTCCAGTAAAGAAAACAAAAAATCTAAAAGATCAAAAGACAGCAATTGAAGCCATGCATTTATCATGAAGGAAGAACTATTTACCTGCAATGAAGACGAAAAAGAAAGCATCCAATTCCAACCAGAAGCATCCAACCTGAAACAAAAAATTAGATCGCATTAATCACTTGTTACACATTTACATATTGAAAGCTCCTAATTTTTTTGACCCACAATTTAAATAGAACTCCAGTCACCTATCAACTCGTATCCAACTGCACCAAGCCTTAGAATTTTAAATTTTAAAATCCTAATACATGTAAGAATATGCCACAATGGAAGAAACTGACGTTTAATTATGAGGCATCCCATAAGTAATGTATTAAAAAAACAGAAACTAAAAGAATCAAACATTGCTAATCAATGTAGCATTTGCCCGTGAATCCTTCATCAATTGCACACGCCTCCCTTTTCCCCATCACCCTCTACCGCTACCGCTGCCTCCTTCCATGGCCTCTGCTACGTCATCAACGACAACATCGACACCAACCAGATCACAGTAGGACCAACAAACCAACCAACTTTGTTCTTCACCACCATGGACTGGGACTAGAATCGCCATCCTTAAGCTGAAGGTTGTTGCATCTCAGATTTGGAATCTTCAATTTGGAAATAGATGTAATCTTCAACAGGATTGCAAAAGTAACTCTCAAACAACAAAAGTATTATGATTTTTGAAACCAAACCAACAAATGGAATCACAAAAAAAAAAGGAAAAAAAGAGAAAACATGTTTAGAATTGAGTTCTGAGAGTTATCTGAAAAGGTAAATAATAGTAGACTCTTTCATAGCGCAAGTACAACAATGTGAGGAGCGAGAGAGTAGATACTTACAAAAAGTATTCCTACGCTCAAGTCAGTGACTGTTCATGGAGGATAGTAGGCAATAGAATTAATGCGTACCTTTGTCATTTTGTTGAGCCTTTATATAGAGACGTATAAACGTGTAAAAAGTGTAGAGGAGTCTGAGCATATTAGTGCATATTACGCTTTGCCCTTTTGTAGTGTTGGAAATCGTTGCTCTGTATGATCTGTCCCCTCCTTCCGAGTGGAGTGACGTCTCCTCTTTTCTGTTGGAAGGACATGCTTAGTGGACGAGTGGCTCTTTGTGCAATGCACGCCTGAGGACCAGCCTAGCGGGTCGGGTTGCTCCAGTTTTTTGGGCTCATACCAAGTCTAGAATAGTTGCCCCCAACTTGATACTTGGATGAGATAACTAAGTGTCAAGATACATGTTCAACTAGAGCACACAGCTCACAATGGACAAAGGAGTCTAAGTCATAGTGTTTTATGCTGGATCTCGCATTGTTCTCTCAAATAGCCGAGGTCCGTGATGTATCATAGTGAAAATCTGGGGTATATGAGTAAGGTCGTGATCTGAGTTAGATTGCTTTGCTTATGTCATCATCCCGGGGTCTTGGGCAGATAGTTAGTTGCCCCTATGCTGTGTGGGGTCTGGTATAGTTCATTCATAGATCGATATCTGGGGTGTCGTTTCACCGCGAAATTTGTTGAAGGTTTAGTGTTCGGCTTACATGTTTCTTCGTGGTGCCACGCGTTGCTTTAGTTTTGAATGTTCTAAACCTTGTCCTTTTAGTTGCCTTTGTTCAGAAGCGACATGACACATGGTTGAGGAGTAGTGAGTGCCGTCGTTTGGGATCCGTAATGCCATGATGAGCCGCTTTTGAGTTTCAAAAAGCGGGTGTCATGAAAGGTCATTTTAAATTAAATGCATTGTTTGCGTTGAAACGGTGTACCCTTCCGTTAATGGCAATGGTTGGATGGTGACCTTCTACGCCTTTAAATAGAGGTGGAGAGGAGTTTTCTCTATTCTTTGCCCCAAATCTACTTTCTAAATTTTCATATCCGAAATTTCTTTCTCTGGTGGTTTTCTTGCTGGTGTTGGTGTTTTAAGGCTTCTTCAGCACTTTTTCACTGTTCAGTACCTTTTTCCTTCGGTACTCAAGGTACTCCTCATCTTTATCCTTTCTATTTTTGTCCTTTTCTTTGAACCCTTAGTAGGAGACACTGAGTGGGGAGAAATGTTGGGTAGTGAGGAGTTGGTGTAGGATAATGGACTGTTAGTGGGGGTTTTGAGTATCTAACGATGTTAGGAGATTAAGTGATTTTTCGAGGTCTAACTCGAGCGCGTCCTCTGCAGGTCTAACGCGAAAACGAAGGGCTACATTTGCAGAGTGGGGAAGGACCGTTCCCATGGAAAATAAGACGATGTCTTTCCTTGCGACGTTGACAGATATCTATGGGTGGACTAAGAGGTTTTGGGTACTCGTTCAGATGTGAGGACTATTGGAGATGTCTAGGAAAAATAATAATACTTACAGCTGACTGTGGATGGGTTCAGAGACCAAGAGTTCGTGATTCGGCACCCGTCAGAGGAAGATATGGTGTGCTCGACCCTTATGGAGGGCGGGCACTTCGTGTATATGAATGATGCCCTCTTTACTCGAATTGGGGTGAACTATCACTTGTGGGTGGCGCCTACTCAACTTCATCCGAATGCATGGGGGTTTGTCCGGGCATTCGAGTTGGTTTGTTGGGTCTTTGGGTGGCCGTACTTGGTTAAGTCTTTCTTTTTTCCTTTTATCTCATTTGACCACCTCCGAGAGTAACTAAAAGGGTGGGTTACGCTGTGTGCGCAGAGTGGATGTTCGATCTTCAAGCCCTGTCAAGAGTCCTTCAAAAAATTTAAAAATGACTTCTTTAGGGTAGAAAGAGCTCTGAGTAAGACACATTTTTTCGTTACCCCAAAAAGTAAGCTACGCCTTCATTCATATTGGATCGACGTTGGTTGGGGGTGGAGCAACAAAGAGTTAGAAACCCTGAGCTCTAAAGTCCCTCATTCCGAGACTTTGATCTTGGATTTTTTGATTGATTGGACCAAATGGGAGGTCATTTCTTGTAAGGATATCTTGGAAGAGCCTGCCACTTTTGTAAAGGTTGTGTTAGGTACCTCATCTTGTGCATTTATCTTTTGTACTTGCCTTTTTGCATGAACTTGCCTAAATGTGGTAACACTATTCTTTTCGTCTGTAGAAAGCATGACTCCTCCTTCTAAATTTCAGCGTCTGCCTGATATGTTGGTGGCAAAAGGTAGTGAGGCATAGGGGTCTCGGCCCCCAGTTGTTGCTCACGGGGGTGGCTGTTGTTGTTCTTACTCCTCTAAGCAATGTGATTCCTCCTCTAGTAGCTGCGACAGTCTCTCCTCCTATCCCATCTGTTGAGGCATAAGACATTGAAACGGGCTCTCCTGTTCCACCATTGCGACCCCAGAAAATGCAAGCAGAGGGCAACAGGGATGATATAGGGAAAAGACAAGCTATTGAAGTCATTCCGGAGTGTCCTGAAGTGTTCGAGACCCCTATTGGCACGGAGTTTGATGGTGCTCCTCTTAGAGCTTTGCTGGTGCCAGTTTGGCATCATGAGGTTGATCCTTTCGGCTTCATTGGCAGTCCTTTATACAATCAGACTGATGTCAAGGCGTTAGTTTAGTTTAACATACCAGAGTTCTTCCATAGGGCTCAAGTGGGGGATTTGCAGATTGTCTCTTTTCTTCGGCTCATGGAGGAAAATTGGGGTTCCTCCCGGGATATTTCCAGTTTAGAGGATGAGTTCTGTAATGCACCTAAATATAACAACCGCAACGTAATTGTCATTACATCATAATTACTAAACTCAGGCGTGTCACAGTCGCAAAGCTTACTAATTTTTTTAAAAAAATAATTTTTTATCTATTGTGCATTAGTAGAAATTAGGAGCCTCGAAATGAAATATAATCAATACCCAACTATTTTATACACAACCATTGAAGTAACCACATGTTCCATATATATATATTAATCATCCTTAATATAAATCACTGATAACACAAAATATAATACTTACAGAGTCAAATAAAATATAGCGGGAATTAAAACACAAAAGGGAAAAAGTAGTAATCCTTGGGAGAGGCACTACTAGCGGACAAAGCCACAACCCCAGGTGTACGTGACGCTCGGTGTCCTAGTCGACACGACTGGCATCAATGCCACCATGAAATTGTTCCCATGCATAATCGAAGAGATCTTGTCCAGACTCTAGATCGAGAATAGTGAATTGTCTCAATCCAATTAGCAAAGGTGTGGCCCCTCGTCGTCTTCCTCACGATCTTTTATCAAATATATACATATATAACAGAAGTACAAGAATACAAGAAAGATGTGAGATATCCTACTTACATTACTAATTATGGCAGTAAAGAAACAGAATAGCGCAGAGCTCCCACATCGCATTTCAGCACATATATTCATCAATAATGACAATAGAATGAACAATAAAAGCAGGACAACAACACATAGCAGTAAAAATCAACAATGATAGGTAAACATCAATAATATCCCAAGTAATCAACAGAAAGCCCAAATGACGAATACTTAAAGCATCTCGGACAATCATGGCATCAATGTCACATTAATATAATCATCATATAAAAGAGTGCCATATGATATGCGGACTCATAATGCCGACTCTCAATGCCGACTCACAATACCGATTCACAATGCTGACTCATAATACATGTGCACTTAGTACCAATATTTTTCATTTTAAAACATGAACGTTCTGGTAGTCTCTGCCCCCTTAAACAGTCTAAGCCGGACCACGAAAAGAATAGTGCTTGTCGGTTCCTCGTCAGTGCGTTGCAATCGACTTTCCGACCAGAGGTATTTTACTATGTGATAACATCATCACCAGAAGGATCACAAGACCCTGACGTACCCAGAGATCCATCATAGACTACACTATCCAATCCTCATTCATTTACCATAAAAAGAATAATGATTTGTCAGGCTCGTAATGCGTACAATTAGCATACGTCGTGCCTTACGCCCCTCTAAGATCCATCACAGACCTCACCATTCAATTCTCATTAATTCACTGGGTAAAGAATAATGATTTGTCGGGCCCGTAATGCGTGCAATCGGCATACACCGCGCCTTACGCCCCTCATAGGTCCATCATTGACCACATTATTCGGTTCGCATTCATAGGCTCATCTAGCCTTTTAACAGTCATAGACTGAGCAAATTGTTCAATACGTTAACTTAATTCAAAATCAGAGACTCATCCAGCCTTTTAACAGTCAGAGACTGAGCAGTTTATAAAATACATGCTGACTCAATGCATGATCCTAGGCTCATTCAGCCCTTTAACAGTCATTGACTGAGCAAACGTCTAATGCATGTTGACTCCATGCATAAACATGTTCACAAATATTTCACAATACACAATCTTCCATAATATGCCACAATTAGGCCAATTCAAATATTAATAAGTCTTACAAGATTATCATAAAGTTTCATTCTATTAAATTGATCGAGTTCCTTGATCTAGTCAATTATGCAATCTTTAGGTCTACTAACCCTTAGAAACTTTGGCCTCACATGCCTTCAAGGTTCTAAATTCCCTTCCATATTATTCACTAGTTTCTTGTTATCAAACCACTTAAGTTTTTTTTTTGTTCATTAAGATCAATCCAATTCTTTGTATTTTCAATCTAAAATCGTGGCTTCAAATTGGGTTAATAAACCCTTAAAACTTTCCATCTCAAATTCTAACCTTAACATTCAAATCTTTAATTACATAGCTTGATCTCACAGTTACCTAGCTAGTTCTGCTATGGGCACCTAGGCGCCATATCTGAAGCACCTGAGCGTTGGTGGAGCGCTTAGGCGCTTAAAACGAAGTGCCTGAACGCTCACCAGGCCGCGTTACAGGGTAAATTCTCTAGGCATAGAGCGCCTAGGCGCTCTATACACAGCGCCTGAGCGCTAGTGCATTAACAAGGGCTCTGCAGAATTCGTTTCTGCAGAACCTTGGCCCATCCTTCATCAAAGTTCCTCATTCATTTTCCAACAATCCAAAATATGATACATGACATCTAAATACAAAATAGCAATATATAGGTTCATAATCATCAAGGCACATAATGCAAATCCATATATTCATACAAATCAAACAACCACAAAATCATGGAAATAACATAGTATAACAAAGAGAGTAATCCAACATGGATTCCCTCATCAACAACAATACACAAGACATTTCCTTACTACCAAGATTAGTTGAAGAGGATCATCTCCCTCTTACCTAAATGAAGACAATCACAAGGATGTTATTCCTTTTTGCTCTTGATTTTCGTTTTCCCCCTTCAAGAAAACCCTAGGGTGAGCAACTCCCAAAGTATTCACTCAAATCATGGAAAAATGACTCCTTGGCCACATAGGTGACCAAGAAAACGAAAATGAGAAGAAAATAAAAGAAAGTTGAAGGCTTTACCTCAAAAGCTCCAAGCTTTAGCTTCAAAGGTGGAAAATGGAAGAAGAAGAAGAAGAAGAAGAAGAAGAAGAAGAAGAAGAAGAAGAAGAAGAAGAAGAAGAAGAAGAAGAAGAACCAAGGATGACCACCAAGGAAAAATGGTCTTGGAATGATGGAAAAAAGCTAGACATAGAAGTGGTAAAGCAAGAAAGTGAAGATGGTGAACGGTGAGGGTATACAGTGGAGGAGGAGGAAGAAGAAGAAGAAGAAAAGAACATGATTATTGGCTCCAAAGGGGCCTCTGCCGTGTAGAAGAGGGGAGAGGGAAGAGAGAGAAATGTGAAATGGAAGGGAAACTTCCTGGAAGCTTCCCAAATGAATTTTTGAATTAATTTAATCTTTATTTTGAAAATGAAGCTAATGGATTTGACACAAGGTAGATTTTTAGATGGTGTGATAAAGTTTTTAATACATGTTATTATTTAATAGACAATTGTTATAGTTGACAAAAATCAATATTAATTGTCCAGCGGATAAGGTCTATAAAACGATTAATTATTTTATCAAATAAAATTTCTCAAAAAGCGTGAAATCTCATAAATTGTGCCCAACCTTGGGTTTAGTAAGAATCCCCATCGACGTTTTCACAGATCAAGATTCTCTGAAAAAATATTTCATTTTCCTGACTCCGCTCAGTTTACACGTAAAACGAAAAATAATATAAAAATATTCTGCATTCTTCGAAAAATCTAGAAAAATTTCAGAAAATCACAAATATTCTAAAACGACTATTTATCCTAAAATTATAAATTTTCGGAATGTTACAAGTTCAACACCCTCCGAAGTGACAAGCAGAAGCTTGAACTAGATCTTGGCGAGAAAAGCAGGCTGCTTGACGTAGCTGCTGCGGAGGCGACCCAGAAGGATGAGTAGCTCAAGTCGTTTAGCACTAAGGTTGACAAATTGTGGGCTGAGGTTGATCGCCTGGCCATGGATGCTTTATCCCCTCTCTCCATGCATGAGTTGTTGAGATGGAGTCTCTCCAAGTCAAGGTTGTCGTGGTCGACAAGCTTCGGGCTCAACTCGGTTAGGTGAGAGCTCAGGAGGATGAGCTGAAGAAGAGCATGACTTTGTCTGAGTTCACCTTTGCCGATTCCTAGGTTTAGTATGCGTTGCTGAAGAGAGAGTTTGATCGGACCGTGGATGATTGGTTAGCGTCCATGGAAGAGATATTTGAAAATCCCCTCAGCCAACTTTGCCTCCTTAATCCTAGACTTAACAAGGAGGGAGTCAGCACGTTGAAGGAAGTCTGCGATGGCCAGATTGTGGACATGGTTACTTTAGAGGTCGTCTTCGGTAATCAAGCGAATCATGAGGTGGAAGGGTGTGAAGTGATAGAGATGGTACCATATACTGGCCAAAATGTGGGCAAGGTGATCGTGGCCAAGGTGACATAGATTGAGGCTGGGCAAACTGAGTAGTAGTGGAGACCCCAGAAGATCAGAGCGCCACTTTTTGATATTTCTTTTTATTTTTTTGCCCCTTGATGGGGTTTTACTTTTGTATTTGGACAATTGGGCACCTTTTAATTAAGTAGTTGACAAGTTAAGTATGTTGCTTTCTTTCTATTGTCGAGGTGAGTCCAATGCTCTATCCCAACACTGCCTTAATTCTTGTTGAACTTTTGCCTTTGTTAGACTGAGATAGGTTAGGTACTTAATCTTGGTGTTGGCTTTATACTTAAGCGATTTTGCTTGCGTAGCTCATTAAGATGAGTCTAACACTCGATCTTGGTAGTGAGGCTTTGGATATGATGCCTTTTTGGCAGTTTTTGTTCTATGGTTTGTAGCAGTCTGTGCTTGCTCGAGAACTACTGCTTTGGATTTATTGGGAGTTAAGATTATTTTAATGTCCATAGCAATTTTAGCTTTGTTCCCCAATTGTCTGTTGTCTTTATGGCCAATCATATGAGATGAGCAATTATTTGTGGCTTCAATTATGTAGCTAGTTTACCTCCTTTACGGACCAATCAAGATGTGTTACTTCTTCTATAAATAGGGAATGTTTGTAGTGGGGTTGTCACATATTCCCTTTGTCTTCTAGGTATAACTGAGTATGGGTTTTTCCCAGAGAATGGTCATCTTCTTACTTATTGTGAGCGTATGGAGGGTTGTGTTCCCTTCTGAGGTCATTTTCCAATTTTTCCTCATATTCTCGAAAGTGTTTCCTTTTTGGCTGCATGTTCTAGAGGCCTTTCTTTTCTGGCACAGTGGCTTGGTGAAGACCAAGTAACTATCTTGCACAACCATGTCCAGCCACCTCTCAGCAACATAAGACCTTTTGCTTCAGGCGCATATAGTGGTGGGGTATTGTTCAGTTCCTGCTGGAAAGACTTGGGGCTTCTGTCTGCAGGTCCTGTGAGGTGTGGATAGGTTCCACCGCCCTCTTCTTTTGCTCCCCTAATCTATGCCTTATTGTGGGCGTGCCGGGGTGGTTAGGAAGTGTAGGGCCACGGGACCTATCTTCACTCTGATTAAGGAAGAGGTGGTTGCTCTCATCTTGAGTAACAACTGCGGTGGCTCGTGCAGGTCGGCGCTTGGTCGTCACCGTCATTTCATCAGGCTACCTTCTTGGTTGTTCTCAAAATGACAATTTTTGCACGAAGGTAACTGGCTGGTCCTTCTTTGAAAGAGAATAGCTTCCTCTTTGTAAAGTGGACGATGTCTAGAATAAGAATAAGATTTGCTTTTTCGAACATTTTGCTTTTCATTGTATCGTTCAGTTGAACTATAACTGTTTTGTGTAGTTGTTTTGTGGTTCTGAGATTAGTCCAATGCCAAGTCTTAATGTTTGCTTATATAATGAACGCTTGTTTTACCTGACCAAGGTGAGTGCAAAACTTGACCTCAGATGTAGAGTTCGACTAATTGGATGAACATTCACTTCACCAACTGAGATGAATACAAAACTCAACCTCGGTAGTATGGTTCGTTTGATTGGACACAGTAGCCCTATGGTTTGGAGTCCATTGTCCCAAGTTACGGTCAATTATCCTTAACCACAACAAACCACAGTGATCGGTGGCTAAGGTACGACTCAAATAGGCATGAGTTAAGACCTTTGATCGCGCTACTTGACCCTGGAGGGTATTCAAGTGGCTCTCCCTAGTTTGGCCATCATACGTAGATGTTAGAATAACTAATCCTTTTTGGACCTTGTATTCCTTGGACCTCGCCAAGGCATGGTGACCTTGAGAGATATGATGCGTTGGGTTACTCGTGGACTTGAGGTCGCGACCTAAGTACTGGCTTCAAATGAGACAACATTTGGAAAGAATTGATTCATTGATATCAAAAGATGTTTACGTCATTGAAGTAGTAATTACAAGATATTATGTGATCGTCCGAGTTACTTCAGTGTAGTGGTGACCATCCTCTTGGTTGTCACGTCAAGGTTGCATTATTTCTTGATTTAGGGCATTAACTCGAGGTGATCGTGGGCTAGGATTCTCGTTTATGGTTGGGGAATGTCTTCTTTGGTAAGAGGAGAGGTACTCTGGGGGTTGTAGCTTAATTTCCTATGGTACCCCCTCTCTGGTCATTGTTGCAGTTTCGATGCATGTATCGGCCCAGACGTCCATCCCGAATGAATTACGAGAACAAATGTACAACGAAAAAAGAATTCATACCAAGGATCCATGCAAAAAAGGGCCACGATTCATGATTTTTTTAGTTTACCTCTTGAAGCCAGATGAAAAACAATCAATGCAAATCACCAGCACCCAGCAATGGCGGTGCCTCTATGTTATTCATATGAATAGACTCACAAACGGCTAACGTCTGCAATCTTGGAGTTCCGTGTCTCTAGCATAGTGCTAGCTGCGAAGAGAAGAGAAATATATTATTCTCTCACTCACTGTTTCTGTTAGGGTGCGACTAGGGTTTATAATCCCATTACTTGACAATCCCTTAGCAGTGCTATTTATAACAGTGATTGTCTTATGCGAGTAAGAGTAGCAGTAAGGCTAGCTGGGCTACCTTGGACTCATCTGTTATGAGTCTAGCCCACGATAAAATCTCAGTCCAACTTAGATTCTCTTTGCTCAAATTCAGTTTGGTCTATGTGTGTGATCCTATAGGTTCTCATGACATTGACAGTAATATTCAAATCTTATTTTAATATTACAAGTAATGAGTGATATCTAACAATACATCGCTGCTACCCAAGTAATAAGAATGTCAGTGATTTGATATAATCTTTCCGTAAGCAATGTTTTCGTGTAGTTTAGTCCCTTTGTCTAGATATCTAGATTGAACACAACACATGAAATGTGTCACCCTTGTATAGTTCAATCTTATGTTTCTTAATACTTAAATAAACTTAGTAATAACAAATAAGATTAATATCTTATATTGACTCATTTGAGCATGATCATGCATTTCGTAATCTCAATTAGGACCCCTGAAGATATCGCTCATGTTATATCAAATGGACAAATTCCATCTAGATCACTCATATCCCTTTGCATGATTCGCAGTATGTCAAATAACTAACTTTATAATCACCTTGTTACAGATGATGTTTGATGACATTAAAATATACAACTCCTCATGTAGGAATCATAGTGATTTCAGGTCAAAGAGCCACATACACTATTGTCACTTTGAGAATCGTCTATGACACTCACGTAACGATCCATGCAGCGTTCTCATGGTAGGTCAATCTAATACATCATTACTCTAATATGTACCTATGTGAAGACTTGATATCTCATATACATGATCCGTGAGATGTGGTCATCAATCTAAGTACATATTAGTCTCAATGCATTATTGTTGTCCTAATTAACAATAATACTTAACTAAGTACATTTAAGAATAATGTTATGATTCTATCTAATAAGATCTGACGATCAAGTCATCTACTTAATGTCCTATGACATTAAACTTAATATTTTAAGGACTTTATTTTATTTATTATAAGTAACATAATAAATGAAATGTCTTATGTATTAAATAAATAACATAATATAATGTAAGCAAATACTGTAAAAATAAATTGGCCTCTAGGGCATACACCAACATCGATGGCATCGTGGAGGTTGGTACAATCTTCAGTGTTGTGATCATGGTTGTTGTGCCAAACGCAAAACTTGGATCTGTCCTTTAGCCTCTTTATAGGGGGAGGCCTTTGCGCATCTTAGAGTTTGGTGTTCAAGATCTCCTGGTAGATCTAAGCTCGAGGTGTGTTAAGGGGGTGTAACTCTTGAACTTCCCCTTGAAATGCGATCTCGAATTCTGGCCCTATTGATTGAATTGTTCCCTGGGTTTGAGTTTGACATCTTCTCTTTCGAAGTGCTACCTAGCCTGGAGAACATCTTCAGTATTGATGTACTTATTAGCATAGACGTGAAACTCGTCCATAATCTTAGGCTCTTTTTTTTGCCAATGAAAATTAGAAGAGTATAGTCTTTCATCACAATCTCGTATGTTTACGATCTCTTTGTTGAACTGGGATATAAAGTCTCGTCGGGACTCCTCTTTCCCCTACTTGATCTGGGCGAGACATGATATGTATTTAGGTTGTACTTTGCTGATGGTGAAGTGTAGCAAAAATTTTGAGGATAATCCTTCCTAGTTAGTGATAGACCTTAGGGCTAAAGTGGTGAACCATCTTAGGACGACTTTCTTCAGTGACAGGGGGGAAGCTTGACACATGAGCGAGTCACCACCCCCGATGAACAAGAGTGCGAAACAATATGTTCCTAAGGGTCTGAGGTCCCGTCGTAGGGTTCATTGTTGGTAGGATATTTGAACCAGTTAGGGATTTGGTACGTCATCAATTCATCAGAGAATGACTGGTTTTGGGAAACTGAGCTTTTAGCTATAGGTTCCTGCTCTCTTGGCTGGGTTTGCCTAACGTTGTGACTAGGATCTATGATCTGTGAATTCTCTGGAAGGTGGTCATCTGTGTGGAGTCTTTGGTCTTCTCCACGATCTCTTCTGAGAGATTGGTTTTCACCGCCCTAGTCCTGGTTGGTTATTCGCACCAAGTTGTAGAGTATTTCATCTTAGCGTTGGATCCGCTCATCCTAGAGTCTGACCAAGGAGAGTAGTTCTGCCCTGAATAGCTCCTGATGGTCGATTCCCGCGGGGCGGGACTAAGCTTCGTTGTCCATATGGTCACCAAGACAGTGCAACACTAATATTCACTGTCTAACATCTTTCAAGGGTGCCCTTTATGGACCGAGGTGTGACCGCGCCGAAACTCTCTAGGGGGAAGAGGGAGATTCTCTATAGTGAAAGAAGTCTTGTGTCCATCCTGTCTGGGCTCCGGTTGGGGTACGACTGGTCTATGAGCAGCAATGAATGATGCTGGACGACAGTTTACTGTAGAGGAAGCGCACATCGCAGAAGCTCGATTCTGGTTTGTTGGGGTCTGTCTCCTTCTTGTGTTTACCATTGTGGCAGTGAGTCTTAAGAGTGGTGTTGGGAGTAGAAATTTATCTATTCCCACAGACAACGCCAATGTTCAGAACTAAGTTTTGAGAGTTACCTAAGAAGGTAAATAATAGTAGACTCCTCCCTAACGCAATGGCAATAGTATGAGGAGCGATGGGATAGACTCTTGCAAAATACACTCTGACGCTTGACTTAGTGACTACTCAATGAGGATAATGGATAATAGAATTAATGCGTACATTTCTCATCTTGTTGAGTTTTTATATAGAGATGTATGAGCGTGTAAAAAGTATAAAGGGGTCTGAGTATATCAGTAGGTATTGCACTTTGTCCCCTTGTAGTGCAAGAAATTGTTGTTTCGTATGATCTGTCCCCTCCTTTTCAGTGAAGTGACATCTTCTCTTTTCTGTCAGAAGGGACATGTTTAGTGGGCGAATAACTCTTTGTGTGTTGTACGTCTGAGGACCAACCTAGTGGATCGAGTTACTCTAGCTTTTTGGACCCATACCTAATCTAAAACAAAACCCATAAGAGATAAAATGACTAACCGGAGAAAAAGAAAGACACATGAAATTGCTTTTAGTGAGAGGAAACTTAAGACTGAAAATGAAAAAAAGAATAAGGCAAAAAAATGGAGAGTCGCTCCATTTCAAAACTTAATTTGCACGTTGGAAGGCTTTTTTTTGTTTTTCTCAAAACATCTTTTAGTGTGCTGGTAAATGGGAGAAGAAGCTGCTTGGGAGTAGGAGAGAAATTTGGCGCTAGTGGAAAGAATTAAAAGAAGGCATTGGAAGTGGAGCATAATATGCTGATATCCTTGCATTCATTTTTGTTTCATTTCAGAAACAATAACTCTATGTAGAGCATTCATCAACGTCAAGTAACTTAATGCACCATATACGTTGGGAAGGAGAGCCATATTAATCAATACACTAAATAAAGAAAAGTAGAAAAAAATTAAATATATAAACAAATATTTAAAACCTAAAAAGAAATTCAATGGAAGGGATTGGTCCGCGTAAGTGGCTGAAATTTGGGAGGGAAAATGAATTAAGGAGCAGATGTTATCTAACCCACTGTGGCATAATTGTACTTTTAATAATTATGAACTTCTAACAACCTCATTTTATTAGGCTTTAATAGTTCAATCAGCCCAAAATGGAAAAAATATTACAAAGCTCTATTAGATTATAAAAAAGGAGCTGCATTGCTGCAGTATTACGGATAAGTCCGACTTAAGCAAAATTAAGAGTAGGTCTCACAAACACAAGAGTGGGTTCCATTGTGAGACCCACTTTTTATAAGCAATATGGGCTCCTCCAAAATAATTCTATTCCGGATCTACAACTTTTCCCTTATAAAAATGCATTAGCCTTTTATTTTATTTTATTTTTTTTAAGGCTAAGACACAAGGTTAAAGCAATTTTCATGACCAAGACCAACATCTGGTTGAGGTTTACAGAAAAATGAAAACCTGCAGGCTTCCAGTTTTTACAATTTTATTTCTATATTGTCATTTACTCACTTATCATTATCAATCATAGAGTATATAAGATCCACCTTAACCCACCAACCCAGTCTGACCCAAGCTATTTTGGGCCGAATTTGAACTAGTTTTAATAAAATGTCAAGCTGATATAATGACTTTAGCCGGTTATATTTTTTGGGTTGGGACCAAGTAACATAACTTAGCTCAAAGTATATAAATAATATATTTTAATATGAAGAAATTAAGACTTAAGTTTATGGATGCTTTTACATGCTTTCCTTGGCATATTTTCTAGTAGTAAAAAGTGTAATATTACTTTTAACAAAATGAAATGTAAAATATTATTTGTTGCAAAACGTAGATTAAACATTACTTTTAAATTTATCTCTAATATATATTTCTGAGTAATGCTTCCCAAGATAAAAAATAGTTAGAATTTTGATAGAAAGTCAACTAGATTCAACAATGATTCGTAAATGGAATAAAGTTGATGACATAATTTCTTGCATTTTGCCCTAATTAAGGGTAAAAAGGATAAAATGCAAAAATTCTTTCTAATTATAAGTCATGTTTAGAAATTTTCGTGTGTTTTAAAACTCCTACGATTTCTTAAACTAATCAAACTATGCATATTAGTGTATCAATCCCTTATGCATGTGTATACAAACCTCTTATAGGAAATCAATATGCACTGTTTGATGAGTTTCAAAGCATGCATATAAGTTTTATGCACATGAACTTATAATTGAAGAAAATTTCTTACATTTTACTCTAGTTAATAAGCTTGATAAATTATTCTCTCAAAATTTTTGGTAACATAGTCTATACCTGCTAGCATATTTCTAAATCTAATTCTTTGTATTATGAGTTTGATAGTCAAAGAACTACTAACATATAGCATGACAATTTAAATACATCTCAATGTATATATATATAACAACATTATATCCAAAATTTGTTAAACCTTGAGTCAGCTTGGTCTTAGATCGATCTTGATAGGACTAATCAAGGACTCAAGCATGGCTAGATTTGTTCGAGTATTAGGTTGGGTTCGTGCTTAAAAATTTAGTTGTGTCAAAATCTAAAATTAAGATTAAGTCAAATTAATCTCCTCCTAACCCTAATCAAGTCATAAACACTTTCAATCATCCCAAAAGAGTGTGTGTTTATAGGTGTGAAAACGAGTTAAGTTAGCTTATACTTTGCATAAATAAACCTAGGTTTATTTTGTAAAATGTCGAGCTGAGTCTAATTTATTACCTATCAATGATAAGTTATTTTTTGATGCATGACCTGACATGTTTATAAAAATATAAAAGTTTGACCTTACCTAAAAGTCTATTTAGAGACACATTTCATGAAGGCCTTCATATAGGACTTCATATTTTGTATAAAATAAATATATTATTACTAATATATAATTAATAAATTATGTAAATATTATAAATTCTTAATTATATATATGAATTATAAATAAATAGACTAATCTAATAAGCTAAATAAACTTTTTCAATTATCCTACATAATTAAATAGTTTTTTTTTATTTCTTAGAGTATCTTCTCACCCGATAAGTGAGAGACAAATCTTTCTAATAGAATTAAGGACCTAAGCGGACCCCGTCCCTTAAGCCATTCCACTCAGCATCAACACATATTAATAATTAAATAGTCTTTCTAAAAGTATAAGTATGAGATATATGAATATATTCATTTTATGTCAAAAATAAAATCTTTACTATTTTATTTTCTAACTAGAATTAATATTATATTTTTTCTATTTTAATTGTACTATTTCTTTCAATTAATATATATTATAATTTTTTAACTAGAAATTCAAAATTTAAATATCAATAATATTTCTTATAATATTTATACTTACTTATAATACTTATACTTATAATATATAATATTATATGTAAATTATTATATTCTATAATCTTAAATTATTTGTTAAATAAGCCAAGACTTGTTCCCAACTTATGTGTATGTATAATTGTATATATATTTGGTAAAATTAAAGTTTTGATCTCTATAGCATATGCTTATTTTTAATTTTGTTCTTATATTATTTTTTCAAATCAATCATCATACTTACATGTTTTAAAAATAGTCGTTATCATTAATTTTTATTTTAATACCGTTAATTTAGTTCTTATTATGCATCTTATGAAAAAAAAGAATATTTAAAAAAATAATTATTGAATAAAATAGTTATTTACTAAGATAAAATAAACACATATTACAATAAATAAATATTTTGTTTGATATTTTACAAAGAAAATATGTATTTAAAGAAGTTTTTGTTAAATAAGAAATTACTTATTTTATTAATTAATTAATGATATTATAACAGTATTATAATAGAAATTAATGACAAAAATTATTTTAAAATTATTTATAAATATAAAGATTGATTTAAAAAAAACTATAAAGATTGAATTTAAAATGGAAGTATAATATAAAGAAACTTTAATTTAATCATATATATTTATCACTTTGATGTAACGACGCCGTAGAAGCTAACAATTGTGCAAAGGGGGATTGCGACCCTGCCTTCCGTTGATCCTTTTGTTCTCATATATGCGAGTGCGAGTTTGGTGCTGAGTTCTCCGTCTAGGTCTTTCTTTGTTCCCTCGGATACCCCCTTCTTACAAGGTTCGCTATTCCCTTCGCTTCCCTTCCTTTTTTCTATCTCTATCAATGAAATCGTACTGGATTTGGCTTTCGTTCTTCCCTTGCTTTGTGATTTCTGAAGGATCTATTTAATTTGTGTATCTGTCAGTGATTTTTTTAATAAATTTTCATTTCATTTTTTTTCCCCTTTTGTTTGTTGTGTTTGTGTGTCTGTCTTGTGATCACGTTGCTCACCAACCCAATAAAATTGATGTTTTTTATTCTAAATTCCGTGTTCGTTACTCATGCTTTGAGAAACGCTTATGCTGATGATGTCACAGTTTGGATCTTTTGAAATTCTCAATGATGGTTTCATTGCTAATGGTTAGTTTTCAGAATATCAACATGCTTGTAATTGTATCTGCCTTTGTCCTTTTAGGTCACTTGAAATGGCAGCAAGACACCGTAGTCACAGAGAACCCATGAATGCCCGGAGGGGCTACCCTTCCGAAGGGCCTTACGCTCGTGCGCCTCCGATGCCACGCCCACCTATACCTCCTCATCCGGCTCTGTTGGAAGAAGAACTTGAATTGCAGCGCTCAGAATTGCGGAGGCTAGTGGCAGATAACCGGAGGCTGCTTGATGACCGAGTGGCATTGCAGCGAGACATTGCAGCTGCAAAGGAGGAGCTTCATCGCATGAATCTTGCCATTGGTGACATTCGTACTGAACATGAGCTGCATTCAAGGGAGCTTATTGAGAAAGGCATGAAGTTGGAGGCTGACCTTAGGGCAACCGAGCCCTTAAAGAATGAGGTTGTACAACTGCGAGCTGAAGTTCAGAAACTTAATAATCTCAAACAAGATCTTGCAGGGAAGGTTCAGACACTTACGCAAGATGTTGCGAGGTTACAAGCTGATAATCAACAAATTCCTTTGTTGAGGGCTGAGATTGATGGCCTACACCAAGAGCTAATGCGTGCTAGGTGTGTGGCTCAAAATGGTGTTTCCAGTTTCTATCTTCAAGCCCTTTTGTAATAGGCTGGCATTTCAGCATTTGATAGCTTAAACCAATGATAATTATTTTTTTGTTTTCTAGAACCATGGTGGATTATGAAAAGAAGGCGAATATAGAGTTCATGGAACAGAGGCAGTCAATGGAGAAAAACTTGGTTTCCATGGCCCGGGAAGTTGAGAAGTTACGTGCTGAGCTTGCTAGTGCTGATGGCCGACATTGGGGTGCTGGTATGACTTGTTTGTTATTTTGTCCTTTGCAGAATTTATTATCCTTCAATATATATCTCCTTGTTGTGCATTTATTAGCAATATGAGTGGTTAGAAGAATTATAATTGCCTGATTGAATGAAATGGCAATAATTGGAAAGTCATTCAATTGAAAAACCTGAAAAGAGCCACCGAGGATTGTGGCCAAAGTGGCCCCAGCCTACACCAAGTTATGGGAGTGCCCGGGTATGATCCTTAGCTCAGCCACTTGGTGGATAGGTTTGAACTGGGTCTCTGGTGGGGTTAAATGTATCCCCACACCCCTTCGGGGGTAGGGCCGGTGGTGAGCTGTAAACCCTAAAACCTTCAATGCCTGAATCTTGGGACAACGCCTCTGACAGGTAGATGGGGGTTCACCCCTGTCATCTAGGCTACCACCCTAGAATCCCATACTTGAAAAGAGGCATATCGTCATAATTATTTTAAAGCCCTAAATAATTACTCTAAAAACTGAAATCATTAATCATTATTACAAAAGCCAGCCTGACCCATTTAATTACTGTTGAATTGGAGGGTTTTAGGTAGGGAAGGAGAAAAAGAGAGAATAGATACTCCTAATAATATCAGATTGATATTGATTTGATGAGATGATAATATGATACAAAAGACAAATCCAATAGTACTATTTATACTAATAGTAGACTCTTAATCTTAATTAAATAAGGAATCAAATCATGAAATAATGAATAGGAAGTAACTCCTATGAGATCATTTAAGATACTCTAAAATATTCTAAGATACAATAAAGATATTATGAGATATTTTCCATATATTCTAACACTCCCCCTCAAGCTAAAGCTTCCTAAGCTTGAGCTTGTTACAATTAATCACACTAAAAGGAAATTAACTAAAAAAATATAATGCGCCAAACGGTGTGATAGTGTGATAGTGGCCGGGATGGACGGAGATGGTGGCTGGCAATTGTTTTTGGGACAGAGACGAAGAATGGGCTAGTGCATCTGGGACATATAGAGACGAGGCCTGAGCATCTGGGATAAAGAGTGGGCCAAAGCATTTAGGTCCCAAAGAGCCGGCTGGTGTGAGTCATAACCAACATAAGTTACGATCGGAATAATAGTCGAAGGGAAAGAAAGTCACCACTAGTATGATTCATCCATGGGAAAGGAGTCACCATCAGAATGATCGTCGGTGGGAAGAGAAACCACTGATATGATCCATTAGTGGGAAAAGAACAGCATGACAAACACCGGCATTGAAGTATAAGTTGAGACATTAATCCTTTCTCCCCATCAATGTTGAGCTAGCATTGGAAAAGAGCCAATTTGACAAAATAGAGCAGATTTAAGCATCAAACATGGAAGAACACAGCCCAAGAGAGCCAAACAGCGATGTTGAGGTGGCGAACGGAGGCAATGAAGGCTGGGTCTGACTGGAAACACGGTGGTGAGGTGGTCAAAGGTGGCGGCGGTTAGAACGGACCTTGCACGTGCTAGAAAAGGGGCTGGAATTGCATATTCCAGTGATGGTGCGTCTTGGCTCTAGTGACGGTGAGGTCTCGGTGAGAGGTTGGTCGGAAGAAGACAAATGTAGCAATGAGGTTGGTCAGAGGAGATACGCACCTCAGACTTGTAGATCTAAGATGGAACCTGCGGGAGGAGAGAGAAAATACAAAAAAAAATGCGGGAATCTAAGGCGCGTGGCAGCTCATGGGTAATTGGACGGAGATGCACTTTCTGGTGCTGGCCGATTTAGGGATGCTAGAGAGGATGGTGTTGGCAGTGGGTTGAAAGGCCCATTGATGAGAAAGAAACGACACTGACAATTGCACAGTGGAGAGAGAAAAGGGGTTGTTGGAAAGACGACACTTCAGAAGTGGTGGTGGACCGGAGTTCCAGATTTTAGGGAATTCGACAATGGAATAGTGACGTGACAGGTCACTGAGGATGGTACCGCTTTGGAATCATGTTGAATTAGAGGGTTTTAGGTAGGGAAGGAGGAAAAGAGAGAATAGAGACTTTGAATAATATGAGATTGATATTGATTTGATGAGATGATAATATGATACAGAAGACAAATCTAATAGTCCTATTTATACTAATAGTAGACTCCTAATCTTAATTAAATAAGGAATCAAATCATGAAATAATGAATAGGAAATAACTCCTATGAGATAAATATTCTAAGATACAATAAAGATATTATGAGATATTTTCCATATATTCTAACAATTACAATTTATAGAGATATTATTCTTGTTCTTTTGTTCATTTTTTTTTCATGTTTGCTTCATCATTTATGAAGGTGGGCCTTATGGAACAAAGTATAGTAGCCCAGAGGGAGGTTTTCCGGCTCCATATGGAGATGGATATGGTGTTCACCTGGTATGTGCCATCCTTAATTTACAAATTTTAGATTTTCCACTCAATCTTCTAAGGTGTCATTTACTTTTCATGTGCTACTGTTTAGGGTGCTGCGGAGAAAGGTCCTCTGTACGGGGTGGGTGCTGCTTCAAGGAAAGGACATGAGAAGGCTCGCTTGAATCGTCGTTGAAATTCAAGTGATTGCTGTTGGTGAAGAAAGGCGTGCCATCACTTTGGCTTTCTGTTCGTGGAATATCTGAGATTGAGTTTGATGTTCTTCTGTGTATGCATGCCATATCAATGGTCATTTTATCTGGATACATTGTTAGTTCTAAACTGGCATATATAGGTTTTAGTGTTGCTTTACTTTTTCCATAGAGAAAACATTGCTGCAGTATCTCTAAGTTTAAAACTTAATATGATGCAATTCTACAATTTATCTGTCTTTTATTGATACATATTTCATGTTTCATATTATTATTGTTGTGTTTTTTGGCTGGTTATTTTTTTAAGTCTTTCTTCTGGATAAAGACATTTTTTATTGGTCATGAGCTGGAATGCAGCATTGCAATGTTGAGGCCTTGTATCTTCCATGTGCTGAATCATGTGGGCTGAGGTTCAATATATGATGATGGGTTTGTCAAGCTAGCAATATTAGAAGACTCCTTCATTTGTATTTTTGCTGTCAGTGCTTCTGGTTGAAGTCCTAGCAATATGTTAAATGAGTGGCATTGTTCAATGCATTTTATGTCAAGAATTATGGATGTGTGATTTTGGATTAGTCCTATCTAATGGAGAACTGTTACTGTCAGAGCATTCACCACATGTAGAGGAATTTGGAGCATAATTTATTATAGGTTATATGTTCTGATTTACTAAAGTGAACAGAATGAGAAGTTACCTTTTTCTGGAGATTATAGAGTATGTTTCTTTTAGGTTAGAATGATAGATAAAAAGTTTGTAACTATTTTTAAGATCGGATAAACCTACCCAAGAGTGCTGGTGGTGTTGGTGGCCTGGTGGGTTTCATTTGGCAATAGCCATTGTAGTCTTGCAACTGGTAAAGGAGGCGTCATGCACAAAGTATTGGGAATATAAATTTGTGAGTGACTTATGTTGCTAATAACTTCTGGGCTGTATGAATATATTAGATGTCCAGTTCTTGGAGATTGAGTTGCAGGCTCTCAATGTGGAGTTATGTTCGAGGGGACTCTATTTTGTTTCATTCACGGGAAAAGATGCTTGTATTGAAGGTGGCTGTAGTCATATTTGGAGTCAATATACAAACCTGCTCAAGATGTTTAAGTTTGGAAATATTTAAGCATTGTTTGTTCCTTATTTTCTCTTCTAAGTTTCTGGTGGTAACTACTGCTTTTTTGCTGGCATGAAGGGTGGGTGGTGTAAGTGTGTTGCTTTTGTCTTGCAGTGGTGTTATTGGGAGCACATTTGCATTGAAAGTTGTAAGTTGTAACAATGTGCAATGGCCTTGTGTTTCCCTATTGAGATAATATGGTATTCTGTTATGTTACTTTGTTGATTGAGGAAAACCACAAGTACAATGAATGTGGATGGAGCGGATATAAATTTAGAAGTATTTTGCACCAATGTTTAGTCTTGCTCTAAAAAATGTAATTGTTTAGTTAGACCGTGGATGCTTTAAATTGGTAAATGCTATATTGAGATTGTTATCGATTACAAAGTATTATTTTACTTGTGAAGCTGAGTTCATGAAAGTGGTATATTTACTCGCCAAAGTGGTAGTGCTATAGGTCTTGGTATTGCTCTCGTGAACCATTTATTTGAAGTGGACCAAAGCTTGGCTGATCTAAAGGTAGAATGAGATGTTAGAGTTAGCCTACAAATCTGCCTAGCTCTACGATTTAAGAGGGATGCTAGCGTACAAATTCACAAGACGTACGCTAGCATTGGTTTAGAGGTGAAAATTGGAGTTCATACCATACCACAAGTCTCACGGTTTAGATATTTTGGATTTATCATTCAAAGTGACGAAGAAATAGAGGGAAATGTAAAATATAGGATTCAAGCTGGGTGGATGAAATTGAGAAATGCTTTAGGTGTTATTTGTAATCGAAAGGTGCCTTTCAAGCTTAAAGGAAAATTTTACCGCAGAACTATAAGACCCGTGATGCTTTATGGTACTAAATTTTGGGCAATAAAGAGCCAACTAGAACATAAGCTAAGTGTTGCAGAGATGAGGATGTTGTAATGGATGTGTAGATTGGACAAAATAAGATCAAGAATGAATGTATTAGAGAAAAAGTTAGGTAGCACCTATTGAGGCAAAGATGGTGGAATCTGATCTTAGGTGGTTTGGCTACGTGAGAAAAAGACCAATAGAAGCCCTAGTAAGAAGAGTTGATCATATGGATGATAGCGTAATAATTAGAGGTAGAGGGTGACTAAGAAAAACTCTAAGTGAAACCAAAGGACTTAGACCTAAATGGTTTTTCTAAAGGCTTGGTTTATGACAAAACACAATAACATCATTTGTTCCATGTAGCTGACCCCACCTAGTGGGAAAAGGCTTTTGTTGTTGTTGTTGTTGTTACGAGTTTTATACCCTTTTTAATCTTGAAAGAGAGAAATAACTGTCTGGTAGTGTTGTATCTCTACCATCACGAAGTTTCTCGTTCTTCATATTGGTTGAGGTGCTGAAATCTCATGGGTCAAGATCCTCCATGATATGCAAGATTCTCATATGTTGCTAGTATCACTGTGGAATATCTGAAGAGAAGGCCTGCAGTTCTGAAGGCCAGCGGTTGATCTGAAGCTGATAGGCAAGTATTCTGCTTCTCTTTATCGATCTGAATGATGTAACAAATATAGAACTTGCTATGTGTTACCCTGCTGATTAACATCATGTAAGGTTTAGTATGCTGCTTAATATGAAACTTAATTGTTGTACACCTGAATTAGGTTATAGGGTTAGATTATCTTCAGAAATTAATGTTAATATTAGTATAATATTAGCTGTCAATGCATCCAATTTAAAATCTTAAGTACTAAGATCTTGTATAGGCTCAAATGATTTGTTGGGTACTTGGAGCTGTCTGAAAAGTTGTAGGGTGGAAAACCTTCCATACACGTTCCTATGGGTAGGGCTGGGCACAGTTCGGTTTGGTATAGGAACCTGAACCGAACTGAAAATATAGTTCCAATAATTGAACTGAAACCATTTTTGTTTCACAAGGAAGAAAACCAAACTGTATGAACCGGTTCTTTGGTTCAGTTAACCGGTTAACCAGTTCGGTGAATGTCTTGCATTTTCTTGACACTTCATCAAAGTAAATCAACAGTGGAGGATTGAAAACTATCGTATTTCTCACTATACGTGAGGATTGAAAGCCATTGAAAACCATCAACAGTGGAAGATTGAGGACTAACCTTACCCAATTCACCTTTCAAAGAAACAACAGAATCATCATCACCATTACCTTCTCAACTTTAACTTTCTGCAAAGTCCTACTGCCTGACCTCCTCGACTTGTTTGCCGCTGCGTTGGGCGTTGGAACGAATCTAGAAGCTGAGGCGGGAACAGTTCTAGAAGCTGTGGTAGCAGCTGCCAGCACTGCACCTGATTTTGCAATCAACCTCACCCCACCCAATAAAGACAACAATGGCCGTACCTTGCTGCGAAATGGGTCATTGAGCGATTTTTTGGTTTGGTCTTGATTGAGGCTCTGAGGGTGCAGAGTAAATCTGAGAGGTTGCGAAGATTTGGGTTGGTTGAAAAGATTGCAACAGACTTGGTTTTGAGCTCCAACACAGATTCAATGGCATTGGTTTATTAGAGAAAGGAAGGGGTTTGTTGCTTCTGAGGGTCATCCAGGAAAGGGGTGTGTTATATCTGAAATACTTCTGCAATAATTGGGGTTTAGGGTTAGAAAATTGTGAGATTTGTTTCTGAAATGAGTTGTATTTCGGTTCGGTGAACTTCAGTTAACCAAATTAGAATTATTAATAATTAACCAAACCGCTTTTGAGAAAAGGAACTGGTTTGGTTATTGAACTGCTTTAAATAATTTGGTTTTTTGTGGTGCAATTTGGTTTGGTTAACAGTTTGGTTCAGTTCATAAGAGTCTTTTGCACACCCGTATTATGGGTCTTGATTGTCATTAGCCTTCTAATATGAGCAAAGGAAGGTTAAGATTTGATTTGTATACATAACAAATCATGCCAACAACCTAATCATCCAATATGGTTAATTGCTTCTGGATTGCCTGACCACCCAGTTTACTTGGATGCATTTATAGCTAAAGTTGAATGCTTGCATCTTATAGGTTGAATTCGTTTCCAGTGGTGGATTAAGTATACTGGTTGTTATTGCTACTTTTCTCTATTAGTGATTAATATATAGTAAAATCTGGAATTTTGAGACTACCTTGATGAAGGCCATTTACCCGGGGCTGTTTTATTTAGGTTATGCAGTATTTTTAGTAACTATTGCTGACTTGAACATGAATTTTATGACTTGGAATCAGCAGTCTCTCTGGAATAAGTTTGATTTTGAGAGCATTACGTGGAAAACATGAACAGTCAGTTTCCCTAGTGAGATAAAGTCTTGGGATTACCTATAATATCAATCTGGTTTCCACCTAGATCAGAAAATACCAGCATTCATTTCTTTTTAACAAGTAGGTTATTGGTACACTTTATCAGGGTGATGGATGCTAGCAGTCTTGTGGCTTGCTTTTTTAGTTCTCATAATTATGAATAAGATTTGTTCACTCATCGTATAAATGGCCATTTTATTTTGTTTTGATACTGCTATTTCTATATAATATAGCATTAAGAAGTATGTTCTTTGTTTTTTCATGGATTTTTTTTCCTCTGAACTTTGTCTACATATTCAAATAACTTACCATTTATTTCTATCTAATCTTATATTTATTATGGTTGCAGATGGGAGGCTGGGAATCTTGTATGGGATTGAGAAGGAAGAATCCCCATATACGTCTTTTGACCATAATGTTGTGAGATTTTGAGGAACACCAGTAGGTTTTTTATTATTTCAAGGAGCAAAATCCAATGAAGCTTATTGTTGGCTGAAAACTGGTCAAGATAATGGTGGAAGGATGTATTTTATCTGGCTGTGATGGATCAAGATATTGATAACACATTAGCCTGCCTTTGTTGTGTTGGATCATGTTATTGTGAGATTGGAAATGAATGCTTCGGTGGTACCCATGGATTGTGTCAACCTACAAATGGTGATATTGATGTGGGGATAAGATTTTAGTTTGCTAGATGGATCAAGAATCCTTGCTTCAGATGTTACTTACCGTGGTTTGTGGAAGAAGGGATGCCTCAGTAAGATATCTTGACGCTTTGTTTAGTACAGGCCTCAAATTCAGATTGATTCAACTCGCGCTACTATTTTATGAGGCCGGGGCCAATGAAGCCCCTCTTACACTCCTTTTTATATCATTAGATTTGGCTTTAATTCGGTTGATAGCCACGTTAACACTTTTTTTGCACACATCGTTTTCTCTGCAATTGTCTGTTATGTTATTAAATTATATATAGATGTGTAGAATAATATCGATACGAACCCTAGTTATAGGGGTGGGAATTGTGCAGGTGGCCAATCAGAGCCTACAGCTTGGCTCTTTTAAAATAAATTTGTTTAGAGTGAGCATCTAACGTTACTCAAACAACAAATTAATTAATATGGCAAATGACTTGGAGTCATAATCTTTTTAACTATCTATTATCATTTAGATTATAGCATTATATAAATTAAATGTTTTTTTGTGAACATTATATGAATTATTATTTCAGTAACTATATCTATCTAATGGGTCCGGATAAAACGTAATAATTTCGTTTAAGGTATGGATTTTCTTTTTGCCTCTTTTCTGGGTCTTCCAAGAAGTGTATTCATACTTTTTTTTTTTGGAGTAGTACCCTTTGGGCATTTAAGTAAAGGTGTGGCTTTAGCTATTGGTGCTTTGAGAAAATTTTGAATCTCTATATAGTAGATAAAGTTTGTTTACATGAGTTCGGATTGCTCATTAAGCCACACATCTTGATTTGATTTAGGTATGGATGGCATTTATAATTTTAACTAAATTTGTGTTTGTTAGCTAACCACTTTCAATGAGTAATTTACAAATAATAACTGGTTAATTGAAGGGAAATTATACCATACTCTTGAAACAGTAATAAATACATGATCCAAGAAGGTATCTATTATTGCTTTAAGTTGTTTTCTTTAAATTTTATATGAATGTGTTTAAAATTAATGGAGAATATCTTCATAGAGCATGCATTTATTATTGTTTTAAGAGTATGTAATAATTTCTCTTAATTGAATCAGTATGTGATTAAATGATACAACAAATGATTTATAAAGTGATAAATGATTAATTTTGATATGGTTAATATGAGACTGATTGGTTAATTAAATTTTAAGACCATAAAAATTACATGAAAATGCAAGTTGCATTAGAATTATTGCATGAAATTATAAATTTATAGAATTGTCCATATCAATTGGAGAAATTATTACATGCTCATAAAATAATAATAAATGCATATTCTAAGAAGATTTTTACCATTAATTTTAAGCATATTCACATAAATTTTAAATAAACAAACTTAAATTAATGATGGAGATCTTCCATGACAAGAGCATGATAAAGTTTCTCGATGGATTGTAACTCAAAATAAAAAAAACACAAAAAAAAAAAAAAACAAACTTGCCCATATGGAATCAATGGTAAAAATAAACCGTTCAATATTGGCTGGTATGCAATTATGCATATATAATTTCTCCTTTCCTCTTATTTCGTCTTTCACCTGCAAACCTTATTATCTGTTGAGCTTATCTGCTTAATTACATGCACTTGCCAATCATTGGGACAATCAAAGATATTAAGAGAGAGAACCCTTTTTTGTCATAACCTTCACAAATGAAAGAGAGAAAGAAAGTATAATTCCAAAGCTACATTGCAGTGAAAGACACGGTGGAAGAGTCTCGTCAAAAGGATGAAGATATCTGCAGAATCAATGAGACTGAGGCAGAGCTGGCAAAGCAAAATACTGACACTGATAGTGATATGATAACACAGTTGTCATACTCCATTTTGCAGCACATGGGTTGATGATTCCTTATCCAACTACGATCACAAGAGGAGAAGGCAATCATTCACAGCTTTGTATTGGACTTGAACTTGGTTGAACATAGACACCTCTTTGGCATCGATGGTATGCCTTACAGTTATATGACTATTATTGCTTTATTTGCTTATATATTGGATCAGTTTGGTTCTGAAAACTTGTGTCAAACATCTAAAAACTAGGTATTTCAAACATAATCTACATTATTCCTCTAGCCATATTTTTTCTGCAAAATCCTTTCTCACACTACATATAAAGGGCTGCTCTATCCGTACAGAACCAATATTTCCTGTTGATGATGCACTGTTTAATTGCCTTAAAGAGCTAGCTTTGTTGAGGGTTGATGCAAGTAGCTATATCATTGAGAAGATCCTATCTTACTCCCCATTACTTGAGAAAGCTACGCCCAAAAAATTTGGTAAGATGGGATCCCTTCAAATTTGCAACCTTTCCAGGCTTAGTTATGTTGAAGTTGAACACACACTTGAGGACAGGCTTGGGATTGAAGCTCCAAATCTTTGTACCTTCATCTTACGGTCAGTTAAAGTGTATGTTTTTTGTTGTATCACATGGTCTGGTAACCATGGATCAAATTTTGTTTTTGAACATCCCACTTTGGAGACTACTTATGTGCTAGGATAGAGGTTGTGTGTGCTCATCTTAGAACTATATCTTTGTCAAACAAGGGTTATGAAAGACCACTGGAGGTTGAGGTTGATGCCCAAAAACTTGAGCAGCTCAATTATGAAGGATATGTTATTCCATCTTTCCATGGTGTGGCATCTCATGTGAGGCCATCTGCCACAATCAAACTACTTCTTGGGGATCGCCTTGGTCTGGATGTTGCAGTGAGGAGTTATATTGAGATGTTCAACCAACCAATAGTGCATTTAAGTTATCTTTATGGACAGGTATCATTGCACGAAGGAAAATGGTAATCAAACATCAACCACGTCTTCACACCTCTCACATCTGTTTAGGTGACAAAATTGTTGGGAAAAACTGAGTTAAGTAAAAGTAAAAATATTTTCTTTCCCATGTGCAAATAAATAGGCACTACAAATTCTTCTCAAAGCAAAACATTAATCATATAGAATAAGCTATTTTAACAATTGCAATGGCAGAAAAATAAGCATTAGAGACACCACAATTTTAACATAGAAAACCCCTCAGTATAAGGGAAAAAACCACGGGATCAAATCCAACAAAACTTCCACTAATAAATCAATGGATACACCAATCAATCCTCCTAGTAGCACTAGGGAATAATATATTTAACAACACATCACCAAATAGGTGGATCAACCAAGTAACAAGAGAGAAACTCCATGAAAGTAGGTATCATAGATTTATCAAAGGAGAATGTGAAATAACAAACAAAATATACTAAAGTGTATTTCTCAACACCAGGAACAACATACTAAAATTTCATTAGAAATTATAAAAGTTTTCTCATCTAATATTCAGTTCAAAGAGACCAAACTCATTTCTTCTTCCTCTCTTCCGTCGATCTCCCTCTCTCTGTTTCTATCTTTTTTTTTCCCCTTTTTCACTCTCTTACTATAGCTTTTCCGTGACTTACTTTTTAGGCCATTTCAAAATGCTTTCTATTTTTTTTTTAACATAGCTATGGGCCCCACTTAAGGGAGACCTACCTAACAAATCTCCTCCTCTCGACTCAAGTGAAGATGTGCTGCTCAACCAAGCCCGTTTTCTTTCTACAATAAGTCAACTTTATCATAGGCAAGGTCTTGGTCATCATATTCGAACCATTGTCATCGGTATGAATCTTGTCAAGTGAAAACAACTTCATCTCTAACGCTTCCCATATCCAATGATACCGCACCTTTATGTGCTTTGACCTCGAATGAAATGCTGAATTTTTACTTAGATGAATGACATTCTGACTATCACAAAATAATACAAACTTCTCTTGTTTGAGATCCAACTCTTGTAGGAATTTATGCATCTACAAGAGTTCTTTAGAAGCTTCAGTAATAACAATATACTCATCCTCCGTGGTATATAAAGCAACACATTTCTATAGTTTAGATTGCTAAAACACCATACCCCATGCAAAAGTCACCAAGTACCCAAAAGTAGATTTCCTAAAATCAATATTACTTGTCATGTCTGCATCTGTGTAGCCACCTAACATAGGTTGACCACTCCCAAAGCATAAACAAACTTAGGAAGTACCTCTGAGATACCTGAGAATCCACTTCACTACTTGTCAGTGTTCTTTACCAGGATTGTAGAGAAAATGACTAACAACAACAGCAACATGAGCAATATGTGACCTTGTGCATACCAAGGCATACATCAAGCTATCAACCACAGATGTATAAGGAACCTTCTTCATTTCTTCTTTGTCTTTCTCACCTGTAGAACATTGTTATGAACTCAACTTGAAATGACCTGTAAGTGGAGTAGTAACAGATTTAGAATTACCTATGTTGAACCTCTCTAATATCTTCTCAATATACCTCTACTGAGATAACTACAATTTTCCATTCTTCTTGTCATGAGTAATTCTCATGCCAAGGATTTGCTTTGCAGAACCTGATAAGTGTAAAATATACTCATATTCTAGGTTTATTTATTAAGGTTTTTAATTGATTTTTATTATTTTTTGTTTATCTTTATTTATTTTTTATTTAATTTTAAATAATTATCTCTTTACCTAGTCATATTTGAATTTATTTGAATTTTTAGGATAAATCATCATATTTTGTACAAAAATAAGAAATTCTTAAAGATAAATATTTGAAAGATTCTTATTTTATTCTTATATGTCAGTTAGAGTTCTAATTAGACACAAAAGTTTTAAATAAAGATTAGATTAAAGATTGGATAAAGATTCTCAAAGAGATTAGATTTGAAGCAAAATTTGGATTCACATCCTGACCATTCTTCAGTAAAATTGGGCTATATCTTGAGCTACAGAGATCATATTGATGTGTTGTTGCGACGTTGGAAAACTAGCAAAAAATCCTACAACTTCTCTATTGAGATTGAGGGAAAATAGTCATATAGAGGGCAAGAAAAATCATCCAAGTTAGATATAAAAAGATGTCAACTTTTCTATAAAAGGAGAAAATGAGTTTAGTAAAGGAGCTCTCTTTTAGTTCAGAAAATACACGAAAAATATAGAGTTTTGAAGGCTCAAAGGCAGTAAGGGGACGAGCCCTAGGAGAGGAGGAGGAGCCGTCATGGAGCTCTCATAGAGTTGGAGATCGAATCATCATTGGAGGCGCTTTGGTTTATTCTCTACGATTTTATCATGATGAATTCTCTTTCCTCTTCCGATCTCTTCTTATCTTTTGTCAAGAGTAGCTAAATTTATGTGTTTTTAGGGAGAAGATATAACTTGATGCAATCATATGTAGTAAGATTATATTTTTAATTAATTTCTTTTCTATTTAATTTGAGTGTTTATTATGGATCTTAATGCTTTTATAAATTAAGCGCCCTTCATAAATTGATCTAGTGAGATGTATGTATAATCAGAAGATTTTCATATGACTTAGATCATAAATAATTAGTGTCATGGTATATAATCATCTAGGAATGAAGGTTATAAGTTGTGTGAGAGAATTGTTGTATTTTCCATGAGAATCTGTAAAACAAGGTCATGCCTTTAAGAGTTGAAGTTTAGATTAAAGATGACTTTGATAATTAAAGAGAATTAACTCATCAAGGAATTAAGTTTTAATTAATTAAGGGATTTTTCCCATCAATTGAATGACTAGAAATTAATTAGAATGAAGGTCCTAAAATTACTTTATTGTCTATGATAGATTGTTAAATTAAGTGAAGTAAGATCCTTAGTGTCATAATTTTGTGTGTTTACATTCTTAGTGTGCTTTGCATTTGTGTGTTTTGTTTTCTCTTTTCTATCTTAAATTTGTGTGTTCTTGTGTGTTTTTGTTTTTTATAATTTTGTATATTTAATTACTTTAAATCACTCTTAATAATTGGTTGCCTAGATAGTATTAATATTAGAGAAATAATGTTTGGTAAACTAATTTCTCGTGGGAACAATACTTTATTCACTCTTTATTACTTATTCAATTCGTGCACTTGCGGTAACATCGCCTAAATTAATACAAAATCATATGCAGGGCGATCAAATTTTTGGAACCTAAGTCTTTCATGGCAAAGAACTTGCTCAACTATTTCTTCAGATTCTCAATTTTCTTAACGTCTTGACCAACAATCAACATGTCATCCACATATAGCAAAAGAATAATAAAATCATCATCAGAGAATTTTTTAATAAGTATACAATGATCAGAAGTAGTTTTGTTATACCTATGATCCTCTATAAAAGAAGTAAATTTCTTGTATCATTGCCTTGGTGCCTACTTAAGTCCATACAAGCTTTTCTTCAATTTGTACATAAGCTACTCCTTTTCTTTGACCTCGAAGCTCTCCGATTGTTCCATGTAAAGTTTTTCCTCCAAGTCACTATAAAGGAATGTAGTCTTCACATCAAGTTGTTCAACCTTTAAGTTCAAGCTAGCTGCTAATTGATAACTTCACAAAGTGTAGTTATTTGTGCCCCATATCTATGCTTTATTAGTTGCTTAAGTCCTTGTTATGATGCATATTGGGATAGTTTTATGCTTATATTTGATAAATCTAATATTGAGACTGATCTAGTATGATATTGAGCAAATTGAGCGTAATGTGTAAAGGATTAAGTAGACTTTGCATCTGCTAATACTTTGGTAATTTCTCTATTGTAGGAAAAGCTGCAAATGAGTAGATTGGTGGAGGTTTTGAACCAACACAGATGAGAAAGCCCAAGAGGAACCCAAAGGAGCAAAAACAGCAGCAAAACTGTGTTTGCTACAGCATTCTGCAGACAGACTTGTTACGCCGCGGCGCTGAGGAACGTACGCCGCGGCATGAGAATCCCCTGCATCCAAAGTCAGAGGCTACGAAATATTGAACGCCGCGGCACAAGGAAAACAACGCCGCAGCGTGAGTGACCTAATTTGATACGCGCCGCGGCATGTAATGTGAATGTCGTGGCGTGCCTCTATTTTTGCTGAGTCTATAAATAGATTTCAATAGATTTTTAAAGGGGAGTTTAGAGAGCTTCGTAGGTTTTAGAGAGACTGTCTGTTCTTCATTTTTGGGCTGATTGGAAGCCTAGGGAGGCTAGGTTGGATGTCATCTTCCTCATGGAAGGAGATTCAAGCTTCAAGGATGCCATCTATGGATTCCTTCCTCTTCTCCCTTTGTTTCTCTTCTCTTCTCTATCTTTTGAGCATGTTTTTGTCTGTAATTTGTGTTCACTAATCCAAGCACAACCCGGATGGAAGATATATTCACCATAGGTAAGAAAATTTCTTCAAAGTCAATACCCTTCTTCTGATCAAAGTTTTTCACAACCAATCGTGCTTTGTATCTTGGCTATGAGATATTCCCTTTTGTCTTCAGTTTGAACACCCATTTGTTCTTGAGTGCTTTCTTGCCATTAGGCAACTTTACCAACTCAAATGTATGATTCTCATGCAAAGATTTCATTTCTTCTTGCATAGCCTTCAACTATTCTTCCTTGTGCTCATTTGAAATAGCCTCTTAGTCGTTTTCTGCCTTTCCACTATCAGTGATCATCACATACTCATGTGGAGGATATCTCTAGGAAGCACGAGTAGATCTTCTTAATTAAGGCTCAACAGGTGGTTCAAGTGGAACTTACTCAACTAGCACATCATGGTAAGGTAGAGGCTCATCAGATGTGTTCTCATCATCTACATGTATATCTCCCTTGTCAACAAAGGTTTTAGTAGGAGGATCTAGTGCAAAATCAATAGAACTTCTAACAACTGGCTTTGGCTTCTTAGCTTTCTCAAAGTCTTCAATGGTTTGGTCTTCAAGAAAAATCACATATCGATTTCTGATAATTTTCTTATCAATCAGATCCTAGAGTCTATAACCAAACTCCTCATAACCATAACCCATGAAAATACACTGTTTGGATTTCCCATCAAGCTTGGACCTCTCATTTCTTGGAATGTGAACAAAAGTCCTACAGCCGAAGACTCTCAATTGACTATAAAAGACATCTTTCCTCATCCATACTCTGTCTAGAATGTCACCATCTATAGGCATTGAAGGAGAAAGGTTGATCAAATCCACTACAGTTCTCATTGCTTTACCCCAAAGGATTTAGACAATTTTGCATGAGAGAGCATACATCTAATTCTATCAATATGGTACGATTCATTCTTTCTGCAACTCCATTATGCTAGGGCATCTTTGGAACTGTTTTCTCAAACCTGATCCCACGTTCTCTGCAATACTCTTCAAATGGACTCATGTATTCATTACCATTATCTGCTCTGACACATTTAAGCGTCCTTCCTTTTTATCTTTTAACACTTGCATGGAAATGCTCGAAGACACCGAGTACCTGGTCTTTAGATTTCAAAACAAAAGTCCACACTTTTCTCGAGTGATCATTAATAAAGGTAACAAAATATAAAACACCAAAGATTTACATTCATAGTGCAAACATTAATGCAAACCAAATTTAGAACATGTGACCTCCTATGAGGACCCAAACTATGAAAGAAAACTCTATGTTGTTGTTTTCCAGCAAAACAACAAGTGTAAGTCTTTAAGGTTGTACCTTTTAAATGAAGATATTTTTACCTGACAAGGATGTTGAGTCCTTTCTCTCTCAAGTGACCAAGACATATATGCCATAAATCGATAAAGGAATCTCCAATTGCATTCACTTCCTTCTTGCATAATTTTCCTAACATCTTGTATAGAGTAGTCAAATTATCTCCTTTTGCCACCACTATTGACCCTTTGATGAGTTTGCAGTTTCTATCACAAAAGTAAGTGTGATATCCCTCAATGTCAAGAGCTTTAACATAAATCAAGTTGAGATGGATATCAAGAACATGTTTGACATTATTCAACTGTAGCTCGTATTCAATGCTAGTTTCAAAATAAACATCTCTCATACTGACAATCTTGCATACTCATTCACTCCCCATCTTTACTATACCAAAATCTCCAACAATATAAGATGTAAAGAAATCACGCCTAGGAGTGACATGATATGAGGCACCAAAATCTACAATCCAACTAGAATCATGACATACAAGATTCATATAATTATTATCATAAATAATTAAGACTTCTCTATTAGATGCAATTGCAATACTATCTTTATCATTCTCATTTTCTTTGTTTTTGTCTTTGTCTCTTTCTCTTGACTTTTCTTTCTTGAGTAACTTGCAATTTTCTCTAAAATATCCTTTCTTGCCACAATGGTAGCAAGTTACTTCTTTTCTAGTCCTGAACTTACTTCTTGACTTGTTGTAACTGTCATATTTTTCATATCTATAGAGTTTTCTGGTTTGGCTTCTCCCCCGTGACTCTATAACTAGTGCTTCTAACTAAGTGGAGATACTAATCAAATCAAACACTTTCTTTCTGGCTTCTTCATTCAATATGCTCTCTTTCACCATTGACAATGTCAACTTTTTATTTGGAGCTGAGTTAGTCAAAATAACAACCAGAACTTCTCAACTATCAGGAAAGGAACTAAGTAACAACAATGCTTACAACTCATCACTTAATGTAATATATGTGGCTGTCATCTGATTCACAATATCCTGGAACTTACTCAGATGCTCTGCTATTGAATCCCTTTCTTTATATTTCATATTCACTAACTTGTGAATCATAAATGCTTTATTCTATACGTTCTTCCGCTCATATAACTTGGCTAATTTCTTCCACATACTATGGGCATTAGTCTCTTTGTCAACATGAGGATACACACTAAGATCCAACCACTGCCTGATCAACCCAAGAGCTTTTCTATTCATCCTATTCCATTCACTATCAGATTTATCATTAGGTCGAGTAGTGTCTCCCTCAACGGGTTCATACAAGTCTTTGCTATCTATCATATCTTCCATGAGGGTCTTCCAACGTTTATAATTTGTGGAGTTCAATTTAATCATATTTGGTCCTTGACTTTCCTTCATTTAGATGCACAAATCAAAACAACCAAAGCTTTGATACCACTTTGTTGGGGAAAACTGATCTAATCTAAGTGGAAGCAAAAATATTTTCTCTTACCTATGCAAATAAATTGGAACTACAAATACTTTTCAAAGCAAAACATCAACCATACAAAATAAGTTATTTTAACAATGGCAATGATAGAAAAATAAATATCAGATACACCATAATTTTAATGTGAAAAACCTCTCAGTGTATAGGAAAAAATCACAAGACCAAGTCTAACAAAATTTCTACTAATAAATCAATGGGTACACCAATTAGTCCTCTTAGTAACACTAAGGAATACTACAATCAACAATACATCACCAAATATGTGGATCAACCAAGTAACAAGATAGAAACTTTACAAAAGTGGGTATCACAAATCTCTTAAAGGAAAAGGCTCGAAACAACAAAAAAAATATATCAAATTGTACCTCTCAACACTAAGAACAACATATTAAAATTTCATGAGAAATGGTAAGAGTTTACTCATCTAATGTTGAGCTCAAAGAGACCAAACTCATTTTTTCTTTTTTTCCTCCGTCGATCTGCCTGTCTCTATTTCTATCTTTTTTGTTTTTCATTCTTTTACTGTAGCTTTTCCGTAGCTTACTTTTTAAATTATTTCAAAATGTTTTTTGCTTTTTTTTTTTGTTTTAACGTAGTTGTAGGTCTCACTTAGGAGGGACCTACCAAACAAAAATTAATGGGCAAGTATGCAAAAAACGAGAATAATTTAACTATAATCAGATGCTAAAAAATTATACAGATGTTAAGTGACATGCATGTAAGTGTATATCAAAGTTCTTTCAAAAAACATAGCATGTACTTATATTGATGTCTTATTTGAAGCTTTAGAGTATTCGAGTGCTAGCCAGGACAAGTACAAGAAGTAGAAGTGAATTCTCCACCTCTCAAAGTTAAATTCACCTCGTCTCTTGGCTCATTAACTCCGGCATTTGCTTTCCGATACCTTTTAGATGGATCCCTCTGCAGTTATCCCAGGTATTCTACAAGTAGAAGCACTTCCTGACAATAGGGAATTTATAAAGGTAATAAGAAACCAATTTCATTTTTGAAAATAAATGCATTAAGTAAATATTGGACAAAATAAGTTGACCTATAAATTTGTTAAAATTATACTGGCCTCCTTTTTAATTTTAAAAATTGTAGTTACCGCTCATTCCAAGTATGTATATTCTTCATATGTACAGAATTGCACAGAAGAATTTTTGTTCAAAATAAGGAAGGATACTAGAATTTTTAAAACTAGAGAGGAGGTCAATATGAAAACATCAATTGTTGTTAGCTTTTCATGTGATTGATTGTTTAATTATTATGAATTTCAGTTCCTTTGTAATGAATTATTAAATAGAGAAGAAAATCCAACCTGCTGTTAAGATGAACCTGGATTCAGATGTTGGAGACATTACTTGAAGGATGTTACTGTTGAGATTCAAAACCAGTCTGAGAAATCAGGAGTGGAGGAGGGGAGCAAGAGAGAGCATATGCAATTCCAGATTGAAGGATTTTGTGTGGGGGAAATCGGGATATAGAGGGTAGAGAGAGAACAAGGAGGTGGTTGTTGAATTGTGTGATCATTCTTTTCTTCCTCTTCCTCTCTGGTCTTCTCTCTTTCTCCCTGATTCTTCTTCTTTACTGTTCTATCTCTTTACTTGCTTCCAGTAGTACTAAATCTGTGAAGCCATCTTCTATTGTAATTAAACTTGTATCTAAATAATACTAATACAGAGAAGTCTCTATTCAGTATATTGGTGTGTTGCTCCTTATCTAGCTCTCTTAATTTGTTCCTTACAAAAAGCCTAAAGCACTTCATAAGTAAGGAGTGGTCACCAAATTTAATATGAGATCACTGCTTTTTCTTTTCCTTTTGTGCTTTGAAACTTTCTTCTCCATTGATAAATGTCAAATATACACCCTTTGCATTAAAGTCATGATATTAATAGGCAGCTATCAATCCTAAAATAAATATGATAAATGCCCAAGTTGAAGCATTCAATTATCCTGCTCCTGCGTGCTATTTTATAGAGATTGCAACGCAGAATTGGGGGGCATATATGCGTTGGGAGAGGTTGTCAAATCGTATGTTCAATGAATCAATTATCCCAGATTGGTTAGTTTTTTTTTAATAGGATGAAACGGTGTGGTTTCTATTCCATTATATTTTCATCCCGTACTCCCATTTTTCTTTTCCTTCAAATTGCGAAATATGGAATGGAACAAACTTTTATTTTGTTAATATAATAATGAAATTACATGTTTCTTCTTTAACCCATCAAATTTGCCGTCCCTTTATTGCCGTGCACAATTGCCGTCTGCTTCCTCTGTGTTACTCTACCACTGGATTCTCCATTGGCAATACCATGTCTGATTAGGTAATTCGTAAGGAGGATATGGACTCATCGATATCATTCTCGCCTTTCAATTATTTGTTTTTTTTTTATACATATATTTATTAAAAAACATTATTGGATTAATGCCGAGAACGTGAACTGTGCTTGGTTCACATTCACTTGGTTCACGTAAAAAGACAAGATGTTTGTGTTTTTTTTTTTTCTCTAGCGCTTTTTGTATTTGTATTTCACACTACTTTCATAATTTTTTTTATTTGACTTTCATAATTTTTTTAATATTTAATAAATTATCATATTTCATCTAGCTTAATTATAACCAAAATAAGAAAGTGAAATTTGTAATCTTATATAATTAACTTTGCTATTTTTTCTATAAATTTTTATGAAAAAATAATTAAGTTTAATATCTTTGAGATAAGGATAATATAAGAACAATAAATTTAAATTCTTATCATTCCATTCACTTCCGTTGAAACTTCCAAACATTGGAATAGAAACTTTCTTTCATTCTAAACTTCCATTCCACTATTAAATATTTAAACAATGATATAAAAATTTTACTTCATTTCATTCAACTCCACACCATTCTAGTATATTCCATTCCATCTATCATGAGATATCCAAAAATAGCCTTAGTCGACCACTTCCCATAAATTTTCTCTAGCTGGAATGATAATTGGGAGAGCAGAATTCTAAGAATCTACTTCTTACACCATCAGCAGCCCTTGGTGCAACAGAACAATCTTCCACTCAACATTTATGGTTGCCAGTATGTTGCCAGGTTGAATCATCAACTTCGGTGTTGAAAATGAAGCTGGTAAATACTGTGGTGATCTCCCTGGCCAATGACCAATACAAAAAGCAAAAACTTGAACTCAGTTTCAGACTGATACAAACCATTAAAATAAAATACAATTCAAAGTTTGATATGTAATAAAATCTTAAGACAACACATAATTTTACAATATGTAAATAGGTCATCCTGTTCAAATGCATGAAAAAGCCACATCAAGATTGTGATCCCTATGCATTATTACTCTTAGAAATTACAAGATGAAGACTAAAACAAAATATACACATGTTGATGTAATCATTAACTCTGTATCATGTTGGAAGAAAGGTTGAAGGAAGAGTATAACTATAAACTCCTAGTTAGTGATTCTGCATAACAACCTGATTTGAGCTTGAGTGAAGGGGACCCTTCTGAAAAAATTTCATGCACAATAGAGACGTTCATGAATAAAAGAAATGTTGAAATATAATTCCATTTGCCTAACCTGGAAAAAGTTGCAGGTTAACAAAACAGTTCCAAACATTATAAATCAAAAAGGGTTAGGGGGAAACAAATTATTGTTGGGTTTGATTTAAATTCCATTAAATATTGTTATCGTTAATTTTTTATTTTTGTGAAAATATGGAAGATTTGTAAAAATATAAAAGATATGAAATATATGAAGATATGTTAAAGATTTGTTAAAAGATTTGAAAAATATGTTAGAAGTTTATGAGGTATGTATAAGATTTGTAAAAGATTTGTTTATAATAAGAAACTAGGAAGGATCAGTTATAAATACTTGTATTTGAGAATAGGTAGTGTTATGAGAGTGAGAATGAGAATCTGAGAGAGAATGTCATGTAAGGCATACAGACTAGATTTGTTTTAATAGTAGATGTGACTCTTCTCATCTATGAATGTAGAGATATTAACCGAATTACGTTAAACTTTGTGCGTAATTTGTGTGATATTTTTTTAAATTACTAATATTTATTGTATATTTGTATAGAAGAGGATGTGATAATCTCTAAAAAAATTGATAAAAATATGATATTTCCTAATAAAATTGATGGGAATGTGATTTTCCCCAAAAGATTGAAAAGGGATGCAGTCTTACCCCAACAATTATAAAATATCAGACATCCCCGTGGCCATTTTACGAGAGTTATGTCTCATTCAATGGACATATAATCTTTTATGGATTTGACAAACAGAAATCACTACCACCGCCACCGCATTTCTTTTTAAACTTGTCAAATCAAACTGTTATTGCAATGATAGAATTCAATATACAGTAACATTCTCATCATGCATTATTGTTCTATGCTAATGAAAATAAAATTAAGCCAATGACATCTTCAAAACATGGTGATGCCAAGATACTCACTTCTTCCCGCTCAATATATCCAGTCTGTCTCAAGTCATACAATCTAAAAGCAACTGCAAGCAAACCAAAAAATGAAAGACAACAGATATTTTATTACTATAAATAGCATTACAATGGATAAAATAAATACAACTGAAAAACATTAAATGAAGTCTTACAATCAATTTTCTTTTCCAAAGGAGCACAAGGATGAAAGACACTGAGAGCATGCACAAACTCCTCAAATCCTATAACGCCATTTCTTTTTTCATCAAAGAGGTCAAATACCTGGAATAGAGTATGAACAATAAGTGAACTCAATTGAACAAGTTAAAAAGGAAGAATAGCATTAAATAACAATCTATCCAACCACATCTTCTTCAAAGCATGTATATATGTGTGTAACCCCTGCATTTTATTTTCCACTGGACAGAGGAAGCAAGAGAAGCAGGAGCTCTGTATAGAACATCATATCATATGGCGAACCTTTGGCCAAATCATATAAGGTCAACAATGTAAAATATGATATTGAAATATCTGAAATACAGTTGCCAATCCATAAGATACACCTTTCAATATTTCTATAAAGAAAAAAAGAGAAAATAAAAAATACATCTTTCAAAGAGTTTTACTCAGATGACAGTCAGGAAAGAACATCAATTTATCATAACAATTTACAAGCGATATTTAAGTCCGTGTGGCAATGATGATTTACAAAAGGAGTAAAGGACTGATTAATAAAAGACTTCAAAAGGAACAAATATGAAAAGCACTACGGTTTGTTATATATATTAAAAAAAAAAAACACTACAGTTTGTTTGTTGTTCACATAGGGTTCGTTTGGATTGGTAGGATTGAGTGAAATAGAAGGGCATGTAATAGAATAGAGAAAAGTTCAATTATTTAGTTATGTTAAAAAAGGATGGAATGAGATGGGAGTGGGTGGGATAGATTTCATCACATTCCACTAGAAACCATCAATTTTCTTCTCTCTCAAATTGGGAGATATGGGATGTAATCATCTTTTTTAATATGAATACCATATCATCCCACCAAAAATCATCCACTTCCCAAACAATGAAATGGTAATTTTACTCCATTCCATCTTAAAATATCCAAACAATAGAATGATACTTTTTTCTCATTCCATCTCATCTCATCTCATTCCATTCCATCAATTACCAAATATCTAAACATAATCATGATATATTGGACTAGTTATAGCATCCATAGGCCTAAAACAGCCTGCTTTGTTACACTGGAAAAAATTTTAGAAGCCAAACAGATAGTGAAAGATGGATAATTGGTGCCCTCAAGATTGTCATCTGCTAGTAAATGAGCAGAAATTTGTCTTCCAAGAGCAGCATCCTATATGTCCGCATAGAATGAAAAACACCATGCACAGTTTAATACTTTATTCATGTTAGTGAAACAAATCCACATTCTAAGTTTGACATAGAAACCATATGGTAATTTTAATAAAACTCGAGACGAAACAAGAGAATAACCAAAATCCGACTGAATGATAGTCTTCAGAGGTAGGAATAAAATAAAAGGACTGATGAAGAAATGTCATTTAATGTACTAAACGTTGTTTCAGAAAGAGGTGAAGCCATTCTGAGGTAGGAAAATACATCCACCAGATTTACCCAAATACCATAGGAGACAAGGGTACTTATCAACTAATATGATCCCTTGAAAGATATTTTCTTTGCAACTCAAAGTTGACTTCCTTAATACAAAAAGGATAGTGAATGAAATCAAGAAAACAATAACCGAAAAGAAAAGAAAAGAAAAACAATAACAACTGTCGAATATGAATATACCCGATCAAGGAAAAGATTCTCGCCAGCTGGGGTTTTCAATAGTGCCAATCTGAGCTCTTCCTTAAAATGAAAAACAGAAATGAGTTAAAGGAGGCAATTTCACGAAAAATTCAACACTATTGTTGATTAACCTAACAGCCAATGTAATTTTTTTTTAAAAAAAAAGAGTACATGAAAATGCACAAAAGCAGCAAAAGGACATTCTTAATCTGAGTTGTTATTGTCACATCTTTTCTCAGCAGTTAGCCCCATGTATATGCAACTAATACAAGCACATATTTAACAAATGGATATATAAATATATTGTTCACTGTTCAGGTAAGATTAAATAACTTCATAGTCGCATACCTTTCCATGTTTATATTCAGTTTTTAGGGTATGTTCTCTTCCACTACTCAACACTACAGTAAGCATTTTCATACACAATTTACAAATAAAGGTGACACCCTTGGCTGTTCTAACTTCTAACGCAGCCTACATTTTCTTTATTCTGCCATCACTAATCACCCATAATACTAAATTGTTTACATGAATTAGTTTTACCAATTGAAAAATGCCAGTACTATACCTGTATACGGATTAAGTGCATGTTTGGTCGGGGATAACAGTTTTTTTAAATAAAAAAATTATTGTAACAGTATTCTAACATATTTTGTAATTTGTATAAAATTCAATACATTATAATTTTTTTATAATGTTGAAACTAAAAACTTATAATTTTATATTATAAATTATTCCTTACACTTCAAGATGTAAATATCATTTTGTCCTCGTTTATAATGTTGAAGCTAAAAACTTATAATTCTATATTATAAATTATTCCTTACACTTTGAGATGTAAATATCATTTTGTCCTCGATCAAATAATTTTTTTAATCATTTTATACCTATTTTGTTAATTTAATGCTTAAAAACGATTCTTTTTTATACCATTCAAACAAAACATATTAGCTTAAAATCGTTTTTCAGCTAACATATTCAAACATAAAACTGATTATATTATAATTGATTATAACAATAAGTTTTTATACAATAATCGATTATTGAAATAATCAAGTTTTCACAGCTAAATCAAACACTCCCTATATCCTCAAAGACATAAGTGTGTTTATTTCAGATTATTTCATTGTTGAAACAATTTTTTTTTATGTTTGTCAAAATCAGTTTTAACTTTTACACGAAATTTAATGTATTATAAAAAAAATTTATAATACTGAAAATTGAAACTTATAATTTTATATTATAAATTATTCCTTACACATTGAGATGTAAATACTATTTTGTTCTCAATCAAATAACTTTTTAATCATTTTATACTTATTTTAATAATTTAATGCATAAAAATAATTATTTTTTATATTATCCAAACGAATGCATTAACTTAAAATTATTTTTTAACTAATATATTTAAATATAAAACTAATTTTATTATAATAAATTATAATAATAAATTTTTATACAATAATTAATTATTAAAATAATTAATTTTTCACAATTAATCCAAATTAACACAAACATGAAATTGTTTGGTTTTGTTTTTCTATTCAATGCTTGAACAGATCATAATTCTCTCCTATTAGTGGAATATAAGGAGAGGAGAGAAAAAGATACAATTTGTTTGGAATAAAATTAGTGGATTCTCTAACTCAATATGATGAGTTCTTGTATAATAAAATTTGTGTTTATATCTCTCCAATAGAATCATCTTGTGACAGAAGAAAATATTCACCCACTTAAACTTCCTATGGCATAAATGTATGTAGGTGGACTAATCAGCAAATTCTGGCATAGTAATCATTGTTATTGGTGAATAGTTGCAATTTAATGAATTGAATTTAAGGTTTTGAGATACTTTCTTTATTTCTTTTTATTTACACATAAGAATTAAAGATAACATTAAATCGCCTCAAATTAAATAAAATATTAGTTGGTATGATTAAATTATTGTTTACCACTCCATTAAATGTGTATAGAAAATTGTATAAATTAATTAATATGTATAATTATTTATGTTTAATAGAGATAATAAATAATAAATTAAAATTAAAAATTAATTAATATATTTAAATTTTTAAATAAAAAATATTCTAAAAAGATATATAAAAAGTAACAGAGTACCTTGTGTATTAGGCCATCATCAATGATTGAACAGCTCAACTTGTTGAACAAATCGCGCAACGCCTCGATTTCATTAACAGTAACTGCGAGCGAGAACGCGATAAAAGAATTGACAAGAATAGAAGAAAGCAATGAGCGAAATCAAAGAAAGAAAGAGACGAACATGGAGAGTGGTTAGCGAGATGGACAATACGGTCGAATATATCAAAGATCTTCTTCTTGGGACGAGGTAATCGAATTGAAAGCAAGCAGCTAAGCTGAGAATGAAAGCTTCAACTACTCCTATCAACAGTATCAACACCGCACACAGCGCATCACCAACCGTCAATCTCGATCTCTGATTCCACAATCAATTCATTCAACACAGGAATTAAATTCATTCAGTGAATATGAAATGAATGGCACTGGTTGGTGAGTGTTCGGCACGAAAGAAAATGAAATCAATAGAACAGAAAAAATCGAATTCACAAACCATTTGAGGGAATTTCCATTACCAGAGAGCTATCTGTGAGGTCCATATCACCAACAACAGCTGAGACTGAGAGAGACACACACATTCACTCACATGCGGTCTTTTAGATAATTTATTTAAATCAAATATATTTTATTTTTTTTCTATACACTAATCAAACTCTTAATGATTTTAAATTTAATATTTTAAATTTAATCTATGGTGTCTAGAGTCTTCAAAGCTAAATATTTCCCTAGAGGGGACTTTATGGATTCCAATATTGGTCATAATCCAAACTTTATTTGGCGTAGCATTTGGAGTTCCCGGGAGGTGCTAAAACTTGGCCTTAGATGGAGAATTGGAGATGGGAATGGAATCAATGTTTGCAACCCTGGGTGAAGGGTGCTGAGATTAGAACAATTGAACAAGTTCCTCATCCTAGTGTATCTTTGCTAGAAGTTTGTGATTTGATGGTTCAGGATAAAAGGGAATGGGACAAAAATTTTATTTATACATTGCTGCCACAAGATATTGCTGATTGCGTGGTTAAGATGTATATTCTTAGCGGACGTCACGAGAACAGGTTGATTTGGAATTGCAATACCAATGGTCTATATTCAGTTAAATCAGGATATAAGTTAATCATACAGCAAGTGGCGGATACTACAAATTTTAAGGAGGAAGGTGATTGGAGTCTCATTTGAATCTCAAAGTTCCACCTAAGGTGAGAATTTTTTTGTGGAAAGCTTGTCGATTTTCTTCTAACCCGTGCACGATTGCAAGCTAAGGGTATCCATTGTCCTGCAAGTTGCACTTTCTCGTAGTGATGCTATTGAAAATTGCCGGCATTGTTTTATCACGTGTAGGAAGAGTATTCCTATATGGCCACTGGACTTTGGAATTCGATTGATTCTCGGATCCATGATGTGGAATCATTCAAGGAGTTAATTCTTATTTTATGTAGCACGAATAAATTGGTTCTAATGGTTATGCTTTTATGGAGTATATGGCAGAGAAGGAACAATGGGGTTTGGAGGTGTCATGAGGATAATGATTTGAGTGTGATACAAAGAGCCCGAACAACTCTGGATGATTGGAAAGCAAGCAAACTTGGGAACTTTACTTGTAACCAAGATGCAGCTCAGCGAATAGAGCATCGCTTTGGGAGAAACCCCCACCGAGTCCGGTGAAATGCAATGCGACATAGCACTTTTCAAGGAGCAGGACTACCTAAGTTATGGTTCATGCATAAGAGATAGTTCACAGCTTTGTGATGGCCACATCCGATTATATACAAGCTATTTTGACAACTTATGCTATTCTACACTCACCGCTCATTGACCTTGGGTTTGTTCATGTTATTATTGAGACAGATTGTCAATATATAGCAAACCAAATTCATCCGAAGATATATCGAAATGTGAGGTGGTTATTAACCAAATTAGACAGTTGCTCTTTAGCCAGCCTACCTATTCTATAAAGTTTATTAGAAGACAAGCTAATGAGGTGACTCATCTCTTAGCCAGGAATTCTATTAATTTTTCTGATAATCATGTTTTCTCTGTTATACCTCGATGTATTCATCATATTATTGTAATGGAATCAAGCTGATTTGGCTTTTGTCAAAAAAAAAAAACAAGTCAAGTACCTTAAGGCACTCTACACTCTACTCGTTACCAAATTTTATAAAACATTTTTTTTTTGAATAACTCCGACACCTTCTTAAGTTGAATAATCAATGAATTGCTTGATAATTTCCTAATTTAATTTCTTTTATCACTCTTGGTCAAATTTTGAATGATCTGCCACTAGTTGTCTGCAGACGAATTTCTATAATCAGGATATTTCCCCCAAAGCTTGTATGAAAAAACGCAAATTCCATTAGAAGAAAAAAAAATTGTTAAATTCTTTGAGTATACATTAAATATTCTTTACAACTTATGTTCACACCAGCAAATGTAGACTACAGACTTTTATATTTTCAACTCCCGTATAAATAAGAACAATTAAAATATTGAAGTAAGCGATATACGACTTTCAACATTTTTTTCTACAAATATATATTATGTGAGATTTTAATTTAAAATTATTTGACATTAAATAGAGAGACTCAATTAATGTATAAATCGTACACGAAATATGGAGTGAGATGATATATGACTAAGTGGTAAAGGTAGGGGGTAACAATTTAGATCTCTTCCCCTTCACCGGAGACTTTGTATCAGGAAAATGATCCCCACCACCACTCATGTCCTCCACAGACCCTTCTTGTGTTACCTTCACAGGGTAAGTTACAAAGTGCACACCTTCCATGTCTACAGTTTCTTCACCACTATAGATTTCCCACATTTGATCTCCTATTGAGCGCATTCTCTGCACACATTCCAAATTCTTTGGCTCTAACAACAATTCCTCCGCGCTTCCAGTGTGCTCATACCACAGTGACATTCTGTATGCATGAATATCACCACGTGCCATTTGGTTATTAGCTCCATCTTGAGACTGGTAGCACCCTATGGCAATCTCAGTGTCCCTTTGCCCGTCCATGGATCTTTGGTTCACATTGGCCGATCCTATTAATATGTATAGGTCGTCCACTGGTGCCGCAAGCAAGAAAACAATATACAATATTTTAGTTAACCTAGGATGTCAATACAACTTCTAAAACAATTCTACTATTGCACAATTCAATTACTTTGATGCTTATCCTTTTATAAAATGAGTTATTAAAATAAATTTAATGTAACAAATTATTCCAAATAAGCACTTTTGCAAAGTTGAAAAAGCTAGAAGTAGCATACATGACAAGAATAAGTTGCTGAATAAGCAGTTATAAGGAGAAATTGTTATGTGCTCTTAAGAAATTCTTAGGTACTTATAAGTAGCATGCTTAAGAAATTCTTAAGTAATTTCATAGCAAGAAAAATTTCTCTACTTATTATGAGTCAAATAATAACCATCCCCCCAAGTCATAAATATCTTAAATTTCTGTAACTGCGGGAAAAAATGAACTGAAAGTGGAAAAGAAAATATTAATTGAAGAATAATGTAACCATACCTATCATGAGCTTGGAGTGAACATAAACCATGAACCTCCTATTTTTTTGCGCATTCCAGTATTGTGTTTCAGGATGGGGAGAATGTGGCGGAAGATATTCCCCTTTTCCCTTCTGTTCCCTATTTGCAAGGCAGAAGAAATTCAAGTAGTCTCTTGGGTGCCCTGGTTCCCCACTTTCTTTTATTGCTTCTCCAATCAACCTATACATCATTGTCATTGTTTCTCTGGTCCAATGCAGTATATCTTGAACTGATTCACTTTCAGGCACTCCTTCTGGCCACATTGGTATGACTATGTACACTGCAAACCTCTCTTTTGCTTTAATCTTACTGACCACCTTGAGTGCAATCTCAATGGGAATCAGATTTGTGCAGCCACTATGCCTATCTTTCTCCCACAAATGGCACCCCCCAATGAAATATTGGTTTTCAATGTATATAAACCTATCAGCACGTCTAATTGCTTCAACATAAGCCTCATGTATGCTTCTCTCCACAGTTAGCTTTCTAAACAACTGGCTAGCAGAAACATGGTCAATTGACCTGTATACTTGAACTTTCCAATTCCTCTCTATGAGAGTGCTTGAGCAAGTCTGAGGAATAAGATTTACTAAGGTGCTAGCTGGGACTAGAAGAGAAGGATCACATTGCTTTGTCCATCTTTGCTCAAAATTGGTTAACACATCCCAAGCAGCCTCACCAGTGACACAAGCATGAGCATCATGCCAAGGCTCTCTTGGCCCTCCTTTGTTGAGACTAGCTCCTGCAATGTTTGTCTGGTAAAAGTCATAGTAATGGGATTCCTTAGTAAGTGTTTGAAACAATGAATGTTGCTCTGTATCATATCGGCCATCACACAAATCTACACCACCCAAAAAGCTCATAACTTCTCTGTCATTAACAGAGCTGGGTGCTCTAGTGTCCACAGTTATGGTCTTCTGATGGTGAGCAAAGAGTGTGGGGAACTTACGGTGTAATCTGGGACATTTTCTGCATATTACTTTTGTGTGTTTGAAGTAAGCAAAAGCATCCTCATCATGGGTGTTCATCACACCTTTGTTCTTAATAAAAGGCAAAGATGTTTCATCATCCCAAATCATAACCCTCACTGCCACTCCTTCCTCTGCCTTCTTCTTCAATAGCTCACCCAGCTTTACTTCTCTGGCATATGGGATTTCTGTTTGAGGATCTCTAACCTGCACAAGCAGCATATTAGCTTCTCAAAAATGTATATATACGTAAAAGAAAAGAAAAAATAGAGCCAGATGTTTTGCCAGAATGATGTGGCAAGCTTGTTGACTCTTGGATAGGTGAGTGACCCCTACCAATTTATTCTATCCAACAATCAGTCTTGTATTTTGTAAAAATTCTCGCTATATTTTTTCTGACTCTGTAGCATTACTCAAAAAAAAAAAGTATGAAATGAGATTATATTTACCAGAACCATCTTGGGATTGAAGGACCAGCCTGCAATATAAACTAAATACTTTGCACCCTCAATGGCTTTATAGACATCCTCCCATAGCTTTCTTGGAGCTCCACATAGATCAAAAGGAGGTTGGAAAGCAGATGAATGGTGAGCATCATGATAGAGCTTAACCTGACAATTGGACCTTTGTGGAAATGTAGCACTCCTGATCCCTTGAAATTCTCCATTGCTTAGTAGCTTTGCCCAACTTGGTTCCAAGTCTGCAGGTTTGAACCATAATATAAACCTTAATTTTAGTTGTGGGTTTGGTTTTCCATTTTCCATGAGGAGAGGGAAGAAGCCATTGATCAAACTTCCTTCCTTCAACCTCTGGGCCTGGATATGGAATTTCCCCAATATGGACCATGATGTTTTCAGTGTAATGGTTAGAGTTGAATCATCTGGATGAGCACATTGAATCTGAAAGGTTTGGTTCCAGACACGTTCGCGTTCTTGGGTCGTTTTTGCCATCATCTTGTTGTCTATCTTGATGGTCACATAAGCAGGCTTTCCATTTGTACATATACACTGAAAAAAGAGAAATTTTGATGCATAATATGAGTTTACAGAATAATGCAGAGTTTCACAGAATAGCTAATTTAAAATATGTGTATATGTAGAATTATAGTTATTTGGAGCTCACATTGAAGGGAAATGAAGGTGAGTAAGGTGTAGCATTGAAGATGGTAGCTTCAATTGTTCCATGGAGGAGCTTAGGCTTTTCCTCCATTGCCTTAGTCTTCAAATATTCACAAGGAGGAAATGAGAGAGACAGAAAACTATCAACTGTGTTTTGACTTTTGAGGGAATCTGTGTCATGTTACTATTACCAATGATCATATTTCATATATAAAGGTTGGTAAGTTTGATGCTGCAGATGAAGAAGCAAAGGGAACCTTGGAATGCAATTGAACTGTTGGCAGTTTGGGAAAACTTGTGGAATTATGCACTTCTAAACGTGCAGGCACAGCCAACCTTCGCGTCTATCCCATCAGGCCATAACTTGTTTTTGCTTGAAGCTCAAGTTTCTTAAACACAAATCACAATTTACCGTGCTCAGTAAGACCAAATCAAAACACTTAGCCTCGTATATTCTCATTACATTACATTATATTCTGGACAATCAAGAGGTTGCTGATTTCTTAAGAGGATTAAGTGGCTGAATTTGTTATATAAATATAATTTTTATAGCTGGACCAAATTTTATTGGAGAAACAATTACGTGTCAAACGCATGTCTGCTGGAGCCGTAAAACTGGGTCAAGTTATTAACTAGAACTAGAATAACATTATTTACATAATTGTAATCATAATGCACCCATGATTTTATCTAGAGCTCTCAAAACTGGCTACGGTTATTTGATAAATTTTTGGAGATTGCTATTGAACGCTAGAGCTTCCTGACCCTTGGATGCAAGCATCAGAATGTGAGGGTGCATTGTCATAAATAAAAAAAGAAAAATAACTTGACATTGTAAATGCTTCAATATTGTTATAATTTTTTTTTTAAAAAAATATGAAAGTTGTAAAGTGATGACCCAAAAATAAGGGATAAAAAATAACATTTATGATTATTGAAATTTCTTTTAATACTATTTTAAGCTTAACTTGCAAAAATGTTCCTAAGCAATTAAGCACCCCCAATTTCTTTCATGAGTCAACTAGGCGGCGCCATGCAATCCAATCTTAAAGGTTAGTTAAGGTCTAAGAAATATTGTACAAAATAATGAAAGGTTTGTTATGGTTTGAGGATGTTTTCTCTTCTCTTTCTTTTGATTTTTTTTTTCAATTAACTTGGGTGAGTGCCTTGCGGGATTGACAATGTATTAGCAAATCATGATTCCAATCCTGATCAAAAAAAATCATGATTCCAATAAAAAAAACAAAATAATGACGAAGAAAAATCATTGTGTCCTTATGTTGTCTCCCCTTGCTTTCACATATCTCTTATATAGAGTATATGCTGAAGAAATTCTGTTGTCTGTCTATATCAACTATTGCGTGTGGCTCGTGGGAAACATATATATTATCATTTTATGTATGATATAACAAACAATGTTTTTCATGTTCAGCACATGCTATACACTTCATCATCTTATGGTTTTTTAACGGAGCATACCCTTATGGTGACATTTACGGTTCTGTTTTAATTCATTATAGTAGATTAATTAATATTGTTTTAAATTTCATTATGAATGTAAATATTATTAGTAAAATATACATAATTTTTTGCATATACACTTATCTATAGTTAAAAAATAGAATTGGTCTAAATTCTTTATGTGTGAATCTATATGTGTGTAAATATTAATAATTAAAATCTATAAAAAAAAAATATATATACAATATAAACTATACATGTTATTTATTACCTGTTAACCAAATAACATGCAACAAATAATTAATCTCATCTGTTTATTTATTTTAATATTATAACTATCACTATGATGCTATCAAAAAAAAAAAAACTATCACTATGATATATGATCATACAGCACCGTACCATAAACGTTTCTATCCTTATATAGTGAAAATACTTATTTAATTTAATCTCACGGAAACTAAGTAGGGTTAAAAAAAAAAGATTGAAAGAAATCGAGTGCATCTACTTTAACGTGCATCCTTTTTAAATCCTTTTCCTTATGAAAAGGTCAAAGTGAAAGGAAAAAACAATTTAGGATGAGGAGAGCATCTCCTCCTAGTATTACCATAAATCACTTATTTTAATAAATATTTATATTAAGATTATATATCACCTACCAATAAGAAATTTTGAAATTTAAACTTAAATTATGTAATTGTCATGAATAAAAGATTAGCTCGGTGAGTCAATTAATTAACAATTTTTCACCTTCTAACTTTGGATAAATGGAAGAAAACTTTTCAAACTTCTGTTTGAGCATTTGGCAAAAAGTGAGAAAGCAAATTATATCAAAATAATGATAGTTCAGACGTAACTGAATTATTAATATTATCATCAAGATAACGACATTATCATTCTTCACATTTCGTCAATTTTTTAACACAAACGCGTTAATACCATTTCATAAGATCGATCGACTTGTGTGTGTCTATATATTTGTAGAGATCCCTACAACAAAAATACTTCAATCTGTTCTTCATGATTAAAATTATATAATATTTTATTCATTATTAAAATTAAAAATAAGCAAGTTCCTGTGTTTTTCATTACTTTTTTTAAAACAATTTATTCTTTATAATTTAAATATGATTAATTCCAAGAAATTGACCTAGTCGCATAGGCAAACACACATTCACACAGTCACAAGTAATACCAAAAAAAAAATTGATTAAAAAATATTTTCTTACGATGAAAAGAAAAGAACTAGAATAAATAAAACACCAAAATAAAGGAGAGCCACATACCTATAGAAGAAACAAGAAGCATCAGTCTTTGAAGTTTGAACAACCATCAACCATGTTTCGTTAAACAGTTAGCACATAATGATGAAAGTTATGCTAACGTCTGCCTGTTTAACCATATGCATCTTGGGATATGGGAATCAGTTTCACAAACCTTACAAGCTCCTAAAAACAACATTGCTGAAGAACTCAATGACTCATGCCAAGTGAACTACCATCACTATTGAGTTTGAATCTATTAGAAGGAGGAGGGGTATAAGAAACAAAGGTGAACTAGAACATTTTGATATTTAAGAGAGTCCCGCAATGCAGCACAATAGTCATCAACACAAAAAAAGCGTCATGTATATCCCTTTTTATTTAGGAATTACGTGAAGAATCCATCAAAATAGTTATTTCCAAGAACAATTTTCACATTTCATTACATTGAATAGATTTTTCTCCTTTTTCTACACTTTAATTTTCTCCTTCCGGAAACACTTTGTGCACTTCTGTTAAACTTACATCGCATGGCCTTTTGTTGTTTGATCCAATTCTCGAAGTTTCAATTACAAGTTGCCTACTAGATCATGTACATGATTCCTATTATATATTGTACACTCGTGTCATGAGAACTTGTTATTGGAGAGACTATGTACACAAGACTTCTACCCAATACAGCATTCAACATTTTTGTACATGGGACTTCTAATCAGAAAAGTCAAAGTCTTCTAAGTGTAAGACAAATGAAATAAACTCCCATAACACAAGTTTATTTCAGTTGACTTCAAGATTAAACTGAGTAAGTGAAACATGTTTCATCCTTGTTTGCGGGCAAAAATATTGAATGTGGTTGATGTTTCTTGTGGTGGAGAAAATAGATTTAATCAAGTTGTTGAGCTATCTGCTGAGATTTTATCAAAGGTGAAGTACCATGATATTGAAAAGACAGAGAAATTAAGGGAAGTTAATTTGGCGTATTGCAGTTCAGAAAAATAAATTGCAAACATAATGATCAAGGCCCTTTCCAAGGGCAAGCATAAAGTGATAAGATCAAAGCTTTGAAATTTCAAAAAAGAATCTCAAGGAGGAATATTAGACTATGAGCTTTTTCTAGAATCTCATAGCTTAGCTTTTGTTTTATGTACACTCTAAGTAAATTGGGAGAGTACAAAACACACAGGAGATCTATATCTAATAGGCTAAGTAAAGAACTATATAACTACATCTTGACAAAAACTTTAAGGCATTAGGTTTATGATTATTTTTTACTTATATATCCTTCAACTTACTCATTCATTTCTAATGTGAAACTTCTTCTTTTACATCTAACTCATACTTGTATTCTTAGCAATCTTCTCCTTAAGTATGAGTCCTTCACACAAGGTCACTTCCCCTCAAACGGAAGTCTTTTGAGTATTTGACAATATTACAAAAAACCTAACCCACATCCAAGAGCCTCATATCCTCTAGATCAGGCTACACATGCTCTCCTTCATACTTGTATCACCGTCGTCCATCATCTACAATGGAACACGCCGCCTAGCATTCACATTATTAGGAAGACTTTCGACACAAGATACCTTACACATGGATCCACCAACCACCGTCGTCCATGTCAATACTCGTCTCAGTCAAACCATCGGCTCTAATACTACTTTGTTGAAAAAAAATGAGCTAAACGGAAACAAAAATATTTTCTCCCACATGCGCAAATAAATGGGCACTACAAATACTTCTCAAAGCAAAACATCAACCACACATAGTAAGATATATCAACAATGACAATGGCAAAAAAATAAATATAAGAAACACCACAATTTTAACGTGAAAAATCCCTCAGTGTAAGGAGAAAAATCACTAGACCAAGTCCAGCAAAAAACTTCCACTAATAAATTAATTAGTATACCAATTAGTCCTTTTAATAGTATTAGGGAATACCACAATCAACAATACATCTCCAAATAGGTACATTAACCAAGCAACAAGATAGAAACTTCACAAAAGTGAGTATCACAGATCTACCCAAAGAGAAGGTGAAATGATAAGCAAACTATATCAAAGTGTAGCCCTCAACACCAGGTACAACATGCTAAAATTTCATGAAAAATGGTAAGAGTTTACCTATCTATTGAACTCAGAGAGACCAAACCCATTTTTTCATCCCCTCCTCCGTCGATCTACCTCTCTCTGTTTCTATCTTTTTTTTTTCTTTTCAGTTTCTTGTTGTAGACGTTGTTGAGTTTGAAGTTTTGATGATGCATTTAAGTGTTTTTGAGCATGTGAGTCTTTTATATGTTTTTGATTTACCCCTTTATTTATTTGTTGATATATGTTTGATTATAGGTAAAAACTTTCCATTTAAAGAGCAAATATATCTTTTCAAATATGTATAATGATTTGAATGACTATTATTAGGATTAAATGACTTTACATATTCATCTCCCCAACGGTCAAGCACGTTTTTAGGAGAGTTCTTTGGTTCCAACAGCTAAAAGATTGCAAAATATTAGTTATACTTAAACCAAAGAAGAATAGTAACTAAAACAACACATACTGGACGAACTAGCAATTACTGAGAGCGAAAACAGAAACTACTTAAAAACATACGAGCTGCATATCCCATGGGTTTTAAAGTTTCTTAACTGATTTTTTGCAACCTCCAACGACTAGCAAATATTAAGGGAAACCCTCCATTATATTTAGAAGGCCTTGGAAAGGATCAAACATACACTTGCTCAAAGAAAAAGAGATCCAACTGTGTTTCTATGTATTCATTTGTTTCTTCACTTTCTGGTTGTTCTGAAAACTGCTTATCTACTCTTGAGAGAGTCTTGAAATCCATTGTAGCTCATTGATAAGAGCAAACCATTTCTTGTTGGTAAGATCCTTGTTTTAGAGAGAAGGAAGAGAGTGTGGGTAGCTTTCCTTCAATCTAAGTACTCTATCTTAGGTTAAGGTAGAGGGAGGTTTGGTAGTATCCTTGAGTGTTAGAAACCATTATAACTTTACTTTGACGCTAAGGTAGAGGAAGGTTTATCAGAGTCCTTGTAAAAGAAAATTTAACAAGTGAAGAAATGTTCGGACAATTGCTTGAGGACTGGACGTAGGTCACACATTGTGGCTGAACCAGTATAAATTTGTTTGTGCACTCTTCTCAACCTTTTCTTCTTTATCTACAAGTTTTTAATTGTGTTTCTATTGCAATTTTTTTTATGAATCTTTTTAATTTTCTGTTATTGAACCTCTTAGAACTAATTCACCCCGCCTCTTAATTATGTCAATTGGTATCAGAGATTAATTCTCTGGAAGGCTTAACCGCTTGAGAAGTCGATCCTTGCAGGTTCAATGGCAGGAAACTTGATGAACTCAAATGTCATTGAAGGACAATCCATCTCAAGGTCGCCATACTTTGATAGGTCAAATTACACCTATTGGAAGGAGCACATGAAAATATTCATTCAATTTGTTGACTACAAGCTTTGGCTCGTGATTAAGAATGGATCATCCATTCCAAGGAAAGAGGTAGATGGCAAAGAGGTGGAGAAGACCAAAGAGGAATTTGATGATGAAGACATGAAGAAGATGGAACAAAATGCAAAAGCCAAAAATATCTTATACTGTGCTGTGACGATTTTAGAAAAATCTCAAGGTGCAAAACGGCTAAGCAAATATGGGATAAGTTAGAGGTGACACACGAAGGAACAAGCTAAGTAAAAAAAGCAAAGACTGACATGCTTGTTCATGAGTACAAATTATTCAACACGAAGGAGGAAGAAAAGATTGATGAGATGTTCAAGAGGTTCTCAAACATAGTCAACACCCTTGATGCTCTTGGAAAAGTTTACACGGATAGAGAATTGGTAAGGAAGATACTAAGAAGCCTCACCAAAGAATGACAATCAAAGGTGGCTGCAATTCAAGAAGGACGAGACCTCAACACTATCTCCTATGATGAATTAAGAGGTAACCTCATAACTTATGAATCAACTTTTCTAAATAAAATGCATGATGAAAACAGGAAAAAGAAGGGGGTTGCTTTGAAAGCCGCCTCAAGTTCCCATCAAAAAGAAGAATATAAAGATGGAGGACAAATGAAGGAAGATGAAGAAATTGCTTTCATCACAAGAAGGCTATACTCTATTCACAAGAAGAAGTTCAAAGCAAAAAGAAAGCAACAATTCAAAAAAGATCCATTAAATGAAGAATTCAACAAAGATCAAGTAATATGCTATGAGTGTAAGAAAATCGGTCATTACAAAACCAAGTGTCCCTACATTAAGAAGAAATTCCTAAAGAAGCCTAACAAGAAGAAAGCTATGGTGGCAAACTCCTCTTGGAGTGATAGTGATTATTCCTCATCGACAAGCGAGCTTGAAGATGTATGAGAAGTTGTCAACATGTGTTTTATAACTAGAAGTCATGATGAGGTAAATGATCAAGACTCTACTTACTCTTGTCATGATGAAGTAAATGATGAAGTCTCTATTTATTCATATGATGAACTAAATGAAATGCTTAAACAAGTTCTTGAGGATTCTCAAAAATTGTCTTTAAAATATTTTTCCTTAAAGGCAAAATATGACAATGCTTTAGTAGAAATAGAAAATATAAGAAAGGAAGTGGAGCTTTTGAAATTAAAAAATATTTTAAATGAAAATGAACAAAAATTAATTAATGAAAATGTTTTATTGAATAAAAGAATCAATAAGCTTACCAAAGACTTTGCCAACTTCGTAAGAGGAAAGGAAAATTTGGATATTCTCTTAAGAAAACAAAAATGTTGTTTTGATAAAGCTGGAATAGGATTTATTCAATGCAAAAGTGAAAAATATTACAATTTTTTTTTTGTGAAAGTAAGTGCCTTTACATCTCCTTATGTGACTTGTAATTATTATGGAAAAAAGAGTCACATCTCTCTTACATGCTATTAAGAAAATTGGTTCTAACAAGATATGGATCCCCAAGGTTACTAAGGATGTTTCTTCGAACTCTAACTCCCAAGGACCTAAGAAAATTTGGGTACCTAAAACAAGTTGAATTTGTTTTATAGTTGTGCTTGAAGACAAACTCTAAAGATTTATGGTTTCTGATAGCAAGTTAAACATAAAGAAGGAGGAGACGTCATTTTTGGAGACAACAGCAAAGGAAAAATAGTTGGTATTGATAAAATTCATATTAACTCCACCTCTTGTAGATGATGTTCTCTTAGTTGAAGGTCTCATGCATAATCTTCTTAGTATTAGTCAATTGTATGACAAAGGACATAAAGTAGTTTTTAATTCATCTCATTGTATCATTCATGGCATCAATAATGACAAAGTTTTATTTGTTGGTCATAGATATGACAACCTCTATATTTTGTACTTAGAGGACATTAAATCCAAAAATATAAAATGTTTTGTTTCAAAAGATGATCAAGGTTGGTTATGGCATAAGAGATTAAGGCATGCAAGCATGATCTTATCTCGAAACTTTCAAAAAATGATTTAGTAGTTAGCTTACCAAAAATGAGTTTTGAAAAAGATCACATTTGTGAAGCTTGTCAACAAGGAAAACAAACTAGATCATCTTTTAAACCTATAAAGGAAGTTCTAACTTCAAGGCCTTTGCAACTTCTTCATATGGATTTATTTGGTCCCACCAAAACAGTCTACGTCTATGCCTTTGTTATTGTTGATAACTTTTCTAGGTTTACTTCGGTTCTCTTCTTATCTCATAAGGATGAAACTTTTGAGGTCTTTAAAAGTTTTTGCAAAATGATTCAAAATGAAAAAAGAATTGTCATTTCTTGTATAAGAAGTGATCATGGGAAAGAATTTGAAAATAAATCTTTTAAAAATTTTTGTAATGAAAATGGAATTAAACATAACTTTTCTTGCCCAAGAACACTACAACAAAATGGTGTTGTTGAAAGAAGAAATAGAACTTTACAAAAAAACGGCAAGAACTATGATTTGTGAAAATGATCTTCTAAATTATTTTTAGGTCGAACCCATGAACACTTTTTGCTATATTTTAAATAGATGCTTGATAAGACCTCTCTTAAAGAAGACTCCCTATAAGCTTTGGAAGGGTAAGAAACCTAATATTAATCATTTTCATATGTTTGATTGTAAATGTTATATTCTCAACACAAATGATCACCTTGGTGAGTTTAACTCCAAGTCTGACAAAGGTATCTTTCTTGGCTATTTTACTTCAAGTAAAGCATATAGAGTTTATAATAAAAGAAGCATGATAGTTGAAGAATCTATGAATGTTGTATTTGATGAATCTAACAACTCCTCTTTGAGTAAGCTTGTTGAAAGGAAAGATGATGAAGATGGTGATGGGCTATTCAATAAGAAAAATGAAGAAACTCAAAAGGAAGTAGAAGGAAGAAAAGTATCATTAAAGCAAATTTCACATGTTGAAATTCAAGAACAATAACCAAAAGACACTAACCCAAAATTACCAAGGGAATGGAGACACTCATCAAACTATCCTATGGATTTCATCATTGGAGATCCCTCAAGTGGAATGGGAACAAGATCTTCCTTTAAAAACATGAACAGCCTAACTCTCTTGTTACAAATTAAGCCAAAGAACATAGAAGAAGCCTTGAAAGATTAGGATTGGATTATGGTCATGCAAGAGAAGCTCAACCAATTTGAAATAAGTAAGGTTTGGACTCTTGTTCCTCCACCAAAGAACCACATCATCATTGGCACCAAATGGGTGTTTCGTAATAAGTTAGATGAAGAAGGTAATGTGGTAAGAAACAAGTAGTATCAGAGCCAAGGTCACGGGTTCGATTCTCGGGAAGGCACGAACTGCTGGAGACAAGTATTGGGATGGAAATTGTTGGGCTGTAGGCCAGTATCTTGCCTTGACAACGTCCAAGTGAAGTCAGAGTCAGATCGAATCGTGGCGCTTGCTGATAAGACTTAAGTAGAAAGAGTTGCGCCCTAACTAATAGTCATAGTTTTTGGTCTAGCAGTAAACGCTCGATCCAACAAATGTGATGTCAAGTCTATTTATGTGATTGTTCACTTAGTCCATTAATTATAGATCTCCTCGATGTTTTGAGTTTCACCAATCCTAACAATTACTATTGGCAGAGGTAGCCTACTGCAGCAAGTTAAGCAAAGTAATTATGTTTGCTTTTGATCATAACAATTATGTATGTACTAATGCCTTCTGTATAAATTCCCCTAAGATGAATAGAAGTTGAATGAGTGTTCTGCTGCATAGTTTTAATTTCTGCTCCTTCTTTCATTTACTCTCTTATTTTAACAGTTCCCGACCTATGATCACCCAACAGATATGCAATATATCTCCATGGGGTTAATTCAGAATCGTGGTCTGAAGTTGTTTATAGCACCATTACTTAGCCAGAAATTTTGCAGATTTCCTCCCTCAAAATGCGAACAATGCTAATTGAGTGAAATCTGATACTGACTTCCTGAGTTAATCAATATCAGGGTAATACTCTAGAGAGGATGAAAAACTAGGATATTATTGCTACACACGACGAAGCAGCCTCAGGATAATTAGATTCAACAATTAGATTTATTGATGCGTAGAGAAATATTTGCATAAATCTAGTACATTTAAGCTGAGTGAATTATGTCAATTATATAATTAATTATTAATCAATTATAATAATTATCTATTAATTAATAATATGATTCTCAAATATTTAGTTTGCATAAGGTTTATGCAAATGTCTCTCTTCCATATATGTTGCATCATTGACTTCCGTCTTTGCATTATTTCATGGCTAGAGCTTAATGTCTTCATTAGTTGATGTAGGCTATGCAATTAATTGACAACAATTATTCTCAATTTAAAAAATTAATTTTTCCTTGCATTTAAAAAACATACAGTTAGTTTGCATATTTTATGAAACATTTCTCTTTCAATCTGTAAATCAATTTCCAGCTATGCATTATTTCATGGTTAGAGCTTAATGCCTTCATTAGTTGATGTAGGCTATGCAAAGAATTGGCGTTGGATTATATTTTAATAAATTAATTTTTGTACTTATTAAATGAGAGATATTTTATAAAAAAAAAAATCTTAAATTTTAATTTGTATGAATAATTTGCATAGAGTTATAGATTCAAACTTTAGTATCACATTATGAAAACTGTCCAATTAGTCTTAAAGTGTTTGGCAACTCCAAAAAACTAATAACTAAGTACAATAGCACTAGTTTTAAAATTTAAGATGTTTGATTACTGTCCAAAGAACTTTTCAAAGTTGATTTTTTCTAATCCAACCTTTTTTTTCTCTCGCTTAACTTTTTCACAATTCTTTTTTTTTTTACTCCTGCAATTGCTTCTTCCAAGATAAAAAATATTGAGCTTTCATTTACCAATCCTCACACTTTTTCTTCACTTATCACTTGATCCCTCTATCTCTGTCGTCTCTTTGTCTCTTTAACTCTTTTTTGGGTGTAACGTCACTAACACATGTCTGCAAAAAAGCTTAAAAGGAAAGAATTTTTGGGACTGGAGAATAAAGAAATTTATTCAACAAGATATAAAATGGATTGCGTCATTCAACAAATTCATTAACACACTATTCTTTTTTTTCAGTGAAGGGGCTTGATTCATTTATTACGTCATATTTCAAATGGTTCAGCTTTGATCATATTATTCAAATTGCATCAATTCAACAAGAGTTTTGTTATATGTTTTTTTTACAATTTTTTTAATAATTTTTTAATATTAAATAAAAAATATTAAATAAAAAATGTATTTAATATTTTAAAGATATAAAAAATATTTAATATTTTTTATTTAATAATTAAGATAATTAATAAAAAATTGAATAAAAAATTTAAAATTATTCATTCAACAATATGTGATCATAGAAAAATATCATTAATAATCCTTTTAAGCATCAATTTAATAATTTGTGTACATTTTATGGTCCAGAGCAAGAGTTGAACACCTTATTAGATGGAACTAGTTTTAAATTAGTTTTGAACCAAATTATATTTAATTTTGAACTAGTTCATTTTCATATTGGATTAATGTAGCTAGTTCTATTTTGTACTATGTTAAACTGCTTTTAAAAGTTGTCAAACACCCCTTAATCACATAGATTATAATTAGGCATAGTAATTAGTATCTAAACATCATGTATATTATTGTATAAAGGTGTGTCACCTATTCTCAGTGAAATCATCCAGTGAGGAATTCATATTCTTCAAGATTTGCGGACATCTATGTTAGCAGCTAACCCAAGAGAACAGCGAAAAGCAGAAATCTCCGCAATAATCAAACCATATTGATGGATCCAGCCAATTGCCAAGATTATCTATCCGTGAATAAATCATACCGCATGACCTGATTGATATCTGGATTAGAAAAAAAGTTACGTACGCATTATTTACATTTGTTTATATGATAAAATTAGAATAAAAATATAAAAAAAAATTAATTATAATTATATGTAATCAAACGATAAAAGTTACATAAATATAAAATAATATAAATAAAAATACATGAGATTAAAATTACTATTTCGATTATCCCTGGCTCCTGCTCCCATCATCATTCATTTTAACCATTGACGGGCAGATAGGCTTCACAATTTGCAACAATCTTATGTTGAGTCCTATTTGTTAATGCTTGGTCAACAAAGTGGGGAAAAAATAAAAATAAAAAAAGAAGAGGTTAGATGGTAGATGTTTATTTGACCAAAGTAACCTAACCAACGGAAACTCTCCATAGAAAAGTGTTTTGCAATTGCAACCTTCTGGGAGATTCCGTCGTGGACACGTGGGCTTGCTGGTCTGGACCCTCGTTTAGTTGGTCGTTACCTTACCGTCGCCTTTCGATTTGCCGTCCCTACAACGTTTTTAATGTTGATGTGCTCTTATCCACATAACATGTGTCCCCTGATGGAGAGTAGTTCGCGTGTCTGATCCTTTTAAGATTAAAAAATAAATAAATAAATATAACAATTGGAAAATTAAAGCTAATTAAAAAAGAAAAATTTATATCAAGTACTTTTAATTCTAAAAATACTTATTAAAGAATTAAAGATTATGCTTTATTAAAAAAAAAACTTTTATATTCTCAATGTATTAAATGTACCACTATCAATAAAAATTTCTATTTTTGATTCTTTAATAAATGTCCTTAAGATACACTTGTTACAAAAAATTTTAAGAAAATGCTAAATGATAGATATTTGTATTTTGAAAATGATTGAGAAAATTGAAATAATTGTTACGTTTTGTACGTTATTGTTTTATTTTTAAACCTTTTTCCTCTGTTACCATAATTAGTTATTAGACACTTGTGGTAGTTTTCGTACAAAAACTTTCGTATTAAATGACATTATTGAAAGCTAATTATATTTGACATATATATAAATTGAATTTTATAGTAAAATTTAAACTGTTTGATGCATTACACTGTCTATGCGTTTATGTAAGAATTTTAAAGTATAGCTGATCCATTTGAGTTTTTTTTTTAATTGACTGATCAATTTGAGTATTATTACACGAGAAAGTCTTGCGTACATATGATTAAAAAAAATGAATTTTTTCAGTTAGATTAATTTTATAGTGTAATTTAAACCGGAAGGTGTATTACAAATAAGAGTGTAATAATCTCTCGTCACCACTATCCAATGACCTTGATTATTCCGCAATTTAGCATTGTACACTTAGCCTTTTATGGCTGTGCTTTATTTCCTATCACGTCTAAGCTATGTATCATTAGCAAAGCAACAAATACAAATTACACAAACAGCTTAGTTGACGTGATATATGAAATCAATGCTCTCCAACAAATCAACTGAACCATCTTTTTTCCATCTTCTAATTACTAAAAACAAATGTATCAATTATAAATCGGTTAACCATGTGAAAAGCTCAGATATACAGCAAGATGTATCCACACGTTTAGTTAGCCAGCAATTTATATATTTAAAATAAAATAATGTTATATACACTTACACACATTACTTTATGTTTATATATTTTTTATTATTTAATTTTAATTGATCTTACTTTATTTCTTATACACTCATATTCTAATTCAATTAACTCACATAGATTTAAGGAGATGTACTTCTTAATGATGTGACTTAACATTATCCTTTACAATATAATATTGTCATTATCTATTACTATTATAAAGGGGATTCCAAGATTCGGCATCCATTTTTTTATTTAAAAAAAAAAATCATTTTCTTTTTTTATTTATTTCAAATAATAAGGGGTGTGAAATAATGGATAAAACAATTATTTTGCATCACATACCAGTATCACTTAGTTAGTGATGGGTGGTTATTTATAATTTATAAAATGGTAACTGCTTAGAAGTTATTCTGCCTTTGGATATCTACAAAAAAAAAAAAAGACAATAAATTACTAATATAGTTATAAGTGGTTACAAAAAGATGGACAATTATAAATAAAAAATGCAAATTAATAAACACGTTAGTACTTGTCAATCCACTAAATTTAAGTAATGTCACTTGCATATCGTAATTTTTCTCATTCCTCCATTCCTTTCATCTCTTTTTAAAATATATTTTGGAGCCTTTCATTATTGTCTTGTGGTTTATAAAGAAAAATAAATATAACAATATATTATTATATAAGAATGTAAAATCTTATTAAAAAAATGAGTTCTTAGCTGATGATATTATATTTATTTTAAAAAAATTACTCAAAATTTATATATTCAAATGAGTGAAAAAAACATCTTTTGTAAAGAGTTCGTGATTTGTTATATATTTTTTAAAAAATTCATTTGAATAAAGTTAAGCAATCTTTTTATGAGAAATATTTTGTCTTCTTAATCAATTTTTTTATCAATCTTTTTAATTATTAAATAAAAAAAATATTAAATATTTTTTATGTTCTAAGGTATTAGATATTTATTTTTTATTTAATATTTTTTTATTTTATATTAAAATGATTATTAAGAGAAACTTATAGGATGATATAACATTACTTTTTTTTATATATTGAGAATGGATCAGTTTACTTCTAATTAAACAATCAAACTAAACCAAATCAAACTTAATAGATATGGTTATTTTGGTCCAATTAGTTTCTTATTAAACGCTTTTTTCTTAGCCATGAGGATTGTGTCTCTCTCATTAAGCAAGTTAGCGTTGAAGAGGTCAGGATTGCCACTATGTCCATGGGTACTTTTAAAGCGCCTGGGCTAGACGGTTTTCAACCTTTCTTCTTTAAATCCTACTGGGAGTGTATTGGCATGGATGTTGTCAACTTGGTTCGGCAAGCTTTCTGTAATGGCTATGTGGACAAGAGGTTAGTTGAAACTTTAATTGTTTTAATTCCTAAAATCCCTCAGCCTACCCAGTTAAAGGATTTTCGTCCCATTAACCTTTGTAATGTTTCATATAAAATCATTACCAAGGTGATTGTCAATAGGCTGCGACCCCACTTAGATAAATTAATTGGTTCCCTTCAAAGCAGTTTTGTCCCTAGAAGAGGAACTATTGATAATGCTATCATTCCTCAGGAAGTGTTTTATTACATGCTTAAATCTAAGTGTAAGAAGGGGTGTATTGCCTTTAAAATTGATCTAGAAAAGGTTTATGACAGAGTTAATTGGGATTTTCTCCAACAGACTTTATTAGACTTTGGCGTCCCTAACAAGACTATTGATCTTATAATGTGGTGTATTAGATCTTCTAATCTGTCTATTCTTTAGAATGGTTCTATGCTCGATAGTTTCACCCCTACTAGAGGCCTTAGACAAGGCGATCCTATGTCTCCCTATCTCTTTGTCCTTTGCATGGAGAAGCTGGCCCTGTTGATTGCTGAGATGGTTGAGAAAAAGAAGTGGCTCCCTATTAAACTTTCTAGAGGTGGTTCTCCTATATCTCATCTTTTCTTTGTTGATGACGTTCTCCTCTTCTGTAAGGCTAAGAGTAGCCAAGTTAGACTCAAAAAATGATGGATGATTTTTGCAAGGCTTCTAGGCTAAAATTAAACATGGCTAAGTCTAGGGCAATGTGCTCAAAATCTGTTCCTCATCGCAAAAGGACTTTATTTACTTCTATCCTTCCTATTTAGTTGGCTCAGGACCTTGGTAAATATCTGGGGTTTAATCTGTTGAAAGGGAGAGTGCGTAGAAGGGATTTTAACCATGAAATAGAAAGGCTTCAGAGTAAACTTTCCTCTTGGAAAATGAAACTTTTGAACAAACCCGGGAAAATCTGCCTTGCTAAATCTGTGCTTGCTGTTGTTCCTATCTATACTATGCAAACCATTTATTTCCCTCTCGGTATTTGTAATCGCATAGATCGGATCACTCGTAATTTCATTTGGGGTTCTGATGGAACTAAGCGTGGGTTAGATCTCGTTAACTGGAACAAGATTACAACTCCCAGGAAATATGGCTAGTTGGGCATTAGACAGGCTCATGAGACAAATGTGGCACTTCTGGGGAAATTAGTCTAGAGCATGATAAATGAACCCAATAAGATATGGGTCCAAATTCTGAGCCATAAATACTTGCATGGCCATCATCTTTTTCAAGCTAAAGCTAGTGCTGGTTCTTCTTATATTTGGAGAGGGATCATCAGAGCCATGGCAAGGTTGAAAGAAGGTTACAGGTTTAGATTTGGGGACGAAAATAGCTCCCTTTGGTACTCTAGTTGGTTCTATCATACTAAACTTTGTGACTTGGTGGATTTCGTTCAAATCATAGATACAGACCTGCATATTAGAGATCTTTGGGTTGACGGTCAGTGGAAGTTTTATCATATTGCAACAAGTATACCAGTTGAGGTTAAGGATTTTTTGTCTAAAACCCCAATTCCCAGATTTTGTCAGTTTAATGATGCTTGGATCTGGTCTCATAACTGTAATGGCATATGCATCCCTAGGAGTGGTTATTGGTGGCTCATGGAATCTCATAGAACTTGGTAGACTTCTATTTCTTAGAGCTGGATCTGGAAGCTTCCTCTCCCAGAGAATCTGAGGTTCTTCGTATGGCTGGTTCTCCACAATGCTCTTCCTATAAACTCCCTCTGTCACCATCATGGTCTCACTAGTGAAGCAACTTGTCCTAGATGCAATCATGATACTGAGAGCATCATTCATTGCCTATGGGATTGTACTCATGCAGAAAATATTTGGCATATCTTTGGCTTTGGTAATATACAAGGGTTCTTTGATACGGATAACACTACTTGGATTTCCCATTGGGTTAAGAATAGCCATGTTTTCCCCTATGTAGTGTGGTGGCTTTGGAAATGGCGGAACAATGAAACCATGGGGACGGAGAGCTGGTGTGGTGATAAGGTCGTTCGAAACATAAGGTCTGCTATTGAGGATGGTAGAAGATACCTTAGTACGAAGCAGAATGCTAGAGCAACTTGTGAAGTTGCTTGGCAAAAACCTCCCATGAATTATGTGAAAGTAAATGTGGATGGAAGCTGCTTCCAAGGTAATCCTAGCCATGCAGGCTTTGTTGGGGTTATTCATGATAATGATGGCGATTGGCGTTTGGGCTTTGCTGGGCACCTTGGTGACACTGACATCCTGTTTGCTGAGCTTCAGGCCATTAAGCATGGCCTCCTTTTAGCATGGGATGCTGGTTTCTGGTAAGTGCACTGCGAGACAGATTCGCTCCATGCTTTTTCCTTGGTGAAATCTTCTACACCACCTCCGTTCCATGCTTACCTTTCTGTTCTGGCAGACATCCATTCCATTTTGCAAAGGCAGTGGACAGTCAACATCTCTCATGTCCTTAGAAAAGGGAATTTCTGTGCTGATGCAATGGCTAAGAAAGGTGCTACCATGTTGGAGAAGCTCCTAACTTGGGATCGTGCTCCCCAGGATCTTTCTAGCAATCTGTTAGCAGACTCCTTGGGAGTGTTTTTTATTTGTTAGTTTTTTTTGTTTCTTTTTGTTTTTTTCTTTGTTCTCAGTTGTACAAAAAAAACTTTTTCTTAAATAAACTCAACTTTAACTCCATTTTTTTATTTTTCATAACCCAATTAATAAGAAATTAACTTAAAAATTAATAAAAGCATCATTAATAGATATAATTAAATAACAAATTAGCCTAAAATATTTCATAAAACAAGCTGAAATGTAATCATGTATAAGTGATTAGTTTATAAAAAATATATACATAATTATACAAGTTCGGCTTGGTTTGATTTCATAAATGGAAATAAAAAACCAATCCAAACTAGGCGCTTTTTAAAAAAAGAAAAATTAATAAAACCAAACTTAATAAGTTTGGCTCATTTTGCAATGTTTCGATTAGGTTTTTCAAGATTAGATCGGTTTGGTATAATTATGAATATCTCTTTTTTTTTTTTACAATGATGCCACTTAAACTTGAATTTTTCTCATATAAACTATTCAAGCTACTCACTTCTAATCTTTTGTGATTGTCTATGGAAAAAAGCTATAAAGCCAAAAAAAATTACAGAATTTTTAGAAAGAATGATTTGGCATGTTTATTAACTCTTGGATGAGTGAGTGGTTCTTACCACTTCATTCAATCTAACAATCACTCATGTATTTTTTTGTTTACTGTAAATTTTATTAAAGACAAATTTTTATTCCATTTATTAATCTGGAAAAAAGAATTTCTTTCTCTTAAGTAATTTCAAGTATTTAGTGATTTGTAAATTGAAAGAATGTCAGGAATTTATCCCGAATTTTAATAGTAAATATAGTAAAATACAAAATATAAACAAACAAAATGATAATCAAAAGGCGAATTGGTGTATGAATTGAAAATTCAAAGCAACGAATACAATTTAAAAGTAAACGAATTTGACATAAATGAAATAAAGTAAGAACACATAAAATAAGGAACTTAAACTTGCAAAAGAGTAATTTCGACTAAAATTTAAATGAAAGCAAAGAAAATATGTAAAGAAAGAAATAAATGAAAAACAATAAAGATGCAATAAAAATGAACTTGCTCAAAATGTAAATTGCAGCAAAATAAATAAAACAACTAAAGGAAAACAATAAAGATGCAGAAAAACAAACGTGTAAGAAAGTTAACAAGAAATTAAATTTGTAAAATGTAAAATAAAAAAAAAGAAAATAAATTTGTAGAAAGGTAAAGTAAAAAAAAAATCAAATTATTCAGAGAATCACTTTACCAAAAATGAAGAGAGGTTTGCAAAAAATATAAATTACAAGAAATATAAAGGAATAGTCTTAAAATTACATTGAAATGTAAATCTTATAGAAATGAAAGAGGGTGGAAAACATACTTGACTAATCTCTCAATGTTTATATGTATGCGTGAGAATGATTTTCAAATGTGTTTTGAAATGTATGCAAATATTTTCTAACCACTTAAATGTCTTCACTCTTTTAGTATTTATAAACAAAAAATAAATAAATGTCTTTTTAACAAGATTAGGACAAGTATTCATAACACAAATAATTTCTTAATCTAACAATAATGATTATTTTGTCTTTATATTATATACTCAACTGCTACAAACTACTTGAATTCAAATTTTAATACTTGATACATCACTTCAATACGAGATATAGTACCTTGTTCACGGGTATTACTAGATCGCTTACTTTGAATTAGTCCTTAAAGTGAAGGTTTGCAGCAGTGAACTTAAAAGGCTTGCTTCACTGGTATTTCTAGATCATCATTGCTCTGTTGATGGAGGTGATCAGCTGTATTGCTTTGATTCTTGAATGGTGGTTTAAAAGGAACGGTTTCAGCTGCAGCTATTAGGGACAATCAGTTATTGAACTTCCATTTTGTTCTGGACTAGTATAATAATCATGAGGCAAAATAAGATTGAGATGATTAATTAGTAGCTCATGAATATAAATTGGCTTCTTTACTCTAGATAATAACATGTCATGAACTACAATATTATGTATAATATATCTTATTGAACCATAAAGGTGGGTCGATATAGTGAATAATATTGATTAGAATAAGGACACAAATTTAAATCTAAAAGAAATATTTTTCATAGAAAAACTATATAACTATTATATTTTCATAATTAAACAAAAATTAATTTTATGAACAAGGCCACACCATCACATACTGTAGCAATAATTAGTCACCTACCTAAAGGTTTAGGTATTTAGTTACTTTATGAGAGAAATATATATATATATATATATATATATATATATATATATATATATATATATAGTTAAATATATTCAATTTAATCCCTCAAATGGTAGATAAGACCTTGCAATTTATTTTTCAACCAAACCATAATGAAAATAAACTAAAAAGTCTTTCCATTCACTTGTTTTTTTCTCGACTAGGTTAAATTTTTTCCCCTACTAAACTATTCAATACTTCTTTCGCGGTTTAAGATTTCCCCCCTCTTAAATTGCGAAATTGGTTGAACATTACAACCAAGATGAAAGAAAACTACACCAACAACCTTACAAATTCGACCAAAAAAGACACTCAGAATTAAACGTCTTCACTCGTTTGGAAACTACACATCAATCACCAACATATCCCTCTTGGTAACTAAAATTGCACAAACACACCTTCGGCTACGGTACAACATTGTCACTCTCCAATTTGCACATCCTCACAATGATGAACTCATGAACTCAATCAGGCAATCATAAAAGAAAGAAAAGCAGAAACCCACAGCATAATAACAAGCACTTAATAATAATTATCAATAATTAATTAATTAATAAAAAATCCCCTCCTATTAATCAATTATTTATTAATAAAAAATTCTTATAGAATGTCATTATCCATATATGAGTAAGTGTATATACAAGAATTTTCTTCTATTCACTTTCATTAAGTCACATTCCCTCTCTCAAAACCTTGTCAAAACAATACAACACAAATCGTTCTTCTCTTCCTTTCCTCATTCGAGATCGAAACCATGACCACCTATGGCACAATCCCGACCTCTTCTTCCCCATCAACCAACCTCGAGTTCATCTCACGCGCCAAGCAGAGGATCAAAGCAGGCCTAGGCACGCGCCGTCCATGGAAGATCATGCTCAACCTCCGATCCTTCTCCCTCCCCGGCAACTTCTCCGACGCCGTTTCACGCATTCGTGAGAACATCGCGTATTTCCAGATGAACTATGCAATCGTCGTTCTCCTCGTCCTCTTCTTAAGCCTCCTATGGCACCCAATCTCGCTCATCGTGTTCGTGGTCCTCATGGCCGCGTGGCTCTTCCTCTACTTCCTCCGTGACGAACCTCTCGTCCTCTTCGGTCGCCTCGTCAGCGATCGCATCGTGTTGGTGGTGATGGCGGTGTTGACCGTCGTGCTACTGTTTCTGACCGACGCCACCGTCAACATCCTGGTGGCGCTACTCATCGGGGCGGTGCTGGTGGTGGCCCACGCCGCCTTCAGGAGGACGGATGATTTGTTCTTGGACGAAGAAGAAGCCGCTGCTGGGTTGATTCCCCCTGGTGCTCCTGCTTCTCGATGAATCATTCTTCTTCTTCTTGTAATTCTCTTCTTCTTCTTCTTCTTTTCTTGTTGATCTTGTTCATTTCGTTGTTGTTGTTCTTTTGTTTTACCATGATTTTGTTATTTGCTTAATTTTTAGTAAAAAATCTTTGATTTGGTTCTTATGTTTTTGCTCTTTTTTGTGGGGGGGGGGGGGGGGTGTGTTTGGGGTTTGTGAAGAAAGTTGCTACAAATACAATGCTTGCCAGTGGGTTTGGTGAATTTTGTGCTGTTGATGTTAGTTAGTTCATCATTATTTTCTCCCTTTCCCCTCTTTTTTTAATAAGAAATTCTTTGATGTTTTAGAAATATTTTTTTTTTTTAATCTCTAGTATTAAATGTATGGTAAATTAATTTTCTAGATCATTATTATCTTTTACTTAAATTATATATTTAATGTTATACCTATTCTGTCATTCATTAAATAATATAAAACAAACGATTTCTCTTGTTATACCTATACCTAACAATATCACTTTTTTTTCTATGTTCTTGTAGGTTCTATCTTTGAACCAAATTTTCTTTTGTGGTTTTGGTTTGGAAGTGGGGAATTGAAAGAAAATATGATGATGTTAGGGACGAGGGGTTCCCTTCAATAGAATTGACATTAATTAGCAAATGGCAATCATAATGTGGTGTGTGGGTTTTGGTCTCAAGTTTCATACTATTGATTGATTATTATGTTCAAAAGGTTACAGACTTACAGTTGGATTATTTTCTGTTTACAAACTAAAAAATGGTTTAACTATAACCTGCCACCCAACAGACTTTCTTACTTTTTTTTTGGAAGGTAAAAGATCATGAATATTTTTCCTTTTAATTTTATACTTATTTTAAACATTATTAGTATGCCAAATGCACAATTCTGTTAAGTACCTGGATAAAATAGTAACAGAAAGCATGATTTATATAATTTTATAAGTTTAAAAATTGTTTGTTTCGACCAGATGCACAGAGAGCTGAATTATACTGTTATACATAACCATAAATAAAATGAGATCTTTTATAATTATAATATTTTTATAAATCTTAATAAATATAGCATTTTTTATTACACAAAATAACAAAACCCATTATAAGTTCAACGAGATAAAATATAATATTTTTTAGTTTAGCATAGGTGCGTCATGTGATGAATACGTCAACGACTTGACCCAAGCCTACACATGGGGGGTGAATTGCACTGTTTCAAGATACTTTATAACTTTAGGGCCATTTTTAATATACACCCTCTAAAAGAGGGTGTATGGTGCACTAATAAATAGAAGTCATTGATTTATTCATAAAATAAATTAATGGCAATAGAATACTAAACTGCAGAAACTTCTTCGATAGTTTTTTTTTAGGTTTTTGGCAGTGTTTGGCAAGATACCGTCGAGGCTCGGCGATTCTTGCCGGCAGTGGTCCGTCGGAGGTCAGCGGTGGTCCGACTCCGGTAGTGGTTGGACGGCGGCTTTCGGCGGTGGTAGAGTGGTGGTCATGGTCAAACTGGTGGTCCATGCAAAACATTTCTATGACTTACTGCCTGAAAAACAAAACACCTTAAAAAAATAATCTAAAAAAAAACTTATAAAAGAAAAAAAAAAATGCGGGTAAAAGTTTAGTTAGATGCAACCTAAACTTGATGCAACTTTAGCATAAACTATGCAAAAACATCTATACCTAAATAGTGTTTAGTTATTAGACAACTTCACTTCCTTTTTTTAATCAAATTTAAATATAACCATATCAATAATCATAATCATAATTATATAAATTATTGTGTAAGAATAACTACTCTTTTATATAACCTCTCATCTAGTGGCAATTAGAAAATGTTTTTTGCTCAGCTAAATATATCTGTCCTATGTCAAATATATTAATCGTATGTCAAATTAATTCAAAATTTCAAATCATTTTATAAACAATTATAATATTTTTGTGGTGTACAAAATAATTTTACACTTGAGGTAGATAAAATAAGCGTATTTAGATTAGATAGATATCGAAACTAACAATTTAAATAGCTATTGGATCTACGATGGGCTCCATTGAAACTGGATAAGGAACAAGCTTTATCTCCATTTATGCTTGTGTCCTGTGAAACACTGAAACGAATATAGATACAGAAATATATTAAATTTAAAAATTATAGAATACATGACATATATATATATATATATATATATATATATATATATATGATTTTAAAATTAAAAATTTTTTGATAATTTTTTAATATAGATTTTTTCATCTAATGGTTGAGATTTTCATTAAAAGTAACCATTAAAGTGGATCTAACGGTTGAAAATGAGTGTAAGTCAAAAAAGACTTATAAGTTGATCCTTCCTCTATATATATATATAATAATTTTAAAATTAAAAATTCATAATTTATTAATATCATTTTTATAAGATTGAAGATTTACAATATTTTAATACATGTCACTTAATAAATCTTTCTTAAAAAGTATGAAACATAATTTCTATTGACATATTCTAAAAAATCTCATAAATCAACTTCTCTTAATAAATTAATCATGTATAAATATATGTGTATAAAAAAATAATTCGTAGAGAAAATATTAATATAGATAAGCTTCGATGACAAAAAAGTGAACGATTTGGTACGAATAGAAGTAAAAAAACATATAAAAATAGTAATATGTAAAAAGATAAAATTTAAAAGTCTAATAGTGACATGTAAAAAATAAAACTTAAAATACTAATATGTAAAAATAATGACTTGAAACGTCAATCATGTGATTAGACTTGAGTGAATTACAGACTTATTAATTGAACGTTAACCAGGGAAACTAATTTTTTTTAAAAAAATATTAATAAATCGTGATCAAGTCATATCCTAATCATGTTCGAAAAATGTTCAAACGTGTCCGAAAAATATTTGAACATGTCTGAAAAGTATTTGAACGTGTCTGAAATGTATCCAAATTAAAATAATAATAATCTTTTAATCAAACACATTTAAATATGTAGTACACATGTATCGTATAAATATCTCTATATATTTAATACGGACACATATCCGACACACAGACACACCTCATAATCAACGTATCCGTATTTTATAGCTTTGTCCTTCGTTTAAGGCTTTATCATAATGCAGAATATGAGTCTTCATTCTAAATAAGGACAGGTAGTTTTAACAAAGCTATGTAAGATATCTACAAAAGCTCCATTATGCACCTGTCTTTTCTCTTATTGTTTTTTTTCTTAGTCCGGAGAATATAACACCGCCACAGAAAGGATCATTACAAAATTTCCCCCGCCCTTCCCCATAGTTTCTGAAGAAATATGCACTATGATATGATGTTATAGACAAACGCAGTGCACAGATCAATAATTCAGGCTGCCAATATTGGCCTCAAATCTAAACACCAACACTTATAGTCTGATCTTGACATGGCATAGAGTTCATCCGGTGTGAGTTTCTCAAGTTCCTTGGATTTCCAACAATCAGACATGCCGGTGATTTTGTTACTTGAAGTCAATGTTCCATAGCCTTCCTCCTGATGAATTTGTCCTCGTATTCTCTTGTACAGTCTCATGACAGAAACACAATCTTCATATGGGTCATGAGTGCCAGTTTGGATATCATAACTGTAAAGCCAATACACAATTATGTTGGAGACTGATTAAAACTTCATAGGATCTGCAATTATTAGCTAATGGTGATACTATGTGAACTGTATTGTGGAAATTCAAAAGCCAAAAAAGAAAATTATCGATGCAGCCTTTGCGTATAGATTTGCTGCTTTAGCCAACAAATTGATGTTTTTCTATAGATGCGGAGAACTACAGAAATAAGTGTGTTTATATTGGATGTTTAACACAAGTACATATAAGAGAGTCAGGTAGGGAAAAAAATAAAGCAAATTTCTTTGTATTGCACTAACACTCCTAACCATCCAGATGTCCCAATTTATATGACACAATGACACATGCAACAACAACAACAACAACAAAGTCTTTTTCCACTAGGTGGAGTCGACTATATAGATCAAACGACGTCATTGTGTTCTATCGTAAACTTCAGATAAACTTGCTAATTGTGGTTAATATTTTTAATATTTTTGTCGAATCTTTATAACATAATGACACATACAATAACTTTAAAATTAGTTTCTTCCTATTTAAACTTAGAAAGTGTTTCAAAGAATCTATCATTAAACTGGACCAATTGAATTGAAGCTCAATGTACACACAAGTAGAAAAGATAGATCGTGTCAATTTGATTATAAAAACAAAAAGGAAAACCCAAAATTGGAAGAAGCTTGAGGAAAAAGTTAACTTGCCCTAGATATGTTCGGGTAAGATACTTGAGTGAATGGCTGACCAAGTTTGTTTTCATCAATGGATGATACTTTGCAGTGTCCCTGCATCACAAAATACAAACATAGGCAGAAAGTGAGTTCTAATAAATACAAACTGCTCTCAAATTAGAAACTGTTCGTTCAAGAGAAAATTTAATCAACCTAGCATAATTCAATATAAAATAAAAATTAAAGCAACTGAATAGGTATATAGAACGGATCAATAAAATCTGAAAACTTACTTATGGTTAACAAAAAAACTGATCACTATAGCAATTATATAATTCAATGTGAATTTAACAATACACCTTATAACCTTGTATGTAAACCAAAAAAAAGGAAGGAATTCAGGGATTTTCAACAAATCAACAATTGTTTTATGCATCAGACGAGTCCTTAAAAGGGCTAAAAAGGAAACTAAGTGAAAGACGTGGTTGTCAATAATGATTTTTTCAATGAGTTAGCATAACTAAGTAAGTTACTCAAGAAACATCTACCTCAGCATGTGATCAGGATAATTCAATTTCAAGCAATCTAAATCATGTGCTAAGTCATGCCCCACAAGAAGCCTGGCCTTTCCACCATCCAATCTAACTTTGCTAATGGATTCTCCATTGTATAGAATTTGCAATACCTTTTCTTGAACTTGCTTAAGCGGCACGGCATTTCTAAGATGCTCTTCTGTCAACCCAGTTATATCATATCTGAAAATGTCAAGCAAAGTCAACCCCCAGCACTTTTTTTCCCTTTTCCACCTTTTCTCTTTGATAATAAAGGAAAACAATTATACAAATTTAAATACCTATAGTTAGTAACAGGGATTTGAGGCTGTACATAGGTGTGGAAGATTAAGTTCTCATCTTCATCAACCAAGCATACTCTAGCACAAAGTTCCAGTGATCCATCACTTCCACCACCAACCATTTCACAGTCCATTGCAATTGCTCCAGGGCGTCTGCCAGCATGGTTTTCATCAGAAGAATCTCGACAATCAATTTGGGAGCCCATATAGGTCAATGCGCTTGTTCCCTGCAACAGTTCCACACAAAACATAAACTTCCATACAAGAACATAAAATAGAAGACAAGAAACACCGATTATAAGCAGGTTTCTTTGGTTAGTCAGTGTCAATAGTATACAGAAGACATTTTATTTCATATAAGTGCTTTAGGTTGTCAACAATAAACTTACCAGAGGAGCAGGGGCAGATAGGCGACATGTTTCTCTATGTTCAATGAGAGAGCTGGGGCTATCTAATAGTGTCAAGCAAAGATGACAACCTTGTTGAGAGAAAATCTTTGAACAAATTCCTTTGGGCAAAGGACCTAAAACATAGGGGAAAACCAAGGGCAATAAAAAAGATAAACAATTGAGTTAAAACATGAAAGAAATAATGCTGACATCAGATTGAGTGTGCAACGACAACTAACTAACTAACTAACTAACTAACCAGTAAGATGTTCCCTGAGAGACTCAAAAGATTTGCAGTGCTTTTGACAGACCCCACATCTAGGCTGATGGACAGAGTGGTATGAGATTTTCATGTGCTCAATAAGATGCTCCTTTTTCTTATATTGCTTGTAGCATGCCGAGCATTTGTGTCTGCATGAAGGAGTCAGCTATTCTTTAAACAAAGCTATGCAAAGAACCAATTATACACAAGTATTAAAAGATGAGTGCAGATACTTCAATATATTTAATTCTACTCTCAGCATAGAATATTCCATCATTTAATCAATTTTTTTTTTCATGGAATATGCAAAATGCTGAGGAAAGACCAAACACCAAAGCAAGTTTTGGAAATTATAATAATAGAAGATACTCATTAGCACACACTAACAAACTGAAAAATAAATGGAATATTCCTACATAAGAGGGTGTTAGGTACAATCGCCATTACTTGTTACTGAATACTCAAAAAGCAGAAATGGTGAACATCATCGGAAAAATTTTAAAAAGAAAAACACAATTGAGGAGAAAAAATTTGACCTTTTGGTTGGGTTTTGAGGAGGGCCATCTTGGGTGTCCATTCAGAATAGCAAAGCAAGCGCATGCGAAGCGAGGAAAAGAACGTCGTACCGTATCGCACGGATACGGTCGATGGTTTTCGATTTGGCGTGATACCGAAAGGAATCAATGGAGGAATTGCAACGTTTTCTCGTATCGTCGGACACAGTGAAATATCGGTCGAAACAGTGAAGGTAGTAAACTGCAACTCTGCAAACCCTAACGCCACGGTGGAAGAAGAAAACGCACTACATAGCCTCTTTCCTGAAGTCAAAACGCAACGTTGCACTACGCTTTGTTATTTTTTAGACCGGTGGAATTTTTGTTTTTTCATTAATGCAACCAGTAAGAAATGGTCTGATAGGGTAGGAAAGAAACTGTTCGAAAGATTAATAAGAAAATAAAATGTAATTTTATTATTTTATTTCAGAGTTAAATTATAAAAAAAATAATAAAATGTAAAATATTTATTTTTACACTGTAATTTGATGATAGAGAATAAGAGAAAAGGAAGAGAATAAAAAGAAAAGAATAATTTTTCTTATTTAAAAATTTAATAATAAATAAAAAGAATAAGGAATTTAAAGAGAATTATTTTTCTTCTATTTTCTTCAAATATTAAATTTTTATTTTTTAAAATTGAGATTGAATGAGAAAAAATAAATTTATAAACTTAAAAATAAATATTTTATATTTTATTTCGTTCTTTTATGATTTAACTATTAAATAAAATAATAGAATTTCGTTCTCTTCTCTTTTTAATCTTCTAAACAATAAGAAATGTAATTTTTTTATTCTTTCCTTTCCCTTTTCAGTCATTCCCTACTTGTCACCTTTCGTTCCATTAATAAAAAAAATATTCAAACACAGTCTTAAGTTTACAAGTTTACTTCTCCTATTCCACTCTAAATTTGGGAGAATAATTTTTTTTTATTTAAGGGAAAGAGAAGAAAAATGATTCTCCTTGAGTTCATTTTTCTTCTTATATATTATTAAACTCCTAAATAAGAGAGATTATTCTCCTTCCTCTCATTTACTTTCCCTTCTCCTCAGTCTCTGTCATCCAAATAAAATGTTAAAAATTATTGGTTTTCAATTTCAATCTAAACTGAAAATGGAACCAAAAAACTTAAATGCAATCAATATCTAATAAATTTGAATCATTTTTATTTAAATTTTTAAAAATTAATTGGATTTGATCGATTTTCGGTTTTAAAATCAAAATCGATCTAATATAATTGAAATTGATTCATATTATATAATATATTTATTTGTTATTGAATTTATATTTTTATTTATAATAACTCTAATTTCTCACATAATTATCTTACTTTATGTGATCAAATATTATTTAAACATGTGAAAGGAGTTATTTCTATTTTATATTTTCTTTTATTTCTTTTTTTTCTTTTTAATAGGTTAAATTGCTTTTAACTCACAAAATTATAGGCTTAAAGAAATTTTTTATCAAAAACCTATTAAATTGATCCAATATAATCAAATTGATGTAAATAACATTGTTTAGATCAATTGGCTTTTTGACTCAAAATTAATTTAAATCAAACTGTGAACACTCCTAAATTATATAATTATTAAACCAAGAATATGTGTTAAGAGAATTTGATCTGAGCCGAAACAACTATGTATGTTATGAAATTATGGATATAAAAAAAAATAAGAATAAATTACACTTCCCTTCACTAAGAGATGAAAATATGCTATACTTTAGTCTATTTTATGTTTTTCATTAAAACTCCTATAAGATCAAAGACTCAAAGTTGCATCAACCCTATTGGATGATATATAATACGACTTTGAATCTTTGAAGTTTGACCCTACATGAGATTTAATTAAAAAAAACATAAAAATGGAATAAAGAGTGACACATTTTTATTTCTAGAGTGAAGGGAGTATAATTTTTCAAAATAGGTGTGAAAACAATGTAAGTTAAGCATCTATCAAAAGATGAAAGTGTAATTTACTTAAAAAATAACATATGAATTTGTTTAAAATCAACCCAAAAAAAGTCTTTTGCTGATGAATATAAAAACTTAGGATCAAATCTCATCTTCACCATTTTCTCTCCCCTCCGGATGTGTCACTTACTAATTAAAATCTATGGGTTTTTTAGATTAACTATGGCAAAAAAAATATTAAAATCTCAATTTATTTAATGTTACAAAAATTTAACACTTTAATTAATTTAATGATATTTGTTGAAGATTGTCAATTAAATCTAATTGGAAAGGAATTAAAATTTGTATGCCAGCTTTGGGTAGAGAAAATAAAGTACTAAATGACATTGAATAGTTTACCAAAAAACAAAATAACATTGAATAATTTACCAAAAAAAAAATGACATTGAATAACCATACAAATGGATTAAATAGGTTTAAAAAAAAATTTGAAAATGGACTAAGTAGGTTTATAGGCTTAGTTACATGCAAATGAAATAAGAACAATGAGCAATTCGTCCTTGATGATTTAGTCAAGGTGAAATGGAAGACATGTCATTGAATTTGATTATTCAAAACTTAAAAAAGGAATTTAACCTTTGTAAAGGAAATACGAATGCTGGAGATATGGTCCATCAGACTTTAAAATTTAGAAACAGGCAAGGCCAACATTTCAAGTTACAGCAAGGACGGTTAGAAATTGTTGACGCTGAATAGTAATACTCGGGAAAAATTTTTGTATAAATGCAATTGTATCTTCTATAAATTCACATAGAGTGAGACCCAACCCATAATAGAATTCACCTGAGTGTATGTAAAATACAATTATATCTATACAAGAATTCTTCAATACTTGGTTACTAGCATTAAAGTTCAGGGAGACTTCAAAGTTTTTTAATATATTAAATATATATAGTCATATAAAATTATTAATAGACTGAATTGGGTAGATAATCATAATACGATTCACTAAACAACGAAGCAGTTGAATTAAAAACAAAATATAACCAGTGACAAAGTAGTCACGATAAAAGTTGAGTAGAGACACATGAAAAGAGGATAATGGAGAGATGAAAACTAAAAATAAAAAGAGACACAAAGAAAAACATAAATTAAAAGTACAAAAACTAAATGGAAATTTTTTAACCTCATTGATACCAAAAATAACAACGACAAAACAATATTGACATTGATACCAAATGGTATCCGTGCACTTGAGGAACAGATACCTCTGGATTCTGCAAGACTTCTGTTAGACGGGTAGCCGAAGGATAAGGTGTACCTTTGTAATAACATGCCAGAATTTAACTAAGAAACAAACATGTGACATGTCAGTTGATCACATTCATTCTGAACCATGGGCTCAGGCTTGTCATCATCAGCCAACCAAGATCTTTTGTTTTACATGTTTCACAAGTTAAGAATTTAAAAAAATATAAATATAATAAAATGACATCCCTGGTTTTACACCTCATCAATGCTTAAAGCTAACTGATTTTCACGCTATCATTGTCTGTTTGCTAGTTGATATGACAATCCCCCAGCCCAAGTTTGTCTGCTTTATCAAAGTATGCATGTAAAACACACATGCATTAGAGGTGAAAGAGAGAGATAGAGAATTGAACCACCTTACAAAAAGCATTTTGATCCATTTGAATACCATAGACAGCTCTCAAGTCTGATCAAGGCCACTTAGGCACTAGTTTACATAATTTTCCAAAAGAATTTCAAAAGCTTCTATATATGTTACCTATCCTACTTTCCCTCTACTCTATACATATACAAAATTAGATTGCATTGCAGATAAATAGAAAGAAAACTACAAAATACTAAGGTAAGAAACATATTTAGCATAACAAGAATACAATTTTCATCATGAACTGCTTTAAATGTCATCTTCACATGATGCCTGTCTAGCCTTGTCCCTTTCCAAATAGGCAGGCCTGCCCTTAAGAGAGAGCTTCCCACTGAACGCTTCCAATGACTCATATAGCAGGGGACCACTGTAATGGTGCTGCCTTTGCTGCGATTCTGCCCCTAATCAACCACTCCGGTTTCCCACATCATAACCAGGAGTTGAAATGTAATTTGTGTCCATGACCATGTTATCCTCCAGTATTCGGAGAACCTTGAACAAACACAAGCATAAGTATGCCAATGCGGTAAGGTGGGGCAAACCAAAGATTATCAAACAACCAAGACTCTACTATTCAGTATAATGTATTAGAAGCAATTGCTATTCTCAGATGTCACAAAAGAAACCATCAAGAATTCTTTAGTGATTTCATAAAGATTGAGGAAAGAGTTTATAGCACATGAGGAATAACTATATAAGCCTACTGATCTCTTCAGGGACATGTTCTAATCCTTTTGTACAGGATATGCAGCCAACCTTTTCCTATTGACTCAGTAGGATTATATCCTATAACTGTTTAAATCATGTTCTAAGAAATATGTTCTAATAGTAACTTATTCAAAGTAAAACTTGCACACACGAAAATCTGTTTAAAAATATTCCTTACCCGTGACATGCGTGGTCTAGAATATGGATCTCGCCTTATGCATAATGATGCAGCATGTAGCATGCAATAGACCTCATGTTCTGCATAATGACTTCCCAACCTCGGATCAATCAGTTCCTCAATGGCATATTCTTCTAACAGTGGTCGTGCCTGTATAATATCCAAATGCTCACACAATTACTCAAGGCTAGGCATGAACATCGAACCATTTGTCAATAGGACTAGGAGGAGTGTCATGTTTCTCATTAATGATATTTTAACTCTTGAAATGATGCCAATATCAGAAAATTAAAGATCATAATAAATTAGATTACTAATATCATCTAACTTACCCACTCAGTAAGACACTGCTGTCCCTTGGGCCGATTAAGATCCACAGCTTTTCGCCCTGTAACAAGCTCCACTAATACCACCCCAAAGGAATAAACATCAGCCTTTTCAGTTATTTGGCCACTTTGAGCATATTCGGGAGCCAAATACCTACATAGCAGCAACATAGCTTAGTCGCATGTTTATATTTCGCAGACGAGTTAGACAATGAAACTAATTAAGGAGTAATAATACACCACATACCCAAATGTTCCAATTACTCTAGTTTCCACGCCTGTGTCTCCATCAGGCTGCCACCTTGCCAGTCCAAAATCACCAACCTTGCAGAATTCGACACAATTATTTAATGAACTGAAAACATTAAAAAAATAAAAAAGAACTATAGGCAGATGAAGTAAATGATGCCTTTCATTTGTAAACTGCTAAGATTGCATTGCACAAAGCAGGCAGAACACAATCCTACCAGTGGTTCAAAATCATGAGTGATAAGAATGTTGTTTGGACGCATGTCACGGTGGATAATGCAACCCACTCTGCACTCTTCATGAAGATATCGCAACCCTCGTGCAGCTCCAACAGCAATTTTTTGCCTTGCAGACCATTCTAATGGCTCCCGTTGTCTCCCTGAAAGACTTCCAAGTATTATGTCAGTTTAAAATTTACAATCAAGTCAGTATCAATAACATGTATCCTATATCATATTGCAATCATTGTATTTAACATGAACATATCAAGATATTTACATATTCTGCATGACTGTAGCCTTCAAGGACAAGAAAAATCCTACTTCATCCCATGATTTAGTGGGCATACGGATTAAGTAATCTCAAAAACACAAACACAAGATTTTCAAATTATATACGCAACTAAGTCCAATCTAATAGTCAAAGCACATGGATCTCATTAGTTTCACAAAAATGAATTTACTATATCCAATCCATTTCCCAAATATTTAATGACACTTCTACTTTTAAGTAACAGACATGAACTTAGCAGTTCATGGACTACATCAACTTTGCATGTTGAATGACTTCAGTAAGTTCAAGCCAATTCAAAAACATATCTCTGTCATGACTGAATCTGGTACAGAAGCAAGAAAAATTACCATATAAATGAGAATCCAATGATCCATTACATATGTACTCATAAACCAGTAGCCTTCTCTTATCCTCTATACAGAACCCAATCAGCATAACAACATTTCGGTGCTGAGCACAGCTCAGGACTTCTACCTCTGAGCAAAATTCAACATCACCCTGAGAACTAGCTAATTTATGTTGCTTGACAGCAATGACTTGCCCATCTGGTAGAACCCCTCTGTGAACAGATCCAAATCCTCCTTCTGCCAAGAAATTGGTTTGTGAAAATCCACCAGTAGCAAGCTCCAACTCAGCATAGCTGAACCACCTTGGAGGTTTTCCAAAAACAGGAGCCTTGTGTTGACATATTGAACATAACGGAGGCGGACCAGGCAGGGGATTTCTAGATAATGCTATTGCTTCTCTTACATTTCCGCTGAAATCCAAGTCAGTCATATAGCTCGAGATTTCAATTTCAGCTTCACTGTCAAGCCTTGAGAACTTTTCTAGCAAAGCTCTAGCTGTATATGATTGAGGCTTATTATGAGATCTCTCTGATCTTTCTTCCATGCGTTGAGAAGATTGTTGATGTAAAAGTAAATCTGTGATCCAGGGCTGGAATCTCAAACTTGCTGAAGATGCGGACAAATTTTCACTGTCTGTGTCTGAATGAGTATCATCAAGTTCTTCATTTTCTTTGATAGTTTCCTCTTTCTTTGACTCACCATTCATCTCAGAGATAAAGAATGGTGAAGTTCCTGGATCGGAGCTTGAAACTGATGATGTACCAGCTTCAGTTGCAGTAAACGGTGTCCCTAGCTCGGGGCTGCTAGTTGGAGTGACAACTGGTCCTTTTATGGAATTTAAAGAATCACTCTCCTTCTTGGTTTGTTTTCCAGGCATCACATCTTGCTCAGAAGGTAATGGACCTGCTTCTTCAAGATCCTTCTTCTGTGATCCAACCAAATTCAAGCGGAGTACTTTTGGTTGGGAACGTTTCATAACCACAATGTTGCACTGCAGCTCTTCCATGCATTGTTTTTCCTCATGTTTGAGCTGTCTGTAAAGAAAGCAACACCAAAATACCAACAACACAAACTGAATTATAATCTCAGATCAATAAAATAGCAAGCCAGAAATTGAGAATTCATCAAATTTTGTTTCATATAACAATAGCATGCCTATCTGTGGGGAAAAATAAGATAGACTATTACTTGTCTAATACAACCCAATTGGCTTGGACTTTCTTGGCTTCTGCAGCCACTGCTCCACAGGGTGATCCGGATACAATTTTAATCTTGACATTTATCTGTCGAAAAGAGGTTAGCATAAGGACACAGACACAGCAACTTTCAATATGAAGCTTTGTTATATCAAGGCTTCTAACCTTATTAGGATCATAGACATCATGGAGCTGAAGGATCATCTGAGAGCAAGAATCAGTGATATCAATCTTCTGTTCTGAACTTGTTCCTGGAGGAGACTTCTTGTGACCACTGGCACAGTCACCAGAAAACCTTGGAAAACCCCATAATCTTCGGCCTGCATATGTACAGAATAACAGTCAGGTACACATAATAAAGGAATAGTGAAGGTTCAAATGCTCAATCAAAAAGAGTGACAAAGTCCAGAGCACGTCGTGCAGATCTCGACTTCAACCTGAAATGGAAGACATGTAAAATAGATAGCAATAACACAAAACTATACTCTTGTAACAAGGAATGACACATATGATAGCGATAATATACAATACTTGACGAAAAGAGAAACACAGAAATAAACAAATAAAGGGGAAAGAAGGATGGATTACCTGAACTTTGTGAAGGCACAACAACTAGCAGTGTAATGCAGTCCCCAGGTTGAACAACATGAGTCAAAGACCAAACAAGAGCAGTCTTTGGAATGTCCTTTGATGCCTTAACCGCAACAATAACCTTTTCCGCACCATCAGAACCTTTTTCTTGCTTCCCTCGCTTCTGTTGTTCTCGACTCATCACCACCAACAATCCCACCAAAACTGCCTTGCTCAACAGATTTCACTCAATAACCATCAAAGCCATATGATCCTATATACTAAACAAAAACAGGGAGAAACTCAAGAACATGCTTAAAATCACTAGCTTGCCCCCCAACCTTGTCAAGCACCAGTAGAATTATCACCAATATGCAACATTCCACCAAGCAATAACAGAGCAACCACTAACAAGACCCTTTTAACCAAATTCAAACCTTCAGCTACAGAGTCAGAAGTAAATCCTCTTTTAACTTTATCAGAATCATGCTTTTTTTCAGTCACCAACAAGATCGATTCTACAAGTACATTCCCAAAATAGTATCAAATCCGTGAAGAATCAGATACCCTTCTGGCTCAGAAAACAAGATAATGCATTCCCTAGCTTACAATGTAATATGCATTTCAAGTTTCTGAAATTCAAGAAGATTAAAAGCACTACTCACTGCTTAGCATGAGATGTTGTAAAAGACACAAAGCCAAAGGAGACACCTTCCACTCTATTATGACACTAGCTATGCTTTTTTTTTTTTTAGCCTTCAAATCACTCTCCAAGTCAAAATATTTGGATCCAAATAGTTGGCTTTACTTTTGATAAGACTTCAGAGGAACCCCATACCAAAGATTCCGCTACAGAAATAGTAACATGTCCTTCATACTTCAAGAGTTCCAATCAGCACTGAAATGACTAGAGGTAGAGGTCGTTCAGCTCTCTGGGTCATTGGAAGTTCAGTATCAATTTTACCCTGCACAGTCCCAGGTTCAACTTAGATAAAAAAAAATTGAATAATAATAATAATAATAATAATAATAATAATAATAATAATAATAATAATAATAATAATAATAATAATAATAATAATAATGCAGAGTTAAAAGTCTCTGAAGAAGAAGAAGATATGCATAACAATGTGAGACATACACGTAAGTAGAAGATCAAAAACATCATTGGCAACTAGAAAACAAGGAGAAAAGGGACGCCAAGAATAAGATCCAAACCTTTCATTTTCTCTATTATTATTAATAAATTGTTTATCAATCCTTTTGAACATTGAACATCCGACAAAAATATAAAAACAAAAAAATTAAACCAACAACAACAAAGAATAACATACAATTTTCTGTTTATCATTATTATTACCCCATCAGAATGTCAATATTTTCAGCGAAGACAGTTCCTTACCAAGATATATATATTGAGAGTGTATCTGTTGAAAAAAGTGTTTATTGAATGATCAAAACTAAAATATGAATGTATATAATTTTTTAATCATATGATATTTAAATAACTTTTAATTTCAACGATCGACGATTTATGTATAATCGAATAATCAAAATTTATTCCTCTAAAAAAGCTTAATTAGATATGTCCTATATATATATATATGAACGGAAAAAAAAAAAAACCATTAACGGGAAAACCAAACTGGATTAAACAATATGGTCACAACCAAGCATTGTGGCCAAACGCATGAAAACGAAGGCCCCCAACGAGCTCAACGGGTTGTCACCCTCCCTTCTGCAAAAGCTCAAAGCTTTGACATAAAATGACATTGCTTACTTTGCTGCACTTTCTCTTCCAGTTCCACCATCATTTGGGTAGTACCACTCACCATGGCACAGAATGAAAGAAATGGGAAAATATGAAAATGGGGTGTCAAAGCAAAGCACGAGAGAGTGGACCACCAAAAAGAATGAAACAAAGTTGGGGACTTTAACAGCAGATAGGCCTACCCATCAAACAGAAAGGAGAGTGTGGGTTAAGAGGAGTGGTTTTTTTGTGAAGGGAAGAGTTCAGCTTTGTTGTGACTTGTGAGTGACCAATAGAGACATAGTCACATAAGAGTAGAGAACACAGAAAGATATTAATATTTAAAAAATAATAATTGCAGATTTTTATTGTAGGATAAAACACAGTCTGTTCTGTATTAGTGTACGGATTTATATCTTTTTAATTTTTTTTAAGTGGTTATACTAACAAAAGAAATAAACATAAAAAAATTATTAGTAAAATTTAATTATAATATATGAAATATTTTTTATAATTTTTATATTTATTGTTTTTTAATTGATCATTTAAGAAAAAAAATTAAAAGGACATAAATTTGTTGTAAAAGCTAATTGTGTGTGAAATGAACAATCTTTGTATTTTTATATCACTTTTTAATAATATTTTTTATATTTAATTAATGATGTATAAATTTATAATTAATTATGTATATTGATTAATTATTAAATAAATATAAATTTTAATTATAAATTATAAATTTATTTATTAACTAATTATTATATATAATTAATTATAATTTTATATATTATTAATTAAGTGTAAAAGGTGATGTTTAAAAATAACTTAAGAAGTTTATTTTTGAAAATGCAAACACGACAGAGTTTTGAACGGTGAGACTGAGTGGCAGGTGAATGTGAATGTGAATGAGATTATGTGCAGAGCAGACTTATACTGCAAATCGCCGTTGAGTGGTCGGGCTAGGATATGCCCCTGTTTTGTGATATTTATTTCTGAAATGACCCTTTTTCGTTTTGAAATCAAATCTTCTTTTCCCCTCTGTTCATTGGATTAGTAAGAAATTTAGAAGAAAAATACATGGCAAGAAGAGCCAATCTGCTATAAAAAAATATATTAAATAATTGTTTGAGATTGTTGTAAAAATTTAATTTTTTTAATAATTAATTATTATATAAATTTTTGTTTGTTATAATTAATTATAATAAAAATAATTTATGTTTAAATATATTAATTAAAAAATAATTTTAAATTAATGTATTTTGTTTAAATGATATAAAAAAATTATTTTTATATATTAATTTATTAAACTAAATATAAAAAAATTATTTAATTAAATATAAAATAATATTTATATCTTAAAATATAAATAATTTATATTTATAATTATAAATTAAAATTTTAAAATTATAAAAAATTATATTACATTAAATTTTGTACAAAAATTAAAATTAATTTTAATAAATATAATCAAATAATGTTATAATAATTTTTTTAAAAAAAAAGTTATTGGTAATTGTTGCCAAACAGGCTATGAGACTGCTCTCCTATTTGTGGGAAAACTAAATTTCTTTTAAAAAGTTTACTTAAATAATTTTAATTATTTGAAATAAAAAATAATAATTATGTATATAATATAAAAAATTATTTAATTTAGTCGCAGTTATATTTTTTTAGTGTATTATTATTTAATTAAACAATATTAATATTAAATATAAGAATATGAAAAGACAAAATCATAAATCATAAATACGTACTATTAGGTCTATTACTTATAATTTTAAATATTAACTAAAAAATATGTGTTCATTGAAATACTATTATATATGAGGTGAAATTAGTTTATATTAGTGTAAATTTTTTTTTTCTTACACTTATTTTTAACCATTAATTTCATTTTCATCTAATAGTTCTTTCATTTAATGGTTGAAATTACTTTATTAAAAGTAATCATTAGATGAAAGTGAATCTAACAACAGATTAAAAATAAGTATAAAAAAAAAAAACTTACATTAATTTAAATTGATGATCTTCATTATATATATATATATATCCTATATATATATATATATATATATATATATATATATATTTTATATATATATATATATAAATTTTTAAAATTTTTAAATTACTTTCTATAACAGAATAATAATTTGTCTAATTTTTTAAAATAATTAATTTCTTAATTTTAAAATAAATTGATCCTCTCTCATTGTTAAAAATCATCAATTTTATTTTAAAAAAGTAATTTTTGTAAGAAAAACATATAATCTTTCTCACTGTCAAATGAAGATTAATTCATAAGTAATTTAAATAAGTTGAATTTGTATAAATATCTTATGATTTTATGAGAAAAAAATGTCAATTTTATCCAGTAGTATGTAAGATTTTAATATTTTATGTATATTTTTAATTGTTCAAGTGAAAGAATATATATAACTTAATATATTTACATTTTTTTTTTTTATTTATATCTATTGAGCCTTATATCATATGAAATATGAAACATATTAAAATTTGGATTTTTTATATTGAAATATTTTAAATGCTCTTATTAATTTTTTAATTGGTAAGTTATTACTATAAGTGTTCTTTATTATAGTTGTACGGACTAGATCGGCCAGTTGGTTGAATTGGGAAACTAGTGACCCAGGCTCCAAGTCAGTTTGGTCAATGTATTGATCCGAATTGAACTGGGTTGGTTGGTTTTATATATATATATATATATATATATATAATATATATATATATATATATATAAACAAAACAAAAATTATGATTTTTAGAATTTGAACACCATACTTGAAAATATTTATCATAAAATATACTTTATCATTAATCATATGTGTTTCTATAGAATATTATTCTCAATTCTTAATTTATTATGTAACTAATTAATTATTATCACTACTTGTTTAGAAGTATTTTTTCATGTAATATTTTTAATATTTTTTTAATATAATATATTTTATATCAAATAAATTTTCATATAATAATTTTTTAAAAATATTTACTTCTTTATTAGACTTTTTCAATTGGATCAATTGACTATAGTCAAATCATTGACTCAACTTTTTGATCGGATCAATCTGATTTGAGTTATACAACTATATTTCTTATAGTTAGTAATAACTCTAATCTTGAAATATAAATTAAAAAAAAAACTCTAATCTTAAAATAAGATAACTTTCTTCACCCTTAAACTTTTTCTTAAAGAAATATCTTAAATACTAAAGTAAAAATGTCGGAAAGTTAAAAAGAACATAAAAGTTAATAAATTTATTAATAAAAAGCAATTAAAAAATTAGTATGTTAATAAATTTGAATTTATTTTTATATATTGTCAATATATTTCTATATTGTTATTCAATTTTGTATTAATACATCTTGACCATATTAATAATTACATAAAATGTTAAATTCATTAAATTATATAATAATTTATCATTTGATGATAATGTAATTTTTTTTACTTTATCAATGTATCAAAATTAAATGTATAACTAAATATCAAATTATTTTTCATATACAATTTATGATGGGTGTTGTGTTAGCGGTTATCGCTTGATATTATATATATATTTTTATGCTATTTTTATCTGAGGAGTATAAAGTATCAAGTGATTGGATAGTATTGTTTGATGATAACTTTTTAAGTAGATATTGTCTATGTTATCATTGGTTGAACATTCTATTTAATAATTAAAATATATAAAGTAATTTTTTAGAAATTAATACATTTTGTATATAACTTTTATAATTTTACACGTATTTAATATTAAATAAATTATCTATAATAGGAAGTGCTAAACGAGAAATCACTCTTATTTGATTTGTGATATTGAGACTTTGAAAAGTAGATAAGGTCAAGGTTGGACCATAGCGTCATCTACTCTTGCAATTTTATAAGCAATGCAGTTAGCCGACGCTAGCAAATGGGAATCAAAACACAGAATATTTAGTGTATGTTTGGATTTAAATTTATAAATTTAAATTTAAGTTAATTTGAATTTGTAAATTTAAATTTGTTTGAAGATGAATTTATAGTAATATTATAACTCAAAACTTAAAAACAATAATTTTTTACTTTTATTCTAGTGACAATTGGAGGCAATATTTTCATTAAAATAGTACAAACTGAATTTTACTAAATTTTACCTAAACAAACTTTTTCTTCCATTCTATACAAATAAACTCACATTTAAAATGATTAACGTATTCTCAAACACACACTTAGTCTGCACTGCATCTACATTCCCGTTGCCTCTGGTTATAAATTTTTCATGGAGATGGAGGACAGTGTCGGGTTATGGATTGGGTTTGTGGTCATGCGCTTTACAAACTTATATCACACACAAATCAAACACGATTAATTGGTTATTTGGAGTCTTGGGAATTGAGAACATGATAGAAATGTCAGATTATAGGATTTTGTGATTCGAATGTGCTAAAGTAAGCATGCTCCTAAAGTTATATCATATCATATGCTATCATATGCTAATTGAGACCGGAATAATGGGAGGGAAATATACGCGAGAGATAAATTGAGATGGAAAGGCACATGTAACATTATTATTGTTCATTTACCAAATCTCCCCCCTTATGATATACACTACGATTAATAGGTACGTACGTCAATTTGGTGCAAATGTATGAGTGCTATGATTTACAATTTGACAGTGCAAGTGCAGCAGTGCATCTACGGGGGTTCATAACTCGATTCGATACAAAACTAATTTGGTCGGATTGTATTTTTAAAATTAAGTTCAGTGTAATTTTTTAGTCAAGCTTAGGTTACTTTTTAGATCAATTCAATCTAATCTGATATTATTTTTTATATTAAAAATTATAATTTTATAAAAATTAGTAATAAATTATAAGATTTTTTTATTTAAATTATTACTTTTTACATTGATATAATTGTTTTAAAATATATATTATAAAATATATCATATTTTTTTAAAAAATTTTATAATTTAATTATACAAAATATTTAAATTTATAAATTTTATCTAAATGTTAAATTGACTTGATCTCAATCTAATAATTAATTGAGTCATGATCAATTAGATCTAAATCTTAAAATTTGATCTGATAAAAATATTAAATTAAGTTTGAGTCAAATTAAACTTGACCTAATTCAGCCATAAATATTCCAAAGTGCATCATCATTTTTTGTTTTGCAGGTGTGTTTTTATTTTAATAATAATAACAATATGGGGGCATCCTGCTTTGCATGACTTCATGGGGTCATCATGAGTTGTTGAATTGTGCATAGGGTCGTTTTATCTTGGACCTGGCAGTCAAAGGTCTATAAATAGACCTTTGACTTTACTTATTATCATAAGTTATTTTACAATAAAAGTTCATTTTGGTTTTTATTTTTAAAGTCATTCAACTATTTATATTTTCTCCCCACAAGTCCTTATGTTTTTCTTATTTTAATTTTGATATTTAAAAAAAAAAAAGAAATCCCATGGCCACAATTCCCAACCACCTAGAATAGGAGGGAAGCCCATTTCCTTAATCATTGGCACAACACCAAGATTGGATCATAAAATAAGAAGTTTCATACATTTAAAGCAATAAAAGCATCGAATCAAACATAAAAGAAGCCAATGACTTATGATTTTCATGCTGGGGTCACGCAACAGGGAAAGGTGGCAGAGGTTAGCAACTATGATGGTTTGAAGAAAAAGCCAGTGGTGGTGAGCTTGTAAGGACCGTGACAAAGCGACAACGGTTTTGGTCTTGGGTCGTGTCTTACAGATCTAGCTTGTTGTGATGTTTGGGTGACGCACAGAGGAGCCATGGCGCTAGGTTGTAGTGGTGGTGTTCACAAGTGTCAGTTTGACGCAATTTTGGCTTCTCAAGTGGTGACTAGGTGGCGAGATCTCATACTCGGCTTCGACTTCTCAGACAATGGATGAGTCTAGTTTGGCTATTTTGGGTGGTTGGGTTGTTGGTTGGTGATGGCCATGCTGGCTAGTTGGTAACAGCAGAAAAGAGATGCAACCAGCAACAGTGAGTGAGTAATATGAAAATAAAAATAATATCATGATCTTATTGTAAAATAAAAAAACTTATGCTTTTTACCTTATTACCAAGTGACAAGTAATGATTTGTAGTCGTTGATTTAATTTTCAACACATTCAAGAGTCCATTTAAGAAGGACTACTAATGGACCCTAAATAACAGGGTCCATGATAAAATGACCCTTGTGGATGGACTTCATGTTTGGCCACTTTCTAACTAATTATGCGTTACCCTTCTTAGGTTCGTATTTAATGGACGATAAAAAAGTTGGTCCATTAATGGACCTAAAATGCAAACTAATGCCTACCGTTGATTTAATAGGTAAAAAATTAAAGGATCCTTATTTACGACCTGGAACAGACCAAATCGATTAAGGAATCTATTTCAAATTACAAATTTAGTCCCTACAAAAAATTGTTTGGTGAGTCCTGATTATCTAAAAATAATGAAATATCATTTGGGATCAGGGTTGGTTGGTTACAGAGGATGGTAAGGTATTTCTTGAAATAGTCAATTATGAAGTATGGTGGAATCTAACAGCTGTGCGAACAATCGAATGATATGATTCCATTGATGGGGAGACAATTTTAAATAAACATCTCTCCTTACTCTTCGCCTTGGATTAACCTAACTTTCCTTCACTTTTTCTACAAGAGACTTCAAACATTTTACAAGGACTAAATTACAAATATTTTACAAAGACTAAACAGCAAAAACATTGATAACATAAAAAAGCTAAAAAGCATGTTTACCTGCAAAGTATTTAAGACTATGGATAGACCACATTTATTTAGGCAATCCTCCCCTCTTCTTATAATATACTATTATAGCAAATAGTTTCATTATTTGCTAACTCAACTAATATGGTGTTGAGTGCAACCAATTTCCTAACTCAACTACTTTCATCAATCAAAACAAAATAATTAACTAGATTAAAATTAATTGTTTCAACTTTGAACTTTTGATAGTGCAAACAAAATAAATGAGATGGTTTTAAAATCTGAAAGCATTGAATGCACTGAAGCATCGCCAAGTATCAAATGCAGTGGGCATGCAGGGTGTAGGCAAGGCAGTGAAATAAAATAAGTTTGAGTAATGTTATATTTTTTATAATTTTTTATTAATAATTTTTTTAATATTAAATAAAAAATAAATATATTTAATATTTAAAAAATATAAGAAATATTTAATATTTTTTATTTAATAATTAAAAAAATTAAAAAAAAATAAAAAAAAAATAAATTATTTTTATTAGAATAATATTATATTTTTTTATAAATTCTTTTTAATAATTTTATTAATATTAAATAAAAAATAAAAATATATAATATCTTAAAAATATAAAAAATATTTAATATTTATTTTATTTAATAATTAAAAAAATTAATAAAATAATTAAACTGCAGAATAAAACATTTATCTTTTTATTATCAGCATAAAGCCAGAAACACAAGACGATCCCATGATGGTAAATTGCTCAACAATGTTGCCCTTCTTTCTCTAATCCCCCAATTCAAATTCAACTTTTTTTGAACTTTGCCATAAATCATAAATGCCACTGCGGTGAAACTTTAATTAAAACGCACCGTCACGTCAACTTAGCATTCAATCAACACTTTTTTATCGATATGTCTCTCACTTCCAAACCCAAAACAACAACCACGGTTTCGAATCAGTGGGTTGTGGTACCACACGAGTCCAGGTGGGACCCAATCGCCGTTACCCATCGCCGTCGACATTATCTCACCTGACCACCGCTATCACCCGCTGTCAGCTTCGGACCGTTTTCCAATGACAAACTTTTTCCGTCGTTACCCACGTTAGGGTTTTCAAGTTTAGCTGACCGGTGAACTCATGAATTTTGAGGTAACCTAATTTTTAAAACTAAGTTAGGTTATGTTTGAAAAATATTTTAAGATAACGAATTTAGAAGGTATTAATTTACATAAACTTAACTTACACAAGTAATTATTTTTTTTAACAAAAATCCTTTAATCATTGTAGCATTTTTTTTTTTTTTTTTTATTTCTATATATGTCAATTAAGTTCAGATATAAATATTAAATTATATACTAAAAATGTAATAAAAAAATAAAGATGAAAATTTAATGAATTATTTAAATGATAAATAGTATATTTAAAAAATTAATAATAAAACAAATGATTATATCAAATTCATATATTATATATGATAAAATTAACTTTAATTGACTATTATAATTTGTTTTATAACTTTTAAAACTTATTAGTTTACTTGATTTTATTTTAAATTTATATTAATATAGTAAAATTTGTTATATTTTTTAATTTGATTTGAGATTTATTATATTTGTGTAAAATAAATTATATAATTTTTTAATTTATTTGAGATATATATTATTTTTAATTAAAATATATTATTTATAATAATTTTTAATTTTATATTTTAATATTTATTTTATTAATTTTTTTTAAAAAAATATAAGTCAAATTTATAAGTTTGACTCAATATAATTTACTGATTTAATTAGCGGGTTTGAGCCAAAAAATATTATAAAAATCCACTCAACGAACTCCACCAACATCTCGCAAAACGACGTCGTCTCCCGTCTACTCCATTTTGGTGCCACGTATACCGGACTCGTGTCCTGTTATGTAGTTTTTGAACCAGCGAAACCTTTTAATTATTTGCGACCTCCGAAAAAGGCTTCTTTATTATTGTTAAAAAAACGTATCTAGCTCTTTGGAATTCAGACATTACTGAACTAATTTTTTTTTTTCTATTACTATGAATCTATGATGATTTGTTAAAAATAAAATCTAAATAGTTACTTATTCTTCTATTTTATATATTTAGAGCGTGGAATTTAAACTTTTGTCTTACGTGGGAAACGAGTTAAGTATGGTAAAAGACAAAATTGGGTGTTGCTGAATTAGCAATCATTAGATGATATGAGAAAATGTTAGTCAAGCGGTTCTTGCTAATTACAATGGCTTAATGTTCTTTTATATTCCTCTAAGTTTGTGCTTTATAGACATTTTTAGATAGCACTATAGCAGGCATGTCAGTTTGCATGCGTGGGATCTGTGATTAGTCTTTGTTTAAGGGAAAATGACAAAATGTATCACACACGAAAATCTATTTATACATTAATATAAAAAAAAAAAATTACACTTAATTTTATATTTTTTATTTTATTATAATTTATAATTATTATTTATCTCTTATCATAATCATATAATTATAATAAAATAATACTAAATATAAGTGAATTTTTTTTTCTATATATATATATTATTTGCTTGCGTTTTATTTGCATTAGTAATGTATGTTTGGAAAATCGTATTTATGGCTCATATTCATTTTAAATATTGTTTGTTCACGAACCTTAATAGGTGTGCCTCATCAATGTTGATGTGTTTCGTTATTATTATTATTTTTTACTGGATGTTGATGTGTTTCGTTATTATTATTTTTTTTTACTGGATGTTGATGTTTTTCGTTAGTTGTGTGTTTGTTTCAAATTTAGTTTGCTCACTTATTATTTTTTTCCTATGTAATTTCACTTTGCTGTTGACATGTGGGTGCATTTGTAAGTCCCAACTTACTTAAAATAAGCTCCATTTTATTAACTGCTTGTTTTTTTGTTCATTATAATACTACCCTTTTATTTATTAATATTGTCAAGACAATTAACCAAAACAAAAGATTTGAGAATTTGAAGATGATAATACACAAATCTTAAACCCTAAACCTTAAACAATTTAAAGTTATAAAACTCCCTCTGCCACAATTCAAAGCGTTTACAAATAACAAAAAGCTTAAATCATACCACTTTCGATTATACCTATTTTAAAAAAAACAATCATATGGCAAATCTTGGACCAAATTTTTGGGTGGCCAAATAATACACACTTTCATACTTGTTTTCTTCTTTAGATAATTAAGACCAAATAAATTATGGTAACTCTAATGCTTTTACAAGTTACTTCTTCTCACATTCAATTTTTAAACTTTGAGCATTAAAATTAAACTTTTTAAGGGATAAATATGTTGAAACTATATTTTTCTTAATTATCACTAGTATTCATTTTTAAAAATGGATCAATTGTTTTATGTATAAACTTCACTATTATACTTTAAAAATAAACTTACAATTTTTAATAAGTTGGAATATATTTATATGATATATAATCAAGCATTAGAAAAAACTAAACATATGTAGCTAGTAGCTACATACATCAATGTAATAAGAAAATTTTAATTTAAAAAATATGAAATAAAAAAATTCACTCAATACTAAACTAGCAAAAAGTGAAAAGTTAAATGTATAAATATATTTAATGTATTACTAATATATTAATTTACAAAAAAAATATGATTATATATATATATATATGTGTGTGTGTGTGTGTGTGATTTTTTTTTTTTAAAAAAAGGGGTGGCATTGGGTATAATCATGAACAAAAATTACTAATTGCTAAAAGATTATGATGATTATAAATACTTTTTTTAATGTATAATTAAGATTATTACATATTAGCATTAATTCAGAAAAAAAATGAGCACGCTATCCTATTTAAGTAGAAATTTTATATATTACCACCTTCGAACCAAATGAAGCTTAAAATACATAACTTTTATAAGTTCACGATATTTCAAAATTTTTATCGAAGTTCACTATATAACATGTTCCATCCAACTTCCATTTTTAAGAGATAATATTTTTCTTAAATTAAATATAAGTTAAATAAGTATGCAAAACTGTTTTAACGTTCATTATAATTTTTTTTTCTTTTTTTCTCCTAAAAATTTAAAGAATGTGTTGTAGGTGTGTGATTCAATTGAAACTTGCATGCAATTATCAATTTTAATTTTCTTATTATAAATAATATATATATCTTTTTTATATTATTTAATATTATTTATTATATTTATTTTTTTTATTATTTTTCACTTAATTATATTTATTTAAATTAAATATAAAATAAATATAAGATAAAAAATGAAGTAAAAATATCATTTTTCTGCCATGATGGTCCAAACTCCATATACCCTTATTTAAATGCCGACATTATAAACATAGAATGAAGTTGATGAACCCTTTAGTAGATTTAGTGTGTGTTTGGATTACAGTTGGTAAATTTAAGTTTAGTTGAAAGTATGTTTGTAAATTTAAGTTTAATTAAAAGTAAGTTTGTAATAACATAATTTATGTTTAGAAACTTTTATTTAAAAAATAAATTTGATCAAATTTTTACAGAATAACTTCAACACAAAAGTAAGAAAATCTTACTTTTATATGAACGTCCGTTTGAAGCTAAAAGTCTGTTGATACAATTATAATTTACAATTGTCAAACAAAAAGATACTTTATTCGAGGTAAAGCGAACGTATGTTTGAAGATTGCAATTGCAATCCAAACATGCTATTATTTTATCTATCTTGTGCATCCCCACTATATGACTTATGACATGACAATACTATTAAAATAAAACAGTTTGCACATAGCACACACTTCAAAAGAGATGGGCCGCATGAGATGAGATTTGAAGTGGAAACTTAAATCCATTGCATTAAGAAAGAGAAAAGGTATGACATGCACGTCCAAAGTGTCTGCTTGTTTTCTTTACTGAATTGTTTAAACTAATTGTTTAAACAGACCTAACCACTCGAAACAGACAAATGGCCTCAATTTCATAAAGGACTTTCTTTTTTTTATATTAAATTCATAGCCAAAATATACGTAAATCTTCCAAGTTCCAACACAGTTAAGTATGCGCTTAAAATCTCACTTTTAAATTGTCTCTTTTTATAAAGAGTAATGTTATATTTTTTTATAATTTTTTTAATATTAAATAAAAAATATTAAATAAAAAATAAATATATTTAATATTTTAAAATAATAAAAAATATTTAATATTTTTTATTTAATAATTAAAATGATTAAATAAATAAAGTTAGATAAGAAGATAAAATATTTTTTTTAACAAAATTCATAAATCATGAATTTTTTAATGTGGATCTGTCAGTCGGGCAAGTGGGCATTTTGATACTTGTAGGTCATTTAATGCTGCTTGGACCTTGCTTGTCCCCAAAGATGCTATCTACACTCTACAGCTAAGATGACCAATTGATACTATGCTCTGCCATGCCATTAGAACAACCTGGCACCTAGATCTTCCTTTACTGTTGTTGCCTTAAATTTGTGGGCAACTCTTCTTCCTTCTTTCAAATGCTGAAGTTCAATGCAAACACATGGACATAATTGCTTGGAATTTCAGTTTCTTTTATATATTTAACGTTATTTTTCAATCAATTGGAAAGAAAAAACCTTAGCATGTTTTTATGTCCGTTTACTTTTGGGTTTTTCTTTTAGTTGCGGTGGTTATCTTAATTAATTTTTTAATAAGTGTTTTTAAGATATTTAATTGACACTTTGATAAAAAGTTTTAGATTAAAATTAAACATTTAATGTATTAAAAAAATTATTTACTTTATTTTTATTTAAATTTTTTTATTTTAAATTCTTTAACAAACTTTAGAATACTTGTTAGCAAAAATCTATCTTAATTTTTACTTAATCACAAAAAATCTGTTAGTTTTTTGGGTCCCTATGTTGAGAACGAATCATACACAAATCATTTGAGATAATGATTTGAACTTTAGTAATTTCTACTTTGATTTTTCCTCCTCTCTATATTATTATTATTATTATTATTATTATTATTATTATTATTATTATTACATTTCAATTTGAAGCACATGGGGCCTTGATCATTGAGCGGTTAATTTGGTAGAAAATTTTTTATCTAAATAAGATGTATTTAATTAGATGTATTAAATCAATTAGAATTTAATATTTTTATAAAGTATTATGAAATTAATTATGAGACGTAAAAATTTATAAAAATATTAAATTTTGATTAATTTAATATATTTAACTATAATACATATATTTATATAAAAATTTAAATAATAATTTAGTAAAGGAAGCTGAAAATCGAGTCTAAACTACACATTTTTCACTGTAAAAACTTTATGATACAGTAATTATATAATTAATTTTAAATTTTGATACTTTTATCATAAATAATATACATATTTTTTATATTTTTATATATTATTTATTTATTTATTTATTTTTATTATTATTTTTTACTTAATTATATATTTTTAATATATATATATATATATATATATATATATATATATATATATATTACATTTCTAAAAAAAAATATAAAATATCTTTTTCATTAATTCTACTTGTTGAGCATCGTTTTAGAAAACGCATGAGAACACTGGTTAGACGACAAATTAGGAGCTGTTCTAGGGAACATGATAGGTGAACTAGTAGGGTGCTGGAGTATGTTAATCTTCATAATTAAGGTCATTTTCGTTTACACTGTAATATGCCCTACATGAACAATGCATGTTTTTTTTTTTCTTATCTGATACTAGATGTTGGCCCTTATCAGTTTGGGGAGACACGACTGCAGGTATGACTTTAACTCTGTAAACTCCTTGTCATAGGAATGTCATTTGCATTTTAAATATCTGCTTCAATAATCTGTGTCATAAAGTGGGCTGAACTGTTAAAGCAAACATTGATATATATGTTTCATAAGTTAATTACCAATTAGACTGATTATAAAGGGCAAGCAGAACCTGAAGAGAACACTTGGTGTTTCTTTAATTACATGGCTTATTCAGTAGTTTGTGTGTACTTTTTTTGGGGCAATAAAAAAGTTTGAGGGAACCTGTCCCATTTCATAATCAGGACATGTCGCAAATGGCATTTACATATGACCAATCAATAAATATTTACTAACAAAAATCGAACACTAAGATTTTTTTTTTTTTGATGTTATAGGATTTGTGTATGCTTTGATATTCTCTTTATCTATTTTTATCTGTTTATTAAAATTATTGCATAAAAATTGAGAAAATTATTCATTATAAGTAAAATTAATTTAATTGACTAAATTATCCTATATTAAAATATTCAAAATATTATTGTCACCCTACTAATATTCTTTCTCACTTAGTAATACCAAGATGAAGTTAGAAAAAAAAATCAATAACTCATTACTTTTATAAATGGACAGATAATTTTAGTTAAAAACAAAATTTCTAAATGGATTGATAAAATTAAGAAGAAGGAGTATATACAAAAACTAAAAAAAATTACAAAATATTTCTTTTAGTCTAGCTTTTTTTTTAAAAAAAAATTGATATAGTCAAAAGTTGAATCTACAATATTATATCTACCATACTTTATATACTCGTCTCCACCAAAATTTAACTGAAATGGTATTCGTTATATTGTACAGGTTGAGAACTCAAATCTTGAAGCATTATTATTATTATTAGTCTTAAATGGTCTCACGTTATTGTGACATCAGATTTAATTAGTGTGTTAGCAATGATACTTCCAGTCAAGGTTTTTTGGTTCAAATGTTCAATTGATGGCTAATCAGTGATTAAAACTTCGAAGCTACCGTATTATTTAGTAAAAACAGTGTATGTTGGTTTATATTCTAGTATTATGGTTTTTCTGAATTGGTCAATACTTTGAAAGTGACATGAAAAAAGAAGGTGGAGCAGTGGAGGGAGGACAGGACTGTCCTTGATCCCTAATCCGTCCTGTTGTTAACAAAATCCCACATGTAAATGCAATGGCCCTACAACTGCACTAGACAACTCAAGGATTATTGCCAATAATCTCTTCATTCACAAACCTAATTATACAAAACCCACAACAACAGCAACAAAAATGACAGATAGAAAAATCTCCAAGCTCCGAGTTTGTGATCAAGTGCATCACACAGGCTCAATAATGCAATCCCTCATGGGTGGGCCACTTGGAATTTGTGCCCACATGCAATTTCTACCATGCAAGGTGCCCAAGGTACATCCCCATGTTTTACCTTGTTCTATGATATGATGAGACTGGAGGGCCTTTATTGCTACCAGCATTGCATATTGCTTTGTGTCTATCACCATTCTGAGCTTAATGATACCAAGAAAAGTGAGAAAAGAACCATGTAATAATTGTGGCCATGGCCTTCCAAGATTTTGCCCATGCAAACTCTTTACAAACTGCAAACCCTATAGACATCAAACCTTGTCTGTTTATTATGATTATAAAAATGTTCAGATTCCAATCCATTATGACATCTATATATGGTATATCCTTTCCCTCTCTTTCTCAATTTTTTTTTTTCCTTTTGGTTTAATTTTTCCCTATCCTTCTCTTCTTTTCATCAGATCAATTTGATATTTTGGACATCTCATTCCACTATTATGTACCGTATGAATTTTCTGCAGACTCTATTACTATGCAAAAATATTGCTCTGAACAAAGACAAAAACACATGGAATATGTTGACTATTGTCCCTTAGCCAAACTTATTGTTCTTTTTTTCTCCACTAATTTTTGGTAGCATTCATTTGTCTCATATGATTGTTTGGCCTATCTATTTTTTGAGTGAATTTTTTCCCCCATAAAACTCTTGATGTTTTGCAGTTTTAAGAAATTACTTATTTCAGCATTAACTTTACTCTAATCAGATTTCCTACTCTCTCCATTTTGGTCAAAGGATAGCCTCCAGGAAATACAAAAGTGAAAAGCATGAGATTTCCCTTCTGATCAACATGTGTTGGGGCATAAAGAAGTAAGAATGCTTCTGCTATCTTTAAAGAAGCCCATCTTAACAACTGGTTATTGAACAAATAAGTAAACTGGACTCTTAATACATCTCTATTACAATTAATACAAAATGAGCACCACAACGCCAATGGCCCAATACACATCGTCTCACTTGTGGATTGTGGCATCCCCACCTTGAGATTTCAGAAATGACAAAACTACTGGGCTTTAAATTTCAGAACACTAGTACGTCAATCAGACAAAGCTTTCACTTGGATTCATGGTTGAGAACGCCCGTTAATTAAGACAGCCACCCCCAACCCCAAAGGAAAAATCCTTCTTAAGCATTGGCCCAACTTCAAGTTCACTAGGGAGCCCAACGCAACCACCTGCTTATGATTTCTTTGATAGAAAGTGTTTATTATCACTCTTTTGTGTTTAGTATCATTTTTATGTTATTAATTATTTATTAAATAAGTTAATTTTAATCATTAGATCAAAATAAATTAAATATTATTTAATAAAAAATTATAAAATAAGAGTGACAATAAATGATATTATTTGTCTTTGGCATTGAAAATTATTCCAAGAGAATATATTTTAAGAAATTTAATGTTGGCATTAAAGTCTAATAGTGGGAGATTAAATTAATGAGTTTTTGTTTTTGGTACTGGTCAATGAGGAAGCCTCTTCCACAATGACCAAAAAGAAAAAAAAGAAAAAAACAGTATTTATGCAATCCACCTTTCGACGTATTCTATGCTACCTTTAAAAATGGCTCACGGAGTTCTAACTTTACCGCAACATGGTCATGGTCTTTTAATTATAAAATTGTCATTGCTGCTGTTGTGTGGAAAGATATTATTATAGTTGTTATGTGCAAAAGATTCATTGTTTTACAAGCATCTCCATTTTTACTTATTTATTCTTGAGATGTGGATCTTCCCACCAAGGGTAAGTCGCATGGATCTGCATGGTGTATCTTGCGTTTTTCTTCAAATATATATACATTTTCACTGATGTGATGAAGAAATTAAATTCAATTGATAACATAAAGTTCGTACTTTCAACATGCAAAACAGGAGACAAATTAAGAGAGAAACGTAGTTATTAAGGAGAAATATATCTAACACCTTTGATTTTGGTTGGAATATCTATGTCTAACACTTGTTAACACTGAATAAGTGAACATTAGTTTTAAATGTATTTTGACAAATAAAAACTATTTTTAACTGTTTACTTTCAAATTGGTTATAATTTAAATTATATATTTAAAAATAATAAAAATGAAGATATATTGTATCAAGAAAATCCTTTTTAAAATATTAAAAACCAACATTTTTTTTTTCCTGCAGATAAGGGATCCTGTTTTAAAATGGAACGGTAGATAGCATAATGTGAATATATAATAAATGAAAGAACATAAAACATTTACAAATTAAAGAACTTAGGTGTAGATTTGAGAAACATGAACCAATCGAAGAATGAGATTCCAACATTGAATAATGAATCTAATTGGGTATATCTGTCAGCAAACTACGTATATGTATGATGATTCCTTAATATCCAGTTGAACCGAAAAAAAAAAAAAAGGGACTATATATTACTCATTTTTGGATCAAATAAGAATCATGATTCTTTCAATTGCAAAAGACAAATCCTTTTGTTGTTTTGCTTTTTGTTTGGAATTTGGATTCCAATTGTTCAGGAGATATAACCAGACAAGTTTGAGATGATAAATTCACTGTGAAGAGCATAGGAAATTCTTTCATGCCCACCAAAAGTAAAAATCATTTTTTCACAACTACATGATTTTTCTTGCAAAGAAGCTGCAGTGCTGTGACAATAGCAAACCACACAAGTTCCAAAAATGGCATGCTCTGGAAGCATTATAGGTAAGTTGCACCTATGTTCAGCCTCATTCTCTCGTTTGTGCTTCCTTATGTGGGTGGCATTACATCTATAAACTGTATCATGCAATACTATATTAGTGTCTTTCATGTGTTAGACGTTAGAACTGGTTTGTGCTTCTTGTTGCACTTGGAGCTTTTCCTCATGTTTGAAAGGTGTTTGTTATAAATGTAGTAGTACTCTTTTCTTCCATAAAGAATATGTCTTATCTCTAGTTTCCAATCAATTTGTTCAAACTTTATATATTAGATATGATGATAATGAATTTTAATTGTTTCTCATTTACTGGATATGCAGAGGACTTCTCATGGACTAGTCTAAGATATTTCAATTTGACTTCAATTTGCATTCAAAGAAGTATAATAGACTACATTATATCTTCAAGGTTTTTCTTATAAAAATATATAAAATGCACAAAAATAAATAGAAAACACATTTTGAGAGTCTTGTTGTAACCCTCAATGATGAGAAGTAAAAACCACGGGACCTAGTCAGTAAAAATCTCCACTATAAAAAATCAATGATACATCAAAATGTTTTCCAAAAAAAAGGAAATATCTTTTAAAATTATTCATTCGTTTACTTGCATGTACAAAGTTCTTCAAAAAGCAATCTTAAAACATTCATGTGTTGAGGTCTGAACAGTCAACAAGTAGAGATAGAGAAATAAGAATCTTCATTTTACACAAATTTGATTTCTTTTGCTTTTCCAATTCTATTGCTTTAAAAATCATTCGGAACTAAACTACAAATGAACATTTAGATCTTCACGCAAGATCAAGCATAATTTTCTCTTTATTAGCACTTGTAAGGTTAGATCTAATTGGTTTTCACAAAATTAGAAAACCTTCAAGATTGATACATCTAAATTATTAAATAGGCTTCCATCCTTTTTAAAAAAGGCTATCATATATTATTTTATTTTATTTTATTTTTTTATTTTTTTTGGCATTAAACCTTCATAAAAGACGGACCCATCCAACAAACTCCCCTCCAACTGAAGTGGAGGCAAATTTAACAAATTTTTAACGACAATCTTGAAAATATCTTCATTTGAATTTTGTCAAAAAAATTTAGATTTGCCCATTATCATCGCATTGATCTTCTCATGTTCCAAAAAAGAGTCTTTAAGAACATCACGTATCCAATGATACTTACATGTGCCAATATGATCTTGGATCTACCATGGAACGTAGGATTCTTTTAAAGAGATGAATAACACTCGACTTCACAAAACAAAACATACCTTTCTTGAATAAAACCAAGTTCATGGACAAAATTCTTCATCCAAATGTAACTCCTTTGACAAGCCTCTATAAAATAAAGCAATGAACTCAAATTCGGTAGTAGACAATGCAACACACTTTTGCAACCTAGATTGCCAAGCCACGACTCCCCTGCAAAGGTAATCAAATAATAAACTAGACTTTCTTGAGTCAATATCCCCATGCCAAGTCTTGATTTTCATGTTCATCATGTATAACCACAAAGAAATGTGTGTTCCCAATTCCAAAACAAATCAATCATATAAAGTGCCAAGATATCTTAATATCCAACTTCAAATGACCAAAATTTAATGCTCTTTACCAGATTGGAAAATAAATGACTAACCACATAAAAACATAGATATATCAAGTTAGCCTTGTGCAAACCATTGCATATTAACAATCAAACTTCCTAAATGCATAAATAAAAAAAATAATGTCTTGTTTCTCTTCATCACTAGAAGGAGCAAATCAAATCTAGTGCTAAAATACTTAAAAAATAAAATACAAGAGGTAAAATTACAACTTTAGCTTTATCCAAGTGAAAACGTTGAAGTACTTTCTCAATGTATTTCTCTTGAGATAACCACAACTTCTTGGCCACTCTATCACGAGTAAAGCTGCATGCCAAGAAAAAAAATTATTTCATTACTAAAAACTTTCATTGCAAAAATGACTTACTAAGCTCCTTTTTCAACTTAGAAATTCTAGAAGAATTATGACCAACAATCAAATATCATCAACATAGAGCAATAAATGATGAATTCATTATCGAAAACATAAATTTCTGCATAAATAAATGATGATCGAAAAAGTAGTCTTCTTGAATCCCTAGTAGGTTAGAATCATAAAGCGAGACTCAAACTTCTTGTACTTTGCCTCGGGGCTTGTTTCAAGCCATACAAACTTTTTATTCAACCTTAGACATAATTTTCTTTAAAACTTCATCACAAAACCCTCGAATTGCTCCATGTAAATCTCCTCCTCCAAATCACCATGAAGGAAAGCGGTTTTCACATCCATCTCGCTCAACCTCTAAATCAAGACCGAGTCGCCAAACCAAGAACAACTCGGATAGAAGACATTTTAACAACCTAGGTGAGAAGATCTCCTCAAAAATCAATCCCTTATTTACCTTTACAACTAATCTAGCTTTGTATCTCGGATGGAAGTATTCTCATCATTCTTCAACCAGTAAACCCACCGATTTTGCAAAGCTTTCTTGTCCTTAGGCAACTTCACCAAATCTCAAAAGTATGGTTGTCGAAGCAAAGATCTCATCTCATCACTTCATTTAGAATTATAGACCCATTATATTATGCTTTTAATTCATTCTCCATAGCCTCTTCGTAGCACTCGGAGTTCTCCCCCGTCGCATTACATATTCATCGGATGAGTAACGGGTAGAGGGAATAAGATGTCCGGAAGACCTCTACTAAGTGAAACAAGGGTTCATCAACAACCTCACGAATAGGAGCATCTACCTCATCGGGAACATTATCAACAACATCCTAACCCGATCACCCCGATATGATTATAACATCATCATGATCGCCAAAGTCACTACATCGACATATGAGGCTCGAGAACCGGATCAATATCAATCAAACCATCGGTACTCGGAGACTATGAAAAAAAGATCTTTGCCTTATCAATATCTTCAATGGTCGATCCTCCATGAAAATAACATCACGACTTCTAACAAATGCTTCTTCTCAAGAGGATCATACAACCTATAGCCAAACTCATCAATGACCATAGCCAATGAAGATGCATTAAAATTCTTGATATCTAACTTGGATCTCTCATCTTTGGGCACATGTATAAATGCTCTACACCCATGAAGCACGTAAGTGGTCATAGGAAACATCCTTTCTATTCCACACTCTTTAGGAACATCGCCACCAAAATCATCAAAAATAGAAGATAAATTAATAACATGTGCAAGGTATATAAAGCTTCACCCCAAAAAGATCCAGGTAACTTTGCTTCGAGAAAGCAAACATCTAACTCTCTCCATCAAAGTCTTGTTCATCCTTTACTGCCGGGCCATTATGAGGAGTCTTAAGTCTTCGGTGTCTAATACCCCTCTTTGTCTGTTCGGTACTCATCAAATGGTCCGCAATATTCACCACCATTATCGGTGCGAACACATTTCGTTTTATTCCCTATTTCTCTCTCAAAACTCGTGTTCGACTTCCAAGCTTAAAGACACCAAGCACCTGTCCTTAGTCTTCAAGGCATAAACCCAAAGTTTCCTTGAATGATCATCAATTATCTTTCCTACAAAGTAAAGTGCACCACCAAATGTTCTAGTCCTCTTGGACCACAAAGATCTGAATGCACCAACTCAAGCACCTCTGATTTTCTAGAAGGAGGATGACTCTTGAAAAAGACTAATTATTCTGCTTTGGTCCACCAAACAATGAGCACACTTTTCCAAACTTGCACCCTTCAGTACGAAAGTAGATTCCTTTTAAAAAGTATCAAGTCCCTTCTCATTAATGTGGCTAAAATCTGTGATTATCATAACTTTATTATTATCACACTCAACTATATTAGCGGTCACTTTTTGCCAAACACAAGCCTTAGTCACAATAAAACTCCGAACACTTCTTTCCATGGTGCCACAATGACCAAAGAACCCTTAGAGAGTTTTCAAATCGCTGTCCACCACCAAAGGAACTAAAATAGCCATCATCATCTCGTAGAACACTACTTAAAAGTCGGTGCAAACGGATTCCTGGTACGTGCGTTGACATTCTTTCAAAAATAACTTTGTCCTTCATTCTTTTATTTCCAAACAAACATTGCCAATGCCAATCACCTTTGACATACCATCATTACCCATCTTCAAAACCCCACAATCACCAGGGACTTTGTATAAGACTGTGAAGAAATCCTTCCAATTAGATGTCAACATGAAAAGAACATCAGAAATAGATAACAAGGGAGAGAGAGACACTCCAACACCCAAAACATTAATCAAACCATTAGCATCACAATAATCATAAGATCTCCTCCAAGATAAATGTGTGGCAACATGATCATTATTACATTATCTTTCTTTTGTTGCTTGTCCAGTACCAATTTCTCAGTCACTTTTCCATCGGTAAAAGCAGAAAACCTTTGATATGCCCTTTTCGTAGCAACAAATCACACTCAGGTTTTTGTATTTAGACCTTGATTTACTTCTACTCTTTTTTTCCTCTTAGGGTGCCAATCAGGATAGCCATGTAGCTCTCAATGTTATCCTTAGTTTTGTTACCAAAACCTGATTGTGAAGAGGATGTCCTTTCTTGAGCTGGTCAGACTTTTCATTCAAAGCAGCACCTTCATAATTCTGGTCCGCATACACCTTTCTTGGCGATTTGCCTCAACTAGTCAAAGTGATTTGCATTTTCCCAAGAATCGGTTTGTATATTAAGGAAGTGGTCCCAAAATTTCATCTTCAAATTTCGACTACGTACCCCGTCCAAATGTGAATCAAGGCCTGCTAGAAAGATCACACACTGCGTGATTGTCAGTATATTTATTAGTATCATTATCCTTGTAAGCTCAAGTTCATCAAGTTCAACAAAAGTCAATTTATTTTCCCAAAATAGAGGCATACAAGAGTCTCTATTTTATCCCACAGATATTACCACAATGTGAATCATTAGCTGATATGATTCAAAACATTATCATCTACCCATTGTATGTTTCCTTAATAAAACCACAAACCATCTTAGCTGTGGATAAATGCCCAATCTTCATGATCTAACATCTTTGGTCATTGTATCTGGGAGCACAAGATTTGACCAAAATGTTTTTTTCCTAAGCTTAATAAATCTTTCATCTTTCCTTTCCACTTGCCAGAGATGTAATTTGTGCCATTTAAACCTAATCATTCTTCTCTGCATTTAGGGCCCATCATTCAATCAAGCAAACAAACAAATAAATTTCTCTCAGGTGTGCGGGATGAAGACAGATCCTGTATTTGCAGAGCAAAATCTGATAAATCTTTCCCACTCTCCAAGAACTCACCCAGAAAAAGCTCTGACTCCAAAAATATCCAAAAAATATCCAGAATGCTCAAAAATAAATAGAAAATGATTTCTTACTTTTATTCAAAACCCTCAGTGAGAAGTAAAAATACACATTCCTAGTCTAGATTAAAAGATCTCCATATAAAATCAATGAGTACATCAAAGTGTCTTCAAAAATACAAGGATATCACATAAGAGGATATATACTCAGATCAGTTAAATTCAAAATCAACAAACAAACTCTAGCTAAACCCACAAAATACCTAATTCTAACAAGTAGAGACTGGAGAAATAAGAGGATCATTACTTTTTGGTTTGAGCTTGTTAGCAATGTCAGCTTTTACTATTTTTTAGGTTGCTGCAACTTTTTGGCTTGCTCTAGCCATTGAAATCCCAAAAGTAACTGAAACCATCTTGATAGGAGTTTACACTGTAATTTCATTTCTTAGTGTTGTTTCTGTCTATCTAAATTATTTGGCTTCCATCCTTTTTGAAAAAGCTATCATATATTATTTTATTTTATTTGCTTTTTGCTGTTTTCAATTGCTCCCCACTATTTGACTCTACACTTGTGGGGCGGACTTTCATGGACTAGTCTAAGAGATTTCAATTTGACTTCAATTTGCATTCAAAGAAGTATAATAGACTACATCAATTTGTTTTTTCTCTCTGCTTTTTACATATCTTTGCTCATCAGTTTGATCAGAAAAACTCCTCCAGTTGGTAGCTGTAGAAAGGGATGCGTTTCTACAGTTGTCAGTCTGTTGTATTTTTACAAGCATTACATATGTTAGTTATGGGTATGGCTTGTGGAATCTGATAGCCAAAACTGGTAACTTCAATCAGTAGAGCTGGTTGGTTTACATTATCAGAGGAGTAGTTTGGATTTCTCTATCAGTTTCTTTGCTTGTTGAGAGATCCAGATGGATCCAAATCTTAAACTCTATTTGGTGGATTTCTTTATGCATATTGGTTTCAGTCAGCTCTCAACATTGAAATTCTTTACAAAGAGCATACAATTCAAATATTTGATATGGTACAATGGCCTTTACACCTTTTACTTGTTTTCTGTGCCTTCCAAAACCTTGATTATTTTGTCCCTCATCATACCCCGGAAACTGGCTTATCTGATCCTCTATTAGTTCAAAAAGATGAAAATAAAGAAACAGGACTATGCCGTGCCACATTTCTTAGCAAATTGACTTTCTCTTGGATTAATCCTTTACTCAGTTTGAAGTTACTCAAAGCCTTTGACATTCTTCACGACATCCTGCTTCTCTTACTTCCTGTGACGAAACTGATTCAGCTTAACCAAAAAACTTTACATGGGAAAGTTTGCTTATATTCTGAGATTAACAAGAATATTTAAATTAATTGGTTCTTTGATCCATAGCCACTGTTTCCTTGAAAGAGAACATACTCACAGCAATCTATGCATTTCTCTAGTCACTTTGTCTAGTGGTTTCTGTTAAGAAATATTGGGTTATTTTGCTTTATTTTTTTTAAGGATAAAATAGTCTTTTCTTTTCCTTATTTAGCCTATATATAATTTCTTTGTATTTAGGTTAAATTATCTTTTTAGATATTCACAAAAATAAGATAAACCAAAAATCCTTAGTCTAAAAAAAATATTTTGTATTTGGATAAGTCTTTATTTCTTTAGATTCTTTAACATGGTATCGAGAAAATCTATAGACGAACTTAATCTCAAACACAGTGGCGTCGACATTAGAACAATTTCGATTTTTGTGATGGAATTGATCGCGATTTTTGTGGCGTGTCTAGAATTGGTATTTCATTTAATTTCTGTAATTTGGTATTTCTTTTAGCTTTCTTTGTTTTTTATTATGGCTACTGAAAGAGATGATTCACTTCAATCTATGAGTATAGGGTTGGAAGTCTAGAGCAATATCTGAACGAAGATCTAAAACGATATCTGAAACGGAATGACGGAAAAATAGTGACGGTGAGCGGAATGATGGATTAGAGTGGACAAAGATGAGGAGAACAATAAAACTAAATCTAGATTTGATGGTGATTAGTAACGATTCTAATGAGTTTTACGAACTTTACATAATGAAAAAGGAGAAACTCTCTTCAAAGTAGATACTATGTCTCTGATACTGTGTTAAAAATTGAGAAACAAGGACATAGAAAAAGTCTAGAGAATGTTTATGTATATTCTGAATTATCTCTGAATATATGAATTAATCAGTGTGTACAAGATGATTCCCTATTTATAAGAGAGATAGTCTATATAAAGAAAGAAATACAATCAAATATAATCAAAATAATATCTCTAATTATGTACAAACCAAATCCTTAAAATAACACAAAATCAAGCCTAATTTAATCATGAAATATCTAAATATTTTAACACTTCAAACGAAAAGCATGGCCCCTGGTAACGTTACATTACAAATTAGTTTATATAACATTCTACTGAGAGTATGTTTAGATAAAGATTATTGACATGCTAATTATTCTTAACCTTGGCACATCTTCTTGTGTCAGCAGGCCTTGTGGGACTTTGTGTGTCTTATGCCTTGACATTGACAGAATGCCAAGTTTTTTTAACTACATGGTTTTGCAACTTATCAAACTGTATTATATGATCTGTTGAAAGAATCAAGCAATTTATTCACATACCAGCAGAGCCTCCTGAAATTGTGGAAGACAAGAGGCCCCACTCTTCATGGCCTTCCCATGGTAGGATAGATCTTCAAGCCCTACAGGTAACAAACTCATCACATACATATTTAAGGAGTTTTTCTTTCTTTCTTTCTTTTTTTCTTGAGTAAAAAACGCACATGGTGAGTTTGACCCTTCCCTTGATCCTACGCATAGCGAGAGCTTTACAACACCAGGCTGCTCCTTTTGTTTTCTCGAGTTTACCACTACTTTCACCTTCATCTCCATCATTTGTTCCTGACAAGATGAATTCAATTCAAGTCTCATAACTGTTTATACTATGTTGATTTCAGATCAGATATCGTCCAAATGCTCCAGTAGTTCTTAAGGGAATCACCTGCACGTTTGAAGAAGGAAGCAAACTGGAAGTGGAAAAACAACACTTATAAGTGCTTTGTTTCGCTTAGTTGAGCCAGCAAACATATTCTTATAGATGGCCTTAACATATGCTCAATCGGGCTGAAGGATTTGAGAATGAAGTTAAGCATCATTCCTCAAGAGCCAAAACTTGTCAGGGGTAGCATTCGAACCAATTTAGACCCTATAGGCCTGTACACAAAGATGATGAAATATGGAAGGTAAATGAACCAGCTCTACAATTTGCAAAACAAAATGCAATAAATTACACTGTTTGTTTTCAATGTGTTTTTCACCAAGCACAGGTTTTATGGGCTTTTGTTTGTGTAGGCTCTAGAGAAATGTCAGCTTAAGGACACAGTCAGTAGTCTACCAAATCTCTTGGACTCTTCTGGTGAGTTAAATATGCAAACTTGAAGCTTACAATCTGAAATGGAAGCAACTTCAAAATAATTGTTGGAGGGATTTGAACCCTCTCATTTTTGTTCCAATTCCTAACATGACTTTCTCATTTTTCAAGAGATGGATATGTAGGATTCTGTGTAGGAATATTGAACTCTGCAAGAAATGTGGATCCCTTTTTTTTTTGGCTAGTTACGAGTCATGGTGCCTTGTAAGAGTAATGAATACATATATGATATATCAAGTTAAAAGGTTTTTTAGATATGTGGCCGAATCAATCTAATTCCGACCAATTTAACAGTGAGTGATAGAAGGTGAAAACTATAGTGTTGGGCAGCGCCAACCCTATTGTCTTGGAAGAGTACTACTTAAGAGGAACAGAATTCTTGTTCTGGATGAAGCTACTGCTTCCATTGATTCTGTCACAGTTTGCATTTTACAAAGAGTCATCAGATAAGAATTTTCAAAATGCACAGTTATAACTGTGGCTCACAGAGTTCCAACTGTAATTGATAGTGACATGGTCATGGTCCTATCTTATGGTATGAAAATCTTTCTTTACAATTTTTCCTTTTCTAGACATGTTACATCTCTACTCCTCTCTTTTTCCTCAAGTTTATTCTGGTTACTATAGGGAAACTGGTGGAGTATGATGAGCCTTCAAAGCTTAAGGAGACTAACTCTTCATTCTCTAAGCTGGTAGTTGAATATTGGTCCAGCTGCAATGGGAATTCCTCCCAAAAGATTACCAGGCATCAATGCAAGATTACTGAGGAGATCTCATATATGAGTTGAATAATTGTTGTTTCATATCTGGGAAGTGTATGTACACCCCATCCCCACTTTTTCAATTTCACAAAGTGTCCAAAATATGCTTGTTTTGAAACTCACCCAAAAATAACTGAGGGGAATGAGAAGTAATAACTTCCATGTTTGTTGGAATATTATTATAAAAATATAATAATAAATGATAATGTTTTACAAATTTAAGAGGCCAGCGGTTACAAGAATCATAGCATCATTTAAAAGAGTTGTAAACGGCATGAGACAAAAACTAATTAAGGCCATTAGATGGCCAATGTTAAAGACAATTTAACGACTATTATATGTCTTTTATGGCTTGCTTGAATGTTATAATGTTGATAACGGCTAGTAAACTAAAGGTCAACTTCCAATCCTATATATATGCAGCAAGAAGTTGGAGAGTGAGTGAAGAAACATGAATTTTTTTTGTGAAAAATATATGTACTATATTATATTGTGTATATAATCTTTGGATAAAGAAAAAATATGAGTGAAGAGAGTCCTAATTGTCAGTGCAGAAGTAGGGAGATGAATAGCGTAGTTGTTAGACTATTGTATTCTAGGGACAACGCGTCATAACTCATAACACCTAGATATTATTAGAGTTCTTGCGGAAACGTGAATTATCCTAAAGAAAGTGAGATACTCGTATCTTAACCTAGTGTCATGCCCAATATCTAACCGGTGTTTTATCTCTATATTTTTTTGTGTGATTTCTTCTTCTCTTGCATGTTCAAGACCTCAAAGATTGGTGAAGTTTCATTTTGTTAACTATTTGATGAAGTTATTTATAATATTTGTCTATTGTTTGAGTAATGAATTGTATCTTACAAATTTCTCATCTTTATATATTACCATATATTTTATTGAGAATATTTTTTCAATTAATTTTTACCCAACGGAACAACAATGTTCATGTTAATCTTGGAGTTCCAAAATTAAGTTTACAGAATTGGGGGGATTTACATCAATCTGTTGACAAAAAAGAAAAATAAGATAAGAATGATAGCCACTTAGAAGTATGTGATATAAAAATGTAAAGTTGGCATAGCCAATGAAAGTTGACTCAACTAGTTATTGTAACACTATAAGTCTATGTTGAAGCTTATATCTCATAACCTTAAAATGAGACAAACTTTCATTCTTTAATAAAAACAAGATAATAATAATAAAAAATCGGCTCATACTCATTAGTTAGTTTTAAACATTAATTTTGAAACAATTCAGAATTCTTTTTCTAGTATTAAAAAAATTAGGATTCTTTGAAGATATTGAGCCATGTATGACGTATGCTGATATTTTAAAAAATATAAATATTAATTGAAGGGGATAACTTTACTATCAATATAATAGAGGAGGTTAATTACTAAAAGAGTAATGTTATATTTTTTAAAAATTCTTTTTGATAATATTCTTAATATTAAATAAAAAATGTATTAAATAAAAAAATAAATGCATCTAATGTCTTGAGAACATAAAAAGTATTTAATACTTTTTTATTTAATAATTAGGAAGATTAGTAAAAAGATTGAGTATGATGATAAAATATTTCTCTTGCTAAAATCAATAGGAAAGGATTATGTGCATTTTTTTATCCATAACAAGGATTGAATTAGCTTGAGAGATGTCACGAAATTCAAATGACTTTATGAAAAATAGAGCATCGAGTTGGATACACCAGATCAATTAATACTTAATATTTTTATAAAATTTTGTGTCATATAATTAAAAATATAAAAATTTATAAAAATATTAAGTATTGATTAGTCTGATACATTCAACTTGAATACTTCGAGTTTAGACAAAAATTTCTCTTTACAATCATTTATGTTGCTGCTGGGGTGGCATGTTATCATTAGGCCGATGACCGCCTTCAATATATATAGAAATTACGGGTAAAAGTAAGAAGGATTTACCTGTTTCTGGCCAACTTATGAGCTGAATGAATCTGCACTAGTCGAGCAAATTCTGATTTGCAATGTGCATTCCATTGATTATATTAATTGGTTATCTTCAACGTAGTTTTGTCTTCATTCCAAAATAATGGACAATCATATCCAAGCTTCTTCTAGGCGTGAGTTGCTCATCAAGTTAAGGGCACCTATATGGTTAAGTCCAGCGTAGGACTTCACTCTAAATCTCTAATTGAAATCGCTATTACACACTACAACATCAACATTATTAACTGGCATGATTCTTGAATAAATAAATAAATAAATATATGAGAGAGAATCAATTTACACCAGTATAAGTTAATTTCTTCTTACACTCATTTTCAGCTGTTAGATCCACTTTCATCTAATCGTTACTTTTAACGAAATAATCTCAATCATTAGATGAAAGTGAATCTAATAGTTGAAAATAAGTGTAAGTCAAAAAAACTTACATCTCCTCTAAATATATATATATATATATATATATATATATATATATATTTATTTATTTATTTTATTTATTTATTTATTTATTTACACTTTTTTCTTTCTCTTACACCACTTATATAAGGAATCAGTCTTATAATGAATTCATATGTACACGATAGATTTCTTGTGCAAGACCTAGATTACGCAGCCAATAAAGCATAAAATACAAAACCTAATTATAGTTGTAAATTACAAAATAAATGATAAAAATAAAAATAAAAATAGAAAAATGGTCGAATCAATGCCAAAACAATATTTTCTACTCTAAAACGATCTCAACCCTCTGGTTGTTACGTTACGTCGACACTCTCTTTGTGATCTTTTCGTTAATATATAATAATTATAATTCTGATATGATTATAATTTTGATACCCGAATCAAAAGTTATACTTAATTAAAATTGGACAAACCATTTAAGTTTCTATTAATCCGTTTCATATAGTTAACTACTACAAGTTCTACGTCATTAGAGCAAATGTTAAAAATGGAAAAAAGAAAAGCACAGAGTAACAAAAGGACAAGTACTACCTACGAAATAATGCTGTTCATGCTAGACTAGAATTTTTGGTTCATCATTATAGTATTTTCATGCTTTCTTGCTTTATCTTTTTCTCAAGTGAGATCCAATCACGTCTTCATTCCATAGAAAAGCAAGAAAAAGGTGGTTTAGTGCATGGCACACTACGCAAAGAAGGCTAACTGATGCATTTGCATGGAGGCACATAGCTTTTCCCGATTCAATTGCGTACCTACTTTCAACAACAGCTCAACCAAATTCAATGGAAAGTATAGAAGATGACAAATTAATCATAATGGACGGGGCATGGACATGCTGAGGGGAAAAAGTGAGATTGGAATTTTAGTTGAACAACTCAACCAAATCCAATATTTTTCTGGGAAAGCATAGAAGATGACAAATTAATCATAATGGACGGGGCATGGACATGGTGAGGGGAAAAAGTGAGATTAGATTTTTTTAGTTGAACATTTACCAGAATCTTGACTGCCCTAAAAGCATGTTTGCATGTGTCCAAGTGAGGGAAATTGTATACGAGGGATTTCCTAGCTCACTTGGCGTATGTTTGGTGGACATGCCTTCAAAATTAATTCTGTGCTATAAATTATTTTTGCAGCTTAAAAGTATTTCTACAACTCTTATATTTTTATCACAAACAGTGCATACACTTATTTTTACATCTCATCTAATATCATTTATCATATTTATTTTTTCTTATTACTTTTTCTCTCTCAATCACACACTCTTAAAAAAAATGTGTACAATACTTACACTTCTAAAAAGGTGTAGCATCATCATTTTCCTTTCTACAACTTTGCATTAGTTCCTAAAAATAATTCTCTTAAAAAAATGATACTTTGCTTCTTCTTTTTTTCCTCCTTTTTTCTGACCATAGTGATACTTTCTTTCTCTCGGCCCTTGCCTAAGTAATTTTGGTACTTTCACACAAATTACTCAAAATTATTTTAAGGTTAATTTTCACAAAATATAATCAATATAAATTATTACACTATCATTCAATTATATGTTGTCATATTATTAAAAAATTGACCTCATAAAAAAATTGATTATCATAACAACTACCTAAGAAGGTAATTATTTTTTATGATATATGACAACATACAATTAAATAAAAATATAAAAATTTTATAGTAACAATAAATCAATATTTAATTCCGAATTAATTATATATAGATTCTAAATTAATTTCTCTAAAATTAACATTGTGAGCCTTCAACCTGCTCCATTTCTTGCAAAATACGCTATATTCAATAGTAATTCCAATAAATAGCCAAGCATAAATTTAATACTGAATGGCTGAGGACTGTAGATTCCAATCACCAAAGTAGTTATAAGTTTGATGCTTGATATTTTCATTTTTATAATTAAAGATTACATTTTAATAAGAGTTAACAGTGTTTTATTCTATCCATACTTAAAGTAAAATAACTCTTTTACATAAAATCCTTGTTAAACGACCAAAGTTTAAACACATTCTTAACTTTTTACATGTAAATTTAACTTCTTTAGACCCAAAATAAAAATAAAAAATTATTTGATTGTGTTTAATTCCTTGCTTGCTCTATCTTGAGTGAGAGATGAGAAGAATGTTCCTTGGTAGATACGTTTCCTTTGGAATATATTCTAATCATTCAAGAGGTGTCTTAAGGATTTACGTTTTGTCTTTCAAAAAAAAAAAAATTCAAACCTAAAGCATGTTTTGAGTTTTTTTTCTAGAGGAACATGATGTTTCTTGGTTTTGTTCTTAATTTGTTTTGATGACTTTTGTGCTCTTGTTGTTTTCTTATCCTTCTAGACTGTATGTGTTCCTGCTTCTCTCTGTTTTAGATAGTCTTTTGAACCTGTATCTTTGTTATTAATAGAAAAAAAAAAGACAATTGAAACGAAGCTAGAGCAATTTTAACACTTCTATTCAACATAACATACTTTATTCTTTATTTTACATCAATAACCAGGTCAAAGCCTCGTACATTTTCTGCAAAAGCAAAACGACAGTAAAAGAAATGCAGAAGTTGACAAGCCACTAGAAATAGAATAGTTTTGATATCACCCTTCATCCTCCGCAATTTTAACTACTAGTTAATGAGGAACTGGGAGGGCTTAGGGAAAGGTTTATGAGCATCAATTGAAATTGACTCCAACTTGCAACCAACTGAGATTGTTGGAGAAAAGCTACTAATGTTGTTTCCTTCACCAATAGCTGTGTTGATAATAAGGAGCAGAACATGCTCAAGCTCTTCCCCATCTCTCCAGGCATGTACCTCTGCCTTTATATCATTAGTGTTTTTACATACTAAATCACACAATGGAAAGTTCGTTCTAGGCATCAAATAGTCACTAACTCACTATCTTTGAGCTTCAAACTAGGGCAAAAGTCTCCATTTCCATCTCCAAGATAGATGAATTTGTTCTTTCCTGCAGCATCAAGCGAATTTTGGATCCTTTCTGTGACCACTCCCTATATGTCATTAGAGAGGAAAAAAAAGGTCAATCAAGTTTCAAAAAGATGAACTTTTGCTAGTAATATTGATAAATTTTAATTATTATTATTTGGTGGAAAGTGTATTTATTTATTGAAACTGTTCTATATATGTACATGATTCATGAAACAAATATAATTTTGCCTTTATGTTGTCAGGATCCATTGGATTATGACATATATGACATAGACCATAAAAGTGGAGCCTGGTGTGTGGTCAATAATAAAGACAGTGCTAAAATTCAATATCGTCAAAAGAAAAATTGACCAAAGCTTCCTCCAATGACAGCCTCATGTTCATTACTCATCAACAAAAGATATATAGAAGCAGTAAAATATAGATGTATAATTCAAAAAGTGCATAATGTAGATTTCTCTAGATAACTTAAGTGATTAACTATATAAGTAGAATAATTATTTGCCTTGCACATGTTCGGTGGACATAGATTGCATCCATGTGAAGATTTTAGATAATCATGGTAGGGGCAAACTCTGAGCTCGGTTCTTCATTAACATTGCTGGGGTTTGCAGTGACCTCTGAGAAACAATTCCACACCCTATGATGCTTCAATATTGTTTCAATAAAGAAAATATTTGCGTCACTCACACTCTTCAGCTCACACCTGAATACAATTCCATCTTAGGCATTAGTATCTTCTTCAAGGAAATGAAATTAAGTTCAAAGATGCCACATGTTAACTATGTGATCTCATATGGGTTTATGGGGTGAATGAAATTTCATCATAGTATATCCATGCTTGATACTTCATTAATTTTCAACTCTTTTCTCTTCCATTTATTCATCTTTCTCTCCTAGCTACTAGGCAAAATTTTAGGACAAACAAAAATTATTTCCCTGACAGGAAAGAAATAATAAGCTAGAAAAACATTGTATCTGAAGCAAGAAAATGAAGGAAAAGAAAACCATGCGGGGGTTCCAAGGCATGCTAGGAAGAAGCTTATATAACTTTTCAGTTAAACCAAACTCATCAAGTACCCAATTATTGTAGGACCATCAGTCAAATACCACAAGGCATACCAATTATTTTCACTTTTGGTGGAACATGATGGGTTGCCAACCCATCATGCATAATTGCTATGCATTTACAACACATTATGTTCCCTTCTCCTCCTATAAATGGAAGCATTTGATGAAGGAAGATACACCAAGCCTCACAAGAGCAATTGAAGGAGAAGAAGAAAAATCCTCTTCAATAGAGAGCCTCACAGAGAGAAATAGTGAGAGAAAATAGAGAGAGAAAAATAGAAAGAGTTTTTCTTTGAGATCCACCTAAGGGTGAAGTTTATATTCCCATTATTGTTATAGTGGAGATTTAAGTGGCCTACGGGTCCCATGATTTTTCCTTACTCATATTGAGAAGGTTTTCCACGCTAAAAATTTTCTAGTGTTGTTATTACACTGGTTTTACACTTCCGCATAGTGCCTATTTTTGAGTTCACAGAAGAGGAAAATTATGTTGGCATTTCCCAACAGTGGTATCAGAGCTCTCAGATACTAAGTGCTGAATTTATAAGAAAATTCTTAGTATGCTCTGTGGTTGCAACATTGTCTGATCTTCCACATCAGAAAAGAATTATTCTCGTTGCTGGAAATAACGTGTGGTGGTGTGAAAGTGTTATCTAGGAAAGTTCTGGCTATGAAAGACTTGGTATTTAAGTGTGTCCATTAGTGACTCACCTCTCTTTCCTGGGAACTTACCTGGTGCATTGTTTGCATACTACAGTTATTGTTTCAGTATACAGTACTATTTATCTGTATAGTACTATTCATATATACAGTATTGGCCTGTGTAACTCAAGATGGAGGGAGCTGTCACTCATGATAGAGATATGTTCAAGTTAACTGCAGATAACTACTCCTATTGGAAGCCAATGATGGAAGACCACTTATACTGCAAAGATTTGCATGAACCAATCACCCAGAAAGATAAACCGGAGGGGAAGACAGACAAAAAATGGGAGCTCCAGAATCGGAAAGCAGTAGCTATGATCTAAAAATATATTGACAGAAGTTTGTTCGAGCATGTATCAACTTATACAAATGCGTATGAGTTGTGGACCAAACTTGAATCTTTGATTCAAAAGAAGACGCCTAGAAACAAAGCCCACCTTGTCAGACGATTGGTAAAGTTAGAGTACTCGGACGGTCAGAACATGATCGAACATTTGAATACCTTCAAAGGTATTGTGAATCAACTGACGAAGACAGAAATGAAGATAGATGATGAGTTGTAAACTCTTCTACTCCTCAGTTCTCTACCTGAGAGTTGGGATACTCTAGTTGTCACTCTCAGCAATTCTGCTCCAGATGGAAAGCTTAGCATGGATTCTCACATGTTACGTATAGTTTCTTTCGAATAAAGAGTCAAGACGGAGAGAAAGAGGCTTGAACAACCAATTTGAAGCCAACGTTGTTGACAACAGAGGAAGGAGTAAGAATCGTGAAAAAGGAGGTCATAGAAAATCACAAGGTAAATCCAAATCTCGCACTAGACTAAGTTGTTATTATTGTGGCAAACCAGGCCACAGGAAGTCTGAGTGCAGATTCTTGAAGAGAGATCAACAGGCTGAAACAGTCCATCCTGACCAGATAGACCCAAAGAAGAAGACGGAAGAAGGAACAACTACTGCAGTGGCCTCGAATGATGAGAATATATTTCTTGTCGGAGAAGAAAATTATCTAAACATTGCATCCAATGATTGCATATAGATAATTGATTCCGGAGCATCCTTCCATGTAACTCCTCATGAAGGTTTTTTCTCATCATACCAAAAAGGAAATTTTGGTACAGTGAAGATGGGCAACCACGTCACAAGTCAAATCGCCGGTATTGATGAAGTAACTTTGATAAGTGAGAATGGAACCAAACTTGTGCTGAAAGAGGTAAGACATGTACCTGAGATGCATCTAAACCTTATCTCAACAGGCAAACTAGACGAAGCTGGGATGATAAACCAGTTTGGTGCCAGCAGATGGAAACTCAGTCGAGGAAGCATGATTATTGCTCGCGGCAGAAAGGAAGGCTCTCTGTACATTATGCAGGGAAAGATATGTAAGTGGGAGATGAATGTTGCTCTAGACGCAAGCAAGGAATTGTGGCATAAACGATTAGGTCACATGAGCGAGAATGGTCTAGCGAGAATGGTCTAGAAATCTTAGCAAAACACTATCTTCCAAACATAAAAGGGCAGCCACTTGAATCCTGTGAAGATTGCTTAGTAGAAAAACAACACAGAGTATCATTTAAAAGATCAGATGATGCAAGAAGAAGAAAGCAGATTCTGAATCTTGTTCACTCAGATGTTTGCTCAACATCTAAAAGGTCCCTTGGCGGTGCCCAATACTTTGTTACCTTCATTGATGATCACTCCAGGAAAGTGTGGGTATATTCATTGAAGACGAAAGATCAAGTTCTTCAAGCTTTCAAGGAGTTTCATGCTTCTGTAGAACGAGCATCTAGAAGAAAGTTGAAATGCTTGAGAACTGACAATGGCGGAGAGTAGAAAGGTCCATTTGAGGATTATTGCAAGACTCATGGAATAAGACATGAGAAAGTACCCCCTAAGATACCTCAGATGAATGGACTAGCTGAGAGGATGAACAGAACAATTGCAGAGAAAGTTAGAAGCATGCTTTCTCATGCAAAACTTTCCAAGACATTCTGGGGTGAAGCAGTAAAAATTACAGTTGATTTGATCATTTTGTCTCCTTCAAGACCTTTAAATCGAGAGATTCCAGAAGAAGTATGGTCTGGAAAGAAAGTTTCGTATGGTCATTTGAGAGTCTTTGGGTGCAGGACATTTGTCCACATTCCTAAAGATGAAAGAGCAAAGTTTGACGCAAAAACGAAGGAATGCATATACCTTGGTTCACCAAGTGATGAACTTGGCTTCAGATTATGGGATCCTGTAAACAAGAAGATTGTTCGAAGCAGAAACGTGGTATTCTATGAAGATCAGACAATCCAGGATATTCAGCAATCTAAGAAACCAAAGACCATTGTGATACATAATTCAGGGGGAGAGATTCCTCAAAGGAATGAGCAACCTGATCAGATAATACAACCCTATCAGATGGAGCAACTTGATCAGACGGAACAACCTAACCAGACAGAACAAAATCAAGCAATGCAGGGAGAACAAATGGAGACTGATCAAGTAGAACAAGAACCTCAAGTGAGAAGATCAACGATAGTCAGACAACCATCAAGAAGGTATTTCTTAGATGATTATGTCACTCTCACTGATGAAGGAGAACCTCAAAGTTTCATGGAAGCCATTGAGACGAATGATAAAGAGAAATGGATGCAAGCCATGCAAGAAGAAATATAGTCCCTAAAAGAGAATCAGACGTATGACCTGGTGAGATTACCAGATGGACGAAAGGCATTGAAAAATAAGTGGATATTCAAACTCAAGACTGAAGAGAACAACCCAAACCCCAGGTACAAAGCAAGGATTGTTGTGAAGGCAACCAGAAGAAAGGCATAGATTTTGAAGAAATCTTCTCACCAGTGGTGAAGATGACATCCATTAGAGCGATCCTTAGTCTAGCTGCAAAACTAGACTTGGAAATAGAACAACTTAATATTAAAACAACATTCTTACATGGAGACTTAGAGGAAGAAATTTATATGGAATAACCATAAGGTTTCAAGAACTGTGCAAGGAACACTTAGTGTGTCGTTTGAAGAAATGCCTTTACTGGCCTCAAAGCAAGCTCCAAGGCATGGTACAAGAAGTTTGATCTCTTCATGACCCAACACAATTTCAAGAAGACCTCTGCAGACCATTATGTGTTTATGAAGAACTATGGAAATGGTGAATCCATCATACTATTGTTGTATGTTGATGATATGCTGATTGTTGGGAAAGATAAAACAAAGATAGTTGATCTCAAGAAGGCATTGAGCAAATCTTTTGCCATGAAAGATCTGGGTGCAGTAAAGAAGATTCTTGGAATAAAGATCATCAGAGATCGTTCCAGAAAGATGTTGTGGATGTCACAAGAAGACTATATCAAGAAAGTTCTTGAAAGGTTCAACATGCATAATGCCAAACCTGTGCACGTTCCATTACCTGGTAATCTTAAACTAAGCAAGAAGCAATGTCCAGGAAATGAGGAAGAAAAAGAAAAGATGAATAAGGTGCCCTATTCTTCTGCAGTGGGTAGTCTTATGTATGCAATGGTCTGTACAAGATCAGACATTGCTTATGCTGTAGGAGTTGTGAGTAGATTCCTATCGAATTCAGGAAAGGAGCATTGAAATGCTGTGAAATGGATACTAAGGTATCTAAAAGGAACTGTCAAAAGGTGCTTGTGCTTTGGCAATGAAAATCTAATATTCATTGGGTATTCAGATGCAGATATGGCAGAAGAGATGGATTCAAGAAAGTCTACATCAGGATATCTGATTACTTTTGCAGGGAGAGCTATCTCATGGCAATCACGACTACAAAAGTGCATTGCTTTAAGCACCACGTGTTCGAATTCATCGCAATCACCGAAGGTTGCAAGGAGATTCTGTGGATGAAGAAGTTTCTACAAGAGTTAGGCCAAAATCAAGAAAGCTATGTTCTCTATTGCGATAGTCAAAGCGCAATACATCTCAGCAAGAAATCGACATTTCATTCAAGGTCAAAACATATTGACGTAAGATATCATTGGATTCGTGATGCGTTGGAAAGTAAACTGCTGCAGATTGAGAAAATACATACCAAAGACAACGGGCGTAGATATGATGACAAAAACTCTACCTAAAGAGAAGTTAGAAGTCTAGAAGAAGTTGCAGGCTTAGCATCAACCCCAAACTGATCTAAGGATATTTCCTCTTTGGCTGGAGGGGGAGAATTGTAGGACCAGTCCAGCCAAATACCACAAGGCATACCAATTATTTTCACTTTCGGTGGAACATGATGGGTTGCCAACCCATCATGCATAATTGCTATGCATTTACAACACATTATGTTCTCTTCTCCTCCTATAAATAGAAGCATTTGATGAAGGAAGATACACCAAGCCTCACAAGAGTAATTGAAGGAGAAGAAGAAAAATCCTCTTCAATAGAGAGCTTTACAGAGAGAAATAGTGAGAGAAAATAGAGAGAGAAAAATAAAAAGAGTTTTTCTTTGAGATCTACCTAAAGGTAAAGTTTGTATTCCCATTATTGTTATAGTGGAGATTTAAGTGGCCTACGGGTCCCGTAGTTTTTCCTTACTCATATTAAGAAGGTTTTCCACGCTAAAAATTTTCTAGTGTTATTATTACACTTATTTTATGCTTTCGCATAGTACTTATTTTTGAATTTACAGAAGAGAAAAATTATGTTGACATTTTCTAACAATTATCATTATCACACTCAACGATAGTTGAGTCAAAGTCAAAAACCACTACAATCCCAGCCATTTAAATGCACAAAAACCAATCTTGAGATAACTATATATGTATGAGTAAAATGGGCAGCGGTTTTGTATGTGATCATAGGACCAACAGAGGGTATTTATAGGCAAAGAAAGTGAAAGCTTGCAAATAAGCATGATAGTTGGGACCTTTAGATTCCAAGGAATATTACAGTATTGATTGAATAAGTATTATATTTTGTATGATTCCAAGACCATTAAATTTAACAAGTATTATATTCTATATGAATAATTATTTAATAAATCTAATTATAATTTCATTTAGAAGTGTTAATTGATCTAAACCAATCGGATCAAATTGATTTAGACAATCCACGTTTGCTTGGTTTCTTTCGAAATTTAAGTTTGTTCGGTTTGGCTGTCAAAAATATTTTCAATTAATTTAGTTTAAAGTTTTGAAAAAATAAAAAATAAAAACTTTTAAAAGTATAAACTAAGACAACGGACTAAACAGGCCGACTCATTAACCCGTTTTGTTAATATCAATTCCACCTTTTGCTTTCATACGCCCACTTAAATATATATTATTAGTCACTCAAAGCACACTAACAACCAATCAACCAATAATGTAGCAATGGCTTTATAATGATAGTAAATATTTGTAATTAAAAGATAAATTTGTTCAATAAAAATAATTATAAAATAAAAAATCAATGTTTCAATCAATCATTAAAAGTTAAGGAGAATCAATTCGTATCAGTGTAAGTATTTTTTTTTTATACACATTTTCAATCGTTAGTTTCACTTTCTTCTAAAGATTAGGATTATTTTATTAAAAATAACTAATAGATAAAAATAAATCTAATAGTTAAAAATGAATGTAAGAAGAAAAAAACTTACATGTAAATTGATCTTCCCTCTTAAAAGTCAGAGATGTGACAAAATTATATCCACTAGTTAAATCTCCCAACAATCTGTATTTTTTTTAATTAAGATAAAAATAAGTAATAATAAGGAATCTGTTGTATTACGAAGTTAGTAGTGTTTAAAGGTAATTATAATAAATGAATATTTACAATTTTTTTTTATATATTTATGTTTAGTTAACTAACAATAACATTTTGAGAAAAACAAATTTGCAGGCTTTGGAGCAAACTGATGTTTGTATTTGATACGAATTATGGCCGTCCCCATCTTTGGACCAATTCCAACATTAGAAACTTTAGGAAAGGTTAATTCCGAAGTAAAGCAGCTAAGAAAAGAAAAACACTTTTGAGTTATGTTACATTTGCAAATATATTAAACTAGGTTGTTATTGTTGAACTGGGAGAACTTGAGGGAAAGCCTCATGAGCAGAGACCGATAGAGTCTGCAGCTTGCAATCAGCTGAAATGAACTGAGCACTTTCCTCCATTGAAACTTTGTTGATTAGCTGCAGCAAAACTCGTTCCAGATCTTCCCCATCACTCCATTCATGGATTTCAGCCTTAATAAGCAAAGGGTCTTTGCATATCAAGTCCCACACGGGGAAGTTCTTCCTTGGCATCATAAAGTCTTTTTCTTTAAGCCTCAAGCTTGGGCAGTAGTCCCCACTTCCATCCCCTAGATAGATGAACCTCTTGTTTTCCTCAGGGGATATTGAATTTTGGATTCTCTCTATGATTAGACCCTGTAATGGTAAAAATTAGAATTAGCCACAAAACACTAAAAAGACGAAACTTCTTAATCACTTTATAAAACTTTAATTGACCATCATAGATGACAATGATATCAAATGGATTATTGGTTAGAGTCTTTAGTCCTAACTCCTAAATGTGGGTCAAAATCATTGTAAGATTTTTATTTCCAGGTTAATATCAAATCCAGTGGGCTCAAATCAGAGACTTAAACAACAAAAGAAGGTTTGATTGGTTAACCAGAATTTTTTATTTTTTATTTTTTATTTTTTAAGAAAAAGGGCCAAATCAGGAGACCGTATTGTAGGGTCAACCGATCAAGTCATTACTCATGAATGAACTGATTGACTCAAGTGAGCACCCATGTTCTTAATAATAAAAATTTATAAGATAATACTTTTCCAGAAGTTAGAGCCAGTTAACATCTTCTTGAAAGCAATATTTCTAGAAACTAAAAAAATCTTCACTGAGATAGGTATATTTTTCTCAATGATTTTAGAAATCAAGGGTAATTTTTTTTAAAAAAAAAACTTTATAAGAATTAAAAGTAAGGGATGTCTGATATATAGATAAATACAGACCTTGCACATGTTTGGAGGGCACAAATTGCATCCATGGGGAGATTTGTTGAAGTCATGGTAAGGTAAAATTTTTAACCTTCCTTCTTCATTAACATAACCTGGGTTAGTGTTAATCTCAGAGAAGCATTCCCTTATTCCTAACTGCTTCAAAATTGTCTCGATGAAAAAAGTGTTAGCATCACTTACAATCCTCAAATCACACCTGAAAAGTACAAACGTCACCATATATTTCTTCCTCCCAAAAATTATTTAATTTTTTTTTTAAAGTAAACTTTGTCAATATGAAAACCTAAAAACAAAGCAAGAGTTGCATACCCTAAAGCAGAAGCTGCTTTAATGGCAGGGATTACTCTGGGGTGTATAGGAATCCTCTGCAGAACTTCCACAATGTCTTCAATGGTTTTCCCATGGGAATGAAACTCCATCATCATCCTATCCTATAAAACCAAAACCAAAAACCAAAAAGCCTCAGTTATTTCTGCCATAAACGCAATGCAGATTGTAGAGACAAAAAGATATATATATTCTTGAAAAGAACAGAACAGAGCACTGAAAAAAACAGAACATGGGACAACCCAAAATCAAAAAACAGAAATCAAAAGACTTACCATGAGAATGTTCCAAGGCATGGTGGGAAGGAGTTGATTGAACAAATCAGTGAAACCCAACTCATCAACAACCCAGTTGTCACTGTCACAATCGATGATGGTCTTGTCGAAGTCGAAAACTACCACAATTCCAGCCATTGTTATGGTAACAAAGCGAATGCTCAAAATCTCAATGACCCAGAAGAATAAATCTTTTTCTCAAGAATAAGAGTGCTATTGGGTGTCTCGTAGTGCTCTCAAAATCGAGTCTTGGCTATGATTCAATATGCAGAGAGGAAAGGGTATTTATAGTGAACGCTACGCGTTCACGTGGTAACTAGAGCCTAACCCCCAAAAAATAAGAACATTCCAAAGGAATATTTTGTATTATATCACAATTCTTATTTTGATTCCTAATGGAAGTGAAATTGCATCAGAGCCGTTGGATGTGATGAACTTTAAGGTGGCTAAAAAATCGAATGGAAGAGAGGGTTTGGTAGGTTTAGGTCATGACTCTTGTGAGAAAAAAATGCGAATATTCTAAGAGATTTAAAGGAAAAAATTATTATATATCACTTTTACTCTCACATCATTTTTATTTTATTTTTTAATAATTATAAATAAGTGAAAGAAAATAATAAAAAAATAATATAATTAATGATAAAAAAATTAATTTTAAAAATAATATATGAAAAAAATGATGTAAAAAAATTGAATTTGAGATTTAAATGCGGTTAGTCCACGTGTGAAATCCACTTCCACCACTGCCACTGGCTGCAAGAATATTCTGGGTATGGTGTCTTTTTTTTTTTCATTAGATTATTATATTTTGAGTGGATGTTATTAAACTGCTAATTAGGCATGTGTTGTTCATCCCACATTTAACACTTGGATTGGATCTCACCCGATGAAAGTTCCACCTCAAATTGGATTCTATTTTGTATTCCACTCCTTTGTTGGTTTCTCTTTTGTTTTGAAAGTTCCACCTCAAATTGGATTCTATTTTGTATTCCACTCCTAATATAAAAAAAGTTTATAATGGATTCTATTTTGGATGGATCTCACATTTGATGAAAGTTCTACCTGAAATTGAATTCGATTTTGTATTTCTGAAGGCATTTGTTAAAAAAATCAAAATAATAAATTTTAAATAAAAATAATATATTTAATATTTTAAAAATAAAAAATATTTTTTATTTAAAATTTGTTATGTTAACAAATCTCTTTGTTTGTGTTTGGAATTAAATTTTGTGTTAAAAAATGAGAAATGATTCGATTTGATTTGAATTGAATTGATTTAAAAATTAAATTTTGTGTTTGGAAAAAATCTTTTTAAAAAAATAGGATTTGAATTGATTTAAAAATCAAATTTTGTTTTTTTAAATATTTATTTCTCTTGAAATTCATTAAAATAAGAATTGATTTGATTTGATTTTATTATTTTACATTTTAACTCTTATGAAAAGTTGTTAGAGGTAATTCTTTTAAGGATAAAATACTGATGAAATATAATCTATTTATTTTAAATCAAATCAAATCTTAACAAATCCTATCAAAATTGATAAATTTCTAAAACAAAATGAATAAAATCTATGAGATTTTAAAAATCAAATCATTTCTCATTTTTAAACATTCCAAACACAAAATTTAATTAAATTTGATTTACAAATCAAATCATTTCCCATTTTTTTACGTTCCAAACACAACCAAAGGGATTTGTTAACTTTCAAAACTAGTTTATAATTGTTTAAAATAAATTGGTGATAAAAATTCAGGTTATTTTATAACTAATTTTAATTTATTCTTAATTTGGTTAAAAATTGTTTTATATAAATCAGTTTTAAAATCATAAAAGTTTAAATTTTTATTTTTTTGTGTATAACCAAGTTTAAAATTAAAATATTGAGATAAAAATAAATTATGAGAGAGTAAGAGAGAATAAATTGGATGAGAGAGAATTTATAAAAAAATGGATTAAGAAAAAAACAACTTTGAGTAGTTAGTTTTTTTAAGAACTAGTCTTATCCCAAATTCAATCCAGATATGAGCCTGTTTTTGATTTTATTTTTTGTAAAACCAAATAACATTCATCTAAAAATCAACTCTTATTTATTTATTTAATCATTTTATTATGTTGAAAACTCTAAGTTTTTATATGCTACATTTGAAGTAATAAATCCAAAATATTGAGAGAGAAAAAATACTTCTCAATTGAGATAAATTTCAAATTTATAAGAATTAATGCAAGTCATTTTTTATATTAAGATAATGATTACTATTTAATTATGTGAGAACCATAATATAAATTTATATAAAAAAAACTCACTAAACCAAATTATTGTGATTAGTATGGTGTTTTTTTTTTTGTGCTGATTAGTATTGTGTAGAAACTCATAGAAGTAAGAACCTCTCAAAATTTCACCAAAAAAAAAAAAAGAAAAAGAAATATCACAACTCATACGTCTCAGCATATCAAGTTTCACCAGGCGAAGTTCTTCCTTGGCTCGGAGTCATTAGTCCTAAAAATTGTGGGTTTAGGTCAAAATCATTCTTCTTTTCCCCCCCTAAGTTAATGTCAAATCAAGCGTGATCAAATCAGAGATGTAAAGAAAATCATAATTCTCGATAGTTAACCAAAAAAAGAAAATTAAAAAACTTATCAAGAGACTGCACAATTTATCTATTATTATTTTTGAAACAGATATAGTTATATACATAGTTTTAAATTACAATTGCAATCACAATTATAGTTGTATTGCATTTATTGTAATTATAGAGAATTATAAAAAAATACAATTGATACAATTACAATTATGATTGCTTCTAATAAAATTGTAAAGATCACAAAAATCACAATATTATCGTTATAATTACAATTACGGATTATTATTTAAAACTATGCTTATAAGCAAGAAAGATATCGTTTTATGCTATCATTCAAAGAAATTAAAGCTACATACTAAAAAAAAAAACTAAAGATTGGCGAAAATAACAGGTTTTCAAACGAAAATATTGGAACCAAATGGAAAGATCGCAATCAAAGATTCAAAGGGCTCAGGCAAGCACCAGAAACCTAGGCATGCTGTGTTTAACTATGGATATATAGCAAAGCCATTATTAGCTGTTAATTTAGGAAAAAAGTTTAAATTTTTATTTTTTTTGTATAACATATCACAGGCATTAAAAAAAAAATGGATTAAAAAAAACAACTTTGAGTAAATTTTTTAAAAGTCTTAGAAGTACTAACTTTCAATTTGTTAACTTTCAAAACTAGTTTATAATTGTTTAAAATAAATTGGTGATAAAAATTCATTGTTTTATATATTTTTTTGTGTATAACCAAGTGGATGAGAGAGAATTTATAAAAAAATGGATTAAGAAAAAACAACTTTGAGTAGTTAGGATTTAGAGTTTAAACTTTTATCTAAATAAGTGGTTTTTCCACATAGATCCGTTTTTCAAACATGGCATTAATATTCATCCTTTTCGCTTTTAAATGTTGAATTTGTATTGTAGAAAAATTCAATCCAGCCTGTTTTTGATTTTATTTTTTGTAGCTCTAAGTTTTTATATGCTACATTTGAAGTAATAAATCCAAAATATTGAGAGAGAAAAAATACTTCTCAAATGAGATAAATTTCAAATTTATAAGAATTAATGCAAGTCATTTTTTATACTAAGATAATGATTACTATTTAATTATGTGAGAACCATAATATAAATTTATATAAAAAAAACTCACTAAACCAAATTATTGTGATTAGTATGGTTTTTTTTTTGTGCTGAAATATATAGAAAAGAACCTCTCAAAATTTCACCCAAAAAAGAAAAAAGAAATATCACAACTCATACGTCTCAGCATATCAAGTTTCACCAGGGGAAGTTCTTCCTTGGCTCGGAGTCATTAGTCCTAAAAATTGTGGGTTTAGGTCAAAATCATTCTTCTTTCCCCCCCCCCCCCTTAGTTAATGTCAAATCAAGCGTGATCAAATCAGAGATGTAAAGAAAATCATAATTCTCGATATCAAAGCATTAGTAGAAGTACTAGAATGATGGAGAGTTTAAAAAGATCAAAATCATAAAATCTTCTTTCCCCCCCCCCCCCCCCTTAGTTAATGTCAAATCAATCAAATCAGAGATGTAAAGAAAATCAATTCTCGATAGTTAATCAAAAAAGAAAATTAAAAAACTTATCAAGAGACTGCACAATTTATCTATTATTATTTTTGAAACAGATATAGTTAACATTATAATTATAACTACGGCAAGTGACAGAGCAGCATTAACCAATTGGAAAGATCGCAATCAAAGATTCAAAGGGCTCAGGCAAGCACCAGAAACCTAGCCATGCTGTGTTTAACTATGGATAGCAAAGCCATTATTAGCTGTTAATTTAGGAAAAACATATCACAGGCATTACTAGAAGTACTAGACGGAGAGTGAAAACAAACATGGCAAGTGACAGAGCAGCATTAACTATTTTTCCCCCCCATTTAGTATTAAGGTATATACAATGATGGGTAGGTTTGATAAAACTGGAAGCTATCATGCCGAAATTAGGTAGCAAGTTATCACGTTAGGAAGTCCAAATGGCTTGATCTAAAAAAATAAATAAATGTTTTGTATAAATTACATTGAATTTCCTTAAATCTTGATGAGATGAGACACGAATTTGTGAAAGGATGGAAGGTCTTGCTTTCTCTGCCCAAACAGCTCCGGTGGTTCCACCACCGGAAAAACCTCCAGATGGGGGTGGAACTTCTGGAACTAAAGACACCAATGGAGCACCTTTGGAGAAGGAGGCAAGGATGTAAGGATAAAGTGTTGAAACTAAAAACATGGCTAATGCTACACCAGTTAATGATGCCAAGGTGGTGCATGGGGATATGGACGTAGAAACTTGGCAGGTGCAATAATATGTACTTTCCTTCTCAACCCTTCTCAACTGTTTTTTTTTTAATGATTGAGTTTACAGATTCCAGTATATTGTCTTGGAATATTAGAGGAGCTGTGAATAGGAGAGGAAAGAGTAGGGTGAAGGAGCTGGTTAGAAGTTTTAAGCCATCTCTCTTTATTCTTCTTGAGACTCATACTATTTTTCAGCATGTTAAACAGTTTTGGGATCAGTTGGGTTTCTCTACTGTTGGTTTAGTTGAACCCCAGGGTCATGCAGGAGGGATTTGGGTTTTGAGTTCTGGTGGCAACTATAACATCTGAGTTCTCTTTAATAAATCGCGACCTTTTCATTTCCAAGCAGCTTGGACCACCCATGCTGATTTTCATTCAGTGGTTGCTGAAGCTTAGTTGAGAAGTGGGCACATGGGTGTGGATAGACTACATGAGGTCCAGCAGGATTGTGTTCTCTTTAATAAATCCGTATTTGGGAACAGTTTTAAAAGAAAGCGCAGGGCTGAGGTTAGAATTAAGCCATTAAGGGCATTCAAAGGGCTTTGGAAAACTATGATTCTTTATCTCTCTCAAACTTGGAGCGGTCTCTTCATAAGGAATATAATGATATCTTGGCCCAAGAGGAGTTTCTTTGGTTTCAATAGGGAGAAATGGATTAGATTTGGTGGCAGAAATACAAGATTTTTTCATACACGGACTATTGTCAGGAGGAAGAGAAATAAAATTCATGGTCTTCTTGCTGATGATGGTTTGTGGATCACAGAGGGATAGTGTTCTCTGGGATATGAGTATGACTACCAAGTTTTACACGAAACTTTTCTGTTCGACAGAGGATATTGATTTGAATGTTGTCCATCTGGATACTATGCCTTTCACTTGGAGAGAATGGTTGCCTGGCTCTTTCCAAGCCAGTTACTAAAGAAGAAGTGAGGTATGCCACTATGTCTACGAAGTCTTTTAAAGCCCTCTAGGACCTGATAGGTTCCAGTCTTTCTTCTTTAAAAATTATTGAGCACTGTTCGGGATGATGTTTGGGTTTTGGTTAGAGATGCTTTTTTGAATGGACAATTTGATTCTTGGTTGACAGGGACACTTGTGGTTTTGATCCCTAAGGTGGACCACCCTACAAGGCTTATTGAATTTCGTCCTATAAGTCTTTGTAATGTGGCCTGCAAAATTATTACTAAAGTGCTTGTCAATCGTCTTAGACTTTTCCTTGATGAGCTTGTGGTTCTCCTCCAGAGTAGTTTCATTCTTAAGAGAGGTACCACTGATAATGCTATAGTGGCTTAGGAGGCTCTTCATTATTTGCATAAGACGAAGTGTAAAAAAGGTGTTATTGCTTTTAAAATTGACCTGAAGAAAGCTTATCATCGAGTTAATGGGAACTTCCTAGAGCTAACTCTTCATGATTTTGGGTTCCCATAAGTGATTGTTAATTTGATTATATGGTGTGTTAGAGGATTGAGGCAGGGGAATCCTATGCCACCATATCTGTTTGTGCTTGCATGAGAAAAATGGCTTTAATGATACATAAGAAGGTTGAAGAGAAGCACTGGGATCCTATTTTCATATCTAAAGGTGCCCCTGGAATCTCTCATCTTTTCTTTGCAGATGATGTCCTCATATTCTATAAAGCTAAAAAATCTCCAGTCCAAATGGTGAACAATGTTCTTCATGATTTTTGTAAGGCCTCCGGGTTTAAAGTGAACCTTGAGAAATCAAGGGCTATGGCTTCTTCTACTGTTTCTAGAGTGAGAAAGGAGATGTTTACATGTTTGTCTCATATTCGGTTCGCTAATGATCTGGGGAAGTATGGGTTTTTCGTTGCTTAAAGTTAGGGTTAAAAGATCTCATTTCTACCCTATTATTGAGAAAATTCAGTGTAGGCTTTCTTCATGGAAAAATAAGCTTCTAAATAGGGAGGGTAGGATATGCTTGGCAAAATCAGTTATATTGCATCATTACCTGTCCATCATATGCAGTGCCAATGAATTCCTCAAGGGGTTTGTAATCAAAATTGATCAACTGGCAAGGAATTTTATTTGGGCTTCACATGGTAGTTTCTCGAAGTATGAGTTTGGTTAACTGGAACACGGTGACTAGCCCTAAGAAGTTTGGTGGTCTAGGTAAGTTGCTTTGGAAATTACTTCATGAGAAGGATAAAATTTGGGTGCAATTGTTGACTCATAAATATTTGAAGGGTATTTCAGTGCTGGACGCTCATTGTTATGGCAGTTTTTCGTACATCTGGAAGGGTATAGTTAAGGCTATATAGCTGCTTTGAAGGATGGTTTTGTTTTCAGGTTGGAATCTGGTGATACTTCCTTCTGGTTCTCGACTTGGTTTCCTGGTGGTCCATTGGCTAATCTTGTTCACTATGTTATTCGTCACATTTTTCTCTTCCATGATGATATATATCAATGGATCTGCTGTGAATTAATGCTCCTCATAGCATGCATCGTACCAGAGAGATTAGGTGGATCAAGCCTAATATTCACATGCACTATTAAAATTAATGTGGATGGGAGCTGTATTGGCATACTTAGACGTGCAGGTTTTGGTGGCTTATTTCACAATGATGTTGGGGAATGGATTTCAGGATTTTCAGCTTTCGGTGGAGATGCCGATATCCTTCTTATGAAGTTGCTAGCTATTAAACATGGTCTTATTTATGCTTGGAATCATGGTTGTCACTCAGTTTGGTGTGAGACGGACTCTTTAGAGGCTTTCAGATTGGTTTCTGTGGAATCTCCTCCAACCTCTCATGTTTATGCTGCTGTCATTTGTGATGTTCTTGCTCTCCTCAAGCAGCCTTGGCAAGCTTGAGTTACTCATACTCAAGTATTTGTGATGTTTATGCTGGGATAATGTGTCTCATCTAACCAAAATACGATAGATGTATGTTCATTGTATATTTATGTGATAGAAATATTAAATTATATTGTATGTATTGTAATATTTTTATAAAATATAGAATAAATTTGTGAAAGAGTTGAAAAAAATTAAATGTATAAAAACTAAACAAATAACGAGATTAAATAGCTTAGGTGGGTGACTTTCTTGGTCTTTACTTTTCCCATTGTACCGAAAAAAAAAATCTTGATGAGATTACACTGACCCTTTTAGCTTTAGAAATTATAATTATCATATTTCATGTATACTTTTGTATTTATAAAAAGGTACGAAATGGTGTACAAAGGAAAAATACATATTTAAAAAAATACATAAAAAGCATTTACCTAGTGAAAGTTAAAAGTAAGGAAATTACTATAGTTCTTAAAAAAAAAAAGAGAGATCAATGTAATTTCACTAAACCTAAAATTAATTAAGTATAAATTATGCTTTATCTGATAACAACAAAATTTAAATATATGATTATGTACATCAAACTACACTCTACCTATCTCTAATCCAAAGCTAACCCTTCCAATTAAAGCCATCCAAGTGATTAATTCTATATATACGTAACTAGCAAACCTGTCAATCTTACTTTTTTTTTTTCTTTTTTTCAATTATCTAAAGATTTTTGTTTAATTATTTAAAGAATTAATAATTTAAAAAGAGTTTGAGGTTAAATATTGATGACAATTTCAACATAATTTGAAAAGAAGAAAATCTTTGGTCAATTGTTAACACAAGTTTAGGTCGAGAGTAGTGGTTAAGTAAACTTCTATTAATAGTATTTAAATGTTTAAGCAATTGTAAAACAAGTGTTTCCCTCTTGTATAGATTATTAATGTTGTTTTCACCTTTGCAATTTCGTACCCGTAAAACTTAGATGCAAATGAATTTCCTCACCCGTACCTAAATTCGAATAAGAAAAATTATTTATACTCAAATCTCAATAATTTATTACATTGAATTTTAATAAACTTTGATGAGATTACACTGACATTTTTAGCTTTAGAAAGTATAATTATCATATTTTATGTATACTTTCATATTTGTAAAACTGTACGAAATGTTGTACAAAGGAAAAATACGTATATGTAAAAAAAAAAAAAAAGATAAAAAAAGAAGTATTTACCTAATGAAAAGTTAAAGTAAAGAAATTACTATAGTTCTTAAAAAAAAAAAAAACTTCTTTAGGTTTGTAGTGTGAAAAAAACACAAATAACTTATAAAAATTCTTATATATAATATCAAATTCTCAACTCATCAACTAAAGACTATTAATGTTGTATCATGAAATATGGAGAATTTGAAATAGTGGCATAAGAAACGCCTGTTTGATTCGCCCTTACACTTTGGCCTGTGAACATTCTTATGAGTTATGACAATGATCAAGCAAATGCCTCTCTTATTAACAAAACAAACTTTTAGTGGCTTTGTATAGTCTAATGGCCTAGTGGAAGTTTTACTTAATCGTTCGTTGGCTTCTTTCTTTTAACAATGTAAGGGACTAATCGATTATGACCTTAGTAAGTAAGGAAGTGCAAAATATCGATGAAATGAATGGAATAAAAAAAGAAAAAATAATTATGGGTTCGACATCATGTCTTAATTCAAAATTTTAAAACATTAAGTTTATAAGTATAACTATTTATAAAGTTCTTATTTTGACAATTTTGTGCAACTTGAAACTTACACTTGAATTTTCAACAATCTATCTTTCAAGTGCTAGTTCATACACAAGGACACTACACAAAGGATTAACTGTGTGAAAACAAGTCAAACTCAATGTGCTAGCTCCAATAACCAGATAAAATTGATAGGATGGGCTAAAAATTTTGATGAAAAAGTGAAATTTGGCACAACTAGACCAGCTCAATGTTGGCTTGACTTGCAAGCTTGATGATTAATTTTTAATTAAGATATTATTATATAATTTATATGATATATAAAGATTTTATTTTTTTAATGAAAATTAATATTTTTATTACAAATGTAATTTTATTTAATGTTTAATGGGATTTAAACTATGTAAAAGAAAATAAAATTTGTTGAAACATAAGAATAATTTTGTTTAACCATTGAAAACTTAAAAAAAAACTTATAATGCGGGCTAATGGGTCGGCCCGGCCCAACTTGCAACCCACGTAAGGTTGGTCTAGGTCAATAATTTACTAGCCTACAATGTTTCTAACCTAGCCCAAAATATAGTTGGCTCGATGCGAGCCAAATTGGCTAGCCCGTTTTGACATCTTTACAAAGGACACACTCTTGAATTGAATAAGGAGTCAATAGTCTTGTCAAAATTTGGCTCTTTTCTCTAATGATAGTTTCAAATCATCTTTACAAAACTAAAACAATGTCTTTGATATCATTTGTTATTGAATAGATTTGAAACAAATTGATAGAAAGAGAAAAAACAATTATATATGGGCCGGAATAGTCTTGTCAAAATTATCTAAAATGAATCTTTTATTATGCGGGTCAGTCATCTCTAAATGATAGTTTATAAATCATGTGAAACTTGAAACTTACCAAATTCAATCTCTCATTTAAGTGTGAGTCTACATACAAAAACACTACACAAAGAATACTGATTTATGAGTAGAATAATGAGTCAATGGTCTTGTTTGTTTTTTTATCTAATAATAGCTTCAAATTATGAAAATACCAATACTCATGATAAAAATATTCACCTAAATTCAATTGGCATTTCTGATATCATTTATTAATAAGAGAAGAGCTTAAAATATCAAAAAAAAAATTGAAATAAATAAGCTTAAAAACTCATGTTTAAATTTTCAATAATTATGCCCAAAGCGTCAGATTAATTAGATGTTGATGGGCACAAATCTTCTGCTAGTTTTTTTACTTAGTGGGCTTGAGTAAGACTCAAGAGTTGACCCCAATACGTTTATTTTAAACATGCCAAGGTTTTTTATATTAATTAAGGAGAGAGAGTGGGTGATCGATGACTATGATGCTATTTTTTTCCCTGGTCATATCTCATATCATCAAGATAGTGATGATGTATTTTCTTTTTTCTATTTAATGGTATTGACTTGCCAATGGGTTTTGTCCTACAGATTTTGATAATTTATTAGCGTTTTCTATTTGGCAATCGTCTGATTTTTGTCCTTGGGATTATATAAATATTACCATTAGTTGGTGATGACAAAACAGGGACCCAGTGCATGCTGTGATGGCCGTACAAAGATTAAAGAGCACATTGTCAGTTTTAATTTTTGTTTATCAAATTGAGGGAGTTGCTATAATATCTTAATGGTAATATACTTTTTTATGAATTATTAAACATTTATTAAATGATAATTTTATAGTAAATATTTAAAATTTTATTAAATATGATTAATAACTAATAAACACATTTTAAGTATCATATAAAAAAGTACCTTTTCTTTAATAAACTTATAAATTTAGGACCAATAGTGACTATTCCATCTAGAATCAAAACAAGTCCAAGAAAAAAAATATCCTAAACCCATTGATTTTGGCATTCTTTTTTATTTGGAGATATCACCAATTTTGATTTGACTTCAATGCACGCACTTGCATTCTATGATATATCTCTAATTGTTAAATTTGATTTTAATCACTACTTGTCGTATGAATTGAAATTACAACCCATGAGTATTCTCCTAGTGTTAGGATATTATGTATTCCTAGTTTTAGGCTTTAATCCAAATAAAGTTTTTAAAAAAATTGAAACATGATATTGAATGGGTTTCCAGTTCATCTACTCCCCCTATGCTATGCAAGCTGTTCCTATCTTTAGGGCGAAATGAAACAATAATGCAATAAAAAAGATTGAACGTAGCATTTGCATATGTGTAAAGTGGCGTCTAGAATAGTGCTCAATGTTGTGTAGGGCTTTATAAGGAAAAGCAGGACTGATTAAAGTAATGTTAATGTTACAATCATGAAAATACAAAATTATATTTTTTACCTAAGTCATTAATTTGATACCAAGAAAAAAAAAATCCTACACCCATTGATTTTCGCATTCTTTTTTATTTGGAGATATCACCGATTTTGATTGGATTTCAATGCACGCCCTTGCATTCTATGATATATCTCTAATTGTTAAATTTGATTTTAATCACTACTTGTCGTATGAATTGAAATTACAACCCATGAGTATTCTCCTAGGATATTATGTGTTGAAAAGGGTCGATAGGCTGTTAGCTGCAAATTAGGCGTTTATTTAGTAACACATGTTATTATCCAATCCTTCTGATTTTGATTGTAATTATAATTTTTTTCCTTTTTAATCTCTTATAATTATGGAGAGAAATGTAACGTAGATATAGGAAACTTGTTATTATCCAATCCTTATGATTTTTATTGTAATTATCTTCTTCTTTTTTTTCATTTCAGTCCGATCTTATTTTTTCATTTCTATCTGATCTTTTATATATATATATATATATATATAATTTTTTCCTTTTTAATCTCTTATAATTATGGAGAGAAATGTAACGTAGATATAGGAAACTTGTTATTATCCAATCCTTATGATTTTTATTGTAATTATCTTTTTTTTTTTTTTTTCATTTCAAATCCGATCTTATTTTTTCATTTCTATCTCGATCTATATATATATATATATATATATATATATATATATATATATATATATATATATATATATATATATATATATAAATTATCAAATTATTTCCTGAAATCTTTTTTAATATAGTATTAGAGCCAACTCTAATTACCTTTATAGGAATCAGAGCTTGGTTTTTGGGTTATACTATTTTTTTTTATCCGATATGACTATCCCAAATCATTTAGAACCTATTAAACAGATAAAGAAATCTAGTTCTACTTATCATATGCAGGATTTGTCCTCAACCCTCACACTCGAACATCTTGACAAATTACACAGAATGGGCCCTGAACACAGAATAAAATCAGAGGCCACAAACGTTGGGAGTTCATTTCTACTACAAAGGCAGCATCCAAGGACAATAAATCTGAGGCATATGAAGCTTAGGAGGAAGACAATTGCATGGTCAAGTCTTGGCTTCTAGACGCTATGACCAAAGATGTTAGGTCACTCTTCATCCGCCTATCCATTGTGAAGGAAATTTGGGATAGTGCTAAGCGAACATACTAGGTTAATTAAGATGCATCAAAGGCATACTAGCTTTATTGCGAGGTAATATCTATTCATCATAATCTATTATTGCATATTTTGCAAAATTTTAGAAACTATGGCAAGAATTTGATGCTATTGATGGTTGTACAATAGAGTGCACTAGTGACACTGAGAAGTACACCAACAAGGTGAATGCCCAACGTGTGTATCCTGGATGGTCTTGATTCAAGTTTAGATGGGGTATGTGGCCAAATCCTTGCCACTATACTGCTTCCAAACATACAAATAGTTTATGCAAATGTTTGTGCTGAAGCTAACCAAAAGGAAGCTATGTTATGTGGAACACAAAATGAAAGAGTTGCTATGGTTGTAAAAAAAATTGCTAACTCAAAAAAGGGAATCCGTAAATGCACCAATTGCAATGGTGACAACCATAATATTAATACATGCTTTAAGCTACACGGCTATCCTGATTGGCACCCCAAGGGTAAAAAGGTATAAGGTTCCAAGAGCAGTCCAATCACTGCTATTGAATTTGTTGCTAAGTCAGGTATATTTAACTTTGCCTATTGTTTTTCTCTTTTTACTAAGAGTAGTGACTGGATAATTGATATGAGTGCTACTAATTAATAATATGACTTATGATCGTCACGTTTTCACTTACCTATCCTCTAATAGCTCAATACCTATCATTGTTAATGCTAATGGTGTGTCATACTGATAACTCCATAAAATGTAGTTTTTTGTGCCCCATATCTGTACTTTACTGATTGCTTAAGTCCTGGTCATTGTATGCATATTTGGAAGGTTTTGTACTTATATTTATTATATTCAATTCTGATACCTTTCTTATATGATATTAAACAAATTGTGCTTACTTTGTTATTGATTAAGTGGATTTGTAATTGTTAATGATTTGATGATTTTTCTATTATAGGAAGGACTCCAAACAAGATAATATATGGAGCATTTGAGCTAAAACTGGAAGAGAAAGTCAACGAAGCATGTTGGTAGCTGACGTCGCAGTGTGGTGAATCCCTTGCATCCATGCCGCAGCGTAGGCATGTTAATGCCGCGGTGTGGTGACCTAATTGTATGTGTGTCGTGGTGTAGGAATGTTAATGTCGCAACGTGACTTTGTTTTCTGGGCCTATAAATATGTTTTTAACATATTTTATAAGGAGAATTTTTTAGGTTTCAGAGAAGCTGCGACTGGAACTTCGTTTCTAGGTAGAGAAAAGGCCAAGGGAGTCAAGGTTGGAGACCATCTTCTTCATGGAAGGAGATTCAAGCATCAAAGATCATATTCATGAACTTCCTTCCTTCTTCCTTCTCTTTTCCCTCTTCCATCTTCCATGAATATGACTTTTGTGATAAATTTTTGTGTTTTATGATGTAGTTGAGCTGTATTTATGAATTACTTTGAATCTTTCTATGAATATTGATGTTTATATATTACTTTAAGTATATATTGATGTTTGGTTATGTTCAATCATATAAATCTTAATGCTCTTAATAGTTTGATATGCTTTTAAGTGATTTGATGAAATCTGATGAACATAGAAATAAGAATTTAGATTTAAGATCATATGTATGGTTGATGCATGTTCGATGAGTTCAATTGGCTTGGATAAGTTGATTCGCTAATGAGATAGACATATATCTCTTAGCCATACATAGCATATGTTTGAGAATAGATCATTCATTAGTGAATTTCACTGTGGTTCTCATTGAAGTATAGTAAGCTAGGTGAAGGAAGTCAGGATTAATTGACCTAGACATAAACTTTTAACTAAAGTAGATTCTCAAGCTAACTTAATTATTCATTAATGTTGCTTATAAGGATTACGTAGCATTGATTGAAGTATAGGGTGACGAAGGATTCCCTAATTATCATTTTTATGTCTTTAGATTAGTTTTACTGCACTTTCCCTTATTTTTATGTTCTTGAATAGAACTAAATAAGCTATTGGTTGATACTTAGTATTGGAAGCCAATCATTCTCATAGGAACAAACTTTTACTTTGTATCTGTATTACTTGAATGACCCATGCACTTACGGTACACAAATGGTCTAATAAGTATGTTGCACATCGTGGCGTGACAGTTATTTTTGTGCGCATCAAGCCAAAATCTAGAAAGCTTAGCGCCACAACATGAAAAGTTCAATGTCGTGGTGTGCCCTTTAAACTTGTGTTAAAAAAAATAGAGAGAAATTTGATCTGGGTACTGTTGAAAGCACCCATTCTGACCAAATATCGTGGCATGGATGTTGTGTGGGTCGGTGTGCCACCTGTAGTGTATATATTGTACATACTTAGTTTATTTTAAGTGTTTTTAAATGTTGTACTATACTCAGTTCTCACATTTTAGTATGTTGATAGGCTCAGGTACCCTAGAAACCATGGAGAGTAAGGACACTATTTCACTTCGATTTGGGGGAGTATCATTACATGTTTTGTTATTTTATTGTTAAATTTATGTAACATGTATTTATATTTATAGTATGCAGTAATGATAGTCGCCATGTTATCATGATCATATGCTGAGGTTGACTATTACTGATGGGTTTCTGAGAAAAATTTTCAAATTTTTATTGCATGATTAGATTGATGCTAGTATGGATTTGGTTGTCCAATGACATAAATGTTTACAATTTGATTACTTTCAACAAAACTATATGTGATCAGAAGCATGTAAAATAATTTAGTCAATTTTTATGTATGATTTACATTCCACTTAGATGCAAGTGCAAGTTTGAGTATGATAAGAGTGCATGTATAGAGAAAGTTTATGAATGTACGTGTAGAGTTTTGATTATCCTAAAAGTTATTTTTAAACTCTCTTAAGGCAAAATATTAGATTGTGCATGATTGAGGAAATGATTAGAACATTGTTTAGATCGACTGAGCCTTTTCAAGCTTACCCTGATACGATTATATCCATAGGTCCCATTTTGAAGCCTGTTGATTGTTGGGTCTTATCTGTTTTTCATTCACCTATTGTGTTCGTTAACTTGTTAACTGTTCTAATGCATGTGAAAATATTACATTTTCTTCCTACCATTAATGTTTGTTAGATACATGATATGTTATTTCTTGAAGTGAGTTTAGTGAGTAGGGGTATGTATATCCAATGCAAAATGAGCCTGAAGGAACCAGATGCAAAATTGAAGAAAAAACATTGCTTTGTTAAAAAAATGGAAAAAGAGAAAAACAAGCAACAAAGCCTAAGAAATGAAAAGTATAAAAAGCATTGAATGGTTCTGGCGAGTTTTCTCATTTCACTGTTAATACCCTGATAATATCACTTGATGGCTCAAGTCTTGAAATAACATGTTTATGTTTCTCAATATTTGTTGTATATCATTTCCCTTCTTTTCATACGCCCATTACCATGACTTGATATTACAAGTTGTTAAAGACCCTTTTGATCATTAGTTATGTGTGATTTACATTAGTGGATAGAGAGTTTAGATTCAATTTTGTGAATTATATGATTCATATGCATGTATGCTTATAAACTTATCCGGATGTGTATGATTTAAATAAGAGAAGTTTATCTTGTATGTTTGTGGAAAAATGTAATCTTCATGAAAGGAAACTAAGTTGTTAGTATGTTTAGGGTTGTGTATATATGAAGTTGATTGTGAGATTTTAGCATTCATTGAGGACTGATACAATCATTCTACGCTGATTATGTTTAAATGAAAATTAGAATTGAAAGCTGCTGAATGCATGTGAAGTATAAATTGTTAAAGTAAGTTTACTTATTCATACTTTATTTTACTCGAGGACAAATAAAAGTCTAAGTTTGGGGGTGTGATAACTCCATGAAATGTAGTTATTTGTGTCTCATATCTATACTTTACTGATTGCTTAAGTCTTGGTCATTGTATGTATATTTGACGGAGCGGTATCGGAAGAAACAAAAAGACCTACACATGATTTTCATTGATCTGGAAAAAGCCTACGATAGGGTACCGAGAGAGGTATTATGGAAGACTTTGGAGAAGAAAAAAGTTCGTATTGCCTATATTCGAGTAATCCAAGATATGTATGATGAGACTAAAACTAGTGTGAGAACACCGAGTGGGGTCACAGAAGAGTTCCCTATAACAATAAGACTGCACCAAGGGTCAGCTTTGAGTCCTTATCTTTTTACCTTGATCTTGGATATGCTTATTGCGCATATCCAAGAGCTAGTGCCACAATGCATGCTTTTTGCAGATGATATAGTCTTAGTTGGAGAGTCGAGAGAAGAAATAAATGGGAAGCTAGAGTTATGGAGACGGGCTTTGGAAGAACATGGCTTTCATCTAAGCAGAAGTAAGACGGAGTATATGGAATGTAAGTTCAGTAAAAAATAGGTTAATGCTAGCTTAGCGGTAAAAATTGGAGATCATACCATACCACAAGTTACACAGTTTAAGTATCTTGAATCCATCATACAAAATGACGGAGAGATAGAAGGAGATGTAAACTATAGGATTCAAGCTGGATGGATGAAATGGAGGAGTGCTTCAGGAGTTATTTGTGATAAGAAAGTGCCTCTCAAGCTTAAGGGTAAATTTTACCGCACAATTATAAGGCCCACAATGTTGTATGGTACTGAATGTTGGGCGGTAAAAAGCCAACAAGAGCACAAGATCAGTGTCGTAGAGATGAGGATGTTGCGTTGGATGTGTGGTCATACTAGACAAGATAGGATTAGGAATGAATGCATTAGAGAGAAAGTAGGGGTAGCACCTATTGTGAAAAAGATGAGAGAATTTCGCCTTAGCTGGTTTGGACATGTAAGGAGAAGACCCTTAGAAGCTCCTGTAAGAAGAGTAGATCAGGTGGAGAATAGCCCAATAGCTAGAGGTAGAGGAAGACCAAGAAAGACTATAGGTGAAACAGTTAAAAAAGATCTAGATTTGAATAGCTTTTCTGAAGACTTGGTTCATGATAGGACACAATGGCGTCGTTTGATTCATGTAGCTGACCCCACCTAGTGGGAAAAGGCTTGGTTGTTGTTATTGTTGTATTTGTTATATTCAATTCTGATACCTTTCTTATATGATATTGAACAAATTGTGCTTACTTTGTTATTGATTAAGTTGATTTGCAATTGTTAATGATTTGGTGATTTCTCTATTATAGGAAGAACTCCAAACAAGATGATATATGGAGCATTTGAATTAAAACTGAAAGAGAAAACCAAAGAAACATTTTGGTAGCTGACGCCGCGGGGCAAGCATATTAATGTCGCGATATGGTGAATCCCCTGCATCCGGACAGAGAGCTACGAAATTTGCACGCTGCGGCATAAGCATATTAATGCCATGACGTTGTGACCTAATTGTATGCGCGTTGCGGCATAGACATGTTAATGTCGCGACGTGATTCTGTTTTATGGGCTTATAAATATGTTTTTAATAGATTTTACAATGAAGGTTTTTTAGGTTTTAGAGAAGCTGTGGCTGGAACTTCGTTTCTGGGTAGAGAAGAGGTTAAGGGAGCCAAGGTTGAAGGTCATCTTCTTCATGGAAGGAGATTCAAGCATCAAATATCATATCCATGAGCTTCCTTCCTTCTACCTTCTTTTTTTTCTCTTCCATCTTCCATGAACATGACTTTTGTGATAGACTTTCGTGTTTAGTTGAGCTGTATTTAGGAATTACTTTGAATTTTTCTATGAATATTGATGTTTATGTATTACTTTAGGTATATATTGATGTTTGATTATGTTCAATCATATATATCTTAATGTTCTTAATAGTTTGATCAGTTTTTAAGTGATTTGATGAAATCTGATGAACCTAGACATATGAATTTTGATTTGAGATCATATGTATGGTTGATGCATGTTCGATGAGTTCAATTAGCTTGGATAAGTTGATTCGCTAATGGGATAGACATATACCCCTTAGCCATGCATAGTGTGTGTTTGAGAATAGATCATGCATTAGTGAATTTCACTCTGGTTCTCCTGGAAGTATAGTGAGATAGGTGAAGGAAGTCAGAGTTAACTGACCTAGACATAGGCTTTTAACTAAAGTAGATTCTCAAGCTAACTTAACTATTCATTAATGTTGCTTACAAGGATTACGTAACATTGATTGAAGTATAGGGTGAATAATGATTCCCTAAATATATAATTCATTATCTTATTTTTATTTATCGCTTTTATGCCTTTAGATTAGTTTTATTGCACTTTCCTTTATTTTTATGTTCTTGAATAGAACTAGATAAACTATTGATTGATACTTAGTATTGGAAGCCAATCATCCTCGTGTGAACGAACTTTTACTCTGTATCTGTATTACTTGAATAACCCGTGCACTTGCGGTACACAAATGGTCTAACACATGCCCAATTATGGGTATTGATATTGTCCCTATTTCATCTTTATTGTTTATCCCTGCTGTTTTGTTTGTTCATTCCCTAAATTGCAACCTTCTCTTTGTGAGTCAACTAACAAAATTTTATGATTGTGTTGTCTTGTTCTTCCCCACACATCGTAATTTACAGAACATCCATACCAAGGAAAAGATTGGTAGTGGTAGAAGAAGTGGAGACTTGTACTATTTAAAAAATTCTCAGTCCACTAATGGAGAAGCTCTAGCCCATCTTATGAGTAACAACATGCAAAATAAGAATAAAAAGGAGATTTGACTATGGCATAAGTGATTAGAACATCCATTCTTTAGCTATCTTAGGAGATTGTTCCCTTCACTATTCCATTATTGTAATCTCTTAGATTGTAATTGTGAAACTTATGTTTTGGCAAAAAGTCACTGTGCTTGTTTTCCCTTTAAATAGCACTAGAGCTGACACTCCCTTCTCTCTTGTTTACTCTGATGTTTGGGGACCAACCCCACTTGTACATAATGGAATGAGATGGTTTGTCACTATTGTTGATGATTACATACAAATGACTTGATTGTATTTGCTTAAAAATAAAAGTGATGTATATATGTGGAGTTTTTCATCATTTTCATAAAATGATTACCACACAATTCAACACTTCCATAAAAATTGTTAGGTTGAACAATGGGGGAATACTATAACAAAAAATTAAAAGATTTTATGAATTTATCTGGTATTCTTCAACAGACATCATGTCCTAATTTTCCTCAGCAAATGGAGTTGTTGAGAGGAAGAATAGACATCTTTTGGAAGTCACTAGATCTCTTTTAATTGGTGGTAATGTTCCATTTTATTTATAGGGTGAGGCCCTAAGCTCAATGATTTACTTAATCAATTGTGTTCTATCTAGTATACTAAACTTCAAGAGGCTTCTAGATGCTCTTTTCTGATCATTGCACTATGCCTTCAATCACTCATTTGGCACCACGCATATTTGGTTGTGAGCTATTTGTACATTTACATCCTTACCAACACACTAAACTTGAACCACGGGCCATGAGATGTGTATTTGTTGGGTATAACACAACACAGAAAAGATATAGAGCTTATCATCCACCCTCTAATTTTTTTTTTGTTTCCATAGATGTTACATTCCATGAACATGAGATGTTCTACCCGACACAACTCAATATTGATTCTTCACCTCAGAAGGGATTGATGTGCTTAATCATGATCTGTATGACATAAGGCTTGTGAACAGGTTAAAACCAATCTTATTGGATACTGGAGGACTAACATTAGAATTGAATACTGAGACAAGTTAGGACAATGATAGTACACCGTCTACTTCAAACCCATTGATCCAATTTGTAGAAAATTATTTAGAGGTATCATCTAATCCTACCTTTTCTAATGTTCTTGAAAATGATGCTATTTTTATGCATGAAATTGCTGATTCACAAAAGAATGTCTCCCTTCCTCCTTAGACATCTAATACCCATGAAGATACTAGTACATCTCTTTCTAACCCTTTTATCAGTCAATATATTCTACCACCTCACTCTAACGTGGCTAACCTCCAATCAGGTATGAACCAGACCCTCAATGCAATGTGAAATATCCCATAAGTAATTATGTGTCATCCCTCAAGTTATCCAAGTCATATGCTTTTTATGTGTCCAAATTATCTATTGTCTCTACTCCTAATAATATATAAGAGGCTCTACCAAATTCTAGATGGACCCAGGCAATGGCAGAAGAGACGGCAACATTAGAAAATAATGTTACTTGGGAACTTGTAGCTTTACTAACAAGAAAGAGAATTGTGGGTTACAAATGGGTATTTACAATCAAATATAAAACTGATAGAGTTGTTAAGAGGTACAAAACTAGCCTGGTTGCAAAAGGGATACAATCAATCCTATGGTGTAGACTATTAAGAAACATTTGCCCCAATTGCAAAACTTAACACCGTGTGAGTACTTTTATCACTAGCAGTAAATCGAAACTGGCCGCTCTTCCAATTTGATGTAAAAAATGCCTTTTTACATCCGGACTTAGCCAAATAAGTGTATAGTATATATAAATTTTCCTCTTGGTATACCAAAATATTCAGATATTTTTGTGGTGTGCAAATTAAAAAAGGCTTTATATGGGTTGAAACAGTCTCCAAGGACTTAGTTTGGCAAATTTACCAAGTCCATGAAGAACTTTGGTTATAAGCAAAGTAATTCATACCACACTCTATTCCTAAAATGAAGACAAGGTAAGATTACTGCCTTGATAATTTATATTGATGATATGATTGTAACTGGAGATGATCATGAAGAGATTTTAAGTCTACAAAAACATTTAGCCTCTAAGTTTGAGATGAAACAACTTGGAAACTCCAAATATTTTCTTGGAATTGAAGTTGCACGGTCAAAACATGGAATCTTTCTCTCTAAATGGACATATACACTAGACTTGTTAGCCGAAATAGGAATGCTTAAATGTAAACCAAGTGACACTTCCATTGAGCAAAATCACAAGAACTTTCAATGTTCTAGTGCAACTGGTACTGATAAGGGGAGATATCAGAGGCTTGTTGGTAAATTAATTTACTTGTCCCACACTAGGCCAGATATTGCATATGCAGTAAATGTTGTGAGTCAATTCATGCACGATCCTAAAAAACCTCATATGGATGTTGTTGAACAGATATTAAAGTATTTAAAGTCTAATCTAGGCAAGGGTTTATTGTTTTCAAATCATGGTCACCTCAAGGTTGAAGGCTATACTGATTGATGCTGATTGGGTAGGATCAACTGACAATAAAAGGTCTACCTTAGGATATTTCACCTTTATGGGTGGAAATCTTATAACTTGGAGGAATAATAAGCAACAAGTAGTGGTAAGGTCAAGTGTAGAAGCAGAGTTCAGAGGTATGACAGTTAGAATATGTGAGTTGTTGTGGCTAAAAAATCTATTAGAAGATTTGGGATTTGGACCAAAGGAGGCAATGAAACTGCATTGTGACAACACTTTAACTATAGAAATTGTTCATAATCTTGTCTAACATGACTGAACAAAACACATAGAAATCGGCACTTCGTTAAGGAAAAACTAGAAGTTGGAATTCTTGTTTTTCCATTTTGTAAGGTATGAACAATAACTTACAGATGTCCTTACCAAAGCAGTAACAGGTACTACACTAAATGATTCTTTGTTCAAGTTGGAGATGTGTGATATTCGTGTACCAACTTGAGAGAGAGTGTTGAAAATGATCAATTGGTTGTTAGCTGCAAATTAGACATTTATTTAGTAACATGTGTTATTATCCAATCCCTCTGATTTTGATTATAAGTATCTTTTTTTCCTTTTCAGCCTCCTATAATTATGGTGAGAAATGTAACGTAGATATAAGAAACTTGTATATATATACATCTTAGCAGAGATCAATACAATTATCTAATTATTGCCTGAAACTTTTTTTGACATTATGTATTCCTAGTTTTAGACTTTTATCCCAATAAAGTTTTTTAAAAAAATTGAAACATATTATTGAATTGGTTTCCACTTCATCTACTCCCCATGCTATGCAAGTTGTTCCTATCTTTAGGGCGAAATGAAACAATAATCATGCAATAACAAAAAAAAAAAATTGAACGTAGCATTTGCATGTGTAAAGTGGCGTCTAGAATAGTGCTCAGTGTTGTGTAGTGCTTTATAAGGAAAAGCAGGAGTGATTAAAGTAATGTTAGTGTTACAATCATGAAATACAAAATTATATTTTTTACATAAGTCATTAATTTGATACCAAGAAAAAAAAATTCTAAACCCATTGATTTTCGCATTCTTTTTTATTTGGAGATATCACCGATTTTGATTGGATTTCAATGCACGCCCCTGCATTCTATGATATATCTCTAATTGTTAACTTTGATTTTAATCACTACTTGTCGTATGAATTGAAATTACTACCCATGAGTATTCTCCTAGTGTTAGGATATTATGTATTCCTAGTTTTAGGCTTTTATCCAAATAAAGTTTTTTTTTTTAAAATTGAAACATGAGATATTGAATTGGTTTCCAGTTCACTACTGCCCCTATGCTATGCAAGCTAATCCTATCTTTAGGGCGAAATGAAACAATAATGCAATAAAAAAAAATTGAACGTAGCATTTGCATATGTGTAAAGTGGCGTCTAGAATAGTGCTCAGTGATGTGTAGTGCTTTATAAGGAAAAGCAGGAGTGATTAAAGTAATATTAGTGTTACAATCATGAAAATATAAAATTATATTTTTTACATAAGTCATTAATTTGATACCATGTTGCCTATATCAACGCAATTTATGCTATGTTCAAATAATAATAATCATCTAAATAATCAATAATGTTAGAGAGAGAAAGGAAAGATTGTGAGAATAGATCATATTTGCCTTCAAAAGATGGAGCATGATATTTGTGGCATGCGGTGTCAAACTCAATTATCAAACAAACCAAGAGATCTAAGAAATTTTGTGATGACTTTTGGATGAGATACTATGCAAAGTGTCACTATGTGGATTGGTTTTGAAGATACGTGGTGTCCAAAACACACTCCAACATGTCCCCAACTGAGATCATGGCTTTGGCATTGTTTTTTGCAAATATTGAGCGACTGACACAACAACGTGAACTACTGATGGAACCTAACGTGACAAGAATATCAGTTGCATGGCGTATATGAAGTTCACAAGGATTTTCCATCATTTGCCCACTTTCCTTTTTGGGTTTGTGGTCGAGATTTCTTTAAGCCAAGAAATCCCGACCAGAATATTTAAAGATATGTTCTAATTTTTTTTTTCACTCCATTTTTTCATTGATGGTTTACCCTAAAGAATAAAATCAATAACCACATCAAGCATCGGTTCAACTTTATTTCGAAGTTCTTTAAAATCGCTTCAAGTATTAAAGAGTTACATTCATTATACGCGTCATACGCTGAATGTTAAATTCATGAATCATTATAGGTGTCTTAGCTCATTCTAGTTACACACAAGCTTCGCTCTATTTGTTCTAGGTTCTTTGTGTGATGACCTCGCTGGGTTTTCCTTCCAGTGCGGTGGTGCTTAGTTTTGTTTCTTAAAAATTCTTATATAAACATGATGTATCCAGTTAAGTGTACTAAGTTAATCAAGATTTAATATTTTTATAAAATAATATAAAATTAATTATGAATACAAAAATTCATGAAAATATTAAATTTTAATTAATTTAATGTATTTAACTGTAATATATCATATTTAAATAAAATTTTTTATTTGTTTCTTTGTTCTTGCTTTTCCCAATAAATAAATGAATTCAATACCCCTGCTTCACCCAATATCTGTTTTGGCTTTTTCTCTCAGTATGAATGACATGTATAGTTAGTTGAAGTAGGGTGCAATTTAGAAATCAATCAAAAGGTGATCAAATATTATGCTGCACGTATATTCGTTTAAAGAGATAAGCTTAAAAATTCGATATGACGAATATCAACATTTTTCGTTCCCATGGCATCGGATAACTAGTGGAGATAAAGAGCATCAATCAAGTACGAAGCATCTTCTTTACGTTATCTTCGATGCTTATTGATTTACTTTTTTAAAAAAATTGAGGCACACAAAATTTACTGGCAGCGTAAGTATATATTTAACAAAAGGGAAATCGAAAATATAATAGATAGGTAGTTCAGAATTTATATTAACTTTGTCTTAGTATTATAAACATATGGAAATGGAAAATAGAACTATCTACAATCTACAAAATTATTTTCAAAGAAGTGTAAGTGTAACAATTAAGGTGATCGTAAGCAAGATTATATTCAAAAAATACATATACTTTTTAATTTTTATATTATTTACTTATTTTAAATTTTCTCTGTGCTTCGCACAGGGGTTATACTATTTATTTTAAGGGGAAAAACAACAAACTGATACGTTTTATTTTTAGACGAGGAAAACTTCAGTACCATGCTACTGCCCCGTTGCATTTGGGGATGCATTTAATCTGTCAACAGGTGAAGTTGGACAAAACTGAAGAAAACTTCTTCACTGTGCTACTTTATTTTTCTTGTTGATGCATTAAGTTGGATTGGCCCATGTCCCATTAAACAAATGGACCATTCCAGCCCATATGGCCATATTGATAGTTAATGTTTGTCACTTTTTATTTGAGCAGAACAAAGATCCTGGGCAGACAGAAGCTGAGCATTCTAACTCAATCATTTACAACAGAAACAGAATACAGCACAGAGAATAGAGCAGTTACAGGTAAGTAAAACTAAAGGACCTGCAGTGTATTTGATGTTGTGCATAAAGTGCACTTCTCAGACATGTTGGCCATCAGCATTCTCCATTTTTCTTTTAGTCATCCTCTCAAAATTTAGTACTAAAATTATCCCTAGGTGGACAGTCAATGAAATGGTTACATATACGGGTTAATTTGAAATTGAAATTTTATTTTACTGGCTACAAAAGCAATAGGAAGATCATATAAACCCAAAAATTTATGCACATCAACTGTGTGTGTATATATATGTATTTATTTTTGTTACTTACTTCCCAAGAAATTACTGCATGCTCTAGGAAGATTTTTACTGTTGATTTTAGGCATAACCTCATAACTTTTAGGCACACTAATTTAAAGTCAATGGTAGAGAATAAGAGATCTTCCTAGAGCATGCATTAGTTACTGCTCTAGGAGCATGCCAGAATTTCTCCTTAGTTCCCAGTATAATCTGATGAGCACCATAGAATAGGTTTGAATTATAATGTGATACAATCTCCGATCAAAAGCAAATGCCATGCATGAAGTACATGTTTCCTTTATACCTAAGCATCCTATTTTCTGCTCCAACACACCACATATGGCCTTGCAGGTCCAAATGTCCTTTCATTCCAGTCGTTTCCCATATAAACTTGAAAAGCCCAAGTGCCTGGTCCAACTGCTTCACACCACGCCCAACCATCTTCTCATTATCTGAAGTCAAAATCCTTCCCATAAACAAGCAAAACCTGCTGTCAGTTCCATTTCCATGAATCCCTCCACACATATCTACTTCAATATCTGTAACTCTTCCATAGAGGTAATATAATAATAGAGTGAATAAGCAACGAGATGAGTGACCCAAGTTTTTGGAAAGCTTCTTCTGCACTAGGCTTTCTTGATGTCGAGCTTCCTTGTATCCAATACTGTTGTCAATTAAAACATCCCTAATATGCAAAAGCCCCTCCTTCATGACCTCAGCCTTAGCCACATGCAACTTTAATCTCGTTTCACTTCTAAAACACTTAATTAGATCACTGAACATGTCAAGAACATCTTCCCATTTCTGGGAATCCGAAGAATCAACTCTTTTAGAAGGTGAAAGCTTCATCCATGAAGTAGAATCAGGGTCAGAAAAAATGGCAGTTTCAGTCAGAAACTTCAAGCAGCTATGAACAATTTGCTGACCCATTATAGTACCTTTGTTTAAGCCCTGAGAATCCAAAGAATCCAAATCAACTTTCAAATTATTCAGAATTTCTTCAAGTGCACCAATCCATATACGGTGCTGGGTTACCTGTGGGGACACTATGAAACGAATTAACTTCCTTTGTTGAGCAGAAACACTGAGAAAGTTGCTCACTTTGGCCAGGGAATCAACAACCATAGGTTCTCTTTCACTTGGTTTACTGAAAGGAGTAAATGAATCGTGTTGTGTACCTGTGACGGAGGAGGCCAGAACATGTTTCATTTTGTGCTGCACAGATGGAGACCCAATAAAGACCCGAGCAAGAGACTTGAAGTTACACATATCATGCTCAATTTGATCATCGAAAATGGTTGAATTAGTATTTATATCAACAAGTCTTCCATTAATTGCATCCACATTTGCTAGCAAATGGGTCAATTTTGTTATCTTTGGAAATTCATTCTGATACCATTGCAAGTTGAAGACATGTTCTTGTGAAGAGTGATACAGCATTGAGTTCAAGTAAAAAGCTGCAGATTTATTGGTTCTAAAATGGTTTCCAGTGTAAAGCAGCTTTTGAAATCTACAAGCCATTACTAGCTGGTAAAATGCCGGAACTAAAATTCCCCAGCTTCTGAATCCAAAATACGTTTGACTTGTTGGTGTGACCAGCAGCAAATGCTAGTTTCCTAAAGACATGAAAACAAATTAAAAGAACCCCCAAATGGAAACAAATATGTAATCAGCCCAATGAGTCTAAAAAAGGGTAATCGTATTCTTTCAGGCATTTTATCAAGCACATTGCAGTCATTGTCACTTACAATTATAATTAAACAATAGGCAGTATAATACAAAACAAATACAATACAATACGCAGAGGGTAATTACACAAACTTGAATTTCGGATATTCAGGAGAAAAATGAAATTTGCAATACACCATGTCACCAACCTGGACCAGATTCACACACGCAACTCTTGCGGCAGCATGAATACACGTTGGGCCTTTGTTCTTTTAGTTTTACTTGTTGGTGTTCACGCAGACACAATACTACAATACTACGGTAAATTTCCTCATTGTCTAATGTTTTTGCTTCAACAATTTATAGCAACTTTGTTACCAAAACACTATATGAATTGAGTGATATTATATATATTTTATCTTTCCACTTTATTTTATTCCAAACCACTTAATGATTCTATCCGATCTACTCATTCCGTTACTAAACAATAGTAATTTTTTAAAATTTATTTTATTCTAAATTATTTGTCACTTTAAGATGATCAATAAAATATTTATTACTTGTTTTTAATTTTGTCCTTTTTTTACAACTATTTTGCCCTTATTTATTATTATTTTCACTAATAACTTTTTTTTTTTCTCTTATATTTGCTATTTCTTTTTTTTTCTCAAAGATAATATTGTCAAATATCAATTTTTTTCTTAAAATTTAGATCATTTAATGAGTTTTTTAATTAGTGTGTTTAAACTTTAAACAATTATTATTTAGAATCAAAAGGAGTATTTGTTTTTAAACTTTTTAAATTCCCAAACATATAGTAAAACTACACTGAGTAGACAATAATTAGATGAGTAATTTATGGAAATGAATCTTCTTTCATGTATCTTTTTTATATAATAAAGTCATGTAAAAAGAAAAATAAACATGGATGGATCCTACACATTTTGAAAAAGACCATATATTTAAAGCATTTATATCTATTTTTTTATATAACTTTATTATATGAAAAATGTACATAAAAATATCTATTCTAATAATTTATATGAGGTTAGATGTTTATACCGAAAGAAAAAATATATATACTAAATTGCATTTAATGAGATTACAAGCTAGAGTCTTCGAATCAAATACTACTATTTAACAAATTATTGAAATTAAGGCAAAGTATATCTTGTTTGCCATAGTTATCACTTTTCACTAGCTTTATTTAATTTTATTTTACTTGGAATTTGAAAAACTTAAAGTAAATAATTTATTATTCTCCCATGAATAATAAAAACAGCCATCTCATTAACACTGGTGTGTTCCTTTTACAAATAAAAAGCTTCGGTTTTTTTTTTTTAATAGGATGTCATCATATCTTATTATTGCAAAAATAATTAACATCAGCAATTTAATAGCAAAAAAAATACACAAAATTTAAGAGAAAGACTTTATGATGTTATTATGTTGGGGTGCACGAAACAAGAGGGAATTTTACCACCACTACATTTCATTGTTTTGCACTTCAATTAATTTAATAATGTATATATCTGTAACGTCAATTTTCATTTGGAAACAACTTTGGGTTGGAAGTAACTTCCTAATTATTAAATCGACTTATCTCTAAAATCGAATTTGGATTGTCTTTTCAGTAAAGAAAAATCTAAAATTGACCTACGATTCTGCGAAGTAATACTTTGTAGAATGAATTATTGTAGTAGCATAAATAATCATCACGACCCATCCATAAACGTAGATATTTGGCTATATGGTGCCAAGCCAAAAAAATGTTTTCTTGGTCTTAAGCAAGATAACATGAAAAATGCTGAAAAAGGATAACAGTAAAACCAAGTTGGTGTAGGCTTATTGGTCATAATGACGATTGACGAATGAGGATTTTTGTTGGTAATTTACAACAAAACTCCAAATTCATAAGAAAAAGTGTCGTGTTTATAAGATCAACACACATCTCAAGGTCAAAATCAAGTCTTTGGACATGCCAATGTTTGAGATGGACTTGAGTACAAGCACAAGGCATCCCATGTATGTATTCGTCATTGTCACAAGCAACATGATCTTATTATTCTTATAAAGGACCGAAATTTATCTTCTTTTTGTAACCAAATATTTTCTTCCTTGATTCATTTACAAAATTTCCTAAAATCCTCATCCTTTGCATGGTCTTGTTCCCCTTTATGCCCTTTTTTTCATAGATGAAGAGATACTGAAGTGGGGAAAAATTATCAGAGAGATGAAAATGCAAGGACATTCAAGTCATTTCACATAATCTCATCTGACCTTTTTTTTTAAAAAAAGAATTACTTTTTTAAATACTCATTTTAATATTTACTTTATTATTAATTTAAAAACAAATTTTTCAATTATTTTTTCATAATAATTATTTTAAATATATGAAATAAATTAACAATAAAATAAATATTAAAAAAATAAAAAAAAATGTATCACCTTTTTTCTTCAACATTTTCTGGTCCATTCGCCCAAGACCTTAATTAATTAATCAATCAACTTCAATCAACTTAAAATATCATTATTAACCTCACCTGACGGTACTATGCTGCCATCACAGTCCATCTATATTGGAATAATTTTTCAAGAGAATTTTTTATATAAACTTAATTTATTTAAATTTAATATCTCAAGTCAATCATAATATTAATAAATAATTATTATAATTAATTAATAAATAATTTTAATTATTTATTTAAATTAATATTATCATTAATTTAATACACTCAACTTTAATTCATCAACTTCATTTAAAAACTTTCCTTTTTCACGACCAAAACCAATAGAGCCCAATCAAACTTCGTACTTCACCTCGTTGTGTGACAGACAAACGGTAAAATTATATATTTACGTAATTAAAAAACAAACAGAAACCTATTATTATTGAGAGAGAACTAAACAGAGTGTTTTGTGTATGTGTTTATTATTATCGACGTGCGAGCGAGTGTGTTTTGTTTTTTTCATCTCCAACGTCAAAGAACCGTTTGCTCAGTCATTTTAATCCATAAAATTCCAATTTTCTCCTTCTAGAGAGAGAAAACCTTGGATAGAGAAGGGTTGTAGGAGAGAGAAAATTTGTTGGTCTTTTTTGTGTTCCAATGGTTCAACTGGGAACCCAGAGCAGGGTGTGAGAAGAGAATTTTTTTTTTCCTTTTTTTGATGGGTCGTACCGAACCTATGATCTTGTGAAAACCCAGAAAGCGATCTTTGATTTGATGCACTCACAATAAGATTAGCCGATTCAATTGCTTCTTGGGTGGCCGTTGATTTCGACACAAATGAACGGTGGCGATGAGGTCGTCGCAGCTCCGGCGGGTCCACCGCACCCCCTGGAGTGGAAATTCTCGCAGGTTTTCGGCGAACGTACGGCAGGAGAAGAGGTTCAGGAAGGTAATTGTCGTACGTAGTATTGGTCGGGGTGAAAAAGGGCATGTTTTTTTTTTGTGACTTGTTGGATCCAATTGATGTGTTGGGATTAGGGTTTGATTCTGTTCTTTCGATCCGTTTCGGATCGCATTTCGTCATTCCCTTGTTGGTTCGGCCTCTGGGTCGTTGAGTAATGCTTGTTTTGGCTCGTGGGTCATTGCGTTAATCTTTGTCTGATTGTTGGTCTTGTTTGATTTGGGGGAAAATAGTGTTTTGTTGAGGCTGTGTCTTTGCATTGTGAATTTACTGGATTGGATTGTTAAGAGTGTGAAACTGAGCTGTTAAGACTTATCTGGTGTTTTTTGTGTGTGTTTTGTTTTGGTAACTATTGTGTTTTCTAGCTCGTGATTGTGTTGCAACTACTTTTGTTGTTGCCAATTGGTTTTGTTTAGTTTGTCAATTTATGAGTTTGTTTGAGTAGTATGGGTTAGATCTTGATGTTGTGTGGTTTGATGAGTGGCGTTGAAGATTGACTGCTGGGGTCTGGTAGTAATTTGTGCCTTTGACATTGGAAAAGCATCTGGTTTTTGGCAGAGTTTGCTAGGTTGGAGTGCTAGTAACGATGATGGTGGTGTCTCTTGATTGGAAATGCTTAGCTGATATTTTAAGAATGAGTGTGTAGCAATTCTGTCTGTGTAGGTTAGGAAACATCATTTTCGGTCAAAACAAAAGAGAAAGAAAATGGAAATGTCATTAAGTGATATGCATATGTTGACAAAATTGAAACGTTAGTCTTGCTTTTGTCGTGATAGTCGGATATATGGCGTTATTCGAAGTTACCATTTAGATTATGGGATTGGATGCTTTCAAGGGGAGGAGAGAGTGAGAGTGACTGAGTGAGCGTCCTGATAGTTGCAACAGTGTGATTGACAAATATGAATTAGCTTTTTGTTGCAGGATAATGTGAAAGTTTCCTAATTATTTACCCAATTTTCTTTCTACAGTGGACATAATTTCTGCTATTGAATTTGACAAGTCCGGTGATCATCTTGCTACTGGTGATCGTGGTGGTCGAGTTGTTCTCTTTGAGAGGACAGATACAAAAGATGTAAGCCTGATTTTTGCTTCTGCAAGCTCTCTTTTTTTTTTTAATAAAAAAAGAAAAACAAAAAAAACTAAACTTTGTTTTGACAGATTCCATGTTATGCACTTACTATTTTAATATGTATGTATACTGAAACATGCAGCATGGTGGATCAAGAAGAGATTTGGAGAGGATGGACTATTCTATTGGTAGGCATCCTGAGTTCCGTTATAAAACAGAGTTTCAGAGTCATGAGCCTGAGGTAATCATCATTTGCCTGTTAATGTTGCACCAACTTCCTATGGCTCAGAAGTGTCAATATTTATAATGTGTGATCATTGTTTCAGTTTGACTATCTTAAGAGCTTGGAAATAGAAGAGAAAATCAACAAAATCAGATGGTGCCAAACAGCTAATGGTGCCCTCTTCCTTCTTTCTACAAATGATAAAACCATCAAATTTTGGAAGGTATGAAATGAATTCTGAGTGCTGTCTTATTAATGGATTGTGCACTAGGTTGCACTTCTGTGGAACTAAGTTTGATCCATTGTTTCACATGCTTTGACAGTGGATCTGTTTACGGCGATGTATTTTTGCTTATGAGGCCTATATATTTGCATTCTAATTGGATTCTATTGGCAGGGCTTAGACTTCAGAAATTATCAATTATATTTTGAATCACTGGTTATTAATCGAACTATTGTTCGGTAACTTCATTTAACCAGATAACTTTGCATGTAGAGGATGACTTTTGAGGGTGCATGTATGTGTAGGCTGTTCATTTTCAAGTGCATAATATCATGACTTCCTTTAACTTCTATACTTTTATTATGAAATGTGGCACCTTAATGATTATTTTATTAAATGCATTGAGATGATCAAATGTTGTGAGGAGAAGTAGACATGAAAGAAGGTCATGCTGTGAAATAAATCCTGATGGAAATTTATTTAAAATATATGTTACCCATATTGAATGTTTGCTTGTGCATGCCATGTATGCAAAATGAATGTGGTTGCATTCCATTTTGATTTGGTATTTTTTCATATGAATAAAATGATTGCTTGATCCGTCTCCTAGGTCTCTTATTCATATTTTTTTCCTTATCTGAGAGTTGAACAGGTTCAAGAAAAGAAGGTCAAGAAAGTATCTGAGATGAATGTCGACCCTTCAAAAGCAATGGGAAATGGCTGTATTGCCAGTTCAAGTAATTCAAGTAGTTCTAGGCCATATCTTGCAAATGGAGGATCTCCAGATAGATCATACAGTTATCTAAGCAATGACTTCTCATTTCCACCAGGAGGCATACCATCACTAAGATTACCCGCGGTAGTTGTATTCAGCCCTTCCATTTGCAATTTTTTTCCAATATTTGTGTGTCAGCGATTTTTTTTTGTATGACTTTTACTATAAACAACTAAGAAATTAGTAGATAAAAATGAAAGTATCAAAGCTCAGCAATGCTTACTTTTTCTTCTTTAAAATAAAATGCAGTTATGTTGTTTCTTGTTACTTTAAAGTTAAAACAGCCTGGCAGATATAGGTTGAACTCACAAGGCTTGATACAAGTACAACAAACATATTTCAATCGTGGTTGGTTTCATCATGATACTCAAGGTTGCTTAATTTAATTTAGGGTATAACAACTTTAAGTTTTTTATTTAAATAAATAGAACCTTATTAAGGATGTTAAGGAGCAAAGCATCACCAAGACCCACAACAATTAGTACCTTATCACACGCCATCAGTGCTGAAGTGCATTTGACATGAATATTTCAGTATATTCATATAAGTAGAAATTTGAGCCATCCTGCATAGACTCCTTCATAAAGAAGAAGAAACAAAAGGAGAAATATTTGTGTTTATTGTTTAATTTATTGTTTTGATCATTCTGTTCCTTGTAGTTTTTGATACTTTAGAAGAGAGGAAAGAAAGGAAAGTGGTTCAAGTTCTAAGTTTCTTTTTCAGACTTTGACAATTTCTTGTTTGAGATTTTGCTGTACTAACTCGTGTGTTGTAAAATATGTAGGTAAGTAGCCACGAGACCAGCTTGGTGGCTCGATGTCGTAGAGTATATGCACATGCTCATGATTATCATATCAATTCTATTTCAAATAACAGGTGATTTTAGTTTTCTTAGTGCATACCATATTTTGCCATGTAGTCCAGTAAATTTTGGGTGAAGTTGAGAACCCTGAGGGTTCATATTCTAATTAGAGACTATTCAGTGTCAAATGTCGATATTTTTTTCATTATTTTTATTTCTCTTAATGTGGTGTTTTTTTTAAAAAACTTGACTAGTTGTTTTCTACTTTTCTTTCTGGAGTATTGCTTGATGTCTACATTATTTTTTGCACTTTTTTTCTTTTAACTTTCTTTCATGGTTTTCTAAGTACTGATCAAATTTGGACGGTGTTATGTTGCTTATATCTTCTAGCGATGGCGAAACTTTCATATCAGCCGATGATTTGCGAATAAATCTTTGGAACCTGGAAATTAGCAATCAAAGTTTTAATATTGTTGATGTAAAGCCTGCAAATATGGAGGATCTGACAGGTAAAGCTTGATAAAAAATTTTATGCTGTAGTGTAAACATTTCTCTGTTGGTTTCTTGGTAAAACACTAAATCTTATTAATTATTTTGTTAAAGAAGTGATTACAACACAAGTTGTAGTTGGTTGATAAGTGGGTTCTCATGTCCTGCCCCGCCCCGGTAACCCAACCCATCCAGGTGATCCAACCTGGCCTGAACCATTTGGGTTGGATTGGACCTGGGTTCATCTTAAAATTCAGGCTGGGTCCAGGCTCAATTTTATTGCCTGAAGAAAATGTTGGTCTAGGACCAGGTTACCTTCAAGTAGAACCAGCCTGGCCTAATGTTATATATTGTTATAAATTTTTTTAAAGGCCATACTAATTTGTTCAGTATCAGAAGAAATTTGCCACTTTGTGGTTGTTGAAAGAATCACATTGTCTTTTAATTATTTTGCCTTCAACATCCAACAAGATAGATAAATATTATGTGATGTGCCAAACTATGTTTGTAATGCTATATAATTTTGTACTTTGATACTATATTTTCCTTTCTTAATGTGGTTCATTGTTCTCTGTGTGTAACTTTCATAAGATGTGATTTTCCTCAACTAGTTCAATCTCCTTTTTTTCTTTTGACTTGCAGTTCATATTATGTTTTGTCTGAACTTTGGGTTGGCCTGGCCCAACCTAGACTCAAGCATGATCAGGTCTGCTAGGGTATAGGGCTGGGGCCAGGCTCAAAAAACTGACCCAGTAAAAATCTCGGGCGAGATCAGGCCAAGTCAAACCTGGCCCATGAGCACCCCTTTGCCTATGTAAATCTTAACTAGTCTCAATCTGTTTGATTTGGGACAGTGGAAGGATTTGGATTTAACATATCAGAATCCAGGTTTTCTAGGGTGAATCAAGGGTAGAAAACAGGTGGGTTGAAGGTTGGTTGGGCGTATGTGATAGTGAGGGGGATTTGCAAGCAATAGGACAGGGTTTTGGGGTTAGATTGATGGTTGTTTGGGTCGTGTGAACATTACCTGTGGGATTTCATGGGCAAAGTGAAGGAAGAATCAACTGCTATCACTATTTTGCCAACTTTTTCTGTTTTTGATAGTCTTGGTTGAGCCTTGACCTTAGATATTATTATTGCAGAGGTTATAACATCAGCAGAATTCCACCCTACACATTGTAATACGTTGGCATATAGCAGTTCGAAGGGTTCAATCCGTCTTGTTGACTTGCGGCAATCAGCATTATGTGATTCTCATGCCAAACTGTAAGCTCATCTTTTGTTTATGTTCTTTTGTGGTAATCTTATTAGGGTTTTTTTTTGGGATAGAAGGTAATCTTATTAGTTCCTAACAACTAAGTATCCTGCACCTCCCACCAAAGCAAACAATAATGATTTTGTTCCTCTAATGGCTTACAGTTTTTAAAAAAATGTTGAGACGGTAGGCAAAATTACCGGAAAGATGATTTGTTTCCTTATTGGTGTGGAGCATCAAAATGTTGGTTATAGAGAAAAGAATTTTTCTGAAGCCTATTATACGTATGCATTTATGTGCTTTCTTATACCTTATAGACTCTAACATGCAAATACCCTTTGGTACAGATTTGAGGAACAGGAGGCCCCTGGGTCCAGATCATTTTTCACAGAGATTATTGCTTCTATCTCAGACATAAAATTTGGGAAGGATGGAAGATACATACTTAGTCGTGATTACATGACTCTAAAGGTTTGAATTTTTATAATTTCAAAATCAATGCTTCTGTGGTTAAAGCTTTTACAATATTTTGGGCTTTGGCAAATAGACCCCTTAGCTTTTATTTTTGGCAATCAACCTCCTTTAACTTCAAAACAACATCTCAATAGCTAATTTGTGCTAAAAAAGATGAATATTTTGGAAACTTATTTTCTAACTACTAATATTTTCAATAAGCAAGCAATGAAAGAATTGGTAGTTGAAAAGTTTTTAGTTAAGAGTGGCTTAAATATGAATCGACTAACAAAAAATACGTAGAAGTGGCTATTGAAACATTTTTCTAAAGTCAAGGGGTAAATTGCTAAAATTGAAAGTTGCGGAGCCTATTTGCCAAAGACCCAAAGTTGATTCATTTTTGCTTATTTTGGATGGGGATACTTTAGATTTATTGAATTGAATTTCATGAGCCAAGATCGTTTTATTTACTCTTTGTTCCTTTTTTCAATTGTTGTGTAGGTAAAACATACTGATGTCTTTCATTTCTGACTTTGTTTGGAAGCCTTCTGCTTGTTATGTTTTAAATCCCTCAAGCTTCATCTCATTTTGCTCATTGACTTGTTTGTCAGTTATGGGACATTAATATGGATTCAGGCCCCGTTGCAACTTTCCAGGTTCATGAGTATCTAAGACCTAAGGTTAGATTCCTGTGTTTAGATAAGTGATGATGAACCATGAATTTCTTTCTGCTGCTTTATTGAGTTATAACTGGCTATGCTTTTGTTTGAATGTGCCAGCTTTGTGATTTGTATGAAAATGATTCAATTTTTGACAAATTCGAGTGTTGTCTGAGTGGTGATGGATTGCGCGTAGCAACTGGTTCTTACAGGTCTGTGATACAAACTTAATCCGTGGTTCAGTTGTCATTGGAATTGCTAATCCTGCATCTTACTATTTTGTTTCATTTGATGCCAGCAATCTATTCCGTGTGTTTGGTTGTGCCCCGGGAAGTGCTGAGGCTACAACTTTGGAAGCCAGTAAAAATCCAATGAGGTAATTTTATATGATCTCTGTTGCCAAGCATGGTTTTTAGTTAGGCATTGTAGCATTTATATTAACTTTTTCATTCCCTCAGACGACAAGTTCCAACCCCTTCAAGGCCTTCTAGATCACTGGGAAATAGTATAACACGAGTTGTAAGACGAGGTCAGTTTTGTATTTCATTTCCCCTTGTATGATGACTTTGAGCAAGATTTCATAATGCATATTGTTTCTTATTATAGTATATCACGAGTTCCAATATTCGGTATTCTTGAACAGGAGCAGAAACCCCTGGTGTTGATGCAAATGGGAATTCTTTTGATTTCACAACAAAGTTACTGCACTTAGCATGGCACCCAACTGAGAATTCAATTGCTTGTGCTGCTGCAAATAGCTTGTACATGTACTATGCGTAAAGAAAGATGATTGAAGAGGACATGTATTTTGCTTGGTTAAATTGCTGTGGAGAAGGCTTCTTCTCTCTTCCTACCAACCACTGAGCTGGAGGCTACATTAACTCTCACACTACAAGTGCCCTTCAGAGAGCTTTTAGGAAAAGAAAAAAAGATCCAGAAGTGGCGGTTTCCGAATTCCCCGGTAGGCAGACCTTATTTTGTTTCTAGATGGGCAGCATCTCTCCTTTTTTTCCCATTCTCCTCCTTCCAACCCAAATATTCTTTCCCCTTATTTCTGTATCTTCTGAAAGAGAAGGTGCAGTCAATGTTTCAAATTGTGTTTGGCTTGCAAATGAAGAAAATGTGATTGTAGCTCTCCTACAACAGATACTAAAGGATGTTCAATATCTGCCACTAGGATTAAGATTAAAAAAATGTAGTTTTTCTTCTTTTTTTTTGTTTTTTTTTTTTTGCTCAGATATCTCTGGGATGGAGCAGTTGAAACCTGCAGTGCATCATTTTTTCATTGATTATTTTTGTGTTGGAATTTAATTTGACTATGTTTCAAAGTCTAATTTTTGCTGTACCGGTTAATTTTGTGTAAGAGGTAATAATTTTAGGTTGCAATGTAGGATAAAACTGGATTGTCTCTGCAACCTGTCATCCTAGTGATAAGCCACCAAATTTTACTGGTTCTCGCTAGTGTGCATTTGTAGTTTGAATAACGAATTGACGTGCGTGCTAAATCCTAAATTGGGCTGTAGTGTAACTAACAAGGTAATAATATAGAGGGCACTCTATACCAATATTAATCGGTAGCTGGATAATGATTGTTTTCTCATACATGCTTTATCTGTTGGCTGCAAATTGAAGATTTGTTAGGAACAGTTAGACAGGGATATTAGCTAAAGATGAAGATTAGTATACGGAAATGTCAAAGAGCCAGAAATTTTTTCAAAATTTTTTGTCAAAGTGATATGGATGTTTGTTGACTTTTAGATGAGTGACTGATTTGTATCACTTTATTTTATTCAACAATTATCTTTCTATTCTGTTAAAATTTTATCTTTTTTTTTTTTTTCATTTCTACGTTAATTAATTAATATAACAAAGATTTTTTTTTTGGATCCGGCTTCATTGACTACGCAGCATTGCTCATTAATTAATATTACAAATATTATTTTAATATTAAAAATATTTTTAATATTAAAAAATTTAAAAAATCACGACCGTTAGATTCAAGGATGACAGGGCTGTCTTCCTCTTTCAGGGGAGGAACATGTCCCACCTTACCATGTTGACTTCAGGTTGAATTAACATTCCACATTAGCATGGTTTTTCCTCAGTCAAATTTTGATGATTGAATATAAAATTTGTCCCCAGGGTTAGCCGCCCCTTAAATGCAGCTTTAGCTCAAATAATTTGTCTAACAATTTCACTCAAGTAGCGGTTGTATAGTGTATGTAAATTGTAAACCTAAAAATCGCATAACTTTCTCACAATGATGCGTAAGTCTGAATGGACAACTTCAAGCACATTATTTAAATTATTTATTATTTCAGACCAAAAAAATTATATTTATTATTATTTCATTCTTGATAGTTTACTAACAGTATAATCTAACATTTCATGTGAATAAAAAAAAAGTGCATTTTTTGTTTCATTCGTAAACTCCCATTTCAAAATATAATAATTGTTCTTTTCTCGAATGATTCATTAGCTAACTCCAAAAAACATGATGTTGAATTGTTGATTCCTTCATTGATAAGAGGCATGAACTATACAACATAATTGAATATTGCTTGGCATTTAATTTTGAGGTTTGATTAATGAAATCCCATACTGATATGTTGTCATGGTTTGTGGAGATTGAGTTTCTTGTGGTAACTTTATGAAATGAAATCATTTTCGAGTCAAGATTCATAGGTCCAGCAATGTTCAAAGTCAACCCTTTATTTTTATTTTTTATTTTTTATTTTTTATTAGGCGTTGGTGGTGAAGGTGATTTCAGTAGTGTTTTATGGTTCAGTTGTTTGATAAGGATTGCTATACCGAGGTCCTGGTAACTTTGAATTTTGTTTGGTAAATTATTCCAAGAGCAGTTGATTGTTAGAGGTCTAATGAGATTAATTGGTGTTCTGTTACATGTCCCTAAGTTGAATGTATGCGCGCGTGCAATGTGTTTGGTGAAATGTTTGAAATAAAATGAGTCATTCAGTAAACTCTTATGCCCAAAACTTCAAATTACGACTCTTTTAAGGGGGTTTAGCTCGTGTGTGTTAATGCTTTGTGCTTGCAGTGTGTGTCTATCTCCATTTTAGGATCATTTTAAGATAGGAATTTCTTCACGTGTGAATTTATAAAAAAAATCACCTACTTTTATTTTGGTTTAATCATGTGAAGTACTGACCTGTCAATTGAACTTGAGTTTTGTAAGTGAGGAAGTAATTTCTGGTCTTTGCTTGATGGATGCATGAATTTGGTGCATGGTTTTTGCTTGGGTCATCATTAATGAAATGTGGAGATCTAATTCCTTGCTAAAGCATCACTCTGCGTTGTTAGTGAACTTGTGTGTGAATGGTAAATTGCACCATTGGTTCATGATGGGATCATGTATAGTCTATTGGGTGTACAGGGGGTTTTGACAGTGCCGTGCCTATGCTTGAAGTGTTGGTTTATTGATCATTAAAACATTGATTTAAGAAGGAATACGTGTTGTAAATGTTCTTTTGATTATTTAAAGCTGGGTATATTCTTTCTTTTTATGATTCTTTAACAAGATGTGCGAAAAACTTTAAAACTAAGTTTGCCAAAGCATCCAATCCTTGAGTGTTCATATCCTATGCTTGGAGTCTTGCTCTTTTACGTTAATGATTTTCTGCATGTGGGCTTAATTCTGAATGTTTTCAGAAAAGGGTGTAGGCTGTCTTTTTGTTTTTTCATTACATCAAAAAATGCAAATAGACTGAAATAGTGAATTATTCCTATTTACTTATGAGTAACATCTTTAGTGCGATGTTTGAATTCGTCCTTTTCAAATTTAAATGGGTTGAATAAATCGCGATGACTTGTCGATCTAATTTTTTTAAAATTAAATCAAAGTAATAATAATAATAATAATAATAATAATAATATTATTATTATAATATTATGTGATCAAGTCTTAAACTTTTTTAAAATAATTTAAATTATAAAATGTCATTTAAACAATTCGTCAACTAATGAGTGATGTCGCTAGTATGACGTCGAACTTTACCTATTCAAGTTTTATTTAAGTCGTGACAACTTGTTGATCTGAGTTTTCAAATTAAATTAAGTAATTTTTTATTTTTTATTTCTTTAATAAAATAAATCACCGCTTTATTAAATCTCAAAACTCAATTTTTTAAAAAAATAATTTAAATTATAAAATTTCATTTGATCGCAACGAACTCAATAACCAATGGGTGACGTTTCTAACGTAACGCCGAACTTCACTTATTCAAACTTTAACGGGATTAACTAAGTCGCAACAATTTGTTAATTCAAAATTTTAAAATAAAAAAATAAATCAAATTTTTAATTAAAATCAACCCAACACACGAATACTTTTTAAAATTACGCGACGTTGAGTTTTTATTATTATATGTAGATGCACAAATCAAGTCGATAATTTTACTTAATTTAGTAGATTTATTTTATCTTATTTTACTTTGTTTTTATTTTATTTTATTTTATTTTTAAAATAGATAAAATGAATATTTAAATATTTAAAATAATTATACAATTATCTTAAAGTAACCGTCTTTGAGTAGATATATTAAGAGTGCTATAAAGTTAAGTTTTCACCTTTCCTTATGCATAATTAGATTCTCGATTCTTTTTTTTAACGTAAATCATTTTTCTTAAGTTTTTTATTTTTTTAATAAAAAAATAAAATTAATAAAGATTCTTAATTTTTTTTTAATTTAAGTTGTTATTTCTCTACGATGACAATTATTACACATGACATAATTTGTATTATTCGAAGGCTAAATCCTACATTTTAACTATATAAAAAGAGTTATTATGTCATTTTTCATTCAAATTAATGTGACCTTTTCTTAAAATATCCGTGTAAAGCTTTTTCTTTTTTCTTTTTTAAGAAAAAAGCACATTAAAAACGGAAAAGCTGAGCAGTTGAAGTTTAGAGGAGTACTAGGTTGACATGGTTAGCGGTAGAAACGGTAATCCAAGTCCAGTGGAGAGTGGATTGCGGATTCATCGTTTTCCTGAATATTGTTCATATCCCCACTACACCAAAACGGAAGTCTCAGTTTCAACAACCTCTTCAGGGTACTGAAACCAAATCCAATGTTCCCATTTTAATGTTCACACTCTTTTTGTCAATGCTTCCTGTAATTCACTAATAAATAAACTGTTTTATCTAAAGTTTTTACCTTTTTTTTTTGTTTAGATGTCTTTTTACGTTACACACAAAGGCCCATTGTGTGTTCTACTGCTGAAATTGTGAAATTATGAGCGATTCTTGTTTTTGGATTCTGCATCCTTGGTTTTTTTCAACACAAACCCACACTTTTTAGTTTTTTTACCGCATAATGAAAGCCTGCTTATTCTTATTCTGTGTCTTATGATGTTAGACGGATACATGACTGCTTGTCTATAACTATGCTTTGTGTCAATTGAGGTGCTTAATGGGGACATCCATGAAATGAAAACTCATGAAAACCAAATCCAATTTTGTCACCTCTCATACAACAGATACCTATAGACATTTTTTGTTTAATTCAGTTTTTTTTTTTTTTTTTAAATCTGTTCTCTTGATTATGATCTAAGTTAAATCCTGGATTTAAATTTGTTGTTTTTGCACATGTTAACTATTAATATCTATTTTTATTACCTATAACTAATTAGACTACCTCTAATTGTCACGTGCCATCATTTACTTTCAATTAAATCAAAATTATTCTCACTAAAACTGTTATTGTTATTGTTATTATTATTATCTCACGTCTTTTCTTGTTAGCAGTATTTGCTGTCTATTTTTATTTTTGTTTTTGTTTTCTCATGCGGATATGCCATGTAATTATAACATATTATGTATAATTATATAATAAATAACAAAATATAAAAAAAAAATAAAAAAAATGAAAATATCCAGTAAAACTCATGTACGGGTGTACTAGTACTTGTATAATTATGGGATTTCAATATATGTTCCATCTTTGCTAACATGTTGATACTTTGTATAGGAAAAATCCATGGCATCAAAGATTCCTCAGTTGCAATCAAAGGTGACCCAAGCCTCACAAGTTGTAGCTAACCACGGAGGTTCATACTACAAGTTGTTGTTGGAGCAGAACAAACACTATATCCAGGATCCACCCACAATTGAAAAGTGCCAATCTTTGGCCAAACAATTGTTTTATACCCGCCTTGCCAGGTTCACTCTCTTAGTTATTATATGTTCACTTCCTAAGTTGTGTTTACTGGTTTGTATACAGAGAACAATTAGTCTTACGCTGTATGTCTCCTGTTTCATTTTGTTGTGAATATTGCAATTTAGTCTCATGTGAGAATTGCTAAATTTATACCCCATTTACCTTGTGTTTGCTAAAAAAAATTTCTAGATTCAATTCCTAAAATTTTCAAAAATATTAATAAAACTTTGAAGTAACCTTCAATTTGATAATTTCATTTTCCCTTATTAAATGATAAGCATATGAAATCACTTTCATTTTCTCTGAAGTTGAGCTTGTTTCATTGGATAATGACGCTTGGAAATTCAGTTGTAGCTTGCAGCGCATGGTTTTGACAAAATAGAGAATTTCTCGAAAAATGTAAACCGGATAGGACCTACCTTTCAGGAAGTAGGATTGGACATGTATCAAGTTGATTTCCGAGTCATAAATGCCACTCACAACCGATTGAAATGTTTTGAAATTGCAGCTATAAGAATTGGATTTGGCTTTTCAGATATAAGAGAAGGAAAAATTTACAATTTTTCTAAAAACATTTCAAGCATTGATGCTTTAATTATGAGAACTATTGATTTTGAAGGTATTTAAATCAATAATTAAGAATAAAGAAGATGAACAATTTTTGTTATATTTTTTTACTAATTTTAAATATTTATTAAAAATATTTTTATTATTTATTTTTTGACTCTTATATATATTTTTTTAATTTTAATCTTTTAACCAAACATTTATTTTCATCTCTACACTTTCTCTATCTTGTCGCATGTCACTATCGCTGCACAACACCACCTGTACTGGCAACCCCCTCTCCCCCCTCTGCGTTTGAAATGAACCGTTTTTACGTCAATTCCGTTACTCAAAGTTTAGAGATGTGAACGGCCAACGATGAGTGGTTCGTTGAAAAAAGATAATTGACGGCCGGTGCAGGTAATTGGTCGAGCAAAGGGAAAAGGCTAAAGGTAAGGCAGCGGTTGGTGAGGACGGTGACATAGAGGAGGTTTTTGGTTGGTAAGACTTTCCATACAACAAAGGGAGGTTTGCGATAGGTGGCAGGTTGACGGAAGGCACGATGGTAGTGACATTGTGGCTCATGGATCTAGCGACGTGGTACAGGGGAGAGGTACAACGGATCTGGGCGGTTGATAGTGCGTGGAAGTTCGCGGATCATGACAGTTGGGGCAGAGGTGTTTGACTTGAGGAAAATGGTTGTTTGGGTGGTGCATGTTGGGAAAGATGACAAATAAAAATGCTTAATACAAGGCCAATGGATAATTTATTATCCCAGGATCTGACTTTTCCCACACTTTGTGTAATTACAATGAGACTAAGACAATAAAAAAATATCTTCCACTATAAAATAATGAGAACACAGTAATCTCACAAAATATCGGTGGCTAAACACTCTTGATTTTTCTCTCAAGAGGATTTTTTCTCTCTCACATAAGTGAGGTTTTCTTTTCTCTTAAAAATCTCTAAATTGTTTTGATTTTTCTACAAGATGATTGAAATGAACAAACACAATGGCTTTTATAGCCAAACTTCCTAGCTAGTTAGTGGCCTTAGATGAAGGAGGTTTTTTCTCCTTTTTTTTTTCTTCCATTGGCTTCCTTCAAAATCTATCGTACTTTCTTTTATTTTCTTTTTCTATTTTATTTTTCCTTCTTTTTCTCTCCTCTACTAAAAAGGGAAACCATCAATTCCCCCCTCCCAATTTAGGTGGAGGGCTCCAATAGTCCAGCTGCTCTTTTGCAAAATTCGTACTTGTCCTTAGGTAAGGACTTGGTCATCATATCTGAACTATTATCATCAGTATGAATTTTCTTAAGTTGTAATTGCTTAGATTCGAATATATCACGTATCCAGTGATATCTCATGTCAATGTGCTTCGACCTTGAGTGAAAACTAGAATTCTTGCTCAAGTGGATCGCACTCTGACTGTCACAATACACAATGTACTTCTGTTGTTCCTGCCCTAACTCATGCAAGAATTGCTTTATCCATAATATTTCTTTGTAAGCTTTTGTAACTGCAATGAACTCTACCTCTGTGGTAGACAAAGTAACACACTTTTGTAGCTTTGATTGCCACAATACTACTCCCCCTAAAAAATGTAATTAGGTATCCAAAAGTAGACTTTCTGGAATCAATATCTCCAGCCATATCTGCATCTGTGTAGCCGATCAGTTCAGGTTTTCTACTCCCAAAGCATAAACTCATTTTGGAAGTTCCTCTAAGATATCTTAAAATCCACTTTACAACATTCTAATGTTCTTTTCTTGGTTTAGCCAAGAATCTACTAACAACACCAACTACGTGTGTTATGTCTGGTCGTGTATAAACTATTGCATACATTAAGCTTCCAACAGCTGAGGCATATGGCACCTTACGCATTTCCTCTTTTTCAATTTTAGATGTAGGACTTTGCTTTAAGCTAAGCATAAAGTGACTAGCAAGTGGAGTAACAATTGGCTTTGCTTTCTCCATGTGAAACCTTTCTAATACCTTCTTGATATATTTTTCTTGTGATAGCCACAGTTTTCTTTCCTTTCGATCATGAGAGATGGTCATACCATGAATATGCTTTGTGGGTCCCAAGTTTTTCATGGCAAAAGACTTTTTCATTTCTTTCTTCAACTTGCTGATCTTGTCACTATTTTGTCCTATGATCAACATATCGTCAACATACAAAAGTAGTATGATAAACTCACCATCAAGAAATCTCTTGATAAAGACACAATGATCAGAAGTAGTCATTCAGTATCCATGCTCAATCATGAAGGAGTCAAACTTCTTGTACCATTGACGCGGTGCCTGCTTAAGTCCATATAGACTTTTCTTCAATTAACATACTAGATCTTCTTTACCTTTGACTTTAAATTGCTCTGACTGCTCCATGTAGATCTCTTCTTCTAGATTGCCATGAAGAAATGCAATCTTCACGTCTAGCTGTTCCACATCTAGATTCAAACTTGCAAGCAAACCAAGCACCACCTAGATGGATGACATTTTTACCCTGGGTGAGAAAATCTCTTCAAAGTCTATACCTTTGTTTTGACTGAAACCTTTCACGACTAATCTTGCCTTGTATCTGGGTCGTGAGTTATTCTCCTCGGTCTTCAGCTTGTACACTCATTTGTTTTTTAGTGCTCTTTTACTTTTTGGTAACTCTACCAACTCATAAGTTTGGTTCTCATGCAATGATTGCATTTCTTCTTGCATGGCTTTCAACCACTCCCCCTTGTGATCATCCATCATAGCTTCTTCATAAGACTCTGGTTCTCCCCCATCGATGAGTAGCACATATTCTATTGCAGGATATTTAGTTTGCGATTTAGGTGTCCTGACCGACCTTCTTAACTGAGGTTCTTGAATATCTTGTTCTTCGTCCTCATAATCTTCAGCTATATCATCATCAGTACCATTTCTTCTATTACCATTTGGTGCTTCTTCAGCTGGATCATTACTAATTTGATGTTCATTTTCTACATCTCCAATCTCTTCTATTACATCTCCCCCATAAACCTTTGGAAGAGAAACTCGATCTAAGTTGATTGGATGTTTTCTAGAACTAATAGGCTTGACACCCTTCTAAATATCTTCAATATTTTAGTCTTCAAAGAAGACGACATCTCTGCTTCTAATAATCTTTTTCTCGACAGGATCCTATAGCCTGTACTCGAATTCTTCATTTCTATATCCCATGAAGATGCATTTCTTCGACTTGGAGTCGAGTTTTGATCTCTCATCTTTTGGAATATTAACAAATGCTCTACAACCGAACACTTTCAAATGGTTGTAAGATACATCTTTACTGGTCTAAAACTTGTTTGGAACATCACCATTCAACGGAGTTGAAGGACATAAATTGATCAAATCAATTGCAGTCATTAGAGCTTCACCCCAAAAACTCTCGGGTAACTTGGCATGAGATAACATTGTTTTCACCCTTTTAACAATAGTTCTGTTCATCCTCTCAGACACTTTGTTGTGCTGAGCAGTCTTTAGAATAAATTGTTCATGTCGGATTCCATTACTCATGCAGTAATATCTGAAAGCTCCCATATATTCTCCTCCATTGTCAGTGCGAACACACTTTAACTTTCTACCAATTTCTCGCTCAACACTAGCATGAAATTGTTTGAATACTACGAACACTTGATTTTTTGTTTTGAGGGCATACACCCAAACCTTCCTGGAGTGGCCATCAATAAAGGTAACAAAGTACCTTGCACCTCTATGATTATTAGTGGTCATTGGACCACATACATCAGAATGCACCAAATCTAAAACATTGGGTCTTCTATACGGGACCTTGTAGTAGAAATAAGCCTTATGTTGCTTTCCAGCCAAGTAATGTGTACATGGTTTAAGAGATATATTTGTTCTTTTCAAACTTGCCAGTGTATCTCTTTTGGCTAGAATTTGAAGCCCCTTTTCACTCATATGTTTGAGTTGATTATACCATAGCTTGATTGAGGAGTCTTCTCCGACAACATTAACACACTCATTATTAACTTTGGCTTCTATCACATAAAGAGTGCTTACTTTCTTGCCTCGGGCTATCACTAGTGAACTTTGCTTTAGCTTCCATTTCCTACCTCCAAACAGACTAATATAACCTTCTTCGTCTAGTAGTCCCGTGGATATTAGATTGAGACGCATGTCAGGGATATGTCTCACATCTTTCAATGTCAAGCAACAACCAGTGTTTATTTCTAGGGAAACATCTCATTTTCCCACAATCTTGGATCTATTATCATTCCATATTCTCATATGACTAAAATCACCACTTGTATAGGAGGTAAAGAAATCCCTCTGTGAGGTTACTGTTAGACCATTTGTGTACCGCAAGTACACTGGTCGTTCAAGTAATACAGATACGAAGTAAAAGTTCGTTCCCACGAGGACAAGGTTTCCATTACTAAGTAGCAACCAATAGCTCAGTTAGATTCTAGTCAAGGACATATAAAATAAAGAAAAGCAATTAATCTAAATCTAAACTACCAAAGCAATAATATAGGGGTTTGGAAATCTAGGGAATCCTTCTTCACTTCCTACTTCATACTAATGATATGCAATCCTTACAAGTAACATCAATGCTTAGTTAGTTTAGCTTGAGAATCTGATTTAGTCAAAAGCCTATGTCTAGGTCAATCAACCTTGGTGTCATTTACCTAATCCACTATGGTTCTTATGGTTGCATGATGACTAGTGTAAACTCCACTAATGAACGATCTATTCTCAAACACACGCTAATACATGGCTAAAAGGTATATTTCTATCCAGTTAGTGAATCAACTCATCCAAGCCAATTGAACTCGTCGAACATGCATCAACCATACCATGTCCATCTCCACAAATCCCTATGTCTAGTTCATTTGCATCAATTAAGATCATGCAATTGTTGATCAAACAGAAGCAAGCATTAAGCATAGGTATGGAAGAACAAAGCTAAACATCAATAGAACTCAAATTCATACATAAACATCAATAATCATATAAAGATCCAAAGTATTTCCTAAATACAGCTTCTAATCCATTGAACACGAATTTACAGAGCAAAACAGTGCTCAAAAGATAAGGGAGAAGAAGAAAACTCAGGGAGAAGAGGAAGGATGCCATTGATGAGATCCTTGAAGCTTGAATCCTCTTCCTTAAGGAAGAGAACCTCCAACCTAGCCTCCCTAGGCCTCCAATCAGCCCAGAAATGAAGCACAAAGCCGTAACTCCTCTAAAACCTAAAACTATCTACGGAGCTCTCCAAACTCTTTTTACAAAATCTAATAAAATCTATTTATAGACTCAGCAAAACAGAGGCACGCCGCGGCATTGATTTGCCCACGCCGCGGCGCGTATCAAGTTAGGTCAGGGACGCCGCGGCATTGACATTCCCACGCCACGGCGTTCAATATTTCGTAGCCTCTGACTTTGGATGCAGGGGATTTCCACGCCGCGGCATTGAACAGTACACGTCGCGACATTGTCTGCTGAAATGCTGATTTTGCTTTCTCTTCCAATTTCAGCTCAATTGCTCCACATATCATCTTGTTTGGAGCCCTTCATATGATAGAGAAAACACCAAATCAGTAACACATATAAATTCACTTAATCACATATCAAATATGCACAAATTGCTCAAATACATACTGGAAAGGTATTAGAATTAGATATAACAAATATAAGCATAAAACCTTCCAAATATGCATGAATACAAGGACTTAAGCAATCAATAAAACACAGATATGGGGCATAAATAACTACACTTTGTGTAGTTATCAGTTACATGAAATGATGCACCAGAATCCATGACCCAACATGTATCTTGGGATGCCAAATTAACATGGTTAGCATAACAAACAAAGATTACCTCATCTCCATGAAAAATGGTAGTGGCTACATTACTCGCATCACCATTCTCTTGTTGCTCTCTTTTGAGCTTCTTGCATTCTCTCTTCTTCTAAACTTATCTCTTGACCTGTCCCTCGACTTGTCTCTAGTGTGGCATTTCTTGTTGTTTCTTCCAGGATATTTTGTGACAAGCGCCTCAGACTCTGTCGGCATTCCTTATTCCCTCCTTCTTGATTCTTCATTGAACATGCTATCTTTTACTATGTCCAATGTTAGAACACCTTGTGGTGTTGAATTACTTAATGAAACCACAAGTGTGTCCCAATTGTCTGGTAAGGAGCTGAGAAGTAATAATGCTTGTAATTTGTCGTCAAGCATTATCTTCATATTGGTAAGTTGATTCACCAATCCTTGAAAATCGCTTAAGTGTTTGGAAACACTATGAGTCTCCCTATACTTGAGGTTCACTAATCATCGAATCGTAATGGCTTTATTCTGGGTCGTCTTTCTCTCATACATGGACTCTAGTTTCGTCCATAACGTGTACGTAACTATTTCTTACGCCACATGATGAAAGATACTCTAGTCTATCCATTGTCGGATTTGTCCGACAGCTTTCTTGTTCATCAAATTCCAGTCAACATCAAACTTGGCTTCTGGTTTCTTCCCATCATTTTGCAAAGGCTGGTACAAATCTTTGCAGTAGAGGATATCCTCTATTATGGGTTTCCAAATGAAGTAGTTTGAAGAGGTTAACTTAACCATTGTCACTGATGCCATCAAGGTTGACTCTTCCATTGTGAATGACACAAGTTAAACCATGTAATGAACAGAAGCTCTTGATGCCATTTGTTGGGAAAGATGACAAATAAAACTGCTTAATACAAGGTCAATGGATAATTTATTATCCCAGGATCTGACTTTTCCCACACTTTGTATAATTACAATGAGACTGAAACAATAAAAAAAATATCTTCCACTATAAAATAATGGGAATACAATAATAATCTCACCAAATACCGATGGCTAAACATTCTCTTGATTTTTCTCTCAAGAGGATTTTCTCTCTCTCACATAAGTGAGGTTTTCTTTTCTCTCAAAACTCTCTAAATTTTTTTGGTTTTTCTATAGGATGATTGAAATGAACAAACACAATGACTTTTATAACCAACCTTCCTAGCTAGTTAGTGGCCTTGGATGAAGGAGGTTTTTTCTCTTTTTTTTTTTCTTCCATTGGCTTCCTTCAAAATCTTTTGTACTTTCTTTTATTTTCTTTTTCTATTTTATTTTTCCTTCTTTTTCCCTCCTCCACTAAAGAGGAAAACCATCAGTGCATGGAAAGAGGTTCGCAGATCTGGACGGTGGGCTCACGGTGGTCTTGGTTTGGGGCTCAGCCATGGGTGGCTCAGGCCTAGGGCTGCAATGGCGACTTGGGCTCAAGATGGTTCAAGGAGGTGCAGAGGTGCAGGAGCTGATTCAGTTGTCTAGGTGGTGGTTCACGGTTGTCAGAGGGTGGAGGTTGTTGGGTTGCAAGGATGGTGGCTGACGGATCTAGGTGGCGGAGGTGGGTTCAAGCAACCATAGAGGTTGAAAGGCAGAGGATATGGTGACTAGTAACAACAGTGACGTGCATGAGGGTGGATTGTGGTGGATTTGGTATTTAATGGTTGAATATATAATATTTTATAAGTTGAGGTAACATTATTGTAAATAACAGATTCACTTATTATCAAGATTATCAGTAACTAAATTTAACCATTGAACTATTTTAATAAAAAATCAATGGTGATGTGTTATGGAGCATCCATGCTCCAAACTCTTTTTATAGCATTGTAAATGCCTCCATAAGAGAATAAGCAAAAACTTGTTGAGATCCATAACTTTTACCATGAAATAAGAAGAAAATTTGTGCATTCTAAACATTGGGTGCCAGGATAAAATCTCTAAGGATTATATGAAAATATGGACCGAGAACTTAAATTGTGAATCATCTGACCAACCATTCATAATAAATTGTGATGAATATTATATTCTATTTCACAATAGATGAACAGATGAACTTATGCTACAATGGTAGTCATAGATGTTGCCATTGAATGAGATGGCATTGTATATTATGATCAGAACTAAGGTGCATCTGCAGATTACCATTAGGTTTGACATAATTATTCCTTTAAATTCCAGAAGGTTCAAATTTCACTGCTGCAGTCTGCTTTCAAATGACAATTACTTGTGTAATTTAATTTACTCTCTGCCAAATCCTTCACAAGCGTTCTTTTACACTTGCTGTGCTTAAATTGCCAAAAGTGAAGACATCAATTGTAATGGCTTTGTGGTGTTCTGTTAAGTGACCATGATTGTCCTATTAATCTTGATAGTATTTTGTCCAGCATTGACCCATAGACAAGTATAATCGATGTAAAAATTACACACTCATTTTATGTACTACAGTTTTATCATGTATTGAACTTTCTGTTATTTTCTGCAGTATTCCTCATCGTTACAATTCATTCTGGAAGGAATTGGACTATGCAAAGAACCTAATGAAGAATAGGCAGGATCTAAACATAGAGAATGCTGGCATTGGTGCTTTGTTTGGACTTGAGTGTTTTGCGTGGTTTTATGGGGGTGAGATAGTGGGCAGAGGATTTACATTCACGGGCTATTATGTTTAAGTGGAACTGCTCCAAGGCCATACAGCTATTAGCTTAATTGTTGAATGGTATATTTAGGAACATAAGGTCATTGATCCAGTTTTACACAATATGTTTTGATTCTGATAATTTTGATGTTTGAAAATGACTAGTCCATTCAATATGGCGAGCATAATAATATCTGAAATTGGTTAATATTCGTTGCTTCAAGGCTATTTAAAATCATGCACAATTCTCCTTTGCTTGTTGGGTATGGCTACTAATGGAATTTTGGGAACTCTCCCATGATCTAACAAACGAATTATGGTATATATTTGAGAAGCTTCAAGGCAAAGGCGCTTTTGAAATCCAATTGGAATTAAGCACATTGAGCTGAGCTTGTTACACATTAGAATGCTTTTCTACTGGTTTCATTTTCATTTACGTATATTTGTTGGTATTCTCTGGGCATCTTCACTTTCTATGTTGGCTAAATGCATTAAGGAATGTGTTTGTTATAATGTACTAACCTAATGGAGAATCATATTCTTATCTAAGGTGTACCTCTTCTTTAGTAGAAAGATTATATTGAACATGAATACTAGAATAGGAAGAGAATATGTACTCCCATTAATTGAAGTGTCTCTGTAGGTCACTGTCAATGGATTGAGATCTTATATTCCATCTGTGAAACATCTTTTGTTCTCGTGTTTCCATCTTAAACACTCAGTTGCAGTCATGTGTATGAACAGATATACGTGTAAAATATATGTGCTTTTCATGTAGCTGTGATTGAAACCAATGAAATCTAGCAAAGTTCTTGGTGTAGCCGCCAACTACTGCAGATTAGGTCAAGGGTTCAAACTTCAAACCTTTGAGTCCATGTCATTCCCCACCTCATGTAATGTAAGAAAGAGAGGTAATAAGTGATGAATGAGATGATATGACTCACTTGATGTTACACATGGGATACATAATTCATCCTAGGATTTTCCAACATTTCTAGAACTTAATCGTCTTGGGGAGGCGACATGAACGGAGAAGCTTGGCTTCATTTTATACACATCCATTATATCTCAAAACCTAAAATTCAATAGGTTTTTAGTATTGAACTAAGCCAATTCTCCAGCATAATATAATGGATAAACGCAAATTATGAATTCAAATATTTCATATATTATTTTTTTTTGTAAACTCTATGAGATTCAAAAGTCATATTAAATTTTAAGTAATTTGAAATCAAGTTAAGTAAAATTATAAAAGTGTAAAATTCTTGAAGCATTTTATTCACAAGATTTAAACTCGATACTTTACTTAAGTGGAACAAGTACTAAATCACTTAAATCAACTATTATTTTATATATTGTTTAATATATATTGTAAAGGAAAAATTTAAGGTGAGGGAACCATTGAGTTTGACTAATTGTTCCATTTTAAGTTAGAGTAATTTTTTGAGACTCAATGAAAATTTATAAGAAACTTACAAATAACTTGTTAATAAAAGATTTATGAATTTAAACCCATGAGGTAAGTTTGTTATGGATGAAGGATGACCCGTTGAGCTAACTCTTATTGATTACATTATGTCTTATTTAATAAATATAGATCCTGTGCAGTTCAAAGAAAATTATAAGATGTACAGTTATAAATTTAACCATATAAACAAACTATACTCTCTCTCATTTTCATATATTATAATTACTAAACATTAAATCAAAATCTCACTTCAGTAGGTGATCCTGATTCTTTTTTTTTTTTTTTTGGGTGCAAATCTTGATTCCTTATTTAACTAATGATATTTTTACACTTAAAAATTACACAAATAGGAATTCTAGAGAGGGAAACTAGTGAACAAGGGATATAGACTGTAGAGTATTAGAGTAATGTGCTATGGAGAGGAGAATGAAGTTAGCGTTGGGGTACGCCATCTCCATCTGCGCCGTGTTGCACGGGGCAGAGACACAGACATGACAACACGGTGGTACTCTCACACGCACCCTTGACCCTACCCTAATCCACCATCATAACCTTGTGTTAAGTCTGGGACCGAGTTTGAGTTTGAGCCCTGCCACGCATACATGGACATCTCTAGGGGTCCCGTTGGATCAGTCCCCACCCTCAGTTTGTAGCTTTTAGGTCCCATTCCCCATCACACCCCCCCTCGTGCTATTGCCTCTTCACTTCCACTAACTGTGCAGTGCACCTCTTCCTTCAGTCACCAATGCCTGCTATCATGCAACATCATTAATCACTATCCCACCATTGCACACTTACAATAATAAACCCTTCTTAATGTTCACCCCACTAATGTTAGCTGTACAGGAGAAGAAATTCTAGTATATTCGTTTAGCACACTAAATGCATACTTCAAAAAAAAATTTATACTAATGTGTATTGATCCAAATAAAATCATTACTAAAAATTTGACTTTTAGAAGTCAAAAAATCAGTCTTTAAATTAATAAAATCGATTTTTAAAATAATTAGAAACCAATTTAGAGACCGATTTAAATCAGTTTCTAAAAGCTTCGTCACTAAATATTAAAGACCGATTTTAAAGAGATCGATTTTTTTGGTCTCTAAATCAGTCGCTAATTTTTTGTCAAATATTGATCAATTATATTTCAAAAAAATATATTAGAGACCGATTTTTTAGAAACTGATATTTTGGTATCTAAATCAGTATCTAAATCGATTTCTAAAAGCTGAATATATTATATATTTTATAAAATCGGTCTCTAATGCAATCTCTAAACTAGAGACTGATTTATCGGTCTCTAAATCGGTCTCTAAAAAATTAAATATATTATATATTTTATAAAATCAGTCACTAAATCGATCTCTAAAAGACTAAATATATTATAAGATTGATTTATCAGGCTCTAAATCGGTCATTAGATATCATTTTTTTATATAGTCGGTCTCTAATTCGATCTCTAATTTGTGATATGAATTTGTAATTATTTTTAAATTTATTAAAATCTAAATTTTTAAAATACCTAATAAACAACAAATTAATAATTTCATATATAACCAAACACATAAATAAAAGATAACGTAAACTAAACTAATTCAGTCTTTAGAATATCTCATTTAAACATCATGACATTCTAGAATAAACTAAACTAAACATTGTCTACAATATCTCATTACTACAACATTTTAAATGAAAGAAAGTTGAACACAACACAAACTAAACTCTAATCATAAAAACTCTTCCTCATCCTCGTCAACTTCCTCCTTTTCTGCTCTATCTGTCACAGGAAATGTTTGAGAAGGCTGAAAGTTCATCCACTGCATCATCTCTCGTCCTTGAGCCGGTTTGCTTACACTTTTTTTTTTTTTAAAAAAAAGCAATTCAACACTAGCAATTAATAAGCTATATAGTGTATATTAGGTGCACCAGCAGAATCTAGAAACAATAAATTTTCATTTTGAACATGACACCTTCACTTCATTTCATTAAGACTAACCACCAACAAATAGCCCAATATATGATTAATAACTATCACAGTATATAACTTATAAAGTAGTTTGTTATCAGTTATCAGTTAGTTGGTTATCAGTTATAAGTTAGTTTGTTAGTTAGAATTAGTTAAAGTTTGTTATAATTGGTTATTATTCATGAAGATGTTAACAATGGTATATATACCATACTCTGGTTAATATGAAAGCATCAAATTCATTTCTCTGATTTCTCTTTATTGTAATGATAACAAATTAAAAAACTACACTCACTTTAGATTTTCTCTTCAACCAATGCATAAATATAGATCCTCTTTGGAAGCCAAGGAAAATAGTAATAGCCCTTCCAGCCAAGGAAAATAGTAATACCCTATTTAGAAGCCAAGGAAAATAATAATAGCGCTTTTCAGTGCAACAATGAGAATAATAACAATACCCGTACCAATGATGACAATGAAGACATTATGCCTAATATTAGAATTAGCATGTGCTTAAGCAATCCCAAAATACACCACTGGACAACCCACTGAAACACAAACACAGACACATCAAAATTAGATAGGAGAGCAGGGGCAGATCTTAGTTCATCTTGACTACACATCAAAGTGTTTTTCTTACTCAGCCACCTGAAACAAGTTCTTCTTGCTCTGCCCCTGAAGGAGAGCACATAATCACAACTTGGAAGGAGTCCGACTTAATCTATTGAGTTTGAAATCCTCTCTACAACATTATTTTTTAGGTAACTGAATGACATCCTTCTGCTTTTTAGTATGTGCATTTTTCTTAAATTGCTAAGATAAACTTCTATTTAGAATTTCCTTTAGTGTTTTTCCTTAATCTCATGTACACCTTTTCGACATATTTTTCATCAATATAATTATTATTAAAAATAATCAAGTCAATGGGATAATAGACATCACCATCTTCCAAAGAATTATATATATATATATATATATATATATATATATATATATATATATATATATATATATATATATATATATATATATATATATATATAATGTTTAGATTTTTTAAGATCACAAAGGCAAAGAAAACTGTATTTCTATAGCTTAGATGACAATACTTACCCACAGTGGCAATCTTTACCACATACACTAGAAGAGGTGATGGAGTGCAAGAACATAATATGCCATCATCATCAAGCTGTTTCTTGACCTTTTTAGTCAGATATATATCTTAAATTTATAAGAACCAACAAAAGATTATCAAAAACTAAAGGATCAAATACTTCAGAACTCATAAGGAAACGTACAACCGAAGATTGCAATTAGTCAAGGGCGATATCTAGAATGACATTCATAAGAATTAAAGAAAAACTTCAAATCAAGAAATGAAAATCTAAATAATAAAAATAGAAAAAATTCTCTTCAGAATCGAAGTACATATAAGATATACTATTATAATCATTTCTGAACAAAATTATATTGTAATCTAAATATGATTCATAATCTCACAAGACAAGAAACAAAACATAACACATTCAAGCAATTCAAACACGCTTGACATTCAAGCCAAAAAACCATATTTGCATCATACTTGTACTGAAATGGGCACAACAACATTCAGCTCACATAATCAATGATTCTTGTAGAGAACACAACAAAGAACCAATACCAATATCTCTTCTATACTCATGTGATTCAAATCATATCATGTGCAAGATTAAAAAGGAGTTCAAGTCACATTAAGAACTTGTTATATATTTTTAATCTAAATGAGTAAATCCACATTACTCAAATAAAATACCTCAGATTATGATATGATTAGAACTAACCAGATCTAATCATATGATTCACACAAACCGAAAGCAATAGATAGATTACCCACTTAAAACCTTGCTGGTCCTGCCTCTCTACTCATACTCCTGCGTGCCAGTGCTCAAACCTTGTTGTCTCATTACAAGATCATTACAACAAGATTTAACATGAATTAATTGCAAGATCATTACAACTTACAATCCTATAAACTAGTAGATGAACTTATGATTAATTTTAGAGACCAGTTACTTTGTTTTAAACTAGTACATGGACGACATTAGCTGAAGCCCTAGATGGCTCTTAAAGGAAGTGACAGGTTCATAATAACCCCAATTACGTATGTTAAGACCATTATCCCCATCCATCACAACAACAAATGATGAAGAAAATTACAAGACAATAATGTACACTTTGTTAAATATCCTTGCAGATTATCCAGGCCATTGCATTCTCTTAACAAGCTAACAGAATTCAAAACACAATAAATTTAATATGAAAATATAAAAAGATAAAACAAAAACAACAACAATAGAATGCAATTGGATGACCACAAAACTCACCTTTTGTTTCAGTTCAAATACAGTTAAATCAGAAAGGGACTCTATAGGATAAATTACACAAACCCCATAAATGTATATGTTAAGAGAGAAAAAACAGAAGCATAGGGAATGAGAAAACGCATGTCTAAACTACACGATGGAGAACAGTTTATATAGATCTATGACAATAAATATAAATAAATACACAGATTACTGTTATGATTTGATTAGCCTATACAAGGAAACTATATAAATACAAAAGATATTTATACGTTTTCAACACTCCCCCTCAAGCTAGAGCATATAAGTCATATGCATCAAGCTTATTACAAATATAGTTTACTCGAAGACTCTCAAAGACTTAGTGAAAACATCTGCTAGTTGATCATTTGAATTGACAAAGCTAGTGGTGATGTCTCCAGATAAGATCTTTTCTCTAATAAAGTGACAGTTCATCTCAATGTGTTTGGTCTTCTCATGAAATACTAGATTGGAAGCGATATGCAATGTATCTTGGTTATCACAAATAAGAGTCATTTGCATAACGTTTCCAAACTGAAGCTCTTTAAGGAGCTGTTTTAACCAAATGAGCTCGCAAGTAGCTGAAGCCATGACTTGATATTCTGCTTCGACACTTGATCTTGCAACCACATTTTGTTTCTTACTCTTCCAGGATATCAGATTACCCCCAATGGATATACAATAGCCAGAAGTGGATCTCCTACCAATAGGAGAACCTGCTTAATCAGCATCCGAGTACCTTACAATTTGAGTGTATCCTTTGTCTTCATAGACAAAGCCTTTTCCTAGAGCTCTCTTAATATATCTGAGAATACGAAGCACTGCATCCCAATATCCTTCACAAGGTGAGTTTAGAAATTGGCTTACTACACTCACCGCAAAAGAGATATCTGGATGGGTAACAGTAAGATAGTTAAGTTTTCCAACTAATCGTCTATATCTTCCTTAGTCTGAAAATGGCTCCCCCTGATCCGATAAAAGTCTAACATTGGGATCCATAGGGGTGTCAATTGGCTTTGCATTCAATAGTCATGTTTCCTCAAGAATGTCCATAGCATACTTCCTTTGTGAGATTACTATGCCATCCTTGGTCTGAAAGTGATGACAGAGGTGCTGTTTTATCTGAGTTATACTTTAGTGATCGCTGCCTGTGATAACAATGTTATCCACATACACAATCAAATAGATACAGTCTCGGACTGTATGGCGATAGAAGACAGAGTGGTCAGCCTCACTGCAAGTCATACCAAACTGCTGAACAAAAGTACTAAATCGACCAAACCAAGCCTAGGGAGATTGTTTGAGACGATATAAGGACTTATGTAGACGACAAACGAGGCCAGAAGACTCCCCCTGAGCAACAAACCCTGGAGGTTGCTCCATGTAGATTTCTTCTTCCAAATCACCATGAAGAAAAACATTCTTGATATCTAGCTGATGAAGGGACCAATGGCGAATAGCGACCATAGACAAAAAAAGTTGAACAAAAGCCATATTCGCAACTGGTGAAAAAGTGTCGCCATAATCCAAACCAAATATCTGGGTATACCCTTTTGCCACTAAACGAGCCTTTAGGCGATCAAGAGTACCATCAGGCCAACCTTGACCGTATAAATCCATCGACAACCTACAACAGACTTCCCAGAAGGAAGAGGAATAAGGTCCCAAGTACCACTGCTCTGAAGTGCACACATTTCATCAAACATTGCTTGTCGCCACCCAGGATGGGATAAAGCTTCACCTAGAGATTTAGGAATAGACACAGAAGACAAGGTGGAAAGACAAACATAATGCAATAAAGAAAGACGATGGTAACTTAGAGTAACATAGTGATGAGAAGGGTTACGAATGGATCTAATACCTTTTCGAAGAGCAATGGCAAGGTCTGACGCAGGAGGCAGTTCCGGAGCTGGTAAAGGAGGTGGTGCCGGATGAGAGTCCACAGGGGCCTCAGTAACTTCTACAACCTCGGATGGTGGTGGCGGAAGTGGTGGTGGCTGTGGCCGACGATGATAGACCTGGATAGGGCCAGTAGTAGGGACCGGGGCACTAACAGGGGAAGGTAGTGATGAAGTAGGGTCAACGGGGACAATAGGAGGAAAAATAGGAAGGACCTCAGTAATGGGTGTAAGTGACAGGTCAGGAGACTCAAAGAAAGGAACAGACTCAAAGAAAGGAACAGACTCGAAGAATGTGACATCAGTAGAGACTAGATAACGCATAAGAGTGGGTAAAAAATACCTATAACCCTTTTGAGACCGATGGTAACTGAGGAAAACACATTTGATGGAACGAGCAGACAGTTTGTCTAGACCTGGAGTGACATTATGGACAAAACATGTCGATCTGAAGACACGAGGCAACAGAGAGTGAAGGGTTTGGTGAGGGAACAAAACAGAATAGGGTACCCGGTTATCAAGAACAGAAGAAGGCATACAATTAATCAAATAGCAAGCAGTGAGAACCGCATCGCCCCAAAAACGGAAGGGAACATGACTATGATACAAAAAGGTCCGAGTTGTTTCAATAAGATGTCTATTTTTACGCTCAGCAACCCCATTTTGTTGAGGGGTATTGATGATCACATATTTTATACATTAATAAATCTTCATTTTTAGTCATTTACACTCTCTATGTACTTAATTGATTGAGTTTGGTTATGTTTTGTAAGTTTGGACTCAAATTGGACTTAATTGATTTTTCCAGCATTATTTGGGTCTTACACTGTTTCTGTATTTCATTATATCTTGACTTCTAGATGTGTAAAAATTATGTATCTTACCTTGTAGGAAAGATAAGAGAGAACTCTACAACTTTCATGAAGAGCTCTAGGAAAAATATAGACATCTAGAGGAGCTAATTGGGCTTAGAAGTCAGAATACGAGTTTTGTAATTGGATCCTGAACAGTGTGCAGTAATCAGAGTATAACTCGAGCTGAAAGAACTTTCTTGGGATGAAATTTGGATACTTTAAGACTATATCTATAACTTTTATGAAGAACATAAGAGCTGATTCAGACAGATTGAATGTGATATTGGGTCTGGAAGTCAAAACAAAGGTACTGAAACTGGGCCTGAACAATCTGCAGTAATTGGGTCATATCTTAGGCTGTAGGATGAATTTTTGGATGATCTTGGTGGCATTGGAAAGCTGAGATACAATGCTATTACTTTTATGAAGACCATGTTGCTTCATTCTGATGGCATCCATGAGATCAACACTAAATGATTTCGGAGACAAAGAATCTTAATAATCCAACCACTCATCTAACCACTCAACCACTCATCCAACCATTCCACCCACTCATCCATCTACTCTTAATCAGCCCCCTTGTCATTTTGTATCCCTAATCCTCTATAAAAGGCACCATTGGCTGATCATTTAGTACTCTTGGTGTTAGGCTTGTTTTTAAAAGTTATGGTTATGCTTGTTTATTATTTTCCTTTGTTGTAATTTTCTCTTGCTCTAAATTGAAGCTATGTTCATCTTTCTCTTCTTCTCTCTTTCTTTCTTCTTATCTATGAGTAACTAAATCTTCATCTTGCTTGGGTGAAAGAGTGAAGTTCTTGGTAATGAAATAAGGTTAGATTATTCTATTTCTTGTGCTTAAATGATATATTATCAAATGGATATTATATGTATTATATTTTGTTTCCAATAAATTTAGAAACCTTCTTTGTATAATGGAGATCTTGATTTATTGTAGATAATAGGATTGACACAGTGAACGCTTGAACTTATTTACAAATGTTGGTAGATAATTAAAGGAATCATAATATGATTGCATATATAATTGAACTTTAAATGTTATATTTTTTAATTGGAACCTCCGTTGTGTGTGGATTTTAATTGAGTTATAAAGAGAAGTAATATTGCCTTTAATTTATTATCAAGAGTGGATCTCCTAACCCAAGCAAGTTCTTAAATTCATTTGTGAACATCTTTTATTACTTTTGGTGTTGTGACAAAAGTTTTTCTTACTTCAATTAATTTTTCTTCATCAATTCCCTGTGGATCGACCTCGGACTCCCGAGAAATTTATTACTTGAGACAACCTGCACTTGGGTTTGCATCCTTTAAATCCCGCAGTCAAGTTTTTGACGTTGTTGCTGGGGACTTGATTTGAAGTTTTAATTTATTGAGGTTCTCATTCTTTAATAAAATCTATTCTCTCTTCTCCTTCACCGGAGCAAAAGATCGGCTTGTCGATCCTTCGGTTTCTTTACTGCTCTCTAACTTTTAATTTATGTCATTTATTTTCTACTCTTTAACTTTTAATTTTCTGTTATTTATTATTGCTTTCTAACATAATGAAATAATCTTTCTTCTTTTCTTCTCTTTCACCGGCTTTTGCGAGGCTCTCTTGCTCTCTCCGATTTTTATATTTTAAATTTATTTTCTCGTAATTTACTTTCTACTATTTATTTTTTACACTTTATTTTTTGTATTTTACTTTCTACACTTTCTAACTTACTAATTATTAACTCTCAAATTATTTAACTTTTTACTTTATCAGTTATCTAACTTTTTACTTGTTAATATTTATTGGGTGGTTGGTTTATCAACATCCTTGTTAATATTTAATGGCTGGTGTAAACTGTAGACTTGTACATTATTTTTTTCTATTTTAAGTCATTTATTTATGCTTAATTGGTATCGTGATTTAAATTCTAGTTATTTAGTTAAAATTAATCCTTGTATTTTATATATTAATTTGTTTGAATCACAATCACACACAATTGACACAATGACTTAAAATGAAAGTGTACATGATGAACATGAAAATCAACCGTTACGAACCATGTGTGAATATTTACAACCACCTCGAAATTCTAGTCCATCATGCTTTATCTTTCCACTCAATGCCAATAATTTTAGATTCAAGCCAGGTATGATTTCTTTACTTCCTAATTTTCATGGTTTAGAGTCTGAAAGCCCATATTTACATCAGAAAGAATTTGAGGAAGTATGTATTGCTTTCAATGATCAAAATTGCACTAAAGAGATTGTTAAGCTTAAATTATTTCCTTTTCTTTAAAAGATAAAGCAAAATCTTGACTTAACACTTTGAAACCAAGATCAATTAGCACATGGCAAGAAATACAAGGTGAGTTCTTAAAGAAATTTTTTCCAACACATAAAACCAATGCTATGAAAAGACAAATCTAATTTTTTTTCCAAAATTCAAATGAAGCATATTTTCAATGTTGGGAACAGTTTAAAGATTTGTTAAATTCTTGCCCACATCATGGTTTTGAAAAATGGCACACTATAAGCTTCTTTTATGAAGGTTTAACACTTAAAACTAAACAATTTGTGAAAATAATGTGCAATGATGAGTTTCTTGATAAAGAACCAGATGAAGCTTTAGACTATTTAAACCAGTTGGCTGAAAATTCTCAATCTTGGCATAGTACTAACCCTTCTGAAAATTCAATTAGATCTAATCTTACAAGTGTTAATAAAGGAAAATATCACCTTAGTCAAGAGGATGATCTAAATGCTAGGTTTGCCAGTTTGGCTAAAAAGGTTAAAGCCACGGAATTAAGAAAAACAAAAAAAATCAAATCTGTGCAAAATGAAAAAATTTGTGGCATTTGTGATGACTTTAGACACTCAACACATGAATGTCCAAATATTTCTATTTTTAAAGAAGTTGTACATGAGCAAGTAAATGCAATGAATAATTTTAAAAAGTCATTTACTTTTTTTTTCAGATACATATAATCTAAGATGAAGAAATAACCCGAATTTCAGTTGGAAGAATAATAATCAGTCACAATTCGTGTAGCCACCACCTCCTCAGGCACAACAGGACTTTCAAAATTCTCAAGGATATGCACCTTATGTCCCATTATATAGGAAAAATCTTGAAGAAACACTGCATGCATTCATAGAAAAGTAAAAGACCATTAATAAACAAAATAATCAAGCCAAGAATGACATAAAAGACACTCTTGCCAAACTTACTTCTGCTCTCACCATTCATGAGAAAGGAAAATTTCCTTCTCAACCTCAACCAAATCTCAAGGGTCTGTACAGTCTAAATGAGAAGAGTTCAGAAAACTAACAAATAGATCAAGTCAAGTCAGTGATAACTCATAGGAGTGGAAAGGTTATTGAAAAACAAATTCCCGAACCTTGTGAGAAAGAAGATGAACCAATTCCCCAAGAAAATGAAGAAATTGACCAAAAGGAGACCAAACGCTCGCATTCATCCCCATTTCCTCAAGCATTGAATAATCCAAAGAAATTGGACCACCAAACTGAAATTTTTAAAATTTTGAAACAAGTGAAGATCAATATTCATCTGTTAGATGCTATCAAACAGATTCCTTCTTATGCCAAATATTTGAAGGACTTGTGCACTGTTAAAAGTAAAGTAAATGTGAAAAAGAAAGCATTTTTGGCTGAACAGGTAAGCTTCATTCTTCAGAATAATAATGCGTTGAAATATAAAAACTCTGGTTGTCCTACAGTTTCATGCATTATTGGAGAAAATAAAATTGAAAAAGCTTTACTTGATCTTGGTGCTAGTGTCAATTTGCTTCCATATTCAGTTTATCAGCAACTCAACTTAGGTGAGTTAAAACCAACTTCTGTAACTCTTCTACTTGCTGATAGATCAATTAAAATTCCAAGATGAATAATGGAAGATGTGTTAGTTCAAGTTAATAAATTCATATATCCTGTGGATTTCATTGTCTTAGATATTGAACCTATGATTGATAGTTACAAGTTAATTCCTGTTATTTTAGGTCGTTCATTTTTAGTAACATCTAATGCTTTGATAAATTGCAGAAATGGAGTGGTGACACTGAAGCTCAATATTTTTAACATGTGCAAGCAACCACAGGAAGTCCTTGATGAAAAGAAGGAAGTTGAAGGAATTGAAGTCATTATAGATGATCATATTCAAACAAGGAGTTCTTCTGACCCATTAGAAATTTGTTTAGTCAATTCATTTGAGTTAGGCATACAATTAGAAGATGATATCTCTGAAATATGTTCTTTACTTGATTGTACACAGGTAATGGAGTACAAGGGATGGAAACCAAAATTTGAAGAGTTAAAACCCATGAATGATAATGCCCATGAAGAAGTACCCACACTGGAATTAAAGCCATTACCTGCTGAGTTGAAGTACACATTTTTTGGAGAAGAACAAAGCTTTCCAGAAGTAATTTCCTCAACTCTTACTGGAGAACAAGAAAGAAAGATACCGCCTCACTGGACGCACCAAGATAGAAAGAAATTTTTGACAGAGGTGAAAAATTTTTATTGGGATGATTCATACTTGTTCAAATATTGTCCTGACCACATCTTTCTGAGATATGTGCCCGACAGTGAGGTAGGTAGTGTCATTAAATTTTGTCACTCAGAAACATGTAGATGTCACTTTTCTTCAAAGAAAACAGCTGCAAAAATCTTACAATGTGGATTTTATTGGCCCACTTAATTTAAAGACTACTATATTTTTTACAAAAGTTGTGAAAATTGTCAAAAGATGGGCTCAATTTAAAAAAAAAAACATGATGCCTCTGAACTCCATCCTTGTCATTGAAATTTTTTATTGTTGAGGAATTGATTTCATGGGCTCATTTCTATCTTCATTTAGATATGTGTATATTTTGGTTACAGTTGATTATGTCTCAAAATGGATTGAGGCGATTCCATACCGACACAATGATCATAAAACTGTTCTCAAATTTTTAAAAGAAAATATCCCATGTCGATTTGGAATCCTTTGAGCTATCATCAGTGATGGGGGAACACATTTTATAATAAATCATTTGAATCTTTAATGAAGAAATATGGTATTACACACAAAATTGTCACCCCTTATCACCCTTAGACAAGTGGATAAGTTGAATTGGAAAATAGGGAGATTAAACAAATTTTGAAAAAAACGGTTAACCCAAATCGTAAAGATTGGTCTTTAAGACTAAACGATGCACTTTGGGCTTACTGTACTGCTTTTAAAACATCTTTGGGCATGTCACTCTATCGGTTAGTCTATGGAAAACCTTGTCACTTGCCTGTAGAATTAGAACATAAAGCATATTGGGCCATTAAAGCTTTCAATCTAAATCTTGATTATGCTTGCAAGATACGCAAATTGCAATTAAATGAATTGGAGGAATTGAGAAATGATGCATATGAAAATTCAAAGATTTATAAAGTTAGAACAAAAGTTTTTCATGACAAGACAATTTTGAGAAAATCTTTTGAAATTGGTCAAAAAGTTCTGCTTTATAATTCTCGTCTGCACCTATTCCCTGAAAAATTGAGATCTAGGTGGAGTGGTCCTTTTGTTGTCAAACATGTGTATCCTCATAGGGCCATAGATATTGAGAATCCTAGGAATAGTAATGTGTTTAAAGTCAATGGACAAAGGCTCAAACCATTTTTAGAAAACCAAGTTGATGAGATAGAATTCATCTCTCTTTCTGATCCTTGTTATGAATAGAATTTATTCTAATTTTCTTGCCTTCTTTTTGCAATTCTTTGTGTTGCCGGTTAAGTGGCGGATAATGGTACTCCGTGACTGTCAAGTCGGTTTGTTTTTCAGTTTCCTAAAATAACTGAATCATTCTTATTCTTTAAAATGGAGGTCATTCTTTTAAACCTGAGAAAATATTTTTCTTTTCTCCCTCAAAATGTTCTGACAAAAATCTATAAAGTTAGATGTGAAAGATTGAGACTGTTAATACACAAGGATATGCCAGAAGATGTACGCTGGATAATTGAAGCAAAGGTCTGACTAGCAGGTGACTCTTTAATTTCATTTGACTCATACATGTCAGGTCTTGGAAGAAGTTCATATTCTAAAAGGAGAAGAGCAAAAAGGTTACAAGTATGTCACAAATGTGTACGATGGAATTATAACAAGCGATGTCGTTCTTTGGAGATGGTTTCCACAAATAGAAAAGATAAAATTTTCTTCATTAAGAATGAACTGAGTAAGGAGTTATTAGATGATATCTTATTGACTCTTGAGACACATTCTTATAGATTTGTGCATCGTGAACTTCTTAATTTGTGGAATCTCTTCAAGGATAAAGAAAAACGCTACAGTCTTGGGAATCTGACTCTAAAAGACTTTGTTTGCCAATTTATAAGAAAATTGGATGGGAAGCTTATCCTCGACTCATAGAAGGTGTTTAAGTCGTTACTGGACGTGAAACCAGAGGCAGATGTGAGCCATATCCACAACAATCTATACATATTATCTTCTTCTTCTTTATGTTTTCTCTAAAAAAAATGTCTGAACAAGGGCGATCCAGAAGGAGTACCATGACTTTAATTAGTTGTGGAGCCCCAGCCTTTGGCTGACCCGTCATTGACTCGAGTGGACCTTTGCACGCTGGTCCTTAAAAAAGATTCGTGTACCATGCTCTGTAGAGAGCCACACTCCATAACTCAATGTTTACCATCTAGGTACTGTGGAGTTGATAGACAGGCAGAAGCATCCCATTCTGGTTATTAGTGAGAAGTAACCCGCGACTGCCAAAGCGTATGAGGCATCTGAGCTTGATCCTCTCTTTTATTAGAAGGGGCTCTCAGCGCCCTGGGATGACACATTTTGGATCTTGGACATTACTGGTTTCAGATTTTAGCATCTTTATTGATGTTATGAGCCCAAGTGTGAGCTCTCCAGGTTCCAGACCTAGGATGGAAACCCACGATGGTTTCTTCTTTCTCTTTTCTTCGAATAAACGGACGTGAGTGTCTACTGCACTGGTGACACGCAGTATAAAGATATGTCACTACTTTGTACTCATGACGTGCGCAAGATAAAGATACGCCATGAAAACTGTACATAAAGGTATGTCATCATTTGCTATTATATTTCTTTTATCTTTGTATGAACTTGTTGTATTTTGGTTTTGGACAGACAATCCTTTGAGTAGAGTCCTTCAAGGGTTTCTAGACTTTTTTACTCTGATAGTTTTCTTGAAGTAAAAAAAAAAACAAAAACAAAAAACAAAAAAAAAATTTCCTTTACCTTTGATCTTTGAACCTGACCCAGCAATAGCTCAGATAGATTAGTCAGAAGGAAGCAGTGAGGGAAGCAGCATGAAAAGAAAGTTTGATCTGACACTTCGTTTATAACTTTTCTTTATCGTACTTAATGTCAGATTTCTCCAACAGGTAATATCTTCTATCATTTACTCATCTATATTTTAACATTGAGGACAATGTTGTGATCTAGTTGGAGGGGAAGGATAGTTGACCAAATTTTTTTTTTCTTTTTGGGTAAGTATGATATGATTGTCATGGACTTACTAAACCAATGAATGATGGCAGAGTAAGGAGTGATTTTACTCCTGAAACGCATCTAAATTGGGAAGTATGGTTAGTGATATGACTGTCAGAAACCTATTCGTAGTAAAACCAATTAGTGATGGCAGCGTAAGGAGTAAATTTTGAAAACAATTTATTACTCTTGAGACACATCTTAGTTGGGGTAGTAACTATTTAGTGTTTATTTGTGGAAGTAACAAAGTTTTGTTGTTTGATTTTCTTTAAAAAATTCAAGTGAATACACTCTCACATCCTTTGACGCAATTGAAATTCAGGAATCATAACATGATTGAATAAATTATCTTCTTTCTTAAATTTCACATACTTGGTTATGGATGTTGAATTGATAGATTGAGAATGATAGAAATATATCTTGTGAGATTTTGAGCTTATTGATAAATGAATTGAACATTTGTATCATTCTCTTCTTTCTTGTGTGATTTTCACTCATGAAATGGTTACTCTAGAACTTGCTTTGATTCTTTTTTAGGCTACATTTTCACATGCATATATAAATATGATTGAGGTATTTTGAAATAGCTATTTTGACCAAATAGTCATCCTTGTATATTTTTCCTTGTGTAACCCATTTGAACTTATTTGATCATTTCTTGTTTTTAGCTCATTACATGCCTTTAAAAGAAAGAAAAAGAGAAAAATAAGAAGAAAAAAAAAACATGTTTTACCTAACCTTAGGGAATAAGATAGTATTGACCTTGTTCTTGAATAAGTATAGGGATGTGTGTGCAAAATGATAAAAAAAAAAAAGCTGACCACCGTTGCAATCAAAGGATTATCAGAGTCTAGAATAAAGATAGATGCTTGGAAACAACAGGAAGAAAAGGAGAAGGTTCAGGTCTAACAATGAATTCAATTCACCAATTTGGGATCGATCTTTAACAAAACATTAGTCAAATATTGGTGATTGTCCTTTATGATGAATGTTCTCAAACATTTTTTCCACTCCAACTGTACCATAATGCTCTGTTATTCTCTTTGGTATTTATCTTCTCATATCCATATTATCCCATCTCCTTTACCATGATCCCATTACAACCTTGAATAAAGTCCTCTTAATTTTTGTATGTATGTGGTTTGAGTAGTAGAGAAGTAGAAGATAAGCAAGCTTATGGTAGTGCAATTGTTCATGGGTTGAATAGAGTGAAATACTTACCTTTTAAACACTTGAGAGATTAAAAGTGAATTCTGTGAGGATCTATCATTCTTGATTCATTGTTTTTAACTGAAGTTTCCTTACTTGTTGGTTTGAGATGTAAAGAAATGTTACCTCATTAATGCTTTGATCCTTTGAATTTCTGGTTGCTTTTCTTGCTTCATCTAGTCTTTTAGAGTTTTTAGCTTTTGAGTCTATGTCATTTTTCTTTGTTTCCTAACTTTGGTCTTATGTGTTTTGCCAAGGAGTGCAAAAAACTAAGTGTGGAAGAATTTGATGATCACATATTTTATACATTAATAAACCCTCATTTTTAGTCATTTACACTCTCTATGTACTTAATTGATTGAGTTTGGTTATGTTTTGTAAGTTTGGACTCAAATTGGACTTAATTGATTTTTTCAGCATTATTTGGGTCTTACACTGTTTCTATTATTTTCGTCATATCTTGAGTTCTAGATGTGTAAAAATTATGTATCTTACCTTGTAGGAAAGATAAGAGAGAGTTCTACAACTTTCATAAGAGCTCCAGGTAAAATATGGACATCTAGAGGAGCTAATTGGGCTTAGAAGTCAGAATATGGGATTTGTGATTGGAACCTAAACAGTGTGCAGTAATTAGAGCGTAACTCGGGCTGAAGGAACTTTCTTGGGCTGAAATTTGGATACTTGAAAGTTAAGATCCATATCTACAACTTTCATGAGAACATAAGAGCTCATTCGGACAGATTGGAGGTAATATTGGGTCTGGAAGTCAAAACAGAGGTGCTGAAACTGGGCCTGAATAGTCTGCAGTAATTGGGTCATATCTTGGGCTGTAGGATGAATTTTTAGATGTTCTTAGTGGCATTGGAAAGCTGAGACAAAATGTTGCAACTTTCATGAAGACCATGTTACTTCATTCTGATGACATCCATGAGATCAACACTGAATGATTTCGGAAATAAAGAATTTCAATAATCCAACCACTCATCCAACCACTCAACCACTCATCCACCCTCATCCACCTACTCTTAATCAGTCCCCTTGTCATTTTATATCCCTAATCCTCTATAAAAGGCATCATTGGCCGATTATTTGGTGCTCTTGGTGTTAGGCTTAGTTTTTAGAAGTTATGGTTATGCTTGTTTATTGTTTTCCTTTGTTGTAATTTTCTCTTGCTCTAAATTGAAACTATGTTCATCTTTCTCTTCTTCTCTATTTCTTTCTACTTATCTATGAGTAACTAAATCTTCATCTTGCTTAGGTGAAAGAGTGAAGCTCTTGGTAATGAAATAAGGTTAGATTATTCTATTTCTTGTGCTTAAATAATATATTATCAAATGGACATTATATGTGTTGTATTTTGTTTTCAATCAATTTAGAAACCTTCTTTATATAATGGAGATCTTGATTTATTGTAGACAATAGGATTAGTACAGTGAATGCTTGAACTCATTTATAAATATTGGTAGATAATTAAAGGAATCATAATATGATTGCATGTATAATCAAACTTTGAATGTTATTTTTTTCGATTGGAATCTCCGTTGTGTGTGGATTTCAAAACAGTTATAAAGAGAAATAATCTTGCCTTTAATTTATTACCAAGAGTGGATCTCCTAACCTAAGCAAGTTCTTAAATTTATTTGTGAATATCTTTTATTACTTTTGGTGTTGTGACAAATCCTTTTCTTACCTCAATTAATTTTTCTTCATCAATTCCCTGTAGATCGACCTCGGACTCCCGAGAAATTTATTACTTGAGACAACCTGCACTTGGGTTTGCATCCTTTAAATCCCGTAGTCAGGTATAGGCACATGATGTTTGGTGAAGAATGCCATGAGATGCCATAAAAGCTTAAAAATTTTGAGATAAAAATTCACGGGCATTGTCACTACGCAAAATACGAATCGGAACACCAAACTGAGTTTTTATTTCATGATAAAAGGTCTGAAAAATTGAAAACAACTTTGATCTGTTTTTCATTAAAAATAACTAAGTACACTGAGAATAATCATCAATAAAAGTAACAAAGTATTTGGACCCAAAAGTAGACTCAACATGACTAGGACCCCAAATATCAGAATGCACTAAAGCAAAAGGAGATGCATCTTGATGACACACTCTATCGGGAAACAGACTACGGGTGTGTTTCCCAAGTTGACACGACTCACAAGGTAAACTAGATAACTTAGATAAGTTTGGCACCATTTGTTGTAGTTTGGCAAGGCTATGATGACCCAACTGAGCATGGATAGTGAGAGGGGAATCCGTAACAGAGCATACACGAGAAGTGGCAGAGAGTTGGTAAAGGCCATTAGACTCACATCCAGCACCAAGCATCCGTCCCGAACTCCGGTCCTGCAAAATGATAGAGTCTTTAGTGAAACTAATGCAACAATCTAACGAACGTATCAAATGACTAATAGATAGTAAATTAAAAAGACATCTAGGGACATAAAGAACTGAATCAATAGTTAAAGAAGGGAGGGGATGGACAGTGCTAATTCATTCAGGTTGTGTTTGGGAACCATTTGCTAAAGTAATTATAGGTAAATAGCCAGAGTTAGAAAATTTAGAGAAAAGATGCTTATTACCAGAGATATGGTTAGATGCACCAGAGTCAAGGACCCAAGGACCTAAGGGTGATGATTGAGAGAGACAAACAAATGCATTATCAGTGTGCTCAACAGATGCAGTAGAGTTAGAAGCCTGTTGTTGCTCAAACCATTTTAGAAAATCTGCATAGGCAGCTAGAGATGGGGGACGATGGTGCAGAAGACTCAGGTAAATCAGGTACAACAGCCTGGGCAACATTGACAGCCCGTGGAGGACAGCCATGTTTGGTCCAACATCGATCCCGAGTATGACCCAACTTGTTATAGAATGTACACTTCAGACGGGGCCTACCCGAGGTGCCAGTGCGAGAACGACCACGATTGGCACTTTGGGAGACGAGGGCAAAAGTATCAACCGGAGCCGGGGCTAGGACAGAAGCAGAGGGTTGCTTAGCTAGGACCCAAAGCAAAGTAGACTAAGTGGAGGACAGAGTGAGGATAGTAGGCGAACCCAAACTCTGATCGCAGTTGGCAGAATATTATAGAGGCAAACCATACAAAGCCATGAGCATGAAGAAGGTGTTGCGTTGCCCGAGTTCTTGCACTAGGGTAGCAGTAGGGGGTAGTAACTCATTGAAATCATGGAGAGCACCGTAAACCTTTCCCAAGTAAGCAGACATAGGTCCATCAAACTGACAAGGAGCAATAATACTCATGAGGTTATGACAAACCCTATATAGTCGTTGAGTATCATTAGTGTAAAGAGCCTTAGCTTGCTCCCAAACAAAAGCACAAGTAGTTTGAGCGCGAAAGATTTACTTGAGAGACGAGTGAATGGTGGACTTGATGACAACGCACAACTATTTATCAATCTTCTTCCACCTGGGTTATTCTTTCGCAGGCACAGAGGCAAGGTTCGTGGTGAGGTGGTCTTCATAGCCTTGACTTTCAAGGCACAACTTAATGTCTGAAGCCCAAGTATCATAGTTGCTGCCATCTAACTTATCAGCGGATAGAGGGGTATTGAGATAACTTATGAAAACTGGAGGCTCAACCTTTGGGTTATCTTTAGAGCCATTTGAGAAGGTAGAACTAGCCATAGGTCAGAATACAAAGGGCAAAAATGGAAAACACAAGGTACCTGAAGGTCCCAACATAAGAGAATAAAGGGACAGAGATGTCTGTTGGAGGATCTGAGGGCAGATCGGCGTAGAGGAGAGCGAGACAATTCAGGCGAGAAGACCGACGGCCGGAGGGGCAGCTGAATGCACCGTCACAAGTCAAAAAATGGGTCGCGCGATGGCTGTTTGGCTACGACAAAGGGCGGCGCGTGGGGGTACATCCTGGCGACGTTGGGGTTGGGCTTCTGGGGTTTGGCCAGTCGGCAGGAAACAGTTCCGATGGTGTGGTCGGCTGCTGGAAAGGAGGTGGCAGACGATGGTGATAGTGATGAAGAAAGGAGGAAAAAGGCCGAAAAGACGTCACGACAAGGGAGAAAGGTCGGCAAACTGGAATGAAAACATGGTTAGTCGGAAAAAAAATTCACCAGAGGGCAGTGGATCCACCGGGTATGTGCAGTTCTAGGATTGCTTCTGTTTAGGCTCTAGATACTATGTTAAGAGAAAAAAAAAACAGAAGCATAGGGATTGAGAAACCGCGTGTCTAAACTGTAACATCCCGGGACTGCCTGCAGGATTGACGAGTGTCTCCACAAACTAACACGGGTCTTTTCAGCGTGCTTTGTCCTCACTCACACGCATCCTGAGAAACTTCCCAGGAGATAACCCATCCCACAATTGCTCCAGGTCAAGCACGCTTAACCATGGAGTTCCTATATTCTAGGCTCCCGAAAAGAAGTTGTAACTTGTTGATATGGTTACGCCTAATTAATTCCTTTAAGTCATCCTCAACTATGCAGTCTCATACCTGCACAGTCTCTGAATCCCTCTCATTCTGGTGCGTATTCAGTTCATTCATGGGACCCTTCGCCTAGAAGCCTGCCAGGAGCTGCTCCTTGTACGTGTTTCTCTTTACCGGTGTCCACTCCCCGCCCTCGTCAGCTCCGAGACACCATATGCCCACCAACTTCCGCTTGATTCGTCCCCGAACCACACCGTACTGGGAGAGGTCCCGTCTCTGATACCATCTGTAATATCTCGGGACTGCTTGCAGGATTGACGAGTGTCTCCACAAACCAACACGAGTCTTTTCAGCGTACTTTGTCCTCACTCACATGCATCATGGAAAACTTCCCAGGAGGTCACCCATCCCACAATTGCTCCAGGTCAAGCACGCTTAACCATGGAGTTCTTATGTTCTAGGCTCCCGAAAAGAAATTGCAACTTGTTGATATGGTTACGCCTAATCAATTCTTTTAAGCCATCCTCAACTATGCAGTCTCATACCTGCATAGTCTCTGAATCCCTCTCATTCTGGTACGTATTCAGTTCATTCATGGGACCTTTCGCCTAGAAGCCTACCAGGAGTCGCTCCTTGTACGTGCTTCTCTTACACTGGCGTCCACTCCCCGCCCTCGTCGGCCCCGAGACACCACATAAACTACACGACGAAGAGCAGTTTATATATATCTATGACAATAAATACAAAGATTACTGTTATGATTTGATTAGCCTATACAAGGAAACTACATAAATACAAAAGATATTTACATGTTTTCAACAGTATACATGTAAAACCTCATACCCCAAATATTTCAGCTTTTGGGTATTGATCAAAGATCCATTTGACTAAGAAAAAATAGCAAAAAAATTAGATCTTTGAGCAAAAAACGAAATAGGGGAAAAGAGTGGGCATTACGATAGAGCTTGGAATGGTGGAGATCTGTGCGGCGACTGTCCAGTGATGGGTCGCGATGGTTCCGGAAGCGGGTCTCGCAAACAGCGGTACGATGGGAGGCGACTGGTGCGCGGCTGCCGAGATGCAGCCAAACCAGATCTGGGTGAGGTGTGATGGCGGCACGAGTTCTGGTGCAATTTTTGGTGGAGGCGCGGCGTGAGTTTTGGGGTTGACAGAGATCCGTGCGGGTGAGCCGCAGGTTCTGGGTCACGCACGATGGTGGAGCTCCGGTCGAAGGTGGGGGCGCGATGGTGAAGCAGGTTTCACGGCGGCTGGGCTTGCGGAACGGTGGAACTCGTGAGTTGCAAATCCGGCGCTGGTAACGCGACGGTGGGAGCGGTTCTGGTGGCGCTCCTCAGAGTGGATTCTGAGTGAGAGGAGAAAGACAAAAATGAGAGAGAGAGAGAGAGAGAGAGAGAGAATGAGGGACTTTGGGTGAATTTTTGGGGAAACGAAATCGACGAGGAAGCCAAAAAATCAGATTTTTTTTCACTTTTAGTTTTTTTTTTAGCGACCGAAAATTAGGTCGCTACTTATTTTTTAAAAATTTTAATTTAGAGACTGAAATTTCGGTCTCTAATACTTTTTTAGTGATCGAAAATTCGGTAACTAATTATTAATTTTTTATAATTTTTTTATTGGTCCCTAAAACTTTTTTTTTTTTTTTTTTATTTTTTTAGCTACCGAATTTGCAAAATCGTTTATTTATTTATTTATTTATAATTTTTTTATTTAGAGATCGAAATATCAGTCTTTAACAATATGACACATTTTTATTTTTTTAAATTTGTTTTATAACATAATTTCAATCTTTAAAAAATTTAGAGACCGATTTTTTTCAAGTAGCAAATTAATTTTTTTTCTTAATCGGTCTCTAAAAAAATCGAAAAAAATCGGTCATTAAAACTCAAATTTTAAATAGTGAATAGACTTGAATATTTTAATCATATAGTTCTGAATTATATATATATATATATATAATGGTTGAGAAGAGTCTCTACTTAAACAACAATCTATATTATGAGAGATTAATTTTTCAATTATCAAATTGAGAAATACTTTTAAAAATAAAAAATAGATTTTTACCATTATTTTTAAATAAATTTATATAAATTTTAAGTCACTAATTTTTTAAATTAATAATAAAAATCTATCTTAATGTATATATTTATTGTGTTTAAGGAATATATAATAATTGCTCGATTTATAGTTACAATTCTTATATATGCACAAATCTATACATTTGTATACGTGGTTATATGTAAGCATTTTTTTCATGTAATCTACGTTAAAACTTAGGTATTACGGCAGTCTTATTTTGGTATTAAAAACCTTGGCTTCAAATACTTCAAAGTATATCAATTAATAATCTAAAGAAAGGGCACCATAGAGTTATTCAATGCTTTCCTTGCATCTTAGATGCCTATACCTTTACCAATAGGTATATTAATTGATGTCTATTAGAATATGACGAAATCTCCCATCCTCATAAGAGGTGTAACAATTTTTTTATGAGAGGTCAATTTTATTCACTTCACTTCCTTTCATTAGTTTTGTTATACTCATTTATCTTATTCTTCTATTCAATCTGACATTGCAGCACCTTGATGGCTTTAAGACATTATTATAAAGAGTAATGTTAAACATACATATTTATATACACACACATTATCTTGCATTTGTAAATTTTTTTATTGCTTGGTTGTAGTTGATTTTATCTTATTTTCTACACATATTTGATTCTACCATCATACGTGTTCAGGATTAGATTCTGAGGATTACTTGAGACGGTAGGATGCACTGGATTCCTCCAAAACACAACAGTGCAATCATGGAGCGAGAAGATGAGTACTTGCAAAAGGCACTTCAACGCTTAAGTCAGTACCTGCACGAGGAGGATAATGTGTAATGAGATTGGTGCAGATCTTTGTCATCTTGTTTAGCCCTTATATATAGACGTATGAGCATCTAAAAAGTGTGGGAGATCTGAGCATTTCAGTGCGTATCGTATGTTATCCCTTAGTAGTGCAGAAAATCATTATTCCGTATAATATGTCCCCTCCATCTAAATGGAGTGGTGTCTCCTCTTTCCTATTGAGGGGGGGGAGAGAGACAGACTCAGTGGACGAGTTGCTTCCTAAGCATAGCATGTCTGAGGGCCAACCTGGTGGGTTGGGTTGCCCTAATCCTATAGGCTCACACATAGTCCAGAATAGTTGCCCACAGTTTGACGCTTTAATGGATTAGCTAAGTGTCAAGGTACAAGTTCGACGAACCATACGACATGCAATGGACAAAGGGATTCAAGTCATAATGTTTATGCTGGATCTCTAGATGTTTTCTCCAAAAGTCGAGGTTTGTGATGTATCATAAGGAGTTCCTGAGGTATGTCAATAAAGTCGGGATCTGGGTTGGATCGCTCTACTCACGTCATCATTCTGGAGTCTGGGGTATACAGTTAGTTGCCCCTATGCGATGTGGAGTTGTAGTCTAATCTTGGACCGAGATCCGGGGTGTTGTTTCACCGCGAGACTTTACTGAGGGTCCAACGTTCGACTTATGTGTCACTTCGTGGTGCCATGCGTCGCTTTGGTTTCGAACGTTCTGAGCATTGTCCTTTTAGTTGCCTTAGTTCAGAGATGATGCAATAAGTGGTTCAAGAGTAGTGGATGCCATCGTTTGGGGTTCGTAATGCCATGATGAGCCGCTTTTGAATTTCGAAAGTGGGCATCATGATGGGGCATTTTGAACGAGATGTCTTATCTGTATCGAAATGGCATACTCGTCCCTATTGAGGTGGTGGTTTGGGGATGACTTTCTATACCTGTAAATAGAGGCAAAATTAAGTTTTTCCTACTTTTCGCTTAAGCTTGCATCCCAAACTTGCATTCAGGACGTTTGCATTATAACTTTTGCATTATAATTTTCTTTCTCCGGTGACTTAGGCAGGTTGTTTTCAATATCCATTGTGGTGGTTGCTGGTGTTTCAAAGCCTTTTCAACGCTCTCATCACCGTTCAGAGCTTCCTTTTTTCCCAAAAATCAAGGTACTCTTTGTTTTTCTCCTATTTCGTTTTTGCCCTTTTCTTTGAGCATTTGGTGAGAAAAATGTCTGGGAGTGAGGGAACGGTGCAGGATAGTGGCCCGTCATTGAGCTTCAAAAAATGTTAGAGGACTTGAGTGACTCTTTTGAATCTAACCCTGGTGTGTCCTCTATAGGTATGGCGAGAACCCAGAGGGCTGCTCTTGTGGAGCAGGGAAGAGTTGTTCCCACGAAGCGGAAGAAGTTCGTTTTTCCCTGAGATGTTAATAGATATCGGTGGATGGACCAAGAGGTTTTGGGCACTCCTTCTGACGTAAGCATTACAAAGGATGTCTTGGAGAAACAACAATACTTGCAGCTCATTGTGGGGGGGGATTCGGAGACCAAGAGTTTGTGATTCAACACTCGTCAGAGGAAGAGAATGTGTGCTCGACCCGTATAGAGAGCGAACATTTCATGTACATGTACGAGGCTCTCTTTACTCAGATTAGGGTACAACTACTATTTACTAAATTCGAGATGAGCTTTCTCAATCACCTGCAGGTGGCGCCCACTCAACTTCATCTGAATGCTTGGGGGTTTGTCTGGACGTTCGAGTTGGTTTACTAAGTCTTCGATTGATCGTATTCGGTCAAGTCTTTCTTTTATCTTTTATCTCAGTTGACTACCTCTGGGAGCAACCAGACTAAAAAGTGGGTTACCCTTTGCATGCAGAGTGGTTGTGTGGTTTTCAAAGCCTATCAAGAGTCTTTCAAGAAGTTTAAAAAAGACCTCTTCATTGTAGAAGGAATTCCGGGCAAGGCGCTTTTTTTTCTCACCTTGGAAGGTGAGTTGCGCTTCTAACTGTACTGGACTGAGATCGGTTGGGGCCATAGTAACAAGGAGTTGGAGACTTCGTATTCTAAGATCTCTTTTCTTGGGGCCTGGGTTGTGGACTTTTTAATTGATTAGACTAGGGATAAGGGAGCCATCTTTTGTAAGGACATCTTGGTTGAGCCCACCGATCTTATGAAGGACTTGCTAGGTACATTTTCTTTTTCGTATTCAAATTTACCCAAGTGTTAATATTTTTCCTTTCTTCTTTCGTTTGTAGAAAGCATGGCTTTATCAAGCAAACTCTGACTCTTGGCAGAGAAACTGGTGTCCTGAGGGTGATGTATCAGGATCTCTGGCCTCAATGTCAGCTCAAGGAGTGACAGTTGTTGTTCCCATGTCTTCACATAGTGCGATCCATGTTCCTACGATCATGGTGATTTTTATATCTCCCTCAAACATTGAGATTCGAGATGCTGAGTTGCATTCCCCTATGCAGCTGCTACGATCCCGAAAAAGGTAGCCCGTGGGTAGTAGGCGTGATAGGGGGAAAGGCCGATAATTGAGGACATTCTAGAGTATCTTGAAGTGTTCGAGGCCCCTATTGGTTCGGAGTCTGAGGGTGTTCCATTTGGGTCTTCACCGGTGTCAGTGTGGAATTGAGTGACTGATCCTTCCCTTGTCGAACTTGGTGAAGCAACGACTCAGGAGGATATGTTGAAACATAATCTAGCCTCTTGAGTTCGCCCTTGCCGACGTCCAGGGTCAACATAGACTTTTGAAATGAGAACTTAACCAGACGATCGACAGATGGTTGAGGCCCTTGGACGAGACGTTTGAAAACGCCCTAAACTAACTATGTCTCCTCAACCCCAGTCTTAACGAGGAAGAGGTTGGTGCACTGAAGGAGGTTCGACATGTTCGGATTATGGACATGGCGATTTCGGTGGTTGCCTAAAATGACAAAATGGACCAAGGTGTGGATGACGGAGAAGCAACGTCGAGGTTTGGTCGAGGAGAGACTAGTGTCATTACGGCTGAGGGGGTACAGGCCAAAGCAGTGCAGTCCGAGGCAGTGATGAAGATCCCAGAAGACCAAAGTGATACCTTTTAATGTCCATGCTTTTGATTTTCATGCCCCTTGGGCACCTCTATGTGAATGACATTTCTTATTACCATCATGTCTATTTTTTCTTCGCCAAGATAAGTCTAACGCTCAACTTCAGTGCCTCCGTAGTGCTTATTTAGCTTTTGCTTCTTCTATGCTGAGATGGGTTTGGCGCTCAATCTCGATGTTAGTCTTAAGCATATTATGCCTGCGATTTAGCGAGATGGGTCCAAAGCTTCATCTTGATAGCATAACATTATTTCCCTTAGGATATAATGTTCTTTTAATAGCCTTTACTCTATGGTTTGTAGTAGTATGTGCCTGTTTTGGAACCGTAACTTTAAATTTATTGAGAATTAAAGCCACTTTAAAGACAATGGCAGCTTTCTTCCTTGTTTCCAAACTACCTGTTGCTCTAGTGGCCAATTGCAGTAGAGGAACATTTAAGCGCAACTTTGAATATGCCATCAGTTTACCCATATAAATGGGGAACATTTGGAGTAGAGTTGTCCCACATTCTCTTCTTCTACTTTTCTTTCCCATAGGGTGGGTGTAATACCCTGGAGAACATGTGAGGCTTGTATATGGATACGAAGGTAACCTAATACCTGCTTAACATGTCCATTGAGTTTTGTGGCCTTCTGACCACGTTTAGTCACTTTGTTGTAATGTTATATGTGAAATATAACTGTTATTAGCTTTGAAAATGACTTAAACTGCTTAGTTGAGGGAAAAAATGTGGAGAGTTTGTTTCTAAATCATAAATGTGTTAACGTTGGTGTGGTTAAAGTTTGAGGTTAATAAGAGTTAGTTTGATATTTTTAAGCATACTAGTTGTGTGTTTTAATATTGGATTGACTACTAGTAGATATGAAAAAATGCGAAAATGGTGAAACAAGTTTTTTAATAAATCATAGGATTTATTTTAAGCTTGTTAGAAGTTAGAAATATAGATTTGGTGAAATATAGGTGTTCTTAGCAGATAAAGTTGACACTGTAAAATATCTAAGAAATATATTTCCCACGGTTGAGAGCCTTTTAGCTGGCCTCTTTGATTTGTTTCCATTCTTTTTTCTCTCTTTCTCATCTTTCTCTCACAGCTGAAGCAGGAAAACACAATGGGAAATGAAAGTAAGGAGCAAACGGAGGAGAATCAAGCAACTAAGGAGAGGAAGAAGGAAAGGAAAGATTGGAGGTGCTTAGTGACTTCAATTTCTGACCTTTGAGGTAGGGGGAAACTTGTTTCAACTTTTCACTTCATTTTCTTCATTAGGTCCACAAGGGGCTTGGTGAGAAAATGTGTGGTTTGAGGTGTGATTTTTGTGTTTATGCTTGCAAATGCTTAAATCTTGTTAGAAAGCTTGAGAAAATCATGTTTTTGATTTGTTGGATGCATGAGAATGGATTTTTTGGCCTTGGAGACCTTTGTTCCATTATTTTGGTCTAAAATGGGGGGTTTTAGGTCTAGGTTGTTGCTTGATCCATGATTGTATGATTAAGTGAAATTGAAGTTGTAAAAGTGTTACAATGTGTAAATGGATCTTAATTGACGTTAGAAATCACTTAAAATTGGAATTTGGGTGATTGAAAGGGAGTGAGTTCCCAATGGAATAGTACTCGGACCTACAGAATTCTGCAAATCATGGGTTCTGCTTCTCACGCCGCGGCGCGATAGTATTAGTGTTGCATGCCGCGACACAATGGAGTTACACGTCATGGTGCATGAGTCTCGGGTTTCTGTAATGAGCAGGCCGAGAGTATGGTGCCATGCCGTGGCGTGGGAAAGTTCATGCCGTGGTGTAAGCAGCTGAGAGGGTCAAGTTGCTGTTTTTAATGTTTTGCGGTTCCCTATGCGTTGGGATAGAAGTGTTAAATGCTATAAAATTGAGATGCATGTAAATCAATGGTTATGCTAATTATTATAGATAATTAATGATTGTGTTGTATGGTTTGACTAGTTGAGGTGAGATGTCTCTTCTGGTTGTTTGGTGGAGGTGAGATGTCTCTCTTCTAAAGATGATCTTGATGAGCTGAGATGCCTCATTGTTGATAGTCGAGGTGAGTGATATCCTCACTACAGCTGAAGACTCATGACATATCATAGCATATCTTAGAGTAGTTGAGGTGGGTAATATCCTTAATACGTCTGATGACTCATGACATAATTTACATCCATTCTTAGAACTTGCATAGACATAAACATTAGACATAATTTTGGTATAGCATGGTGATTGTTTGGGTGGTTGCCATCATTCATTTAAATTCATGATATGCAATTGTATGGGCTGTTGCATACTTCCGAGATGGGAGTGTTATGTGCTTCTGTGATTGAAGTGTTAATTCAGTAAATGTGTAATGTTTATGAATGTATAAACTGTTGTTTTGGAATACTTCTACTGAGATGTGATTTCTCACCGATTGTGTTGCCTTGTAAATCCATGTGCGAGTTCTTCTAAAAGAAAGAAGAAGTTATATGAAGACTAATATAGTGTAGTTTATATGTTTTTTTAGATAATGCTTGTATTTATTATACTTGATCTAGTGTGTATAAAAGTTTATGTATCACAATATGCCCTTCTGAGGCACTGATGTATATATATAACTTTTAGTTTATCGTAACTTGCTATAATAGTTTGCATGATTATTATGGATTAGAATTGTCATTTAAGGTTAGAAGTTACATAGTCAGTGTTCATTATCCTTGTATGTGTCAGATGTATCAGGATACCAATATTGGGATGTTAGTGGGTCCTTTGCATTTCTGTATGCATGTTGAAAGTTGCGTTCTTTTTTAGGACTACCTTGTATTTCTTCCCTAAATTTTTTAATGGTGTTCCCTTTTTCGCTTACTCCCCTAGCAGGGGGTTTCTTTTTGGGTGTAGCTCCGTGAGGGTTAAGTAACTGTCTTATGTGGCTTGGTCAATGCAATGTCGAACAACAGAGGTTTTTCCTTTGTAGTGTACACAGGAATGGGTGGAGTCCTTACTCTTGCCTGGAGGGTTCGCGGCTGCTGTTGAGCTTCCAATGCGGTATTGAGGGGTTCTATTGATGTCTTTTCATTGCACTCCTGCTCCCTTCCATGATGCTCGCCTTGGGTGTGCAAGAGTGTCTTTTAGTGAAGCAATCTCCTTACGTTGACCAAGAGGGAACACAAGGGGTGCTTTCATCTTGAGGGGCAGTTGAGGTAATTAGTGCTTGATCATTGTCATCATCGCATCTGGTTTCCTTTCTGGCTCTTTCAAGTGGGCACCTTTGTAAGTCCTCTTTGTAAAACTTCTTTATAACATAGGTGATGTTTGGAATGAGGATAAAGAATTATTTTTTCTTAATATTCTGCTTTTCATTATACTATGTAGTTATTTCTATGGCTCCGAGATGGGTCTAACGTCAGATCTCGGTGCTTTATTTGCTTGTCGAACACTTGTTTTTCCCATTGGGATGAGTCCAAAGCTCGATCTCAATAGTCAAACTCGCTTGATTTGGACGAATACTCGTTTATCCCGCCGACATGAGCACGAAACTCGTTCTTGGGGTTTGAGTTCGTTTAATTAGACGAACACTTGTTTTTCCTACCGAGATGAGTGCAAAACTTGACCTCGGGGGTTGGATTCATTTGACTAGACGAACACTCGTTTGCCTTGCCGGGATGAGCGCAAAACTCAACCTCGGGGGTTAGGTTTGTTTGATTGGACGAATATTTACTTCACCAAACCGAGATGAGCGTAAAGCTCGACCTTATTGGTAGAATTCATTTGATTGGACGAACATTCGCTTCACCAAATTGAGATGAACGCAAAACTCAACCTCGGTGGTAGGGTTCGTTTGATTTGGACGCGGTAATCCTGTGGCGTGGAGTCCATTGTCTTGGGTTACGATCAATTATCCTTAACCACTGCAAACCCTATCAGTCAATGGTTAAGGTGCGGTTCAAATGGACACAGGTTAAGACCCTCAATCATGCTACTTGACCCCATAGGGTATTTAAGTTGGCCCCAGTTTGACTGTCTTATATAAATGTTGTAATAACTGATCCTTTTCAGACCATGTATTCCTTGGACCTTACCAAGGCATGGTGACCTTGGGGGATGTGGCATGCTGGGGTACTCGTGGACTCAAGGTCACAATCGAAGTATCGACTTCATGTGAGATAACAGTTGGAAAAAGTTGATTTATTGATATCCGAAGATGTTTACACCGTTGAAGTGGTAATTACAGGATATTATGTGATCGTCTGAGTTACTTCAACGTAGTGGCGACTATCCTCCTAATTGTCACATCGAGGTTGTGTCATGTCTTGATTTAGGGCATTAACTTGAGGTGATTACAGGCTAAGATTCTTATTCCTTAATGGGGAAAGTCTTCTTTAGTAAAAGGGAGAGGAAATTTGAGGGCTATAGCTCTGTTTCCTATAGTGGCCCTCCCTTCGGTTGTTGTTCTGGTTTTGGTGCACATACCAGCCCTGGCGCCCATCCCAGATGAGGGACTCGATGGCATCGTAGAGGTTGATACAATCCTTCTTGTTGTGACCATGGTTATTGTGTCAAACGCAGAACTTGGCTTTGTCCTTTGACCTCTTTATAGGGGGAGGTGTTTGTGCATCTCAGAGCTCGATGTTCATGATCTCCTAGTAGATCTGAACCTGAGGCTTATTGAGGAGGGTGTAACTCTCGAACTTCACCTTGAGGTGTGGTCTCGAATTTCAGCCCTATTGATTGGATTGTTCTTCGAGTTTGGGTTTGACATCTTTTCTTTTGAGATGCTTCCTATCCTGAAGAACATCTTTGACATTGATGTACATGTCGGCACGGGCGCGAAATTTGTCCATGGTCTTAGGCTCTTTTTTTGCTAGTGAAAAGGAGAAATATCCTGGACGAAGCCTATATCTGATATAGAACAATCTGAGTCTTTCATCCTAATTTCGCATGTTTACAATCTCCTTGTTAAACCAGGATATAAAATCTTGTAGAGACTCCTCATTTCCTTACTTGATCTGGGAGATGCAGGATATGGATTTAGGCTGCACTTTGCTAATAGTGAAGTATAACAAAAATCTCAAGGACAGATCTTCCTAGTTAGCGATAGATCTTGGGGCTAAAGTGGTAAATCATCTCAAGGCAACTTTCTTCAGTGACAAAGGAAAAACTCGACACATGAAAGAGTCACCACCCCCAATGAACAAGAGTGCAGAAATGTAAGCATTTAGATGTTCCTGAGGGTCTAAGGTCTTGTCATAGGGTTCAATGCTGGTGGGATACTTGAACCGCTTGGGGATCTCGTACACCATCAGTTCATTGAAGAATGACTGGTTTTGGGAAACCAAGCTCCTGGCTCTAAGTTCTTGCTCTATTGCTTGGGTTTGCCCAATGTTGTGAATGGGATCCGTGATCCTCGAATTCTCAGGGAGGCGGTCATCTGTATTGAGTCATTTGTCATCTCCACGATCCCTTTTGAGAGATCGGTTTTCGCCGCCATGGTCCTGGTTGGTTACCTGCACTAGGTTACGGAGTCTTTCATCGTGGCACTGGATCCGCTCATCCTGGAATCTGAACAGGGAGAGTAATTCTGCCCTGGATAGCTCATAGTGGTCGATTCCAGCATGGCGGGACTGAGCTTCGTTGTTTTCTCGGTCACTAAGACGGTGTAGCACTGATACTCGTTGTCCAGCATCTTTAGAAGATGCCCTTTGCGGATCGAGATGATGCCGCGCCGAAACTCTCTGGGGAGTAAATAGGTGATTCTCTCTAGTGAAAAAAGTCTTGTGCTCGTCCTGCCTGGGTTCCGGTCAGGGTACGACTGGTCCATGAGTAGCAAAGACTGATGTTGGACGACGACGGTTACTGTAGGGGGATTGCGCACTGTAGAAGCTCGATTCTGGTTTATTGGAGTTTGTCTCCTCCTTGTGTTCACTACTAAGGTAGTGGTGTTGGGAGTAGAAATTTATCAATTTCCATAAACGACGTCAATGTTCAAAATTGGGTTATGAAGATTACCTAAGAATGTATGATGCACTAAATTCCTTCAAGGCATAACACCGCAGTCGTGGAGTGAGGGGTGAGTACATGCAAACGTCACTTTGATGCTTAAGTCAGTAGTTGCACAAGAAGGATATTATGTAATGAGATTGGTGCATACCTTTGTCCTCTTGTTTAGCCCTTATCTATAGACGTATGAGAGTGTAAAAAATGTGAGGGATCTGAGTGTTTCAATGCGTATCATACATTATCCCGTAGTAGTGCAGAAAATTGTTATTTCATATGATATGTCTCTTTCATCTGAGTAGAGCGATGTCTCCTCTTTCTTGTCGTGGGAGGAGGGGAGGACAAACTCAATAAACTCAATACATGTCTTAAAGCCAGCCTAACGGATCAAGTTACTCTAATTCTATGGGCCTATACCCAGTTTAGAATAATACATTAATATAAAATGATATAAATCTATATCATGTATGAAACATTATCCTATTATAAACTTTACCAGTATCCACCAATTTTTTTATCTTTTAAAAATAACAGTGGGATATAGAGAGAAGATCATGATCATTACAGGAGATGTGTGAGGATGTAGTTAAGTAATTTAATTTCATCAAGACTCACTCAAGGTGTAGTTTGATGATGTTACATATTGTTTTCACAAACTCTTTTATTAGAATTTAAATCTTTTAAAATAATTTATAAATAAATAAATATCTATTAATTATTAATAAATTAATAAATTTATTTATTAATAATTAATATATATTTATTTGTTCATAAATTATTTTAAAAAATCCTCTTGTCTTTCATCAAACATAAAGAAGTGAGGTGTAAACTGTTGAGTGGAAGAGGAAATAACATCCTCAACAATCACGACCGCACACGTGTCGATGAGATCATCAATCACCGCAATGGTAGTGAAAGGGGGCCACCTTTGCGCACGAGGACGGTGCCTCTGTTCAATTCTAATCCTTCAACCATATCAAATCACAGCCGTCCAAATAATTCAACACGTCATGGGACCCACATGCTCCCTTAACTTCACCCATATGCCACCATTTCCGCATCACAGCCACACGAGTCAAATATTTCGACTTGCACCAGCCAATGAAAAGACAACTCGTGGAGCTGTAGCATTTCCTGGGATGGAAATTTAGTAATTTACTAATCTAGCCTGTGTCACTAGTAGAAATTTTTGAATAAATTAATTATATTTTTAATTATTATTAATTATAACAATTAATTATTAATTAAAAATATAATTAATTTAATATACTTAATTTTGATGCAATAGATTTTATCCTAGAATTTATAAGTCACTCGAGTACCTTTTTCCACTTAGTGGTTATGCCACTCATGGGGTTCTGCCACGTGTTGGGGGTTACATTGGCTGTGGCTCTGGTAGGGTGACGGTAACTCAACGCAACCGTTCGCATTCTCATTCATCACTCAACACAGCTCAACACTTTGACGTCAAAGATTCGCTTCTCTAAGATTTCAACGGTTATGATCTGCTGATGAAACCCACCAAATGATGGGGTGGCGCTTGCTTTGTTCACACGCAAGCCTGTCGTGGACTCACTGGACCAGTAGTTGGCGGCGGCTCAGCCTCATTGCCCATTCGGCTGGCTTGGCTCACACAACACAAGCTTGGACTTATGTCGGTCAAGTTTCTCTTAATATATTATATTTTCAAGAAAAAAAATAATGGTAATGAAGTTATTAGTTGTCTTTTGTGGTTAGTGTGTTAATTAAGTTAATTAAGTTGACAGAGACATTCTAATACCATAAATATTTTTTTAAAAAAATTTAAGGCTTAATACCTACTTTTTAAGCGTGGCGAAAGAATCTCTTAATAAAATTCTCAAAAAACCTCCTAATAAAATTCGAAATAAAAAAATGAAAGATAAAAAATAAAAAATTAGAATAAATAACATTTATAAAAATTAAATTATACTATTATCTTTATATATTCTTAATTTTTACCTACTAAATTATCAACTTAAAAACTAAGAAAAATACTATTTTAATAATGAATAAACGTGTTGTTCACCACTAATTTGTTTATAGCCATAGGAATTTATGATCTTATACTTAATTCCCCCTCTCAATATCCTTATTTGTCTCTTTATCAATTTTTTAATTACATTATTGTTGTCCTTTTATTTTTTATTATTATTACTATTCTTTCAGTACAGTTTTGGTACTGGGTGTTTAATCAACTCAACTAATACCGTAGTCTCCTTTGGTCATTGACTTGTTGACTAATAAAATAAAGTTAGACATTAACTGATTATTTGTATACTTTTATACTAATTTATTGATTATTGATGACAGTGATTTTACATATAAAATAGGAAAATAAATTTTTTATATTATTTTTAATAAAATATTATTTTTAATGATTGTAATTATGTAAAAATAAAAAAAAATAGAATTAATAATATAAAAATAATATAAAAAATAATGTAAAAAAATGATATAAAAATATCATGATTATATAAATCAGCACAAAAAAAGTCTCTATATTAAAATTAGTTTCCTAATATTTCCTTAAAAATTGATCAGATAGCATTATTCTTAGAAAATTAAATTTTTTTTTTCACCATAGTTTCTAACTTCATAGTTAACTTTGGTTAAGTGGGTTGTGGGACTGCCCAGAAAAAAGCTCAAGATTCAAGCCAACCCTTCTACTAGTGACTAGAACACAGGTGTGTGTGTGAGAGCGAGGTATTCTCTTTCTATTTGAAGGCTGTGTTAGTCATCACATTCATGCGAACAAACTGATAGATCATCTTCATCAAGATTTCCAGACTCCAAATATTTTTACCCTTTTTCTCTTGAGCACTGTTTGTTTTCTTCTGAAACCTGTTAAATCTGTGTGCTTTTTCAGCCAGTATCCCTCCATCCATAGAAATCCAAGCAAAGGGAAGCTTCCAAGTTCATTCATCTGCTTTTGGCACTTATCCATCACAACATGTAACTTTCTGTCTCTTTGAGCTTTGATATCTTGAAACAAACTTTGTGGAATTGCTTCTAGATAGATAGGAAAAAAAACAAAAACAAAAAAAACTTTTATCAGTTTATGTGATTTTGGTTTGTTATACTAACACCCCATTTCAGGGTCTGAATAAATATCCTACTTTTTTGTCTTCTTTCTACTTTCTGCTTAGTAGTAGCTGTACCTTTTACCCACTTCACATCTTAAAAAGAAGCTTACATCCCCATTTTCCTGAAGCTAAACTTAGATCTTAATAGACTTACCACTTTTTTTGTTTTTTTTTTTAAAAAAACTTGGTTGTTTTTCTTCCCAAAATCACACACAAGTCCTTTAATTTAAATCCTTGAAAGTTTTAAACTTTGTTGTCAAATTGATCAACTTTCCACGGTGACAGAAAGTGCTTAAAAAACTGAAGTCCTTTTAGGCATAGGAGGAGAAAATGCAAGACCCAACGGCATTTCAACCCATCAAACCCCACTTTCCTGAACAAGAACAACTAAAGTGTCCACGTTGTGACTCTACAAACACCAAATTCTGCTACTACAACAACTACAACCTCTCACAGCCACGCCATTTTTGCAAGAATTGCAGAAGGTATTGGACTAAAGGAGGTGCTCTCAGAAACATCCCAGTTGGTGGTGGAAGCAGAAAGAACACAAAACGTTCATCCAGCAACTCCAAACGCTCTGCATCATCATCTTCACCATCACCATCAGTTTCCTCTGCCTCCTCCGCAGCACAAACTGCAGCTTCAGAACCTGACCCGACCCATGTTGACCCGACCCGGGCTTACCCTATTGGTGGGGGTTTCAGTTCCCTTCTGGCATCAACTGGGCATTTGGGGAGCCTTTTGGAGGGTCTGAATTCAAATGGGTCAAGTTTAAAAATGGTGCAAATGGATGAATATGGCAGTTCTGGCCCACTGGTGAATTCGGATTTGGGCAGGAATCCCGGGTTGGAGATGCAGAACAATGGCAATGCTGCAGAGAGTTTTCTGAGTATGCAAAATGGTGATACAAGCTGTTGGAATGGTAGCAATGGGTGGTCTAATCTTGCAATATACACACCAGGTTCAAGCTTTCAGTAGAAGCAAAGACCCCAACTGATGAAAAATTGAACCTTTTTGGCTTAAGACAGCTTTCCAATTATACTTAGACATTATGGTTGTGGAAAGAGTTATATAATATAATTAGCTCAAGCCTATTGATATCATGCTATGGAGGATCACAAACCAGAAGGCCACTTAAATAGCATCCTTTATGTAAAGTCTTTTTTTTTTTTCCCTTTTTTTGGTTTTTTGATATGTTTGTGGTTGGTGTTCTTCAATTTTATCAATGGTGGATAAGAAAAGAAAAGGAAGTGATTTTTTTAGGGGAGAGTATGGAGAGATATGAATGTTGTTGTAGTGACTGTCCTCATCACGTAGGGGAAGTGTTGCCATGGCTTGGGGATTCTAATTTAATCTATTACTATATATGTATTTTACACGTGTAATTTGGATTATGTTTCTTGCATAGCTTTTCAAGCATCCATGGGTGTATGTATCGTATGGAATTGTCTACATGACAAGTTGCTTGTGCATTAGATATTTGAGGGAATGGGGGGAGGTTATGTAGAATTTGGAAATCCAAAGTGCTTTATTTGAATTATATTTTCTTTTGCACCTTATCAATGGAGGCCTGTCAAGGTTCAATGGAAATCCAAAATGCAGGTTTGTTTCTTTATTCTCAAGATTCCAACTTAGTCATTGTTTTTTCACTATCATTCACATTCCCCTTGACAACCTTTTCAAAAACGAATGGAGTAACCTTGGTTGGTAGCTTACATTCAAACCTCCGTTTATTTACTCCATGGAATGAAAAGTTCCAGTATTTAACTTTTCTTTCAATGGATTTCTAGTAGAATATGTTGGGATTGTGTTTATTCTAGATATGGAATATTTTGGGAGTCGGCTTTGCCAGATCTCTTAAAAGAAAACACTAAAGTCTAGCTTCGTGTGCCCCATAACTAAATTCAATGAGTTAGTTGTCTGATTGATCAAGTTGGTGTCTGTGTTTAATTGATGTGTGATCATCTTCATCCCAATCTCCTTAATTCTGTAGTGGGCTCTCATGGACCACGTACCATGGTGTGTTTAATATGGACCATTCTGCTCTCCCAAGTTTCTATTTCAAATTTCATTTACTACCCAACACATGCCTTGGATTGCTAAGTCAGTTTGGCAAACTGAAGAGAGAAAATTCTTGGTCAAGAAATTAAAGAAAAAAGATGGCATATATGGCTCCAATTGACTTTGAATTTTAAGTTGCGGTACTCAATTTTTTTTTTATTCCATGTTGAACTCAAACACAGACATAGTAGCATTACTCAACTTCTTGTCTTAAATAGATACAGATAGAAGAAAAACGTACATTTTTGGAATCAAATGGACGGACATCATTGAATGAGAAGGGGGGCAAAGTCTTGGTGAATTTCAAATCTGCATTTCAAAGATACTAATTGCCATTTGATATGAACCTTGACTAGGCTTACCATTTGTTTGCTAACCAAATGACCAAGAAAGGATATACGACTTTTATTTTATACCAAAAAAAGAATAATCATATAGGACTTTGTTTCCTTCCTCTAATTAATGTATTCCACGTCAACTAGAGGATAAGTTTAGTTGGTGAAGTGGGGATGCAACCATTATGATGATTTTCATTTAGACTGTCATATCCATGTTTAGCCAATCACATATTTTTGAATTTTGGATTCATAGCTATAGAAAATAATTACATAGTTTGTTTTGAATAAGTGTTTTCGTTGATTTAAAATAATTTAATAATGTTTTTCTTATATTTAACTTATTTATACACTAAAATTTTAACTTACCAAATTAAAGCTAAGAACAATTTATTTAGTTTCAATAAACAGTTCTTATAGAATATATTATTGACCTCTTGTCTATTCAATATCGGCAGCACGAGATACGCGTATAAGACTTGGATTCATTATCCGCATCTATAATTTCATGAAAATTCAGTAACTGCTGAACAATATTAGGGTAACAAGAGCAACGATACAAATATACCCCTTCATAATGTATTCGGAATAGGACATATGTGTACTATGGATAATGCTTAGTGTGTTGGGTTTAACCCAAATTTTATTAAAAATTATTATCACTAATTTTTTATTTTATGAAGATATGAAATATTTATGAAGATTTGTGAAAATATGAAAGATATGAAGAGATATATAACAATATATTAAAGATTTGTTAAAATATTTGAAAATTATGTTAGAGATTTATGAGATATATATAAGATTTGTGAAAGAATTGTTTACAATAGGAAATTAGGAAGGATGAATTATAAATACTTGTATTTGAGAATTAGTAGGGTTATGAGAGTCTGAGAGAGATTTTCTTTTAAGGCCTACATGCTAAATTTGTTTTGATAGTAGATTTGATTCTTATCATCTGTAAATGTAGACATATTAACCGAATCATGTTAAATTTTATGCGAGATTTGTGTGAAACTTTTTTTAATTACTAATATTTATTGCATGTTTGTGTAGAATGAGATGTTGAATTCTCCAAAGAGATTGATGGAGATGTGATATTCCCCAAAAGATTGAAAGATGGATGCAATATTACCCCCCAACAAGTGGTATCAGAACCGATGGTTTGAGGATTTAGACGATTGTATGGTTCCTTTAGGCCCTTGTGTCGAAAGTTTGCTTGACAATGGAGGTCAGGTGACGTGACTCGTTATGATGGCGAAAAATGTGACCGATGTGTCGAAAGTCTTCTTGACATTGAGGTCAATTGACGTGTTTCATATAACGACGGTGCAAGTACAGAGATTTGATTTAAATATTTGGAAGATTGAGCATTATGAATAGCAACCGGTGTTGTCAAAAGTCTTCTTAGCATGGAGGTCAAGTGACATGTTCTATTGATAACGATAAATTTGAAGGTATGAAGATTTAGAGATTGTTTTGTTAGAGATGATGATGGCATTTGGATTAAGGTTTAGACTGTTGGGTTTAACCCAAATTCCATTAAAAATTATTATCACTAATTTCCTATTTTGTGAAGATATGAAAAGATTTGTGAAGATTTGTGAAAATATGAAAGATATGAAGAGATATATGAAGATATGTTAAAGATTTGTTAAAATATTTGAAAAATATGTTAGAGATTTATCAGATATGTATAAGATTTATGAAAGATTTGTTTATAATAGGAAATTAGGAAGGATGCGTTATAAATACTTGTATATGAGAATTGACGAAGTATGAGAGTGAGAATGAAAGTCTGAGAGAATGGTAAGGCTTGAAGACTAAATTTGTTTTGATAGTAGATTTGACTCTTATCGTTCATGGATGTAGACATATTAGCTGAACCATGTTAAACCTTATGCGAGATTTGTGTGATGATTTTTTCAATTACTAATATTTATTGTATATTTGTATAGAAGGGGATGTTGTATTCTCTAAAGAGATTGACGAGGATGTGATATTTCTTAATAAAATTGATGGAAATGTAATATTCTCCAAAAGATTGAAAGGAAGATATAATATTACCCTCAACATAGTGCACATCTCCTGTGTTCATATCTTTTTATATTTGGAATATGTGACAAAATTAGAGTATATATATACAAAAAATAATATGAGCTCAATTATAATTAAATAGTAAAAATTATATAAATGCACAGTAATATATATGTAACTAACATTATTCATGTACTATATATCAGCCTAGATTTTTCTTTGAAATTCTACACAGTAGTTTGCATGTTCACTGTAGAACTACAATACCCTACTTCCTAAACAAATCTTGAGATGGTCACAATGCTTTTGCAAAATGAAGGAAAGTGAATTAATGAATGATGAATGTACAATGTACCGTACTCGTATCCTAAGAAAATGAAAGGATTAAAACATGTATGATTGTATTCAACTACCGACGAAATTTCAGCATCATATTAAAAAATGAGTACGCCTACTAGTAAATAAGGAAAGGATAATATCAAATATTGGGCAAAAAAGGAAATAGAATAATTGTTTGTCAGGTTCCCGTCATTACAAAATAAATTACTATTCTAACTTAGAAGCTAATATGAAGAAAAAAGATAATCATATATCTTATTTATATTTTTTTAAAGAATATGATTAAATAAAAAAAAAAAAAAAAATATATAATAAATAATATTAAATAAAATATAAAAATAAATATATATATTATTTAATATAAAAATATAAGAATTGAATATTTTTCTATGCTGGAAGAGTAGGCTATGCAAATTAAAATTAGTTTCAAAATCGTTCAAAGAATTCAGAAAATAAAAAAAAATGAGGAAAAAAAGGAAAAGATAACATCTCCATCACATTTTTTTTTTGGTGCAAACCATAACTCTGCAATGTAGTCCCCACTTTAAAGTGATATTTACTTAATCATCACTCTTGTCTTAAAATTGTATGAGCAATTGATTAAAGATAAAAATAATGCCATCACAATTTTGGAAAAAAATATATGCAAAAAAAGCCAGAATTTTTACAAATTTTTTTTGTCAGGATGACGTGGTATGTATATTGATTTTTGAATGGATGAATGGTTCCAACCACTTTATTCAATCCATCAATTACCCTTGTATTATTTCAAAATTCTTGCTTTTTTTTTTTTTCTATGTCGCATTACTAAGTTTCAGCTTTTATCCACATTGGTGTCACAGCAACAAAATTTCAGGTCATTATAATGGCCTTGCAAGATAAGATATGGAAGAATCTATTTGAAACTTTGAAATTATTTGTATCAAAAATGAAAATGAAAGCAAATTACCATCAATTTATTACAGCAAAATAAAATCCTTGGCATAAAACCTATAAAGGAAATTATATAGCTTATTTGAACCATCAAAATATGGAGAGATTTTTATGTAGGTATTGTATATTATGTCATTTTTTAGATATTTAAATTATTATTTAATATGTATAAAAATATTATTAATAATTAGTATTTTTTTATTATAGACTCTTCAACTTTATACATATTAAATAATAATTTAAATATCTATGATAAATCGTGTTTATCTAAAAATTATTTAAAAATATGATGATCATTCTAACCGATGGCTGATGTCTACCTTTTCAGGAAGAGTTGGCAATGCATCCATAAGGGTCTTACAATCAACAACTTTCTTCTCATCTTTCCTGGCAGAGATTGTGACTTTAACATCCTTCAAGTCATGCCACCAACATTTTATATGACTAGAACTGCAAAAGCACCATTCCTCTTTTCCGCACATTAGCTTCTCAAAAAAGAGCTATTGATTTAAAGAATCACAAAGTTATTAGAATCTCCAAGGAACACTTGGCTTGATAAGAAAGATAACATCAACATAATGTTTTGATGAATATGAAATGAAGAAATGAAAGACCAGCCTTTTTGTAAATGATTTCACACGTTATGTATAACAGAAGAAACAATTAAAGCTTAGGAGACAATGGCCTACCTTAACGAATGCTCTGTGGAATAATGCATTCAGTCTCAGGGAAATGATAGCAGAACGACAACTCAAAAACATGGCATTAACAAGAGGCAATTGTGAGATTTTAACTTAAAATCAATTGACATTAAGTGGAATGACTCAACAGATATATAAATAACACTCAAAATATTGAAGTAGGTGATGTGAGACTTATAATATTCCCCCTCTATAGATACCTGAATGAAACATGTAAGCCTAACGAAATAGGTAAGAAAAGCTTAGTAAAATAGGTAAGAAAAACTTAGCGAAGTAGGTAAGAGAAGCCTAGCAAAGTAGGTGATGAAGATGAGATCTTGACTTTTATACCATGTGAGAAATAGAAACAGAGAGACAAATATTGATAAATTGTGTATATATATGAATAAATGAATACATGAAGACTAACCTCTATTTATATAAGAAGACTGCTATACAGAAAAGAAATGTAATAAAATATAATTATATACTAAATCAATCTAATTATGTACTAAATCAATTACAATCATTCTTAAAATCAATTGTGATCAATCATAATCTCAATTATAATTAATCACGTTAATATTCCCTCTTAAACTCAAGTGGGTATAGAAGAAACTAACTTGACTTTAGAAATCAGAGTGTAGAATCGGTCAGGATGATGATTAAGTCTGGAGTCTAGAATTTAAAGTCTAACTTGGTATCAGAGATATGATATCTACCTTGAGGAGAGTTTCTCTTTTTTCGCTATGTAGAGTTCGTGAAACTCGTTAGAATCGTGACTAATCACCATCAAATCCAAATTTATTTTTGTTGTTTTTCTTATCTTTGTCCACTCGATCCAATCCTTCCGCTCACCATCATTGTTTTTCTGTCACTCCATTATGGCAGATTATGTTTCAGACCCCATTCTCATTGTAGATTTTTTCAAATGCAGATGGTTCCATCCCAAATGCAGTTTGGGTCTATTGGCTTCTCCAATATCTCGACGTTGTGTTTTTAAATTATTTTTATTTTATTTTATTTTCATGTGTCTAATTGTAACAAGTTAAAGCTTAATAGCTTTAGCTTGAGGGGGAGTATTAGAATATCTAGAACATATCTCAGAATTAAATTATGTTTGATTTTATATTATCTTAGAGATCTGATTTCTATATAATTAGATATACTATTTTGATTATATTTCCTTCTTAATATTAGACCATCTCCTATAAATAAGGAATCCTCTTGTACACATTGATTAATTCAGATATAATTAAGAGATAATTAATTCATAGATAATTCTGAGAATATACATAAATTTTCTCTAAACTTTTCTTGTGTCTTTATTTTTCTATTTCTAACATAGTATCAGAGAAGTACCTTCATCACATGTCCCTATTTCTCTATTTCTAACAGTGACAAAAAGGTTTCAGCCTCTGAAAGTAATGTTATGTGCAGGTATTTGATGCTTGGCGGAGGAACTCAAATATCTTCAACTGCCACTGGATTGAATTCAGCCTATATAAAACGAAGGATTAATTACACATACAATGACAATGAGATCAAAAATAAAAAGTTTAAACTTAAAAAACTTAAAATGAAGTTGCAAATCTGAACTTACAATTGTTCCTACATCTATGTGCAGGCAAACATGACCATTGCTGGGTTCAAAGTTTTGAAGAATTTTCCTTAACTTTTGAAAATCTAGTCTTTGTGGTTGTTGTCGTGTAAAACATTGATTTTGAAGCGTAACATTAACTTCCATTTGACTTGAACTATTCAAGAAACGCATAGTAGGCATTGTGACACCAGCAGACCAATATTCAAATGAATATACGGGAGCATCAATTTGGACCTCTTTCAAGTTACATAACAATTGAACACAAATCTTCAAGACCTTCAGTTGAGGACTTGAAATCTTTATCCTCTCAGATACACTGCAATAAAGCAATTCCAAATGCTCAAGGAGAGGGAATTTATTAAAAAGTTCAATTAACCATTGTTTATTGATAATAGTATCCATAGAAGCCCCTAACTTTAACTCTCTCAATTGTTTGCACTTGTCCACATTTATCATAAAAGGGCTGTCATGATCCGCTGGATAAAAATATAAACGCTCAAGAGTTGGTGCATCAATATAAATATTCTATACTTTGATAACCTCAACTGCCTTCAGCTTAGGTAGGCCTAGGCCATGTATGGTTACACAGTTTCATCCCAAGCAGTGCTTCAAACCAATGTATTCAATCAAAGGACAACCAGAAATGAGATTCTTGAGAATCTGTTCAGCTTCCAAATAGATGTCAATCAATAATAAATATTGCAGTGATGAAAACTTAATTGGATGGTTGAGGATCACTTGGTCAACTCTAAAAAGCCCAGATAAGATTAATTTAACTAGAGATTTGGCTTCAAGTATGCTTGGTGGCAAAGAGTAGCGTTGATCAAGTGAGTGCCTCTTATATGGTTCACACAAATGAAAGTCTAGTACCTCAAGACCACTCTTACGTACTTTCCAACTCCATCCAGTGATCAATGTGAGGGGACAAAGGCTTACCATAAAAAGATTGTCTAAGCCATCAAGAACTTCAACCTTTTTACTTCCAAGCCTTGGTCATGGAACCTTTGCAATGTGTTATCCACATAATTGAGGAAGTTGTTTATTTTTCTCGTGAACTCTTCCATTGCTTGGAGATTATCTCTGCGTAAGGGTTGGCGCCATACTCGAAATTTTCCTTTGGTAAAGAACAAGAAAGGAAGTGTAGACCATGTGTCATTCCAAGCCTTAGACAAAATACTGGTCCTAGGAGCATCTTTATCCAGCAGCCTTGACAGAATGTCATGAAGGATGATTTTTGGCAGATTAGATACCTGGTCCATTGGTCTAAGATCCTGAAACTAACTACGAACTAGAGTAGCACAAGTATGTGCCTGACACTATGCTAAAATGTTATGCTGCAGGAGAACTAGAGGTGCCCCATGTCAGTATCACTAGTACTGCGTTGCACACAATAGCTCAATGCAGGTTGAAATTCTTTGTTAAGGAAAAGAGTCTTATTTGGCTAGGAGAAGTTTTTTAGGAGAAGAGGCGCTGTATACCTGAGTGTGGCCATGTCACATTTTTATTTATTTTTATATGATTGAAAAGTGAATGCTTAAAACCATGTGTTACTTTAATTATTATTTTTAAATGATTCTGACCTATTCTTTCTCATTTTGAATTTATTCTAATCTAGTATTGCTAAAATAAAATAAGAACAAAACAATTGGACGGAACAACAAGAAAGAAGTGAAAATTTCAAACTTCTTGCTTAATCTCCGTGTTTATCTCATACAAGTTTGTCATGACATTTAAAAATAATGCTACTCCTAATTAAATTTCCAAATTGTTTTGAAATGGATTCAGAGGATATCTGAGATAGACACGTATATAGTGGTTTCCTCCTTGCGCAGCTGCAGCCAAGCGTATGAAGTCCAGGGCATGGGTACCTGCAAAGGGACTCCAACGCTCAAGTCAGGCAGTATACAAGTAGGTGTTATGCGAGGGAATAACAGATATCTCTTTAGGTTAACTTAGCCTGGTATATATATAGAGAGCGTGACTAGAATCTTCATGCAATCCGTGTAGGACGAAGGTACATTAGGATCGTGCCTTGACAGATGTTTCAGCCCATGATCGTTGCGGTCCGTCTCTGACCTATTAGGACTGTCCCACGATCGTTGAGGTCTGTCTCTGACTTGTCAGGACTGTCTCATAATCGTTGAGGTCCGTCTCTGATCTGTCAGAACTGTCTCCTTAGTGGCCAATCCTTATTGTAAGCAGTTATGAGAATCTGCGTAGATCTGACGATCGTTATAGTCCGATGTCGTGGACCGAGGTCATAAGGCCTTGGCTGGGGTGTTTATAGAGGAGTCCGGTGGTTCATACGTCAGGTTGATCCTTTCCGGATGGGACCCTGGACCACGGTCCAGAACAGTTGCCCCCAGCTTGCCGCTTTGGGTAAGACCTAAGTGTCAAGGTATAGGATCACCAGGTTTGCCACGGATTTCGCCCTAGCTTTAAAGCCAGGTTTCGCGATGTCTCGTGTTGAGGCCGAAGTCCATCATTGAGCACTGAGTACCCCGGAGGTCGGGATGTGGTCAAAGACCGCAGTGGGTCCTTACCTACATCGTCATTCCTTGTTCCAAGGTTTTCTTCCTGTTGCCCCCGATGGCAGTTCACGGGGTCTTTTGTCTTGCAACAGCGTTCTTCGTTGATCTTCGGATCCTTTGAAAACCGTTGCTCTTGATTTCCTTGAGAATTAAGGAGCCTTTAATGGGGGACGTTAGCTTTGCGCAGTTTCCAACCGTCCGCTGCTCTTGTAGCCAATGGGAAGGGGAGAGCATTAAATGCATATTTTATGGTTTGACAGGCTCTTCCTTCCTAGGAACCAATCGAAGCGTTCCATTCTCTCTATAAATAGAGGATATTTGCGTTCGACTATGGTATTCCCTTTTTTTCCTTTCTGCGTCTTCATTTTGGAAGTGATTTCTCTAAGAGAAATTGTTCCTTCTTTTCCTATGCATTTCTGGAGAGTTTTGTCACTTGCGAGAGTTTTCTTTTTGTTTTTTCCCAAATCTCTGAAACTTAGTCATGTCTTTGTGAAGGTCCCTTGAGTAGGTATCTCACTTTCTCAACGTATTAACAGTAGATGTCTCACTTTCCCAGCGTACGTTGATTGCTTATTTGATATTCATCATCGCTAGGGAGGCTTGAGATATCTGTCGTGTTAGACGGAGGCAACCGGAGGGGTGAGGCCCAACGTGGCTCTCCTTGCCAGCCGCTCCTAAGAGCAGTTGGATATGCAGGAGGGACTATTGGGATTGTTCCATGGTTTGAAGCTGCTTGGGGTGATCAAGGTTTCGGTGGAACGATCTTCCCATGAAAAAACTGTGCCTCGTCTACCAAAGGAGAGTGGGCCCCGGTCTCTTCCTCCCTGGCGAAGGAGGAAGTGAAGAAAAGTGGCAGATCCCTGGAGTTCAGCAGCAGTGTTCTGTTTCGGGTTGCAAAGTCAATCCACTTTTTCAAGAGGCCGCTCCATGGGGAGGAGACCAGTGCTGGTTCTGGAGGAAATGTGGATGCGACATGGCCTAGGATACCGTTGACGATGATGTCGGTTCTCGCCTCTGGGGTCTTTTTCCGGGCTATTTTTTCCTTATGTGTTCCATGTCTCAAATGTTTCCACTTCCCTCTTTTTTAATTTCTGACGATGTATGGAATGAGAAATTAATAGAATTTTTTATTTTGCTTTGAATCTTGTGTCTTCTATTCTTGTTTCTTCTATTTATTCGTGGTATTTTGATAATCACATATTTTATTCATTAAGAAACCCTTATGTTTAGTCATTTACACTCTTCATATTCTTAATTGATTGAGTTTGATATGATTTTGTGAGTTTGAGCTCAAATTGGTCCTAATTGAATATTTTCAGCATTATTGAGATTTGACACTATTTCTGTATTTTGGCCATAACTTGAGTTCCTAATATCTGATAAACATGAATTTTACCTTGTAAGAAAGCTAAGAGGAAGCTCTACAACTTTGATGAGAGCTCGAAGTCCCAAACAGATGTCTAAAGGACCTAAGTTTACATGGAAGTCAGAATACAGGTTCTGTCACTAGAATCCGAACGGTGTGCACTCATAAAATCATATCTCAAGCTGTAATAATGGAGATAGGCTGAAATTTGGATAGTTGATAGTCAAGATCCAAATAAACAACTTTCATGAAGAACACTTTTTGAAAAAACGAAGGCTAATGGGTCAGTTTGAGCTTGCAAGTCGGAATAGAGGTGCTGAAGTTGGGTTTGAGCAATCTACGGTATTTGGGACATATCTTGGGCTAAAGGAAGCCAAATTGGACGAACCATATATGCATTTTATAGCCAAGACAAAGATCTACAACTTTCATGAAGAGTACTTTTCATGGATCTGAAGTATAGTTGGTCGTTTTTGGCTTCTAAGTCAAACACGAAATTTTCGTCCTCAACCACCCACTCATCCATCCACTCATCCACTCATCCACTCATCCACTAATCCAACCACTCAACCACTCCACCCACTTATCCACTAATCCACCCACTCATCCATCCACTCACCCATTCATCTCTATAATTTCTCACTCACCAAAAGTCCTTTGACATTTTCCACTCAACCAACCTACTCAACCATTCCATTCACTCATCCACTAAACCAATCCACTAAACCAACCCACTCAACCACTCCACTCAAACACTCCACTCACTCACCCACTCATCCACCCACTCCCCTTTGTCATTTTGTTACCCTAGACTTCTATAAAAGGTACCATTGGTTATCATGAATAAGTTGTATTCTCCTTCATTTTCTCTCATAGTTTCTTCTTGTTTCTTCATAGTTTCTCATAGTTTTTGTATATTTTGATGCTCCCCTTCATAGTAATGGAGGGCTAAGATACTTTCGGTCAATTTAGAACTCTTGAAGAGATTGTGGTTTGGATTCTTGAGACCTTGGTTATGTAATATATTTGATTTATATTTGAATTCCTATTCTCTTCTTCTTCTTCTTCTTCTTCTTCTTCTTCTTCTTCTTCTTCTTCTTCTTCTTCTTCTTCTTCTTCTTCTTCTTAATCTTGAATGCATGAATGATGATTCTGTTTATGTTTGATCTGATTTGATCTTGATTTAAGATTAAGATTTGTGATGAAACTTAGAACTGATTTATCTAAACTAATCACATGACTGAAGATTGAGATTTGTGATGAAGCTTGGAACTTATTGATCTAAACTAATCATGTAATTGAAGAGGTTAGGTTACTGATTGGTGCCTAGGTTAATTGAATTCGGTGCTTAAATTGACATATATCTACATGAATGGTGCGATTGCAGATTTGTGTTTATCACTTGTCAATTGAATTCTGGACGATTGTCTAGTGTGAATTCTGGATCTAATGTTGAGATCTCGGTTAGATCTAAGTTAACCATTCAAATGTGCTTCAAGTGTTTGTTGAAAGGTTTATGATTGAATCCACCCAATCTCGGATAGATTTCTGAATTGACTGTTCTTCTAATTGTTATTTCTCTTTAAATCTTGTCACCGTGATCCTTGAACCATCAAAACCCCTTTTTTCTAACTTAACTTAATTTGATCAAATTGCATTTACGATCCTTGAGAGACGATCCTGTTGTTCACTATACTACAAGTTTAGGTAATAACTTCGGTTATAATTTTGATCGAGTTCGGCGCTTTCGTCAAAAATTTTGGCGCCGTGTAGATGTCGGGATTAGTAAGTGTAATCTTTTCATTTTAAGTGTTTTTACTAACTTTTGCTTTTTATTAACTTTTCTAACATTTTTATCCATTATCTAGTATTGTTCATACTACACTAACAATTTTTTTTCTTAGATTTCTGAATTTCTCTAGTGAAGGAAAGACGGAAAACTGGTGATTATGGGTAGTTGATACAATTTTCGAACTGAACGTGCCCAGAAAAATATGAAACTTGGTCGGCTGAAGGAAAACAGCCTGATAAACAAGACTCACAGTAAACTGTGAGGTCAACCCTGGTTTTTTGAAATTCTATCATTTAGACCATTTTTTAATTTTTTATTATTTTTTATTGCATTTTCTAGTTTCATTTTTATGTAGATTTTGTCCTGTGTTGCTCCCATAAATTTTAAAAATGTTTAGATACATTAACTAGATTTATTTTTGCATATTTTGAGTGTTGATCCCATACTAACTCTTTCTTTTTAATTTTTTCTTTTTCTTTCATTATCATTTTGTTGCATTCTGTTGCATTTTAAGGATACAATGGACCATGCATAATGGAGTCAAAACTTGAGGAGTTGACTTCTTTGGTAAGACATATAGTAGTGAGACAATAATCATTAATGTGCGGGAAGCTACACTTGTGTGTAACATTTGTTTTTGTTCATCTCACCCCACATATGCATGTCCTACACTTCAAGATGGTAGTTCTGTTTTTCCAGATCAATTTGTTGCAAAGAAATGGTTATTTTCTTGATGAACCACGGTTCCAAAGAAGAACAGAGAGTTATGACCCCTTCTTCAACACATACAACCCTAGTGGGAATACTATCCTGATCTGGGATATGGAAATACGGCATCACTACAAAGAACAATCATTTCAATATGAGCATCCATTCCAAATGAGATAACAAGTCCATCAACCACAAAACTTGAGCCTTCATGGGAGGACTTGATGAAAACCCAAATTGAGTTCCAGTAGAATTTCACTACCACTATTCAGATTTAACAACCCAAATTGACCAGGTTGACAACCACTTGTTAATGATCCGAGATGTCAAGAGTCGCCAACTCTTTCCCAAACAATTCCCAACTCCCTGCATTCTAATTGTCATATTGATTTACATGCAGACTTAGTTGAGGAAACTCATGATGAGTCGTGTCTTTGAATTTCCCGATTTAATTGGTTTTGATGATTCTATCAATTGCAACTCTGGCGATCATGATGGTGATATAAAATGTGTTGTGTGTCTTTGAAATTTCTGCATATTTAAAAACTAATGATTCTGTTTACACAAGATCTAATGATATAGAAGGGTCTATCAACAATGTAGTTGCGAGAATCAAACATATAGGGAGGTGGAGTTGAAGGCCATTGAGGAATTTTCAAAGAAAGAGGAAAGTCAGCAGATGCTAGTAACTACTGAAGTGGATTTTGTTTTTAGGCCATGGTCCAACATTATCAATGAAAGCAAGATTGCAAAATTACACGTATTGCATGCCATTGGTGAAGTCAAGGAAGACCAATGGGACCCCAATGTGAACCCTCATGCTTCAAGCTTCACTTGGTCGTTACACTTCAACCAATGGGACCGTAGTGGAAGCTATCATGTTGTGTCAACCATAACCTGGTCATCACATTTCAACCAATGGGATCCTGGTGGAGTCTTTTCACCAACCTCACTTAATAAGACCAATGAACATCGCCTCAAACAGTATCATGAACTTCCAGAGAATGCAGAAATGGAGGTGATGAACCTTCTCCATCCGCATTTTGAATAAAAAAAAGAAAAAAAAATAGAAAAAAAAGAAAAGAAAAAAAAAAAAATAGCTGTGTGCCCGACAATGAGGTAGGTAGTGCCATTAAATTTTATCACTCGGAAGCATGTGGAGGTCATTTTTTTCTTCAGCGACAACAACTGCGAAAATCTTGCAGTATGAATTTTATTGGCCTACTTTATTCAAGGTCTGTTACACCTTTTGCAAAAGCTGCGGAAATTGGTCAAAAAAAAGTTCTGCTTTGAGATTATCATCTGCACCTACTCCTTGGGAAATTGAGATCTAGGTGGCGCGGTTCTTTTGTTATCAAACAGGTGTATCCTCTGGGGCCGTAGATATTGAGGATCCTAGGAATGGTAATGTGCTCAAAGTTAATGGACAGAGACTCAACCATTCTTGGAAAACCAAGTTCTTGAGTTCTTTGTGTTGCTTAAGTTAAGTGGCGGATACGGTACTCGTGACTCTCAAGTCGGTTTATTTTTCACTTTCCCAAAATAACTGAACCATTCTTCTCCTTCAAAATGGATGTCATTCTTTCAAACCTGAGAAAACATTTTCCTTCTCTTCCTCAAAATGCTCTAAGAAAAATCTACAAAGTTCGATGTGAAAGATTGAGACTGTTAATGCACAAGGGTATGCCAAAAGATGTACGCTGGATAATTGAAGCAAAGGTCGATTAGCGGTGAGTCCTCAATTTCATTTGACTCATATATGCCCGGTCTTGGAAGAAGTTCATATTCTAAAAGGAGAAGAGCAAAAAGGTTACAAGTCTGTCACAAATGTGGACGATGGAACTGTAACAAGCGATGTCGTACTTTGGGGATGGTTTCCGCAAATAGAGAAGATAAAATTTTCTTCATTAAGAATGGACTGAGTAAGGAGTCATTAGACAATATCTTATTGACTTTTGAGATGCATTCTTGTGGATTGGTGCATCGTGAAATTCTTAAATTGTGGAATCTCTTCAAGGATGAAGAAAAACGCTACAGTCTTGGGAATCTGACTCTAAAAGACCCTGTTTGTCAATTTATAAGAAAATTAGATGAGAAGCTTATCCTCGACTCATAGAAGACGTTTAAGTTGTTACTGGATGTTAAACTAGAGGCAGATGTGAGCCACATCCACAAACAATCTGTACATATCATCCTCTTCTTCTTCTTCATGTCATCTTTAAAAAAAAAACACAAAAAAAAAATTTATGTATACGTCTTAGGGTTGGCTTTGGTAACACAAACCGTGAATGGGGAAATGCATGCATCCTGATCCAGCCTTCTTAATTAAAAAACAAAGAAGGTAGAATGTATCCCACATGTGAGGCAGCCAGTCGTATTATGGCCACTTGTCCCTTTTGGGAGCCCTATGTTGCGCTGGTCTTGAATGGGTCGAATACTGGTCAACAATGCTTTGGCACAAAGCCGAAAGAGCAGACTACCTCCGTCCCAATCTTAAGTAAGTATACACTCATCTTTCATCAAGTTTTTCTAACAATTTCAAAAAAAAAAAATGGGCGTGATGTCTACTGCACTCATAACGCGCAGTATAAAGATACGCCATGGAAACTATACATACAGGTATGTCATCATTTTCTATTTCTTTTATCTTTGTATCATTTTGTTGTATTTTGATTTTTGTACAGACGATCCTTTGAGCAGGGTCCTTCAGGGGTTTCTAGACTTCTTTACCTTGATGGTTTTCTTGAAGTAAAAAAAAAAAGCAAAAACAAAAAAAAAGCAAAAACAAAAAAAAAATTCTGTGTTTCTTAATTTCAACCTTTTCTGACAACAGTCAACCTACCCTTATAGGTGCAATTATTCCCCTTTCCATTCTTTTTCCTATTTAAACACTCCATTTTCTCCACTTTTCTCTAACTCATAATCATTCAAAGAGAAGGTGAGAATAGAAATGGAAGGTGTTTCTGTTCGTCAACTTAAAAATATCTGTGTACTTTGTGGATCTAAGTATGGGAAGGGTTTAGAGTTTATAAACTCAGCTACCACTCTTGGTCGATCACTTGCTGCGAGGAATATTCATCTTGTATATAAGGGAGGTTGCTGTGGGTTAATGGGGGCTGTATCACTTGCTACATATGTAAGAGACAGTCAGGTTTTAGGTGTCATTCCTGAAACTTTAGCTCAACAGAACATCAATGGAAAGACAATTGGGGAGGAACTTAAGGTATCATCAATGCATGAACGAATGAAGATAATGCTTGAAAACTCTGATGCATTCATTGCCTTACCAGGTGGTTTTGGTACTTTGGAAGAAATTTTTCAAATTGTCTCTTGGGCCGAACTGAACATCCACCATAAACCTATTAGTTTGTTGAATGTTGATAATTTCTTTGATCTTTTGTTATTTTTTCTTGACAAAGCTGTGGAATAGAAATTTATCACTCCTTCGGCAAGACAACTGCTTATCTCTGCCTCCACTATTGATGAGCTCATTGATAAATTAGAAGCTTTTGAGATGTACATGATTAGGTATTAGCTCAGATAGATTGGTCAACAGGAAGCAGCGAAGGAAGTAACAAGAAAAGAAAGCCAGATCTGAAACTTTCTCTTTAATGGGTTTGATTTTATTAAAAAAAAAATTTTTTTGTTTTGTTTGGAAAGTATGATATGATTGTCATGGACTTATTAAACCAATTAGTGATGGCAGAGTAAGGAGTAATTTTACTCTTGAGACGCATCTTAATTGGTGGTAGAGTAAGGAGTTTTTTTAGGTAGTAATTAATTAGTATTAAATTGTGGAAGTACTAAAGTTTTATTGTTTGATTTCTTTTCAGGGTCTGATGCGGCACTGACAGTGTGCTTCTTTTCTGCTTGGCGTTGATTCACTTCTTATTAGATTGTGTTGCTCTTTTCTATATCTTTCTTTCACATTGAAGGCAATGTTATATTAAGTGTGGGGGAGAGATTTTAGCATGTTTCTGTTTCTTTTAGTTTGTTAAAAAAAATCAATAAAAAAAAAAAAAAAAAAAGGGTTCATTGCATGATTGAATAACTTTTCTCCCTTCTTGAACTGATATGCTTGGTGATGGATGATTGAACTAATGAATTGAGTTTGATGGATGCATACCTTGTGAGATTTTGAGCCTAATGGATGGATTCAACATTTATGTCATTCTCTTCTTTCTTGTGTGATTTTCACTCATGTTAATGACCACTCTAGAACTTGCTTTAATTCTTTTTGAGGCTACATTTCACTTGCATGCATGAACATGATTGAGGCCCTCTTTCTTAATTAGCTAGTTTAACCAAATAGCCAACCTTGTTTTCAATATGATATCAAGCACTCTTTTGACTTCTTGAAAATTCTCTGATTCTTGCTAACCTTGTATATTTTCCTTTACTTAACCCCTTTGAGCTTATTTGACCATTCCTTGTTTCTAGCTCATTATGTGCCTTAAATGAAAAAATCGTGTTCTTACTTTACCTTAGGGAATAAAAGAACATTAGCTTGGTTAATGGATGAGTTTTTGAACAAGTATGGGGGTGTGTGTACAAAATGGTTATTGAAAAAGGAAAGAGTGCCTAAAAAAAAAAAAAAAAAAAATGTATGTATATAGTTATGTTCATATATATATAAAAAAAAAAGGATTGAGAAATGAATATGTAAAGGGATATACATTAGAGTTGGGATAAACTTTTATACTTGTTATTTGAGCTCAGCTCTCATTTGCTTTTATTCTCTTTGGTATTTATCTTCTCATATCCATTTTATCCTCTCCTGTTACCTTGACCTCACTACAACCTTGAATAAAGTCATCATGATTTGTGTGTGCATGTGTTTTGAGTAGTGGAGAAGTAGAAGATAAGCAAGCTTATGGTAGTGCAATTTTCATGGGTTGAATTGAGTGAAATACCTACCTTTTAAACACTTGAGAGATTGAGAGGGAATCTTATGAAGATCTATCATTCTCGATTCATGTTGAAGATACCTTGCTTGTTGGTTTGAGATGTGGAGAATTGTTAACTCATGAATGTTTTGATCCCTTGAACCTTTGGTTGTTCTTCTTGATTGTAAAATTTTGGGCTCTTGAATATCGTTGGAATTTAAATTTTTGTTAATCTCTTATGTCCTTGTTTTGGTCTTGAGTTTTGCCTAGGAGTGCAAAAAGCTAAGTGTGGGGGAATTTGATAATCACATATTTTATTCATTAAGAAACCCTTATGTTTAGTCATTTACACTCTCCATATTCTTAATTGATTGAGTTTGGTATGATTTTGTGAGTTTGAGCTCAAATTGATCCTAATTGAATATTTTCAGTATTATTGAGATTTGACACTATTTCTGTATTTTGGCCATAACTTGAGTTCCTAATATCTGATAAACATGAATTTTACCTTGTAGGAAAGCTAAGAGGAAGCTCTACAACTTTGATGAAGAGCTCGAAGTCTCAAACAGATGTCTAAAGGACCTAAGTTTACATGAAAGTCAGAATACGGGTTCTGTCACTAGAATCCGAACGGTGTGCACTCATAAAATCATATCTCAGGCTGTAATAATGGAGATGAGCTGAAATTTGGATAGTTGATAGTCAAGATCCAAATAAACAACTTTCATGAAGAACACTTTTTGAAAAAATGAAGTCTAATGGGTCAGTTTGAGCTTGCAAGTCGGAACAGAGGTGCTGAAGTTGGGTTTGAGTAACCTACAGTATTTGGGACATATCTTAGGCTGAAGGAAGCCAAATTGGACGAACCAGATATGCATTTTATAGCCAAGACAAAGATCTACAACTTTCATGAAGAGTACTTTTCATGGATCTGAAGTATAGTTGGTCGTTTTTGGCTTCTAAGTCAGACACGAAATTTTCGTCCTCAACTACCCACTCATCCATCCACTAATCCACTCATCCACTCATCCACTAATCCAACCACTCAACCACTCCACCCACTTATCCACTAATCCACCCACTCATCTATCCACTCACCCATTCATCTCTATAATTTCTCACTCACCAAAAGGCCTTTGGCATTTTCCACTCAACCAACCCACTCAACCATTCCATTCACTCATCCACTAAACCAATCCACTAAACCAACCCACTCAACCACTCCACTCAAACACTCCACTCACTCACCCACTCATCCACCCACTCCCCTTTGTCATTTTGTTACCCTAGACTTCTATAAAAGGCACCATTGGTTATCATGAATAAGTTGTATTCTCCTTCATTTTCTCTCATAGTTTCTTCTTGTTTCTTCATAATTTCTCATAATTTTTGTATATTTTGATGCTCCCCTTCATGGTAATGGAGGGCTAAGCTACTTTCGGTCAATTTAGAACTCTTGAAGAGATTGTGGTTTGGATTCTTGAGACCTTGGTTATGTAATGTATTTGATTTATATTTGAATTCCTCTTCTTCTTCTTCTTCTTCTTCTTCTTAATCTTGAATGCATGAATGGTGATTCTGTTTATGTTTGATCTGATTTGATCTTGATTTAAGATTAAGATTTGTGATGAAACTTAGAACTAATTGATCTAAACTAATCACATGACTGAAGATTGAGATTTGTGATGAAGCTTGGAACTTATTGATCTAAACTAATCATGTAATTGAAGAGGTTAGGTTACTGATTGGTGCCTAGGTTAATTGAATTCGGTGCTTAAATTGACATATATCTACATGAATGGTGCGATTGCAGATTTGTGTTTATCACTTGTCAATTGAATTTTGGACGATTGTCTAGTGTGAATTCTGGATCTAATGCTGAGATCTCGGTTAGATCCAAGTTAACCATTCAAATGTGCTTCAAGTGTTTGTTGAAAGGTTTATGATTGAATCCACCCAATCTCGGATAGATTTCTGAATTGACTGTTCTTCTAATTGTTATTTCTCTTTAAATCTTGTCACTGTGATCCTTGAACCATCAAAACCCCCTTTTTTCTAACTTAACTTAATTTGATCAAATTGCATTTACGATCCTTGAGGAGACGATCCGGTGTTGTTCACTATACTACAAGTTTAAGTAATAACTTCGGTTATAATTTTGACTGAGTTCGGCGCTCATCATATTTATATTATACCGGGGTGAGTCCAACGCTCACCTTGACGACGCGATAATAAGTTGCCCCCAGCTTGGTACTTAGTCGAGACCGGCGAAGTGCTAAGTTTAAATACTTGGGTCCAGGGTCTTTATACCTTAGGGGAACGTTTACTGGGGTAGTCAATATTCCGGGATTTGAACGAGTTTTCCGAGCTCTTGGACCTTGCGGTTGCGTGTCTCTTAGTCTGCTGGATAACTGTTCTTTAAACTGTCATGATGGCTATGTGGGCCATGTGGCGTGCTCGGGTTGAAGGAACGTGCATAGTGCTTCACGCGCCATGATGACTATCTTTTCAAATCTGGGGTGCTCGAACGGAATTGCCCCCTAACCGTAGCCCCTATAAGTAGGGTGTCAGTCTTTTTGTTTTGTTTCGTTGATTTTCATCAGAAACTAGTGGCCTGAGATTGTTTTTGACGAGCGTTACGACAGTGTGAAGCATTTCTTGAGGTTTTTGTGCTTCCATGAGCTTGATTTATGCCTTCTACTTCCACTTTTTTTCAAGGTATTTTCATTTTCTCGACTCTGATTCTATTTATTTTCATATCGTGGACAGTTACACACCTTTTCTTTTCCACAAATGAGGGTAGGAAGAACTATTTTAGCTCCTTAACTTCTGATGGTGTTGCCCTACGGAGCACCTCCTCCGTCGTACTGCGTGCGACGGAGGTGTCCTTTCGAGGTTTTAACCTTGGTGGATGCGGAGACCAGTGCGTGGGTGCATTCAGTCTTCTTCTGTTCGCCCATTGCCATATTTGGATCTTTGAACTTGACTGGTTCTGACCCTATGCCTCTGTGTGTCTTCCAGGGATTCAAATGGCTAGAAGAAGAGTACTTGTTCTTGAAGCGCCTGCCCCGGTTCCAGAAGTTCGGGAGCCAGAGAATCAAGAGGCCGAGGAGGAGGCAGTTCATATTCGCCGAGGACCGGGATTGCCTTATACCTAGGCCGCAGACGATGCCTTCGATAGGATCTCCCGCTATGAGTCTGGGGCCGAGTTGGACAAGTTAAAAGAATACTTGGAACTTACCGAAGAGGATCCCAGGATGATGAGTTCTTGATCTTGTCCCCGAGGAGAGAACGGGTGTGTTCGGCCCGTCAAGCGGGGGAACACTTCATGTTTCTCTACGAGGACTTATTCACGAGGTTTGGGCTTTGGCTCTTTTTCAATGATTTCCATATTGCCGTACTCCAGACTCTTCATGCTGCCCTCAGTCAAATCCACCCCAATGATTAGGCAAACATCATGGCTTTCGAGAGAATATATCAGTTGTTGGGGTTGCGATGCTCTGATGGGGCGTTCTTCTATTTCCATACGAGGTATTCTGTTCATGGTACTCGCGCTCGTCAACAATCTTGGCTGTCGGGACGATCCCGGCAAGGAAGAACAATCTTCTTTCCATATTTGGAAAGTTATAAGGACTTCAAGGAAAAGTTCTTTAAGTTAATGGCGGCCGGCGACACTCATCGTTTCTGGTTAGGGAGTGGCGGGGAGCCAACGTTCAGCCTGTATTGGAATCTGGCGGCATGGAGCATCCCCACTCAATCATTCGAGAGGGAGATCGGCCACCAAGATGACGAAGAGATTGAGTGTGTCAATTTATTCGAACTGTGAGTTGGCGAGGTTGATAAAATCCGGCCTAAAGATATACTGGATGCCATGGATGATGTGGAACTTTGGGTCGTGTTAGGTAGTATAGGTCGTTACTTATACTTATTTTCTTTTCCTTTACCGTTTATGTGGATCTAATTGCTCGCATTTGCTTTTCAGAGAGCTTGGCTGAGATGTCTGAGGAAGGAAACGCTCTGACCATTCTTGAAGCTCTGAGGGCCAGAAGTGAACCGGGGCCTTCAGATCTTACCGCGGACGTGGTACCAGTCTCATTACCCCGTCGGACCGAGGTACCAATTGCAGAGAGGGAACCGATCCAAGTGGAGGATTCCCCCCCACGTGCTAGGCGTAAGAGGAAAGCAGCTGGTGAGGGGCAGTCAGGCAACTGGGGTAAGAGGACCGCGGTTGAGGAAGGTACCGGTCCAAGTAGCGGGGGGCCAATCAACCTGTACCGCAAGAATCTTGATCCCAGTGAGTTCATCGATCTCCACCTCCTAGATGAAGAAGTAGAGGCTCAATTAGCCCCGCGTAGCTGGAAGGATGCTCTCTTTTGTTTCCAGACTCTTGGGCTCCTTCTTGCCTTGGAGCTCGGTACTTAGAGCATATGATCGAGGACCATAAGCAGATGTTTGCAGAGAGGGTTGCTGCCGCAGAGCGGGGTGAAAACTAAGCCCTTAGGGAAAATAAGGAGGCTATTAAGGCCAAGAATGATGTTAAGGCCTTGAACCGAGAGCTGAGGAATGAAGTGGCCAACCTGAAGGATGCAGTGAAGGAAAAGATGGCCAGCTTGACAGAGGTCAGAAGGTGTATGGTCGAGTTAAGAGCTGAGAATGAAGGTCTTCACGCCGAGAACGAACGTCTTGACGGCCAGGTTACTTCCTTGCAGGGCGATGTCAAGACGCTTATTACTGTCTGTACTGATATCAAGGAAGAGCAATTTCAGAATGCCATTAGCCAAGTTCAGCTCTTCAATCCTAGGATTGATCTGATTCTGAATTCCTTGGACTCCGAGAAGGTCGTCCGGGATGGGCAACTCGTCCTTCCTCGTCTTGCTGCTGAGGGTCTAAGTTCAGCTCCCCCTGCAGAGTAATTCTAATGTTTTTTCTTGCCCCCTGCTTGGGGTTTTATTTTTGTATGGACAAGAATGCTGCTCCGTTTTTTCAGAGTTGTAATCAAATTGACTTTTGTTGTATTTCTTTGTCTATTTCGAGGTCCAATGCCCTTTTCGAATTTACGATTCTTGACGAGATCACGGTCCGGGTCTAATGCCTATTTCTGTTGAGCGCCTTAGGGCTCCCTTTAGGACTTCGCGTGATAAAAGATTTTAGAAACCTTGGCTTAGGATCCGATGCCCAAAGTGGATTGTCATTCGGGATTCGTGCCTAAGGCAAGAGACCTTGACCTTGGCTTAGAATTCGATGTCCACGGCGAATTGGCATTTGGGATCTGTGCCTAAGGTAAGAAACCTTGTCCGGGATCCATTACCTTTTGTTTAGGTATTTAGGATGCCGCGTGACTTTAGTTTGGGATTGGTCCTTGCCGGGGTTTTTCGTGCTCATGGTTTGGTGCTCACAATTGGAGAAATCCTTGCTCCATTTACCCACTCCACTAGTCTCACATTTCACCTTGATGCTGAGAAAAAACCAAGAAGTCTGCTATATCATTTCTGCAAAATATTATCATTAAAATTGGGAAGCTACTGAACCCTTGTCCACACTCAAAGTTGCATCAAAAGTATGCTTAAACAACTGAGAGTATACTCTCTCTAAAGTTTATCACCTGTTACTGATGTTCCTAATTCTATTCTGCGAATTTTCTCTTTACCCTTCAAAACTTTGACTCCAAAGAGCTGTAAAAAATGAATACCACTGAGACAATTTCTCACACCTATGTTAAGGTAAATAATTATGCATCCAAATGTTTCCATGGAATTCTATGAAGTGTCTTACCTATTAAATTTTGCAATCAGAACATCTCTGATAATCATGAATTAATATTATTTTAAAATTTTAAACATCTATTCTATTATGTCTTGAGATGAGAAAATTCAAATTTTTTCCTTGCTGATATTGGGCATGGTTATTTGCTTATCACCACTCTATTAAGTTCTTCCAAAGTCTTCTACTTTTATTGTACTTAATTTATTAACATTTAGTTATTGAGCTATCTGATTGAAGAGTTTTATACTTCCATTGTGTGCAGCTACTCAGAGGAAGAATTACAATAAAAAGAACAAGGTTGCACTTAAGAAAAGGAAAGTGGAAACTCTTCAAGGTGATTAAATTTATATCTTTCAGTTCTATCCAAAAAAAAAAAACTTTCTGACACAGTTTCGGTCAGTCTTAAGATGGCATCATTTAGCAGTGTTGAAACCTTTCTGATAAGATTTTGTTAGCTCATGGATTATATCTGTAATGTCTGGAACTTGTTATAGTTGGAGGCCCCCCAAAATCTACCTATAAACCTGGATCAACTTCAACAACTGCTACCAAGGGCAGGCATTCTCTGCTTTCATCTCCACCGGATCAATCTGCTGCTTCATCCTCGCCTCTGGGAGCTGTAAATATCTCTAAGAGCATTGGTGAAGCTGTACCATCACAAATGATTGGCATGCAAGATACGAATGCTGGCTCCAAGAAAGAAATCCCTACTAGGACAAACAATGCAATGAGGAACACACCAAGAGGCAAAGGAAATAATATAGCTGAGCCAATAGATTTGCAGAGCATGTTAATTTCTCTTCTAATGAATAAGCCTAATGGACTGACTTTAAAGGTGTTGTATAAAATCTGAGTTCTTCTTAAGCTTGTTTTTAATATCTCAAACTTTTATAATTAATCGAATTTTATCTTCTTAACTGCTTTCCCGCTTTGATTGTAGGCCTTGGAGAAAGCTGTTCAAGACATAGTTCCGAATCCCATAATGAAAATTGAGCCCATTGTGAGAAAAGTAAGTGGTGGTTGTAGAGAGAGAAGGGGTGGTAGAGAAAAACCCTTGATTTATATGTAATTCAGTGCCTAGCACTGTACAGAGGGGTCTTATTTATAGTAGAATAAAAGGAAGTAACAAGTCTGTGTAGTACAATTATCAGCTGTAGTACTGATATATACGGACTAATTATAATTAATAAACTAATATCAACAGTGGAATCTTTCACTTTTGTGATCTGATTTTTCATTTAATCTTGAACTTCAGATTGCAAAGTACAAGTCCCCGGGAAGGTATATTTTGCTACCAGGAGTGGATTTGGAAAGCTTCAAGAAACCTCAGACTAAAAGTGGAAGGTACCTGTTATTTTCACATGACAGTATCGTTGGATAGTAGTACTGCAAGTGCGTCACTTTTACTCTCTGTATTTGCCGCAAAGTTCTTTCTTGCTCTTATCTTTTGTTGGTAAATCTGTGATTACTATGTTCTCTTTTTTTCTTTTCCACGGGAGGAAGAGTGGGGGGGGGGGGGGGGAGGGATTAAACTTTTGTTCAGATTTCGGTGTGATTTAAAGAAGTTGTAAATTTCTTGAATTTTTTTCAGTCAATATGACTGCAAACTGTAATATTTATTTTATGCTACTTTCTCCTTAAACTGTAATGTAATGTTCCCTTCATGCATTTTAAGCTGTATTATCGTATATTTACAGTTCTCCTGATGACAATCAACGCCACCTACCTGCTTATCAAGAATTTCGTTATCACACACCAGCTTCACGGGGAGGCTTCAAAGAAAAAGTTCCCAATGACGATTTGGAGGAACTGGTGCAATTGAACTCCAAAGTGGAAGAAGAATCAAACACATTGGAAAAAATTAATGTCCAACATGCTTCACCTGATATCTTCAGTGAAAAAAAAGGTTCTGATCATAGTGAAGGGCAGGGGGGCAGCTTTAGTGATAGTGGAAGTGGCAGTGAAAGTGATAGCAGCGATAGTGGAAGTGACAGCGGAAGCCATAGTAGGAGCAGAAGTAGGAGTCCTGCTGGAACAGGGAGGGGCAGTAGTAGTGACAGTGAAAATGATGCATCTTCCAACAGTAAGGAGGGTTCGGATGAGGATGTAGATATTATGACTAGGGATGATGAAAAAGAGTCCAAGTACAAAATAGAAGCCTCTTATCAAAAGGTGTCCTCACTCATTCCAGTAAAATCTCCTGGTGGAAGATCTTTGCACTATGAGATTCACGAGAAGCAGGATGATGGTAATAATGGAAGTAAACAGTCATTGTCCATGGTTTCTCATTTCCTAAAACAAGGGGAAATGGTTGGGAAGTTAAATGAAGGCCGACAAGGTAAATACTTATACGTAGGAACCTCGTCTAAGGACAACAACAGAATCAGTCTTGATAAATCCCCGGTAATTAATGGGAGAGGTTTCTCTCTTCAAAGAGAGCTTTCAAACTTGGGGTTGGGTGAACTTCGTGAGTCCACTCCTGATGAAACTCATGTCACAAAGCAATTTGAAATAAAAAATTCATTTGGACATTTGGAAAACAGAGCAAACGCTTCAGAGGAGGGGAATCCAAATGTTGTCAAGCCTTCAGTAAAAGCAACTTTGGAATCAAGAAAGCCATCCCCGGCCTTTGTAAGTTCTGGTTTTCCCAACAATTTAGAAAGCACAAATAAAAAGAACTCAGATGATCATTTTGAAGATTCAACAAGGTCTCATGCTAGAGTTATGCAATCTCATCCACAACATTTGAAAGCAGTTAACGTGGAAATTGGGTCCCAAAACAAATTGGCAGAAATGAATGGTAGATTTAGAAGTAATGAATCTGGGGTGAGCCAAGCTATTGATTTGGAAGGTTGCAGTGAAAGCAGTAGAAGAGCACCTGCAAATGCATTTAAACAACATGACACAAAACGTGGAACAGTTCCCTACCCTGTGAAAGAAAGTAAAAGGCAAACACCTAATTCATTGGAAGAGGTGGCTGATAGAGGAAAGGATTCAGGGTTTGCAGATAAAAATAATAGTGATCAGAAGAGGAGAGAATCTTCTTCAGATGAAGATAGTTGCCCTTACTCAAAGTATGAAAAGGATGAGCCTGAATTGAAGGGACCTATAATGACTTTCTCTCAGTAAGCGGTCATTCTGTTTTTTATTCTTTAATATTTATTTGTTTATTTTATTAGGGTTGTTGTTGTGTAGGGTTTTTTTAACCGCTCTTTTTTTGGGACATCTGATACACATTTTCTTCTCAATGCTAGATATAAAGAATATGTGCAGGAGTTTTATGAAAAATATGATTGTTACAGCTACTTGAGGAAGAGTGTGGAGAGTTACAGGTAAGCAGTTTTACAATTTAAGGTGTCATTGCTTTTCTGTAAGATATTTACTTTGATAACGTGTTTGATATTCTGTCTAACATCTTGCCCATGATTTGTATTTTTGTAGGAATGAATTTTATGACATAGGCAAGGATTTAAAATATTTTAAGGACAAGGATATAGACAGGTATAATGACATCTTGGGGCAGCTGAAAGAATCTTATCTACGTTATGGAATGGTATGTTTTATTTGGCTCCACTTGTGCATGCAGTGGTTTTAAATGTTGGACAAATCATTTTTTCCCATATTCTTGTTCCTAAGTCAACAGTTTCTCAAAATTTTGTTTGTACTTAAGCCCATTTTACTACTCTAATCCATTTACCTTTCTGTTTTGGCTGATAAACTGTAAAAATACTTGTACTATGTATCTAAATCATGTATGAGTAGGACATAAAATCATTCAATATTGTTGTGTATCTTTATTTTTGAATGCCATGATTTCTATTTCAATTTTTAGGTGGTTCCCCATAATTTTGAATTTATCTTGTTTAACATATTGCACATCAGATTTCATCTTATGTGCACCTTTCTAACATGACTTGGTTAAATGTTTATAGATAGTGCATATGTATGAGACAAAATTAGTCATCTAGTCTTTAGTCTTGTGGATATCTTAAGCTGGCTGATCTTATTATTATAAATAGCCACCTGATATAGCATTGTCTGCAATGCGTAGTAACTGATAGCTGTCTAGTTTAACTTGATGCAATTTTGATTGAGTTTAAACGAAAGTTACTCTGATGTAATTCTTCTTTCAGGAGTTTGTATTTGGGATGTTGAGAAATTTTTGTTATCTTTACTCAAGTCAGGGAGGAGTTCTTGCACTCTCGCCAGGTATTTCTGCAGGAGGGGCTCCTTAGCTTGATATTCGCTTCAGATCTGGGAGGTAACGAGTTGAGAGTCACTACAGAGTCGCAAAGATTCGACTCCCAAGTCTCTGGCCATTGCCAGTCTGGCGATGCATGCTTCATATTCCGCCTGGTTGTTCGAGGTGGGAAATTCGAACCTTAACGAATTTTCGATAGTCACTCCTTCAGAGTTCTCCAAGATTACCCCGGCGCCGCTCCCCTTTGGGTTTGAGGATCCATCCACAAACATGGTCCAGGAGATCTCCTGGTCATTATTGGAGTCCGAAGTGAGTTCAACGAGGAAATCCGAGAGTGCCTGTGCCTTGATTGACACTCTGGGTTCGTAGGTTATTCCGAACTCAGAAAGCTCGATAGACTAAGCAAGCATCCTTCCTGCTAAGTTCGGTTTATGCAGTATCTGTCGGATAGGTTGATCCGTCCTTACCACCATGGGATGGCACTGGAAGTATTGCCTTGGTCTTTTGGCCGTGATGACAAGTGCAAATGCGACCTTCTCTATCTTCTGGTACCTGAGTTCGGGGCCTTGCAGTACTTTGCCCACGAAATAGACTGGCTTCTGGCCTTCCAGTGTTTCCCTTATGAGTACCGAACTCACAGTCACCTCGTGGACGGAGAGGTACACGTAAAGGGCTTCCCTTGACTCTAGCCTTGTGAGGATAGGAGGGGATGCCAGAAGGTTCTTCAGGGATGCGAAAGCGTCTTCACATTCCTATGTCCACTCGAATCCGATCCTCTTTTTCAATAGTTTGAAGAGAGGGAGGGATTTGTGAGTGACTTTGGCCAGGAATCTGGTAAGAGCCGCGACTCGTCCGTTTAACTGTTGTACCTCTTTGACGTTACGGGGACTATGCATGTCGAGCACTGCCTTGCATTTGTCAGGGTTTGTCTCGATACTGCGGTGAGTCAGCATGAACCCTAGGAATTTCCCTGCCTGGACTCCGAATGCGAATTTCTCTGGGTTGAGTCTCATGTCGTGCTTCCTTAGCTGTGCAAACACTTCTTCAAGGTCCGAGGTGTGTGATCCAGAAGATGGGGTCTTAATTATCATATCGTCGATATAAACCTCTAGCATTCTCCCTGTCTGTTCTTCGAAAACATTGTTCATCATCCTCTGATAGGTAGCCTCGGCATTTTTCAACCTGAATGACATTACCTTGTAGCAGTAACTTGCCCTTTTGATGATGAAGGCTGTTTTATCTTGGTCTCCGGGGTACATCAGAATCTGATTGTAACCAGAGTAAGCGTCCATGAAGGATAGCAGCCAGAAGCCAGAGGAGCTATCAACTAGCTTGTCAATGTTTGGAAGGGGGTATGGATCTTTAGGACACGCCTTATTCAGGTCGGTGTAGTCCACACACATCTTCCATTTTTCATTTGACTTCTTCACTAGGACAACATTTGAGAGCCAAGTGGTGTACGAGATCTCCCTAATGAAGCCAGCATTTTGTAACTCCTTGACTTGCTCTTCGATGGCTTGTTGCCTCTCGGGGCTAACTTTTCTCTTCTTCTGGGAAACTGGCTTTGCATCCCGTTTAATGGATAAACGATGGTAGATGAAAGTGGTGTCGATCTCAGGCATATCAGTGGATGTCCAAGCGAAAAAATCCTTGTTTTTTCGTAAGAGCTTTATCAACTGGGTCTTTTCTTGCTCTTAAAGATTTGTTCCTATCCTGGTGACTTGGTCGGGGTTATCACCCAGCTGGAGTGGGATCAATTCTCCTTCGGGCTGGGGTCTTGTGCCCCGGATTTCGTCACGAACATCCAACTCAGTCATCAGGATGTTGACTTGATTGTGGGTGGGGCAGGATGTTCGCGCTTTTGTTTTTCTAGAAGCCCTACTGATCTTCAAACTCTCATTATAGCATTTGCGAGCTGCAATCTGGTCACCCTTGACCGTGACCACTTTATTGTTTCTGTTGAGGAACTTCATGGCCTGGTGGGTGGTAGAGACTACAGCGGCAATGCTATTTAGCATAGGGCGGCCCAGGATGATGTTGTAAGCCGAGGGACAATCCACGATAAAAAAGTGTAAGTGCGAGGTAACTTTTTCTCTGGAGAAACCGGTTAGCTTGTCTTCATACAGTGTAAGTGCGGACAGAGGGAACTCCAGTCTCTCGAAGGCATCCATGAACATTATGTCCGCTGAACTCCCCTGATTTACAAAGATGCGACGAACTTCGGCGTTAGAGATTATTCCGGATATGACTAAAGGGTCGTCATGATCTCGGATAATGTCGTCGTAGTCCTTATCGGAGAAGGAGATGGATGACGCGTCCTTGTTCTCAACGTGGGGTTTTCGCGAAGAAGAGCCAGATACGCTCAGAACCGCTGTCCGGAGTGCCTTCTTCCGGGAGTTATTAGATGGACCGCCCCCTGCAAATTCTCCTGAGATGGTACTAATAAGTCTGTCCTTCCTGTTACCCCCACCTTGAGTATCCCGTTCCTGGTCCTCCCTATTTTCAACATTGCGGCGCGGAGGGGTCTGGGATCTTCTAGCAGGACTTCGGCTTCTCTTTGGGTGCTGGTTTGGACTTCACCGGGAGCTATGGCTTCATCTCCGATCCCTGTGCCTACCGCGGTCTTCTCCTCCTCGGAGGCCGCCGATGTACTTTTGCAAACGTCCCTCTTTGATCAGGGACTCGATAACATCCCGAAGTTAGTAACAACCCTCCGTCTCATGGCCATAGCTCTTGTGCCACCTGCAATGTTTCGAAAGGTCCATCTGGAATTGATTCTTTACAGGTGGTGGCCTCTTGATATCCTGGAACTCGGTTTGAAGGACCTCCTTCAAGATTGTTTCTCGAGGGGTGTTCAAAGGAGTATACTCGGAATACTTGGGTCGATACCATTCGTTCTTGGAGGAATCACAGGGTTGGTTGGTGTTGTGGTTCTTTTTCTGGTGAACCGGCTCACCTTTCTCTAGATTCTCTTTGGCCCTGGTGGCTTCCTCCATCTCAACGTACTTGTCCGCCCGTAAGTGAAACTCATCTAAGCTCGCCGGCTTCTTTTTTGCCAATGACATGAAGAAGCCCGAGTCCGTTCGGAGTCCGTTTTTGGCGTAATGAAGGGCTATCTTGTCGTCCAGGTTTTCAATGCCTACGCAAGCCTGATTGAACCTTTTGACGTACTCGTGCAGGGATTCAGAATTTCCCTGACAGATCCCAGAGAGGGAGTCGATTGACTTCGATCGTTCCTTTGCTGTGGTGTAGTGTTGCAAGAAATGTTGCTTCAAGTCTTCTCATCTGGTGAGCTTTGTGCGTAAGGTGACAAACCAATGGAAGGCATCCTTCTTTAGGAAGAAGGGAAAAACCTGACATAGCAGTTCCGGGGTGTACCCGTAGAGCTGCATGCACTGAGCGTAAGCGTCCAAGTGCTCCTGGTGGTACGTAATTCCATTATAAGCCTCCAAATTGCTCGGAGGCTTGAAGTTCCTCGGAACCCTGTATGCCATTAGAGCATTAGAGAATTGTTGTTGACGGCCGGGGGCCGGGTTATGGTTTCCATAAATCCCAGCACCGATATGCTAGATGGTGTGCTCATTACGAGCTACATCCCACTCTCCGTTGTCGTTGTCTGTTATCACCGATCTTTCGAGGTTCTCTAATCGACAGCGCTGTTCTTCCAGCTGACGCCGCTGGCCCTCGATGAGCGCTGTTTGTTGATGCAACAACTCTCGAAGGTCATTCTTTGTTGTTTTGGATTCAACATTGTCTTCATAGTGGGACGCGTGGTCCACGTTGTCGTGGGAAGTTCCCAAGCGAGCATGCACAAGGATCCTAACTCTATGGTTTGTATTGTTTGCTCCACCATGAGGAAAAACAAGCCTGTTACGAATTGAAACCCTTCGAGATGGAGTAGGGCTTTCAGCAGAGGCTGAGGTCTTGTGTCCATCGTTGAGAGTTTCCACCATAGCAGCAGGCCTGCTTCTAATGGCGGAAGTTTCTAGTGGCGTGATGTAAGGAGGATCGCGCTGTGCTGCAGGGCCCTGTATTTGGCCAGGGGCAGCATGCGCAGTGCTTCCCTTCCTCTGGTTGTGTCTTGTGTTCACCATGGTTAACGTGAGAATGGAAGTTTATCAGGTTCCCACAGACGGTGCCAATGTTCTGAAATGGATTCAGAGGGTACCTGAGATAGGCACGTATATGGTGGTTTCCTCCTTGCACAGCTGCAGCCAAGCGTATGAAGTCCAGGGGGTGGGTACCTGCAATAGGACTCCAACGCTCAAGTCAGACAGTGTACAAGTATGTGTTATGTGAGGGAATAACAGATATCTCTTTAGGTTAACTTAGCCTGGTATATATAGAGAGAGCGTGACTAGAATTCTCATGCAATCCGTGTAGGACGAAGGTACATTAGGATCGTGCCTTGACAGAGGTTTCAGCCCATGATCATTGTGGTCCGTCTCTGACCTGTCGGGACTATCGCACGATCGTTGAGGTCTGTCTCTGACCTGTTGGGACTTTCCCACAATCGTTGAGGTCCGTCTCTGATCTGTCAGGGCTGTCTCCTTAGTGATCAATCCTTATTGTAGGCAGTTATGAGAATGTGTATAGGTCTGACGATCATTATAGTCTGATGTCGTGGACCGAGGTCATAAGGCCTTGGCCGGGGTGTTTATGGAGGAGTCCGGTGGTTCATACATCAGGTCGATCCTTTCTGGATGGGACCCTGGACCACGGTCTAGAACACAAATCAATCTCCTAGTTTGTCTAAAAGCTTGTTATATAAGATTTTTTTATTATCTCTTTGCATGCAACAATTTCCAAATCCTCAATATGATTCTTTGAACCAATTTAGTGATCCATATTTAATCTAATATTGGTAAAATAGATTCGGCCGAAAAGATAGGTAGGATTAAAAAATAAAACTTTCAAACTTCTAATTCAATCTCCATGTTTATCTCAGAAACTAGTGTAAAAGTTTGTTATAACATTTACAAATAATGCTACTCGTGACCAAATCTCCAATCCAACCTCTTGGTTTGTCTTAAAGCCTGTCATACAAGATTTTTTATGTTATTTTATTTCTTCGCATGCTACAAGTTCCAGAACAAAGAAAAAAAACAAAAAAAAAACTGCTGAAAATGAATTAGTGGTGAAGGGGAGTAATTAGCACGTTGGTTCAAAGTATTCAGAGTTTTAAGCATTTCCAATGGCAGTTATATTTTTCTCATAGTTTCAGAGAGGCCAATAGTGTGGCAGACTTCTTGACTTATTATGTACACCACTACAGGCATACATTATTTTGATAATCTTCCATAGAGTTGTGGGGTGCTGTTAACCAGGATATTATGGGGGTGTCTAATAGTATAGAGAGCCAATAACAATGGGTTAAGTCCATGCACCTTAACGTGATTAGGCTTGTGATGGCAACCTTTCCTTTGTTTTTGGGCAAGAGTGATTAGGCTTTGTGAGCCAATATTTCTTGTTAGGCAGTAGGGGAGCAACACTAATCAAAGGGAAAGTCCCCACCACATTACCCTTTCACCCTTGGAATGAATATGAACATCAATATATGAATGTGATTTATACAATCGAACTCAGGATTACATATTTAAGAGACCTGAATCTCTTCCACTCAATTTTTTTTTAGCAAAAGATTTGGCATGCAAAGGCATCACTGTGATAACTGACATCCCAGCTATGCTGGCACCCCAGCAACACCAATCATTTGCAGCACGCCAACAAAATTATTAAAAAAGAAGGAAAAAATACAAAAAAAGGCAAGGGGGCATAAACCAAGACCCTTGCAAGCATTATTTGAACCTGTAAATAGGTAATCCTACTCTATCCCTGTAAAAATCTTCACTAATGAAACTAGGAATAGTATTCCACCAATGAAAGCCATGAATGGTAATTCCATGAGAGGCAAGCTTATCTACACAATTATTGCCTTCACGGAAAATATGTGAAGCAAAGAAACACATTTTTTTAGTCAATTCTATGCAATTCTTCCATCTATTTTTTAGCCTCCAAGGAACAATGCTAGTAGTCTTGAAAGCTTGAATAACTGGCATGGAATCACACTCCAACCAAAATTTATGCCAACCATTCTTGAAAGCCATCTCTATAGCTGTCATAGCACCCATTAGCTCTGCTTGTAGAGCATAGGATGTACCAAGATTAAGCTCAAAACAACCTAAAGTTGCTCCACTCTTATTTCTGAAGATACCTCCATAAGCAGCAAGACCAGGAGATCCTCTAGCTGCACCATCTGTGTTGCATTTGATCCAGTAACAAGGAGGAGCACACCAGCTGATTTCTTTTATAATTGGGGCCTTAGTTGGCTTTCCATCAATTGCAAAAGGTTTCAAAATCATAGAATCTTGCATAGTAGAAAACATATGGCCATTACTATTATTCCCAGCTAATGAGACGTAAGAAGTAATCATGTGAATTGTAGTTTTCAATGAGGTTTTTTTATTATCAAAACTGAGATTATTCCTACAATTCCAAATAACCCAGATTGAATTTATAACAGCTGCGAGAACAACATCCCTTACTTGTGGAGAAAACTGATTATTGCACACAGAGATAATACCATGTATAGAAGATATATCGACATTAAGATTAATGATTTCACTCAACCATTTCCAAATCTGTTGTGCGAAAAAACACTCACAGAACAGGTGATGCGTGGATTCAGCTGCTATCTCACAAAGACAACACATAGCTACAACCACACAGCCCCTTTGTAACAAATTCTCATATGTTGCTAATCTGTCATGCAGAATTCTCCAAGCAAGAAGGGACCTAGAAGGTGGTATGACAGCATTCTAGATAAGCTTTCCCCATTGCAGGACTTGGCCAATTGGTTTGTGAAATAAATAAGCATCTTTGAAAGTTAGCTCACCCGAATTGGTATGCTTCCAAATCAGTTCATCTTCATATGGAGTAGCAAGGATGGAAATCTGTTTTAGCTCAGAGTAAAGAAAAAGGTACTGCTACAGCAAGGAAACTGGTATTTTCCACCTACCATTGCTCATGAAATCCTTTACCTTAGCATTCAGATAACTATGACATTGCTGTGGAATATTTAACAGGGAGATTAATGGCTGAGATAACCATGGATTAGTCCAAAAACTCATTAAGGAACTCGAACCAATTTGCCAAATTGTGTTTTGTTGGACAGCAGAATATTTATCCTTTAAACCATGCCAAATTGAGGATGCAACATGATAATGAATTGGTTTATTATTTCTGAGAACTCTTGCCCTTAATAAACAGGCCCACTGATTGCTAGACTAAGTAAACTCCCAACATAGCTTTAGTGCTGCAGCATTATTGATATCTCTCAGTGATCTAATTCCTAATCCACCTTCGCTAGTTGGACAACATACTTTATGCCAGGCTACAGTCACCACCTTTCTATGATCAACATCACCTGACCATATGAAATTTCTAACCCATCTATCTACCATTTTTAGCAAACTAACTGGCCAGGTATAAACCAAGAAACTATGCAGCATCATACCCTGAATAACAGTCTTCACTAGCTGAACTCTCCCAGCAATGGACAGCAGAGATGCTTTCCAAGCTGCAAGTTTGGATCTAATTCTGTCGGCAATAGGTTGTAAATGCATGACTCTAGGCTTCCTTTTAAAAATAGGAACGCCAAGATAGATGAAAGGCAGTTTTCCAACAACAAAACCCAAAATATCAGTTATCTTAGCTTGCCTTTTACTAGATATTGCTCTAGAATAAAAAGTAGATTTAGAAGGGTTGATAATATGACCAGAAACAACAGCATACCTTTGAAACAAACCCATTAGTGAATGCATATTCTTTTGAGTTCCTTTGCAGAAGATCATAGCATCATCTGCATAAAGAACATGAGGGGGCACATGAGCTCCTCTAGGACTAGACATTAAAGATAACTCTCCATCCTGGACCAACTTAGAGATACCTCTGCATAGCACTCAAATCAACATATGTGGATATTATTTTTTAGTAATTTCAATTTATTGTTATTATTATTATTATTATTTGTGAAACTAACGATAAAAGCTTGACAATGCGGTATTTATAAAGGTATCACATTAGTTTCTGAAAAAATTCTTACATAAACTATATAAGGTGAGATACCTTGAAAACCATTTGATCATGTTAATAGGCCAGGTTGATGGGTGTAATTTTGACAAGCCCTTTAACATGTGGGCTTTTAGTTTCTATGACCTAGCCCTAACTCATGTAAAAGGTGGGTTGGGCTAAGATTTTAATAATTTCTTCAGTATACTTATTCTTTGGTCTCAACTCTCAACTTATAAAAGTCCTGGTCTATGTGAGTTTGGGCTTTGGTCTATGGTGCACCCTCTTCGATGGGTTGCATCCACACACTCTGTCTCATAGTTGTTGGATGGCCTTATATTGTAATATACGGTTTTGCAAGATGACCGAGCAATTGTTGCCAGCACAACGAACAGTAACAGATAGAAAGGAATATTTATCGTAAAAAGTAAAAAAATAAATATTAATTATTAGATTTTATATAAATAATTAAATAATTTTTAATTTTGATTATATATGTATAATTATATAATTAAAATTTATTTTTCTTACATTTTCACAATAAAAATTTATTTAACTAAATATATTTTCTCTCTTTATATATATATATATATATATATATATATATATATATATATATATATATATATATATAAGATTTAATTTAATGTATTATTAATGTAAAAAAATTTACATTATAAATAATTATTAAAAAAATTTACATTATAAATAATTATATACTAATATGTCTTTAAAAATATTTAACTCTTATAATAATTATTTAAAAAGTCTCACATGTAATAATATATAATTAATTGACGTCAAACAATGCAAAAAACTTTATAGTGACAGTGCTTTAAATAGTAAAAATAGTGAAACGAAAGAAAGATTTACATGTCAGCATGTAAATTTTTTTAAATAAAAAATAGGAAATGCTAATAAAATTAGAATTTGTTTAGGATTTGGGCAAGGCTATTGAATTTGCCTTACACCCCTAATTGATTGTCATTATGCATAAGTACTAGTGAGAATAGGTTAGATGATTCATTAAGACCTTGTGATTAGTCTATTTAACTTACTAGGCTAATCTATTTAATCAGTATTTATATATTTATTTATAATTTATAATACTTACATAGTTTATTACTCTTATATATTAGTATATTATATTTATTTTATATATAGAATATAATATGTTTTTATAAGGTATAGAATAAAATAATTTTACTAAAGGTTATAATAATTTAATAAATTAAATTAAATGCTTAACTTATTGACCTCTATGAATGAGCAGACGAAGGTGCAGAAAGATGGCATAAAATCATGAGCAGAAAGATGGTTATAGTAATTTTAATTTTTTAGAAATATATTTCTATACTTACTATAATATATTACCTAATCATTATGGCAAAATTGTGAAATTTCTTAATTGCAATAAGAATTTGGAAGTATTTTTAACTTTTAATTGATTTATAACCTTTATTATTATTTAAAGTTATCGAGGTATTTTCATTAAACTTAAAGATTTTTTTCTTTTCTGATTGCAATCGATTTATTATAAATAATTTTTATAAACCACTCACTTACAATCAAGATTTACAAATTCAAAAAAAATATTAAAATAAAAAATTAGAAAATATGAATAATATGAATATTAATAAAATAAATATTTCTACTGTAAAATTTAGTATTATTAGTTTTTAAAAATAATTACTTAAAATATAAGTGTTATACTGAATATCAAATTAGACTACAGTATTCATCAATAAATAATAATGATCTCTTGTACAAGTAATGAGTAAAAAATTAAAATTGTTGTTAATATATATATATATATATATATATATATATATATATATATATATATATATATGATTTTATTCTATAGTGAGAGAAGTGTTTATTGTAAGAGGTGAGATGAGTAAATATTGACTATTGGATCTTACATAAATGGTCAAGATTAGAACATAAATGCATGTGACTTTTTTAAGTAGTCACATGACCTTTAAGTAACTTTTAATCTTGACCATTCATGTATGGTTGTATGGTCAAGATTTACTCCTCTCACTCTCTCACAATAAAAACTCCTCTCATCTCCTATATATATATATTGTGAGAATTGTCATAACATATAAAATATAAATGATTCCTACTCCTCAAACTAATTTTTTTATCTTATAAAAAATTAACTTTTATCATCAAACTAATTTTTTTCTGTACAAAGAAAAAATTTCTAATTTGATTCGCTTTACAAGTAAAAACCAATATTCTCTTTTAGCTTTTGCTTATTATATCTGCCACCAAATAGTACCAATTATTTTAGCCAAGAAAAGAATACAAAAATAAAGATGGAAAATGCAATTAAGTTGGCTGAATGAGTAGAGTAGCAATTATTGTACAGTGATGAGAATGCTCAATGGTGTGATGCATGAAATTAGAAATAAATAAATAAATAAATAATACGGGTGAAAGTGAAACTGGAAATTGGAATTGTTTAAGAATACAAGCATTACCATTCTTATGCAAAATTGAAAATCTAAACTATTCACCCTTGTTTCAGTAAACAAATCCAAAAATAATTATGGTAGTAGAACCACAAAGCAAAATAAGGCAATATCATCTTCTGCCCTCTGCTTAAAGTTTGAAAAGACTAGAAAACAAGGAAATCTCAATGCAAATTTGACTCATCGCCACCATCGCACTTCACCTAAATCTAACCACGCTGCATCTCGACAACCGCGTTGCACCACCCAGATCCACGATCGCCACCCGAATCGTCAGAATTGCGCCTAGATCTGTTCCTCCACGAGCTACCACGCCATGCACAATTTGTTCTTACTGTCGTCATCACACCAAAAATCGACATCATCTTTGGCCGCATAGGAAACCAGATTCGCGAGTCACTGGAAACCAGATCTACTGTCGTTGTCGTTTTCCAACTCATATCCATAAGCCCAGCCACAGTCGCGTGCTAGCGATCTGCCACTGTTGCGAGCCAGCACTGGCAAATCGTCCCCCTCAACCCTAACAGTGATGGGGAGAGCTCAGAGATGGAGGTGTTTTTGTTTGAAGGACCAAAATGTAAAATAGATGAGATAAGGAAAAAAAGTAAATAAAAGAATGACTTCTAATATAAATATCTAAACCTAATAAAAAAAGTCAAATAACAAGTAATAAGAAGTAAATTCAATGGAACATTGATGCTCCCAATTTATTTAAGAGCATTCTAAAAGTTTCCATCTTGATGACACCTGTGTTAGGTTTAGCGAGATTATGTTAGGGTTTTCGATTTTTGAAGCTCACTTGATTGAAAAATATCCATCATTTATTCATCAATGAAAGGGAAAGTACAGCTTCACCCACCACTAATTCTGCAAAACCCTAGTGATTCCGACCCTTTACTCAATAACTAGAAGGAAAATGAGTCGTTGGGAAGCTCCACTGAGATTAAGCATGAGGAGAATGTCAAGGCTGGTTCACTTCCTTCTTGTCGAATTTGCCTTGAAAGCGATTCTAACCCAAGTGAAATTTCGTGCAAAAGTTTTTAAATTTTTGCCAATTTTTCTCATTCGAGGATGGACTTCGTTTCAATTGTTAACTTATGAATTATGTGTTGGACTTTTGTGGATGAGATTGCAAATGAGCATGAGCAAAAGTAGAAAGGGAATAGAGGTGGAGGTGAGGGAGAATTTCAGACAAACGAGGCAATTACGTTATTGTCTCTGATCTATTAGGTGCAAATGAAGATAATTCTCATAAAAAATGAAGAGAGGTGGTCCACACATAATACTTTACCAATTTACATTATTTTATGGGAGACATTTATAATGTTCCTAAAAAGTTTTTGAATATCAATGCTATAAAGAAATTACCTGTTTTTACAGATAATCTTTTGTTGACTTTTTTTTTTAACAAAAAATCATCACATTCCTTTTTTTTTCTTTTCTTTACACTTTCCCTTCTGTGAGTTTCAATTCCCTCCCATTCTCTTCAGTCTAGTGGTTGCTTTCTTTCAGATCCAAAACTTCCAGTGGCGAGGTAGTCCAGCCATGAGGTCGACGGTGGCTCATGTGGGTTACAGATCTGATGGTCTTGGGTCAGGGGTATTTTATGATCTGGTGAGTTGGGATTTGGGTGTTGGCCAGCGGTGGTTTTTTGAGGAGGAGGAGACGGAGATGAGGGATGTCGTGAAGAGATGAGGAGGTGGATGGGTGGTTTTCTGGGGTGGGTTGTTTTCTGGAAAAGAGAAAAGAAAGCGATTTTTTCGACGAAGAGAGGAAAACATTTTTTAGGTATCTCTCCACGGTTTTCAAAATTTCAAACCTGTTTAATTTCAATAAGTACTCTTTTGCTTATTTGGTTATTCCTATTGGATGGAAGTTTTGGATCTGTCTATAAAGGAACTCTGTTGCTGTCATAAAGGCCCTAAACCTTCAAAAGAATGGAGCTCAAAAGAGTTTCATTGTAGAATGTAATGCACTGACAAATATTAGGCATCAAAATCTAGTTAAAATTTTAACATGTTTTTTTGGTACAAATTATAGATGAAGACAAAGAAGGAGAAAGAAAGGAGAGAGGAAAAGATAAGAGGAAAAAAAATCTATAAGGACAAATCAATAAATTAATAATTTTGATATTGTAACTTGTTAAACAAGTTATAAGTAATAATTCTCAATCATTTATGTAAAAAAATTAAAAATTAATGGATAAGAAACATGGAACATTCATGCTCCAAACTCTTTTAAAAACATTTTAAACGTTCCCTATTTTCTGACTCAAAATTTCAAACCACTTACCAATTATAAACAAAAGCAACTTCCAATGACATATCAAGTCTACGGTGCACCCTTGTTCCATAGCATGGGAGGGTGCATTATAAATCCAGTTGTGAGTTTGGGTTAAACTCAACCAGACCAACTCATTTTTTTTTTGTGAGACCACGAGGCATCCCCAACAAGTTTGACCTATTTGAACCATCTATAAGATTAACATTGGTTCAACTATGGGAACACTAATTCAATTTTTTTAAGTCGCCCAAAGTGTCCCTACAATCGATAGGCAAGAGACTAATCTCTCGAAATAAAGTTAGGTGCCTAAGTGATGATCCCTTCCAATAATATTATTTTCATACACATGAATCACAATAACAAAAAGCACTAACCCAATTTAATAGGAAATGAATCTTCTCATATTAAATTTTCACATGAACTTGTCATGTCACGAAAATGATAGACACATAATTTAAATAGTGAGACTCTTTTAAAATATGTGGGAGCCTACGTTAGTTCCCTATGTTTATCTCTTTTCATATAATATGATAATGTGAAATCTTGACATAGAAGAATTCATTCCCACTTTAACACTTTATTATACAACGCATCAAAAAAAATATAGTACTCGTGTAGGGATTAAGAGTCTAATCTCCTTACTTATTATTTCACTCCTTTTAAATTACAATAAAACTCTACTTAATAGTTAACAAAAATAAAATAAAAAAAATTCTCATAATTTCTCGTATTCATTATTTATTTTAAATCATAAAAAATATGGCTTTTCAAATTCCTAATGTGAATAATTTTTTTTTATATGGAAGGAAAACAAAACTACAAAGTTATGATCGATTGCAATTAATGAGAAAGAAACAGTGTGAAATCTTTTCAATAGTAGTGACAAACATTTTAAATTGGTCCAATTAATCAGAGAAAATAAAAAAGAATTAGGGTAAAGTAAAATAGAGAAAGAAACAAAATATGAAAATATAGCATTAGTATATACTATTCACCCACGGTGTGCCGTGAAACTGATTCGATCACATTCCACCGACCATGCATGGCCGCCCCGGGCAGCGCCTCCACTCCTCTTTCCCTCCTCCGCCCCCTCACCGCCCCTCTCTCGGTGGATCCTCCGGCCGCAACTCACCCCGGGAAGCTGCGGCGGCCGTGGCGGCGGAGGAGACACTAAATCTGGTTTCCGGCAACAATCCCCCCGCCTTCTCCATGATCATAAGGCTAGCACCGGACCTGGTGGAGGAGATCAAGCGCGTGGAGGCCCAGGGCGGGAGGGTGCGCATGAAATTCAATTCCAACCCTTACAATTCTGGTGGCAACGTGAGTTTCTCACTCAAATTCATGAGCTTCGCTTGTTTCAATGAACTTGTGTAAATTGATTTTTCTCACACGCTCGCTTTTAAAAAATTATTTACCTTTTTCTGTTTTGCGCTTTCAATTGGGTATTGTTTTTTATCCTTATATCGAAGAATGTGTTTTTCTGGGTCTTGTAGAAGTGCTTTATCAAATTTGTGATTGATTTTTAATGACCCTTCATTTTCTAGAAATGCTGAGTACTTATCTATCATTTGAACCAGTCTTGTACTTTATTTGAGTTTGTTTTAAAGTGATGCTGGTGAAGGATTCTTCCTCATATTGAGTTCGTTACAGAAAGGCATTCATTTTTATTTTGAATAGCATTGTAGTGAACAGTGATAATACTGGGAACTATATGATTGGGATAGTGTGTTGCCATCTGCTAGAGTGTAGTTCTTTGGAATGATTAAAAATTGGAAATAATTTGATTGAATTGATTTTATTTTTATTGATTTTATTTTTATTTAAAAATCAATTCAGCCAGCTGGTCGACCTTCTGCTAGTGACAACGACATGACTTAGGTTCGAACCCTATGATCCCCTGTTGGAATCCCCTTGAAATGAGGAAAGTTTCCCCTCATCCTAAACTTTCGTTGAGCAAAAAAAAAAATTTAAAAATCATTTCTTTTGACTGGAATTCATTATAAAAAATGGTAAACAAAACAAAACAACCAAAGCATTTCCCACTAGGTGGGGTAAGTTACATGGGTCAAACAACGCCATTGTGTTCTATCATAAATCATGTCCTCAGAAAGTTTATTTAGCTCTAAGTCCTTTTTAATGGTTTCCCTATGGTTTTTCTTAGTCTCCCTCTACCTCTAACTATTGGACTATCCTCTATCTAATCTACTCTTCTTATTGAGACTTTTAATGATTTTCTACTCATATGGCCAAACCACCTAAGACGAGATTTTACCATCCTTTTCTCAATAGGTGATACCCCTACTTTCTTTGTAATGGATTCATTCATTCATTCAGTGCAACATCATCATCTCTGCAACACTGAGCTTATGCTCTTGTTGGCTCTTTACGGCCAATATTCATTATAAAAAATGGTATTTAAATTTATTTGCAATCGATTTTCATGTTTGGAAAACATTAAAAATGAATTGAATTGACTTTATATTAGCAATTTACTTTATTACCCTTACTTATGATAGGTTAAATGACTTAATTAATAAGGTAAAACAATTAAAATAAATTAAAATTGAATCTTCTCGAATTCGACAAAATTTAAGTGGATTTGTATTTGTACACAACAAAAAAAGAAAATTCTAAATCAAATTAATTTTTATTTTATAACTTTCCAAGCAAAGGATTTGATTTATAAATCAAATTAATTTCTAAAATAATTGACTCTAATTAAATAACTTATATATGTATAAAGATACACTGCCGTGCCTTTCGAAGGTATTGTTAAGAAACAATGATGGTGATTTCACATATGTAGTCTGCATCTTCCATGTAAAATTGATAATGCCAAAGTGCTTCATGGTTGTACCAGGTTAGCAATTCTTTGTATTCATATTTTGGGGGTGACTCATAGTTCATGGTCATCAAACATCTTATCAGATCATATAATTTGATATTTGGCTATGAAACATCTCTTGTCAATTTGATATTTATATGCCTGCCTTCATTTACTGCAATGACTTGGGTGATGACAGGGATGCTATATTGTGTGTAGTTACTAGTTATATTATATGGATATAGCTGCTAAGCTATGATGCACAGATATAGGTACAGGTATCGGATATGACACGAGTATGGTACATGGATACGACTTTTGTTAAAAAATTAAATTAACATTTATCAAGTATCCGAGTATCTGGTACGGATATGGGTACGATAGACATTATGAAGTACTCGTGCTTCATAGTTGCTAAGCCTTATTTACAGATCATGTATCTATTAGTATGTACTGCAGGAAGTTTCTCTCTATTTGATTGATATTAGCTTTATGCAAACCAATGCAAAGTTTACAATTTGATGTGGGCACTGGCTTATGAAAATTTCACTTCAATGTTGGACTAGTGAGGAGAAGACTATTAGAAGCCCTAGTAAGAAGAGTAGATCAGATGGAGGATATAGGCCAGTAGTTAGAGGCAAAGGGATACCAAGAAAAATTATAGGGAAAACCATTAAAAAGGACTTAGAGCTAAATGGCCTTTATGAAGACATGGTTTATGGCAGAACACAATAACATTGTTTGGTCCTTGTAGCCAACCCCACTTAGTAGGAAAAGGCTTTGGTGGTTATTGTTGTTGTATGCTGGACTGGACTTAAAGCTGGATTCTCATAATATGACAACTGGCAAGGAATTTCATTAATAAATAGTATGCGCATGTTGTTCATTGTGTTTGACTTTAAACTTTAAAGATATGGTATTATAGCAGTCACAAATGCATCTGTTCATTATTATGTCATTTATGGGATCTTTTTTTTTGGGGTGGGGGAGGGTTGGGTATGTCTAATTTGATAAATTTTTTCATAATATAATAAACTTGTATAATTATCAATATTCTTTTTTGTCAAAATTAGAATTGCAAGCTAATTCCCCATGTGGCATCTTTTGTTTCTGTGTGTCTGTCTGTTTGCCCTCTTTTTATGCAAATTTTTATCTGTAGTTTAACAGGCCTGTCATTGTACCAGATTATTGATGTTGGTGGGAAGCAATTCAGATTTACATGGTCGCGGGAATTTGGTGACCTCTGTGATATATATGAAGAGCATCAAAGTGGTGAAGATGGAAATGGTTTGCTTGTTGAATCTGGGTGTGCTTGGCGCAAGCTGAATGTACAGCGTATATTGGATGAGTCAACTAAGAATCTTGTTAAAATGCGGTCAGAGGAAGCTGAACGCAAGCTTAAGTCACGGAAGTATGAAACTGTTATCGAAGATATACCTCGTTATAATACATACTCCATATTATGCACTTATTCCCTTTGATAAAATTTCTCATCAACTTGCTATCATCTGACAGTCTCTTTCTCTCTATTTCCTTGATAATTTGTTATGGGTTGCAATCGGCATGCATTAATAAGAAAATGCTTATGTGATATACACGTTCAAAACTTAACAATGATATTCATTAACTGGTCATTGGTGAAACATTTCCTCAAAATATTACACTTTCATTATCAAATTTTAAAGGTATGCAGTGAAAGTCAATTTATATTTACATGAGCAAGTAATAATTTCAAGCACCTCTAAGGCAATACTATTGACGCGTACCTTTAAAATCTTAATGGTGAAGTTTTGGTACATGTTTTTTCTATGGTTGAAATTCATTCTGTTGCTTTCAGTAGTTTTAGTCACATATATTAGGTTAGTTAATAGAAAGAACATGTAGTAGATTACTTGTATATAGGTTGGTGTGTTTCATATGGAATGAGACAAGTTATTGATTTTCTACAATGAAACTTGTGATGATGTTATACTTAGCCATTTGTCCTGTAACAAAACTTCCTGGTTCAGATTATACTCTGTTTCTATTGTTAAAATCTTTATTTTTTCATCTGTATGTTTCCTAAGCTAAATAGGTTGCTCAGGTTTCACAGAAGTCAGTGATCTTATTTCTTATATCACTTTCATCTTAGTGATAGCTATACCACATTTAGCGATAGTTTATGATGCATGGATATCACGGGCCTTTTTTTTTTTTGGCTCATTGACCATTTATTTATGTTCCTTACGACAGAGCCATTGTCTTAGAGCCTGGGAACCCATCTATGAGGAGTCAGATAAAGGCATTAGCTACTGTTGAGGGTAATTTTTATTTTGCTTCTTGCACTTTATGCTCCCTTTCCTTCTTTTTTGCTTTTTCTACTCTTTGTTTTTCTTTTTTTACTTATTTAAATTGTAGTACATTTACATTAAATTTAGATTGAGCATCCCTTATTTGAAAATAAATGAAAAGTATCTTGAGGAAGAACAATACATCTGAATAACTTTTGCAAATCTGTACCATCAAAATGCCTCACAATCGGAGAAGTCCTTGCTCCATTTACCCACTCCACTAGTCTCACATTTCACCTTGATGCTGAGAAAAAACCAAGAAGTCTGCTATATCATTTCTGCAAAATATTATCATTAAAATTGGGAAGCTACTGAACCCTTGTCCACACTCAAAGTTACATCAAAAGTATGCTTAAACAACTGAGAGTATACTCTCTATAAAGTTTATCACCTGTTACTGATTTTCCTAATTCTATTCTGCTAATTTTCTCTTTACCCTTCAAAACTTTGACTCCTAAGAGCTGTAAAAATGAATAACACAGAGACAATTTCTCACACCTAAGTTAAGGTAAATAATTATGCATCCAAATGTTTCCATGGAATTCTATGAAGTGTCTTACCTATTAAATTTTGCAATCAGAACATCTCTGATAATCATGAATTAATATTATTTTAAAATTTTAAACCTTTATTCTATTATGTCATGAGATGAGAAAATTCAAATTTTTTCCTTGCTGATATTGGGCATGGGTATTTGCTTATCTCCACTCTATTAAGTTCTTCCAAAGTCTTCTACTTTTATTGTACTTAATTAATTAACATTTATTTATTGAACTATCTGATTGAAGAGTTTTATACTTCCATTGTGTGCAGCTACTCAGAGGAAGAATTACAATAAAAAGAACAAGGTTGCACTTAAGAAAAGGAAAGTGGAAACTCTTCAAGGTGATTAAATTTATATCTTTCAGTTCTATCCAAAAAAAAACTTTCTGACACATTTCTGTCAGTCTTAAGATGGCATCATTTAGCAATGTTGAAACCTTTCTGATAAGATTTTGTTAGCTCATGGATTATATCTTTAATGTCTGGAACTTGTTATAGTTGGAGGCCCCCCAAAATCTACCTATAAACCTGGATCAACTTCAACAACTGCTACCAAGGGCAGGCATTCTTCTCTGCTTTCATCTCCACCGGATCAATCTGCTGCTTCATCCTCTCCTCTGGGAGCTGTAAATATCTCTAAGAGCATTGATGAAGCTGTACCATCACAAATGATTGGCATGCAAGATACGAATGCTGGCTCCAAGAAAGAAATCCCTACTAGGACAAACAATGCAATGAGGAACACACCAAGAGGCAAAGGAAATAATATAGCTGAACCAATAGATTTGCAGAGCATGTTAATTTCTCTTCTCATGAATAAGCCTAATGGACTGACTTTAAAGGTGTTGTATAAAATCTGAGTTCTTCTTAAGCTTGTTTTTAATATCTCAAACTTTTATAATTAACCGAATTTTATCTTCTTAACTGCTTTCCCGCTTTGATTGTAGGCCTTGGAGAAAGCTGTTCAAGACATAGTTCCGAATCCCATAAAGAAAATTGAGCCCATTGTGAGAAAAGTAAGTGGTGGTTGTAGAGAGAGAAGGGGTGGTAGAGAAAAACCCTTGATTTATATGTAATTCAGTGCCTAGCACTGTACAGAGGGGTCTTATTTATAGTAGAATAAAAGGAAGTAACAAGTGTGTGTAGTACAATTATCAGCTGTAGTACAGATATATACGGACTAATTATAATTAATAAACTAATATCAACAGTGGAATCTTTCACTTTTGTGATCTGATTTTTCATTTACTCTTGAACTTCAGATTGCAAAGTACAAGTCCCCGGGAAGGTATATTTTGCTACCAGGAGTGGATTTGGAAAGCTTCAAGAAACCTCAGACTAAAAGTGGAAGGTACCTGTTATTTTCACATGACAGTATCGTTGGATAGTAGTACTGCAAGTGTGTCACTTTTACTCTCTGTATTTACCGCAAAGTTCTTTCTTGCTCTTATCTTTTGTTGGTAAATCTGTGATTACTATTTTCTCTTTTTTTCTTTTCCACGGAAGGGAGAGGGGGGTGGGGTGTTTAAACTTTTGTTCAGATTTTGATGTGATTTAAAGAAGTTTTAAATTTCTTGAATTTTTTTTAGTCAATATGACTGTAAATTGTAATATTTATTTTTTGCTACTTTCTCCTTAAACTATAATGTAATGTTCCCTTCATGTATTTTAAGCTGTATTATCGTATATTTACAGTTCTCCTGATGACAATCAACGCCAGCTACCTGCTCATCAAGAATTTCGTTATCACACACCAGCTCCACGGGGAGGCTTCAAAGAGAAAGTTCCCCATGACGATTTGGAGGAACTGGTGCAATTGAACTCCAAAGCGGAAGAAGAATCAAACACATTGGAAAAAATTAATGTCCAACATGTTTCACCTGATATCTTCAGTGAAAAAAAAGGTTCTGATCATAGTGAAGGGCAGGGGGGCAGCTTTGGTGATAGTGGAAGTGAAAGTGATAGTGACAGTGAAAGTGATAGCAGCGATAGTGGAAGTGACAGTGGAAGCCATAGTAGGAGCAGAAGTAGGAGTCCCGCTGGAACAGGGAGTAGTAGTGAAAGTGAAAATGATGCATCTTCCAACAGTAAGGAGGGTTCGGATGAGGATGTAGATATTATGACTAGGGATGATGAAAAAGAGTCCAAGTACAAAATAGAAGCCTCTTATCAAAAGGTGTCCTCACTCATTCCAGTAAAATCTCCTGATGGAAGATCTTTGCAGTATGAGATTCATGAGAAGCAGGATGATGGTAGTAATGGAAGTAAACAGTCATTGTCCATGGTTTCTCATTGCCTAAAACAAGGGGAAATGGTTGGGAAGTTAAATGAAGGCCGACAAGGTAAATACTTACACATAGGAACCTCGCCTAAGGACAACAACAGAATCAGTCTTGATAAATCCCCCGTAATTAATGGGAGAGGTTTCTCTCTTCAAAGAGAGCTTTCAAACTTGGGGTTGGGTGAACTTCGTGAGTCCACTCCTGATGAAACTCATGTCACAAAGCAATTTGAAATAAAAAATTCATTTGGACATTTGGAAAACAGAGCAAACGCTTCAGAGGAGGGGAATCCAAATGTTGTCAAGCCTTCAGTAAAAGCAACTTTGGAATCAAGAAAGCCATCCCCGGCCTTTGTAAGTTCTGGTTTTCCCAACAATTTAGAAAGCACAAATAAAAAGAACTCAGATGATCATTTTGAAGATTCAACAAGGTCTCATGCTAGAGTTATGCAATCTCATCCACAACATATGAAAGCAGTTAATGTGGAAATTGGGTACCAAAGCAAATTGGCAGAAATGAATGGTAGATTTAGAAGTAATGAATCTGGGGTGAGCCAAGCTATTGATTTGGAAGGTTGCAGTGAAAGCAGTAGAGGAGCACCTGCAAATGCATTTAAACAACATGACACAAAACGTGGAACAGTTCCCTACCCTGTGAAAGAAAGTAAAAGACAAACACCTAATTCATTGGAAGAGGTGGCTGATAGAGGAAAGGATTCAGGGTTTGCAGATGAAAATAATAGTGATCAGAAGAGGAGAGAATCTTCTTCAGATGAAGATAGTTGCCCTTACTCAAAGTATGAAAAGGATGAGCCTGAATTGAAGGGACCTATAATGACTTTCGCTCAGTAAGCAGTCATTCTGTTTTTTATTCTTTAATATTTATTTGTTTATTTTATTAGGGTTGTTGTTGTGTAGGGTTTTTTTAACCACTTTTTTTGGACATCTGATACACGTTTTCTTCTCAATGCTAGATATAAAGAATATGTGCAGGAGTTTCGTGAAAAATATGATTGTTACAGCTCCTTGAGGAAGATTGTGGAGAGTTACAGGTAAGCAGTTTTACAATTTAAGGTGTCATTGCTTTTCTGTTAGATATTTACTTTGATAACGTGTTTGATATTCTGTCTAACATCTTGCCCATGATTTGTATTTTTGTAGGAGTGAATTTTATGAAATAGGCAAGGATTTAAAATATTTTAAGGACAAGGATGTAGACAGGTATAATGACATCTTGGGGCAGCTGAAAGAATCCTATCTACGTTATGGAATGGTATGTTTTATTTGGCTCCACTTGTGCATGCAGTGGTTTTAAATGTTGGACAAATCATATTTTCCCATATTCTTGTTCCTAAGTCAACAGTTTCTCAAAATTTTATTTGTACTTAAGCCCATTTTACTAATCTAATTCATTTACCTTTCTGTTTTGGCTGATAAACTCTAAAAATACTTGTACTATGTATCTAAATCATGTATGAGTAGGACATAAAATCATTCAATATTGTTGTGTATCTTTATTGTTGAATGCCATGATTTCTATTTCAATATTTAGGTGGTTCCCCATAATTTTGAATTTATCTTGTTTAACATATTGCACATAAGATTTAATCTTATGTGCACCTTTCTAACATGACTTGGTTAAATGTTTATAGATAGTGCATATGTATGAGACAAAATTAGTCATCTAGTCTTTAGTCTTGTGGATATCTTAAGCTGGCTGATCTTATTATTATAAATAGCCACCTGATATAGCATTGTCTGCAATGCGTAGTAACTGTTAGCTGTCTAGTTTAACTTGATGCAATTTTGATTGAGTTTAAACGAAAGTTACTCTGATGTAATTCTTCTTTCAGGAGTTTGTATTTGGGATGTTGAGAAATTTTTGTTATCTTTACTCAAGTCTCTATGTGGTACCTAATGTGTAAAGGTCTCCTTGTTGTTAGTATGTATTTTCTAAATATGTAGGCATGATGTGAGTTGCAGGAACACAAGAGACAGAAGAAAATACATCTTGTGCTTCACTTGGAACTGGAGGTAATTACTCAAATCTTGAACTTTTATTTGGAATTTTTTAATATTTTGTTAAATATTTTTACCATTTCTATAGTTTTCATTTTAAAATTTTATTTTATTTTTGATAATTGTTACAAGTTTCATTACATGTTGCTGTATGCTTGTCACACTGCTTTTCTCTGCATCTTGCAGCAACTTAAGCGAAGGATCGAAGACTTTGTACACTCATATAATAAAAAGTGAAAATACGATTCTATACAATAAACTGAAGCCTCTTCCATCAAGCGTGGAATGTTTTGGGGGTCCCTGAAGCACAGTATGGTAGATGAATTCTTGTGTAGATTGGATGTGCACTAGCTTTTTATACAAATTTCAAATTTTAAACTCTTTATGTTTATCTTCTTCGAAGTTCCGGCATTTTTTACCTAGCCTGACCTCCATTTTGGACCATTTTCGAATAAATTGTTTTTTTTTGGGCTCTTTTTTTTGTCATGATAATTTTTTGTTAGTTAAACAAGTTGAGCTTAATTCATTCTCAAAGCTGGGTTTGGAGAAATTTGAGAATGGACATTTTAAGGTCATAGGCCATGTTATCTTACCCCTTAAAGTGGGCTGTCAGGTACATTACATAACAAAGAAATTTATAAAAAGAAAGCAGCAAACTTGCATTGAACTTCTGCTTTCCTTGGTTAATATTAATGGGTTCGGAGGCCAAGAACAAATATGGAGATTTATGAGAAAACTGGTGCTAAATAGTGCAAGGAAAGAAGTTTTGGGATAGACGTAGTCACTAAACGGTTGCAAACTGAAAAAAGGTAAATTCCTATTAGGGCTCAAAGCTGGTCAGCTTCTCCTTTTAAGCGATGTTACTAGCAAAATTTCTATTGGTATAAATATGGTAATTTTTAGGGTTATTCTAGGACAACGATTGAAGTTTTAGAAACTAACTCGATGATTATTGGTTTGGTGAGTTAATGAGGTTGGTTTTTTATTTATTTTTAAAGAGTGCAGCAAATACAAAATTAATTGAAAATAGCTCTGGTTTGAGTTGAGTTACATTATAATGGGAATGGAACTTTCATTGAGATTTTAGGCATGTTACTAGCTTTTTGCTGGTGATATTGAAATAACTTATTCTTATAATCATTTTCGTCTAAAAAAAGGAAAAGGAATGGAACATCCAAAACACGTAGTTTAGATTAAATTTTTTTTAAAAATAACATAGATAATTAGATTGAGTTAGTTTTGATCGGATTTAAGTATTAAGATTCGTAACTTGACTTGAGTAAAGTTTTATGGGTGGGACGTTTTGGTCCAAAGATCTCAATGGACAACCTGTGGTAGATGGAGGAAATTTAGAGGTGTCGTTTAAAGACGAAGTGCTAGGGAAAGCTCCTATGAAGCCAAGGGAAACTACTGATTTGATTGCCGCTAATATGTTTGGATAGACTTAAGCCGAAAGCCTTTTTGGATGACAAGATTTTTAATTTGTTATGTGAGGCTTAGGTGGATGGCCTCATTGTCAAGCTTCTTGGTAAAATGTGATGAGAGACCACCTCAAATCTGTTTGGAAGTTATCTGGTGGGTTTGATATCAGGGATGTAGGTAATGGATTCTTTATGATTAAGTTTGATCTAGTTAAAGATAGATGAAAAGCGATCTGTGGAGGTTCATGGATGATTTTTTATCATTACCTCTTTGTGAGAACTTGGACTTCAGATTTTGTGTCTGAAACATCCAAGATTGAGAGGACTCTAGTGTGGATACATTTTCCTAGTCTCAGCATGGTTTATCAAGCTGTTACAGGAGCCCAATCATTGCATGGTGATTGGCTTGTTGTGCAACGTCGTCGTCGCAAACACAACCTATAGATTTAGCAAGAGGTGAAATAAAAGGAACGTAATGATGACGGAATAAAGAGCAATAAATATAATTATTTAAATGGGGAAGAGGAGGTTACAATAGCCTCCAAGGATTCAAAAAGTCATCAAAATCTTTTAAATAAGGAAAATCCTATCCCACCTCCAAAAAATTGGGATAGGAAGAAAAGGCTACGTAAAGATGATCAAGCCCATTCTGGTTATACCAATGGCCTAACAATATCCAAAGCTAAAAATAAAAGGAGCACTACTAAATGGTCCAGGGGAGCAGCCCAGAATACTAGCATCGTCCAATTGGTGAAAAATAATTGACTGGGTAATGTGACTAAACCTAAGCAGCAAGGCGATCTTGAGTCCCAAAACCAATTGGACAATTGGTGTTTAAGGAGCGGGACTCGGGGTTTAAGACTGCCATGAACATCACGGCAACGAGCTCTTGTAGGTTCAAGTGATACTCAGGGTTTAAGCTGTGAGCTCTTGCAGTTACTCGAAGTCTGGTATAGTTGGGAAAATTAGTAGTAGAATACTGTGATGGACTGAAGCATATATTGGCATATGATGACACAGAGAAGATAAATACAGATGGTTACATGTTGTTATTCCCAAAATTAAAAAAATTGTAAGTCCATAAGCGCAACAAGCTGGAATGTATAATCTTAGTCAATTTTGCTTCGGGACTTCAACAATTGGAGTATTTGGAAATTGGAGCAGTCGATCCTAAAATGAAATACGTATTCGGCCAATGCACACATGGAGATCAGAGTCAAAATGAACTCAAGATCAAACTTCCTGCCCTGGAAAACCTTTAACTTTATCGCATGCCAAATATGATTAGCGTATTCCCAGAAAATTGTCATGCAATGTGGCCATCTTTGCGTCAGTTTCATTTGTCGGATTTCCGAAAGTTTGACATCAATAATTTCATGGCTGGTTCGAAGTTGGGAAATCAGAGTGATCTTAGTACCACAAACGTACAATCCCTTCTCATGTTAATAGGCAAGCCATTTATTATTTATTTAAATAAGTCTAAATTATGTTAGCTGGGTAATGGAACAATGTGTATGTGCTTAAAAGTCAAAACAACATGGGTTTTATTTATTTAATTTCACCCTTGTGTCCTTTTTGATTTATTGTCAACCAAAATGATGGAGAAACATAATTAAATGGCTTTTCAAATTCAAATTGGAAGAACGGGGAACGAGATAGATGACATTTTTTTAGTTGTGCGGTGCGGTTGGGTTGTGTGGCTGATTATGAAGGCTCTGCTCTGATATGTCTTGTAGGGATGTGATTAGGACAATTTTTACTTACTTTTTATAAATCAATAAAAATTAAAAATTACTATTATATCTATTTTATTTTATTTTTCATTTCTATAATTATTATTTGCTTTCTTTTTTTGGTATATTCATTCTTTTTATACATTTCTTGTTTATGTCTAACAGGAAAAAAAGGGCGATTGAGAAGCTTTTCCTCACTTTGGAGAGGATATGAAGAATCAGAAATTGGCAAATCCATGCTTCCCTAAGCTAGTAGCACTCATCGTCCATCTGTGCCACAAATTGAAACGTTTAATCTCTGTCTCTGCATCTAATGATCATCTTCCCAACATAGAGCTTCTGATCATAAATAAAGCCTCTGGGCTAGAAGACAAGGTGATGAGATAGGAGGAAAGGTGAAAGTTGAGCTTCCAAAACTAAAACTTCTAATATTTAACCAATTGACAAGCCTTTGCCAAGGGATTGAATTGCAGACTGCTAGGCATCGTGTTGTCCACAATTGTCCTAAACTTTCTTTGACTTCAACTGCTACTATTCAGAAGTTCGTGGAAAATCTTTGCAACTTCGATCTGGAAGGTAAATACTATACACACGTTGCATGATGGTTATACTTATACGTAGTTACATATGTTACGATAGAATAATCGAATATAATTCCCCATATGATTTCTTTACGATTGAGTCGGTTATGTTTTATTTTTGTTATTTTGTTCTAAATGTGTATATAAAAAAATATAATTGTTAATTTTTTTTAACTTTCCAACTGATCATGTAAATTTTTCCATAAAATATATCTTTTCCAAAATTGTTACACGCACCTGCAGTTAAGCTATGATAATTTGGACAATGAAGAAGCCAAGTCATTTTTCTTGTTGTGTTCTATATTCCCCGAAGATTATGAGATTCCAATCGAATATGTAACCATATTTGCAATAGGGATAGGCCTAATTGGAGAAGTTTGCTCATGAAGAGGCAAGGAATGAAGTGAGTGCAGCTAAAAATATGCTCATAAGTTCTTGTTTGTTATTAGATGCTAGTAAAAGTGAATGCGTCAAAATGCACGACTTAGTTCGTGATGTAGCCTACTGGATTGCAAAGAATGAGAATAAGGAGATCAAGTGTACGTTGGAAAAGGATGTAACAGTGGAAGACAGTTCACTGAGATATTTATGGTGTGAAGAATTTCTATATGAATTGGATTATTCCAATCTTGAGCTTTTGAGCATAACGACAAATTTGGATGTATCAGATGAAATCTTCAAAGGAATGTGAAGGCTTAGAGTTTTGTTTCTTTACTCAGTAGGTTATAAGAGAAGACCATTGTCGATGATATCATTCAAATTGTATACGAATCTTCATTGTCTATGCCTAGAATGGTGGGAATTAGGTGACATCTCCTTCTAGGAGATATGAAGAAACTTGAAAGTCTTACATTGAGTCATTGTTCATTCCTTGAATTACCGAGTGTTGCTGTAGTTACACAACAGACAAACTTGAGATTGGTAGATTTGTCAAATTATGACATGGAAAGGAATCATTTTGAAGTGATTGAAAGATAGCCGCAACTAGAAGAATTATACATCGAAGATTCTCGATCAAAATGGTATCATAACAATGAAAACTATGTTGAATTCTTCAAAAAGTTTAATGTTTATGCATTGCAAAGGTATCAAATACATTTAGGAGAAAAAATTCATTTTGATATTAAAGAATTATACATCAAGAGCATGGAGTATTTGGGAGATTTATTCCGTGGTCGTTTGCCTACTCATGGCCTTTTTATGAAATTAGAGAGGTTATATATACAAGAATGTCCAAAGTTGACATCTCTCTTCACACTTGCAGTTGCTCGAAGTCTGGTACAATTAGAAAAATTAGTAATAAAATACTGTGATGGACTGAAACATATACTGGTATATGACGACACAGAGGAGATAAGTACAGATGATAAGTTGTTGTTCCCAAAATTAAAACAACTTCAAGTCTATAAGTGCGACAAGCTGGAATATATAATCCTAGTCACTTTTACTAAGGACCTTCAATAATTAGAGAATTTAGAAATATCAGTATGTGATGGACTGAAGCATATACTGGCAAATGATGACACAAAAGAGATAAGTACAAATGATCACAGGTTGGTGTTCCCAAAATTAAAACGACTCATTGTCATTAAGTGCGACATGTTGGAATATATAATCCCAGTCATTTTTGCTCAGGGCCTTCAACAATTGGAGAATTTAGAAATATCATTTTGTGATGGACTGAAGCATGTACTAACAAATGATGACACAAAGGAGATAAGTACAAATGATACACAAAAGAGGTAAGTACAAAATCTTCAAACATTACGAATAATAGGATATGCAAAATTAGAAGTAATTCCTTTCATGCTTGTTCAATATTTCTTATAGAAGTTGGTGGATCAAGAATCAACCAGTGAACCAGGTTTTGTGGACCAACAATAGTAACCACTGAAGTAGCTCAAAATATTATTATACCACTTCATGATGTACATTATGTTATAAAAGAGTGGTCCTTTCAAAGTAATAACTTCAAACACAACAACATATTATTTTGTGATACACACAGTACTGAGGACATAGTGAAAGAAAGCATTCAAGAAGGGTCTACCTCAGAGGAAGTTATTAAAGCAACTTTGTCACCTAATTTAGATAAAGGCGTTAGCTTGGATGGTGTTCTTGCAACTCACACCGAGTCAAGTGACAGGGACATGCTTGTACAAGATTCCCAGGTTGTTGAACAAGGTGATAAACCTAATGAAGGTGATACAAGAGCTTTTCCATGTCAAAAGATCCAAAATGGTGATGATAGTATTCAAAACGGGTATAAAGAAGGTGAAATGGGTGTTGTTTCCAATGACGACAACATTGAAGTTCCTCCAGGTTAGCGTTTTCTTCTTATATCTTTTCTATACTAAATGTATATATATATCACCTATTGCTTCAACTTTTTGAAGCTTCTGCAGATACTCGTAGAAGTCATTCATTGATCATAGCGGAATTGGGAGCATTTAAGCACTTTGTTAATCTGGATGATGCACAAATTGCTTTAATTGCGGAGGCAATAACAATATATCCTCATCTTTGGAATGTTTGTGATATGTTTGGTGAACGTGTTAGTGGTTGAGACTTTTCTTAAGTACTCAAAGCAAAGACTGATAAGAAAAGATTGTTAATGCATTTTTTTTTTATGTAAGTGATCATGTTTTGTTAATGTAAGCAAATAGCTTTCTTGATTAAGTAGTATATCCCCATATTGGTTGATAGTGTAAAACATGAACAGAAAACCAAGTTTACACTTAATGTATTTTGTATAAGTATAAATTGTTAATCAATGAAATCAATTTGGTTTTTCAGCCTAAAAACAAACATTCTTGTTCTCCTGCCCATTTTCATTTTTTCTGCATTTCTCTACTAGTGCTTCTTCTCTTTAACATCAACATGGTATCTAGAGCTTAACAGATCTTAAGGGACTGTGTGTGAGTTGAGTGAAAACCAACAAAACTTCTTTCCTCTAAAAACCAAAAAACTTGAAAGTTTGGTTATGACATCTAGCAGCAACTCCTTATCTCCACCTCCTGTATTTGCAGGAGAAAATTATGATGTGTGGGTTGCAAAAATAGGAACTTATCTAAGAGCTCAGAGTTTGTGGGAGGTGGTGGAAAATGGAAACAATTCACCTCATTTGCCAAACAACCTAACAATAACTCACTAGAAACCACAATGAGGAAGTGGCCAAGCAAGGCAGAGCCCTTGCCATTATACATGCAACACTACATGATGATGTATTTATTAAGATCTTGAATCTTGAGATTGCAAAAGAGGCTTGGGATAAACTCAAGGAAGATTTTCAAGGCAGTGAAAGAACAAAGAGGATGCAAATTTTGAACTTGAGGAGAGAATTTGAGACAATCAAGATGAAAGAAGTTGAAACAGTGAATGAGTTTTCAGATAAACTTTCAAAGGTTGTGATACAAATCATATTGTTAGGTGAGGAGCTTAGTGATCAATGTGTTGTGGAAAAAATCTTGGTGTGTCTTCCGGAGAGGTTTGAGTCAAAAGTACCCTCTCTTGAAGAATGTAAGGATTTTTCTCAAATATCACTTGCAGAGCTTGTGAATGCCTTGCAAGCTACTGAACAAAGAAGTGCCATAAGGCTTGAAGACATATCTGAAGGTGCATTCTATGCTAAGCAAAAACACAAATAACCAGTTACAAGTTATGGAGGAGAGAAGCAACTTAGAAAAAAGAATGAAAAATATCCACTGTACTCTTATTGCAAGAAGAGAAACCACTCTGAAAACTATTGTTGGTTCAAGCTAGGAGTCAAATGCAAGACATGTAATCAACTTGGTCATGCAGAGAGGGTTTGCAAAAATAGAACAAATCATTAAGGACAAAACCAGCAGGGACTATAAGCCCAAGTTGTTGATCACCAGCAGCAAATTGAGGATGAGGAACATTTGTTTGTTGCCTCTTGCTATACAATAAACAACAACAAAGAATTGTGGTTAATTGATAGTGGCTACACCAACCATATGACATCCAATGTCAATTTGTTCAAAGACTTGAGGAAGACTAGTTTCTCAATGATAAAACTTACAAATGGAAATATCGTTAAAGCTGAATGATAAGGTTCTGTTTTGATCAAGACTGCTACAGGTAATAAGATCATTCCCAATGTTCTTTATGTTCTAAACATAGATATTGTGAACACCTAATTTTGACCAGACTTAAAAAAAAAGATAAAAATAAAATTTAAAAAAATAAAAAAAAAGAGAAAAAAAGAAGCAAAAAAAATAAAAATTAAAAAATTGATGTCCACATTTTCTTAGCCTAAATATAAGCCTACCTTAGCCTAGCTAAAAAAAATAAAAATAAAAAAAAAAGAGAAAAATATTTTTTCTAAAAAATAAAAAAAAAAAAAAAAAAAAGATGCTGCTCGTTGCATTTCTCTTGCACTTTCCCTTTGTTGTTTTTTTTTTTCAATTCTGATATGAGCCCATTTTTGCTTTTCCTTAGTCTGCTCCTTTTTCTTTTTTGGACCATGCATTATGCATTCTTGCACTGTTGCAGCATACACAACAGAGGAGACAATTTGCTTTGCTCATCACTCCTTTCTCACATTGCTGCACACACGTATTTTGGCATCACTCACATTTTCACTCAGACACGCATCACTCACATTTTCACTCAGACACTCACTCACGTAGGGATTTCTCACTCTCACACATGGATTTTTTGAGCTCACTCACGTAGAGCATCGAGGAAGGGTTTTCTTTGATTCCTTTTCACCCACATTTCATCATTCCCATTCACCTCCATCTTCACCACTCTCTCATCTTCACATATACTTTCAACTCACCATCAACCTCCACTCATCTTTACCATCTTCACCCTTCCAACCTCCACCACCACAAAGCACCACTCCACTCATCACCTCACCTTCACCAACTCTAAGCACCCAACCTCATCACCTTCACCTTCAAACCACCAACCTCCACCACCACAAAGCACCACTCCCTTCATCACCTTACCTTCACTAACTCCAAGCACCCAACCTCATCACCTTCACCTTCAAACCACCACCTTCACCACCAACCTCCACCACCACAAAGCACCACTCCCTCATCACCTCACCTTCACCAACTCCAAGCTTCTAACCTCCACCACACAACCATCCCACACCACCTCGCACCATCACGTGACCCTCCAACCTCCACCACACACCACCTCACACCACCTTGCACCACCACATGACCCTCTATTTCCACTATCACCCAAAACCATGAAACTCCACCTCCCTCAACCTTACCATCTTTACCCACACCAAGCATCCAACTTCACCATCTTGACCATCAACCACCTTCCATCTTCACCACCACACACAACCACTCCCCTCATCACCTCACCTCCACCACACAACCAACCTCTACCATTGCACCACCACCGAGTCGACTCACTCACCACCCACCAAGCACCCAACCTTCATCTTCAACCTTCAAGCCGCCTCCCATAACCAACCTCCACCCTCCATCTTCACCACCACACACAACCACTCCCCTTATCACCTCACCTCCACCAACTCCACAACCAACCTCCACCATTGCACCACCACTGAGTTGACTCATTCACCACCCACCAAGCACCCAACCTTCATCTTCACCATCAAGAACCACCTCTTCCAACCGAACCGCACCGTGAATGGAGATCCATGGCTGGCCGTCCACACGCAGCCACCAGCTCCATCGCAAATCGGAGGCTTCACCACGAACCAGTCACTTGCTCCGCCAACTACCACCGAGGTCTCCATTCCCTTTCTGTTACTGTTGAAGCCGCACCACCGCGACCCCTGTCTTCACGTGCTGGTGTGCAGCTTGTCGGTTTCAAAGCAGTTAGTTCTACCTCGCTTTCGTTTTGTCTTGCTTCACGTGCTTCTTGTTAAACCAGAAAAATAAAAGAATGATAAACCCTCATTTACTAACGTGCATGCAATGATTCACGTGCTGGTGTGGAGTATGTTGGGTCAGCATAATGGTTTTAATGGGCCAAAGTTCTTTTTCCTTCTTTAGTTAATTAGTTTCCTTTTTTTTTTTTTTTTACAAAGTTGTGTTAGGTAAGTAATATATATATATATATATATATATATATATATATATATAATCTAATGATAGGCATTTTTATTGTGAGATGAGTAAATCTTGACCATACAACTATATATAGATGGTCAAGATTAAAAGTTACTTAAAGGTCATATGACCATTTAAAAAAGTCACATGCATTTATGTTCTAATCTTGATCATTCATGTAAGATCCAATAGTCAATATTTACTCCTTTCACCTTTTACAATAAACACTTCTCTCACCAGAATAAGATCCTCTCTCTCTCTCTCTCTATATATATATATATATATATATATATATATATATATATATATAAAGAGAGAATAGAAATGGTAATAAAGAAAAAATGGAATAAAAAGTAAAAAAAAATATTTTGGTTTAATTGTTTTGATATTTAGGATTAGTTCTTGTTTAATTGTATTTACTTAATGGTATGTTTTATGTTGTGTCTTGTGACTAGTAGGAATTAAAAAAATGAAGAAAAATGAAAAATAAAAAAAATCTGAAAATTATTAGAAAATAAAAATAAATTTTGTTTTGAGTTTGATTGGTTTGTAATGCTTATATTTAATTTTTGTTTGTATCTACTTTGCTTATGAAAAATTGTGTTTACTTTTTGTCTTTGTGTATTTTTTTTAAAAAATATCTTTTAATTAATGCAATGACTAATGATACTGTAATTGGGACATCCAAATAGTATCCGAAACAATGTAAGTGCTCCTCATTACCCACCATAACTGAAAATGAGGAGAGGCTAAAAATAGGGAGTCCAAGGAAAGTATCAATTCGGGGTTGCAAAATATTATGGGAACTCCCTATGTCAACCAAGACAGACACCTTGTGACTGTGAATAGAAGCCTCAAATCTTAATGTACGGGGTGAGGGATGACCTGTGACTACATTGAGGGATAAGTAAAAATTTTCAAGGTTGGTGGGTGTGGGTGTCGAGTCTGAGACTGACTGGGCATCTGATGATAAGGAGGGTAGGAGAGTTATGGGAATAGGAGGAGTGTTATCTGATAGCAAGTAAAGATCCTCAGAAAGGTTTGGTGCTGAATTTTCAGGGGGTTTATTTTTAGAAAGTAACAACAGAAATTGTTTTGTTTTGCAACGATGGCCCAGATAAAAACGTTCATCGCAATTGTAACATAGGCCTTTAGCCCGCTTAGCCTGTACCTCTGTAGGTGATAAACGACGGATAGGAATAGACTGTTTGGTATTAGGAGGGGCTGTGAGGGCCAAACGGGGTGCTGGTGCGGGTAGTAAGGGTGGGTTTGGGGTGGGTGGGATAGTTAGATAAGGTTTAGGTGGGGCTGGTCGCGGAACAACAGAGTGGAAAGGCCTGGTAGCCTGAATTTTGGATTCAATTAATTTGGCTAGGCCTATTGCTTGTGAAATGGTTGTGGGTTGTAAAATGGCTATTTCATGTTGTATATCTGGATGCAAACTAGAAATAAAGCAGTCAAGAATGACATTACGAGGAAGGCCTATTACCCGGTTACAAATGCGTTCAAAGTCATGCTGACACTCGGTCACAGTGGAGGTTTGTTGCAGTTTGAACAAGGCTTGTTGATGATTCTCAAAGGCGGATGGGCCAAAACGCAGCTCCAGCGAGCGTGTAAATTCCTCCCAGGTTGCCACTTGATTGTTGTTGTGCATCCATTTGTACCATCCAAGGGCATCCCCTGTCATGTACCCAGCTACATGAGACAATCGTTGTTGTAGAGGAATGGAATAATGGTTAAAGAATTGCTCTGCCTAGAAAATCCATTCGAGTGGATTGGAGCCATCAAAGGACTGCAGGACCAGTTTAGGTGGTTTAAGAGGGTGCTTAGTGTGAAATGGCGTAGGTGAGGGTAGCTGTTATTGCTGATCTTGGAGTTGGTCTTGTAGAATTTGGAAGGTGTTGAGGTAGGATTCATGTATATGGTCTTGGGCTGCCCTGAATTCAGTGAATGCAGTGGTTAATGCAAGGATAGAGTCCTGAAGTTGCTGGATTTTTTACTTTTATGTTTGTGAGCGGGTCATGATGATCGAGAATAAAAGCACCAATAATAGGTAATGAATTAGATATTGAATTCCCACTGATAATGGGAAAGCCTTAAGAAAAGAGAAAAGAGTTCTTTGTGAAAATTTTCTGCCTTTCGATTCTCTGTTCTTGGGTATTAAAACCCTTCAACATACAATAACAAACTATCCATTTATTTAAGATCTGAAGACATCTGTCCCCATCCCCTTTTACAACTTTAAAAACGTAAATGACATTATTATTAACTACTATTATTTTATTCCAATTGCTCTACAGATATTGGATTTGGCCTTTGGGTTATACGATGTCCTTGTAGCGACCTGAAACCTTCAGAATTCGTTTAGGCCTGTTACCTTCAATTGCTGGCCCAATAGCAGCTGATTGTGGATCCGTATCACACTCACTCACGTAGGGATTTCTCACTCTCACACACGAATTTTTTGAGCTCACTCACGTGGAGCACCAAGGAAGGGTTTTCTTTGATTCCTCTTCACCCATATTTCATCATTCCCATTCACCTCTATCTTCACCACTCTCCCATCTTCACATATACTTTCAACTTACCATCAACCTCCACTCATCTTCACCACCTTCACCCTTCTAACCTTCACCACCACAAAGCACCACCCCCTCATCACCTCACCTTCACTAACTCCAAGAACCTAACCTCATCACCTTCACCTTCAAACCACCACCTTCACCATCAACCTCCACCACCACAAAGCATCACTCCCCTCATCACCTCACTTTCACCAACTCCAAGCTTCCAACCTCCACCACACAACCATCCCACACCACCTTGCACCATCACGTGACCCTCCAACCTCTACCACACAACCACCTCACACCACCACGTGACCCTCTATCTCCACCATCACCCAAAGCCATGAAACTCCACCTCCCCTCAACCTTACGATCTTCACCCACACCAAGCATCCAACCTCACCATATTGACCATCAACCACCCTCCATCTTCACCACCATACACAACCACTCCCCTCATCACCTCACCTCTACCACACAACCAACCTCCACCATTGCACCACCACTGAGTTGACTCACTCACCACCCACCAAGCACCTAACCTTCATCTTCACCATCAAGAACCACCTCTGCCAGCCGAACTGCACCATGAACGGAGATCCACAACTGGCAGTCCACGCACAACCACCAGCTCTACCGCGAACCAGAGGCTTCACCAAAAACCAGTCACCTGCTTCGCCAGCTACCACCGGGGTCTCCATTCCCTTTCTGCTACTGTTCAAGCCACACCACCGTGACCCCTATCTTCACGTGCTGGTGTGAAGCCTGTCGGCTTAAAAGCAGTTAATTCTACCCTGCTTTCGTTTTATCTTTCTTCACGTGCTTCTTGTTAAACCAGAAAAACAAAAGAATGATAAACCCTCATTTACTAACGTGCATACAATGATTCACGTGCTGGTGTGGAGTATGTTGGGTCAATATAATGGTTTTAATGGGCCAAAGTTTTTTTTCCTTCTTTAGTTAATTAGTTTCCTTTTTTTAAAGTGTTGCGTTACGTAAGTAATATATATATATATATATATATATATATATATATATATATATATATATATATATATATATAATAAAGAAAATAGAAATTGTAATAAAGAAAAAATGGAATAAAAAAATATATATATTTTGGTTTAATTGTTTGTGTTATTTAGGATTAGTTCTTGTTTAATTGCATTTACTTAATTATATGTTTTATGTTGTGACTAGTGACTAGTGGGAATTAAAAAAATGAAGAAAAATAAAAAAATAAAAAATCTGAAAATTGTTAGAAAATAAAAATAAATTTTGTTTTGAGTTTGTTTGTTTTATGATGCTTATATTTAATTTTTTTTTGTATCTACTTTGCTCATGAAAAATTGTGTTTACTTTTTGTCTTTGTGTATTTTTTTAAAAAGATTTTTTTAAAAAACACATCTTTTAATTAACGCAATGACTAATGATGATGATTGAATAGCGGATGCTATCTTCAATATTATTTGGATCATAAGAGTTTATTGAGTAGCCTAGTGCTAACTTGAACCCTGTATAAGAATGAATTTATTTTCAAATAAAATTTCATTCTCCAAAAATATTTTTCTTAATTAAAATAAATCAATTCACAAATATTTTCTATAGAACTACGTGACTTTGAGTTCTTCATTGCACCTGAGGATACGTAGAAGCAGAATCTCAATTCTGTCAAGCCAAAAATTACATTTTCACAATTGAGCTGTTTCTTTTCTTTCTTTTTCTAATAAAAATAAAAAAATAGTTACAAAATCTTTTTAAGAGGAGTAAAATAAATGCTTTTGAGATTATCAAATTTTGCACAACTGGCTTAAGGTACCGCCTTAGGACATGTGTGTTAAGGGTGCTGTGGGATTAAGTTTCCACCCTTCCTTAGAATAACTGACTCCCGAATCCAATCTGGTTTTCAAAGACTATTTTCTAAAATTGGTTTTTCAATTTTTTCCAAACTTCAAATAAAATTGGTGGCGGCTCCATTTCATCTTTTAAAATCCTACGAGTTGCTATTTCGCTGTGATCCCAGTCGCGTCAGATATTAATATGTCAAGTCTTGGACAAATGTTGGAAAACAACTATAGTTTGATTTTTAAGGATCATACCTACAAAATCCTAGATCCTAGTGGTTCTAAATTAATGTTAGTAGCAATGAAAGGTAGAAGTTTTCATTAGGATCCTAACTATGACAAAGCCATGCCTAGTATAGTTGATGACTTAATTCAGCAACTAGTAACTAATGCATATAATGAAAAGATAAGTGTTTGAGTCAATTCTGCACTCTCCAACAATGATAAAATGAACAACAATGCTAGTAGTGTGAATAGTGGCAAGAAAGGAGGCCTAATTTAGAATACTGGAATGAAGGATATCCCTTATGAACTTGAAAAAAAAATCAAGGCAACTTTAAAATTGAACAATGTTTACTTGAGTGGTGAAAGCCTCAATCTTGAAGAAGCCAAAAGAGCACATGAAGTTGGTGCTATGATGAATTCAGCTGAATTTAATTGGAGTTGTGCTAATGTTGGTAGTGCAATAGCTTTAAGAAGAAATTTCAATTGTTTGGGAGGTTATTCAGTTCAGTCCAAAACTGTGAAGCATCAAGCCATTGGAGAACCAGGGAATTTGAGTGAAGACATGATGACCAAAGCCTTTTTCAATGGCAAAACCTGAAGTGTTGAAATTAAATCTTGGAGTCTCCAAGAAAAATCTCAAGGAGGAGTGTTAGTGGTTGAGACTTTTCTTAGGTGCACTAGGAAAAGACTTATAAGAAAAGATTATTAATGTATTTTTTTTTTATGTAAGTGATCATGTTCTACTGATGTAAGCAGATAACTTTTTTGATTAAGTAATATATCCCCATATTGGTTGATAGACTAGTCTGTTGTAAAGCATGGGCTGAAAACCAAGTTTACACTTAATGTATTTTGTATAAGTATATATTGTTAATCAATAAAATCAATCTAGTTTTTCAACCTAAAAACAAACACTATTGTTCTCTTGCCCATTTTCATTTTTTTTGCATTTCTCTACTAGTGCTCCTTCTCTTTAACATCAACAGAGAGCTTTCAAGCTTGGAGGTTAAAAACTTTGGTTGATATGTTGTTGTTCCTTCGAAATGAGAGTGCCACTAGTGATACTCCTAAGCGAGAAAAAAAGTTCCATAGACTATGCAATGAAGTTGTTCAACTTGGATTTGAGAGATCATGGGTTGATGAAATGCGTCAATATGTTAAGGTGAGGGATCTCATGGTGGACCATGCACAAACACGACTCAGTAAGCTAACTCATGAACTTGGCAAGATAAAGGGTGAAATTAACAGTCTTAATGACTTTCTTGATTCCTCGAAGAAATATTTTAATTTTCTGTGATTTGGATATTCCATTATGATTGTGTTCATTTTTTATTTCTCCTCAATTGAAACATTTATTGGTGTTATTTGCAATGCTTGTAAAAATGGGACCTTCAATTCTGATTTTACTTTCATTAATTGTTTCTTTGGCACAAGTAAAGCTACTTAGTCTATATCCTACTAAGCATTTTCGTAGAAATCTACATGAATGATGTGGCGTAGAGAGTTATTATTTTTTCTCAAGAGTGACAAATTAAAAAAAAAAACCCAAACGTAAGTAATCTTTGCTCCCTCGAAGGTGAATCCAATGGTAGTATAGTAATGAATTGCTAGTTTTTTACTTTTTTTTTTATTTCTTCTATGTTTGCATAATTTCTTTTTTAATTGGACAATTTCTGTATTGTTTAGAGTTCAGACTCTCTGGTCTCTACATTTCTTTTTCTGAAACAAGTAAATTTAGAATTTTCTCTACGGTAGTTTACCTGAAATGACCTTCTCCATTGCTACTCCTATGTGTGTAAGTTCAATAAAATTTGATCATACAAGAGGTAATAAATGTTGGTATCACATGTTATGTTACGTAGCCAAACCTCTTTCTTGAGCGTTCTTTTAGAAAGCAAGATTGATTACAAATATTCGCCCTTTTGTCCAAGTTCACTTGAGAATATATAGAGGCACTTGAAGCACATACAAAAAGGAAGAGCTTTAGTTATTGATAATCTGCTAGATTATCTATTTTTCTAAAGACTTTTGAGTGGATTTCACCGCTTAAGCCCAACTTTTGACATTGTTTTGACCTTAAAATAGTTTTATTTTGTCTTTTTAGTTAATCCATTTTAATTTGTTAGATTGAGTTCATTTTGATTAGAATTATTGGTGCTTTAGCTCATTTGTTGCTATTTTGATTGTAGGCACTAAGAGAAATATGAAGAAACTCAATGTGGCAAAGAAAAACACTCAAAAAGAGAGGACTTAAAGCCTCCAAGGAAGATCAAGAGCAAGTTTGCTGAGCATCTAGCACCCAGGCGCTACAGAATGAGCACCTAAGCGCCCTTAAGGCTTCAAAGGAGACACAATAGTTGTTGAGCGCCTAGGCGCTCACGCTCATGACAGCAAATGCGTTCTGGACGTTCAGCGCCCAGGTGCTCCAGACGTAGCGCCTAGATGCCCATACCAGAGCTTAAATTCATCTTTTCTGACCTAAATGAGGGAGGCTGCGAGGAGAGAAGAGTGAGGAGCCGTTTTGGAGTAGAGAAAAACCCTATTTTGGGAGCTCTACGGTGGATTTGAAGAGAAGAAGAGTGGGAGCTCAGATTTTCTTCAATCTTCCATGGAGTTTTGCATCTTCTTCCCTATTGTTCTAGTTTTTACATTTATTTCTATGTCTAGCTAAATTCTCCCTTGTTGGGATTAGGTGGATTTTGATGGATCTTGGTTGTTATTGGCATTGGATTCAATTAATTCATGTTACTATTTTTATTTTGAGTTTATAATCTCTTCTATTCTCTTTAGGATGAATTTAGGATTGTATGTTGAATGGAAATTTGATATATAATTTGTGCTTTGAGATTATGAACCTTGCTTATCTCTAGGCTAGGAATAGTCATTGATTTGCTTGTTATCTTGTTGAATTTTAAACCGTAATGCTTGTTATCTCTTAGAATCACCTAAGGAATTAGGGTTTTTAATTGGAAACAAAGGGTTAACTACCTAAGGAATTAGGAGTTAAGTATTTTAGAGAATTTGGTAACAAAAAAGGAATAGTAGCTTGTGTTAGTTCCAATTGATATGCAACAAGTGAAATCAAATGAAACTTGATCCCAACTCTTCCATTAATTGATTGTTTTTCATCTTACATACCAAGTGTTTGATAAATTGCTAACTAGAAAAACCCAAAAATATTGTCATTGCTTTTGTTTATTTTGATTGTGTTATTGTTATTGGAACTCTCTTTGATTCAAATCTTAGTTTAAATAGTAGCTAACTTCGTGAATTGGTACTTGGCCATCGATCCCTGAGAACGATATCCGGTTTCTCACCGTTTTTATTAATTGACGATCTGGTACACTTGCCATGGTTCCATCAGTTATCAAGACTATGAATTGGTTCAGATGTTAACTAAAAATTAAGGACTCTCAAGTAGTTGATAGAGTGATATGACACCCAGACTGATTTAAAAGATTTAGGATTTCTCACATTAAAATTTAGGCATCTAGAAGTGTGGGCATCAGAACTTTAGTGTGACCACATTACTCAAGTATTCTTAGCACTTTTTCATCCGAAGATAGAGAATAAGTTGCTTATTAAGTTTGACCTATAGATTAGCGATCAATGTTGCACCTAGTCTATTTCTCAAGTTGCGATCTCCATTAACTTTGTACCTGTAAACCAGCTTTGGTCATCAACAGTTTCAATTTCATTCAAAATTTTGAAATACCTATTATGTCCTAAAGAAAATGTTTGAAATAAATTTGAAATGGAAGGTTCCAAACTTGTAATCCTTAGTTTAAGTCATGGCTAGGTCACATGACATGGAACTAGCCTCAATCAGAGATAACAACCACCAATACCTAACCTAAAAGTAATCAGTTGGCATAAAAAAAAGAATATAGAACATAATGTCATATAGGTTACCTTCATCATATATATATTTTTTCATTCTATTTTTTTTCCTCTTATCTTTTTCTCTCATTTCTTTCTCCTTCCCTTTCCCCATCGTCTCTGCTTCATAACCAGAAAAGAAATCAACCACCCTTCCCTTTCGTATTTGCTTCATAACCAAAAAAGAAAACAACCAAAAAAACAAGAAAACAACCAAAGGCATAACAATAACCAGAAAAGAAAAATCCTTTTTCATGGTTTATGCTTGAAACTCAAATCTTAGTGAACCTAGGCTAGGAGAAAAATCCCAGATCAGAAGCTAGTCTTTAATTTTATTTTATCCCTTTTATTATTTTTTTAATTTTTGAATAATAAAATGACATTTTTGGTTTTTTCACTAAGCCTTATCCCCGACTTTTTTACCAATATGGTATAGATGAAACTTTTATTTACCAAATAAGTATAAGTTCCAAAATAATTACTAATATAGTGTAATTTCAATAGTAATATATAGCAAGTCATGGCTGCCAGCCACGACTTACATGGGATTAATTTCTTATCAATTTTTTGTGGTAAGTCGTGGTTGTAAATCACGACTTACCAATTGTTTATTTTTTTTTATTACGCTGCAACGAAGTCGTGCTTAGGAAGCATGACTCTCTTTTTTCTTAAAAAAACAATGAAGTTGTGCCTCAGAGACACGACTTCTATTTTTTTTTAAAAAAATCACATGTTTAACTTTTCCACGGCCCCTTTGCTAGCTAGGAATACATTTCCTCCATAAGCGAGGTAGATATTCAATTTTCATCACTTGCTTGGATGCTTCCAATTAGGTGTTAGGAAAATGGTTGGACTAGTGTCTTATCCAATATAAGGGTGGGTAAAGGTAATGGTACATCTGCATGGGTTGTTAGGCATTAACATCAGCATGTGCCATGTAGAGAGGCTAGAGACTTGACACTCAAGAATATTTGTGTCAATTTCAATTCATTCTTATTAAAGTCTCTCCGGAAGAGGTATTTATTAAAAATATTAATTATTTCTTATTTAATTTTTTTAAAATTTTTAATGAAGTCGTAATTAGCATACACGATCTGTCTAAGTTTTTTTAATTTTTTTTTAAAGTTAATTTATTATGTTCAAAAGAAATTTACAAGAAAGTATAAGAAAAATTAATTGATTTATAACTTGAGTATACAAAAATCATTACAAGTTAAAAAAACTTAACTCCTATGTTTAGCTTCCTTCTCTTCTTGTTCTTACTTAACCGCCTCTTGTTCTTAGTTTTTGTCGTAATGGCGGGAGGTTCTCATTATGACCATCATGTTCAGTGTCCTCGTCAGGCATAATAGGATGATAATATTTCACTTCTAAAGGCATAGTTAGACAATAATTTGAATCCATCAATGTTGAGAACGGAGTGCCTAAATGGGCAACAAACATTGGTGGTGGTGATTTAAAAAGTTAAGAAGTGAAAAGAATATGATAGGATGATGATGGATGCTGATATGCTGAAAATTGAGAAGTGGAAAGATCATGGTGGATATTGAGATGTTGAATAGCCTTGGGGAACATAGACATCTTCATGTGCCTGAGTTTGAGATGTCTTTGGATGTTCATCAACATCTTCTCTTTGACGTGGTTGTGTACATCGTTTTTGTCTTTGTCTTTGTGTTTGTTTTTTAGGCTTCTACTTAGGTATAGTAAAATGTTGAGTAGGAGCAGCTTCCTCATGTACTGTTGAGAAGGTTGATGGATGCATCTCTTCCAAGGTATTCAATATATCATGACAAGCCCAATTAATAGTTTGTATGGTTTGTAGGGGATTTTGGGTAGTGTAGCCCTGAATTGTGAGCACAAAAGAATGCTGAAAAAAAATTCATTATGTTGTTAGTAATACTTGATGTTAACATAACGCTAAAATAAATAATGAAAGAATGATCGTAATGCACCACCAGAATATGCACCCTCTCGAGAGATATATCATCAGGTGCTGCGTAAGTACCACTGTATATACTCTGAGTTCTCATGTAAATAATCATTACATGTGTTGCTTTGAATGAGTCGATTATGACGGTCTATCCATAAGGCAATCAACTGCTGATGTTTATTAGGCTAGTATACTTCCCATTTACCCCTCATGTCAATATTGTGAAGAGTATCGAAGTTATATGGGTCTGTTGGAATGTATTGTTGCAATCTGAATTGTCACATGACCCGATCTGCTAGGTGCCACTCAACAGTGGCAAAACATATCAATGGCACCATTGCACAAGCAACTTGAGAGATATCAGAAATATTTAGCTGTATAATCTCAAGTGTTGCATATGGTGTCCGTATAAACTGGTAAATATGTATAGTTATTAATTTTTATAATATTAACTAATATTGATGAAAGTGAAGATAGAGTTAAAAAAAGTAGGTTTAACCTCATCAATACGTAAACGATTTAAAATTAACCGTATGATGTTAGCAACATGGCCATGTATAAAGGTTGTGTTCATGGGATGACACCACTAGTTACACACACACGCACATATAAATTATATATAAATATATATAATTAGAGTCAAATTATATAGTAAAAAATAATAATTTAATTTACGATTAGACTTGCGTGCAAGAGGATAGCCAATTCCTTCTTGCACCTCATCATCAGATAACGGTTCTAGTCATGGTGCAATACTAGGAATGTGATCCCACGTCTATGCTTGAAGAAGTAATAAGCATCCTCCAATGTCAGACTGTGTAAGATTGGTGGCACAATGCAATCCTCGGTATAGACAGGCCAGAACAGCTGAACCCTAACTATAATTCCCAACTTTAGATAAATCAGCCAATAAAGGGAGATACATCAAGTGAACTTGAAAGCCTGATATTTTGGCATAAGAAAACCTCCAATCATTCGCAATATATATGATCTTGCATGTTGTTTAACAAAAACCTGAGTAGCGTTAGGTGGAAGTTGTATGAACGTTTCTTCCAACCAAGTTAGTCTAACGGCTTGTCCTTTGAAATCCTCTGGCTCAGGCACCGCTCCTAATAACTATTCGTATATAGTTGGCCAGTCACCTTGGGTAGCTCCAGTCATAACTTGTCCATCAATAGGTAGTCCAAGTTGGATAACAATATCTTCTAGTATCACCGCACACTCTCCTTGTGGCAAATGGAAAGTGTGTGTCTCTTTCCACTAATGCTGTGATGAGATGATTGTTGATGGGGACTTTGGCAATTGTTAAAGCATGGCCAAAACCAGCTTCATTTATGAAGTCTAACACAAATTGAGGTAGTAAAGCTCCCCGAACATAATTATGTCTGCTTCATATCACACATTCCTCTCCATTCTAAATTTTATTAGAAATATGTTTTTCTTGAAGCTGCAATAAAGATCCATCAATTGGTCCTGGTCTGACATGCATCATTTGAAAATGTTGAAAAGAAGTAGAGACAAAGAACAGAAGCAGAGATGAAGAAAAGAAGTAGAGATCAAAATGGTTTGCGGGTGACGAGAGAAGAAAAGAAGCAAAGAGGAAAATGGTTTGCGGGTAAAGTTTTTCGTCGAAAAATGTTGAAAAGTTGACACCATTGTCTTTTATATAAAAAAATATTATTTTTTTTAAAGAAGTCGTGGCTGTCAACCACGACTTTTACAAATTTAAAAAAATAAAATTGAAGTCATGGTTGTTAACCATGACTTATACAAATTTTAAAAAAATAAAAAAATTGAAGTTGTGGCTATTATCCATGACTTATACAAATATTTATTAAAAAAATGGAGTCGTGGCTATTAGCCACGACTTATACAATTTTTTTTTTTTAAAAATGCAACGAGATTAAAGTCGTGGTAGTAAGCCACGACTTTTATGAAAGTTACAAAAAAATAAAATAATACAAATGGTGCCAAGCACAAAAAGTCTCGTGAATTCACTCACGAGATTGTATAATTGAAGCATACGTGAGAATCTTGCATGCAATGACATGAAATGAAATGCTTTGTAGAATTGAATAATTGATGCATACAATGACATGAGATGAAGGCCTTTGCAAAATTGTATAATTGAAGCATGTGTGAGAATCTTGCATGCAATGACACGAAGCAGGTTGCATAATTGAATAATTGAATAATTGAAGCATGCATGAGAATCTTGCATGCAATAATATGAAGGCCTTTGCAGAGGCATGGGTGAGAATAGTGATATGAAGCCTTTGCAGAGAATCAAGCTTGTAACTCTGCATTTTCTCATCTTCAACTTGCGTGAAGAAAGTTGGTGTTATGAACGAGAATCTTGCATAGTGAGCAAGATTGAACAATTGTTCAAATAGTGCAACCTGTTATCACTATTTATAGTAGTTACTTGCATGATCATTGTTATTCTATTATAGATATATAATGATAGATATATGCTTAGCACACTAGCCTTATAAATAATTATGTATGCTGTAAAGGGATTCACTATATGATCTTAATTCTACTTTATTTAAAATATAATAATAATATTATTTAATTAAACATAACTATAAAATAAAATAAAATTATAAATATTTTTCCTATTATTATTCGATTAACACTTATGATTTATGAGATATGATATAATATGATAATGGGTAAAATAAATAGTAAGTAAAAAAATCTAATTAAACATGATAAGTAGAATTTGAATATAGAAAAGACTGGTTGCAAATCTAAATTTATTCCATAATTTATCGTAATCTGAAATTCAAACTATTCTTTTTTATTTCTTATCCGAGTTTTTATTTTCTTATAATTTTTATACTTAAATTTTTTTCTTTGACTAATTGCTCTACATGTTATCTTTTTTAATTATTTTTAGTATTATAAAATATATTGAGCATTTGATTGAATAAATATATCAAATTCTATTTAATTTTGAATAATCTATTTGGATGGTTAATAAATACATATTTTAAATACATGTATACCATAAAATTTAAAAGGAGGATGCAGACTTAATTTATTTGGAAGGATAATAAAGTCTTCATATTAAATGTGAACATACATATTTAACATAATAAAGCTGACAATAATGATAGAGACTAACACTCGTTCAATAAACTAGAAAACTATAATTATACATTATTCATCAAATATTAGTCAACACCCTGTTGTGAACTCTGACCAATATTGATTTCTCGTTGTGGGCAATTACTTGATTATGCCCTTCAGTTCTACAAATTCCATATTTCTTTATCTGAGTGGTCTCATTCCTATCCATCTCATTATGGATACAAGAAGTTTGTGGCCTTCCTGATGTGTCTCTATACATGGCAAGATTAGGAATGAAATTGGGACCCTCATAAGGAGGCCAGTATTCTTCATTCCCAAGTGGATGGAACTCAAGCTCATAGATTTTGAACATGTAATCTAACCTATATATAGGTGCAATAAACTGATGGCAATCTAAATTCAAATATGCACATGCTGTAATAACATGAGAATAGGGCAACCTCAATGCTTGAAATTCACCACAATTACACCACCTTTCATTTAGTTTTACAGTACAAATCGTTGCTCATCGGCCAACTTAAGGGTTTGACACCTCTTAGACCTCAAACACACCTGTTTCCCTTATGAAATTGCGGATACAATGAGAGCTAGCTCGACACCGATTTTCTTGCATCACTGTCATTAACTCTTTGCAATATAAGTGACCAGCCTTATTCATATTCATTATTTTCTTCCCATTGTCAACAAACAATGAACTCAACCTATAAAATGTTATTTTCACTAAGGCAGTTATAGGCAATGCTCGTGCCCTCTTTAATACTGAATTTATGCACTCAGCAAGATTTGTGGTCATATGGCCATAACCTCTTTCTGCATCATAAGCTTGAGTCCAATTCTCTTTTGGGATCTTATCCAACCACTCTGCAGCCTTTCCATTATTTGATTGCAATGCTAGTTCCTTTGCCTCGAATCATGGCCTCCTTAACTCATATCCTAAAAAAAATTTGTAAATAAAAATCATTAAATTAGTAACTTTTAGAAATATTTTCTAAATAAAAATATTACTCTTACCCATGTTGATCACTTATTTCTTGAACATTTCCAAATACTTTGTTAAAATTACTTTCAATGTGTCGAATACAATACACTGAATGTGCATTGGGTTCAACCGATCCAACTTGTTCACCTCGTAGTGCTGCTAGAAGACCCTTGCCTCTTTATGAGATTATGCATATATCTGATTGTGGTGTCACATATCTGCAAAGATAATATAAGAACCACGCCCAAGCTTCTTTCATCTCCCCTTCAACAATGACAAAGGCAATTAGAATGATGGTTCTATCACCATCTTGTGCAACAACAACTAGTAGTGTCTCATGATATTTATTAGTCAAAAATGTCCCATCGACTTGAACAATTGGTTTACAATATGCAAATCCTTGAATGCATGACTTGAATGACCAAAACACACGTTCAAGAACCACACTGTTGGGATCTTCCATACCATCTACATAATTTAGAGAAGTATGATATCTCACGATTGTATCAGGTACAAAGTGCTGGACAACAACCATTCGTTTGGATAAGTCACTATATGATTCCTCCCAACCACCAAAAAGCTGGGCAAGTGCTATCTATTTTGCTTTCCATGCCTTTTTGTACGTGACAGTATAACCAAAATGAGTTTATACATCTGCTATCAAGGCCTTTATTAGGATGCTAGGATTTGCGTTCACTAATTTAACAATACATGAAGAAATTAGTGAGGAGTCTAATCTATGGTGATCTTGAGAAATCAATAAAGATGTGCAAGTATGTTCTGCTGCAATTTTTTTAATCTCCCACTTGTCATGTCTTTTATTAAATGATGCCCTAATTCTTCATTCACATCTGTTACCAAATTTCTTACACCTAGCTACGTATCTGTTAGGTCTGCTCTCTTCAACCACATAGTTGAATGAGTTCTGAATGTGGTACTGCTTAATTGCATTGATTGTTGCTTGTTTTGATTCAAATTGCATGCCAACTCACAGATCAATATTCACATTTCACTGCTTCCTCTCCTAATTCAATAATCATTAGGAAATTCATAAGTATGCATTGCCTGCAAATTAGTATTAGATAAAAAGGAGGATGGAGTAGCATAAGTTATTGACTGCGGGATTTAAGGATGCAAACCCAAGTGCAGGTTGTCTCAAGTAGTAAATTTCTCGGGAATCCGAGGTCGATCCACAGGGAATTGATGAAGAAAAATTAATTGAGGTAAGAAGAGGATTTGTCACAATACCAAAAGTAATAAAACAAAATCACAAATGAGTTTAAGGGCTTGCTTGGGTTAGGAGATCCACTCTTGGTAATAAATTAAAGGTAAGATTATTTCTCTTTTTAACTCAATTGAAATCCACACACAACGGAGGTTCCAATCGGAAAATATAACATTCAAAGTTCAATTATATATGTAATCATATTATGATTCCTTTAATTATCTACCAACATTTGTAAATGAGTTCAAGCATTCACTGTGCCAATCCTATTGTCTACAAGAAATCAAGATCTCCATTAACAAAGAATGTTTCTAAATTGATTGGAAACAAAATACAACACATATAATGTTCATTTAATAATATATCATTTAAGCACAAGAAATAAAATAATCTAATCTTATTTCATTACCAAGAGCTTCACTCTTTCACTCAAGTAAGATGAAGATTTAGTTACTCATGGATAAGAAGAAAGAAAGAGAGAAAAAGAGAAAGATGAACATAACTTCACTTTAGAATAAGAGAAAATTACAACAAAGTAAAACAAGAAACAAGCATAACCATAACTTGTAAAAACTAAGTCTGACACCAAGTGCTTAACACTTGAGTGCCTTTTATAGAAGAGTAAGGATACAAAATGACAAGGAGAATGATTAAGAGTAGGTGGATTAGTGGGTAGAGTGGTTGGATGATTGGTTAGGTGGTTGGATTATTGAATTAGTGGTTGGATTATTGAGATTCTTTGTCTCCGAAATCATTCATTACTTAACTCATTGATTCCGTCATTTTTGAGCTAAGTGGTCTTCATGAAAGTTCTAGGAAATTGTCTAAGCTCTCCAATGGCTTTGAAATCACCTAAAAATTCGTCCTACAGCCCAAGATATGACCCAATTACTACAGACTGTTCAGGCCCAGTTTCAGCACCTCTATTTTGACTTTCAGACCCAATATCACTATCAAGGAGCCCGAATCAAGTTTTGTGTTCAACATGAAAGTTGTAGATATGGGTCTTAACTTTCAGATTCCAAATTTTCAGCCCATTTTATAGGCCCAAACTCAAATTATGCTCTGATTACTGTGCATTATTCAGGTTTCAGACACAAAACTCGTGTTCTGTCTTCCAAGCCCAATTAGCTCTACTAGATGTCTGATTGAGACTTTGAGCTCTTCATCAAAGTTGTAGAGCTCTCTCTTATCTTTCCTACAAGGTAAAATTCATAATTATCAGACATTTAGAACTCAAGATATGGCCGAAATACAGAAATAACGTAAGACCAAAATAGTGCTAAAAAAATCAATTAAGTCCAATTTGAGTCCAAACTTATAAAACATAACTAGACTTAATCAATTAAGTACATAGAGAGTGTAAATGACTAAAAATGAGGGTTTATTAATGTATAAAATATGTGATCATCAAATTCCCCCACACTTAACTTTTTGCACTCCTGGACAAAACACATAAGACCAAAGTTAGGAGACAAAGAAAAATGATACAGACTCAAAAGCTAAAAACTCTAAAAGACTCGATGAAGCAAGAAGAGGAACAAGAAATTCAAGGGATCAAAGCATAAATGAGGTAACATTTCTTCACATCTCAAACTAACAAGCAAGGAAGCTTCCGTTGAAAAGAATGAATCAAGAATGATAAATCCTCACAGAATTCACTCTCAATCTCTCAAGTGTTTTAAAAGGTAAGTATTTCACTCTATTCAACTCATGAACAATTGCACTACCATAAGCTTGCTTATCTTCTACTTCTCCACTACTCAAAACACATGCATACAAAAATCAAGAGGACTTTATTCAAGGTTGTAATGGGGTCATGGTAAAGGAGAGGAGATAATATGGATATAAAAAGATAAATACCAAAGAGAATAAAAGAGCATTATGATACAGTTAGAGTGAAGAAAATGTTTGAGAACATTCATCATAAAGGACAATCACCAATATTTGACTAATGTTTTGTTGAAAATCAATCCCAAATTGGTGAATTGAATTCATTGTTAGACTTGAACATTCTCCTTTTCTTCCTGTTGTTTCCAAGCATCCACCTTTATTCTGATAATCCTTTGATTGCAACGGTGGTCAATAAATTTTTTTTTGATCATTTTGCACACACACCCCCACACTTATTCAAGAACAAGGTCAATGCTCTCTTATTCCCTAAGGTTGGGTAAAAACATATTTTTTTTCTTTTTTTTTGAAGGATGAAATGAGCTTAAAATAAGGAATGGTCAAACAAGTTTAAAGGGGTTACACAATGGAAAATATACAAGGATGGCTATTTGATCAAAGTAGCTATTTCAAAATGCCTCAATCATATTAATGTATGCATGTGAAAATGTAGCCTTAAAAAGAATCAAAGCAAGTTCTAGAGTAACAATTCCATGAGTGAAAATTACACAAGAAAGAAGAGAATAGTACAGATATTCAATCTATTCATCAATAGACTCAAAATCTCACAAGGCATATTTCTGTCATTCTCAATCCATCAATTCAACATCCATAACCAAGCTTGTCATTTTTAAGAAAGAAGACAATTTATGCTAAGATCCAAGAATCTCAATTGCTTTAAAGGATGTGAGAGTGCATTCACTTGAATCTTTCAAATGAAATCAAATGACAAAAACTTTGTTACTTCCACAAATCAATACTAATTAATTACTACCCCAACTAAGATGCGTCTCAAGAGTAATAAATTATTTCCAAAATTTACTCCTTACTCTGTCATCACTAATTGGTTTTACTATGAATAGGTTTCTGACAGTCATATCACTAAACATACTTCCTAATGTAGATACGTCTCAGAAGTAAAATTACTCCTTACTCTGTCATTATTCATTGGTTTAATAAGTCCATGACAATCATATCTTACTTCCCAAAAAAGAAAAGAAAAAAAATTGGTAGTCAACTATCCTTCCCCCCAACTAGACCACAACATTGTCCTCAATGTTAAAATATAGATGAGTAAAGGATAGAAGATATTACCTGTTAAAAAAATTTGACACAATTTAAACAAAAACAAAGTATGATAAATAAAATCAAAGGTATTAAAGATGAAGTGTCAGATCTGGCTTCCTTTTCTTGTTGCTTCCCTTGCTGCTTCCTGTTGACCAATCTATCTGAGTTAATACCTTATCAGGTACATACTCAAAAGCTTCTAATTTATCGATGAGCTTATCAATAGTGGAAGCAGAGATAAGAAGTTTTCTTGCCGAAGGAGTGATAAATTTCTGTTCCACAGCTTTGTTAAGAAAAAATAACAAAAGATCAAAGAAATTATTAACATTCAACAAACCAATGGGTTTATGGTGGATGTTCAGTTCGGCCCAAGAGACAATTTGAAAAATTTCTTCCAAAGTACCAAAACCACCTGGTAAGGCAATGAATGCATCAGAGTTGTCAAGTATTTTTTTCATTCGTCCATGCATAGATGTTACCTGAATTTCTTCTCCAACTGTCCTTCCAGTGATGTTCTGTTGAGCTAAAGGTTTAGGAATGACACCTGAAACCTGACTGCCTCCTATATATACGACAAAGTGATACAACCCCCATTAACCCACGGCAACCTCCCCTATATACAAGATGAATATTCCTCACAGCAAGTGATCGACCAAGAGTGCTAGCTGCGTTTACAAACTCTAAACCCTTCCCATAACTTGACCCACAAAAAACACAGACATTTTTAAGTTGACGAACAGAAACACCTTCTATTTCTATTCTCACCTTTCCTTTGATTGATTCTGAGATAGAGGAAAGTGGAGAAAGTGAAGTGTTTAAATAGGAAAAAGAAGGAAAAAGGGTAATAATTGCACCTATAAGGGCAGATTGGCTGTTGTCAGAAGAGTTTGAAATTAAGGAACACAGAATCTTTTTTTCTTTTTTTTTTTTTTTGTTTTGGTTTTTGTTTTTTTTTTTTTTTTTTTTACTTCAAGAAAACTATCAGGGTAAAGAAGTCTAGAAACCCCTGAAGGACCCTGCTCAAAGGATCGTCTGTCCAAAACCAAAATATAGCAAAATCATACAAAGATAAAAAAAATATAATAGCAAATGATGACATACTTGTATGTACAAACTTTCATGGCGTATCTTTATCTTTGCTACACATGAGTGCGATAGTGGCATATCTTTATACTGCGTGTCACCAGTGCAGTAGACACTCACGAATCTTTTTAAGGACCAGCATGCAAAGGTCCACCCCAGTTAATGACGGGTCAGCCAAAGGCTGGGGCTCCATAACTAATTAAAGTCATGGTACTCCTTCCGGATCGCCCTTGTTCAAACATTTTTTTTTCTTTTTTTTTGATTTTTTTTTTGAAAGATGACATGAAGAAGAAGATGATATGTACAGATTGTTGTGGATATGGCTCACATCTGCCTCTGATTTAACGTCCAATAACGACTTAAACGGCTTCTATGAGTCGAAGATAAGCTTCCCATCCAATTTTCTTATAAATTGGCAAACATGGTTTTTTAGAGTCAGATTCCCAAGACTGTAGGGTTTTTCTTCATCATGATTGCAAGATTCAGAGGCATCATGTTTCTTTTTGAAATTGAGCTCATCTTTTGATAATTTTTCACAACTTTTGCAAAAAGTATAGCAGTCCTTAAATAAAGTGGGCCAATAAAATCCACACTGTAAGATTTTCGCAGCTGTTTTCTTTGAAGAAAAGTGACCTCCACATGTTTCTGAGTGACAAAATTTAATGACACTATCTACCTCACTGTCGGGCACGCATCTCTGAAAAATTTGGTCAGGACAATGTTTGAACAAGTATGGGTCATCCTAATAAAAAATTTTCACCTCTGTTAAAAATTTCTTCCTATCTTGGTACATCCATTGAGGCGACATCTTTCCTTCTTGTTCTTCAGTAAGAGACAAGGAAATTATCACAGGAAAGCTTTGTTTTTCTCCCAAAAATGTGTACTTCAACCCAACAGGTAATGGCTTTAGTTTCGGTGTGGATACTTCTTCATGGGCATTATTATTCATGGGTTTTAGCTCTTTGAATTTTGGCTTTCTTCCTTTGTATTCTATTTCCTCTGTACAATCAAGCAAATCAAATAAATTAATTAAACAAACTTCTAATGGGTCAGAAGAACTCCCTTTTTGAAGATGATCATCTATAATGGCTTCAATTCTTTTAACTTCCTTATTTTCATTAAGGACTTCCTGTGGTTGCTTGCACATGTTAAAAATATTGAGATCCAATGTCATGTTTCCAAATGTTAGCTTCACCACTCCATTTCTGCAATTTATCAAAGCATTTGATGTTACTAAAAATGGACGGCCTAAAATAACAGGAATTGACTTGCAACTATCAACCAGAGGTTCAGTATCCAAGATAATAAAATCTACAGGATATATGAATTTATCAACTTGAGCCAACACATCTTCCACTATTCTTCTTGGAATTTTAATTGATCTATCGGCAAGTAGAAGAGTTACAAAAGTTAGTTTTAACTCACCCAAGTTGAGTTGCTGATAAACTGAATATGGAAGCAAATTGACACTAGCACCAAGATCAAGTAAAGCTTTTTCAATTTTATGTTCTCCAATAATGCATGAAACTGTAGGACAACCAGGGTCTTTATATTTCAACGCATTATTATTCTGAAGAATGGAGCTTACCTGTTTAGCCAAAAATGCTTTCTTTTTCACATTTAGTTTCATTTTAACAGTGCACAAGTCCTTCAAATATTTGGCATAAGAAAGAATCTGTTTGATAGCATCTAACAGAGGAATATTAATTTTCACTTGTTTCAAAATTTTAAAAATTCTAGTGTTATGGTCCAATTTCTTTGGATTTTTCAATGCTTGAGGAAATGGGGGTGAAGGCGAGAGTTTGGTCTCCTTTTGGTCAACTTCTTCATTTTCTTGGAGAATTGGCTCATCTTCTTTCTCACAAGATTCGAGGATTTGTTTTTCAACAACCTTTCCACTCCTAAGAGTTATCACTGACTGGACTTGGTCTATTTGTTGGTTTTTTGAACTTCCCTCATTTAGACTGTACTGACCCTTGGGATTTGGTTGAGGTTGAGAAGGAAATTTTCCTTTCTCATGAATGATGAGTGTAGAAGAAAGTTTAGCAAGAGTGTCTTTTATGTCATTCATGGTTTGATTGTTTTGTTTATTAATGGCCTCTTGCTTTTCTATGAATGCATGTAGTGTTTCTTCAAGGTTTTTCCTATATGGTGGGACATAAGGTGCATATCCTTGAGAATTTTGAGAGTCCTGTTGTGCCTGAAGAGGTGGTGGTTGCACAAATTGTGATTGATTATTATTCCTCTAGCTGAAATTCGGGTGATTTCTCCATCCCGGATTGTATGTATCTGAAAAAGAAGAAGTAAATGACTTGTTAAAATTATTCATTGCATTTACCTGCTCATGTACAACTTCTTTAAAAATAGGAATTTTAGGACATTCATGTGTTGAGTGTCCTAAATCATCACAAATGCCACAAATTTCTTCATTTTGCACAGATTTGATTTCTTTTGCTTTTCTTAATTCCATGGCTTCAACTTTTCTAACCAAACTGGCAAATCTAGCATTTAGATCTTCCTCTTGACTAAGGTGATATTTTCCTTTATTAGCACTTGCAAGTTTAGATCTAATTGAATTTTCAAAAAGGTTAGTACTATGCCAAGATTGAGAATTTTCAGCCAACTGGTTCAAATAGTCTAAAGCAGGTTCTTTATCCAGAAACTCATAATTGTACATTGTTTCTACAAATTATTTAGTTTCAGGAGTTAAACCTTCATAAAAGAAACTTATACTGCGCCATTTTTCAAAACCATGATGTGGGCAAGAATTTAACAAATCTTTAAATCGTTCCCAACATTGAAAATATGCTTCATTTGAATTTTGGGAAAAATTTTGGATTTGTCTTTTCATAGCATTGGTTTTATGTGTTGGAAAAAATTTCTTTAAGAACTCACCTTGTATTTCTTGTCATGTGCCAATTGATCTTGGATTCAAAGTGTTAAGCCAAGATTTTGCTTTATCTTTTAAAGAAAAAAGAAACAATTTAAGCTTAACAATCTCTTCAGTGCAATTTTGATCATTGAAATCAATACATACTTCCTCAAATTCTTTCAGATGTAAATATAGACTTTCAGATTCTAAACCATGAAAATTAGGAAGTAAAGAAATCATACCTGGCTTAAATCTAAAATTGTTGGCATTGAGTGGAAAGATAAAACATGATGGACTAGAACTTCGAGGTGGTTGCAAATATTCACGCATGGTTTCACAACGGTTGATTTTCATGTTCATCATGTACACTTTCATTGTTAGTCATTGTGTCAATTGTGTGTGATTGTGATTCAAACAAATCAATATATAAAGTACCAGGATTAATTTTGACTAAACGACCAGAATTTAAATCACGATACCAATTAAGCATAAATACATAAATAACTTAAAATAAATAAACAAAAATAATGTACAAGCTGGCGGTGTAACCCACCATTAAATATTAACAAGGATGGGGTAATAAACCAACCACCCAAAAAATAAAAATAAAAATAAAATGAAAAATAAAGTGCGAAAAATAAAATACGTAAAAATAAAATGAGAAAATTAAAATACGAGAAAATAAAGTGCAGAGAAAGTAAATTTAAATATGAAAACCGGAGAGTGGCGAGCCCCACAGAGTCCGAAAAGAGAAGAGAAAAAGAAATATTATTTCATTAAGTTAGATTGCGAAAATAAATAACGAAAAAGTAAAAGGGAGAGTTTCTCCCACTAAATTAGTGCGTAAAATAAAAGGGAGAGTTACCCCACCATTGAAAAAAAAAAAATGAAAAAAATAAAATAAAATAAATTAAAAAGCAAAAATAAATAACATAAATATAAAAGTTAGAAAGTTAGTATGTTAGCAAGTTAGTAAGTTAGAGAGTTAGTAAAGAAACCAAAGGATCGGCAAGCCGATCTTTTGCTCCAATGAGGGAGAAGAGAGAATAGATTTTATTAAAGAAAATAAACCTAAATAAATCAAAACTTTAAATCAGTTCCCCGACAACGGCGCCAAAAACTTGACTGCGGGATTTAAGGATGCAAACCCAAGTGCAGGTTGTCTCAAGTAGTAAATTTCTCTGGAGTCCGAGGTCGATCTACAGGGAATTGATGAAGAAAAATTAATTGAGGTAAGAAGAGGATTTGTCACAATACCAAAAGTAATAAAACAAAGTCACAAATGAGTTTAAGGGCTTACTTGGGTTAGGAGATCCACTCTTGGTAATAAATTAAAGGTAAGATTATTTCTCTTTTTAACTCAATTGAAATCCACACACAACGGAGGTTCCAATCGGAAAATGTAACATTCAAAGTTCAATTATATATGTAATCATATTATGATTCCTTTAATTATCTACCAACATTTGTAAATGAGTTCAAGCATTCACTGTGTCAATCCTATTGTCTACAATAAATCAAGATCTCCATTAACAAAGAAGGTTTCTAAATTGATTGGAAACAAAATACAACACATATAATGTTCATTTAATAATATATTATTTAAGCACAAGAAATAAAATAATCTAACCTTATTTCATTACCAAGAGCTTCACTCTTTCACCCAAACAAGATGAAGATTTAGTTACTCATGGATAAGAAGAAAGAAAGAGAAAAGAAGAGAAAGATGAACATAGCTTCACTTTAGAATAAGAGAAAATTACAACAAAGTAAAACAAGAAACAAGCATAACCATAACTTGTAAAAACTAAGTCTGACACCAAGTGCTTAAAACTTGAGTGCCTTTTATAGAAGAGTAGGGATACAAAATGACAAGGAGAATGATTAAGAGTAGGTGGATTAGTGGGTAGAGTGGTTGGATGATTGGTTAGGTGGTTGGATTATTGAATTAGTGGTTGGATTATTGAGATTCTTTGTCTCCGAAATCATTCATTGCTTAACTCATTGATTTCATCATTTTTGAGCCAAGTGGTCTTCATGAAAGTTCTAGGAAATTGTCTAAGCTTTCCAATGGCTCTGGAATCACCCAAAAATTCGTCCTACAGCCCAAGATATGACTCAATTACTACAGACTGTTCAGGCCCAGTTTCAGCACCTCTATTTTGATTTTCAGACCCAATATCACCATCAAGGAGCCCGAATCAAGTTTTGTGTTCAAAATGAAAGTTGTAGATATGGTCTTACCTTTCAGATTCCAAATTTTCAGCCCATTTTATAAGCCCAAACTCGAATTATGCTCGATTACTGTACACTTTGCTCGGTTTCGGACACAAAACTCGTGTTCTATCTTCCAAGCCTAATTAGCTCTACTAGATGTCTGATTGAGACTTTGAGCTCTTCATCAAAGTTGTAGAGCTCTCTCTTATCTTTCCTACAAGGTAAAATTCATAATTATTAGACATTTAGAACTCAAGATATGGCCGAAATACAGAAACAACGTAAGACCAAAATAGTGCTTAAAAAATCAATTAAGTCCAATTTGAGTCCAAACTTACAAAACATAACTAGACTTAATCAATTAAGTACATAGAGAGTGTCAATGACTAAAAATGAGGGTTTATTAATGTATAAAATATGTGATCATCAGTTATAGTTGCAAGTTCACCCACGCCTATCTCGCCTGCTCTGTTGCCCTCATCACCTTCTTCATACTCCTCTTCTTCACTAAATTCACTAACATTATCTCTTATACCCAGAGGTACATTGTCTGGATCATATGATTCTGTTGAATGAATATTTACCCCAACATGGTTAGTGATCATAGGACTTAGAGGCCTATAAGGATCATTATATTCATAATCATAAATATAACTAACATTAGCAACAAATGAACTACAAGGATGATCAAATGATGAAATCTGTTAAATTAAGTTACAAAAAAAAAAAAACAAACTTCATATCAGTAAACATAAAAAAATTATAATGATAAAAAGTATAATTAATATTTTTAATAAATATATCTAATGGAGAGAATTAAATAAAAATGAACTGAATTTGATATAATGTAATAGTATTGAAGAGAACTTACAATTTTCATAAACAAGTCATGAACAACGAAACTAAAGTAACAATAGAATGAGAGTGATTCACGAAATATAAAGCAAAATGCATAATATATAGGCGGGGAAGTTAGTGCAAGTCATACATTAAAGCCACGACTTACACATATACACGACTGAATTAAAAAAAATAGAAACACAGAAGTCATGCCTCTGAGGCATGACTTCACTAAAAAAAGACGAAGATAGAAGTCATGCCTCTAAGGCATGACTTCACTATAAAAAAAAAAGTTGTGCTATGCAAGCACGACTGCAATGTAATGTAATAAAAAAAAATGGGTAAGTTGTGGCACGACTTACCACAAAAAAACTAATAAAAAATTAACTCCATGTAAGTTGTGGCTAACAGCAATAAAGTACTTCTACAAGACCCAGAAAAACACATTCTTCAATATAAGGATAAACAACACTACCCAATTGAAAGCGCAAAACAAAAAAAGGTAAATAATTTTTTAAAAGCGAGTGTGCGAGAAAAATCAATTTACACAAGTTCATTGAAACAAGCGAAGCTCGTGAATTTGAGTGAGAAGCTCACGTTGCCACCAGAATTGTAAGGGTTGGAATCGAATTTCATGCGCACTCTCCCGCCCTTGGCCTCCACGCGCTTGATTTCCTCCATCAGGTCCAGTGCTAGCCTTATGATCATGGAGAACGCAAGGGGATTGTTGCCAGAAACCAGATTCTAATAAAAAAATTACCCCTGTTGGAATCCCTATGGAATGAGGAAAGTTTCCCCTCATCCTAAACTTTCGTTGAGCAAAAAAAAATTTAAAAATAATTTCTTTTGATTAGAATTCATTATAAAAATGGTAAACAAAACAAAACAACCAAAGCATTTCCCACTTGGTAGGGTCAGCTACATAGGTCAAACAACGCCATTGTGTTCTATCATAAATCATGTCCTTAAAAAGTTCATTTAGCTCTAAGTCCTTTTTAATGGTTTCCCTATGATTTTTCTTGGTCTTTCTCTACCTAGCTATTGGGCTATCTTCCATCTAATCTGATATTCTTACTAGGACTTCTAATGGTATTCTACTCACATGGCTAAATCACCTAAGGCGAGATTTTACCATCCTTTTATCAATAGGTGATACTCTTACTTTCTCTCTAATGGATTCATTCACTCATCCAGCACAACATCCTCATCTCTGAAACACTGAACTTATGCTTTTGTTGGCTCTTTACGGCCCAACATTCATTATAAAAAATGGTATTTAAATTTATTTGCAAATCGATTTTCATGTTTGGAAAACATTAAAAATGAATTGAATTGACCTTATATTAGCAATTTACTTTATTACCCTTACTTATAATAGGTTAAATGACTTAATTAATAAGGTAAAACAATTAAAATAAATTAAAATCGAATCTTCTCGAATTCAACAAAATTTAAGTGGATTTGTATTTGTACACAACAAAAAAAGAAAATTCTAAATCAAATTAATTTTTATTTTATAACTTTCCAAGCAAAAGAATTTGATTTATAAGTCAAATTAATTTCTAAAATAATTGACTCTAATTAAATAACTTATATATGTATAAAGATACACTGGCGTACCTTTCAAAGGTATTGTTAAGAAACAATTATGGTGATTTCACATATGTAGTCTGCATCTTCCATGTAAAATTGATAATGCCAAAGTGCTTCATGGTAGTACCAGGTTAGAAATTCTTTGTATTCATATTTTGGGGGTGACTCATAGTTCATGGTCATCAAACATCTTATTAGATCATATAATTTGATATTTGGCTATGAAGCATCTTTTGTCAATTTGATATTTATATGCTTGCCTTCATTTACTGCAATTACTTGGGTGATGACAGGGATGCTATATTGTGTGTAGTTACTAGTTATATTATATGGATATAGCTGCTAAGCTATGATGCACGAATACAAGTACAAGTATCGGATATGACACGGGTATGGTATAGGGATATGACTTTTGTTAAAAAATTAAACTAACATTTATCAAATATCTATGTATCTGATACGGATACGTATCTGACACGGGTACGACAGACATTATGAAGTACCCGTGCTTCATAGTTGCTAAGCTTTATTTACAGATCATGTATCTATTAGTATATACTGGAGGAAGTTTCTCTTAATTTGATCGATATTAGCTTTATGCAAAGCAACGCAAAGCTTACAATTTGATGTGGGCACTGACTTATGAAAATTAATTTTCACTTCAATGTTGGACTAGTGAGGAGAAGACCATTAGAAGCCCTAGTAAGAAGAGTAGATTAGATGGAGGATAGGCTAGTAGTTAGAGGTAAAAGGATACCAAGAAAAATTATAGGGAAAACCATTAAAAATGACTTAGAGCTAAATGACCTTTATGAAGACATGGTTTATGGTTTATGGCAGAACACAATAACATTGTTTGGTCCTTGTAACCAATCCCACTTAGTAGGAAAAGGCTTTGGTGGTTATCGTTGTTGTATGATGGACTAGACTTAAAGCTGGATTCTCATAATATGACAACTGGCAAGGAATTTCATTAATAAATAGTATGCGCATGTTGTTCATTGTGTTTGACTTTAAACTTTAAAGATATGGTATTATAGTAGTCACAAATGCATTTGTTCATTATTATGTCATTTATGGGATCTTTTTTTTTTTGGGTGCGGAGGAAGGAGGGTTGGGTATGTCTAATTTGATAATTTTTTTCATAATATAATAAACTTGTATAATTATCAATATTCTTTTTAATCAAAATTAGAATTGCAAGCTAATTCCCCATGTGGCATCTTTTGTCTCTGTGTGTGTTTGTCTGTTTGCCCTCTTTTTATGCAAATTTTTATCTGTAGTTTAACAGGCCTGTCATTGTACCAGATTATTGATGTTGGTGGGAAGCAATTCAAATTTACAGGTCGTGGGAATTTGGTGACCTCTGTGATATATATGAAGAGCATCAAAGTGGTGAAGATGGAAGTGGTTTGCTTGTTGAATTTGGGTGTGCTTGGCGCAAGTTGAATGTACAACGTATATTGGACGAGTCAACTAAGAATCTTGTTAAAATGCAGTCAGAGGAAGCTGAACGCAAGCTTAAGTCACAGAAGTATGAAACTGTTATCAAAGATATACCTCGTTATAATACATACTCCATATTATGCATTTATTCCCTTTGATAAAATTTCTCATCAACTTACTATCATCTGACAGTCTCTTTTTCTCTATTTCCTTGATAATTTGTCATGGGTTGCAATCGGTATGCATTAATAAGAAAATGCTTATGTGATATACACATTCAAAATTTAACAATGATATTCATTAGTTGGTCACTGGTGGAATATTTCCTCAAACTATTACACTTTCATTATCAAATTTTAAAGGTATGTAGTAAAAGTCAATTTATATATACCTGAGCAAGTAATAATTTCAAGCACCTGTAAGGCAATACCATTGACGCTTACCTTTAAAATCTTAATGGTGAAGTTTTGGTACATGTTTTTTCTATGGTTGAAATTCATTCTGTTGCTTTCAGTAGTTTTAGTCACATATATTAGGTTAGTTAATAGAAAGAACATATAGTAGATTACTTGCATATAGGTTGGTGTGTCTTATGTGGAATGAGACAAGTTATTAATTTTCTACAATGAAACTATTGATGATGTTATACTTTGCCATTTGTCCTGTAACAAAACTTCCTGGTTCAGATTATAGTCTGTTTCTATTGGTAAAATCTTTATTTTTTCATCTGTATGTTTCCTAAGCTAAATAGGTTGCTCAGGTTTCACAGAACTTAGTGATTTTATTTCTTATATCACTTTCATCTTAGTGATAGTTATACCACATTTAGTGATAGTTTATGATGCATGGATATCTCGGGCCTTTTTTTTTGGCTCATTGACCATTTATTTATGTTCCTTACGACAGAGCCATTGTCTTAGAGCCTGGGAACCCATCTATGAGGAATCAAATAAAGGCATTAGCTACTGTTGAGGGTATTTTTTATTTTGCTTCTTGCACTTTATGCTCCCTTTCCTTCTTTTTTGCTTTTTCTACTCTTGTTTTTCTTTTTTTTTTACTTATTTAAATTGTAGTACATTTACATTAAATTTAGATTGAGCATCCCTTATTTGAAAATAAATGAAAAGTATCTTGAGAAAGAACAATACATCTGAATAACTTTTGCAAATTTGTACCATCAAAATGCCTCACAATCGGAGAAGTCCTTACTCCATTTACCCACTCCGCTAGTCTCACATTTCACCTTGATGCTGAGAAAAAAACAAGAAGTCTACTATATCATTTCTGCAAAATATTATCATTAAAATTGGGAAGCTATTGAACCCTTGTCCACACTCAAAATTGCTTCAAAAGTATGCTTAAACAACTGAGAGTATACTCTCTCTAAAGTTTATCACTTGTTACTGATGTTCCTAATTCTATTCTACGAATTTTCTCTTTACCCTTCTAAACTTTGACTCCAAAGAGTTGTAAAAAATGAATACCACTAAGGCAATTTCTCACACCTATGTTAAGGTAAATAATTATGCATCCAGATGTTTCCATGGAATTCTATGAAGTGTCTTACCTATTAAATTTTGCAATCAGAACATCTCTGATAATCATGAATTAATACAACAACCCAGCCTTTTCCTACTAGGTAGGGTCGGCTACATGGATCAAACGATGCCATTGTGCTATATCATAAACCAAGGCTTCAGAAATGTCATTCAAATCTAAATCTTTTTTAATAGTTTTACCTATAGTCTTTCTTAGTCTCCCTCTACCTCTAGCTATTGGACTATCCTCCACTTGATCTACTCTTCTTACTAGGACTTCTAAGGGTCTTCTCCTTACATGTCCAAATCACCCAAGGCGAGATTCTACCATCTTTTTCACAATAGGTGCTACCACTGCTTTCCCTCTAATGCATTCATTTCTATTTCTATCTTGTCTTGTATGGCAACATGTCCAGCGTAACATCCTCATCTCCGCGACACTGATCTTACACTCTTGTTGACTTTTTACGCTCAACATTCAATACTATACAACATCGTTGGTCCTATAGCTGTGCGGTAAAATTTACCCTTAAGCTTGAGAGGTACTTTTCTATCACAAATCACTCCTGAAGCACTCCTCTATTTCATCCATCCAGCTTGAATCCTATGATTTACATCTCCCTCTATCTCTACGTCATTTTGTATGATAGATCCAAAATACTTAAACTGTGTGACTTGTGGAATGGTGTAGTCCCCAATTTTCACTGCTAAACTAGTATTATCATGCTTCTTACTGAACTTACATTGCATATACTCAGTCTTACTCTTGCTTATACGAAAGTCATGTTCTTCCAAAGCTTGTCTCCATAGCTCTAGCTTCCCATTTGTTTCCTCTCTCGACTCTCCAACTAAGACTATATCATCTGGAAAAAAACATGCATTGTGGCATCGACTCTTGGATATGCGCAATAAGCACATCCAAGACCAAGTTAAAAAGATATGGACTCAAAGTTGACCCATGGTGCAATCCTATAGTTATAGAGAAATCTTATGTAACCCCTCCTTGTGTTCTCACACAAGTTTTAGCCTGATCATACATATGTTGGATTGCTCGAATATAAGCGATACGAACTCTTTTCTTCTCCAGAGCCTTCCACAAGACCTCTCTCGGTACCCTATCGTAGGCTTTTTCTAGATCAATGAAAATCATGTGTAGGTCTTTTTGCTTCCTCCGATACCTTTCCATCAATCTTCGTAAAAAATAGATTGCTTCCATGGTTGACCTCCCAAGCATAAAACAGAATTGATTCTCTGAAATATGAGTCTCTTGTCTTAATCTCCGTTCAATTACTCTTTCTCATAACTTCATGGTATGCCTCATGAGCTTAATCCCCCTATAATTTACACAGTTTTGTATATCTCTCTTGTTCTTATAAATAGGAATTAAAGTGTTTCTCCTCCATTCATTTGGTATTTTCTTAGATCTCATTATCTTGTTAAATAGCTTTATGAGTCAGCTTATACTTTTCTCTCCTAGGCACTTCCACACCTTGATAGATATATTATCTGGTCCGACTACTTTTCTATTTTTCATCCTCTTCAAAACTTCTTTTACCTCGAACTCTCGAATTCTAAGATAAAAGTTTTTATTTTGGTCCTCCTCTCTAGTGTTTAGAATGTCCGAGTCCCCTAACGTCTCATGTCTCTCATTAAATAGCTTGTGAAAATAACCTTTCCAATGATCCTTGATGTCTTGTTCCATAACCAAGACTTTACCCTCTTCATCCTTAATGCATTTCACTTGATCCAAGTCTCTTGTCTTCCTTTTCCTACTTTTAGCAAGCCTGTAAATATTCCTTTCTCCGTCTTTGGTGCCCAAAAATTGATATAACCTATTGAATACTTTAGCTTTCGTCTCACTCACCGCCTTCTTAGTATCCTTTTTAGCTACCTTATATTTTTTCCAATTTTCAACGTTTTTACACACGTGCCAAGCTTTATAACATTTCCTTTTAACCTTAACCTTATCTTGTACACTTGCATCCCACCACCAAGATTCTTTATCCTTGGGTCCAAAGCCTCTTGATTCACCGAGTGTCTCTTTTACTACCTTTCTAATCCCTTTAGCCACTTCGTCCCACATATTATTTGCACTTCCTTGTACCTCCCAAATCTCTTCCTCCATAATCCTCATCTGAAAGAGTATTTGTTTTAGTTGCCACCATTTGATCCTTGGGACTCTGTCTCGATAATTTTTCCTTACTCTCATATTAACCCATACATCCATAACCAAAACCCTGTGTTGGGTAGTCAAGTTCTCTCCAGGGATGACTTTGCAATCCATGCAAAACTTTCTATCTGATTTCCTTATAATAAATAATCAATTTGAGAGAAAGAACTCCCGCTTCTGTACGTGATAGGATACTCTTCCCGCTTCTTAAAACAAGTGTTAGCTATTGTAAAATCAAAAGCTACCGAAAAATCTAGAGTCGCTTTGTCCTCTGCATTAGCTACTCATAGACCATACCCTCCATGCAAACCCTCAAACCCCCTAGATTCACTCCCCACATGACCATTTAGGTCTCCTCCTAGAACAATCTTCTCTCCTAAAGGTATTCCATAAAATAAACCTTCTAAATCCTCCCAAAATTTTATCTTGTAGTGCTCGTCTAAACCTACTTGGGGTGCATACGCACTGATAACATTAAAAGTCTCTTGTTCCACAACAAATTTCAAAGCTATGATCCTATTTCCGAGCCTTCTCACATCCACAACATTTTTCTTCCAATTCTTATCTACTATTATGCTCACCCCATTTCTAGATTTTACCGTACCGGTGTACCAAAGCTTAAAACCTGAAGTGTCGAGTTCTTTTGTCTTTTCTCTCACCCACTTAGTTTCTTAGGGGCAATGACCTAGCATTAACACAATCACATCTTGATCCATATCATAAAGATTTGACAACGTTTTACGTTGGCTGTCGACTGTTTAACACAACCCTCCTCTTTTTTCAAGGCTTGGGACTAACTATGTAAAGGGATTTGCAACAAAGCTCACATATAGCCAGAGTGAATCATGAATTAATATTATTTTAAAATTTAAAACTTCTATTCTATTATGTCATGGGATGAGAAAATTCAAATTTTTTCCTTACTGATATTGGGCATGGTTATTTGCTTATCACCACTCTATTACGTTCTTCCAAAGTCTTCTACTTTTATTGTACTTAATTTATTAACATTTATTTATTGAGCTATCTAATTGAAGAGTTTTATACTTCCTTTGTGTGCAGCTACTCAGAGGAAGAATTACAATAAAAAGAACAAGGTTGCACTTAAGAAAAGGAAAGTGGAAACTCTTCAAGGTGATTAAATTTATATCTTTCAGTTCTATCCAAAAAAAAAAAAAACTTTCTGACACAATTTCAGTCAGTCTTAAGATGGCATCATTTAGCAATGTTGAAACCTTTCTGATAAGATTTTGTTAGCTCATGGATTATATCTGTAATGTCTGGAACTTGTTATAGTTGGAGGCCCCCCAAAATCTACCTATAAACCTGGATCAACTTCAACAACTGCTACCAAGGGCAGGCATTCTTCTCTGCTTTCATCTCCACCGGATCAATCTGCTGCTTCATCCTCTCCTCTGGGAGCTGTAAATATCTCTAAGAGCATTGATGAAGCTGTACCATCACAAATGATTAGCATGCAAGATATGAATGCTGGCTCCAAGAAAGAAATCCCTACTAGGACAAACAATGCAATGAGGAACACACCAAGAGGCAAAGGAAATAATATAGCTGAACCAATAGATTTGCAGAGCATGTTAATTTCTCTTCTCATGAATAAGCCTAATGGGCTGACTTTAAAGGTGTTGTATAAAATCTGAGTTCTTCTTAAGCTTGTTTTTAATATCTCTAACTTTTATAATTAATCAAATTTTATCTTAACTGCTTTCCCGCTTCGATTGTAGGCCTTGGAGAAAGCTGTTCAAGACATAGTTCCAAATCCCATAATGAAAATTGAGCCCATAGTGAGAAAAGTAAGTGGTGGTTGTAGAGAGAGAAGGGGTGGCAGAGAAAAACCCTTGATTTATATGTAATTCAGTGCCTAGCACTGTACAGAGGGGTCTTATTTATAGGAGAGTAAAAGGAAGTAACAAGTGTGTGTAGTACAATTATCAGCTGTAGTACAGATATATACGGACTAATTATAATTAATAAACTAATATCAACAGTGGAATCTTTCACTTTTGTGATCTGATTTTTCATTTAATCTTGAACTTCAGATTGCAAAGTACAAGTCCACGGGAAGGTATATTTTGCTACCAGGAGTGGATTTGGAAAGCTTCAAGAAACCTCAGACTACAAGTGGAAGGTACCTGTTATTTTCACATGACAGTATCGTTGGATAGTAGTACTGCAAGTGTGTCACTTTTACACTCTGTATTTGCCGCAAAGTTCTTTCTTGCTCTTATCTTTTGTTGGTAAATCTGTGATTACTATGTTCTCTTTTTTTTTTTTTTTCCACGGGAGGGAGAGTGGTTGTGGGGGGGGGGGGGGGGGATTAAACTTTTGTTCAGATTTCGGTGTGATTTAAAGAAGTTTTAAATTTGTTGAATTTTTTTTAGTCAATATGACTGTAAACTGTAATATTTATTTTATGCTCCTTTCTCCTTAAACTGTAATGTAATGTTCCCTTCATGCATTTTAAGCTGTATTATCGTATATTTTCAGTTCTCCTGATGACAATCAACGCCAGCTACCTGCTCATCAAGAATTTCGTTATCACACACCAGCTTCACGGGGAGGCTTCAAAGAAAAAGTTCCCAATGACGATTTGGAGGAACTGGTGCAATTGAACTCCAAAGTGGAAGAAGAATCAAACACATTGGAAAAAATTGATGTCCAACATGCTTCACCTGATATCTTCAGTGAAAAAAAAGGTTCTGATCATAGTGAAGGGCAGGGGGGCAGCTTTAGTGATAGTGGAAGTGGCAGTGAAAGTGATAGCAGCGATAGTGGAAGTGACAGCGGAAGCCATAGTAGGAGTCCTGCTGGAACAGGGAGGGGCAGTAGTAGTGACAGTGAAAATGATGCATCTTCCAACAGTAAGGAGGGTTCGGATGAGGATGTAGATATTATGACTAGGGATGATGAAAAAGAGTCCAAGTACAAAATAGAAGCCTCTTATCAAAAGGTGTCCTCACTCATTCCAGTAAAATCTCCTGATGGAAGATCTTTGCAGTATGAGATTCACGAGAAGCAGGATGATGGTAGTAATGGAAGTAAACAGTCATTGTCCATGGTTTCTCATTTCCTAAAACAAGGGGAAATGGTTGGGAAGTTAAATGAAGGCCGACAAGGTAAATACTTATACGTAGGAACCTCGCCTAAGGACAACAACAGAATCAGTCTTGATAAATCCCCCGTAATTAATGGGAGAGGTTTCTCTCTTCAAAGAGAGCTTTCAAACTTGGGGTTGGGTGAACTTCGTGAGTCCACTCCTGATGAAACTCATGTCACAAAGCAATTTGAAATAAAAAATTCATTTGGACATTTGGAAAACAGAGCAAACGCTTCAGAGGAGGGGAATCCAAATGTTGTCAAGCCTTCAGTAAAAGCAACTTTGGAATCAAGAAAGCCATCCCCGGCCTTTGTAAGTTCTGGTTTTCCCAACAATTTAGAAAGCACAAATAAAAAGAACTCAGATGATCATTTTGAAGATTCAACAAGGTCTCATGCTAGAGTTATGCAATCTCATCCACAACATTTGAAAGCAGTTAATGTGGAAATTGGGTCCCAAAACAAATTGGCAGAAATGAATGGTAGATTTAAAAGTAATGAATCTGGGGTGAGCCAAGCTATTGATTTGGAAGGTTGCAGTGAAAGCAGTAGAAGAGCACCTGCAAATGCATTTAAACAACATGACACAAAACGTGGAACAGTTCCCTACCCTGTGAAAGAAAGTAAAAGGCAAACACCTAATTCATTGGAAGAGGTGGCTGATAGAGGAAAGGATTCAGGGTTTGCAGATAAAAATAATAGTGATCAGAAGAGGGGAGAATCTTCTTCAGATGAAGATAGTTGCCCTTACTCAAAGTATGAAAAGGATGAGCCTGAATTGAAGGGACCTATAATGACTTTCTCTCAGTAAGCGGTCATTCTGTTTTTTATTCTTTAATATTTATTTGTTTATCTTATTAGGGTTGTTGTTGTGTAGGGTTTTTTTAACCGCTCTTTTTTTTGGACATCTGATACACGTTTTCTTCTCAATGCTAGATATAAAGAATATGTGCAGGAGTTTTATGAAAAATATGATTGTTACAGCTACTTGAGGAAGAGTGTGGAGAGTTACAGGTAAGCAGTTTTACAATTTAAGGTGTCATTGCTTTTCTGTAAGATATTTACTTTGATAACGTGTTTGATATTCTGTCTAACATCTTGCCCATGATTTGTATTTTTGTAGGAATGAATTTTATGACATAGGCAAGGATTTAAAATATTTTAAGGACAAGGATGTAGACAGGTATAATGACATCTTGGGGCAGCTGAAGGAATCCTATCTACGTTATGGAATGGTATGTTTTATTTGGCTCCACTTGTGCATGCAGTGGTTTTAAATGTTGGACAAATCACATTTTCCCATATTCTTGTTCGTCAACAGTTTCTCAAAATTTTATTTGTACTTAAGCCCATTTTACTAATCTAATCCATTTACCTTTCTGTTTTGGCTGATAAACTGTAAAAATACTTGTACTATGTATCTAAATCATGTATGAGTAAGACATAAAATCATTCAATATTGTTGTGTATCTTTATTTTTGAATGCCATGATTTCTATTTCAATTTTTAGGTGGTTCCCCATAATTTTGAATTTATCTTGTTTAACGTATTGCACATCAGATTTCATCTTATGTGCACCTTTCTAACATGACTTGGTTAAATGTTTATAGATAGTGCATATGTATGAGACAAAATTAGTCATCTAGTCTTTAGTCTTGTGGATATCTTAAGCTGGCTGATCTTATTATTATAAATAGCCACCTGATATAGCATCGTCTGCAATGCGTAGTAACTGATAGCTGTCTAGTTTAACTTGATGCAATTTTGATTGAGTTTAAACGAAAGTTACTCTGATGTAATTCTTCTTTCAGGAGTTTGTATTTGGGATGTTGATAAATTTTTGTTATCTTTACCCAAGTCTCTATGTGGCACCTAATGTGTAAAGGTCTCCTTGTTGTTAGTATATATTTTCTAAATATGTAGGCATGATGTGAGTTGCAGGAACACAAGAGACAGAAGAAAATACATCTTGTGCTTCACTTGGAACTGGAGGTAATTACTCAAATCTTGAACTTTTATTTAGAATTTTTTAATATTTTTTTTAAATATTTTTACCATTTCTTTAGTTTTCTTTTTTAAATTTTATTTTATTTTATTTTATTTTATTTTTTATAATTGTTACAAGTTTCATTACATGTTTCTGTATGCTTGTCACACACCTTTTCTCTGCATCTTGCAGCAACTTAAGCGAAGGATCGAAGACTTTGTACACTCATATAATAAAAAGTGAAAATACGTTTCTATACAATAAACTGAAGCCTCTTCCATCAAGCGTGGAATGTTTTGGGGGTCCATGAAGCACAGTATGGTAGATGAATTCTTGTGTAGATTGGATGTGCACTAGCTTTTGATACAAATTTCAAATTTAAACTCTGTATGTTTATCTTCTTCGAAGTTCCGGCATTTTTTACCTAGCCTGACCTCCATTTTGGACCATTTTCGGATAAATTGTTTTTTTTTTGTGGGCTCTTTTTTTTGTCATGATAATTTTTTGCTAGTTAAACAAGTTGAGCTTTCTTCATTCTCAAAGCTGGGTTTGGAGAAATTTGAGAATGGGCATTTTAAGGTCATAAGCCATGTTATCTTACCCCTTAAAGTTGGCTGTCAAGTACATTACATAACAAAGAAATTTATAAAAAGAAAGCTGCAAGCTTGCGTTGAACTTCTGCTTTCCTTGGTTAATATTAATGGGTTCGGAGGCCAAGAACAAATATGGAGATTTATGAGAAAACTGGTGGTAAATAGTGCAAGGAACTGAAAAAAAGTAAATTCCAATTATGATTTAAAGCTGGTCAGCTTCCCCTTTTAAGCGATGTTACAAGCAAAAATTCTATTGGTATAAATATGGTAATTTCTAGGGTTCTTTTAGGACACGGTTGAAGTTTTAAAAACTAACCAGATGATTATTGGTTTGGTGAGTTAATGGGGTTGGATTTTTATTTATTTTTTAAGAGTGCAGCAAATTCAAAATTAATTGAAAATAACTCTGGTTTGAGTTGAGTGACATTATATTAGAAATGGAACTTTCATTGGGATTTTAGGCATGTTACTAGCATTTAGGCCGACAATATTGAAATAACTTATTCTTATAATAATTTTCATCCAAAAAAAGAAAAAGGAATGGAACATTCAAAATATGTAAAACACGTAATTTAGATTAATTTTTTTTTAAAATAACATAGATAATGAGATTGAGTTAATTTTGATTGGATTTAAGTATTAAAATTCATAACTTGACTTGAGTAAAGTTTTATGGGTGGGACGATTTGGTCTACAGATCTCACTAGACAACCTGCGGTAGATGAAGAAAATTTAGAGGTGTCGTTTAAAGACAAAGTGTTAGGAAAAGCTCCTATGAAGCCAAGGGAAACTACTAATTTGATTGTCGTTAATAAGTTTTGATAAACTTAAGCCAAAAGCCTTTTTGGATGACAGGATTTTTAATGAGTTATGTGAGCCTTAGGTGGATGCCCTCATTGTCAAGCTTCTTGGTAAGATGTGATGAGAGACTACCTCAAATCTGTTTGGATTATGTAGTGGGTCTGATATTAGGGATGTAGGTAATGGGTTCTTTATGATTAAGTTTAATCTAGTTAAAGATAGGTGAAAAGTGATATGTGGAAGTCCATGGATGAACTTTTTTATCATTACCTCTTTGTGATAACTTGGACTTCGGATTTTGAGTCTGAAACATCCAAGATTGAGAGGACTATAGTGTGGATACGTTTTCCTAATCTCAACATGGTTTATTAAGCTATTACAGGAGCATAATCATTGTACGGTGATTGGCTTGTAGTGCAACGTGTTGCCGCAAACACAACCAATAGATTTAGGAAAAAAGATCATCCTACACTCCTAAAAGAGGTGTAAGTACTGTTGACACCCTTTTTAAGAGTATTAGATTTAGTAAGAAAAAGTAATAAAAAAAAAGTATATATGATAAATAGTATTAGATAGAATGTGAAAATAAGTGTATGCATTGTTTGATGTAAAATTATCGGAGTTGTAGATTTAGCAAGGGGTGAAATCAAAGGAACATAATGATGAAGGAATAAAGAGCAATAAATATAATTGTTTAAATGGGGAGGAGGAGCTTACATTAGCCTCCAAGGATTTAGAAAGTCATCAAAATCTTTTAAATAAAGAAAATCTTATCCCACCTCCAAAAAATTGGGATAGGAAGAAAAGGCTACGTAAGGATGATCAAGCTCATTCTGATTACACCAATGGCCCAACAATATCCAAAGCTAAGAATAAAAGGATCACTACTAATTGGACTAGGGAAGCAGCCCAGAATACTAGCACCGTCCAATTAGTGAAAAATAGTGGACTAGATAATGTCACTAAACCTAAGTAGCAAGGTGATCTTGAGTCCCAAAACCAATTGGACCATTGGTGTTTAAGGAGCAGGACTCGGGGTTTAAGACCGCCATGAACATCACAGCAACGAGCTCTTGTAGGTTCAAGTGATACTCGGGGTTTAAGCTGTGAGCTCTTGCGGTTGCTTAAAGTCTGGTATAGTTAAGAAAAATAGTAATAAAATATTGTGATAGACTAAAGCATATACTGACATATGATGACACAGAAGAGATAAGTACAGATGATCAGAAGTTATTGTTCCCAAAATTAAAAAAACTCCAAGTCCATAAATGCAACAAGCTAGAATGTATAATTCTAGTCATTTTTGCTTACGGACTTCAACAATTGGAGTCTTTGGAAATTGGAGCTGTCGATCCTAAAATGAAATACATATTCGACCAATGCACACATGGAGATTAGAGTTAAAATGAACTCAAGATCAAACTTCTTGCCCTGGAAAACCTTCAACTTTATCGCATGCCAAATATGATTAACGTATTCCCAGAAAATTGTCATGCAATGTGGCCATCTTTGCGTCAGTTTCATTTGTCGGATTGCCCAAAGTTTGACATCAATAATTTCATGGCCGGTTCGAAGGTAGGAAATCAGAGTGATCTTAGTACCACAAACGTACAACCTTTTCTCATGTTAATAGGCAAGCCATTTATTATTTACTTAAGTAAGTCTAAATTATGTTAGCTGGGTAATGGAATAATGTTTATGTGCTTAAAAGTCAAAACAACATAGGTTTTATTTATTTAATTGCACCGTCATGTCCTTTTTGATTTATTGTCAACCAAAATGATGGAGAAACATAATTAAATGGCTTTTCAAATTCAAATTAGAAGAAGGGAGAACGAGAGAGATGACAGTTTTTGGCCGTGCGGTGCGGTTGGGTTGTGTGACTGATTATGAAGGCTCTGCTCTGATATGTCTTGTCGGGACAGGAATTAAGACAGTTTTTACTTACTTTTTATACATCAATAAAAATTAAAAATTGTTGTTATATCAATTTTTTTTCATTTCTATAATTAGTATTTACTTTCTTTTTTTGGTATATTCATTCTTTTTATACATTTCTTGTTTATGTCTTATAGGAAAAAAAGGGCGATTGAGAAGTTTTTCCTCACTTTGGAAACTCCGAACATAGATAACAACAAAGTGGAAAGTATTTTTCATTTCAATGGACATATAATTGGACAGCCAATGAGCGTAGGGTTACAATCCCTGAAGTTGGAGAATCTACCTCAGATGACATATATTTGTGTGGGTTCCAAAAATTCTTTTACCTTCCAAAATCTTCAAAAATTACAAATAATAAGATGTGTAAAATTATAAGTAATCTTTCCTGCTTTTGTTTTAAGATGCCTACCAGAGTTGAATTGTCTAGAGATAAGAGAATGTAAAGAATTAAAACAGATCATTAAAGAGGATATGAAGAATCAGAAATTGGCAAATCCATGCTTCCCTAAGCTAGCAGCACTCATCGTCCATCAGTGCCACAAATTGAAACGTTTAATCTCTGTCTCTGCATCTAATGATCATCTTCCCAACATAGAGCTTCTGATCATAAATAAAGCCTCTGGGCTAGAAGACAAGGTGATGAGATAGGAGGAAAGTTGAAAGTTGAGCTTCCAAAACTAAAACTTCAAATATTTAACCAATTGACAAGCCTTTGCCAAGGGATTGAATTGTAGACTGCAAGGCATCGTGTTGTCCACAATTGTCCTAAACTTTCTTTGACTTCAACTACTACTATTCAGAAGTTCGTGGAAAATCTTTGCAACTTCGATCTGGAAGGTAAACACTATACCCACGTTGCATGATGGTTATACTTATACGTAGTTACATATGGTACGATAGAATTGTCGGTGTGAGCTGTCAACCAAGGAAGGAAGGAAAGAAATAATAGGCATGAGCTGTCATTAAAGGAAAAATCAGATATGCTTTATTACTGAAATCCCTCCTTCCAAGGGTCAATCGTGATATTAGCCATAGAATGAGAATAACCTAGGATAGTCTCCTAAATTTACTCTTTGTACAAATTATATATATGTGTATGTATTAGCAAAAATATATAACAGAAAAGTATTCTCCTTTTGAACATGGTATCAGAGATCCTAGGGTTTCTGCTCTGCTCCTGTCGACTCCTGCCTTGGCTATATATATATATATAAAAAAAAAAACTATGTCCAAATCAGGTGACGAAGTGCAGTCTAGTAGGAACAAGAATGGAGCAGATAATGACATGCAGTCCATCCTAGAAGACTTGACAACAAGGATGACACAAGTCCTTACTCAAAACCAGATCCAGACCCACACCCCAAATGTCGACTCTTCCGCAGCGCAGATCGGCATAAAGTTGGACGGCACCAACTATGCACTATGGTCTCAAATTGTTGAGATGTATATCTCTGGCAAAGACAAGTTGGGATATATTAATGGAGACCTTCCACAACCTTCATCAACAGACCCAAGTTTTCAAAAATGGTATGGGATTCTATTACTATAACTTATTTTGATGTTACTGACACTTCTCAAGTATATGATTTGAAGAGACGGGTGACTAAAATAAAGCAGGCTGGAGGATCCATCGAAAAATATTACAGTGATCTTCAAGGCTTGTGGAGAGAAATTGATTTCCGCCGTCCTAACCCAATGGAGTGTCCCGTTGATATACAAAATTATAACTCAATCAGCCAGGAAGATCGAGTGTATGTCTTCCTCGATGGATTGGATGACCGACTAGATAAAATCTGGAGTGATGTACTACAGCTACGACCGTTTCCTACTGTTGAACAGGCTTATGCTCATGTACGAAGGGAAGATATTAGACAGGCAATAATGATAACAGGAGCAGAGAACAATACTGGTGCTATCATGGCCTCTAGAGGAGTCAAGATTGGAAAACAACCATCACCATCACTTCAAATGTCTCTGTCCATTAAGGGCAAAAAGCCGAGTGTCTCCTCTAAGACCAAGGTGCCATCAGAAGGTGGAGGATGCACTTATTGTGGAAAGTTGAAACATACTCATGAACCTTTAAGACCAAGGTACCATCAGAAGGTGGAGGATGCACTCATTATGGAAAGTTGAAACATACTCATGAAACTTGTTTCAAGATACATGGGTACCTAGAATGGTGGAATGAATTCAAAGCAAGGAAGCAACGTGAAGCTAATGGAGGGTCAGGTCGAGCTGCTCTAGTGAATGCAGAACCTCAGTTATCTTTCATGCCACAAGTAGAACCTTCAAACACCGAAAATACACATAATCAACAAGGTAACTGTGGTTATGCATTACTTAGTTCTAAGCAAGGTAATGATAGTGGATGGATAATTGACTCGGGAGCAACGAACCACATGACTTTTGATCCCAGTGAATTTATCAAAATCACTCAACCAAGGCGGACTAGCGTTGCTTATGCTAATGGAGTTACATATCCAGTCACAGGGGCTGGAACTGTTTCTTTATCTCCCTCACTTTCTCTATCTAATACTTTACTTGTTCCATCACTCTCAAATAAATTGATATTTGTAAGCCAAGTCACTGCAGAGTTAAATTGTGTTGCACTAATTTATCCTACCTTTTGCCTTCTGTAGGATATTCTCACCAAGGAGATCATTGGGCGTGGTACTAAGAGAGGGGGGTTGCATTACATGGATGATTTCAGTCCTGGCAGAGCTAATAATATGCAGCATACAACCAGTGTTAAGGAAAGGCAAATCTGGCTATGGCATCATCGTTTGGGGCATCCGTCATTCAGTTATATGAAGCATTTATTCCCTGATTTATTTTCACATTTACACGATACAGATCTAAAATGTGATGCTTGTATCTTATCCAAAAATCATCGTGTATCTTATCCAATGAACTTGAATAAAAGTAATATTCCATTTGCACTCATTCACTCTGATGTTTGGGGGCCTTCCCCTGTAGCCACTTCTTCTGGTGTTCGTTGGTTTGTGATATTTGTAGATGATTACACTCGAATGACTTGGCTTTACATGTTGCAACATAAAGATGATGTCTTTAGTGTTTTTCAATCATTTCATGCAATGATTCAAACACAATTTTCAACTAAAATTCAGATTCTTCGTTCTGGCAATGGTGGAGAATATGTCCACAAGGAATTTCAAGCTTATTTCCAACTTCATGGGCTGATCCATGAAACTTCTTGTGCTCAAACACCACAACAAAATGGAGTTGCAGAACGGAAGCATAGACATATCCTAGAAACAGCCCATGCTCTCTTGATTGGTGCTCATATGCCTCGTAGTTACTGGACTGATGCAATAGTTACAGCGATGCATTTGATAAATCGTATGCCTTCCAAACCACTGAGTTTTAAGACTCCAATTCAAGCCCTTTCTGAGCATGTTCCATTACCTACAGTTTTGATGATCCCTCCAAGAGTCTTTGGATGTGTTGCCTTCGTCCATCTCCACAAAAATTAGTGCACTAAGCTTGATCCGTGTGTTGTTCGATGTGTTTTCTTGGGATATGGTCCCCACAAGAAGGGATATCGTTGTTACAATCCTATAACAAAACGGACCTACATCACTATGGATGTTACTTTTGTGGAATCTAAATATTTCTTCTCCTTGCCAATATCCAATTCTTCTCTTCAGGGGGAGACACAAGATGAAGAGCATAATTGGCTAAATCTGCCACCATTTGAAGTTGGCCCTATAAGTGAAGAAATGAGGACAGATGTAGATGTGCTACCATCTGATGAAGAGCAAAAAAAAAGGAAATGATTCTAATACTATACAGATAGCTGAAACTGAACTTGAAGATGAGCCAAATCACGAAGCCCCTTGCTCCGTAGTACCTGAAGACCCGTCTCCTGAGAATATTCCTGAGGTAAACATTCCTACTGCACTTTCCTCCTTTGATGATTTAGATACTTTTGCTGGCTATAACTTACCTTTCAGATATAATCGTGGTAAACCACCACAAAGGTACTCTCCAGATTATGACAAAAAGGGGTCGAGATATCCAATTGCAAATTATATGTCTTCTCAAAGATTATCAGAACCTCCTAAAGCATTTGTGCATACTTTGTCCTCTTGTCATGTTCCTAGTGGAATACAAGAAGCCTTAACAGATCCAAAGTGGGTACAAGCTATTAAAGAGGAAATGGATGCCTTACAGAAGAATAAAACATAGACTCTAGTTTCATTACCAAATGGAAAAAAGACAGTAGGGTGCAAATGGGTTTTCTCTATCAAACACAAAGCCGATGGATCCATTGAACGATACAAGGCAAGACTTGTGGCAAAAGGGTACACCCAAACATATGGCATAGATTATCAAGAAACTTTCTCACCAGTGGCAAAACTAAATACTGTTCAGATTTTGTTATCATTGGCAGCAAATTTAGATTGGCCTTTACATCAGTTTGACGTAAAAAATGCCTTCCTTCATGGAGATCTCGAAAAAGAAGTCTACATGGACATTCCACCATGGTACAATACAATTGCAAAAGCTGAAGTTGTGTGTAAGTTACAGCGAGCATTATATGGACTAAAACAATCACCCCGTGCATGGTTTGGTCGTTTTAGTTTAGCTATGAGAAAATATGGTTTTCAATAAAGTAATTCAGATCATACTTTATTTCTGAAACACCGATTAGGAAAGGTAACAGCTCTAATAATATATGTTGATGACATGATCATTACAGGAGATGATATGGAGGAAATCTCAAGACTCCAAGAACAATTGGCAACTGAATTTGAGATGAAGAATCTTGGAGGACTTAAATATTTTTTGGGCATCGAAGTAGCCAGAACAAAACAAGGTATATTTCTTTCTCAAAGAAGATATGTGCTAGATTTGTTGTCTGAAGTTGGATTGTTGGATTGTAAACCTGTAGACACTCCAATTGTTCAAAATCATAACCTTGGAAAGTGTACAACTTAGGTTCCAACTAATAAAGAAAGATATCAAAGACTAGTAGGCAAGCTAATGCGGTGAGCATAGTAAGTCAATTTATGCATTGTCCTAGTGAAGACCACATAGATGCAGTTCTTCAGATTCTTCGTTATTTGAAGTCCTCTCTTGGGAAAGGGCTTATGTTCTCCAAGAATAATCATCTAAATATTGATGGTTATACAGATACAGATTGGGCAGGTGATACTCATGACAGGAAGTCCACATCAGGTTACTTCACCTTTGTAAGAGGCAATCTAGTCTCATGGAGGAGTAAGAAACAAAAGGTAGTGGCACTATCATGTGCTGAAGCTGAGTTCAGAGGAATGTCCAAAGGTCTTTGTGAATTACTTTGGCTTAGGAGATTGGTAACTGAAATTGGCTTTCCCCTTGATGTTGAAATGAATCTATTTTGTGATAACAAGGCTGCTATTGATATCTCCCACAACCCAGTGCAGCACGATCATACCAAACACGTGGAGGTGGATCGACATTTCATCAAACAAAATCTTGAAGCCAAAATAATTTGATTTCCTTTTGTTAAATCTAAAAATCAGTTGGCAGACATACTTACAAAGGCAGTCTCTAGCAAAACATTCCATAGCTCACTTGGTAAGTTGGGCATTAACGATATCTATGCACCAACTTGAAGGGGAGTGTCAGTGAGAGTTGTCAATTGTGGTGTCCCGGGGTTGATGAAGGCGGGGAGTGGACGCCGATGCATGAGAAGCACGTACAAGGAGCGGCTCCTGGCATGCTTCTAGGCGAAGGGTCCCATGAATGAACTGAATACGCACCGGAATGAGAGGGATTCAAAGACTGTGCAGGTATGAGACTGCATAGTTGAGGATGGCTTAAAGGAATTGATTAGGCGTAGCCATATCAACAAGTTGCAACTTCTTTTCGGGAGCCTAGAACATAAGAACTCCATTGTTAAGCGTGCTTGACCTAGAGCAATTGTGGGATGGGTGATCTCTTGGGAAGTTTCCTAGGATGCGTGTGAGTGAGGACAAAACACGCTGAAAAGACTCGTGTTGGTTTGTGGAGACACTCGTCAATCCTGCAGGTAGTCCCGGGATGTTACAGATGGTATCAAAGACGGGACCCCTCCTAGTACGGTGTGGTTCGGGGACGAACCAGGCAGAAGCTGGTGGGCATGTGGTGTCCCGGGGTTGATGAGGGCAGGGAGTGGATGCCGGTGCATAAGAAGCACGTACAAGGAGTGACTCCTGGCATACTTCTAGGCGAAGGGTCCCATGAATGAACTGAATACGCACCGGAATGAAAGGGATTCAAAGACTGTGCAGGTATGAGACTGCATAGTTGAGGATGACTTAAAAGAATTGATTAGGCGTAGCCATATCAACAAGTTGGAACTTCTTTTCGGGAGCCTAGAACATAAGAACTCCATTGTTAAGCGTGCTTGACCTGGAGCAATTGTGAGATGGGTGACCTCTTGAGAAGTTTCCTAGGATGCGTGTGAGTGAGGACAAAACACGCTGAAAAGACTCGTGTTAGTTTATGGAGACACTCGTCAATCCTGCAGGCAGTCCCGGGATGTTACATCAATCAAGGAAGGAAGGAAAGAAATAATAGGCATGAGCTATCATTAAAGGAAAAATCAGATATGCTTTATTACTAAAATCCCTCCTTCCAAGGGTCAATCGTGATATTAGCCATAGAATGAGAATAGCCTAGAATAGTCTCTTAAATTTACTCTTTGTACAAATTATATATATGTGTATGCATTAGCAAAAATATATAACAGAAAAGTATTCTCCTTTTGAACAAGAATATTCAAATATAATTCCCCATATGATTTCTTTACGATGGAGTCAGTTATGTTTTATTTTTTTTATTTTGTTCTAAATGTGTATATAAAAAATATAATTGTTAAATTTTTTTAACTTTCCAATTGATCATGTAAATTTTTCCATAAAATATATATATCTTTTCCAAAATTGTTACACATACTTGCAGTTAAGTTATGATAATTTGGATAATGAAGAAGCCAAGTCACTTTTCTTGTTGTGTTCTATATTCCCCGAAGATTATGAATTCCAATCGAATATGTAACCATATTTGCAATAGGGATAGGCCTAATTGGAGAAGTTTGCTCGTATGAAAAGGCAAGGAATAAAGTGAGTGCAGCTAAAAATATGCTCATAAGTTCTTGCTTGTTATTAGATGCTAGTAAAAGAGAATGCGTCAAAATGCACGACTTAGTTTGCGGTGTAGCCTACTGGATTGCAAAGAATGAGAATAAGGAGATCAAGTGTACGTTGGAAAAGGATGTAACAGTGGAAGACAGTTCATTGAGATATTTATGGTGTGAGGAATTTTCATATGAATTGGATTGTTCCAATCTTGAGCTTCTGAGCATAACGACAAATTTGGATGTATAAGATGAAATCTTTAAAGGAATGGGAAGGCTTAGAGTTTTGTTTCTTTACTCAGCAGGCTATAAGATAAGACCATTGTCGATGATATCATTCAAATCGTGTACGAATCTTCGTTGTCTATGCCTAGAATGGTGGGAATTAGGTGACATCTCATTCATAGGAGATATGAAGAAACTTGAAAGTCTTACATTGAGTCATTGTTCATTCCTTGAATTACCGAGTGTTGTTGTAGTTACACAACTGACAAACTTGATATTGGTAGATTTGTCAAATTGTGACATGGAAAGGAATCATTTTGAAGTGATTGGAAGATATCCACAACTAGAAGAATTATACATCGAAGATTCTCGATCAAAATGGTATCTTAACAATGAAAAGTATGTTGAATTCTTCAAAAAGTTTAGTGTTTATACATTGCAAAGGTATCAAATACATTTAGGAGAAAGATTTCATTTTCATATTGAAGAATTATACATCAAGAGCATGGAGTATGTGGGAGCTTTATTCCGTGGTCGTTTGCCTACTTGTTGCCTTTTTGTGAAAATAGAGAGGTTATATATATAAGAATATCTAAAGTTGACATCTCTCTTCACACTTCCAGTTGCTCGAAGTCTGGTATAGTTTGGAAAATTAGTAATAAAATATTGTGATGGACTGAAACATATACTAGCATATGACGACACAAAGGAGATAAGTACAGATGATCACAAGTTGTTGTTCCCAAAATTAAAACAACTTCAAGTCTATAAGTGCGACAAGCTAGAATATATAATCCCAGTCACTTTTGCTAAGGACCTTTAGTAATTGGAGAATTTAGAAATATCATTATGTGATGGACTGAAGCATATACTGGCAAATGATGACACAAAAGAGATAAGTACAAATGATCACAGGTTGTTGTTCCCAAAATTAAAACGGCTCATTATCACTAAGTGCGACATATTGGAATATATAATCCCAGTTATTTTTGCTCAGGGCCTTCAACAATTAGAGAATTTAGAAATATCATTTTGTGATGGACTGAACCATATACTAACAAATGATGACACAAAGGAGATAAGTACAAATGATGACATAAAAGAGGTAAGTACAAAATCTTCAAACATTATGAATAATAGGATGTGCAAAATTAAAAGTAATTCTTTTCATGCTTGTTAAATATTTCTTATAGAAGTTGGTGGATCAAGAATCAATCAGTGAACCAGGTTTTGTGAACCAACAATAGTAACCACTGAAGTAGCTCAAAATACTATTATACCACTTCATGATGTACATTATGTTATAAAGGAGTGCTCTTTTCAAAGTAATAACTTAAAACATAACTTAAACATATTCTTTTGTGATACACACAGTACTAGGGACATAGTGAAAGAAAGCATTCAAGAAGGGTCTACCTTAGAGGAAGTTATTAAAGCAACTTTGTCACCTAATTTAGATAAAGACGTTAGCTTGGATGATGTTCTTGCAACTCACATCGAGTCAAGTGGCGGGGACATGCTTGTACAAGATTCTCGGGTTGTTGAATAAGGTGATAAGCCTAATGAAGGTGATATAAGAGCTTTTCCATTGTCGCGACTGGGATCGCGGCGAGATAGCGACTTAAATTAAAAATTTTAAGGGGAGTCGCCACAAATTTTATTTTTATTAGGAAAAATTAGAAAACAAAAAAAAATGGTCTGCATTCAAAAATTCGAGTTCGAAAATCTAATTATGCACAGGGAAAGGTGGAGACTTAACCCCACAACACCCCTGATACATCTGTCCTAAGACGGTTACCTTAAATCAGTTGTTCTAATTTTTATAACTCTTAAAAATATTTATTTTACCCATTTATTAAGAGATAAACTAAAGAAACAAATAAATTATGAAAATTTAATTTTGGCTTGACAGAATTACAATTTTGCTCCTATGTATCCTCGGATGCAATGACGAATTCAAAGCCACGTCGTTCTTTAGAAAATGATTGTGGGTTAGTTATTTTTAATTTTGAAAAGATTTTTGTTTTGAAAATTCATTTGATTTTTTTTTTATTTAGAAAAAGGGTCGAATCACCAAGCTGTCACAACTTAGATGATTCTAAAACTATAAGATTAACAAGCTATCATAGCTCAGCTAATCTCATTTTATTCTTTCTCCACAAGACTTAGTTATTTTATTTTATATTTAAAAGAATCATCAAGCTGTCACAACTTAGATGATTTTTAAAACTACAAGCCATTACAACTCAGCTAATCTCGTTTTATTTTTAAAAAAACTTTTATTTGTAAAATTAGTGCAAGATCAAAATCAATAATAAATATACCAATTTAATAAGTTAACAAAGAAAAGAAAATATATTTTTTATGATTTTTGTTTGTATCCTTAGCCCAAATTCAAACAAGCAAAAAATTAAAGTCACTAGATTACTTTTCTAACCCAACCCAAAGCCTGGTTCAAGCCCATAGAAAATTGTTTATTATTATTTTATTTAAAAATAATAATAACAAAGCTCAAATTTGTAGCCAAACCCAACACCCCAAAACAACAAAAATGTTGGCTCAAATAAGAGCCAGCAGCAGGTACCAACAACTAAAAAAAAAAAAAGATGAATCAAACCAAATAAAAGAAACATGAGATTGAAATGATAGGTCATCATCAGTCTTTGAAGGAAAGCAGCAAAAGGGGTATAGAGTCAAACAGAAGGCAACGCAGCAGCTGGGCAAAGCACGTGGTGCGCGCGCAAGGGAGAGGGGGTGCAGCTGGACACGGCGGCTTACGGAGGGATGCAGCGCTGCGCGGACAGAGGGGCGCGGGCTCGAATCTGGTTTTCTGGGATGGAGGACGTGCGGTGGCTCACAACTGGGAGTTTGGTGTCCATCGATATGAGCTCCAGGTGAGGGAGACTGGGGTTCACGACGGTGGCTAAGCATGTTGGCCTGTGGTGGTGGTGCATTATAGGGGTTGGGTGTAGATGGCTTGAGGGTCGTGGAAGATGATGATGTGTATGGGTTCGAAGCTGGTTTGAGCATGGTGGGTTGCGCGGTGAGTCAGGCAAATGGCCATGAGTTATTCCATTTTCTTGCTGGGAAATTTGTGTGGCCATAAGTTGATGATTTGGTGGGTTTCTGTCTTATGGGTGTGCCTGATTTTGTGTTGGGTTTTCTGGTAGTTGCAGGTGTGGGGTTTGGGTTCCTTTGTTGGGGGTGATTAAAGTCCTATGATGGATGGTATTTTGTGTTGACAAGATTTGGGGTCTGTAGTAATGAATTCGGATGAGGGATGCAGTATTTGAGTGAATTTGGTGTTACGTAGATGAGATTCTTGGTGTGTGTAGTTGAACAAAGTGTAACTTTGAAGGAAACAAGTTAACCAAAATCAAACAAAATCACACCCCATTTCATGTTGCACAAACAGAGGTGAATGCTTGCAGTTAAAATCAAAGAGGAAAACCAGGGAGTTCTTACTCTTAAAGCTTCAAAAAACAGAGAGAAGCAACAACTCCTCTTTTCTCGTTAATGTTTCTCACTTCTCAAATTTCCTCCCCCCCCAGCCCGAAGAAGACTCTCTATCTACATTGCTCTTCCTTTTATAGACCAAAAAAAAAGAATCTTCCAGCTAGGTTCTCTAGAGACCAGAGTGTGTAGTCACTTTCTCATTCCAATTTTGAATTTAAGATTTTTCTCATTTCTCCTACATCCTTTGCATCCTTCCACCTTCGTGTATCATCTCCTCTGGCCCTCTTTTCACAGCTCCTTCCATTGCTGCAGAGGAGCTGCAGAGCTACTTAAGAGGTAGCTACTCCCTTTCTTCTTTGATGTTTTATTTTTGAAAATTTATAACAATCCCTTTTTTTTCTTTCCTCTGCTATGATCAAGAAAGCCTGTTTTGTCTTTTTGTTTTTTGGTTTTGTTCATTTGGTTGCTTGTTAGCCTGCTCACATGTAAGATCTGCTCCTTTTTCATTGCTACTGATTTTGTCTTCAACTCCTTTTCCCTTTTTTTTCTTTTTTAAAATATTAGAAGCTTAAGACCAATGGGCTAAGGTGGATCAATGAACTTGAATTTTTTTTTTATTGGGTTGGGCTTGATTTGGATCATGGAAACAAATTATTAATTTTTTTGATCTCATTTTTTATTATAAAAAAAATCCAGGCAAAATTAAGTGTTCACAGTTGCCCCTCTTTACTCGTTTCTTACTAGATATTAGGAATAACCATAGTTTTTCATATTATCGTCGTAAGAAACAAGTAAAGACGTGAACTTAATTTTTGTTCAGCAATACATGGGATAAGGTGAATGGGCAAGGCAAAGATGCTCATTAAAAACTAGTGAACTCAAATGCATATTTTTGAGTTATCGTAGCATCGTTAATCCTATCAAGGTGAAGCTAAGCGTAAAGCCAGAAACGTAACCATGTTGTCAATAAGTTGTTGCAGCTCAATTGACGTTTATTGATTCAAAAGAGTTTTTTTTTTAGTTTTTTTTTCTCTTTTTTTTTGAAGTAATGCTGGGTGATCTCATGACCTGGAATTGTAAAAGGCAATGGGTTTGACCTGGAATTTAAATGATAGTTGGCTTTTATGTCCCAAAAATTTAAAAAGAAGTGGGGCATCTGACGCCCTGAAAATTAAAAAGCAGTGGGTATCTGGTGTCCCAAAAAATTAAAAAGCAATGGGTATCTGGTATCCCAAAAATTAAAAAGCAGTGGGTATTTGGCGTCTTGAAAATTAAAAAACATTGGGTATCTGTTGTCCCAAAAATTTAAAAGACAGTAGGTTTGACCCGAAATTTAAAAAGCATTGGGCATCTGGTATCCCGAAATTTAAAAGACAGCGGGCTTAACCCGAATTTAAAAGGCAATGGGCTTGACCCGAAATTTAAATGACAATGGGCTTCTATGTCTCAAAATTTAAATGACAATGAGCTTTTGTGTTCCGAAATTTAAATGACAGTGGGTTTGGCCCAAAAGATTTTTTTCTTTTTCTTTTTTTTCTTCTCCTTCTTTTCTTCTTCTTCTTCTTCTTCTTCTTCTTCTTCTTCTTCTTCTTCTTCTTCTTCTTCTTCTTCTTCTTCTTCTTCTTCTTCTTTTTTTTTTTTTTAGGAAAGACCAATAGGTCATGGACCTAAATTTTGTATGAACATGTCATCAAGTCAAGGACTTGATTTTTTTTTTTTTGGTTTTTTTTAGGGAGATCATTAGGCCATGAACCTAAATTTTTTGTGAAAGCCACCAAGCCAAGGCCTTGGAAGATTTTTTTTTTTGACACTTCATCAGATCATGGACTTGGATTTTTTTTTAAAGCCTTTGTCTGTTCTTTTATAGTGAAACTTGGCGTGAAAGCCAAAGACGTCACTTTCAAAGCTGTTGCAGCTTATTATCTCATGAAAAGATGTTGTACTGTTCATTCCTGCTGCTCAAAATCTAAAGATCCTGTCAATAGATCAAATCAAAAACCTTTCACTTGTATACATGATGCTAATTACTTCCTCGAAAAACTTTGATCCACTAAACCCGTGAGCAGGCTCTCGTAAACTAGGGCTTATCAGCTTGTTTCAAATTCTTTGGAATCTTCAAACATTGAGTATCTTTTCTTTCAAGTTTGATCATCAGGCACACAGTCTCTCTCTTCTTCCTAGCTCTCTTCAAAATCTTTACTTCTATTTTTTTTTTCGAGTACCTCTTGTTTCTGGGTCATCCCTTGAAATAACATTTCCCCTTCAATTGGAACTTACAAGTTCTTTTCAGTCTGAATTGTTCATCAAGGAGTTACCATTAGATGGTCAAATCATAATGTTGTACTCATGTTCACTTTACCTAAAGCATTACGTAACAGATATACATGAATTCAAAAGTACAATAGGAAAGAAAGTGAACAACTTCCATATAGGTTTTGGAAGTTTGACTATACAAAGGCTATTTATAAAGGATAATTATATGAAAAAGACACAAAAATGGTATGGGATTCAAAGAGGTGTTGCCCCAGTATGGATTGGTTTGATCTTTATGAAAATCATCTTTAGTTGCCTACTGGGCATTATGGCCAATGATTTATATCAAACCAAATTAAACCAAAGAGAAATTTGCCCCAATGTAGGTCAAATTAAACCAAAGAGAAATTTACCTCAGTTTAAGACTGAATTGAATAGGGCAAACACCCAAATGACCATAAGATTTGCCCTAACGTAGGTCAAATTGAACCAAGGAAAAGAAAAAAAATGCCCCAGTTTGGAATCGAATTGAATAGGGCAGAAACTGTTACCAAGTGGCTTCCAGTACTCAAGAGGGGGGGTGAATTGAGTAACAAAAACTTTTGCAAACGCTTTAAACAAATAAATTTTGCTCAATATAATTATTAAAGAATATGGAAGAGATGAGAAAAAGAAAGAGCAAGTAATAAATAAATTGCGAGGAATCAATAAATAAAGTGCAAAAATAAAGAGAATAAGGGAAGAAAAAATAGGCACGATTTATCCCGTTCGACCACCAACCACTTGTGGCCTACGTCCAGTCCCCCGAAACACCGTTCGAGATTTTTCACTATTCAAGACAAGCTTAAACAACAGTGCTTGCAACCTTTACAATACGGAGCACTTTTCACACACAGGGAAACTCTACCCCTGTGTGCTCAAGCCTCAAATAAACAAAAGGGATACCTCACCCTTATACAATCCTTGGGGATACCTCACCCTCAATATACGAAAATAGATATAGAGATGAAGTGAAACTCTCGCTAAGAGTAGATAAATACAAATTGAAGCACTAAGGAGCTCAATTTGTTTCTCAAATATCACAAGAGTTAAGCAATTATAAATTCAGAAAATAAAGAGAGAATAAGGTAGAGCACGTTTTCAAGCAAGCAAAAATTATCACAATGTCAAGGGAGTTTTCGAGAGAGTCCCAGGCCTCTATTTATAGAGCTCGTGGAAGAATATGGCCGTTGGGAGCAATTAATAACATTAAAAACTTTCGATTTTTCGTATCTTTGTTTAAAACGTAGCTCTGTTTCTCGTGGGGTATTCGAATGCACAAGGAGGTATTCGAATACCTCTGTCAAAAACTTTTTTAGAAAACTGTTTAAGTTGGAGTTATTCGAATACCAGTCAAGGGTATTCGAATACCTCATTAAAATAAGGCATATTTCGAAAGCAGGGTATTCGAATACCATATGGGGTATTCGAATGCCTCATTTAAAAAAAGGTTCATTCTGAAACTGGGTATTCGAATACCATATGGGGTATTCGAATGCCTCTGTTTTGACAGCAGCAAATATCAGTTTACGAATCAGGTTATTCGAATACCAAATTGAGGTATTCGAATACCTCGGTTAAAAACAGTTCAAAATCCTTTCCAAAAAGCTTCGAAATGCTTGTTTTTAACTTTTAAAACATTTGATCTTTTAAAAGCCTTTAGTTTAGGTAATCTTTGATCATTTGAGATATTTAATTAACAGCTCCATACATGATAGATCCTAAGTCCTAAAGCTAATCTTTAAATACTTGGACTTGGTCTTCTCATCATCCTCATGTTTGTTATCATCAAAATACATCTTCATTGTTGCGTAGCAAACACATTCTCCCCCTTTTTGATGATGACAAACTATCATAGAGAAAAGCATCAGTACAGAAATAATTGGAATTCACAAAGTAAGAGGCTTACATTCATATCTAATATGTGCTTGGCGTAGCTCCCCCTTAATGTTGGAATCCAATAATAGTTATTTTAAACCTGTCTTTTCTCATAGTTATATTTTTCTCCCCCTTTGGCATAATCAAAAGATACAACAAAATATAATGCATAAAGGAGGCAATAAGCATAAAGAGAAACTGATTTTATTAATAATTTAGCCAATATACATAATGTAATGAAAGAGTAAACACTAATACATAAAAAACATCCAAACAAGAACAAAGCCTAGAAAGAGGCATCACGGCGGAGGAGGAGGGAATCGAACCCCGTGAAGATAGCAAAGCACGCAAGGCGGCTTGCTCACGCTCAACACCATCAAGTCCGTCAAACGGGCGAGAAGGTGTGTTCCAAATAAGCTCGGTTATCCTCCATGTAAGCACGGTTGGCACCAGTAAAGTGGCCATGACTTGATCCAGAGTGGCCGAACCACAAGCGGCGAAGCGGGGGCGGGCGGGGCGGCGGTGGCAGACACGGGGGGGCTACCGGAGCGGCGGCAGAATCGGCAGCGGCGGCAGGGCAGGCGGCGGGGATCGGTGGGTCGTCCTCATCATCGTCAAGTTCAACTGGGAATACCCAGCCTTCATCAGTCTTTATCATCTTCATTCGGTTCAGCGTATAAGAGCCAAACACATTATGGTGGGTCGGTAAGTTTTTCGCTCGGTCTCCACAATCTGCGGATACTTGCCTAGGAAGGCGCATGATGATCACCCCATAAGGTAGCTCGAGCGTTCTTTTCCCTTAGCTCTCATCATATGCTTCATAATGAAGACGGGCCGGTTTATCCGGTATCCTTTCTTCGGGATCCACAAAGATAAACACATCATCTTCACTCGGTAGGCGTAGTTCCCACCTCTAGGAGCTAAGATGTGGGCATAAGCATAATGCAAGAGCCTATCCGGCTCTTCATCATGCCCCTTTGACTCCCTTTTGAGTCGGAGGTAATGCCAACCCAGGTCTAAGGACATCTTCAATGGCTCGAATCTTGTCGAACCGCTGGACAAACTCTTCACAGTCTTCATTGTTACGGCCAGCAGATTCTAATCCGAAGAAGCGAACCCAGTCCTGAGGAGTGATCACAATGTGCTGATCACAGACGTCAGAATGAAGCTCCAGTCCTTCAAATACGAGAGAGAAGAAATGGGAAATGAGATGAGTGAACGGGTGAACGAAGGGGCTTATATAAAGCTCAGACCTGAGGTATTCGAATACCTCGGTTGGTATTCGAATATTCTTGTTAGGAAACGCAAAGGTCGTGGCAATTTAGAAAGATGGTATTCGAATACTTTGCTTAGGGTATTCGAATACTCATCCATATAAGATTGGCTCGGATAGAAGGATGGTATTCGAATCTTGCTTTCGGGTATTCGAATATACCGGAGACAGCTTAACAAAAGCCAAAAGCGATAGCAAGAGGCTTGGGGTATTCGAATAACCACTAAGGTATTCGAATACTCCAGGTTACTAAATCATGAAAGCATGCGAGGAAAATGATGGTATTCGAATACCGGATGAAGGTATTCGAATAACTTAGAAAAAAACACCAAATATTACGTCCGAATGCAATTTTGAAGATTAAAGCTTACCCGATTAAATGAGTACCGCAAAACAAAATGGAGGGTATCTCCGACGCTTCAAGTCAAGTAACAATTAAAGATTAATAAATCAATGAGTAAGCGATAAATTTAACATTAAACACACGATTGATCCAAAATGCCAAGTTCTCTTCTTAAATGAAAGAATGAATCTTTAGGTAAAGGTTTTGTGAAAATATCGCAAGTTGATTATTGGTTTCAACAAATTCTAATACACAATCACCTTTTTGAACATGATCTCGTATAAAATGGTGCCTTATCTCAATGTGCTTAGTTCTAGAGTGCATAATGGGATTCTTTGTCGATTAATTGCACTAGTATTATCATATCTTATAGGGATGTGATTAAGTCAAGACCAAAGTCTAAAAGTTGTTGCTTCATCCATAGAATTTGAGCACAACAACTTCCTAAACCACATATTCAAATCGGCGGTGGATAAAGCCACGCTATTTTGTTTCTTGCTATGCCAAGAAACTAAGGAATTAAAGCAAGTGACATGTTCCACTAGTGCTTTTCCGATCCAATTTGCATCCAGCAAAATCGGAGTCGAATAACCAATAAGACTACAAGTGGCACCTTTGGGGTACCACAAGCCCACTTGTGTAGTGCCACCTAGATATTTCATAATACGTTTTGACACTTAAATGCGACTCTTTAGGATTAGCTTGATATCGAGCACACATGCATACGCTAAACATTATATCGTGCCTACTAGCGGTGAGATAGAGAAAGAGATCCGATCATACCTCGATATTTAGTAATTTCTACTGAATTACACCTTCGTCTTTATCCAAGTAACACGAAGTACTCATTGGTGTAGCCATATGCTTTGAGTTGTCCATTCCAAACCTCTTGAGAAGTTCTTTGCAATACTTTGTTTGGCTAATGAACGTTCCACTCCTTGTTTGTTTGATTTGAAGTCCAAGGAAGAAATTGAGTTCTCCCATCATGGACATTTCGAATTCGCTTTGCATGATTTTGGCAAATTCCTTGCAAAATTTCGTTAGTAGCACCAAATATGATATCATCTACATATACTTGTACAAGGAGTATATCATGGTTTTTATTTTTAATAAAAAGAGTCGTGTCAACCTTACCTCTTGTAAAATCGTGTTCTAAAAGGAACTTACTTAACCTTTCATACCAAGCTCGTGGAGCTTGTTTTAAGCCATACAAAACCTTTTTCAATTTGAAAACATGGTTAGGTAAATCATAATTTTCAAAACCTGGAGGTTGGTCAACATATACTTCTTCTTGAATAAAGCCATTTAAAAAAGCACTTTTAACATCCATTTGATATAACTTAAAATCCATGATGCAAGCAAAAGCAAGTAACATCCTAATAGCTTCTAATCTAGCTACAGGTGCATAGGTTTCTTCATAGTCTATACCTTCTTCTTGATTATAACCTTTTGCTACAAGTCTAGCTTTATTTCTTGTTATTATGCCAGCTTCATCAAGTTTGTTTCTAAAAACCCATTTAGTGCCGATAATAGGATGATTATTAGGCCTAGGAACTAGTTCCCAAACTTGGTTTCGTTCAAATTGATTTAATTCTTCTTGCATAGCTAGAAACCAATGTTCATCATTAAAGGCTTCATTAATGTCTTTAGGTTCGATTTGAGAAACAAAGGCTAAGTGGTTACATGCATTTCTAATGGAGTTTCGAGTACTTACACCTTTGGATACATCACCTATTACTTGATCAAGCGGATGATATTTTGAGGTACGCCATTCTTTGGGAAGCTCCAAAGCTTGTGAATCCTCTTGTCTTTGTTTATCTTCTTGCTCCTTTATTTCTTTTTCCTTACTATCCAAATGTGTTTCCGCTAAGGCTTCGCAACATCATCAATAACAAGATCCTTTCTCGATCCATTTGGGTCGGTTTCATCAAATGCAACATGTATAGATTCTTCAATAGTCATAGTTCTTTTATTATATATACGAAAAGCCTTACTATGATTTGAATAACCAAGAAATATACCTTCATCAGACTTAGCATCAAACTTGCCTAGGTTATCTTTTCCATTATTTAAAACAAAACATTTGCAACCAAAAACGTGAAAATGTGCGACATTTGGCTTTCTTCCCTTGTATAATTCATATGGGGTTTTCTTTAAAATAGGCCTTATAAGAACCTTGTTCATAACATAACAAGCTGTATTTACAGCATCCGCCCAAAAATACTTAGGAAGAGCAGCCTCATTAAGCATAGTTCTCGCCATTTCTTCTAAAGAACGGTTTTTCCTTTCTACAACTCCATTTTGTTGTGGAGTTCTAGGGGCAGAGAAATTATGATTAATGCCATGTTCATCACAATAATTTTCAAAAACATTGTTTTCAAATTCGCCACCATGATCACTTCTTATAGAAGAAATTTGAAAACCTTTTTCGTTTTGAATAACTTTGGCAAGTCTTTTAAATGCTAGAAATGCATCATTTTTTTATTTGCAAGAAATAAAGTCCATGTAAACCTAGAAAAATCATCCACAATCACTAAAGCATAGTAATTCCCACCAAAGCTCATAGTTCTAGAGGGTCCAAATAAATCCATGTGCAAAAGTTGTAAAGGTCTAGTAGTTGAAACTATATTTTTTGATTTAAAAGAGACCTTTATTTGTTTACCCTTTTGACATGCATCACATAATTTATCTTTAACAAAATTAAGCTTTGGTAGTCCAATTACTAGCTCTTTAGAGACCAACTTCCTTAGGTGATCCATGTGAATGTGTGCAATTCTCCTTGCCATAACCATGAATCATCATTCTTACTTAAAAGGCATTTCGCATCATTTGAAGATATTTCATCAAGGCTAATCATATAAATGTTATTTATTCTATGACCAATGAATTTAACATGTTTATCATTTTTATCTTCAATTATGCAACAATTTGAATCAAAAATTACCTTATTACCTTTGTCACATAATTGGCTAATACTAAGAAGGTTATGTTTTAAGCCTTCAACAAGCAACACATTTTCAATAGAGGAATTTGGATTCTTGCCAACTTTCCAACTCCAAGAATTTTTCCCTTGTTGTTGTCTCCATAAGTAACATGTCCATGATTCTTGGGAATAAACATGGTGAATTTTGAGTCGTCTCCAGTCATGTGCTTGGAACAAATGTACACTTTCGAGATACCAATTTGAGCTCCTGGCTTTCAAGCACACCTACAACACAATTTTAATTTTTAACTTTTGGTACCCAAATTTTCTTGGGTCCTTGAGTGTCAGTTTTAGGCAAAGTACCCTTTGGAACCCAAACCATTTTTGTCCCAATTTTTGTGTTAATATTCTTTCTAGCATTGCATGTTGAAGCACTATGACCTTTCTTTCCACAAAAAAAACATTTAATAAATGGATCTGCTTGGAAGTACTTGAATAAACGAAAAAATTTTTATAAGATTTATGTTGATTTTTCGGGTTATAACCAATTCCAGAATTTTTCAAAACGACCCTTTGTTTCCCTAATATAATATTTAGATTATCTCTCCCGTAAGTGAATTTGGCAAGGGTATTTTTAAGTTTTCAATTTCTTTCTCAAGTGTGTGACAAGAAGAACAAGAATAAGAAGTAGAAGCATGTGAGGGATGAGATGAGCATGCATCAATAATTCCCAAAGTTTCATTTTCAATTTTTAGTTCTTCAATCTCTTTATTTAAAATAAGAATTTTATTTTCTAAAGAAGAGATTTTTTCTTAGAAGAAGAAATTTGTTTTGAGAGTTTTATTGATTCGTCATGCAATTCTTCAAAGGCATCTTGTAACTCATCATAAGAGGCAAAGTAAAGTAGAGTTAGAACTTACCTCATTTTCGCTTTCTTCTTCTTCTCCTTTGGCCATGAGACGAGTTGAGCTTCTTCGCTATCCGAGTCATCATTGAATCCATGTCGTTTTCATCCCATGCTATATAGGCTTTTCTTGCTTTTCTTTCTTTGAAGGGCTTTTCTCAAGTCTCTCTTTCTTCTTTTGGTAACCGGGCATTCCATTTTCATGTGACCGGGCTTGCCACATTCATAGCAAGTAGGAGTTGATGAAGCTCCTTCGCCTTTGTAATGAGTCTTCTTCGGAGGGAAGGGAGGTCTTCTTTGCATTCCCTTTTCTTGAGAAATTTACCAAATTTTTTAACTAACAGACCATGAGATTTTCTTCGTTTACCTCAATGTTTTCTCGAGCTTTCTTCATCTTCTTCATCATCATTGTCAATTGTTGAGGAAGTGGCTTTAAGCGCTATCCCTTTTTCTTTTTATCATTTTCTTCGCTTTGACTTAATCTGCTTAGTTCTAGTTCGTGCTCATGAAGTTTTCCAAAAAGGGTGGCTAATGACATGGTTGTCAAGTCTCTTGATTCTGAAATTGCTTGTCACCTTGGGCTGCCAAATCCTCGCTTAAACATCTCAACACTTTATTGATCAAATCTTCGTTAGTAAAACTTTTTCCTAAAGATGCAAGATGATTAACAATGTGGGTGAACCTCTTTTGCATTTCTTGAATGCTTTCTCCTTGGTTCATTCTAAATCGGTTCATATTCGCGAGTTAGAGAATTTATTCTCGACCTCTTAACTTCACTAGTACCCTCATGGGTAACTTGTAAAAGTGTCCCACATTTCTTTAGCGGTTTTGCAATTAGAAATTCTAAAAAACTCATCATACCCCAAAGCAGTGGTAATGATATTTTTAGCTTTTAAATTATATTGGACTTTTCTTTTATCCTCATCGGACCAATCACTTCTAGGTGTCTCGGTTTTACACCATCGACAACGCGTGTAGGTATAAATGCTATGCTGCGACAAAATGATCCCACACATCTAGATCAATAGCTTCGATGAAGATTTTCATTCTTTCCTTCCAATATGCATAACCATCCCCATTGAAAAAGGGTGGTCGGTTTATGGAAGATCCCTCGAAAAAACCATTTAAGGAAGCCATGTTCTCTTGAAGCGGCTAAGCTCTTTATACAAGAGTCTAGCTACGATACCACTTGTTACCAAGTGGCTTCCCGTACTCAAGAGGGGGGTGAATTGAGTAACAAAAACTTTTGCAAACGCTTTAAACAAATAAATTTTGCTCAATATAATTATTAAAGAATATGGAAGAGATGAGAAAAAGAAAGAGCAAGTAATAAATAAATTGCAGGAATCAATAAATAAAGTGCAAAAATAAAGAGAATAAGGGAAGAAAAAATAGGCACAGTATTTATCCTGGTTCGACCACCAACCACTTGTGGCCTACGTCCAGTCCCCGAAACACCGTTCGAGATTTTTCACTATTCAAGACAAGCTTAAACAACAGGTGCTTGCAACCTTTACAATACGGAGCACTTTTCACACACAGGGAAACTCTACCCTTGTGCTCAAGCCTCAAATAAACAAAAGGGATACCTCACCCTTATACAATCCTTGGGGATACCTCACCCTCAATATACGAGAAATAGATATAGAGATGAAGTGAAACTCTCGCTAAGAGTAGATAAATACAAATTGAAGCACTAAGGAATGTTTCTCAAATATCACAAGAGTTAAGCAATTATAAATTCAGAAAATAAAGAGAGAATAAGGTAGAGCACGTTTTCAAGCAAGCAAAAATTATCACAATGTCAAGGAGTTTTCGGAGAAGTCCCAGGCCTCTATTTATAGAGCTCGTGGAAGAATATGGCCGTTGGGAGCAATTAATAACATTAAAAACTTTCGATTTTTCGTATCTTTGTTTAAAACGTAGCTCTGTTTCTCGTGGGGTATTCGAATGCTGAAGGAGGTATTCGAATACCTCAAAAAACTCTTTTAGAAAGCTGTTTAAGTTGGAATTATTCGAATACCGGTCAAGGGTATTCGAATACCTCATTAAAATAAGGCATATTTCGAAAGCGGGGTATTCGAATACCATATGGGGTATTCGAATGCCTCATTTAAAAAAGGTTCATTCTGAAATCGGGTATTCGAATAATGGGGTATTCGAATGCCTCTGTTTTGACAAAGAACAGAAATATCGGTTTACGAATCGGGTTATTCGAATACCAAATTGAGGTATTCGAATACCTCGATTAAAAACAGTTCAAAATCCTTTCCAAAAAGCTTCAAATGCTTGTTTTTAACTTTTAAAACATTTGATCTTTTAAAAGCCTTTAGTTTAGGTAATCTTTGATCATTTGAGATATTTAATTAACAGCTCCATACATGATAGATCCTAAGTCCTAAAGCTAATCTTTAAATACTTGGACTTGGTCTTCTCATCATCCTCATGTTTGTTATCATCAAAATACATCTTCATTGTTGCGTAGCAAACACAGAAACTTATCCTAATGTAAGGCCAAGTTGAACTAAAAAAATTGTCCCAGTGTAGCCTAAACCGAGCTAGAGAAAAATGCTCTAATGTAGAGCCATATCGAATAGGGTAGAAACTTGCCCCAGGGTAAGTCCCATTTTTTTTCTTTTTATTCTTTTTTTTTAAAGAAACAATGAACTAGATACTTAGATGAGCATAACCTTTTGTCTCAGAATTAAAGCTTATGAAAATAACAACAATCATTCATTGATCAGAATGGACTTTTTAAGGGCTATAACGTGGCCAAGGTTAGTGGTTATGAAACGAAAGATATAAGGCTCAAATAAGTATTTAAGGGTTAAATGAGACCAAGGATCCTTATTCAAAGTTAAACCTTGTCAACTGCTTTTGCGTTTTCAAGCACACTTTTCTCTTATTGTTCTTCATTCCTTCCATTTTCTTTTCACTTCAATCATTCACCTTTGTCATGAACTATTTCATTTTATTTTCTTTCTTCTCTCTTTCCCTTCTCTCTTTTATGTTTTTTTTAGTTTTTTTTCTCAAAAGAAATTGTTCACTTTTGTTTTGTGTTATCCCCTAGTTTAGGGGTGATCCTTGTCCAAGGTTTATTGAAGAAACTTTCAAGCTCAAAAAGGGATAACGAGGGATAATGAAATTATGATTTTTTATGAAGGAGGGAAAAAGATGGACAATCTTCATTTCAAATCTTGATTGGTCATTTTCAAAATTTTTAATTTAGAGACAAAAAGATTGTGCACAACAAATGATTACTTCTTTGCTCCATTTTATTTTTCTTATTAATTCATTCTTTTTCTTCTTTTTTTTTTGCTTTAGAAAAGGGCACCTGTACACATGGGCTTCATGACCACCAAAAGTTTTTCTGGAATAAGAATTCAATGGGATCCGAACCAAAAGAAATCAAGTAAAGGAAATGAAAGAGTGATAAGAAAGAAATGACAAGAACATAAGTGCCAAGAATTTTGAGATCCATGCAAATCTATTACATTAATGCTTCAAGAGAGTTTACATAAGTTCAAGCATCACAAAAGTCTAAGATGGCAATCACATCAAATTAAACTCCTCAAATCTCCAATTGTTCAGAGGTTCCGAGTTGCTGGAGGGCGCTTGGTATAGATAGGATGAGTTAGGACATATGAACGCGGCGAGGGAACTTGGTATGAGGTCTGGTAAGCACTAACTTCTGGCTCTTCCTCCCTTATCGGTTCTACCATCTTAGGAAAGCTACTGTCTATATTTTCAACAGGTAACTTACCTAATCTCGCAAGGTTCTCAATCCTTTCTCCTGCCAAAATTAAGTCAGAAAAATCCCCATAGGCAATCCTTGTCATCAACCCAATAAAAGGTGCTCCTAAGGTCCCTATGAAATACGAGCTCATCTCTGACGAAGTCAATGGTGGTTGAACCTGGACTGTCAACATTCTCTATCTTTGAGCATATTGCTTGAAAGTCTCATCACTCTTCTTTTGATTTGCTCTTAGTTGCTCTCGGGTAGGCGCAGTGTCGATGTTGAATCGATATTGCCCCAAGAATAGATTTGTCAAATCATCCTAGCAAGAAATCATTGAATGGTCAAGTTGCATGTACCATTCCAGAGCCGGCCCAGTCAGGCTTTCATGAAAGAAATTGATCAGGAATTTTTTATCCCGTGACCAAATGGCCATTTTGGTGATGTAAGTCTTCAGATGAAATTTTGGATTGGTGCTTCCATCGTACTTTGAGAAATCTGAAATTTCAAAGTCCTTAGGGATATTGACTTCAGTTTCCGAGCACAGTTCATCGATTCCTATCGAGCTATACGGAGTAGGGCCTTGAATGGCTCTAATTTGCTCATGCATCTTTCCAATCAATCTTTCTCTTGATTTTTCTCTTTCTGAGTTACTATTCAGGAATATCTTCACTGGGTGCTCCTGAGCACCTTTTGTATTGTTATTCTCCCTTTAAGGACTTTTGTTCATGGAACCATCCCCTTCATTTGCATTTGTTCCAGCGCCGACAGGGGTTCCATTTGTTATTCTAAGGGTCTCGATTAACTGTCTCAGTACATTCTCGACCCTTGATTGTCCTTCTGCCATTCCATCAATTCTTTCCCTCATTCCATCCATCTCTTGACCCAAATTTCTCTCTGAGTTTGACATTTGTTGTAGCTTAGTTTACGATCTCGTCTCGTAGGACCGAGTTTGTGCGATCTGAGTTTTCTGAGGATAAGCAATGGTTCAAGTTTTATTATTAAAAAAAAGAGAACATTAAATGGAATAAAAAAATCTTTTTTTCTTTCTTTTTTTTTAAAAAAATATACAAAAGTTTTTTTCTTTTATTTAAAAAAAAGGATAAATGCAATAGTTGGTCCTTTAATAGTGACTTGTCCACCCCTTTTTTGTAAAGAATTTTTTTTGGCCAAAAAAAACTTTTTTTTAGGGGTACAATTATGACTCATCACATTAATAGACTATACTACTTATAATGTATATGTATAATAGAGATTATGACATGGATAAATTTAAAGGTGAGAAGAAGGTATGCTCCATTTGTGCCTTAAGGGAATGTCTTAAATTTGAGGAGTTCTACCCTAAGGATCTATGAGTCTTTCTGATTCGTGAGAACTCTTATTGGGTGGCTCTTCTATTCTAAAGGTCTCTAGAACTAAGTCCCATTTCAAAATGTTGACCACAAACAGTGGGAAAACCACTAAGTGTGGGACATTCGTGAAAAAGGCACACTCTAGATGAGGTTTACGCGATAACCAAACAGGATGTACATCCAAAATGGCTACCACTACGGAACTTCTACCTAACTTAGGCTTCATTCAGACCCGGGTATAGGGCTCCACTCGAATGTGTGTGAAAAACGTGTAGGTGCAGTGGGTGTATGGAGCATACAAACATTCACAATCCTAAAGATTACCCACATCCTGCAAAACAAAACAAATACAAAACAAATTCCAAAGAATCCTCTATCCTAAGGTTTGCATAACAAAATAAAAACACAGTTAAATTAAACAATAAACAATTTAAACAAAATAAAAACAAAAAGGGTAAAACAAATATTTAAATGTCACAAAATTTGCACAACCAACTTACAAAGGCTTGACTCTCAAGTATACCCAGTGGAGTCGCCAACTGTCACGACCGGGATCACGGTGGGATAACTACTTAAATTAAAAATCCCCAGTGGAATCGCCAACTGTCGCAACCGGGATCGCAACGGGATAATGACTTAAATTAAAAATTTTAAGGGGAGTCGCCACCAATTTTATTTTTATTAGGAAAAATTGGAAAACAAAAAAAAATGGTCTGCATTCAAAAACTCGGGTTCGGAAATCTAATTATGCACAGGGAAGGGTGAAAACTTAACCCCACAGCACCCCTGATACATTCGTCCTAAGAAGGTTACCTTAAATCAGTTGTGCTAATTTTTATAACTCTTAAAAATATTTATTTTACCCATTTATTAAGAGATAAACTAAAGAAACAAATAAATTATGAAAATTTAATTTTGGCTTGACAGAATTACGATTCTGCTCCTACGTATCTTCATATGCAATGACGAATTCAAAGTCACGTCGTTCTTTAGAAAACGATTGTGGGTTAGTTATTTTTAATTTTGAAAAGATTTTTGTTTTGAAAATTCATTTGATTTTTTTTATTTAGAAAAAAGGTTGAATCACTAAGCTGTCACAACTTAGATGATTCTAAAACTATAAGATTAACAAGCTGTCACAGCTCAGCTAATCTCATTTTATTCTTTCTCCACAAGACTTAGTTATTTTATTTTATATTTAAAAGAATCATCAAGCTGTCACAACTTAGATGATTTTTAAAACTACAAGATTAACAAGCCGTCACAACTCAGCTAATCTAGTTTTATTTAAAAAAAACTTTTATTTGTAAAATTAGTGCAAGATCAAAATCAATAATAAATATACCAATTTAATAAGTTAACAAAGAAAACAAAATATATTTTTTATGATTTTTGTTTGTATCCATAGCCCAAATTCAAACAAGTAGAAAATTAAAGTCACTAGATTACTTTTCTAACCCAACCCAAAGCCTGGGTCAAGCCCATAGAAAATTGTTTATTATTTTTTTATTTTAAAAAAACATAATAACAAACCTCAAATTTGCAGCCCAACCCAACACCCCAAAACAACAAAAATGTTGGCCCAAATAAGAGCCAGCAACAGGTAACAACAACTAAAAAAAAAAAAGATGAATCAAACCAAATAAAAGAAATATGAGATTGAAACGATGAGTCATCATCAGTCTTCGAAGGAAAGCAGCAAAAGGGGTAGTCAAATAGAAGGCAACGCAGCGGCTGGGCAAAGCACGTGGTGCACGCGCAAGGGAGAGGGGGTGCGGCTGGACACGGCGGCTTACGGAGGGATGCAACGCTGCGCAGATAGAGGGACGCGGGCTCGGATCTGGTTTTCCGAGATGGAGGACGCGCGGTGGCTCGCGGCTGGGAGTTTGGTGTCCGACGATCTGAGCTCCAAGTTGTTGGATGGGTCCAACTAGTGGGACCCATGCCAATTTAAAAAAAAATATGATAGCCTTTTTAAAAAGGAAGGAAGCCTAAAAATTTGGAGGCATCAGAAGTTTTCTTTTTCGTGAAAACCGTAACGGCGCCGCGCGTGAGGGAGAAGAGAAAAATTCCAGTGTTGATCTTGCGTGTTCAGATTGGGTAGTCATTTGTGGTCCGATCTGAATGATTTTTTAGTATGTTGTTCCTTGCATTGTGAGCATCTACTTGTACAGTCAGATTCTTATTTTTCCATCTCTACTTGTTGGGCTGTTTGTACCCCTTTGTGGGTTTTGAGCTTTGTTGCTTTGTTAATTTCTACTTTGTTGGTAGTGAGTAGGGGCCGTTGTGATATCCTTGTTTATTGGGAGACACTTTGCTGTACTCATTGATTTTATAGTGGAGATTTTTCTGGACTAGGTCCCGTGGTTTTTACTTCTCACATTGAAGGGGTTTTCCACGTTAAAATTGTGTGTGTTCTCTTTGCCTATTTATTTTTGTGCATTCTTGGATATATTTTTTGTGGATATTTTTAGTTGGCTATATATTTTGCTCCTCACAGGTTCTTTCAAGTGAAAAAGATTTTATTGCCCATTTGTGTGTTGTTACTTCCGCTGTGTACACACTCCTTTCTTTCCCAACAGCTGGCATCAGAGAAATTTATTTGTTTGTTTGTTTGTTTGAATGATGGATCCAAATTACAGTAGAATGATTAGTTTGAATGGCACAAATTACCACAAGTGGAAAGAAAAGATGAAAGATTTATTATTTATGAAAAAATTACATTTACCGGTGTTTGCTACTACAAAACCTGAGGCTAAATCTGATGAAGATTGGGCTTTTGAGCATGAGATGGTTTGTGGTTTTATTCGGCAATGGGTAGATGATAATGTTTTGAATCATATTGCTAATGATTCACATGCCAGAACTTTGTGGGATAAGCTTGAGACCTTGTATGCCTCTAAATCTGGGAACAATAAATTATTTTTGTTGAAGCAGGCCATGAACTTGAGTTACAAGGATGGTAGTTCTATTTCTGATCACTTGAGTGATTTTCAGGGATGCTTTGACCAGTTGATGCAGTATGGGTGTGAAATTTGAAGATGAAATTTTGGGACTTTGGTTGCTTAATACTCTACCTGATTCTTGGGAAAATCTCAGAGTCACTTTGACTAGTTCTGCTCCTGGAGGTGTTGTGACCATGAATTATGTAAAGACTGCTGTTTTGAATGAAGAAGTCAGACGACGAACTCAGCAGACATCCTCTTCACAATCAGAGGTTTTGGTTACTGAAAACAGGGGGAGAAACATTGAGAGGGATCGGGGACAAGGCAATAGAGGAAAAAGCAAGAGTAGAAGTAAATCAAGGTCTAAATACAAAAACATTGAGTGTGATTATTGTGGTAAAAAGGGACATGTCCAAAGGTTCTGCTACCGATGGAAAAGGGAGAACAAGGGTAACAAGGACAAGCAACAAAAGAAAGATAATGACAATAATGATCGTGTTGCTACCACTACTGGAGGAGATCTTGTGATTATCTGTGATGAAAATTTGATTAATGTTGCCTGTGATGAGACCAGCTGGGTTATTGACAGTGGTGCCAGTTTTCATGTGACATCTAGGAAGGATTTCTTCACATCTTATACTCCTGGTGATTATGGGGTTTTGAAGATGGTTAATGATGGTATGTCAAAGGTGATTGGCATTGGTAATGTTTGTTTGGAAACCAGTAATAGGACAAAGTTATTTTTGAAGAATGTCAGACATGCACTAGATATCCGTTTGCATCTGATTTCTGTTAGTGTTCTTGATGATGATGGCTATTTTAGTACCTTTGGTGGTGGACAGTGGAAACTCTCTAAGGGTTCTTTAGTTGTGGCACATGGAAAGAAGTGTTCAGGTTTGTATTGGACCAAGGCTTCGGTTTATGTGATGTTTGCTAATATAGTTGAGTGTGATAACCAGTCAAAGTTATGGCACAAGAGACTTAGCCACATTAGTGAGAAGGAACTTGATACTTTGGCCAAAAGGAATCTACTTTCAGGTTTGAAGGGTGCAAGTTTGGAAAAGTGTGCTCATTGTTTGGCTGGGAAGCAAAATAGAGTCTCTTTCAAGAGTCATCCTCCTTCTAGAAAATCAGAGGTGCTTGAATTGGTGCATTCAGATCTTTGTGGTCCAATGAGGACTAGAACATTTGGTGGTGCACTTTACTTTGTGACTTTCATTGATGATCATTCAAGGAAACTTTGGGTTTATGCCTTGAAGACTAAGGACCAGGTGCTTGGTGTCTTTAAGCAGTTTCAGGCTTCTGTTGAGAGAGAAACAGGGAAGAAACTGAAATGTGTTCGCACTGATAATGATGGTGAATATTACGGACCATTTGATGAGTACTGTAAACAGCAGGGTATTAGACACCAGAAGACGCCCCCTAAGACTCCTCAGCTTAATGGCCTGGCAGAAAGGATGAACAGGACTTTGATGGAGAGAGTTAGATGTTTGCTTTCTGAAGCAAAGTTACCTGGATCTTTTTGGGGTGAAGCTTTATATACTGCTGCACATGTTATTAATTTATCTCCTACTGTTGCTTTACAGGCTGATGTTCCTAACAGAGTGTGGAATATAAAGGATGTTTCCTATGACCACTTACGTGTCTTTGGGTGTAGAGCATTTGTACATGTGCCCAAAGATGAGAGATCCAAGTTAGATATCAAGACTAGACAGTGCATCTTCATTGGCTATGGTCATGATGAGTTTGGCTATAGGTTGTATGATCCAGTTGAGAAGAAGCTTGTTAGAAGTCGTGATGTTATTTTCATGGAGGATCAGACCATTGAAGATATTGATAAGGCAAAGAAGTCAGAGTCTCCGAGTACTGATGGTTTGATTGATATTGATCCAGTTCCTGAGCCTCATATGCCAGATGTAGCTGACTTTGGCGATCATGATGATGTGCATAATCATATTCAGGGTGATCAGGTTGAGGATGTTGTTGATAATGTTGTTGATGAGGTAGATGCTCCTGCTCGTGAGGTTGTTGATGAACCTGTTGTTTCACTTAGGAGGTCTTCCAGACATCTTATTCCCTCTACCCGTTACTCATCTGATGAATATGTGCTTCTTACTGATGGGGGAGAACCTGAGTGCTACGAAGAGGCTATGGAGAGTGAGCAGAAGGCAGAATGGGTTGCAACAATGAATGATGAGATGAGATCTTTGCTTGACAACCATACTTTTAAGCTGGTCAAGTTGTCTAAGGACAAGAAAGCTTTACAAAATCGGTGGGTTTACAAGTTGAAGAATGATGAGAATACTTCCACTTCGAGATACAAAGCTAGATTAGTTGTCAAAGGCTACCGTCAGAAAAAAGGGGATTGATTTTGAGGAGATCTTCTCACTGGTTGTTAAAATGTCTTCTATCCGAGTTGTTCTTGGTTTGGCAGCCAATCTTGATTTAGAAGTTGAGCAGATGGATGTGAAAACTGCTTTCCTTCATGGTGATTTAGAGGAGGAGATTTACAAGGAGCAACCTGAGGGTTTTGTGATGAAGGGTAAAGAAAATTATGTCTGTAGGTTGAAGAAAAGTTTGTATGGCTTGAAACAAGCCCTGAGGCAATGGTACAAGAAGTTTGAGTCTGTTATGATTCAACAGGGATTCAAGAAGACTACTTCTGATCATTGTATGTTTGTGCAGAAATTTTCTGATAATGAATTCATCATTTTATTGCTCTATGTTGATGATATGTTGATTGTTGATCATAATTCTTCTAGAATTGACAGGTTGAAAAAGGACCTTAGTAAGTCTTTTGCAATGAAAGACTTAGGACCAAAGAAGACAATTCTTGGCATGCGATTACTCGTGATAGAGTGGCCAAGAAGTTGTGGTTATCTCAAGAGAAATACATTGAGAAAGTACTTCAACGTTTTCACTTGGATAAAGCTAAAGTTGTAAGCACACCTCTTGCTTTATATTTTAGGCTTAGCACTAGACAAGCTCCTTCTAGTGATGAAGAGAAATAAGACATGCAACGTATTCCTTATGCATCTGCAGTAGGAAGTTTGATGTATGCAATGGTTTGCACAAGGCCTGATATATCTCATGCAGTTGGTGTGGTTAGTCGTTTTCTTTCCAATCCTGGTAAAGAGCATTAGAAAGCTGTGAAGTGGATATTAAGATATCTCCGGGGCACTTCTAGTTTGAAGCTCTATTTTGGAATTGGGAAACCTGTTCTTTGTGGTTATACAGATTCAGACTTGGCAGGGGATGTTGACTCAAGAAAATCTACTTCTGGCTATTTGATTACCTTTGCAGGGGGAGTTGTGGCTTAGCAATCTAGGTTACAAAAGTGTGTTGCATTGTCTACTACTGAGGCTGAGTTCATTGCTATTACCGAGGCTTGTAAGGAGTTGCTTTGGATGAAGAATTTTGTCCATGAACTTGGTTTTATTCAAGAGAGGTATGTTTTGTTTTGTGATAGTCAGAGTGCTATTCATCTCAGCAAGAATCTTACGTTCCATGGTAGATCTAAGCATATTGATATAAGGTATTATTGGATACGTGATGTTCTGGACTCTAAGTTGTTGGAACTTGAGAAGATTCATACTGATGATAATGGTTCAGACATGCTGACAAAGACTCTACCGAGGGGGAAGTTTGAAAATTGTCGTTTGGTTGCCGGTTTGACATTTGCCTCCACTTGAGTTGGAGGGGGAGTTTGTTGGATGGGTCCAACTAGTGGGACCCATGCCAATTTAAAAAAAAATATATGATAGCCTTTTTAAAAAGGAAGGAGGCCTAAAAATTTGGAGGCATCAGAAGTTTTCTTTTTCGTGAAAACCGTAACGGCGCCACGTGTGACGGAGAAGAGAAAAATTCCAGTACTGATCTTGCGTATTCAGATTGGGTGGTCATTTGTGGTCCGATCTGAATGATTTTTTAGTATGTTGTTCCTTGCATTGTGAGCTTCTACTTGTACGGTCAGATTCTTATTTCTCCATCTCTACTTGTTGGGCTGTTTGTACCCCTTTGTGGGTTTTGAGCTTTGTTGCTTTGTTAATTTTTACTTTGTTGGTAGTGAGTAGGGGCCGCTGTGATATCCTTGTTTATTGGGAGACACTTTGCTGTACTCATTGATTTTATAGTGGAGATTTTTCTAAACTAGGTCCCGTGGTTTTTACTTCTCACATTGAGGGGGTTTTCCACGTTAAAATTGTGTGTGTTCTCTTTGCCTATTTATTTTTGTGCATTCTTGGATATATTTTTGGTGAATATTTTTGGTTGGCTGTATATTTTGCTCCTCACAGGTTCTTTCAAGTGAGAAAGATTTTATTGCCCATTTGTGTGTTGTTACTTCCATTGTGTACACACTCCTTTCTTTCCAAACACAAGTAAGGGAGACTGGGGTTCACGACGGTGGCTGAGCATGTTGGCCTGCGGTGGTGGTGCGTTACAGGGGTTGGGTGTAGATGGCTTGAGGGTCGTGGAAGATGATGATGTGTATGGGTTCGAAGCTGGTTCGAGCATGGTGGGTTGCGCGGTGGGTCAGGCAAATGGCCATGAGTTGTTCCATTTTCTTGCTGGGAAATTTGTGTGGCCATAGGTTGATGATTTGGTGGGTTTCTATCTTATGGGTGTGTGCTGATTTTGTGTTGGGTTTTCTGGTAGTTGCAGGTGTGGGGTTTGGGTTCCTTTGTTGGGGGTGATTAAAGTCCTATGATGGATGGTATTTTGTGTTGACAGGATTTAGGGTCTGTAGTAATGAATTCGGAGGAAGAATGCAGTATTTGAGTGAATTTGGTGTTACGTAGGTGAGATTCTTGGTGTGTGTAGTTGAACAAAGTGTAACTTTGAAGGAAATAAGTTATCCAAAATCAAACAAAATCACACCCCATTTCATGTTGCACAAACAAAGGTGAATGCTTGCAGTTAAAATCAAAGAGGAAACCAGGGAGTTCATACCCTTGAAGCTTCAAAAAACAGAGAGGAGCAACAACTCCTCTTTTCTCGTTAATGTTTCTCACTTCTCAAATTTCCTCCCTCCCAGCCCGAAGAAGACTCTCTATCTGCATTGCTCTCCCTTTTATAGACCAAAAAAAAAAAAAATCTTCCTGTTGGGTTCTCTAGAGACCAGAGTATGTAGTCACTTTCTCATTCCAATTTTGAATTTAAGATTTTTCTCATTTCTCCTGCATCCTCTGCATCCTTCCACCTTCGTGTATCATCTCCTCTGGCCCTCTTTTCACAGCTTTTTCCATTGTTGCAGAAGAGCTGCAGAGCTACTTAGGAGGCAGCTACTCCCTTGCTTCTTTGATGTTTTATTTTTGAAAATTTATAGCATGCCTTTTTTTTCTTTCCTCTGCTATGATCAAGAAAGCCTGTTTTGTCTTTTTGTTTTTTGGTTTTGTTTATTTGGCTGCTTGTTAGCCTGCTCACACGTAGGATCTGCTCCTTTTTTCATTGTTGTTGATTTTGTCTTTAACTCCTTTTCTCTTTTTTTTTTCTTTTTTAAAATATTAGAAGCTTAAGACCAATGGGCTAAGGTGGATCAATGAACTTGAATAATTTTTTTATTGGGTTGGGCTTGATTTGGATCATGAAAACAAATTATTAATTTTTTTATCTCACTTTTTATTATAAAAAATTTTTTTGGGTAAAATTGGGTGTTCACATCCATGTCAAAAGATCCAAAATGGTCATGATAGTATTCAAATTAGGTATAAAGAAGGTGAAATAGGTGTTGTTTCCAATGACGACAACATTGAAGTTCCTCCATATTAGCGCTTTCTTCTTATATCTTTTCTATGCTAAATGTGTATATATATATATATATATATATATATATATATATATATATATCTCACCTACTTCTTCAACTTTTTGGAGCTTCTGCAGATACTCGTAGAAGTCATTCATTGATCATAGCAGAATTGAGAGCATTTATGCACTTCGTTAATCTGGATGATGCACAAATTGCTTCAATTGCAGAGGCAATAATAGTTGTTCGCTCTTTTGCTTACCGCAAGTGCACTGATCGCACCTGTAGTATAGCTAGGAGTCGGATATCGTTCCCACAAGGATAAACGTCAAATTCAGTACTAATTATAAACCAATAACTTAAGTATTTCTATTCAAGGAATTATAAATTGTAAAGGTTCGTATTAAACTGCTAAGAAGAACTTTAAAACTATCAGATTGAGTTTAGAAAATGATTTAGAACATAGGGTATCCTTTTTCACCTCCTATATCAATTGTTAATAAGCAATCCTTACGAGCAATAAACATGCAATGATTATGTTAGCTTGGGAATCTGTTTTAGCTGAAAGCCTATGTCTAGGTCAATCAACCCTGGTATTACTTACCTAATCCACTATATTTCTATGAGGACTAGTGTAAGCTCTACTAATGAATGATTTATTCGCAATTAATTACTATGCATGGTCAATAGGTATATTTCTATCCTATTAACGAATCATTGCATCCAAGCCAATTGAATGAAATAGAACATACATCAATCATACATACGATCTCAAATCCAAATTCCTATGTCTAGGTTCATTAGATTTGAACAAATCAGTTGAAAGCTGGTCAAACAATCAAAGCATTAAACACCATATGATCGAACAAATACCAAATCATGTATATAACTCAAAGGATTACAAGCTTAATCAATATCCATAGGAGGATCCAAAGTAAACCCTATAAACAGCTTAGCCAGCCATGACAAACGAAAATAAAATACTAAAACTCAGAGTCATGGATATGGAAAAGAGAAAGGAGAAGAGAAGAGAAGAACAAAGCTAAGGGGAGTGATCCTCCAAGCTCCAATCCTCCACCAAGATGAAGAGAGACTCCAAACGTGGTCACTTCTGCTTCCTGCTGGTGTAAAATGAGAAAACCTGGCCGCCGCTCTCAAAAATAGAACGTAACCTCTATTAAAAATCGATGAAACAGTATTTATAGGGCTCAAAAAATAGAGTCACGCCGCGGCATTCTAATTTCACGCCGCTGCGCGTTACAATTTAGGTCAATGGATGCCGCGACATTCTCATGACTACGCCGCGGCGTTCAAAATACGTGCTCTCTGGAATTTGTATCAGGTGATGCACACGCCGCGGCATTCCAAGTTCCACGCCGCGGCGTGAGGAGTTGATCTTTGCACAAAGATTCCTCTTGCAAAGCTGGTCCAAATTTGAGTTGATTCACTTGGTTGGAACCTTACCTGCCATGGAGAAATTTTCAATTCACTAATCAGTGCATATGTACTCAATATATCCAAAAATCATGATGGCAGACATTGAAACCAAATTATACGAATTTACAGTTAAACTCATCCATTCATGCATAAAAACAAGGACTAGACAGGCAATAAAGCTCAGATATGGGGCCCAAATAATTACAATATGTGAAGTTATCACACCCCCAAACTTAGATTTTTGCTAGTCCTCGAGCAAAACAAAGTACATTCAAATCGATCAACTTGTTAACCTGCTTCAACAATCTGCACATTCCACTTTCACTTAAATAGAACTCATGTAAAATGATTGCATAAAATCTCAAAGAATGCACTTGCCTCATACTCAGTTTCACACATATACAACCCTACTCATGCTGACAATCACAGCTTCCTTTCAGTCAAGATATAATTTCCCACAATCATGCATACCAAACTTCCTCTTTTCCATTTGGACTTACCCGGATGAGGTTATGAACATACAAATGAATATGCATCAAGGAATCCATAAGATTGTAATTCAACTCTCTCTCCACTAATGTAATTCACACATGATTAGGATCAAAAGGGTCTTTATCAGCTTATAATGTTAGGCCAATGGTATGAGTTAAGGAACAAAGGAAATGGATTTAACACAAACATCAAGACACATACACATATGATTTCAAGATTTGAGTACCATTGAGATTATCAGGGTATACCATACAACTTTGAGGATCAGAACTCATAAGAACCATTCAATGCTTTATTTTTACTTTTCTTTTTCTTTTCTTTTGCTTTGCTTTTCTCTTTTCATTTTTTTCTTTCTTTTACTTTTACAAAGCAATGATTTTCTACAGCAGATGATTCACACAAGTTCTTTTTGAATTTGACTTACACAATACCCCTGATTATTTGACTCAATTCAAGAAATCATATATACATGCACTCAACAACAATGATGGTAAGATAACAAATGTCATGTTTTCACATGCATTTAGAAATGGTTACATGGTATGGAATATGTAGGTGATGAAAAACATAAGGCCAAACATACATAAGGCTTCAAAGGGGACCTAAGGATATGAACATGTCAAGGTAAGCTTTTTAAGGAATGCCCTAATCATTTCCTCAATCATGCGCAAATTAGGATTTCGCCTCAAGAGAGTTCAAAAACAATTTCACAGATAACTGATACCTTCACATGCACAGTCCATAAACTTTCTCTAAGCAAGACTTCTTATCAATTCCAAAGTTCAATAACCATGTAAGTGGGAAATATATCAATCCTCAAATGAAACTAGATTGCTCAACATGCTTCAAAGATTGCATATGGATTCACAGAAATGTTAAGGTCAATTTACATCCATCTCTATCATTGAACAATCATTTCACATTAGTTTTAACCTTTATAATTCAAATTGTGAAAGGGAACGACAATTGTATCTTGAATGAGATTTTTCAAGAAATGATTATCAAGATACAAGTTCCTCTGGATATTAACAAGCATACATAGCATACATAATTACAAAAATACATAAACTATACTAAAATACCAAAATATTATATCCACAATAGGCAATATTAACATAAGCATCAATATTATAAACATGCATCAGCATCAAAATACTAAGTCTAGGACACCCCCCCAAACCTGAGGGAAACAGTGTCCACACTGTACATGAGAAACATACAAGATATAAGAGCAAAAAGAATGACAACGAAAGGAACATGGCCTGGTAGCCTCAAAAGCTAGATGGAAGCCTCCTCAGAATCGGTGGTCTCAGCATCTAAGTCCTCATCATCGTTGTCATCATGGCCTGCCTGGTGAGTGGGGTCTGGCTCCTGGGATGGTGGTGGGGGTGCAGCAGCGGCTACGGGCGGGAAGTCTGGGATTGGGTAGTCCTCCATCGGTAGGTGCAATCGCTCCGCAGTCCAATGCTGTGTCTGAATGATATACGCCAGCATGGCAGTGGTCTGCGCTGCCTGAGCCTCCAGCCCAGTCACCCGGGCCTCTATCTGTGCCCTCCAAGCTGTAGCATCTGCAGTGACTGGCCCTGGCTGTGATGGCCCTGGCTCCTGGGGTGGTGGCTGCCTCTGTGGTCGTCTGGCTGCTGGTGGTGGTGCTGCTGGAGCTGCTCGAACCCTCTCAAAAAAATAATCGTTTAGAAGCTGTTTGGCCTCTGTGCGCTCCTTATTATCCTGAGTTTGGACCATCTGAGTCCTGCACAGCCTCTGGATAAGAGAAGGGAAAAACAGGCTCCTGCACTCCCTAGCAGCTCTCCGTATCTGTTGGTGGATGATATGGGCGACATCGATAGCCCGATGCTCCAGAATGGCATAAATCAAGATCGCCCGATCCCTAGTGACCTCTGACAGGTTGTTCGATGGCAATATCCGGGTGCTAATGAAATGGTACCACACCCGGGCCTCGGAAGTCAAGCAGGCTCGGCGGAAAAATCGGGGCCTGGCATCCTGAACACTCAAGACCCACTCCACTGGTCGCGAAGCAGGCGTACAGATCCTGTCAGTGACCACAGTGAGGTCAATACCATCAAGGTCGACAGCAAGAAACTGAGAGTACTCACATTCCAGCGGAGGCGGGGGCAAGGCTAGGGCTGCCCTGATAACTGCAACAGAGTGTGACACGCGGCGGCCTCGCACAACCACAGTGGAGGGGTTGGCGTCAGTAGTGTCTATCTTCGCGTAAAACTCGCGAACCATGGGAAGGACAGCCACGTCCGGGTGCTGCGCGAATCTCTCCCAGCAATGATGGCGGATGGTCAGCTCAACGGTCTCTGGGATACCATCCTTGGCCGAGAACCCTCTCTCAGCCGTCACTTTCTTTGAAACCAGGACAGTGTATCTCTGTGCAGCATCCGCAGACACAAACCTCGCCTGATCAAATGTAGGAGGGGATGGGTCTCGGCGTCGCTGACTAGAAGATCCACGCTGTCTTTTGGCAGACATGGTACCTGAAATTGAATTGCAAATAGTTAGTATCAATTAATGAAATTGAAAGTACAAGATACATTTGTAATTTGGGAAGAATTCTGGAAAAGTAGACAAGTCACGCCGCGGCATTCACAACCACGCCGCGGCATGCAAACTGTTCTTAATAACGCCGCGGCATTAACATGACACGCCGCGGCATTCAAGCAAATTCATAACTACGCCGCGACATTTGTACACTACGCCGCGGCGCGCAACACATGCAGAACCCAGAAATACCCACTAAATCAGGCAAATCTCTTCCCCCAGGCAGGAAATCTTGGAGATTCATAATAAAATTACAACCTAATACTATTTATACACTCCTAATCCTACTAAACTATAACAAATATGCATCTAACACGGTATTTAACGAAAAACTAAATAAAAATATAAGAAAATAAGAAATAAAGAGAATGGGAGAGCTTCTGACCTGGTTGGAAGCACTGGTGTGGTCGTAAAAGCTAGGAAAATGTAAGACGAAGAGAAAAAAATTTGAGAGAAAAACAGAGAAAAGGGTTTACGTAATGAGGGAGAGGGACGGTCACCGCACAGATACGGTGTTAACAGACCCATCACGCCGCAGCGCTAACCACAGGACGCCGCGGGCGCGCGGTTATTCCCTCGTAAAAAAATATTTTTTTATTTTTTATTTTTTATTTTTTTTATTTTTATTTTTGAACAAATGCCGCGGCGTTGGGAACACTCCACGCCGCGGCGTGAGAGGTCAGTCTGCTGAATTCTGCAGCAAACTGACTTCAGCCCAAAATTTTGCCAAAAATTGATCATTACCCAATATAAAATATGTCCAAATGATCAAATAACAGATTAAATATCAAAAACATAAACAAACTACAAAAAATACATATTAAGTATTATAAACCTAAAAACACAGACTATAAACCTTTGGGTTCCCTCCCAACAAGGGCCTTAGTTATAGTCCTGGCAGGACTTTGGTGATTTCAAGCAGGAGCAGTTAATGATAGAGAGGTCTTCTCCCTTTGAATTTCTCCTCCAAAATAAGGTTTTAGGCGCTGGCCGTTAACCTTGAAACTTGATGATTTATCCAGTGGACCGATTTCCACTGCTCCGTGGGGAAACACCTTTATCACCACAAAGGGTCCCGACCATCTTGATTTTAACTTTCCAGGGAAGAGCTTAAGCCTGGAATTAAACAGGAGAACCTGCTGGCCTTCATTGAATCTTTTCTGGACAATCTTCTTATCATGCCAGTATTTGGACTTCTCCTTGTATACTTTTGCATTCTCATAAGCCTGCAGCCTAAATTCATTTAATTCATTGAGTTGCAAAAGTCTCTTCTCACCGGCAGCATGTGAATTGAAGTTGAGCTGCTTTATTACCCAATAAGCACTATGTTCAAGCTCAACCAGCAGGTGGCATGCTTTTTCGAATACCAGTTTATACGGAGACATACCAATGGGACCCTTGTACGCAGTCCTGTAAGCCCACAGTGCGTCATCTAATTTCCTTGACCAATCCTTTCTTGTAGGACACACTGTCTTCTCTAAGATCCGCTTTATTTCACGGTTGGATACCTCTGCTTGCCCACTTGTCTGTGGGTGATAAGCAGTGGATATCCGATGCGTTACACCGTACCTGGCTAGGAGGGCTTCAAAATACTTGTTACAAAAATGTGACCCTCCGTCACTGATGATGGCCCTAGGTGTTCCAAATCTGGTGAAGATCTGTTTCTTCATGAAACCAATCACTACCTTTGAATCATTGGTAGGAAATGCACATGCCTCCACCCATTTGGACACGTAGTCCACAGCCACTAGGATGTACTGATTCCCAAAGGAGGGAATAAAGGGGCCCATGAAGTCAATGCCCCAAACATCAAAGATTTCAACTTCCAGAATGAAGTTTAGGGGCATTTCGTTCCTTCTAGAAATGTTTCCAGATTTCTGGCACCGATCACATTGTTGCACATAAAAATGTGCATCTTTGAAAAGCGATGGCCAATAAAAGCCAGATTGGAGCACTTTCAAAGCCGTCCTCTCACCACTGTAGTGTCCACCATATGGAGAAGCATGACATTGACTCAAAATCTGATCCACTTCCTCCATAGGTACACACCTTCTCAACATCTGATCAGAGCACTGCTTAAACAGGAATGGCTCATCCCAAATGTAATGCCTAACATCATACAAGAATTTCTTCTTCTGATGAGAGGTGAGATCAGGTGACAGCACACCACTCGCAATGTAGTTCACCATGTCTGCATACCATGGACAGGGTTGAGTGGTGGCTGTAAAAAGCTGCTCATCGGGAAATGTTTCCCTGATTAAGATCGGGTCAGCTTGGTATTCATCATTTTCAAGTCTAGAAAGGTGGTCTACCACTTGATTTTTCGCACCTTTCTTGTCTCTGATCTCCAGATCAAACTCTTGTAGAAGCAGAACCCACCTAATCAATCGTGGTTTTGCGTCTTTCTTGCTCACCAAGTATTTTATGGCTGAATGATCTGTAAAGACTATCACCTTGGTCCCTACCAAGTAAGCTCGGAACTTGTCAAATGCGAAGACAACTGCAAGCAGCTCTTTCTCTGTTGTTGTGTAGTTCAGTTGGGCATCATTAAGTGTCTTGCTCGCATAGTATATGGAGCGAAACACCTTATCCTTCCTTTGCCCCAACACTGCACCAACCGCATAATCACTTGCGTCGCACATGAGCTCAAATGGTAAATCCCAATCAGGAGTGATAATTACTGGTGCTGAGACCAGTCTCTTCTTTAACTCCTCAAATGCAACCTGGCATGAATCATCAAAGTTAAACTGGATGTCCTTCTCCAGAAGGTTACATAGAGGCTTTGCTACCTTAGAAAAGTCTTTAATGAACCTCCTATAGAAACCCGCATGGCCAAGAAAACTGCGGATTCCTTTCACAAAATTTGACGGAGGTAACTTATCTATTACCTCAATCTTTGCTTTATCTACTTCCATTCCTTTCTCAGAAACCTTATGGCCAAGAACTATGCCTTCTTGGACCATAAAGTGGCACTTTTCCCAGTTTAGGACGAGGTTGGTTTCTTCACACCTTTTCAGTACGGATGACAAAGTGTGCAAACAGCTATTGTAATCATCCCCAAATACTGAAAAGTCGTCCATAAACACTTCCAGGCCATGCTCTATCATGTCTGCGAAGATGGCCATCATGCATCGTTGAAAGGTTGCAGGAGCATTGCATAACCCGAATGGCATCCGACGAAACGCAAACGTACCATAGGGACACGTAAAAGTTGTTTTCTCTTGGTCCTCTGGCGCTACGGCAATTTGGTTATATCCGGAATAACCATCCAAGAAACAATAATAGGCTTTTCCTGCAAGCCTATCTAGCATCTGATCGATGAATGGAAGCGGAAAATGGTCCTTCCGGGTGGCCTTGTTCAACTTACGGTAGTCCATACAAACCCTCCAGCCTGTAACCTTCCGAGAGGGAATCAGTTCATTATTCTCATTGGTGACTACCGTCATGCCACCTTTCTTAGGAACGCATTGGATTGGTGAGACCCATGGGCTATCAGAAATTGGATATATTATTCCAGCATCGAGCCACTTAATTATTTCCTTTCTCACCACTTCCTTCATAATAGGATTCAACCTCCTTTGGTGTTCCACAACACCATTCTGGTCATCCTCTAACAGGATCTTGTGCATATAAATGGAGGGGCTAATGCCTTGGATATCAGCAATAGTCCATCCAATTACATGTTTGTACTGCCTCAGCACACGGAGAAGTTTCTCCATTTGATCTTCCGAGAGGGATGAGGATATAATAACCGGTAAAGTGGAGGTTTCACCCAGATATGCATATTGCAAATGATTGGGTAAAGGCTTAAGTTCAAGCCTCGGGGGTACTTCAATGGAGGGCTTAGATGTCTCCTTCGATGCATCGAACTCCAAGGTTTCAAACTTGGGTGACCGATATTGCCTAGGAAACGCATCTAGGCACTTTATTAACTCAGACACTTCGTCCCTTGATTCTTCATCATCATCAGTTGATGAAGCCAACGCCACTGTGAGGGAGTCTCCTGGAATATTGGCTTGGAATGAATCATTAACGATGTTATCCAATACCCCAACATAAGAGCACTCTTCTTGATCTTGAGGAAACTTAATTGCTTTAAATATGTTGAAAGTAACCTCTTGATCTTGAACTCTCATTGTCAACTCACCTTTTTGCACGTCAATGAGAGTTCTTCCTGTGGCAAGGAACGGCCTGCCCAGGATCAAAGGGACCCTGTGATCCTCTTCCATATCCAGAATAACGAAGTCCGCAGGGAATATGAACTTGTCCACTTTTACTAGGACATCTTCCACTATTCCCCTTGGATACGTGTAAGAGCGATCAGCTAGTTGGAGAGTTACAGATGTGGCTTTGCATTCCCCCAACCCTAGCCTCTGGAATATGGATAGGGGCATAAGATTAATGCTTGCCCCCATATCACATAAAGCTTGGCCTAGGAACTTCTCTCCTATGGCACAAGGAATTGTGAAGCTTCCCGGATCCTTCAACTTCGGGGGAAGCTTCTGTTGCAGCACGGCACTGCATTCTTCAGTTAATGCCACCGTTTCAAACTCACCTAGCCTACGTTTCTTGGATAGAATATCCTTCATAAACTTAACATAGCTAGGCATCTGCTCTAAGGCCTCCGCAAACGGGATGTTTATTTGAAGTTTCTTGAAAACTTCCAAAAATTTCTTAAACTGATCATCCATTTTGTGCTTGACCAGCCTGCTTGGAAAAGGTACAGGATGTACATAAGGATTGTTCACAAATTTCTTGTCCTCGACCTTTTCCTTAGAAACTTCAGGTTTCTTGGCAACATCCTTGCTCTCAGCCTCTTTCTCATGGGTTGCTTCAGCTTCTTCCAGCATCCTTGTCTTTGGATTGCCCTCTATGTCTTTTCCACTCCTCAGGGAGATGACCTTACAGTCCGCATTCAAGTCACCCTTTGGGTTATTAACTGTGTTACTTGGAAAGGTGCCTGGCGGCCTGTTGTTGACAACATTTGCTAACTGCCCCACCTGCGTTTCTAATGCTCTCATCGAAGCCATTTGGCTTTGAATCAACGAATCATTCTTTGACAAATGAGCATCAGTCCTTTGCATGTAAGAGTCAGTCTTAGAAATGAAAGCATCATTCTTCTGCATTAGCTGCATGAACATTTCTTCCAATACAGGTTTCCTTTCTTGCATTGGCTGTTTTGGTTGAGCAGAAAATCCAGGAGGAATGTACTGGCGTTCAGGACCAGGAGCATTGGAGGAGGAAGAGGGTCCTTGATTGTCCCTCCATGAGAAATTTGGATGATTCCTCCATCCAGGATTATATTGATTAGAGTATGGGTTATTTGGTTGGGAGCGATAGTTACCGACATAATGTGCGCTCTCAGGCATACTCGGGCACCTATCACTCGCGTGATTATCCCCACAATTGTCACAAAGGACAAATGGGCTTTGGTTTGACCTCTGTTGACCCATATTGTCCATCTTACTCGCCAATGCCGCAACCTGTGCTGTTAATGAGGTTATGGCATCCAATTCATGCACCCCAGCCACTTTCCTTGGAGTATTCCTTGATGAAGGCCACTGGTAGCTGTTGGCAGCTAATTCCTCTAATAACTGGAAGGCATCATCGAATGATTTGCTTAACAAAGAGCCTCCAGCTGCAGCATCTACTATTGGGCGATGGTGGTGCAAAGAATCCCTTGTGAAATGAATATATTTGGTGCCACGGTGGTATTTCGTGATGTAGGCACCTTCTTAGAAGATCCTTGTACCTTTCCCAGGCTTCATGCAAGGATTCAGAGTCAGATTAGGTAAATGATGTAATATCATTCACCATTTCAGCAGTCTTGGACGGAGGGAAATATTTGTTCAAAAACTTGGTACATACCTCCACCCAAGTTGTTATTGATCCCGCTGGCAAAGAATGCAGCCAGCTTTTAGCTCTATCCCTTAAAGAAAAAGGAAAGAGCCTTAAACGGATAGCATCATCAGATACCCCGTTATGCTTAAACGTATCGCAGATCTCCAAAAAATTTGAGAGATGTGCGTTGGGATCTTCATGAGATAAGCCGCCATACTGTACTGAAGCTTGGATCATTTGGATGATGGTCGGCTTAATCTCAAAATTATTTGCCTGGATGGCAGGACGTCTAATACTAGATTGTAAATTGTCCATTTGAGGAGTAACAAACTCCCTCAATGGCCTTGTGCGGCTCGCGTCCCCCACTTCCACCTCGTGCAAAGCGGCTTCGTCCGCCATTTTACTAAAACCTGTAACAATTAACGAATAAGGAATTAAATGAATATGAAATAAAAGAAACTTGAACTAGAGATACTTAACTTCGTTGTTTATATTAGTTAAACTAAATTTAAACCGTCGATCCCCGGCAACGGCGCCAAAAACTTGTTCGCTCTTTTGCTTACCGCAAGTGCACGGATCGCACCTGTAGTATAGCTAGGAGTCGGATATCGTTCCCACGAGGATAAACGTCAAATTCAGTACTAATTATAAACCAATAACTTAAGTATTTCTATTCAAGGAATTATAAATTGTAAAGGTTCGTATTAAACTGCTAAGAAGAACTTTAAAACTATCAGATTGAGTTTAGAAAATGATTTAGAACATAGGGTATCCTTTTTCACCTCCTATAACAATTGTTAATAAGCAATCCTTAGGAGCAATAAACATGCAATGGTTATGTTAGCTTGGGAATCTGTTTTAGCTGAAAGCCTATGTCTAGGTCAATCAACCCTGGTATTACTTACCTAATCCACTATATTTCTATGTGGACTAGTGTAAGCTCTACTAATGAACGATTTATTCCCAATTAATTACTATGCATGGTCAATAGGTATATTTCTATCCTATTAACGAATCATTGCATCTAAGTCAATTGAATGAAATAGAACATACATCAATCATACATACGATCTCAAATCCAAATTCCTATGTCTAGGTTCATTAGATTTGAACAAATCAGTTGAAAGCTGGTCAAACAATCAAAGCATTAAACACCATATGATCGAACAAATACCAAATCATGTATATAACTCAAAGGATTACAAGCTTAATCAATATCCATAGGAGGATCCAAAGTAAACCCTATAAACAGCTTAGCCAGCCATGACAAACGAAAATAAAATACTAAAACTCAGAGTCATGGATATGGAAAAGAGAAAGGAGAAGAGAAGAGAAGAACAAAGCTAAGGGGAGTGATCCTCCAAGCTCCAATCCTCCACCAAGATGAAGAGAGACTCCAAACGTGGTCACTTCTGCTTCCTGCTGGTGTAAAATGAGAAAACCTGGCCGCCGCTCTCAAAAATAGAACGTAACCTCTATTAAAAATCGATGAAACAGTATTTATAGGGCTCAGAAAACAGAGTCACGCCGCGGCATTCTAATTTCACGCCACGGCGCATTACAATTTAGGTCAATGGACGCCACGGCATTCTCATGACTACGCCGCGGCGTTCAAAATACGTGCTTTCTGGAATTTGTATCAGGTGATGCACACGCCGCGGCATTCCAAGTTCTACGTCGCGGCGTGAGGAGTTGATCTTTGCACAAAGATTCCTCTTGCAAAGCTGGTCTAAATTTGAGTTGATTCACTTGGTTGGAACCTTACCTGCCATGGAGAAATTTTCAATTCACTAATCAGTGCATATATACTCAATATATGCAAAAATCATGATGGAAGACATTAAAACCAAATTATACGAATTTACAGTTAAACTTATCCATTCATGCATAAAAACAAGGACTAGACAGGCAATAAAGCTCAGATATGGGGCCCAAATAATTATAATATGTGAAGTTATCAATAGTATATCCTCATCTTTGGAACGTTTGTGACATGTTTGGTGAACGTGTTAGTGCTTAAGACTTTTCTTAGGTACTCTAAGCAAAGACTGATAAAAAAGGATTGTTAATGTATTTTTTTTTATTTAAGTGATCATGATCTTTTGATGTAAGCAAATAGCTTTCTTGATTAAGTAGTATATCCCCATATTGGTTGATAGTGTAAAACATGAGCAGAAAACCAAGTTTACACTTAAAGTATTTTGTATAAGTATATGTTGTTAATCAATGAAATCAATTTGGTTTTTCAGCCTAAAAACAAACATTCTTGTTCTCCTGCTCATTTTCATCTTTTCTGCATTTCTCTACTAGTGTTTCTTCTCTTTAGCATCAACATGGTATCTATAGCTTAACAAATCTAGAGGGACTGTGTGTGAGTTGAGTGAAAACCAGCAAAGCTTCTTTCCTCTAAAAACCAGAAAACTTGAAAGTTTGGTTATGACATCTAGTAGTAACTCCTTACCTCCACCTCCTGTATTTGCAGGAGAAAATTATCATGTGTGGGTTACAAAAATAGGAACTTATCTAAGAGCTCAGAGTTTGTGGGACGTGGTGGAAAATGGAAACAATTCACCTCCTTGGCCAAACAACCTAATAATAACTCACAAGAAACCACAATGAGGAAGTGGCCAAGGAAGGCAGAGCCCTTACCATTATATATGCAGTACTACATGATGATGTATTTATTAAGATCTTGAATCTTGTGAATGCAAAAGAGGCTTGGGATAAACTCACGGAAGATTTTCAAGGCAGTGAAAGAACAAAGAGGATGCAAATTTTGAACTTGAGGAGAGAATTTGAGGCAATCAAGATGAAAGAAGCTGAAACAGTGAATGAGTTATCAGATAAACTTTCAAAGGTTGTGATACAAATCATATTGTTAGGTGAGGAGCTTAGTGATCAATGTGTAGTGGAGAAAATCTTGATGTGTCTTTTGGAGATGTTTGAGTCAAAAATACCCTATCTTAAAGAATGCAAGGATTTTTCTCAAATATCACTTACAGAGCTTATGAATGCCTTGCAAGCTACTGAATAAAGAAACGCCATAAGGCTTGAAGACATATCTGAAGGTGCATTCTTTGTTAAGAAAAAGCACAAACAACTAGTTACAAGTTATGGAGGAGAGAAATAACTTAGAAAAAAGGAAAGAAAAATATCTACCGTGCTCTTATTGGAAGAAGAGAAACTACTCTGAAAACTATTGTTGGTTCAGGCTAAGAGTCAAATGCAAGGCATGTAATCAACTTGGTCGTGCAGAGAAGGTTTGCAAAAATAGAACAAACCATCAAGGACAAAACCAGCAGGGACTAGAAGCCCAAGTTGTTGATCACCAGCAACAAATTGAGGAGGAGGAACATTTGTTTGTTGGCTCTTGCTATACAGCAAACAACAACAGAGAATTATGGTTAATTGATAGTGGCTACACCAACCATATGACATCCAATGTCAATTTGTTCAAAGACCTGGGGAAGACTAGTTTCTTAATGATAAAACTTACAAATGGAAATATCATTAAAGCTAAAGAATAAGGTTCTATTTTGATCAAGACTACTACAGGTAATAAGATCATTCCCAATGTTCTTTATGTTCTAAACATAGATATTAATTTGTCGAGTCTTGGACAAATGTTGGAAAACAACTATAGTTTAATTTTTAAGGATCATACCTACAAAATCCTAGATCCTAGTGGTTCTGAATTAATGTTAGTAGCAATGAAAGGTAGAAGTTTTCACTAGGATCCTAACTATGACAAAGCCATGCCTAGTATAGTTGATGACTCAATTCAGCAGCTAGCAACTAATGCAGATAATGAAAAGATAAGTGTTTGAGTCAATTCTGCAGTCTCCAACAATGATAAAATGAATAACAATGCTGGTAGTGTGAATAGTGGCAAGAAAGGAGGCCTAATTTAGAATACTGGAATGAAGGATATCCCTTATGAACTTGAAAAAAAAACCAAGGCAACTTTAAAATTGAACAATGTTCACTTGAGTGGTGAAAGCCTCAATCGTGAAGAAGCCTAAAGAGCAAATGAAGTTAATGCTATGATGAATTTAGTTGAGTTTAATTGGAGTTGTGCTAATGTTGGTAGTGCAACAGCTTTAAGAAGAAATTTCAATTATTTGGGAGGTTATTCAATTCAGTCCAAAACTGTGAAGCATCAAGCCATTGGAGAACTAGGGAATTTAAGTGAAGACATGATGACCAAAGCCTTTTTCAATGGAAAAACCTGAAGTGTTGAAATTAAATCTTGGAGTCTCCAAGAAAAATCTCAAGGAGGAGTGTTAGTGATTGAGACTTTTCTTAGGTACTCTAGGCAAAGACTAATAAGAAATGATTGTTAATATTTTTTTTTTATGTAAGTGATCATGTTCTACTAATGTAAGAAGATAGCTTTCTTGATTAAGTAATATATCCACATATTGGCTGATAGACAAGTCTGTTGTAAAGCATGGGCAGAAAACCAAGTTTACACTCAATATATTTTGTATAAGTATATGTTGTTAATCAATAAAATCAATTTGGTTTTTTAACCTAAAAACAAACACTATTGTTCTCTTGCCCATTTTCATTTTTTCTGCATTTCTCTACTAGTGCACCATCTCTTTAACATCAACAGAGAGCTTTCAAGCTTGGAGGTTGAAGACTTTGGCTAATATGTTGTTGTTCCTTCGAAATAAGAATGCCACTAGTGTTACTCCTGAGTGAGAAAAGAAGTTCCATAGACTCTGCAATGAAGTTGTTCAACTTGGATTTGAAAGGTCATGGGTTGATGAAATGCATCAAAGTGTTTGTTAAAGATAGTTAAGAATCAGTTATAGATTAGAAAGTTAGTTACAGTTAGTTTTGATTAGTTAGCTTTCAGTTACTATTACTGTTAATCATAATATGATTAGTTAGACTGTGTGATTCAATCCATCATTTCATCATTTAGTTCTCTCTCTCTCTCTCTCTCTCGTTCTATTCTCTCTTCTCCTTCAGCTTCACTGCATCTCTAATACCTTTATGGTATCAGAGCTCTGCATTTCACGCTTCCATGGGTACCGAAGTGTCCTTTGTAGCTGTTGTTGCTTCATCAAGATTTGTTCTGCAAACTTTTTCAAATCCAGTTTCAATAAAGCTCAATGATGATAATTTTCTGCCATAGAAATAATAAGTTCTTGCCACTATCAAAGGTTTCAAGTTACAAAAGTATATTCTTGGATCTCAATCAGTTCCTCTCAAATTTGTTTCTTCGATTGATGAACAAAATGGAGTTATCAGTGAAGATTTTTTGAATTATGAGCAACAAGATCAACTTCTTGTATCTTGGCTTCTTTCATCTATGGGTGAGTCAATGATGCTTCGTTTGGTTGGTAGTGACTTTGCATATCAAATCTGGCAGAAACATGAGTTTTTCTTTGCTTCTCAAATCAAAGCTAAGGTAAAACAACTGAAACTTCAATTACGAAATACCAAGAAAGATTCCTCATCTTTGATCAGTACATATCTATTACAAATAAAGAAAATTATAGATACTTTAGCAGCAATTGGTTTTCCAATTGATACATCTGATCATATTGATTCCATCTCTGATGGCTTGGATGAAGACTATGATGGTTTTATTACATCATTCATTTCTATATCTAAACCATATACTGTTATGGAAATTGAAGCCTTGCTTATAGCTCAAGAAGAAAGGCTTGAAAAGCATTAAAGAGTTAGTGTACTTGATTCTCCTTTCTAAGCTAATCTGATGTAATCACAACAGTATAGAGGAGGTAAAAGAGGTAGCTTCAATAATTCAAGATTTGGTAATAATAGTTCTAGCCAAGGTCGTGGATTTTATCAGCATCAAGGCAGAAATGATTTTAGAGGTGGTTTTAGAGGTAATTTTCGAGGTCAATATTACTTCAGAGGAAGAAATGGTCATGGAGGCAAACATAATTGGAATTCCAACAAACCTCAGTGTCAATTGTGTGGGAAATATGGTCATATAGCTCAGCACTGTTATCATAGATATGATGATACCTGTCCAGAACCAACTGTTTCAGGAGCTAGTAATAATAATCCTTCTGCTCAATATGCATCCACTTATGCATCCACCTCTTCACAGTCTCAGTCATTACCACAACAAGCAATACTGGCTATTCCTGAAACTTTGTATAATCTAGCTTGGTATCCTGACTCATGTGCCACCAATCACCTCACTCTTAATGTTGACAACCTGTTTGTGAAAGATGACTATAATGGATCAAACAAAGTGCTAGTTAGTAATGGTTCAGGTTTGGTCATAAAACATATAGGGCAATTTGTTATTCAATCTCCATTTACTTATACTTCTTTAAATCTTCATAATCTCTTGCATGTTCTTGCAATTACCAAAAATTTTCTTAGTGTGTCTCAATTTGCTAAAGATAACCATGTTTGTTTTGAATTTCATCCTAATCATTGTGAGGTTAAATCATAGGATTCCCATCAAGTTCTACTTCGAGGAACACTTAAGAATGAGTTGTATGCCTTTGATAATTTTTCCCTCTCCTCATCACCAAGTTTTGTGTCTCAACCATCTGCTCAGAGTACCACTCTACAACAGTCTTTTTCTTCAGCAATAGCTCTGCAGTTGTGGCACTCACGGTTGGGACATCCTTCCTATAAAACTGTTCAGCAAGTCCTCAAGTCATGTAATATTTCCTTTGATTCTAGAGTAGTTCCTGTACTACGTGAATTTTGTTGTATAGGCAAAAGTCATAAATTATCATTTCCTATTTCATAAACCATGTACACAACTCCTTTGGAATTGATATATACAGATCTTTGGGGTCCTGCTCCTATTTCTACAACTAAGGGTGCAAAATATTACATTCATTTTATTGATGCTTGTACTAAATTTACTTGGATTTTTCTGCTTCAAAATAAGTCACAAGCACTTTCTGTTTTCATAAAATTTAAAGCCATGGTTGAACTGCAAATTGGTCATCCAATCAAGGCAGTCCAAACTGATGGAGAGGGTGGATAATCAATGTTTACTAAATACTTGATAGATATGGTATTATACATAGAAAGAGCTATCCCTATATTCATGAACAAAATGGTTCAACTGAACATAAGCATAAACACATCACTAAAATAGGTCTCACTCTCTTAGCCTTAGCCTCACTCCCTTTAACATATTGGGGGGATGCATTTCTAGCTGCTACTTATCTCATAAACAAGTTGCCATCACCTGTGCTTCATAACTTGTCTCCATTGCAAGTTCTATTTGGTACAAAACCTGATTATCATTCCTTAAAACCCTTTGGTTGTGCTTGCTTTCCTTATTTGAGACCCTATAACAGTAACAAGCTTTGCTTCAGGTCAGAACAGTGTGTATTTATTGGTTATTGTACTACACACAAGGGTTACAAGTGTTTATCTCCTAGTGGTAAGATTTAAGTTACTAGGCATGTTCAATTTTCTGAATCATTTTTTCCATTTAAAGATCCTTCCTCAAAATTTTATCCAACACCATCTCACTCACCTCTTTCTTCTTCTTCTCAGTCCAATATTCCTATAATTCCCACTATTTGTCTCATTCCTTCTATTCCTCAGGTTGCCCAATCTACTAATGATTTTCAACTGTTATCATCACCATCACATTCAACTTTAAATATTGATGTAACTATTCCACAAGTTTCAGTAAATCATGCAGATCCTCCTGCTGAATTAAGGGTTCCTGCTGGCACTGTTGTACCTTCTAGGTCTGATACAAATGCTCATCCCATGACTACAAGGTCTAAAGCAGGTGTTTTTAGGCCTAAAGTCTATTCAATGGTTGTTGAACCAAAGTCTGTTTCTGAGGCTCTTTCTCATCATAGTTGGCATGAAGCTATACAAGCAGAATTTATTGCTCTTACTCAAAATAGTACCTGGTCATTGGTACCTCTGCCTCCCAACAGAGTAGCCATAGGCTGCAAATGAGTGTTCAAAGTTAAGAAAAATCCAGATGGCAGTATTAATAAGTATAAGGCCCGTCTAGTAGCAAAAGGATTCCATCAAAGAGCAGGTTTTGACTTCTCAGAGACATTCAATCCAGTGGTTAAGCCCACTACTGTCAGAATAATTCTCACTATTGCCCTCTCTCGTGGTTAGTCAGTTCATCAGCTTAATTTCAATAATGTCTTCCTTAATGGCATCCTGCAAGAAGAAGTATATATGCAGCAGCCAGAAGGCTTTGTTCAAGGGGATGGTTCTTTGGTTTGTAAGTTGCACAAAACCATTTATGGTCTCAAACAGGCCCCCAGAGCCTGGTTTGAGCAGTTGGCTAATTCTCTCACCAGCTTTGGCTTCAATTCTACAAAATGTGATACCTCACTTTTTGTTAGATCAACTGTCACTTCTACCACCTATGTACTAGTCTATGTGGATGACATCTTAATTACTGGTACCTCTCCAGCCGAAGTCAAGACTCTCATTACTTCCCTTAATCAAAAGTTTGCTCTCAAAGATCTTGGTAATCTTCACTACTTTTTGGGAATTGAGGTCAAATCTGCTTAGGATGGAGGTCTACATCTTTCTCAAAGTAAGTACATCTCAGACTTACTTGTCAAAGCCAAAATGCTGAATGTCAAACCTATCACTACCCCCATGGTTAATGGCTTGAAGTTGTCTGCCACAAGCAGTGAATCTGCATTTAATCCATCCCTCTATAGGTCAATTGTGGGGGCTTTGCAGTATGTCACAGTTACTCGACCAGATTTAGCCTATGCAGTGAATAAGGTGTACCAATTCATGCATAATCAACTGGAAATACATTAGAGAGCAGTGAAGCGAATTTTAAGATACTTGAAGGGTACTTTGTCATTTGGACTACATCTCAAACCAGCAACCACACTGAACCTCATGGCTTTTTGTGATAGTGATTGGGGCGCAGATCCTGATGATCGCAGGTCCACCTCAGGTTATTGTGTCTTCCTTGGTCCTAACATCATTTCTTGGTCATCCAAAAAGCAAGGGGTTGTCTCTAGGTCCAGCACAGAGGCCGAATACAAGAGTCTTACAGCAACAGTAGCTGAACTGACTTGGATTCAGTCTTTGCTCAGTGAATTAATGTTATCAGCTTCAGCTACACCTGTGATACACTGTGACAACCTAAGTGCAGTGTTACTAGCAACAAATCCTATTTTACATGCTTGTACAAAACACTTTGAATTGGATCTCTACTTTGCGTGGGAGAAGGTTGCTGCCCAGACAATTTCAGTGCAGCACATTCCTTCCAGAGAACAAGTTACTGATACTCTCACTAAGTCTATCACCAAGACTCAGTTCCTCTATCTCAGACACAAACTCAGAGTTGAAAATTTTCATACTCTGAGTTTGCAGGGGGTTGTTAAGGATAATTAAGAATCAGTTATAGATTAGAAAGTTAGTTACAGTTAGTTTTGATTAGTTAGCTTTCAGTTATTATTATCGTTAGTCATAATATGATTAGTTAGATTGTATATATATTAGTTAGCAGTCATTGTTGACTGTGTGATTCAATCCATCATTTAATCATTCAGTTCTCTCTCTCTCTCTCTCGTTCTATTCTCTCTTCTCTTTCAGCTTCACTGCATCTCTGTTACCTTTAGTGTTAAGGTAAGGGATCCCATGGTGGACCATGCACAGACACGACTCAGTGTGCTAACTCATGAACTTGGCAAGATAAAGGGTGAAATTAACAGTCTTAATGCCTTTCTTGATTCCTACAAAAAATATTTCAATTTTCTGTGATTTGGATATTCCGTTATGATTGTGTTCATTTTTTATTTCTCCTCAATTGAAACATTTATTGGTGTTATTTGCAATGCTTATAAAAATAGGACCTTCAATTTCTGATTTTGCTTTCATTAATTGTTTCTTTGGTACAAGTAAAGCTACTTAGTTGTTTACCACAAAGAGCTACTATATCCTACTAAGAATTTTCATAGAAATCTATATGAATGATGTGGCGTAGGGAGTTATTATTTTTTCTCAAGAGTGACAAATTAAAAAAAAAAACCCAAACATAAGTAATATTTACTCCCTCGAAGGTGAATCCAATGGTAGTATAGTAATGAATTGCTAGTTTTTTTATTTTTTTTATCTTTTCTATGTTTGCATAATTACTTTTTTAATTGGACAACTTCTATATTGTTTAGAGTTCAGACTCTCTGGTCTCTACAATTCTTTTTCTGAAACAAGTAAATTTAGAATTTTCTCTACAGTAGTTTACCTGAAATGACCTTCTCCATTGCTACTCCTATGTGTGTAAGTTCAATAAAATTTGATCATACAAGAGGTAATAAATGTTGGTATCACATGTTATGTTAGGTAGCCAAACCTCTTTCTTAAGCGTTCTTTTAGAAAGCAAGATTGATTACAATATTAGCCTTTTTGTCCAAGTTCACTTGAGAATATATAGAGGCACTTGAAGCACATACAAAAAGGAAGAGCTTTGGTTATCAGTACTATGAATTGGTTCAGATGTGAACTAAAAATTAAGGACTCACAAGTAGCTAATAGAGTGACATGACACCCAGACTGATTTAAAAGATTTAGGATTTCTCAGATTAAAATTTAGGCATCTAGAAATATGGGCATCAGAACTTTAGTATGACCACATTACTCAGGTATTCTTTGCATTTTATTCATTCGAAGATAGAGAATAAGTTGCTTATTAAGTTTGACCTACAGATTAGTGATCAATGCTGCCCTTAGTCTATTTCTCAAGTTACGATCTCCATTAACTTTGTACCTGTAAACCAGCTCTGATCATCAACAGTTTCAATTTCATTCAAAATTTTGAAATGCTATTATGTCCTGAAGAAAATGTTTGAAATAAATTTGAAACGGAAGGTTCCAAACTTGTAATCCTTAGCTTAAGTCATGGCTAGGTCACATGAAATGGCACTAGCCTCAATCAGAGATAACAACCACCAATACCTAACCTAAAAGTAATCAGTTGGCATGAAATGAAGAACAGAGAACAGAAGTCATACAGGTTACCTTCATCATATTTTTTTTTCATTCTATTTTTTTCCTCTTATCTTTTTCTCTCATTTCTTTCTCCTTCCCTTTCCCCATCATCTCTGTTTCATAACTAGAAAAGAAAACAACTACCCTTCCCCGTCGTATTTGCTTCATAACCAGAAAAGAAAACAACCAAAAAAACAAGAAAACAACCAAAGGCATAACTATAACTAGAAAAGAAAAAGCCTTTTTCATGGTTTATGCTTGAAACTCAGATCTTAGTGAACCTAGGCTAGGAGAAAAATCTCAGATCAGAAGCTAATCTTTAATTTTATTTTATCCTTTTTATTATTTTTTTTAATTTTTGAATAATAAAATGACGTTTTTGGTTTCTTCACTAAGCCTTATCCCCGACTTTTTTACCAATATGGTATAGATGAAACTTTTATTTACCAAATAGGTATAAGTTCCAAAATAATTACTAATATAGTGTAATTTCAACAGTAATATATAGCAAGTCATGGTTGCCAGCCACGACTTACATAAGATTCATTTTTTATTAATTTTTTGTGGTAAACCACGACTTACCAATTGTTTATTTTTTTATTACGCTGCAACGAAGTCGTGCTTTGGAAGCACGACTCTTTTAAAAAAAAATGAAATCGTGCCTTAGAGACACGACTTCTATCATTTTTTTTAAGTGAAGTTGTGCCTCAGAGGCACGACTTCTATGTCTTTTTTAAAAAAATTCACATGTTTAACTTTTCTCCGGTCCCTTTGCTAGCTAGGAATACATTTCCTCCATAAGCGAGGTAGATCTTCAATTTTCATCAATTTCTTGGATGCTTCCGATTAGGTGTTAGGAAAATGGTTGGACTAGTGTCTGATCCAATATAATCCAATATAAGGGTGGGTAAAGGTAATGGTACATCTTCATGGATTGTTGGTCATTAACGTCAGTATGTGCCATGTAGAGAGGCTAGAGACTTGACACTCAAGAGTATTTGTATCAATTTCAATTCATTCTTATTTAAGTCTCTCCATAAGAGGTATTTATTAAAAATATTAATTATTTCTTATTTAATTTTTTTAAAATTTTAATATAGTCGTAACTAGCATACACAATTTGTCTAAGGGTTTTTATAAATTTTTTTAAAGTTAATTTATTATGTTAAAAAGAAATTTACAAGAAAGTATAAGGAAAATTAATTGATTCATAACTTGAGTATACAAAAATCATTACAAGTTAAAAAAACTTAACTCCTATGTTTGGCTTCCTTCTCCTCTTATTCTTACTCTACTGCCCCTTGGTCTTGGTCTTTTTCATAATGGCGGGGGGGTTCTCATTATTACCATTATGTTCAGTGTCCTTGTCAGGCATAGTAGGATGATAATATTTCACTTCTAAAGGCATAGTTGGACGATAATCTGAATCCATCAATATTGAGAACGGAGTGCCTAAATGGGCAGCAAACATTGGTGGTCGTGATTCAAAAAGTTGAGAAGTGAAAGGAACATGATGGGATGATGATGAATGATGATATGCTGAAAATTGAGAAGTGTGAAGAGCATGGCGGAATAATGGCAGATATTGAGATGTTGAAAAGCCTTGGGGAACATAGACATCTTCATGTGCCTAAGTTTGAGATGTCTGTGGATGTTCATCAACATCTTCTCTTTGACGTGGTTGTGTACGTCGTCTTTGTCTTTATCTTTGTCTTTGTTTTTTAGGCACCTGCTCAAGTACAGTAAAATGTTGAGTAGGAGCAGCTTCCTCATATACTGTTGAGAAGGTTGATATATGCATCTCTTCCAAGATATTCAATATATCATTACAAGCCCAATTAATAGTTTGTATGGTTTGTAGGGGATTTTGGGCAGTGTAGCCCTGAATTGCGAGCAAAAAAGAATGCTAAAAAAAATTCATTATATTGTTAGTAATACTTAATGTTAACATAACATTAAATTAAATAATGAAAGAATGATCGTACTGCACCACCAGAATATGCACCTTCTCGAGAGATATATCGTCGGGTGCGACGTAAGTACCACTGCATATACTCTGAGTTCTCATGTAAATAATCATTATATGCGTTGCTTTGAATGAGTCGGTTATGATGGTCCATCCACAAGGCAATCAACTGCTGATGTTTATTGGGCCAGTATACTTCCCTTTTACCCCTCATGTCAATATTGTGAAGAGTATCAAAGTTGTATGGGTCTGTTGGAATGCATTGTTGCAATCCAAATTGTTGCATGACCCGATTTGCTTGGTGCCACTCAACAGTGACAAAATATATCAATGGCACCATTGCACAAGCAACTTGAGAGATGTCAGGAATATTTAGCTACATGATCTCTGGTGTTGCATATGGTGTCCATATAAACTGGTAAATATGTGTAGTTGTTAATTTTTATAATATTAACTAATATTGATGGAAAGTGAAGATAGAGTTAAAAAAGTAGGTTTAACCTCATCAATACGTAAACGATCTAAAGGTTGTGCTCATGGGACGACACCACTAGTTACATACACACACATATAAATTATATATAAATATATATAATTAGAGCCAAATTATAGAGTAAAAAATAATAATTTAATTTACGATTAGACTTACGTGCAAAAGGATAGCCAAGTCTTTCTTGCACCTCATCATCAGATAACGGTTCTAGTCGTGGTGCAATGCTAAGAATGTGATCCCACACCCATGCTTAAAGAAGTAATAAGCATCCTCCAATGTCTGATTATGTAGGATTGGTGGCACAATGCAATCCTCGGTACAGACAGGCCAGAAAAAACTGAACCCCAACTATAATTCCCAGCTTTAGATAAATCAGCCAATAAAAGGAGATACATCAAGTGAACTCAAAAGCCTGATGTATCTGGCATAAGAAAACCTCCATTCATTCGCAATATATATGCTCTTGCATGTTGTTTAACAACAACCTAAGTAGCATTAGGTGGAAGTTGTATGAACGTTTCTTCCAACCAAGTTAGTCTAACGACTTGTCCTTTGAAATCCTCTGGCTCAGGCACCACTCCTAATAACTGTTCGTATATAGTTGGCCAATCACCTTGGGTAGCTCCAGTCACAACTTGCCCATCAATAGGTAGTCCAAGTTGGATAGCAACATCTTCTAATGTCATCGTGCACTCTTCATGTGGCAAATGGAAAGTGTGTGTCTCTGCTCTCCATCTTTCCACCAACGTTGTGATGAGATGATTGTTGATGGGGACTTTGGCAATTGTTAAAGCATGGCCAAAACTAGCTTCATTTATGAAGTTTAACACAGATTGAGGTGGTAAAGCTCCCCGAACATAATTATGTCTGCTTCGTATCACGCATTCCTCTCCATTCCAAATTTTATTAGAAATATATTTTTCTTGAAACCGCAATAAAGATCCATCAATTAATCCTGGTCTGACATGCTCCGTTTGAAAATGTTGAAAATAAGTAGAGACGAAGAAAAGAAGCAGAGATGAAGAAAAAAAGCAAAGATGAAAATGGTTTGCGGGTGAAAAGAGAATAAAAAAAGCAAAGATGAAAGTGGTTTGCGGGTGAGGAGAGAAGAAAAGAAGCAAATATGAAAATGGTTTGCGGGTAAAGTTTTTTGTTGAAGAACGTTGAAAGGTTGACACCATTGCCTTTTATATAAAAAAATATTATTTTTTTAAAGAAGTCATGGTTGTTAGCCATGACTTATACAAATTAAAAAAAATGAAGTCATGGTTGTTAGCCACGACTTATACAAATATTAAAAAAAATGGAGTCGTGGCTGTTAGCCACGACTTATACAATTTTTTTAAAAAAAAAACAACGAGATTGAAGTCGTGGCTATAAGCCACGACTTGTATGAAAGTTACAAAAAAAATAATACAAATAGTGCCAAGCACAGAAGTTTCGTGAATTCACTCACGAGATTGTATAATTGAAGTATACGTGAGAATCTTGCATGCAATGACATGAAATGAAAAGCTTTGCAGAATTGAATAATTGATGCGTGCAATGACATGAAATGAAGGCCTTTGCAAAATTGTGTAATTGAAGCATGTGTGAGAATCTTGCATGCAATGACATGAAGCAGATTGTATAATTGAATAATTGAAGCATGCATGAGAATCTTGCATGCAATAATATGAAGGCCTTTGCAGAGGCATGCGTGAGAATAGTGATATGAAGCCTTTACAGAGGTGAAATGAAGGAGAATCTTGCATGCGCAGTGATATGAAGGCCTTTGTAGAGAATCAAACCTATAACTCTGCATTTTCTCATCTTCAACCTGCGTGAAGAAAGTTGGTGTTATGAACAAGAATCTTGTATAGTGAGCAAGATTGAACAATTGTCCAAATAGCGCAACCTTCTATCGCTATTTATAGTAATTACTTGTATTATCATTGTTATTATATAGATATATAATGATAGATATATGCTTAGCACACCAGCCTTATAAATAATTATGTATGCTATAAAGGGATTCGTTATATGATCTCAATTCTACTTTATTTAAAATATTATAATATTATTATTTAATTAAACATAAATATAAAATAAAATAAAATTATAAATAATTTTCCTATTATTATTAGATTAACACTTATGATTTATGAGATATGAGAAAATATGATAATGGATAAAATAAATAGTAAGTAAAAAAATCTAATTAAACATGATAAGTAGAATTTGAATATAGAAAAGACTGGTTGCAAATTTAAATTTATTCCATAATTTATCGTAATTTGAAATTCAAACTATTCTTCCTTATTTCTTATCTGATTTTCTATTTTCTTATAATTTTTATACTTAATTTTTTTTTCTTTGACTAATTGCTCTACATGTTTTTTTTTTTTAATTATTTTTAGTATTATAAAATATATTGAGCATCGATTGAATAAATATATCAAATTCTATTTAATTTTGAATAATCTATTTGGATGGTTAATAAATGCATATTTTAAATACATGTATACCATAAAATTTAAAAAGAGGATGCAAACTTAATTTATTTGGAGGGATAATAAAGTCTTCATAATTAAATGTGAACATACATATTTAACATAATAAAACTGACAATAATGATAGAGACTAACATTCTTTCAACAAACTAGAAAGCTATAATTATACATTATTCATTCAATATTAGTCAGCACCATGTTGTGAACTTTTAACAATATTGATTTGTCGTTGTGGGCAATTACTTCGATTATGCCCTTCAGTTCTACAAATTCCACATTTCTTTATCAAAGTGGTCTAATTTCTATCCATCTCATTATGGATACGGATGGAACTCAAGCTCATAGATTTTGAACATGTAATCTAACTTATATATAGGTGCAATAAATTGATGGCAATCTAAATTCAAATATGCACATGCTATAATAACATGAGAACACGGCAACCTCAATGCTTGAAATTTATCACAATCACACTACCTTTTATTTAGTTTTACAGTACAAACCGTTGCTCATCGGCCAACTTGAGGGTTTGACACCTCTTAGACCTCAAACACACATGTCTCCCTAATGAAATTGCGGACACAATGAGAGCTAGCTCAACGCCGATTTTCTTGCATCATTGTCATTAACTCTTCGCAATATAAGTGACCAGTCTTCTTCATGTTCATTGCTTTCTTCCCATTGTCAACAAACAATGAACTTAACCTATAAAATGTTGTTTTCACTAAGGCAGTTATAGGCAATGCCCGTGCTTTCTTTAATATCGAATTTATGCACTCAGCAAGATTTGTGGTCATATGGCCATAACGCCTTTCTACATCATAAGCTTGAGTCCATTTCTCTTTTGGGATCTTATCCTGCCACTCTGCAGCTTTTCCATTCTCTAATCGCAATGCCAGTAACTTTGCCTCGAATAATGGTCTCCTTAACTCATATCCTAAAAAAAATTGTAAATAAAAATCATTAAATTAGTAATTTTTAGAAAATATTTTCTAAATAAAAATATCACTTTTGTTGATCACTTGTTTCTTGAGTTCAACATTTCCAAATACTTTGTTAAAATTACTTCCAATATGTCGAATGCAATACACTGAATGTGCATTGGGTTCAACTCATCCAACTTGTTCACTTTGTAGTGCTGCTAGAAGACCCTTGCCTCTATATGAGATTATGCATATATCTGATTGTGGTGTCATATATCTACGAAGATAATATAGAATCATGCCCAAGCTTCTTTCATCTCCCCTTCAACAATGGCAAAGGCAATTAGAATGATGGTTCTATCACCATCTTATGCAACAACAACTAGTAGTGTCTCATGATATTTATCAGTAAAAAATATCCCATCGACTTGAACAATTGGTTTACAATATGCAAACCCTTGAATGCATGACTTGAATGACCAAAATACACGTTCAAGAACCACATTGTTGGGATCTTCCATACCATTTACATAATTTGAAGAAATGTGATATCTCACAATTGTATCAGGTACAAAGTGCTGGACAACAGCTATCTGTTTGGGTAAGTCACTATATGATTCCTCCCAACCACCAAAAAGCTGGGCAAGCGCCATCTGTTTTGCTTTCCACGCCTTCTTGTACGCGACAGTATAACCAAAACGAGTTCGTACATCTACTATCAAGGCCTTTATTAGGATGCTAGGATTTGCGTTCACAAATTCAACAACACATGAAGAAATTAGTGAGGAGTCTAATCTATGGTGATCTTGAGAAATCAATGAAGATGTGTGAGTATGTTCTGGTGTAATTTTTTTAATCTTCCACTTGTCATGTCTTTTATTGAATGATGCCCTAATTCTTTATTCACATCTGTTACCAAATTTCTTATACCTAGATACGTATCTGTCAGGTCTGCTTTCTTCAACCACATAGTCGAATGAGTTCTGAATGTGGTACTGCTTAATTGCATTAATTGTTGCTTGTTTTGATTCAAATTGCATGCCAACCCACAGATCAATATTCACATTTGCACTGCTTCCTCCCCTAATTCCATAATTATCAAGAAATTTAGGAGCATGCATTGCCTACAAATTAGTATTAGATAAAAAAAAAGGATGTAGTAGCATAAGTTATAGTCGTAGGTTCACCCACGCCTATCTCGCTTGCTCTGTTGCCCTCATCACCTTCTTCATACTCCTCTTCTTCACTAAATTCACTAACATTATCTCTTATACCCGGAGGTACATTGTCTGGATCATATGATTTTGTTGAATGAATATTTACCCTAACAGGGTTAGTGATCATAGGACTTAGAGGCCTATAAGGATCATTATATTCATAATCATAAATATTACTAACATTAGCAACAAATGAACTACGAGGAGGGTCAAACGATGACATCTGTTAAATTAAGAAACAAAAAAAACAAATTTCGTATCAGTAAACATAAAAAAATTATAATAATAATAAAGTATAATTAATATTTTTAATAAATATCTCTAATGGAGAGAATTAAATAAAAATGAACTGAATTTGATATAATATAATAGTATTGAAGAGAACTTACAATTTTCATAAACAAGTCGTGAACAACGAAACTAAAATAACAATAGAATGAGAGTGATTCACAAAATATGAAGTAGAATGCGTAATATATAGGCGGGGAAGTTAGTGCAAGTCATGCATTAAAGCGACGACTTATACATATACACAACTCAATTAAAAAAAATAGAAACACAGAAGTCGTGCCTCTGAGGCACGACTTCACTATATAAAAAAAAAAAAAGTCGTGCTACGCAAGCACGACTTCAATGTAACGTACTAAAAAAAATAAACAATTGGTAAGTCGTGGCATGACTTACCACAAAAAAACTAATAAAAAATTAACTTCATGTAAGTTGTGGTTAACAACCACGACTTGCTATTCATTACTGTTGAAATTACATCATATTAGTAATTATTTTGGAACTTATACCTATTTGGTAAATAAAAGTTTCATTTATACCATATTGATAAAAAAAAGTCCCTTATCCCCTTTTTAATAAAATCAACAACTAGCCTTTTTCATTTTTATTTTATCCCAGATCATGGTTTATTCACTCAAGTTGAGTAGAAAACCATTTTCGAAAGGCCAAGCACAAAGAGCAACTGACATTCTACAACTTGTTCACATTGATTTGTGTGGTCTTATGATAACTTTGTCACATGGAGGATGCAAGTACTTTATTATGTTTATTAATGACTTGACAAGGATGTGTTAGGTTTATTTCTTAAAAGACAAAGCTGTTGTTCCCTAAGTTTTTTTCAACTTCAAGACTTTGGTAGAGAATGAATATAGTTGCAAAATTAAAGTGGTTAGAGGTGATAATGGAGGGGAGGTGTACAAGTGACCCATTGTTTCTGCTCAACTAGCCTTTTCTGCCACACCAGTGATGTTTCCAGTGAATTTTGGTGTAGAGAGATAAATGAGCGATGATTTTGGTTCTAGAGAGAGAAAGTTCTTCTATTGTAGAGAGAGAAAGCACTGAAGAGAGAGAATAATAACAAATTAAAGGTTAATTTTGTAATTACACAAAACTTACATTTAAAAAAAAATTGAGTCAAAGGTTTTCACTTGTTACAATGGATAATTTCATTAGAGCACTAATGCGCAAAATCTTGTTAGGAGTATTGTAAATGATTCCTATTTTAACACTCAAAATTTTCAACCACCTACCGATTATAAACAAACAACTTCCAATGACAGATCAAGTCTACGGTGCACCCTTGCTCCATAACATGGGAGGATGCATAATAAATCCAACCGTGAGTTTGGGTTAAACTCAACTAGACTAACTCAAATTCTTTTTTTGAGACCACGAGGTTTATCCAACATGATCGACTTATTAGAACTGCTCATGAGACTACTCCTCGCTCAATTTTGGGAGTATCAATCTTTTTTTTTTTTGGTTTCCCAAAGTATTTCTCCAACTGATAGACGAGAGACTAATCTCTCGAAATACGGTCAAGCACCTAAGAGGTGATTCCTCTCAATGATATTATTTTCATACATATAAATCACGAGATCGAAAACACCAACCCATTTTAACAGGGAATATATCCTCTTATATTAAATTTGCACATAATCTTGTCATGTGACGAGAGTGATAAACACAAAGAATTTAAAAAGTGGGGTTCTCTTAAAAAGTGTGAGAGCTTGTATTAGTTCTGTGTGTTTATCTCTTTCCTTATAATAAGATCATGTGAAATTTTGACATAAGAGAATTCATTCTCTCTTTTCACACTATTATACAAGGCATTTGAAAAAATATAATAATTTACTGTATAGGAATTGATAGTCTAATTTCTTTACTTACTATTTCACCGCTTTTAAAATAAAATAAAACTCTACTTTAATAGTAGAAAAAAATTAGAAAAGAAAATTCTCATAATTCCTCGTATTCATTATTTATTTTAAATCATAAAAAATATGGCTCTTCAAATTTCTAATGTGAATACTTTTTTTTTATATGGAAGGAAAACAATAGTTATGATCGATTCAATTAATGAGAAAGAAACAATTTGAAAACTTTTTAATAGTAGTGACTAACATTTTAAATTGGTCCAATTAATCAGAGAAAATAAACAAGAAATAGGGTAAAGTAAATTAGAGAAAGAAACAAAATATGAAAATATAGCATTAGTATGTACTATTCACCCACGGTGTGCCGTGAAACTGATTCGATCACATTCCACCGACCATGCATGGCCGCCCCAAGGGGCAGCGCCTCCACTCCTCTTTCCCTCCTCCGCCCCCTCACTGCCCCTCTCTCGGTGGATCCTCCGGCCGCAACTCACCCCGGGAAGCTGCGGCGGCTGTGGCGGCGGAGGAGACACTAAATCTGGTTTCCGGCAACAATGCCCCTGCGTTCTCCATGATCATAAGGCTAGCACCGGACCTGGTGGAGGAGATCAAGCGCGTGGAGGCCCAGGGCGGGAGAGTGCGCATGAAATTCGATTCCAACCCTTACAATTCTGGTGGCAACGTGAGCTTCTCACTCAAATTCACGAGCTTCGCTTGTTTCAATGAAGTTGTGTAAATTGATTTTTCTCACACGCTCGCTTTTAAAAAATTATTTACCTTTTTCTGTTTTGCGCTTTCAATTGGGTATTGTTGTTTATCCTTATATCGAAGAATGTGTTTTTCTGGGTCTTGTAGAAGTGCTTTTTCAAATTTGTGATTGATTTTTAATGACCCTTCATTTTCTAGAAATGCTGAGTACTTATCTATCATTTGAACCAGTCTTGTACTTTATTTGAGTTTGTTTTTTAGTGATGCTGGTGAAGGATTCTCCCTCATATTGAGTTCGTTACAGAAAGGCATTCTTTTTTATTTTGAATAGCATTGTAGTGAACAGTGATAATACTGGGAACTATATGATTGGGATAGTGTGTTGCCATCTGCTAGAGTGTAGTTCTTTGGAATGATTAAAAATTGGAAATAATTTGATTGAATTGAATTGAATTGATTTTATTTTATTTAAAAATCAATTCAGCCAGCTGGTTGACCTTCTGCTCGTGACAACGACATGACTTAGGTTCGAACCCTATGATCCCCTGTTGGAATCCCCTTGGAATGAGGAAAGTTTCCCCTCATCCTAAACTTTCGTTGAGCAAAAAAAAATAATTTAAAAATCATTTCTTTTGATTGGAATTCATTATAAAAACTGGTAAACAAAACAAAACAACCAAAGCATTTCCCACTAGGTAGGGTCAGTTATATGGGTCAAACAACGTCATTATGTTCTATCATAAATCATGTCCTTAAAAAGTTCATTTAGCTCTAAGTCATTTTTAATGGTTTCCCTATGATTTTTCTTGGTCTCCCTCTACCTCTAACTATTGGGCTATCTTCCATCTAATCTACTCTTCTTACTAGGACTTCTAATGGTTTTCTACTCACATGGCTAAACCACCTAAGGCGAGATTCTACCATCCTTTTGTCAATAGGTGATACTCCTACTTTTTCTCTAATGGATTCATTCACTTATCCAGCGCAACATCATCATCTCTAAAACACTGAGCTTATACTCTTTTTGGCTCTTTACGGCCCAACATTCATTATAAAAAATGGTATTTAAATTTATTTGCAAATCGATTTTCATGTTTGGAAAACATTAAAAATGAATTGAATTGACCTTATATTAGCAATTTACTTTATTACCCTTACTTATAATAGGTTAAATGACTTAATTCATAAGGTAAAACAATTAAAATAAATTAAAATCGAATCTTCTCGAATTCGAAAAAATTTAAGTGGATTTGTATTTGTACACAACAAAAAAAGAAAATTCTAAATCAAATTAATTTTTATTTTATAACTTTCCAAGCAAAGGATTTGATTTATAAATCAAAATAATTTCTAAAATAATTGACTCTAATTAAATAACTTATATATGTATAAAGATACACTGGCGTACCTTTCAAAGGTATTGTTAAGAAACAATGATGGTGATTTCACATATGTAGTCTGCATCTTCCATGTAAAATTGATAATGCCAAAGTGCTTCATGGTAGTACCAGGTTAGCAATTCTTTGTATTCATATTTTGGGGGTGACTCATAGTTCATGGTCATCAAACATCTTATCAGATCATATAATTTGATATTTGGCTATGAAGCATCTTTTGTCAATTTGATATTTATATGCCTGCCTTCATTTACTGCAATTACTTGGGTGATGACAGGGATGCTATATTGTGTGTAGTTACTAGTTATATTATATGGATATAGCTGCTAAGCTATGATGCACGGATACAGGTACAGGTATCGGATATGACATGGGTATGGTACGGGGATACGACTTTTGTTAAAAAATTAAACTAACATTTATCAAGTATTCGAGTATCTGGTACGGATACGGGTACGATAGATATTATAAAGTACTCGTGCTTCATAGCTGCTAAGCCTTATTGACAGATCATGTATCTATTAGTATGTGCTGCAAGAAGTTTCTCTCAATTTGATCGATATTAGCTTTATGCAAAGCAACGCAAAGCTTACAATTTGATGCGGGCACTGGCTTATGAAAATTAATTTTCACTTCAATGTTGGACTAGTGAGGAGAAGACCATTATAAGTCCTAGTAAGAAGAGTAGATCAGATGGAGGATAGGCCAGTAGTTGGAGGTAAAGGGATACCAAGTAAAATTATAGGGAAAACCATTAAAAAGGACTTAGAGCTAAATGGCCTTTATGAAGACATGGTTTATGGTTTATGGCAGAACACAATAACATTGTTTAGTCCTTGTAGCCAACCCCACTTAGTAGAAAAAGGCTTTGATGGTTATTGTTGTTGTATGCTGGACTGGACTTAAAGCTGGATTCTCATAATATGACAACTGGCAAGGAATTTCATTAATAAATAGTATGCGCATGTTGTTCATTGTGTTTGACTTTAAACTTTAAAGATATGGTATTATAGCAGTCACAAATGCATCTGTTCATTATTATGTCATTTATGGGATCCTTTTTTTTCGGGTGGGGGAAGGTTGGGTATGTCTAATTTGATAAATTTTTTCATAATATAATAAACTTGTATAATTATCAATATTCTTTTCTGTCAAAATTAGAATTGCAAGCTAATTCCCCATGTGGCATCTTTTGTTTCTGTGTGTGTCTGTCTATTTGCCCTCTTTTTATGCAAATTTTTATCTGTAGTTTAACAGGCCTGTCATTGTACCAGATTATTGATGTTGGTGGGAAGCAATTCAGATTTACATGGTCGCGGGAATTTGGTGACCTCTGTGATATATATGAAGAGCATCAAAGTGGTGAAGATGGAAATGGTTTGCTTGTTGAATCTGGGTGTGCTTGGCGCAAGCTGAATGTACAGCGTATATTGGACGAGTCAACTAAGAATCTTGTTAAAATGCGGTCAGAGGAAGCTGAACGCAAGCTTAAGTCACGGAGGTATGAAACTGTTATCGAAGATATACCTCGTTATAATACATACTCCATATTATGCACTTATTCCCTTTGATAAAATTTCTCATCAACTTGCTATCATCTGACAGTCTCTTTCTCCCTATTTCCTTGATAATTTGTTATGGGTTGCAATCGGCATGCATTAATAAGAAAATGCTTGTGTGATATACACGTTCAAAACTTAACAATGATATTCATTAGCTGGTCACTGGTGAAACATTTCCTCAAAATATTACACTTTCATTATCAAATTTTAAAGGTATGTAGTGAAAGTCAATTTATATGTACATGAGCAAGTAATAATTTCAAGCACCTCTAAGGCAATACTATTGACGCGTACCTTTAAAATCTTAATGGTGAAGTTTTGGTACATGTGTTTTCTATGGTTGAAATTCATTCTGTTGCTTTCAGTAGTTTTAGTCACATATATTAGGTTAGTTAATAGAAAGAACATATAGTAGATTACTTATATATAGGTTGGTGTGTTTCATATGGAATGAGACAAGTTATTGATTTTCTACAATGAAACTATTGATGATGTTATACTTTGCCATTTGTCCTGTAACAAAACTTCGTGGTTCAGATTATACTCTTGTTTCTATTGTTAAAATCTTTATTTTTTCATCTGTATGTTTCCTAAGCTAAATAGGTTGCTCAGGTTTCACGGATCTCAGTGATCTTATTTCTTATATCACTTTCATCTTAGTGATAGCTATACCACATTTAGTGATAGTTTATGATGCATGGATATCTCGGCCTTTTTTTTTTGGCTCATCGACCATTTATTTATGTTCCTTACGACAGAGCCATTGTCTTAGAGCCTGGGAACCCATCTATGAGGAATCAGATACAGGCATTAGCTACTGTTGAGGGTAATTTTTATTTTGCTTCTTGCACTTTATGCTCCCTTTCCTTCTTTTTTACTTTTTCTACTCTTGTTTTTCTTTTTTTACTTATTTAAATTGTAGTACATTTACATTAAATTTAGATTGAGCATCCCTTATTTGAAAATAAATGAAAAGTATCTTGAGGAAGAACAATACATCTGAATAACTTTTGCAAATACCATCAAAATGCCTCACAATCGGAGAAATCCTTGCTCCATTTACCCACTCCACTAGTCTCACATTTCACCTCGATGCTGAGAAAAAATGAAGAAGTCTGCTATATCATTTCTGCAAAATATTATCATTAAAATTGGGAAGCTACTGAACCCTTGTCCACACTCAAAGTTGCATCAAAAGTATGCTTAAACAACTGAGAGTATACTCTCTCTAAAGTTTATCACCTGTTACTGATGTTCCTAATTCTACCTGCGAATTTTCTCTTTACCCTTCCAAACTTTGACTCCAAAGAGCTGTAAAAAATGAATTTATGCATCCAAATGTTTCCATGGAATTCTATGAAGTGTCTCACCTATTAAATTTTGCAATCAGAACATCTCTCATAATCATGAATTAATATTATTTTAAAATTTTAAACCTCTATTCTATTATGTCTTGAGATGAGAAAATTCAAATTTTTTCCTTGCTGATATTGGGCATGGTTATTTGCTTATCACCACTCTATTAAGTTCTTCCAAAGTCTTCTACTTTTATTGTACTTAATTTATTAACATTTATTTATTGAGCTATCTGATTGAAGAGTTTTATACTTCCATTGTGTGCAGCTACTCAGAGGAAGAATTACAATAAAAAGAACAAGGTTGCACTTAAGAAAAGGAAAGTGGAAACTCTTCAAGGTGATTAAATTTATATGTTTCAGTTCTATCCCAAAAAAAAAAAACTTTCTGACACAGTTTCGGTCAGTCTTAAGATGGCATCATTTAGCAGTGTTGAAACCTTTCTGATAAGATGTTGTTAGCTCATGGATTATATCTGTAATGTCTGGAACTTGTTATAGTTGGAGGCCCCCCAAAATCTACCTATAAACCTGGATCAACTTCAACAACTGCTACCAAGGGCAGGCATTCTTCTCTGCTTTCATCTCCACCGGATCAATCTGCTGCTTCATCCTCTCCTCTGGGAGCTGTAAATATCTCTAAGAGCATTGATGAAGGTGTACCATCACAAATGATTGGCATGCAAGATACGAATGCTGGCTCCAAGAAAGAAATCCCTACTAGGACAAACAATGCAATGAGGAACACACCAAGAGGCAAAGGAAATAATATAGCTGAACCAATAGATTTGCACAGCATGTTAATTTCTCTTCTCATGAATAAGCCTAATGGACTGACTTTAAAGGTGTTGTATAACATCTGAGTTCTTCTTAAGCTTGTTTTTAATATCTCGAACTTTTATAATTAATCGAATTTTATCTTCTTAACTGCTTTTCCACTTCGATTGTAGGCCTTGGAGAAAGCTGTTCAAGACATAGTTCCGAATCCCATAAAGAAAATTGAGCCTATAGTGAGAAAAGTAAGTGGTGGTTGTAGAGAGAGAAGGGGTGGTAGAGAAAAACCCTTGATTTATATGTAATTCAGTGCCTAGCACTGTACAGAGGGGTCTTATTTATAGTAGAATAAAAGGAAGTAACAAGTGTGTGTAGTACAATTATCAGCTGTAGTACAGATATATACGGACTAATTATAATTAATAAACCAATATCAACAGTGGAATCTTTCACTTTTGTGATCTGATTCTTCATTTAATCTTGAACTTCAGATTGCAAAGTACAAGTCCCCGGGAAGGTATATTTTGCTACCAGGAGTGGATTTGGAAAGCTTCATGAAACCTCAGACTAAAAGTGGAAGGTACCTGTTATTTTCACATGACAGTATCATTGGATAGTAGTACTGCAAGTGTGTCACTTTTACTCTCTGTATTTGCCGCAAAGTTCTTTCTTTGCTATTATCTTTTGTTGGTAAATCTGTGATTACTATGTTCTCTTTTTTTCTTTTCCACGGAAGGGAAAGGGGGGCGGGATTAAACTTTTGTTCAGATTTCAGTGTGATTTAAAGAAGTTTTAAATTTTTTGAATTTTTTTTAGTCAATATGACTGTAAACTGTAATATTTATTTTATGATACTTTCTCCTTAAACTGTAATGTAATGTTCCCTTCATGCATTTTAAGCTGTATTATCGTATATTTACAGTTCTCCTGATGACAATCAACGCCAGCTACCTGCTCATCAAGAATTTTGTTATCACACACCAGCTCCACGGGGAGGCCTCAAAGAGATAGTTCCCAATGACGATCTGGAGGAACTGGTGCAATTGAACTCCAAAGTGGAAGAAGAATCAAACACATTGGAAAAAATTAATGTCCAACATGCTTCACCTGATATCTTCAGTGAAAAAAAAGGTTCTGATCATAGTGAAGGGCAGGGGGGCAGCTTTAGTAATAGTGGAAGTGACAGTGAAAGTGATAGCAGCGATAGTGGAAGTGGCAGTGGATGCCATAGTAGGAGCAGAAGTAGGAGTCCCGCTGGAACAGGGAGTGGCAGTAGTAGTGACTGTGAAAATGATGCATCTTCCAACAGTAAGGAGGGTTCGGATGAGGATGTAGATATTATGACTAGGGATGATGAAAAAGAGTCCAAGTACAAAATAGAAGCCTCTTATCAAAAGGTGTCCTCACTCATTCCAGTAAAATCTCCTGATGGAAGATCTTTGCAGTATGAGATTCACGAGAAGCAGGATGATGGTAGTAATGGAAGTAAACAGTCATTGTCCATGGTTTCTCATTGCCTAAAACAAGGGGAAATGGTTGGGAAGTTAAATGATGGCCGACAAGGTAAATACTTATACATAGGAACCTCACCTAAGGACAACAACAGAATCAGTCTTGATAAATCCCCGGTAATTAATGGGAGAGGTTTCTCTCTTCAAAGAGAGCTTTCAAACTTGGGGTTGGGTGAATTTCGTGAGTCCACTCCTGACGAAACTCATGTCACAAAGCAGTTTGAAATAAAAAATTCATTTGGACATTTGGAAAACAGAGCAAACGGTTCAGAGGAGGGGAATCCAAATGTTGTCAAGCCTTCAGTAAAAGCAACTTTGGAATCAAGAAAGCCATCCCCGGCCTTTTTAAGTTCTGGTTTTCCCAACAATTTAGAAAGCACAAATAAAAAGAACTCAGATGATCATTTTGAAGATTCAACAAGGTCTCATGCTAGAGTTATGCAATCTCATCCACAACATTTGAAAGCAGTTAATGTGGAAATTGGGTCCCAAAACAAATTGGCAGAAATGAATGGTAGATTTAGAAGTAATGAATCTGGGGTGAGCCAAGCTATTGATTTGGAAGGTTGCAGTGAAAGCAGTAGAAGAGCACCTGCAAATGCATTTAAACAACATGACACAAAACGTGGAACAGTTCCCTACCCTGTGAAAGAAAGTAAAAGACAAACACCTAATTCATTGGAAGAGGTGGCTGATAGAGGAAAGGATTCAGGGTTTGCAGATAAAAATAATAGTGATCAGAAGAGGAGAGAATCTTCTTCAGATGAAGATAGTTGCCCTTACTCAAAGTATGAAAAGGATGAGCCTGAATTGAAGGGACCTATAATGACTTTCTCTCAGTAAGCGGTCATTCTGTTTTTTATTCTTTAATATTTATTTGTTTATTTTATTAGGGTTGTTGTTGTGTAGGGTTTTTTTAACCACTCTTTTTTTTGGACATCTGATACACGTTTTCTTCTCAATGCTAGATATAAAGAATATGTGCAGGAGTTTCATGAAAAATATGATTGTTACAGCTCCTTGAGGAAGATTGTGGAGAGTTACAGGTAAGCAGTTTTACAATTTAAGGTGTCATTGCTTTTCTGTTAGATATTTACTTTGATATTGTGTTTGATATTTTGTCTAACATCTTGCCCATGATTTGTATTTTTGTAGGAATGAATTTTATGACATAGGCAAGGATTTAAAATATTTTAAGGACAAGGATGTAGACAGGTATAATGACATCTTGGGGCAGTTGAAAGAATCCTATCTGCGTTATGGAATGGTATGTTTTATTTGGCTCCACTTGTGCATGCAGTGGTTTTAAATGTTGGACAAATCATATTTTCCCATATTCTTGTTCCTAAGTCAACAGTTTCTCAAAATTTTATTTGTACTTAAGCCCATTTTACTAATCTAATCCATTTACCTTTCTGTTTTGGCTGATAAACTGTAAAAATACTTGTACTATGTATCTAAATCATGTATGAGTAGGACATAAAATCATTCAATATTGTTGTGTATCTTTATTGTTGAATGCCATGATTTCTATTTCAATTTTTAGGTGGTTCCCCATAATTTTGAATTTATCTTGTTTAACGTATTGCACATCAGATTTCATCTTATGTGCACCTTTCTAACATGACTTGGTTAAATGAAGTTATGTTTATAGATAGTGCATATGTATGAGACAAAATTAGTCATCTAGTTTTTAGTCTTGTGGATATCTTACGCGGGCTGATCTTATTATTATAAATAGCCACCTGATATAGCATTGTCTGCAATTCGTAGTAACTGATAGCTGTCTAGTTTAACTTGATGCAATTTTGATTGAGTTTAAACGAAAGTTACTCTGATGTAATTCTTCTTTCAGGAGTTTGTATTTGGGATGTTAAGAAATTTTTGTTATCTTTACTCAAGTCTCTATGTGGTACCTAATGTGTAAAGGTCTCCTTCTTGTTAGTATGTATTTTCTAAATATGTGGGCATGATGTGAGTTGCAGGAACACAAGAGACAGAAGAAAATACATCTTGTGCTTCACTTGGAACTGGAGGTAATTACTCAAATCTTGAACTTTTATTTGGAAATTTTTAATATTTTTGTTAAATATTTTTACCATTTCTTTAGTTTTCTTTTTTAAATTTAATTTAATTTTTTATAATGGTTACAAGTTTCATTACATCTTTCTGTATGCTTGTCACACTCCTTTTCTCTGCATCTTACAGCAACTTAAGCGAAGGATCGAAGACTTTGTACACTCATATAATAAAAAGTGAAAATACGGTTCTATACAATAAACTGAAGCCTCTTCCATCAAGCGTGGAATGTTTTGGGGGTCCATGAAGCACAGTGTGGTAGATTAATTCTTGTGTAGATTGGATGTGCACTAGCTTTTGATGCAAATTTCAAATTTTAAATTCTGTATGTTTATCTTCTTCGAAGTTCCGGCATTTTTTATCTAGCCTGACCTCCATTTTGGACCATTTTCGGGTAAATTGTTTTTTTTGGGCTCTTTATTTTGTCATGATAATTTTTTGCTTGTTAAACAAGTTGAGCTTACTTCATTCTCAAAGCTGGGTTTGGAGAAATTTGAGAATGGGCATTTTAAGGTTATAAGCCATGTTATCTTACCCGTTAAGGTTATGTTTGGATATTTAGTAATTGATAGAATGGAATGAAATGAGATGGGATATGATAAGATGGAATGGAATGAGATAAAAGTATCATTCTATTGTTTGGATATTTTAGAATTGAATGAAGTAAAGTTATCATTTCATTGTTTAGGAAGTTGATTTTTGGTGAGATGTGATGAAATTCATAATAAAAAAGATGATTCCATCTCATATCCCTCAAATTGGAGGGGAAGAAAATTGATGGTTTCTGGTTGGATGAGATGGAATCCATCACATTCACTCCCATCTCATTCCATCTTTTTTTTACATAACCAAACAATGGAATATATTTCTATTCCATTTCATTCTCTTTCATTCTATTCAATCTCACCAATTCAAACATAGCCTTAAAGTGGGTTGTCAAGTACATTAGATGACAAAGAAATTTATAAAAAGAAAGTAGCAAGCTTGCATTGAACTTCTGTTTTCCTTGGTTATTATTAATGGGTTCAGAGGCCAAGAACAAATATGGAGATTTATGAGAAAACTGGTGCTAAATAGTGTAAGGAAAGAAGTTTTGGGATAGACGTAGTCACAAAACGATTGCAAACTGAAAAAAAAAAAAACGTAAATTCCGATTATGGTATAAATATGGTAATTTTTAGGGTTCTTCTAGGACACTGATTGGAGTTTTAGAAACTAACCCAAATGATTATTGGTTTGGTAAGTTAATGGGGTTGGATTTTTATTTATTTTTTAAGAGTGCAGCAAACTCAAATAATTGAAAATATCAAGCTTAGGTGGATGCCCTCCTTGTCAAGCTTCTTGGTAAGATGTGACGAGAGAGTAGAGACCGCCTCAAATCTGTTTGGAAGTTATTTGGTGGGTTTGATGTCAAGGATGTAGGTAATGGGTTTTTTATGATTAAGTTTGATCTAGCTAAAGATAGATGGAAAGTGATCTGTGGAGGTCCATTGATGATTTTTTATCATTACCTCTTTGTGAGAACTTGGACTCCAGATTTTGTGTCTGAAACATCCAAGATTGAGAGGACTCTACTCTAGTGTGGATATGGTTCGTGGTGGTAATTTTCACTCTGCTAGAGCTGCTACTTTCGCTCAGTTCATACAAGATTGTGACCTCATTGACATGTCACTGACTTAAACTGGTGGAGTGCTTTCCTAGAAGCATATGTTAAAACTCTTTGCAAGAGATCTATTTGGACCACTCTCCTATTTTACTACAGTGTGGTGTCGATAGTCCTATGAGGCAAAGACCTTTTCGTTTCTAAGCGGCCTGGACAACTCATGTTGATTTCTCATCGATTGTCTTAGAGGCTTAGTCGTGAAGTGGGTCCTTTGTGACTAACAGGCTGTAGGAAGTGAAGAATGATTGTGTATTATTCAACAAGTCTGTTTTCAACAATATTTTTAAAATAAAGCAGATGGTTGAGACGAGATTTGGTAGTCTCCAATGGGATTTGGAGAACTGTGATTCCTTATCTCTAATGAATCTTAAGAAAACTCTTCAGAAGGAATACAATGATATTTTGGCTCAAGAAGAATATATGTGTTTCTAGAAATCTAGAGAGAATTAGGTTAGATTTGTTGACTGGAACACTAGATTCTTTCATATACAAACTATTGTTAGGAGAAACAGAAATAAAATCTATGGTCTTCTCTCTGATGATGCTATTTTTAAAGAGGTGACAATTGATTTTTATAAAAAATTATTTTGTTCCTCAGAGATCATAGACCCCTATGCTATTCAATTTGATTCTATGCCTATGCTTAGTGAAGAAGGTTGCTTGGCTCTCTCAAATCTAGTTACCAAAGAAGAAGTGAGGTATGCTACAATGTCTATGAAATCTTTTGAAGTCCTTGGTCCAGATGGATTCCAACCATTCTTCTTCAAAAATTTCTGGGACACAGTGGGTGACGAGGTCTGGCACTTGGTGCGGAATGCTTTTGATAGTGATGAGTTTGATGCACGTTTAGTTGATACCCTTATTCTAATTCCCAAGGTCGATCACCCTACAAGACTTCGGGACTTTAGACCTATAAGTTTTTGCAATGTTGCTTACAAAATTGTCGCCAAGGTTTTAGTTCATCGGCTTAGACCTTTTCTTGATGATTTGTTAGGTCCTCTTCAAAGTAGTTTAATCCTAAAATGGGGTATGACTGATAATGCCATAGTGACGTAGTAGATTGTTCACAATATACACAAAACTAAATGTAAGAAAAAGGGTTATTACTTTTAAAATTGATTTGGAAAAAACCTATAACCGGGTTAATTGGGATTTTCTTCATCAAACCCTTTGGGGTTTTGGTTTTCCACTGGACACTAGTTAAGCTTATCATGTGGTTTGTGTGCGAACTTCGAATCTATCTATTTTATGGAATGGTTGTAAGCTTGATAGTTTTGCTCCTACGAGAAGACTAGGACATGGTGACCTTATATCCCCCTATCTTTTTGTCCTTTGTACGGAGAAATTGGCTTTAATGACCCACAAAAAGGTGGAGGAAATACGTTAGGATCCCATTCATATTTCAAAAGATGAGCCAGGTATTTCTCATTTATTTTTCGCTGGTAAGCAAAGCTAAGAAATCTTAGGTCACTCTTGTTAATGAGGTTCTTTAAGACTTTTGCAAGGCCTCAGGCCTGAAAGTAAATTTGGAGAACTTTAGGACCATGGCTTCCTCTTCTGTTTCCAAGAGAAGAAAAGAATGTTCACGGGAATTTCAAACATTTGTTTTGCAACTGATCTCAGTAAGTATCTTGGCTTTCCTTTGCTTAAAAAAAGAGTTAAACGTTCTGATTTCTTTCCCATTATTGAGAAAACTCAGCGTAGACTACCTTCTTGGAAAAATAAGTTGCTGAATAGGATAGGGAGAATTTGCATGGCTAAATCAATAGTCGGTTCCTTACCTGTTCACCAGATGAAATGTTTGTGGCTCCCTCAGGGAGTTTGTAATTAGATTGATCAAATTACCCGTAATTTCATTTGGGGTAATAAACAAAGTTCTTGTAGTTTTAAGTTTGGTGAATTAGAACACAGTCACAATTCCCAGAAGACATGAAGGGTTAGGTATTCGTGAGGCTAGAATTATCACCATAACTTTACTTGGGAAGGTTGTTTGGAAGATGTTGCATGAGAGAGAAAAGTTTTGGGTTCAGTTATTTTTTTACAAATACCTAAAGAATAAATCCATTTTTGACATTCAAGGTGCTGTTAATGCTTCATATATTTGGAGAGGTATTTTGAAGATTGCTAATGCTCTTCAACAAGGCTATAATTTTAGATTGGGATCTGGTAATGTTTCCTTGTGGTTTTTCAAATGGCTTTCAAGTGACTCACTGGCTTCCCTTGTGGATTTTGTTAACATTTCGTAAAGTTTGGTGTGAGACCAATAGCATGGAAGCCTTCAGGTTATCTACAGCCTCTTACCCTCTTCCATTCCATGTTTACAACGTTGTCATCCAGGACATTCATGCAATCCTTAACAAATAGTATTACCTAATAACTAAATTTTGTTAGTTAGTTATTAGGTGGTTAGGAAGTTATAAGTTAGTTATTTTTGTTTATGTATTATATACAGCTGTATATAGCTAGCCTAGAATATATATAGGCATATTAATCTTTGAATTATTGAACTCAATACAACTGAAAAATGTATTCTCTCATTCTTCGATTCTTTCTCTGCTCCAACATCAACATAGTATCAGAGCTCACATAGAGCTTTGATTGCCATTTCTTTCTTTCTTTCTTGCGGTTTCTCGCATTTCATCATTTCTGCGTTTTTGCTCTTCTTCTTCATTCTGTTTCTTGTTGCAAAATCAATCATGGCAACTCGGAGCTATGCTGATTTTCTTACAAATGTTGTGAATCCTTACTATCTGCATCCAAATGAGAATCCTTCAGTAATTCTTGTTACTCCTCTTCTTGATAACAAGAACTATCATACTTGGGCGCATTCCATGCTCATCGCTTTAATCTTGAAGAATAAAGAAAAATTCGTTGATGGAAGCCTTCCGAAACTAGTTATTTCAGACCCTATATTTGCTCCATGGACTCGTTGCAACACCATGGTTCTTTCTTGGATTCAGAGATCCACTTCTGAGTCCATTGTGAAATCCATTCTTTGGATTGACACTACTGTTGGAGTTTGGCACGATCTGCGCAACAGATATTCTCAAGGTGATATCTTCCACATCTTTGATATTCAATAGGACTTATATCAATTTAGGCAAGGAAATCTTGATGTTTCTGATTACTTTACACAATTGAAGGTTCTTTGGGATGAGTTAGAAAATTTTCGGCCTCTTCCATATTGTAAATGCTCAATTACTTGTTCATGTGGAGGCTATGATTCCATGAGGACCTTTCGTGAACAGGATTATGTAATCTAGTTCCTCAAGGGTTTGAATGAGCGATTTTCTCATACTAAGTCACAGATCATGATAATGGATCCATTGTCTGACATTAGCAAGGCATTTTCGCTGGTTATTCAAAAGGAAAGAGAATTGATTGGGTCTGCTAATCATGAAACTTCCAAGAATTCTTTGGCTCTTATGGCAAATTCTTCACAAGCAAATTATGTTGGTTCTGCCTCTGGGAATAAAGGAGGTTATGCTGGTAAAGGAAAGGCACCAAATTCATATACAAATAATCAATCTAGACCTACACGTGTATACATTCACTATGGTAGGTATAATTATACAATTGACATATGCTATCTGAAATATGGATTCCCTCCGGGTTATAAATCCAAAGGCAAAGCACAGGCTAACCTATCTGTGTTTGAATCACAAGCGGATCCAGAAGCACATACTCAGTCATCACAGTTCATTGGTTTCATGCAGGAGCAGTACCAAGGCATTCTTGCTTTACTTCAACAATAAAAAATCCACCAAGAGCCTAAACTTCCAGTTCATATGTCTAATTCAGTAATCACTAATCCTCTTGCATTCAATTTTGATTCCATAGTCATCAATGGTAAGAATCCTAACACCTGGATCATAGATACAGGTGCAACCGACTATATCTCCTATCATTTTCAATCCTTTACTAATTTTAAGAACATTAATCCCATCCCTGTGTCACTGCCAAATGGTTCTAAAGCTTTTGCTTCCATTTCTGGTACTGTGCATCTCTCAAAATCATTGATTCTGCATAATGTTTTATATCTTTCTAGTTTTAATATGAACCTAATTTCTGTTGCTAAATTAGCTCAAACAAATGATTTTCATCTCACTTTCACTAATGACTTGTGTCACATTTTGCAGAATCATTCCAAGAAGATGATTGGTACAACTAGGCTTTTATGGAGGATTGTATGTGATAGGAAGTGTTTCACACAAAGATGCTGAGAATGTTTGTAATTTTGTTACTAATGATTTTTTTCATCTTTGGCACATGAGGCTAGGCTATATTTCTAATTTTGGTTTGCAAACCATCTCTAAATAGTTTCCTTTCATTCCTTGTATTAATAATATGGCTCCATGTGATGCTTGTCACTATGTCAAACAAAGGAAATTACCATTTCTTTATAGTTCTAATCATACAATTGCACCTTTTGACTTGTTACATGCTGATATTTGGGGTCCATACTCCACTCCTTCCTTACTTGGTCTCAAATATTTTTTAACCCTTGTAGATGATTTCAGTAGGTTTACGTGGGTTATTTTTCTCAAAACTAAAGATGAAACCAAAAAGTGTTTACAAAACTTTGTTGCTTACATTCAAAATCAATTCCATACTACCTTGAAATGTTTAAGGTCTGATAATAGTGCTGAGTTTGCTATGTCGGAATTCTATCTCTCAAAGGGTATACTTCACAAAAAATCTTGTGTGGAAACTCCCCAACAAAATTGGGTGGTAGAAAGGAAGCATCAACACATTTTAAATATTGCTAGATCTTTATCCTTTCACTTTCACATTCCACTCACAATGTGAAATTTTAGCATCCAACATGTTGTTCATGTTATCAATCGCATTCCTACACCCATTTTAAAGTCCAAATGTCCATATGAATTGCTTTATAAAGAACCTTCTTCTTTAATTCATCTTAAGGTTTTTGGTTGCTTGAGCTATGCAATTACTTTACAAGCTCACATAACCAAATTTAGTCCAAGAGCTCGAAAGGCTGTTTTCCTTGGCTACAAAGAAGGTACCAAAGGGTACATCTTATATGACCTTACTTCTAATGATTTTTTTGTATCTAGAAATGTAGTTTTCTCTGAGAATCATTTCCCTTTTAAGTCCTCATCCAATCTCATTCAGCATAATCCCAATTCTGCTACTAGCCTTGTACCTCATGATTCTTCCATCATATCCTATGATGATCCCCTTATCTCATCACAAACTCATCCTGCAAATGAACAGCATCCTGTTCCTGACCAAGTTCCTACACATGATCACAATCCTACACCACAAAACACCTCTGCTCCCATAAGGCAATCCACCAGAATTAGAACTCAACCTAGCTATTTGAGAGACTATCACTACACCCTCACATCCAGTAGTTGCACCAATGCATCTTCAGGTACTCCTAAGTATCATATTTCCTCTTTTCTGTCATATGCAAATTGCTCACCATCTTACAAACATTTTTGTTGTCATATCTTTGCTATTACTAAACCTAAAACATTTGTCTAAGCATCTAAACTTGATTGTTGGAACAAGGCAATGGATGTTGAGTTACAAGCACTTGCTCAAAACCACACATGGACTATTGTTGACCTCCCTCATGGTAAAACTCTCATTGGTTGTAAATGGGTTTATAAAGTTAAATATCATGCTAATAGATCCATTGAAAGGTATAAAGCTCATTTAGTAGCTAAGGGATACACACAAATGGAAAGAGTTGATTACTTTGACACTTTTTCTCCAGTTGCAAAAATTACCATTATTTGGGTATTACTTTCTTTGGCGGCTATAAAAGGTTGGCATGTTGAACAATTGGATGTCAATAATGCCTTTTTACATGGAGATTTACATGAGGAAGTTTACATGACTCCTTCCCCTGGCTTTCCTCTCACCAATTCTTCTCAAGTTTACAAACTTCATAAGTCTCATTATGGCTTAAAACAAGCTAGTAGACAGTGGTACTCCAAGCTCTCTTCTGCCTTAATTTCTCTTGGCTATGTTCAATCATAGACAGATCATTCCCTTTTTGTGAAGTGCACTGGTTCTCAATTTACTGCATTGCTTGTTTATGTTGATGACATTGTGTTGGCAGGGAATAATTTCAGTGAAATCAATTCTATCAAACATTTCTTGGACATCAAATTTCGCAATAAAGATCTTAGTCAACTCATATTTTTCTTGGGTCTTGAAATTGCTCAGTCCAAGTCTGATATCTTACTCAACCAGAGGAAATACACACTTGAGCTTTTCGAAGATAGTGGAACTTTGGCTGCTAAGCCTGCTACCACACCATTCAATCCCACCACCAAGTTTGCCGCAGATCAGGGCACACCACTAGCTGATGAGTCATCTTATTGAAGACTGATTGGTAGGTTATTATACCTCACCACAACAAGACCTGACATATCCTTCTATGTCCAGCACTTAAGTCAGTTTGTATCCAAGCCTTTGACTCCACACTATCAAGCCGCTCAACAGATTTTGCGATATCTAAAAGCTTCTCCTGCTAAGGGCATTTTTTTCCCTGCCTCCAATCCTTTTAAACTTCATGGCTTTGCTGACTCTGACTGGGCTTGCTGCGCTGATACTAGAAGTTTTGTGACAGGCTACTGTGTTCTACTTGGATCATCACTTATCTCTTGGAAATCTAAGAAATAAAACATTATTTCTTGATCCTCAACTGAGGCCGAATCTCGGGTTTTAGCATCCTTGACTAGTGAATTACAATGGCTGCAGTATCTCTTCAAGGATCTATATGTCGAGTTTTCACATCCAGCATCTGTGTATTGTGATAATAAATCAGCTATTTACCTTGCCCATAATCCTACATTCCATGCGAAGAGTTAACATATTGAACTTAATTGTCATGTTGTTAGAGAGAAGATTCAGTCCAAGCTAATTCACTTGTTGCCGGTGCTAACCACATCTCAACTTGCCGATGTCTTTACCAAGCCTCTTCACTCCACCTCCTTCAATTCTAATTTGTCCAAGTTGGGACTTTGTGATATCCATAGTCTCACTTGAAGGGGGTATTACCTAATAACTAAAGTCTGCTAGTTAGTTATTAGGTGGTTAAGAAGTTATAAGTTAATTATTTTCATTTATGTATTATATACAATTGTATATAGCTAACCTAGAATATATATAGGCATATTAATCTTTGAATTATTGAACTCAATACAACTGAAAAATGTATTCTCCCATTCTTCGATTCTTTCTCTGCTCCAGCATCAACAAACAGTGGCAAGTTCATATTAGTCATTCTCTTCGTGAAGCTAATGCTTATGCAGACTTTCTTGTAAAGTTGGGTGCTCATGGTCATTGACAAATTTCACAATTGGTCATCACCTCCCCTTGGTCTAGGACCACCTTCTTATTGCTGACTTTTTTGGAGTCTTTTTCCTTCGCCCTTAGTTTGGCTTTCTTTTCCAATTTACCTTTTTTTTTTTTAATTTTCATCTCTTAATATCAAAAAACATTCGGCTCCTCTAAATCAATAGTCTGAATTTTCATAATGTCATGTATGTATTATCATTGAATTAGTGAGTAATTTACAAAACCAAAATGACAAATTTTAATAATCATAATTCCAAAATTGATGCATATTTAAAAGTGTTAATGTACATATGAAATTTTATTGAATCAATATTCTCTGATGTTCTTGAATAGTATGAGAAGGTTATGTTAAAAAAATAAAGATATAATTTATTTTTTATATAACTAGTGAGTCTTATAACTAATTATGATAGATTCATGCATGATAAAAAAATTGTCTATTTCTCTCTAACACCACGATCTTGTTATAAGAAAGGATCATTTATCAATTTTATTTATAATGTGAACTTGCTGAAATCAAAAGGTTATATTTTCTATTTTATGAAAATAAATATTCTTTAAGCCATTCTCTTGAGCGACATTTGGTTTTATGGGTCAAAAGATGAAGCCATTTGCAGATATTGGGCTAATCAGTTTAAACTTAAATAATTCTAATTTTGGCAAGATTAAAAACAAAAGTAAAACCTTGGAAGATTTAAGATAGTGATTAAAAATCAAGAGATAGTAAGCGCTTTTAAAATCTAACTATTTTATTTAATAAAACGATTATCTTGTTCTGTCTCTAAATATGTTATTATTTTTTTTTTTGGCAAAAAAAAAAAACTCCCCCTGTAATCTTTTTGTTAGTAACATTGTACCCGTGCGACTGCACGGGCTACTCTTTGTATAAATTATTACTTTAATAACAATTTATTCATCTAAAAAAAATATTAATATAACATGTTGGTTCATTAAATAAGCTAGTAATTAGAATTATAAAGTAATTAAAAGATTATACACCAATAATTGCAAAAGACAATAACATAAAAAAAAAGGATTTAATTTATATGTTGTAAAAAAATTTTACATTATTAACCAATTATATAATGTTACATCATTATAAATGATTGACTCTCACAATAATTATTTCAAAAATAACATATATAATAATATATAATTGATTGGTAGCGTAAAGAATTCAACACAGGTAATACATCAAAACTAAACTCAAATAATAAAACATATCAAATATACAATAAATATCTCAATTTTCTTTTGGTGATTTTTAAAATTTTATATTAAATTATTAAAAATTTACAAATACTCATAGATACCTGCATCCCTTACAAGGATTATAAATGGGTATTTGCGATCCAGATAGGGAAAAAAATTACCCACCCCTACCTCATTGACATTTTTATCTTGAAATATGTAAATTATGTAGATAGAAAAATAAAAAGAAGCATAAGACTACAATGTAGCCAATAAGATTTTTTGTTGATTGAGATTTTAGAAAAAAAAAACTATCTTTGGTGAATATAATTTGTCTTCAACAAATTTAGTTGATGTTAAAATTTATTTTATTGTTATGTTTTATTTTGGTGATTTTAAATTCTTTTTTATTGAGTTATTAAATATCTACGAATATTCATGGGTATTCATTCCCTTGCGTGGATCATAAATGGATACTCGCGACAAGGACAAAGGAATTACTACATGTCTCACTCGTGTCCCTTCGACCTTCCTATATGGAGACATGTAAATAATATGAATAAAAATAAAGAATAAGATTAACAATGTAATTAATAAAAATTTTTATTCATTAAGTTTTCAGCAAAACAAATTATCTTCTTTAGATAGAATTTTGTTTCAACAAATTATACAGATGTTGAAATTTATTTTATTTGTTTTCTTTTAGTGATTTTTTATATTTTATGACTACCAATGGATACAAATAACTACTTGTCTTTCCCACAAATATCATAAATAGGTACTTGTAATTAGAACCAGGAAAGTACTACTAGTCCCACCTTATTGACATTCTCGATGGGAATATGTAAATAATAATAAAAAAAGTTTATGTAAAAAATTTAAAAATAAAGAGAGGATCTTTAGGCCAGAATATTTTTTCCCATTAAATGACATTTGAGATAAGGTAGGCTTCATTTTAATCAATCAATATAATTAATCAATTAATATATATATAATATAAAATAAAAATACATGACTTAAAAAATTATCATATATATTTTTGTTAGCAAATAAATGCATCACATGTTTTATATGTGACATCTTAAGTATTTAATATTTTATCATATATATCATTTTATGTAATAATTTTCTCAATGTATGATCTGAGGTGACAACATGAGATATATATAAAAAAAGAATACCACATATATAAAAAATCATTTAATAAATAAATTAAACAAATACAATGCAGCAAAAACACAAATAAAAAATAATTATTACTACTACCCTAATAATAATTGAAAAAAAATTAAAATGTTTATTTATTCTTCTACCCTTATTTCTCTTTCTGAGTTTTGATGAACAATTTTTTTACAAAATCTTATTGCTTATATCATTGGAGATAGCCAATTCGCCCTTCCCAGCTCCTAGGACGGTGAGCTCCACCTCTAAGACCTTGCCGTCGAGCTCACCATCAGTACCTCCGTCCGCCACTTCGTTGGCCACACCAAGGACGTTCTCTTAGTCGCGACTAAACCATCAAGCTTTGGAATACCTTCAATGAGTGCAAGTACAAGATCTAAGACTACAATGATCGTTTTGATTGGGTTAATTTCTTGCTTGCGTTTTAGCTCAATACTCTTCAATGCACTATGAAAGTTTGGAATTTGACCAATTGCAACCTAAGGACACGTTTACGAGTCTAATGGAGACTAATATTTGATTTGGCTAACTTTTCTGTTATAATAAAACCTATCTATGGTGCATCAAGGATGTCCAAGTAATGCGAAACACCAAGGATGGCAAAATAATTTGAGAGTTGTTATTATAATTAAAATTAAATATGTTAATAACGCTGAAACTTTTGGTCAATCAATGAGTTTATTAGATAGTGAAATAAATGGATTATAATACATAATTCCATAAATAAATATTTCTAATCTAATTATTGACCTATAACGCAGGAAATGTTTAATTTAGCATGAATTTGAATTAATTGTTAGTTTAATTAAAAAAGTATCTGCTATTAAATAGTATGAATTTGATTTCAAATGAGATAAAAATTAAATAAATTATACATGGTCAACAATGTATTAAAACAAGGATAGAAAATACAATGCAAAAATAGGAAAGATTTTAGTCATTTAAGATATAATGAATAGTGATAGTGAAAAATAAATAAAATCATTTCAGTTTAAAAAGAATAAATAAGAGAAAAATAATTTATGTCCAAAATATATAATCATCAATTAAATAATAATAATAATAATAATAATAATAATATAGAAAAAAAGATACATGACTTGAAAAATTACTATATATTTTTCTCTGTCAGTAAGTAAATGTATTACTTGTTTGACATGTGGCATTATCTAATATTCTGATATATGTCATCTTATGTGACAATTTCCAACCATATATGATTTGAGGTAGTAATATGAGACATGTGCCAAAAAAAATGTCACATGCACAAAAGTCATCATTTAATAAATAAATTAAACAAATACAATACAATAAAAACACAAATGAAAAAAAAACATAAAAACATTACTAATGCCCTCATAATAATAAAAAAAATAAAAGTTAAATTATTCTTCAACCCCTATTCTTCTGCTTAGATTTTGCTGTACAACTTTTCACAAAACTCGTAAGAGACCTTCTTAAGACTTTTTGATTGCCCGTCTTCATAATTAACATATTACACATTAATTAACATATTATGTACAATTTACATATTACAATTATTATTTTAATTAAGTATTGGTTAATTTAAAATAAATTTACCATTATTAGTGAGAATGAATTTGATTTTAATTGAGATAAAATTTAAATAAATAATACATGTCCGATAAATATTTTTATAGATAACTCCTATAATAATAAAATTAAATGTCATTACATTATTACTGATATGTTCAATTATAATTTATTTGCAAAACTAAATAAAAGTTCTAAAGAAAACATGTTAACCGAAAAGCTAAAAAAAGAAGAAAAGACTTAGTACATTAAGGAGCAATAATGGTCATTATTGCTAATTTCTAGATAAATATTTTCTTGATGTCAAAATTTTCATCTTGAAGCTATGAGTTAGAGAAATTGCTAGAAGTTGAATTATCAGGTGTAATTATTGAAATAAATTAATACAATAAATTCAAAATTTAAATATATCTTAGCATATTAATGAAAAATAATATTTATTAGCATACTTTTATAGAAATAAATTTAATTTTCCTTACTTTAATATTCATGAACTCAAATAAGATTTTTGATTGTCCGTTTCCATAATTAATACATTAGACATTAATTAACATATCATGAGACATTTAAATATTATAATTGTTATTTAAATTAATTATTGGTTTAATTTAAAATAAATTTAAAATTTATTAATTTGAATCAATTTTATTTTGAATGAGATAAAATTTAAATGAATCATTCACGGTTAAAAATGTTATCAAACTAACAATAGAGAACATTATGCAAAAATATGGAAGATTTTTTTAATATTCAATTGCCCAACCTTAAAAATTGCTCATAATCAATGCAAAAGTATAAAATATTATTTATTTAATTTACAAATGCTTAAATAAAGTCATAGCGCAATACTTCATCTTCTTATTTGAAGAAACATCTACCTTTTGTTATATTTTTTAATATTAAATCTAGGTAATATTTTTCTCTATATTTTTATAAAAAATTATTCGTTGATTTTTCTAAATTCATGTCAAGTTATATTTAAATTAAAATTATGTATTTTAATTCAAGTATGGTATATAAATTTTTATTAGGTTACTATTATTATTTTTATATGTATTTATTTATTTATTTTCATTTGAAATTGAATTTAAAAAATATTTTAATACATAATAAATTTATCTTTTATTTAAAATTTAATATATTATTATTAAAAAACATTTTAATGAAATTATGTTTTATTTTATGATATTTATATTATTTTATAATTTTTTACATTTAATATGATGCAAACTCTAGTAGATTGTAATAGAGGAACTAAGGATGATACCAAACAATTACAAAACTACCATAACAATCCACACAAAAAAAAAGGACCAAAACAATCCACCAAAAAAAAAATGACAAAAACAGTAAGAAATAATCAAATTTAAAAGCAAGAGAGGTGGTGTATAAAATAATAAAAATGTTAATTATACATGTTTTTTAGTTATATCTCTCACCTTAATATAAATAATAGAATTAAAATATAAATGTGTAAAAAAAATGAGCTCAATTACAATTAAATGGAAAAAGTTATATATATAACATTGTTGTAAACTCAAGACATTAATAATAAGGTTCTGAGAGTTCTCACATTAAATTGTACTTATGGCATCTCTCTCTTTTTACCAAAAAAATAATAATAATTACTATTATTGCATTATGATTTATACCACTTGAGTCACCGAATAAGCAACAATTGATTTTTGTTTTTCTTGATCACAACACATAGTGATATAGCAAGCATTTTGCTGTCGTTGCCCTTTTTGATTCATTCTCTCTCACCCTCTTCATCACTCATCTCATCTTTCCCACTTTTGAACAAACAAAAACATAACCAGTTAACTTAAAAACTCACTGATCAATTTAAATAAAATCACTCACCCACTCTCCACTACCTGCACTCATTCAGTCACCTCCTCCAAATAAAGTTTCCCCCTTTTCACTCACCGCTACAATTCAACCCAAATGTCTGATCAACGACTCTCTACTCCAACTTGAGGGCCAAGATCTCACTCTAATTTTCCTTCTTTACACCCCACGCTCGCAGCTGAAACCAACGACACAACAAAATTCGCTCATAACCTTCACTTTTCAAGTCCATCACTTTCATTCAAATTCCTAAGGTATTTCAACTTAATGATGAAATTTAAGTTCTGGGTATTCTTAAATGATCAATTCTAACTTGTGGGTCGATGTCAAAAAACAATCTTTTTTCTATCATTATTCATTTCTTGTGTTCGTGGGCTCTGACTTTTTGAGTGCTGCTGAAGATTCTGAGTTTTCCGCTGTGTTTTTTGGGTGTAACTGGTTGTCAATTAAAAAGGGTATTTGCTAAATCTGGGCTTGAGGAAACTTTTGAGGAAAATTTGTTCAATTGCAATGTTGACTGACATACTGAGCACTGGAAATGAAATTCGATTTTTGGTATTTTTGTTTTGTTAAGGTTTTTGAGAACCGGAAACTGGCCTAGACAATACCAAATCTTTGTAAAAGGTCTGGTGTGATTTGAGTGGGGTTCTTGTTCTCTTACGTTCTACATTATGAAGTGATTGTTCTTTTTATGCTTAATGTTGGATAGTAGAGTCAGCACTTTGGAGTAATATGAGGAGTTGAAATTTAGACAGAAATAATTAGGGGATTGTTATTGTTTTGAATTTTTGCAAACCTGGTGTACTTTTAATTTCTGCTAGAATGGTAGGTTGGTTCTGTGTCTTGTGAATCTAGAATTAATCTAACTCTATTGAGGCTAGCAATGTTATGATTCTATGAAGCTGAATTGACTAAATAGACATCACATAGAAACTTTTCCCCCTTTTCTGTTTATCTTGCAACCAAGTTTTTAATTGTTCCATTAACTGCAATACGTGGTGTATGTGTCTTGCCAGAACGTAAAAGGATCTTAGATTTGTGGAGAGAGCTGTCATGCTGAATGTTGCTGCTGAGCAGTGGAGTAGGGATGAATTCTGCAATGGATGATATTAATTTGATTCAGCAAGCCCAGAGGCATCACTTGGTTGTGAGGGAGATTGGTGAAGAGATTGATTTAGAAATTGGACCTGGGGAAGATGATCCTTCATTTGGCAACACTACTCTAATTGGTGGCCCACCACGGGAATCTTCTACTGAAGAGCACGGTGAGAGCAAGCAGATGGGGATGGTTTCTCACCTACCTAATGATTCTCAAGATATGTCAAAGAACCAACCAGTAAAAAGGAAGAAGAAGGTTGTTAAAAGATGGAGAGAGGAATGGGCAGACACCTACAAATGGGCTTATGTTGATGTGAAAGAAGGGACAGCAAGGATTTTTTGCTCCGTCTGCCGGGAGTATGGCAGGAAGCATAGAAGAAATCCTTACGGGAATGAGGGCAGTCGTAATATGCAGATGAGTGCTCTAGAAGAACACAATAATAGTTTGCTTCACAAAGAGGCTCTTCGTCTCCAGATGGCCTCCAAGGATAAAATTATCATCGACAAGCCTATTTATGTAAAAGGTTAGCCATTTCGCATGCTATAATCACTGGCATGTGCAGATAATACTTTCAGTTTCTTTGAAAATTTTGATGGTCGTGTAGTGTGTTTTCTAATATTTGAATCAATTGCTGATATGAGTCATTGACTACAGTAAATAGTGCTCTTCCCAGATCATTTTAAACAGTAATTATAAGTTCATAACAAATATATTGTTGTGCAGAAATGCCACAACAGATGCATTTTATCAATTATATAGGATACTAGGAATATGCTTTGCAGCTGCATTCTACTGATCCCTTTCTGAGTTATATGTAGTTCTAACATCATGTTTTTGGATAAATCTGATTGCAATTGTGGAGCCATACTGCTTCTTTTGGAAATTGAATTATTTTAGTGATTTGAGAGGATCCTCTGCCGTACAAACAATTTTTCTTGTTCCCTTTTTATCTTATTCCAACTTGATCCCTCCCCTGGCCTGGGCAGAAATCTTGTTATCTTGCCTTTTAATGGCCACTTTGCAAAATTTAGTTGACCTTGCACACTGTATAATTTCTCACTTTCTACTTCTGTCCTGAATAATATTAATTTTCCATCTTGTTTAATGTCAATGTAATGTTTCTTAAGCTGCATCTTAAATGTCAGTTTCAGACAATAATTACCTTTGCAATTTTTAGTTCATTCTTCTTGTTTTGTGTATAGAATTTAATATTTTATAATTTGCATAACCTATTTATAAAATGTGTTTATGTTGGTTATTTACCTGCTATATAATCGCTTAGAAATTATAAGAAGTCCTCTTCGGTCTTATAAAAAAATATTACTTTCTTTTTAGTGTTGTCTGACAATTCTATAATTGAAGCTCTTATGTCAAAAACAGCTGGATCAATTCTTGAAGCTACACTAAAAAGGGATCCTCATGAGGCTGAATTCATTCAGGCAGTTCAGGAAGCCGTTCATGCTCTTGAGAGAGTAATAGCAAAAAATTCCCAGTGAGTTTTATGCAAGTGTTTATAATTATATATTTATTTATTTACTCTACAGATGACAAAGCTAATGCTTTAATATTGGATGCATCTCATCACTATTCTTATGTTTTAGTTATGTCAGCATTATGGAGCGCTTGGTGGAACCTGAACGAATGATTGTTTTCCGAGTTCCATGGGTGGATGATAGGGGTGAGACACATGTTAATCGGGCCTTTCGGGTACAATTTAACCAGTCAATGGGTCCATGTAGGGGTGGTATTCGTTTTCATCCATCAATGAATTTAAGTATTGCCAAGTTCCTTGGTTTTGAACAGGTATTTTGTGTATTTTGGTATTTAATGGCATTTTCTTCTGCAGCTGATAACTCAACTTTTTCAGAACTTAGTCTATATAAATGTCAATGCATTTTTGTCTTTTTACTATCTGAATACCTGGTGCACATGAAAATTGACAAGTTGAAAGCCAGTAGTCTATTCATCAACCACAAGAATGTGCAGAATGTGAGAGGTTTTCTTCCTTTGTTTATACAACAACAACAACCAAGCCTTTTCTCACTAGGTGGGGTCCTTTGTTTATGATAATTCTTTTTTTAAAAGAAGAGGATAAACACAAACACGCGTGAGGATAAATATGAAAAGCACTTGTGTACTTGCACATACACATGGCTATATAGAAATGAACAAAATGAAGTTTACTAACAAAAAAATTATAATAGAGTGATCAGAGGAAAAGATGGGTTTGGAGGGGGGGGGAGAGATAGAGAGAGATTAGGAGAATTAGTGCCAGAGGGTATACAGTGGGTGGGAGGAAGAGGAAGGGTTTGCAGTTAGAGTTCTTCCATATATTCTCTTAGGGGGCGTTCAGGATATGGATATTTTACAGCTGATGCATACAATCCCTGGGTACCAATAATACCTACATAATACACATGTTTGTTTACTTACATGTATTTTAAAGAGTGCTGGGGCATTTATTGTTTTGATGTGTTCTCCTTATTGTGTTTTTTTTTTCCATCCTTAGAAAGATTCCATGTCCTTTGGTTTTGTACTTTACTTAACTTTCATCATTACATTTTATTTGTTAAACGGAGGAAGAAAAAAGAAGCACTTATATGCATATGTTTTTTGGCATGTATCAAACCTCGGGTCTAGGGGTGGGAATGTGAGATACCTACCTAAACACATGAGGATCTAATATGCTTATGCTTGTGAGATGGCTGATGCACACATCGGCATATACATACATACGTGTGTGTTGTGTGTGTGTGTGTTATAGTCTTCAATTTTATTGAGTGATGATCAATATCTAAGGCCTTATTATTTGATTTTTTATAAATATACTAAGGTTCAAGCATCAACAAGAGATAAGAATCTAGATTGCAAGCTGCATTTCTGTATTGGACCACTTTATATGACACACTTCCTTCTCTGCAGACTTTAAAGAATGCCTTATCGCCTTACAAATTAGGAGGAGCAGCTGGTGGAAGTGATTTTGATCCAAAAGGAAAAAGTGATAACGAGGTGAATTTTCAACTTATTTTATTTAATCTCTACTCAAGTACTTGTATAATTTCTAAGTGTAACTTTGATAAGCTGGCAGATCATGCGATTTTGCCAAAGTTTCATGAGCGAGATGTATCGGTACTTGGGTCCTGACAAGGTAACTGAAAGTTATCCATTTTGTGTATCTTTTAACCTAAATACATTCAAACCCTGTTCTACATCTTATTATTCTTGTAATGGATGTTTATTAGGACCTTCCCTCAGAGGAAATGGGTGTTGGTACTCGAGAAATGGGGTATCTTTTTGGACAGTACAGACGTCTAGCTGGTCAGTTTCAGGTAATGTAAACATTATTTAAGTCCTAACTAACTATTTGGTGGAGTTATATCATGTTCTACCTTTTTTTATGTGTTTTCCCCTGTATTTTTATCCCTCAGATCTGGAGATTACTTGCTTTATGCATTTGATGTTCTACCAAAAGCTAGCAGTGTGATATCTTCTCTTCCTCCCCTTGTCCAATTCTACGTTTCATCTTTTCTCTCTAATATTTTTTTTTAAATTAAAAAGGTACTACTTTGATGAAGTATTCTTATGATTGATTTTTCCTTGAGACTAGAAGAGGCACCCATAAGGCAGTGTGAAGAGACAATCCAACTTTATTTAATTGTATAATGGCAAGACGATCTTCTCTCTTTTAAATTTAAATACTGATTGAACCTGACTGAAAAATTTTAATGCGTAAAAAAAAAAACTTTCAAAAGAAGTTCCTTAAAAGGAGGAAGTGGTTGTAATTGGTGGGCCTTTTTTGGTTAATTTGAAATGATGATTTCTCATCTCTTTTAAATTAAAAACAAAACAGCTTTTAGGAAATTAAGAATTGAATACCAAGTGAAAGAATCCCCTTTTGATAATAGTATAGATTCATCAAGGCTGGAGCTTGAAACAGGAAGTTTGGTAGTGAGGAGCAAGGGGTTCTTACAAGAAATATAGAATCACAATTGATTGACTATTGAATATTGACTAATGGAAAATAGAATTGTCTGAATTTCCTACCTGTTAATTGAACTAGGAGGTATAATTCATTTGCAAACCTGGAGTATGCAATTTTTTTCCTTCATATTATGTGATTTTGGTATTATTTCTTTAAGTTATCTCTTTCGAAGCTGGTTGATGTAGGTTTGCTCTACTTTTTTTCCCTATGCTTTTTAGCCTTTAGTTATTTGGCTGATTGCTTTACAGTGCAGAAATGAATGTGCATATTTTGCCCAATATACATCATGTATAGTGCAGTATGTAACATGTCTAATCAGTTCAGGAATATGAAATTTTGTGATATTGATTATATTGGCATTCATGGCCAAAAGGAAAATTGAGTAACTTTTATGTATTTTTCATATGTATGCCTTACTTATGCAGGGGAGTTTTACAGGACCAAGGATATTTTGGTCTGGCTCCAGTCTTCGACCTGAAGCTACTGGCTATGGCCTGGTAATTTAACTTTTAATTCTTACACTGTGGATATATGGTGGCATGTGAAAATATGAACGACTATGTATGAAATGGGTCCCATGGTCGCCTTCCATTTTTTTTTAATTTTTGATTTTTGGAATTTCTCAACAGGATATTCTTTAGTGGAAGGTCCTGTCAGTTTCCTGTGCAGGGCTTTTTCGTTTTATTAGCAACCTATAAGCATCATTTCCTAGATCTCATATCTGCCAACTTCTCATTTAAGACGAAGGGCATATAGCATGCTCGTCCAATGTCCATTATTGACCAAGAATATCATCATAAAAATTTTTCTATGCATGTCTTGTTTCAAGTTCTTAAATTTAACAAGTTTGTCATGCATCTGCAGGTTTTTTTTGCCCAGCTTATACTTGCTGACTTGAATAAAGAACTCAAAGGATTAAGGTTCTTCTTTTAATTTAGGCCATTTTATAAAGATTGTTGCTACTGACTCATTTATTATTGGTGTTGCCTTCTAACCCTCATTTCTTGCTATTAGGTATTCTTATGATGGTGTGAAAACTTTCTTTTTAATTATTAATAGTTTCTCTAGAGTTCAAAATTCCATTGATATTAGAAACTAGTAAGCTCTCATTTGCATGTATTTCAATAATTTCGTTTGTTAATTTTTTCAGCTGCTATTTAAACCAATTATCTAGTGTGAAATTTGTTGCTTATTAGATTTATTTCACATATTCATGATTCTGGAATACTCTTCTGATTTATATTTTTCTGTAGATGTGTTGTGAGTGGTTCTGGAAAGATTGCAATGCATGTTTTAGAGAAGCTTATTGCTTATGGTGCTGTTCCCATCTCAGTGTCAGGTAATTTTGGTTCTTTGTGAACATGGGGAACCTACTGCATTTGCTATGGTGCCGTGTACATTCTTTTATTGTAACAAAAATGGAAACCTGTCTTTCATTACTGCATGTCAGGTTTCATCTTTAATAATCATCGTCATTAAGAGTAGTAGCAATTAGAAGTAGGATTCTCATAACAGAATTCTTGGGATTGAGTTCCTTTATGTGGCCTGGTCTTTTGAGAGCATATGCAGTTTTTAAACAAAATCATTTCTCAGATTCGAGAGGATATTTGGTTGATGAAGATGGATTTGACTACATGAAAATATCATTTCTGAGAGACATCAAAGCTCAACAAAGAAGTTTGAGGTTTGTATCACTGCTGTCATCTTGTATGTTTTTCACGTGGGCAATTATATATAATTTTGTCGTCCTTGTTCACTAAATTTGCATATGTAGAGACTATTCAAAGACCTATGCTCGGTCCAAATATTATGATGAAGCGAAACCCTGGAATGAAAGGTGTGATCTTGCATTTGCTTGTGCTTCGCAGAATGAAATTAATCAATCTGATGCCATTAATTTGGTTAACTCAGGTTGTCGTATACTAGTAGAAGGTATTTGTTTCTATAAGATGCAATATGTCTTTGGCTATATTTTCCTCTTCTTTCTCATATATACTAATAGCACCTACTTTATTTGTATCCTAGGTTCAAACATGCCCTGTTCCCCTGATGCAGTTGATGTTCTGAAAAAAGCTAGTGTTCTCATTGCTCCTGCAATGGCTGCCGGTGCTGGAGGGGTGCGATGTTTACTTTATTTATGCTATTTATATGCAAACAAATTTCAATCTTAACCTAAACCACAATAACGATGATAATTGTGATGATGTACAACAACCCACCTTAATTTCTCATAGTGCTATGAGGAAATTCAAAATTATGATAAATATGATGTTATATAACCACTTTAAGTCAGAGTTTTGATGCAGAGTTAGTATGTATTAAATTTTGATATTTTATTTAGGCTTTATTTGACTTGAGATGCAGAGAAATGGGAAAGGTGATGGAATCTTTTCTTAAGAAGTCAGGTTCCATTTCTGTGGAATTTTACTTCTTTTTCCTTCGTTTCAATTTTTGCCCAAAGTTTAGGCAGTTTTAATTGTCTAATAAATACTTCCCTGATTTAATTTACCTTCGTTAGATGTAAAATTTTAGCATGGTGCTTGTTAAACTGATAGTAGTAACTGATACCCAAACCTGAAGCTTTCATTTAATGATGTAGTTGACTAGGAGTTGTAATCCACTGGGTTAATACTGTATAGCAGTTTGTTAATGTTTGTATGGTGTGATCCCTTTGTGGAGTATTTTTTTACACACTTACATAAACAACTTAACAGAACTATTAGATAGAAGCTCTAGACAAGCTGTGCTTGAATAGACTTATTCACTCATTTGTCATTTCAATTGAAATTATGATAATAGGCTTATGTCAGATTGATTAGCATTTTTTAACTGATCTTTTGTTTAGATTATTGCAGATTCAACATTAGCATGTTGACATGACATATGGAGGTACCTTTCTCTAATAATGTATTCTCCTTCCTTGTAGGTTGTGGCTGGAGAACTTGAATTGAATCATGAATGCAGTTTGATGCACTGGTCACCAGAGGACTTCGAATCTAAATTGCAGGTGGTTCTTTGAAATCTGTTCTTACAAATCATACTATTACCTTTTAACAACCGTAAATGATTGCAAGGTTATCAATTGGCGCACAATCTTCCTTTTACTGTTAATCTTTTTCCTATAAAAATTGAATAAATTGTTTCATTTTATTTTGAAAATGTTGTACAGTTTCCTTATATGCGGTTATTTTGTCCAGAGGAATACCATATAATACATGTATATTTGTGATATTGTGTGTCTGTGTTGGGGAGGGGGGTGGATTATTATTGGGTACATGGTCATGGTGCACCACCAGAGTTGGCCACCAGACCAATAGGAACCTGACAGTTGATTGGACATTTTCAGATTTGGGTGCTGCTTATTGTTATTACACAACTTAGTGGTGCATCATGATTAAGCAAGAATCTGTTCTAGATGAAATTTGACAAATAGCTGATGTGGAAATTGTGAATTATTCTTGTTTAATTGTTACTTTTTCTTTTACACTTTGGTAAGCACCAGCTGTATACTGTTTTATGCTAACTTCTGTCCTCAAATTTGCTATTTTTATTTTCAGGAAGCAATGAAACAGACTTATCAGAGAGCTATCAAAGCAGCAACTGATTTTGGTTATCAAAAAGAAAGTCCCGAGTAAGTGCTTTATCCAGAAATGTAACACTGTTATCTACCTTTGCTCTACTTTCCAGAATTAATGCCCTGCTATTACGCTTCCTAATTGATTAGCTCTCCCCCTTTCAATTGGCATTCCTTCCACAGAACAAATATATGACCTCCCTCTATGAAGAGTCCCTGAATTTCTGAGCATCGAATAGATGCTAATTTAGAATAATCACTATGATCATGAGTCGTGATAATGATACTTATATTAACAATAACAATGAAAAACCATACTATCAGTTTCTATTATTAGCTGTGCTTCATCTATATATTTGATTAAAAAGATGTGACAAATTAAGGTTTCGCTTAACTGCCCCATTTTTGTGCCACCCTGTTCTTTGTGATTAATGTGAACTGAGTAATCAAAGCAAATACAGGAAAACCAGGAAATGATTTCTTGATAATCATTAATTTGCATTGAAAAATAAATAATGTTGTTTGCATTGGTAACTTTTCCATGCCCGTGATATATTTTTTTTTTTTTGCTGTTTTTTTTTTTAAATTTTTTTTCCTAATCCTATTCAATTATACTGTGGGTTTATTTCTCCTGCAATGGATTTGTATGTCAAATTTGTTTGAATGATCCTTAATATTAAAGTGGATGGTTTGTCTCTTCCAAAAACACAGCCCTGCTTACTACCTGTATGCTTGCTTTGTCAGGGCTTTGGTACATGGAGCAGTCATCTCTGCTTTTCTGACCATTGCTCAAGCTATGACAGATCAAGGCTGTGTATAGAAGTTTATCAAAACCTTGAATGCATCTCAATGCTGATATTTTTCATGGGATGGAAATCCACATGCACTTAATAGTTGCAAGCTGAGGATCAATGCTGATATTGCAGTCTCAATGTCATGAGAGAGCATATTTCCTTGTAATATATGTAATTTAACAATTTAGACTTGGAGAAGGATAAGTTTCAGAGGATAATTTGGTGTAGGCTGATGTAGGTTAAAGAAATATTTGAATGTTGAGATTATAAATAAAGGCTTAGCATTGAATATGCTAATTGTTTAAAGATCTCTACCCAAGAATTTACGATTGATCTGTTATGTTTGTCATAATCTTCATTGAGGGAGGGCCTTTTATATAGAACTTGAAAAATGAAATGTGACCAACTTTCTATTATCAAATACCGCCTTGTGCCTCAACATTAGTAGCAGTCTCTCTCCAAGTTATGGAGAAGCTGTTCACTCCAATCAATAGTATAACCTGGACCTGCCAACTGTGATTGTTATATGGTGTTTTGTCATTTTTATGTAGGTGCCAATTGAAAAAAAATACCATTGATTTTCTCTTGCTCCAATAACTAATCTCAACGGGCCAGACTGTTCCGGGTTTGGATTCATGATATATAACCTTACCGGAAGGGGTAGAAAGGGGACAACCGTGTGGATATACACACAAATGCACAATGAATCAGATGAATCTTAATTCTTTTGCTTTAAATTCATGAGTTACATATTTGTTCATTCACAAGTCATTGCTTTGATACAATTCAAGGGTGACAACTACACAAATTATTTTTGTTATATCAAACGGTGCTTTAAGTGAAAGATAATGTCGCATATCAGTCAATTCTGCTCAATTCTAATTTTCCTTTAATATCATTAAGCCAAATCTTCCTGTATCCTAGACCTATGGCAGCAACTTCCCAAAGTCAGGAAGGCAAACTGTAGAAGCACAGGCTAATTGTGTTGCATATGCAGTTTAGCTGGCTCCCCTGGAAGAATGTGAGGATGAATCTGATTTTTCAACCAGATAATGCTCAAGTATATCCTCTTCATTCTGCCATGATATACATAAAAGAATGATTCCATCAGTTAAATAATCCCATAAATCAGGATTAGGTCTTATCACCATTTTTTGAAGTGAGCTGCATGGCATGATTCATGGAGATTTATGATGACATAAGCAACGGACAGACAGGTGCTCTGAGTTTAGCTCATTTTTGCTGGTGTGTGGAGTATTTCAGTATTTGTCTACACTCTAGAGTGTAATTCCATAATTTTAGACTCAATCTCACATATTTGTTTTATTAGCTTGGATGTGGTTTGAATAACATCATGGGTTTCAACCAAAAAGTAATCAAACGAAGCTTAATGTCAGTCAGCAACTCAACAGAAGGCTAAATTCTATCAAAACATAACATGTATAGGTCAACTATGAATGAAGCACATGAAAGAAAGGGTCGCATTATCCTATTCACTTATTTATATATAGTTAATTATAAATTCATTTACCATTTACCATTATAAATTAAAAATGTTAAATCACACAATAATTTTCATACGAATCATTCGTATCCTTCTCTTCATGTTGTTTTTTCTCATCTTATCATGATATCTTACCCATCTCATGATTGGTTCCTCATCGTATCCCATAACGTGTCACGTTGGTTCATGAAGAATTTCACAAAAGTAATTTGTGAGAAATAACAATATTAGACTTAAATATATTAAAATTCCTTACAAACTCGATTATAGATAATGGTTAAAATTAAACCATCTCGATTGATTTGGGCTAAAATTTGACCAACTCGATTAGTTATAAATATGTTAGATTTCAATACAAAAAAATATTATTTTGAACTAGTCTAATATAAGCTTGATATAAATTTAAAAAAATTATAAATATAGACAAAACTTGAAAAACTATGTATGTAGAATGTATACTATTTATTTACTATGGTATTTTAAAAATTGATTCAACTAGATTAAGTGAATTGATTGAATCGTGAACGAATCATCCTATCAATTTTAATTCACTCAAAAAGTTGAATAAATAGTTGAATAATTAAAAACAAGTCAAAAATTAAAAAAAATCAATGAAAAATCAACAAGTTGACAAATTAAACCATTTGTTTAAAGTAGTCGATTTTTAATTTAAAATATTTAACTGATTTTTTTTTCTATAAAAATAGTTTATATAATTATAATATTAACAATTAAACTACTAATAAAACCACCATGAAATGCACACTTCAGGAATTCAACAATTTAACTGGTTGAAAAAGGTTGATCTACTATGTTCAAAAAGCAAAAACAAACACCTCCTTCAAAAAAAAAAAACAAACAAACAAACAGCTCCCCCTGTGTGACATTGTGTGTGTTGGCAGAAAGAAAGCAAAAGGTCCGTTTGTTGTTCCAAATGGACGGTCTTTCTCTCTCTCTATTCTCTACACTATTGCCTGTGGTCTCTGCTTCTACCTCACTCACTTCTTCACTGGTGTCCGTACGCAGTGCCAGTGAGTGACACGGATGAGTGAGCGTGAGTGTCATGAAATCGCAGCGCAGCAGAAAGTCAAGTTAGAGAGTTAGTATTGTATTTCTAACAAACATCGCAAAATCAAAATCACTCTGTCTGTGACTGTGTTTTGTATTCACAAACATTGAAATCAACAACTATACAAACAAATATTCGATCGCTGATTTCCCTTTCCTTCTTCTTCTTCTTCTTCTTCTTCTTCTTCTGCCATAAACCCTTTCCCGGTGCGTCTGCCATCTTCTTTTCATCAAATTTCACTTTTTTACTTATTTTTTTTTCTGCCCTTTTTTATTGCATGCAAGATCACAAATAAAAATCTCTGATTTTTATTCTTATTTTTTGGATTATAGGCTTGAAGAAGGGTGCAGCGATTTTCCGCAAAAAGTGAAGCTTTTTTGAGCCATCTTCTTAGTTTACCAATTAACAATGGCGGGTTGAGATTGGTTTTTTGAAATTACTGATAATGGGTAGTCCGGGAGCGGGAGAATCCAACTCCAACGGAATCGATGCGTCGGAAGGTGGGTTAGTATGGGTCCGGCGCCGAAACGGGTCGTGGTGGCCGGGTCGGATAATGGGTCTGCATGAATTATCTGAGAATTGCTTGGTTTCCCCGAGATCCGGTACTCCTGTTAAGCTCTTAGGCCGTGAGGACGCAAGCGTGTCAGTCCCAATTCACTTCTTCCCTTTTTTATTTACTCTAAAATTCTATTATTTCCCCATTTTTCACTTTGCATTTGAATCCTTTATCACTTGTTGTGTGCATTTCTATGGCCTTGTTTGCTATTTCCATATCAATACTTATACTGCTATGTGTTTGCTAACTAGGAACTTACCCATTTTTCTTTGCAACTTCTTCCTGAATTACATATAGGAAACATATGCTTTCAACGTTTGGCACAATTGGTAAGTGTGAACTGCATTAACTTAGTTGGCTAGGATTCGAATCCATCGTCTGTTATTGGTGGATTATCTGCAAGTACCTCTATAAGCTATCGTTGAGCCTAAATGCCTGCACAGATCTTGGGATGGGGCTGCCACCTTTCACCCTATTTTTTTTTTCCGTCCAAAGAAAAAAAAATGGGAAAGACATAGGTCTCATTAGCTTTTCTACTTTAATTTACAGGGCTCCAAACTTCATTTGTCTTCCTTTAACTTGGTTGTTGTTTGAGTTGTGAATGCTTATTGATGTTTGCATGAGGTCTGATTTTGGTAAAATTCCTTTTTGATTTAGGGATTGGTATAATCTTGAAAAATCAAAGCGGGTAAAAGCTTTTCGTTGTGGAGAGTATGATGAGTGCATTGAGAAGGCGAAGGCGTCTGCTGCCAATTCAAACAAGAAGGCAGTGAAGTATGCTCGCAGGGAAGATGCTATTCTCCATGCTCTTGAGCTAGAGACTGCTCGCCTTGGCAAGGAACCGTTGAACTTCTGCTCCGGATCAGATAAATTAGGAAGTGAACATGGCGGTTCTGCTGGAGAGTCACCGGTCGTGTCTCGTTCTGGTGATGATAATGAGCATGTGACTGATGATCTGAGTGAGTCTGAAGACAATTCTAATTCAGCTCCAGAATTGTCTCAATCTGGTATATCTTTTGAAGAGCCAAATCACAATGGTTCTTCCAAGATGCAATCTATGCAGGGAAAGAGAAGAAGAACGCCTTATGATTCAGAAGATGATGGAGCAGAAGGAGTCAAGCGAATGCGAGGGCTTGAGGACTTGGGCATTGGTGTAGTGTCAAAGAGAAAGGTCCAGGGTGCAGGTACACCTGAGATAGTTCAGCAAGATAGTGCTTCACTCAGCAATTCAAACACAGGGAACGGCCTGGCAAATGGAACTTCTGTTAATGGTGGTAAGGGTCATTCTTCAACACTGAAACGAAAGAGATCACAGGTGGCAAATGTTCATGAATTTTTTAAAAGGAAAAATCGACGCCGGCAGTTGACGAAGGTTTTGGAGAGTACAGCCATGGTGTCAGTTCCGGTGATTTGTGATCAGCTTCCTAGTTCAAGCGGTTCTCCACTATGTGGGGTGACTGATAGCAAGACTTCAGAATTAGATTCCAATGAGTCAAAGAAAAGTTTTACACTGGCAATTCATAATTCAGATAGTACTGCAGCAGCTTGTGAGAATGGAACATCAGTAAATATTCATGATCATGGTTGTGAAGCTTCCCAAATCAGTCACACGGTAAAGGAGAATGAAGCATCTGGTATATCAGGGCTAAATGGGAATGATTCTTCCGATAAATTATTTGATGTGCCATTTGTCAGGGTTCTAGGGGAAGAGAAACATGCTACAGGTATTTGAAATCTGGAGTGTCTTCTGTATGTGCAATTTGCAATGTTTACAATTGTCATATGAATACTTTGCAGTTCATTATCACCACGTATTGCTCACAACATTTTTTTTCCCATGGTAAATTGAGTCTTTAGACGGGCATGTTGTTCAATGTTAAATATTTGTTTGAAATGCCTTAGTTGTATTTTATCTCTTCTTATGTTTGGTTTTGCTGTATTTGATTATTTGTGATTTTAACTATTCTATTTGCTTTGCTTACATCATGATTCATATATGAATTTCAGCGCATGGAATTCAGAAAACATAGATGGAAAATGAATGTGAATCCTTGAAGAGGCACAGTGATCATACATTAACAATTGAATGAGCTAAATTGAAGGATGGTTTTATGGTTGTTCTCTTTAGAAGGAAGAGCTTGAGATACATTGAACTTTAATTTTGCACTTGAGCAAGTTTACTTAATACTACTAACTTACTAAAGTAGCAGAAACAAACTTTTCCCCAGTTGAAGTTTGCTACCTGCTTTTATTTGGTTTTCATGGTTATTTCTTTCTTATGTCCCAATGTTATGCAATGCATAGTTTAATGTTGCTTTGTTGATCTGTAGATGTGAAGTATAAGTTGGTTAGTTGAATATGTGAATGTGTTCTGTTTGTGAGATTTGCATGCCAAAACTACTTGTATCCTGTCTATTCCCAATTGTTTTTCTTTCCTCTATAAAACCCTCTTCTAGGGCACAATGACGTCGTTTGATCCATGTAGCCGACCCCACCTAGTGGGAAAATGCTTGGTTGTTGTTGTTGTTGTATAAAACCCACTTATCATTTTTGAAGCAGTAGAATATAGGTCAGTTATATTTCTTCTGTGCTTCTGCTTCAGTTTAGCCATACTACTTCCGTGCTTTTTTGTATGGTCTGTGGTTTGAGAAGGCCTGGGCTGAACAATTTACTTGCACTGATGTAATTCCTTCTGCCAGGTTACTCACCTGCACTTGTTTCTTGTACATCTGGAAAGCCTCAAGTTGGTGCATTGGGACAGCAATCCTGTCATGTTAGTCAATCTGAAGCTGTGTCATTGAGAAACGAGGATAAGAATACTGGTTGTACAAGTTCAGCTGCTGGTCATAATATTATTGGTCATAGAACAGAGAAAGATAGTTCAGAGTGGCAGTTAAAAGGAAAGAGGAATTCAAGACATATAAGCAAAAATAGAAAAGAAGTCTCGAGAAAATATGTGGACATGGATGATGAGTCCAGTGCTCATTTGGCAGGTATAGAGAACTCCAATGGATTATCTCAGGGTGCTGATCAGAAAGTTGATTGGAATATGATAGGTGCCCCCAATGCTTTATACAATTGTACCTCTCAAGCTAGGTGCAAACCAGTTGCTGAAGGCCAACTAGATGGATTTCGAGACATGAGCAAGCATATTAGGGGGACAACAGAGGTGAAACTATTGCCTGATGGATCTCTCACCCCTCAGAGATCACTTCCTTATCGCCAGTCACGTTTTGCTGTTAACTCCAGATATGAGACGGTTGATTTTCGTGGAAGAAATTATTGTTCTGATGCTTCATTATATGATGTTAAGGTAGAAGTTAAATCCAGCTACCGGCCGCAACATGTCCCTTTGGTTTCTCTTGTGAGTAAACTAAATGGCAAAGCCTTTATTGGACACCCTCTAACAGTTGAGGTTTTGGACGATGGTCATTGTGATAGAGTGTTTACTGGCATTGGATGTGACTTGGAAGGTGGTGACACTTATTGTGTGGTCAAGCCAAACTCAGTAACCGGAAGAATACCTTCCAAGAATTTGTCACGTTTTTCACCTATTAAATCTTCCAAAATGAAAAAATCTGGTCTGTTGAGTAAAAAGATTCGGAGATTGTCCTCACTGACCAGGCACAGGCAATCAGAACAGGAGAGAAAACCAATGGTAGATAAGCTCAAGGGTCCTGTCATAGCTTGTATTCCCCTTAAGGTAGTATTCAGTAGGATAAATGAAGCAGTAAGTGGTCAGGCACGGCCGACGCACCGTGCATTACCATCAAGCAACCCTTGACTTCAGTTATTGGTAAGGAGTTGCAGTGAATGGGATTGTGCGGAGAATTGTTTCTTTGGTAACTTGAGAGATTTTGTTTTAGTTTTGCAGACGATAACATCTGCTTTATCTATATATGCGCAGTTTGCAGCACCAGATATTCTGCCATGAAGGTGGAATCTTCAGTACAATTTCAAGACATTTTCCGTGTAGAACTGTTAGGAGTTGAATCATAATCATCTGAGGCCTTTCTTGGCTCTGTAAATAATGTAACATTAGCTGAGTTGTAAAGATGATCTAGTATTAGGTATTGCCGTATTGGTGACCTGATATTAGGTTCTCAAAAAGTCATCATATTAGGCTCTCAAAAAACTCTTCTTCATGTTGTACTAGGATGTTGGACTTGATCATTTATTCCAAACCCCCTCTGAATTCTACAAGGTTATAACTGGAAAAAGAAATTGAAATTGAGAACATTTGGATCTGTAGCCATTTCAGTCTTCTATATTTGTGTTACTGTTTGCATAGAACTTTGTCAATGTTCATATGTGATCAATACGTAAACTTGATTTTGTTTTGTATGTTTATTCTTTGTAGTGGGTTTTATTTTATTGGCGTAAACATCTAATTTCCTTCCCTGGGGATTTTCTATGATTATGATAATTATTTACTGAGCTGTTCCTAACTTAAATTGTGGAACCTATGGTGCATCGTTCGCCCCTCGAATTGTATGAACTTGACAGGTTGTCATTCATCCATTGCCAAAACTTTCAAGTTTGGTGACTTTCGTGTTTTCTGAATTTAATCTTAGAAAAATAAGAAATTATTAGTAATGTCAACCTGGTCATTAAGTGTCAAAAAGATGGGGCGATTAATTAATAGTAATAAAGAAATCGATATGTGAACTTATCAAATCCAATGATTGATAACCTGCTATCTAGCCATTGACGTTTTGTTTCCCCTCTAATATGTTATACATAAAAACATGCACGTTTTCCTCCTTCAGTTGTAAAAAAACAAAGAAAAACTTTTGTGCATTTTTAACCCTTGAGTGATTTCCTTTCTGTTTTTCAAAATCAGATGAGACCCTTAATCTCTCACACCAAGTATTCTCAATATCATAGTATGTTTTTTATTATAAAAAATTAGGGCGAGAGGCTCTTCTTATTTCAAAGTCAAGCAAATCACTAACTTTAACGAACATTTAGAGTAAGAATACAAATCACATACTAATAAGGGATGCAAGTCATATAGTTGTTATGAATGAAAGTTGACCATGTGAGCCAACTCCCATTAGCCCATATATTAGTATTTTTCATAAAATACTAGAGATTCCTTATTCATTTACTTAGGTAACTTTAATTTTTCTGTAAAAAAAGAAATTGGGTGTGAACACTTAACAAATCAAGTATTAGTTTAGACAGAACTTTTCATTCAAAATTAATTCCTGAATTGTGAAGTTGTAATAAAATATCAAATTGATTTTATAGTAGTAAGTACCAGTAAAAAAAAAAAAAATTTCTCTCAACTTTATTTTTTTTATCACATTAATCAAAATAATTTTAATTAATTGTTTCAAAAGAATATATTTTTAGAAATTATTATGAGTAGGATCTAAATTTTTTCTTTTATCGTTTTCGGCTTAAAATTTAAAAAATAAAGGTAAAGACTCAAGACTAGTGATCTTGGATCCAATTATGTTGTTTTTGGTCTCCACACACTATTGTGATAGCTTAATGGGCTATTATATTGGATTGGATTCTAGCCCCAGCACCGTAGTAACACCTATTCGGACCCGGTCTATTTCAAAGTGCTGAATTAGGGTTTCCCATTTTACACTTATACTAGTATAAAATCTCACAGAAACAAAACCCTCCCTTCCACTCTTCACTCTCCACAAGCCAAGGCCAATCAGGTATTTCTTTCTCTTCTGCCTTCTGGGTTTGAATTTGGTGGTTGTTGTTGTTCTAGGGTTCTCTTTAATTTTAGCGTTGGTCACAATTTGGATCTGCTGTGTTGCGTTTCAGGTGAGGAAGTAGAAGAAGAAGGAGATGGCCTCAGTACCAGGACAGCTCGTTTGGGAGATCGTGAAGAAGAACAACTGCTTCTTGGTGAAAGAGTTTGGTAGGGGCACTCAGAGCGTGCAGTTCAGCAAAGAGAGCAACAATCTCTACAACCTAAACTCTTTCAAGTACTCTGGTATATATCTTTGCTGTTATTGGATTTTGTAACTTTGTGGGTTGTGTTTGATTCTACTTTCTGAGAAGAATTTATACATGCAAAAGTCTGATGAGAAATGGGTACTAAAAAATTCATCTTTTTAGCGAAAGCTATTTTAGGTTGATATTCTGCACATGATTTTTTTATGTGATATTATTTTGAAATGTATTATTGAGATAGAACTTGAGTTGGTGTTGAGATTTTAAATTTTGATAATTTGTTTACCCGTTTGAGGCAAGGTGATCTTAGAGTTGACATTTTATACATGTGTAGTGTCATTGTATTTCAATTGTTTGTGCATAAAACTCACTTTATGCTGGTATGATAGGTTTGGCCAACAAGAAAACTGTTACTATTCAGCCTGCTGGTAAAGATCAATCTGTGTTGCTGGCAACAACCAAGACAAAGAGACAAAATAAGCCTGCTGCTTTGCTTCACAAATCTGTCATGAAGAAGGAGTTCCGCAGGATGGCAAAGGCAGTGCAAAATCAGGTATTTTGAAAAAAAATCACTTAATCTATGTTTTGTAAGGCGACTTTCTTGACTCATGTTAATGGTGTGGAATAACTGGTGTGACAATTCCTGAAAGCTGATTTTATTCCCATTTGACAATATTTGTTGTTTTTTTTGGTTAGCTGCATTTCTATTTTCTGTCAGTCCCAGCAGCTTAAGATCCATTAATCCGGCTTCAATTTCTTGGGGAAATGTTGTTGAAAATTGTTCTCTGCTTTGTTTACGTTTGACAATGATGTGCTGGGTTAACTACCGTTTTCTGTCAACTACCCCCAGGTGGATTTTTTGGGGTCTTCTTCATATATGAGAAAATTTTTATGTTGTTGCAGTTCAATTGGGAAATGTTTTCTTGCATTAAATTTTGTTATGTATCACTTAGTGTTTGACTATCATTTCTTAAAGGTACCTTGCCTATGTAGCATTTTTGGTAATTGTTGTAATTCTTTGTTTTGGGTGACGTGCTAGCTTAATTTGTTGAAGGCCTTTCAGTACATTGTAAAGGAAACGCTTAGTGAGACATTTTTTTTGTCCATTTCCTCAGATGTTTTTGTTTTAAATAGTGTGTTGATTTGTTGAGATAAATTGCTGTTGGATACATGTGGTTTGTTACATCAAGTTTTTAAGTTGAAACCTTTTTGAACCTCTGCCTACATGACAGAGTTTTCCCCAGCGGTGATGAGCCTCTAACATGTAAGAAGAATCCCTAGTTGGGTTTGTTCAATGAAATTTACTTGTTACGCTTGGCTTCTGAGCTTCTGTCATTTAGAAGTTCTGTCATGAATGTACTCTTTTGATCTCTTCCTGATTATATGTTGTTAATAGAGGGAAGCTGGCATCTCTTTCCTTTGTCAGTTAACGTTTTGCTGCCATACAAATTATTTATTGTAGAATAGTTATTTTTGGTTTTGGTCTAAATTCCATATGAATCAGTATTCAGTACCTTCTCAATCTGCATCTTGTGTTTATATGAAATTATTTGTGTGCCTACCACAAATATTTTGCTCTCATGAATTCCCATGCCATGAATAAGCTTAATGGGATTTTGCTCGCATGCATGTTTATTTTTTCAGGTTTCATTTCTCCATTGCTTTCTATATATTTTCTATTTTCACAATTTTGCTAAGTGGTTTCTTGTTCATATTTTCTCCTTGGATGCTTGCTCCTTTGCATTTTGTGCTTTGTTATTTCATTAAATGTTGCTAATTTTATCTCCTTTTCCCCCGCTACTTCTGATCTGTGCTGCAGGTGGCAGATAACTACTACAGGCCTGATCTCAAGAAGGCAGCTCTTGCAAGGTTAAGTGCTGTCAATAGGAGCCTCAAAGTTGCAAAGTCTGGTGTGAAGAAGAGAAACAGACAGGCTGTGAGGGTGCGTGGTAGGAAGTGAATTGATAAGAGTTAAATTGCATTCTACCGTCATTTTATTCCCCTTTTGTAGTTTTTGTGTTCTAGAACTCAATTTTAGACTTTCGGAGTTGTGGCAATTCTCCATGTGTTTTCAATATAAAACTGGAACTACCATGTTATAGCTTTCGACCTGGTTATTTTTTAGCAGCTTGATTTTAAATGATTTACGATGTTACATAATCACATAATGTCGATTGTTAATTGACAATTAAGGCGGAATCTCTAAATTGCACTACTACAAAAGCATGATTTTGTTTAACTACATTTGTCAATCGTTTCCATTTGTTCACTTGATTTTCTGTGCCCTGCAATTTAACCTAACTGCCAGCAAGATGTACAACTAAATCTTCTATGCTTAACTGATTGCCCATGTACGTTTGAGCTCCGTGAAGATTGGTTTTTCATTCTACGACGCCTGTCTATTTTTGTCAGCAGTCAGAATCATGAATTGCTATTTGCTGCTCTACGATGATCTTTTGGCCCTTATTTTTAGAGATTGAATCTTAATTTCATTGCCATTTCCTATGGAAGACCCAAACAAAATGTTACGAATTTTAACAATAAAAATAGTCAGGTTTTATGAATTTTATGATGCTATTCACATGTATTTTCACACACAACATTTCGCATGTCTGGTGACATGCGACAAGCATTTTCCTTATCAATTAGCATACAAAAGGATTAGTATCATGGTACCTTTGCAGTTTAATAATAACCTAGACTATTGACCGTCAATCACATTTGCTTCCTACCAATAGCATGCAATGTTGCGATGTTGCAAATTAGTTAATATTTCTTGCAGCCATCTTGGGCAAATTGATGAACTATAGTATGATTGTAACTATGATTGGAGTCTTCTAAATATCTTCTTTTAAAAAACTGTTTATTATTGTAATCTCAAGTGTATGTATAAATATAATTATCATTACTTAATTTTAACTATTGTACTAGTCCTACACCGTCAGTAGTTTGATGTTAAAATTTTGTCTGTTACGGACGACTTATATTTGGTTTGTAAGTAGGTGAAAGGGAAAGGTCTTCAAGAAGCCTCTCAAATCAAATCCAACCATGTAAAGAATAGCTTTCATTCACAATTTTTCGTAGTCTAATTTATCAATATATTTTTGTTCTAGTTATTCTTCATACTTAACGCGGTTGCATTCATATGGAAAGGGAATGCATCAAATATTGAAAGGTAAGCGAAATTCCTTTGGATGGTTTCGGTAGCTATCGTATAGCATATTATATTCAATAGCATTGCACCACTACGCGCATCCACTCTTTGTTGTATTTAAATCCTATGAAAATATTTTATTTTCCTGTAATAATTTTATTAATTACTTCTCTTAGACAACAAAAAAGAACAAAATAAGAAAATGTTAAAAAGAATATGATAAGGTACTAATTAATCTTAACTTATTGAAGATTTCATCCTATATATAACTGATTAGTCTGAAGTCAGCAAATTAATTATTGCACGGATTGGAATGCTGAGTTACTTGTCTTGGTGTAATTCGCTTGCCTTGCAATTTAGTAGGTAAAATACGAAGCTTCACAATTCATTTGAACATATGACAAACTGTTGTGGCTATGCTGATCAAACAGCAGCCAACGTCAGTGAAGAAATCTCTATCAATCGTGTCAAAGCCACTTTCATAGTTAAGAGTGGCAAGAAAAGTGGGAAACGGGGGTGCTTTGATCACTGTTTCTCTTTCGAGGAGTTGTTTATGGACCAGAGAAGTAGCTTAAAGATATGGATTCTAACAAATTGAACGCTGAGATCATGAGATGGATTAAGGTTGTTGTGGAGCATATGAATGCCAAGTCAGTGGCCATTTTGAAAACTCATTGCAAGTCACAAGGAGTGTGAATGAGCTTTCAATAACCATTTGTAAGTATAAAGATATTTGAGAGTAATTCCGTATGACTTCCAAACCAAGCAATACAGAAGTTAACAAAGAATTTTTTTCTAATGAGTTTATTTCACTTTCAATTCTTGCCATTGCAATGCATACAACTAGTACGAAGCCCGTGCCATGCACGAATAAATATATAGGTTTTGATCAATAGGTACATAAATATATTAGTTTGAACATAATATAAAACTAATATTTATGTCCTTAATTATAAAATTTAGATAATAACTTGAGATATTGACAATATTTCCTTACGAATATGATCCTTGCACAGGAGTTATGTGATCATAGTTATATCATTCATGGTGAACAGGGCTTAACTTAATTTTCCAATTTGGTTTGAGATGATTTGTTTGTTAGAAGAAAGCATCTTAATTAGCTATGAATGGGAGCAAACTACTTCTTTTCGGCCATTGAGGATTCTGCTTAATCTGTATTTTTTGGTTTTTTGTCGAATAAGATTTTGGGCATTGAAGCTTCTAATTTTTATTGAAAAACAATCCAGATGTAATTGAGTGAAATTGTATTGAGAACGAGAATTAAAAGACCAATGCTTTCAAGTTTCAACTATTAATAGGCTTTAACCGGGTATATCATTACATCTCAAGTTTGCCATGAAAATTATTTGCCTCGTGCAAGATTTATAACGTTCTATACGGGAACTTTTCACGAGCAACTTGTTCTCTTCTTTTATGGAGGGGAAAGAGAAATGAAAAAAGCCAATGTGCACTGGCATGCATCTTACCTTCACTCATTATTCATTTTTCTTCATCACCCCATTTTCTGTTCTTGCTTTTTTGTTTTTAACGTGAAGCCTTAGAATGTCAAATAAACAAATCCATAATGTTCATCTTATGCAAATATATTACAAAAATCTCATGTAGTAACAATTCTAGATGAGTGAGGAGACTCATCCACCAAAACTGAAGCACGTTTATGAGAATCAAGACAATTATGATACCAAGAACTATTAGCTTTATCTTCATGTTTTGAGACCATATGTTTCTCCTCATGTGAGTTCCAGGCTGCCTGAAATCCTGTGCAAGCAAAAGCCATAACAATAGACATTCCAATAACAGCCCTTATACAATTTTAAAGACCAAATATCTGTGCAGTTATAACCATGACAATAATTGATAACAAATCAATCCAATGTGTCAGTTTAGATGAAAATTACTGAAAAAGACATCCGCAATTTGATTGATTCCAACACAACAGCAATTTGATTGATTCAGATAATGAAATATTCTAATATGTACATTTGAACATCCTGTCAAAAAAAGAAGGAAACAAATAAAAAGGTCAAGAAAAACGAAGTAGATGGAATCCAGAGTTAAGCGCAAAATTAATAGAAAGAACTGTCAAGATTGCCTATACTGAGGATTAATTTATATTAAAGCACTTTGCCAAAACAAACCATTCTTGTCACCATGCAAAGCTAAAATGAACTCCGAGGCATTAATAGACCCTGTGAAATTTAGTCCTACTAATTTCACAAATTTGTTTCCATGCTTTGCGATACTTGATTTCTCCACCCTGAAATGAAAACTAATACAAACATAAAATTTAAAACCAAGTCCCCCAAGATCCCACAGGGTCACTATTGGATCTCACATAAAATTTGAAACCAATTTCTTCATTGCCTGTTGTGCCCTAGGGATGTGTGTAAAATCCACATATTTTATACTTATTTAAACATGAATTTGAATGCTTTGAGATAATAATTATGCCATTTATTTATGATATTGAGTGAATTATGAGTCCAATGAATTAAATGGGTTTTTATTGTGTTTTCTAAGAATTTAAAGACTTTTGTGGTATTTTAGTCATGGTTACTAAAATCCAAGTGAAGAGCAAAAGGACATTGTTGCAATGTTTTGAGCATAACTTTTGCTACAGACTTCACATTGAGCTAATCTTAGTGTCGATGGAAAGATAAGAAAAATCCCTGCAACTTTCATGGGAACATCGAAACCCAATTCATGCATTAAGAATGTGAAAAACTATGTGCAAAGTGGCTGACGAAATTTTTGACCAAGTCAACTAGCATTCATAAATTTTAAGGATCAAATTATATTCTTAATTGGAGTGCAAGTAATCTCTACTTGATGACCAAGTATCTTTGTGTTTAATGCAAGAATCTCAAAGACTTTCCTTATTTGAGTAGAATATTTGTTTCCTAATTTATATGGATTCTGTTAGAGAATATTAGGGTTATTACTTATTAGGTTATTAGTCTTATGTTAATGGGCTTGGACCAGTACTACTAGTGTTAGTATTTGACCTAAATATTAGTATAAATAAGTGTATTAGGTTATGGAATTAAAACACATTATCAACACATCAAGTTAATATCATTATCAATTTATATTCTCTCTTTTCCTCCTTCTCTACCTATTTTCCTCCAATTCAACATGGTATCAGGGCAGTACCATCCTCCGTGACCTGTCCCATCACTTTCGCTGCTGAGTTCCCAAAGATCTGGAACTCCGATTAGCTACTGCCTCTGGTTGCCGAGTTCTTCTTTCGGCACCCTCTTTCTATATCTTTTCTGGTCAACCGTGTTTCCATTCCGGTTTGCCGACCTTTCTCTCTTGCCGTGACGTCTTCCCTTCCCTTGCCGTTGCCACCGCCGTCCGCCGCCTCCTTTCCGGCCGCCGACCACACCGTTGGAACCGCCTCCCTCCGACCGGCCAGACCCCCGAAGCCCAGCCCTAACGCCGCTGTAAAGCGCCGCCCTTCGCCGCAGCCACCCAACCACCGCGCGGCTTGTTTTCCGGCGCGTCCAGCTGCCCCTCCGGCCGCCGTTCCTCTCGTCAGGCTCGTCTTGGCCTCCTCTACGCTGATCTGCCCTCAGATCCTTGTTTTCTTGCGTTGGATTTTTCAGTTATCTCTAGTTTTGGCATTGCTAGCATAGCATTGAGGGGGAGAATGGGAATAAGTTCATCTCTACATATACTTCAATGCTAGTGTTTGTCATGACTTCTCTCACACAAATGAATCATACTGGTGGTGACTTCTTTTCCCATTGACGATCATTCCGATGGTGACTTCTCTCCCACAGATGAATCATGCTACTGGTGACTTTTTCTTCCCGTTGACGATCATTCCGATGGTGACTTATGTTGGTTATGACTCACACTAGCCTCCACTCTGTCCTAGATGCACTGGCCCTGTCCATCTTAGTCCCAGATGCATTGGCCCTATCTCCATCCCAGATTCAGTTGCCTGTCACTGTCACACTGTTTGGCGCATTATGTTTTTAGTTTATTTTCTTAAAGATGTAATTGTAACAAGCTTAAAGCTTAGTAAGCTTAAGCTTGAGGGGGAGTGTTAGAGAATATTAGGGTTATTACTTATTAGGTTATTAGTCTTATGTTAATGGGCTTGGACCATGTTAGTATTTGACCTAAATATTAGTATAAATAAGTGTATTAGGTTATGGAATTAAAACACATTATCAACACATCAAGTTAATATCATTATCAATTTATATTCTCTCTTTTCCTCCTTCTCTACCTATTTTCCTCCAATTCAACAGATTCAACAAAAATAAAATAAGAAATAAGAGATTTGATCAAAGATTATTCAAGAAAGATATCGTTATCAAACTTGTCCCATTAAATTAGGGATAACTTTCTCTATAAGTATGCAATTTACTTGATTCTGGTGGCATTTGAAAGCTAAGAACTCTATCTACAAATCTCATGTTGACAACTTTCCTTAATTAAGTTGTTATTAATGCGAGATTTGCACCCCAAGTAAAAGCAAAGTAAGGCTTGACCTATTTTATCCTTGATTCTTTGAATTTATTATAAAATAAAGGGTAAGGCTAAAGATTTGGGGAGCGGCAGCGAAAGCAGAGGCAAAGGATTCACCATTGAAGACTTCCAAGATTTTTCTCTTCTGGGATTTTCTTCATGATGTTTCTTCTACCCATTTATTTGTTTTGTGCTTCTTTTGCCATGAGTGGCTAAACTTTTTTCTTGCTAGAGTGAAGATATAACTTAATTCAATCGACATGTATTATGATTAGATTTTTAATTAATTTCTTTTCTATTCAATTTGAGTGTTTATTATGGTTCTTAATGCTTTTATGAATTAAGTGCCCTTCATAAATTGATCTAGTGAGATGTATGTAGAATCAAAAGGTTCGTATCTGATTTAGACCGTAAATAATAAGTGACATAGTTTATATTCATCTAGGAATGAAGATTATAGGTTGTGTGAGAGAATTGTGATATTTTCCATAAGAATTCATAGAGCGTAGGTCATGCATTTAAGAGTTATGGTTTAGATTAAAGAATTAACTAAACTTTGGTAATTAAAAAGAATTAATCTACTAATGAATTGAATTTTAATTAATTAAAATTCTACCCATCAATTGAATGACTAGAAATTAGGTAGAATGAAAGTCTTAAAGCTACTCTATTGTCTATGATAGATTGTTGAATTAAGTAAAATCGAATCCCTAACGTCTTTATCATTACTTGTTTACACTTTAATTTGTTATTGTAGTCTCTTACTGTTTTTAATTTATATATTTTTATCTTGTTTTGTTTTTCTTTCAATTACTTGTTTTCCTTTGAACTCTCTTTAAATCAATTTTTTTCCTAGATAATAACTGGATTAGTGAAGTAGTAATTGACAACTAAATCTTATCACTTTATTACTTTTATGATTTGATGCACTTGCCAAATTTCTCGACAAGTTGTTGGCTCTCTTCCTAAATCAGGATCACGATCAAATCTCAGTTTTGGAGGCCTTATAGAATGCCTTAAAATGCACCAGCTCACAGGACAGGAGTTTCATAATCACCAATAATAATTCACTTTTCCAGTGAAATACAACTGCTTCATCATCAAAGATCATTAATGTTTATCAGATTTAATTAAAGAAATAGCAACAAAACAATACATGATTAAACAATGATAAATCTCCAAATGAAATATCCAGATTCAAGTCCTAATCCTTTACAAATGATATGCAAAATCTCCAAATTAGCTTCTGCATGCTAACTAAACAAACATTAATAGGTCAAGTGAATATTTACCTGCCCATGAAGCATTTTTACACATATTATAAATTGCATAACTTCAATATTCAGAGAGTCTCACAAAAACAATATTTGCATTCAACTTCACTTTTTGCACAGAACATAATGACAATACTTACTGTGCGGGTACCTTGGTGGGGGGTCTTTGATCTTGAGTCATTAGTGGAGGAATAGAGTTAACAACGTGCTGGCAAGCTAACTGTTAAAATATCTATTTCATTTAAAATATATATTGCATAAATGAAAGTGAAAGAATCTATTTTATATGAGGTAGATATACCAAGGGATGATAAAAAATAATAAAGTGTTATAGCATTAGTTAAAAAATTGTGTAAATGAAAAAGTTACCATAGACATTGTTCACCATGATGCCTCCACTTTGAGAAAGGCCTTTTTCTGATCGGCCTGCCATCCAATTTATTCTTTCAACCATTTGTTCCATATTGAGAAGCAAAAAATTATTCATGTCAATTTACTCAAATTACAACTACAGGTTATTTGTGGCTAGGACATAGATTTGCTCCATGAAAACTCTCACTTGTATCATGTATTATAAATTTATAAATCATAGAGAGAAATAAATGCCAAGAAAATAACCCATACCATGTCTGCAGTCAAAAAGCCATTGCCAATAATAGATAAGTTTATTAACTGTACATCACGCTTGCAAGACATGCCGCTTCATTTTGCAAGTGAAATTTTGCTACAGAGCCCATAGTGTTTCCTCTTTTATTCTCTTGGAGAAGGTAGATTATCTATAATACAAAAAGAAACAACAAATTTTTTTTGATTACTTTAGCATGACTTATAAATTATAGGTGTAGCCACCTAGCTCAATGCAACATTTCCAAGAAGTCATTTCTAATATGGCTTTGTTTTATTCCCCATAATTTGTTTGCAATTCCTGGCACATAAACGCATCAAAAGGGGGTTTTTATACTGACAGAAGTTCTAGTGAAATTATGGGGATGTTAATGGATCCACTTACCCAGAAATTGTTTCTCAGAAACCTTGTGTAAGTGAAATAAATTCGCATGAATCGGGTCACTTAACACAAATAATCAGTAACATGAAGAAGTAGGTGTCACTGTTACAGGGAGCATGAATCCTGCATCTTCTGATGGTAAGACTAGCATTGCACCTATCAATCAAAATCGAAATACGAAAGGACCCATATCATTGAAGATAAATCACAAGTAAAAGCTAAAAAAAAAAAAATTAGACCTGGTTTGTGGGTCTTTGAGGTAAATAGCTACTTCTTCTGGTGACTCAAACTTTGAAAGACTTGTTCCACAATGGGGATACATGAAACTGAATCACAAATTGTTTTGTTGCTAAGATTTTGTGAGCAAGAAAGGGGCCGACCTTAATTTCAAGGACAAAGAAGACCGCAAGAGACTACTTAAAGAGTATAGATGAAAAACTGGGCAAAGAAATATGTGGTTTAGAGGAAACGAAAGGCCCACATCGATAAATGCAGATGATTTCAGGGTCTTAAAATATTTGCAAGCACCTTAATTGAACAACAAGGATCATGAGGCGATGTGAGTGGGCCCATGCTATTAGCTGGGCTCAGGAAAGTCCCCGGGCCTTAATTTGCAGAGATGCAGCCTCAGAAATGAGTAGTCTTTGAGTTGGGATTTGTCTCGTTCTTCGGGACGAGGGGCTGAGACTTGTTTGGAGCCCTAACTTGTCCCTTCCGAAGGATTTGGCCAATTACACAGTCATTCACATGGTCTATCAGACTAACAGAACGGGGCTTACGTTCTCGTGATCCACACTTTTTTTCTCAACCAATCATTCCAAGGGGAGAGAAAAAAATATTAGTTATACGCTGCGTCAATTTTCATATTAAGTTTCCATATCCAGCCCCACTAATCACTTGCGTCAATTTTGTCTCTGACTAGAAAGCAGACAGTTGTACGCTATCTTGACTGAATACAAATCAGAACACTTGATACGACCCTTAATCAAAGGAGAGCCAAGGTATTGATTAAGATTGTTAGTATATAAAATATTAGTCAATCCAGGGATCCTATCACGTTTGCTTCTAGAAATACCGGAGGAGCACACGAATGTGGACTTGGCTGTGTTCACTTTCTTTCATCCCAGAAGCCTTACTTGGCAGAAAAGCATGAGATCATCTGCAAAAAGCAAGTGAAAAATTCCTGGGCCACCCCTTGAGAAGGTCACAGGTTTCCAGTTTCCAATTTCCACTTGATTAGAAATAGAAAGAGACAACTTCTCCATGCATAATACAAAAAGATACGGGGATATAGGGTCTCCTTGCCTCAACCCTCTAGCATGATTAAAAGATGGAAGTCTGGTTCCATTCCAAAGAATAGAGAGAGAGAGAGAGAGAGAGAGAGAGAGAGAGAGGAGGAGGAGGAGGAGGATACACAATACATGATCAAGCACACAGTGGGGAAAGCCATAAATCCACAAGCGTCCCTCTCAAGAAATTCTAATCCACCCTTTCATAAGCCTTCTCAAGGTCTATTTTGAAAGCTAAATAGCCTTTACCCTTTTTAGAATGATGGAGAAAGTGAAGGACTTCCTGAACAATAACTATGTTATCTAATGTGCCCCTCCCACGAATAAAATTGCTCTAAAGAAAGCCGATCAAATCATCCAAGAAGAAGCGAATACGGTTAACCAAAACATTTGTGATCAGCTTGTGAATCACATTACAGAGACTAATAGGCCTTAATTCCTTAAAAAGAGGAAGGGTTATCAACTTTAAGAACAAGATAGATAAGAGTCTCCGCAATAGCACAATTGAAGTGCCCAGTTATGAAAGTATTTCTCACTAAACTGCAAATATCGTTACCAACCACATCCTAATACGTTTTAAAGAAAAATTGTTGGAAACCATCTAGGCCAGGAAATTTTAAAGAGGCCAAAGAATTCAAAGCGACAATCACGTCTTCATTAGAAACCTGTTTATGGTGTTGATTTGAACCTTCCTGTGAAAGATGGGGCATAACAATGTCACGAAGGGCACCACTGTCAGTAGCCTCTGTAGAACAAAACAGGTCTTGATAATAAGTCAGAGCTTCATCTTTAAGAATGCCATCATCAGCACACCAAATGCCATTTGGGAGATGAAGACTGCTAATTTTATTTCTCCTCCTTTGAACCACAATATAAGTAAAAATTGTATTCTTATCACCAAACTTCACCCATTTTTCTCTGGATTTTTGAAACCAAAAATATTCCTCCTCCTTGAGAATGGCCTAGTATTAGGATATTTAAATTTATTACAATTAAACTTATATATAATATAAAAAATTATAATCAACTTACACTAGTATAAGAGTTTAAGTCTTACACCAATCTTAATCTATTGATTTCAATTTGATCTAATGGCTTAAAATCATTTTATTTAATAAAAAAAGATAATAGAGGAATCTCACTTAAACAAAGAGGGAGAAGTAATGAAATTTAAATTTTTTTTTTTTTGGTGAACAAGAGGGGCTTAGAGCCCCTAAGGAACAACTACACTTCTAAAAAAAGAGACACAACTAAGTCTTCAAGAAGCAAACTCCCACAGCCATGAAGAGGAGAATGAAGAACATGTAATCCAAGCCCAAAGTTGTAAGACAGATTGGCAAGGTAGTCAGCCACACTGCAGACTTCTCTATAAGCAAAGGTGAGACGAACACACCAGTTCCTAGCCATGAATTACCAAATTAAGGCTATGATAGAAGCACACGGATGAGGCAAAGCACACCCATCCTGGATCAATCTCACAGCAGTAGTAGAATCAACTTCTAACCAGAGCTTTTCAAACTTCATATCCCAAACCACCTCGAGCTGAAAAAATTCCCTAAAGCTCAGCATATAGCACCAACAAGCTACCAATATTTCTCACAAAGCCACTTAGCCAAGTTCTAGAGTCATCACGAAAAGCACCACCACAACCACACTTACGACCATCCTCCTTGCAAGAACCATCCACATTAGCCTTGATCCAACTATCAGTCAGAAACACCCACCCAATAGCTATATTAGAATATAAGTTCCTATTAATACTGATAGTATTGTACACCCTAGAGTCCACATGGCTAGCCATCTCCTGAACTCGTTGATTGATGTTGAAGAAAAGATGCTAGACACCACCATCCCCCTCCCTAAAAACCAATTGATTTCGATTAAGCCAAAATAACCAAATGGTGAACTCGAAAGTGAGAGGCCAATGGCCATCATCATAAAGACCCCATCTTTTTCATAGACCATGTTGCACCCAATCTTTAATATCACATGAGAAAAATTTCAGGCCAGCTTTTTGGCTTCACTAGGCGCATCCAGAGGTTCTTAACGTTATGGAAATCCCTAAAAGCATGGAGAGAACTTTTAGGCTGTTGGCCACATCTTGAACAATCTGTTGTAGGAGAGAAATGACGACGAAACTAAGTGAGATTCGTTATTACACCATCCTTAACCAAAAGCCAGAGAATGCATTGCACTTTTTAAGGACCTGGCCAATGCCATATAGCCTTCCATATACTGGCATGCAGAGTGCGAGCTGGTTCCAAAAGAGAAACATAAGCAGACTTCGTTGAGAAGACACCATTACTAGTGTACTTCCAAGAAGGAGTATCTGGACCTAGAGAGGTTCGAGGAGGGAGGATACTCACAACCTCAGCACAAGTTGAAGTAGGAATAAGGTGTTGGAAAATCCCATTGACCAACCATATTGGGAAAGGACACAACTAGGAGATCAATTATGTGAACAGGAATGGTATCCAAAGCAACATCCTTTAGAGTACAACCTGAGTGTCTCCAAATATCAACCCAGAATCGAGTAGTTAGGCCATCCCAATAGTCCATCTAATCCCAGACAGAACAAATACTTCGCCACACATGAGAAGGATCACTCTCCCTCACAACAGAAGATACAACAACAGAGCCACACTTATACTTAGATTTCAAAAGCCAAACCCAAAGAAAGTGTGACTTTGAAACCAATTGCCACCCAAGCTTATAGCTTTATTAAACAAGCGCATATTCTTCAACCCCATACCCCCAGACAACTTCAGTAAACAGAACTCTATCCAAGCAACTGAATGACATCTTTGCTTCCCATCATTGGACTCCCAAATAAAGCTTCTGGATAATTTCTCAAGAGTGTCACATGTACCCTTTGGGAGAAGGGTTGTTTGCATGGAGTTGGTAGGCAATGCCCCCAGAACAGACTGAGTAAGCGTTATCCTACCAACAAAAGTAAGGACCTTAGCTCGCCACGAGCTCAACCGATTCTGAGTCACCTCCACCAAGTGATGGAACATGCCTTTATTCATTCTTTTATGAATAAGAGGAACACCCAAGTACTTCTCAAGGTCTGTTGTAACAGTAAAACCGAAAAGATTACACAACTTGCTAACTCTATTATGGTTTACATTCTTTGCATAAAAAATTCTCGTATCTTGTCCTGATTAACTTTCGGCTCAGACACTTAAGCATTTCAAAATAATCTCCATTTGACTCACCGAGGCTTCACTAAAAATAATCAAATCATCGGTCACAAATAAATGGAAAATCAAGGGCCCATTCCTCGAAAGTCTAATTGAATGCCATAATTTTTCACGAACAACCCAATCAATACAATGAAAAAGCCTTTCTATACAAAGCACAAAGAGGTAAGGGGAAAGAGGGTCCCTTTGACGAATACTTCTAAAAGGATTAAAAGTGGTGGTATTCTTATCATTCCAAAGTAATTGCATTGAGCAGAGAATGACACAACTTATAATGATTTTAACAAAGTGACTACCAAGTCCAAGCTCGTTTAAAATATCCTCTAAAAAACTCTAACTCACACGATCATAGGTTTTCTCAAGATCAGCTTTAATAGCAAAGAAGCCTTGTTTACCTTTCATTTTTCTCATAGTATGGATGACTTCTTGGGTAACAACAATATTATAAGAACGTTGGCCTAGAACAAAACTGGACTAATTGGGAGACACCAAATAATCCATGTCAACCTTGAGCTGAGTAACAATAATCCTAGTAATAATTTTGTAGATGACATTACAGAGACTAATTGGACAAAAATTCTTCATTATTTTTGGAGTGTCAACCTTTGGAATCGACACCAACAAAGTCTCATTAATATTTTTCACCTGTTCTAAATTTGCATAAACCCGCCTTACTATCTCTCAAACAGACATGCCAACCGTCTCTCACTGAGAATGAAAGAAAATAGGATAAAGCTCGTCAAGTCAAAGTGCTCCCATTCTAAAAACAACATTTTTAACTTCATCATTTAAAGGGAGATTGTAATCTCTCCAAAACCGAACCATCAAGAGGAGGAAAACAAGCCCAAAGAGGAAGCGAATTAGAGCCACCAGGATTAGTGTACAACTCTTAAAGAAATTCATAACCATGCTACATAATTCATCATGCTCATGAACCCACTCACCACTAGCATTTTTGAATTAAATGAATGGAGATAATATAATTTTATTTATTAAATTTATTTTCTATGAAATTAAAAAATTGAATATTTTAAATGGAAAATTAAATAATCTTTTATAAAGTTTTAATTATTTGTAACATATCTAATAATATTTAATATACTAATCTGGTTATTATTGTACAAGTGTTGTAGCTATATATGTTAGTTTTTTTTTTTTTTCCTGAAAAGCTATATATGCTAATTGAAAGAAAATGCAAGCAATATTGAACTCACTTTTTTTTTTTTTAAGTCAGCACGTACAACATTAAAATTAAGAAGCATGATTTGATAACTACAGCTTAGCACTGCCTATGCTAAATTTTCTTTATTTTATTTGTTCATTCAAAATTATTTTTATATTTTTAATTTTCATTAACAGTATATTGAAATTTATTAATTTACTTCTAAAAAATAATTATTAAATTTTCTTTGTATCTCATCATTTTTCTTTTATAAATTGGACTTTTAAATTTTGATCAATTGTTTGGTACATCTTTGATGTTTGACCTCAAACGTTAGTCTTACAGCATTCAAGATGTGATGGAAAACCAAAAAAAAAAAAAAAAAAAAGAAGGATTTAATTTAAATGTATGATTAATGTAAAAATTATTTATACTATCATTAATTATATATTATTACATCATAAAAAATATTTAATTTTCACAATAATTTTTTAAAAATTATATATGTAATAATATATAATTAATTAATAATGTAAAAAATTTTACACAAATAATATATTAAAATTAAATTAAAAAACAAATATAGATACAAATTTTATTATTTTTCTCTCTCTTCATTTAAGTAAGACTCTTCTATTAATATTTTTACATTAAATAATACAATTATCTTTCTACATTATATAACCAGCATTGTTTTATTTTTTTGACTAAAAAAGATATTCATTCATTCAAATTAAATTCGAAAAAACAAATTCAACATCGCTTAAAAAGCGAAAAGGATAATCAACAAACTTATAACACGTAAAATCGCTACAAATATCTCAAAGTGATCTCTCATTTGATTGAATCTGTAATAGATCAGAAAGGTTCTACTAATCAAGAAACGAATACCGCAACAGATGGGAACCACCGCAATGAGACGAAATCAAACAACGCCAGCGTCAAACGCGAAACCAAACACCGTCATGCATGAGACGCAAATACAAAATACCGAAAAAACACAAAGAGAAAAGCGGGATCTATGTAAAAAAGCACTTATTTAGATAAAAGAAAAAGAATGATGTAGAGGGGGTGATTAAATTAAAAAAATACAAATCACTCCCGTCCGATAGATGAAAAAGAAAGAAAAGAAAAATAACTTGCTTTAGGATTCATAAAGAGAGAGAGAGTCAGAATATAACCAGCATTGTTATTCATCACGAAACTATTTTCATAAAATATTCATGAACATAATATTCAATGATAGTTATTCATTTACGTGTAACTCACGTATTTATGGGTTTAAGTTACATTGTCATTTTGTATTCATCTGTCGTTTTACGAATCAAAATTCGTAATATCTAGTATTATTCTTATATAACATTATTCTTTTATAACTCTTACGATCCCTCCTCATACATAATTATATACAACAATATAATATGAATAAAAAAATCTCGTAATAATAGTCGTCTAGTTTGGGCCGAAGGAGGACCGCGTAATGCGTATAGAGAAAGCCGTAGTCATGTTTCGTGGAAGGAGCCCAATCCGAGTATAAGCTATTGATTTTTCACAATAAGAAAACACCAAGGTCACAAACTCACAAAACTCAAATTTTCAATTCTCTCTTTTTCTCTCTCTCTCTCAAATTCCCAAATTTTCTTTCAGATCTATCCAGAAACCCTAGGTTTTCCTGATAATCATGGGGAACACGGAGAAGCTGTTGAACCAGATCATGGAATTGAAATTCACCTCAAAATCCCTTCAGCGACAATCCCGAAAATGCGAGAAGGAAGAGAAATCGGAGAAGCTGAAGGTGAAGAAAGCGATCGAGAAAGGGAACATGGACGGCGCTCGCATCTACGCTGAGAACGCCATCCGAAAACGAACGGAGCAGATGAACTACCTCCGCCTTGCCTCTCGCCTCGACGCCGTCGTGGCCCGCCTCGACACCCAGGCAAAGATGACCACAATCAACAAGTCCATGGGTAACATCGTCAAATCCCTCGAGTCTTCCCTCGCCACCGGAAACCTCCAGAAGATGTCGGAGACCATGGATCAGTTCGAGAAGCAGTTCGTTAACATGGAGGTTCAGGCCGAGTTCATGGAGTCTGCTATGGCTGGATCCACCTCACTCTCCACCCCCGAAGGCGAAGTCAACAGCCTCATGCAGCAGGTCGCCGACGATTATGGCCTCGAGGTCTCCGTCGGTCTCCCTCAGCCTGCCGCTCATGCTGTGCCGGTGAAAGAGGCCGACAAGGTCGACGAGGACGACTTATCCAGGCGCCTTGCTGAACTCAAGGCCAGAGGCTAATTATAATTATCATTATCATTATCGTTTCTGAATGCAGTGTTATTATATAATCACAGTCACTGACAGCTGTTGAGAATATTGAATGAGGAGTGGTTTGTGTATATTAAACTGAATCTGGCTCTATCATATTATTATTATTATGTAGACTTTGCTTTGGGGGTTTCAATGCCCTTCGCGTTTATGTTCAAATTTACTTGTTTCTTATGCATGATAATTATAATTATCATTATCATTATCGTTTGTGAGTGCAGTGTTATTATATAATCACAGTCACTGACAGCTGTTGAGAATGTTGAATGAGGAGTGGTTTGTGTATATTAAACTGAATTTGGCTCTATCATATTATTATTATTATGTAGACTTTGCTTTGGGGGTTTCAATGCCCTTCGCGTTTATGTTCAAATTTGCTTGTTTCTTATGCATGATAATTATAATTATCATTATCATTATCGTTTGTGAGTGCAGCGTTATTATATAATCACAGTCACTGAATGCTGTTGAGAATGTTGAATGTGGAGTGGTTTTTGTATATTAAACTGAATTTGGCTCTATCATATTATTATTATTTTTATTATTATTATGTAGACTTTGCTTTGGGGGGGTTTCAATGCCCTTCACAATTATGTTCAAATTTGCTTGTTTCTTATGCATGATAATTATAATTATCGTTATCGTTTTTGAGTGCAGTGTTATTATACAGTCACAGTCACTGACAGCTGTTGAGAATGTTGAATGAGGAGTGGTGTGTGAATATTAAACTGAATTGGGCTCTATCATATTATTATTATTATGTAGACTTTGCTTTGGGGGTTTCAATGCCCTTCACAATTATGTTCAAATTTGCTTGTTTCTTATGCATGCTATTAGAATAACTGGGCCTAACTTCACCCCAAAAAAAGCTTGCTCAATGGGAGAGGGTTACCTAAGTCATTATAAATTGTTCTTTGCTCATATATTCAACCAATGTGGGACTTAATTCCTGTCTTTGACCATGTGAGTATGGAATAGAATGCTTATATTTGTTAATGGGATGGTTCTCAATGAATTTGGGGTTGGTTATTAGAGGTCATTAATCTGGTGGCGCATCGGGGAAGATAACAATTCCTTTGAATTTGCTAGAGTCTGGATGAATATTAAACTCTATAGCATACTAAGGAGTTATTTAATTTTCAGGTAATTTTGGCCTTGACTAGTTCTGATGGAAAACTCCTGTTAACAGATAGAGTTGAGACCGAATACAAAGTAGGGGCTTTGGTTTTTTTTTTTTTGTGGGGGGGATTGTTTTTGAAAATTTTGGTAGATAATGTTTTTACATAGAAATTGATTGCATGTGTTACTGTGGTGTGGTTGGTGAAGCTCAAATTTTTGGGTTCAATGTAAATAAGCTCAAAACAATGACTTGTCATGTTCATAATTATATATGTACTTCAATTAATGGGCCAGTTTATTGTGAATGTATTTCTTTGTTCTATGAATGCAATTCTTGTCATAGTTTTCCAAGTTTTCTTGCCATATTTTTCCATGATGTGTGGGTTCTTTTTGTGCAAATCTTCATGTGCTATAAACAATGTGACACATGAAGTGTTCTCTTGTCAACTTCATAAATTTCTCCGTGTATGGACTGTAAAGATCAATCCAAAAGCATGTGCGCAATTTATTGTATTGTGTTATTGGTGTATGTTGATGTTTGACCTTGTGCTTGATCTGAGGAGGTTGATGGCATGTAAATATTGTAACATTGATGACTTGTTTATACTGCATATTTGTACACCATAATAGATTACGTCTACGGTTATTGTCATGATGAATGCTTCCTGACTCTTGTCAAGCATGATTTAATCTGAAAGCTTGTTATTTTCATTACGTGATTAAAGATTCTGATTCTCATCCCTTTGAACCGGTACAAATTGTGTGCCTTGTGGGTTGATGTTAATGTTGAGTTGTCATGTTTTATGCTGTGAAAATGTAATTTGAAAAATAAGCTTCAGTTTGTACTGCAAATCCTGAAGACATATTTCATTGTTGATGGTATGCCAAACAATAATTTGGTATACCGACGAATGTATTTGGTATTTCGAACAAATAACCTATATAACAACTATCACCTAGATATTGGAAAACGAAAAAATCAATAGAAAATAGAATTACATCGCAAAAGGTCAACCCATTGTTATTTACTTTTTTGTCGAAGCGGATATAGTATCCTCTTTCAGTCATAGTTTCATAGTACAATGACACACTATTATAAAAGAGAAAGAGGAAGAGGATGCCTTCTTCAACTTCATCTATTGAAGAGGAAATTTCATGCTGTGGTAAGGAAACGGAATGGTCCACATCGATAAATATTGATGATTTCACAGCCTTTATATGATTACAAGCACCACCCACGGCTAACTAGGATCATGAGGCAATGTGAATGGGCCCATGCTATAAGTTGGGCTCTGGAAAGTCCCCGGGCCTTTAGTTGCAGAGATGCAACCTTGGAAACGAGTGATCTTCGAGTTGGGATTTGTCTCCCTCCTAGTGGGAAAGGGTTGAGACACGCGTGGAGCCCTTGCATTTCCCGCCGAAGGAATTGGCCAATTACACAGTCATTCATATGGTCTTCCCTGACTAACAGAACGGGGCTTACGCCCTCGTGATCTACCCTTTTTTCTCATATCATAATAATATCCCAGTTTTTTTAATCCATATATTAGTTTAGAAACACTGACTTTATGTGAATAAGTTTATATAGTAGTTTCACATTAATTAATTTTTGAAAATTGAATATTTTAAATAAAAAAATATACTAATCTGGTTATTATACAAGTATTATAGCTATGTCATTTTTTTTCCTGAAAAGCTATATATGCTAAGTGAAAGAAAATGCAAACAATATTACTTATATATTATTATATATATTACAAATAATTAAAACTTTTTGAAAGATTATTTATTTTTTTATTTAAAATATTCAATTTTCTTATTTCATAGAAAATAAACTTAATAAATAAAATTATATAATGAAAAAAGTTTTAATTAATTAATAAATTTGAATAAAATATTAATAAATAAAATATTCAATTTTTTATTAATTAATAAATAATATATAATAAGTTTTAATTCAAAATCGTTTTATTTAATGAAAAAAAAAGATAATAAAAGAATCTCACTTAAATAAAGAGAGAGAAGTAATGAAATTTGAATTTGATGAAAGGAGAGAATATAATTTTATTTATTAATTTTATTTTAATATGAAATAATAAATTGAATATTTTAAATACAAAAATTAAATAATCTTTTATAAAGTTTTAATTATTTGTAATATATATAATAATATTTAAGTAATATACTAATCTGGTTATTATACAAGTATTATAGCTATGTCATTTTTTTTCCTGAAAAGCTATATATGCTAAGTGAAAGAAAATGCAAACAATATTACTTATATATTATTATATATATTACAAATAATTAAAACTTTTTGAAAGATTATTTATTTTTTATTTAAAATATTCAATTTTCTTATTTCATAGAAAATAAACTTAATAAATAAAATTATATAATGAAAAAAGTTTTAATTAATTAATAAATTTGAATAAAATATTAATAAATAAAATATTCAATTTTTTATTAATTAATAAATAATATATAATAAGTTTTAATTCAAAATCGTTTTAAATGAAAAAAAAAAAAGATAATAAAAGAATCTCACTTAAATAAAGAGAGAAAGTAATGAAATTTGAATTTGATGAAAGGAAGAATATAATTTTATTTTAATATGAAATAATAAAATTGAATATTTTAAATACAAAAATTAAATAATCTTTTATAAAGTTTTAATTATTTGTAATATATATAATAATATTTAAGTAATATACTAATCTGGTTATTATACAAGTATTATAGCTATATATGTCATTTTATTTTCCTGAAAAGCTATATATGCTAAGTGAAAGAAAATGCAAACAATATTGAAGTCACTTTTTTCAAAAAATCAGCACATACAATATTAAAATTAAGAAGCGTGATTTGATAGCTACAAGACTGCTTATGCTAAATTTTCTTTACTTTTATTTGTTCATGATGACATTATGAATGCTTCTTTACTCTTGTCAAGCATGATCTAAAAGCTTGTTATTTTCATTACGTGATTAAGTATTGTGATTCTCATCCCTTTGAACCGGTGTGCCTTGTGGGTTGATGTTAATGTTGACTTCTCATGTTTTGTGCTGTGAAAATGTAATTTGAAAAATAAGCTTCAGTTTGTAATGCAATCCTGAAGACATATTTCATTGTTGATCTTGATGGTATGCCAAACAATAATTTGGTATACCTTAAGAATGTATTTGGTATTTTCGAACAAATAACCTATAATAACAACTATAACTTGGATATACTTGTTGGCCAAGCGGATATAGTATCCTCATAAAGTCATACTTTCATAGTTTCATAATACAGTGACACACTATTATAGAAGGGAAAAAGAAACAACAAGAAGCAGAAGAAGCATGTAGCATATTCTATTACTTAAAAATTACCCTATAGTTTTCTAGCCATCCTTGATTTTACCCAACACTAGACAGATGAAATCCAATAGCGTCCAAATACCAACCACTTCGCCCCATTAAACCCAAAACTTGGCGTCCATCTGTAGTGAAGGTGAATGGCGTGCCTTCTTCAACTCCATATGGTGCGAAAGTTCTGTGATTACGCTGAAATGTCAATGACCAAATATATCGATCCCCCTCACGCTTTGCATTTATTGGACCATAATGCCCACTCACATTGATCAAGAACTCATATGGGTATTGTAGCTTAATCTAGGTAACATAGCGATATGCATTGTTAGAAGGTAATTTACCCACATTAGAGTGAGATAAAAGGAATGAAAGTGAAGATCCAAAACCAAAGGTTGCATTTTATGAAAGGGTAAAGCAAAAAGAAACAAAAACTAAGCTCACCTTAGCAGTTTTATTCCCTCCACCTCCTCCATGTTTCTCTGCTTTGAAAGGCTGGCCATGCTTATCATAAACCACAAGAATTGAGTCTATACAACGGTCATATAAAAGTGTGATTTCTTTCACTCCAGTGAAGTTCCTATCATCCCAATTAGTCCCACCGTTACCTCCCCATGGTCCTACTAGAAGACTTTTCCCTGGCCTTCCGTCCTGCGAAGTTTTACTTATATTTTATGAAAAAATTTACTTATTACAAGTATTAAAGACAATCGTTTCACATATAATTTGTCCCTTCAATTACAATGAATCAATGATACAATGACTCTTAATAACTTTGAAAACTTGTAGAGACATTATTTTTAAAGTAAATATTAAGTTTATGCACATATTAAGTAAGAGTAATGTAAAACATCTTAAGATTTGTATTAAAATATTTATCTCATGGGCTTCTACCGTCCAATATACTAAAATAAATAAATGAATAAATAAAATCTTTATCTCAAATGATGTGAGAGTCTAAGTTCAATACTTATTAGCAAATAAATTCTTTAGATGATTAACCAAATCAACTTTGACTAACTTACTAATATTTCGATTCTCAAATTTGCAAGTGATAAATTGTGGAGAAATGAATTATGTCCCTCAACTATCAGTTCCCAAGATGACTAAAGAAAGCTCTTGGATGGATAGACAAACAAAAAATTTCTCAACACCTTGACTAAGCAAATAGCAAAACTAGGCAAAAAAATGTAAAGCAAATAGTAAGAAATAACCTGAAATTGTAAAGAAAGCAATAAACACTTTCTCAAGCAATGTCTTTTGAGCTGGGTAGATTCAGCATTTAGATGTCACCCTGGTTTCTTTGACCCCTCAGCTAATCTCTCCCCTTTCACCTGCCAGTGCCCCTGGCCCATCGGCTTCCACCTCTTTTGAGCTAATAATTGAAGTTTGTGGTACTTGTTCTGATTGGCTTTATCACATTGTGCAGTGAATCGACTAATATGTTCTATGGTAAATTTTCTTCCTTCTCCCAAAAAAAGTAGTGAAATCAAGAGTCTTGAAACCCCTGGGCAATGGCATCACTCTTTCGACCCATTCAAGATATGACTTATGATAAACACGCATGTCCAATGGCCTCAGTTCGACCCCAAAATGCCTATAAATGGTCTCGGCTATCATGTTGAGATCGATTAACGGCTACTAAGCAACAAGTTGTTGAGGTGGTACTGGAAGCAGTACTGGTCCTAGCTACCTTAGGGAAATATGTGGCATTCTAGCTACCTGATATTGCATCGGTTGCTTAGTAACACCATACACTAGTTGTTGCCCCCAAAAGGGCTTTGTACCATATGATGAAGTAGCATAATATTGATTCAACTGTTCTATCATTGGCTAATAGACAGGTTGAGCATACTGGGGAGGTGGAACAAAATTCTATTACTGCTCTCTATAACTGCTCACTGATCTATTCTGAGTCATTTGTTCAAGATTATAAGCTGTCATCGGTTGTGGATTTACCTGTGGGATAGCATAGGGAATGTTCGCCATAGAACCTGAATTAACTGAAGGTAAACCTATCACACCTGGAATATTGGAAGGTCTCCTAGCCACATTGACTTGGCCATAGTTTAAAATAGGTTATCCAACTGCTTATATGCTGAGTATTCTGAGAAACAATTGTTGGATTTGACTGTACTGATGCTGGGGTTTGTACTGCTAACTGTCCATTCGACTAAGCAGTTGGTTGAGATCCAGCATACATTGGAACATAAAGAGGGGCTATCACATACTGATGCATGAATGACTGCCTTGCTATTTGTCCTGTTGGTTGAATTGCTGGTGGTGTAACATACTATTGTTGTGCCACGGGCTATAAATTTGGTTCTCTAGACAGTTGCCCCCAGTATTAGTAACAAACGGATAATGTTGTTCCATCGCCACCTGCTGCACCAAAGGTCTACTGGTGGTAGAAGAAGTTGTAGTTTCCTTATTCGGTTGATGAACCCTCTGCTCCTATTCTCTGACATTGTGCACTTCATTTTGAACCATAGGCTTGACAATGTCTGCCAACTACCTAGACATTTGATACATCATATCGTTCAACCCATGTAAATTTGCCGCCTAATGAAAAAGTACTTATAATTGTGGTTCCTTGATTCGAGACTTCTTACTCACTGGACTTCCTTGTACAATAGTCTGGGTAGTAGGAGTTTGAGAATATGTCATTCTATAAGGCTGAGGCATAGACGTAGATTGAGTCAAAGCCTCAGGTGTCTTACGGCAGCCATTTTTCTTCGAACTTGTTTGCTGAGAATCCATATTTTTTAAGCTCTTCTTGGACCTCAAGTGCATGCGCCAGCTATGATTGTGCCTAGAAAAGGGAATTTCTTTGCTTCACTATTCGTAGTCACACTGGGCATGCCAAAAAATATGTTAGCAAAAAAATTCTTTGAATGATTAATCGAATCACCTTCGACTAACTTGTTAATCTTTTGATTCTCAAATTTGCAAGCAATTAATTGTCAAGGAAGAGATTCTGTCCCTCCACTATGAGTTCCCAAGATGACTAAAGAAAGTTCTTGGATGTATAGACAAGTAAAAAATTATCTCTCAACCTCTTGACTAAAGCAAATGGCAAAATTAGGTAAAAAAAATGTAAAGCGAATAGTAAGAAATAAGCTGAAATGGTAAAGAAAGCAATAAACACTTGCTTAAGCATGAAATGAGAAAAGTTAAATTGTATCAATTGAATAGTTGTGTATTAGTTGCGTTGTATGTATTTACAATTGTAACTCTTCATTATTTATAGATCAAAATTTAGCCGTTATTAACTTAAGCACACTGTCTACCCTATTTCTATACATAAACCCACATTTCCACAAGTGGTAAACAATATACATATCCACTAATGTTCCATTGGTTACTTGATGTCTAACTTCAATGAATGATTCAACTGAGAGTGTTCCCACTACCCTATATTTTTGGAACCTACTGGTAAACTAATCCATCATTATTAGTCTATCAACGTTCACTTATTTTAACAAATTCTTGGAGTTTAGCGCAACGGTTGGCAGTTGTTCCTATCTTCAAGGGATTGTTTTGTCCTTTAATGAGTTCATTTGCTTAACAAATCTTTTTCTGGCCTAATGAACTTGACCCAACATTTATTGATAAAAAAATGTGTCAATGTCCAATTTTAGTCGAATCTTCCTTTTATCTTTTCAACTTGGCATAGTATCAACTAATACGCATATTTTGGTTATAGTAAGTATCAGCTAACCATTAAAATTGGATACTCCTTCATCAACTATCTTAGCATTGGCTAACTTTAGTTGAGATCATTTATTTTTATTTTTTTTTTGCGTTAACAATGCCATTACATCATCAATCAAATTTTAAAAATTGCAATCATAGAATTAAATTGAAATAAATATTCATAATCAAAGATAATTTATCTTTAATAAATATTCTTTTTTTTAAATACGTCTTTTTAAATCTAAGAGATGGTGTGAAAATACTGACTAAATTTTTACATCATTTGAGACAAAATTTTCATAGAATTTTTTTTTAGTGTAGGCTGAAAATATGTTTAGCATCCTAAAAACATTAGAAACTTCAAATTACGATTTACAAGTTTCTCTTTTTTTTTTTTTTTGGGTACTTCGATTTACAAGTTACAACACTAACTAATGAAAGACTTTGTGTACCTTTAGAAGCAAGGTCCTCGGTTTTGCTTGAGACAAATGGAGCCCAATTGAGTCCAAATACAAACCACTTCGTCCATGAAAGCCCACAATTTCTTGGATTGGATATGACAAAAATGTGAATCGTTTCCCTTCTTCAACTCCATGCGGTCCAAAAGGTTCTACGATTGCTCTTGAATGTCAATGACCGAATGTATGGATTTACCACGCCGCCACACTTCAAGTGGGACTATAATGCCCAGACACACTGATAAGGAACTCATCTGGGTGTTCTAGCCTAATCTAGGAGACATAAAATTGAGTTTTGCTAAAATGTAACATACCCATGCACCTTAGAATTTGATGAAGTAAAAATGAAGATCGATGTACAAGAACTGAATTTGATGAAATGGTGGAAAAATAATATAATAATAATAAATAATTAAGCTCACCACAGCAGTGTTATTGCCTCCAGCTCCTCCGTGTCTTTCAACTTTGAAAGGCTGAGCTTGTATATCATAAACCACAATAATTGAGTCTATACATCGATTATACACAAGTTTAATTTCAATTATATTGTAAATCTACAGGTTGCTTGTTGTATTGAAAATTTTAATTATATTGTCAGTACTTAGTCGTTGCCTTCCTAGGCATTTTTTTTTGGTGGAAAAAAGACTGAAATTTTCAATTATATTGTCAGTACTTAGTTGTTGCCTTCGTAAACCCCCTTTTTTAAAAAAAGAAAATTCAATTATAGTCAGTACTTAGCCGTTGCCTTCCTAAATGTCCCTTTTTTATGCGCATAAAAAAAGACTTTTTTTTTTGTTATTTTTGAACCACGTTTTGCAATAATTAGTTGTAAACTTCATAAATATCTCGGTATTTTCACAGTGAAGGTTGATCCAAAAGCATGTGCACAATCTATTGAAAGTAAAGATCTAAAACCAAAAGTTGCATGTTATGAAAGTGTACAGCAAAAAGAAACAAATACTAAGTATTTCATTCCTTTCCATACCTAATTTAGAGAGGAAGAAAAAAAAAATACAAGAATAGAGTAGGATGGACTGAGAGACGGTTCAATTTCATTCCATTCCAAACAAATTCCAAACAAATCTTAAACAATGACACCTTTTTTAATTCTATTCCATTCCATCACCTCTTTTAATGTCTAAACAATGGCACCTTTTACTATTTTATTTCATTCCCATTCTTTCCATTACTTATCATCAACCCAAACTAGTCTTAAATAGAGGTATGTAGGGGCAGAAAGCGGAAGAAGCAATCCAACTTGATTGGCTGTTGCATCGTGATTATTGTAGTGGAAGTTAACATAGGCAATGTACTAAACTGTTGAGTTAAACTGTTCCACTTTAATCACAGACCACTCACTAGGGAATCATTGTAATTTCTCTTTGAATAAAGCGCAATAAGCATTTAAATTAAGCACTGGTAAAATGGAGCCTATCAGCTTTTTTGTTCAAACAATTACTCAAGTAATTTTAAATTCAACTCTAATATTCTTATCACATTATATATACTTATTTTCATATCTCATCTAATATTATTTATCATATTTATTTTTTTTATCACTTTCTCTCTCTCAATCACACACTCTTAAAAAAAGTATCTACAATATCTACACCTCTAAAAAAAATGTAAGATCACCAGTTTCCTTTTAAATTAGCGGTGATGGATAATTTATCGAGCATCGCAGTTTACTTTAAATGAGACCAATTATTTTTTAATAGCATATCAGTTTTTTGAAAAATAAGCAAAAGGCTATTCTATTTTGGATTATAGTGGGCATCTGATTCTATTGGAATAAAATCACTAAGCTACTCAAGGAAGTGATCTTATATTTGCGCTAGGAATATTGAGATCTAAGCGAACTAATAAAGTACAAATAAATTTAACTTCATGTATGTTTTTTAAAATCATATTTATCAACGAAACAATATGATAACTTTTCCAGTTTCCCCATAACTGAATCTACTTCGAAAGTTTCTTACTCATACTAAAATCTTAGCACACCGTTTGGTAGAACTTCCCCTAAACATTTATACATGACTACATGTTTATGTCTAAGGTATACGACACAAAAATGTATTTAATTTTCATCGTTTTTAAGTAAGCACATCTATAACTTACATTGCATAATCCGAGCATGATGACTAACTTGCAAGAGTTCTTATCAGTGACTAGTTCACATTTTGCTTTCAAGCGTATATATATTTTGCATATCTAGAGTGCCATAGGATCATGTGTAGAGGAAAGTATAAAAACTTTGCAATTAGTAGTGCCTGAGGTTCATGGGATTTAGTTTAGAATAGCTTATAGAGTGACTAAATATTCTCTATCATCATCGTATCTGGAGCTCATTTTACATCGAGATGAAGCAGGACTACTTCTCTATTCAGTCGTTTTTTAGCACAATTGGGCATGTTACCCTCTTTCATTGATAACAAAACTTAGTGACATTTACCCTACGCCAAGTCCAAGGAGGTAATTATATATATATATATATATATATATATCTGCACATAAGTTGTCTTGTGTATAACAAAATATTTACAAAAATAGAAACTTGTAGGCCAAAAATCAAAATCATATATTGATACGTATACTTTCTCTCAATAACATCCTTTTTATGGCTTGTTGGCAAAGAAGACAATATCCTTATTTCAATCATTGTGTAAGCACTCAACAAAGTTCAGAAAACATGAATTGATTCATACCCATTTGCAATAAGTTCGTGATACATAATATAGTAAACTTTCACAAAATAAACTAAGCATGAGACTCTGTCAACTACTCCTAACTTATCCCAAAGACACTTCAATAGGTATGGGTCACCATACACTTAATCAAAACATCTTTCAACAACTAATTAATATATAATATAATATTACACATCACAAAATACTGGTGTATATCAGAAATCTCAGCTACATCAACACTTCTCCTTGAAATTTTTTATGGACACTCCAAGTAATTCCCCAAGTCTTTCAAATCTTGCTCTAGGAAGAGCTTTAGTAAGTATATCAACAACTTGAAGATCAAAACAACAGTGAACTAGCTTAATCTCATGATTTTTAACAGCTTCACGTATAACATGAAACTTCACTTGAATATGCTTGGTCTTTCCATGTTGAACTGGATTTTCAGCAATAGCAAAAGCTGATTTGCTATCACATTTAATCTTTGTAGCTTCTTGCTGCTGCACTCTCAATTCCTTTAAAATTTTCCTTAACCAAATAGCTTGGTTTGTTGCTGCAGTTGCTGCTATATATTCAGCTTCTGCAGTGGACTAAGCTACAATTTCTTGTTTCTTTGAATTCCAAGAGAACGTGCCAGTGCCTAAGGAAAATGTATAACCAGCAGTACTCTACATGTCATCAAGGTTTCCAGCCCAATCAATGTCAACATAGCCCAATAAGCTTCCACTTTCACTGGGTTTGTACCAAATTCCAAGCTGAGTAGTACCTCTCAAGTATCTGAGCACCCTCTTTGCTACTACAAAGTGTGTTTTACTAGGACTTTGCATAAATCTTGACAGCAAACTAGCAACACACATAAGATCAGGTCTGGTTGCAATAAGATAAAACAGCCTTCCAATCAAGCTTCTGTAAAGAGAAGCATCTATTTTTTCAGCTTCATCTTCCTTTGAGAGTTTTACATTATGCATTAAAAGGAGTAGGAGCAAATTTGCAATTTTCCATTCTAAATTTCTTCAACACTTCATGAGCATACTTCTCTTGATTCAAAAAAATCCAATCCTTGGATTGATGCACTTCCAAGCCCAGAGAGTAGTTCATTTCTCCTAAGCTAGACATTTCAAATTGATTTTTCATTTCCTACATAAACTTTTGCACTTCTTGTTGATTATTGCTTTTCACTAACAAGTCATCAACATACAAAGAGACAATCAAAGAACCACCATTCAGCAACCTTCTTACATAAAGAGTTGCATCATTTTCACTCATCCTAAAGCCTTGATTGTAGAAGTAGTTGTCAATTCTACAGTACCAAGCTCTAGAAGTTTGTTTTATCCCATACAAGGCCTTATGAAGCTTATACACCTTATCTTCACTTCCTTCCACAACAAAATCTTCAGGTTGAAGCTACACAAATCTCTTCAGCTAGGCTTCCATTTAGGAATGCAGATTTGACATCTAAATGCCAAAATTTCCACTTCATTTGTGCAGCCAAAGCTACAAGAACACGAATTGTATCCATTCTTGCTACTGGTGCAAAAGTATCTATATAGTCAATTCCAAATTGCTGAAACATAGCCTTTAACAACAAGTCTGGCCTTGTATTTATTGATGGTTCCATTGGGGTTTAGCTTTACCCTATAGACCCATTTTACTCTAATGAGATTCTTGTCTTCAGGTATGTCAACCAGCTGCCAAGTCTTGTTGCTCTCAATGGTAGTTATCTCCTCCTTCATAGCTTGGTTCCATTCCTCCACCTTGCTAACATCTTTATAGCTTGTAGGTTTACGTACAACACTATTATATCTCTGATAAATTTCAGAGAGGTCTTGTACCTCTTACAACAAACTCATCATCAATATCTTCATTTTGGTCTAAACTGAATACCTATCAACTTGAGAAGTCTCCCAATTCCAACAAGCATCTTCATCCACTTAAACATCTCTACTAATGAGAACTTTTCCTGAGTCAATGTTATAGACTTTATAGCCCTTAGATTGTGAGCTATAGCCTATTATAATGCCTTTTTTCTTCCTTTTCATCCAAATTAATTCTTTTCAGATCTGGTACATGAGTATAGCAAAATGAACCAAACACTTTTAGATGCTTAATGGATGTCTTGATGCCTCCCCAAGCCTCAATAGGTGTCACCCCCTACACTGCCCTTGTAGGAAGCCTATTTTGGAGGTATACATCAGTGTTTACTGTCTCTGCCCAAAAGGACTTTGGCGATTTCTTTTAAAAAATAATGCATCTAGCCATTTCAAGAACTGATCTATTTTCTCTCTCTGCTACTCAATTATCCTGCAGTGAATAGCTCACTGTAAGTTGGTGCTCAACTCCCAAATCATCACAAAACATATTAAATTCAGCATAAGTATATTCCTTGCCATTGTCGGTTCTGATTTGCTTCAAGAAACAGTCACTTTGAGCTTCAACAAAGGCTTTAAATTTTCAAAAACAAGAAAAGCTTCAGATTTATGCTTAAGAAAGTAAACTCATGTCATTCTTGTAAAATCATCTATGAAAAGAATGAAATACTTGCTGCCATTGAGTGAGGTAGTTTTCATAGGTCCACAAACATCTGAGTGAACCAATTTAAGCTTTTGACTTGCTCTCTATGTAGTTGAACTAGGAAAAGACAATCTATGTTACTTACCAAGTTAACAACCTTCACACACTTCTGAACATACTTGAATATTAGGCATATCTTCGACTAATTCTTGCTTTTGAGCAAACTAAATGAATTTCAAATTATAGTGGCCAAATCTCTTATGCCAAAGCTTAGAATCAAGTTCAGTCTTGCTCATTTTACACTCTTGTTCAGTAATTAAATTCCAATTTACAGGAAACCTTATTTCTCTCATCTTTACTTCAAATGATTCATGACCATCAGCATCAGTAACCACACAACTCCCTTCTTTAAACAAAAAGAAGTAACCATTTTGCATCATTTGACTCACACTTAACAGGTTTTGATCAAGTTTAGGTACTAAAAGAACATCAGAAATATATTTGATACCTGTTGCAGTATGAATCCCTACAGTTCCTTTGCCAGTGATAACTACTTTGTCTCCATTTTCAATCTTTACTGATCCTACAACTGATTCTAGCTTTGATAAAAATTATGGTTTGCTTGTCATGTGTTGAGTGCAGCCACTATCAATGAATCAAGTGTCACCATCCTCTAAACTCCTTGTAGTCTTGGCCATGAATAATAGTTCTTCATCTGGTTCGGTTTCAGTAATATTAGCCTTTTGAGATGGTTGGCTTTGTTGATTTTGTTGTTGCTGCTTCAATCTACAAAATCTCTCAATGTGGCCGTTTATATTGCAGTATCTACATTGGTTTGATGGTGGTGTTTTCCCTTTGTACCAACAATCACTCTCCTTGTGACTAGTTCTTTTGCAGATTCCACACTTTGGAATTCTTTCTTTCTTCTTTGAATCTTTTCCAGAATGCTCTCCAACAAATATATTTTCCCCTTTGATTGTTATAGCTTTTCCCTTGTGTCTGACTTGCAGGGTTGTTTCCGTTGCTTCCTCATGTCTGAGAAGTCTTCTTTGTTCTTGAGTTTGAAGAGTATTTACTACCTCTGTCAAGCTTATCTTAAAAAGATCTTTTGATTCTTCAAGTGAAGAAATCTTGGATTCAAACCTTTGAGATAAAACCACCAAGACTTTTTCTACAATTCTGCTGTTGGGAAGTTCTTCTTCCATCAATCTGATTTGATTCACAACTCTCATAAGCTTGGACATGAGATCGTTTATGGTTTCAGACTCATTCATCTTCAAGGCTTCAAACTCTCTTTTGAGATTAAGAACCTACATCTGCTTGGTTCTCTCATTTCCAAAGAACTCCTCCTCAAGCTTTTCCCAAACTTGCTTTGTTGTCTCCAAATTTGAGATTCTCATAAAGATATCATCATTCACAGCTGAGTGCAGGATGGTAAGAGCCTTAACTCTTTTGGCAACCTACTCACTATTATATCTCATTTGAGTAACATTGGGATTTGCTTACAGAGCTGGTGGTTCAGCACATGTTTCCACCACATCCCAAAGATCATAGGCTTTCAATTGAGCCCTCATCTTCACACCCATATTTCGTAGTTTTTTGCTGTAAACACAGGAGGTGCAGGTAGTGAAATATTGGTTGAAGCCATCAAGAAAAGGTTGGGTTTTCTGGTGATGTTTCTGGTTTTCTCTCACACTGTATATTCTAGTTTTTGCTCCTCTGTTTCCTATCTGATTTTCTCTCAAGTTTTCTCTCACCGGTTCCTCAAGAACTGAGAGCATCTGATACCAATTGTAAGCACTCAACAAAGTTCAGAAAACGTGAATTGATTCATACTCATTTTACAATAAGTTTCTGATACATAATATAGTAAACTTTAAAATAAACTAAGCATGAACTCTGTCAACTACTCCTAACTTATCCCAAAGACACTCCAATAAGTATGTGTCATTATACATTTAGTCAAAATATCTTTCAACAGCTAATTAATATATAATATTACACATCACAGAATACTGGTGTACATCAAAAATCTCAGCTACATCAACACACAGTATAGTTTATTCTCTTAAACCAGAAATGCATTTCCTTGTATAAACTAGTAAAGAAAAACGAAAGAACAGAAGCATAACTGCATAAGAAGCCTTCACACTCTTCGGTACAATATATATAAACAAAGTCTTAATATTAATTTCCTATGGTCTCCTTGCCATCCTTGGAGGATGAAGATTTTGGAGCAGTGCTTGTAAGCCTGTTGAAGCCCCTCTGCACCTTCTGAAGCAGTGACTTTGATCGTGCACTAGACAAAGTGAACGCAAGTGCATCCAAATACCAATCACCTCGCCCCTTAAAACCCACAACTTGGCCTCCATCTATTGAAAAGGTGAATGGGGTGCCTTCTTCAACTCCAAATGGTCCAAAGGTTCTTCGGTTGCTCTTTAGTGTCAATGACCGAATAACGGGGGTGCCACCACGCGCCACTGGACAATAGTGGCCACTCACACTGATCAAGAATTCATCTGGGTATTGCAGCTTAATCTGGGAGACATAAAAACGGGCCTATCATAAGCTAATCTATCCACCTCGAAAACAATACGAAAAATTCTTAATAAATTTCATATACTTAAGTTGAGTGCATTAGACAAATTACAGTATTAAGTAATAGATAATTATTATAATTAATTGATAAATAACTCTATTCTAATCAGTTATCTTAATTAATATTATGATTGATTAAGTACATCCAACTTGAGTGGATCAGTTTTATGCAAAAATTGATCTCACCTCAACTGTTTTGTTGCCTCCAACTCCTCCATGTTTTTCAGCTGTGAAAGGCTTGCCATTCTTGTCATAAACCACCCGGATTGAGTCTATACAAAGATCATAAACTAGTGTAATTTCTCTCACCCCTGTGAAGGTCCCATCATCCCAGCTAGTCCCTCCATTGCCTCCCCATGGTCCCACTGTTATGCTCTTCTTCTTCCTAGCTGTTCCTGCCTGCAAAATTTATATTAGACTATTGGTTTAACTCTAAAGAATAGTAGCTAGAAAAGAAGTATAACCAACACAAACGATGAAAATTTAACAATAGCATATAATGAACACGCCAAATTAACAGCATGCAACTTAACCTTGTCTTCAGAGAAATACAACGAAAGAAAATCGAAGTATTATCACCAATAGATGCACCATTTGAATTAAGCTTTTTTTTTCCCTTGATAGTGAATTCTTTGTTCTTCCATAGTTTCAAATGTTCTGTACTTTCAAGCTGAAACTTCTTGCCTTGTAAGAGCTATGTTCTTAGTTCTTACTATGAAAACTAAAACTCTAGCACACTTTGCATTATTAAACTATACTTTTACCTTGGACAACTAGTTCTACTGAACAACAACATTAAAGAACAAGAAGAAACATAAATTATAAAAAGAAAAAACAATAGGGATCTTGTATATCTTTACCATAAGGGGAAATAACTTGTAAAGAGATCTTAACCAGAAATCGGAAGAAGCACGGTACGTTATGATAGCGCAATTGTAATGGAAAATGATGTTAATATAAGCAACTGAATTGGTTTCTTTTATGCAGCATCTGATTCTAACAATTCTGAAAGAATATCACTTTTGCTTTTTAATAAAGCGTAGTCATAATATACTCAATGTCAAATGGAATTTAGAGGAGCCTTTTGCCGTATAGCCTTTGTTAGAGAGGTGCACGAGTACACCTTGAAATTACCGACGATTGGAAGTTAACCGATTAACTATGTAAAATTACATTTACACACACCAGTTCCCCCTTCACCTCACCCCACCACCGCCCCCTACTGCCGCCACCCGCATCCGCCAGCTCCGACAGCGAGTCCATGGTGTTTGACGGTTTTGATGCTGAGTGTACGACAAACCAATCTTGGAAAGTCTTGGAGGTGCTTGGTGGGTGAAGCGATCCTTTCGGGTGACGCATGGTGGTTTGGCAGCCATATCTTGAGGGTTTGGTCATGTGGGGCGTCTATTTCCAATCTAGTCAGGTTTTTGATCTCCGGTGAGATAATTCTGTCAAACTCATTGTCGAAAGGTGACGCAAACACAAACCACTAGGAAGGTTAGTGGTTCTATTCTGGTCAATTTTTCGATCTCCGGCGAGATGGTTCCGTTGAGCTCGTTGCCAGAAACCACCAAGTATGGGGAAGAGGAGGTACTGGCACCTTGGCAGGACCTGTTTGCAGCCATCGCCAAGCTCGAAAAAAAAAATTGCTGCAGGACTTGTTCTGCAAGTTGCCACTCTTTATTTCCCACCATTGACGGATTTTTACCTTTTTTCAAACCAAATCAACGGTTGATTTATGTGGTGTATCCATGCACCCCTCTAATAGAGGGTACATGTAAGAATGACCCGGAATTTCGAACATCTGGCAACATGTGCATAAAGGTGTCCGAAGGTCGGTAAAATCATGCTCAATATAGATAATATTCCTCCGAACAAATTACCAGTGATCCATTAAAACTTCATGAGATATAACATTTAAAAAAAAAGAGAGTGCCAATCGAATAAATTCCGCAGAACAATTTTGTTTAAACAATTTTATGCCAATCATTTCTAATAAGTCTCTTATGTCTCCAGACTCTCCACACTATGTTGATGAGAATTCCAGTGCAATCTAAGATTAGCCATCTGACACTGCAATGTTGCAGATGATGACTTCAACCACTTATACCAGGTAGAAGTCCTTTTGTCTTCATCGGCTTCAGTGTCCTCAAACTCTATATCTTTCAGGTCCTCAAAGTTGACATCCTTCAAGAAGTGCCGCCAACATTTATTGTTCAGAGTGTTGTATTTGCAACAGATTGGATCCTTGTCTTTGCTCTTTATCATTTCATAAACTAACTGCAATCATGCCATTTTGAAAAAATAATAGCAAAAGCAGTTCAAGTAAGCTTTCAGCAGGAATAATGTATAGCTTCATCACTGATAACAGATATTTAAAATCAACATGGATGTATACGCATATTGATAATATAAAAGAAAGAACTACCATACCTGAGGGAATTTGCTGTCAACGGGAGAAATTATGGACAGAGACACTGGGTGCAATGTCCGCAACAAACTATATAAAATATCTTCGATACATGCTGATGACTTGATAATTTCTAAGCTGAGGTCAGATAATGGAGGAAGTCTGATGTTATTCAAATCTTCATGAATAACAATATTCTGGATTAAGCAACCAAGTGAGGAAAAATAAATGAGAGTCTAGAGTTATTTGGAAACGGCAATTCATCAAAGAAGTCAACCAAATATGAAACAAAACTTATAAGAAAAATACCTTATTAGAGTGGAGAACCAATTTAAATCCTTCAGGATCGAACTTCTTAATAAATTCTCTCAAACAAAACAAAATTGGGTCATATCCAACATCTTTACGTTTAGGTTTAGGTTCAAAAGAAAGCTTGGCATCTGTGAGGCAGAAAGGAAAAATCTCAATGTGGGGCATCTTCTCACCCTTGTACTCAAAAGACATAAGATTAGGAGCACTTATTAGAACAACACCCAATTTGTTGCATCCTTTCAAAGCAATTCTCTGAAGCTGTGGGTTTGTAATTATAATATATTTCATCTTATTGGATATACTTAGATCCAATTTTTCAAGTAAGGGAAAATTGGAGATCTGATTTTCACAAAAGTCACGAGTCACTTGGGGATGCTCTAGTGTCAACCTTTTCAGAGATTTACAGCCCTCCAAACTAACTTTACAGGGTGTTGATTTCTTGCCACAATACCAAAATGTGTGAAGATTAGGAGCACTGAGTTCAACCTTCTTCAGTTGATTGCAGTGGTGGATCTCAACCCTATTGAGCCGAAAAAGATTTGAAATCTGCAAATGTTTCAAACCTGAGCACTGTATGAATCTTAAATCCTCAATTGAATGACAGCTGGAGATCAGATTTTGAATAATGTGCTCAACTAAGTGAAGTTTCCGCAGATAAAGCTTCTGCAGATAAGGAAGCATTATATTATTGCAAGTTTCCAGTTTACAACCACTTAACCTTAGACCAGTCATTGTTTTGGAGGAAAAGACAGTTTGTGGTAAAGTATAGCGCCTGCCATTCTTGTTGCCAACATGGACATCTAGTTCTTTGATGTTTTTTGCTCTGGCAACACTTAGCCAATGGTCAATATATGGAGCAGCTTCTAAGTCAAAGGAGGTCATATGCACCACCAATTTCTGTATGTATAAATTTTTTTCAAGGTGGATTTGCAGAGAGTTAGATACATAATCTCTAAACATCTTTTCCTTATTACTGCTATCTTCATGTCCAATTCCTGCAGAGAACTTTCGTTCATCAAAAATCAAAATGGAAAAAGAATACCACAATGCTCTCCATCTCTTGGACCAGACACTGGTCCGAACTGCATCCTTCACATTACGAAGGAGGGAGAGAATGTGATGGATGACATGATCAGGCAACTGCGAGACACGATCCATGGATTCAACACTTTGGTCCATTTGGTTTAAATCTTCTTCACTTCGAATTCCTTTAAGCCTAGCACTCCCTTGAACACAGTAGAAATTATCTTCTCTGTTGTGTTTCCTTTTTTTCCCCAAACATGTCTGCAGAATCACTCCTTTAGAGACCATTTCACTGGGCAGAAATCTGGTAGTACTTGACAACCATAATTAGGAAAATAAAAGCGGAATCCTCACAAGCTTCAATCTTTACATACCAAAAATTCAAACAAATACAGATAAATGATGGGGTAAAGGTTCATTTTGTTTTCCTAGCAAGAAATATGAATTGGCAATTGTTTGATTTGAGATTAATATGATAATCATAACAAGTTGTTAATTGAGACAGAAAGAGCACAACAAATGCTGAGAGAATCTAAAACATGGATAGATAGCACAAAAACCGAGCGTCCCAGCTATAATTATCGATAACTCCATGTCAACTACTCAAACAAAGTGAATAGAGTAACTAGTTATCACAATCATTCACTTCACATATTATGAACTCCACCCAAAAAAGTCGCAAACTTTAAGAATTAGCATCAACAATTCTATGCGATGCCAACCCCAAAAAATAAAAACTTAATTTTCTTTTTTTTAAAAAAAAAAGTAAGTGGTGCCCGACAAATTATGATCGTGTGAATTACATGAATTTAGGGATTTGGATAAACAAAGAAAGCGATTAGGCATAGGATGTGTTGAAATTGAAGACATTGTTGAATAATAATAATAATAAAATACCTTCAATTAGTTTGTTTGTGGGTAACGAAACGAAACGAAACATGGAGCGTGGCGGTGAAAGACTTGTTGTGATCACTGATGAGGGGTCCCAAGAAGTAAGATGAATCGATAGAAAACCAAAATTGAGGTTACGTCAACAACGCCAAGGGTTTTCGATTTGCAGAGAGAGAGAGAGAGAGAAAGAGAGAGAGAGAGAGAGAGAGAGAATAGGTAAAGATAGTGGCCTCTTTGTTTAGGTATTGGGCCACTACATGGGCCCACCAATATCATGTGATTATATTGTATCTGATAAAGATAGTATGGGCTACGACAAAAAATATAAAAGATATTATGGGTCTATGGAGCTTAGTTGTTCCTTCATTTATGGGCCGAAGGCAGGTTCAGTGTCCATCATAGTAGATGATTAGATGCCAATTTTTGCCACGTTGCGACACGAACTTTGCCTTAAAAAACAAAAATTGTAACTGCACTTTTGTATTTTGCTGATTTTTCTGGTACACGAATTTAGAAGGATTATTCTTAGTTGGCCCTATTTGAATGAGACCAATGTACACATAATTTATAATTTATTATCCAACATGTCAAAATATAAATTGTATTTATTTAGTACCTGATATATTTTTGTTTCACAAAATCACTCCAAGGATTTTTTTTCACAATTTTTAACAAGTTAACTCATACCTATTCAAACTTAATTCCAGTTATACCTAAACATTAAAAAAAAAAAAAAACCTTAACCCCAGTCATTCCATAGCCGTGAACCATGAAAGGAAACCATTGAAGCACCATTGAAAATCTGAAACAAAACACAAGTGAAAATCCCTAACCCCATGTATTTACCACAACCTCATGATTTCTCCCTACTACACTCTGCATTCAATAAAAGCACCACACACACTAAGAACGGTGGGCAATGTTATGTGGGAGGGTTTAACTCCTAGCATCATTGAATCATAGGTATCTAATGCTTTACGTTCATACCCAGCTCGTACCATTGTGCTAATTACGATGTTTCTTTCGGGCATTTGCATAAACAAACAACACGCATGTTGTAGATTGGTGTTTTTGCAATAAGCAGAAAAATTGACTTCCATGAAAAGATGTTCTTCCTTGACCCCATGTATTGACGGGCATGAGTTAGAATGACCGGGGCTAATGTTTTTTATTTTTTATTTTTTATTTTTATTAGGTATAATCTGAGGTTAAGTTTGAATGGGGATGCGTTAACTTTTAAAATTTTGTGGAAGAAACCTTTGGGATGATTATGTGAAATGAAAATACATCACTAATTAGATAAAAATAACTTATATTTTGACATGTTGGATGATGAATTGAATATTATGTATGCATTAGTCACATTCTGATGGGATTAACTATGAAGGGTATTAAACTCTTCCAAGTTCATAGGTATTAAAAAAAACACCTTATATTTTAAGTAAACGAAATATAAAATAACCAAAAAAAAAAAAAAGAATGAATAGCCAATGACTAAATTTACACATATCTTTTACTATTTAATAAATTTCACTTTTCTCTAATATATCTAATCTTTCAATTTTCTCTTACTATTCTCAACATAAAGATATATTGAGAAAATACCAATAAAAAAAGTATATTAAACTAAATATTATTTAATGAAGTATGTCGTTGAATCAATAATTCACCATTTTATCATTAAATATATTTCAAATATAAATGAAAAAAAAATTGTTAACACATACATTAAGAGTATTTTTTAAATAAAAATAAAAATATTTAAAAAATTAATATAAAAATATTTAATTTTAATATTTTTATTCATTAACAAGTCTCATAAAGAAACTTACTTTTTTGAAAAACTGTACGGTTTGATTTGATTGAATTTATAAAAAGAAATATACACCATTTGACTCAATTTAATAAGTTAATAAACCAAAATGTCAATAATTAAATATATAATGTATAATATTATATAAATTACAATTATAATATTAAATCAAGTTTATTTTGTTTTATCTTAAAATTTTTTACTTTATTATCTACTTTAAAGATTTAATTTTTTTTGTTTTATTTATCATTTATTATAAATTATAATTAAATTTTTTTATACAATATATATTTTTAATATAATTAATTCTTTCAACGATATTGCAGTCAAAAACCTCCATTTTCTTAATGAATCAATTTAGTATTTTTAAATTATTTAAAATAATGATATTTGAATTTGTTAAAAAGATATAATATTTTTTTATATCAATATCATCTCTATTTAAAATTGTGTGAATAATTATTCAAAGATAATAAAATATAATTAAATTATATATATGTGAAGCTAAAACTTTAAGAAAATCGTAAAATTGACACTGTTTTTTATTTTTTAGAAAAGTTTCAAGTGAGAATAGGCAATTTTTAGGGGGAAAAAATTAAAGTGAGGAAAGGTTTATTTCAAACTAAGGGAAAATTATTAATATTAAGTGAGGTTTATAATAAGATTAGATATGAATTGAAATTATAAAATTATCATGAGAAAAAAAAAAATTAGACCCAACCTCATTAAAAAAAATGTCAATATTTGCAATAAAAGCTATCGAATGTTTTCGAAAAAGTTAAAATGTGGGCGTGAAGAAATTGAAATTGTCACGTGCTGCGGCTTGGACCTGTGATTTGACACAACCTGCCGCCCTTTTAAGTTTAAAGTCCACATGTTCATCATTTTTAAATTGCTGTTTAGCTAAACATCTTAATCAATTCTATTTATAAATAAATAAAAGAGTAAGTATTTTTTCTTCATTGATTTTTTAAAAAATATAATTGTGAAATTAATTTTCAGATTGTGTCATAATTAAGATGTGTTTTTAACAATTATATTATTTAGAGTTTAAAGATTTTTTCTATAAAAGTTAAAAAATTATTACATATTTTTAAAATATAATAAATACATACTTTAAAATAATTTTTATTATTAATTTTAAATTAATAACTTAATTTTTATTTAAAGTTAATAAAAAAATTATTTTAAAATATATATTTATTATACTTTAAGAATATACTGAATTTTTCCTAAAAAACGTAACTTGTTTACCACCACATCTTTTATCTTTGTTGGTAAATAAAAAAATAAAAAAATAATTAATTATATGTTTTAAATTATTTTTTAATATATATAAAGAACATATTTAATTTGAAATTTTTTTATTATTTAAAAATATAAAAAATAAATTTTAACTATATAATTATACATAAATAATAAAATTATATAATTACTTAAAATTATTATATATATTTATATTTTAATTTTAATTAATAATATAATATCTAATAATTAAAATTCAATTCCTCACGTCTTAGAATAAAGACTCTTCTTATCGTATGCATTCTTTATTTATTTATATATATATATATATATATATATATATATATATATATATATATATATATATATATTTGTGAGTAAGAAGTGAATTTTGTTGCTTCATCTTCCCCACTGGATTCTCTTTCAGACCAACCCACTCCAAAGTTCAAAGCAGCCATGGGTTTCGTCAAATGGGTCAACTTGTTCATCATTCTTCATTTCTTTGTTACAACACCTATCTTCTCAGATTCCTCATCCGTCAGCTCAAATCATCAGTCGACAATCTCCACCTTCAACTCCAAGTTTCTAGATTTAGCCAAGGACCCTCAGGTTTTTGATTGGATGGTTGATATCAGAAGGAAGATTCACGAGAATCCAGAACTGGGTTATGAGGAATTTGAGACCAGTGAGTTGATAAGAGCAGAGTTGGATAAATTGGGCATCCCATATAAATACCCAGTTGCAGTCACTGGTGTTATTGGCTTCATAGGGACTGGACACCCTCCTTTTGTTGCAATAAGAGCTGACATGGATGCTCTTCTTATGCAGGTCTACATGATTTCTATATTTTCTTTCTTTCAATATATGCTTATCATGTGATGTGATTGTAGAAGGGTTTTGACTTTAAATTTTGATTCTTTTTAATGGATTCTATCTGGGTTTGGGGCAAAATAAGAAAAAAAATTTAAAAAAAAATGGTTTGCCCTTAGTCAAATTTTCATTATTAAGCCCTCCCCTTTTGCTATGGGTCTAGGACACTGTTTCATCTATATTTCATTGATTTTTTTGCTATCTCTATTACCTTAGGAACTGGTGGAGTGGGACCACAAGAGTAAAGTACCTGGAAAGATGCATGCATGTGGTCACGATGCTCATGTTGCTATGCTTCTCGGTGCTGCAAGGATCCTCAAAGATCATGAAAAAGAGATACCAGTATGTTTTTTTTATATTCCTTTTTCTTTCTTCTTTTTTTTTGTGATATCGCTCTCCAGTTTGCCATCTCCTCAAGAATACGGCCCTTCTGATGGTTATGTACCTCTGCTGTTTAAATTTCTTCTGTTTTTATAATTGCAATCATGTCAAAGTCAACCATGACTTCTGTTTCTGACATATGCCATATATGCTAACTGCTGCCAAATTATGAGTGCCAGTATCTCAACTTTGTATGCTACAATCATTCTATCATCTGGCATGCAACTTAAGTCTTAAAAACATAAATCAATGCATCCATGATTGTTGTAATTGTCATAAACACATAATCTAGAAGAAAAGGAAGAGGGGGGGGGGGGGGAGAGAAGAAACGGAAAAGAAAAGACTTGGCCATTATTATACTATCCCAGGATAGTTGCTCTTGCTTCCTACTTTTTCTGAATTGTCTTGTTCTGTTGTTTTCATCCTCTTAATTTATTGTCTATATAGGGAACTGTTGTTCTTGTTTTTCAACCAGCAGAGGAAGGAGGTGGAGGGGCTAAGAAAATTTTAGATGCTGGAGCCTTGGACAATGTCTCTGCCATATTTGGATTGCATGTCGCACCTAACTTACCAATAGGTGAAGTGGCCTCTAGGTCTGGTCCCCTATTTGCAGGAAGTGGCTTCTTTGAAGCAATAATTAGTGGCAAGGGTGGTCATGCAGCAATTCCCCAGCATTCTATAGACCCCATATTGGCAGCTTCTAATGTGATTGTTAGCTTACAACATATTGTTTCTCGTGAGGCTGATCCTCTGGACTCCCAGGTAAACTTATTTCATTTCTTCCTTTTCATTCCCACCACCCATTTTATTCTTATTTTATCTTTACTGTCTAAGAGCAGCCATCCTGTCTTCTATATGTTTACTTAAACTATGTATTGGCAGCGAAAGAACAAAGGGGAGTAAAAGGAAAATATTAGCAGAGCCTAAGCCAGCAAACCAATTTCTTTAGCAATTCTTGACTTCCCCTGCTTTCACTCACTTTCTTTTTTGTTAACTGCATATAATTTAGAAGTATCAGTTCCACCTTTTTGTCACTTTACTTAATTTGAGACCTTGTGCTTGTTTATCATTGTATGAAGCATTAAAAACTTTGTATTCTTATGGGCCTTCTACTTAGATATTTTATCAAAGAATAGAGATTCTCACAAGTTACACTACACTTATGTTGGTGGCACACTGTCTTGCCTACTATTTTGGCTATTTGAGAAGAAAAAAATGTTGGGAAACATACCACAACATCATCTGTTTACAATGATTTTTGAATATGACGAAAGACTTGTTTCCAGAAATAATTCCTTGTTTATGGAGGCAATCCTCTGTGTCTTCCTAACATAAAGAATATCTCCACAGGTTGTGACTGTAGCAAAATTCCAAGGAGGTGGTGCATTCAATGTTATTCCAGATTCTGTCACAATTGGTGGCACCTTCCGAGCCTTTTCAAAAGAAAGCTTTATGCAACTGAGACAGCGGATTGAGCAGGTCTGTCATTGAGAAGAATAGATTCATTTTATGCTTAAACTGGAACTAATGAGCTCAATTTTTTTTTTTTAATACATCATCAACTCACATTCATCTGTTCTGTTTGCTGTAACAGTGTATTTTATTCTTATTTGTTGCTATACAAATCATTAATCAACATAAATCCAAGTAGATGTATGGATTACAGATTTGGATCCTCTAATGAGTTTTTCACATGATAGGATTATGGTGGAGAGAGACAGACACAGACCCTGCTCATGACAAAATTTGTTGGGCCTTTTGCAAGGTCTTTGTGTTTATCTCTCTTCATGTGACTATGTCTGGTGAAAAATTCACACGAGAGGATTCAAATCCTTGGTGAAGGCAATTAATTGTTGGGAGGGCTTTCTAGTCGCGACAATGCCTGAGGGGTTAGTCTCATAGCAATGGCTATGAGGATATCCTGGTCAAAGACCCCAAAAAAAATTCTTTTGGGATGCTTTTTCTTGAAAGTGCAACTGTGCAAGTAGATTCATAAATTCGTACTTGAAAATCTTGTAGACTTTTTTTCTTTTGTAGTCAAGCTTATTTGGTTTCTATTGCAACTAAGAAATGATTGCACTCCTCTGCAATCCTATTAGGGGCTAAGGCTGATTCATTTCTGTAGGTTATCACTGGGCAAGCTGCTGTGCAGAGGTGCAATGCAACGGTCAGCTTCCTTGATGATGAGAAACCTTTCTTCCCTCCAACTGTTAACAATGGTGACTTGCATGAGTATTTTCAAAATGTTGCTGGGAGTTTGCTTGGCGTCAATAAAGTTAAGGACATGCAACCATTGATGGGATCTGAGGACTTTGCATTCTATCAACAGGTTTTGCCTGGTTACTTCTTCCTCCTTGGAATGGAGAATGCCTCTCTTGAACGTCTTGAATCAGCACACTCTCCCTATTTCAAAATCAATGAAGATGCACTTCCTTATGGAGCTGCACTTCATGCGTCATTAGCTGCTAGGTATCTTCTCAAACTTCATCAGGACGTACCAGTGGTAGAGGGGAAATATCATGATGAATTATAACACAGATCATCAAAAGCCCGTGTTGGGTTATTTCTTGGTGCAATCAAGTGGTAGTGGGGCATTGGTTTGACACATACTTTAGTTGTAAATGGATTGCATTTAAATTCAAATAATTCCTTAGTGCTTCCGCATTAAAATAATTAACTGTGCTGATCTAGGGGGCAAATGGGAGAAACAAAACAGACAGTTTTTAGAGAATTAACTAAAATTATGATATTTTGAACACTTCTCTTCTCGAAGTAACGAAGTTTCATCTTCTATCATTTTTTACAAAGATGTATTTTTTTGCTTTAATATATATACTTTGCAATTTCAATTTATACTTTCTGCTATATAGAACCTTTGCAATTTCATTTTAAGTTCGTGGTTTTGATATTTTCTTCATTTTGGGCTTCACCAATATCTACAATTTCAAAGTCATTCAACTATTAAAGAATTATGCTTTAAGTTGAAATAGAATAGAAAGACATATAGTGCATCATATAGTGGCTAGAAAAAATTAATTTTGTTAATGGAATGGAAGGAGATTCCGAAAAGATAGCTAAAATATTACTCAATTAACAAGCAATCCAATAAAATATTAGTATATATTTTGGCTGCTTCTTGTATAAATTGTGGTTTAGATTCAATCTCCTATACATCTAAACGCTGGGAGACCAACTCAATTTCTGAAATCAGGGAGAAGAGGATATTAATTGCATGTAACTAAGATGGACTGAGCTTATAACTAAACTTACATGCTCCAATCAGCACTCCTTCAAAGCTGCAACTCAGAAACTAAGGTGTTTTCAAATTCCTAGAGCTTTGGATGCAATATCTAAAAGAGGACCCAAAGCATTAGGTGCAAATTTTCTTGCAAATAGGAAACAAAGGGAAAATTGCTGGTTATTGTAAAGACATGTCTGATCTTCCAAAATTTTCTTGAAGAAATCCTGGTTGATGTCATCTTTCCCAAAGGTAGCAGGGTGAGCACCACCCCTTGACCAATCCACATAAGTAAGGCTCCTATTTGCCAAAAGATGAGGAGTATTAATGGTTAACATTGTCTGGAAATAGTGCTCATCAACATAGCATCCATGTGGTTTGCAGAATTCTTTGAACTTAGGATAGTAAGTACTGTCTTCAACAATCCTAACTGCGAGTTCCCGATTAATTTCAAACCACTGAGACCCCTTACGCCAGTCGCCAAGGTTGACCTCAGGTGCCATGTTTTCGTTATAGCGTCCTCTCCCAAAAGGACCAGGTTCATCGAATGAACCCATATAGCTATACCGTGACCGTGATATGTAATGGTAGGTAATGCTGAAGTTCTGGAGAGGAATGCAGGACTCAGATAGGAGGACAAACCATTCATTTGAGAGATCAAGCAATGCATTAGCTAGGAGTCTTCTTTCAGCATCACACATATTCATCTCTCCCCATTCAACTACCTGTGCAGGAAACAGCTGCTTAAGGAGTGGGACTGGGAGTTCAAATATTTTGACAAAATTGTTTGGTTTAAGTGCTGAATAATAAGAAAACCACAGAAAATAAAGCCTGCCTTCCTGTTGCTATTGGTGCATTACATTTAAATATAATGAATGATATGAAGATCATTCTTACCCGCTTGGCTGCAATGCATATCCAAGTAGTAATCTTGGTTGACCTTATATATCTCTATCAAATGCAGAAATGAGAAAACGAACTTGACAATTATAAGGCATGGAAAATGATTTTAAACTAAACAAGCCATCACCTATTTTCTACACCAGAGCCACAAATTTTGTTCTGTACCCGCAGATTAGTCAAGATATGGAAGGAACTCATCCAAAAGGTGGGCGCTGAAAGGCCTTATGAAGTCATAAGTTTTTTTCTGGGGGAGTGGAGACAATGATAAAAGATCTTATGCAGTTATAATTGAATTACATATTAGAGGTAAGGATCTAAGAATAGATTTTTAACTTAACATATCCCCAAGTACAACACCATTATTGAGCCTGAAGGCATATATTAAATACAGGACAGGCCACCATGTACCTTGTCCTGAAAAACATCCATAAGAATAGGTGCACTTGATATTCAAATAAGGTCAAAGAAGCCCTAAACCCAGGAATCACAACCACTTCATCTAGAAGCTGACTGAAGCAAGCTCATATATAACTTTTAAGAATGGTGCTCCAGCCATAAATATCAAGACAAGAAGGTGGTGATGGTTGTATAGTGATGACACACGTATGAATGACCTTAACAGAACGAGCACCAGCTCTTCAAGCTCCTTCGCCCCATCCCCCTCCACCCTCTTTCTCTCTCACACACACACATAGACAAACTCCCAAGTCCCAACACTCTAGTCTGTAAGTCTAATTATTATTAGACATTTCATGATCTGCAAACCCGCCAATTTAAGAAATATTCATTTTCTTTCCATAGGCAGCAAGAAGTCCATGGATCTTCAATACTATCTTCATTCCAATGCCCCCTTCTGAATGATTTGCTAGGTAGGTTTTCAAACTGAGTCTCATAAGTCATAACAAATAAACCTTTTCTTTCCAGTGTCATCAGTTGCAATGCAGTACTGTGTACAACTAAAACAGCAGTCTGCAGCTTTTAAACCAAGCCTCAACAAGTGAAGGCAATGAAGCTATTTAGAGGTGGTGAATAATCACAACTGACAATCTAGAGATGGTGAAAAATCACAATTGACAATGCAGCTTTTCTATCTTATGGTTCTGTTTTCAACTTAAAGCAATATGAGAACAATGTCACAGTAATAAGGTTTGTTATAATGTTATTTCAAAACTCTAGTAGTTTTCTACTACACTTGTCCATATTAAAAAAAAGAAAAAGAAAAGGTTATTATTAATTGCTACATATGATAAATTTGTGCAGAATCACAAATGCAACAGTCACAACATCATAATGAGAGATGGATTCCCCCAGTTGAAGGAAGTCAGTTGTCAAATTACCCATCTATGTCTATCCTTAGAAAAGGGACCATTTATCTAGTAGATCCTATATGGATAGAAATAATATCCATAACAGAACTGGAATGTACTCCTTGCTAAGAATAATCTATGAACAGACCAAAGCAAAGTGCTTTCCGCTTTTACCACGATAAATGAAAAATCCGGAAAACAATACTTTCAATATGATATTTCTTTTCCTACTTGTATCTTATTCCAGCATATAAAATCAACTCTTAGGTAATATTTATCAACATTTGTATGACATAAAAAGCATGGTATAGCAGGTGAGGTTTAGGAGCCTTTTACATTAATATGGTAACAACTTGATGGTATGCATCAATAGAAAATAATAGACAATGCTGTCTTTCCTGATGAACTCATACAGCAGGTAATGCCATGAACCATATTTAAAAAACAAATGAACTAAAGCTAGCTTATACCTGGCTTGGGATCTGTCTCCTATAAAAAACCGATGAGGGTGAAAAATCAACAATGTAAGATGGCAGTGAATGGACATATATAGAATAAAGCTCCTCATGCCCTTTAAAGAACCTCTCCCAAAGTGGAGCCATTGGCAACGGTCCCTTCGTCAAGAACATGAATGCAATCTTGGGAACTCTTTTAAATGGATAACTCTTGATTCCTGGAACAAAAGAAGCCCGCCAGAACAGCTCAGTGTCATTCATGGTGTGCAGCATACTTGATGGAGGCCTAATCCATTTTTCTATAGTTGCAGGCTGCTCAAAGCAAGGATTAAACGTGGACTGTACCATTGGCATGTTCTGATTTCCAAAATGCCGAATCGTGTACATGCTAACAATGGAAGCCCCGAGGCCTAGAATCAAGAAAAACAAGAAGAATTGCAATAGTTTCAAAGGGAAGGGCCTAGAGGGACTAGTTCTTAACGTAGAAATGGCAGGGTCCTTCCCTTCTTCCAATGCCACCAGTTTTGACTGCATGGTTTTACCAATGTTCTAATCAAATTTAGGCTCCTAGTTTTGTGCCTTCACACATATCAAATCTCAAAACACTTTACCACTGTTGTAATCAAATTTTAGGCTCCTGGTCTTGTGCCTTCACACATATCAAATCTCAAAACACCTCTGTATGCATCAAAACCTTCCCTTTAATGGCAAAACTAAATCAAACAAAAGTGCATGCCGTTATCCTTCCTTATTTGGGAGAAAATTAGAACCCTTGTGAAATCCTTGACCAAAACATCCAACAAAGCCTAAGATCACAACAAATATAGAAACAAAATCAGCTCCCCACCAAACGAAAAATTGCCACATCCTTCAAAAACAAAAAGTCATGAACAAAATCAAAACTTTCCCTTACTATTATTTTGGAAAGAATGGAAACAGCATTGGACATTGTTGATTAGAGAAGAAAAAATAAAACAGAGAAGCGTGAGAACCACATTACCATATTGGGGTGGTGACAGAAGTAAACACAGTTATATTAATGTATAATATACAGCTCAAAATCAATGGCAGTGACGTTTATGGAACAAAGTGTGGTGTGGATGGCTTCACACTTTTCTCCTCAATTCTTGAATTGCGGCAGAATTCAATGGAAGAAGAATTGTGCTGCCTCTGCTCTTTCATCACTGTATAAAAACGTGAACTTGAAAGTGGGGAGTGTTTTTTTTTTTTTTTGGTGCTGTTTTGAAACCTCAGTTACATTTATTAGAGAGGGAAGTTGAAACTGGAGGTCCCATGAAAGAGAAAGAGAAAACAGTAACATGGGGGTGAGATGAGAGGAAACCTAAGATCAGTTTCATAGATTTTTTGTCTCTTGCTTTGAATTTGAGTTGTCGTACATTAATGTCCACGGAAAGCGTTTTGGTAGTTTGTCATTATGGTTGCACTTGTAGTTTTAAAACCTTGTTTATGTAGAAATTAGGATCCAAAGCTTCTACAACCACATTTAAGCACAACCATTTTTAGTTTTAATGTAATTTCCTTAGTTGGTCCATTTGGTTATTCTTAATTTTTCATTTCCATTCTTTTTTTTTTTTAGGGATGTAGGAGCAATCTATAAAGAAAAAACCTTTATTAACCTCTTCACTTAAATATATGATTATAAGTTTTAATGTAAATAAATATATGATTATAAGTTTAAATTTTAATTATATAAATTTGTTAAGTAAAATTATATAAAATATTTTTGTGAATCTCTTAATCTTAATGTAAATATATTATTTTTAATTAAATTAAAAAAAAATAATCGAATTGTATATAAATTGAATTAGATACTATTAAGAATTTAAAAATAAATAAATAACCTTTATAGCCCGACTTATATCGAATGAAGTAAGGTGGGTCTCACCAACTTGCAGATCTTGGTAGAATTTATCCAAACCTATCTATTTTTGTGTGCTATAATTTGGGTTACGCAGTCCTATTATGTACCTTCAATTCATGGAGAAAATAAATTATCGTAGGAGCAGTGTAATTGTATGAGTCATGAATCAAATAATGAATTATTCTGACTTTCTTTTGGGCATTTTTTACCAAACCATGTTTGGTAGATTGTGGAATCATTCGGGGGCCACCAATATTTCCAATGTATTAGTTCTATCAAATATCAATAGATCATACTTTTCCTGTAAATTGTGTTTGGCTTAATTAGTATGATCAAATAAAAAAAGTTTTTTTTTAATTTTACTTCAGACATAAAAAGATTTTAGGTTTAGTTTTTATTAATAGTTTATTTGTAAGTATTATTATAAATTTTAACTAAAAATTAACTTTAAATAGCACAATATCTCATTGCATAAACTTTTTATTCAATATTTAAAAAAAAATCTGCAACGTTTGATGTTAATGATGTCTACGTTCAATTTAAGATTCTTTACTAATTGGTTGTGTAAACTAATGCTTACCATCAATTATATACTTGCAAAGGAAATGATGGTTGAACAAAAGGTTAAATGTCACAAAATTCACAAATTTTAAAGTGGGTTTATGGGAATTAAATTATGTAAGAGTAACATTACTCATTTACAAAAAGAAGGTCTTTAATTTTTTTAAAAAAATTATATATATCGTACCATAGTCTGCTATAGAATACAGCTATTGAATATCCAAATTACTTCCTCTGATTTTCATTAGAGAATTGCCTCTCTAATTTATTAAAAACAATAATTAATGGTAGGGGTTGATTATCATGTGAGCACCAAAATGAATGGTAAAAAAAAAGTGACGTTGAGTTAGTAAAAAATTGCACATTTTTAAAGACCATGTTTTTATTTAAATTTGACAATAATTTATACACTTTAAAAAAAACTTATACGCCAAATAAAATGAATATATGTTTTTTAACCAAATTTAATTGTTATCTAGACCAATTTAGTGAATATTTTTATTAACTCATACTAACAGAAAATCTTTCTTAATCAAATAGCCAGATGAAATAAATTTGCTCTAAGATCAACTATTATTTTTATTTGATCTTAATCCAAAAGTCAGATGAATTAAATTGCTTTGAAATCAACTAGTGCTTTTAATTTGCTTAATCAAATAGTCAAAGGAATTAAATTACTTTGAAATTTCTTAATCAAACACTCCAAGGAATTAAATTGCTTTGATGAGCAATTAGATGGATAACATTGTTCTAACTTCTAACTATTTTGTTTTCTACTTGAACAATGAATTGGTAGCTTGGCATTTAGTTCTATTGAGAAAGTGAAAAATGTTCCGCACTTGTCTCTAAAGAGAGCAAGTAAAAGTGATGGTGTATTTATTTTTAATTTAATAAGGTACATTATGATAACTAATGTGTATTAGTTCAAGTAAAAATAGTTTGAATTCTTTAAGTATGTGGTCTTAAATTTGATCTTAAGATTTATTTATATGAAAATAATACTGTTAAAAAATATTTCTACTTAAGTGTTTGATCATATTCTAAAAGATTAATTTTACACTTATCAGATAGTGGAATACTTTGAAAAAAAAATCATAATCTTAACTCACTAATGATTTAAAAATATATACATTCTTACTTATGTATTTTATACACAAATTTACTTTACAAAAACTTCAAAGAGAAAATACAAACTAGAATTTGACAGTGCGAACTTGTTGTATACAAATGATGTGGAGTATTTAAAATAGACTTTTAAAAAAAGTACTATTTCTTATGAGATCTATTTTAACAAATGGCATCATATGACATTAATAAAAAAAGAGAAAGAATGAAATCATATTGAGTAAAAAGTGGAAGAGGTGGTTATGAAAAACAACTTGCCAAAGTTGTACATATACAATTCACGAAAATTATTTCAAAACATTCATCACTACTACTTAAAAAAATATCATCTCGTGAAGTTTTAAGAAAAAACTTACATATACATATATCATGACACATTTTATTGGTATTAAATTTTGTAACTTTTTTTCGTGATATTTAGTATTATTCTTCAAATTTTATCACTTAATTAAGAATAATTAATAGAAAAAATCCTTAGATGCTTTGAATTTTTTTTCTTTATACCATTTAAATATGTGTTATATCACTCAAAATTTTCCTGTATCCTTATAAATATTAGAGATTTATGAGAACAAATGTATGTTTATATATATATATTACTTGTGAGGAGGGTTTTACAGTTTTATTGTACCCGAAACAAAGTAATTTCAAGCCAAATGTACATGGGAATATCTTCAAACTTTTTTTTTTTGTAAAAAAAGTTTCATTTTCTTTTGAATTAATGAAAAAAGTTAGATACACATCAATTTAAGTGATGTGTATCTCACATTTACTTAATGACAAAATTAGAATGAAGGTATATAGAAAAAGAGGTGGGAAGTATAATCAATAAAAATTGTACATATATAAAGTGATTTAAGTGAAAGTGTGTGTGATTATAATTACTCTAAATTAATTAAGGATTATTAATAAAAAATAATTCTATGCATTTTCATTTACCCAAGGTGCTTAGGTCAAGAGTAAGCATTGTGTGACCGTCAAAGATAAACATGTATATTTGAATCTTGCTAGAGCCAGTATTATAAGGAAGATTTCTTTTAAGCGTGATCTAGCTCGGGAAATTAGACTTCTCTATCTACACTTTAGTTAATAAAAAAATCCTATGCTTTTTCACTTTAAAATGAAATGGAAAATATTGATACAACTCTAGAGATGCTTAAAATAAATATGCATCTCAGTCCCTTACCTATTACTTAAAGTAGCCTCACACTTGGCATTAATATCACTATCCCCATTTATAACCCTTAATCCTGATTTAAGGTCAAGGTGGTAAGGCACTACCCAAAACATGATTTTATAGTCATGATATCCAAACTCTATATATTTTCTGTAAGTCAAACAGATTCACCAATTTCACATTCATGTTAGGCAAGTAATCCACTTTTCCATACATATAACTTAGCATACCATTGAAGTCTTTTACAAACAGACCTCATGATGAAATATAATAGGGGTGTAAGTGGGTGGTTTGGTTCGGGTTTTGGTGAAAAATAAATTCGAACCAATTAAAATTAATTGATTCGTTTTGGTTCGGTTTTCTTATTTTTTGATAGCCAAATCCGAACCGAACCAAACCAAACATCTATGGTTTGGTTTGGTTCGGGTGATCGGTTAACTATTATTTTTTTAACACAAAAATTAACTAAACAACTATATATATAATACATAAAAGTACACATAATGTATCTAAAATTTCAAATAATATTAAAACATAAACTAACCTTTATGCAATGAACATTCAATTTCAAGTTGAGTCACACAATCATTGGTCTTTGAGATTTCATGTTTATATCAAATCCAAAATGATAAAATAGTGAGAAAATAAAACTTTCTAGTAGGCGATAGAAAAATAGAATACATAATAAAAAAGTTCAAGCAATAATTGGACAACAGTCAGAAGCATAATCTTGGTAAAGATAAAAAATGACATATAATTTTTGTGGTCTCATAAATAAGCAATAGAAAATGACTAAGAGGATAACTCAAAACCACTAGCCATATGATATACATAACTTTTATCCAATATCAATATATAGCAAGTATAATAATGGGTATCACCCAAAGTTAATCCAAACTAAATTAAAATTCAATCCAAACATTAAAAAAAAAAAAAAGATTCACTAAACATGATTCATCAAATTGAATTTATCTTTCAACTTCATCTACATCCTACAATAAAGACAAACAAAATGTTAGAATTTGTATATATTAGATTTTACCAATCAATCATAATTAATGTACTTAGAAATGTTACCTTAAAAGCTTGTCAAAGACTTATTAAAGTCCAACTTCAAGATTTGATGATAATCCTGACAACTCTAAAAATTCAAACATAAACATAAAAGGTAAACAAGATTAATTAATAACAATAGTAAGTATAACAACAAATAAAAAACTTGAGAATTAAAACTAAGTTTTCATACCTGATTCAATCTTCTCCATTTCTTCCATTTCATCACGTAGTTCAAGATTCTTTTTAGGAGTCTTGATCCAGCTTCAGAGTACAAATCAATGCCTCAACAAGGTGGTGGGATGCAATGAAGCTTAAGTCAAGAACTCGACCTCCAAAGTCTTTGAATGCAGACTCAGATGATACAGTAGACACTGGAATAGCCAAGATATCCCTAGCCATACGAGAAAGAACGTAATATTTCATTGATTTCTCTTTCCACCATTTCAAAATGTCAAATCCAGGAGTGTTGTCCTCAACATCATCCTCTTTGTATTTTTCTAACTCATTCCTTTTCACCTCACCTTGTTTTCTCCTCACTTTCGATCTAAACTCATCTCCCCAACCCCCATCATCATCATCATCATCACCTAAATCATCATTACTAGCATGAGATTATGAGGCAACATTTGAGGCCAACCTACTAGAATCACCAATATCAAAGGGAATGGGATGCATTGACTGATAATGCTCAAACAACTTATCAATCAGACCCTTCAATCTTTCCACCATTTCCTTGTACTTATTCGAACCATCATCATACATCTTATTAAAACTAAACTCAACATATTCAAGCTTATAACGTGGATCAAGAAACACAGCCACAAACAAAAGAAAGTTTATACTTCCACTACTTTTCCAATATTTGTCAAACTTGACTTTCATGTTTGTTGCCATTCTTTGTAGTCCTACATCATTTTTTCCTCTATTTACCCAGGGTCTTTTGAATGTCACATAAATTGTGGAAAAAAATATTAGATGTAACATGTAATGACCCCAAAAAAGAAAGAGTTGCATCATAGAATATTTTTAAAAGCTTAACAAAAACACGTGCACGACTCCAATCATCCCTAGTAGGAGGTCCTCCTACATTGTCAAGGGCTAACAAAAATGCATTATCCGCATCTTTAAGGCGATAAAATGCCTTTTCATATTTTTCAACAACATCTAACATGAAATAAGTGGAATTCCACCTGGTTGGCACATCAAGGGTTAACATTGCCTTACTAGTTATACTAGCCTCTTGGACACACATCTTAAAAGTAGACAATCTAGCTAGGAGATGACCTAATAAACTTGCATGCAGCCCTTATCCTTTCAATTGAAACATCAATTTCCTTCAAGCCATCACTAACAATTAAGTTCAAGATGTGAGCACAACATCTCATATGCATGAACTCTCCATTTAATAAAGAAGTACCATTCCAATCACTCATTCTTCTAAGCAAATATGCAATAGCAAAGATTGTTAGCACTTGCATTGTCAACAAATCACACAACAAATCTTTGAAATCCCCCATTCTTTCATGCATTTCTCTAAGGCATTTCCTATGGTTTCACCTTTGTGGTCACTATCAAACCAAAACTTAATATTTTCTTATTCAATTCCCACCCATCATCAATGTAGTGAGCAGTTACACACATATAATTCAAGTTTTGGATTGAAGTCCAAGTATCAGTGGTAAGTGAAACCATTTGGTGATTTCCAGACAATATGCACTTTAATCTCTCTTTCTCAATTTGAAACAATTGCATGCAATCTTTAGCAAGAGTAACACGAGAAGGAATTTTAAATCGCGGTTGAGCCTCACTCATCAAATCTCTAAATCCTTGGTTTTCAACAAATTTAAAAGGAAGTTCATCAACAATTATCATCCTTGCAAGTGCATATCGAGTTACCTCTTATTAAATTCAACAAGTTTCATGCTAACACTATCAGGATCATCCTCACCTTGCTTTCCAATAGCAATTATTTTTTGCCTTTTATCAAATACCCTATGTGGATTTTTGACACAAATCTTCAAATGCTTTAGCATGTTTGAGGTCCCATGACTAGTAGTATTACATGCATATTGTTTATTACAATAGTTACAAGTAGCCTTATCATTTACTCTCTTGAAATGAGCTCAAGCATTAGAAGGGGGTCTACTAAGTTTCCTTTTCAATACCTCTTGTTGTGACAGGGGTGCATCTTGTCCATGTGATGACGTTTCTTGTCCTTGTGTTGGAAGTACCTCTCCTAGTTGCATGTCACTAGTTAGTCTTGGAGTGGTAGCACTCCCAATTTGAGTTCCACTGCCACCAGTGCTTGGAGTCCCACTAGTTCCAAATGGATCACTTGCCATTAGTTGGTGTCAAGTAACCTGCAAAAAAGAAAAAAAATATATAACTATTAGTTAAATATATTCTTTAATAAACACTTGTTTATATAATCACAAAAATTTTTATGCTCAACATGTTGAAGAGGTAGAGAAGATAGGATTGGACTACATGGATGTTGAAGCATTGAAGAAGCTAAACAAAAATAAGAAGTTGGTGAAGAAACTAGCCAAAAAAAAATTTGTAATATGAGATCATTTGTCGATGGGACAAGTACAAACCCAAACTATGAAGAAAGGAAGAAAGGAAAGGAAAACAAAGAAGAGAAACATAGAGCATTGTATTAAGATCACACCACTAGTTTCTAGGATTCCTTCAGCTAGAGCAACAAATTTCATTACTACTTTTTTCTGGTTGTTTCTGATTCCTGTGATATCTTTTCCTAAAACACTCATGCAAGCTGTCATCTACTCAATAAATTAGTAAATAATTACATGAAAATAACATCGCCCTTTATTTTCTCTCATTCATTGCATACATTTAGAAAGCAACATTTTACCAAATGCAAATCATTGGTTAGAGTTTCTCAATGAGGGGTTTTACACAGAAAACTGTTTTCTTTTTCGCCATTTCGAATGGTGATTTGGCTTGACAAATGTTTGAAGAACTATGCCTTCCAAAAAAAAAATGTAAAACAGAGGTTACAACTTGGGATGGGGTCACATTAATTTGATTGTCCTTGATGTTCTAAGAAACAGCAGTCTCTTTCTCCAATTTGTCATCAATTTTGTCACATATATTGATTTAATGAGTCAGTCCTTGATTCGCAATAACATTAATTAGTCAATAGGGTAGCATCTTGAATGGGCTGTGGCCCAAACACCACCAAAGTGGAGCAACAAATAATTATTGACCACCTCAACACCCAAAATGTTTAATAATAGTATTTAATAAAAGAATTGATGTAAATATTCTTGAGACATATTATAGTATTGAGATCCAAATTCTATGCCTAATCAAGATAAAAAAAGACATTCTTTCTGCTATCCCTGAGTTAGTTTGGATAGTAAATGATGAGACTTCAATGAAATTGATTTAACCATTGAAACAAAATATTCTTGAGACATATAGCATGTTGTATCCTTTTAAGGCAAAGAATTGACAATAAATTTCATAAGCATGACACAAGATCTAAAATCCCTTACAAAATTTGCATCCATTGATACCAACAGGTTACCAAAATCAATCTGTTTCAGATCTAATGCCACCACCTAAACTAGTAAGGGATGCCATTTATAACGGTAAGAATAATGAATATCTAAAATCAAATGCAGGAAAGAGCTATATCCGTTAATTTAAACAAGAATAGCAGGACATGCTATAAACTGAGATGTTACTGATTATTGTAGACTTCTCAAATCTGATTTCTAAATCCTAACATAAGTGATAATTAAATTCCAAATACATGTCATTCTGCGTCCAGTTTCGGTAGTTTAAACTATAAAGTTCAAACATGTTCAGAACATTAAACTATTTCGGTGTGTCTTTTACACAGTAAATGCTGACTTCTGCAAAACTCATCCAAGTCCTCCTCTGCACAAACATCCCCCACCTCTCTTCAATCCCCAAAACAGACATAAAGAAGCAATTGAGAGGAAACCCAGATGGAAAAATACCTTCTTGGAAGCTATCTCTGGGGGTGGGCGGTGCGTGGGGTGGGAGGACGAACCACGGGGCTGTGCGGTGCGTGGGAGGACGAACGGATCTGGACCACAGGGTGCTGTTTGGCTGCGTGGATGAACAGATCTGGATCGCTGGGGGCTGTTCGGTGACGGGAAGCTTGGTCACGGGCTGGATCCGAGTTGGTGGTGCAGGCGCGGCTCGGTTCGACGGTGGTGAGCTGGGTTCTGCTCCGGTGGGGTTGCTGGACGGGAGGCCGTGGTTGGCCGTTTGGTTACTGGGTTGGTTGCAGTGTGGTGGAGCTCGTGGGAGTGCTGCTCTGCAACTGCAGTTGTTCAATTTGAGCTCAGCTTGTGAAATGAAATGTGAGCAGTGAGCTGAGCAAGACGTGAAAGTGAAACTAAAGCTACCTAATAATACTGTGTTGCTTTAAAAAAAATTTGACTGGTTCGGTTTGGTTCGGGTCCGGGTTGAGATTTTGAAATCCGAGACCCGAACCAATTAAGTCTTCATTGGTTCGGATTTTATCCGAACCGACCAAAATATCCAAACCAAACCAAACCAATCTTATTGGTTCGGTTCGGGTTGGTCGGGTTGATCGGGTTACCCGAACCGATTTACACCCCTAAAATATAAGCATAATGTATTCAGTCACTTGAAAATGAGAATGACCAAAACATTCATATTTTACCAATAACGTAACATCAAACATTCATATTTTACCACATAAATCAAACAATCATATTTTACTAATAACAAACACATCAAACATGAATATTTTACCAAAAAGGAACATGCACAAAGGGATTACACAAGCACTCAAACACACATTCATTAGCACAACCATTATTTTACACACATAGGGTCCACACTCAACCAACCAACCAAGACATGCACAAAGGGATCACATACACCATTGTTGAGGACAAAACTTATTTTATTCTTAAACATTATCTTTGGGATCACAAAGACAATTTTTTTTGGAAAAATAAAGACATATTGAGAGGGAATCAAGCTACTTACCTTAGAATATTCCTTAAATGCTTTGAGAAATTAGAAGATTCCTTGAATGCTTTCACCAACCAAGTCGTACAACAACTGAAATTGCATAAAAATTTATCTGAGTTCACGAATTGGAAGGAACAAATGTGAGTGTAGAGGGTATTTTACCCTAGGATTCATGAATTGAAAGGAAAATAATAGGTGATTTTTTGGGGAGGGGGAAATTATTTCACCTAGGGTTGTTTACCCTTCTCAAGTGAAGAACCACAATTTTGTGTGGAGAAAGATGATCAGTTATTGAGTTTTTAATCTGATAACTCCATAAAATGGAGTTATTCTAGACCTTAATTGAATGAAAAAGTGATTGCTAAGTCTAAAATTCTCCCTAGTTCATAAGAAGTTGTGCTTATTTTTGTACACTTTGGTTATTCTCAGTTACTAACCAATTTCACTTTGTCTAATTGCATTTCATAAAGTTAATGGATTAATTTTGATACTTTAATAAAAAAAACTCATGGATTGATGTGAATTTGTAGGTTTCAATAGGACAAGAAAGACTTTGAAGAAGAGCTATGAAGGAGAACTACATGGAACTAAGCATAAAATGATTCAAAGAAAGCATTGGAAGAAAAAATGGAAGCAAGTAATTCAAGCCTATATGTAGAAAAGTAAGTCTATGCATGGAGTTGCACCAAAAACCAGAGAAACCCATGCTTGTATGTAGAGAGATCAAGCATAGGTGTGGGTGCATGTGTTGGAATTAACCAAGGAAGCAAAGCAATCCACATATGTATGTAGAAAATCACGTATATGCTTGGAAAATGCCTAATGATAAGAGAAAGTTGTAACACCCTTCATAGGGTATCCCATTTTATACTAAAAACTTAAAACTTGAAAATCATTTTATAAAAGCTTTGAGTTCTAAAAGATGAATTTTAAAATTTCTTATCGCAGAATTATAAATTTACCAAAAATTATAAGTAAAATAGAAATTAGATTGAATTGATTAATACATATATTATAAATACCACAAAATATTCAATATAGAAATAAAACATGTAACTTACAGACTCAGAGAAACAGTAGCAAACTCAATGACGGGTACTATTAATAGCACGGTAACAATACTAACGAGAAAAACCCTACATACATGCCTTGTTTCTCCACCAACTGCATCTCGTTGAAACTGAGAAGATCACTCCTTGACGTCGTCACCATCTTTAGAATTTTGCCTCCAATGGTTCTAAGAACTTGCTTCGTCTACTATACGCATTTAAATAAAACAAACACAACAAAACAATATAGTAAAGAGGTGAGATCTCCTTTCACCAATACCAGTACGGTAGCAAAGAATAATACGAATGACAAAGTCATTCTATACACACATATATCACAATTATAATCATGTTATCAATTTACAAATAATTCCAATAAACATATGTTATAATAAAATGAACAGCAATAACATTACCATGATAGATATAGTAAATGATACAATAAACCACATAATCACATCATGCATATTAACTCATATCAACACATCATATATAACATCTCAACATTGAATATAAATAACCACATTAAGATGCAGATAAGATATGTCAATATACACAGACTCATTCCTACTCCATGAGCCTAAAAACACGTATATCGTAGAGAATGATCCGTAAAATCTATTAGTACCACGTACCGCTAACCAAACTATTCCGCGGTCTCACGTTGTGTCTATAGCCCACATGATCACATGGCGTGGTGTAGCACACTGCCTAACGTCTTGTCACTACAGAATGTCTATTAGACTTTACAAGATCTCGATTAAGTATAGTGCGTGTGAGAGACCATTATTAGTGTGTTCTTGTTACCACGAGAGCGACCAACCATCTCCAAGTCCATAAAGTAATGAACCACACTACGCTTATCGCACTGACAACACAGTGTGATTCACCTCGTCAATCAATCCACCAAAAATTGGCATTAACTCAATGCATGATCAAAAATTACCACAATACCCTCAATGGTATAAATATGCGTATTTATGCAAATGCCCTCAATGGTAAAAATTCCAAATATGCCCTCAATGACAAAAATTTCAAATATGCCCTCAATGACAAAAATTTCAAATATGCCCTCAATGGCAAAAATTCCAAATATATACAGTATGTCCCACCTGACAATACTGTTCCATAATCTGTCCGGGTTCACCACTTAGCCCGACAGTAAAACTCACTGTTTTCATCAATCGCGTAGAAATTTTATCGTGTTTTCACAATTTTGTCATTTTTTTTACAAACATTTTTAAATCGCGTAAATATATTTTACTGTTTTTAAAATCGCGTAGAGTTTTAAATACGTTTTCTCAATCGCGTAAGATTTTTAAATCATTTCCTTGTCCGATTTCCTTAAAAATTACTATTTAAATAAACAAAAATAATATTTAATACGTTTGAACTACGTAGAATATTTTTCATACCGTATATAATATAATAGATATCTTTTCTATCTTATTTGTCTGTTTTTAACAAAACTTAACAAAGATATTTTGTTTAGAAAATTTATAACAATGGTTTTCTAAGTTTTCTATTAAAATTCTTTTTATTTATATTATAACCAATTAATTATACTTTTGAAAACTATAACGTCTTCAAAATATAAAATGAAATTTCTCGTTAGAAATTTTACAAAAGCTACTTATTTTCTTTTAAATGGTAAAACTCTTCGATTTAGTTCCTTAAACTTAATCTAATCATTTTTTTCCTCGAAATTCATTGTAATAAAATTCTTTTGGCATTATTACCTAACCTTGGTTGAAAATAATTTTAGAAACCAAAATATTTAAATTTGGCATGTTGGCCGAATTCCACAAAAATTGTTATTTGATCTTTAAATTCATTTTTTTTGCTTTAAATTGATTTGTATCTTGTCAATTTACCTAAGTCAATTAAATTGCTCTTTTAGAAAATTGTTGAGAACATTTTGGTTCCCTTTTTGTATTGAGGCCGTGAGCCTTGGATTTGTGTTCTTTGGAACACTCATACAAACCTTACATGCTATTCACATTTTATAATAATTATTATGCATCTATGAGCACATACCATATATTAAAGCAATCACAAAACACATACAAAATATCAAAGCAATCATAAAACACATACTATATATTTTAAAACTATAGACATGCTTGCACACAAAATCAAACACAATTAAGAAAAACAATAAACAACCAAGTGAATGAATCCTTATGGATTCTTCACTACAAACACATTCATTCCTCACCACCAACACATGGCTGATGAGGGTAATCTCCCTCTTACCTCTTGAAGAATCTCCAAAGTTCCTTGTATGTTCTCCTGCTGTCTCCTTGAAGATGAACTTCAACCACCAAGTGCTTCTTGAAAAACACAGAAAACGTGAAATATTAATACCTAAGGTTTGAATAAGAAAACCATGGATCAATATATGGTTTAGAAGGAAAGAATGAAATCAATAATAGAGATTTCATAAACTTCACCTTAAAACTCTAAATTTTGAGCTTGAAGAACAAGGATGAAAATGGATGATTTAAGAAAAATCTCCAACATGAAAGTTCCTTAGAATTGCATGAAGATTCAAGATCTAAGGTTGTTTAGAATTATTGAAGCTTGGAATGTGACTTTTGTGGGGTTGGCCGTGAGCTTGGGAAAGGAAGAGATATGAGCTTTTGTGATCTTTGCTTGATAGGAAGATGAAAATGAATGAACCTTGAAAAATTCCTAACATGAAAGTGTCTTGGATTGATGAGATGATTCAAGAAATGATATTGGTAGGAATTATAGAAATTTGGAGAAGGTTTCTTGGTGCTTGGCCAAAATCATGGGGGAGAGAAAAGGAGAGAGTTTTGGTTGCTTGTTCTTGGTTCTTTGGGGAAAAAGATGTGTAAGAGAGCAAGTGAGGTGAATGGATGAAGGTTGTCTTCCACTTTGGGAGCTTTGGCCGTGGAAGACCATAGGAGAGAAAGGGGTGAGAGTTTCTTGCCAAAGTTGCAAATGAGTCTAAGCCCTCCTATTTATAGATTTCATGAAAAAGATGTAGGCTCAAGATATTTTTCGGTATACTATAAGCAATGAACAATAATTACTGCTTATAAGGTCAGTATCTATTAATAAAATATACCTAAATTTTTTTCTCTTATACTAACAAAATAGCAACTATTATTGATCATTTTTCTACTGATTGCCCTCGATGAGTCACAAAGCGAGTCATCAAAGAGAAACTTCTAGAATATGTGACTCACTACGATGAGTCAGCATGATGAGTCAGCGTAGATATTTTCTAAAATAGGTGAGTCAGCATGGCGAGTCACGATCTTGAGTCATCGTGAGTCAAGATGACTAGTCACAAATGGCCAGTCATATGGCCGAGTCGAGTGACTGACTAGTCACGGCCGCTAAGTCATTGGGCGAGTCAAGATGACGAGTCATCAGCTGAGTCACTAATGGTGAGTCATAGCGCCGAGTCGGCATAGTGAGTCGTCGGGGAAGCTTCTGGAACAGGTGACTCACTACGGTGAGTCACAGGGCGAGTCACCGCTTCTGAACCTTTTAGAATCTGCCGAGTCACAGGTCTTGAGGTGTCACACCACGTGTCGAGTTTCTATTGGCCCTTCGTGATGAGTCACAACCACCAATATTGACCAGCTCCTCATTGGTCCACGTGTAAAGCATTCGATGACTAGGCGCGCTGACGATGCGTCTTCTAGAACAGTCTGGAACATGTGAGTCACTAGGCTAGTCACCTAGGTGAGTCACCATCGATGAGTCATCATCTAGAACATTCTAGAGTGAGTGACTAGGCTCGCGTCTAGAATCATCTACTAGATATTTTTCAAGAAATATATTATCCAATGGATAATAAAACATACCTCGATTTTGTTTGTCAGATAAAATCGCAGGAAAAATAAAACTTCAAAAACTATTTCCGGTTTCGGGTTTAGTAAGATCCTCCGGCTCCGAATCAACAGTACAAAGCTTTCTGGTTAATAATTTTTTTATTATTTTTTTCGGGTCCCCAGATTCCCCGCCCACATACAAATTTTATTAAATATTCAAAATATATCAAAAATATAATATAATATTCAAAATATCTCAAAATATCTTAAAAATATTTCAAAATATCTAAAATATAATAAAATATTCAAAATATCTTAAAATATCTAAAATATATTATAATATTCAACATATCCGAAATATCACAAAAATTCATAAAAATCATAATAATTGTGAAACTTATGAAAATTAAATCAGATTAGTAAAAATAATTAAGAATTGAGAGAAAGAAATAAAATACGAAGGCTTATATACATACCGCCCAAAATAATATTAAAATAATCAAAAACATAAAAACTCCTAAAAATTCCTAAAAATCACAAAAATCATAAAATTCACAAAAGTCGAGTTAGATTACTCAAAATAATTCAGAATCAACTAAAACAAATAAAATACTAATTTTTGGGACGTTACAAAAGTAGCATATATATGTGGAATTCCACGTATAGGCGTGGAAAGGTTTCTACATATCTATGTAGAAATCTACATATGTGTGTGGAAGTTCAGTTTAGAAATGCACAAAGCAAAGGCTTCTAAGCACATACATGGAAGTTTTACATCTATACGTAGGGGGATTGTAATTGATAATTACATAGAATTAGAGGCTCCTACACGTGTACCTGGATTCTTTACATGGATGCATCACTCCACGTGAGTCCTACATGATTGCACTATGAATAGATATGCTAAGACAATAATTCTACTTTCATTTTTCTAGATCCAATTTCTCTCTCTTCTTCCCGTTCTCTATGTTTTTCAACCATTTTTGGAGAGTTTAGAACTTCAACCCAAGGATTCAAGTGAAGATTGACATCATCATCATGGATCTACAGGTTTACTTTTTCTCTCTTTCATTTTTCTTTTTATTTTCTTCCATGAGTAGCTAAATTTCTCCATATTAGGGAGAGATGTAACTTGACCTAAACTTGATGTAATTGAATTTTGATGATAGGGTCTGTTTGGTTCAATTGTGAAAACTTTGATTATTTAAATAATCGATTATAATCGATTTATTTTTATGTTTGGATATATTAGCTAAAAAGTGATTTTAAATTAATCTGTTTCGTTTGGTTGATATAAAAAAGAATCGCTTTTATGCATTAAATTACCAAAATAGGTATAGAATGATTAAAAAAGTTATTTAATTAAGGATAAAATGGTATTTATATATCAAAATGTAAAGAATAATCTATAAGCTAGAATCATAAGCTTCAATCTTCAGCATTATAAAAATTAGCTTCAAAAAACTTTTATTTTACATTGAATTTCGTGCAAAAACTGAAGCTGATTTACTAACCATGATTGAACACTGTTAAAACAACTTTTTTTTTTAAAAAAAAAGCTAATTTAAGCTAATCTAAGTTGAAGCAAACATGCACTTAATCTATGCTTGTTTATTCTTAATTGAACATCAATGTCTGTACCTAATGCTTATATGACTTGATCATCCATAGATTGAATTGTCGGGTATTTGGTGGATTGAGAAATCTTTTTTTACCGCATGCATCTTGTGATTATTGCTACGAGCTAACAAGATCTAGAAATGAGTTTTGTTGATTGTATGATTTTCTTGAGTTTCTTATGCTTTATCCTTCTAATTACATGAATTAACTAAGAAATTAATAATTTGGGTAATTAGGGGAGAGTTATTTCACCACGGAATTGTGTTTTAACCAAGTGCTTTCTCACCATCAATTAAGGGTTTCAAACTAGATTAATATGAGTTCAATGAAATCAAGTAAAGGTTAAGTGAAGTCAATCACTAGTGCTTTTATCAACTTGCTTTTCACTACACTTTTTATCTCTCTGAAATTCCAAAAACTTTGTTCTTTCTTTATTTTGTGATTTTCATACAATTTATTTGTTTCTCCTTTCGATTGGTAGTTTAGATAGTAATCCAACTTGTGAAATTGGTAATTGACAACATAATTATTGTGGACGATACTCTGTCACTCTTCTTATTACTTTTACGACTTTGTATACTTGCTAACATTGTAACACAAACTAGGGATGTCAAAGGAGTAGGACGGGGCGAGGGCAAGGTTGGGTAGAGGTTCTCCTGCCCCTGCCCCCGCCTCGTACCCGTCACGGGTACCCATTTGTGAGTAGTTAATATTTTAAAATAAAATCTTAAAAATTAAAAAAAAACATAAATAAAATAAACTTTAACACCACATACTACAACTTTATTCAACAATCTAAGACTCTTACAAAATTAAAAGAATATTACAAATAATAAACTAAATTCAATTATCTTTGGTAATAATTAGTTTATATAAATAATTATTACATGAATAATATATATTTTGTTAACAAATTTTATCATTATAAACTCATTTAATAAAAAAATTATTTTAAAATAATAAAAATATATATATTTTTATCTGATCTCAAAATAAAAAAATTATATTATATAATATATATTAAATAAAAAATATATTTTACAAATTTACGAATATTTACAACCTCATTTATTAAATTAATATTTATTTTTCATTCCACCATGCATAATTCCCACATATCTTCAGAGACAATAATAATTTTGTCAACCGTAACACAAACCCTTAAACTATAATAATCTAGGGAAAGAACATCTAAATGTTAACAAATAGGCGCCAATTCACTCATTTAACATGTCTTGTGTGCAAATTCATTAAGTATAATAGAACTAATCTAAGATAGGCATAACATCCTTATAAATTACGGGCTTAGTTTTTTTTTTTTCTCTGAGTTTTTTTTTTTTTAAGGGACTAAATATGGATCGAAGTTTTTGATAGAGACGAAAGTGGGATTTTACTTTTAAAAAAAATGAAATGAAAATATTTTGAAAATATTTTATACAGTCTACCATCCAGATCGAACTTTTTGATAGAGACAAAAGTGTCAGTCCCGTTATCGCAAGCCGTCACAAACCCAAACACTTCGCAGCCTTTGTTCCTCTCTCCACTGTCGCAGTGCAGTGAAGAGTGCAGAGTGCAGCTGGTAAAACCGCGAGATGGCTACCCTTTCAAGTCAATGCTTCAGGCACCTAACCACCACTCTGCCACCCCGCATCCCAAAGTTTCGACCTTCACATTCTCTCACTCTATCTACTCTCTCATGCTCTCTCGCCGAAGATTTGGAACGCCTCGACCCCAACAACACAATCTCCAAAACCACCAACACTAACCCCAATTCCTATTTCCCAAAGCGGGGCCAGACCCTTGAATTGGTCTGCGAGTCCCTCGCTTTCAAGGGCAAGGGCCTCTGCAAGGTCACTGACACTGGCTTCGTTGTAATGTGCGACCGTGCCCTTCCCGGCGAGCGCTTCATTGGCCGAGTCACCCGCAAGAAGGGCAATTACGCTGAGGTAATTTCTGGAGTGAACCTACGTTTTAGTCCTTCAACATGAAAAAAAATCCGTCATATTAGTCCCTCGCATCAATTTTCAATCGACCAATTTGATGGTACGGATTACATTTTCAGGTTCCTTAAGTCAGGAATTAATATGACCGGTACTAACAATTTTAGAGACTAAAATGAGGGTTCACTCGAAATTTATGGGTCTCCCTTGGATTTCCAATTTCATCGATAAAAATCTCAATTTTGAAAAATCTGAAAACATTGATCATTTGGGGTTTCTCTCTTTTCGTTTTGTTGTTTTCATTTGGTTGAGAAGAGCAGGTAACTAAGGTGAAGACTTTAACTCCTCCGCATGACATTGTTGATGCCCCTTGTGAGTATGCTCCTTATTGTGGGGGATGCAAGACACAGAACTTGTCTTATGAGGCTCAAATTAGAGCTAAGGAGGAACAGGTCCGTGAGTTGGTGATTCATGTGGGAAGGTTTTCTCACACAGAACTGGAATTGCAAGGCATTATGAAGCCCATTGTTCCCTGTGATATTCAGTTTCATTATAGAAATAAGGTTAGTGCTGTGGCTGGACTAGTTCCTGTTAAACCTAATATCAACCAAAGGTAACTAACTTCTGCTTTCCTGATTATGCAGATGGAATTCTCATTTGGTCCCCGCGAATGGTTACCTAAAGAGTCACTGCATGAAAGATATGCTGGTAGTGAAAATTACGCACTAGGATTGCATGCGCCTGGTTTTTTTGATAAAATTTTAAATGTTGATAAGTGCTTACTGCAATCTGATCCTGCTAATAAGGTATGCAATGTTATTCTTTTATTTTGAATTAGAAGCTTGTATCGTTAGCATGCACTTTAACTATGCAATCTGATCCTGCTAATAAGGTGCGCCTAAGGCACCGGCCCCCTCTGTTGCCTTGCTGTACCTCAGCGCCTTGGACACTCCTTTTTGCATCTTTAACTATGCAGCTTTATCCAGTGCAGTAATTTTATAAGATTTAATTGTTGCCTGTTTTTGTGACAATAATCTGCACTTCAAATTTTCATTTGATTTACTATTGCATCTTGGAAGTTTATTCAATTAGGGAAAGTACACTATCCTTCTGTTTTGACTTGAAAATCTGAACAGGTTCTTGCAGCTATCCAAGATTGTTGGAGAGATCCACAACTCGGTTTTTCTCCCTATGATGTTCATTCACACTCAGGATTTCTTAAGCATTTGATGCTGAGAACTGGAAGGTATATAAATTATATCTTATGATCCCTAACTTAATTTTTTAGGTGCATGCGGATGCTGTAGTTCTCGTATCTATACTCTTGGGCAATGCTCAAATGTTGCATAGATACGGGTATGAGTACCTGTACCAGAATAGGTATGGGTATGAAGTACGAAAAACTTTCTAAAAACCATGGTATGGGTGTGGGAGGATATATTTTATAAAAATATAAAAACGTAAACAATAAAGTAATTGAATCATAAGATAAATACAATTTCCAAAATGTTTTAACTCCAAGTTTTCAACAAAACTCCATATATCAAGTAAGAAAGAATACCTAAAGAGGGCACTGGATTTGAAGGGGGTGAAGTAGCAGTTTGTTTCATTTAGTAGCAAACCAAACAACTTAGTAGCAAAACTTGGTGTTTTGCATGGATGGGCTTTTACTCGAACAATATCAGCTCATTGCAATGCTTGGCCAAGATGTACGAGGTGTATTTGATAGCGAAATTTGAAAAAAAAAAATGGGTACATACCCATGTGTACCCAATAAGTACCTGTATTGATACATGCTTGGTACGAGTATGACAACCACTTAAGAGTACCCGTGCATAATTCAAACCATATGTCTTCAAGACATAGGCTGCTAAGGAGTATTTCTGTTTTTGTTAATTTGCACAAATATGAATGCTTGCTTTTGTGGAGGATGCATTATTGGTTTCATTTTGAAGGATAGCTTGTTTTCTATCAATATTGACATATGATTTTTGTTCCAGGGATGTTACGACTGGTCAGCCTGAAGTTATGGTCAACTTTGTGACCTCTTCCTATAAGCCAGAGCTGTTGAAGTTCCTAGTTGATAAAGTTTCTGCCTTTCCTGAAGTGGTTGGTACTTTAGTTTTCTAATTACTTTTTTCTCATGAATTTACATTCTGCTTCAGTCTCTCCACATGTGCTTCCTCCTTATCATTCCAAATTCCTAAATTCTCTTATGTTTGAAAATAAGTTTTCTTGCTACTAAAGATATTATACCATTCAAGTACTTCCACCTAACAACTTAAGCTTTTTAAGAGAGTTGATCTTGACGTGGTATCATAGCCTCTTTGATCCAGTGGTCTGGAGTTCTAGCCTTGCTGCCTCCATTCTTTATATTTAACTAAGTTGAATTTCTTTACAAGATAAAATGGGCCTTTGCATTCTCCACACTTCAAGACTAAAGGGCTCTAGCATGAGGGTTATAAAACCATTCCAGTGCTTCCACTTAACAACTTAAGCTTTTAGGAGAATTGTTCCTTGAGAATTTCTGTCAATTTGATAGACCCTATCAAGGTGTGACTAATTTTGGTTTCAATGATATATCCAGGGGATGGAACAGTAACATACCACTACTAAATGGGGGGAGAAAAACTGAGGTAGAGTTCTAGTTAGACTGATGCTAGCTGAGTTTTTGGTTTGGTTGTCTAGGAGATAATTTATGGTCTAGTGCTGAACTCTGATTACTAAACCTTGCTTTCGACTTTGGGCCGGATGACAGAAGCAATGAAGGGGATGTGTAAGGGATCTCTTTAACATAATTATTAATATCCTAGTTTTATTGGTGAATTTCAGGATTTCTATGACAAGCTTTTTTTTTTTTTTTCCTTTTTTAAAATCAAATAGATTCTCATTATTTAGAGTAAAATTGTCACTTTTGTGCTCCATGTTTCCTTCATTAGTTTGCAATGCAATTTTTACTCAATATTTTAAAGCCAACAGTGATATAGAATTTTGTGGGAAATTGTCACATGATGAATTTATTAACTTGTTTCCAAACTTCGTGTATATATTGTTTTTAATACCATTGAAGTTTCTGCTTTGCATGAATGACAGGTAAGCGTTATAAACAATGTTAATACTTCTGTTGGTAACACATCTATTGGGGAGGAAGAGTGCACTTTGTATGGGAAATCTAGCATTACAGAGACCTTAAGAGGGCTTACATTCCAAATATCAGCAAACTCTTTCTTCCAAACAAATACTTATCAGGTTTGCGATATGCCAAAAAAATTTGGCATTCTCTTTAAATCTTAGATCTACTGTGAAATTATTTTCCTGCATTTTATTTCTTAAATTTAATCATGGACATCAGTTAAGAAAATAAGCAATTTTCTTTTCCCTATTAGGCAGAGGTTTTATATAAGCTTATAGAAGAATGTGCTGGAATCAGAGGAGATGGCTCAGAAATTGTCCTTGACCTGTTTTGTGGGACAGGCACAATAGGTCTGACGCTTGCAAGAAGGTAATCTTTTGTCTTCATCTGGTTTTATTATTTTAATTCAAACTGTCAAATAGTAAGAGTAATGGCTTCTCTCATCCAATTCTAAGTTAAATAGCACACTGACTTTTCCTTCAATTTTGAACAGTGTGAGACATGTTTACGGCTATGAAGTACTTCCTCAAGCCGTCACAGATGCCGGTCTTAACGCCAAGATAAATGGCATACAAAATGCCACATTTGTCCAGGGGGATCTCAATAAAATTGATGAAAATTTTGGGAAGAATTTTCCTAAACCTGACATTGTCATTTCAGGTTTCGTTGCTCTAAGTTTCCTGATTCCTACTTATTCTTTCGTTATATTTATTTCTCTCAATTAATCTGGCTTGTGCTTGAGGCTACTTACTTGAGTGTAGTCAGAAGTATGATATGGATGTATCTTTCTACCGATTGTCTCTGTTGTCCAGTCTTTTGTTTTTTAAATATCTTCAAATCACTTGAATATTATTTTGTTAAAGCAATCAGATAAGTGTTTTGTGAATGTAAATTTATCAAGCTTGCTGTACTAGTTTGTATACAATTAGGAGGAACTTCCATTTGTGTGGTTTCTTGTACGGAGGGATATGTGCTGGTTTATACTGGTATTTTTAAATATGTGCGCTTCAAGTCTTAAACAGACAAATTCCATGCCAAGAAAACTAAATTAGCTCCATTTTAGGTATTAACATGCTGATCATATGTATTCTTCACACTGATATTTTGAATGCTGTTTTTGAACTGAAGATCACAATTCAGTGAATTCACAATATTGGTTTTCATTTTGTGTGATCCGAATGTGATACCCCTCTCACCATTGTAAACTTGATGCAGATCCCAACCGCCCAGGAATGCACATTAAGTTGATTAAATTCCTGCTAAACCTTAGGGCGCCTTGCATAGTGTATGTGTCATGTAATCCTGCCACATGTGCACGTGACCTTGATTATCTTTGTCATGGTGTGGTATGTGTCATTGTATTATGTACTAGCTCTTGTTCTTTGAGATGCAGTTATTTGAGTTGTTGAAGGTTTTGTGCAGACAGAACAGAGTATAAAAGGATGTTACAAGCTAGTACACCTACAACCAGTTGACATGTTCCCACACACACCTCATATTGAGTGTGTTTGCCTCCTGGAGCTTTATTAATCTGTGATCAATTAAACCTTTCCATTTCAAGGTTGTACATGATCTCATTTTCTCTGCTACATTTGGGACTGTTTTGCACTATGGATGTCTAATGAATTTTGAGTCTGTTTTGTATAAAACATCTAATGCACCAATTCATTTATATTAGGTTTGGGAAAAGACCAAGCAATTATCATAACACGTGTACATGATTTGTCAAATATGGCTGCCATCTGTAATTACAATTTTTTTATTTTTTATTTTATGAAAACAATTGCAAAGTGCTGAATTCGATGGACAAATGCACTCTGGATTTATGTTGTTCAGCAGGATTACCTTTGACTTGCATCCATGCTTATAAGAAACTACACTAAAAAAATTACAATACCTTTCTTGTCCTCTATTTCTGTTCAGCATGGTTACCCTGTTATCAAGACAGTAAAGGGGTCATTTTAACTCTAAGGTGTGGCTCAGTAGGTAAACTGAGCTCCATGTGGGCGAACTTTACCTTCAGTGTAGGAGTTCGAAAACCCATTGGAAGCACCTTGTGGCCCGGGCAAAGCTGACACCCGAGCAGGGATTAGTCTTACACCTAGAAGGGTATGGGGACACCTTGTGGTCTTACCCAAGAAAGACTCTGGTAAAGGGCCTCCTGCAGCTAATATATTAATGCAGTCTTAGCCAAACGTCACCTTTAGAAAATTACCTTTTGCTCAGTTTATTTGATGCATTAGAGGCCACTGATAATATGAAGAAAAGTCATAAGTCATTGGGACAATCAGCACTAATTCAAATTATGTTTCTCTTCAGGCTTACTGTTGTTTGTTTGCTCGTTTGCTCGTTCCTTTCTTTTATTTCTAAGTTTCTGATGTGTCTTTCAGGGCATAACAAGCATGGTACAAGATATAAGTCAAGGTTGGGTCTTCAAGGTGATAGATGGGAAAACACATGCTTTAATGCTGCAAGGTGTGACTAATGTTTTGCCTAAAGACTACTGCGTCAGTTTACAAAATCATATTTTGTATGGTGGTAGCATTGCCAGGCATGCATGGATGACTACATTGTTGCAACCTTAACTTGCAAAAGTTTGTCATATATTTCTGTTTATGCAGGGTACCCGAAGGGCTGGATTCATGCTTAGCAAGCTTCAAATGTGGGTCACTGTTGAGTGTTGATCCCTCTTCATATGACAAGTCCATCATTAAATAGATCATATCCTACACTTGTCAGATCCTTGCATACTTGAAGAAGGTTGAGGTGCAAGTCCATCATGAAATATTAGATGTTTAGCCAGATGAGTTAACAGTATTCTGTGTATATAAACATATGATATTCTTTTCTTTATCTCTTTATCTTTGAAAAGCTTTCAAGACTAAGTGCTGTTTTCATGCTGGGGTGAGGTTAAAAAAAAGTATTGACTGCAGTAAGCTTCCAAATACAGGAGATTCATTTTTGAATGGTGTATTCATACTGTTATTCTGGACCTAGTTTTCCCAGAGATAAAAGGGGTACTAGCTCAAACTGAAAGCAGGCATGAAATCTTGCTGTATTAAACAGAAATTTGTATGCTAAACAAGACGTGTATTAAAGGGAAATGTATCATATCTGTCAAAGATTTAGGTGGGGCAAGACTAGTGTGTCTCTATATTCCAAAATTACCTTTGTACAAGTAATATAAATTAATAAGAGAAAAATGGTTATAGATACAGTGATAGGGTTTCAACTTTCAGGGTATATTTTTCAAATTGAAATATTTTGACTTAATAGTAAATAGGCATAATATGAAATACAATAATTACAAATGTTTCTTTTCTTCTTGTAATGACCTCAGTATTCAGATTGCTGATTCAGTTACTGATTTTGGATTGTGAGGCAGAGCTTTGATTACTTGTGGCTTATGGTCATCATGTGTGTTCTGATCTGCTGTTGGCCTAAATGTTGGTGCCACCGGAGACAAAGGAAGTACATCTCCTTTCATCCTCTTGGATAGACAGCTAGCTATACTTACCTGTAATTCCTTATCTTTGGATGAGTGATAATTTGCAATATGTCTTGACATTACTTGACTCATCTGGCTGGACGTGTCAGATGAGCTATGGTACAACATGGCTGGATGTGTGTTCTGATCTGCTGATGGCCTAAATGTTGGTGCCACAGGAGACAAAGGAAGTACATCTCCTTTCATCCCTCTTGGATAGACTACTAGCTATACTTGCCTGTAATTCCTTATCTTTGGATGAGTGATAATTTGCAATATGTCTTGACATTACTTGACTCATCTGGCTGGACGTGTCAGATGAGTTATGGTAAACATGGCAGAATTGAAACCTCCAGCTGACAGGGTGATTTTCAGGACCATTGGACTGGATCTTTGTGAAAGGGCTGATTTGCTCAATAGCTGAAACTGATATAGATGGATGCATGATTGGTAGGCCAAATGATGGGAAGACATGGGGTAAAGGTTAAATAAAAAATATACTTCGCGAGATTACAAATATCCCCAGTCTTATTTATTAAACTAGTATTTATCTTCCGTCTTATCACAAATAATCTTTGTAAATCCACTGACACAAATAATTGTGTCATTCTTAACATAAAACCCTTAAACTAAGTAGTTTCAATAATCTAGGGGAACAACATCCAAGTGTTAACAATAGGCGCCAACTGACAAATTTAACATGTCATGTGCGTACATCCTTAAAGTATAATAGAGGTAATCTAACAAAGGCATAAATATGGCAAACAATCGTCATCCTTATAAACTACGGGCTGAGTTTTTTTTTTAAGGGACTAATATGGACCGAAGTTTTTAATAGAGACGAATGTGGGATTTTACTAAAAAAAAAAAAAAGAAAACAATCGTCATGTTTTCAGCATGTTCAGCAGTAGTAGGTTTCTCAGACTTGCTGTTGTGTTTAACCGTTGAGGATGGCCGTTCACTGACATAGTCAGATTGTGATTTGTTGAGTCCTTATGTTTTTAGTGATGGTTTATTCAATAGGTCATCTTCAAGCAATAGACGGGGTGACCCCGCAATCAATCTCTATACCTGTTCCAGTTTTATGATATATAGTAGTCATTTCTCAGGTGAGAAGCAAGAAACACACATTCAACACAACGAGCAGTTAATAAAAATAACATGTCCGTCAACTACCTTTATCCGTCTATGCAACTCAAACACTTGTAGTACAAGGAAGATTCTCTGTTGACTGAATATAGTAATATCAGTATGAGGTCCATGTAGGGAGTAAAATACAGTACGAATATATTAAAAAAAAAATAATATAGTAAAAGTAGTTCACATGATTCAATCTGTCATGATCACCAAGAACATCTAAAACATGAATTTTGCAAAAACATAAACCGTACATTGTCCTGAAATGAGTCTGACACTGCTTCCAAACTTTTGGCACTGAAATGAAAAATCAGTTTTAATCTAGTAAACTGCAAAATGATGACATACTGAAATGCATGACTTGCATCTTCTGAGTCTTTTTCCTTTTCTTTTTTTCCTATGGAACAAATAATTTTTTGCTTAACACCAGCAAACCTAAAGAGACAAGCCATGCCAAATCGTAAACACATAATACTAGTCTGATAAACTTACTTGATGATAGTTCTTCTTGCTTTCCAAAATTGCTTTTCGCCTATAACTACTAGAACATTATCAGGGGAAATATCCATACCCAATATACAGTCTGAGCTGGGCTTATTTAATGCATCGTGATTTCTCTGTGTAGTTTCCCTTTCTCATATTATTTTATAACTTATTCTTATATAAATTAAAATATTATTATATTATATTTTTTTTTAATTTTTAATTTTATTAATTTTTTTAAATTTATGCACCTCCTACCAATTTCTAACCCATCAAGACATTTATGGACATCACTCACTGCTGGCTTCTCCCTAGTCTGAGCTGGGCAATGATCCTCTAAGATTGATTTTATAACTCCCCAAGAGCTTTCTAACCCATCAAGACATTTATGGACATCACTCACTGCTGGCTTCTCCAAGCAATGATCCCTAAGATTGATTTTGTCCCCAAGAGCTGCGTGCTCTTCATGTGTCTGGGCATTGCTACCTTGCAATATTTTCAAGCTATCTACTGAAATACTTCTAAGTTCTTCCTTAAATGATGTATTTGATTTCTCCATTTCTTTAAGATTTCTAAATTTCATCAACGAGATTGATGATGCATCTGGCATATCTCCAAATCCAGCTAATGGGTGAGCAGACCCTTCTTCTGGCTTCTGACCAATTTGACTCACTTCTGAAAGCTCTTCCATCTGGTTCTTCCCATACTGCACTGACTTCTGTTCTATGGCTCTGGTTGAATTCACCTTCTTTCTAAACGAATTTAGACTTTCAGGTGAACAGCTCGAATTACACTGAGCAAGTTCATCATTTTCTTTGTTATACTGCATGATGCTATAGCATGAATTTCTCCAATGGGCAGAACCCGAAGTGATAAAAGCATCTTCACCATCAAATGTTTTCAGAGAATTACTGATGAAATTATCTTGCTGAAACAAATTGCATTTTCCAGTAAATGACATTGAGCGCATGAAGTTGAAAATCTGGTAACTTGTAGGTTTCAAAACTGACTCACCATCAATTTGGTTAAGTTAATCTTTCTTGAACTATAAGCTTGATTCTTTTCAGCCAGAAGAGAAGGTGCAGCGGAGGTATCGATGCTTTGACTGCTACTGACCTGTGACACAGTATAAACATCATAATCAAAATGGCTACAAAGAGTGAACAGAAAATAATGGTACAGATATGTAACTACGTATGTTTGCATGCATGTATACTGCTCAGTGCTCCATACTTCTCTTCTAGTTGTAGTTTTTTTTTTAATTTTCACTATTGTTAACATAGTTGTTTGCTCCATTTGAAGACTATTTAAACCTTGTGTACTTTTCAATTACTATTATTTTAATTATGATTGAACTTTTTAAGTTTATTCTTGCAAGGTTTTACTAAGTATACAATATACATCTAAAGTTCTATTATTTTCAAGAGACAATGTCAATTATTATAATGATTTCATGCAATTTAATACCTTCATATGCTACATTCAACCTTGGTGCTTCTATAAAAATCTGTCCAACTCTAAAAATCTATAACTTATGAAGGTAAGAAAGAACGGAAAAGGAGTAAGTGTGCCATTCCATCTAGCAAAATAAGGAAAAGATGAGGTAACAGAAGGAGCTTTCAACAATCAGATTCACGGTCCAGCCTCAAAATGGTTAAAGGGGTAGAAATCTAATTTCTTCGGTTCTAATGAGACCGAGATTGGATTATACACACAAGACAAATTGTTTCTGTTCATTCTAAGCATAAGAAATATTTGATAGGAATTAGGAACTCAAACAGCATCAGAATTCATTTCTCACAATAAACAGAATTACTATAAAACTTAACAGTCTTTTATGTCAATTCATCAGGACATGATTGCAGGCAAAATCTCACATGGCCAGACGTTGAAAGAACTGGGCAGTTGTTTCTAAGAGGAAGAGGAAACAAGGATGCTGATCCAGAGGAAGGAGTGCTGAATTGTATAGAGAGCCATTTTGCTCCAAGGGGGTGCTTTTGGCCCTGCTTTCTCTGCATCTTTGACATGCAGCCTAGGAAACTTTGGACTTTATCTCCTTGCTCTCTTCATTTTCCCCCTTCATCCTGCTCCTCCTTCTACACACTCTATCCACTCACAAAAGGCTTATATATCTTGGCCAAAGTTTACAAAATCTAATTTTCATTCCTTTGATAGAAAATTGCCAACCGAGTGTAGGAAAAACCACTTCAGGAGTATTACACACTCAAATCTTCTCTGTAAGAACAAGTTCTGAATAAGGAGAAAATTTAGTCATAAACAAAAGAAGAATCAAAGAATCACGCCTACACTGTCAAAATAATAATAATAATTTAATCTAAAAACGATTCATGGTATTACACGTATAAAAGATTAACCAACTTCAAAGAAACAAAATTTTCTGAACGTAAATTATTAACAACGGGAGGAACACTTGAGAAATTAATGAGAGGAAAAACACCATCAACAAAGGAAAAAAAGTGGGATAACAATATGCAGAGCAATGAGGGAACAAATCAGTCGTGACATTAACATTTAGTTAAAGTGGAAGAAAAAATGACGCACAATATTAATGTGACTTACATTCAATAATACAAAATAAAAAAAATATTTTATTATCCGAACATCTAAGAAATTCTCTTTAAGAGAGATAAAGCAAATGTACCAAATTTTATTCTCCTTTAGTATCACACGACTCTAGCACCTCATTCTTAGTGACCCCACTATTAGCGACATGTTTGAGTGTTAATATCTATTGAAATATTTAATTAATTTGATTTATATATAATTAACGTAATATTATTTTAATTATATTTATTTTATTTTCTTTCATGTATAACTTATTTTCTATATAAATAAGAAACTTTTTATACTTCAAACATAGATCAGAATATATAAAAATATTCAGTTTCCCTCATAATCTGTATCTAACTTAGTAGCAAGATATGTAACACGGTAAAATCAAATAGGAATAGGAGGACCCAAAGAGCTGTAACATGGTAAAATCAATGTGTTTTGGTTTTGGCATTGGTGAGTGCTCGGTAACCACATGTTGCATTTCCTCACAAATTTGGCCAATCTTTGATGGAAAATCCGTTAAAGATCGTCCTCGTATTTTTAGCAAGGATTGCACAAAGTTTTAACAAAAGAGTCTGTCATTCGCAGGTACCATATCGTATGCGGTGCAAGTCACCCTTCAATCATATGAGATTTGGGAGGGAGGAGGTTTAGCACAAGCACCATTTGTTTGCGTGGGAATTAAGGAAAACAAAGTCTCCGGCAACATGACACTGGTTCAACCCTTTAAGGAAAAAGAAACAAAGATTGCGGTTGATTTTGATATAACTAGTGCTTTACTAACACGTGATTAATTAGGTTGGGAGGGAAGGAGATATCTTAGTGTGGAACACGTGAATTTTTTTTTTCTTCTGCGTGCCGCACACTTGGCACTCGAAAATTATATCTTGGTGATGACATGTTCATGGACGCTGTATTACAAAAAAGAAAAAAATAATAATGGTGATAAGAGATGATAAGAAAAAAATGTGCATTGCAGGGAGTCACTAAGTCATCTTTATGTAATAGTACTCATGTATTAGCATATGAAGTTCAAATTCAATTAATCTAATGTGGTGATTTATTATTAGTAAAATGTATACAATTTTTTTTTAATTTAACATACAATAATATTATCAACTAAGTATGGATAACAATATAGCACCGATACTTCAAAATGATCATTATATCAACATTCGATACATATCGTATATTTTTCAATTATTTTTAAAATTTTTACTTTATCAATATATCTATATTATATCGTATTATGTTTTATGTTTGTGTCTTATATTTGTATCCGTACTCCTTATAATATGATGATTAAACAATTAGATATATTTGAATTTTTGTCATTTTTAGTATATATTCTCCATGTTATTTTGATCAAAAGAAAATCACCAAAAATGATTTTTGTTTCTGTCTAACTGAACAAACATTCAAAAACTCAATAAAATTTATTTTTTTAAAAAAATTTTGCTCAAAAACTTTAGAAACCTTGGGCCTTCGAAAAGAAAATGGGGCTCATAAGATAGTCGGTCATTTGACCCTTGTGTATCTGGCTTGGGTTTGGGTTTTCTAATCCACGCAATATGACACACTTGGACCATAATTTGGGCTTTTCTTTTGCAAAGTATGTCAAACAAGACACGCATAAGCTAACCGTGTAGCAGTGAAGTGTTAAAACCCACGAAATAAGAGAGGCATGGGCTTAAGAGGAGAACGCACAACATCTCGTGCATAGCACTCAATCGTGTATTCTTGAATTTCGACAAAAAAAAAAAAAACATGCATTCTTGAATACCTTAACAGAGCATAAATAATATGAATTATAAAGTACTAATGTTTTTAAGGTAAAATATAAAGTATTCATTTTATATAAAGGGGTTGTCAGTCTTTTTTTCTTCTCAACACTCATATTATTATATCAAATAATACATATATTTTTTTTTTATATTACATCTAAAATCATTCATTATATATATTTTTTTTTTATTTTTTCTCACTCAATTATATATATTAAAAAATGATGTGAATAATAATACATTCTAAAAAAAATATAAAACATCATTTTCTTTTTCTTATTGGTAGGGGAGGTGTAATGTAAGTACCAATAGGGGAAGAAAAAAGAAACATGTAAAATTATAGAATATTGAATATAACATTAGTATTACACCTAAGTCTTATAAACTTAAGCTCGTGCTAATTGAGTTACAAGTTCATTCATTTTAATAATGTAAAAATAATCTAAAAATGCTAGTGGTGAAGGGAAAAAAAAGAAAATTTCGATTTCAGTTTTGGAATTTATTCATGGGTTTTATTTTACCATAATATTAATTTTGAATAAATTAATAAAGTTTTTAACTGTTTTTATACTTTTACATATCATGATTAATTTTCAAACTCATATCCGTGACATTCACAGTCAATCCTTTAGTGGTATACTTGTCCCTGTATATTTTTTTGTAATCATCCCATTTTGGATCTAGTATTGAAACCGTGACATAAGTTAGGAAATGGGATTAAACTACACCACTAACACCAGCATACATGGGTATAAATAATGCATGTAGACTTTTTTTTTTTTATAAACAAATAATGCATGTAGATTTTCAAGAAAACAAATATATTTTAGATAGGTTTTTATATATATAACACCGATATTGTAGGAAATGAGATGGTTGGTACATTGTTTAAGCTCCAGACAAACAATTCCATTGATATGGAAAATGGCGTCTCCAGATGAGAGGAGTGACAACTTGGACGTATTTTATACTATGATAAAACAATGAATAAAGATCATCTTACACTTTTAAAAAGGGTGCATATACTATTTATATCTTTTTTAAAGCATGTAATTGAGTGAGAGAAAGTGATAAAAAAAGTATATATAATGAATGATATTAGATGAAATGTAAAAAAATATGTATATACTGTTTGATGTAAAAATATAAGGGTTGTAAAACAATAATCATGATTATCTGGTAGATACTTGAAGTCAGCATATGTTTTTGTATATATGTATAGCACATATACTGAGCGGAAAAGTCTAACATGCATCACTCAAAAGGTGGTTAATAGATGAATTATGATTTTTTTGTCATTGATTTATTATTAAAATAAATCAACGACTTATATTAAAAAGTTAAATTTTTACATATTTTAATTAATAATATTTAGATTCGCATAAAAATTAATTAGATCATTTTTTTTTATTTTACAAATAATTATATATACAAAAAATTTATAAATTTTAACTGATAATTTTTATATACATTCAAATTTGTATATATAGATGCACCCATGGACCCAAACGTTTTGGTTCAAGCCTCCATACTTGGCATGTGGTTTGTGTACGAGTGTAGCAAAACTTACTTAGAGAAGAATGATGAGTGAAATAATTGTAATAGTATTAACAATGATCAATTATTTCTTCAACTAGAAACAAAGAGGAAAACAAACGAAAACGACATAGATGATTGCGTGGACCTAGTGTCGTGTGGACGTGGGGGTCAACATCATCATCACCCCCATTGTAGGGTCTTTCATTTATTTGGTTGTTGAGCTAAGGCCATTGAATGTGACAAACCGGTTGTATATGCATGTATAGGAGGAAAAAAACTCACTACCAAGAAAAAGAGGGGGAAGTTTTTTGCGACCAGGACAAGTCATGGTTGATGTAACCCTTTTCCTATCTGATCTTAATTTGGCGGACGTGTTTATTCCATTTTCTGTACCAAGAGCTTAGCTATGTATAGCACATCATGCAGGGTATCAAAGATATATATGGAAGAGCTGGCAATGGGCCACCTTGGTGTTTAGTTGACATTATTAGATAACTCATTCAACGGTGCTAGTAATAGACTAACAGTTTAAGACTGCTTCTAACTTGGGCCATTATGGAGGTTATGGGTTTACATGAATATGGCGATGGCGAAGCCTATCTCCTAATGGTCCATGTAGGCTATTGCACGTTTTATGTGTCGCAGTTTCTTCTCATCTTTGTTGTCTTTATCCCTTTTCTTTTCCCAATTTCTTCCTCAGTTTATCAGCAAAGGTTATAGCAATGTAACAGCCTGGTTTACTTTTACAATTCTTGCCAAAGATGATCACTCTTTTTCGTAACTTGATAGAAAAAAAAAAATTGGATAGACGTAGTCAATAACGTCATACATGTGCCAATTAAGTCAATATTGTAGAATGTAGAACATAATAATAAGTACGTAACATATGATTCATGTTTGAGTCAAGGCTTCAAACAATTGGCTAGTTCAAGCATGGTTGTGAGTAGGCTACACGCTACTTTAAATAAGCTTAACTTGTTTCGTAAATACAAAAGTTGAATTTGACTTATGTATTTGATATAGACTATTTTTTAAAGTTTGATATGATTTTTTTTTAAAAGTTTAAATCAATTTGAATATATTTAAATATTTATTTTATAATAAAATTTTTAAATAAATCAATAAATTTACATTTAAATAAACAAATAAGATAGATTAATAGACTTAGACTTTTATATAAGTTAATAGATTTAGATTTTAAAAAATATTATATTATATAAATATTAAAATTTCATAATATATATAAAAATAATATATATAATTAAATAAACCAACTTATTAAGTTTAAAAAGTTTTTTAAAAGTCTAAAACTTGACATGTTTAATTAAATAAAGTTTTTAAAAAATTTTAATTTGATATTTTTATTAAATAAGTCAAGTCAAATTAAGTTTTAAATAAATAAGTTTTTATCATCTTTATTCAATACTTTAATTAGTTCCAATTTCACTCAACCAATAAACGGGCAATTTTTCATATTCCTAGTCTTTGCCGTTAATCGTAAGTTTCCATCATGACGTAGATGCAGTGAAGAAGTCTGCAAAAACATGTTTTGGACGTCGGAGCTATAAGAGTGCATTGCTGGTTTGGTTCAGCTGATTAAGTGGTTATTTGAACTTTACAGATAAATAATAGTTCCTTTCATGATCCTAAACTATAACTCATACAAAATTTTGAAATTTGTCCATAAAAATAATTTTATCGTGATATGAGATGAAGAAGAAATGTCCAAAAAATTAAACATCCACAGCAAAATACAATAATGCTTAGCAGAAATATGATGCATAATTGCATATCACCTTACATCAAGTTTATGTTGCAAAATTTGAGTGTAAATATGTAAAAAATAAGATAAAATTCACTATAATTAAATAGTAAAAATTATATAGATGTAAGTTGATGCATGTAAGTGTATGTATATAGAATCATTGCATTAAATATAAGATGATAAATATTCTAGAATAAACTATCATTTTGATATTAAAAGATGAGATTGACATCAATTTAATTCTAAAAAATATATAATATCAATTTAGTCTCTTAATCATAAAAAATAATATAAAAATGATCATTATTTTGTACACAAACAAACACGAGATTAATAGATTAAATTAATATTATTTTTTATTAATAAGGAACTAAACTTATGTTAATTTTATATGATTGAGGATTAAATTAATATTATTTTTATATAATTGAGGGGATTAAATTGATATTACTCTCTATTTTTTAATAACTAAATTAATGACACTTATATTTTTCAATATCATATTCAATTATTTTATAGGATAATGTTAATGATGGATGGTGGTTGGATGAGATGGTCCCCACCCCAGTTACAATACAGCTCCAGTGTTTTGATTTGCTATTTGGCGATGGGCATCTCATCCGAACTTCAACCAATGAACGGTCGCCATGTCTAAATAAGAGCGTTGAGTTCACGTGTGAGCCGTTATAGTTGAAGATCGTGACCCGTGGGGCCTACATTATGAGCCGAGCCGATAAGCCAACAGCTCATGCGTCCTCTTGGGCATAAAGCCCGAAATAACGACGTGAATGATATATACAGAGTAGGCCCAATGTACAGGCCCACCAATTTGTCAATGGACTATGGTCTATGGGAGGGAGACTTCTCCATTCACACTTCAAAGTTCAAACTCCATTTGTTTTTAGACCAAAAAACAGAACTCCATTTTCATTTTTTAATTATTTAAGAAATTATCAGGAATAGCGTCTAAAATTGAATGGAACCCAAATTTTATATATCGGCATGATATAAAATTAGTTTTGAAAAAAGTTAGTAGAGGTTGCATTTGAGTACAGTTTTATCATCACTTAATTATGCCCAAAAAGGGAAATTCATATTAATTGGAAGATAAAGCCAACATATTTTGACTAAACTTCAGGCACATTATTGTGGGGGAAGAGAATATGACTACATGAGACAGATAAGAAGCTGAGCATGACATTTGAGTATGTGATAATGTTTAATAATCATGTTAATGTAGCAACGTGTGTTGATATAAGTAGGAGAGATTTAAGTCCTTTAAATATGTGGACTTATTATTACTCCCCAAACCAAGTTGAATGAAGTTTAGATGTAGACAAATTTCTGAACTATTCCTAATTACCTGACTACTTACATGCTAGAATGTAGGTTACGTTAGATTTATCTCTTTTCTTTGGTTTTTTTTAAGATCACGGTGTGTCCTTACATTTTGGGTGCAGAATTAATTTTCATTTGAGTACCCTAATCATAAGATATTTTCAATAGATTTCAAAAACTTAACTGCATGTAAAAAAATCTGTTCACATGAAACCAAGTTTGCCAACTGAGTTACGCCTTTCGATTTATGCTGGAATTATCTAAATTATGATTTAACTCACTTAAACATTTTTTTATGCACCATTTTGAAATGCACTTATTGGTGTACAAAATGCATTTTTCTTATTTCATTGTTTATATGTACACAAATTATTTCTATGTTATCAAGTGGATTATTTGTTTCGTATCATGCCATTTTAAAGTGTAAAGTGTGATATTTATTTATTCTTCTCAAATGGATTTATCTTTACAAAATTCCTCTCCACCTATTTATCGATCTCTACTGGCTTTCAAATGATTTCTTTGAAGAAAGTTGAAGTTTTTACATTTATATATATGACTTGATCTGCAGAGGATGAAGAGAAACATGAGAGTTGACAACATAAGAGATGTGGAGCAGCAAATGCTATGGGAACCCATTCACTGAGCTGTACTGATGGGGCGCATGTGAGTAGCTAGTTATATGCCTGATCAGAACTGAGACCCCTCTCTCTCCGTGCGAGCAATGCAACAACTCCTAATAAAGTTGAAAGATAAACTAAAATGTGATGAGACAAAATTTATAGGCAACTTGCTTTCTCTATCCACTAATCTGACTGCCTTAGCTAGCCTGCCAACACGTTTCATGTTCCAAACCTCTCCATTATATTGTTAATGCCCACAAGAAATAATCCTATGAAAACATATTTCATATATGGAAGCCGGATCCTTTTAAATGTGTATGAGATTTTTTATAATAAATTTTCAAGTGTTGAACGCATAGTACACTTTCTTCCTATATTATTTAATTTTTACACTAAATTTTAGGAGTTGTTATAGATTATATGTTGGCTTTATTTGGTGAGCGTCTTCCTTAGGATTCATTGGGATTCAATGAACTTAACATCTCGGCTTATGACGCCTGTAATGGGTGCAGCCCTTCAAGTTTGATGCGATTTTAAGAAGTTTTAAGAAAACAAAGTTACACCATTGCTATTAACTATAACTTCTAGCCTAATAATAAGCACTTAATCCAATATCAAAGCAAGGTCACGAATTTGAAGTCCAAAATTAGTTTTATTTGGTTAGTATCTTCCTTATGCGTCTATAATGGAGTCAAGAGATACATAAGAGAAGATGAACTTGGGGTTCCTATCCTTAATACAACAGTTACAACTGATAAAGCATTTATATAAAAAGCAGAGCAGAGATGCAGAGGAGTCCTATATAATAAGTAAAAATCACAAATTTGAGTCATCCACTCCTTTAAATTTTCAATTTGGAGCAGTTAACGTTGCAAAAAGTTGAATCTTACATCAGTACTGTGCTTCTAATTTAATCAGTAGATTCCTCTAAGAGTTTTACCTCCCCAACTTAAACAAGTACTGTGGTAGAAAGTGAAAGCATCACAAGGCTATGATTAAAACTATGATTAACAGAAATCTTTTGGAAAGAGAGTGATGCTGTTAAATGATGCTCTCACTTTCACTGCAACTTTACAGTGCGCATGGAATATACATAAGCAACCAAAAAGAGGTCAGAGCTTTCCCCACTTAAAAAGAATACAAAAGCAAGCAGATAATAAAATATTCAATCAGTTGAGATTCAAATTTTTTCTCTAAAATGTCGACTAATTCTTAGTAAGTCACAATTTATCCCATGCATTCAAATCATTATTTAGCATGTTTAAGATTATGGAGCCATGAATTGCACCAATCTTTATAAATATTTTTACTTATGTCAAATTATAATATGAGTGCCTAGGAGTTAATGTGATATACTATGCCTAACTAAGAATTTCTGTGACATCTCATGCTCCCCGTCTGCAAAAATGTAGTCTTACACACCCATCCAGCTGACCAAAAGCCTTATCTTTTTCAAAAACCATTGTACTGCTCTAAACTGTTAAAGCATATTATAATAGCCTCTCCTTTTCTTTTTCCTCGTATAATACATGATCAAATGCCTATTTATTATATAATTTCCTGACATAATTGTTCAAGTACCAATACTTGTTTTATTGTAAAAGCTTGTACCTTTTATTCTTCCTATCTATATAATCTTCTCTTCAACAAACACACACTGTATCAGTACCGGTCTTTCATGGCATCTGAAGGTACAACCTTTCTTCTCTCACTTTCCATTCTCTAGTCAGTTTGTTAACTGTATCTGGTCTATGTTTAAAAGCACAGAACTTAGAAGTCCTTAGTTTTACGGTTCACCAAAAAAAAAAAATAGTACATGGAATTCTGTTTCCCAATCTGGCATAAGCTTTGGTTGTTTTCTTTCCCTTTATCACAATTTTCATCTTATTGAATTGAAGAAGGCAGTTAATGCTACAACCAGATTGTACACAAGCTGCATTTAATCCTCTTCTGTTCAGTTGCTGTCATTTTAAGACTCAAATAAGGGTTCTCATCCTGTTGGCTCTTGGGTTAGTTTTCTGGTTCTGGAAGCAGCTGGATCTAGAATTGGTAAGCCCTTCAACACTAAATTTATTTTTGAACCTAATACAGTTGAAATATATATATTTGGGCCTATTCATTTTATCTGATATATGGTCTTCAACATGATAGGTAACAAGGATCACTTTCTCATTTGACTTTCAACTAGATCTCTTTTAGTTTCACTTCATCAGAAACTGTTGTCAACTAGTCATCTATGGATGGTCTGAGTTGGGATGTCTCACAACTTGTTGCTAGCATACCAATCTTGTGGAGCACTCATGAGCTGCAAGACCTTGAAGGATACTCCTCCATGTCCAACCTAAGTTCAAGTGTTCTTAATCAAATGCAAGAGATGCAGAAGGCTCAAACAGGTCATCTATATCCCAATTCTGAAGAAGTGAGTGACATGGTTCAGTCAGCAGCTGCTACGACTTCTGAGATAATGAGTATGATGCCAAACACAAATCTGTCACAGAGAACAGCAACCATGCCAGTGAAATCTGGAGCTGGAACCAATTGGGAAGAAGCTTTAACATCCCAATCATGCCAGTCCCTTTCAGTCAATATGAACAATTATGTGCCAGATTTCAACATGGCCCACCAACTACAACTTATCAACAGCACACAAAATGGAAAAGCTACATGTTCTCTTGAGTCACTTGATTGCTTGCTTTCTGCTACTAATAGTAACACAGAAAAGTCTGTTGAAGATGATGGGATTTTCTTGATTTTATCTGACTGCAGAAACTTATGGAACAACTTCAGTTATGGCAGTGCAGTTTCCTCTGGTGAATCTGAGAGTAATGCTTCCAATTCTAGAAACAAAGACATGCAGTATGCAGTCAATGAACTTGATGAAACAATATCTCAAAGTTCCTCGGATCAATATGTCAGTCAAGGCAAGATTATAGATTCTAAGGTTAACTGCACAAAAAGGAGTAATGATCAGTATGAGCTTATAAAAGTTGCTGTTGCCAGTGATCCCTACTTCCATATTGTTCAGAATTCTTCTGCCATTGAAGGTGGTTTCAAGCTTATCTCACAGAATCCACCAAAATCCAAAAAACCCAGATGGGATATGCCTCCTGGTTCAACTAATATCAATTTCCAGCAGCCAAGTTCATCTGTGCCACCTTCCATTGAAGAATCTGATCCAGAGGCCATAGCACAAATGAAGGAAATGATATATAGGGCTGCAGCTTTTAGGCCTATGAACTTGGGCTTGGAGGTTGTGGAAAAGCCTAAAAGGAAGAATGTGAGGATATCAACTGATCCACAAACTGTGGCTGCAAGGCAAAGAAGGGAGAGAATAAGTGAGAGGATTAGGGTTTTGCAGAAGATTGTGCCTGGTGGAAGCAAGATGGACACTGCATCAATGCTTGATGAGGCTGCAAACTACCTCAAGTTTCTCAGGTCACAAGTGAAAGCACTAGAAAGTCTAGGGAACAAGCTTGACACAATGAATTGTCCTCCTACTAGCGTTGCCTTCTCTTTCAACCCTTCTTTTCCCATGCAAACCCATTTTCCCATCCAAAACCCTAGCCACATCCAACATTCCCAGGGTTGAAATGATTATTATCATGTGGGAAAAGATGTAAAAGGGGGGGGGGGGGGGTCAAAGAACCCATAATCTCTAATTATTTCATCCAATGACAATGATTAACATCTGATCTTCATGTTCTAGCCAAAGTTGCAATTTTATTCGTTGTCATGTAATTTTCTTCCAGTGACTTGCTTAAAATTCTCATTAATGATGACGTTTTATAGTTGCTACCGTAATTAATTATGTGCACCATGCATGCATGAGAGAATAGAGTACTTTTGGTTACAATAATGCTTTTGATGCTTCCACTGCATTTGCATTTTCTTTTATGAACAAAGATGGTTACAGTGAAAGTAGTGAAAGTAATGGAAGTGAATTACATAACCTTTTAGCCTACAGAAAGGTCTAGCAATTATAACACCCATGATTAAGATCAAGGGCTAGAAAGTGATTGCCACTTTAAGTATTTTTAAAATAGTTTAATGCAATCTATGTACTTAAAGAGTATTTTTCTTGGACATCTTCAAGAGCATTTTTTTAATTAGTGTTTTGTTAGCTAACCAATGCAAGAGACATTCTCTTAAGACTAGTGAGCTTAGTCAGTGGTCCTGTCTCCTTGATTCAACCCAAAGCGTGCTCTTGAAAATCACTCTAAACTCATTGCTCAGCACGTGTATATTCTTCTTTTTTGGCAGGAGTGTTTGTCATAAGCAATATATATAAAACCTTTGTGTCTTATTATTATTTAAACGTTCCAAAGTTGTCAAAAATATTAGTGTAACTAATGATATTGTTAATGATGATGACTATGATAACGACGGCTACAACGAAATATGAGGTGGGTTTCGTGCTATTGTCATAGAACATGGACTATTTTAATTTGGCTCGAATATCTTCACTAAGCACATGCCTCTGTGCCACTGTATCTGCATGTGGCATTTCCAGTACAAGATGAAACCCTTTCTGTCTTTTCTCTGTCATGCTTAAGAATTATTCCTACTTTTTGTTCACCTTTGATCATAAACATATATAAAACTCTATCTAATCTCCCACTAATTCTCTCTTCTTACGGTCTCAAGTCAAAGTTTATGAACTAAATCTTTTATTAATTTTAATTTATTTTTTTAATTACAATATGAGTCTTTTTATTCCTTCTTATTTAAAAAATCTTTTTACACACTTTTTTCTTACAAAAATTGAAATTTTTTATATTCATAATTTCACAATCAGAAGAATTGCTGACCTTGAGCATGGTTTTAAATATGTGGGTCTTGCTCTTGAAATTGCAGCTGGAATTGAAGGTTGAGGATTGGGAGAAAGAGAGAGAGAGAGTCCTGATTGAACGAAATTAAAGAGGCTATGGTAGTTGGGTTCCTTGCTAAATATAGAAATTCTGTTGTGAAAGAGACCAGATTTTTGGCCTGGTTTGGATTGTCTCCTTTGAATTTGATTTCTCAATCAAGAAATTTCGTGTCTTGAAAAAATGTTATTGTGAACTCATTGTCTTGTAGACTTTCACAAGTGGGAGGGAGCGAAGAAAAATAGATGTTTTGACTTTGGTTTCATAGGTTGCTGTGTACTCATTGTTAACTCATTGTCTTTGGTTTCTAGCTGTTTTATTCACTTGATTGTCCACCTTGCCTCCATAATTTTGCTAAGAAAAATGCTTGTTACATACACTTATTCACACAAATTTATACATAAGTATGATGTGGTAAAATTGGAGTGGATATATATGTAGAAGTTTTAGTGTAACCAACACGTGAGGTAATGCTTACATAAGTATGTATGAGTAATATTATTATACTGACAAATCAATCACAAAAAAAAAAAAAAACTAAACAGATCAAAAGTCACAGAGTCATTTTTTTTAAAGGGAAAGTCTACTGTGCATCCTTCAAGTATGGTTCTAGTGCACTCATCAATATAGTTGTCAAAATAGTCTGGTTCGACCCGAACTAGGCAAACCATTTTCGGATCAGGTCAAATCGAGTTATGTAAGTTTCGGATTAACATTTTGTTAACTCAGTCTAACCTTATGTAGTGTTATCAAAGCATGCCGACTTGGCCTATTCGGGCCTAACTCATTTGGATCGGGTTAATTCGGGTTATTTTTAATTTTGTGTTCACTTTTATTAGTCCGACCAACACATTTTGTCGAGTTATTTGATTTGGACTATCAGACTTGACCCATTGGACGACTCTACTCATCGATTATGGGTCATTGGATGAGACAAATGATTGTGATTCTGCGTTGAGATTTTTATTGAGTGTGACAAATCACACAAGGCATTTAGTACACTCTTTCTCTCTTTCGATACTGAGTGTTGACCGTTGGTCATCACCGTGTGATACTTTAGGAGGAAGCATGGTAATATTGTTAGCTGAGCTCTGCTAGCAGCCCAACACCAAGGGCATAATGACTAAAAATTAAAAAAAGAAAGGGTGAACCAAAAGATTCTAAGGTCTACCACACACAATAAAAACCTCAAACAACTCAAAGCGTGGTTGTATAACTTGGATCAAAGGTTGACCTAGTTAGACTGAGTCAATGGGTAAGAGGTCTAACCGCGGGTTAAGCGGTTGAAATTGAAAAACTCAGACAAAAAAGAAAATATTTTTTTAAAGAAATACTATATGAAAAAAATATAATATGAGAAAAGTACTAATAATGTAACTAAATTAACAGTGATAATTATCTAGTTCTAATTTTTTAAATCAAATTGGTTAAATAATAATATAAATTAAAAAATTGAGAACATTACTGAACAAAAGCATGTGGCTTGATGGCAAAAATATATTTCATTACAAGAGTCTTCTAGGTACTCGTTATGATCAATGACTGGATTGACTCAAAGGTTGAGTCACAAGTTTTTCAGTTAGACTGACTGGGTTACTACATTCTGTATAACTACGACTCAAAGTCATCCTAGTCTAGGGTTGTTTATGTGGATTTAACTTGACCTGATCCTGGTCTGATATCTTGATTAGGTCTTTTTTTTTTTAACTTAGTCCTAGTCGATGGCCAAAAAATAAAAAACTTAGTCATCATGGCTTGACTAATGATCAAGTTGAAATTGGGCCAACCCAAAATTTAGACAAAATACATAAATTTTGACATTATATAACAAAATCATGAGTGGGTGAATTAGTTCTATAGGATCCAATAACAGAAATTTTCAAAATTAATAACACTTGCAATACAAACACAATTAAAAATTGAAAGTAAAGAAGAAAGAGTTAAGAGAAGTACACAAACAAATTTTATACTGATTTGACCACAATGCACGACCTTCGTCTAGTCCCTCTAAGCAAAGTGGAACCCATACTTATTCCCTTTTGTTTCTCAATCCCGACAATGTTCGGGATTAAATTTTCCTGGTATTAGATAACTTTTTGCTTCTCTTAATCATTTCCTGGTATTTAACCCTCAAATCTTAAACAACTTTTTGCTTCTCTTAATCATTTAACCCATACTTATTCTCTTTATGTTTCGTCACTTGGGGGTAGCAATAGGTTAAAATCACCATTTCTTACTCATCATTTGCCTAGGATTTCTAAGAATTTGTACTCAAAGACTACTGATTTTTAGTGTATTTAGTTTCTCATTTGCAACTCCAAAACTATGGTTTGGGTAAAAGTTACAAGAGATAAGCTTTACCATGGCTTGGGACTTTGCAAACAGAAAACCAAACACATTAAGGTTGGGGATTTTTAGATTTTATTTTAAATTGCTTGATAGGGTTTTTTTTCATGTAATTCAAAGGCATGTTCTTATCCGCAAGAAAACTCTTGCCATTTAAGGAAGAAACAATAACAAAATACATTCAGACTTTAATTATTCTAATTTTTCTATCTTTCTAGAGAGCTTTCCCCACTAATTCTATCAAAGGAGATATTGATTAAGCTGTGAGATAAACTCTCATCACTGTCAGATTCAGACGGCTGAATCATCTCCATTGCCAAACATTGTTTCAGTTCCATAACTACATGACTCATGGTTGGCCTATTAGTGGAAGTGGGTGCCACGCAAGCCATTGCAGTATCTAAGGCTTTCTTTGCAGAATCAATATTAAATTCTCCCTGTAATCTTGAATCCACAATATCATTGGCCTCCCTTTCAGGCAGCATGGAACCAACCCATTGAACTATGTGAGCTTTCTCTTCAGTTTTGGATATGGCACGTTGACCCGTAATTATCTCTAGCAAAACTACCCCAAAACTGAAAACATCACTTTTTTCTTTCAACCTTTTTGATCTATTGTACCTGCAGAATAAAAGAAGTTGCAACTCAATCTATATATATTATATACCAATCAAAAGTGAATAGGAAAAACAAAACGTTGTCTTAATTTTTCCCATTTGGGTTTGAGTTGAAATAAGAAAAGAAAAATGTTGACAGCCAAAATTTTTTAACCAGAATTTTTGACAGAATGAGTTGGCATGCTTTTTGACTCTTAAATGGATGATCCTTACTATTTTATTTCATCCAATAACCATCCACGATTTCTGTCAAGATTATGATTAAAAAATTCTGGTTATGTAGCATTACTCATGAAATAATAGCTTACTCTGGGTCAAGGTATCCTGGAGTGCCAGCAACCACTGTGGACATATGGGTGTCACCTTCATCAGGGAAGATCTTTGACAACCCAAAATCAGCTAATTTGCCCTGAGATTTTTCATTCAGTAAGATGTTTTTTGATTTAACATCTCTGTGAACAATTGGTGGATTACAACCGTGGTGTAGATACTCCAATCCTACAGTTCAAAGTTCAAGTTACGTTTTGCTGCATAAATTTTAACTCTTACTCTCTTGTAAGGAATGAGGGAAGGGGTAAAAGGATTCTTTTCCATACTAACCTTCTGCAACATCCACTGCAATTTGAAGCCGTTGTTTCCAACTCAATATATTTTCATTTTTATCTGCATTTTATGAAACAAGCATCACCTAGGAATTCATGAATTTCAGACCAGGGAAAAAGAAGAAGAAGAGGAAAAACACATTATCCTTGCATTTGGTGTAGAGAGCTTTAAAGAAATTTTGTTTTCAAATACATACAAGTGAATTGATCTTTAACTCAAATTTTAAGCTTCATCTAAATGTATTTGATTTAACTTTATTTGAATTGTTGTTTTTTATTGGTATCCTTTGACAATTTAGAAGTTGTCTGCAAATGACCAAGACATTTACAAAATCAAGAGCATTTACTTTCAATCACACCTATAGGACACAAATACAACACGACATAGATATATTGATATAATAAAAATTCAAAAAATAATTAAAAAATATATATAAAAAAAATATTTAAAAGTATTGAAATATCCAATATATATCATATATATACTGATATGATGAACATTTTAAAGTAAATATATTAGTACCTTTCATCTAGCAAAAATAAATACTAATTTAAATAACGATTATGTAACTGGTTAACTCTCCATATATTTTTAACACGTTAGTGAGAAATAAAATTAAATGGGCCTAAGTGATCATAATTTATATAATACCTGATAAATGCTTCGCTAAGTCTCCATTAGCCATATACTCATAGATGAGAGCCATGTTGGTGCCATCATCACAATACCCTATAAGAGCAGTCAAGCATTTATGATGAACTACAGCAAGAATTTTGGCCTGGGAATCAGAAAGTCATAATTCCTTTAGTTAACATAAGTAAGATATCATCAACGAGTATATATATATATATATGTATGTATATATATATGTATATATATATACATACATATATATATATATATATAGGTATGATGGGTATTTGAAGTTAATCATACTACCTCTGCTTGAAATTGTAAATATCCTTGAGGTGAGGGAGAGAGCATTTTGACAGCTACCTCAGTGTCACCTATATAGCCATGGTAGACCGTTCCAAATGCTCCTTTCCCCACAACCTTTTCAAAGTTTCTAGTCATGCTCAAGACTTCAGCATAGGTGAATTGTTGTTTACTTGACTCTAGTTCCTCTCTTATTCTGGAATAAGCACCTAGCTTGCTCGGATGACGGGAGACTGGGAAGAAGCAAGCACCGTCAATGTCCATATAGATTTTGTTAATTGTTGTAGTATTTTATGCTTCGAATAGAATATAAGGGAATCTTAGATAACCTTGCTTATATATCTTCAAATTAAAATGCAATTACAAATTACTAAAAAATTATGAATTGATAGCTAAGAATATGTACTTATCAAATCAAATTCATCCATACATATATTTAAAAACAAATTAAGAATGTTAAAAATGAAAGTATTTTCTTCTTCTCCTTCTTTTTTTCTTTCATGATCATAAGGTGTCACATCTACGTGGAACTAATCTTCGCTCAGGTCTTGGGCATGTTTGTTGCTGCAAAGTGTTTTCAATGAGGTTTGAATCATGAGAGTAATTTCTGTTTTATATATTTAAATATATACACAAATAATACATAAAGTTGTTATACCTGTATGTAAATAAGACTATGTACTGTTGCATTTTATTAAGAAAAAATAAAAAAGAAGAAGAAGATATTTTGTTGTACTGATAATTCATAAGATCATTCTGTCTCCATCATTATTAAAATGAGATTAATATATATTTTATACGAAATAAAAATGAGAGAAATCACTAGGCAAAATCCGATGATTTAGCTCAAATATTTTTTGATAAAAATGTGATTAGACAAACAACTCATTAACAATTACGATTTCGTACTTTATTTTTTAAACTGTATCCCTCACTTTTGAAGAGACAAATTCAGTAAGTATAATACAGTTCTAAATTGATTATACATTAGCTTTAGTGGGTCGGCCTAACTTGATAGCCGAATATAAGTGGGCTTAGAAGTTTGGGCTTTCCATCCCACACCCCACAGCCCAATCCATCAAATGGGAATATTGAGCTGTTGCCCAAACTGACAAATGAACCCAAATTCACAAGACCGTAACTCCATCTAGCATCTGACTCATCATTCCCAGTCCCAGCCTAGGCTAAATTTGAGCAATGAGCAAATGCTCAATCCTAGTCCCACACGGATATGAATTGATTTTTTCTATGTTTTGTTTGTTCCTTGTACTAACTAATGCTGCACTCAACTCTCAACCTGGGATTCTTCTCACTGCCAAATATGCCATAGTAAGAATGTTCCATCTCTATCATTTTGAAATATGATCCAAATTAATGAGAATTGAGAGGAGATCTTTGCCACCTATACTCAAATTAATAGAAGACATGTACCTCGTTGTCTTCTTTTGAATATGCAGAAAGAAATCATTGCGGCTGCTAGTGTCATGAAAGCTCCACCAAGTGATGCCACTAGTGGAACTACAACCTTATTCCCACTCCCCTTGTTGCATGAACCTGGAGAGCAAAGATTTGGGTTTCCACCAAAACTTGCATTCACAACAAGAAATAAACATGTCATATGACATTCTTACCAAATGGTAAACCAGGACTAATATGCCAGTAGTGGCGTGCATTGCTGTAATATAAATATGACTATATGAGATAAATCAGTAGATCATGAGGAATGAAGTCATAACAGAAATGATGTATTATCTAAAGCTAAAATTTGAAATGGAGCATACCTGGATTTAAGCAAGCCATTATTGGAACGTACAACAAGTTGCATTGGAATTGTTCCTGATAGCTGATTTCCATCTAGGTTTCTTCAATGGAGAAAAAACTTTTACCCTCTATACATGCTTTCATAATAAAATTTAAAAAACCAAAATAAAAAAAGAATTTAACTTGAATGCATTATCTGCGTAAAATTTTTTTATTTTGTCATCTAATAATGTATCATCATATAATTAAAAATGTTTAACTCTCTCAATAACTACTTCAAAAGTCACACATGTGATAGTGTATGATTGGTTGATAGTATAAAAAACTTTACACTTATAATGCATAAAAATTAAACTCATAAAACAAGGGTAAAAATTCTATGGAGAGGTGGACCTGGTTGAGCTTTTTTACTGTAAGGTGTACATTGACATTCTTACCATGATTTTTCAAACAACTCAACCAATAAAATTAATTGAAAAATCAACTCCACCTAGGAGAGCACAGCCTCTTCAAAGCTCTACTTCTCCAAAGAATTTCCTCAGATCAAGACAGTTGACTTACAGAACTCTTAAGAAGCGCAGTTGAGATAGGAAATCAGGCACAGCCCCAGTCAAATTGTTGTTTGACAAATCCCTAAAGTGGGAACAAATTATTTTTTCTTAACTTTAGGAGCAGGCATCATTTTGTTATTATCAACAATATAGCTCAATGTTTGTATCTGATAGATTCAGTGACTTACAAATATTCTATAGACTTCAGATTGGATATGAAAGGAGCTATATTTCCAATTAAGCCACTGGAAGATAAGTTCCTAAAAGCATGATTGTAAAGTTCATTAGTATTATTGAAGATTAAACTATAAAATTGCAGTTAAAAATTAACTATAGGATCAGTATATATGGTTATTTCATGCCAAACTTACAAGTATATGATCCTTGGAGGATCAGATCCAGCATAGCTGCAGTTAAGACCATCCCACAAGTAAGACAGTGGAGTACAAGGATCTCCTTGCCAATTTCTCTTGATCCCATAAGTTGACTTGATATTTATGATAGCATTAGCTATTGTCATAAATATAAGTATTGTGAGTATAACAAGAATAGTGCATGTGAATAATGATGGACAGGGTCTTAAATTAATTATAAGTTGATAACTTGATCTTAGAGAGCAAAATCAGCATATGTAAGAACATACCATCTGTTCGATATGTCTCTGATTGCAAGAAGTCCTTTGTCATATATATCTCGATGGCATTGACAAGAGGCGGAAGAGTTGATCTACTAGTTTTATTAATCCAAAATTCCAACCGAGGTTCACTTATAACTGATACATAATACAGACTTTGCAGGTACAAAGGATTGACTTGAGTAAGAAGCTCCCCGTTCACAAAAATGTTGAACTCTCTAATTTGATTTGCTTCGAGCTTCTGGATTTCAGTGAAGTACAAGTACGCATAATATGTGGAGGCATTATACTTGGGAAGGAAGAAAAATTCTATATTGTCACTGACATTTACTGGAATTGCTGCTGTTCTCATGACAATGGAGGGTGGTAATGGTAAAAAAGTGTATGAAGTTGCTCCCTGGTCTATGGTGAGTGAGGTTTTTAACTGTTTCCAGTCAATTGAGTTATAAGGCGTCCATATTCTATCATTGACATCATCTGGATATCTTTGAGAAAAGAGGAAAAAAAATTTAGAGACCGTTACATTAAAAAAAGGATTAAAAAAAAAGTCATTTTCCCCTTTAGCGGGAATTCCATGATATAACATGGTTATAAGATCGCTCACCTGACTATTTCACCATCCTGTAAGCCTATATCAAACCGTGCCAATAGCTCCAGAGAGTCAACAAGATAGGCACCATTGTTAAGAACTCTAAGTTCTAAAACTGAAATGAAAGGTGTACCCTTGTTGGTGTTAAATAGGCAAACATGAACATAACCTGATGAAGCAACATATATAATTTCCTTGGTTATTACACTGGATGCATCCTCAAACACCACTGATTCCCACCATCTGGCTCCAAGATAGATATCGAATTCAGGATGAGAGTCTTTGCCATCATAATTTCCATACATGAACCTTGCTCTGACTAAATATTTACTGCTTCTTCCTTGTGGAACATTCAGGGTATAGCAGTTCCTGGTTCCTTCTGGGAAACTTCTAACATTCCAGAACTGCCTGCTAAGGGAGGCCTTATATTTGGTTGATATGCTGAGGCTTACACCAGTGTCTATGATGTTGGCATCTGAAGTGTAATAGATGGCAGTAGTTTCATCTGTGTAACTTGGTTCATCCACTAGTCCACAGTCAATACTAATGAAGCCTAAAATGGAGAAGCATAAGTTCTAAGAACAAGAAGCAGTTGTTGTATTCAGAATAAAACGAGATGAGACTACCAAACCTGATTGATTCTGGGCATGAACTATGATATGAAGAGTCAAAGAAAGTTGAAACACTAAAAGTAGGAAATGTCCTGCCATTTCTGAACTTTGTGTATAGAATTGAAAACTTGTTACAGACTCAACAACATGATAACGGATGTTGGAACCTCCTGGTTATGTTTTTGGGCTAGTAAGCACTTCCACGAGATTGAAGAATTGGTAAAAACTAGCCAATTTCAAGATATGATTAAGCTTATGCATTCCATGATGATATTCATTTTAATCTCCATATGGATTCTGTTGAAGTCAAATTCGGCTGCTTATTATTATTATTATTTTTTTTCCTTACTTGACCAAATATTAGATGCTTCCCAACAAAATATAAGTCTTTTTTTTTTATACTCATTTTTAATCGTTATTTTTATTTTTATTTAATGGTTGAGATTATTTCATTAAAAGTAATCATTAAATGAAAGTGAATTTAACAATTAAAAATAAGTGTAAAAAAAAAAATTTACACTAATATAAATTAATCGTTCCTTATATATGTACACTACTATGAAACTGAGAAAATATTGATACATGTATTCAATATGTACAAATTACAACTTGCTAAAGAACTCTCTCCGCTAATTATGTCAATGGAGCTGTCAATTATATAATTTTGTATACTTCCTTGACTATCACATGCCCAAGCCGTCTCCATTGCCAAACTCTGTTTCAATTCGATCGCCACTTGAGTCATGGTTGGCCTATTAATGGAAGTGGATTTAACACAAGTCATTGCAGTGTCTAAGACCTTCTTCACAGAACTGGGGCAAAATTCTCCATGTAATCTTGAATCCACAATATCATCAATTTCCTTTTCGCGTAGCATTGAATCAAGTCATTCCATTATGTGAGTTCTTTCCTCAGTTTTGGCTTTGGCGGGTTGATCATAAGTGTGGCTTATGACTTTCCTCTCATCAGTTTAATGAAATTAAAAATTACAATGTTTCTATCGACGAAGTTCAGGGGATAAAATGTGTAGTTTTAAAGCTTGAAGGATATTAAAACGTAAGGTTTTAAAGTTGATTTCCTAAAATGATACAAAAAAGAGTTGGTTTACTAAATTTGACTTGAATAAAAATCACTAGAGTAAAATGCATTTCACCTCCTCTTTTCCTTTTTTTTTTTTTTCTAATATTAATACACAAATAGTCTCTATTGTATATTTTCTTATCGGTTGCACTATCATGGTGTATACATGTTTAGACTGATTTATTTAATTAATTACAAATTAATTTAATCATTAAACATTGCGACTTCCTAGAAATATTTTTTCAGGAAAACATTACAAATGGCTTGATGACCAATCACGTTGAGATAAAAGTACAATAATAATAAGGTTGAAAAACTATGTTGACTTTATGATCAATCACGTTATTTTGAATATGTTTTAGTAACATAATATTTGTGTAGTTTAGCATTTCCTGACTAAGGGATCTGCTACATGGATTAGAGAAAGTATAGTCTTGGTGGTTAGGATAATTTGAAAAAACAATAGATCTCACTGCATGAGTGAGGTCTACCAAAGTAGGACCTACACTTATTCCATTTTGTTTCTCAATCCTGATAATGTTTGGGATTGAATTTTTCTGGTTAAATAACTTTTTGTGTCGCTTAATCATTTAACCAATTAATTTAATCACTTTTAAAAATAATATAATTAATCATTTATCTAATTGATTCAGCGTATGTTTGTTTCAACTCTGAAAAGTGAGATTCAACAATTTTTTTCATCAAAAAAGCTGTTGCCCACGTTATGCCTATGGCAAAAATTTTGGCAAAAAGCAACAGCTGAATTGAGGTTAAAAAAATTATTGTTTAGCAATCTAAGATTTGAGCTATTTTCATTTCAACTGTTGGGATTATTTGTAATATTGAAATGTAAATATTATTTTGTCTTTAATTAAATAATTTTTTTAATTAATTAAATAATTTTTTTAATTATTTTATACTTATTTTAATGATTTAATATATAAAAATAATTTTTTATATCATTCAAATAAAATAAATTAATTTAAAATTACTTTTCAATTAATATATCTAAACATAATCGATTATTGAAATAATCAAATTTTCACAACTTGATTATTAAAATAATCAATTATTAAAATAATCAAATTTTTACAACTATCTCAAACACACATTTAATCACTTCTTCATGTTTCATTATTTGGGAATAGCAACAGGTTATTAAATTCCCTTTTCTTACTCATCATCTGCCTAGGATTTCTAGGAATTTGTGCTCAAAGACTACTGATTTTCAGTTTGTTTAGTTTCTTGTTTGCAACTCCAAAATCATAGTTTGAGCAAAAGCTATAAAAGATAAGTTTTTGCCTCAAATGGAAAACCAAACACACTTTAAGGTTAGAGATTTTCAAATTTTATTTTAAATTGCTTGATAGAAAAGTACAATGACGATAAGGTTAAAAAACTATATTGACTTGATGATCAATCATGTTATTTCAGTTTCGTATGCGTTTTAGTAAAATAAGATTCATGAAGTTTAGCATTTCTCTTATTAAGAGATCTGCTACATGGCTTACAGAAAGTACAAGTTTGGTGGCTCGAATAGTTTTTTTAAAAAAAAGGTCTCACTGCATGAGTGAAGTCTACCAAAATGGAACCTACACTTATTCTCCTTTTGTTTCTCATCCAGACAATGTTCATGATTAAATTTTCCTGGTTAGATAACTTTTTGCTTCTCTTCATCATTTAACCAACTGATATAATCACTTTTAAAAGTAATGTAATTAACTATTTATCTAGTTGATTTAATCACCTCTTCAAGTTTCATCACTTAGTAGTAGCCATAGGTTAAAATCATCTTTTCTTACTCATCTTTTGCCTAGGATTTCTAAGGATTTGTACTCAAAAGATTGCTAATTTTCAGGGTGTTTGATTTCTCATTTGCAACTTCAAAACTATGATTTGAGAAAAAGCTATAAGAGAGAAGCTTTTTGCCCAATGCCCATACCATGGTTTGGGGCTTTCCCAAATAAAAAAAAAAAACCAAACACACACTTTAAGGTTAGAGATTTTTAGACTTTATTTTAAATTGCTTGATAGGGTTTTTTTTTCCTTGTAATTAAAAGGCATATTCTTATCCCCAAGAAAACACTTACCATTTAAGGAAGAAATAATAACAAAATGTTGGACTTTATTGTACATATTTTTTTTATTATACAGATTTATTTCTTAATTTTTGTTATTAGGTCATATTTGATTATTATATTAGAATATATTTATTTCTTGAAATGTAGCTTTATTTTAGGTAAATTATTATTGTCATAAGCCTATATAATATAGATTATACTTGTACAATTTTCATCAAGAAATAATATTCAGAAATATTCTTTCTCTTTCAAACTGGTATCAAAGATCTTGATCTGGGACCCTCTGTTGTTTCCGTTGCAATCAAGCTTCATTGTTGATCAGACCAACTTTCGTTGCTAGGTTTAGAGTCAGCTTTTATTGTTAGGTTCTAGCAACCTTCATTACTATCTTCAATCAGAACTGGAGCAGGACGGGTCAGATCGTTCACGCACTGTTTCAGCCCAAATAGTCATCCTCTGTTCTGCCATGAGCACTGTTCACCCTCTGTTCCTCTGCTCTGATCCTGACTGCTTCGAGCACCACGCCCCTGTTCTTCCACATATTGTTCACCCTCTGTTCCTCTGCTTCGATCTGGACTACTCCGAGCACCACGCCTACCGTTGCACCACCATCTTCACCAAGCAGCGTCGTCGTGCTATTTCACTTCGCCACACAGACCCGTCGCGTCGTCTCACTCTGCTGCCCTGGTGTGTCGTTGTCTTGATTTTCAGCTTGTTTGTTTCTCTGATTTTTTTTCATTTTTTTTCGCTTGTTTCTTTCATTTCAGAATTGGACTAGCCTTTCAAGTAAAAAAAAAAAAGGAAAAAGAAAGAAAAAAAGAAAAAGAAAGAAAGAAAAAAAGGAAACAAGTTGGAAACATGAGTATGTCACTGCCTCCACCTCTGAATCCCAATGATCTCCCAGTCTTTTACCCCACCTATCACCTTAATGGAAAAAAATTACTTGCAATAGGCGCAAGTCATTTGTGCTACTCTTAAGGGTTGTCGGAAGTTAAACCACATTGAAGGGACAACTCCTGCGAAGGATGACTCTTACTTTGCGATGTGGGATGTGATGACTCTCTTATTATGACGTGACTTTGGAACTCTATGACTCATGATATTAGCAAAAAATGTATGTTCCTTCCTTCCTCTTGTGAAATTTGGGATAATCTTCACCAGACATTCTCTATGAACAATATATCACCACTTGTTATGAGTTGAAGACTAAAATCTTTGCTACCAAACAGGGGACACTCTCCGTTACTAATTATTATAGAACTCTTAATGGCATGTGGATTGAGTTAGATCAATACCATGCTACATATTTAATCAATCAGTTATCATCTCGTGTATTGGGTAATGTAAGTCCAGTCCAACTCATGACCTCTCACTTTCCATCAGTTCCTATTATGCAGAGTTTACAGTCTCACGTCTTTAGTTATGTGGCTTTTGTCCATGTACATTGCTAACATCGCAATAAACTTGATTCTCGTGCTGTCAAATGTATTTTTCTAGGTTATACTCCTGACAAAAAAAGGTACAAATGTTATCACCCTTCAAATGGTCATTTTTTTTTAGTTTCCATGAATGTCACTTTTCATGAAAATGAGTTCTTCTTTACTCGTCCTCAGCTTTAAGGGGAGAACACTTAGGAAGCTAAAGCTGAGTCCTTCTTTCTTGCGTCCTTCCTTCTTTTACCATCTGACTTTACACAGGAATTGACATCTTCTGGCACCCCACTTGAACTAGCTAAAGTCAAGGCCAATGCTAGCACACCAAAAATGATGTATCAGAGGATAAGAAAACTCGAACTGGCCCAACATTAATTTCAGGCGTCCGAACCAACGGTAAATACTAAAGATACGAGTTCTCTTATTTCTGAACCTGATAATATGTCTTTGAACAATTGTGAACCTGGCCTAGATGACTTACTTATTGCATTGAGGAAAAGAAAAATGTATTGTCCTAATCCCAAGTACCCTATTTTTCAATTTGTTTCTTCTAAACATCTTTCCTTACAACACTAGAGTTTCATTTCAACCATAGATTCCATAAAAATCTCAACATCGGTACAAGAAGCTTTGAAGGATAAGAATTGAAGTCAAGCCATGAATGAGGAGATTGGTGCATTGGAAAATAATGAAACATAAGAGATTGTTGAGAGACCAGGTGACAAAAGGCCAATAAGGTGCAGATCGATATATACTTTGAAATATTAGTTTGATGGTACACTAGATTGGTATAAAGCAATGTTTGTGACAAAATGATACACTCAAACTTATGGAATTGACTATGAGGAGACATTTACTCCAGTAGCCAAGATGAACACTGTAAGAATCTTACTCTCCTTTGCTGCTCACTTTGAGTGAGAATTACACCAGTGTAATGTTTAAAATGTCTTTCTTCATGGCGACTTAGAGAAGGAAGTTTATATGAAAATTTCCCTAGGTACGACTCCATTAGTGGAAGGAACAATGTGTGCATATTAAAGAATGTTTTATATGAGTTGAAGTAGTCTCCTTGTGCTTGGTTTAGAAGATTCACAAAAACAATGGTATCCCTAGGATACAGACAAAGTCAATGTGATCATACTCTCTTTTTAAAACATACACAAAAAGGTAAACTCACAGTCCTACTTGTGTATATTAATAACATCATTATATCAAGAGATGATCTAGTTGAGAAGCAACTCCTGAAAAGAAATTAGCAGTTGAGTTTGATATGAAATATCTTGGAAATTTAAAATACTTCCTTGGAATTGAAATTGCCTACTCCAAGTAAGGTGTCTTTATTTCTTAAAGGAAATACATCTTAGATCTTCTCAAAGAGACCGAAAAACTTAGGTGTAAAGCTACCAGTGTACTCATTGAACATAATCACAAAATGAGAAGTGATGAAGAGAGCCCCAAGGTGGATAGAGCTCAATACCAGATATTAGTAAAGAAACTGTATACCTGGCACATAATAGATCAGATCTAGCATATGTTGTCAGTGTTGTTAGTCAATTTATATATGATCCGCAGGAAAGACACATGCAAACTGTAGTTAGAATTCTACAATATCTTAAAACCACGTCTGGAAGATGATTACTATTTAGAAAATGGGGAAACCTATTAATGGAAGTGTACACAAATGTTAATTATGCAAGTTCAGTTACTAACAAAGAGGTCAACATTAGGTTATTGTATGTTTCTGAGTGGAAATTTGGTAACATGGAGAAGTAAGAAATAAAATGTGGTGGTCCGGTTAAGTGCATAAGCTAAATTTCGAGTTATAGCACAAGGAGTTTGTGAGTTACTATGGATGCAGATCATATTAGATGACATGCAACTAAAGAGTGAAGCGTCTATGAAACTGTTTTGTTACAACAAATCAGTAATTAGCATTGCGCATAATCCGGTTTAACATGACAGGACAAAACATATTGAGATAGATCGATACTTTATCAAGGAGGAATTAGATAGTGGACTCATAATCACACTATACATTCTTTCATGATATCAGTTGGCAGATGTATTAACAAAGGGACTACCCATAGAGGGCTTTCAAGATCTTACTACGAAGCTGAGAATGATAAATATTTATTCACTAGTTTGATGGAGAGTGTTGGACTTTATTGTACAGATTTATTCCCTGATTTTTGTTATTAAGGTATATTTAATTCTTGTATTAAGATAAATTTATTTCTTATAATTTAATTCTATTTTAAGCAAGTCATTATTATCTTAAGTCTATATAATGTAGATCATATCTATACAATTATCATCAAGAAATAACATTCATAAATATTCTTTCTCTTTCCAAGTCAAAATATATTCAGACTTTAATTATTCCAATTTTTCTACCTTTCCAGAGAGCTCTCCCCACTAATTCTATCAAAGGAGACATTGATTAAGCTGCGGGATAAACTCTCATCACTGTCAGATTCAAATGGCTGAGTCATCTCCATTGCCAAACATTGTTTCATTTCCATAACTACATGACTCATGGTTGGCCTATTAATGGAAGTGAGTGCCACACAAGCCATTGCAGTATCTAAGGCTTTCGTTGCAGAATCGATATTAAATTCTCCCTGTAATCTTGAATCGACAATATCCTTGGCCTCCCTTTCAGGCAGCATGGAACCAACCCATTGAACTATGTGAGTTTTCTCTTCAGTTTTGGATATGGCAGGTTGGCCCGTAATTATCTCTAGCAAAACTACCCCAAAACTGAAAATATCACTTTTTTCTTTCAACCTTTTTGATCTATAGTACCTGCATAATAGAAGAAGTTACAAGTCAATCTATATATACTATATACCAATCAAAAGTGAATAGGTAAAACAAAACATTGTCTTAACTTTTCCCATTTGGGTTTGAGTTGAAATAAGAAAAGAAAAATGCTAGACAACCAAAAAAATTTTACTAAAATTTTTTGACCAAATGAGTTGGCATGCTTTTTGACTCTTAAATGGATGATCCTCACTACTTTATTTCATCCGATAACCACCCTTGATTTCTGTCAAGATTATGATTAAAAAATTCTAGTTATGTAGCATTACTCTTGAAATAATAGCTTACTCTGGGTCAAGGTATCCCGGGGTGCCAGCAACCACTGTGGACATATGGGTGTCACCTTCATCAGGGAAGATCTTTGACAACCCAAAATCAGCTAGTTTGCCCCGGAATTTTTCATTCAGTAATATGTTTTTTGATTTAACATCTCTGTGAACAACTGGTGGATTACAACCATGGTGCAAATACTCCAATCCTACAGTTCAAAGTTCAAGTTACATTTTGTCGCATAAATTTTAACTTACTCTATAATGTAAGGAATGAGGGAAGGGGTAAAAAGATTCTTTCGATACTGACCTTCTGCAGTATCCACTGCAATTTGAAGTCGTTGTTTCCAACTCAATATATTTTCATTTTTATCTGCATTTTATGAAACAAGCATCACCAAGGAATTTATGAATTTCAGACCAGGGAAAAAAAGAAAAGAGGAAAGACACATTATCCTTGCATTTGGTGTAGAGAGCTTTAAAGAAAATTTGTTTTCAGATACATACAAGTAGAATTGATCTTTGACTCAAATTTTAAGTTTCATCTAAATGTATCTGATTTAACTTTATTTGAATTGTTTGTTGTTTTTTATTGGTATTCTTTGACTATTTAGAAGTTGTTTGCAAATGAGCAGGACATTCATAGAATCAGAAGCATTTACTTTCAATCAGTACTTAGGAAGTTGAAATACACATATAGGATATGAATATGACACGATATGAATATATTGATATGATAAAAATTTAAAAAATAATTGAAAGATATATTGACAAAAAATATTTAAAAATATTAAAGTATCTAATATTTATTAGATACTGGTATGACGAACATTTTAAAGTACATATATTAATACATTTCATCTAACAAAAACGGATACCAATTTGAATAAAAATTATGTAACTGGCTAACTGCCCATATACTTTAACACGTTAGTGAGAAATAAAATTAGATGGACTCAAGTGATCATAATTTTAAACAATACCTGATAAGTGCTTCGCTAAGTCTCCATTAGCCATATACTCATAGATGAGAGCCATGTTGGTGCCATCATCACAATACCCTATAAGAGCGGTCAAACATTTATGATGAGCAACAGCAAGAAGTTTGGCCTGTGAATCAGAAAGTCATAATTCGTTCAGTTAACATAAGTAAGATATCATCAACGAGTGTGTATATATATATATATATATATATATGTATGATTGGTATTTGAAGTTATTCATACTACCTCTGCTTGAAATTGCAGATATCCTTGAGGTGAGGGAGAGAGGATTTTGACAGCTACCTCAGTGTCACCTATATACCCAAGGTAGACTGTTCCAAATGCTCCTTTTCCTACAACCTTTTCAAAGTTTCTAGTCATGCTCAAGACTTCAGCATAGGTGAATTGTTGTTTACTTGACTCTAGTTCTTCTCTTATTCTGCAGTAAGCACTCAGCTTGCTCAAATGACGAGAGACTGCGAAAAAGCAAGCACCATCAATGTCCATATAGATTTTGTTAATTGTTATAAGTATTTTATGCTTCGAATAGAATATAATGCAATCTTAGATAACCTTGCTTATATATCTTCAAATTAAAATGCAATTACAAATTACTAAAAAATTATGAATTGATAGTCCATGTATATATTTAAAAACAAATTAAGAAGGTTGAAAATGAAAGTATTTTCTTCTTCCTTTTCTTCTTCTTCTTTTTTCGTGATCATAAAGGTGCCACATCTATGTAGAACTAGTCCCTGCTCAGGTGTTGGGCATGTTTGGGGCCACAAAGTGTTTTCAATGGCTTTTGAATCACGAGAGTAATTTCTATTTTATATATTTATCTATATCCACAAATAATACTTAAAGTTATTGTATATATAAGACTATGTAATGTTGCATTTTATTAAGAAAAAATGATAAAAAAAATAAGAAGAGATATTTTTTTGTACTTATAATAATCCATAAGATCACCCCATCTCCGCCATTAAGTTGAAATCTAGGACTAAGATTGTTAAAATGAGAAGAATCTGCACTCTATACCAAACAAAAATGAGAGGAATCATTAGGCAAACTCTAATGATTCAGCTCAAATATTTTTTAATAAAAAATGTGATTGGACAAATAACTCATCAATAGTTGCGATTTTGAACTTTATTTTTTAAAGTGTACTTGTCACTTTTGAGGAGACAAATTCGATAAGTATAATACAGCTCCAAATCAATTATACATTAGCTTGAGTCGATTTGCCCAACCTGATAGCAGGATCATAGTGGGCTTAGAAGTTTGGGCTTTCCATCCCACACCCTACCGCCCAATCCATCAAATGGGAATATTGGCCTGTTGCCCAAACGGACAAATGAACCCAAATTCACGAGACCATAACTCATCTAGTATCTGACTAATCATTCCCAGTCCCAGCTTAGGCTAAATTTGAGCAATGAGCAAATGCTCAATCCTAGTCCCACACGGATATGAATTGATTTTGTCTAAGTTTTGTTTGTTCCTTGTACTAACTAATGCTTCACTCAACTCTCAACCTTGGATTCTTTTCACTGCCAAATGTGCCATAGTAAGAATGCTCCATCTCTATCATTTTGAAATATGATCCAAATTAATGAGAGAACTTTGCCACCCATACTCAGATTAATAGAAGACATGTACCTCGTTGTCTTCTTTTGAATATGCAGAAAGAAATCATTGCGGCTGCTAGTGTCATGAAAGCTCCACCAAGTGATGCCACTAGTGGAACTACAACCTTATTCCCATTCCCCTTGTTGCATGAACCTGGAGAACAAAGATTTGGATTTCCACCAAAACTTGCATTTACAGCAAGAAATAAACATGTCATATGACATTGTCTTACCAAATGGTAAACCAGAACTAATATGCCAGTAATGGCGTGCATTGTTGTAATATAAATATGACTATATGAGATAAATCAGTAGATCATGGGAAATGAAGTCATAACAGAAACAATGTATTATCTAAAGCTAAAATTTGAAATGGAGCCTACCTGGATTTAAGCAAGCCATTATTTGAACGTACAATAAGTTGCATTGGAATTGTTCCTGATAGCTGATTTCCTTCTAGGTTTCTTCAATGGAGAAAAACTTTTACCCTCTATACATGCTTTCATAAAAAAAATTTAAAAACCGAAATAAAAAAAAAGATTTAACTTGAATGCACTATCAGCGTAAAAGTTTTTTACATTATCATCCAATAATATATCACTATATTATTAAAAATGTTTGACTCTCAATAATTATTTCAAAAGTCACACATGTGATAATGTATGATTGGTTGATAGTGTAAAAAACTATACACTTACAATGCATAAAAATTAAACTCGTGTAAAAATTCTATGGAGAGGTGGACCTGGTTGAGCTTTTTTACCATAAGGTGCACATTGACATTCTTACCATGATTTTTTAAACAACTCAACCAATAAAATTAATTGAAAAATCAACTCCACCTAGGGGAGCTCAGCCTCTTCAAAGCTCTACTTCTCCAAAGAATTTCCTCAGATCAAGATAGTTGACTTACAGAACTCTCAAGAAGCGCAGTTGAGATAGGAAATCAGGCACAGCCCCAGTCAAATTGTTGTTTGACAAATCCCTAAAGTGGGAATAAAATTTTTTTACTTAACTTTAGGAGCAGGCATCATTTTGTTATTATCAACAATATAGCTCAATATTGTATCTGATAGGTTCAGTGACTTACAAATATTCTATAGACTTCAGATTGGATATTCCAGGAGCTATATTTCCAATTAAGCCACTGGAAGAAAAGTTCCTAAAAGCATGATTGTAAAGTTCATTAGTATTATTGAAGATTAAACTATAAAATTGCTGGTAAAAATTAACTATAGGATCAGTATATATGGTTATTTCATGCCAAACTTACAAGTATATGATCCTTGGTGGATCAGATCCAGCATAGGTGCAGTTAAGACCATCCCACAAGTAAGCCAGTGGAGTACAAGGGTCTCCTTGCCAATTTCTCTTGATCCCGTAAATTGACTTGATACTTACGATAGCATCAGCTATTGTCATAAATATAAGTATTGTGAGTAATAACAAGAATTGTGCATGTGAATAATCATGGACAGGGTCTTGAATTAATTATAAGTTGATAACTTGATATTAGAGAGCAAAATCAGCGTATGTAAGAACATACCATCTGTTTGATATGTCTCTGATTGCAAGAAGTCCTTTGTCATATATATCTCGATGGCATTGACAAGAGGCGGAAGAGTTGATCTACTAGTTTTATTAATCCAAAATTCCAACCGAGGTTCACTTATAGCTGATACATAATACAGGCTTTGCAGGTACAAAGGGTTGACTGGAGCATTATTAAGAAGCTCCCCATTCACAAAAATGTTGAACTCTCTAATTTGATTTGCTTCGAGCTTCTGGATTTCAGCGAAGAACAAGAACGCATAATAGGTGGAGGCATTATACTTGGGAAGGAAGTAAAATTCTATATTGTCACTGACATTTGCTGGAATTGCTGCTGTTCTCATGACAACTGAGGGTGGTAATGGTAAATAAGTGTATGAAGTTGCTCCCTGGTCTATGGTGAGTGAGGTTTTTATCTGTTTCCAGTCAATTGAGTTATAAGGCATCCATGTTCTATCATAGACATCATCTGGATATCTTTGAGGAAAGAGGGAAAAAAAATAAATCAGAGACCATTACATTAAAAAAAGGATAAAAAAAAAGTCATTTTCCCCTTTAGTGGGAATTCCATGATATAACTTGGTTATAAGATGGCTCACCTGACTATTTCACCATCCTGTAAGCCTATATCAAACCGTGCCAATAGCTCCAGAGAGTTGACAAGATAGGCATCACTGTTAAGAACTCTAAGTTCTAAAACTGAAATGAAAGGTGTACCCTTGTTGGTGTTAAATAGGCAAACATGAACATAACCTGATGAAGCAACAAATATAATTTCCTTGGTTATTACACTGGATGCATCCTCAAACACCACTGATTCCCACCATCTGGCTCCAAGATAGATATCGAATTCGGGAAGAGAGTCTTTGCCATCATAATTTCCATACATGAACCTGGCTCTGACTAAATATTTACTGCTTCTTCCTTGTGGAACATTCAGGGTATAGCAGTTCCTGGTTCCTTCTGGGAAACTTCTAACATTCCAGAACTGCCTGCTAAGGGAGGCCTTATATTTGGTTGATATGCTGAGGCTTACACCAGTGTCTATGATGTTGGCATCTGACGTGTAATAGATAGCAGTAGTTTCATCCGTGTAACTTGGTTCATCCACTAGTCCACAGTCAATACTAATGAAGCCTAAAATGGAGAAGCATAAGTTCTAAGAACAAGAAGCAGTAGTTGTATTCAGAATAAAACGAGATGAGACTACCAAACCTGATTGATTCTGGGCATGAACTATGATATGAAGAGTCAAAGAAAGTTGAAACGCTAAAAGTAGGAAATGTCCTCCCATTTCTGAACTTTGTGTATAGAATCGAAAACTTGTTACAGACTCAATAATATGATAACGGATGTCGGAACCTCCTGGTTATGTTTTTGGGCTAGTAAGCTCTTCCACGAGATTGAAGAATTGGTAAAAACTAACCAATTTCAAGATATGATTAAGCTTATGCATTCCATGATGATATTCATTTCAATCTCCATATGGATTCTGTTGAAGTCAAATTCTGCGGCTTATTATTATTATTATTATTATTTTTATTTTTTTTCCCTAACTTACCAAATATTAGAAGCTTCCCAACGGAATTTGTCTTACATTTGCACTTTTCTTTGTTTTGTTTATTATTGACTGTAGACTTGCATTGATATTTGTCAATTAAGTACAGCTAATTTTCATGTTCGCAGAAAAGATTTTTCAAGGTTATGCTAAAATACTCGTACACATTCAACTTCCTCTGCAACCTCAGACCAGAGAAGGTCCTATCGGGTAGAGCCTATGCCAGTTATTTCTGTCCGGGCTGTGTAGCTAGCATTATTCATTACAAAATCATAATGACTAGGATGCTATTTAAATAAATAAATAAATATATATATATATATATATATATATATATATATATATATATATATATTTATATATATATATTACAACGAAACAGAGAAAATATGTGTAAATGTATTCAAGATGCACAAAATTCTAATTTTCTTTCGAGTCTCAACTTTACGAAATCCTGTTTTGGCAAAATTACTACCTTGCTAAAGAACTCTCTCCGCTAATTATGTCAATGGAGCCGTCAATTATATAATTTTGCATACTTCCATGACTATCAGATGCCCAAGCCATCTCCATTGCCAAACACTGTTTCATTCGATCACCACTTGAGTCATGGTTGGCCTATTAATGGAAGTGGATTTAACACAAGTCATTGCAGTGTCTAAGGCCTTCTTCACAGAACTGGGGCAAAATTCTCCATGTAATCTTGAATCCACAATATCATCAATTTCCTTTTCGCGTAGCATTGAATCAAGTCATTCCATTATGTGAGTTCTTTCCGCAATTTTGGCTATGGCGGTTTGGCCTGTGATTATCTCAAGCAGAACAATCCCAAAGCTAAAAACATCACTCTTTTCGTTTAACCTGTTGGACATACAGTATCTGCAAGCCAAGATGTTTCAAATGATCAATCTAAGACAATAAAAATGAAAATGAAAATGAAAAAGGAAGACCAATCTCAATTTTATTTAATGTTGAGTTGAAATGATAGCCATAACTTACTCAGGATCCAGGTATCCCGGGTGCCAGCAATCACTGTGGACACATGGGTGTCATCTTCATCTGAAAAGATCTTTTGAGTTTGACAACCCAAAATCACCTAACTTGCACCGCAAGTTCTCATTTAATAAGATGTTTTGAGGTTTAATATCTCTGTGGACTATTGGTGGCTTACAACCGTTATGCAAGTACTCCAAGCCTACACTTCTTCAAACCTCAATTTACTTATATGAAATTAACAGAACGGCCAAATATGTAAAGACCAAAGAATGGAAAAAGATGAAAATTTTCTTCCTGGCCTTCTGCTGCATCTACTGCAATTTGAAGTCGAGCTTTCCACCCTATGATTTTCCACTTTTAGCTGCATTTATGAGATTTTGCAAAAGGGCCACACCCATAATTAAAAGAACAACAAATTTCTAAAGCTCGATATACAACTCAATAATAAAATAACAGATATAACAGTCGATCAATGAATATTCAACACAAAATGCGTAGCCTATTAATGTTTGAGTTAAAAGTTTCATTTGTAACTGTTGGAAGTGTTGGAAATATAGGTGTGAGTACTAGTATTTTAACTACTTAAAATACTGAAAATAGGAAGAACAAAGAACCAACAAGAGAAATCAACAAGAACAAAGGAAGGATTAGAACAGGTATACCACGAATCGTGTTAGCCATTGTTCTTAAAGGTTTATCTTTGCCTTATCCGGAGCAATGCTAGGTGGAATGACTTTAATGGGTAACTCTCTAGGATTAAACGTGGTTCTCTTCAGGAACTCATTCACTCAAAGATCCTAGTACTCTAAGCAACAATACCTCCCGTTCTAACACTAGAAGACACAACAGAGAAGTAGGAGAGTATCTGGTGCGCACACAATAGCAGAAAAGAGAAGAGGAAGAAGATGAACAGTTGTGAGAGCAAAAGATGCATGAGAAAGAAGTAAGCTGATAGTAATCTGATAAGTTTGTGGTTCTGGTGGTAGTGGAGCAAAAATAAATAGATCAAGTAAGTAGTCCAATGAATCTATCTCAACAGTTCAAAGAGATATTTTAATCTCCAAGTAGACTGGCAAAAGATAAGCCCAAGGTAAAATCAGACCAACCCCACACGCGGTGACAACATGCAATGGGCCGGGGCGCACACATGTATTAAGGTAAGCCATTAATCAACATTGAACAAGATACTTAAGAGACACAACTCATAACAAGCTCCACCCATCTATCCAAAAAACCCATTCTTTGCATAATTGCCTCCAAAGAAGGCCATTCAATCCTATCATAAGCTTTACTTATGTCCAACTTCATTGCCAAGTATCCTTCCTTCCCATATGTCGTGTTCCTTAGAGCATGTACAAGCTCATAAGTAATTAGGACATTATTCGTGATATACCTGTTCCGTACGAAAGCACTTTGAGATTCTACAATCGAAGAAGGAAGAGCAACTTTCAACCTGTTAGCCAGAGTCGTGCTAATGATTTTATAAAGGACATTGCACAAGGAAATAGGCCTAATCTGAGTCATTATCTGTGGATTATTTGTCTTTGGTATAAGCACAATGAAAGTGTCATTCTCCAGGTCACTAACCTCCCCATAATTCAGAATATTGAGCACTGTATTAGTTATTTCATTCCCCACAATATGCCAGTATTTTTTAAAAAATAAAGCCGACATCTCGTTTGGACCCGGCGGCTTAGTTGGCCCCATTTGAAATAGAGCTTCCTTAACCTCCATTCGATTAAAAGGTAGAGAAAGAAAAGATGTCATATCCTCATTCAAAACATTAAAATTACCTGTTAGAGCTTCTTCTAATCTGGATGGAGACGAGGTTGAGAAAATATTCTGAAAATATTTATTCACCACCACCTCTATGGCTTGAGCTCCCTTGAACCAAACTTCATTTTCATCTTTCAACTTTGTAATCTTATTCTTCTTCTTAAGCATTGAGGTTCGTCCATGAAAAAATTTGGTGTTCAGCTCTCCCTCTCTTAGCCATTGTATCCTTGACCTTTGCTTGCACATAATCTCTTCCCTATGCAAAACTTACATTCAAATCCCACCTGGCCTCTTCCAGTTTAGAAACAACCTGCTCACTTTGTGGTTTAGTAATCAGCTCCTGAATGTCTGACTGCAACTTGTTGATCTGCTTGTTGACATTGCCAAAGGTGGTCCAATTCCATGAAGCTAAACATTGCCCCAAACTCTTGATCTTTTCCACTGTTGTCTCGTGATCAAAACGCCAACCATCTGCTATAATTCTTTCAAAGCGGGGATCCCTCGTCCACATCTTTTCAAATCTGAATAGCTTCTTCTTATTCTTCCACTGCTAGAATTCTTCCACCGTTGTCTAGTAACCAAGGCATTTGTTCATCTGTTTGCAAACTCTTCAGCAAACTCCAGGAGTGAGGCCTATCCGAAACATAAGCATCCCCATAAAACGTGGTAAATCTCCAAGCAACTTCATCCTTTTGCAATTTAATCTTTGTATCTATCAACTAATAACCATATGACTGAATATCCACTTCAACATCATCCCTCCATAATATTCCAACGCCAGCCCTGCGCTTTCACTAGGAGGCGTAACGCAGGAACTGCACGTGGATTCTTGAGACCACGGCAGTTCCATACTAAGATTCTCATTGCTCTCGGCGGGGTTGCTTAGCAACCAGCGCCGTCACAGCTGAGATGTTGTGCATATGCTAGTGATTAGATGATATTGTGACAGAGAATGGTTAGTTAAAAGTTAGGAAAGTTAGTTATAACCATATTCAGTTAGTTATCTATATTGAACAGCAACTCTATATATATTGGTGAGCCTCTGTTTGTAAGATACGTAAGATTCATTTTTCAGTTTTACAGTAAAGATTATTTCTTCTATTTTTTCCTTGCTTTTGTTCTTTCATTCCAGCCTTGCCCTGATACCTTACATGGTATCAGAGGTTGTTCTTCCATGGCTTCCCAAAACTCTTCTCAGAATTCATCGACAACTCCTTCTTCATTTGTTCTTCACACCTTCTCAAATCCAGTCTCAATTAAACTTGATGAAGATAACTTCTTACCCTGGAAACAGCAAGCATTAGCAACTATAAAAGGATATAAACTTCACAAGTACATTGTGAGAGCGTCAATTCCCAAGAAATTTGCAACACCTGAAGATGAAGAAAGTGGAGTAATCAGTGATGATTTTTTCAATTGGGAGCAGCAAGATCAGCTCCTATTATCATGGTTATTATCCTCAATGAGTAAAAGTTTTACAACTCGCATGGTAGGGTGTGATTTTTCACATCAAGTTTGGAAACGTCTGGAAGAGTTCTTTTCTTCTCATTTTCGTGCAAAGGTAAGACAGCTTAAGCTTCAGCTGAGAAATACAAATAAGCAAACTTCTGTCAATTTGTATCTACTTGAAATCAAGAAAATAGAGGACACTTTAGCATCCATTGGTGCGCCAGTTGATGAAGCTGATCACATAGAAGCAATCTTGGATGGCTTAACTGAAGAATATGAAGCATTTGTTACTTCTATTACATCAAGAACTGATCCCTTTTCAGTAGGACAGATTGAAGCTCTTCTCATGGCACAAGAAGAAAGAATTGAGAGGTTCAGGAAAACAGACAACAATCTAGTTCAAGCAAATGTAACTCAGTTTCAACAATATAATCCACATCAACAAAGAAAGAGAAACTTCAGACCTCAAGGTTTCTTCTACAATGATCAAGCAAGATTTGGTTCAAATTCTAGAAATCAAAATTTCTCAGCTTCTAGCAGAGGAAGATTTGGTCGTGGAGGAGGTAGGCTCAATAAGCCCTATTGTCAATTGTGTGATAAAACTGGACATCTTTCTCCTAATTCTTGGCATACATTTGATCCCAATTTCTCTAGATCTGGTTCTGGTACTTCTGGTTTTGGGTTCAATTTCTCTAGATCTGGTTCTAGTTCTTCTGGTCTTGGTTCAAATTCAAATCAAGCCTCTAATAATAATAGGTATCCTGTATCACATAATGTGCCTAATGCCAATCTTTCTATGAGTAATATGCTTGCAACACCACCTATATTGTTTGATCTAACTTGGTACCCGGATTCTGGTATTACACACCACATGACACCTGAATCTTCGAATCTGATGCAGAAGATAGAGTATAGTGGTAATGACAAAGTGTTGGTTGGGAATGGATCAGGTTTGTTTATTATGCATGTAGGGAATTTTGAATTTGTTTCCAGTTCTAATCCAAAATCATTTCTCTTAAATAACCTACTACATGTACCACAAATCACTAAGAATTTGTTAAGTGTATCTCAATTTGCTAGAGATAATGATGTATACTTTGAGTTTCATTCTAACATATGTTTTGTGAAATCTCAGGTTACCAAGGAGACAATTCTCCAAGGAACCCTTAGACATGGCCTTTATGTTTTCGACAACTTGCATCCAGTTACTTCAACTACTCCAGTTTCCAATCTTGCCTCAACCAAGTCAAATTCTGATTTCCAAATTTGGCATTCAAGACTTGGACACCCTGCCTCTCAAGTTGTTCTTAGTGTCTTAAAGTCATGTAATTTGGATATTCCTTTTAATAATTCATTTACTGTTTATTCTGCTTGTTGTATGGGTAAATCCCATCAATTGCCATTTTCAATTTCTAAGTCTGTATATCATTCTCCTCTTGAACTGGTATATAGTGATGTTTGGGGTCCAGCCCCACTTAATTCAATAAATGGAGCAAGATATTATGTACATTTCATAGATGCTTATTCTAAACATACCTAGATTTATCTTTTACAAAACAAATCTCAAGTGTTCTCTACATTTCTTAATTTCAAACAACTAGCTGAGTTGCAGTTAGGAACAAAGTTAAAGGCCCTTCAAACTGATAATGGCAGAGAATACCTTGCTTTATCCAAATATCTTGAGTCACATGGCATTGTCCACAGGCTCTCATGTCCTTACATTCATCAACAAAATGGAAGTGCTAAATGAAAGCATAGACATATTGTTGAAGTAGGTCTAACCTTACTAGCAGCAGCATCTTTGCCTTTGTCATATTGGGGCCATGCTTTTCTTACTGCCACTCGACTAATTAATTCACGTCCCACTCCTATTCTTAAGAATTTATCTCCCATAGAAACTCTCTTTCATAAAAAGCCTTTGTATGACACTTTTAGAGTTTTTGGATGTGCGTGTTATCCACTCCTTCGATACTACAATAAGCACAAGTTTGATTTTAAGTCTCAACAATGTCTCTTTTTAGGGTATGCCCCACAACATAGGGGCTATCAATGCCTAACACCCTCAGGAAAAATAATCATCAGCAGACATGTTATTTTTGATGAACATCTATTTCCTTTCAAGACTAATCCCACTATGTTTAATCCAAATTCTGTCCCTAAGTCATCTCCATCACCTACTGTACCTGTCATACCTCTTCTCCCTCAGAATCCTATACATCATAGTACTAATTCTATATTCAATTATCCTTCAACTACTGTTACTGTCACTAATGATCTGTCTGCTCAAGTTCGTACTCAGCAGCTTCCTATTACAGAACCTCAGTTTGGTTCTTTATTAGTTCCAGATTCTGAATGTCAGCATTTTGATATTGCTCTTCCTACTAATTCAGCACTAGTCAACACTTATCCTATGACTATCAGGGCAAAGGCTGGGATTTACAAACCTAAGGCTTTTCAGTTTCATTAGAGCTAACTTTTGTTAAGCAAGCATTAACTCAACCTCATTGGAAGCAAGCAATGGATGTTGAAATACAGTGCTTGATGAGGAACAATACTTGGACTATAGTTGATCTCCCTAAAGGCAGAGTTCCTATTGGCAGCAAATGGATCTTTAAAGTTAAATACAATTCAGATGGATCTCTACAGAAGTATAAAGCAAGGTTAGTGCCAAAGGATTCAATCAGAAAGCTGGTTTTGATTATAATGACACCTTTAGTCCTGTTGTTAAGCCTGCTTCCATTCGGATTGTTTTAACATTGGCTTTGTTCAATAATTGGCCTATTCATCAATTGGACATCAATAATGCCTTTTTGAATGGAGATTTGCAAGAAGAGGTCTACATGATTCAACCATAAGGTTATGAAATTGGGAATGGAAATCAAGTTTGCAAATTAACCAAAGCTTTATATGGTTTAAAACAGGCCCCTCTGGCCTGGTTCCAAAAATTGTCATCTACTCTTTCTGGGTTTGGCTTTATTTCTACTAAATCAGATGTCTCCATATTTACCAGAATCACTCCTAATTCTGTCATGTTGATCCTCATCTATGTTGATGACATCATAATTACAGGAAACTTGGTTGATATGTTGAGGCTTACACCAGTGTCTATGATGTTGGCATCTGAAGTGTAATAGATAGCAGTAGTTTCATCTGTGTAACTTGGTTCATCCACTAGTCCACAGTCAATACTAATGAAGCCTAAAACGGAGAAGCATAAGTTCTAAGAACAAGAAGCAGTAGTTGTTTTCAGAATAAAACGAGATGAGACTACGAAACCTGATTGATTCTGGGCATGAACTATGATATGAAGAGTCAAAGAAAGTTGAAACACTAAAAGTAGGAAATGTGCTCCCATTTCTGAACTTTGTGTATAGAATTGAAAACTTGTTACAGACTCAATAATATGATAATGGATGTCGGAACCTCCTGGTTATGTTTTTGGGCTAGTAAGCTCTTCCACGAGATTGAAGAATTGGTAAAAACTAACCAATTTCAAGATATGATTAAGCTTATGCATTCCATGATGATATTCATTTTAATCTCCATAAGGATTCTGTTGAAGTCAAATTCTGCAGCTTATTATTATTATTATTATTATTATTATTATTATTATTATTATTATTATTATTATTATTATTTTCCCTAACTTGACCAAATATTAGAAGCTTCCCAACGGAATTTGTCTTACATTTGCACTTTTCTTTGTTTTATTTATTATTGACTGTAAACTTGCATTGATATTTGTCAATTAAGTACAGCTAATTTTCATGTTCGCAGAAAAGATTTTTCAAGGTTATGCTAAAATACTCGTACACATTCAACTTCCTCTGCAACCTCAGACCAGAGAAGGTCCTATCGGGTAGAGCCTCTGTCAGTTATTTCTGTCCTGGCTGTGTAGCTGGCATTATTCATTACAAAATCATAATGACTAGGATGCTATTTAAATATATATATATATATATAGGATCTTATTCTAGTGAGAAGAGTGTTTATTGTAAGAGGTGAGAGGAATAAATATTGATTATTAGATCTTACATGAATGGTCAAGATTAGAACATAAACGACGTGATTTTTTTTTTTTGGTAGCCATTAATTTACATGGTCAAAGGATCACACGACTTTTAAGTAATTTTTAATCTTGACTATCCATGTATTGTTGTATATGGTCAATTTACTTTTTCTCACCCTCTCACAATAAAAAAGCTCCGATCATTAAATATCTTATATATATATATATATATATATATATATATATATATATATATATATATATATTACAACGAAACAGAGAAAATATGTGTAAATGTATTCAAGATGCACAAAATTCTAATTTTCTTTCGAGTCTCAACTTTAAGAAATCCTGTTTTGGCAAAATTACTACCTTGCTAAAGAACTCTCTCCGCTAATTATGTCAATGGAGCCGTCAATTATATAATTTTGTATACTTCCATGACAATCAGATGCCCAAGCCATCTCCATTACCAAACACTGTTTCATTCGATCACCACTTGAGTCATGGTTGGCCTATTAATGGAAGTGGATTTAACACAAGTCATTGCAGTGTCCAAGGCCTTCTTCACAGAACTGGGGCAAAATTCTCCATGTAATCTTGAATCCACAATATCATCAATTTCCTTTTCGCGTAGCATTGAATCAAGTCATTCCATTATGTGAGTTCTTTCCTCAATTTTGGCTATGGCGGTTTGGCCTGTGATTATCTCAAGCAGAACAATCCCAAAGCTAAAAACATCACTCTTTTCGTTTAACCTGTTGGACATACAGTATCTGCAAGCCAAGATGTTTCAAATGATCAATCTAAGACAATAAAAATGAAAATGAAAATGAAAAAGGAAGACCAATCTCAATTTTATTTAATGTTGAGTTGAAATGATAGCCATAACTTACTCAGGATCCAGGTATCCCCGGGTGCCAGCAATCACTGTGGACACATGGGTGTCATCTTCATCTGAAAAGATCTTTGAGTTTGACAACCCAAAATCACCTAACTTGCACCGCAAGTTCTCATTTAATAAGATGTTTTGAGGTTTAATATCTGTGTGGACTATTGGTGGCTTACAACCGTTATGCAAGTACTCCAAGCATACACTACTTCAAACCTCAATTTACTTATATGAAATTAACAGAACGGCCAAATATGTAAAGACCAAAGAATGGAAAAAGATGAAAATTTTCTTCCTGGCCTTCTGCTGCATCTACTGCAATTTGAAGTCGAGCTTTCCACCCTATGAATTTTCCACTTTTAGCTGCATTTATGAGATTTTGCAAAAGGGCCACACCCATAATTAAAAGAACAACAAATTTCTAAAGCTCGATATACAACTCAATAATAAAATAACAGATATAACGGTCGATCAATGAATATTCAACACAAAATGCGTAGCCTATTAATGTTTGAGTTAAAAGTTTCATTTGCAACTGTAGGAAGTGTTGGAAATATAGGTATGTATACTAGTATTTTAACTACTTAAAATACTGAAAATAGGAAGAACAAAGAACCAACAAGAGAAATCAACAAGAACAAAGGAAGGATTAGAACAGGTATACCACGAATCGTGTTAGCCATTGTTCTTAAAGGTTTATCTCTGCCTTATCCAGAGCAATGCTAGGTGGAATAACTTTAATGGGTAACCCTCTAGGATTAGACGTGATTCTCTTCAGGAACTCATTCACACAAAGATCCTAGTACTCTAAGCAACAATACCTCCCGTTCTAACACTAGAAGACACAACAGAGAAGTGGGAGAGTATCTGGTGCGCACACAATAGCAGAAAAGAGAAGAGGAAGAAGATGAACAGTTGTGAGAGCAAAAGATGCATGAGAAGTAAGCTGATAGTAATCTAATAAGTTTGTGGTTCTGGTGGTAGTGGAGCAAAAATAAATAGATCAAGTAAGTAGTCCAATGAATCTATCTCAACAGTTCAAAGAGATATTTTAATCTCCAAGTAGACTGGCAAAAGATAAGCCCAAGGTAAAATCAGACCAACCCCACACGCGCGCGGACAACATGCAATGGGCCGGGGCGCACACATGTATTAAGGTAAGCCATTAATCAACATTGAACAAGATACTTAAGAGACACAACTCATAACAAGCTCCACCCATCTATCCAAAAAACCCATTCTTTGCATAATTGCCTCCAAAGAAGGCCATTCAATCCTATCATAAGCTTTACTTATGTCCAACTTCATTGCCAAGTATCCTTCCTTCCCATATGTCGTGTTCCTTAGAGCATGTACAAGCTCATAAGTAATTAGGACATTATTCGTGATATACCTGTTCCGTACGAAAGCACTTTGAGATTCTACAATCGAAGAAGGAAGAGCAACTTTCAACCTGTTAGCCAGAGTCGTGCTAATGATTTTATAAAGGACATTGCACAAGGAAATAGGCCTAATCTGAGTCATTATCTGTGGATTATTTGTCTTTGGTATAAGCACAATGAAAGTGTCATTCTCCAGGTCACTAACCTCCCCATAATTCAGAATATTGAGCACTGTATTAGTTATTTCATTCCCCACAATATGCCAGTATTTTTTTTAAAATAAAGCCGGCATCTCGGCCGGACCCGGCGCCTTAGTTGGCCCCATTTGAAATAGAGCTTCCTTAACCTCCATTCGATTAAAAGGTAGAGAAAGAAAAGATGTCATATCCTCATTCAAAACATTAAAATTACCTGTTAGAGCTTCTTCTAATCTGGATGGAGACGAGGTTGAGAAAATATTCTGAAAATATTTATTCACCACCACCTCTATGGCTTGAGCTCCCTTGAACCAAACTTCATTTTCATCTTTCAACTTTGTAATCTTATTCTTCTTCTTAAGCATTGAGGCTCTTCCATGAAAAAAATTGGTGTTCAGCTCTCCCTCACTTAGCCATTGTATCCTTGACCTTTGCTTCCACATAATCTCTTCCCTATGCAAAACTTGATTCAAATCCCACCTGGCCTCTTCCAGTTTAGAAACAACCTGCTTACTTTGTGGTTTAGTAATCAGCTCATGAATGTCTGACTGCAACTTGTTGATCTGCTTGTTGACATTGCCAAAGGTGGTCCAATTCCATGAAGCTAAACATTGCCCCAAACTCTTGATCTATGATGCACGAATACAGGTATGAGTATACAACACGTGTATGGTACGATGATACAATTTTTGTTAAAAAATTAACCTAACATTGATCAAGTATCCATATCTGATATGAATACGGGTACGTATTCGACACAGGTACGACATATATTATGTAGTATCCGTGCTTCATTGCTCTTGATCTTTTCCACTGTTGTCTCGTGATCAAAACGCCAACCATCTTTTCAAATCTGAATAGCTTCTTCTTATTCTTCACTCCTATACTTTGGTCTTTGTCTCCTTCCAAATCGATCATAATTGGTAAATGATCCCAGTGAGAGGAGAGCAGATAATGAACTTGGGCATCCGGAAATTTCAACAACCAATCAGAATTTGCAAGGAAACGGTCAAGCCTAACCTGCACATTATCCACTCCATTTCTCTCATTGTTCCATGTGTATCTGTAACCTGTGAAGCCAACATTAGATAGACAACAATGATTAACCGTTTCTTTAAAACCATTAATTTACCATTCAGCTCGAGGGGCTCCCATTTTTTTCTGACTGGTTCAGTATTTCATTGAAGTCTCCCCCTAGTAACCAAGGCATTTGTTCATCTGTTTGCAAACTCCAGGAGTGAGGCCTATCCGAAACATAAGCATCCCCATAAAACGTGGTAAATCTCCAAGCAACTTCATCCTTTTGCAATTTAATCTTTGTATCTATCAACTAATAACCATATGACTGAATATCCACTTCAACATCATCCCTCCATAATATTCCAACACCACCCCTGCGCTTTCACTAGGAGGCATAATGCAGGAACTGCACGTGGATTCTTGAGACCACGGCAGTTCCATACTAAGATTCTCATTGCTTTCGGCGGGGTTGCTTAGCAACCAGCTGAGATGTTGTGCATATGCTAGTGATTAAATGATATAAAAGTTAATGTCAAATCAGTTTTATTATTTTATTTTATTATAATATAAATACTTTTTTTTATCTGTATTATAATATAAATATTAAGTTTGAATGAGATAGACACTTCCTGCTGCCACATCTGTTACTTGAGGGAGGAGACAAATTTAATTGAAAAGTAGCCTTTTAACCCGTACTTCGCCTTGGATCAAAGTGGAAATTCAAGAGTAAGGAAGTTCTTTATAAAGAGTTAAGCAAAAAATTACAAATAAATATGATATCACATCTTAATCTAAAATTTTAAAACATTAAATTTATGAATTTTTTTTATTTATATAACTTTTAACTTGTTTATTTTTTATTAATATAAAACTTCAACATTCATACTTGAATTTTAACATTCTCTCCCTCGAATGTGAGTCTTTCACACATGGTCACTCTCTCTCAAGCAGAAACTTTTCAAGTATTTGACGGTGTCACGAAGAAAGCTTAGCCCGCATCCAAGAGCTTCATCTCCTCCAAATCGGGCTATACATACTCTTCTTCATACTTGTACCGTTGTCCTCCATCATCTACAACGAAACACGCCGCCTAATCTCCACATCGCTAAGAAGACTTTCGACACAGGGGACCCTTTACATAAATCTACACCAACCACCGTCGTCTACACCAATACTTGTCCTAGTCGAACCATCAGCTCTAATACTACTTGTTGGACCAAATGAGGGCCCAAGAGCAGGGGAGATTTACATCAATGAGTTAAGTGATTAACCACATAAATAGACTTGATATCATATCTTAACCCAAAACCTTAAAATATTATGTCTATGTATCTTTTTTATTTATATAACTTTCAACTTGTTTATTTTTTACCAATATGAGACTTCAACACTCACACTTGAATTTTTAACATTTTGACATGCTTGTATAAAAATATTTTTAATTTTGTGTTAAAAGTAATATTTTAATTTTTATTTTATAATCACAAATTTGGTAATAAATTTAGAGTGAAAAGCAATATGTGTGAATTCAAGTTATCAATGAATATAGATATTTAATTACTACTTTATAAGCTCATTTAAGTCTGTCAATATCATTATATTAATTTATTTGTTTTATAATCATGAATTATTTTATCAAGATTATTTATTTTCAGAGAATATATAAGATTTTTCAACCTCTTCCATATTTTTGCAAGACGGAGGATTGTATAGCTTAAGATTCGAGAATTTTGTACTATTGAACGTGTATCATTTCAACAATTAAGGTATAATTATATCTTATTTAAATTATATTTTTAATGTTATAATAGAAACGATACACATTCAATGATATAAAGTAAAAAATAATAATAATTACTTCTAAAGCCAATGTTTTGAAACTTGGATTGGATCAACTAATTTAACTAGTTAGATTGTGAATTATTTATGTCTTTCGGTCTGATTTCCCTTCATTATGTTATTGTTCGCTCTTTTGCTTACCGCAAGTGCACGGGTCGCACCTGTGGTATAGCTAGGAGTCCGATATCGTTCCCATGAGGACTATTGTTAATTCAGAACTAATTATTAACCAATAGTTTAATAACTTCTATCTAAGAACATTCAAATTAAAAAAACTTGTGCTTAAACAAATGGGAAGATTTAAATGCTAACTAATCAGAATTACAGTTGTTGATTAAAGAATAGGGAATCCTTCTTCACCTTCTACTTCAATTGATAATATGCAAACCTCTTTATTAACATACATGATACGGAAATTGTTGGCTTGAGAATCCTGTCTAATTAAAAGCCTATGTCTAGGTCATTTAATCATGCTTCGTTTACCTAGTCTCTATGTGTCCATGAGATCTAGATTAAATTCCACTCATTAAGAGCAAGTCTCAATAATAGCCATGCATGACTAATAGATATATTTTTATTCTATTAACTAATCAATTTCTTCAAACCAATTGAATGAAATCAAACATACATCAACCATATTTAGGATCTTAAATCCAATCTTCTATGTCTAGAATCATTAGATTTAATCAAAACATGTTAAACATTGGCCAAATATTCAAAAGCATTAGGAGAAATATGATTGAACAACTTCTAACCATATATATTAACTTAAAGGTCTACAAATCATCAATATTCATAGAAGGTTCAAAGGAAATCCCTATATACAGCCTAGCCACTCATGACTAACGAAAATAAAGCATAAATACACTTAGCCATGATCTGAATAGAGAGAAAATGGAAGGAAAGGAAGTTGCAAGCTCAACAATGGTGATCCCTAGTGCTTGAATCCTCCTTGTGGAAGGATTGAACTTCCAACTTTGATCCTTTTAGCTTCTCTTTCGTCTCAGAAATGAACCCTAGCAGCTGTGTTTTTAGAAAATAATAATCTCCTTTTCAAAAATCTGATAAAACAGTATATATAGTGCTTCAGAAAAACGTCTCACGCCGCGGCGCAACACATTTCACGCCGCGGCGCGTGGCGCAATTAGGTCATTCATGCCTCGGCGCAAACTATCAACGCCGCGGCGCTCAAAACACACAGCTTCTGCTTGAACAGTGGAATGCATAGCGCCGCGACGCAAACTTGACAATGCCGCGGCGCTGGATGCTGGACAGCTTCTGGTGCTTTCTCTTCATTTTCAGCTTCAAATTCTTGATCATTGGTCTTCTTTTGAGCCCCTCCTGTAATTAAGAAATCACCAGATTAATGACAATAGTGAGTTCACATAATTTTAAGGAAGAATTACATCAATTTGCTCAGAAAACCTATAGAAAGATATCACAATTGAAATCAATGAATTTAGATTGAAATCTTCCTATTATGCCTGATAACAAAGACTTAGCAATCAATACAACATATGTATAGGGTCATAATAACACCATTTTATGGAGTTATCAGTTATATGGTTCAAATATAATTTGACCATCAATTTAACCAGTTAAACCATTTGAGCCATAACCTAGAAGTCTTACCGATTCGATTTTTAAAACATTATCTGGATTACCAAAGAATTTCTTGTGATGAGATAATATTAAATCCATCAACTTTATTATATTCATTATCTTATTTGAATTTTTTATTTTAAAATTGTTGTTTTTATTTAGTCGGTAGCTATGAAGCATAGACATAGACACAGACATGAGACACGACACAGACATAGATATGGGGACACACCAAATTCAAAAAGTTGTAGGGACACGACATTATATATATATATATATATATATATATATATATATATATATATATATGATCTTACTACTGGTGAGAGGAGTGTTCATTGTAAGAGGTGAGAGAAAAATATTGACCATCGGATCTTACATGAATGGTCAAGATTAAAACATAAATGCGTGTGACTTTTTAAGTGGTCGCGTATGATCTTTAAGTAACTTTTAATCTTGACCATCCATGTATAGTTGTATGGTCAAGATTTACTCCTCTCACCCTCTCATAATAAAAACTCCTCTCACTAGATATGCCTTATATATATATAATTGCAAAGTTTAAGAAAAAAAAATTCACAATTCATTAATATTATTTCTATAAGCTTAAAAATTTACAATATCTTAATATATGTCATATGTATCAATATTTGTTACCTAGTAAACTCTTCATAAAAAATATAAAGCATAATTTCTATTGACATATTCTAAAAAATCTCATAAACTAACTTCTCCTAATAAAATTAATCATGTACAAGTACATGTACATACAAAAAAATTAATTAGAGAAAATATTAGTGTGAGGTGAGCTTCAGTGACGACGAAGTGGATAACTTGGTACGAATAAAGATAAAAGAAATAAATGAAAATAGTAGTGTGTGAGAAGATAAAACTTAAAAGTCTAATAATGACGTGTGAAAAGATAAAACTTAAAATACTGGTATGTGAAAATAGTGGCTTGAAACATCAGTTATGTGATTCTGCTTGTGAGGGTTACGTACTTACTAATTGAACGTTAGTCATAGAAATTAATTTTTTTAAAAAAAATATTAATGAGTTGTGTCCTAGACGTATCTAAGCATGTTCGAGAAGTGTCTACATTAAAAAAATAATTTTTTTAATCAAACACATTCAAATACGCAAGACACATATATCATATAAGTATTGCTATATATCTGACACGGACACGAGACGTGTCCGTGCTTCATAGGTTGGTAGATAACATAAATAGTTTATAAAATATATGACAATGTTCATGAAAACATTTTTTGTGGTTATTATTAATTTAGGTTTTTAAGAATTTTTTTATATGTTCTTGTAGCTTTTTTTGAAGATTTATTGATTCAACATATTTTCTCTAAATTTCATGAATATGTTACATTATATAATCTCAAGTGGAATTAAATAATTTCAGTGTTTTACATTAAATGATCTTAAGTATAATTAAATAATTCAAAAAATTAACTTTTTTTTTAAAAATGCCACATCATCATTTATGATTATTGGACATTAAAAACTTGTAAGAGCTTATTTTAATATATAATATATAGATATATAGACAGATAGGTTTGTACGACATTATCATATTAACATGACATTATCATTAGTTCAAGAAATTAGTTTAACAGTAAATAATTACATAATGTATAAGTAAACATATAGTCACACTTTGAATAGTCTATTCTAATCAAACTTAGAGGTAAATTAATTAAAGTATATATACCAAATTAATATAGACATCATTTAACCGTAATAAAAAAATAATAAATACTTGTTTCATTTTCGTATATCAAAAATTGAGGGGAAAAAAAGTGAGAAGAAAACTCTGCCACCATCACCTGCCTCTCACGTGAGGACGTTCTTGCAGTGCCATGAGACAAAATAGTCAAATATACTATGTGCCTTCATAGTTAACTGTGAAATTCAACTCAGAATCCGATGACGGTGTTCTCCTGTTCGATTTCGCCGGTGAAATCCATCTTCCACCTGGGATTGCTTTCGCGATTCCTAATCCAAGCCTAGGGTTTTTGTTTGGGGCCTATCTCGCCTTCGATTCCGGGTGATCCTCCCCGCCTTCGACTCTCTGGTACGTGAAATTCTCGTGCTCCTAACTCGAATTCCAGTTCTTTTGCTACTATACACTCTTCCGCAGCGGATTTGTGATTTGGATAGTTGTTATAATTCTAAGCATATTTTTTGGTCTTCTGCATTGATGAGCATCTTGGATGATTCAGCTGATATCAAATTGTGTGTGTAAATGCAGAGAAATTCATAATAAGTTAACATTTTTGGGCTATTTGCTTGTAATTCATGGTCAATTATTTCGCGGGTTTGTTTCAAACAGCCAACTTTGATGAGACCCAGTTTTATGCATATGCATAAATATGAACTTAGGATACTAAATCGGTTGAATTCTAATTGGATTTAGGTTTCAGGATTAGGATAGGGTAGATATGAGCTTTGATCCGTTGAGATCACTGCAATGATACAGGAGCTTGTGTACTGGTGTAGAAGAATGTGGGATTAGGAATATTGTTTTCGTCTGCATACTATTTGGATATTAGAATTGAGATTATATTGCACAGGTACTTGTGTACTGACGCAGAAGAAGATTGAATTGTGAACAGCATGGTGAGTCTTGTTATTTTGGTTATTTGTGTTTTAGTTTTGTATCAGTGCTTATTCATCTGACCTTGTCTGACATGATCTGATAATGATTGTGCCTCTTCACCTTTTGGTGAAAAAAAAAAAGAATTACCTTCTTGGAGCATTCAAGCCAGCATGTAACATCTTATTCACATTTACTGATGGGAAAAGTCGTAAGCAGGTGAGCCACTCTTTTCATAGGCAATGGGGGTATCTTTTAAATTATGCCTTGTGCGTTCTGTAATGATGATGCAAAGTTCGATGCTTAGTGAAAGTTAAGGAAGGGAGGTTGTAACTTGGCTTAAAACTTATATCTCAGACTATTAATACTTATCAATCTTTTAAAAGTGTGGCTTTCTACCACTTCATTACTGTGACTCGTATGTGTTTTATTACAGTTGATATGCTTTGTGGTTTTGTAGGTCCCACTAAAAAAAGAGAATGGTCAAACAGCTATGGTACTGCTTTTCCAAAGTCAAGAAAACATTGCTGGGAAGGTATTTTGTTTGTTAATGTTCTTAATATTATTGAGTGTAAGTTAAATGTGTGTTATTGTTGATATAGTTTTTGATATATTGTCTTATGAACCTTACTGCATTTAATATTTATCTGTTTGCTGCCATGTTCAGATTACTATAGAACCAATGCAAGGGAAGAAGATTGATCACAATGGCATAAAAGTTGAACTTCTTGGACAGATAGGTTTGTCCTTGACTACTCACTGTAACTCTTTAATGTGGCATGTGTCTCTAAAGTCTAAATGGAGAGAAAATAGGAAGAAGCAGAGCATTAGTTCTTCTTATACTTCATTGTGTGGTCTTTGCATTATCTGTCACTAGGTGTGAGGAGGAGGATGTTAATTAGTAATTGCATTTGATGTATGCAGTTTTTTGGCCAGTCAAAACTTTTTCAACAAATTATTATTAAAAAAATAATATTGTCAAGACACTGTGATAATGAAAGCAAAATCTTATTGTATTTTGTAGCATTTTTTGTAATTGCTTAAAGGAATTTGCCTTATCAGTTATCACTCAGGCTATGTTTGACCTATATATCCTTTAATGAGACTGGAGTTATGGTTTCTCTTGTCCCTATGTAAATTTCTGTTCTGCATTTTGAGGATATATGCTACTTCAAGCTTTTTGATTCATTATTTTCTTGTTAAATTGTTCTTTGCACTAGATATTTGAAGCTCATTCTCCATCTTATATCTGATAGACATCATGACCTGTTGGATTGTTTCTTTTCTGTATTAAATTTTTGTTTGGTAATGATCAGTGAAGGAAAAAATATTCCATTCTGAACTTGTATAAAACATATACAGTTGTTATTCCACTATTGCTTCAGGACTCATTTGTTTACCAAAGTCAGTTTGGAACCTTATCATTTTTTCTTCATGTCTCATATCATTTTCTTCTTATCATTTTGTTTCAACATGCAGAGATGTATTTCGACAGAGGGAATTTTTATGACTTTACTTCTCTTGGTGAGTAACTGAGCATTCTGTGACTTCCTTTTTGGAATGGAAATCTACTACATGGTTGTAGTGCTACTATGAATTACTTATACTGTTGAGAAATAATTGGTTGGGGCTTGGAAGGGGAGGAAGAGAGAACTTTATCTTGTTTATTCTTTCTTTTGAATTAATATAAAGACTCTACTTGTTATTCTATTTGGTAATTCATCTTAAAGGTGATTAAAATGTGTATAATTTCTTATCTCATGTATATGGTTTCAGTTTCTTATTATCTTTCTTGCCATGTTTTTCAGTACGAGAACTAGATGTTCCTGGAGATATCTATGAGAGGAAAACTTATCCGTTTGAGTTTTCGACTGTTGAAATGCCATATGAGACATATAATGGGGTGAATGTGAGGCTTAGGTATGACTGTGTGATTTCTTGGGAATCCATGACAGCGTGTGCTTTTTGTTGACTGTTTCTGTGGGAAGTTTCCTTTGCCCTGGCTTATTATGCCAATTTGAAAACTTGTTGAACTTCAGGCAAATAGAACTACAAAAGGCTTCCAATTTCACCATGCACAATAACTGGTTCAAAGTTTATAAGTGGAATTGTGTGTTTATGTATGGTGCATTTATTGCTAAGGCAATTCTTGTTCACTTTCAGCTCAATGTCCAAAATTTCAAATATAGTTGTGGGTTGTTGTTTTGGTTATTTTGCCTCATTGTCAATATCTCTTTCTTTACTATTTCAATGTGAAAACAGTTGCACTTATTCGTCAAGTTGTTGAAATAAATGATAAAATGACAACTTGATATACCATTATCTAGCTTCGTGCATGCCTCCTTGTGAGCCATTAGTTATTTTTGAATGCAGGAAGTTATATGTATTGTCATGTTTGTTTGTTTCTAGTAAGAAATAAGAACAAATTGTTGCATATTTGATGACTGAAGGAGAAATTCAGAATCTATGTTCCAGGGATGGATCTAGAAAATAAGTACTGTGGGACCAAAATGAAATATTAAATAAATAATTTAAATTTAATTACATTTATTCTTAATTTTATTTTTCTCAATTGAATGTATAATTCTACTAACAATTGATTCTTATATGTAAAAGTTTTAAGTATATATATATTTTTTCGTTAAGTAACTTATATCATTATTTTATTAATGTATTTTAAAAATCATGTATGGAAGTTTTAGAATTTTCATAACACTAAATCAATGTAAGTTAAAATTTTTAGATCAAAATGTTGAGAAGTTGTGTGAAATAATGTTTCCTTTGTTATAAGTTGTACAAATAATGATAAAGCTAATCTTGCACATCTTAAATATTGATAAAGTTTTGTTGATTTATATAACATAAAGGGACAAATTAGATTCAAAACTTTTTTATACTTTTCAAACTCCAAATTTATAATTCTAAATTTAAAGTTATGATATTCGTCACATAACTCTAGACACTATTCATTTTATTTTGTATATCAAGAAATTGTCAATCTAGGATAATCTTTGTCTATATTAAAACAATGTAAGGGGAGGGCGGCCACTGCCCCCCTCTAAATCCGTCACTGCTGTAGTCTAATTTAATTTTGAAAATAATAGGTCAGGAATTTTGAATATGATATTGAGTGATGTTTTATACATTTGTAATTTCCAGGTATGTCTTGAAAGTAACCATCAGTCGAGGTTATGCAGGAAGCATAGTAGAGTACCAGGATTTTGTGGTATGTTATGTATTGGTAAATAGATCTCAAGAGTTATGGTCTGAGATATTGAGTTGAATTCTATTTTATCAGGCCACTGCATTCATGCATGGTATTGTGTTGGATGTAGCTGTAAAGTACACTTTTAGTATGGATGAGTATGTTATCTCCAATGCAAAATAAAAAAATTTGTGTGTATAATCTTATCACACCTATATTCCTGTCAACTAATTTGCATATATATCTTCTTCATGTATCACTTGATTAATAAGTAAAATTGATCAAGAAAATTGATGGTTTTGATCATGATCCCATTTCATCTGCTTATATATTTTTATATATAATTTTGTTCTTTTCACCATTGATCAGGTAAACAACTATTCCCCCCCTCCATCAATTAACAATAGCATCAAGGTGAGTTCTAGCATAATATTTGAATTTCAATACTGTCTAGCATAAATTCGCTGCCACCATGTTAGCTGTGACAGTGATTCATACACCATAGTTTTTGTCTATTAAAAGACCAATGGCCCTGGAGCAATTGTAAACTGAAGTTGGATCATCTACCATTTACTTTCAGTTGTTCATTGATAAACTATTTGCAGACACATGTAGATTAAGTTATTGCCTTATACTTTCCTCACAAATTTGGGCTGCTTTTATTTCTTCTCCAATCTCCATTATAATTAGCATAACGTTATTCCTTGTACAGATGGAGGTTGGTATTGAAGATTGTCTACACATTGAGTTCGAATACAACAAAAGCAAGTAAGTTTATTTATTGATTGACCATTTGACTGGTAACTTTTTATGAGTCTTTAGCAGATTAATAGTCTTATTCAAGCGCCAACTTGTGTCCAATTTTGTTTCTGTATATAGCTTGGAATTGCAAACATTTAATTGGTTTATCTTGTTTAGTTTCATTGGCCTGTAAATTTGCTATTTCAACTTAACTACCAGTCTACCATCTATTGATTATAACTGGATCTGGGAAGTAGATGAAATTCGTCATTCCTAGATAAGTAGGAAGGTATCTGCACTAAAAATATTGTTGTAACTTGTAAAAAATTAACACTGTAGGATGATGTATTCACAGCTTGGAAGAGAATATTGTACTAATCTGCTTATTTATATTTTATACCTGAAAGGGAAAAAGAATTGTAAATACTTATTTGGGTTATAACTTTTCAGATATCATCTGAAAGATGTCATCATTGGCAAGATATACTTTCTCCTTGTAAGAATCAAGATAAAAAACATGGATCTTGAGATTAGGCGTCGAGAATCAACAGGATCAGGGACCAACACCCATGTTGAGACAGAAACATTGGCTAAATTTGAGTTGATGGATGGCGCTCCTGTCAGAGGTTAGTGAACACAGACACCGGATGATTAAAATATATCTTTTGGATAGTTTCTACTTGCATATCTATTTTGATAATATAATAGTTTAGACCTATGTCGTCACAGAAGTTTAGACAAAATACCCATCTTTTGTAGTTTTTGATGGATAAGGATATATTCCTTTTTCATTAAATAATAATAAATATTAGATCCATCACTAAAAATCTCTATAAAATATAAATAATGTCTTTAACAGGTCATCCATATAAAAGTTGGGATCTAATAGAAGACATTCATAATGCCTTTGTATACCCTAAAGAAAAAGGATTGATAAGAGAAAATGTGTTTTGCTGGTTTTACATTTTGAAACACACAGTTGAAAGACATTTGACCAAAGATGACGAAACAAAATTGCAAAAAGAAAAAAAAGAAAGAGAGACTACATTTAATGCTCTCCCACATTCCCTGGCAGTTGGAGAAACCAAGTGGTCAAGGCAAAAGTTTTCTACCACAGATGTAGATTTCACCTACATAAAAGGCATTTCATCTTCGAAGTAAAGATTGGATCTGGACACCAGCTATAAATAACTTCTCTTATTTGTGGCATATGCATACAGTAAAATGAAGAGTAAAACCCTATTTTGGTCATTGAAAGATACATCTTTTACCAATTTAGTCCCTTTGAGATAAAATTTATCAATTTAGTCCCTAAAACTTCAAATCCCCAATTTGTTCATCCCTCCATCCATTTGAGTTTAAATGTTAACTTTAAAAGCTGATTCGTAACATTAAAAGATGACATGACATGTCTAACTCATCAAATTAGGTCAAAAATGATATCGTTTGGCCAAAATGCATTTCAAAAAGGTATTAGATTATATAAAGTGGAATATTATGCGTACACACACAAGCCCTAAGTAACATTGTTTTGGTCTAATGATATCATTTTGCCTTAATTAGCTGAGTTAGGCATGTCATGGCATATATTATTAAACTCAAACGCATGGAGGGATGAAAAAATTGAAAATTTCAAGTTTTAGGGACTAAATTGATAAAAATTTATCTCTAAGAGACTAAATTGATAAAAGATATATCTTTCAGGGCCCAAAATAAGGTTAAAATTTATCTCTAAGGGACTAAATTGATAAAAAAAAATATCTTTTAGGGACTAAAATAAGGTTTTACTCTAAAACGAGTTATATTGACGAGCAATTTACACTAAAGCAAGCATAGTTTATGTCGACAGTGTATTAAACCGTGTTTAATACTGTAAATAAATTCTGTAAATACTGTGTATATTCTGTTTCCTTTTACTAGCAAAGTTACCATATTTAGATTAGCAGTTTTGGTAATTTCCTTTCTTTCCTCCTTGATTGTAGTTTTTGGTCTGCTATACTTCTTTTATAAAAGGAGCCTTTTGTACCAATTGTAAAGTAAATCAATGAAATACCTTTTACAAGTTGGTATTAGAGTAGTGCCACAACAGCACTGCCAGCCCTAATCCTTGTCAGTATGACTGACGTATCCTCAGCTACCCAGCCAGCTTTGAGTGGTGAGCACAACACCACCACCTCCTTTATGGCATGTCTGCCGAATCAGAAGCCTGAGCAGGAAACGATGTTGGGGGACTCCTATTCTGTTCAGATCACAACCATTCGCCTCAATGGGGCGAACTACCTTTGGTGGTCACAGTTCGTGTGCATCTACATCCGGGGCAGAGACAAGATGGGGGATATCAAACCAGTGAGAAACGCCAGCCAGACCTCACAGACTCGCAGTATGTTGTCTGGGATGCTGAGAACTCCATGGTCATGACTTGGCTGGTGAACTCCATGGAAGAAGACATCAACAACAATTACATGTGCTACCCTACCACCAAGGAGCTATGGGACAGTGTCATCGAAATGTATGCTAACCTAGGAAACAAGTCCCAGATTTACGAACTCACCTTGAAAGCTGGAGGAATTAGGCAAGGAGAGAACAATGTGACAAAGTACTTTCATGCTCTCAAATGGGTCTGACAGGACCTAGACCTCTTCAATACATACGAGTGGAAGGTAATCGAGGACGCCAAACACCACAAGCAGATAGTGGAAAAAGGCAGAATATTCCAGTTCCTTGCTGGCCTTGACGATGAACTCGATGAAGTCCGTGGCAGGATCATTGGCAAGTCTAGTCTCCCTTCACTTGGTGAGGTCTTCGCTAAGGTACAAAGGGAAGAAACCAGAAGGAGCATAATGATAGGCAAAAACAGAATGGACTCAGCCCCCATCGAGACTAGTGCCCTTGTTGTAGAAGCCGCAACCCACAAAAGTTCCACCAGCCAGAGGAGAATTGAAGAACCTGCACGTGTGTGGTGTGATTACTGCAACCAACCCCGACACACCAGAGAAAATTGTTGGAAAATCCATGGGAGACCAGCACACTTGAAGGGTAGCAAGCCTAGTTCTAGTCCTAAGCCTCACTGAGCACCTCCCATAGCCCATGAAGCCGAGAAGAGCTCCTTTAGCAAGGATCAACTTGAACAGCTCCTAAGGCTGCTAAAAACTAGTTCCTCTTCTAGTACCCCTAGTGGTTCTTTTGCACAAACAGGTAATTTTAGCATTCCTAGTTCCTTCACTTGGCTTGTACCATGGATCATTGATTCAGGTGCATATGATCATATGACCAGCCTTCCTTCTCTGTTTAAGACCTATTTCCCTTGTTTTGGAAGTGAAAAAATTTGAATTACAGATGGTAGTTTTTCACCGATTGCAGGTAAAGGCAATATAACCTTATCCAAGATCATTGACCTAAAATCTGTCCTACATGTTCCCAAACTATCCTGCAATATTCTATCTATAAGTAAAATTTGCAAAGACTCTAATTGCCATGTAAAATTCTCATATTCTTCTTGTTTGTTTTAGGACCATACTTCGAGGAGGACGATTGGCTATACTAAGATGATAGATGGACTCTATTACTTCGATGATGACTCTGAGAATAAAATAGCTCAAGGCCTTAGTGGTATAAGTTCTCAACCTGTACAGGACCAAATAATGCTCTGGCATAGTAGGCTAGGACACCCTAGTTTCCAGTACCTTAAACATTTGTTTCCAAGTTTATTTAAAAATGTTGATTGCTCCTCTTTTTAATGTGAAAGTTGTGTTCTTACAAAAAGTCATCGCATCTCTTATCCCTCACAACCTTATCATGCATCCAAACCTTTTCACCTAATCCACAGTGATGTATGTGGTCCTTCGAAAATCACAACACAATTTGGAAAAAGGTGGTTTGTAAGTTTTATAGATAATCACACACGGTTGTGTTGGATCTACCTAATGCATGAGAAATATGAGGTTCCAACTATGTTTAAAATTTTTTCCACTATGGTTGCAACCCAATTTGACACAAAAATCAATATTTTCCGAATTGACAATGGCACCGAATATTTTAATAAAACCTTAGAGGGATTTTCTCATAACAAAAGGCATTCATCATCAATCTACATGCCCTAATACTCCTCAATAGAATGGTACTACTGAACGAAAGAATAAACATTTACTTGAAGTAGCTTGAGCCATTATGTTTGAAGGAAATGTTCCCAAATACTTGTGGGGGGAAGTTGTCCTAAAAGCAGCATACCTAATAAATAGGATGCCTACATGTGTGCTAAACTATAACACTCCTTTGGACAGCTTTAAAATGATTTTCCCAACATGTAGACTGCATGCTAATCTGCCCTTAAAGGTTTTCGGCTGTACTGCTTTTGTGCATTTATCCTCTATCTCTTGGTCTAAACTTGATCCCAGGGCTGAAAAATGCATTTTCATTGGATATGCTCCACATCAAAGAGGGTATAAATGTTTTAATCTCCGGACAAAGAAACTGCTTGTCAGTATGGATGTTACCTTCTTGGAACATCAATCTTTTTTTTAAAAAAAATTCTCTTTAGGGGGAGAGAAGCAGTGAAGATATTTTTTTGCATGAACCATTACCTAACCCTATTTTACACACTAGAATTGAAGGTGAAATTGATAAGGAGGAACAAGGTTCAGACTTGGGTGGTCCTCAAACAGGAAAAGACATACCACAGTCAAATAAGGAGGTACGATTTTTTACTCGGAGAAATCTACAACAGAACAGAGACCAACCTATCATCCCTGTACAAGAGCAACCAGACCTCCCAGAAAGTGGTCCAACAGAGGACTTCTCAAACCTTCTAGGTAACACTGAACTCTCTAATTTAAATTCGGACCTGTCTATAGCCATTAGGAAAGGTGTAAGAACCTACACTAAGAAAGGACCCAAAGCTGGTACAAGTCATCTCATTTCCAAATATGTTTCCTACAAAAACCTTTCTCAAAATCATCGAGCCTTCACCTCTAAAATTACAAATTTGTTTGTGCCTGGAAACATTGAGGAAGCACTAGATGATCCAAACTGGAAATTAGCAGTCTTAGAAGAGAAGTGTTATCAAAAGGCAGTTATGGCGGCGCCATGGCAGGGCGGAAATCGGGCAGAACGCCATAGGCGGTTATGGCGGCCGCCATGGAGAATTTGACTTTGATTATAAGTAACATAATGTCATAAATGTAAATCCTGTATAGTTCAAATTATATATAACAGTTATACTTTTGGTGAATTTTATTTCTTAGAATATATTTCTAATTTTATTGTTATTGATATATGTTATTAGTTTTTTTTTTAGTATTTTTTGTGTTTTTATATATATATTAATATAGCCTCCATGGCTTCCGCCATTAACCGCAACGCCATCCGCCATATTTGTATGGCGGATTTTTGGCTTTCCGCCATCAACCGCCATCCGCCATTAATAACACTGGAAGGGATGAATGCTCTTAAGAAAAATGGGACTTAGGAAATTGTTGACCTGCCACATGATTAAAGAACAGCAGGATGTAAGTGGGTCTTCACCATTAAATGCAAGGCAGATGGAAGTGTAGAGAGGTATAAATCTAGGTTGGTGGCAAAGGGGTTCACTCAAACTTATGGGGTAGATTATCAGAAGACCTTTGCTCTAGTAGCTATGCTTAACTCCATTCGGATTCTATTGTCACTTGCTGTTAACTTCAATTGGCCCCTACACCAATTAATGTAAAAAATGCCTTCCTAAATGGGGATTTGGAAGAAGAAGTGTTTGAGTCTTCCCCCAGGATTTGTAGGGAACCTTGGAAGAAATAAGGTGTGCCGGCTAAAGAAATCCCTATATGGACTAAAACAATCTCCAGGGGCATGGTTCAAGCGTTTTGGAGCAGCTGTGAAACATCTTGGCTATACTCAAAGCCAGATCACACACTGTTCTATAAGCACTCGGTAGATGGAAAAATTACAATTCTGATTATGTGTGTAGATGATATTATTTTGATAGGTGATGATGGCGGTGAGCTCACAAACTTGAAGGAGAAACTTGCCAGAGTGTTCGAAATCAAGGAACTTGGTCTGTTGAAATACTTCCTTGGAATTGAGTTTGCCAAGTTCAAAGAAGGTATATTTATTAATTAGCGGAAATATACTCTGGATCTACTGAAAGAAACAGGCCTGCTGGGGTGTAAAGCCGCCGAGATGCCCATTGAGCCCAACACCAAACAGCAACCAGCCAAAGCTGGAGATGTGGTAGACAAGGGAAGGTATCAGCGACTGGTTGGGAGACTAATCTATTTATCCCATACCTGTCCGAACATAGTATTTGTTGTAAGCATGGTAAGTCAGTTTATGCATTCGCCAGGACCAAAACACTTTGAGGCAGTGAATAGGATCCTAAGGTATTTGAAGGGATCACCAGGCAGAGGACTTCTTCACAAAAGACAAGGTCACCTACAAGTAGAAGCCTACACCAATGCAGATTGGGCCAGTAGTGTTATTGACAGAAGGTCAACATCAGGTTATTGCACTTTCGTTGGAAGGAACCTTGTTAGTTGGAGAAGCAAGAAGCAAAATGTAGTAGCAAGAAGTAGTGCAGAAGTCGAATTCAGATCAACGGCTCATGGAATATGCCAAGTGTTATGGGTTGCAAAACTTCTAAAGGAGTTAAAGACCTATAATCCTTCTCCAATAAAACTATATTGTGATAACAAGTCAGCAATTTCCATCGCCCACAATTCAGTCTTACATGACAGAACAAAGCATGTGGAAGTTGATAAACACTTCATTAAGGAAAAGATAGAAAGTGGACAGATCGGCGTCACATATGTTCTCACAGCTGAGCAATCCGTAGACACCCTAACTAAGGGACTACCTAAGAAGAAATTTGACAACATAGCAAGCAAGCTATCTATGGAAGACATCTTCAAGCCAGCTTGAGGGGGAGTGTTGACAGTGTATTAAACCAGTATTAAACCATGTTTAATACTGTAAATAAATACTGTGAATATTTTGTTTCCTATAGCTAGCAAAGTTACCATATTTAGTTTAGCAGTTTTGGTAGTTTCCTTTCTTTCCTCCTTGATTGTAGTTTTCGGTCTGCTATACTCCATCTATAAAAGGAGCCTTTTGTACCAATTGTAAAGTGAATCAATGAAATATCTTTTACAAGTGTTTCTAACGTAAACTACTTTCAAATTTTCAATGTACCTACAAAAATAAAATGGCTAATGAGTGAATCTTTTACAGGTGAATCAATCCCAATCAGACTATTCCTCAGTCCTTATGAGCTGACACCAACTCATCACAACATTAATAACAAATTTAGTGTGAAGTACTTTTTAAATCTTGTGTTGGTTGACCAAGAAGACAGGCGTTATTTTAAGCAGCAGGAAATCACAATGTATAGACTGCAAGTGCAAGAAACTTCCTGATTAATTATCATACAGGGCATGGGTATTATGTGTGATAAGGATAGAAATAATGAAGATTGCCATGGACTTTAAAAAGCTCCAGTATCTAGGGTACCCCTAGATACTGATTATATTCAAGTTTTCTAGCAGGCCCAATGCTTGTTAATGTACATTTACTGATTTCTCATCCGTTTCTTGAGCCAGTTCTGAAATATTAGACATACCATTGAAGCAAGTTCTCTTATTTGTGCTGGACCATTGATATCTCTCAACCACAATTAATGCCTATTTGGTCTTTTTCTTTCGAACACCCACAGGATCCCTATGTTCGTGTCTTGCACAAACTCTTTACCACTGCATATTTGATTATATTCAAGTTGAAATGGTTCGACTTACTACAAAGTGGCACGTGCAGCAGTGAGCAGATGTAAGTGTTAAGAGTTGTGTAACTTGCATTATTTTCATGTAGATCAGTATTTAGTTTTATATCATGCAAATTGTTGTCACTTTTATAATTTAAAACCAAAGCAGATATGAAGTAGGTTTGGAAAATTTTCGTAAAAATGAATTGTAGACTAAATGTAATTTAAAAGCAAAATAAACAAATAATAATTTTTTTAAATATAAAAATTTCGTTCATTCAAATACGAGTGCAAAGTAAAAATAGCTTATTTTCTTATTAATGCTGTCCAAGGAAAATTAAATATACACTGATTTCTATTCCTTATTATTTATTTTTCTGCTATTTACACAATTCACTTCAATTACCACTCCCAAACACACAGTATTCAGACGGAGGACAAGTCACAAGTGTAGCATTTTAGTTTTAATAGAAATGTTTTATGTCACAAGTATTCACTAGGTTAGAAATCATTTAAAGTTGGATGAATTTAGTGCAAATTAGGTTACACATTAGTGCAATTAAGGATGACAAATGAATGAATTTGTTTAATTTTGAATTGGATCTAAATCACCTACTCATTAACCAACTTCTTGTCCAACATCACTTCCAACTTGTGTGGTTTGATCTCATTCTGGCATTGCGAGAGGAAGACCACTTACCCTACTCATCCCTGTCTTCAAACACTCTCTTAGTCATATATTTCAACATGATTTTATTCATCTTATCTTGGGCAAGCTATTATCTAGCTAGGGGAGTGAGTTCGGTATACAGATTCATGGCAACCAGTTCAACTGAATCTCCTGTATTGGCACCACTAAATTTAGTTCGACCTAATTCTGTTGCTACACACTCCTTTAGTTCAGTCACTATCACACTCATGATTGGCCTTCTGTTGGGACTTGGAGACACACAAGCCAATGGTATTTCTACTGAGTTACTGTCAAAATCTCCTCCTAGCCTTGAGTCAACAATGGCCTTGATATCCCTTGCGCAACCAAGGAGCCAACCCATTGACTTATGTGAGTCTTCTCATGATTCCTTGCTATCACTGGCTGATTTGTGATTATCTCCAAAAGAACAACTCCAAAGCTAAAAACATCACTTTTCTCTGTTAATCTATTGGATATGCAGTAGCTGCAAGACAAAGCATGTGACTCAATTTATTTGTGTCAGAATTTGTGGAGATGACTCCAAATATCCACATAGAATCACTATATTTTCCCGGAAAATGATATATAGGACAATAATTGAAGTACTTACTCAGGGTCCGGATAACCAGGAGTACCAGCAACAACAGTGGACACATGAGTTCCATCATCAGTTGGGATAATTTTGGAGAGACCGAAATCAGATAATTTTGCTTGTAAGTTTTCATTCAGCAAGATGTTTGTAGATTTTACGTCCCTGTGAATTATAGGTGGCTTGCAACCATTATGCAGATACTCCAACCCTGAGACCAAATTTATAGAAAACATGTTGAGAGAGGAAAAAGGGAGTTAAGAAATAACAACACATAATTTTAAGTTTACTTCCTGACCTAAGGCTGCATCCACTGCTATACGAAGTCTGTCTTCCCAGGTCAAAAAATTTGTTTTGCTGTCCTTACCTGCGGAATCAAGTTCTATAATTTTCTATACTAGTTACTTTTTGTTGACTAAAACTCAGTCATACGACTTATACAGTCGTCCAATAAGAATATTTCCATATCCAGAGTTTCAGAATAAAAAAATAATTTGGAAACTGATTTGCACAAATTTAACAAGAAATTAATTTTGTTTGGGAACTAAACAGAGAGATGTTCTTTTAAGTTTCCATTAGCCATGTACTCATATATGAGACCCTTATTGGTTCCTTCATTACAGTAACCAATAAGGGAGGTCAGATTTCTATGATGAACTCTCATCAGAAGTTTAACCTGGGAATCAAAATCACAACTATGATTAACTATATATATTTATTGTTGAGCTCAAAAACTTAGTGTAAAGTGATAAGTAGCTTACCTCTGCTTGGAATTGTTGATAACCTTGAACTGATGATGGAGAAAGCATTTTCACTGCAACTGGAGTGTCATCTATATATCCCAGATAAACTGTTCCAAACCCACCTTTACCAAGAGTTGTATTGAAGTTGTTGGTGATTTTAAGGACATCAGAGTATGAATATATTTGGTTTTTGACTTGCAGTGATGTATCATTTTGTTCTGTGTATGGCGGTGAGATCTCCCTTGGAGCCGTTCCTAACATCACATCTGTTAAAGATCAAACAGACGTTTTGAACATTAACAGGTCAAGACAGAATTTGGGTTTGGCAAATTACCAATAAAAAATTACAAATCCTTTATGATGGTAGCTTCACCTTTCGGTTTTCTCTTTTTAAGGGTCCAAAATATAGCTGCCATGGCCAGCAGAAGGATCAGGAGCCCACTAATTGATGCTACTAAGGGAGTAATAATGTTCTTCTTCTTCTTTTTCTTCTCGTTGCATTGACCAGATTCACATAGATATGGATTTTGGCTCACGCTAGCATGGAAATCACTTGAGCATTATGTTTAACTCAAGTAAATCCTACAAGTCATCGTAACAAAAAAAAAAAAAATCCTACAAGTCATCAATAATTTCAATGGATACTTCTATGCCTTTTGCTTGTGCTGAGTATTCAGTAGATCAACAACTGTCTAAGGAAAAGCATAGGTGACACCAGTGGTTAACATGAGAACTAAAAAAGTTCTCAGGTTCAATTCTTCTTGAGATGGGCATTAAGGTCTGCTGAGGAGAGAGAGTGGGGTATAATTTGGTGCAACCCAAGATCCAATGGATTAAAAACAAAATAACAACAATAAGTAATGATTAAAAGACAACAGCAAATTATTAGAGGGAAAAAAGTTTGGCATAAAAGACTAAAATATATGTAATTGATAAGCATCACCATAAATAACTATAACAATATTATGAATTTGAGGACTTTAATTTACATCCATACCTTAGTGATAAGGAACCTTCATTAGATTTTTCAACCAGAGCTGTGGGAACTGAACCTGTGAGGTTATTGTTCTCCAAGTTTCTGCCAAAATAGGGAAATTATAACATCCTTTTCTATTTTCTGATCCTGAGGATCACATACGTGTTCCAGCAATTAATGAAATAACTTACAAGATCTTCAAGTTTTGTAATTGAGACAGAAAATCAGGAACTTGGCCGTTTAAGCTGTTGTTTGATAAATCCCTGAAAAACAAATAACTTGGGCCCCCTAAGTATATTTAAATCTTGACAACTAAGTACATAACAGAGAATCAAAAAGATTTGAAATGAAGAGGTTCTTCTGGTCTCATCTTTCATTGGACCAGGTGAAATCGAAAGACTCACAACTTCTCCAACATGGTGAGCTTTGAAATTGAAGGATCTATCTTTCCTGTCAATCCACTTGAAGATAAATTCCTGTGTGTATAACCAATAGTTTTTAAATTATAGTTCCATTTTTATAAAGCTATAATACTAATTTCAGAAGCATAGACTGACAAAGTTGTGATCCTATGGGAATTATTTCCATAATAAGTACAATTTAGACCATCCCACAAGTAGGCTACAGGGCCGCATGGATCACCTTGCCAATCTCTTGTCACCTCATAAACTGACTTGATGGTTGTAATTGCATCAACTATTTTTTTTTAAATGCAAAAAAAGAAAAGAAAAGAAAGTAAATGGTACTTTAGATCATACCTATTAGTATAAACCAGAAAACTGGCTTTAAGAAATGAGAAATCGTATTTTGTGGGCATACCATCTCCTTGAAATGTATCTGGTTGCTGGAAATCTTTTACTTTGTAAATTTCAATGGCATTGATGACGGGAGGTAGGGTTGAATGCTCAGTCTTCTCAAGTGAATATTGAATTTTTTGTCCACTCGTGGAAAACGTGCTATATATAGTATCTGTGTTCAGGTATTTTGGTGCAAGATTTTGAAACCATGGCTCACCATTCTGGATGATGTTGAACTCTCTTGTCTGATTCTTTGCTAGCACTTCAATCTCCGCGAAGTGCATCTTAAACATAGAATTGCTCAGTTTGGTCTTCTGGCTCCCAGCTTATTACCAATGGAGCACTAGCATTTACTGGTGTAATTGCAGTACTCATGACAATTGCTGGCGGTTGGTAATCGTTCTGGCTAAAGGAATCAGCAGGAATCGAAACACTTAATTGCGTCCAATCATTGTTATAGTCTTGGGGAAACCAGAAACGATCATAAACATCATCCTTGTACCTGTGAGAAATATAGACGTTTTGAATGAAGGCTAATTGAACTCATCTAGAGTGTCATATTATTCATTAAATAGATAATGAGGTTACATGAGATAGTTGATAAGGGTAAAAATAGAAGATGAGATAAAAAAAAAATACATTTAAAATATAAATTCAAGCTCAGCTATCTAGGAGTAGTTAGTTACAGTATCCCAATCCTTATCAAGAAAATCACTACTCATAAGTCTAATATACCTGAATGTTCAGTTGTTTGTTGAGCCTAAATCCCACCGGTAGTAATATTCCAATGATCCAAATTGAGGGATATATGTATCATTTTAAAAAGTCCTCAATTCTATAGCTGATATAAATGGTGTCCCAGAGCCTGTGTCAACCAGACAGATTTGTATGTAATCCAGTGAAGTTGTATGTATGATCTCATTGAATTGGTAAACGGATGCATCCTCTATTTTCACTGAATCCCACCGGTTAGCCCCAAGAAGAAGATCAAACTCTGGTAACTCATTCAGACGATCATAATTTCCATACAAAAAATTAGCCCGGATCAGATATTTAGAGCCTCTTGTGATGTTTATTTTGTAGCAGTTCCTTATTCCTTCCAGAAAGCTTCTAACATCCCACAGCTGTCGTTGATAGACACTTTTGAGTTCAGTTGTTATTGATTTACTTACACCAGCATCTATGAAATTGCCATCTGAAATATAATTTATGCCTGTTGTCGTCTCAGTATAGTTGGAATCTGCAGGAGCTCCGCAAGCTATGCTGATGAATCCTAAAACATAAGAATGCAGGTTACTTCAGGCTTAAGCTAAACTTTTGCTAAATAGTGATATAATGAAGTTCATATTTTGTTATCAAACCTGATTGATCCTGAGCTTGAATCAGAACTGCAAGAACTAGAACACCTAGCAAAGCAACGTGCTAAATGTCAACATGAAGATAACTATAACCATTTGTTGGTTTTTACTTTAATTTTTATTATTTCAAATAATTCTAAATATTTATAACCAATATTCCTAATAATCTTCTTAATTATTAAATAAAAAATATCAAATGTATTTTATGTTCTTAAAATATTAAGTACATTTATTTATTTTATTTAATAATTTTTTAATAAGTATTGGGAGGATTATTAAGAATATGTTTTATGTTTTATGAAGATATATCAATGGATGTATCTTAACAAATATACTATATATATATATTAGGAAAATATAATATAGAAATATGGAAGGCTTTTGAAACGCGGTTCATCAGACTTTTAATCGTTCTCACATTTTTTTTTCTCACAATTTGATGTTGCATTATAACTTATAGGTAATTCAACTCTAAAATTAATTTAAATCACCTTTGAAAAAGACAACAATTTTGGAGGTCTTGCCATAAGAACTTTTCTAAAAATTGAAAATTATTACTTTAATATGTTTGAATGAGTTGTAAGGAGGGAGAAAGGAAGGGAGGGAAAAATTAACTTGTTTGTTTGGAAGATTTTTAATAAGGGGGAAGGATGGGAAAAGAGGGAGAACTCTTCTCAGCCCTCTATCATAGTTCTAAAATCCTTCTCCCTCAAATTAGAGAGTTAAGAGCAATGTTTTAGAAATTGGACCGAATTGACTGATTGAACTTTTGAACTTGTCAAATTGTGAACTATTTAGGTATCATATTTGATTATTTCTTATTATATTATCTTGTTTAATCATAGTTTGATCATAAATTTAACCAAATGAACCAATTAAACTTTGGAGCCTCATTGATTCAATTTCCAATTTAGTTTTTAAAACATCGGTAAAGAGGGAGAAAGACTTTTTTCTAAATTAAAAAAGGGGAATGAGGATTAATTCTTTCTTTTTTTTAAAAAAAAAATCAATGCCTAGCTTTTTCTTCTTATCACAAAACATATTCTGGGTTTAATAATATCTTCTTAGTTGTGCTATTATTGAATGACATTTTCCTCTGCACTCTTCTCGGTGTCGTAGGAACTAGGAAATGAGAAAGTGACTAATTTGTGATAGTAAATGCAAATCTCAGCACCGTTCTACCTCTGGAAATTTTGACCTAGTCCCATATAGTTTATTATATAACAAGGGTAGAACATCCAATATCACTAAGCACCGCAGAATATAGTAGAAAAAATACAGTAAACATTAAATATATTTTTTAGTACTTGTTAGGTATCGGTTTCTTTCATTCATCAATGCACCATGCATATTATTATTCTTATTATTATTATTATTTGACTGGAATGCATGCATATATTATTAGATTATAAGTTGATACGGAAACTGAAATTAGTTACAGGCTTTAAAACGAGTTTATCACATTGTCTCACATGTAGGTGTCTTATAATTAGGATTCCTTCCTTGCTATAACTCAATGATTTTTTTGTGTCAGTTTTTCTCTTTTAAGTTTGTCATGTATACATACATGTAAATGCCTACATTTGTTTTCACTTTTCAAAGATAAAGAAAGAAAAGATTAAGAATTAGAACTTGAAAATGTATTTTATATTTGTCTTATTTCTTAGTACTTTGGATGTAACAGATCTTCTAAATGTCTTAGTCAAATTCATTGAAACTAAGAGTGGAAAATGATAATATCAAAAATCATATCTAACTCAAATCTTAAGTTGTTAATGAGCAATTAAAAATGAAATCCGTCTAATTTAATAATCTTCTTTAATTACCTAAAACATATTAAATGAATTTTCAATTTTTAAAATATCAGATATTTTTACTTTTTTAATTAATATTTTCTATTTTAAATAATTAAGAGAATTTTGGACTGATTATTTAAGAAGATTTACCATTATTCATTTTAAAAAACATCAACAGAAAAATTTAAGAAGTCTTTAAAATAACGTATTTTTCACGTTACTTATTTAGAAAGTAAACGGTCATCTTTCCCAATTTATTACGTATAGTGTATGACAGAAAGTCATATTATTCAAATATTTGCAGCTATATCCAGTCAATATATATATATATATATAGGAACATATTTAGTGAGATAAATTTTTATTGTGAGAGAGTGAGAGAAGTAAATTTTAGTTATACAATTATATATAGATGATCAAGATTAAAAGTTATTTAAAGATCATGTGACTACTTAAAAAAGTCAAATGCATTTATGTTCTAATCTTGACTATTCATATAAAATTCAATGATCAATATTTACTCCTCTAACTTTTTACAATAAATACTCCTCTCACCATAATAAGATTATATATATATAGCAGTCAAACCTTATTTAAGTAATAACTATTTAAAGATTTTCCACTAAATGTTTAAATATAGCATAGCAAATTACCTGTCCCCTTTTTATTAAAGCTCTTTGCTATATACCTCACGAACATGATGTGGCAAATAATTACAGCCACACACCAATTTTTTATTTTAGTTAAAAAAATTAAAAAGAAAAAAGAAAAAGCACCTAAATTAATTTTACACATTTGTTGCCTTTTCACAAAAAACGTTTTCGTGAGATTTATCATTTTCCTTTATTAAAAAATCTCCACTATGCTAAGTTTTAGCTTAAATGTCGTACATGTTTTATAAAAAGTATTAATTTTAATCTGATTTATTATTTATTATAGATAATTTTTTGTAAGCTCATTTAACCTTTTGATAAAAAGATAAAAATCACTTAACCCAAAAGTATGTTTAAAAACTTATATTACGTGAGAGCTATGTCAATAGGCTCAAGCTTTGTAAGTTTTAAATAGGCGTTAACAGTATTATGTATAAAATAAATAAGCTATATAAATATATAACTAATAAATTATATTTTAAATTTTTAAGTTATATATTTAAGTTTGAAATTTTATTTCATCAAAAGAAAGATTCTGAAATTTTGTGTTGCGACTTAAATTCAGATTTAATCGTGTTAGTTGTTGTGCATAATATATGACCAAATATTATTAAATAACATAGAAGTATGCCAGCTCTTTATCTTCATGTACAACAACAGTACAAGGGCAAACTTAGGATTCAGATCAGGTCCAAAGAGAACAAAATGTCAAAATCTAACCATCCATAATGTAGAAAAAGGAAATCTAAACACACAAATTATCTAAGCAATGCCTAATTTTTGCTTAACTTAACTTTTATCAATCGTGGGCTTGATCCGTTTTGGGCATTGGAAATTTCTCCTCACTTTTCACTCTGGCAGCTTCCATCTTCAGACAGTCCTTTAATTCATTTATAATTAATGTGATGCATGATTGGTCTTATGCTACTAATTGGCGAAACACAAATCATTGCCATGTCTAACAGTAGATAATTAGAGAAATAAAGGTTTCCTTATTCAGTGCCGATGAAATAAGCTCCCCTGCGTAGGCACCACGAAATGGTGGACCTTGGACTTGGAGGTATGTTTGTGAAAATCCTGAAAAATAGAAGGCATCTGGGTTCACTGAAAGAGTCATAATGATAATAATGTCACAAAAAACTCGTTAGATTTGGCGCACACACACCGGACTAATACTGCATCAATGAACGATAAAGATGCTCACAATAATATTTGACTTGAAATGTTGTTTTATTAACTTTGTTGTTGTAACCGGATATATAGTTGTAAACAATCTACTTATCAATTAATGTCAAATTATGATAATATAAACGGAAAAAAAAGGGGTGGGTAAATTTTGTAATTGGAACCAATTTAGGCATTAATTTAAGAGGAGGGATCCGTTTATATTAGTGTAAGTTTTTTTTTTCTTACACTCATTTTTAACCGTTAGTTCAACTTTCATCTAATAGTTGAGATTATTTCATTAAAAGTAACCATTAGATGAAAGTAGATTTAACAACTAAAAATGAATATACGAAAAAATCAACTTACACTGATGTAAGTTGATCCTCCCTCTTAATTTAATCACTAATTAATTATTTGATCATTATATGTAAATAAGAGAAATAATTCTCTCGTATAACATGATAGTCATGTTTGACATAAGCACAACTTTTATCATGTATATACTTATCTCTCTAACATAACCCTCTCATATTATTTAGTAACATGTACTTGGTCTCTACTTTAAATTCTACAAAAACTTACATGTAACATTGTATTAAATTATATTTATTATTTGTGTTATAATTAGCTAGGTTATAGAGTTTTTTTCCTTGGTACAATAAAATTGTACATGCAACTACTCACGCAATTTTAGGCTAGATATGGAGGTTAGGCAATAAAATTATATATAAAATATCAACTCTAAAATTTCAACTCGTGATATTACATGTAAGATTAATTTAAAGTCACAGCCAACTCTCATTACGATCAATTATTGTTGGTTGGCTTATAGACTTTTGACCATAACATTGACTATCATCACGTACGGCACCTCTATAAATTAATAGAGTATGCTGGAATTTAGTTAAAGTCAAAGGTCAACTTTGATAGGAGGTTGCACACCAATATATTGAATCTCATCTACCTCAACAAAATTTTTTTTTAGTAGGTAGAGTCTATTATATAAATCAAATAATATTATTGTATTTTATCATAAATTATATTTTAAAAAATATTATTTAAATTTATATTTTTAATAATTTTACTTATAATTTTTTTAAGTTTTCTTTTACTTCTAATTATTAAATTATTTTCTACTTGATTTAATTTTTTTATTAAAATTTTTAATGATTCATCTATCCATATTGTAAAGATTCAAAAAAACTTTATATTAATTATCAACTATCGAATATAATCTTCCTCTTTTATTCGTACTTGAAAACCAACTATATAAAGATTTGTATTAAAGCAAAACATAAGCAGAGTTATTGAATCTCTTCTGATAATATTTAAATTTAAATAGCATATTAGTGCCCACTGCAACATTATTATTGTCGTTCATTATAATGTCGAGTCTTTTATATCATTACTGTTTTAGATATATTTATATAAAATAAAAATGCAAAAACACTGTTGAACGATTCATTAAGTGGAAACTGGAAATTCAACCTTCAAATCCAAACCTTATGGCACCTACTGTACCCAAAAAAAAAAAAAATAAAACTTACGGCACCTACAGAACAGAACCATGGCTATCCTATCTGCTAGTCCCTGGCAAACTATTATATATATGCTTCACCACATTCATATGCTGATCATTCCAATACCATGAAAGTATCATATCCAAATTTCTCAATTGGTCCCTGTTTTAGCAATGGCACGCAACTGTCTCAGGTTTACTTTGGTGACCATTTTCCTCTTTGCTATGGTTCTCTCCCCCACTTTACCATGTGATGCTGTACGCTTTCCATTAGCTGGTATGCACCATCCCTATTTAATTTCAAATATATATATATACGTTGTTTAATTTAAGATCATAAAATTGATATGGGCTCATGGATTTCGATTATAAAGAACTCATGAACTTCGTTTTGCTATGCAGTTAAAAGCCCCATATGTCCTGCTTGTGTGTGTTGCACTCCACCACCTGCAGGCTCTTGCTGCAAGTGCTGTGCTTCTCCAATACAAAATCAGTCTATTAGCCAATCTCCATGATGAGGAAGGCATGTCCATATATAATAAGACCATAGTTTTTTTTTTTTTTTGAAATGTAAGACCATATTTATTATACCTATTATGTTTTCGTTTGAATCAGAGGACTCTGAAGTCTTCTCACTAAACATTTTGGAATTCAAATGTGCCAAAGAATTCCCCATGTTGGATTTTAATTTTCCAATAAATGTCTCTCCTACCCTGTTAACACGATGGATTTATTTGATTTTCTTAAATTTGCACAAATTTTAATTATATACTCATGCACGTACATGCAAGAATCATTATGGTAATTTTGCTACACGTGGACGGATCTGCCACCGTTTGGACCATCAAGGATTGAGTGCAAATTTTGCTCCGTAAAATTATTCTTGCATGCTATTTCTTTTTACATCACATTCTTGCATACAAGAGATTGGCTCTTATAGATTGGTGAATATCACATGGGAAAATTAGATGTAGAGAGGACGCGTTTCTCGCACTTTATCACCTCCACCAAATATTTACATGTTATAGCATTTTTTTAATTTTATTACTATGGGTAAATATTATTATTTAAAATTTATATTTTTTTTTTGTAAGCATAGTTATTTGTGACAAAAAAAAGGATTGATCTAATTTTTTGTGTATAAATCTAAGTGTGTATAAATATTATCAGTTAAAATTTATAAAATTTCTTATATGTATAATATAAACTATATACGTTACCTGTTAACTAGGTAACAGATAATTAATCATATCCGTTCTTTTTTTTTTACAATAAATCAATGGTTTATGATGGAATGGAGTATCATACTCCAAAAAACAAAAAAGTTTAGAGTATGTGAAATATGTCCTTGCTTTAGAAGAGCACATAAGAATTGGAATGAAATAAAATTAATATCACATATGAGATTCTAACTTAAAACTAACTGGCATTAAGTGGAGTGACTTAAGAGATATATAAACCACCATGAAATATTGAAGCAGACGATATGAGACTCTTAACACCCCCTCTACAAATGTCTAAACGGAACAAGCGATCCTAACAAATTAGACAGAAATAAGTCTAGCGAAGTAGGCGACGAAAATGTGATATTGACTCTAATATTATATGAGATTCTAACTTAAAATCAATTGACATTAAGTTGAGTAACCTAACAGATATATAAACTGCACTCAAAATATTAAGACAGATTATGTGAGACTCTTAACATCATACAAAATATGTGTACATGTCAAAGATGTCATGATTGCTTAGAGCAGTAATTATTTTCTTCGCAATCAAATTAATCCAAGCTCTTCTCTACAATAATGGGCTTATACAAGCACAAATTAATAAGAAAAACTACACATTGTCAGCATTGGGGATTGGGGCCCAAAATAATTTGATGAAACGCCTATGCTGATCAATGACATTGAGACTATATTGTTATGAATAGGCATTTGTGTTGCACTCTGAAAGCTCATAGCACATGGAGATAGGGCCTCCACAACTGAGAAAGGAGGTTAATACTTAATAAGACCCAACCTGTGATCCAGATAAATTATTGCATAAATCTAGAGTACCTAAGTTTTTTTTTTTGGTACAACTGAAACTGAACAAACAGATAAAGAAACAGAATTAAGCTCTAATGAAAGGGATGCTTATGGTGTCAGCCGGAAGTATTGGACTTATCTCCTGAGGAAGCAGCGTCCAAAACTTGAAGTTGTCATCATTCTTTGAACCATTCTTAGCAAATCAATTAACGCAGGAATTATCCTCCCTCAAAGTATGCTCCATCGTCACAGACCAGTCCTTAGATAATAAGAGCTTAATATCCTCGATTATGCAATCATATTTATGGAACACAGATGTTTCATTAACTATCAAATTGAGAGCCTCTTGAGAATCAGAGTGACCAACAAGCAATCTAACCCTTGATCCCAAGCAAGACTGAGACCTAAGAAGATAGCAAGAAGTCCAACATGAACATTTGTCGTGATCCCAATAAAGGTAGAAAACTCACAAATCCATTCACCATCATTGTTTTTGATCAGTTCACCGCACCTAGCTCTCTCTAGATTACCCAACGAACTGCCATCAACATTCAATTTAAAGAAATTATGAGGAGGTTTAACCCAACAAACCAGGTGCAAACTACAAGGATGGTTGAAACAAGGACTATAGAGAGCAGTACACAAGTCCTTTATTATCATAATTATTTTCTTGATAAGCTCATACTCAATCCATGTACTAGAAGATAAGAGCTCATCGTTACGAGCGCACCAAATCTACCAAATACCAACAAGAAAAATACTAGAATAGGAACCATGCAAAAAGGAAAGAATCCATTCTTTTATATTTGGGGAAAAGAAAATATTTATCGTAGAAAGACCCAACCAATTCCAGATCCCTCTAGCCTTTGGACAGTCACGAAGGCAATGAAGCACATCTTCAAGTGGGCAAGCCCAGTGACCATAGGATGGATCAAATGTCAACTTCCTTCGCACTCTCATGGAACCTATAGGAAGAACGTCATGCTAGATCAACCAAAGAAAAAAGCACAATTTTTCTAGAGCATGAATCCTCCACAGCCAACTCCAATTCTCTTGCTCAGGTTGAATAGTGTTATCTAAGTGAAGGAGCCAAGAATATCCCAACTTTACTATATAAATACCTAAAGTTTTTGCAACCCAAACAATTATATCATGAATGTTACAATTGTGAGCCATTAGAGTTCCTAGGATCAAAAAGACAAGATTATGAGGAATTACTATAGCTAACTTGTCTAGCTGCCAAGTTTGGTTAACAATCACATCAGAGATCAAAAGATGAGTATCTTGAATATCAACAAAAAGAACCTGATCACACAGACGCCTCTCCTCAAGCCATCTGTCAAATCAAAATGAGATAGACTTGTTTCCCACTCTGTACTAGTAACCATCCTTAAACACGTCTATTGTCTTTGTTATAAATCTCCAGGTATAAGAATCTCCATTCTTGCCCAATGCCAACAGAAGGGGGGATTCTCTAAAATATTTATTAGAGAAGATTTGAACCCAAAGTTTATATTTTTTGCAAATAAGGTTCCAAATTAACTTGCCTAGAATAGTAAGATTACAAAACCGAGCTCTTCGAATACCAAGACTCTCTATTTTTTTGGGCTGGGTAACTATATCCCATTTCACCAAAGGAAAGCTACGAGTCTGGTCTAAATTCTTTTGCTAGAGGAACCTACGAACAGAAGCATCAATAGTATCACAAATACTACTAGGAATTCACACAATTTGCATTAGGTAACTAGGCACTACAGTAAGCACTGAGTTAATCAAAGTGAGACTACTAACCTTATTTAATAACAGATTCTTCCAGCACACCAATCTAGAATGCAACTTTTCAACAACATAAGCGAAGTCTTGCTTCTTGACCTTTCTTGTCAATAAAGGAAATTTAAGATACTTTCCTAGATTTGTGGTAAATCGGATAGACGAGATAACCGTAAATTTTTCACACTTTCTTCTTGACACATTCCTAGAACTCATAACTTTGGATTTGTCAAGATTCACTTTAAAGACCAGACACAAGGCAAAACTCATTAAGTACATTAGCAACAAGCTGGACCTGAGAAGCTTTAGCCTTAACAAACAATAAACAATCATCAGCAAAAAATGAGATATGGCAGGACCCCTTTTAGATATCTTCATTGAAAGTCAAGCACCAGAATTAACTTTTTCAGATATTAATAGAGCAAGTTTTTTCATACACAAGACAAATAAATAAGAGGAGAGGCGATCACCCTGCCGTAACCCCCTATTTGGGGCAAAGGTCAATAACCTTGAACCATTCCACACTATGGATAAAGAGGACGAAGTAACACAGTGCATGATTAGATTGATACTAACATAAGGAAATCCAAAATCATGTAAAATGATAAACAAGAAGTCCTAATTAACTATATCATATGCTTTTTCAAGATCCATTTTTAAGAGAAGAGTACATTTTTTATCTCTGGCACACTGCATGTAATGAATCATTTCCTGGACAATAATAACATTTTCAAAAGTACTTCTGTCTGGGATAAAGTTACTTTAGAGAGGGACTAATAGCCTCATCCAAGAAGGGGCACAATCTATTGACCAGAACTTTGGTTATAAGCTTGAACACCACATTGCAAAGGCTAATCGGTCTAAGCTCTTTTAGGCGTGTTGGCGGCTCCACCTTAGGAATTAAAATAATTAAAGTCTCAACAAGCCTAGAGTCAAAGTTCCAGTGAAAAAATCTTCATTGACCACTTTCCAAATATCATCCCCCACCAAATCCCAATACTGTTTTAAAGAAAAAAGACTGGAACTCATTCGATCTCAGAGCCTTGTAAGAGTCTATACTAGATAAAGCATCAAAGATCTCCTTCTTAGAAACTGACTTCAATAATTCATTGCAAGCAACATAGCTAAGTCGCGGAACAGTAGAAAGATTCATTGCATTCGGTTGGCATCTCTCATTCAAGCAAAAAAGAGATTTGAAATAACCATGAACCTCCTTCTTAAAGTTTCATCATCAAGGCACCAAGTATCATCAATAAAAAGACCATTGATATGATTCATGTGTCTCCGTATAATAGTTTGAGCATAAAAGAACTTTGTGTTGCGGTCGCCAAACTTTACCCATTTCTCACGAGATTTTTTGTATCATAATAACTCTTCTTGACTCAAAACCTCTTAATAATTCTTCTAGAGAATTCTTTCAAAAAGAAGAAGGTCAAAAGAATTGAAAATTTCAAGTTACTGTTGAATTCCCCTTAATCTAGCTTGTAGGTGACGTTTTTTTTTTTAAGATATCCCCAAAGATCTCATTGTTAAACTTAACAGAAGCATTTTTCACCAGCTCAAGCTTATTGGTAAAAACAAGATGATTATTTTTCCAAGCATGATCTACTATGCTATGATAAGCTAGATGCATAGACTAAGCTGCAACAAACCTGAAAGGAGAATCCCTGGTATGTAAATAAGTTCCCTCGCAGCGAAGCAAAATAAGATTATAGTCAAAATAGACCCTACACAAGTTCTCTACAAAAGCCTCAGGAAATCTAAGGCGCCAGTCACAATTAGCAATTCCACAATCCAACCTGTTAGAAACCTAGTTATTACCTCTGCAGTTCCTAGTCTAGGTAAATTTACTCCTAACTGCACCCAAATCAACCAAATTACACTTCTCTAGTACTTCAGAAAACTAAGCAGCCTAAGAGAAAACAAAAGCCCTACCCATGATTTCAGAAGGCAACATAACTTCATTAAAATATCCCATTAAGAGCTAGAGTAAATGAATTTGATTTCTCAACTAAACAAGATGATCTCAAAGCAAGCTGCAAGCAGCTGGAACAGGACTTGCATAAATGGCATAACAAAATCATTCCCTTTGAGCCAAACCAATATTTACAGTAACTGATTAAGTAATCTTTGCGAACACACTAAAAAAATAACCACCCTAAGCTACAAGAATCCATATACCACTAGCATGACTGCGAGCCTCCTCAATAACAATTGAAGTGTAACCCAAATGCTGCCAAAAACGTTCTACCCTGGTAAAAGCAACATGAGTCTCCAAAATAAAAAAATAAAGTTGGTCTGTAATTCAACACCAATTGGTGAACTTGCCTCTTAGCAGTGCTATTAGCAGCTCCCCTGATATTCCAGGAGGGAATAGACATTTCTTTGAATTCAATCATAGGAAAGAAAGAAAACAGAGAATGACACACACCTAGGAAAAGAGTGTTTCCATGGCTTGATGGCAAGCATCTTATGTACATTTTCCTCCATTCATGGGTGTTTTCGTCACAGCTTCCAAAAGCTCAGCTCCTTCCACAACCCCTTCCTTCATAGGACTGGAAATCGCTTCCATACCGCCACGATCTGGGGGTTCTGATCTCGCAACCTCCATTAAATTATTGCACGTTTGCAACACCAAAAGTCAGTTCATCATAGACTTCATCCCCCCTCCACCATGAACGAACACAAATATCCCGATTGGTTTAGGTTGATTAATACCCTTATTTTTCTGGACAGCAGAGGAGATAGTAGCATTTTTTCTTTCCAATGGGGAAGGATGATAAGGGGTGCAAACAGAATTTTAGTGACCCAAAGAAGCTTCTTTACGAGCCCTTTTTTTTCCTGGGCAAAGTTGGTGACCCACGTGGGTCATGCTCTTCCATGCTGATAACCTGTTTAAAAGACACATTCTTTAAATTTTTGGTGGATGGTGCACCCACGTGATTCTTCTTAATACCTTCATTAACGTTAAAAGAAACTGTCGCTCCATTTACCTTGAATTTTGCATGTTGATTAAAGTGGTTTTTCCATCGATTCCCCATGAAAAGCATCCAAGGAGTCCTCTACCACAACACCGTGATTCTTGATACGAACTGAACCAACTCCTTGCACTGGTTCTGATTCGCCACCAACATCGGCTAGTGGGGCAGATGAATGGACTTGTTTACTTGAACCACCATCAACAACCTCTTTACGATTAGTAGAACTACAATCTCTTCTTCTTGTAACATTCAAAGTGTTCATGTTCACTTTTATTGGAACCCTCACTATTGAAGCTAGAGCCATTAAAAAACTCTCATAATAAAAAACAAGATTTATTCCTGGAAAATGAATCCATACCAAGGTACGATCGATTTGGGCTATAGGAGAGACAAAATCAGGTGTCCAAGTCTACAATTCCAAGTAGTGATCAAAGAGCATCCATGGTCCCCCTTTCATAACCTTTACCCTATCCACCTCCAAATCAAATTTCACCATGAAAAAAACCATTACCTACATCCATCAATTTAAACCCTCCAGAAAGCTTCCATAACGCCTTAACTCGGTCCCCTATTGTAAGAAAACTGATGTTCTTACCCTGGAGCTTAATCACCAGAGCTTTGTACCATAGCTGACAAAGATCCTGAAAGACTTGGTCATCCAAGAACACCTTAGGCTTTAGCCTATTGCCATCCTCAAACTCCACACATACTAGGTTCTTTTTTATCATATCCATCTTCTCTCTAGGTGGTGGTGGTTGTTTGTTGCCTATAACTTTGTCCCTAAAAGAGATAACAAACTTGCCTGAATCATCCTTGTGCACCAACTGTCCTCCATCGTCAGGAGGCTTCCCTATTAGAGGCCCCGTGGTTAAACTTTATCCCTAGGCTGAAAAATGCATTTTTATTGGATATGTTCCACATCAAAGAGGGTATAAATGATTTAATCCCCGGACAAAAAAATTGCATGTCAGTATGGATGTTACCTTCTTGGAACATCAATCTTTTTTTCAAAAAAAATTCTCTTCAAGGGGAGAGAAATAGTGAAGATATTTTTTTGCATGAACTATTATCTAGCCCTATTTTACACATTGGAACCAAATGTGAAATTGATGAAGAACAAGGGTCAAACTTAGGTGGTCCTCAAATAGGAAAAGAAATACCACAATAAAATATAGAGTTACATTTTTATACTCAGAGAAATGTACAACAGAGTAGAGACCAACCTATCATCCCAGAAAGTGACCAACCGAAACTCCCAAAAAATGGTCCAACGGAGGACTTTTCAAACCTTCCAAGTAACATTAAACTTTCTAATTTAAATTCGAACTAGCCTATAGCCCTTATGAAAGGTGTAAGAACCTGCATTAAGAAATGACCCAAAGTCAGTATAAGTCATATCATTTCCAAATATATTTCCTACAAAAACCTTTCTCAAAATCATCCTGTCTTCACCTCTAAAATCATAAATTTGTTTGTGCCTAGAAACATTGAGGAAGCACTAGATGATCCAACTGAAAATTAGCAGTCTTAGAAAAGATGAATGCTCTTAAGAAAAATGGGACTTGAGAAATTATTGACCTGCCACATGATAAAAGAACAGTAGGATGTAAGTGGGTCTTCACCATTAAATGCAAGGCAGATGGAAGTGTAGAGATGTATAAAGTTAGGTTGGTGACAAAGGGGTTCACTCAAACTTATGGAGTAGATTATCAAGAGACCTTTGCTTCAGTAGCTAAGCTTAACTCTATTCGGATTCTACTGTCACTTGTTGTTAACTTCAATTGGCCCCTTATATAAAAATGTCTTCCTAAACGGAGATTTGGAAGAAGAAGTGTTTATGAGTCTTCCCCTAGGATTTGAAGGGAACTTTGGAAGAAATAAGGTGTGCCGGCTAAAGAAATCCTTATATTGACTAAAACAATCTCCAAGGGCATAGTTTGAGTGTTTTGGAGCAGTTGTGAAACATCTTGACTACACTCAAAGCCAAGTTGATCACACATTGTTCTATAAGCACTCGGTAGATGGAAAAATTACAATTCTGATTGCGTATGTAGATGATATTATTTTGACAGGTGATGATGGTGGTAAGCTCACAAACTTGAAGAAGAAACTTGCTAGAGTGTTTGAAATCAAGGAGCTTGGTTCGTTGAAATACTTCCTTGGAGTTGAGTTTGCCAAGTCCAATGAATGTGTATTTATTAATCAACAGAAATATACTATGGATCAACTGAAAGAAACACGCCTGCTGGGGTGCAAAGCCGCCAAGACACCCATTGAACCCAACACCAAACTGCAACCAGGCATAGCTGGTGATGTGGTAAACAAGGGAAAGTATCAGCGACTGGTTGAGAGACTAATCTATTTATCCTATACATGTCTGAACATAGCATTTGTTGTAAGTACGATAAGTCAGTTTATGCTTTCGCCAAGACCTAAACACTTCGAGGCAGTGAATAGGATCTTAAGGTATTTCAAAGGATCACTAGACAGAGGACTTCTTTACAAAAGACAAGGTCATCTACAAGTAAAAGCCTACACCAATGCAGATTGGGCTAGTAGTGTTATTGACAGAAGGTCAACATCTGGTTATTGCACTTTCGTTGGAGGGAACCTTGTTAGTTGGAGAAGCAAGAAGCAAAATGTAGTAGCAAGAAGTAGTGCAGAAGCCGAATTCAGATCAATAGCTCGTGGAATATGCCAAGTGTTATGGGTTGAAAAACTTCTAAAGGAGTTAAAGACCTATAATCCTCCACTAATAAAACTGTATTGTGATAACAAGTCAACAATCTTCATTGCTCACAATCCAGTCTTACATGACAGAACAAAGCATATAGAAGTTGATAAACACTTTATTAAGAAGAATATAGAAAGTGGACAGATTTGCGTCATATATGTTCTCACAGTTAAGCAATCCGCAAACACCCTAATTAAGGGACTACCTAAGAAGAACTTTGACAACATAGCAAGCAAGCTATCTATGGAAGACATCTTTAAGCTAGTATGAGGGGGAGTGTCAACAGTGTATTAAACTGGTATTAAACTGTTTAATACTATAAATGCTGTGAATATTTTATTTCTCATAGCTAGCAAAGTTAAAATATTTAAATTAACAATTTTGGTAGTTTTTTTTCTTTCCTTCTTGATTGTAGTTTTCAGTCTGCTATACTCCATCTATAAAAGGAGCCTTTTGTACCAATTGTAAAGTGAATCAATGAAATACCTTTTACAAGTGTTTCTAACGTAAACTACTTTCAAATTTTCAATGTACCTACAAAAATAAAATGGCTAATGAGTGAATCTTTTACAGGTGAATCAATCCCAATCAGACTATTCCTCAGTCCTTATGAGCTGACACCAACTCATCACAACATTAATAACAAACTTAGTGTGAAGAACTTTTTAAATCTTGTGTTGGTTGACAGGAGAGGACAGGCGTTATTTTAAGCAGCAGGAAATCACAATGTATAGGCTGCAAGTGCAAGAAACTTCCTGATTAATTGTCATGCAGGGCATGGGAATTATGTGTGATAAGGATAAAAATAATGAAGATTGCCATGGACTTTAAAATGCTCCAGTATCTAGGGTGGGTCAGGATCCCCTAGATACTGATTATATTCAAGTTTTCTAGCAGGCCCAATGCTTGTTAATGTACTTAATTTTATTCAATCTATTTATGATTTAATTTAATGAATAAATATTTAATTTATTTATTAATTAATTTTAATAAATTGGATAGATAGATATCTAATCCACTTATTTTAAAAAAAAAAACAAATTTATCTTTAAAAATTTTTATTCTTTCTCTAAAAAATATTTTTCTTTCTAAAAATTTTCTTTCTCTCTCTCAAAATTTTCATTCTCTCTCTCAAAAAATTCTCTCTAAAAAAGTTTTAGTTAATAACTCTTACGTTCAGTTGTTTGAACCTAAAAAAAAATATAAAATACATTGAATAGTTGAATTAGTTTTTAGTTCGATATTTATTAGATTGATTTTTAATTAAATATCTTTAGGTATCCAATACATGTTTTGATTGAATTACTAATTATTAATAACTAAATTAAATCAATTAGATCTAATTTAACAAAATATATTATTTTAATTAAATAGACTGAACTGATTTTAATATAGATTGATTGAATATATTAGAAATTAATGGATTTTATTGCCATGCAAACTAAATCACCTACTCATCAACCAACTTCTTGTGCAAGATCACTTCCAACTTGTGTGGTTTGATCTCATTCTGGCATTGCAAGAGGAAGACGACTTACCCTACTCATCTCGGTCTTCAAACACTCTCTTAGTCATATATTACAACATGATTTTATTCATCTTATCTTGGGCAAGCTATTATCTAGCTAGGGGAGTGACTTCGGTATACAGATTCATGGCAACCAGTTCAACTGAATCTCCTGTATTGGCACCACTAAATTTAGTTGCTACACACTCCTTTAGTTCAGTCACTATCACACTCATGATTGGCCTTCTGTTGGGATTTGGAGACACACAAGCCATTGCTATTTCTACTGCTTTCCAGGCTGAGTTACTGTCAAAATCTCCTCCTAGCCTTGGGTCAACAATGGCCTTGATATCCCCTTGTGCAACCAAGGAGCCAACCCGTTGACTTATGTGAGTCTTCTCATGATTCCTTGCTATCACTGGCTGATTTGTGATTATCTCCAAAAGAACAACTCCAAAGCTAAAAACATCACTTTTCTCTGTTAATCTATTGGATATGCAGTAGCTGCAAGACAAAGCATGTGACTCAATTTATTTTGTGTCAGAATTTGTGGAGATGACTCCAAATATCCACATAGAATCACTATATTTTCCCGGAAAATGATATATAGGACAATAATTGAAGTACTTACTCGGGGTCCAGATAACCAGGAGTACCAGCAACAACAGTGGACACATGAGTTCCATCATCAGTTGGGATAATTTTGGAGAGACCGAAATCAGATAATTTTGCTTGTAAGTTTTCATTCAGCAAGATGTTTGTAGATTTTACGTCCCTGTGAATTATAGGTGGCTTGCAACCATTATGCAGATACTCCAACCCTGAGACCAAATTTATAGAAAACATGTTGAGAGAGGAAAAAGGGAGTTAAGAAATAACAACACATAATTTTAAGTTTACTTCCTGACCTAAGGCTGCATCCACTGCTATACGAAGTCTGTCTTCCCAGGTCAAAAAAATTGTTTTGCTGTCCTTACCTGCAGAATCAAGTTCTATAATTTTCGATACTAGTTACTTTTTGTTGACTAAAACTCAGTCATACGACTTATACAGTCGTCCAATAAGAATATTTCCATATCCAGAGTTTCAGAATAAAAAAATAATTTGGAAACTGATTTGCTCAAATTTAACAAGAAATTAATTTTGTTTGGGAACTAACCAGAGAGATGTTCTTTTAAGTTTCCATTAGCCATGTACTCATATATGAGACCCTTATTGGTTCCTTCATTACAGTAACCAATAAGGGAGGTCAGATTTCTATGATGAACTCTCATCAGAAGTTTAACCTGGGAATCAAAATCACAACTATGTTTAACTATATATATTTATTGTTGAGCTCAAAAACTTAGTGTAAAGTGATAAGTAGCTTACCTCTGCTTGGAATTGTTGATAACCTTGAACTGATGATGGAGAAAGCATTTTCACTGCAACTGGAGCGTCATCAATATATCCCAGATAAACTGTTCCAAACCCGCCTTTACCAAGAGTTGTATTGAAGTTGTTGGTGATTTTAAGGACATCAGAGTATGAATATATTTGGTTTTTGACTTGCAGTGATGTATCATTTTGTTCTGTGTATTGCGGTGAGATCTCCCTTGGAGCCGTTCCTAACATCACATCTGTTGAAGATCAAACAGAAGTTTTGAACATTAACAGGTCAAGATGAACTTTGGGTTTGGCAAATTATCAATAAAAAATTACAAATCCTTTATGATGGTAGCTTCACCTTTTGGTTTTCTCTTTTTAAGGGTCAAAAAAATAGCTGCCACGGCCAGCAGAAGGATCAGGAGCCCACTCAGTGATGCTACTAAGGGTGTAATAATGTTCTTCTTCTTTTTCTTCTCGTTGCATTGACCAGATTCACATAGATATGGATTTTGGCTCACGCTAGCATGGAAATCACTTAAGCATTATGTTCAACTCAGTAAATCCTACAAGTCATCGTAACAAAAAAAAAAATCCTACAAGTCATCAATAATTTCAATGGATACTTCTATGCCTTTTGCTTGTGCTGAGTATTCAGTAGATCAACAACTGTCTAAGGAAAAAGCATAGGTGACACCAGTGGTTAGCATGAGAACTAACTTAAAAAGTTCTCAGATTCAATTTTTCTTGAGATGGGCATTAAGGTCTGCTGAGGAGAGTGGGGTATAATTTGGTGCAACCCCAGATCCAATGGATTAAAAACAAAATAACAACAATAAGTAATGATTAAAAGACAACAGCAAATTATTAGAGGGAAAAAAAGTTTGGCATAAAAGACTAAAATATATGTAATTGATAATCATCACCATAAATAACAATAACAATAGTATGAATTTGAGGACTTTCATTTACATCCATACCTTAGTGATAAGGAACCTTCATTAGATTTTTCAACCAGAGCTGTGGGAACTGAACCTGTGAGGTTATTGTTCTCCAAGTTTCTACCAAAATAGGGAAATTATAACATCCTTTTCTATTTTCTGATCCTGTTGATCACATACTTGTTCCAGCAATTTATGAAATAACTTACAAGATCTTCAAGTTTTGTAATTGAGACAGAAAATCAGGAACTTGGCCGTTTAAGCTGTTGTTTGATAAATCCCTGAAAAACAAATAACTTGGGCCCCCTAAGTATATTTAAATCTTGACTAGTAAGTACATAACAGTGAATCAAAAGGATTTGAAATGAGAGGTTCTTCTGGTCTCCTCATTCATTGGACCAGAGGAAATCGAAAGACTCACAACTTCTCCAACATGGTGAGCTTTGAAATTGAAGGATCTATCTTTCCTGTCAATCCACTTGAAGATAAATTCCTGTGTGTATAACCAATAGTTTTTAAATTATAGTTCCATTTTTATAAAGCTATAATACTAATTTCAGAAGCATAGACTTACAAAGTTGTGATCCTGGGGGAATTATTTCCATAATAAGTACAATTTAGACCATCCCACAAGTAGGCTACAGGGCCGCATGGATCACCTTGCCAATCTCTTGTCACCTCATAAACTGACTTGATGGTTGTAATTGCATCAACTATTTTTTTTTAAATGCAAAAAAAAAAAAAAAAAATGTAAACGGTACTTTAGATCATGCATATTAGTATAAACCAGAAAACTGGCTTTAAGAAATGAGAAATCGTATTTTGTGGGCATACCATCTCCTTGGAATGTATCTGGTTGCTTGAAATATTTTACTTTGTAAATTTCAATGGCATTGATGAAGGGAGGTAGGGTTGAATGCTCAGTCTTCTCAAGTGAATATTGAATTTTTTGTCCACTCGTGGAAATCTTGCTATATATAGTCTCTGTGTTAAGGTATTTTGGTGCAAGATTTTGAAACCATGGCTGACCATTCTGGATGATGTTGAACTCTCTTGTCTGATTCTTTGCTAACACTTCAATCTCCGCGAAGTGCATGTAAACATAGAATTGCTCAGTTTGGTCTTGTGGCTCCCAGCTTATTACCAATGGAGCACTAGCATTTACTGGTGTAATTGCAGTGCTCATGACAATTGCTGGCGGTTGGTAATCGTTCTGGCTTAAGGAATCAGCAGGAATCGAAACACTTAATTGGGTCCAATCATTGTTATAGTCTTGGGGAAACCAGAAACGATCATAAACATCATACTTATACCTGTGAGAAATAAAGACGTTTTGAATAAAGGCTAATTGAACTCATCTAGAGTGTCTTATTATTCATTAAATAGATAATGAGGGTACTTGAGATAGATGATAAGGGTAAAAATAAAAGATGAGATAAAAAAAAAATACATTTAAAATATAAATTCAAGCAGCTAAGCTATCTAGGAGTAGTTAGTTACAGTATCTCGATCCTTATCAAGAAAATCAATACTCATAAGTATAATATTCACCTGGATGATCGGTTGGTTGAACCTAAATCCCACCGGTAGTAATATTCCAATGATCCAAATTGAGGGACATAGTCATATGTATCATTTTTCAAAGTCCTCAATTCTATAGCTGATATAAATGGTGTCCCAGAGCCTGTGTCAACCAGACAGATTTGTATGTAATCCAGTGAAGCTGTATGTATGATCTCATTGATTTTGCCATCGGATGCATTCTCTATTTTCACTGAATCCCACCGGTTAGCCCCAAGAAGAAGATCAAATTGTGGTAACTCATTTAGACCATCATAATTTCCATACAAAAAAATAGTCCGGATCAGATATTTAGAGCCTCTCGTGATGTTTATTTTGTAGCAGTTCCTTATTCCTTCCAGGAAGCTTCTAACATCCCACAGCTGTCGTTGATAGACACGTTTGAGTTCAGTTGTTATTGATTTACTTACACCAGTATCTATGAAATTGGCATCTGAAATATAATTTATGCCTGTTTTCGTCTCAGTATAGTTGGAATTTGCTGGACCTCCGCAGTCTATGCTGATGAATCCTAAAACATAAGAATGCAGGTTACTTCAGGCTTAAGCTTTAACCTCTGCTAAATAGTGATATAATGAAGTTCATGTTTTGTTATCAAACCTGATTGATCCTGAGCTTGAATCAGAACTGCAAGAACTAGAACACCTAGCGAAGCAACGAGAAAACTCGTCCACATTCTCATTTCTCATCAACTTCTGGCTTCGGAGTAGGATGACAAATATACGAGTGCCATTTGTAAATTATATACTAGAAAAGGTATTGTATTGTATTTTGGCGACGTATAGTCAATGTCAACATGGAGGTAGGTATAACCATTTGTTGGTTTTTACTTTATTTTTTTTCAAATAATTCTAAATATTTTTAATCAATATTCTTAATAATCATCTTAATTATTAAATAAAAAAATATCAAATGTGTTTAATGTTATCTAGATATTAAATATACTTACTATGTTTATTTAATAATTTTTTAATAAGTATTAAGAAGATTACTAAAATTATGTTTTATGGAGATATATCAATGGATGTATCTTAACAAATATACAATTAAGAACAAGAAAAAGCCTATATACGTGTGTATGAATATATATATATATTAGAAAAATATGATATAGAAATATGGAAGACTTTTGAAACGCGGTTTGTCAATCTCTTTCTATTTAATTAAATTAATAGATATAAAAAAAATAAATGAAATTAGAAATAAAAATTTAAACTAAAAATTGAAGTCAAATTTTTTTCAAACTGAATAATCAAATGCTTGAGTGCAGGCTATGGATAAGTTCTGGAGTAGCCTTACCATAAATACATTCGTACCAAGTGCATTGACTTGCAAACTGGACTCACAACAAGCAATTACAACTTGATCATTCAAATTTATTTCTCTTTCCAGACAATAGTACGGTCCATAACTGTGATGGGGCTGCTTCTGAGTTCTAGCCTGTAATTTCCTTTTTTTAAAAAAAAAATTATTTACTCTTCTGCTTATTATTTCATAAGCCTAAAATTATGTCATTGGTATACATATGATATCATGTTGCACATTTTTTTTCTATGAATGAAGTCATATATCTACACATGATATGATTTTATTACTTCCTTAGAGTATTTCTCCAAGGGTAGCTAACAATCTCTACCTTTCTTGACTATTCACTATGTACCATCCAATGACAGTTGTGCGCATTCAATCAATTAAAAGCTGAAAACTACAGCTCAACGAAGCTGGAAACTACTGATTTTGACTAATTTTCCTTGATTTCATTCACTTTCACTCCTATCAAAGGCACTTTGAAACTTCATACTGTATATAACTAAAAAAGTCACGGAAAACAGTAGACTTCATAATTGATGGTTAACAATTTTAACAATAAGACCAAGAGATAAATTTTAATTTTTATCACCAAAAAAGTTTGTGATTTAGAACATGAACTCGGTGCCACAGGTACTAATTAAAGTGTGTCTATAGTTACCAATACATAAAGTACCATATAAAATCATGTCTTATTGGTGACTATACAATTTTTTTACTACAACCACCACTAAAAAATTTTCCCATTAGGTAGTTACTGAAAGAATATTTTTCCATTAACCTAGAGTAACATATGCTTATTGGTCCATGCAATTTATCTAATCTACTAATACAATGCACTTTAAACAATTAAGCCTGATAATAAAATTTATTAATTTTAATTCAATCAATCTATTCATATTAAAATTAGTCCAACTCATTTAATTACAATAATATATTTTATTAAAATAGATCTAATAGATTAAATTTAATTATAAATAGTGAGTAATCTAACCAAAATATATATTAAATATCTAATGAATATCTAATGAATATCTAATGCATTAGTTATTTCATTCTTCAATTAATGAGTACTAAATCATTGTCAATCTAATTTTTCAGAGAGAGATTTTTTATAGCATAAAAAAATCTTTTTAAAAAGAGAATAAAAATTTTTAGAGAGACAAATATTTTTTAGAGAGAGAATAAAATTTTTTAGACATCATATTTTTTTTAAGAGAAATAGACTTTTTTAGAGTGAGAAAGAAATTTTTAGAAAAGAAAAAAATTAGAGAGAGAAATATTTTTAAGATAGAGAAATATTTTTTAAAGAAAGAATGAAATTTTTTAGAAAGAGAATAAAAATTTTAAACATATTTTTTTTAAAAAATAAATAGGTTAAATATCTATCTATTTAATCTATTAAAATAAATTAAATATCTATCAATTATATTAAGTCATATATAAATTGAATAATATTCAATATTTTATAATAAATTTTAAGTAAATTAATAATTTATTTTAAATTCATTCATTATGATCCAATTCAAAATCAAATAAATGCATTCATTTCTCACTCCTTTAACATGGTTTCATAAACCACATCCAAATACAGATTGGTATAAGTATAAATGCCTTAACAACTGCACACTTATCAACAATCAATACCTCGCTTTTTCTTCTTGTCACAAAACATATTATGGATTCAATAATATCTTCTTAGTTGGGCTATTATCGCGTGACATTTTCCTCTGCACTCTTCTCGGTGTCGTAGGAACTAGGAAATGAGAAAGTGACTAATTTGTGATAGTAAATGCAAATCTCAGCACCGTTCTACCTCTGGAAATTTTGACATAGTCCCATATAGTTTATTATATAACAAGGGTAGAACATCCAATATCACTAAGCACCGCAGAATATAGTAGAAAAAAATGCAGTAAACATTATACTTTTTAGTACTTGTTAGGTATCGGTTTCTTTTATTCATCAATGCACAATGCATATTAACTGGAATGCATGCATATATTATTATATTATAAGTTGATACGGAAACTGAAATTAGTTACAGGCTTTAAAACGAGTTTATCACATTGTCTTTAAGATGTTAATCACATGTAGGTGTCTTATAATTAGGATTCCTTCCTTGCTATAACTCAAAATGATTTTTTTAAGTGTCAGTTTTTCTCTTTTAAAACACCCACAAGTTTGTCATGTATACATGTAAATGCCTATATTTGTTTTCACTTTTCAAAGATAAAGAAAGAAAAGATTAAGAAATAGAACTTGAAAATGTATTTTATATATTTGTCTTATTTCTTAGTACTTTGGATGTAACAGATCTTCTAAATGTCTTAGTCAATTTCATTGAAACTAAGACTGGCAAATGATAATATCAAAAATCATATCTAAGTCAAATCTTAAGTTGTTAATGAGCAATTAAAAATGAAATCCTGCTAATTTAATAATCTTCTTTAATTACCTAAAACATATTAAATGAATTTTCAATTTTTAAAATATCAAATATTTTTACTTTTTTATTAATATTTTATATTTTAAATAATTAAGAGAATTTTGGACTGATTATTTAAGAAGATTTATTATTACTCATTTTAAAAAACATCAACAGAAATTTTTAAGAAGTCTTTAAAATAACGTATTTTTCACGTTACTTATTTAGAAAGTAAACAGTTATCTTTTCTAATTTATTACGTATAGTGTATGACAGAAAGTCATATTATTCAAATATTTGCAGCTATATCCAGTCAAAAAAATATATATATGCGCCTGGCACTCAAAGCTTATTTAAGTAACAACTATTCAAAGATTTTCCACAATGTTTAAATATAGCATAGCAAATTACCTGATCCCTTTTTATTAAAGAGCTTTGCTATATACCTTCGTGAAAAGTCTCACGAACATGATGTGGCAAATAATTACAGCCACACACCAATTTTTTATTTTAGTAAAAAAAATTTAAAAAAAAAGCAACTAAATTAATTTTACACATTTGTTGCCTTTTCACAAAAAAACGTTTTCATGAGCAGAGACGGACACAAAAATTATTTGGTGAAAGAATTAAAAATTAGAATCATATTATTAAATATAAAAAATAAAGTTAATAAATAAGTATGTATTTATTTTTAAATTATTTAGTGAGCTAAAATTAAAATATATTATTTTAAATTAAGAATAAATATATTTTTATTTTCTCAATTTAGAGATGATTTATGAATGAAGTGAAAAAAATAAAATAAAATATTTATATTAGATATTAAATACATCACAATAGTAGTTGTCATTTTATATCATGATTTATAAGTAAAATAAAGTTTATATATATATATATATATATATATATATATATATATATATATATATATATATATACATTAAAAAAAGAAGAAAATGAAGTTAAAAGTGAGAAGAGCTAGTAAAAATTTATTATATAGAAAAATGTGAAATTATAATATCAATGTATATAAAATAATTATGAATCACATATCAAATACATATCAAATATAAACTCTTTTAACTTTATCATTTTATCTTTAGTATAATTATATTGACCTTCTGAAGTTAGTGTTTATAATATTGACACCTTTTTATGTGAGAAATTACTAATACTTTCTTTGATTTGTATTTTCAATGAGACTTTGTGTAATGTTTATACATAAAGTATGAGAGGTATATATAATTTTGTAAACAAAAAAGATATTAAAGTATAATAACAATATATTAATTAGATATATGGATATACTTTTAAAATAAGAGTGTCAATATAATAAGTATTAATTTTATAAAAATTAATATAACTATTTTTTATTTTTTAATAATTTAAATTAAATTATTAGTACAAAAAATTAATAAAAAAGAGAGGCCAAAGCTCATGCTCGTTGTCTTTAGATTCGTCCCTGATTGTGAGATTTATCATTTTCCTTTATTAAAAAAATTCCACAACTATGCTAAGTTTTATTTTAAATGTCGTACATGTTTTATAAAAAGTAATAATTTTAACCTGATTTATTATCTATTATAGATAATTTTTTGTAAGCTTATTTAACCTGTTGATAAAAACATAAAATTCACTTAACTCAAAAACATGTTTAAAAACTTATATTGCGTGAAAGTTATGTCAATAGGCTCAAACTTTGTAAGTTTTAAATAGGCCTAAACTTTTAACATTATTATGTATAAAATAAATAAGCTATAAAAATATATAACTAATAAATTATATTTTAAATTTTTAAGTTATATATTTAAGTTTGAAAATTTTATTTCATCAAAAGAAAGATTCTGAAATTTTGTGTTGCGACTTAAATTCAGATTTAATCGTGTTAGTTGTTGTGCATAATACATGACCAAATATTATTAAATAACACATAGAAGTATGCCAGCTCTTTATCTTCATGTACAACAACAGTACAAGGGCAAACTTAGGATTCAGATCAGGTCCAAAGAGAACAAAATGTCAAAATCTAACCATCCATAATGTAGAAAAAGGAAATCTAAACACACAAATTATCTAAGCAATGCCTAATTTTTGCTTAACTTAACTTTTCTCAATCGTGGGCTTGATCCGTTTTGGGCATTGGAAATTTCTCCTCACTTTTCACTCTGCCAGTTTCCTCCTTTAATTCATTTATAATTAATGCGATGCATGCTTGGTCTTATGCTACTAATTGAAGAAACACAAATCATTGCCATGTGTAATAGTCTAACAATTTTCTTGCAGAATTTGAATCATAACACCACACCACAGACAGTAATGGATGTAGAAATTTTAGACAATAGAAACTAAAATCTTTGTGATGAAAGTAGATGTCAGTTAATTTGAGTAGATAATATCTTTTATCATTATTAGTATGTAAAAATAAAAAAACAGTGAGAAAAAATAAGAATTTAGTGATTTGAGTATATTGGTACAAAATTTACGTGTGTATTATTAAAATATAAAAAATATTATTATATGAAAGATACTTAAATATTAAATTCCATAAATATTATTAAAAAATAAAAAATAATATTATATGAATTATATTTTTTATTATTATAAATTTATTAATTTATCTACATATAAGAACAAAAATTATATATATATATATATATATATATATATATATATATATATATATATATATATAAATAAAAAAAAATATATAAAAGATAAAAAAAAAGTTCTAAGATTTAATGAAAATATGTGTCTCCACTCCTCACCAAGTGGATCTGTCACTGCAAGCAAAGGTTGGTTCACAATATTTTCAATGTCTCCATGAAGCTTAGAAGTAATTATTTAATACCTATTTACTATTATAGTTTAATTTATTTCCCTGTGAGTAGCTCCAAAATAACAACTGCAAATCTAAAAACATCCCTCTTATTCAGCCTTCTTGATGTGTAATTAATACCTATTTTAAAGGAGCATGAAATCAGAGAGACTTGTAGTTTGCTGCCAGGTAATTAAAATTTTCTATGCTTTCCTCTATATAATTTGAAGGGGCAATAGAAAAATGATCAACAAGTTTCATGGCTAATATTCTTGGGCTTTTGGTTATGGCAGTGGCAGAAGATGCATCTGCAATAGATAAACCATATTATGTGGAAACAACCCAAAATGAAGGTCTTATAATTAGCTTCCTTTGTAAATTCCTTTACAATAAAATGTAAGAATTTAGAATCAGATCTCACATTCTCCAAGAGGTAGATAATTAGAGAAATAAAGGTTTCCTTATTCAGTGCCGATGAAATTATGCTCCCCTGCGTAGGCACCATGAAATGGTGGACCTTGGACTTGGAGGTCTGTTTGTGACAATCCTGAAAAATAGAAGGCATCTGGGTTCACTGAAAGAGTCATAATGATTATAATGTAACGAAAACTCGTTAGATTTGGCGCGCGCACACACACACATTAAAAAACAGGATAATTATGCATCAATAAACGATAAAGATGCTCACAATAATATTTGACTTGAAATGTTGTTTTACTAACTTTGTTGTTGTAATCGGATATATAGCTGTAAACAATCTACTTATCAATTAATGTCAAATTAAGATAATATAAACGGAAAAAAAGGGGGTCGGTAAATTTTGTAATTGAAACCAATTTAGGCATTAATTTAATCACTAATTAGTTATTTGATGATTATATGTAAATAAGAGAAATGATCTTCTCATATAACATGATAGTCATGTTAGAAAGACATAGATATAACTTTTATCATGTATTAATCTATCTCTCTAACATAACCTTCTCATATTATTTAGTAACATGACAAAATCCTAATCGTATAAATAACTAATTAACTTGGTTTCTGCCTTAAATTCTCTATGCAAAAACTTACCTGTAGCATTGTATTAAACTATATTTATTGTTTTTGTTATAATTAGCTAGGTTATAGAATTTTTTTTCCTTAGAACAATAAAATTGTGCAAGCAACTGTTCATGTAATTTTAAATTAATTATGATAATTAAGTAATAAAATTATCTATAAAGTATCAACTCTAAAATTTAAACTCTTGATATTATATATAAAATTAATTTAAAGTCACAATCAACTCGCACAACGACTAGTTACTAGTGGGTGGCTTACAGAGTTTTGACCATAACATTGACTATCATCACGTACGGCACCTCCGTAAATTAATTGAGCATGCTAGAAATTTAGTTAAAGTCAAAGCTCAGGTTGCGCACCAAAATATTGAATCTCATCTACAACAATAAAAAAAAATTCATTTTATATGGATCAAATAATGTTATTAAGTTTCTGTTATAAATTATGGTTCTAAAAAAGACTATTTAAATTTAGGCTATTTTTAATAATTTTATTTATAATTTTTTTATTTTTAATTATGAAATTATCGTCCACTTTATCTAAATTTTTTTATTGATATTTCTAATTGTTCACCTGTCCATGTTACGAAAATTTGATAAAAATTTACATTAAATGTCAATTATTTAATATAACTCTTCTCTTTTATTCGAACTTAAAATCGGCTATGCAAAAATTTGCATTAAAGCACAACATAAGTAGAGTTATTGAATCTCTTCCAATAATATTAAAATTTAAATAGCATATTAGTTCCGACTGCATCATTATTATTGTCGTTCTTTATAATGTAGATTCTTATATATCATTACTGTTTTATATATATAAAATAAAAATGCAAAAACACTGTTGAACGATTCATTAAGTGGAAACTGGAAATTCAACCTTCAAATTCAAACCTTATATACTGGCAAACTATTATATATATGCTTCACCACATTCATATGCTGATCATTCCAATACCAAGAAAGTATCATATCCAGATTTCTCAATTGTTCCCTGTTTTAGCAATGGCAAGCAACTTTCTCAAGTTTACTTAATTTGGTGACCATTTTCCTCTTTGCTATGGTTCTCTCCCCCACTTTACCATGTGATGATGTACGCATTCCATTAGCTGGTATGCACCATCCCTATTTTATTTTTCAAATATATACATATACGTTGTTTAATTTAAGATCATAAAATTGATATGGCCTCATGGATTTCGATTATAAAGAACTCATGAACTTCGTTTTGCTATGCAGTTAAAAGCCCCATATGTCCTGCTTGTGTGTGTTGCACTCCACCACCTGCAGGCTCTTGCTGCAAGTGCTGTGCTTCTCCAATACAAAATCAGTCTATTGGCCAATCTCCATTGTTGATCATTGTTAGATTATATTAATGTTAGTAATGGATATTAGTTGTATGTATTAGCTGTGAATGAGCTGTGTGTGTAGTGGGTGAGCTGTGTAGTGGGTGCTTAGTTGTGTGTGTTAGATTGCTAATTGTTTTTTAGGTGTATATATAGTTCATCTGATCATGTGTAATATATAGACTTCTCATATTCATTTCTTACATGGTATCAGTCTAGGCTTTCGATCCTTGTCAAAATTCCTCTGTCATTCTCTCCGTTGGCTTCACTGATTTCCGTCATCTTTCCATCCCCTTCAACCTCTCACCACCGTCCACTAAACCCAGCCACTCACACCCGTCTGAACCAGTACCACACGTAGACCCCGTCGCTGATGAGCACGCATAGCAACCGACTCATTTTAGAGCAGCTTGCGCGACACAGGACCGCCAGCCACCACCGCGCCGGTCGTGTCCTTCACTCCGTTGCACTCCCGCTCCACCTCCGAATCGGATCTGACTCACACTTTGCCCAGCACCACCAGATCCAATTGACGCTCCGCAGGCCACCGACCAACGCCCTCCGTCTGCTCAAGCCGGAACCACTAGCTGCACCGCCTGCTCCGGCCACCTCGCTATCGTCAGCCGCGGACCCAGAACCCCAGATTCGCCCGGATCCGTGCAGATCCAATTCGTCCCCATTGCTTCGCCCCAAAGCCCCGACGCTCCAGCATCAGGGACCAGATTCGGCTGAACCATGAGCCGCGAGTCGCTCCAAGTCGTCACCTCCGACCGGCCAGCGGCTCTCTCCTTCACGTCGTCTCCCCGTACAGAGGTCCGAGCCTCTAACTCTCAATTTTCTTCATATTTGCGTCTCCAAATATATGGTGTTGTTTTGGTCATCCCTGAAGCACAATACCATGGGCCAGCAGCCCATTTCACACTAAGGACAAATTTATCCTTTCGGTTACAAAAAAAAATTAAAAAAATTAAAAAAATGAAAAAGTCCGATATTATTCTTCTCATTCCTGTTTTGCTCAATGGTACCAATTACACCTATTGAGTTGAAGCCATGCATGGCTTTCTGAAAGGTCGTAAACTCTGGAGATATGTGACAGGTGACGTAAAAATTCTGATCAAAGCTACAGATGAGTCTAACGAAAAGTATGTTGACATATTAGAAGATTGGGACAGTAAAAATCATTAGATCATCACTTGGTTTCAGAATACCTCTACTCCAAGTATTCACTTGCAGTTTGGGCATTTCGAAACTGCCAAAGAAGTTTGGGATTATTTGAAAAATCGATACACCATTTCTGATTTATTTCATCAATATCAGTTGCTGAATGAACTCAATTATCATAAACAAGGGCCTGGACAAGCTGTATATGAATTTCTGACTCAGATGGAAGCTATTTGGGATCAGTTAACTTTATGTGAACCAAACTTGAAGTATAAAAGTGATATCCAGTTGTATCAGGAGTATCGTGACCGCATCAGACTCATCCAATTTTTTATGGCTCTCACTGATGACTATGAGTCTGTTCGAGCATCTCTGCTACACTAAGATCCCTTGCCCACTCTTGAGGATGCTCTACCTCGTCTTAAGTTTGAAGAAACCAGATTAGGTCTTCTTCAATCTAAAGTAGATTCAGCATTTGCAGTTACAGATAAAAAGAAAAAATTTTGCCATCACTATCGTCGTCATGGGCATGCTCTTCCTGAATGCCCCAATGTAGGATGTCATACCTGCAAAAGGAAAGGCCATATTGCACCCAACTGCCTTTCTCTGATCTATCGATAATGTAAACTGGCAAGACATTTGATCGAACATTGCCCTCTTCGTCCACCAAGGCCTGATCACCATAAGACTCTGCCTTGTTCCAGTTCCTCCAAACCTGCTCTTGCTGCTGTTGTTGCCAATGACTCTCCAACATCTTCTTCCACTGTCTCCCAGACTGCATTTTCCCCTAATGACCTTGAGTCTCTCCTTAAGCAAATTCTTTCCACTTCTGGTAATCCCTCTGTTGCTTTATCCACTACACCAGGTAATCCTAAATGGTATTTTGACTCTGCATGTTGTAATCACATGACATCTGCATCCCATCTTTTTTCTTCATTATCTACTAATGATTCTGCTCACTCCATACATACTGTTGATGGGTCTCTTATGAACATAAGTCATAAGGGTCTCATCTCTCTATCCACCCTTAATTTGCCTGACACTTATCTCATTCCCAAATTAAATTTCAATCTTAATTCTGCGGGACAACTGTGTGATCTTGGTTATGAACTCACCTTTTCTTCCTCTGGTTGTTATGTGCAGGATCCACAGACGGGACAAGTCATAGGGATTGGGTATAAGATTGGAAGATTATTTGAGCTCACTAGACTTTATGTTCCTCATGTATCTAACCTTTGTGCTGCTTCTCCTTCCTCCTCCATTCAGTTATGGCATCAACGTCTTTTTCACAGTTCATTAGGAAAAATGCGATCTCTCATTTCTCAGGGCACTCTAGGTTCAGTCAGTAATGAATCTCTTAATTGTACTTCTTGTCAAATTGCTAAGTAATCAACATTATTTTTTCCTAACAGTACTTCTATTTCTTATTCCTCTTTTGATCTTGTGCATTCTGATGTCTGAGGACCAGCTCCTACACCCACAATGGGAGGGTCTATATATTTTGTGCTATTTATTAATGATTTTATTCACGTTTTACTTGGACATACCTAATGAAAAATCATCATGAATTTCCTCAAGTTTATATTAACTTTGCCACAATAATACAAATGCAATTGTCAAAGGTTATCAAATTTTTTCGTCAAGATAATGTCATAGAATATCGTGACTTAAAACTTTTGACTTTTTTTTGCTGAATAGGGTACCCTCTCAAAATTTTCATGTCCTGGTACCTCTCAACAAAATGGTCGTGTTGAGAGAAAATATTGTCATATTCTTGACTCTGTACGTGCTATGCTTATCTCTTCCTCTTGTCCAGAGCATGCTTGGGGTGAAGCCGCTCTCACTGCAGTTTATGTCATTAATCGTCTTCCATCCTCTGTCATTGGTAATCTCTCTCCTTTTGAGCATCTTCATAATACTCCTCCAGATTACAATTCTCTCAAAGTTTTTGGTTGTGCTTGTTTTGTACTTCTTCAACCCCATGAATATACTAAACTCAAACCTCGTGCTCGTCTTTGTTGCTTTCTTGGTTATAGGACAGAACACAAAGGTTACCGTTGTTAGGCTGTCATCTCTCAGCGCATTCGTATTTCTCGTCATGCCATTTTTTGGGAACATATCATGTTTTCCACTATGTCTAAGTTCAAGTCTATTCCTTCTACCTTAACTCTTTTTTTCACTAACCCATATATTGATCCTTTTCCTAGTGATCTTAATGCAGGTTCTTCTGGTGAGCTTCCAAACACTTCTGGTATTCCAACCACTCCCGATGACACTATTCCAACCATAGATCATGCTCCTACTCCTTCTCCTCCTTTTGAGCGTCCAACTAAGGTAAGAACTTATCCTAGCTATCTTTGTGATTATCATTGTTTTTCTACTATGCTTCACTTTCATGAACCTCAGACCTATCAAGAAGTCTCCATAGATCTCCATTGACAGCAAGCTATGCAGGACGAGTTATAGGCTTTGGAACACACCAATACTTGGGACATGGTTGATCCTTCTACTGGCAAGGCACTTGTGGGATGTAAATAGGTATACAAAATCAAGACTAGTTCTGATGGTTCTATTGAACGATACAAGGCTCGCTTTGTTGCCAAGGGATTTACTCAAGAGTATGGTATTGACTATGAGGAGACCTTTGCCTCTGTTGCTTGTATCACCTCAATTCACACTCTTCTTGCTATTGCTGTTACTCAAAAATGGTCCCTTAATCAGATGGATGTAAAAAAAAATATTTTTCTCAATGGTGACTTGGAAGAAGAAATTTATATGCGACCACCCCCAAGTTATACTTGTTCACCTAATAAGGTTTGTCTTCTCCGTAAGGCTTTATATAGTCTTAAACAGGCTCCTCGAGCATGGTTTGCTAAATTCAGTTCTACCATCAATCAGCTTGGCTTCTCATCTAGTCCTCATGACTCAGCTTTGTTCATTCATCGGACTAATCAAGGCACTGTAATTTTGCTTCTTTATGTTGATGACATGATCATTACTGGAGATGACACTTCTGGCATTGCGGATCTTAAAGTCTCCTTAAGCCGCAACTTTGAAATGAAGGATCTTGGCCCTCTTAGTTATTTTTTGGGTCTTGAAGTTCTTTCTTCTGCTGATGGACTTTTCTTATCACAGGTTAAGTATGTCTCAGATCTCATTTCTCGAGTTAATCTTACAGATAGTCGCACTGAGTCCACTCCTCTCAAGCCCAATGTTCGCCTTACTCTTATGGACGGTACTGTTCTTGATAATCCCACTCTATATCGGCAGCTGGTAGGCAGCTTGATTTATCTCACTGTTACTCGTCTAGACATTTCTTATGCGGTTCACTTAGTCAGTCAGTTCATGTCTGCTCTGCGCTCTACTCATTATGTTGTTGTCCTTCGTATTATTCGCTATGTGAAAGGTACTTTGTTTCATGGACTTCATTTCTCTGCCGACTCCTCCTTAATTCTCCGAGCTTATTCTGATGCTGATTAGGGAGGAGATCCCACTGATCGTCGTTCCACCAATGATTATTGTATTTTTCTTGGTGATGCTCTTATCTCATGGCGCAGCAAGAAACAAACATTGATTGCTCGTTCCAGTACTGAAGCCAAATATCGAGCCCTTGCTGACACTACCTCTGAAATACTCTAGATCCGTTGGTTTCTTGATGACTTGGGCGTCTCTTAGTCTTCTTCCACTGATCTCTATTGTGACAATCAGAGTGCTATTCAAATTGATCACAATAATATCTTTCATAAACACACCAAGTACATTGAAATTGATTGTCATTTTATTCACCAACATATTCTTAGTCGTGCTCTTCGTCTTCTCTCCGTTGGCACTCTCGATCAACCTGCTGATATATTTACCAAAGCTCATCATCTAAGTCGCTTTCACATACTAGTTTCTAATTTCAAATTAATTTCTTCCACACCTACTTAAGTTTGAGTGAGGCTGTTGATTATTGTTAGATTATATTAATGTTAGTAATGGATATTAGTTATATGTATTAGCTGTGAATGAGTTGTGTGTGTAGTAGATGAGCTGTGTAGTGGGTGCTTAACTGTGTGTGTTAGATTGCTAATTATTTTTTAAATGTATATATCGTTTATCTAATCATGTGTAATATATAGACTTTTCAGATTCATTTCTTACATTCATGATGAGAAAAACATGTCCATATATAATAAGGTCATAGTTTTTTTTTTTTGAAATATAAGACCATATTTATTATACCTATTATGTTTTTATTTGAATAAGAGAACTCTGGAGTCTTCTCACTAAACATTTTGGAATTCAAATGAGCCAAAGAATTCCCCATGTTGGATTTTAATTTTCCGATAAATGTCACTCCTACCCTGTTAACACGATGGATTTATTTGATTTTCTTAAATTAGCACAAATTTTGATTATATACTCATGCATGTACATGCAAGAATGAGTATGGTAATTTTGCTACTCGTGGACGGATTTGCTACCATTTGGCCCATCAAGGATTGAGTGCAAATTTCACTCCGTAAAATTATTCTTGCATGCTAATTCTTTTTACATCACATTCTTGCATAAGAGATTGGCTCTTAAGAAGTTATAGATTGGTGAATATCCCATGGGAAAATTGGATGTAGAGAGGACGCGTTTCTCGTACTTCATCACCCCACCATATTTACCTGTTATAGTAGTTTTTTTTAAATTTTATTACTGTTTATAAATATTATTAATTAAAATTTTAAATTTTTTATATATGTATAATTATCTGTGATTATAAAAAAATTAATCTAATTTTTGTGTATAAATTTAAATGTTTGTAAATATTATTAATTAAAATTTATAAATTTTTTTATATATACAATATAAGTTATATTTGTTACTTGTTAATCAGGTAATAGATAATTAATCATATTTAATCTTTATTTTTATAATAAATCAATGATTCATGATAGAATGAAGTATCATACTCCAAAAAACAAAATAAAAAAAGTGTAGAATATGTGAAATATTTCCTTGTTTTAGAAGAGCACATAAGAATTGGAATGAAATAAAATTAATATCACACAAAATATGTGCACATGTCAATGATGTCATGATCGCTTAGAGCAGTAATTGTTTTCTTCGCAATCAGATTGGATTTGGATCCAAACTCTTCTATACGACAATGGGCTTATACAAGTACGAATTAATAAGAAAAACTACACCTTGTCAGCATTGGGGATTGGGGCCCGAAGTAATTGATGAAACACCTGTGCTGATCAATGACATTGAGACTATACTGTTATGAATAGGCATTTGCGTTGCACTCTGAAAGCCCACAGCACATGGAGATAGGGCCTTGGCAATTGGGAAGGGAGGTTAACACTTAATAAGACCCAACCTCTAATCGGGAGAAATTATTACATAAATCTAAAATACTTAAATTTGGTGCATTAAGTCAATTTTATATTATTATTTTAATTAATTATTATAGTTACTTAATAATTAATTGATATAATTTAATATAATTAATTATGTAATTGACTTAATATATCTAATGTAGGTACTCCACATTTATATAAGAAATTTTCTCTAATTACTGCTTAATGACCATCCCACGTTGACCCAAAAAAATCACCTCACCACTGGCACGCTGAACCCGCGCACCACACACACAAATTATTCACAACTCCCAAATGGTATATGAGCAAGTTAGTTGTGCCAAAAAGGGTTACTATTACATCTTTATTGAATTGAATTGAATTGACTTCGCATTAATGTGGCAGGGTCCAAGGGTGACAATTGATATTTCTAGTTGTCCACATTTTGTAGTGCCATAAACTTGATCCAGTCATTGGTCCCAAAACTTGGCAAGGATGCCTCACAATTCAACTGTTGGTAATCTCTAGTCTCCGTTCTTTGACTATTAACTTCGAATTTAAAAGTGAAACAACCTTAACTGAAAAGTCAAAATACTTGGGTTCTGGAGTTGCCTTACCATAAATACATTCGTACCAAGTGGCCATGACTTGCACAGTGGACGCACAACAAGCAATTACGACTTGATCATTCAAATTTATTTCTCTTTCCACACAAGAGACAAGAGTACGGTCCATAACTGTGATGGGGCTGCTTCTTAGTTCTGGCCTGAAATTTCCTCTTTTTTTTCTTTTTTTTTGGAAAAAAAATTATTTACTCTTCTGCTTATTATTTCATAAGCCTAAAATTATGTCATTGGTATGCATATGATATCATGTTACACATTTCTTTTCTATGAATGAAGTCATATATCTACACAAGACATGATTTTGTTAGTTCCTTAGAGTATTTTTCTAAGAGTAGCTAACAATTTCTAATTTTTTTAATTTATATCTTCTCAATTTTTTTAAGTAGAAAAAAGAAATAGACATAAAAAAATTATTAGTGAGATTTAATTATAATATATAATTTTTATATTTATTTTTTTATTTTATTTAATCATTTAAAAAAATAAGAGATTCCAAATCGACTTTTATTGACTACTCTTTATGTACCATCTAATGAAAGTTTTGCATCTCATTCAATCAATTAAAAGCTGAAAACTACAGCGCAACCAAGCTGGAAACTATTAATTTAGACTAATTTTCCTTGATTTCATTCACTTTCACTCCTATCAAAGGCACTTTGAAACTTCATATTGTATATAACTAAAAAAGTCACGGAAAACAGTAGACTTAATAATTGATGGTTAACAATTTTAACAATAAGACCAAGAGAAAAATTAATTTTTATCACCGAAAAAGTTTGTGATTTAAAACATGAACTCGGTACCACTGGTACTAATTAAAGTGTGTCTATAGTTATCAATACATAAAGGACCATATATAAAAACATGTCTTACTGGTGACTATACAAACATTTTATAACAAAAACCAAAGCTTTTTCTCATTAAGTGGTTACTGAAAGAATATTTTTCGATTAACTTGGAGTAACATATGCTTATTGGTCCATGCAATTTATCTAATCTACTAATAAAATGCACTTTAAACATTAACATGTTGTCATAAACCACATCCTAATAGAGAATGGTATAAGTATAAAAGCCTCTACCACTACACACCGATCTACAATCAATGCCTAGCTTTTTCTTCTTATCACAAAACAAACATATTCTGGGTTCAATAATATCTTCTTATAGCAAATAGTGAATTCTTTTTGACACTACATGGCTGGAGAATGGAGATGCCATTGGGATTGGAGCTGCATGTTGTTGTTTGTCTTTGCATCACTGTATGCCATTGCAGAATTTACTGGAAAGTCCACAGTTCTGGCCACAGGGAAGAACTCTATGCATCATAAACAAGGCAAAAGGAAACTAGGTGATGTAGAAGGTGAGGATTTTCTGTTACTCTTCTGAGCATGCATCAAATTGTCTGATAATTTATATTTACTTAAAACAACACCTTAACGGGTTAAAGAAAAGTACTACAGTCTTTACTTTTATGTCCACAAATTCTTCTAATGCCGACTTGTGTTGATAATTCTAGGCTCCATTAGTATTGACTGTGGGCTACATGGAGAGCTTGCCTATACTGATCACAAAACTGAGATACCTTACACTTCAGATACAGAATACATTGAGACTGGAACAAGTAAAAACATCCAGGAGGAGTTCATTTCTGAAACTCTTCAAAGAACATTCAAAACTGTGAGAAGCTTTCCTCAGGGTAGAAGGAATTGCTACACACTAAGACATCCAGAAGGCAAAGATACTATTTACTTGATCAGAGCTTCTTTCATGTATGGGAACTATGATGATTTGAATCAGCTGCCACAATTTGATCTTCATATTGGAGTTAATCCATGGGACTCAGTGAGGTTTGACAATGCCACTCATGTGGTAATCAAGGAGATTTTACACGTGCCATTGATGGATAATGTATATGTTTGTTTATTGAACACCGGTATGGGAACTCCTTTTATATCAGCACTGGAGGTGAGGCATTTAAATCCTTCCAGTTATAGAACCAAGTCTGGATCCTTAGTTCTCTATAAACGTTTTGACATTGGCTCAACAACCGATGAAATTGTGAGGTGAGTTACTTATCAGTGAAGCCTGTCAAAACTTATTAATCTGTTGGATATGTAAACATTTTCATTGTTGTTAAATCAAGTCTCTATATAAATCATTAGGATTAAACTTAAGATAAGAATTAAATTTAACTTCCTTTGATTTGGTTTTAATTTTGTTTGATAACATGTAGGTTTAAAAAAGATGTTTATGATCGAATCTGGTCTCCTTACAACTTCCCTGATTGTACACCACTAAATACTTACTTCCCCATTGACTCCTTGATCCATACTGCATATCACCTACCATCAACAGTCATGAGAACTGCTGTGAGGCCAATAAATGGTAATGATTCCATGAAATTTGAATTTGACATTGGAGATCCTATTTTAGAATTCTATGTGTACATGCACTTTGCTGAAATCCAAGAGCTTAAGAAAAATGAATAAAGAGAATTTGACATTACATTGAATGGTAACTTGTGGGCTAAGTCTGTAACTCCTAAGTATTTGTACTCAACTACAATAGCGAGTAAACAGTCCATTACAGGAACTAAGCTCATGTTCTCTATGGACAAGAAACCAAATTCCACCCTTCCTCCAATTCTCAATGCAGTGGAGATTTACATAGTTAAAGAATTCCGGCAGGCACCTACAGACCAAGCAGATGGTTAGTTAGTTGTTTCTCTTTCTTGCCAGCTTTTTTGTTGTTTAAAGTTAGAGCATCACATACTTTGGCATCAAATGCTTGTGAAAATTGTAGTTAAGGCTATCATGGACATCAAATCACACTACTTGTCAACATTGTCGTTGGGTAAATCATGGCAAGGAGATCCTTGTGCACCAGAAAAATACTCTTGGAGTGGTCTCAACTGCAGCTATAATGGATATGATTCACCCAGAATAACTGCATTGTAAGGTTTTATTTTTTTGACTATTATTTTCCATAATTCCAATTGGCATTAAATAAAGGCAAACCAACACTTGACCAACATATGTGAACTGCATGCAGAAACCTAGCCTCCAGTGGATTGGGTAGCACAATAATTGCATCATTTTTGGAGCTCAAATTCTTAGAATCCTTGTGAGTATTAAGTTAACAACAGCACAATTATTAATTTACAATAATTTTAATTTAAGCAAAAACAATACATTGTTTTCCAGGGTTTTATCAAACAATTGCTTAACAGGACCACTGCCTGATTTTTCACAACTGCAATACTTGAAAGTTCTGTAAGTCGTATAGATTTCAAAATTGTTGATATGTCTCAATGGAAATCAAATAAGCCATCTGATATATGCTATCTTAGCAGTAATTTATCAGGGAACAGGCTCTCAGGTACAATTCCTCCACGTCTAAAGGAAAGAGCAAATAATGGTTCACTTTCCTTCAGGTTTGTTTTCATTTAAAATTATGATCTTAAATTAGTCACTGGCCTAAGCATCACAGCTGTGGTCCTCATTTTTCTTGTAACTTCTTTAATTTGTTTTCCTTCTTCAATCTCTTAACTAAAATTGATATGACCACAGTGTGGATGGAAATCCGGATCTCTGCCTGATGGCTCAATGTGAAGAGGATAAAAAGTATATTGTTCCACTTCTTGCATCCGTTATTTCATCAGTGGTCTTTTTTATTGTACTGGGTATTGTATTGACTATTATTTGGAGATGGAGATGCAACAGAAAACCAGGTCTGCAAATAGATATATTTGTCTTACTTTGGAGCTAAAGTTGAGGGTGTCATAGTCATTGACTTCAAATTGCTATATGATCCACTTATGCAAAGCCCAAACTAACATTTTGCAATTCAAAATGACTAGGAAAAATTTTATTAAACAATAAAAATGAAAAAAAAGTCACATAATTTAAATTACAATATGTAATGGACATGACATTATGATAATCATGAACTTTGATTACTTTGTTTAGTGTCAGAGCAAGCTGTGAGATCAAGCGAAGAAGTTGTGTTGAAGTCAAATAATAAACAATTCACATACTCTCAGATAGTGGCTATTACCAACAACTTTGAGAAAATTATTGGGAAGGGAGAACATGGAATTGTTTATCATGGTTCCTTATATGATGGCACACAAGTTGCTGTCAAAATGCTCTTACCAAAATCACCTCAAGGTTCTCAGCAGTTTCAGACCGAGGCATGCTTCTCTCAAAAGAAATTCAAAAAGATAAATTTTGTATTTAAAGATTTTTTCTTGCTAAAATACATTCTGTGTATCTGCAGGCTCAACTCTTAATGCGAGTTCATCATAGGAACTTAGCTTCCTTTCGTGGATACTGTAATGAAGTTGGACACACTGCTATCATCTATGAATACATGGCTTATGGGAACTTAGAGGAGTATCTTTCAGGTATATATATTCATTTGTTATAGAACCAAGTTAATTTCACGCTTGCATAATTACTTGATTAAAGACTATATTCAAGTAAACTAGAACTCACACACTATTTTTGTGTCTGAGTAGATGCAAGGAGAGAACCATTGAGTTGGAGACAGAGGATTCAGATAGCAGTTGATGCTGCTCAAGGTTAGCAGTGACACTGACTATGTTACTTCATTCCTGACTTTACTGTGACTAAAGGATACTGATATTGGAACCTGTATGTTTAGGGCTCGAGTACTTGCATCGTGGCTGCAAGCCGCCAATAATCCATAGAGACATTAAGACTGCAAACATTTTACTGAACGAGAAAATGCAAGCAAAAGTAGCTGATTTTGGTTCCTCAAAATTTTTCTCAACCGAAAATGAAAGTCATATATCCACTGCAGTTGTTGGCACATTTGGATATCTTGATCCAGAGTAAGTTTTTTGCCATGTAAACATGTACTGCTCCTTTTATTTACAAAACACATATAACTAAAGAAGGATTTAAGTTGAACATCTCTTTTTCAACCTATTTATGCATATTACAGCAAAAGCATATTCGTTTGTGCCTGATTAACAAGTGCAACCCGGAACTTCAGGGGGATTCTCAAATATTGGACAAGGGCTAGTACATTTCCTTTGACAATTTAAATACGCAACTAATATTATGCAAGAAAATCAATACATGGCATTTTGATAATGAACTTTGTCAGAAAACCACTTAAGCTTATAGGCTGATTACTTGGTATACTATAGAGCATCTTTTATCTGAGTTTCGTTTTGGCATTATTCCTATCTTTGCAATATTAACGGTTTGTGCCAAGCATAATTGTTAAGTGTCATGTTAGAGACATTAAAAACATTTTGACCTCATCTGATAACTTCTAGTTTTATGGTGAGTGGTTTTCTATCACCATTATAGATATTCACAACAAAATATTACAGTCATGATGCAGATAAGTTTCCTTTTACAGATACTACTCATCCAGCAGGCTGACAGAGAAAAGTGATGTTTATAGTTTTGGTATTGTGCTTTTGGAGCTTATTACAGGGCAGCCTGCAATAATAAAAGGCCACAAGAACACTCACATTGTGAAATGGGTTACCCATTTTCTTGCAAGAGGAGATATAAGACAAATTGTTGATTCAAGGATGCAGGGAAATTTTGATTTTGGTTCTATGTGGAAGGCTGTGGAGGCAGCAATAGCTTGTGTGCCTTCGATTTCTATCCAAAGGCCATCCATGAGTTACATTGTCACAGAACTAAAAGAGTGCTTAGAAATGGAAGCAGCTAGAGAACAAGGCACCGATGAGCAATCAAACTACTCGTTTGAAATGAAAGTTGTTGATCTTGAAACTGATTCTGGCCCAGGTGCAAGATAATGATCAAGAATGTGCTTTTCAGTTTTTTTTTTCTTTGTTATATCCAATTTTCGTTTTTATTATTGATTGTAAATCTATAGTTTGCACAGTCTAATGGATTTACCATCATTTCTTAATAGAAAAGGAGAAATTAAATCCATGTTAAAAGGAAAAGGTGCACTGCTTAGAAAGAGAGACAATTTCTGTGTAATGTATCTAGTCTAGTGTACATAATAGTTCAAACTCTTTTAATCATGTGTAACCCATGATTAGATGATAATATATAAATGATTTATATTGGTCATGGATCAAAATTAAATCCTATGAAAAGTGTATTAAAACCAAATTAAAATTACCTTTTAACCCTTCTCAACTTTATTTATTCGTGAAGAAATTCTCATTTAAAAAATACATATACGAGATACATATATGATACGATACATATATATTGATGCAATACAAATTTAAAAAATAATAGAAAAATATATAGACGAAGAATATTTAAAAATATCGAAGTATCCAATATGTATCGAATATCGGTACAACGTCTATTTCGAAGTATTGATACTACATAGGTTCCCACATTAAGCACCAACTTGTCGCCAGTACTTGCTCAATCTTTCTATGCAACAACTCTACCAGAATAACTCCTGTGCATGCGTGCACCTCTCTCGTGACCAAGATTACTATTCCACCTGCCGCAGACAAAATTCCAACAACTTTCCTCCACCATAGTAAATGAAAGAAACTAAAGTCATCATAATGTTGATATGAGAGTGTACGTGATTAGAAAGCAAGATCACAAGCTAAGCAAATAGTCTCTGAAAAGGATGCAATATTAAAAACGAAGAAGCAAGAGACCACAAACGAATGTATCAAAGGATGGCCTGCAGATGTAACCACTCTAAGCGCTCTCATTTAATGGCTATGCCCAACTTCCATCCTCCTCCTTCAATTATTTCAGTTGCCATGTTATTAATTTGTAACATATATAATACACAGCTAAAATAAAAGCCTTCAGAAGCTTATTGTTTGCTAGAGAAAGATGAACATCAATAGAAAAGAAGCAGTTTTTGTGCTCTTTGCATTTGTCTTCCTGGCATGGGGGGATGCACAAGATACCCTTGTGCCAGCAATCATAACATTTGGTGACTCTGCCGTGGATGTGGGGAATAATAACTATCTCCTCACTATTTTCAAGGCTAACTACCCTCCTTATGGAAGGGACTTTGTCAACCATGAACCTACTGGGAGGTTTTGCAATGGGAAATTAGCTACTGATCTTACTGGTAAGGAAATACATAGCATTTAACTTGGATAGTTAAGTAGATGTTGCACATATATTCATATTTATAAGTTTTATTGTTGTTGAAATGTTTCCTTTTGCAGCTGAAACACTGGGTTTTAAGAGCTATGCACCTGCATATCTTAGCCCTCAGGCATCAGGGAAGAACCTCCTTATTGGAGCAAACTTTGCTTCAGCTGCCTCTGGTTATGATGAAAAGGCTGCTATTTTGAATGTAAGTTTGGAATGAGCAACACACACACACATATATATATCTAAAAAAATTCATGTTTTTTAACTTTCTTTTTTGGCAGCATGCGATTCCTTTGTCCCAACAGTTAAATTATTTCAAGGAATACCAAAGCAAGCTAGCCAAGGTAGCTGGCAGTAAAAAAGCAGCATCAATTATCAAGGATGCATTGTACATACTGAGTGCTGGCAGTAGTGACTTTGTGCAAAATTATTATGTCAATCCTTTGATCAACAAAGTCTTCACTCCTGATCAGTATTCTTCATACCTTGTGGGTTCATTCTCAAGCTTCATTAAGGTATTTTGCTATTATTACTCTGTAAACGATCACAATTATTTGGAAAAATAAGGCATAAACATCACAAAGTGATCAATATTACAATACCATAATTATACAAATAAAACCATTTAAAGGTGCTTTGTTTTGAACATAGGACTTGCATAGATTGGGAGCCAGGAAAGTTGGAGTGACTTCACTCCCACCATTGGGTTGCCTACCTGCTGTAAGAACTTTATTTGGTTTCCATGAGAATGGTTGTGTCTCAAGAATCAACAATGATGCCCAAGGATTTAACAAGAAAGTCAACTCAGCTGCAACAAATCTCAAAAAGCAACTTCCTGGTCTTAAGATTGTTGTGTTTGATATTTACAAGCCTCTCTATGACCTTGTTCAATCCCCTTCAAAATTGGGTATGGAATACTTTGACTAGAATACAATCAACATATGGTATCATTCTCTTGCTGTGAAATGATGTTATTTATTCTTCTAACATGTCTTATGATGTTCAATAGGTTTTGTGGAGGCAAGGAGAGGTTGCTGTGGTACTGGATTTGTGGAGACAACATCCTTATTGTGCAATCCAAAATCACCAGGAACTTGTTCTAATGCAACCCAGTATGTGTTTTGGGACAGTGTCCATCCTTCACAAGCTGCTAACCAAGTTCTATCCGATGCATTGATTGCACAAGGCATATCCCTTATCACATAAGGACTTATGGCTATATCTATGTAAAACATTCTAGATATGTATTGTTGCTAATTGAAAAGTATACTAAATCGTAAAAGTAATAAAATGATAAGTGAATATTGTCTTATAGAGATTACGTTGTCAAGTACCAAATTCACTTAATCAATACTATCTAGGCTATAGGAAATTGAGATTAAAAAGAGTTCAAAGAAAACAAGTAATTGAAGGAAAAGCAAAACAATGTTAGCAGATATTCTTGTTTCTTATTTTCTTTTTATTGAATTCATATAAATTAAGAAATAAATATCTCATTCAAATTAGGAAACTCTTAAAGATCGTTACATTAAACACAGATATTTGGTCACCAAGTAGAGATTACTTACACTCCAATTAAGAATCTAACTTGATCCTTAAAATTTATGAATGTTAGTTGACTTGGTCAAACTTCGTCAGCTACTTTGTACATAATTTTTCACCTTCTTAATGCATGAACTGGGCTTCGATGTCTTCATGAAAGTTGTAGTAATTTTTCTCATCTTTTCATAGATGCCAAGATTAGCTTAATCCGAGCTTGTAGTAATTTTTCTCATCTTTCCATAGATACCAAGATTAACTTAATTCGAGCTCTGTAACAAAAGTTATGCTCAAAATACCACAAAAGACATTAAATTCCTACAAAACACAATAAAAACACAGTTTATTTAATAGGTTCAAAATTAACTCAATATCATAAATAAATGACATAATTCTTATCTCAAAACATTTAAATTCATGTTTAAATAAGCATAAAATATATGAGTTTTATACACACATCAAATACTCCCAAACTTGAACTATTACTTGTTCTCAAGCAATGAATAAACAGTAAAAATCACAGTAAGGATACTTCTTTCGTAAGGATGTCAAGCATTGCAATTCAAACTTCTCAAAGAAACCTCAAAAATCTAAATCCATGAATAACTCATTCAAATTCTAAGAAGTTAAAATGCCTACTCAAGGATACATATTTAACAATGCGCAAACAATTTAACTTAAGCAAGCTTTCACAAACAAAATCATGAATCCATATGCATCTAGATGAGACTATGCACACAAAGCAATTTTTAAACCTTAATGACATAACTGAATTGATGAATGAATGTATGTCTCAAATCCCATAGGCAAAACCACTACTTCTTTCTCTACTAATGTAATGCACACTTTCAAAGGATCAAAAGATCTTTTATTAGGGTTGTAATGAGGACAAGAGGTGAAAAGTAAAACAAAGAAAAGAAAAAAAGAAAAATAAAATATGAGAGAGTCATGATGAAGAAGTTTAAAACACATTGAAAATAAAGATATATTATGTAAAGGGAAAGCTTCACTTTAATTTACTAACACACTTACTTCTTCTTCTTTTTTCTATTTTTTTTAATATTTACCTCCTCCTCCAAATTTATTTCTTTGCAATACATTGGGTGGTCTCTTTTTTTTTCAAACATGCTAAATTTTGACTTTTCTTTCCTTCTTCTCTCTTTATCTTCATCGCATTTAGATCCTCAATAAGTCTCTCCCTTCCATATTCAATCCTCTCTCACAAAAGGGTAGGTAAATGTTTAAAGGTTAAGAATAAAAGTGGAATGTGGGTTAATGAAAGAAAATAGGCTAATGAAAGGCTCAAATGAGGTTCCAAGAGATAATAATGATGAGTGAGTGGTCTAAGGCCATGATGAGGTTAACAAAAAAATGCCTAAATCATCTCATTTTAAGTGCACACTAGGACTTCGCCTTGAAAGGATGCAACGAAATTGTTCTAGGACCAGTGAGGCAATTAGATACTTACTTTAGCACACATAGTACTTCTCTAGGAACACACAAATTCAATCAAAAGTTTAATAAACTAATGCAAAAGAAAAATCGAATGCCCAAAGCTAAATACACATGATAATCATGAACAAATCTCCAACCAACATAATCCTAAACTAACATAAATCAAGCTCTCTTGGCATAAGATCAATCTTCAAAGCAATGTTTTTCTTGTCAAAATAGATCAGTTCATGCGTATGCTTTAGTGAACATGAATTTAAGGTGATGATGACAAAATAAAATAAATAAATAAATACGAAAATAAAATGCTAAAGGAAGAAAAAAAATCGTTTTCGCAGTTGACAACTATATACATCCCCCTACAAAGGCTCTGAACTCGGGGAGACACCTAAGCCGACTCAACATTAACTTTAAAACAAAAACAGAAAAATGTTAGTCAATTAAATAAGGAATAACAAAATAATAGCAAAAAAACGTAAAAAAAAAAAATAACTAACTGAAATTGAAAGAGCCCACCCCCAGACTTAAAATGCGGTAATGTTCTCAGTGACGCACAAAGTGGAATAGGAAAACAAAAGAAAAAACACGGAGTGAGGGTTTGTGGGCTAAAGAACATGGCTTGGGTGTTTTTAGAAGAGAGAACTTCGTATTCTTCGCTTGTTAGACACAACCCATGCTAATAGACACGGGGTCCTTGTATCCTTTTCTGGCATCACGTATTGCAATTTATAGGGAATCACACGGTCCCGTGTCAAAAAACACACTTCTCAATAATGAAATCGCACACCCTATGTCAAATGACACAGGGGGTCGTGCTACCCCTTTTTTTTAATAAAAGAAATTGGATATTAAATCTTACTCTCTTTAACAATTATACTTACTCAAATATTTAAATTATTGAACTTAAAGCTTACTCTCCATGCAAACTCAATTCCACAACTTCGAGACCTATATCCCTTGCACAAAACTCACCTTCTCCACTTTAAAGAAATAAACTAAAGACACGTTACTACACAATAAGGCTGTTAGTGAATCAAAAGAAGTTGTTAACTAAAACTACCAAAATCAACAAATTTAAAGATAAAAGAGTAAAGAAAAAGAAAGAAAACTTGAGTTGCCTCCTAAGAAGCATTTGTTTATAGTCATTAGCTCAACTTGTCCTTTGTTCAAGTTGATCAAGGTGGCTTAAAGTAAGAGAAAGAGGATAACTCCTTTCCTTTTTCAAAGTAATGCTTCAATATTTGGTTAATGACCTTAGAGATGCCTTCAAAGGCATTTTGAATTCCAAATGGTATTGGTTGTCCTAAATACGCCTTGGCATGAGAGATTCTACTAGGCCATGGTGGTTTCAATTAATCAATATATCAAAGACTAGTTTGCAATGAATCATGGACAATGAGAATAGGTCCTTCTTTGTTTCACTACTAGAAAAACACGTTTTTGCGGCGGATTTTTTGCGGCGGATTAATCCGCCGCAAATGGAAAATATTTGCGGCGAGATTATAATCCGTCTCAAATTTGCGGCGGATTTTTGTGGATCCATTTGACTTTGCGGATTTTGCGGCGGATTTTTCCTCCCCATTTTTTTCCGGCTATTAAAATCCATCAGTAAAAAGTTTTTTTTTTGATGAAAAAAGTTTTGCGGCGGATATTTCCGCCGCAAATTATTAAATAAAATAGAAATTTATTTTTAAATTTAAAAATAAAAATAAAAAACATTTGCGGCGGATGTTGCGGCGGATGTTGCGACGGATAAATTTGCGACAGATTTTACGATTGATTTTTCTTCACCAAAAAAAAATATTGCGGCGGAAATATCCGCCATAAATCTCCTGATGTCTTTTCTAGCGTAAAATATAATTTTTTCGGATAAAAAAATTTGCGGCGGATAAATCCGCCTGCAAATTCCGCCATAATTAATTCAAGATAATAAAAATTTTAAAAAATATTTAAATAATCCGCCGCAAAATCCGCCCCAAATCTAAATTTCAATTTCTGACGGAAAAATCATGCAAAAAATTGATACGTATAATAAAAAATTCTAAATAAAATATTAAAATATTTTACTGCGGAAAAATCTTTGCAAATTATCTGCATGATTCAAAAATACATTTGCGACATGATTTTTCCGTCGCAAAAAAATCCGCCGCAAAAATTAAATCTACTTCATCTTCTTCCTTCTCCCATTTTCATTTTTCTCGCATTCTTTCTCTATTCCTCTCTCCCTTCTCCTTTCTCACTTCCCTTTCAAGACAAGAGCTTCCATGAAAGCAACCTTCGTCATCTTCAAGACCTTGAGGTAGGGGAAAACCTTGTTCTTGACTCATTTTCCTATTCTTTTCATCTTGTTTTTGAGTTGTGACTTGATGTGTGAATTGGGGTTTTGAGTTGTTTTTACTTGTTTTGGCTTAAATCTTGTTAGAAAACTTAAGAATAACATGATTTGGTTTGCTTTAGAGAGCATGAGAACAGTTTTTCATTACTTGTATACCTTGATTTCCATTTGAAATGAGAATTTGGAGTTTTAGGTTTTCAATAACCAAGGATGAGATTTGTAGTGTTTTGATCTATTTTTAGTGAAATCTTTTAGTGTTTTATGTTCCCTTCATGTTTGTGAACTTGTTTGGGACTTAAACTCACCTAGAAACTGGATTGGAGTGGCCAAAATCCAAGATTTTGGCCAATGGAACCGTAATGACGGTTCTGCACGACTTCTGTCCCAGTGACACGGCCCGTGTCCGAATACACGGGGTGGGCCGTGTCCCTCTCTGTCAGTGTAAATATTGTGGAAAAGTGCAGAACAGAGTAGGACACGGCCCACCCCGTGTCAAACAACACGGCCCGTGTCAAATAACACGGGCCGTGTCTTAAGATATAATAAGAATTAGCTTTTGTGCTCTTCATGAAAGTTATAGCTCTTTCTCTTAGCTTTCCAAGGATACCCAATTCACCTCATTTCGACATACGTAGCTCAAGTTATGCTCATTTTACTGAGCAAAGGTCAAGGGTTGAAATTAAGAAAAATGCCAAAATGTTGTTTTGGGAAAAACTAGCTTTCCTAATTGTGGGGACCTTTCTTGTATGCATTTATAAGTGTGATGAGACCTTAGTAAGAGTGTTTAATAAAGTGTATTCGTGATGCATATAAATCAATTGTTATCCTAATAGATAAGTTTAAAGATTAATTGATGAATTGTTTTGACTTATGCCACTTTTCTATTTAATAATTAAGTAACTTGTTTTATATACAGTAATTGGATTTATTATGAGATTATGTTGTATAAATCTATTATTGAGAATTTTAAATTCTCACCCCAACTTCTGATTTTCATGGTAAATCCAGTATATGATCAAAGCAGGAGCGAAAGAAGGCATTGAAGACTTTGTATAAATTCAGTTTGTGTTTTTGTTAAAGCTAGCATCACGTTGCATTTTGTGACACCTTGAGGAGATCTCCAACTGGTGCGGTGTGACAGTCTCCAACAGGTTTGATCTACTCTTTGATTCACCCTTTCTTCTTTTTGATTGGTGTTAATTAACCTGCATTGCTTTTGCTTAGTCTTTTGTTAAAAGTTAGGCTTGGTATAATGTATGCATAGGATTTGGACTTTTATTGGAGAACACTTTTGCATTTTTGGCTTTCTAAATTGACCACATTAGTGGAGAATACTAGTTGTTTGGATTGAAATATTTATACATGTATAATTTTAGAATATATTAATTATGTAACATATGTTGTGCATTTTGCATTTTTGTATTTTGATTTAAGTGTAAAATTATCATTGCGAAAAATGGTAGTTCCGAGAAAATCGTAGATGGATGTATAATAGGACTTATTCGGGTTGTAGAGGACTTAAACAAGAATTTGTATGTAGAGTTGAAGAGTTAGTGAATTATGCATATCGATCTTCCCATTACTTAAGTGAAGGAACAATTAGGTGTCCCTGTTTGATATGTTATAGTGGGAAATTATTGAAACCCGAGATTGTAAAAATTCACTTGTATAAAAAAGGATTCAAACCTAGGTATTGGTATTAGACAAATCATGGAGACGAAGAGCCTGATCCAATTAGTGTAGATATAAACTCTGGTGTGAACACTGCTAATAGTCCTATATTAGAGGACGAAGACGTGGTTGATAGATATCAAAATATGGTTTGTGATGCGGCTGGAACAGACTTTGGGGATTTTAGGAGTCGTTTTGAACAGAGTGTTGAGGATGCTCCACATCCAGAGGCCGAAGAGTTTTATGATCTATTAAATGCTTCAAGTCACCATTATGGCACAGGCTGCGAAACTCATTCTGAGTTATCCTTGGCAGTTCGAATGTTAAGCCTCAAATCTGATTATAATGTAACGCATGCATGCTTTGATTCATTTATGGATATATTAAAAGAGGTTGCTCTACCAGGATCACGAATTCCTCTAAATTACTATAGAACAAAAAAATTAGTTGCTAAACTCGGGCTTGCTTCAAGAAAAATAGATTGTTGTGTAAATGGTTGTATGTTATACTATGATAATGCCAGACAATGTAGGTTTTGTGGTGCTAAAAGATACGAACTTCGTAAAACCAATAATGGGAATAACAACGAAGTTCCTATGAAAAGAATGCATTATTTACCTCTTATTCCTAGGCTCAAGAGATTGTATTCCTCTATGAGCTCATCCGTACACATGAGATGGCATCTTTGAAAACAATAGGAAAGAGGGAGACATGTCGCACCCATCGATGGTGAAGCATGGAAGTATTTTAATAGGACATATCCTGAATTTGCATCGATCCTAGAAATATTAGGCTTGGTTTGTGTGTCGATGGATTCACTCCCTACAATCAATCTGCTTCTCCTTATTCTTGTTGGCCTGTGATAGTCACTCCATATAATTTACCTCCAGAAATGTGTATGACTGCCCCCTACATGAGATTATAATAGGCACAAGATGTTCTTTTTAAATGTGAATGGTTTGATCCTGCAATTAATAGAGGCACAAGAGTTCACAAAGATTATAAGATTGTCGAGGTTCGACACACTAGACGATATGAGAAGTTTGATCCTTTTATCCTTGCTTCCTCTGCGAGACAAGTGTATTACGTTCCTTATCCCAGAAAGAAAAAGGATAAGGTCCAATGGTGGGTGGTAATAAAGACCAAGGCAAGAGGTCGAGTTGAAATTGAAAGTACCCAAGAATTTGCATTCCAAGATGATGATATGAATCCTGTGGATCCAATTGTTGATGTGGATCTCATTGATAACTTGCGAGACACTAATGAGGTTTTTGATGTAGTTCAAGATGTTGGTTCTAGTAGACAGGCTGAAAATGATGAAGAAGAAGAAAGTTTTAATGATGATGATGATGAAACATCTTCCTCTAATAATGAATATGAAACAAATAAAATGATGAGGACAATGTTTTCTCATAACTGTGAGTATAAAATTATATTAAGATGTTGTAGTTACTAGTTATACATTTTTGTGTCGTGCTTGAATTATATTTACATTATATTTTTATTAATTGTGTAGATGTCATCGTCACGAGGAGATAAGGGGAAAGGGAAGGAGAAGGAGAAACAACAACTTCGACGTCTTGAATCAATTTAGGGAGGCCACCTATGGGGCAATCGTCGGGATCATCTCCACCCTGCATTACGATATCACCCATAACAGGTTTGCATCGACCACCATCCTCCAAATTTATTTCTTTGCCGAGTACGTTATGATACCTACACTGGACTTCAGCGTACGTCACCAACTTCCCATACACCTCATGGTACAACATATGATTCAGGGTCACCTACTATTGGCCCGTCACCGAGTACCCGTGAGTCGCCGGATACCCGTGATTCTAATGTGGAAGTAACAAATCAAAGCGTCTGTCAAGGGGCATCTGGTATACAAATGACCAGTCGAGAGCTTTGGATTAAAACTGTTGGCGGTCCTAAGAAGGGTCGTGTTTATGGCCTTGGTTCTCAAGCATCTATTTATGATCATGGAGATTCATCTTCCTCAAGGCCTATGTCGACTCAAGTTCCTGAGCACGTTATTAATCAAATTAAGTAATAGCTGTAATATTTTTTATTAATTGATTTTTGTATTTTGATAGATGTAGTCAATCATTTTATTTTTCGTATTTTTGGTTAATTCATTATTCGTGAAATGAATTGATGAATTTATGTTTACATATATTAACCAGGTTAAGGAGCGATTGCGGCGGGAGATGTTGGATCGTGTTCAATGAGATTCAACAAAGAAATGGAGCAAAAAAGCCAACAACGTGAGGCGAGTAGAAAATGCGATTTGAACAATACCGGCGTCAATGAACCAAATGATTAAGGAGCTGAAATCATATGTACAAGCCGTTGGCACTCAACCAAGCCAACAACTACAACTAACATAAGAAGATAATCGAAATAGTGAAGATGATCATGATGAAGATGACAATGATAATGAGGATTATTAAACTTTGTATTTGAACAAACTTTGTATGCGATTTGTTATGTTTGTCTTATGGATTGATTAAATGCATTGATAGGTTAAAATTCATGTATGTGTGGATTCGACAAGGTTGATTAAATGTTTATTTTATATTGTAGATTTTGAATATTCAATTTAATTTTTTTAATATTCAAAAAATTTGACGGCCATTTTGCGGCGAAAATATCACCAAAATTTAGGTAGATTTTTGGGGCGGAAAAATCCGCCGCAAAAATCCGCAAATTAGCGGCGGAAAAATCCGCCGCAAATTAGCGACGGAAAAATTCGCCGCAAATTACCGGCGGAAAAATCCGCCGCAAATTATCGGCGGAAAAATCCGCCGCAAATTAGTCCTTTTCCGGCAACTATGCCGATATGTCACCGGAGAGTTTTGCGGCGGATTTGCGGCGGAAAAATCCGCCGCAAACTATTTTGCGTCGACCATATTTGCGGCGGACCCGAATCCGCCGCAAATTCGCAGCAAATTGTTAATTTACGGCGAATTTTCAGTGATTTGCGGCGGATTTATCCTTCGCAAATCTCCTTTTTTCTTGTAGTATTTCAACAATCTTAGAAATGAGAAGGTCAATATCAATTAATAGTGAAGAACATTTACTAGTCAAATCTTTTTTAGACTTATCTTTAATGCAACTAATGGAGCAGAGAGATCTTATGTTGGTAAAGACTTAGCAAATACATTGATAGTCATTTGATCTTAATCCACCCTTGAAATGAGTTCGCCTCTAGGTACATCAATCAATGCTCCAAATGTTGCTAAAAACGGCCTCCCAAAGATCAATGGAATGTGGTGATCTTCATCCACATCTATAATGAAGAAGTCCATAGGAAAAATGAATTTGTCCACCTTTACGAGCACATCTTTGACCACACTTCAAGGATATAAATGTGATCTATCAACAAGTTGTAACATAGTGAAGGTGGGTTTGGATCTTCCAAAACCTAGTTTTTCATAAATAGACAATGACATCAAGTTAATACTAGCCCCTAATTCACAAAGTGTTTTTCTTAAAAATTGTGAACCAATATCACAAGGAATGGTGAAACTATTGCAATCCTTGAACTTCAGTAGCAACTTCTTTTGTAAAATAGCATTGCACTCTTAAGTAAGTGTCATAGTGATGTCGTCCTCCAGTTTCCTCTTCCTAGATAAAACTCTTTCATGAACTTGGCATAGGAGGCCATTTGCTCCAAGACTTTTGCAAAAGGGATATTGATTTGTAATTTCTTAAAGACATCAAAAAAACTTGCAAAATTCTTTTCCTACTTTGCTTCTTCAACCTTTGAGGATATGAGACCTTATCATAAGGTGATGGAACATAGTGCTTATCCCAGTCAAGCTCCTTCTTTTTCTTTCACCTCTTAGTATGTTCTTCTTGTTGGACAATCTTGCTTGAACCTTGACCAAAAGGAGACTCTTCTTCTACTTGCTCATGAATAACCTCCTTCATAGGCTTCTCAACTTTCTCTTTAAGCTTTGTACCACTTCGAAGGGTGATGGTCATACATTGTTCTTTGATGTCATCTTTTGGGTTAATGATGGTATCATTAGGAAATAAACCTGGTTGCCTACTACTCAACATTTGGGCTAGTTGCCCCACTTTAGTCTCCAAACTCCGAAAAGATGCTTCTTGGTTCTTGAAATTGGATCTAGTCTCTTGTATGAAGTTATTGGTGTTAAGAGCAAGTTTCTCAACAATACTTTCAACATTGGATGACTTTTCTTGTTGAGGTTGTGAAGAGAATGATGAGGATGCTTGTTGGTATGGAGGTGATGGTGGTCTTGGCATATTTTGATTAGTCTATGAAAAGTTTGGATAATTCCTTCATCTCGGATTGTATGTATTAGCATAAGGATTATATTAGGGCTTAGAGGAACTTCCCATATAATTAACATGCTCTTGAATTAAAATACCCCCCCACACAAGCTTCACTCATATGGTCTCTTCCACAAATATTACAAACTAAAGGTGGAGAGTTTATAGAATTCCCTCACATCCCCCCAATTTATTTTGTAATGCTAGCCATTTGTTGAGAAAGTAACTTGTTTTGAGCCAAAAGAGCATGCAAAGTTTCTAATTCCATAACACTATGCCTTCCCATCGACCTTCCACTTGGCCTTTGATATTCATTGGCCGCTATGATTCCAATCAATTACCTTGCTTCTTCGGGAGTCTTTTGTTAAGGGAACCTTTAGTTGATGCATTCATCATGTATCTTATTGTCGAACTCAGATTGTTGTAGAAGATATGCATCTGTTAGAACTCATCAAACCCATTATTCGAGCACTTCCTAAGCATTTTCTTAAACCTTTCCCAAGCTTCATGCAATGTTTTTCCATCCTTCTGAGCAAAGACAGCAATTTCTCCTCTCAACTTCATAAACGGGTTGAGAACTGGTTGGTCAACTCATCCCATGTGGTGACATTGGTAACTGATTACAACCAATTTTTTGCTTTATCTCTCAATGAGTATCAAAACAGTCTCAGCTTGATTGCATCTTAACTTGTCCCATTTATCTTGATGTTCTCAAATGTGGGTAAGAAATTAGCAATGTGGAGATTGGGATCTTCATCATCATTCCCCCCGACCTGGTCCTAGTGCACTAGATTGATGAGAGAAGTCTTCAGTTCAAAATTGTTAGCTTCTATTGCAGGAAGGGTAACATCGAACAAATTCCTATCAACTGTGGGGGTTGAATAATCCCCAAGAGTTCTTCTAGTAAGTGCATAATTTGTCTCAATCATACTTGTTCCTGCTTCTAGTTGTTTCTGATCTTTTGTCTTTTTTCTATTTTTCTCTTGCTGTTTTTTCTATTTCCGAGTCGAAAGCAAAGACTTTGAATCAACAGTACCTCGCATAAACAAAAGAAAGAAGAGTGAAATAAAGAGAAACAATCTAAACAAAAATTAAAAAAGGAAAATAAATGCCTAATTAGTGTCTTTCTAATTACTCTTTGATATTGTCAAACAAATAATCATTGGCAACGACGCCAAAAACTTGTTGCTCAATTGATAAGTATACCAAATCACAAAAGTAATATAATAATAAGTGAGTATCGTCTCATAGAGATTATGTTGTCAAGTACCAAATTCACTAAATCAACACTATCTAGACTATAAGAAATTGAGATTAAAAAGAGTTCAAAGGAAAACAAGTAATTGAAAGAAAAGTAAAACAAGGTAAAAACATATAAATTAAAAATAATAAGAGAGTACGATAATAAATTAAGGTGTAAACAAGTAATGGTAAAGATGCTAGGGATCTAACTTCACTTAATTCAACAATCTATCATAGACAATAGAATAGCTTTGTGACCTTCATTTTAATTAATTTCTAGTCATTCAATTGATAGGGAGAATCCCTTAATTAATTAAAACTCATTTCCTTGGCGGATTAATTCTCTTTAATTATCAAAGGCTAGTCAATTCCTTGATCTAAACCTCAACTCTTAAAGGCACGACCTTCACTCTATGAATTATCATGGAAAATACCATAATTCTTCCACATAACCTATAACCTCTATTCCTAAATGATTATAAATCATGCCACTTATTATTTATGGCCTAAATCATATGCGAACCTTCTGATTCTACACACATCTTACTATATTAATTTATGAAGGACGCCTAATTCGTAAAAGCATTAAGAACCATAATAAGCACGAAAAGAAATTAATTAAAAATTCAATTTTAATACATGTCAATTGAATCAAGTTACATCTTCACCCTAGCAAGAGAATAGTTTAGCAACTCATGGCAAAAGAAACATAAAATAAATAAATAGGTAGAAGAAACATCATGAAAAAAATCTTAGAAGAAAAAGATCTTAAAAGTCTTCAATGGTAAACTTCTCTAAGCCTCAAAAGTGAATCATTTGCCTCTGTTGCCGCTACCACTCCAAATCTTTAGTCTTACCCTTTATTTTATAATAAATTCGAGGAATCTAGGGTAAAATAGGTCAAGTCTTGTTTTGTTGCTACTTGGAGCACAAATCACACATTAATGACAGCTTAATTAAGGAAAATTGTCAACATGAGATTTGTAGATTTCTTTCTTAACTTTCAAACGTCACCAAAATTAGGAAAATCACATACTTATAGAGAAAGTTATTCCTAATTTATTGAAATAGGTTTGATAGTAATACTTTCCTTAATTAATCTTTGACCAAATCTCTTGTTTCCTATTTTCTTTTTGTTGAATCCATATAAATTAGGAAACAAATATTTCACTCAAATTAGGAAACTCCTTGAGATCTTTACATTAAACACAAAGATACATGGTCACCAAGTAGAGATTACTTGCACTCCAATTAAGAATGTAACTTGATTCTTAAAATTTATTAATGTTAGTTGACTTGATCAAACTTCATCAGCCACTTTGCACACAGTTTTTAACCTTCTTAATGCATGAATTGGGCTTCGATGTCTCATGAAAGTGATAGGGAATTTTCTTATCTTTCCATAGACACTGAGATTAGCTTAATCCGACATCTGTAGCAAAAGTTATGCTCAAAATACCACAAAAGCCTTTAAATTCTTTCAAAATACAATAAAAACACATTTAATTCAATAGTCTAGAATTCACTTAATATTATAAATAAATGACATAATTCTTATCTCAAATTATTCAAATTCATATTTGAACAAGTATAAAATATGAGTTTTATATACACATCATATACCACTACTCATCATAGAAAAATGTTTACTATTTTTTCTTAAGTATAGAGAAACATGTATTCTATTTATTAAAATCTTGAGAAATTTCATATTAACTCATTTAGAAGTACACTGGTTGTGTTCATGGGTTATATTTGGAAAAAAATTTATAATATGTTTCTAGAATAGCAATAAATGCATGTTTTAGGATGATTTTTACCATTGATTTAAATTATTTTATTTAAAATTTATGTTAATGTACTTAGAATCAATGGTAGAGATTAATTTAAAGCATACATTTATTGTTGTTCCAGAGCATGCAATAATTTCTCTGTTTAGAAGGGAAAGGGAACTTAGCAATTCGGTTTAAAAGACATACCAAATTGTAATTTGGAGCTTGATTTACGGGACAAGTCTTTTGATTTTAAATTTATTTCTTTTTATATCTCAACTTTGTTATTTAAAACCATTTTCCCATGGCAAATTTAACCAATAATTTACTTTCTTTCAGTTGCCACCAAGAACATGTGCTTTTTTATCCTTTTCCAAAATTTAGTCGTGTACTAAACTTTATCTCTTACAAACTCTGTCTTGGTCACTGTTCAAATAAAGGGATATTGAACTCCAAATTTGGAATGAACTTGTCACTGCTAACAACTGGTTGTGATGTTATTCAAAATTAAGTACTCATAAGCAAAATGTTTACAATTTAAAGTAGAGAGAATTTTACTGCAGCAAACAAGCTTAATTCCTGATTTACCCTTCATCTTGCAAAAGAAGCAGGTTTAAGGGGAGCTTATTATTTACTTTGACAACTCAACTTGTCAACAACATTTTGCAATCTTAATTCATCTTAAAGAAATTATTAATTGCAGAGAAGCAAGGACAGCAAGAAGTATCAACTCATATTCTTCATTAAGTATTAAGTATTAAGAGGACTATTAAGAAAATGTTTTAGGAAGATATAGCAAAACTTTTAACTAAAATACTATTGATGAATGCTTACCGATGATTGAAAACGCATTCTTATTTAATACATGGTTGGTGTCTAAACTGGTCCTAAAGGCTAATATACATTGTCTACTGTACAGTGTATAACCTGCTAATATATAATATTCACAGTCGAAAAGGTAAAATCTTTGCATATTGCTAATAAGTTAAAACGAACTAACTATATGATGCTGATCTTCTACGTCTTTGATGTTTAGCACTTGCACTAGAATCTTTTAAAGCTTCTGCATATTTCTTCAAATCAGATTTCTCTATGCTTAAGGAATCTGAGAAAGAACCTCTCTTCCTTTGACTGAATTTATTTGAGCTTCCCATGACAATGCTATCTGAATTTCTCCCATCTCCTTCGGCCATACTAGTCCACCTGGAGAAATCAAAGGAAGTTCTAGATGTGGCAGTGGGAGTTGCAAACTCACTCCTAATCCTAAGACCCTCAGCTCCAGTTGCTGTACTCAGCCAGAAGTGTGGAGAATGGCTATCTTCTTGAGATACAGATTTTTCTTTTGATGAAACCTGACTATGGTGATGATGACTATCTTTGCCTTGTATCAGTCTCCTAAGCTTGCTAAAAATTTTGGTCTTGCTTGTGGTGTTAGTTCTGGCAGCTGATGAATTATCAACAGAAGAAAAACCATCACACTCTCCAGAATCTGTAAGAAAAGAAGTGGGGGAGGAGGACCATTCGTCTAATTCAAAGTCCACAATGCTCCCTGGTCCATCAGCATTTGCATATTCAAGTATAAGCTGCTTGGCTTTCTCCTCAGATGTAGGGCTTAAGCTTTTACTTAAGTCCCTTGCAACTGTTTTACCAGGTGGGGGCTGATAATTCCGTAGTTCATATCGTAAGCAAGCATTTATCCACCGCATATACACTAATTCTTCAGCATCTGAACATCGATCAGCTTGTAGTTGCTCAATTTCTTTCATCAAGCTCTCATTCTCTTGTCTAACACGTTTATTCTCTTCCTTCAGAGCATTTGCCTGCATTCCAAAAGCACAAGGTAAAAATTGTGTCTAACAAACAGTGACTGAAGGAAGAGAGTTGGTGACTATAATCTTATTACCTCCGGGTCTTCCAGAACAGCATTTGCAAGGATTTCTGTAGAATCCAATCTTTGAGCTAAGTCAGAATTTTCAATCTGCAATCTTAAATTAGATTTCCTCAACTCTTCTGCTTCAGACTCAAGTTTCTTTAGCTTTTGCAGCTTTATTTGAATATCTTGATCACAAGCAGCAGCTTTGCATTCTTGTTCTTGCAAATTGGCAACTCTTTGTTGAAGAGTTATGATCTGCTCCCTATTCCGTTCAGCTTCATACTTAATTTTCTTCTTGAGCAGTTTTATTTTTGATTTTGCGGTCTCAAGCTCAGCTAGCACTTTTGCATGATCAGACACCTGTTCCTCTAATTTACAATTCTCAGATTGTAAGGTCTTAACCTTTAGATTGAACATCTTTGCCTCCATATTACTTATCTTCAATCTATTTTGGAGCTCCATCACAGCTGTTTCTTCCTCTCTAAGACCACAGTACTCAAGCAGTTGAACCTCAAGACTTTGTTCCCTGTCTTGAAGCATTCTAATCATGTTCCTTAGATGCCTTATCTCTTGCTCATAGTCATCCTCCTCAGGACTTGCATAAACTATAGAAGAATCTACTTTTGGCCTTGGTGCTTCTACATCTTTCTTAAAAGAATTTCCAATGATGGTGGCTCCAAAGTCTACTTCTTTCACAAGATCATTAAATTCAGGTAGGAGGAACTCATCTTTCTCCCCATTTTTTTTACTGCTAGGAGAGAGACCAAAAGGAGAATTATCACTGATCACCCTGTTGATGCATGTTTCTTCCTGCAATAAAAGAAATTTAATCATCCTATTTTAGATTTAAGAAAAAAAAACGGCACCTTAAAAGCTTTTGCCAACTTTCTATAATGTGTATTTAATTTTGTAAATTAATTGTTACAAACAGATAATATGTGATCAGAAGATAAAAGCTACACACCTATTTGTTTCCATGAAAGTATCTTAGACACAATGATGAAACAGGTATGTTTAAGTTAGAATTCAATTGGCACCAAAGTATATCTTGAATTGAGTTTAAATTTGATCCACTTTAATAATTTCACAATACATGATTAGATGATTAAGTAAATACACTGACAATTGATCAAAATTAAATCCTAATTAAAATAACAGCTAAAAAAAAATCAGAAATATACTAATTTCTCATGTAACTTACAGCATATAAAAAATCTCCCTCTGAAACAGTGTTGCAAGTACTTAATTCTGCCCCTATATCTCCTCCTAAATTAACCTCACTCCCATGACCTGAGAAAGACATTATACATACAAAATATCACTTGGATTAATCATTCAAGGAAACAGGGAGAAAAAAGAGAGATAAAATATTGACATCACATGAGGCAGAAACAAACCTGAAGGACGCCCTGTGGGAGTAGAGGGCTTGATTCTTCTGGTTCTGAGGCGAGAATAGATAAATCCAGCAAATGAAAGAGCCAAAGCCAAACCAAATTTCAATATAATAGGCTTCACACCCCCCTCCTTTCCCATCATCACAATTAATCTAATTGCTCTTTTATTTATGAAGAGACAGAAAGATCATGTAACTCTTCTTCATCATCATCATCCTCCATCTCATACCCACGAAAAGAGCACAAGTCTCATTTATGGTTTATGCCCAGAAACACAACAAACATCATAGATAAACAAAATCCAACATACACACAAGGCCAGAAACCATATAATTCATATGAACCACGTCAAATCAAATCATACAAGGCCCACCTAGTACTGAGATTGATTTGATTCTACACATAAGCGATAGTATAAAAAAATAAAATAAAGTAGTACATGATCCATCAGTAACAAAATTAAATGTATCATATAAAACAGGAATAAGCAAAACTCAATTCAAATCGGGTAAGGAGGATAAATACCCAAAACCCAACAAAGGTTAACATGAAAAGGCAACAACTGAAGTTTGAAGCACAAAAAGGTGTCTGTTTTTTTGGTTATTGTGAAAGAAGATCGGGGTTTTAGTTGTATAGCATCATCATGGGATTCAAATGGGCAGAGCAGAACTGTGACGTTTTGATATTGTCTTATGGCAACAGCTTCGGTTGCGTGTCAGGCTGTCCCTCTCATGAGCTAAACAACAACTGGCAACACAACCTTTAAAAAAAAACTATGTCTTTACCAACAAAGAGTGGCCACTCGTTTTTGTCTTTTTTGTAATGGCGAATACGATGTGGAAAGTAGGTCATGTCGAAGAGAGAAACGGAACCCGGACTTGGAACTTGGAATTATGTAGAAATCAACAAAAAGCTAAGACTTAAGAGAGAGAAAGGATTCAAAATGAAGATTCTGGTTCCACAGTTCCACTGAGACAAGTCAACAACCGAGCCAACTATTTTAGAAAGATAAACTGCAAACTAACGCATATGTTCGGAATTGTTAATGATAGGAAAAGATTATTTTCGGAAAAATAATTACTTATTTCTTTAAATATTTTTTAATAAATTTTTATTTATAAATTATTTTAAATATAAAATAAACTAATTTAAATATACACTTAATGAACAAGACTTCATTAAATATATTCCCTCCATTGCTCTGCTTTGTTAGCTGCTCACTTTCCTTTTTTTTTTTTGCAGTTTTATTTTTTGGTGGACATTTTTTGCAGTTTTTGCTTGGGATATTTGCAGTTACTCCAACTAAATTGCCATTTGTTTGGAAATTGGAAGAGACAACGATATTGTATGTTAATCAATTTCTATAATTATTATATTATTAAAAAATATAATCAATTTTATTTTTTTAATTATTCATCAAATATTTGTTTATTTATTACGGAAAATATTATTTGATGAATAATTAACTCACTTTATTGACTTATTATATACATTAGAATGTACATTTGTTTATTTGGATTATTTTATTTTATGTTTAAAATAATTTATAATTAAAAGTTTTTTAAAAAATAATGATTATTTTTTAAAAAAATAAATGTTATCAAACATATTAGCATGATTTACAGCCATGCTACCGGCAGGTTAGCTGTGATTATCAAATAACACATGTTAGGCCACGTGCATTGAATTAGATGCAAGTATTACAACTAGACAACTACTAATAATTAAAACGTGAATGAACATTTTATTATTGGCCCCTTTTTTCCACAGTTGCTAATATAACTGGAAAATTGTTTAATGAGGCAGTCGATTTTTTGAAGTCAATTTTTTTTTATAAAAAAAATTTGTGCTGGCCTAACTTTGCTCACTCCTGATAAGAAGTTGCTCATAATATACTTCTTTTTGTACCACATAATATACTTCTTAATGATGAAGAGTAGGTGAATATCTCTAAAATTATGTTTAGATGATAGGTAATGAGAGGAAATGAAAGGAAATTGAGGGAATGAAAATAATTTTATGTGTTTTGGAGTTTTAAAATATATAGGAACGGAACGGAACACATGGAGAATCATTTCACCTCTCTTCTTCTCAAATGCTCAATTTTTGTTCACCCTAAAATTGAGATGGAATGGGAAGAACACATGTTCTGTTCTGTCCCGTTAATGAATCTTCAAACAAAGAGGAGGGAATTATGTTCCATTTATTCCCTTTCCTTTTCTATTCATCACCACCTATTACATTCTGTTCTATTAATAAAAAAAAATCCAAACACAGGATAAAGGTATTATTATTATTAATAGTATCTTGACTGGCACTATGTGCCTATTATTAATTTGTATTTTTTTATTTTTGTTAAGATAAAAAATAAATAATGATAAAAAAATTGAATTTTATTTTTGTATTTATTTTTATCAAGTGTTTGATATACTTACTTATTAGTATAATGAAATCAAGTCAATTATTTTTATCCTTATAACAATATCATCTCTACCACATGATAAGACCGATAGGATATATCTCTCGTGTGTGTTTGGATTAAGTCAATTATTTTTATCTTTTGTTTAAAAGTAGTTTGAAAAGATTGTTTTTAAAATCAACACAAAAAAAAATTATTCTTTGGCCCCAACTTACTTTTGGAAGGAAAAGTATGTTACCAAAAAAAAAGACATTCGATACGTCGGCGATATCCTAACTATCTCTCTGTCTTACCTCTCAACTTTATTCCTCTCACTCCAAACCTCTCCCTACCACCCCACAGGTAGCCACATCCCCTGCCACCCGAACTTAGATCTCCTCACATCAACCATCGCGCATCGTCATTGGCTCCTTCATCCCCTGCTACCAATCCGCTAGCAGCCACAAACCTGTTGTGCCATCATGTTGCTGTTGGCTCTATTTGCAAACTCTTTGCCACTCACTTTAGCGATTGGAGTAGATTAAAAAGAAGAAAGGAACGAGAACGGTTCTGGAATAATAGGAACGAGAATATAAGATGGGTAGGATTTTTCTTTGAAGACGGGTAGGATTTTTCTTTGATTTTTTTTATTTTTTTATTGTAAAGGACAATTTTGTCATGAAAAATATTTATATTTACAATAAGTTTAGTTATACAATAATTACCCAACACTTGATATGATAAGAGTTTATCAACTCTTTTATACTATCAGGTCATATCTTACTATCTTATACTATCATACATTATACTATCAAGTGTACCAAACACAACCTAATAATATAACATTTGATAGTATAATGCCTAACATGTAATAGTTGAGGATATTAGAGTGTTTAAAATTGTAATGAAAAAATCTTTATAATAACTTATACATCAAAATTCAATTAAGGCTAATTCCACCCTTCAAGGCTTAATTAAGTTATCCATTATTTTAATGTATAAGAGAAATTTAATAAATAAAGTTATATAATATAATATTTACACTAAACAACTGATAAAATTATAATATATTATATTAATTTATAATATCAAGGCTGATAGATCATGTCAAACAGGTCATAAGTTTTAAAAATTATACTCTTAATATATTTGAAGGGATTTGAAAAATATAATTTTTATTTGTCTTAATTTAATTTGGTATTATATAATATTTTATAATTTATAATTTTTCTATAATAAATGATAAATAATAAAAAAATTAATTTATATTAATACTTTTACATAATGTTATAATATATTTATCGATAATATAATTTATTTTAAAATATATATTATATTTTTTTATATTTTTATAATTTTATAATTTAATTATATATAATGTTTAAATTTATATAATATATTAATTTTTTTCATAATTTATTTAATTATTAAGTTGATCAATATTAACTCAATCATTTGTTAGATGATAATCAGATCATATTCCAAAAAATTATCTCAATTAAAATATTGAGTTAAATTTATATTAAATAAACTCATACCAACCGATCTTATAAACATCCCTTACATTGATACCACGAGGAGAAGTTACGACGAGAGAAAGGAAGGAGAATTGGAGTAACTGAAAATAGAAGTAGAATCCTAACTTCATCATTAAACATCTTAAGAACGGTGCACAATGCTGATTCAAATTCGAGCTACAACCTTTTATTTTTTAAAATTATAATTTGAACTTTTGGGGTCGCGGGTAAGGTCATCTACGATTCAATTCAAGTCGACATTTTTTCAAATAAATATAAAACCCTCCTCTCTCCCTCACTCCGCATAAACCCTAGACGTAGAAAAAAACTATACTCTTGTATCAATCAATCAGTCATCATGAGACTCTTTAAAACCATCTTCACCCACCACAAGCACCACCTTTTCAAACCCAAATGCATTTCTTCATCTCCATCATCTCTCATTTCCTTTCGCTCCCTTCAAAACGCAAGCACAGATCATTCCCCAGAAGTAGAAGAACCACAAAATCAAACCAATGAGACCGATAATACAACAAATCATCAACCCAGTAGTAGTAGTAGTAGTTGGAGCATGTACGGCCATGTCTTCGACACCCCAGTTACGCAGCACACACACACCGATCATAGCAACGATGAAGTTGAAAACTTTCCCAGTGAAAAACCAAGTGTGAGGGTACTGAAGACCAGGGCAAGGAGTGGAAGAAACATAATTGGGATCAAGAAAAAGGAGAGAACTCAGTGGGTTTGCTGCAATTGTGGCCATACAACTGGGCAATGGTGGGGTACGTGCCCCTCCTGTTTCATACCTGGTACTATGAAATTGTTTCATGAGGCCAAATCCACTGATGCTGATAACAAGGTCAGAAGTGGGTTAGCAATTTCAGAAGATGCAGTGGGCTTGTGGCTCCCACAGAAAGCAGCTGAGTTGCGTCCCTTGAAATTGGATGAGGTCAACCGTGGATTTAATCAGCAGCAGTGGAGAATTCCTTTGTAAGTTCTTTTTTTTTTTAATTATTATTTGTTTTGGACTATGATGCACGGATACAGGTATGAGTATCAAATACAACATGAATATATTATGGGAATATGATTGTTGTTAAAAAATTAAACTAACATTTATCAAGAATCTGAGTATTTAATACGGTATCAGGTACGCAGACATTATGAAGTACCTGTGATTCATAAGTTTTGGATGTTCATATTGTCTATTTGGATTCTGTGAATTTTAGATCATGTAGTGATTGCTGTTGAGGCTTTTTTTCTGAAGTAAGAGAGGGTTAATTTAAATTTTGAGGGAGTAGTTAAAAAGAAAAAGAAAAACTAATTTTGAGGCTTTGCAAGTATTTATCAATCTACTGTTTCTATGAAAACTTGTCTTCTTCATAAGCGAGTTAAATAGAAGGACATCTGCACTTCTAGTCTTCAACAAAAAAATTATGGTGCTTTCCACAAGTGTTATACTGTGCAGTTTGCTTTGATTTCAGGTCTGGTTCTTTTGGAGATGAAGTTTCTACAGTGCTTGGTGGTGGTCTTGTACCAGGTTCAATCCAATTTACTTGTCTACATTGATATGCCAGAAACTGTTGAGACTATTGTATTTCTTTTTTCTTCTTCATGTTTGTCTGAGTGTGATGGATTTGTCAAATCAAAGTTGTCAGATGCATTATGCAGTTCGGGTGCTTAACATTGCGTCTCTCTTTTTTAGCTTTTTTTTTAAAATAAAATAAAATGTGATTATGCATTATCTGGTAAGAACTGTATGATATACCATTCTTCTTATTTTCATTAAGTTTAGTTCATCTGCCATGACTTTGGAGTTTAATTATATTTATGAAGGCGATGCTTTGCACAATTTTTTTGCCTTAACCATGTTTGTTTGTTTTATGGGTGGGACTAGTTCAAAAGAGTTACTGCTCTTGGTGATTGATCTTGGTGAATGGATCATTATGGAACATTGTTTCTGCTCTTTTTTTCTCTATATGACCCTAATATTTGAATTATCATACGAATGCTTCCATCTGATTATCTGAGAAGTTATACTATCTTTCTTAATTCAAGTTTACTTGATGCTTCAGCACAAAGTGAATTTGGTTATCTATGACTAACTTTATTTATAATTGTGGGTTTGAAGGCTCTTTGACTTTAATTAGTGGTGATCCTGGTATTGGGAAGAGTACTCTGTTGTTGCAGGTATGGATTATTTTGGATGGTAAAACTGGATCTAAAAGTCAGATGTTCAACTTTTTTTTAATGGACTGGTCAACTGCCACTAGTGCCTGATTTAATTGCAATGTTCAATTGGAAGATTGCAGCATTGATAGCAGAAGCATGCAAAGATGGTGAAGCTTCTTCAGTTGTATATGTCTCTGGTGAAGAGGTTTGCTTTTATTGAGCCTCTTAATGGTTTTAAATTATGCTTATTGTCAATAAGCTCATTATCACATGCATGCTTTTAAATTGTAATTGGATAACCCCTGTATAATATAGAGTAAGTTAGAAATTTAAGTACTAATTAATATTTGGTGTATAGATGTTTAGATGGAGAGTTTTGAACACATCCAATGCAAAATAAGGGCCTACGGAGAAAAAAAGGGACATATTCCATAAACTACAATATAGTCGTATTCTTATATGAAATATTGTTTAAAAGATGCATAAAAAAATTAAAGCTGCTAAATAATGGTTTTAAAAATGAAAAGTATTAGACATTGATACTAAGTTAATCTACAGAAAATTACTGGTACGGCTTATTTTAATATTGTTGACCTTTTCCTCCTTGCATATATATCTCATCATGCTAAATCTTGTATTTTTGTATTGTAAACAGAGGTAATCTTTAATTTCATTGCTGTTGAAGGTGGATACTGTAGTTTAGTGTTTGATCTACTACTGTTCTTTAGGGTCTTTAACTCTTTTTTATTTAGCTTGCATTTGTTCTCTTTTATGTGACAGAGCCTTGAGCAAATTGGTAACAGAGCAGATCGCCTTAGGATTAAATCAGATATTTATTTATATTCAAGTACTGATATTGAGGTACATTGTCTTGGATTCTGCTGATTAGTTTTGCTGCTAGCATTGTTCTTGCTTTATTACTTATTTTTATACATGAATTTTGATCATAAAGTTATTGTCTTGGCACAATCAAGGAGTTTGTTTCACTTAAAATGTTATTCTTAATTGGCTAGATTGGTGCAGTGTATAATGAAATCTAATAATTGTATTCTTTTTTATTTTACTTTCTTCATGGTGTCAGGACATATTGAAGAAAGCTCAGCGTCTCTCCCCTCGAGCTCTGGTTGTTGATTCAATACAAACTGTTTATTTGAAAGGAATAATAGGAAGTGCTGGAGGGATTATGCAGGTGGGGATTCGACCATATTTAATTACCCTGAAGAGAGATTAAATTTATCTTGAATGTTTTAACTGTTGTGTGCTACGTACATCCATTGGGATTGTTTTAAAGTGATATGTCATGCGACATCCATTGGGATTGTTTGGAAGGGTTTTTTTTTGTTGGTATTTAATTGACTTCTACCTTTTTTTTTCCATATTAACTTCATCTTCCTAGTATTGATCATAGTCAAATAAAGTATTTTTTTTAAAAGGATAAAACTCGTATGTAGTAATTTTCTGTTGCTTAAATTATTTAATTAGTTAATTTGGTCGCTGAGATGAATGGTCTACCTTTTCTTGTCACACTTTATTTGTTTTAATCTGCTCCCCTACCAAAAGCTGTCAAAGTGCATTAACTATGCCTTTTTCTCAGTGAAGTCGAATGCTGGTTCCATGGTACATGAACTTTTATAGGTGTATGACAGGTGAAGGAATGTACTTCAGCTTTGATGCGATTTGCAAAAACGACTAACATCCCAGTTCTTTTGGTGAGCATACCTATATCTATTAATTTTGTGAATTATACTTGAGTTCTATTTATATGCTATCATGTTTTGCATCATATATGCTTTTTTAAAGGAAGACAATAGAGGATATTTCCATTTTTTTCCTACTTATGGTTTAATTCCCCTAGTCAGTCAACAATTATTTACATTTGCGGTTATGGTAAAAGTGAGAAATGCTTTTATAGTCTCTGTGAGCCTAAAAACGCAGGGTCATATGATTGGCGTTGCTTGTGTGTATTTCATTTACAATTTACAATTTATCTGTTGGCATGTCTTTCAATGTGGCCTTTGAATTGCTGAGATTTGTGATAGTTGTTTTGATTTTATTACTTTTCTTTTTTGTTTTGTATTTCAGATTGGACATGTGACAAAATCTGGAGACATAGCAGGACCTCGTGTCTTGGAGCATATCGTTGATGTTGTTTTGTATATGGAAGTTAGTACCTTGTTACATTGTTCTTTCTTTGGATAGTTGGTAAAGCTGATTTGTGCCTATCATTATAGCTTCAATTACTTGGCATGAAATCTTTTTTTGGGCTTCTTTTATCCTTTATGGATATGTAATATTGCTCTTATATCTGTGAAGCCTTCATCTAACACGTTACTGAATATATTGTCTTGTCACTCTTTTGCCTTTAAAGCATTATATCATGGCATGACAAGATAATAAAATTTTGTCAAGGGGCATTTGTTTTCAGTTTTGCTTTCTGCTAAATCACAATAAAATTTTGGAAAGAAATTGGGAGAAAGATCTCATGGTGACATGTTGTGGACCTGATGTTCATTGCAAATTCTGCCTTATTTTCTGGGAGCAACATTTATGCCTTTAGAATTATGAAGAAAATTTAGTAGTATATTGCTGAATACCAATTTTTTTTTCCATGGATTTCTATTTTAATTCTGCCTTTGCAGTTTAGGTGCCAACTTCCTCAAGCATTGACGAAATAGTATAAGAAGATTAAGAACAAAAAATCACAACAATAATGAGTAAAAAGAGGATGATGTGAAGTGGAACAAGAACGTATACTACAAAGAATGCCCTATACTCAGTAGTCATTGGTCAAGTATCAAAGAAACAGTCATTGACAATAATTTTTTTATTCCTCTCTGAAATTTGTCATGGTTACATCACATGGTTTTTCGTATTCCCTTTTGAAGTTTTTGTTTTTTTTTTAAAATAACTTGTAGTTATTTTTACAATATTGCATTTGAGCTAAAATCTGGCAGTTTTGTTTGTAACACCTTGCATTTTTTGTGCATGTTACTAATTGTTGGGTTGTTGAAATAACCAGATTTCATTACAATTTTCTCCATGCTAATTGATCATATTAATGCTCAGGGTGAGAAGTACTCTTCCTATCGTATGCTTCGTGCTGTGAAAAATCGGTTTGGATCCGCTGATGAGGTATGCCACGACTATTACATTAAGGATCTACTATGTCTTCCTTGATAGTAACTACTTTGTTTCTGTACTAGCATCTTGCTCTTTTCTTTTGGTTTATGTCTGTTAGTATCTTTATGCGATGCTTAATAATTTTGAAAATGTGGATCTATCTGCCTATGCGCCTCATCTTGTATAACAGTAAGTTTGAATCATTGTAGTACAGAGGCATGATGATGTGTGTCATATGATTTTCTGTGTGAAGGACTGAAACTTCAACTATATATTACTGTAAAAGATTTTACATGTCAAGATCTCTCAATTTAACTAAATAGAGAAGTGTCTTCTGTGTATTATTATGTCAATTTCTTATGTTATTTGGGCTTCTATTTTTTTCTCTCTATAATTATGATGATCTGAGAAAATTGATGTTTGATCTGTGTTGTCTTTGATTTATTTTATCAGCTTGGAGTTTTTGAGATGTCACAATCAGGACTCCAGGCTGTTTCAAATGCCAGTGAAATATTTCTCAGCGAGCAACATCCTGATTCAGAATTTTATGCTGGGCTAGCAATTACTGTAATAATGGATGGTTCAAGAACTTTCTTAATTGAAATTCAGGTAATTTTCTTATGTACTATCATTGTATAAAAGATTTTAAGTTGTCAAGCCCATTATGGATTTCCTTCTATATTCAATAATTATCTTGAAACATCACCACCATCACCCTTGTCATTAATTGTGGATATATTGCAAACAATTGTACGAAACAATGATGCTTACAGGTGCCTGGCTTCAATATTTCCCGATAAATACACTAATAGAACTTTCTAGATTTTGGATGGAGAATAATACATGGTGATGAGGCCTTTCAACAATCTCTACTTATCACCTGGACACCTTCTGTTGGAACTTATATTGTGTTGAATCCTCAAAGCTCTAATCTCATTGTGATTGTGTATCTATGTTAGAGATCTCCAAATACACCTGAATTTTCATCAGTGTCCTATGCTCATCTTCTTCCTTTTACTCTTAACATCCTTTAAAAGAAATTATTTGACTAGTTTTTCAAATTTATTTTGCAGGCACTTTGCCTTTCACATTGCCCAGTACCAGTTTCATCTTCAGGGCTAGTTAATGGGATCCATGCAAATAGAGCTAATATGATTAAATGTGTAAGTTATTGATGATGATTTTACTATCATTCTTATCCTCGCTTTAATAATCATAACATATGGTCAACTTTCTTTCTCCTTTATCTTCTTAATGAGAAAATGAATGAAAAGGATGCTTGAGGGGGAATATTGATTCTCTTATTTAAAATATAATCTGCTGCATTGCAATTTGTTCAGTTGTGCATTGATTATCGCACTGTTCCTTGAACTGTAGGTTCTTATAAAGCAAGCAGGTCTTCAACTCCAAGAAAATGTAAGCTGATTTATAAATGTGGTATATCATTTCAAGTTTGTAGTCCTTCTCGCTATGTATTGCCTGTTTTTCCTGTGTTCTGTTTCATCGTAATACACACCATGTCAATATTGATATTTTCACTGAATCAAATCAACTAAATAAAAATAGATAATGAAAATAAAAAAGTTGGAATATAACACAGGAAAATTAATGTTAAATATGGTAATGTCAACAAATATGCCCTTTTTTTCTCTAACTATTCTTAATTTATTGATCTCTTCTTTTGGTTTCAAGAATGACAAAAACTGATAAACTCAATTATCCAATCTCAACCCAAAAATAAGGGCAATGACTGGCGCATAGGATGGCTAACCAACCCAGCAAGCCTTCAGACCATTTTCACATAAATGGAATATTACAGCGGTACAGCCTATCTCACACTTTTCTGTCGGGAGGTGGTATGAGTGTGATCTGCATATTTGCTTTGAGAATTTAGAAGTGCAGTGATGTGGATAATTTCAGTGAACTAAGGAATTAGATTGATGCGAACCACAACAAACAAATAGTAATATTCACTTCTGGCTTGTCTTTCTAATCTGTGCAGGTTCATCTGGAATTTTCCAGGTTCCAGAAAAAAGTTGTGTGAATTCTCGTCTTCTAATTCCAAAACAATTTATCCATCACTTCTATTTAACCAGTTATAAAGTCCATGTCTGTTTAATGCTTATAATTTAACTGGTGGGTACATTTTCTCGTTTTTTAGATTTGTATTGATTCTTCTATTCTATTTCCTTGTCTTGCCTTTGTACAACAGGCTGTGTTTTTGAATGTTGTTAGTGGATTGACAATGACAGAGACTGCTGGAGATCTTGCAATAGCAGCTGCAATTTGCAGCAGGTTCATGTTCTAATTTATTTGAAATGACGTTCAATCATTTTGATCTGACAATGCCTAATTTAATGAGGATTGAGGAGGGTACTGTTGACCATTTCATGCTCCTTGTTTGGAGAAACAATTCTTACAGGCAATGTTTAATAAGTTAACCAGGACTTTTACACCTATGCTCTTTTTCAACTCCTTTTCCAATATAATTAATTCTAGATTTTAATTTTTTGTTGCATTTATTTATTGTCTTTGTTGTCTTTTTCTTGTTTCTAGTTTCTTGGAGTTCCCTATTCCAAAGGGCATTGCATTCATTGGTGAAATTGGCCTTAGTGGAGAGCTTCGTATGGTAAGCAAGTTCTTTTTAATGTTAAATTTTGCTTTTGTGATATTTAAAGACCAATTTAGAGTCTTCAATTGCATAGCGGTGTGCTGACTATAATACTGAAGGGCTTAATGATACAATTTTGCATCCTATTTCCAGCGATGAAAGCTTTTTCTTTGTGAGATTTTCTGGTCAGTTGCCAGTCAGATCTCATATGCGGCTTGTGGCATTTTCATATTTCTACGTTGTGATGAAAATGCTGTAAGATTGCATTATTGAACTCTGGTGGAGTTTGGACTTGAATTATGTGGTCGGTTTTAGTTCTGAAAAACCTTAACATGATACGGCTTAGTCAAGCATTTTACTGCTTCTTCCTCAAACTATTCATTAGGGATTGACTGAGTTTGATTGAAACCATGCATCGTAGAGTAAAACCTAGGACATCATATCCATTTGTTTCAATGGATCTTAAGCTTTAATACTTTGCATTTGCTAAAAATGTTGTAATTCAAAACAATAGTTTTTTCTCGTGCTTTCTAATAACTGCACATTTGCTTGTATCCATTAAGTCAAAATTTAACGAATTGTTTGCTTTTTTTATTTATTTTATCAAGCCTTAGCCTGGTGATTTGGTTATTTGATGATACAGGTTCCTAGAATTGAGAAAAGGGTACACACGGTGGCGAAGTTGGGTTACAGAATGTGTGTTGTACCGAAGCAAGCTGAAAAAGTTATAGAAACTGAAGGTCTAGAGAATATTAAAGTTGTAGGTTGCAAGAATCTGAAAGAGGTTATTAACGCTGTATTCAGTAAAGATAAATGAAAAGAAACCAGTGTTGTGCTGATCTCTCTTATATTATTCTTTTAATTTCTAAGATTTAAAATTTGACTCTTCAAAAGTTTGTAAATATATATACTAATTATGGCAATTCTATTTATGGCTTATGTACCGCAAGAGCTGTACTACATTTGGTTTTATCTCGTATCAAATATCTGATTTGTTCCTATATATGTATTAAATTTGCTGAAGTAACTTAAGTTACCACCTTTTCAAGGCATTATAATTTATAACTAGAATTTAAGACATTGTAATTTCTTTTGGTTATTAAAGACCTTGTAAGTTTTTACCCATTATACCAGTCAAAAAAACAAGTTTATATCCATTATACCAGTCAAAAAAACAAGTTTATATCCATTATAACTAGGTGTTATACTTGTTATACTCTTGCCCTGTATTCGCTCGGTTTAGTCACAGTCGTTACTGGATGAATCTACTCATCTGATGTTTGGTGTCCCGTTCTTTATTCTCTTTCTCCAGTAATATCTTTAGGATTCAAGAAGCTAGGCTGATGGGTTGAGGATAGTAACCTTGCCCACATCCGGTCAGTTATCACAACCCTCTTCTCTCCCTCGATTATCAGCTGCACATACAAAAGAACGTTCTACTTAAGGTGAACTAATAATATTAGTGCATGATTAGCATCTTTACAAAACAAAATAGATAAATAATGCAGAAAGGGGCGTCAAATATATACACGTCCAATCAAAATAAAGGGAGTATTTGAGAAGAAGTTCTTATATAAACCTAGAATACTTAAGTTGGATGTATTTAGTTAATTACATCATTAATTATGATAATAAATTATTAATTAGTCATATTAATTATTTATTAATTAATTATGTTGTTGACTTAGTACACCCAACTTGGGTGTTCTAAGTTTATATTAAAATTTCTTGTATTTGAGATAGGAACAGCCTAAGTGATTTATTATTTATGCATAAAGATCAAATAACCATTTAGCGGGGACTGTGGTTAATTGTTAATAACCAAGTAATTGTTTGATACTTTTGCCATGCTTAATAACTAAGTAATTGTTAATAACCAAGTAATTATCAGAAGCATAACTCTGTCCCCCCCCCCCCTTCTTTCTTTTTACAAATTGCTCATAAACCAAACACTATTGGCGCAATAGCAAACAGATTTGCTAGAGTCACAAGAACTTACATGAAATGGAATGTAACAATTTATGCCATTAACTGGGCCCACTGTGAAGCCTGTGTATCCAGCCATTGCACCATGAACAGCACTTTGAGCAAGGAGGGTGCAAAACACATTATCAGCTGCATTACTTGGAATAGCACGGATCATGTAAGTAGGATCTGCGAGACAAAATATTTTGATTGGTTACAACATCTTGTTCTTTAAGAAATGGGTATTGCTTAGAGAACATCACCTCACAACAGAGTGAGGTTGCAGAATCAAAGTGTAAGTGTGCAAAAACAAGATATGACCAGTTATAATTAGACGGTAAAAACTGTACAGATGTGAAGTGATGTGTGTATAAATAATGTGTATCTAGCATTACTCTTAAGAAAGATACTAGCATTTTCACCGGTCCAAAGAAGAAATCTCACCAATGTACTTCAGATTTAGAGTCATCTTTTTACGTTTTGCGAAGTGGTCCTGCAACAAAAATAAATAAATTTAAATGTAAAATCGAAGAAGAAAATTCAGCAGCATGAAAATCTAGTAATTTATATAATGGACTAATTATTTGTAAGAATATCTTCAATGAATTCTACATTTGAGCACATTAAATATCGTTTTTCTGTAGATTCTTGGATTACTCGACTTCAAAAGTTGTTAAACTTACAAGCTCAGGGTTATCATGCAAGAAAAAACAACACATAATAGTAAAGCAAAACTTCCAGGGTTTTTACCTTAATTTTCTGGGATAACCAGAGACCAACATCTTGAAATAACTTGTCGGCAGAAGCATCATCCTGCTTATTCATAGTAGATAGGTTATTTGAAAGAAGCTCCTGACCTGCACCTTCAGCTATTACTATAACCATGTGTCCATGTTCTTTTAGTCTGTTCTCAATGAACTCCAATAATCCACCAGGACCCTCAAGATAGAAGGGTGATTCTGGAATCAAGCAACAGTCCACATCTCGGCTCGCAAGAGTTGCATACATGGCTATAAATCCTGCATGAATATGTCAATATCCAGTAACTGTAACAACTAACAACAAATTCAAGACAAAGCAAGAGATAAGAATGACAAGAACTTTGTTTTTTCTTTGTTTTGCACTGATTGACATTAATGCTTGATAATCTCAGAAAACAGGAACAACTGTCATGATTAATCATAAATAATGGATAATTCAATATGACAGGTCTCTCACTGGAAACTCTAAAGAGGAGGATGTTATGGAAAAGTAAGTGCCAAGGTCAGCATTCAACAAATGATTAGTAGTAATACTTAAAAGGTAAAGGGCTGCTAGCTGGTTTAATACTTAAAAAGGATTTTTAGAAGATAATAAAGTATCATAGTAGCTTACAAGTCCATTCTCAGATCTTCTAAACTATATTAATACCATTAGGCTAAAGTTGTAAATAACCATAAGAATGAATGAAGCTTACCACTGTAACGCCCCATTAACTTGACAACACCAATACCATTCTCAGCGCTTTCTGCTTCCACATGGGCAGAATTGATAGCTCGTTGTGCCTCTTCCACAGCAGTGTCAAAACCAATTGACCTGTCAATAACCTAATCCAGATACAGAATGGCATTAAATAGGTGATACTTCAAATACAAATCCTTTTTCTTTTTCAGTACAATGACTTAGAAGTATAGGATTATCAAATATACAATCAAAGCATCCTTACCGGGATATCATTATCAATAGTTTTTGGAATTCCAACTACTGCAACTTTCAAGCCACGTCTTCTAATTTCCTGTGTAAATAACTAAACCTTATGAGTACAAATTTAACTAGTAAAAATCATTATATCTACCAAAACATTTAAAACATATGTTATCATCAAGTTAGTTTGTCAGTGGAATGTGCACATAACAAAACCATCAATTAATTACCTCAAAAATCAAAGCTGCCTCCGTCTGAGTCCCATATCCTCCAAGTATATAAACCTGATTAATGCCCCGATCCTGAATGCTATCAACAATTTTTGAGGTATCATGGCCTCCATATGATGTCCCAAGGATGGTTCCACCACGTTTGTGGATATCATTGACAACCTTTGGTGTTAAAGGAACAGTATTTCGAGAATAAAATCCTCTATATCCTCCCTACATTTGATGAAAAATAAAAGGATCATTAGATTATACTTTAATGAAACATCATCACCAAAAACTTTCCAATGCCAGTGAAAAATTACAAATCAAGCTGCTAATATGTCACAGTTACAAATAAAGACATATACTTAAATGATTGGTACTTGGTACATAAATGATACCTCTATTCCCAGAACATTGTGCACCCCATACATATGGTATAAGCCGCACACTATTTCTCTTATCACTGTATTTAGACCAGGACAAAGACCACCACATGTGACAATACAAGCGTACACTTCCTCTGAATCAAAATATACCTGGCAAACATTCAAATCACTCGTCTTACCATAAATTACATCTGTGGAAGCCAAGGTTTCAGTTTTGACCAAAAAAAAAAAAAAGCAAACCTTCTGAGCAGGCCCAGCACGCCGAAAATGAATCCCTCTGGGACTATTTTTCTGTACAACAATCTACATAAAGGAAACAAACTCAAATAAATAATTCAGAAACACTGTGCAAGAATGGTAGAATACTAAGTACGCAGAGAGAGGAGAATCAGAACAAAAATTACTGGCCTGTTGCGCAATTGTATCATCCACATTCACATAATACTGCCTGGGGAAACATAAACTATGTAATTAACCAACTTGATCACAGAATTGAGTTACTAGAATAATTCCAACATTGACAACACAACATAGTAAAGCCAACACTAGAAAGAATCAAACGTTTAATAACATAGCGACTTACTTAACAACTGAATAGGAAGGATTGTCTTGTAAAGGGTCAGGATATGTCTGCATGATCAACCACAAGCAAAAAAAAACAAAAATCATTATATGACTATATGTTAAAAACCAAACACATATATAATATATGCACTCAAACAACACAAATTTATTTCATTTTCTTCTGTTTTTCTGGCAAACCAAGCATCAATAGACCCATTTCGTGAACAAGAGTGGCAGATAGAGAGAGAGAGAGAGAGAGGGAGTTACAGGGAGGTCAGGGATGTAATCAGATAGGTGAGGAACATCCTCAAATACGTAGCCAGAAACCCCGGTGGTGATTTTGGTCTCGGAAGTGGAAGAATCCAACATGGTGTTGTTGGATTCTGTAACACCAGAATTGGATTTTGCCATGTTTTTCGTTTGACTTGCAGGTTTCAGCTGCACACCTGAAAGAAATCCTACCACACATAAGATATAAATAGACAATGGCTATGAAATTAAATAATGATTTATGATATTCATGCGCCATATCATATAAAAAAAATAATTTTAATATTTTTACGTCAAATAATATATATATATATATATTTTATTTAATATTTTTATTATATATTATTTATTATTATTTTTTATTTAATTATATTTCTTAAAAAATATAAATAATATATATATATTTTTTAAAAATATAAAATAATTTTTATTTAATAGACACATATTTATGATATTATCTAAAGATAGAAAAAATCAAATAATTAAATCACGAGGTGTGGGCGGACTTTACGTTGGAATCAACTTAGTTTCCAGAGCTAAATTGTTGTTGTCTGAGTGAGAATTACTAGTATTGGGTGGAAACGGATCTTCTCCTGTAACAGGAGAGGTCCTGTTATTTGCAAGGTATAAAAATTGTTGATACCGCATGTGATAAGAAAAAAATTATATATATCGACGTGTATTTTTATCAATAGAATTCTTTTCTATTTTTTGAGAATAAAAGAGGATCTGATCCGTATTGAGTATCTATTAAGAAGAATGACATTTTTTTTCTGTAAATATTATTTCGTATAAAGTTATTCTCCAATTTACATAAATCACCAACCCAAGAGTTTTCACCTTTATTTGAGACGAAAAGCCACCAATAATCAATAATTTATGTAGGAATTAGTAAACATAAAGGAAAATTGACTAATTTATTTTCTTAATTTCAAATTAACAGCCTATTTGATTCAGCTTATAAATTAAATTAATAATTTTTTCTTAAAAAAAAACTGTTATAATAATATTTAATTATATTTAGTAAAATTATTTAGTTTTTTTACAAAATTTAATGTATTCTAAAAATTTTTTTTTCATAATGTTAAAATTTTAATTTTTTATTTTAGATTATAAATTATTCATTACACTTTGATATATAAATATTATTTTATCTTTAATCAAATATTTTTTTAATCAATTAAATTTTTTTTATTATTATATACATATTTTAATAATTTAATATATAAAAATAATTCTTTTTTATATTATTTAAATAAAATAAATTAACTTAAAATTAATTTTTAACTAATATATTTAAATATAATCAATTATTAAAATAATCAAATATTTACACTTATCTTAAATACACACTAAGTATTAGCTGTCATGGTGCTTTTTTTTCTTAAGCTAAATGACTCTTATGTAAAAAGGAGAAAAAAGAATTAAAAATAGAAAAATGAATGGTAATAATCAAATTTTTGTGAAGTATGTGTGAGGAAAAGTTTGTGTAATTAACATACTCTTTGCAATATTGATGAATAAATTATAAACGACCTTTTGTAATTAGAATAGACTTACATCGATGTTGATTATGTATAAGTAATAATTTTCTTATTCCTTATCCAGCTAGATGCATTTTATATAAATCACGTCTGACTCACATATATGCGTTGACTTTTTATGTTAATTGGTATTAAATAATTGTTCAATGGTTAATGAAATGGGCAATTTTATGGCCATTATTTATCAAAGTGTGACGCGTCACGCGTATAGCGTTGCTCGTGCCTCATGAGTCATGTTTCATTTTATGTTTTAAAATACGTATTAAAATAATTGTTTGCGCAGATGTGATAAAAACAAAAATTTAAATAGTTATTTTAGTCCAACATTAAAATGAAGTCAGTCATTTTAGTTTTTGACTCAACCAAATTAATAAAAGTATTTTTCACTTAGTAAATTGTGAGTCATATTATTTGTTAACACTAATAGAGAGAGTGATGTGACATGTTAATGTAAGTTTTAAAATTTTTTTGTAGTTTAAATTGAAAAACAAGTTTTGATAATAATAATTATATTAAAAATAAAGTTAAATGTTTAAATAGTTTCATACACAGATTAATAAGTTTTTTGTGGAATATTTTCTATGTTTTATCAAGTCTTAAATGACTCAATACATAAAAAAAAGTATCTAGACAATCAAAGTGGACTAAGAAAATTAATTTATGACTTGAGATAGTTTAAGTAAACTTTGAAAAGGTTCTTGAAGAGCATACCTGAGAAGGCTATGAGAAGGAGGATCAAGTTAAAGAAATTCCACAAAGATTAATCTCAAGAAGGAGTCTATGTGTCAAAGTGGAGTGTTAAACTTCAAGAAGAATCTAAGAAAAGGTGAAACCAAGAGAGATGAGAAGATTGACAATTTCAAGCTTGAGAAGGTTGTATGAGAAACTTGCTGAGAAAGTATCTGAGAAGCTTGCTAATGATAAAATGCATGAGAATGTTAAAGGTGAGAAGTTTATCCAACCTTCTCACTAAAAAAAATGGTGCATTGACTCAACAAGAAAAAGACAAAATAATGGTCATTTGCAGTAAGCAAGGACAATTGCCATTTGGAAAATCTAACAATCAAAATTTCGAAGGCTATAAATGGATCTAAGCTTGAAAAACATAATTTTATGAACCTTGGTGTTAATCTGAGATTGTCTGTGTTAGAAATAGAAACATAAAGATAAATATTAATAAATTTGTGTATATTTCTGAATGAATAAATACAGGAGAGCTAGCCTCTATTTATATAAGAAGGTTGATGTACATAAAAGGAAAATAATAAAATATAATTATCTATTAAATCAATTACATTCATCCCTAAAATCAATTGTAATTAATAATAATCTCAATTATAATTAATCACGTTAACATTCCCCCTCAAACTCAAGTGGGTATAGAAGAAATTAACTTGAGTTTAAAAATCAAAGTACGAAATCGGCTAGGATGATGATTGAGTCTAGAGTCTGGAGTCTGGAATCTAGGACGAAATCTGGAGTCTGAAGTCTAGAATCTAAGATTGGAGCAAGAGCCTAGACGCTTTAATACTAAGTTAGAAATTCTTCTGAAAGTGGATATCATGTCTTTGATACCATATTAGAAATAGAGAAATAGGGACATGTCACAAATGATGGTACATCTCTGATACTATGTTAGAAACAGAGAAATATGGATACGAGAAAAAGTCTAGAAAAGGTTTCTGTATTATCTCTAAATTATCTTTGAATTATATCTGAATTTTTAAAATAATCAGTGTGTATAAAAGGATTTCCTATTTATAGAAGAGGGAGTCTATACAAATAAGAGAATACAATTAAATATAATTTAAATAATATCTCTAATTATGTGCGAACCAAATTCCTAAGATAACACAAAATCAAGCTTAATTTAATCCTAAGATATATTCTAGATATTGTAACACTCCTTCTTAAGCTAAAACTACTAAGTTTTAGCTTGTTACAATTAGATATACGAAAATAAAATAAACTAAAAATAATATAAAAACACAACGTCGAGATCTTGGAGAAGCCAACAGGCTCAAACTACATTTGGGATGAAATCATCCGCATCTAGAAAAATCTACAATGGTAATGGAGTTTGCCATCGGAACGGAGTCTAAAATAGAGTCTGGAACAGAGTGACAAAAAAACAGTGATAGTGAGCGGAAGGATTGGACCAGAGTAGATAAAGATGAGGAGAACAACAAAACTAAATCTGGATTTAATGGCGATTAGTAACAATTCTAACAAGTTCCATGAACTCTACATAGTGAAAAAGGAGAAACTCTACGTAGTTTAAAAATAGAAACAAGGAGACAAATATTGATAAATTTGTATATATTTCTGAATGAATTAATACAGAAAGGCTAGCTTCTATTTATATAAGAAGACTATTGTACAAAAAAGAAAAGTAATAAAATTTAATTATGTACTAAATCAATCTAATTATGTACTAAATCAATTACTATTATCCATAAAATCAACCATGATTAATCATAATCTTAATTATAATTAATCACGCTAACAATCTGTAATGAACTGAAGTCTCTCATCTCTACCTACCATTGGGAACACCTAATAATCAAATTTTCGAAGGTTATAAAAGGATCTAAGCTTGAAAAACATAATTTTATGAACCTCGGTGTTAATCTAAGATTGTTTGCAACGAACTGAAGTTTCTCAACTCTACCTACTGCTATCTATTTTTTTCAAATCTCTAGTAGGTGTTCCAAAATACATTGTAAAGTGTTTGTATCCACTCCTTGAGTGTTTTCGAGAGATACCCAAGAGAAACAAACACTTGTAAACATCTACTCATTCTTACATTGTGTGAGTGGGCTTGTTGCTTGTGCAAGCCACTTAAATATGAAACATAAAGCCTAAAGAGGCTAAGAAAAGAATACTTTGGTTTTAGCCTAAAAAGGTTGTGTCAAAGAATACTTAATTATGAGCCTGGGGAAGTTGTGGTTAAAGAATACTCGCTTTGAAGCCTGAAGAGGCTTGAGTGTAAAAGAATACTTGACAAATAGTGAAAAATCCTAGTTGTTACTAGGTACTAGACGTAGCCCCACATGGTTTAAGGATGAATCAGTATAAATCTTTATATAAAGCCTCTCTCCCTCATCTCTTTACTTTTTTTGTTGTTGGATTCAGTTAAAGGCTTTTAAACCAAACCCGAAATTGATTTGAGAAGATTAACTAAAACCTGTTTAAAGAGAAACTAGATCTGCAACTCCAAATTATTTTTATAGTATAATTAACTTAATCTCACTTGGCAAAGAAGTTTTTCAATCAGCTTTGCTCTATAGAACAAAGTTTGTATTATGAGAAGGTTGTTTTAACTCAATCAGTCAATTCTCTCACCAACCTTCTCACCTTACTCTAATATTTATTTGCCTAACCTTCTCATTGTTATTTTGTTGTTAAGAGTAACATTCTCACCTCAAAATCTAATCAACTTGAGAAAGTAGTGAGAAGTTAGGAATTTTCAGGAAAAAAGCAACACAATTCAACCTCATTCTTGTATTACTGCCAACTTCAGTTAAGTGATAAGGCAGATGCACATATGGCATTGCCACTCCCTCAACCCCTTCAAACATGCAAAAACGACGTTGTTTCCCCTCCCTAAAGTGGAATGACATCATTTTGTATCCCTATCTTCCCCAAATTGGATGACCATGGACCCTAATTCCTAAATCTGATAGCCCCTCGTTCACAGGTTTCAGACCCAGGGGGTCCATCGATCCAGGCATCTATACAACCATGGAGCACAGCTGAGAGCACAAGTCATTGGCAGTCAGGTCGCAGATATGGCACGGTGGAGAACGAGGTGCATAAGTGCGGTGGTGTGTGGCTTGACAACGCATGAAGGAGAAGCCAACAACGGGGCTTGGGTTCAATGAATCTTCTGAGGTTCGATCTGGTGGTTCTGGGTGGCGAACATTGTGGTTAGAGGTGCTTTTGGTTCGTGGGTCAGTGGCTGGGGTTCAATTTGATTCGAAACAGTGATAACTGTGGGTAGCCATGGTGGTGGTTTGGATGGCTCTTTTGGGGGTGAAGATGGTTATTTGTGGATTCGAGTGGGTTTGGGTATTTTCTATTTGGGCTTGGTTGAGGTAGATGGCGATCATGGGGGCGATATGGTGGTTATTTCTTAGTGATTGGAACCAAGTTTAGAGGTGGCATGGTAGTGGTATGGGGATTGATAAGCCTCTATGACCTTGTCTGCCATGACAGAGTGGTCTAGGGACTTAAATGAACGAACTAATTTTAATGAGGGACCAAAATGACTATTCACTATACAACATCATTCCACTCTAAGAGGGAAAACAACTTCATTTCACGTGTATAAAGGGGTTTGGGGAGTGGGTTATCACGTGTGCATCCACCTTAAGTGCCACATCACTCTCTCCATTAGCCTTAACAGATGTCGGCTAATGAATGGACTAACGTGACTCACGATTTGCTAAGTGAGAGACGTTTTTGTTAATTTTGTTGAGTTATGGACTAAAATAACAACCATTTTTAAGGGACCAAAATAATCATTTAGTCAATATATATATATATATATATATATATATATATATAGTATGAGAGTGTTATAATTTTTTAATTTGGTGTGTCCCTCGACCATGTCCGATCGTGTCCCGTGTCCGTGTTTGTGTCTCAAAATTAGAACATTAACGTAATATATACTTTTTAAATATATGAAAATTAAGAATCACTTTTACATTCTTATTGATATTTATTTTTTTTGTACAAGATTTAACACAAATGATCAAATTATTGAATAATTATAATTTAATAATTAGATCAATAAAAATCATATTCTATAAAAAGATTAATCTGTAAAATTTCACATCTTATCTAAATATATTATTATGACTTTAAGGTATATATGTCCTTCTAATTCATATAACCTATGATTTAATAACCTTTTCAAGAGTTTATTATGTACATGATGAAATTAGGTTCATTAAGAGATATGCTTGGATGCTTAATTATGTGTATACAAAGCGAATGATGGACTGAATTAATCTTATACCACCGGTGTAACTTGATCTCATATATATATATGACAAAGGAAACTAGCTAAGGTATATGATGGGCCTTCTAATTCATATAATCTACGATTTAATAACCTGTTCAAGAGTTTATTATGTACATGACGAAATTAGGTTCATTAAGAGATATGCTTGGATGCTTAATTATGTGTATACAAAGCAAATGACAGATTGAATTATTCATACATGACTTTTTTCTAAAAAAAAATTATTTACCTAGGACTAGCATATGGTTGTGTATTAGTTTCATTTCATACTCATTTTTAATCAATCTTATAAGAATCAAATTGAGAGTCGATATAGTTAACTAATGAGATCACTAATTTGAAAAGTCTGACTAAACAAATTGTCCTAATAAATCTAAAAAACAAAGATTGAATTTTATTCGAATAATCTAATTTTACTTCAGTCAAGTTAATTGAAAAATGATTAAATGAATGAGTCATCATTTTTTTTTAAATCCGACCAATACTGATCTTATACTTTCAATACATATAATTTATGGTTTCAATTACACGTAAAATGAAGTTCTTTTCAACATGCATCTAATATTATTCAATAATTTTTTTTCAATTTCTCAATCAAGTCACATCCATTGAAAACGTTTAGAATAATGGATAACCATATAATCTAGTGTAGGATGATTATTTTTCCTTTCAATACATATACTTTATGGTTTCAATTACACGTAAAATGAAGTTCTTTGATCCTTATCTCGAATTCCCACCTGCTTCATCAGTCTATCCATTCTCCTATCTTTGATCTCATGTTCTTTGGACTCCACCATCCACACCTCTCGTAGCCCGATTCCCACCGAGTCACCACCGGTCCCTGTTACCTACTCACCCTTTTTTGCTTCTAGGGCCCAAACTATTGAGACAAGTTCTTCATCACCCATAGCCACCAGACCCATCATTGCCTACCCCAAACTCTTCTTTCTTTCATCTTTCCCAATAGTCCATCCACCCATTGCAAATACCGGCCACCAGCCCTTACAGATTTTGTTAATCCCAGATCTAAACTGATGGTATCTACCTATTAGGCCACTGTTGAGGAAGATGACGATGTTGAACAACAAGAGGCCAAATTGGTATTCATTAATGAGGATCGAGTTTTCCACTAGATTAAGACCTCAAGGATATGTATAATTGGGTGTTTGGCTGCTGAAAAAACTCATCCTTTCTGTTCCCTGGTTATCTCTTCATGGGGTCAGGATGAGATACAAAATTATGACCATCAGGGTGGTAATAATCTAATTTGTCTAGACCACATTGTCATCTCTATCTACCCAGCATGGGACAGGGTCATAGAGAATGAAGAGATGACCATCTAGGTCCAAAATCGAAGAAATGCAAAAACCAATATAAGCAACAAGAGTAACACCTTCTTTTGTCAATACTTCAATCCTTCAAGCTACCTTCGATGATTCACAAAGAAGTGTAGTTTTGATTCAATGAAGACAGAGAAAGCAATTGATTTTATAGGAACATATCATGTTCCATCATCTTTTCACTTTTCCATTCGCTATTTCTTCCACGCATATTGGAAGATCCTTTGGCTATTTGGCCTCTTATTTTGTACTTAGGATGTCATATCCATTTTCATTATAAGTAATGATTTTCTTTATTTTTGGCCAAAAAAAATAATGTTTTGGATAATTTACGCACACCTCAACTAATTCATCTTTCCAGTCCAGTTAAAAGTATGTCATCTATACCGAGACTAGGAGATTAGCAAAAATATTCCTTGCGACATTACCCTAATAAATTAGCATAAACGAGATTCGAACTCGTAATCTTACGTTTACCCACATATCACATTTAAACCTAACCATTTTAGAATCCTTGTAAATAAAACAAAACTTGTTCATGCCCACTAGTACTATTACTAGTTAATGGTCAATTATAATATAATGCAAGCTTACATGGACAAATGAAATGAGAGTAAAGATTGTGTGTACAATAAACAATAAGGGAAACTACACTCACCTTCCCTGAGATTAGTGATAATTACATTCAATTAAAGCTGTCAAAATGAGCCAACCAAGCTCACCCAAGTTGGCTCACCACGGGTTGATCTAAAATTGAGTCAGACCGAGTTGGCTCACTTTAGTGGTGGGTCAAAAAAAGACCAACCCGGCTCAACCCACCCGAGTTGGTGGGTTATACGGGTTGACTCACCCAATTTTTTTTTTAAAGAATTTACAAAAAATACAGAAAACATGAAAAAAAATTAAAAAAAGGGGCACACAAACACAAGGCTAATTCGTTAGTGGCTTTGCTACCCTAACTGCTTGCAATAAATTTTAGCCAAAAATCCATTATCACCTGCTTTCAATCCTCTCATTCTACAAACTAGCTGGGGTGGATGAAATCCTCACTATATGTCTTAGTGAATATGACCTAAAATTTAAAGCTCAAAAGTTTTTATTTTCATTTTGCAAAGCCAAAATGTGTAATTCTAGACATACTTTCTTTACATTCTATCTTTTTGTTTATGATCTTTTCAGCTCCCCTTTATGGGGAAAAAGAAAAACATAGAGAAACACATAGAAGCTCTTCTTTCTGTCATAGAGATTTTGTTTTTTTTTTTGTTAATCTTCTAACTTGTGAGTCAACCCGGATTGAACCTGTTTAACCCACGGATTAGTCTACGGTCCTTGTGGATTAGTTTTTTTAAACAACTCAACCCACCATTTTGTACGGGTTAAACGGGTTGGCTCATGGGTTGAAACTTGTAACATCCAAATTTTAATACCGACAGTATAATCTTTATTATACCACAGTTGTTAGATCCAAGCATGCTACTAACTACTAAACATTTTTAATATCACAATTTTGTATATACAGAAAGTATGAGCCACGAACAGAAGAATATATACATAACGTTTGTATTTCTCTTAAATACAAAATATGAACAAATCTTGTAAACTATGTCTCTCAAAGCGCAAAATATATACATGTTTCAAAAAGAAACTATAAAGTAATACTAAGCTAAGCTTCCCAAGCTCTTGTCAACATTGTACTATCCATAAGTCTTCTTCCATGTAATCGTTATGGAAAACACAACACACAGGGTGAGAATCACAAATTCTGAGTAGTTTCACAATAAAACATGTCATCACAATCATTCTAACTATTTCGGGGTAAAACATCAAATAAAAACACAAGTCACATTAGAAAGGTGGCAAAAGCCAAAACATCTTTCTTTCTCTTCCCGAAATAGAATCTCATTTTATAAGTTTGTATAGAAAACTCATTTCTACATAGAAAACTCATAACTCTTCATCACAATATCATAAAATAAGCAATTGCCTATACAAGTGTCATGTCATGAATATGTAATTATTAGCAACTACCTATACAATGGCCATGCATATGTCAAATTATGCCTTATGTTTATGTCTATGCAATATCCTAGAAATGTAATTGATAATGTCATGATACCATATTTGGGAACCCAATTCCATGGTAATGTTATGATATGTCATGAGTCTTGAACAAAACAGAGGAACCCAGTTCCACAAGTCTTGAAAATGCCCAGGAACCCAGTTCCATAAGTTTCTTAGGGTAGTAAGGGAATGTACCTCTTCAACTACTCGATGATAAGGAGGGCATGTTATCTCTTTATACTATCAATAGTAGGATCACCTCCGATAGTAAGGGAATGATCATCCTCAACTATCTTTCACTTAGGATAATACCTAATAAAGAGAGAGAGAAAGAAAACATCGTCCTTAGCTCAATTACCAGGATAATGAGGGAGGGATTGTTATATCCTTAGCTCATCACTATGATAGGGAAGGCGTGGTTTTACCTCACACTACCGGAGATTATCCCCAAACGTGAGAGTCATGTCCATCAACAATCACAAGCATACAAGGTGTACAAACTAAAAACAATATTTATTTAGTGTTCACCTTCATACTTCATCATCTTACACAACAAAAGACTTTATTTGTTCAAAACAAAGATTTTCAAATCAATTACCAAGGTTTGGAAACTCACAATAACTCAAATCTCTGAATTTTATAAAAGTATAGTCGGTTAGTGCTTCTCCCTAACCTATTATCACTAGTTAAAATTGTCAAAAGTACAATCCATAACTGATTACCTTCATTGGTTAATCGATTATGATTTTAAAATGGCACCTAAGGCTCTCTGGAAGTGCTCAATAACCGATTACCACCTTATGGCAACTAGTTAATCACGTGTCCAGAAATGTGATTTGCGAACCATATAACCAATTATCACTACAAGTAATCGATTATCTGCTGAGTTATAGTAAAAAAACAGAGGTGCAAACTCATGAACTCCAAAACCAAAATCCAAAACAATGATCAAGGATCAACTTAAACACAAACAACTCTCCATCCAACAGCATATAACTTAACAACATCAAGAAAACTTATTCCTCACCATAACTAACTTTTCTTTCAAAAGGTAAAAAACAAGAGAGAAGAGTGTAAGAACAACATGCAAACATACACCTCTACTTTCAAACCCATTTCTCAAACTCAAGATTCATGGAAGAACAAGGGCATAAACATGTCCTAAGTATCAACCATACTTCAAACAAGTTAATAACAAAGCATCTTCAAGCTTAAAACCAAGAACAAGCATGAAAACCATAATTAACCCTCAACCCATTTCCATCCATACTAACTCACACCAAGAAGTAAAGATGAAGAAATAAACAAAAAGTTAAGGAAAATAATTTCCCCCTACCTTACTTGTCAAAGAAAAATGAGCTCAAGATTGCCTTCCATTTTCCCTTTTCTTTCTTTTCTTTTCACGTTGGCTGCTTCTTCTTCTTTGTTTTCTCTCTTTATTTTTGCTCCAATTCTGGACGTAGAAAATGGATGAGAATGAGAGAAATGAATCAAGAAAGTCAAATAGAACGTGCATGAACCGTGGGTCATCTATAATGACCAAGATATTTTGCAGGAACTTTCGATCTATTAAGAATACTTAGATTTCTCTAAATCAAGTTTTCTAACTTCCATTAGTATTAAAGAAAACACCAGGATTCATCTAAAACCTAGTTTTACCATTTTCTTATTTTTTCATATCTGTGACTAGTCAATTCAGCATTAAAACACACTCTCAGTATGCTTGAAAATGCTAAACTAATTCTGATTATCTTCAAATTTTAATCACATTATCGTTTACACATTTGTGACTTAAAAATAAATTATTTAAATTTATTTCTATTAACTGAGTAGTTTAAGCCAATTCCAGAGCTAATAACAGTTATTTTTCACATATAATGTTATATCAAAGTGACTAAACCACCTCAGAAAGTCACAAAATTAAACAGACATGCTAAACAAGTATTAGGCTACCTCTGTAACCATATACGAGTCCAACATGTTTTTGAGTGTGATACAAAATCTGTAACATCTTCCTTATCTTGTTAGCTTCAATGATTGTTACAGTAGTTCCTTAGCACTTTGTGATTTATTTGTTAATTTTTATAATTTTTTGAGTTAGTTTGAGTGTAACGATATAGCACAGAACGTTAAAATAACTTATATTAGCCTAGAAAGTAGCATAGACTGCTTAAATGATGAAAATAAATATGAAAAATTTATTTCTGGGTCATAAATAATTAGAATGAATTATGATCATTTTTGGGGAATTAAATAAATTAGTTTGATATTTGTAATAAATAAAATAAGTGTTTAAAGGTCAGTAGCTTAGAAAATTATGAAAATTTGTGGAGTTATTAAATAAAGGATGAAGATTATTTCAGAAATGATTATGGGTTAAAGCAGATACTTATAAGCATATACATGTTAGAGCAGATACCTGTAAGCATATTAGTTTACTTCCTTAAGTTTATATTAATTTAAAGAAAAATAATGAATTCTAATAGTTATTAAATGATATGTATAGGAACTTAATGGAATCTTAGAATTTTCTATAACACCTATGGAAGCTAGAAACTCATCAATGAAAGATCAAAGTATCTCTAAGAGACAAACCTCTTACATTCAATGGTAACCACACATTTTTTGTCTTATCTTTTTTTCTCTCCAACGCCTCACCCACAACCACACACTTCTCACTTTTCTTTTCATCTTTCTCTTGGCAAACAACAAGCAAGAAAGAGAAAAGAGAAAAGAAAAACACGATGGCCACCATACTTCCAAGCTCTACATGAAGACCTTCTAGCCTTTATCTTCCAAAGCCTTAGTTAGACAACTTCATCTACTCAACAAGCTCTACCAAGTGGTGCTCTTAAATTCATCATCAAGCATACTTCAAACTCCTTCCTCCATCTTCTGCGAACTCAAGGGAGCTTAGGTAGAGGTCTATGTCTCTTCCTCCATGCTTTCTACTCTTGATAATGTGTGGAACTTGATTTTGATGCTTAATTGTAGAGTGATTGATGAATTTAGTATGGTTAGGTTTTTGTGTTTTTGTGGTTAGGTTTTTGGGTTTTTGGAAGAATTTAGTATGGATTGAATAATTCTTGTTTTAAATAACCCTCCTTGTCTTTAAATTATGTGTTTGAAGATATTGGTATTATTGGATTGAAATTGTTTGGAGAATTTGAGGGTGAAGCTTGTGGTTCCAAGAGCATGAAGGGGAAGGAAATTATTTTGAAGTCTTCCATAAATTGCTATAATTCATGTGTTTAAAGGTCTTTGTTATGAAATAAATTTGAAAACCCCTATTGATGCCTTTGTTGTTCACTTAAACGAGATACACATAGAAGTTTAAATTGATGACTTTATGGAATTAATGTGCAATCTGTTTGTTAATATGTTAAATTGATAGGTTGGAATGATAGGGATACGAATTTCTTATTTGAAATGATGAGTTTAGAAATTAGCGGTAATTTGGTGGAGATGACTGAGATCTCCATAATGAGATTCAAAGCTACTATTTGGTTATGTTGTTGTTTGATAATTTAGATTGACAACTATTATTATACCTTATGGATTTTGGCTTAAGAATATGTTGAGGCATTGATATTATCTTGACCAAAAATGAAGAGGACTCTTCACTCTTGATGTTATTTGTGTGATTACCATGTTGTGTAGGTTATGAGGTGACTAGTAAATTTTAATAGTTGTTGACAAAATTGTTTGAGTTGTAAGATGACTCATGTCTATATTATGATGCCTGATTATTTTGATTCTTATCTCATGTATATATGAGTTGCTAGCATTCAAGTTGCCTTGTGGATCATGAGAATTATATGATGATATGAGAAATTGGCACTTGGCATGCTTATGAGATGAATTATGATGTACTAAAAATTGATATGCTCCTTTAAAATATTAAAATTAAGCCAATAATTGAATTAAAATGTAAAGTGTATCTTTAAGTGCTTAAAATTTAAAAGAAATTAGACATGATTCTCGTACTTAGGGGTGATCCTTAGATGTTATTCCCTTATGAAGGGTAACCCAATGATTGATTGATTGATTTGGCTAGTGATGGATATTGGAAATGATCCTTGTACCTGTTGGTGATCCTAAATTTGATTCCTTTGTGAAAGAAAACTAATTGATTGATTTGACCAATGATGGATATTGGAAATGATCCTCATATTTGGGATTGATCCTAGACGTGATTCCTTTGTAAAAAAAGAAATTGATTAATTTGGCTAGGGTTACCTGGGATAGTGTTGTGTAATGACAAACTGTTACGTATAAGTTAAGTACTCAAGTCTGAGAAGCAGACTATCACCAAGTGTTGAGTAGTGTGAGGAGGTAGCATATCTTCCCTACCTATTTGAGATTAAAGGACATTGGTCTAGGGAATGAACTGAGAAAGATGATAATTAATGGGCACTAAAGGGACATTAAAGGCATTGCTTGATCATTAACACATCTTCTTGAATTTGCTTTATAAATCACTATTTGGTTGGTGTGCCTATGAAGTTGTGTATTATTTGGGTATATGTTTATAAAATTTGTTGTTCAAAGATTAAAATTGAACTTTTGCCCTCGGGAAGAGAAAGAAAACAATTTGACATTTGCTACATTTCTATGAAAGATTTGAAAAATGATTTAATTTTTCTGAAGCAGTTAGAATTGTTGTGAGGACCTCCGATTGTTAGAAATATTGGGAATTCCTAAAATTCTCACCCCCGCTATTTTTCTTTTCCATGGCAATTTCAGCACTTGTTCCACTCTCCGTGTGGGGATGCAGATGCTGACGTAGTACTGAGACACTCCACATTTTTACTATCTGTAGTGACTAATTGATTTTTGTAATAAGCAGCTAATAATTAATTCATATATATTTTTACCATTGCCATGTATTATATTTGTGTAGTGGTTTGTACATGGTTATATATGTTTATCAAGGCATAATTTGTATAACTTTGATATTGATGTAGAAGACTAATGTATTGGAATGCATAAGTTACTGATGCTAGTATGATTTATACATGTTATGTATATAGTTGTGTATTACAGGTATATATTCGTACTTCAGGTTTGTATATGAAATTTCTATGGTACTCGATTAGATAAATGTACAAGTTCCTAGAGTTCTAATAAGATAACTCAAATGACACTAAGTGGATAATAAAGAAATGAATAAATATTGGATAGTAACTTAGTAGAGACATTCAACCATGCTCTTCATTTAAGTAAAAATCAACCCTCACAATACTTGAGCAAGAAATAAAATTAGTATAGTTCATTACCAAGATAAATAAAAAGTTTAATTGTGATGTGTCTAAACTTAAGTGCTCCATTATAGATGTATAGACTAGATATACGTGAAGTAATTAGTCTTAGGACGTTACACCTACTTTGACAGCTCTACACCCGACACTCCCTTAATTGTAACCCTACACTCACCTCCCTTATGTCAAACGGTATTATTTACAATTTCACAATTGATATAAACTTCACAAGGATTATTTAGTAAGTTCATAATTGAAAATCCAAATTGTTTGTTCTACGTCATGATAACAACAAAAATAAACTCATACAATATAGAAACCTAGAAATCAAACTCCCTATAAACCCAAAAAATGTCGACAAACCCTTGTCTTTGCTCTCAAAACTAGCACTCCAAATCACCATCAAACCCAAAATCACCATCTTCGCACTTGCCTAAACTGCCTCAACCCCTGTTCTAGCCAAACCTCGAACCAAAGACAAAAATCACCATCATAAAAACCACCAAATCCTAACATCACACCAACCTATTAGAAACAATTAACTCCCACACACAAAAAAACCTAGGAGAGACACCCGAAAACCAGCCACCTACAACTTCAGTTGCTCCACCTTTTGCAAACAGACCCTAACAATCCTAGACTCGTGTGACCAGCCATCTGGCAGCACGAACTCAACAACAACATCACATGGCTTTAGGGAATTTGTGGCTTATGCCAATGGTGGATTTGGAGGAAGATGGGAGTCTAAGGGGTTTAGGAGTGATGATGGTTGAGTTTGGGGGTGAGAAGGGTTTGGAAAAATTTGAAAGAAGATATTAAGGGGCAAAGTTATCATTTTATGTAAGTAAAGAGATAAGAAATTTTCATTTTTATTATTAAAAGTCACGTGTAAGATATATGAGCACTCATCCGTTAATTTTTTTTAACAGACTCTAAAAGATATGGGACAAAATACAATGAACAAATATAACTTAAAAAGAAATTTATAAAAATTTCTCAATCAAAAAAAAAGTATCAAGTATAATCATCACTAACCTCAAAAAAAAAAATAAATATAATTTCATTTAAAAATTATATGTATTAATTCTTAATTTAATTTAAAATATACCGTAATTTTAATTTATTAAATAATTTAGAATCAATATACTTCCTCTGACAAATTCTACTTTTGAACTGTTATTGTATTAAAAGCAATAATTACCGCAGGCATTTTCACCGTAGGGGGATCCAACCCAATTGCACATCTTTCTCCTCCTCCTCCTGGAATAAAAAGCCTCCTTTTCCTTTCTCTTCCTTCCATCGTTCACTTCCTTTGCTGTCTCCAATCCAAATACATTCTCATTCTCACAGTCATCGTCATCGTCATGTACAGAGCTGCAGCTTCGCGTCTCACCCATCTCAAGGTCAGTACTCACTTCCTTCTTCCTCAAAACCTTCTCTTTCCATTTAGTCTTTAGATCCCAATCCCATGTTTACTAAAAGATTTGTTTTTTCAATTTTCTGAACCCACCCAGAAAATAAATTTTCCGTTTTTATTGGTTTTCTGGGTATAATAGATTGATGGGGTTCAAATTCGACGAAGGTTGTGTTTATGCTGCTAGACCCTTTTTTTTAAACTTGTTAATTGTTAGAAATGTTATTTGCTTCTTTTAATGCTTCATTATACTAGAATCCCTCGTAGCAGGTTTTGATAACTCCTAGATTGTTTTGAGATGACACATTCATTGTATGTTTTTTTCCAATGTAACACCGTTACTTTAAAATGATAGTCGTACTAGTATCGAATATGTATTTACATACTTTTTATTTATATATTTTTCAATTATTTTTTGATTTTTTATCGTATCAACGTATTTATAGTATATCGTATCCGTGTCTTGTATATATATCCGAGCTTCCTAGGTTTTTTCATGTTGTCTGGAAAACGGGGATTTAACACATTCATTGTATATGGTGATTTTGGTGGAATTCTATTACTGTTTGTGTCATGTTGTGTAACTAACATGTGATTAGGGCCATGGGAGAACGTTGGGAGCCACTAGGTTTGCGACTTCAAGTGCAGTAGCTACTAGGCCTGCATCTGGGGGTTTATTCAGCTGGCTCACTGGGGAAAGTTCTAGTCCTCTTCCTCCTTTGGACACACCACTTGGAGGTGTTTCCCTCCCAGCTCCACTACCTGATTATGTTGAACCAAGCAAGACCAAGATCACAACTCTTTCCAATGGTCTCAAAATTGCATCAGAGACCTCACCAGTATGTGCATGCTATACTTTTCTGTACTTTGATTTGTTTAATGACAGTGTTACGACTTTAAGTTTTACGAGTATATTTGAGGTGTATAGTGTTTTGATTTTTTTTTTTTTCATTTTGGTTGTAAATTAGAACCCTGCAGCCTCAATAGGGTTATATCTTGACTCTGGTTCCCTCTATGAGACGCCATTGTCAAGTGGGGCATCACACTTGCTAGAGAGAATGGCTTTCAAGAGCACAACAAACCGAAGTCACTTTCGTATTGTAAGGGAAGTAGAAGCAATTGGTGGAAATATAGGAGCCTCAGCCTCTCGGGAGCAAATGGGCTACACATTTGATGCTCTAAAATCCTATGTTCCACAAATGATTGAATTGCTAGTTGATTGTGTAAGGAACCCAGCCTTCTTGGATTGGGAGGTCAATGAAGAGGTATATTTGTTTTTTATGAATCTCTTTTCTGAAACACTGATCTTCAAATTCTTAAGTTCCTGTACCAAGTTCCTCCATCATTTTCTGCTGCAAAGGGCAAAGATTTTCCCTGTTTCATGGTCTAGTGCAACATGGATTAAAAATATATATATATATGGGAAAACAGCACACCAGTAGTATCTCTTTATATAGGATATCTCTTTTTTTATGTGCACCAACAATTTAGTAACCTGCAATTAAGTAAATGAAAGGCAGAAAAAGCTATTCCTTTATTTTTTCTTAGTTACATAATGTAGCCTAAGTTCTAACTATACTGACTCATATGCTGAGTACAAGATTTAATATTTCTTAGCTCTGACTTCTTTTAATTAGTATGAGTTATAACCATTTTCATACTTTTTCTGTGTAATGAGAAGTAAAGACAGTGTGATAAAAGTATCCCATTTTTATTCACCCAAAAAAAAACAAAAAATCCTATTTTTTTTTACACTATACTGTTGTTTTCTGCTGATAGCTGTTCTGAAGTTTCATTTTTTTTTGCTGATGCCTAGGCCATTTGATTAATTGTTCAACTATAGCAGTTCTTTCTGATCTTGTTAAACCATCTGTTGGTACAGCTTCGAAAGGTGAAAGCGGAGCTTGGAGAACTATCAAACAATCCCCAGGGCTTACTTTTGGAGGCAATTCACTCTGCTGCTTATTCTGGCGCATTGGCTAACCCACTTTTGGCTCCTGAATCAGCACTAAACAGATTAGATGGCTCCATTTTAGAGGAATTTGTTGCTGTAAGATTTGTTATCCTTTTTAATACTGCATGAATAGTACTGTTATTAATTATTCAAAACTAAAGTTTCTTTCAATATATTTGAGTATCTGAATGTTGTCGGATGTGGAAAATCAGGAGAATTATACTGCACCTAGAATGGTACTTGCAGCATCTGGGGTTGAGCATGAAGAACTTTTATCTGTTGCTGAGCCACTTCTCTCTGATCTACCAAGTGTTCCCCGTCCCAAAGAACCAAAATCTACCTATGTCGGGGGTGATTTTCGTCGTCAAGGTGAATCAGGGGTGTGTATTAATTTTATAAGTACCGCTTACATTTACTTATGTATCTCATTCTTCTTCATTTGTCCCCTTTCAAATAGCATGTATTATCACTTATCTGCTAAGAACTGTTGCAAGGGCAGGGTGCACATGTAGCTATTGCTTTTGAAGTGCCTGGCGGCTGGCAAAAAGAGAAAGATGCTATTGTTTTGACTGTTCTACAGGTACTCATTTTGTGTCTGAGTCTTTCTGATTTCAAGAGATAGCATGTCTATGGATTTGCATATTTTCTTTCTGCACAAGAAAAGGAAGAAAGAAGCAATTGAATGGAAGTAATAATTCTGAGTACTGCAGATGCTTATGGGAGGAGGTGGGTCATTCTCAGCAGGGGGCCCCGGAAAAGGGATGCACTCAAGGCTATGTAAGTTTTACCTATATCTTCTAGTCTACAGCTGACTTTGGTCAATTATTTGATTTACCTTTGCCATTATGTTTTGTATTTATAAAGTTTTCCCATTTGAGATGAGTCTTCTCTTTTCTTAGCCGTATGATGTCTACTTCACTATCTTCTGTTCCTATATTAGTATACCTTCTCTAATGCTTTAACTTGTTTTGATTTTTTACAATTGAATCCAGATCTTCGTGTCTTGAATGAATATCAACAGATTCAATCTTTTTCTGCGTTCAACAGTATCTTCAACAATACTGGATTATTTGGCATATATGCAAGCACAGTAAGACACAATCTTTGTTGAACATAGATGTGATTTGATGCCATTTTTACTTTATTTTTTCTTTTTCTTTTTTTGATTCATTGCAAGGCTGGGTTAGTATATCTAGGAGAATAAGTTTTATGCATTGTTGACAGAACTAGATAGACTTATAATGTCCTTCTGAGTTGAAGTTGCATTGAACATTGATCCGACTGTATATTTAGTTTTAGGATTTTGCCTAGTGTTTCAATGAGCTTTCAATTGTTGCTCTTGCTCATATAATTTGTCGTAATTTACACAAACTAGTTATCCTAGATACTACTTTTTTTTTCTTTTTCCCTTCTTTTGAGCTGTTATGAATTTGTGATATTTTTCTTTTAATAGCTACTACTTGATATGTTTTGGTGAGTGCTTTTTCTAATTTGTCGATGTAGAGCTCTGATTTTGTGGCAAAAGTTGTGGATGTAGCAGCCAAAGAATTAATAGCAATTGCATCACCTGGACAAGGTTTTATTTGCATTGCTTTTTATCTCTGCAGTATATTTGTGAGAATCTTGATTTGTGGCAAATTAAACTTAGGCTTCCTGCAATGGCAGTTTCACAGGTACAGCTTGACCGTGCCAAAAAATCCACAAAGTCTGCAGTTCTAATGAATTTGGAATCCAGAGTATGCTCTCTCTTTCTTTATTTAAATAAACTGTGATAGTTTTAATGATTTGGAATTTTGGCATGTGGTTCTCTTTCATTTAGACACTCCCTCATTTACTCCTCCCTCCCCACCTCAATTAAGAAAGCCCTTAAAAATCATGTGACTATATAGTATCATTGCATGCTTCTATATTATCGTGGGTTTCTCTTCTCTTGTTTTCTTTTTTCTGCTGTTCTGTGGAAAGGGGAATTGGATTGGTTTGATTTCATATATGCTTAACAAGTCATTGCTTTTGCAGATGATTGCTTCAGAGGATATGGGAAGGCAGATATTGACTTACGGAGAAAGGTAAATAATCAATGAGTGGGCCTTATTCTTCTTGTCCTGTGCATCAATCCCAAAAAATCTTTAAGATTTTTCTTTTCGGGGAGTGTCTATTGCCTCTTCTCCGTGTCTATTGTCACTCCTATTCCATTAACTTTTTATTAAATAAGCTAATTTGAACCATTATATCAAAACAAATCAAAGGTCATTTGATAAAAAGATAATGGAATAAGAGTGACAATAGACACAGAGGAGTGACAATAGACACTCCTTTCTTTACATTTCCATTTAGATCATGCTACTGCTTTTATGAGAAGCAGCGGTGCTTAAACTTACAAATCACCTTTCTCTCAAATGTCTCCCAAGGAAATGGAGCTAGGTTCTTGTGATATAATTTTATGAAGAATCTTTCGCATAAGAACTCTTGTAATTTCCCACTCAAAATCTAGTGGAGAAATCTTTACGAATATTCTGTTCAAAAGCAATAGACCGTTGTAATGATGCTTGCTTTGTTGTTACTTGTTACCTTTAATTCTTGAATGGAAGTATAATTATTCAAGGGTGTAAATTGTAAAAATATAAGAATTTGTGACCCATTTCAGGAAGCCAGTGGAAGAGTTCTTGAAGGCTGTAGATGGAATCACATTGAATGATATCACTAAAATTTCTGAGAAGATTATTTCCTCACCTCTGACTATGGCATCCTATGGGGATGGTAATCATTCATTAAATTTTCCCTTCAAGTATCTAGTTATTGATAATGCTAGTGTTGACTGATCATCATTTCCTTGTTTTTATTGCATTGCAGTTATCAATGTCCCCAGTTATGAATCCGTTAGGAGGAAGTTCCATGCAAAATGAAATTAACACTTCTGAATGACGTGCCTACTTCCAATTTTCCAGCGCCGTCCAATCTCAGCAATGCTGAAAAATAAATCCTAGAGAAATTTTTGTGCGGATTTGAAATAAACCATTGATCAGTTTTGTTTTGTCATTTTTATACTGAGTTGACTAATCATTCCCTCTGAAATGTAGGTGTATGATCGCATGGTTAATGATCACAGCAAAAATTTTTTTTAATGAATTTATTAATTGTGTTATTTCTGTAGTGGGAGAGAGCACAAAACACATGAATGATGAAACTGATTCTTTTCATCAATACATGATTTCCATTAATACGAAATTTAATTAATTAATCCAATTATATTTATTTTTACATCATTTAATAAATTTATATTTAACATCTTACAAAATTAAATATAATTTTAATTCATTTACACCATTGAAATTACAAAAAATAAAATTACTCAATTTTAATCAAATTACATAAATAACCTCAAGTGTTTAGTTAATGAATATGCAGAGAAAAATGGGTGAGCATAGTTGCACGAAACGAAACTGAAAAACTCGTGACTTGTCTTGAGTCGGCCTGATCTTTATTTGTAATGGTTTTTCATAGTGAATTGATCAAATTCAATCATACCTGAGTGACCTGCTCAGACAGGTTGGTTCGGTCGACCCGAACTTGTAGGATTTAAACATAAAATAGTAAACAGCCTGACTCTTTTGTAGCTCGAGCCGCCTGAGTTTATATTTTACTAGTTACAACTTCTTTTGTTTTATTTTATTATATTTTAAATGAAAAACAATTGGCTTTAATTGAGGTATGTCAGGGCTCTGCCTAAGTTTAGTAACCGGGCCACCTAGTATTACCCTTAAAGATATTACCTAGTAGACCTAGTCATGAAATGTATTTTTTCACTAGATCACATATTTTTTTGAGTAATATATTCAATTTTTTAATTTATAATATTATTTAACTAATAAGTTATTATTACAGTTAGTTTGGAAGTAATTTTTTTAATATAATATTTTTTATACTAATAATTTTTAATATAATAATATTTATATAAAATAATTTTTCATATAATATTCTTTGGTTAAATTAAAGTTTTAGTCTCTATATTTTTCTTTTATTTTTAATTTAATCTTTATAATTTTTTTTTTTCAAATCGGTTCTTACATTTTTAAACCTTTTTAAAATTGTCTACGTAGTCAACTTTTGTTATAACATTGTAATATTAATAATTGGTCAACTTAGTAAGTGTTCCTTTATCCAGTAGGTACTCTTTGATAGGTTCTTTTATGTGTAAAATGTCTAGTAGATACTTCTGTTTTGCATTTAGATGCTCTTGCATTCTAGTAAGAGCTTTTGTAGGTGCTCTTTTGTTTAGTATGTGCTCTTTTATATGTTTTTTTTTCTTCGGTAAAGTGTCTAATATGTACTAAATTAACAGTTTTATAACAAAAATTGACAATAAGGACTATTTTAAAAATGGAGTAAACATTCATTTTAGTCCATAAAATTGCACACACCGGTCACATTAGTTCTTGACTTTAAAAAATCGACAATTTAATCAATGAAACCTCAAAACATTCGTCACGTTAGTCCTTGTGTCTTTTGTTGTCAGTTAAACTCGACGAATACGCATGCATGGCACGTTAAGTGCTAATCTAGACGCTAATGTGGCTTCTTGTCTGGTCCACAATGACATAGTTTTGATTGTGCATGAAGAAATAAAGTTTCCAACCCTAAAACTACATCGTTTTAGACCAAAACTCCCAACAACCAACTTCCCCCCCTAACCCTATAATGGTTTCGTATTGGAGGTGGAGGGAGAATTTTTATTTTCCCCCCATTTCAACGGCATAAGAAACCCTAAATTACCAATTCATTTTCTAATCCTAAATTTCACTTGTTGATTCTCTCTACAATCAACCTCGTTTTGCTGTCAGGACTCCTCACCGACATTGAATTTGTCGTCTTCCTAGTGGGATTCGAGCTTTAGAAAAGTATGTGACCTAAACTCCAAACATTCGAGCTTCATAAACATTCCCTGTGTTGAGTGGTCATTGTGGTCCCTATCTTCCATTTTTGGTATTGTGGTCCTTCTTGTCTTCTATTTTTTGTGTTGTGGTTTTGCTTGTCTTCCCTTTTTGGCGTGTGTGGTCCCCTTTACTCATATGATGTATGTTAAGTTGGTCCCTGTTGTGGATTTTTCGTAGGCGTACGGATCATACAAGTAGTAAAATAAAGATCGTTCTTACGAGGATCGATTGATTACTAACTCCTACGTTTATTTTGATTATTTAAGTGAGTGATAGTAAAAGTTCAATTAAAATTAAGATGAAAAGCAAAGCAATAAAGTAAACAATTGAAACTAGAAAAGACGAGATTCAACAAAGATTTAAAGACCTAAGACACGAAATCCACTACACTACCTCTTACGATAAATTATAATTCTATCATTGTTAATGTTCAATTATGATCTAGAAGGTGATTTATCCTAAATTATTTAAAGTTCAATTTCTTGGCACTAAAAACATGCTAAAACTTCATCAATCCCATTTTTATGGCAATTAACCTAAGTTCCAACCCATTAAGATTCATGACAATCGTTTATCCCTCAAAGGATTTAAGTTTATATCTAGGTCTCAATTCTTAAGTTCAATTCTTAGATTATCAAGCAATTAGATTTCATCTTTCGATCATTCATCTGAAGCATAAGATCATGTAAATATGGCGCACAATATACCACAAACATTAAGCATACCAAGAATGAATCAAGAACAATAATTTCACGTTAACAAAGAATCAAATTAACCATTCAACATAGAGCAATAGAGAGTTTCATCATAATCTTAGAAAAAAGGGGTTTAACCGCTCATAATAATTGTAGCACAAACAAGAACAAGGGTTAAAGAAATAATCATGGTTTCTAAAGAAAAAGAGAAGATGAAGATGAAAAAAAGAACTTCAATGGTTGATCTTCAAAAACTCTTGCTCTTGCCTTCAAAGCCTTCGCCTCTAATCCTTGCGCCTCTCCTCTGAAAACTTGCTGTCACATAAGTCTCTAACCAAAAGTCTCCTTTAGGTTTAGGGATTTGTCCTATTTATAATGATTTGAGGTGAAAAACTATTATTTTTAGGCTTAAGAGACCTCACACGACTGTGTCTAAGCTCGACACCGTCATGTGAGCTTGAAAAATAGCGTAATTTGCATGTTCAGGGGAGACATAACCGTGTGTCTAAGAGATACGGTCGTGTCTCCCACACAAAAGCTTCATTGAAGTTAGACAGGGTCGTGTAATCTTGATAGAAGCGTTTTTCAAGTTAGACATGGTTGTGTCTAACTCCTCAATTGCTCAAAGATTGGATTTTGGATAAGTGATCTTCACGAAAATTGAAGGATTTTGTCTTAACTTTCCAATGCCACCAGTTTCATCTCAATATGACTCCTACAACTCAAGATATGGCCAAATATTTGCAAACTACTCATGTTCCAGTGACAACACATCTGTTCTGACTTTCAGGCCTAATATGACCCATTAGAAATCTGATTCAGCTCTGGAGCTTTTCATCAAAGTTGTAGACCTTACTTTTAGATTTCCTACAAGGTAAAGTTCATAATTGTTAAATGTCTATAGCTTAAGTTATACCCAAAATAGAGAAACAATGTAAAATTGCCACAATACTAAAAAATGCAACTAAGCCCAGTTTGAACCCAAACTTATAAGTGGTGGTCAAAATCAATCGATTAAGTACAAAAAAGGTCTAAAATGCAAGTAAATGACCATAATTCATCCAGATTAAAATTATAAAATATAGGTTTATCAGTCCCCATTGCTTTGCATTGTCATAACACAACACACATGCACTCTGTTTTTTGTTTATTTCTTTTTTTTTTATAGTTTCTTATATGTATAAGTATTATTTAATAAGGTTATGTGGTGTGTAACAATGGTAGGAGCCTTGTGCACATGGTCACCCTTTCAACAGTATGTTATCTCTATACCTCTCAGTTCTAAACATCTGCTATCTTACCTCATTTATAATATCTTAATGTTTAGGCACATTAAAGCTAAGTAAAAGAATATCAACTATCCATGCACTTTTATTTTTTGAGATAAATAACAAAGTAATCTAAGACTAGAGAATGTATATGTGAAAGATAGTGTTCTCCAAATGAAGGTTGGTGGTCTTTCATTATCAAAAGGATGAAAGTTCAAGCATCTTTTTTATGTCTCTTTTGTGGTCAATTAAACCTTAAGCAAATTTACAAATATAGACCGAAAATTAAAATGTAGTGTTCGTTAGACATGTATATAAGGGTATTACAAACAAAATTCAGTGTATCAGATGTATTATTTGTTTTTTATATGTATGAGTGTTATGTGTATCTGTGTATCATTTTTGTTTGTTTGTTTTTTATATGTATAAGTATTTAATAAGTTGTGTTGTGTGTATATGTATAGATGGTTAGACTTGTGTTTCATCATGGTAGTAATTTTGTTCAAGAAATTAGATGTAAAGTTTCTTATAGAGCGGGTGGAGAAGAGTGGTGGCTTGAAGTTGATGAGGATAAGTTGGTTGCGTTTAGTTTAATCAATTTTGCTAAACAAATTGGTTATCATAAGGTGATGCGTTTAGTTTAATCAATTTTGTTAAACAAATTGGTTATCATAAGGTGAAAAATTGCTATTGTCTGATGTCTGGTAAACAACTGGAAAATAGCTTAATGAACATGATGATAGATACCCATTTTCTGGAGATGGTTTAGGCTTCAAGGTTAAACAATGGGGTGGTTTGTAACACCTTTCTTAGGGCATCACATTTCCAACTCTCAACTCATAATCTGAAAATCAATTCGTAAAAGGTTTGAGTTATGAAAATATGGGTTTCAAAATTTCTTCTTTACTGAAACGTAAATTTACTGAAAATATTAGGTAATATTGAAAATCATATTTCAACTATTCATTATGCAATATCGACACCAATTAATATTTCACAATTTAAAGAGAAATATAAAATTAACAGACTCTTTTTTTTAACAGTAGCAAACCCTATAACGGGTCCTACTTAATAGCACGGTATAATACTAACGAGAAACTTTAACATACTTATTCCTTTTTCTGTCCATCTTGATGCATCATACATCTGTTCTTTTGTCAACACTGCACCCATTCGAGTCCTGAATGTCCACTCCTTATTGTTGTCACCAATCTCAGAGTATCTATCGCCCGTTATGACTAAGATAACTCGATCATTCAATTATTTGATTTTAACAGTACAGACACAACAAAACAACATAACAAAAAGATGAGATCACCTACACCGATATCAACATAGCAGTACAGAAATAACACAAACAGTAATGTCATACAGGGTTATCATACCAAGCTTTCAATAATGTATTCAATATTAATCAACTATCATCATCCAATCATATATCAATCCAAGTATTCAAAACAGTTGTCATAGCCAATATTCCTCAATTAATATATCATACAGATATAAATGTTCAGATTCATGTATGTGCATATAGACTCAGTTTTTCAAAAATAACTCCATGGAGATTTTCACAATTTCGAGAAGAATGCTCTGATTAATTGCCCAGCCTAAGCCTACAGACAATCTCCCAGTCGTAGAAAAGAATCATGTTCTTGTCGGGTATCGTCAATGCGTTGCAACGGACTACATCGCCAAGTAGCATATGGTCCAAATTGCCCACGTGACATATCCACCTTTGTCGACCGTCGCGCCTTAACGCACCCCAAGATCCATTATAGATCTTACTATCAATTCTCATTCCCTCTTTAACCACAAGGGCCAAAATAGCTTATTACCTATACTTTATACAATGCACGAATATATCAGTGCAAGTCCAACCACAATGGCCAAATTTTTTCAATTTCATTTGTTCAATGTAATCATATGCCTCAATGCATATTTTCCCAATGCATGTAAAATGCGCCAAATGCCAATCACAGGCAAAACTTGTCATTTTCACAAACAGAGTATGGACACTAGTTCAACAGTAATCATACTGTACTTTCAACAGCGAAAATCATGTTATCACATTTTCATAGTTATAAAACACTTTCGTCGTGTTTTCACAAAATTACGCAACATTCCCGTTACGTTTTCACAATTCCACAACACTTCTGTTGCATTTTCAAAATACCGTAATACTTTTGTTACGTTTTTTTTTTAAATTCCAAAACGTGTTTATTACTTTTTCACAATACCATAACACTACTGTTACGTTTACAAAATTTCGTACCATTTCGGTTACGTTTTCAAAATGTTGCAACTCTTCTGTTGCACTTTTAAACTACGTACTAATTTTTCAACGTTTTTTTCAATCGCGTAAAAAAATATGTTTCTCAAATCGCATAGTATTTTTTCACTGTTTCAAAATCACGTAACTTAAAAATCATTCTTTTAAGTCGCGTAAATCATTTTCCATCATTCTCAAAATATTTAAAACACTTTTCAAATCACATAATGATTTTTCGTCATTTTCACAATCACGTAAAAATATTCTATTACTTTTAAATCAAATATTGATTTTTCAATAGTAGTTCAAATTACGTAAAATATTTAAACGTAATTCAAATCGCGTAGAAATATTTTAACGTATTCCAAATCGCGTAGAAATATTTTACTGTATTTCAAATCGTTTTTAAGATACGTAAAATATTTTTCAATATTTTTACAATCGTAATTCAAACCATGTTCTTGTTCTCTTGAAAAATAAACCCTTTGTTTATTTTTCATACTCTTCAAATCATCCATTTTCATCATTCATGAAAATATTAATTTGTAAACACCTATTTTGAGGTGTCTTGGCCAAAATTCACCATGTTCTAGGGACCCAAAAATCAATTCCCTTATTCTTGAAAAATTTCAACATGAACCCTAATTAAGAGTATAAAAAATCGTAGCCTTCTCCCTTGGCCATTGGAGCCAAAAATTGATTTCCTTTCCATCAACACATCATGGCATACATATACATATTCCATCATAAATTCCACAAGTATGCCATATACTTATCATGCATATTATAAGCATACCATCAAAGCCATAAAATCATGCAAAGCAGACCAAGCATAGACAAATAATTAAAGCACATAAACACTCACAAATAAATTACAAGACCATGGATATGAATCCTTACATGGATTCAACATCCATCAAATATATAACTATCTCTCACCACCATGCTTGGTTGGTGAGATGGATCTCCCTCTTACCTCTTGAAGATCCTCAAAAGCTCTTTGTTTTGCTTCTTTTTCCAAGTCCTTCACCACCAAGGGCTTCTCAGATACAAAATAAAATACATAGAAATTAGTATACTAAGCTTGATTAAGAGGATCCATGGATCAAACATGGCTTAGATCATGAAAAAGAGAGAAGAAATGAAGTTTCCTTATACTTCATCTCAAAAACCTAATAACTTTGATCTTGAAGAAAGTCCATGAAGATGAATGATTTGGAGGAAATCTCCAACATGAAAGTTGCTTAGAATATCATGTAGATTCAAGATCTATGGTTGGATGAAAATAAAAAAGATTAGAGAGTGGATTTAAGTGTCTTGACCGAATGGTGTGTTTAGGAGAAAAGAATGGAGTTTTTTGTGTTTTGCTTTGGAGAAGATGATAAATAGAAAGGAAATTATGATACAATGATAGAAAACAACACTTTTGGCCTTCTTTGAAGTGTATGGCCGTAGCTCACATGGAGAGAAAGAAGAGAATATTTTTTTTAAGTCTTGCTTTAGGAAAATCAATGAATGATGAAGATTGATCAAGATAATTAATAATGGTCTTTAAACTTTTTCTATGGCCTAAAAAGCCTACTCAAAATTGTCTCCTCCTTCCTTTGCATCTCCAAAACCGTCCCCCCTCCAAGCATTCTCCTAAGGAAGCAAACAAAGCAATAATGGTCAAGAATGATGCAATATTGACCATGGCAAGTAATAATGGTCATCAAAATCACCTTTAACTCCAAAATACTACAAAAATCGTCCCCCCTTGCATTATGCATACAATAATGTTGTCATCTTTTTCAAGCCATTATTTGAAGCATTCCTAACCATTGATTGGTTCAATGGTTAGGATTAAGGTAGACTTTTAATTAGAAGACTTAATCTAGGCCATTGGATCTTTCTCCTTTAAATTCTAGCCATTAGATGTGTCTTCAAAATTAAGGGTCAAGATTGCTCCTTCAAACTTTAAATCCAATGGTCCTAATTAGTCTTAACCATTTTAGAAGAGCAAATCTCCACCCTTGATTAATTCTTCATCCAATGGTCATAAATGGTCTTTGTCACTTTTTAAGACTAAATCTCCACCCTTGATCAATTCTAAATTCAATAGTTATAAATGGTCATAGCCACTTTATATGACCAATTCTACACCGATGATTAAATCTACGGTTGATATTGAAGCCTTCCTTATTAAGCTTGTCTAGATTAAATCTCTACCATTGATCTAATCAATGGTTAACATCCAATGCTTCTTCATTAAGTTTATTTCTTAACCGTTGATTAAATCAATAATGGATGTCCAAGCCATTAATGTTGACTAGGCAGTATAATATTTATTTTTATATCTGTTATAACCCTACTAATAATATTTTTATAGTATTTTTATCATCCTATAATTAAATACAGTACAAAACACAGTACAAGAAGATTTCTAAAACTGTTTTCGGATTTAGGTTTAGTAAGATCCCTTGTCTCCGTCTAAACAGTACAAATTTTTCTATGCGTAGAAAAATTTTTACTTTGCAAGACCCACTTGGGCCCACGTAAGGTCACTTGGGCCCACATAGGACCACCCAGGCCCAATACAGTAAAAAAATTCATACTCATCCACAAAAATCACAAATATTAGAAAACGTATGAAAATCAAGTCAGATTATTAAAAATAATTAACAATCATGAGAAATAAATATTTAAAGATTTTTTCCGACCGGAAAATTATTATTTTCCTGTCACTGAGTAAATCACTCAAAACGATCAAATACGCTAACAGAATAATCAAAATAATATTACAGCGCTCAAAAATTACTAAACAGTAAAATTCTATTAACTGTCAAAATTTCTGTTTAAGAGATAGAAAATTCAGGGTGCTACATGGTTCATCTATATTTTGAACACCCTATAATTGTTAACCCTGAAGTTGTATGATACCATGATGAGGAGGCGCCAAATGATGGCAATGAGAGCTAACCTGGGACACATAATCTAGAGGAAGTCCAACCCTAACTAGCAAGTGACCTTTAACAAGACCAACATACAGTTAAACCTATAGATGTTGATACTCCTAGTTCGAGTTCTTCTAGTGATGACTATGATAGTGCAAGCAACAGTTCCTATAAGCCTCTTGTTGTTGCTACTGATGAGGATGAGTGATACGCGTAAAATACACTAAGAGCAAGTACACTCTATCGCCAAGCAATATAGGACTTGAGTCCCAGTTATCAATCCTACGAGGAATAAATGGTAATTACTATATTCGTAAAACTCTTAGTTATCCAAACAATCAAAAGTGTATGATATTCAAAATAAAATCAAATAACAAATAAAGAAGAAGAAAAATGGATAATCAAACAATATAAAGATAAATCAATAAGAGAGAGACTAGAGCACAATATTTACTTGAATCTAATTATTCAGATTTTCTTTCAATTATGATGTAAGGTAATTCTTTTGTCAAAATTCTCTTATTTGCTATTGAATCTCAATGGTCATGGATGAAGTAATATTCTATTCCTAATTTAATTCACCTATTTGGTCATTTAGTTAAATTAATCAAGAATACATTAAGCCTCAATTCAAGAGATGAACTAATATACCATTAATTCAATTAGTAAGATAAATTGATGTTTGGTCATTTACCAAGCTAATCCTAGGCTTACCATACATATCCACTCATTGAATGCGGATAGTCACTGGTCAAATAATGAATTAACACATGCAAAAAGTGATCAAGTTATGACAAGAATGTAAGTAATATGATAGACCCTAAAAGAAATTACCTTAATCAAATTAGAAATCAAACTCAAATAATTAAGAAAACAAGATCCCTCATAGCCTTAACTATGGGTTTAGCTACTCATGTTCAATACAAACAAACTCATATCAAGATACAAACCCATGGAAAGAAACTCAAAGAAAGGAGAAAACTATAACGAAGGAGAAATCAAAACCCCTTTTACGGTGATTATGATCTTCTAGCCTTTAAGAATGTCGTCCTCTCTTCGTAACCGTCCTCTAAGGATTCATGGCAATTCTCCTTTCTAATATGTCTCTCAAAGTCTATTGTCGAAAAGGTGTACCTCAAGTTTGAGGGTTTGTCCTTATTTATAATGTTTGAGGTGAAAAACTATTATTTTTAGGCTCAGAAGACTTCACATGACCATGTGACAAAGAGACATGGTCGTGTCTCCTACCTTCGTGAAAGTTGTAGCTCTTTTTCTTAGCTTTCCCATACTACCGGAATCACCTCGTTTCGACTTCCGTAGCTCAAGTTATGCTCATTTTATTGCGCAAAGGTCAAAAACTCCGTGAATCTTGGCTATATAAATTCCGAGCTCAACTCCATTGCAATGAATCCATCCAAAGCTTCATAGAACTATGTCAAAACACTTTTTTTGGACCTAAAAACATAAAGAAATACCAATAATGAGATACGAATGATAATTAGATTAAATGTGACATAAATTCCTACATAAATCCATCAAAGTACACTTAAATCCATCTCAAATAAAGTCGTCAAAATGAGTCAAACTCGATGGGCTAGCCCAAATAGCCAGACAAAATAAACGGATTGGGCTAGTAAAAGTGAACAAAAAATTAGAAATAGCCTAAATGGGTCGGGTCAGCCTGCATTAATAACACTACGTTAAGTCGGGATGGGTCGGGCTGGGCCAACAAAATGTCATCCCGAAACTAACATGCCCCTATTTGACCCAACTCAAAAATAGTCCGACCCGACCCGACCCGTTTTGACACCCATAATATCAAATCAAACACAAGATATATGTATTTTATCCATTCATCAATCCCCCACACTTAAGCTTTGTTTGTCCTTAAGCAAATAATAGGAATAAAAAATAAGATTAAACTCAATATCAAGAAACATGAATCAAGAAAAATTTCATAATCTAAAAAAATTCAAGTTCAAGTTCAGCAATCAAATCTAATCCAACAAGATCATTTAGCACTTAAAATAATTAAAGGCTTGGGTCTAGCTTGCATCTTTTTTTCTTACTAACCAATTAAGATCACTTATCTTTCCATCGCTCAAGTGTTTAAGAATAAAGAGATCACTCAAATTTCTCTTGAAAAATGCAATACCATAGGCTTGGTTATCAATCTAATCTTCACTTTTAAGTTCACATACATAACAAAAATCAAAAGGACTTCTATTAGTTGTAATAGGGCCAAGGGTATAAAGAAAGGTAGGAAAAAGATAAATAAAGGTAAAGAATGCTCATAGATAAATCAATACAAAACATAATCAAGTTGAGAAGATGACAAATAAAGCATAATGCGCAAAGATATAACAATTCTCACTTTCAACCCAATATTCTCATTATTCTTCACCAACAGTCCTTTTCTTTCTTTTTCTTTTCCCATTTTTTTTAACCCTTGAAGACAAAAATACCCTTTCAATTAACACATTAGATACTCTAAAGAATTCAACTTGGTTATTCAATTGGGTATTCAAAGAAATCAATTTCAGGCTCAAATAGGGCAATTAAGGGATTATTTTATCAATGCAACTCTAAAAGTCAATAAAGAATAAAGCCTAATTGCTTTAATCATATTCAAGTTTGTATGTGAATCATTAAAGTCTCAACAAGATATCAAAACAAGTTCTAGCGCATATCAATCAAGAGAAAACTTACTCTAGAAGAAAAATAGGATTTTATTTATGAAAAATTCAATCATTAAGGCTCAAAACTCACTTTCTGCCTAAGTTAATAAAGAGAACAAAAGCAAGCAGACATGACTAATATTTTAACTAAGATGCTAAAATTTCTCAATACTTAATTGAAAAAGATTACTTCACACAAAATCAGCTCATGATCAATGGATTCCTTTTTCAAAACATATCTCTATCAGCTCAGAATAAATCAAGAAATCAATACATAATTCCTGCTTGATTACCAACAATATTCAAGTGTTTATCATTTTTTTAAACAAAAGTACCTCCCCCACACTTAAGATAAACATTGTCCTCAATGTAGAAGAAGAAAAAAAAATAAAAGGGTAAAAGAAAAGAACAATATAACCTAATGAAAAGTGATACACTGTCAGGCAGAGGAGAAGCACAAGTGTCAGTGCCACAACAAAATCTAAAAATCACAATATTTGTACCAAAACAAATGAGTAGCAACTAAAAGAAATAACAATAAAAATAACAAAAATAATGAAAATAAAATATATGAAGAAGAAACACATGTTGCCCTCTGTGAAGTGCTGGTTTAACGTCATTAGCTCGACGTTGCCTCTTTCAGATAAGTCAAGGTGGCTTAAAGTAAGAGAAATATGATGATGCCTTCTTCATTTCAAAGTAGTCAATCCATCCTTTGTCAATGGCTCTGGGAATGCTTCCAACAACATTTTGTGCATGATAAAGACTTGGTTGTTCTGGAAGCACCTTGGCGTAAGAGAATTCACTTGGCCATGGTGGTTTCAATTGATCAACATGAAGGACTAATTTGCAATGGAGCATTGATCATGGGAGGACCTTTCTCTAATTCAATAACTTGGGTTTCAAGAAGGTCAACATCAACATCGTATGATGGCGGGAGGTCTTTGATAACTAAGGCTTCTTGCTTCTTAACTTGAACGAAATTGATAGGGGTATGGAGATTTGATATTAAGGAAGATTTAACCTCCTTAAAGACATTGATGGTCACAGAATCTCCATCCACTCTTAAAATGAGTTCACCTTGAGGTACATCAATCACGACCCCTAAAGTTTCCAGAAACAGTCTTCTAAGAATGAGAGGAATAGTAGCGTCATTCTCATCCATATCCAACACCACAAAATCAACTGGGAAAATGAATTTGTCAACCTTCACCAAAACATCCTCCACCACACCGCGAGGGTAAATAATGGATCTATCAACCAACTGTAATGAAATGTTGGTCGGCTTCGGTTCTTGCATTCTCAATTTCTTAAAAACAGATAAATGCATCAAATTAATACTAGTACCTAAATCACATAATGTCTTTTCAAAATAAGAAGTATCAATAGAGTAAAGAATAGTGAAACTCCCTGGATTTTTTAATTTTGGGGGTAACTTCTTTGAGAGAATAGTGGAGCACTCCTCTGTAATTGGCTAGCTGACATGGAAAATAGTTTTGATGATAACAAACATGATGAAGATGATGTATAGTTCAAGTACCAAGAGTAAGCATTGCAACAAGAAAACAAAAATCTGATTTATGCTTAACTCACAGAGAAGAAGGTTTTGATAACAACAAAATCATGTCGAAGACCAAGTCCAAATGAAGATTAAATGGTATAGCTTATAGGACTTAGGGTCTTTTTGTAAGAAGCCTTCTAGATATCTCAAATATGTTTTCAAATATTTAAAAATGGTTTTCACATATTAAAATACCCAACAAACAAGTTTTGAAGGTTTAGTTATGATGGTAGTTCAAATTTATGAAAAATAGCAAAGTTTGAGTTTTGAAAATCTGACCTTTAGTTACTCTTTTGATCATAACTTTTAAAATAATTTGATTTTTGTTTTGAAACTTATTTCATTTGAAAATAGACTCAAATATCTTTCCAATGACTGGTCATTTGCTTTAAACGGATAAGAAATGAAGAAGTTATGACCATTTAAAGTTAGATTTCAAAATCAGTGGTGTATTCGAATACACCATATAGGTATTCGAATACCACACCCCGAAATGTCTCCGAACGTGTTTTTAAGGATCTATTCGAATACCACACAAGGTATTCGAATACCACAACATAGAAAACGTTCCAAAACACATTTTGAAGGATCTATTCGAATACCACACAAGGTATTCGAATACCACAACCTTAAATCACGTAACGGCTATTTTCTGAGCTTTTAATGAATGAAATTAATACCCAACGGCTCTTTTTCTTGGAACACTATAAATACATGGTTTTGGTCATCTTTTACACCAGCCTCATGATCTGAATTATTTTTGCTTGTGCCAAAAACGTGATTCTCTATTTTCTCATATTTTATGTACTCTTTTCGCCAAAACCTTGAGATATCATAAGAGAGCTTTCTAGTGCTTCAATTTGTAACATTTGCTCTTTGTGAGAGTTTCTCTTCATCTATATTCTATTTCTTTGTAAAAGGGTGAGGTATCCCTTAGTGAAATTGTGAGGGTGAAGTATCCCTTGTTGTAAAGAAGGTGAGGTATCCTTCAAAGGAGGTGAGGTATCCCTCTAAAGTTTGTGTAAGGGTGAGGTATCCTCAGGGTGAGGCTTTAGCACAAGGGTAGAGTTTCCTGTGTGTGAAAAGTACTCTATTGTGTAAAGGTTTCAAGCACCTGTTTTTAAGCTTGTATTGAATAGTGAAAAATCTCGAACCGTGTTTCTGGACCGGACGTAGCCACAAGTGGTTGGTGGTCGAACCAGGATAAACATCGTGCCTCGCTTTTCTTCTTTCCTTAATCTTTTGTCTTTCTGCACTTTATTTATTATATCTTGCAATTTAATTTCTAGTTGTTCTTCTTATCTTCATCTTATTCACGCCTTTTATTATTTAAATTCAGCATAGTTTATTTGTTTAAGGCTTTTGCGAAAAATTTTTTAAATACTCAATTCACCCCCCCTCTTGAGTACTGAAGCCACTTGGGTAACAAGTGGTATCAGAGCTTCGTGCTCTGGTGAAAGCTTAACCGCTTAGAGTTAAAGATCCTTGTTGGCAATCTTTAAAAAAACTTTTCAAAATGAATGGTTTTGAAATTGATAAACCACCATTCTTTGATGGTGTGAATTTTGTTTATTGGAAAGGTAGAATGGAAATTTATATACAATCTATTGATATTGATTTGTGGGATATTGTGCTTGATGGATTTACTTGTAAATCAAAACAAACTTGGAATGCCTATGAAAAGAAATGCTTTTCTTTTAACATTAGAGCTATGCAAATTTTGAGAAATGGTTTAAATGATGATGCTTATGCTAAAATTAAGAATTGCTCTAGTGCTAAAGATATATGGGATGCTCTTGATTCTATCTATCTTGCTAATAATGATTTTGTGTATAAAGTTGTATATAGAGAGCAAGAAGAGCAAAATCCTCTAGAGAAGACAACATTGAAAAATGTCCTCAAGAACATGTTCAAAGCAAGAAAATGAGCTCAATGCCTCTTGGTGATGATGGTGCTCGATTTGAAGAAGAGGCAAAGCAAAATAAAATTGAGAAAAAAGATGTTCTTGAATGTTTGATGGACAACAATGAGGAAGAGCCAAGTATGCTGGAAATTGAGACTACTTCCAATATGGCTCAAAAGGACCTTGAGGTAAATAATGATAAATTAAATTATATTCCTTATTATGAGCTACAATGTGCATATGATGAAATATATGATGGTTTGTTGAATTTAAAAAGGAAAAACTTATCTTGTTTGGAAAACATTTCCTCCATTGAAAATGAAATTGAAACTTTGAAAAATGAATATGCTTTTCTTGATGAGGAAATGCCTTTGAAAAGTGAAACCTCAACTTCTTGTGAAAAGTGCATTGATTTAGAAAATAAAGTTGAGGACTTATCTTTTGAATTTGTCAAAGCTAATGATTCTAATTGCTTACATTGTATGCTTGTAAATGAGAATAAAATCAACATTATTCCACATGAAAATTCAAGCAAGGCTTATGGCAAAAATAGTTTAGAATGTAAAAATAACAAAAGGCTTAAGTTTTCCAAAGATGACTTTCAAAAGACCAAATCATCATTAAATTCAATTGTTTGCAATTTTTGTGGTCATCTAGGACATATTTCTCATTTATGCAATTATAGAAGAAATCCTTATATGAGCAATACTATGGTATGGGTTCCTAAAGATCCTAAAGGCCCTAGTACTATACCCAAAACTGACACACAAGGACCCAAGAGAATTTGGGTACCAAAAGTCAAAAATTGAAGTATGTTGTAGGTGTGCTTGAAGGCCAAGAACGGACTTTGGATTATCAAAAGTGGTTGCTGCAAGCACAAGACTATAATGAATTCCAAGCTCTCCTTCTTGTCTCTATCAGGCTTGGACTTGCATTCATATGAGTATTTCCATCAAAAGGTAAGTTTTCATATCTCAAATATACCTTCTGGACGTAAAATATATGCTTTTATGTTTGAGTTATTCGAATACCTCCCTGTGGTATTCGAATACCATTGTCATCGTACGTGAAAATCCATGTTTTTCGATAGGTCTATTCGAATACCCTCCCATGGTATTCGAATACCATACATCAGTACATCAATTTTATGTCTTTATAAAGCTAGAGTATTCGAATAACTATATAGCTATTCGAATAACCAGATAACTATCACATCAGTATTTCTCACATGCCTCTGGAGTATTCGAATACCTTCCAAGGCATTCGAATACGTGCTCCTTCTGGAGTTTATAAAATGTGATGGGTATTCGAATACAGCAAAAGGTATTCGAATACCACATGGTTGAAAGCAAGTTTTACGACGTGTTCTCTGTTTCGTTTCTGCTCCTTTTCTTATACATATGCAATGAAAATATATTCCAACTATGAATAACATGCTTTAGACAAAATACATCTTAGTTCTTGAAACTATGTTTTGTACCTTAAATAGAAATTACATGATGTTCATTTTTTTGCTTGCTCTTTCACCTCCTTTTTCTACAATATGCTGTATATTTAAATTCTTTGTAAGGTAAATGCTCAATGTAATTGGCTACTATTTTAATAAATATACAAGTGCAATAAGTGGTATATGAAATATTTAATATCTATGCTTTTTATTGATATATGGCAGATTTATAAGAAATTGATAACAAGTGGTAAATGCTTTACTTTTTTGACAACAAGTGGTATCACACAAAGTGGTATGAACGTAATAACAAATGATAACAAATGATATCAAACAAGTGGTTACTTGGCCAAATTAATCGATAAATATTTCTTTTTTGCCCTTGAGAATCATTTGCTGCTTTTGCCTCATTGTTTTAAATGCTTATTGGCTTATGAGTTTGACTAACCCCTATGGATCCAACATTAATGGATACCAATGAAAGCACTCTGAATTTTGTTGTAGGGAGAACACTACCTCAAGCATAAATTTAAATGGACAAAATTCATTCAACTTGAGGACATGCATATATTGTTTAATATGATAAAATGGGAGAGAAAAATATTTGCCTCATCTTTTTGATCATGACAAAAGGGGGAGAATGGTATCAAATGTACAAAAGGGGGAGAACAAGTTTAAATGTCTTTGTTTGAGAAAAGTCAAGAAAAAAAAAAAGAAAAGTCAAAACAAAAATAGAAATTGGATTCCAAAAGTAAGGGGGAGTCTGTGCATGCATCTCTCGATATAAATCACCTCTTATGAAAAGAGGGGAGTAAGTATCTCTAAACAATCTTTGTGAATTCCAATTTCTATGAACTAATGCTTTTCTCAATGATAGTTTGTCATCATCAAAAAGGGGGAGAATGTAATTGGCTAGCTGACATGGAAAATAGTTTTGATGATAACAAACATGATGAAGATGATGTATAGTTCAAGTACCAAGAGTAAGCATTGCAACAAGAAAACAAAAATCTGATTTATGCTTAACTCACAGAGAAGAAGGTTTTGATAACAACAAAATCATGTCAAGACATCAAGTCCAAATGAAGATTAAATGGTATAGCTTATAGGACTTAGGGTCTTTTTGTAAGAAGCCTTCTAGATATCTCAAATATGTTTTCAAATATTTAAAAATGGTTTTCACATATTAAAATACCCAACAAACAAGTTTTGAAGGTTTAGTTATGATGGTAGTTCAAATTTATGAAAAATAGCAAAGTTTGAGTTTTGAAAATCTGACCTTTAGTTACTCTTTTGATCATAACTTTTAAAATAATTTGATTTTTGTTTTGAAACTTATTTCATTTGAAAATAGACTCAAATATCTTTCCAATGACTGGTCATTTGCTTTAAACGGATAAGAAATGAAGAAGTTATGACCATTTAAAGTTAGATTTCAAAATCAGAGTGGTGTATTCGAATACACCATATAGGTATTCGAATACCACACCCCGAAATGTCTCCGAACGTGTTTTTAAGGATCTATTCGAATACCACACAAGGTATTCGAATACCACAGCATAGAAAACGTTCCAAAACACATTTTTGAAGGATCTATTCGAATACCACACAAGGTATTCGAATACCACAACCCAGAAATCACGTAACGGCTATTTTCTGGAGCTTTTAATGAATGAAATTAATACCCAACGGCTCTTTTTCTTGGAACACTATAAATACATGGTTTTGGTCATCTTTTACACCAGCCTCATGATCTGAATTATTTTTGCTTGTGCCAAAAACGTGATTCTCTATTTTCTCATATTTTATGTACTCTTTTCGCCAAAACCTTGAGATATCATAAGAGAGCTTTCTAGTGCTTCAATTTGTAACATTTGCTCTTTGTGAGAGTTTCTCTTCATCTATATTCTATTTCTTTGTAAAAGGGTGAGGTATCCCTTAGTGAAATTGTGAGGGTGAGGTATCCTTGTTGTAAAGAAGGTGAGGTATCCTTCAAAGGAGGTGAGGTATCCTCTAAAGTTTGTGTAAGGGTGAGGTATCCTGTTGGTGAGGCTTTAGCACAAGGGTAGAGTTTCCCGTGTGTGAAAAGTACTCTATTGTGTAAAGGTTTCAAGCACACTGTTTTTAAGCTTGTATTGAATAGTGAAAAATCTCGAACTGTGTTTCGGGATTTGACGTAGGCCATAGTGGTTAATGGTCGAACCAGGGATAAACATCGTCTTTCGCTTTTCTTCTTTCCTTAATCTTTTGTCTTTCTCGCACTTTATTTATTATATCTTGCAATTTAATTTCTAGTTGTTCTTCTTATCTTCATCTTATTCACGCCTTTTATTATTTAAATTCAGCATAGTTTATTTGTTTAAGGCTTTTGCGAAAAATTTTTTAAATACTCAATTCACCCCCCCTCTTGAGTACTGAAGCCACTTGGGTAACATCCTCATTTAGGCATATCGTCTCAAAGACCTCAAGCTTGCGTTTCTTTGTACGTATTTCCTTCAAAAATTTAACATACTTGCGTCTCAAAGTCCTATTCCAACACACTCAATAAGACCTGATCCACTACTTGTTAGTGTAGAAACACTGACAACAGCAAGTAAGAGTACAACAACAAGGTTCATGAGGTTCATGCCAACCCTTAGTTTCATATATGCTCCACTAAGGAAGATGAATTGAAGATTTGTCCTTCTTGAATGATGTATAGGACTTATAATGTAAATAATGATAGGATTTGGTCCTTCTGTTTGAAACATGCTTATAAAGTATTGTTCTTGGAAATGTTGATGGTCATTTTTGATGTGTTTATGATACATTTGTAAATGTCTATTGTCCTTTGTAAAGGCTGATGATCCTTTTGGGAATTACCTTGGATAAGGAAATGACCATTTTTTTTAAATGGCCAATATATAAATTTTACACACTTGTGAAAGAAGTTTGTATTAGTTTATGTCAAAAGTTGTAAGGCCTACTAAAATAATTAATGCAATATGTTATATTTTGCAATTCCAAGTGTGTTCCTCTTATATTGAGTATCAGTTTGCAATTCCGATTCAGTTTCAATATTTTATGCATTTGCATATAATTGAATTACAGTAAACATCAGAAGACTAATACATCCACAATGAGCTTTAATAACTCAATTTTTATTCATTTCATTATATCACCAAGGCCAAATGACTAATTACATATCATCACAATTACCTAATTCTCTAAACTAATAACACATCATCATCATTACATATTCCAAATCCAATTACCTACTTTTCTAAGCAAATTAAGCCTCACATAATGATAAAAACTGGCATCATAATACATTGACCAATTACACAATATCTTAAGACCTTAACTTCAGCTTCTAAACTTACAATCTTCCAAGCAACATTCAATCTTCATTCTTGATTCTCACTTGTAGCAGCCCTATTAGCAGGTTCAGTGACAGCTTAATAGCAGGTTCAGTAGCAGCCATAATTTCACTATCTTCTGCCCCATTATCAACCCAATAAAAATAGTCACAATGGTCACCATTCTGCAAATCATTGTATGCACAACATAGTTCACATTAGAAATAAAAAATAAAAACAACAATGCTCATGCCAACAATTTTAGTTCACTCAAACTCTTACCTTTGTCTTGTACTTAGAAAAGTTAGAGAATGGTCTACTAGGATTGGTCGTAGTTTTGGATTTTTTTACCATCGTTCTCAGATCACAAAGGCAAATACTGTCACTACCACTTTCTCCCCTATAATAAGATGAATTGGGTATGAAAACTATACTACTACTTCAGTTTCCTTCAGTGTGTGATGAAGCGAATTAGGGTGGGTTTTTACCACCCGTACTCTCTGCCTTGTTACCAATTACAAATTTAGAATTGTGTTTTCTAGGGTTTTGCATAGAAGAATTGGGGTTTGGGTAACAATAATGGAGTTCAAATAAGGGAGAAGATGATTTTGGTAAAAAATGATGTTATTTTGTAGGTTGAGGTTTTGTTTCTTTAGATAATAATTAAAATTACGTCGTTTTATAAATGGAGAGAGATTATATAAGCGTTCAAATTGACACTTAACGTATCACGCATGTATGTCTGTCAAGTTTAACTAACGATAAAAAATGTAGAAATTAACATGACAAATATTTTAAAATTTTATAAATTAAATTATTAATTTTTTAAAATAAAAAATTAATATGACATATGCATATAATTTTAAAGGCCAAAATAAATATTTATTTTTTAAATTTTATTTATAAATATAAAAATTAATATAAAAATTTATAATAATTAAATATAAAATACATAAATTAAAATTTTAATTTAACAAATATTTAAAAAATATTTTTTTCATATTTTTTTATTTCACTACTTAAATTACGGTTGAATCATGATTTAATATTCCGAGATTCTAATTAAATTGACCACCAATCCGAAGTTTTAAGTAGGACCCAATGAATCCAAAACCCGAGGTGGACAGAATAATGAAGTGACAGGTGTGGAGACGTGCAGTAGCAGTAGGTAGGAAAAGCGAACGTGAAGAGCATTCATTCGTTCCATCAACCATCATGCTTGGTTGTACCTACGTCTCTACTCTCAAAGCAAAAGCGGGCGATCACTTGCTTTTTTCTCTCTCCTTTTATTATAATTATAATAAATAACAAGGGAAGGAAGCATCAAGAAAGAAATCGATAGAGATTAGTAGTGTAGTGATTACAGAAACACCATCCGCAGTAGAAAAAAGAGGTTGAGGAAATCGAACCTAACAACCTAAGATGTCGTGGCAAACGTACGTGGATGAGCACCTCATGTGCGATATCGACGGCCACACCCTCACCTCCGCCGCCATCATCGGCCACGACGGCAGCGTCTGGGCCCAGAACTCCAACTTCCCTCAGGTAAATCACCTTCGTTCTCATTCTCTTCTCTTCATTTCCATCACACACTTAATTCATCATTTTCAACACTATTGTTCCCTTTCTTGTATTGCTCATTATTGATTCGATCATGACAGAAATTTATTTATTTCTCAAATTAATGGTTTGATGATAAATTAATTATAAATTTACTTCTCATGATGAACCTCTGATGTCTATTTGCTGATATTGGGAAAGATTTAGGGTCTGTGCTTCCTATACATTTAAATTTTAAATTAAAGAAGAGCATTAATAGGGGTGGAATTGGAATGGAAGGACTGAATTGATTGAGGAACTATGATGCACGGTACGGATATATGATATGACAAAAATATGATAATAAAATACGATTTTTGTTAAAAAATTAAAATATAGGTATGATAAGATATTACATAGCATACATATAAAAATTATTGCAAGTGTTTTGTGTACAACTAAATACGTATATCTTCTTTATATCATATATTAAATTAGTTTAAAATGTCAAATCATGTCATATACAACTGTAATATTCTTATAATATACGAAATGATTTTATGAATGAATTAGATAATTTGAACGTATTTTGATTGGACAAGTAATGGAACTGAAAAATTATATGTATCATCTCATAAAACATAATTTGTCATATAATCTCATAAATAAAATACAACAGTTGAGATATTTCATAATTGAGGGGAAAAGCAGAAAAAATGTTTTATTTTGAACTTGCAAATACAATGCAAACTCATATTTACTAATTTTTTGAGTACGATATCGGTATCGAGTACATATTTAATACAGATACGGTAGACATTATATATTATATGTGCTTCATAGATAAGGGATCTAACAAGTCTGTCATTTCTCTAATTCACTAGTTCCAATATATATGTATATATACTAGTTTCTGCGTTTGATATGATATGATAGGTAAAATGAATGAAGTTGTAATGGAATTGATATATATATATATTGTTTTGATGCATGCAGTTTAAGCCTCAAGAAATTGAAGCCATTATGAAAGATTTTGATGAACCCGGCACCCTTGCCCCCACTGGGTTATACCTTGGGGGTACAAAGTACATGGTCATCCAAGGAGAAAGTGGAGCTGTTATCCGTGGCAAGAAGGTTCTTATCTTCTATCTTAATTATATATATCTTTCTTTTAGTACCTTCACTTATTAACAAATCAACTCCATCATATCAAGAAAAGGTTCTTTTAAAATGAGTTTGTCTCTAAAATGAGTAATTAAAAGTGTATTCATGCTTAGATCATTTAATAGGCTGAGATTTCAATGCACTTTATCAAATCAAAGGTGGATACACTCTTATTTGATCACTTTAAAGAAAAATCACTTTAGAGGAGCCTTATCCAATCTTACTTCTAGCCTAACCTGGATTTAAATTATACCACACTATGTTTTTAGCTATCTTCCATTTAAGTTATGACAACTGAGAGAGCCTTGCTGCATCTAAAATGTTCCCTTTATTTTCAAGTTTATACAGTTAATTTGGACCATGCACCAGGCCTTCCCTTGATATACTTTAATTAGCCTTACATGTGAACCACCTTGTAGCAAATTGACATTGAGAGATGCAACCTGGAATCTGTCAGTTTGTTGGTTGGTACATCCATAACTGCCTAATCAAACCTGTGCTGTACCTGAAGATTTGTTTGTGACTTTTTTCGTAGATTAAGCCATAAGATGGCAAGGTCCATTAAGCATCAAACGCCAAGTCAATCTCCAATCCAATGGGATACAAAAATTGCAAACTAAAACATTACATAGGTTGTCTAGTATAATCATTTTGAAGATTGAGGAAAGTTGACAACTTAAGATGGTTGTTCTTAGCCCTTTATTTGTGATTTGAAGGTGAAAATTAAACTTCCATTTTCCTAAATGGATGTCATGGTCATTGTCATAGTTATGAACTTAAGAATAAAATGTTGCATCTTAGTCAGTGCAATTTAATTTACACTGTTGCATCTTCCAATCTGCAGGGTGCTGGCGGGATCACTGTTAAGAAAACTAATCAAGCTCTGGTTATTGGTATCTATAACGAACCTCTGGCCCCGGGACAGTGTAACATGATTGTTGAGAGGTTGGGAGATTATTTGATTGAGCAGGGACTGTAGATCTCATCTCTCAACCACATACTTTCACATTTTATATAGAGTTTCGAGCTTGCATCTTCTTTTCCATGGCTTTGAAATGGTACTGAAGTTGATTGGTGAAATAACCGTGTGAGAAAATGGGGGGGGGGGGGGGGTTCAACTCAGCTTTATTTTATCTGTATGTATTATGGCCCGTGATTTGATTGTACCGAGTCCAAACGAAGTGTTCAATGTCTTTGGATTTTTCTGATAATGGTATATTTTAAATGTTATTTTTTTTGGTTAGTTGTAATACTGGATTCCCATTTTCTTTTTTTATTTATTTATTTACTGTTAAATGGCCTTTCCCCTTTTTTGCTTCCTTTTGGAGTTAATACAATTCACCGTATCTTACCTCTTTTTAGAAAATTTTAGAAAGAGGCATAAGTGAATACATGATATATACGTATAGTCAGGGACAGATTTAAGGGGACAAGTATAGGCTTTGGCTTTTTCTTTCTCATCAATTTATTTTTTTAAGTACTAATAATTTAATTTAATTTATTAAAAAATAAAAAAAATTTATATTAATTTTTTATAAAGTTAATATTTATTATATTCATACTATTATTTAAAAATTATATCTATATTTTTATTTTATATATTGTTATTATATTTTAATATTTTTTAATTTACAAAATTACATATATTTATCTTATTTTATGTATAAATATTAAACAATTTTATTGAAAATACAAAACAAGAGATATATGAGAAATTTTTCAAATAAAAAGTGTGTCAATATTATAAGCACTATTTTGAGGGAAAGTTAGTATAATTATACCAAAGATAAAAATGGTGAAATTAAAAGAGTTTATATTTGATATGTATTTGACATATGATTCATGATTATTTTATATATATTGATAATATAATTTTAATTTTTTTTTTTTAAAAAATTTAATCTTTATATAATAAACCTACTACTTCTTCTCACTTTTAGTTTTACTATCTTTCCTCTTTTAAAATTTATATATATATAAATTTTATTTGACATATGACAACTACTATTGTGATGCATTTAATATTTAATATAAATATTATCTTTTTTACTTTTTCACTTTATTCTATTCATAAATCTTCTCATATAATGAAAGGAAACTACTCTTCTAAAGTAAACAAATAAGAGTATATTTATCTTTAATTTAAAATAATGCATTTTAATTTTAATCTACTAAATAATTTAAAGGTGAATACATATTTATTTGTTAACTTTAATTTTTTTTTTTATATTTAATCTGCCTTGCATGTATTTATATACATTATTTTATATTTGTATAATTTTTACCATTTGAATATAACTTGGTTCATTTTATTTTCTTACATCTATACAATTTTCGATATTTGAATATAACTCATTTTTTGTACACCCATATGAATATAACTAGGTTCATCTCATTTTTTTTTTTTTTGTACACCTATACTTTAATTCCGCTACATACATCGATTTGTGTTAAAAATAAAATAAAGAGATAAATATTAATAATTTGTATATATTTCTGAATGAATAAATATAAGAGAGTTAACCTCTATTTATATAAGAAAATTGCTATATATATAAAAAGTATAATTATGTACTAAATCAATCTAATTTTGTACTAAATCAATTATAATTATCTTTAAAATCAATCATAATCAATCATAATATCAATTATAATTAATCACACTAATAATGCGAGAGATGTGTGTGATATTACGTGTCACTAACATTTTTCATACATGACTTGACATGCCCAGCTTGGGTTTTTTTGAGAAGGAGAACAATGTGGTGGTCAGCCAAGAGGACAGTTGACACATCTGCTTCCTTTGTATCTATATCAATAGAAGTTCTCTCTCGAAAATAGAGTTGTCAAAATAGGACAAGTTTGATGGGCTGACCCGAATAGCCTGACAAAATAGACGAGTTGAGTTAGAAAATGCTAACCCGAAATTAAAAATGGTTCGATTCGGCCCGGCCAGAATGGGCCAGCCGCAACGGTTTATTTGTAAAATAGGTGGACTAGACTGATAAAATGCTAGCTCGAAATTTACCTGACCCAATCTGACTCGACCCAAAAATGACCCGGCCCGTTTTGACATCTCTATTCGGAAACCACTCGTTACAAGTTAGCATAGTAAAATTTGTAATACTTAACGAAGTTGTAAGTAATACTTACTGAATTCTTTCACTTTTACAAGTATTATTTTACATGCACTATTTTTATACGAGGTGAAGAAAATAAGGTGTTGGTCAAAGATGATTGCAATCAAGAGGAGATCAAGGAGTTGTTTTCGTAAATCTTTTCACTGAAGCATCTAATGCTAGATTAGATGTTCTTAAAGCAATGTTGTGTACTACAGGTTTTCTGGTTCTGTGAAGATGAGATGGAGTAAGCAAAGAAGGGGAGGACAGTAGAGTCAGATGGGATCCCTATTAAAGTATGAAAATGCATTCGAAAAGAAGGAATTTTGGCTTACATGATGCAAAATTAGTTCTAAATTATGATTATCCCTTTCTACTAACAAAATATTATATTCAAAATGTAAATATCTCTTAAATTTTCAGCTCGGTCTATTTAAAACCAAAGTATGTCTTACTTTTATCGTGAATTATTTCCCTCCATTAGCAATAGTTATAATTTGAATCAAGTTCTGTCAAATCACAACTCAATTTAGTTATTTTCTAGTTTCATTTCAGTATTGGTAAAAATAATGAGCTATTTATCAAAATTTAAGTGAATAATTATCAAAATAAAAACTATACCCACTTACATGAAAGGATGGAAAGGTAGCTTATTAAGGATTTACAGTCTAATTTATTTTTAGTCTATATAGGCTTAGCCTATTTAACAAACAAATTAGGCTTAAATTTTTTAAAAAGTCTATTTAGCTATATAGGTTATGACTTGAACTTTTAAAAAGACTTATTTGACCTACCAAGCCGACTTATTTGTTTAATATTTATATATATAATTAAGAATTTATAATACTTATATAATTTATTAATTATATGTTAGTATAATATATTTATTCTATATAAATTATAATAATTTTGTCAAGCGTTACATTTATTTAAAAATTACAAAATTTAAATTTCTTCAAATATATGAAGACATTCATGTAATATAGGTTTTTAAATATACTTTTCGATCAAGTCATGTTTTTACGTTTTCATAAATAAATCGAGTCGAGCTCTTAAGAAAAATTTGTTAGTCATGACAACCATCACCCAAGAGGGAGGTGAATTTGGTGATTACAAATTTTAATGCACCTTTGAGAAATTAAGCATTTTGAATCGCTTAAGTAATAAAAGCAGCGGAACATGCATAACAAAGGTACAACTATTATAGATTACATAGGAGAAAACCTAAAAGGAAAATATACCAATTCTAGTCCTTAGGCTTCTTGATGTGATCCAAGCTTCCACAAATTTCTTCTCTTCAAATCTTGTAAATTGCTTGGAACATCTTTATCATTCTTATTCTTCTTGAGTTGAGCATAGTTGTGATCCTTTGCTTTCTTGTTGCAATGCTCACTCTTGATACTTGGACTATCCTACAAAGTATTGCTCACTTAAAACAAGCATAGTTAGTCCAAATTCATAACTTAATATCTTAATATGCATGATTCATAAATGTATAACTCTAATTAGTCTAACATGCATATAAGAATGTTGCATATATCTCATTGCATGATTATTAAGTGAAGTATAACTAAATAAAGTACATAATCATGCATGATCCAATATATCTCTTTTAAGCACATATATGAAACATGATCAATATTCTTTTGTGATGCATTTGTCATCTATCAAGCACATCTATTAAGTATAAGCATCATTCTTTTTGTCTTGTATTTGTCATCATCAAAACTTAACATATTAAACCATTGAGGCAAACCTATTTCCACAATCTCCCCTTTTTTGATGATGACAAATCACTAAAGAAAAATATGCAATACAGAAGAATAGATATTCATGTAAGCATTTCAAACAATAAAAACATATTTTTCTTTCCAATTTTCACTCCCCCTTTTGACATCAACAAAACGGCTTAGGAAGAAAAGATAATATTTTCACTCCCATTATAGATAAAACTCGTGTTGTCAAAAAGAGTAAGATCATCAAAACCAAAAGCTTCTTCAAGTTATTCAAAACATAATTGTCTCCTTTTATTTGATTCTACACATGATTCAAGAATAGAGAGATGAAACAAGTATGTTTTCAAGATATAAAAGATCATTCATGCAAAGCTTGTCATATTTTAGTACATCAACATTTAGCACATGATAAATAAGTACCACTTAATATCACTTGTTAGGAGTTGCAAAATATCCATGTAAGGTCATGGAATTGAGGTTTTCAACTGAAAGATCATACAACTTCTCACATATCAAGCATGTCTCAATGAAAGAATAAAAAGATATGAGGTTTAAGAATTTTTACCTTCTTTCATTGATAGAGGGAAAGACAATAAGAGATGATCTTTGTTAACATGTTGATAGTATTAATAATAAAATACTTCATGTCAAGTAAGGATGTAAGCCAAGAGATATAAATAACAATTTAGGAACTAGGCTCCCCCTCAAAATATGCATATTATCAAAATATCAAACATAATAGTTTAACATAGTTATGCATATGTTCTTAGTTAACAAGGATATGTAAGATAAGCTCCTCCTTATTTAAGTACAAGATAGATAAAGGGAAATATGCATGCCGAGACCATGTAAGCACATTACCATAAAGATTATATTCTTAATCTATCAATCAAAAACCATTTTAAAACTTCTCCCCCTTTCAAAAAGAATTTTGTAAGACCATATTATATTTTCAAAAGCATTTTAGAAGGGTAGAAGAGTTTTATATTGAAACCACATATTCTTTTCAAGACAAGAGCATGATTCTCATAGGTGTTATACTACAAAGAAACTATAAATCAAGAGAATCATTGATATCAAACATTCACATTGAGGAAATATGCTATAGGGATCAAAGTATGTATAATAGTAATATCATCCACCCTATATGCAATGACAAAAATTAGCAAGTTAATATCCAATTAGGCACTTTATCAATGCGAAGCATACTTCTCATGTAAGGAAAACATCAATTCATTTAAGATCAAATTATCAACAAGTATCATATAATCCATAGCATATAGAATACCACAATAGTTTAGGGATAAAGATACTTATTGAGATAGTGATGCTTCTTTAGAATGTTCTTCATTTATTTGTCCTTTGAGTTTGAGCTTTCTTCCATTGTGTATTCCATTCCAATTCACTTGAAGAAAGTCTTCTCATGTTCTTCTTCCTTCAACATTTCTTATTTATCCACATATGCTTGACATTTCAATATTTGATGACTATATTTCAAAAGTTCTCTAAAACATGGGTTAGCATCAAATATCATTTAAACTTATTTACAAGCATAATTTAGGTTGATATACAATGTAAAACATGTACCACATTATCAACCATGCAATGTTAGCTCTTACAAGAATAAAGGAAGAACATATGCATTTGAATCCAAAAGCATAGTTTAAGCATTTTCAAAGCAAGATTCAAGTTTGTCAAGAAAGACATGATCATCGTCAAAACATATATAAGTGTTTTGGGGCAAACAATGATCATGTAAGGCATGTAAAAACAACTATTTACTTCTCCAAATAGCACATGATATTCAATTTAAAGCATAGATGAGGATAAGAGATTGATGTCACCAAAAGTGTACTTTTTGAATTTTTGTAGGTGACTCCAACTTCTATGCCTCAAGGCTCCTTAAGAATGTTGTGGTTCTCCATGTCATTCTTTTTATGTTTTCATCACTCTTGGAGAACTTGAACTATTTCAAATTTTTCAAACCACAAGTAGCATAGTTGTGTTTCACTTCATTGCATGCTTGAGCTAATAGTCATCCTACAACGTCATTCAAAGTACTTTCTTTGGTATCCACCAATTTTGGATCCATAGAGGTTAGTCATTATACCAAACTTATGAGCAAATAATAATAAATGAGTTCACAAGGGCAAAAGATATTTCATTTCATTGATTATTAAGCACATACTAAGAGAAAATGTGAGTAACAAAGGAAATATGGCTTTTTGCGCACTGAAACTCATTTTTAAAGCCTGTGTAATCGATTACAATGTGTGTGTAATCGATTACCAGTCCTCTGGAATCCATATAATCGATTACATGTTTGGTGTAATCGATTACTTTCTCGGGAGCCTTGTAATCGATTACATAGTATGTGTAATCGATTACAAGCTCTCTGACTTTGCTTGGAATGCTTGGCAGAGCCTCTGTAATCGATTACAAAGGTATTGTAATCGATTACCAATTTGCTAAAACTCAGATTTTGCATTTTGAACAGAAAAAGATCAATTTTAAACCTTTCAAATTTGTTCCAAAGCATTCCAAATCAATTTCAAACAGCATGTAGGCATATAATCCAACTAGATTGTGATCCAAAACACATAATTATGCAAATTTGTTATTTTTACCATGAATTACATCATTTTGATGGATTGGTGAAGTTTTTGAGCTTTTTGAGGATCTTTGGCATAATGTAGTACCCAAAATTAAAGGGGAACCTCCAACGCTCAAGTCATTATTCGATTCACAATTGATTTAATCAAGGTGGTTGTGCAGTAGAAACACCATATTAAGCGGCGAATTTCAGATTATGCAGCGGAAAACAAATTATACAAATGAGAGGGACAAATTATGCAACTAAGTGATGAATTATGCAGCAAAAATTATTTTTAGCAAGAGTTAGATGCATGATTGATCCAATATACCAAGTTCTAAGATATTTTCATCAAATGAGCTATTCCAAACAAGAAGTGAACTTAGGCATTGTAGAACTTTATGTACCAAGATGTATAACAAATTAATGAGCTATGGTACAATAAGAATGAACATAATCATGTGTTAAACAATATATGCATATTTTATCAAGTACACATGATTCTATCATTCACTTAAGGCCTACAAGGAATATACCTCAAATTCATTGACTTTATAAGTGAATGTGTATAAGAGGTCAAAACTTTTGATACCTTGGCCTTTGTAATCAAGGAAATACTTTTTCTTACCCATTGCTTCTCTTTTGGAGTTTTGAACTTTACAAGTCCTACATTTTGTACTTGAGAAGCTTTGGTTGAAGTCATCTTCCTTCTTTGACCAAAATTTCTACCATTAGGCTTTGGAAGAATTCTTCTTGATGGTTCTTCTATCCTTTGACCAATTTGTCCATCCTTTTGAGAAATTTTCTGCATAGTTGAAACACTAGGAGGACTTTTTGGTACCCACTTCATCTTGGGTCCTTGAATGTTAGTAATAGGGCCTTTAAGACCTTTAGGAACCCATACCATACAATTTCTCATATAAGAATTTCTTCTATAGTTGCATAAATGAGAAATATGTCCTAGATGACCACAAAAGTTGCAAACAATTAAATTTAATGATGGTTTGGTCCTTTGAAGATCAACTTTGGAAAACTTAAGCCTTTTGTTGTTATTACATTCTATATTATTTTTGCCATAAGCCTTGCTTGAATTTTTATGTAGAATAACATTAATTTTATTCTCATTAACAAGCATAGAATGTAAGCAATTAGAATCATTAGCTTTGACAAATTCGGAATGTAAGTCCTCAACATGATTTTCTAAATTAATACATTTTTCATAAGAAGTTGAGGTTTCACATTTCAAAGGCATTTCCTCATCAAGAAAAGCATATTCATTTTTCAAAGTCTCAATATCATTTTCAATGGAGGAAATGTTTTCTAAACAAGATAAGTTTTTATTTTCTAAAATTAACAAGCCATCATATATTTCATCATATGCATATTGTAGCTCATAATAAGAAGGACTATATTCTAGTTCAACATCATTTACCTCAAAGTCCTTTATAGGCATATAGGAGGTAGTCTTAATTTGTAGCATGCTTGGCTCTTTGAGGAAATCATCATCTTTATCATTGTTGTCCATCAAGGATTCAAGAACATCTTTCTCAATTTTGTTTCGCATTTTCTCTTCTTCAAATTGAGCACCATCATCATCAAGAGGCATTGAGCTTATTTTCTTGCTTTGAACATGTTCTTGAGGACATTTTTCAAAGTTGTCTTCCTCTAGAGGTTTTTGCTCTTCTTGCTCTCTATATACAACTTTATATAAGAAATCATTGTTAGCAAGATAAATAGCATCAAGAGCATCCCATATATCTTTAGCACTAGAGCAACTCTTAATTCTAGCATAAGCATCATCATTCAAACTACTTCTCAACATTTGCATTGCTCTAATGTTCAAGGAAAAGCATTTCTTGTCATGAGCATTCAAATCTTGTTTTGGTTTAGGAGAAAATCCATCAAGCACAGCATCCCACAAATCAAGATCAATAGATTGCATATACAATTCCATTCTAGCTTTCCAATAAACAAAATGCACACCATCAAAGAATGGTGGTTTATCAATTTCAAAACCTTCCATTTTGAAAGGCTTTTTAATAGTTGCCAACAAACAAGGATCTTTAACTCTAAGCGGTTAAGCTTTCACCAGAGCACGAAGCTCTGATACCACTTGTTAGTCATGACAACCATCACCCAAGAGGGAGGTGAATTGGGTGATTACAAATTTTAATGCACCTTTGAAAAATTAAGTATTTTGAATCACTTAAGTAATAAAAGCAGCGGAACATGCATAACAAAGGTACAACTATTATAGATTACATAGGAGAAAACCTAAAAGAAAAATATACCAATTCTAATTCTGTCATAGAACTGATGTGATCCAAGCTTCCACAAATTTCTTCTCTTCAAATCTTGTAAATTGCTTGGAACATCTTTATCATTCTTATTCTTCTTGAGTTGAAGCATAGTTGTGATCTTTTGCTTTCTTGTTGCAATCTTTCACTTCTGATACTTTTATCATCCTACAAAGTATTCTTCACTTAAAACAAGCATAGTTAGTCCAAATTCATAACTTAATATCTTAATATGCATGATTCATAAATGTATAACTCTAGTTAGTCTAACATGTATATAAGAATATTGCATATATCTCATTGCATGATTATTAAGTGAAGTATAACTAAATAAAGTACATAATCATGCATGATCCAATATATCTCTTTTAAGCACATATATGAAACATGATCAATATTCTTTTGTGATGCATTTGTCATCTATCAAGCATAAATATCATTCTTTTTATCTTGTATTTGTCATCATCAAAACTTAACATATTAAACCATTGAGGTAAACCTATTTCCACAAAATTTATAATAGGAAATAGGTTAAATTCAAGCTAACATATTAAAAAATAAGTTTAAAATTATTCAGACAAAGTTTAACTTAATACAACTCATTTTTATTCATATTTAGATTTTTTCAATTTTTTTTCTCCTAAATAGTCAAGTAGAAAAGAGAGATAAATATTAAAAAAATTATTTATAAGACTCAATTAAAATATATAAAAAAAAATTTATAACATTTAAATATATTTTTTTCTTTCTCTTGACTATTTAAAAAAATTTGAGAAAATTCAAATTCATTTATAGTCCTACTTTCATGTTAAATGATTAAAGTAATGTTACATCAATAACGAACACATTAAAAAGTTTATACGAGTCAGCACCATTAAATTCACCTTAATTTATGTGGTGTCACATCAGACTTTTTTCTTCGGTACAGTGTCACTTCAAATTGTTATAGCCTGAATTCACATTTAATTAAATAGTTATTAAAATAGTCATATATTGTATATTTCTGGTATGAACTATTAAATAACACATTAATCTTAATATAACTTCTTTTTTAATTGTCTAAATGAATCGTCTTAGAGTATGTGAAGAATTTGTGAGGATACATGTTTTTTTTTTTTTTTATGAGAAGGATACATGTTTGTATAAGCATCAATTTCCTAATTATTATTACCTATTTTAAACATTGTTAGTTAAAATCAATAACATTAGCCCAAGTTCCTGTCAGCCAGTCAGGATGGGGCCCCAACTCAGATGAAGTTTAGGCCACATGACCTTGGTTTACTTTTATCAGTTATATCAGAGTCTGAGACTGATCCATTAGACATATATATTCACTCCAAGCCCAAGTCCAGAAAGGATAGTTCATGACTCATAGACCTTCTCTGCTACTTTAGGGTTTTGCTGCTTCCCTATATATACACTTCAAGCACACAGCCCTTCTTACTTCCCGTTTATCTATCACCTGCTGTGAGTTTCCTTCATGACCCACACTCCATGATATCTCTTTCTCAGGTTATAGTTTTTCTATTTGAATTTTCATTTATGATTATTATTTTATTTTTTTAAGATTTTTGGAAGTGAGATAGGTGTTGTGCTATTGAGTGAGCAGGGATTGTGTGTATCGGTGTTGTGCTGCGATCAATGCACTCTTCCGAAAGAGTTCCCTGCAACATTATTTTGAGAAAATGGGCAGTTGTGTTTCATATTTTGCTGTTGAAAATCACATCAATCATTTTCCCTACATCCTTTTTCTTTATCTTGTTTAAATTTCCCCATTGTTTTCTTTGATTATACGATTTTAATTTTAACATGGCGCATTGCTTCATGTTGATTTCTTTGCTCCAAAAAAGTTTTTAAAAAATAGTCATATAGTATTGATATTTTCTGGACTTTTTTTAAAAAAAAAATTTGCCCGTCTCAGCATAAACCAAAATAATTTTTTCAATTTTTATTTGTGTTATTTTCTTTATAAATACAGCATTTTATTAGTTCACTTAAGATTTTCTGTATTTATTATGGCCTATGATTTTCTCCTACTGAATTCATGTTTTTAAAATCGGCTTAACCTATTTAACTTATCCTAAAAAAATTGGATAAATGGTGGAATTGTTAAAAATCATCAAAAATTTAAGAAAATCAATGAAGTTAGGGAATTGACAGGTTAAATCAGGCGATTGATATTTAATTTAAAATTTTTAATTGATTTTTTTTAAATAAAAATATATCATTATAATATTAATTGAACCATAAACCATTGTTGAACTGATTTTAAAAATATTAAATTGTGCTTTGATAAAATCTAATAATAATTGTAGCTTCCGTTGGAGAGGTGCCAATCAACGCATTAGTTAATAAATGACATATCCTGCATAGTGCATACTACTTACTTGGTAAAAGGGTATCATTTGATTTGAATTCTTTTAATTTTTTTCAAATTTTCAATTATAAAAAAAAACATAATTTTTTATATCTTTTTTCTCTTATGATTAATCATTTGAAAAAAAAAATTGCGAGAATCTAACTTTCCATATCATCAAATTTGAGTTATGGCTAGCCGTATCAACTTGCGCAGGTATAGACTCTGGACCAAGTTTTGAAACTTGGGCAAGTAGCAGCAGGGGAAATCGAACTCAGAACTCTGGCTTCTAAATTTCAGTAGTCAGTCAATGGTTGACTCAATTTGATGATCTTCTAAGATTAATGAACAGAATTGTTTAAATCACATATGAAGTTCTTCTCCACGTGTGGAGGCAACATCCAAGGTTTTAATGAAGAGACCCTTTTTATCCATTTTCTAAGATAAAAATAATAATAGTAATTGGATCAATTTATGTGGAACACGAACACAGTCTTTTGTTAGGTATGCTATTTATTTTAAAGATGCTTTCAAAATTGACACAAACCCTGCAACACACAAAAATATGAGAAACATTAAATTCAAAAATTATAAGTATATATATATATATATAATTTTAAAATTTTAAAAAAATTCATAATTCATTAATATTATTAGTAAGTCTTTTTAAAAAATATGAAATATAATTTTTATTGACATTTAAAAAAATTTAAATTAATTTCTCTTAATAACTAATCATATATGCAATGCATAATGCGTAAAAAAAATAATTAGATAGAAAATTAGTGTGAGACAAATTTCGGTATAAACTAAGTAGACGATTTGATCTTGCAGAGATAAAAAGAAACAGATAAAAATAGTGATGTGAAAAAAAAAAAAAAGTCTAATTAAAGCCATAGTGATGTGTGAAAAGATAAAATTTAAAATACTAATATGTAAAAATAATAGCTTAAGACGTAAGTGATGTAATTGAGTTTGAGTGGATTACGAGTTTACTAATTGAACGTTAATTATAGAAACTAATTTCTTTTAAAAAAAATATGAATGAGTCGTATTCAAATCGCTTCTTAATCGTATCTAAGTCTGTCCGAAAAGTATCTGAATTGAAAAAAATAATCTTTTTAATTAGATACATTTAAATACATAAAACACATATATTATACGAATATTTTTATATATCTAACATAAACACATGTTTAACACAAACATATCTCATATGTCCTTGCTTCGTAGCATGCAACTCTTCAATTGTACCAAAAGTCACTGTATTGTTTGAATTTAGTGACACAGCATCTCTTCCATAGTAACACCACCGACAAAAACTGTGTACTGCAAGGGGCATCCGCACAACATATTATCAATTAAACAATTTAACTTGGTTTTAACTTATAAGAGAAAATTTGAACAAGAAGACATAAAGGAGGCAGAGGTAATGAAAAAAAACCACACATATTACACACAAAAACACGAGAAATTTTGGTACGCTAGTAATGATAAAAACATACTCCAAGATAATTTTCATCATTAATTTAAGTTATTATATTTAAAATCTCTGTTAGTATACTTAAAATCTATATCATAAGAACATGTAATAATTTTTTCAAAAACACGGCAGACCAAAGTTTCTGACACTATATGCAAGTGGTGGCATGTATACATTGACCTGCATTTATATAATAGATTGTAGGATGATAAACTGAAACACAAACGAAGATCAAGATCTATGACTCTCAAATAATGGTTTATTCATTATTTATCACTCATTAAAACATTATTGTCTGGTTACGAAGGATTTACCAAAAAATCATAGATTAGTTTACAACAAATATTAGATATTGGTTATCGAACTTAAGCGCAGTGGCTGGTATAGTATTCCGCTTCTTTCAAGTTTCTGGAATCAGCTTTATATTCCAGAATCAATACAGATGATCTCTGCAAACCAGAATTTTCTTCCCAAGCTACAAATAAAGCTCTCTCATAATTTCCAACCTGGTAACCCCTCAAACGGTGTCAACACACATACCCATGATGCTTGTCTTCCAAGGCGCAAAAACCCCTTCCTTTTTCAATTGCCCATTATTATTGTTATTATTAATTATTAATTTTAATTTCCAATGTGTTGGAGTGTGCCTTTTGTGACCTTTTGAACCATTGAATGGTAAAATTATCTTTTTTATTGTTCCTGACCACCTGAAATTGTTTAGCTAGGAAATCTTATTTATGAGGTTTGGTTTTTGAATGAATTTAAGAATTAAGTTTCAATCTTTAGTATGTTTCAATTTTTTTAAGGGATTCAGTTTGGTTACAAAGAAATAAGTGAGGTGGGGGACTGAGTTTGAGGAGAAATTTTCAAACTAAAGTTTTGATAAAGATGAATTACGAAGCCTGAAGTTATTTACTGTTGTATCAAATCTATTTAGTGGTATGCAGGTCTGCTATGTAGCATTCTGGGATGAAATCACCCTAAAAGCGTAGGAATTAGTGGATTGCTGAATTGGAGACAACGGATTTATTGGGAGATGGCGTGTTGTTGTCATTCGGGAACTTCCTTTTACTGATCAAAGGTTAGGAGAGGAGCATCTGAAGTTGCTATGTAATCCAGAGGATTTCCGGTGCCTGGAAAGGAGCATTTGGTGTTTAAGGCTGCTAATGTGTAGTCAGTTTTACATGTACATGTAAATATGTTTGCAATCAAATCCTTAAGTAGCAATGAAATCAGTCATTTGCACAACCTTTGCAGCATTACATAGTGTATAGTCCTTTGCTTTCATAATGATTTTTATATAGAATAATATTATATTTTGTCTTGATCATAATTCTTATTCTTATTCTCTTATATTAGACACATGGGAACCCTTCTATTAACATAAACTTCAGAATGTTTTATCATATTATGGTTCTGTTTTCTTTTTGATTAATCACAGTGTTTCATTTTGTTCTTCAAGTTTTTTTCCTCTAATTTTTCTCATTAATTTGATCTGAAAAATGGCCTCTAAATTTTTATTATGATCTTTTAAGTTCATTGATAACTTTCCTTCATGATTCTTAGGTAGCTTTAAGCTGGCTCTGGCTCTGGCTTTGTTTCTGAATTTAGGAAAACTAAAGAAATGTGTTAATATGAACCGTTTGGATACTAAGCAAATTCAAAAAATATTCAGGTCACAACTTGTGATGAGGATTTGATGAACATGAATTTGCATTTTCTAACCACTATGCTTTCTTTCTTCAAATATAAATTTGTTAAAAGATACATGTACTGAACGATTTCGAGTATGGTTTGTCTTCTAGATTGGTTCAACTTTTAAAAAATACATGTGCTGAATGAGAATGAGCAGGTGATGCTTTTACTCTGTTATATGATGTTTAGTGTTTTAAACTTTGAAGAAAGAGCTATAGTTTATTTATTGCCATTAAATTCAATAACCCAGGGATTTAGTGGATTTCAAAGTATGTATCTTTTATTTTTCAAATATCTTTTTTCATTACCATATTGATGCTATTAATCAGTTTCTTTTCATTTTTCTTATAAGAGAATTTAAAGTCTTCACATTCTTGTGTTAACATTCTTCAGGTTCTGCAAAGCAGCAGAGGGTTGGATTTATAGTTTCATTTCAGGAAGACAATGATAGTTGGTTCAGGTTGGTTCCTCCTACATTTTCAGCGTCTAATAAATGGATAGTGAGATATCTGGATGTAATTTATATGCTGAACTCTTTTAGACATTGGTTTAATTATTCATTTGATAATTTGTGCTAATTATCAGTGCCCTGATTGACAGTGCTTTCATTTTGGTTTTACTATTTTCTCCTTCAACTCTATAGTTCTATGGAAGTGTTAGGTGCTAACTATTTTAATTTTTATTTCTTCCCTATTTTGTTGCCTTGATTTGTCAGCTTCTTTTTTCTCTGAATATTGCTTCAATTTGTGTTGTTGATGGTGCTCTTTGGATTAAAGGCAACACAGCCTCTTTATTATGGAGCTACACCATAAAAGAAAGATTAAGGAATAATTTGGTAAGATAATGTGTTATCTTTTTATGAATTGTTAAGATTGTTTTGAGCTAGATTGGGAAGTGATAGTTTAGGTTGACACATCTTGTGCTAGGACCATTCTTTACTATTTGCTTCAATGATTAGTTAGGAAAACAATGGAAATATATTTTGGAAAGAAATAAAGATAGTAGGTACTATATGTACAAGTTCTGATTTAAGTGATGAGAGAGTTATACTCTCATACTCACACGTCTGTTGTTGACATTGGAAAACTGAGAATTGATGTGCTAAATTATGGGGTCTGTACAGAATTTTCTGAAAGATATTTATTTTTATATATCTTCCTCCTTTTAAATGTGATTGATATTTTCCTATATAGGAGTTGAGCTATGGTCATTCCAACATATGCTTGTTTTTATACATCTTCCTCCTCCTACCTCAAGATTTTAAGTGAGAAAATCTTTACTTTACCTTATAATCTACATATGTAATTTCCATGCATACACTTGATGCTATATATTGCATATGAGATAGCACTGTGTTGTAGGAGTTATTCTTGCTCATTTATATTTGAGTAAAAAGCCACCTTAATTCTTATATATTTCGTGATATGACACTTTAGTCTTTAAAAAAAATACACATACTTTAGTCCTTTGTACTTTAAAAAAATATTTTAATCCCTAAAAAAAATAAATGTGATATGACTTTTAAAACTTTCAAAGACTAAAGTGTATGTTATTTTTTTTATAACACACTAAAGTAACTATTTACTCTTTATATTTTGATAAATTTAAAAATTGACCACTGAGTTATAATCTTAGAAGGTGAAGCGGCTTCTTCATTTCATTGTTATTTGCTCAAATTTTATTGGATGCATGTTATTTTTCCACTCAAATTTTTTATTGGATGCATGTGTTTGAATAATTTCCCAATAATCATTAATCAACTTAAATCACTTTATAAATAATTCAATTTCTGCATTTTGTTTTATACATTTCAGGTCTGTCACATCTAGGTATTCTTCCCATGATCTGGAACTTTTCTTTTTTCACTTGTGAGACCAGACTTTGCCTCTGTCTCTACTATTGTCTGTACGATTATGTCATGTCTGACTTCCTTTCAAGCTAGGCTTTTGAGGAAAGAAGACACATACGGAAAAATAAAAGAAAAAACTACAACAGGAGGTTGTGATAGAGGATGGACTACCAATTTTAATCCTATTTTCGCTGCATCAGTCGGTGTTGAATTTGCTGGCTTAATTAGAGTTAGTAATGTATTTTACGGTAAACTCAATGAACATGACAGCTTCTAGCTGATGTTACATTGCTGTTGTTCAAGACTTCAAGTCTCTCCATATTAAGGAAGTGCAAGAAGAAAATGAATGTTTAAAATATCTTATAACTGAAGTCTGTTCGTCAATTAATTTTTTTTATTTAATATTTTTTACCAATGCAAATAAATCCTGTGGGGCAATTCTCAACGGGAAGATTTCAACTATTGACTAAGGACAAAGATACTTTTAATATATTAAGTTAACCTATATAGTAACAAAATTTTACTTTCTTATTTTAGAATTAATATTCGAAGTAGGTTGGAGTCAATTTTTATTTTTATCTAAAATTTAAAACTAATGTTATTTCAATATGATGTACGAATTGAAAAATATTTATTATATTATTGCACCAAGAGTTAATAGGTTATTGTCAACAACATATTATTAGTTATGTATATACATACATTATTATTTGTTGTAGAATAAGCATTATTAAATTATATCACAAAGTCGTATTACATAACTTATAACTTATAGCCCTTCATAAAGGTGATAGATTTAGTCAATGAGACATTTATTCAAGTAAAAATACATGTATCTCTAATAATTCTAATATATTTCCCCCTCCTTGAGAATCAGAATCAATGCATACTTAATTTAGATGATAATTTTAATGTGTCTTGTATTAATCTAAAATTACCATAAATAGAGTGATAATTTAAAATTCTCAAGAAAAATAAAAATAAAAATCTTTAATAAAATGCATAGTAAGTTTTAGCTGTATAAAAACATAAAAAATCACATGACAACTAATAATGATAAAATAAGACTGATTTAAGCAAGATAATCAAATTATAATAGCATATATAAATAAATGTTAAACATCATTAGACAAGCTCTTAACATAATATGTTATCTTTGTTTTAATTTATTTTCCTTTCTATGTCTATTTATCTCACATCCTGATCGAATGCCTTCTCTTTCTATCTCTAGTATTACTTTTAACATCTTGACAATAAAACAAGACATTCTCACACTAACTAAGACAGATAACATAAAAGATCTTACATCTATCATTTTGCCTTCTTAGCAGTTAGGTGTAACATTTTGAATATCTTATTTGTAAATTACTTACTTATCATTATACACAAATACAACTAATATAAAACAACAAATATGTCACAAAATAAATTCATCATATGTAAACCTATAATAAATTTTAAATAAATCATGACACAAAATTCATAAAACTTAGAGTCATCAAATTCAAATGTCAATTCTTTAATGAACCAACTTTAATTTAAGATTATTTCATTAATTCTTTCAAACGTCCCCATCATAGTTCTAGCATAGTCCTCGTCATAATCATCATCATAGTTCATAGTTTTATCCAGATTTCAATAATGAGTTCATTGCACAAGATTCATTTCCTTACAAAGGTTAACATAAAAATCGTAAAATTGTCTCCTAACCAAGGTAAGATAATTTAAAATGAAAAAGTTCATGTCCCATAAAAAAGTCAACATTTAAATTATAATAATTCTAAATTTTGTCAAACATAAAAAGAATTTCAAAGTCACAATATAAACATAAATCAAATCAAATTTCTAAAGTCTAACCAATACTCTTTCAACATTATATGTGAACAGCTAAATTAGTATAAAAAGAAAATTATAATAATATGCACAAAATATTAAAAAAAGAAAAAATTAATTAACCTTATAAATAAAATTACTATTAAAGCATATAATTATACCTATTATCAATTAACTATAAACATACTTATACTATAATTTATTTATTTTAAAAAAATCATTTTCTATCTTTTGTATAGTCTATCTTTTTTCTTCCTTTTTCCTTTTCTCCTTTCTTTCTTTCCCTCGATTTTTCGTGCACCTCACTCTTTTTATTTTTCACTCACTATTTCTACAGCACCTCACTTCTTAACTTCTCTATGTTTCTTTACTTCCTTTTTAACCACATCAGCCCACTATTTATAGCTATTGTAGATTGGCTTCATGTGGTCATTAGTTAGTGCACGTCGGACCTTTTTTTTTTTTAATGATAATTAATGGTTAGATAGGTGATGTTTATCTAGACAATAATTATATTAAAAATATTTTATATTTATAATTATGATTTTTAACAAATATCTCATTTTTATAATAATAATAATAATAATAATAATAATAATAATAATATCTTCTTAATATTTTCTAAATTCATAGAAATACTCTTAATTCCTATTACAAAAATTAAATACTAGATTTTATTTTAATAAATTCTTATTTTTAATTTCATAATTTTTATATTATTATTTCTAATTTAATATCACATATTTTTAACTCATTCTTATCAATTTATCTAGAAAGTTAATCTCTAAGATTTTAATTCGTATAAATTTTTATCTAATCTCTTTTTGTTTAGTAATAACTATTACAAAATAAATCTAAATTAAATGTTTAAATTAAAGAAATTAAAAGTTACTCTAAAAATATTTTATGAAAAGTGAGATGTTACGTTAAGAACTGAACAAAAACCCTCAAGTATTTATTTATATTTTCTATGTCTATTGGTCTAAAGTTTTACTTTTATTTCTTATATTTGATCTAATACAAGGTTTATTTCTCTTTTTTTTCTTAGACCTCTCAATTGCTTGCGAAAAGGCTTAACAGGTTGCTTCCTTAATTTTTTTGCCTCCTTAGTGCATGTATTTTTAATAAATTATGTATTGAATTTCGTTGTGCTTTGTTTGCTGATTCTATGTTATTTTCCGTGTGATGTTTCCTTGTAGCAATCTGGCATAGTCGAAGGCACAAGAGAGAGCTATTGGGTTGACCTCAGTTTCTTTTTTTTTTTTGGAGTTTGGTTCTGTTGAAAAGTCAAAGAAAGAAGCAGGCACCGAAAAGCAAGACGAATTAATCCTTGTTGAAAAAGGGAACGAAAAACCATTTAGCTCCTTGATATGTGCCAGTCCTTGCGGAAATAGGTTGCAATTTTTTCTTATAAATTGCAACCTCCATTCTCCTATTCCAGTATCCCATCTCGGAGTGAAGCCAAAAGTGGTACATCCCAACAAAGAGAGAAAAATCTTAGAGAGAGAAACAGAAAAGCTTAGAGAGAAAAGTTTTAGTTTTTGGGTGTAATTGGAGTGTGGGTTGTGAGAGATTTTGAGTGTTTTGTAAATACCTTTTATATTTCTCTTATCAGTAAAATATTTGCATGATCTTTTGTAGCACAATTATCCGAACTCTATCAATTTTGTGTGTGTTATTATTCCGCATTTATTTTGCTCTCTCAAATATGAGGTTATAGGAAAATTCAGCGTAATTTTCCCAACAACTGGCATCAGAGCTAGTTGGTTATTTCTGCTAATTTTGAAGTGGATACTATTCACATGAATAGTAAATTTCATGAATAGTAAAATTCATGAACAGTTATTTCTACGAAGTGGGGTACTATTCACATGAACAGTGAATTTCATTCGTGAATAGTAATTTTGTGAATAGTAAAATTGGTCAGCGTTACCAATTTATCCACGGAGGTGTTCTAAAGCACGGTGGTTTGCAGAAATTGTCGGAAACGATCCTGAGGAAGTCAGATTCAAGTGGGAGCGATGGCTGCAGACGAAGGAAATGTGAAAATTGAAAAGTTCGATGGTGCGGACTTTGGCTTTTGGAATATGCTGATCGAAGATTATCTGTACTAGAAAAAGCTTTATCAACCTCTCTCAGAAAGGAAGCCAGAGGGTATGAAGGATGAAGACTGGGCTCTTCTAGACAGACAAGCCCTTGGAGTTATTCGATTGACGCTATCCCGCAATGTTGCTTTCAATATAGCAAAGGAAAAGACCACGGCGGGTCTTATGGCGGCTCTCTCCAGTATGTATGAGAAGCCGTCGGCCTCTAACAAAGTGCACTTGATGAGGCGGTTATTCAATTTGCGAATGACGGAAGGCGCATCGGTAGCTCAGCATCTCAATGAACTCAATACAGTCACAACCCAGTTGAGTTCAGTTGGAATTGAATTTGATGAAGAAGTCCGATTGATACTTTTGTCTTCTCTACCGTAAAGTTGGAATGCTACTCATCACACGGCCGTGAGTAGCTCATCGGGAAGCAATAAGTTGAAATTTGATGATGTTCGTGACCTGGTTCTCGGTGAAGAGATCCGACGGAGAGAGTCGGGTGAATCGTCAACCTCTTCGCTTTGCATACAGAGTCAAGAGGAAGAAATTCAACCGGAGGAAATGGACGCAATGCAGATCAAACTACCGAGGTAGATCAAAGGACAGAGGTCCAAATCTAGGAATCCCAATAATTCCAATAGCTCAAAGACCATCGAGTGTTAGAATTGTGTGGGAAGACCGGATACTACAAAAATCGGTGCAAGAGTGCACCAAGAATCGTAGGCGAAGGACGAGGCAAATGTTACTTCCACCTCAGGAGGAAATGATGCGTTGATATGCTCTTTGGAGAGCAAGGAAGAGTCTTGGGTGTTAGACTCTAGAGCATCGTTCCATGCTACTTCACAGAAAGAACTCTTCAAGAGGTATGTCCCCGGAAACCTTGGAAAAGTATACCTTGGTGATGATCAACCTTGTGCTATTGTTGGTAAAGGTGTAGTGAAGATTAAGCTGAATGAGTCTGTATGGGAATTGAAAAATGTCAGACATATTCCCGACCTGACGAAGAACTTAATCTCAGTAGGCCAGTTGGTCAGTAAAGGCTACACAACGACCTTCCATGGTGATGATTGGAAGATTTCCAAGGGTGCAATGATAATTGCTCGTGGTAAAAAGAGTGGTACCCTTTACAAAACAGCAGGAGCATGTCATTTGATTGCAGTTGCAGCAAATGAAAATCCCAATCTATGGTACCAGAGACTTGGCCATATGAGTGAAAAGGGATGAAGATCATGCACTCCAGAGGAAAATTACCGTGTCTTCGGTACATATGTGAAGACTGTATACTTGGAAAGCAGAAAAGAGTCAGCTTTCAGACAAGTGGAAGAACCCCAAAGAAGGAGAGCTCGAGCTTGTTCACTCGGATGTTTGGGGTCCAACGACTATCTCATCCATTGGTGGGAAGCAATACTTCGTGACTTTCATAGATGATCACTCTAGAAAAGTATGAGTTTACTTTCTGAAACATAAGTCTGAAGTATTTGAGGCTTTCAAGATTGGTTGAAAATGAAACAGGGTTGAAGATCAAAAAGCTCAGAACCGACAATGGTGGCGAATATGAAGACACCAGATTTAAGAAGTTTTGCTATGAGCACGGGATCAGAATGGAGAGGACCGTGTCGGGTACGCCTCAACACAATGGTGTAGCTGAGCGTATGAATCGAACGTTGACTGAAAGAGCCAGAAGCTTGCGTGTGCAGTCAGGCCTATCGAAGCGCTTACGGGCGTAAAGGTCCAACACAAAGAAGCTTATTTGATCAACCGAGGTCCATCTACAATTGGAACACGTAATACCGAAAGAGGTATGGAGCGGAAAAGAGACAAAACTCTCACATCTTAGAGTTTTCTAAATAGCATATATGCACATCGGTGATCAAGGTAGGAATAAACTTGATCCCAAATCGAAGAAGTGCACGTTTATCTTATGGTAAAGATGAGTTTAGCTACCGCCTTTGGGATGATGAAAACAAAAGATGATCCGCAGTAGAGATGTGATCTTCAACGAAAGAGTGATGTACAAGGACGGAGGTTGGCATAGACAACAAAGAACTCGAAATAATGGGCCAAGATATATGCAGTGGACGATGTCCCGAAAGTCCTATAGCCGAGAGTCCTCGGCTTAGAGGAATCAACCGAAGAAAGTAGCGAACAACACGACACACTAGAGCCCTACTCCAGCTCCTGTATTGAGAAGGTCTTCTCGACCTCATGTGCCTAACAGGAGATACATGAGCTATTTGTTGCTGACTGATGGAGGGGAGCCTGAATGCTATGACGAAGCTTGTCAGACTGGAGATGCTAGCAAGTGGGAGCTTGCCATGAAAGACGAGATGAAGTCTCTGATCTCCAACCAGACATGGGAACTAGCTGAGTTACCCGTGGGGAAGAAGGTACTTCACAACAAATGGGTGTATCGGGTGAAGGAGAAGCATGATGGCTTCAAGAGATACAAAGCTCGACTAGTTGTCAAAGGATTTCAGCAAAAGGAAGGAGTCGACTACACCGAAATCTTTGCTCCAGTTGTGAAGCTCAATACTATCAGATCTGTGTTAAGTATTGTTGCTAGTGAAGAGCTCTACCTTGAGCAGTTGGACGTGAAGACCGCATTTCTTCACGGAGACCTAGATGAGGAGATATACATGCACCAGCCAGAAGGTTTCACAAAAAAAGGGAAAGAGAATATGGTGTGCAGATTAAAGAAGAGCTTTGTATGGCTTGAAACAAGCTCCAAGACAGTGGTACAGAAAGTTCGATGGCTTTATGCACAAGGAAGGTTTCCAGAAGTGCAATGCGACCAATGTTGCTTCTTCAAGAGATATAAATCCAGTTATATCATTTTGCTACTTTATGTCGATGATATGTTAGTAGCGGGTTCAGATATGGACGAGATCAGAAACTTGAAGATGCAATTGTCAAATGAATTTGACATGAAAGATTTAGGTCCACAAGGAAGATCCTTGAATGCAAATCACGAGAGATAAGCAAAAAGGATTTTGCGCTTATCTCGGCAGGTACATCAACCGTGTTTTACAAAGATTCAACATGGACAACGCCAAACCGCTTAGCACACCTTTGGCCGGTCATTTTCGCTTATCCAAGGATCACCCCTCGGACGGAGGAAGAAGTAGAATTCATGGCTAAAGTTCAGTATGCTTCACCATTGGAAGTTTGATGTACGTAATGGTACGCATTGGTGTACGAGGCCGGACATTGGCCATGCGGTGGGAGTTGTGCGTGTTTATGTCAAATCCAGTAAAGCTCATTGGGAAGCGGAAGTAGATTTTGAGGTATCTACGAAGCACTACGAGAAGTGTTTGTACTTTGGTAAAGGAGAATTAAAGGTGCAAGGTTATGTAGATGCGACTTTGGAGGTGAAGTCGATCACCAAAGAAGTACCACCTGATATAGTTGGATGTCACAGTTTGTTGCTTTATCCACTATAGAAGTTTGAGTATGTAGCGATGAATGTAAGCCGAAAGAATTGATATGGCTTCAAGGATTGTTAACTTCATTCAGGAGAGGAATGTTTTGCATAGTGATAGTCGTGCAATACATCCGAAAGAATTCAAAGATTTCACTCTAGGACAAAGCACATTGATATTCGTTATCACTTTATCGATCTCTGCTAGAGGATGAGGTGCTAACATTGAAGAAGATCCTAGGAGGCAAGAACCCAAAGCGACATGTTAACAAAGGTGGTGACTATTGACAAATCGAAGTTGTGCTCAACTTCGGGTTGGCTGCTAGAGTAACAAGATCAAGAAATTGTTGATCAGGTCAGTAGATTGAAATCAGACTTCAAGTGGGAGATTGTTGAAAAGTCAAAGAAAGAAGACTTAAGACGTACATTAAACCGCAATTGTTGAAAAAGGGAACGAAAAACCATTTAGCTCCTTGATACCGCTAAAATAGGTTGCAAATTTTTCCTATAAATTGCAACCTCCATTCTCCCATTCCAGTATCCCATCTCGGAGTGAAGCCAAAAGTGGTACATCCCAACAAAGAGAGAAAAATCTTAGAGAGAGAAATAGAAAAGCTTAAAGAGAAAAGTTTTAGTTTTTGGGTGTAATTGGGGTGTGGGTTGTGAGAGATTTTGAGTGTTTTGTAAACACCTTTTATATTTCTCTTATCAGTAAAATATTTTGTCCGTGACTAGAGGCGTGACGATTGGTTAACTCCGTTATCAATTTTGTGTGTGTTATTATTCCGCATTTATTTTGCTCTCTCAAATCTGAAGTTATAGGAAAATTCAGCGTAATTTTCCCAACAGGTTCACTTAGTTAATATGAAGTATGTGTAATGGTGTTCTTATTTTGTGGATTGTGACTGTGTTCGGTTGTTTGTGTGTATGTTAACACATTGTACCTATGTAGCATGATATATCAATTTGAACTAACTTTCCAAAATGAAGGACTTCTTAAGATATATTTGGTTATTGAAAAGAAAGAGACGGCGTTTATGATAGAACTTCATCAGGCGAATGTAGCGGGTGAAATTGATTCATTAAATTGGAGGTAAAACTAAATTGTTGTGGGTCAGTATGCGATGTGTCCATTGAGACCTAGTTTGTACATCAGCTGTAGGACCGAAAAAAGAGGTATAATAGCATTGTTTACATTCTGAGATTGTGATTAGTAGGTTGGAATTTAGTTATCCCGTGCATTGCATTGTTTATAAAATTATGATTGATAAGCAAGCGTGAAATAAAAAAATATCCTCTTTTCCTTTTTTTTTTTTTTTTTTTCTAAAAGTTATTATTTCAATTGGTTGACATGAACTTTTCTTTATATTATCTCTTTTTTTGTCTATATTTTGAGATTATTCCTCATTGAAGGATTTTCTTTCTCTGCACCTCGTTGAAGGACCTTGGGTATACTTTGAACGTCCATCAAGGGGTACTATTTAGGCCCACAATATGAATTTGGTATGGGCTACCTGCGCTATATGTTACCTTGCTCTGAAAATTTCATATACGTTGGGTTTGGGCTATGTATACTTATATATGTTAACGTTCATCTGAAAAGCTCCCGGAAAAATGGCATATAAAAAATGAAATGGCATAATTGGCCCATGCAGGTCTCGAACCTGCGACCTTCGCGTTATTAGCACGACGCTCTAACCAACTGAGCTAATAGGCCACATGCTTGGTGGGCTCCTTTTATATCACTTAACTAATGTTCTCTTAAACGAAGTTTGTGTAGTAACCACAGAAGTTGAATAAGAGAGAGAATAAAGTGAATGATTTAAAAAAAGATACAAGTGCAACGTCTTTGTTTCTGAATTATATTCTGCTTCCCCCTTCACATGACACTGCATAAATTCAAGTTTCCATAAACCAAAACACTCCAAAAGGGCTCATTCAAAGTGTAAATGACCCATACTTGAGGATGAAATATATTGGATTCTGGAATCTACCTCCATGCTTCTATGAAGAAATGGCGGGAAGCCACATGTTTTCAAAAATGTTTGCCAACTCTCTGGCCTTAATTTTAATAATTTTCTGACAAAACCAATCTCTTTCTTTGTTTCCTAGCTACCAAACATGGATTAATCAGTTGCACTAAATGGGACAGAATCTCATTTTTTTCACAAATTACCAACATCCTGTTTGTTTCCAAAAGACGTAACAAACACCGTATCAAATGCTATGGAGTACGTAAAGGTACAGATAGATTACATACATCACTGAGGTCCATTTCTGATAACAAACAGAACTTCCCACATGAGAAAAGCTAATTTCAAATTCGCTTAACTGCCATTCCTTATTTATTTGACAACTTAATAACTGCTAAAATCAATTATTCATCCCATAATGACCCAGAGTCCTAGTTAACTGGTCCAAATTAGTTGCTTAGGTTTCAAATAAAGGTGAAAGTAAAAAGAGCATTGGAGTGAGGATTAAGCATTTTTGTGAGGGTAGAGCCCTTTGGCAGGTAGATGGAGCATATCACTATAGAGGGAGAGTATGTTTATATTAGATTATTTAGTAAGTTCAGATTTCTATGTACTTTATTAAATTAAAGATGAATATATTTTTATTAGTTTATTTTAAAGACAAATTCACTTTTAAATATCATTATTCTAACTCATTACATATGGGCACATGAAAGACTTCCTTATATTTAACATCTTATTGGTATATAACTTGATTATATACTAAAAGTTTATGCTTTTTCAAAATTGGAAGGACTTTACTAAGAAAGCTTATGAACTAAGACTGTGTTTGGTGGAAATGATAAGGAGGAGCTGATGATAGTATTAGTTAATACTATCATATTTTATTATGTGTTTAGTAATTTAACCTGATAGTATAGTCAATCAGGTCAATCATTTTTATTCTATTATGACTTGATTATTCTATCATTTTCCTCACTCCCTGATTAAATTTGATAGGATATCTCTTCCCACACTATTCCTCAACATCATCCCTCTTAGTCCAAACCTCCTTCTTTGCCAAGAACCTCATCCCCACCACCTTGAACAACTATTGTCCCTCTCATTCCCTTGCTAACAAACCCCTTTGCGGCCACCATCAATACACCTCACTGCCTCCTATGTGCATTGTCCAAGCTAGCAACACCAAACACCTCGCAACCACAACACCATTTGCGACAAATATGGGTGGAGGGCGCGACTGGTGGTTGCGCATCACCGGTGACAAGAGTGACATTTTGGTTCGTGGCCATGGTAGAATACAACCATCCGCGACGAATCTGGGACAGGTCACGATCTGGGTTCCATGGTGGGGCAGCGAGTGATGGTCAGGTGGCTTGGCGACTGGTGACTCTGGTTCGGTGGCGCTGCTATGGGTTGGCGGCTGAGAGGAGGAGGATTTGGCGGCCGGAGGCGGTAAGGGAATCGCCCAGAGGGGTGAAGACCATGAGGAAGAAGAGGAATATTACCAACAAGAAGAACACTACGGAGACAAAGTCTAGGAGCCGCCATTAGCGTGGGTTGTTGTTGTTGTTGTTGCGCTTGGAAGATGGGAAACTAGAATGACCCATTGGAGAAGAAGGTGGATTTGATCAGAGGAGCTTCTGGGTTTTGGGTTTCAATGTAGTTTGAGGTTAATGATCGGTGCTTTTCGTGGGAATCAAAAGGGATTGTTTGATGAGTGTTTCTGTGATGGAAATAGTATAGCGTATGAACGCATAAAAGATGTAACTGGGTGTTTGAGTTTCTTGTGGTGAGAAAGGTGAAGAGTAGTATAGTCATAGTAGATAGTTACATATACTATCAAGTTATTTATATTATTTGCACAAAATATTTGATAATATAAGAACTTATTAGTTTATTTATACTATCAAATTTTATCTTATTATCTTATACTATTATATCTTATACTATTAGGTACATCAAACATAACATAAATTAAGTAACGATGTATGAGGCTTGTGCGTATAAACAAATAATAATAGAGAAATGATTTATCTTTTTATCCAATCTCCTACTAATTTTTCTAATTATTAAATAAAAAAATATTAAATATTTTTTATATTTCTAAATATTAAATAAATTTATTTTTTTATTTAATATTTTATTCATTTAATATTAAAATAATTATTAAAATAATTAGATAAAAGATATATAACATTATTTATAATAATAATGTACCGAAAGCAACATCATAATTAACTTCTACACCAAACATATTGGACCTCCATTTTTCTTGAACTAAGTGCCTCTAGAAACCATCGTAATCGACATTGTTATATCACACGACAAAACATTTTATGAATGATTCTACGAAAGATGTAGCACAAGTGTAATTAAGGTGGAAAATCGTTACACCCACTTTATATGAAAAACATGGGTGAAATAAATAATAAAATGAACCAAACAGTAATAGTAAATTTTACTTCGTACGTCATTTTACAAATTTATTTTCATGTAAATCAGCATTCTTTATTTTTAATAAAATATTTATTTTTTACTATGTCTTAATTAAGGCCGCACTTATTAGTTCAATCCATTTTGGCCATTTCTCAATGTCTCTCCCTGTCTGTTCAAACTTCAAACACTAGGGCTGTAGCAAAAAAAAAAAAAAGAAAAAAAGGTAGATTACGACAAAGACTTCTTCAACTATATTTGATGCATAATTTACTCTTACAAAATTTTTAAGGGTCAGACTACTCTACTGGTAGGGTTCCAATACCCCAACTTAAAAAGTTAATTTTTTTAAAAAATAGTAATATTTGTTTAATGAAAAAGAACTTTGGAATAAGGGTTCATTTAGGAGATAGCATAAAATTTTTCAATTTTAAAAGTTTGTAAAAGTAATGCAATGTCTCAAACATAAAACTTGATAATTAATTTTATAAGTTATTAGTATAAATTTATTCAATTTTAAATAGCCATTTTTTTATTTTCATTAAAAAAGTAATATAAATAATAGTAAATATATACGAACATCAATGTAAAATTTTATTAAAATGAATTTTTTAGAGTAGTAGGTAAAATGTATTTAATATTTTATACTTTTAATTATTTAAGAAGTAAGGAGATAAAAAAAGTATTTAAAAAACAAGTATTAAGTATTTTTTGTGATTTAAATATAATAAATAATAAATATTTTTATTTAATATTTTTTTATTTCCTTAATCAGTATCCTATAATATTCGTTACAAATTTCTATTATAATTTACTCAAATAAAAAAAATGAATGAATGACGAATGGTTTTGCAAGTCAATAAAGGGTAGAGGGTATTTTCGGAAATATGAGGAGAGTGGAAGAATCAGACAGCGCGAGAGGAGGACATTATCGATACTCTGCACGAAAAAATGAGAATGATGTATGGATGAGGCCCGGGGGATAATTATTAGGTCAAAGGGAGGACGAAATACCCAAACTACCCCTTAGAATTGGAATGATATTTTTAATTAACCAGGGAACGAATTTCGAGACCCAAAATGCTCTTGACCCATCACCTAAATCGAACCCTAAAAGTGTGTTTGGGTATAATATTTTAAGGAGAAAATATATTTTTATAGAGGATTTAAAATGATTTATGATAAAATAATTTGTTTAGATATTATAGCAGAAAATTTTGAAAATGTTGAATATTTTCAATGGGTATTTTGTTTAATTGAAATCAAAGAATTTGAAATACCACCTAAGGAGAGAGAATTTCTAAAATCCCTTGTGATTCTATCATCTTTCATTAACCCATTCGACTTCCAACTTTGAACACCACATCCTACCATCTTTTGCTGGAATCTCACCGCTGACATCATGAACAAAGAGATGAAGGAGGAGGGAAACAATAGAAGGTTCAATTCACTAGAGGGACGAGACTTGGGCGAGCAAGCTCTTGCACTAGAGCTCCATCGCAAGGTTTAGATCTAGCAACGTTCTTATTCTCTGGCGGCATATGAAATTGAAGCATATTCGAGATATGTGGTTCGAAACCAGATCTATGGTGGTGGAGGTTGGGTTGTCGCCATTCATGGAGGTTGACGGGTCTGCCATTAATGGCAGCTTAAAGCTTCCTAGGTCGCTGAAAATCATTGTAAGACGGAGTTTTCTTCCTCGATCCATCGTGGGTCATCGCTGCGGCTTGGGTTGTCCACCTTAATCGTGCATTTGAGTGTGTTGTGTGGGAGGAGATCTAGCGAGGAGGTCCTCCATAGCTGTTGGGTTGTAGCATTGGGAGGATGAAGATAAACATGTTTTTCCCAATCGGGTCATTTGACCTAATTTTTATTTTATGGGTCATGTATTAAAACAACAAATTAATAATTAATAATAAAAATAAAAAGATTAATTTATTTTTATTATGTTTTACAAAATTTATAATGAAAATGTAAATTTATAATAAAAAATTATAAATGAAGGAATTTAATTATTTTGCTCAAACAAAGAATTTAAAATATTAAAAAATTTAATTATTTCATCTAAACAAAAAAATTTATAAATAAAAAAAATTTAAATAAACAATTAAATTCTCTAATATTTTAAATTCTCTTGAATTTTGAAATATTTCATCTAAACACAACCTATTCATTGCTCATCACTCTCTCAATTCAAACAATCCCTTTCACATCTGATCTGATCAGATACAATTGGATTTCCAATTAGCATCACACACCCCCTCAATTCGTGGAATCATGAAGTCAGTTGTTGATTTTTTTCTTTTAAAAAAAGATAACCTATTATATATTTAGATTAATTTATTTTACGTTTAAAATAACTTATAATTACTATTTATTGAAAGAACAGCTCAATAAAAAAATTTTATTAAAAGATCTTTAAAAAAAAAAACGATTATTCTTATAAAAATGATCAAAACCTTTAATGTTAGTCTTGAATCTTGATTGAGACTTGAGTTAGCTGAGCCTGAATATATTTGAATTTATACGTGACTTATGAAATAAATTGAAGTTATGCAAGTGATAAATTGTCTTGCATAGAAGGGCATAAAATGACAAAGTATAAACAAATAGGCCACGGACCATGGTATATGATACTTTGAAAATAAATCGCTTACAGTCATGAGAAAATTAATTCAAAGGGGAAAATGGAAAGGATCATGCCTAATAGTGTCATTGTCATTACCATTTGTGATTGTGTCATTTCAGGCAAATATTATTCCAACTTAAATGTCATAAAATCCAATTTTTTCATGGACCATCCTGCCAAGCCTATAACAATTAGCTGGCAATATCACTAGGGGCAACCCAATTTGGAGCATCACGAATAGATTAGTGAGAAGCAAATCGATTTCAAATTTTAGCCAAATATCTGTACAACTTTCTAATAATTCTTCTGAACAACCAACTAACTTCCAGCCACTGTTAGTAGCCAAACATGTGAAGAGCTATCAATAGCAAACTCTATTTTTTGTGGCAGACGTCCGAACCTTTACAAGCACTTAAAACTATTCACAGTACAGCAATTCACAAAAATGATGTGTCACAGAGACCCCATCATTTTGTTTGGACTTTTCTAAGCCACCACAAAGCTTGCTTTACAGGCTTTCCTTTTGTCCGAATTAAAAGCAAAAGGCAATTCTAACTTTTAACTAGTGTCTGCTTGTTGGTCTTTGCTGCATTCCAAAAGCACTACAGCAATAAGCACTATGATTCTATTGAAACTGTTTAGGCTATAAACCAAAACCAATTAACCAGCTATAAATAAATGTATACAAAGTATTTACCATAAAACCAAACCAAATTCTTTACTAGAAGTAAATCATTTGGTACAATAAGAAGGGCATGATAGAAAACAAACTCTTTAAAAGAATATACACCAGCAATTTTTCTTCTATCTGTAAGTTGCAAGCACAAAGCTGAAAAAGAAATTCCAAAGTAACTAACTTCTTTACTTCAGTTTCCTCTCAAATTTTCCTTTGGATTCTCCAACTGACACAGCATGCCAGAATAACCAACTTTGTCAAAAATGCAGTATTCTTGAGTTTGCAGATTGGATGACCACTGCATTCTAACACCACTTATGCTATTTCTTGTGGCCATTATTTCATTGAGTGAAAGCCTTTTCTTGGGCTCAGGTCTTTGCTTTGGGGCACTGTGAGACCTTAGTTTTGCCTTAGATGATTGAGTATTGGCCATGTAGTTAGGGGAATTAGAGTAAGGCTTTAAGAGGGTGTCTCCAGAAACACTCTTTACAGGTGTAGCTGGGGTATTATGTAGCACACAACAATGTGCTAAACGAGGTGTGCTCTGAGCTGTGGAGAACTTACATTCATCAACATTGAAGTACCATTCGAAATCTTGAGGATGTCTGCATTCAGGAACTGAGATTCTACCCGGGAGTGGACATGGAAGAGGGGATGACATTGCTTGATAGGGCAGGTCTTCACATTCAGACATTGTAGTGGTAATGCGCCTAGACCTTGATTGAGGCCTGTAAGTGTCAATTTCAACAATTTTTGGGCTCTCATCAAATCCATTCAAGGATGTTTCATAAGAAGTGGGTAGCCTTTTACTGTGGAATTCACTTCTTGTTTCATCAAACCGTTGCTACAAGAGAAAAAAGAACACATAAGAGCAAATAAGACTAACTAAATGTTGATAGGTAGTGATTGAAGTTGGTATGCAAGATTAAAAGAACATTTTTACCACATATTTTCTTGTACGAATTTCTGGTTGAAATCTACTCTCCTTGCTCATGGAACGACGAGCTCGTTGTGATCTAACAGCAGCTTGAGCTCTTATTAGAGCTTGCATACTGTGAAGTGTTGCAGCAGCCCTTTTTCGAACTAGATACCCTCTAACAAGAGCTTGTATCTTAACCAATCCTTTGAGTGCTCTATGAGCCTTCCGCGCCTGAATGCAACAAATGATATAAAATTTGAATTGAAGTGCTAATAGAACATACTACAAACTATAGCATAACAAATTTTTTGCATTATAATATAAGGTATGACATTGATTAAGTAGTTGATGAAATTAGCCTTAAGCAAATGGGTCAAAGATTCAAGATTATCAAAAAGGAAAGTAGAAAATGAGGACTTCAATAACGAGCCAATAAAAGAGGAATTGTTTCATTAAGAATCGAGTAATGCTATATTTTTTTATCTAATCTTTTTAATAATCATCTTAATATTAAATAAAAAAATATTAAATAAAAAAGTAAATCTAATATTTTAAAAATATAAAAAATATTTAATATTTTTTTATTTAATAATTAAGAATATTAATATTAATAAAAAAAATTAGGTAAAAAAATAAATCATTTTTTTTTTAAATCTAAAACAATTTTCCCACCTTTTGAGAGCAGACATAGAAGTAAGAGTCAAGCAAAGCACATGATTAGTACCAAAACCAAATACACTTGTCGAAGAGACAAAGCTACAAGCATCACAATTCACAAAACAATGCAATCCATCAAAAAGCATTTGATAAAACAGACAAACCCATATGAGAAAAAACAATAACTACAACCAATTTGATTTAAACTTTCCTAGACGACAAAAAGTAAGTCACACGTACCAAATAACCTCTGAAAAAAGTTTGGATCTTCACAGCAGCCCACCTCTCCTTGCTTCCACTAAACAATGTGCCTCTGCCATGGCTTGTTAGCCTCACAACGGCCACTGCAGCCTGTGCGGCAGCCACAGCTGCTTCGGCGGCAGCGGCAGTGGCGGCGGCCACAGCAATGGCATGTTTGTTTTGCTCATTATCTTTTTCAGCAACATAGGATCTGAGCCAAGCATCATCAGTTGGAGTAATGTGACTCACTTCATCCTTCCCTGACTTGGTGAAACTCCACCATTTCTTCTCCTTCTTGTCTGGACCCAATGAGCTTGAATTGTCACAGTGGTCCTTCTCTTTCTTCATTCCCAACAACCCCTTCAACCACCTGGTAGCTTTCCCCATAACACGATCTGGAGTGAGAAACAATGTCAAAGTCAAACTCAAATGTGAGCTAAGTCAGGTGGGAGTAGTAATGGAAGTGAACAAGTGTAGTAAGTAACCAAATGAATACAGGTGGTGCCTAATGGCTAATGCAATTTTGGGTTTAAAAAATGGAGGGACAAAACAGGTGGAGTTTTGTGCAAGAAAGTCACTGAAAAATCTAGCAGAATCTTAACAGGCTGCAAACGGATAAGAGATGAAAGCAGGGAGTGGAGACAAAGATTAATAAACGTTATAATAAGCATCAAACCTTAAAAGAAATTAAAAAAAAAAAGTAAAAGGATAAAGATGGATGTTTTTTTTGAAAATAAACCTCTGATCTGACACACCTCGTGAAGAACTGCATTACAAGACAAAACGAGGTCAGAAACTAACAGAGGCTCAAGGCCTCAAAAACCATTTAAATGCAAAAACTTCAAACTTTCATTTCACCTTTGCAGATAAGAGACAAGAATTACAGACAAAGAATGAAGGTGAAATCCTATGAGAAAAAAGTGGTAATAATCACTGTCAAAAGCCTAACATAACAACATGTTCTTAAATTCAAAATGATTTTGTTTAAAGAGGGCCATAACGGCGCTCGTTAAAAATCTAAAATATTTTTTTTATAAAAAATAAAATTTCAATATATTAAAAATTAAAAAAATTCTACATTTCAGAAAAAATTTCTTATTTTGTGCTGATTCAAAAAAGAGAAAGATAACGAATTTCTTATTCTGCTCACTCCAATAATAGTAGTCATCATTAACTACAAAAGGCACAACCAATCCAATTCCCAGTTTTCACACATCTGTATACTATTATCCTATCCACTAATGATAATTGAGACGTCATAAAATTTATATCATTTTTATATTTTTTTTTGTTTAAATAATAAACCAAAAATATATATATTATAAAAATATAAAAATAATATAAAACTACTAATATTCAAATAACACAACTCTCTTCTTATCACTTAAAATAAAAAATCTAGCTTTTCTTAATCTCTCTCTCTCTTTAACTTTCTGTAGCAACTGGACTACTAATGAAAGATACCAACTGACAATACCATGACGGTTTCTGGTTCAAACCATTGTTCAAAGCTGAGTTACACTGTTTGTTGTACTATAGATATCAGGAGAGCCATTAAAGCCCTTTACAAAGTAAAAGGGTTCCTTTATAATATCTTTTTTTTTGTCCCAGATAACAGGTCAAAATGGGTCTGAGATATTGGTTTCTATCTTGGGTTGGAAAATATCTTTCAGTTCCCGTATCTTTCAACAGTGATATTCCAGAAGATTTTCAAAGCTGACCATGATGCTTTTACGTGGATTTAGATTTTTTTATTTTTTTTTCAAGTGATTAAATGAAAAAAATATAAATATAAAAATTATAAAAAAAATTTATATACATTATAATCGAATTTTATTAATAATTTTTTATATTTATCTTTTATTAAATTACTTAAAAAAAATTAAGAGAATCTACGACCCTTCCATCCTTACCTTCTCTGCCAAAGTTTCTTCTGCTTGAAAGAAAACCTGAAACAACACTTCTGTGAAAAAAGGACCTTTCCAAATGGGTTGGGAAATGGAGCTGTCAATGGTATTTGCATGGCCAATGCAATCAATTCTGGGGATTTTCATTTTTTTCTTCGGATTTCCAAAGTCTTTGCCTCTCATTGGGGGAATCAAAATTGACAGCATGTGATGTGGTTATTAACAAGCTACTTTAATCACGTTTGACTATTTGATTAATGGGTTTTGATTAAAATTTTGAATATATATTTTTTCTTTTATTTGAAATTTTGAATTAATATTTTGGGAGTTTTGAAATTATTGAGTGACTCTTATTGAGGTTTTTCTTTTTTGTTGAAGGTAGAGTTTTTTTTTTTTTTAAAAAAAAAAGTTAATGCATGAACGGTAATATTCCTTTATGTAACAGATTTATAGGGGAATACGAATAATAGAAAAAGGGATTAAAAAAAGAAAAAACATTAAAGCATTAGGAACTAAATTGACTAGGTAGCCAAAAAGACCTCTCTGAGAAACTTTTTTTTTCTCCCAACATTTTGGCACAGTGCCGGAATCGAAATTAATTGAATTTAATAGGTTATTCTGCATTAAAAATGGTGAATTAAAAAATAAGTTTTATTATATACTCTTAACATATTTTTTTAATAATTCTTTTAAAATATTAAAAATATTCAATATTTTTTATTTAATAAGTACAAGAATTATTAAGATTGTTTAAAAAATTGAAAATTATTCTTATTAAAAAATTGGATAATGCTTTTAAGAAATAATTCTAAATATTTTTAAATAATCTTTCTAATTTCTAAATTGATTCGGTAGTTAAGACTTCTTTAAGAAACTTTTTTTTTCTCCAAACATATGACAGATTACCGAAATTCGTATTTAATTGAATTTAATAGGCTATTCAGCATTTAAAATGGATGAATTAAAAATTTAAAATAATTTTAAATCTTCCTAATCAATTCTCTAATTAATCTCTTAATTATTAAATAAAAAATATTAAATATATTTTACATTTTTAATATATTAAATGTTTATTTTTATTTAATAATTTCTTCATTAAATATTAAGATAGTTATTAAAAAAAATCTTTTAGGGGATTATGGCAAAACTCAAAATTGAAATCCATATTATGTGTGCATGTTACTCAAAAGCCTAAGATCATGTCATTTGTATGGGAAAAGTTTTAAATGCTTTTAAATTTTTTTTAAACATCTATACTCCAATTGTTCAAACTGTTGATATTGTCAAAAAATAGATCTATGACTACTATTGATTACTGGTAACTTTCATAACCCATCACATTCTTAACTTCATCTCTTTCTTTGTTCACCTGCAAGGTCTAAGCCTGAGCCTCTAGTGTTGTTGTTGTTGGTGAAGCATAAACGGGTCCTGAAACAACTGTAACGAAAGTCGCATATCTTGTGAACCAATTTCCAAAAGCAAAGTCCTCATAATTGAGCCTTTTTCTAAGCTTCAATCTCCCATTGCTCACCTCAAATCAACACAAGCTTTAGAAACGTTGATATATAAGTTGGTAGAAAGGCCACGCGCATTGCCTGGACACTGCGCCTTGGAGCTCTCGACCCACACATAGGCAGTGCAAGTCTTCCCTTCAATAGATCGGGGGTCTAGCAATGACCATCAACGGGTCCAGCAGGATGATGTTTGTAAACGACTGGAGTAAAAAAAATAAAAATAAATAAATAAAATAAAATAAAAAAAGAATCGTCAACGACGACGTCCTTGATTATCTAACCCACAACCCATATCCTAAACCAACTCAAACTTAGGATTATCCTAATCAAATCCATCACTGATGACAACAACGTCATTCTAACTCAAACTCCTTAACCTAATCCCCTTCTATAAAATCCATAACCTACTCACACACTAACCTTCAACTTTCAACTCTCAGACTCACTCTTGCTTATACACTTAAATTTTAACACGTTTCGGCTTTAGCTTTTAACCACCGGGCGAAACTCACCATCACCCAAACACATCAAAAATCACTCACGCTACCTTCTCCCACGGTGTGTTGTCGTTTCTTTCACTCCTTCCTTTAGCCATCACGTACAATACCCCCATAAACCGCCATTATCTTCTTCTTCAATAGTTCCACCTCCAACACTGCCATTCAACACCCAACCATTAAAACCATCGAGTTACTTGTTTACGACGAGCGCAGAGGATCCTCCACCCTTGTAGTTCTCAGTGGTCTTCCTCTTCTCTCCGCACCACGTGGTGCCACGCGACCCGCTCCGCCAAGGCCATCGTGGGGAGGATGAGGAGTTGCCTAGCTCACCGTCGAGTTTAAATGAAGTCCACCCCTCCCCTCTTATTTTATTTTTTGGAGTGTTGGATTGGGGTGAAAGACTTAATAGGCTTAAATAGTTAAACTAAATAAATTAAGAAACTAAAAAATAAAAAAGTAATAAATAAAATATAATAAAAGGTTTTTAGAAGAATAAAATGAGATTAACTTATTAGTCTGATATCCAGTGCTCCCATTGATTCAATCATTTTAAAAAATAAAATGCCATTTAATAAATATTAAAATTTGATTTTTTTATAAATCCATTTAAATAAATAATCGTCATTACAAGTAAAATAAACTTTAATTTGAGCATGAATGCTTAAAAATTTTTTAAAATAAAAATTAAAACTTTTAATTAAAATCAAATGTCTTATTTTCTAAAGAACTACGTGATTTTATATTATCAGGGGCATAGGAGTTTTTATTCTCAGAAATTTTTGTTTTTAATTTTTTTTTTAATAAAAAGTGAGATTATTAAATTTTTGTATAACTAATTTAGGGTCCGTTTTAATGGATGTTTTAGGGGTGTTGTGAGGTTAAGTCCACCCTTCCCTATGCATATATAATAATATATTTTCTAAAAAGGTTTTTCTAATTTTTCCTAATTTAAATAAAATTGGTGGACACTCCTAACATTATTTATTTTGTTTCGCCGCTCCCACCGCGATTACGGTCGCGACAATATTGATGACAACAACGTCGTTGAAGTTGGAAGCGAGGGCGACGAGGTGTGTTGCGTTGAGGTACTTGCCAAGGGAATAGTCCTGGTGCATGAGTTACTTGTTTACGACGAGCGCAGAGGATCCTCCACCCTTGTAGTTCTCAGTGGTCTTCCACCACGTGGTAGCGGAGGGGAGTGGGGAGGATGAGGAGTTGCCTAGGGAGTTTATGAAGTCCATGATTATGGAGTGTTGGATTGGGGTGAAACTCTTGTACTACAACCAGTGGTTTCTACTGTACCAGTGCTCCCATTGAAATTTTCAATTTTTATGTTTGACCAACCCGTCATTACAAGTAAAATAAACAGAGCATGAATGCTTAAAAAGTTTTTAAAAACATTGTAAATGTCTCTCTCATTTATATGATCAGGGGCGGAGTCAGAAATTTAGTGTAAGGGGGGTTAGACCAAATATATATAATATAGATAAGTTTTTTTCCTTTTTTTATTTTCTTTAATTTGTGGTAAATTTTGTATAATTATAAAGATTATATCATTTGTACAAAAATTTCAAATAACTAAAGAAGTTAAGTGTAAATTTAACTCATTTTATATGAGTCATCAACTAAATATATAAAGAGTATATAAAAATAATGATAAAGTTGAGAGACCCTCCGCCTGTGTATATGACACATTTAACAAAATTTCATAAAATTATGCATGTTTATACACATGACATGATATTCATGCATTGGAGAAATGTTTTAAAGTTATGTTTTTTGGTTTAAAAAAATAATACAAAAACATACGTACACCGAGAGGAATCATATACCGACCCATCTTTCTTTTTATTTTTTGGTTGAACGGTGAAAAACGGTGACTTCTTTAATGCTCATAAAATTTGTTAGAGGATGGATGCATCAAGTATCTAAAACCGTTGATTAATGAATTAAAGAAATGGATGACTAGGATGAATTACCAGAAACTTGATAAAAAGATAATAAACATTTCTAAATTAAAAATTTAAAGTATTTTACAAAATCTGTTCCCCTTCACAACCACCAGTCAAGCAGCTATGGGGGCGAAGCAGGGGAGAAGAGGTGCATTTGAACATTGGAGTGCATCACTTCCAACAGCTTCCTTCCTTCGTTTCTATTCAATTTCTCTTAGATTGTACTCATACCCTGTTTCAAAGGGTGACTAGCTTTTAGTTTGCTGGTCTTTTGGGTCTCTAACCATGATTCTTCATAAAAAAAAATTGATGAGATAAAATAGTTCATAGGGTTTGTGTTATTCAAATTAACGGTTTACTGCATTTTTTGGCTAACATTGTGAGAGATGAAAAATGGTGACCACAAAGGTTTTCCAATGTGGGGTGAAGTAGAAGTTGAAGAGGTGGGGATGAATGGAGAATGAAAATACAAAAAGGTAAAGAGTTTAACGCAAAAAAGGAATATTCAAAAGATAGTGGAGGATCAACTTACACCAATGTAAATCTTTTTTTATTTTTATTCATTTTTAATCGTTAGATTCATTTTCATCTAATAGTTATTTTTAATGAAATCATCTCAACTATTAAATAAAAGTGAAACGATATCTTGAAAAAAAATCTTGAAAACGGGTAATATAATCAGGTAAAAAGTTAAGAGTATCCATGCTTCAGAATTTTTTATGAGCATTATAGAAGCCGCCGTGAAAAACAGCACAAAAACGCAAGGAAACCTACAAGTAAACTACTCCTAAAGTTGCATGACAACACCTGCTATATCATCCCCGCCAAACAAGTACGACGAGAGGAGAAGCAATGCACCTCAAATTTCAGATCATGGCCCGTGTTTCTTGACGAGAAAACTACTCATTAAGGAAAGGCGTACCTTTTTTTTTTTTATAATGTTAATTAGCAAAGGTATATGTTAATCTAATACTATTGATTTAGGCGCCAATAACATACTTATAAACCTGAAAGATTGGTACGTTTCCATCCGGATAATTGCATCCACAATATGCCAAGCGGTCCCAAGTCTTTGTAGTAAGCGGTTCACTGAATGTGCTATTAGTATGGCTGGGATTTTGTTAAAATAGAGGGACCGCGAGGTTGGGTCCAGTTCAGCTTTCCAGCCCACAAATAAATTTATGAGTACTTATGGTAGCACCCCAAATCCGGAGCCCAATGCTGTCCATTGTTGAGTTACAGTGAAACAATATATATATATATACACACACACACGAAACGTGGACAAGATACGACACTGTTATAAATATTGCACATTCTAAAATTATAAATATTGAAAATATTTTAAAATTATAAGAGATGAAACGACTAAGATATACAACCACTGTTTCAAAATAAATTTCTCTTTAGAAAGTAAATTTTATTTCATTTTATTAATTATTTTAGAAAATTAATAAAATAGTAATTTTTTCACCTTTATTATTATCTCTTCATATCTCTACTAAGTAGAATAAAATAGAACATTAATGGAGGGAGATTTAGTCAAATATAATTTGATTTCATTAAAATTGACAGTATTTAAATGACACATATTATAAAATGGATGAAGTAACTTATAAAATTAATATAATATTATCATAAAAACACAAATTCTAAATAAAGACAAAGATATTAATGATTCATGAGACAATTTTAATTAATGTAGATATAATAAAATACTACTCCATCTATTTCATAATATATGTTATTTTATAGAATAAATTTGTTTTATTTTATATGTTATTTTAGAAAACAAAAAAGACATTTTTTTTAACTTTATCTTTATCTGTTGGTGTTTCTATTAAATGGAATGAAAGAACATTAATAGTCGAAAAAGATATTTTTATATTTTTTTTAAGTAAGAGATAAGATTGTATATATTTTTTTTAAAGCCAGTGTATAATTAAATGAGAGAAAGAATAAAAAAAAAAAATATAATGAATGATATTAGATGAAATGTGAAAAAAGTGTATATATTGTTTGCGATAAGAATATCGTAGCTTATTAACAAATTAAGAGTAATTTAGTCAAATATAATTATATTTCTTCTAAAATAAAGTGTATTTAATAAATTGTATAAAAATTTTAAACAACAAATATTATAAAAAGAAAAAATAATTATTTATAATTATTGTAGTATACCATTTATATTGACACAAAAACTCAAAAATTGATTAAAAAATGTAAATTAAAAATATTTAAAAGTATCCAAAAATATCTAATGTGTTACATCTGAGATACCAATTCTATAACTATTATAAAGTTTCGGTGATAGATACCTACTAGTCATGTTTAAGAATTCTTATAAGCTAAATCAAAGATGCATTAAGGGCGTATGTAACGTGGCTATGTTATTTCTTGCCGACTTACAGAAGATGGGTACATTAAATTGGCCCTTGGTTACTGACCGCACTGGTGTGTGCTGTGAAAAGAAGAGTTTTGTTATATCTTTTTAAAGTATATTTTTAATAATTTTTTTATTTAATAAAAAACATATTAAATAAAAAATTAAATATAGTTAATATTTTAAAAATATAAAAAATATTTAATATTTTTTATTTAATAATTAAAAAAATTATTAAGAGGATAAGTTAAAAGAATTAATCATTTTCCGAAAAAAAATCTAAAGGATGCGAACGGAAAAAAATCGTGCGCCTGGGAACACGTTTCTGCATGTGGGTAAACCGACCATCCCTGTTGCGCCACGTTTCAGAACCATAAAAGAGTCAACTAAAGCTGCGTTGCATGTCAGCATTTGTAGCAAAATTCGAAATCACAAGCGGATCACTCTTTTTTTTGGCACCACCAAACACGCCCAATCCCTACTTTCTTAATCATAATCATAATCATAATCATATTCATATCTCCCCATCTTCTTTTTGGTTATTTTTTTTAAGATATTTGTTAAGAAGATAAAATAGATTTTTTTTATAAAAGTAAAATATTTAATGTATTAAAAATTTAAAAAAATATATTTTATTTTATTTTTATTCTTAAAATACTTGTTAATTTTTTTTACTAAACAAAAATTATATTGTTTTATCTAAAAAACTCTTAAATATTATTGAAATAAAATATTTTTCTTAAACTATATTATTTAATAAATATCACATTAATTTTATAAATTTTTATCATATCTTACATTGATTATATTTTTAATATTATAATTGATATAACATCTATTAAATGATACAAAGAGATTTATATTATTCTAAAAGCGTTTAAAAATTTATCTTCAAATTTTGTATTCAAATGAAATATTACAAATTATAAAATTATAAATATTGAAAATATTTTAAAATTATAAGAGATGAAACGATAAGATATACAAGCACCGTTTCAAAATAATTTTTTCTTTAGAAAGTAAATTTTATTTCATTTTATTAATTATTTTAGAAAATTAATAAAATATTAAATATTTTCACCTTTATTATTATCTCTACTAAGTAGAATAAAATAGAGCATTAATGAAGGAAAATTTAGTCAAATATAATTTAATTTCATTAAAATTGAGAGTATTTAATAATTTTCTTAATATATATGTAAAAACATTAAATGACACATATTATAAAACGGATGAAATAACATATAAAATTAATATAATATTATCATAAAAACACAAATTTTAAATAAAGACATAGATATTAATGATTCATAAGTCAACTTTAGTTAATGTAAATATAATAAAATACTACTTCGTCCATTTCATAATATATGTTATTTTATAGAATAAAATTTGTTTTATTTTATTTGTTATTTTAGAAAACAAAAAAGACATTGCTTTTTTTTAAACTTTATTTTTATCTTTTGATATTTTTATTATTAAATGGAATGAAAGAGCATTAATAGACTGAGAGAGTAATTTAATTAAATATAATTATATTTTTTTCTAAAATTAAGTGTATTTAATAAATTGTAAAAAGAATTAAACAACAAATATTATAAAATGAAAAAAGAATCATTTATAATTATTATAGTATACCATTTATATTAACACAAAAACTAAAAAGTAATTAAAAATACTTAAAAGTATTCAAAAGAGTAAACTTTTACTTTAATTCTTGAAATTATATGTACCGATCATATTCATCATTAAAATATAAAAAATTCCACTTTAATTTTTAAAATATCAATTAATATTTTAAAATTTTTATTAAAAATTAATGTGATAAAATTTAAAAGATCAAACTGATCGTTTATTTAATGTTTCAAAAATTAAAATAAAATTTTTTATATTTTAAGAACGAATATAACTGATACATATAATTTTAGAGTTTTACTCTATTAAAAAATATCTAATATGTTACATCTGTGATACCAATTCTAACTATTATAAATTTTCGGTGATAGATACCTACTAGTTATGTTTTAGAGTTCTTATAAGCTATATCAAAGATGCATTAAGGGAGTATGTAACGTGGTTGTGTTATTTCTTGCCGACTTACAGAAGAAGGCTACATTAAATTGGCCCTTGGTTACTGACCGCACTGGTGTGTGCTATGAAAAGAAATCTGTGGGATGCGAACGGAAAAAATTTCGTGCGCCTGGGAACACGTTTCTGTATGTGGGTAAACCGACCATCCCTATTGCGCCACGTTTCAGAACCATAAAAGAGTCAACAAAAGCTGCGTTGCATGTCAGCATTTGTAGCAAAATTCGAAATCACAAGCGGATCACTCTGTTTTTTGGCACCACCAAACACACCCAATCCCTATTTTCTTAATCATAATCATATTCATATCTCCCCATATTCTCTTTGTTTTTTTTTTAAAGATATTTGTTAAGAAGATAAAATAAATTTTTTTTATAAAAGTAAAATATTTAATGTATTAAAAATTAAAATATTTATATTATTTATTTTATTTTTATTCTTAAAATACTTGTTAATTTTTTTTACTAAACAAAAATTATATTGTTTTATCTAAAAAACTCTTAAATATTATTGAAATAAAATATTTTCCTTAATCTATACTATTTAATAAATATCACATTAATTTTATAAATTATTATCAGATCTTACATTAATTATATTTTTAATATTATAATTTTATAACATCTATTAAATGATACAAAGAGATTTATATTATTCTAAAAACGTTTAAAAATTTATCTTCAAATTTTGTATTAATATGAAACAGTAAATATAATACAAATCCAAAAAACTTAATTCTAATTAAAAACAAATTATGCATAACCTTATTATAATCGATAATCAATAATCAATAATCAATGATAAAAAAGAAGAAAGAGAAATCATAAAATGAAGCACCCACTAAACCGACGCTGACAGCAATTGAATCACGAGTTGAGGGTTGGCGCTCCTCCTTCTCCTTCTTTGCTTCCCCTCTCCCAATTCACCCTAACCCTTGATGCTTTATGTTTGTTCCAATTCCCATATCCTCATAACATAACCTCGCATTATCCTTTCTCCGAATCTAATTCTAGGGCTTCAAATTTCTCTTCTTTGTTGCTCCTTCTAGGGTTCCAATTTTCCCTTCTGCCGTTCCTCTCAATTTTCCATCCTCCCCTCCCCCCCCCCCTTTTTTTTTGCTTCGATTTCTTTAACCCTATTTATTGTTTTGAGAAAAACAAGAAGAAATCCTCCTCTTTTTTTGGTTTTCGGTGTTGGGGTCATGGGGAACTCTGAAGGATTGGAAGCTTCGTCGCCGCCGTCATCTTCTCAGGCGCCGGCGAAGCAATACGGTGTAACGAAGCCGATATCGATGGCTGGGCCAACTGCCGCTGATATGCAAAGAAATTTGAAGTTAAAGAAGGTATGCTTTATTCATCAAAATTAAAATTTTCCCCTTTTTTTTTCATTAATTTAATTTGTTCTGATAAAATTATTTACTGGTTGCTGAAGTATCTTGTTCATTCGGGGCTTTACGAGAGCAAAGAGGAATCTGCCAAGAGAGAAGAGGTTCTTCAACGACTTGGACAGGTAATTAATGCATTTTTATTCTTCACGGTTTATCTGTTGGTGTGGTTCTTCGGTTTTAAGACTTCAATTGTAAACACCGAAAATTAGATCCTTTTCTTATATGGGGTTTGGAATTTGTAATGGAAAAGGCAATTCTTGCTGTCCCCACAAAGAGATTCCCCGTTCTAGGTTCAAATTCCATTGGATATGGCTAGTGTTGGCTTCACAAAAGGGTCTCTTTTGGGCTCCTCCTATTTTAAAATCCAACTGTGGACCACTCAAATGTAATTCTTGCTGGAAACATTGCACCATAATTACTAGGTTTGCGCTACTCTATCGTACACATATGCTGTACCGATACACGGTTCGTCACTTTTTACTACAATCACCACCACAACAACATAAGCCTTATAATTATATAGTAAATTGATGTCATTTAACACAATGAAAAGCCTTTTCCCACTAAGTCGAGTTGGCTACATGGATCAAATGATGCCATTTAGATCAAGATCCTTTCTAATGGTTTCGGAAAGGTCTTTTTTTATTTCTTTTATCATTATATTGATAGTTATTTGACAACAATGAGTTTTGTAGAATACATTATGCTGCCAATATAAGAGGTAAATGATCAATGATGTTAGTATGTACAGATGATTGGCCATCAAATAGACGTATCCCTTTTAGAAGAATACTTAGTTTGAATAAGAGATTTATTCAGCTTTTGGTTAGAGTTGGTCTTCAGTAATTTCTAACTCTCAAGCAATAAAAAATAATGCACTATATGAATTTAACTTGATACCATAAGCTGTAACCTTCTCAAGTGCTTATTTGTGATGTATATGATCTTACAGATTATATGGAGTTACACCAAATCAAGTTGGTGATGTTGAGAGACTTGTCAATGATTAATGTTTTGACATTTATAGATTGCTGGAATTCAGGTCATGAGAATAACTAAATTATGTAGTCATCATCCATCGTTTTGTTCCTCTGAAAAAACTAAATCTTAAATTATTTGTTGTTTCTGTCTCTTCTAATGGTAGTGTGATACTATATGTTTAAATTGATTGGCATAGATGTTTCTTTTTGGTAAGGGGGAACTTAGTTTAGTTGTTATTGCATTCCCATGATATTTATCATTGGTCTGATTATCTACTTGCTCACTATTATTTATTTGTTTTAGTTATTTTGCTACTATATACTGCTTGACTACAAGTTGTGGAAATAATTTACTTTACAATAAAATCCCAAAACCCGGTATTGGTTTTGCGTATAATTTGTTTTCTGTTTCAGATAGTAAAGGGTTGGGTGAAGCAACTTACTCGTCTGAGAGGATACACCGATCAAATGGTGGAAGATGCAAATGCTGTCATTTTCACTTTTGGTTCTTATCGACTTGGTGTGAGTTTGCTTACTCCCTTGCCTAACATGAACACCTTTATGTTCTGAATTATTGTTGTTGAATCGATGCATTTAATGAATATCTTTACACTATTTTGGGAATGCTCATCTGACTTGATTATAAGGGATTGCATGGACTTGATTTCAAAATTTGTTTTTCCTCTTCAGTCAAACTTAGCATGTAATTTAGTTGTTGTTGTATGTATTAATTATAAGGTTCTTTTTTCTAATTTTTTATGATGCAGGTTCATGGTCCTGGTGCTGACATCGACACTTTGTGTATTGGGCCAAGCTATGTGAACCGAGAGGTAGATTGCAAGTGCAAATAGTTTCTATGTGTGCTTAGCCAAAATCATTCTCAATTTTCATCTCTAATCTTTATTCTTTCATATTTCTTCATCAGCAGGATTTTTTCTTCATATTGCATGACATCTTGGCTAACATGGAGGAAGTTACAGAACTGCAACCAGTTCCAGATGCTCATGTCCCAGTTATGAAATTCAAGTTTAATGGAATATCAATTGACCTACTTTATGCTAGTATTTCTCGCTTAATCGTACCTGAAGTAAGTGATTTTTTTTTTTTCATTTTCTACTGTTTTCATGATTAAAAAAATAAAATCTTCCAAATGAATTGCACAAGCATTTTTTTGGTCTAATCGGTGTCCTTGATACTAGGTTATGAATATGAATGGATATAAATCTTGATTTATGTTTTTTCAATCCAATTTATTTTTAAATGAATCTGTTGCTACCATTCAAATTCTCTGTATAATGTGTTGGTCTTGATGTTATTATGATGCCAAAGAAGTTAAAATTTTGAAATATTTTCTTTGTGCTAGTGATCTGTTTCACATTGGGGTTCTTTATGTCGTGTGTCATACATTTTGCAACTATCTTTTGTTTCCAATTTATGGACAGGACTTGGACATATCTGATGTCTCTGTTTTGCACAATGTTGATGAGCCTACCGTTCGAAGTTTGAATGGCTGTAGGGTTGCTGACCAGATTCTGAAACTAGTTCCAAATGTTGAGGTGATTTTTTCTGGTTTTTTCTGTTTCTTGTTGCATTAGTTCACCCATCCATTCGGAAGTAATATTAATGTATGAGGTTGTTATTTGTTACGCCCCTTAAATAGTTCTACTTATTTAATTTTTCCTTGTTTTTATTACAGCATTTTCGAACAACACTTTGTTGCCTAAAGCTTTGGGCCAAAAGGCGAGGCGTTTATTCCAATGTGAGTGATATTTGCTTTATTCCCCTCATGTTAAGTCATTTTATGTGCTTTGAATCTCCTGCCCATCTGGTTATTGGCTGACTATCTGTAAATCTTCCTCCATTATTTTTTGTATGTTTATTTTCAGGTGACTGGATTTCTTGGTGGTGTTAACTGGGCTCTTCTTGTGGCTCGTGTGTGCCAGTTGTATCCAAATGCAGTTCCAAGCATGCTTGTCTCTCGATTCTTTAGGGTGTATACGCAGTGGCGTTGGCCAAACCCTGTCATGTTATGTCCAATAGAGGAGAATGAGCTTGGTTTTTCTATTTGGGATCCTCGTAAAAATCCTCGTGACCGAACCCATCATATGCCAATCATTACTCCTGCCTATCCTTGTATGAACTCTAGTTATAATGTTTCAACAAGCACACTTCGTGTTATGATGGAGCAGTTCCAATATGGCAACAAAATCTGTGGGGTAATAATTGCTATTTCTTGTTGAGGTTGCAAGTTGAGTTTTGGATATTAATACCTTTTTGCTATTCATAATTGCAGCTGATGCCTTTGTTTATGTTGACTAAATCCAGGAAATAGAATTGAATAATGTTCATTGGAGTGCTCTGTTTGAATCATACCTTTTCTTTCAAAGCTATAAAAACTATCTGCAAGTTGACATAGTTGCTGCTGATGTTGATGACTTGCGCGCTTGGAAAGGTTGGGTGGAATCACGGCTTCGACAACTGACTTTGATGGTAATGTTGATTTAGTTATGGTGGTGAATGAGGGCAATTTTGATGGGGTTGTTACAGGATGCAATTTGCAAGGTTGGACATCAACTGTATTTTTTAGTCTTATTGGTTGCATTTGGATTCTGTTGGCAGATTGAGCGTGACACTTTGGGGAAGTTGCAGTGCCATCCCTATCCTCATGAGTATATAGATACTTCAAAGCAGTGTGCACATTGTGCTTTCTTCATGGGCTTACAGAGGAAGCAGGGGGAGATTGTTCAGGAAGGTCAACAATTTGATATACGTGGCACAGTTGAAGAATTTCGCCATTCTGTTAATATGTACATGTTCTGGAAACCGGGGATGGATATTTATGTTTCTCATGTTCGTAGAAGAGAGATCCCATCCTACGTGTTTACTGATGGTTACAAACGGTCTCGACCATCAAGGCCAACATCACAACTTCAGAATCCTCGTAAATCATTTCATGAAAATGAGGTTTTTGGGACTGAACATGGTGAGAGAAACCATAAAAGGAAATATGATGACGGGTTGGGTATGAAACAGGAGGTTGTACTGGTAAAGCAATCTACCAGTCCTCAGAGGCAGGCTTCTATTTCGTCAAATATTATGAGTAAATCTCTGGATAGCTTGGCTAGTAGCGACATGTGCCAGTTTGAAGCGAGTCAAGTTCGATGTCTGGGTTCTAGTGGTTTCTCTGGTGATGCTGTATCTGGTAGTCAAGAACTGAGAAATGTGAGGAGTGTTAATTTGTCCAACAGAGAGCAAGATGAGTTGGATACAGGGAGGCAGTCTCTTGAGCCTGAGGCCGAATGTGCCTCAAATTCTAGTGTGATTACATCTGTTACAAGTGATGGTAGTTCTCTTGAAGACATTGGATCTGGATTGAAGGCAGGTTGTAGTGAGGATAACATTGGGGGTATCGAGGGGATGAACAATGACATGTCTCAGAATATCATATGTGGGACTAATTCTGTCACACTTGAGGAGAAGGAAATGGCCAGTGGAAATGAAGTATTACAAGGAGAGCTAATAGAGCAGGTAGAGGTTTTGGCTTTCAGTTTCTTTCAAACTTTTAATTGCTCTTTAATTTTTTGCTAGCTTGATTTATTTCCTCTTCTGTTGTTTTGTTCAAGTACTCAGCCTTTTAATAAGTTCTTATTTTCCTCATAGCATTATACTAGTTAAAGATTGTTCAACCAACTGCACGATGTACAAGGTCTTCCCTGATGTTCTGTGAAGGGAAAATGTAATGATTGTACAGTCTTAGGTGATATGTGATATTTGTACAAAATGTGGCTGAAGTATTGAATAGGCAATTTTAGCTCTTCTGCTGATCACTATTGCTTTAGGATTTTCTATTTATTTATTTTTGTAGGGGGGGGCTAGGTGGTGCATGCTCTGTATATGTCAGAGGCGCTGCACATCTACTGTAATATTGTTTCAATTGCTTTAAGTTTTTTTTTTCCTGGTTAATTTGTTATGTACAATGTTATGTACTGACCAATTTACTTATTTTTTGTCTTTTTGGGCTTTATTTGAAGCCAAATGCAATGCTAGGGATGATTCTTAATTCTAAGGGGAGAGTTCACTCAGAATCCGTGCAAAAGTCAGTGATAAGGCATGTCCTCTGCTAATTATTATTATTTTTTCTCTATGTATTTTTTCTTTATGCTGTCGGTTGTGTTTTCATCTATCACAGGAGATTCAGTCTATCATCAACAGCGTGAGAAATCAGAAGTAAGAATTAGATGGCAATGTCTGGAAATGGACACATGGTGCAATGGAGAAAGAGGAGAAAACCAGCAGTTAGGGTAAGTACTAATTTAAATGCTGGCTTTCATTTCTCTAAAAATTTTTCAGGCTTGACTGGTTCTTCAAGCTTGGAAGTTTGGAACTGATTGGCATTAGCTGAAGAGCTCTGAAGGTGGAACACTTTCCATGGCCTTTGTACATTTCATAATCTTTTTGCATTATGGTGTCTATGTAGACTCTGAAGAGTTTGTTAGGATGGTCCCTAAACTTGGTGGGCATTTATGGAGCTTTTGTCTCTTTTTCTTGCTGGTCATGGTACGTTTCTGTTTTTGTTTTTGTATTTTTTAGGGGCTAGGGTTGGCTAAGTGTTCATAGGAAGGGGCTGTTATAACCCCTATAATTGTACTGCCTCTGAGAGGTCAGGATATGAACTTGACAATGATATGGTAACTTCAATCTTTAACTTTACATTGTCTTCGCTTTATGTACACTGATTTTGGTTTATCTTGCATGGTTGCATGTATGTATTCAAAAGTAATCGCTTGTATTAAATGTCTTTCAATATTTTCTGAATATCACAACAATTAGCCACTTTAACAAGGTTACTTTACGATGATAGATCATTTACATGGACGAGAATAAATGTTATATACATGGTTGCAATAACCAAAAATTAGTTTTTCCCCTTTGCTCTAACTCTAACTTGCCCGAAGTGTTCGTGGGTGGAGTGCGCTTGCTCTCCTGAATCATTACAATTTTTTAATGCAATGCAGTTTAGCACGTCTGCCTTTTAGAATTTGCCGTTTACGTGCTTTTTTAACATTTCAGTGTGGACTGAAGCAGCATTCTTTATGTTAATCTAACATAAATCTCTGCGTCGGAAGAAGAAATGCCCCTCTAATATAAAAAGTTAAATAATTAAGTGTTACTATTTTGAAGAAGAAAATAAAGGACCATGACTCGTACTATACTACTATTAATATCTATGAAGTACTGTACTGACACGAGACAACCTTGACACCTGGATATTTTAACACACCAATTTCAAAAATTGTAGGATACTGACACTGGCGATATATATATATAATTTCAAAATTTTAAAAAAAAAAATTCATAATTCATTAATATCATTTTTATAAGCTTGAAGATTTATAATATTTTAATATATGTCATATATACCAATATTTGTTATCTAGTAAGCTCCTCCTAAAAAATATGGAACATAATTTCTATTGATATAATCGAAAAAATTTTCTAAAGTAACTTCTTCTAATAGAACTAATCACGTATGCAAAAGATAATGCATAAAAAAATAATTAGAAGGAATATTAGTGTGAGCCAGTTTCGAAACGAAGTGGATGACTGCCCATGACTAGAGGTAGCCTTGTGTAAAAGATAAAATTTAAAAGTCTAATAGTGACGTGTGAAAAGATAAAACTTAAAATACTTGGTATATGAATAGTGGCACAGACGTCGCTTATGTGAGGCAGGTTAGTTGTCAAGCAGAACAACGTTAGTTATGAAAACTAAGTTTTTTTAAAAAAATATTAATGAGTCGTGTTCAAGTCGTATTTGTGTCCGAATGTCTGTTTGAATCTGTTCGAAGGCGTGTCTAAACCGAAAAAATAATTTTTTAATCGGACACATTTGGACCATGCTATTGCCTTCTAACAAAATTCAACACGCAGACACGCCTCATAATCAACATGTCCGTACTTTAGATTAATATGCTCGGCAGAACAATTTTTATTTTTTTGGGATTTGGAATCTTTAAATCTAAGTTCTGGAAACATTCAATGTCCATGCTATTGCCTTGAAAATAACGTAGTACATTACGTGGCTAACAGAGCCACTGTGGGAGGGAGAAATTGTTATGTTGATCTTGTTTACACAACTAATCAACACTCGGATAATTTTATAAATTTTTGTGTCACATTTATTTTATAGTAAAAGTAATAATTTTTCAATTGTTAATTGGTTTAATCTTCACAACTAATGTAAAAGTATCTATGTTTAAGTGTTTCTTTGCTTGATATCAAACAGTGACCTCCACAGTCACAATGGATTAGGCCAGGTAAGTTTGAAAAGGAATAACTAGCTCTAACTACAGGTGAAGTACTACCATTTGATAGCAAGGTTCTATTTGTATGGATCATTGCCCATTTATGACGGTTAAATTATGCATGAATTATTTAAGCCAGTTTGCAATATTTGCCTGACTTCTAGCATTTCATTACAACATTTATTTTATTCTTTCAGAAGACGTCTACAATTTTCTCTTACATGTGTTTTAGTCTTAACATCATGTTTCACGCCACCCAGGTCTCCATTTTAGTTAGGAGTAAATTCTTGGATTAAGCACTTGCGAGGAAATAGGAATTAGAACAAATGTGCAAGAGTAAGGACTAATGGTCAATTCTCTGTTAGGAAAACCTATGATTTTATAGATTCGAATCACGAGAGGATGTGTAACAAGATAAGAAGTGGCTTCCCGTCTGGAATTGGAAAGTGCCTGAGCGCATTAGTTGCCTAATGTGGCAAGTTGGGTTCAATAGACTTCATAGTTCATACCAATGAGGTTAGACATTAGTGGACTAGCTGCTCTCCATTATGTTCATTGGATAATGCTTGGTGTACATCACTTTGGTGCACATTGCCTAAGAGGTATCAGAATAGAGTGTAAATATACAGAAAATAAGATAAGATCAATTGTAATTAGATGACAAAACTTATACAGATATAATATAATGTGTGTGTAAGTGATGTGTATATAACATTATTCATGTTCATTTTATGAGCTGCATTTAGGGACTGTGTACCATCTGTTTGATAGAAATATCTGGATTGAGTTCGTTGGTTGGGATTTGAACATTTGGTTACTCTCTAACATGAGTAATCTAACCCAAATCTTGGTATCCACAACCACAAGTTTCCCCCCTTGGATTGTTGTGTTTGCTTTTACTTGCTGGTTTTGCTATGGGACTCTGCTCCCGCGTGGTGTTCGTTTCTAGTGCTTTTGCTTTCTGGGTCTAGTGCCTCATCTTATAGCAAAACCAAAAAAAAAAAGGTGCAAGAGTGGGACCTGGAAGCAGCCATGTGATACTATCTTAATTTTTTTTGGAGTCTGTTTTAATGATGATATATACTAACTATTTTCTTTTCCTGAAAGTGAAATGCATTGCCCTTCGACTTGATTGAAACATCAAATATTGAGAAACAATTCATTTTCATTGATTAGCCAACTAAATGTTTGAAAATGCAGACCAATGTTATTATGATTGTTATTAGAGAGCAATGTCATGCTATTTTATGGGACTAAAAAAACTTCTTAAACCCAACTTAACCTCTCAGTGTCTTTTCTTGAGGTGCATTAGATGTCCCATTTCGGCCTTCAGGCGCCATTAGGAATTAGCCACTTTTGATGTTTTCTTCTCAAGGCATGCATTTGCAGAGCTTGTGGGGTAGTTTTTGCCTAAGTGGTCCACTATTATTGTTGGAAACTGCCACTTCGTATTCTCATTAATCTGTCTCTTCCTCTCTTTTTCTTTCTCCATCTTTTGTTTATTGTGGGTTTTGTTTAACATCTCACTATTTCAATAAAGGTTAATGTTGTATTCTTTCATCTCTTGCGAGTTGCGACTTAAGAGAGCCTATGATGGATACGTTTCATAAACAAGATGGTGGTGTGGACATGAGTAGTGATGAATGGCAGTGGTTAGTACGGCATAAATTGCATGGGAAACAACAATGAAATGATTTCATTTTGAAAAGGAGATAACACTGAAATAATGCAGATCTTCTATGTTTTGGGCTTAAATATAATTTCACAGTTGAATATACTGCAGAAGTTACAACCAGATTTAGACAGGATTTAATAATTATGTTATTGAAATAATTGAAGATTTTGAAAACTTCAGTATAATACTGCATTATTGCTGCGTGAAAACTAATGCATGTTCTTGAAGTCCTTAGTTTAATCAATTGAAACCGCTTAAAAATCAGTAATCTATAATCCACACATACACATATTTACTATAGATAGTTGGTTTGAGAAATCTTGGAGATTTTAACCTAAGTGACACACACACACACGGGAAAAAGAAAATGATGAAGGCATGATTTGATTTTAAATAATTATATTCATCTACAAAAGACTTTATCAATTAGTGTATGCACACATATATATATTTATTATAGTTAGTTGGTCCGAGAAATATTAGATATTTTAACTAGTAAATAACTCACATACACGGAAGAGAAAAAATAATAAAGATGAAATTTAATCTCAGATCTTAACATTTATTTACGAATTAAAAACTTTACTAGCTAAGCAAACTGATACCTACCGGAATCCATATATATGCCCTTGTGCCTATTGTGTTGTTACATGTTTTTATGAGTTCTGCTTTGTATAAACAATTTTTTTATAAAAAAAAAAGACCAAAAATTATACGAGATTCTAAAGTACAAAAATATACGTACAAAGGAATAGAGGCTTGACATAGTGATTATCTTTTGACTAACAAGGGCTCCCATTAGAATACTTATATTGGCGAAAGTGCCCCAAATTGTTGCCGTCTCCGTCGAATACTCCTTTGTTTTTTATTTGTCCACAGAGAAATCAAACCCTAGTTGACCAGTTTTACACAACCTTGACCCACTTGCAGAAAATGGGAGAATATATATTTAGATAAATAATTAGTACAAGAAATGTTATAGATTATTTTATCTTTGTGAACTTAAAAATAGGGCTCCCATGTGAGTGTTTGTTTCATAACCATAATTTCATAACTCCACCAATCATCATCAATATATAAAAGAACGTAAATATTTTTCTGCAGTGTCCACAGTACCCAGAGCATGAGTTCTGTAACCTTCAAAGGATCCGGGTTTTGAGTGCATGAATAGTCTGAACTCTGATAGAGCATAGCAAAAGCAAAAATACTAAACCAAAAAATAAAAAAAGAAAATGAAAGGACTCCCACTTACACCTATATCATTACTTCTTTGGCTAAGTATATAGGAAGTGTTGGGTCAAAGAACAAAAGTTTCAAGTTACAAATGGGTGTTCCATTATCATTATTATTCATATATACAACTATAATCACATTTATTTTCCAAACCCCAATTATTACTTGACCTTTTTCTCCTCACTGATCAAAAAGCCTATTCTCTCTCTCTCTCTCTCTCTCTCTCTCTCTCTCTCTCTCTATATATATATATATATATATATATGTATCCTATAGTTGCAGAGCCTTTTCTAGCTAATACCATCCGCCTATTACGGTGGATCCAACATCATCCAGAGATGGCAGAACACAAGGTGAAGGTGATGACTCCATGATTTTTATCTTTCTCTTGTTTGTTCATACTGTCATCTACAGCTACGGCACACAGGCTGAAGCCAGGCAAATTATTGATGAAGCCTATATGCTTAATTAGTAGTTTAGTACGTATTTTTGTTCCACTTTTTTGGAAACATCCAGTAATTAACAGATGTAGTTGTTTCTTTCCCCCAGTTATTTATCTTCAAAACAATTAAGAGAAACATGTTACTTATATATAGAATACTAGGAGAAGGCTACTACAGTTTATGCAGAATTAACTTTACAAGAATATGCTTTAGGTAGAAGCTAGCTCTTAAATAGAATGGAATTAGCTTTATAATTTTTTTTTTCATGTTTTGTAACCTTTTTTTGGGTGCATAATATGTTTGTACTTTTATGAATTTTGGGGTTTTACTTGTCGCGGACTTATAATTCTGGAAAGAACATATTTCTTTCTTTCCTTTGTATAAGATGTTTGTTGATGTGATTCTTGTGAATGGATCATTGTTCCTTCTGATCTATATAAAGATGCTCCTAATTTAATCAATCTCTTGCTTATTTTGTCTAAAATACGAGGATTTGGCCCATATATGTGAGAGAGATTAAAAAATGTATTGGTTTCCTTATTAGAACCCCACTCTGTTAGTTGCAATAATAATAATTTATCCTATTTTGTTTGTGACATGCTTCTCGTTTTAGAATGCTTGAATAAAGCATGGATACTGAGATCTTAGTAACATTATTAGTTTAGCATTTCAAACTTGTTTGGCAATCAAATCTGCACTTTTTTGTAGTTGAAATAGGTCACCACTGCATAATGGTGTACGAGGCTAGGAGCTAGAAAGAGATTGCTGATATATAGTAAAACTGAAAAGTAGGTACTTAAGATTTCGGAGTAAGATGCTCTGCATTTACAAAAACAACTGCACACGGTGCAGTTCCAAATTTGATGGTTGAAGTATTATATTATATTTACCATTAAATTTTGCATCACAATAACAAATTTTTTACGGTTAAGATTTCCTACAGTTTTTTTCTAAAATTGCATGGGATCCATTTCCAAAGATTTCTTAGTTGAAATGACACTAGGCTTATCTCAAAGTATTGTACGTTCCACAATGTTAGTTTTTACATTCATGTTCTACACCTCTTTTTATGAAAAAAGAAAGAGAGAGAATTTCATTTTTTTTTCTCGACACCTCCTTTTTATAGAAAAAAAAGAAGAGAAAGAATTTTACTTTTTTCTAAATTCAATCTTCCTTCTTCTTTTTTTTTTCCATAAAAAAGAGGTAGAGTATGGGTGTAGAGAATAAGTTGTATGAATAACATTGTATTTATAAGTTAGAGTGTCTGAGTTCAGTCTTCTGCAATAAAAATGAAAATGAATTAAACACATGAAATAAAAGTGAAGAGTGAACAATTCTAGTGAATATTGTAGGATTTGGTAATGTGACTTGTATCAATAATAAAAAGCTGAATAGAAGAATTAGTTATCTATCACCGAACCTAAGGAGTAGAGGAATATATAGATACATAGTTATATGTTTAAATCATAATTATAAATATTTTTTTGGGATTTGACATTAAATATTATACTTGTGAATTTTTTAATTTTGATGTGAATGATGTGCGCGCAAGTCAAATACCATCTAACCACAATAAAAAAAATAAGTTATCTATTACCGAAAAAGTGTTATATATTATCGGAGGAGATATTATATTCCAATTACTTATCTATTCCAATTAATAATGAATTAATGAAAATCTTACACCAATATTAAAGGAAGAGCTATTCTGCCCACTCACATATATTATCGGATCAACGTTGATAAACGAAGTGATTTGGAATTATATGTAATATAGGTTTTTTTTTGCAAGATAATGTATAAAGGAATTGAATATGAATGATAATATTCTGAATAAGTGAATATAGAACACGAAGTTCACTTTCAACGTGCATATTTAATATAAAATAACCACGAAAATCACAGCTTTTTAATTTTTGAACTTTTTATTTACCTATTTGTGAGTTAATATTTCTTTCTTTTAGTTACAAAGAAGGCAATTACTCTGGTATCTCTAATTTTTTTTTAAGAGATCAGTACTTTAAAGAATTGTCAAATATTATTATTTACTAGTTATATTTTATATACTTCAAATTTATTGCGAGAGCCAACAACCAATATATACCTTGGCAACTAAAAAAATGCCATAGTAGCTCCCTACAAAGGATTAAGTATAGCGTCGTAGAGATCATTATTGTTGACATGTTAGTCTCATTCTCAATCTCTATGTGTGTATAAGCAATTTAAAATGTAAGGAATTTCCTCAATTTAAGGTTAATTGCAGAAAACTCTTTATGATTTAAAATTGGGTAACTCGACTTTTTTAATTTATCAATTCGTACATATTCACTTCTTACAAATAGTTAGATACACATGCATGATGAGTTAAATTTATATGACTTTGTATGGTTTGATAGGTTTAAAGAATGAAGTGGCTAAGTTTTAAACCTAATGTAGAATTTTCTGTAATTAACCAACAATTGATGGGGATTATGTGCTAAGTTTAAATACATGTACTTTGTTTGTTTGCTCAGATTACATTCAGCACTTGCTAGGCCTCAAATAATTTTAAGCGACTTACATGGCTTTAATATCTCACTTATGATCGCGATTCTCATAGTTAATTACTTGAACTTAATTTGTCTGTTGTTTACTAACTACGTACTAAGCCTATCCATGCACATTCGGGGATTTTACTATAATGCAATCCATTTGTTATTTATCCATAAAAATATGTTTAAGTGGTAAATAGGCTTGAATTCAACTATTTACGAAATCGATCTCACAAGAAAACACTTGTGAAGTGGGACATGGTCTCAATAATTAGCTGTCAAAATATTCAATAAATTGTGATAAACAAATCTTCATGAGCTTGCAAAATAACCATATGTTACAGCAATGCTGCTATGGGAATGTAATTAATGGAATCATTAAAGGGAAGATAAATTCAGCCAATTAATTACAGCTAGAAAATGAACATAGAAAATAAATTAATAATTATATGAAGAACCGAGTGGATATGCTTCTTAATTATTTCATTAACAAAATGAAATGCCATTACATTTTCCTCACATTTTGTCTCATGCAAGAAATTAAAATAGCAAATAGAGAATCACTTCTTGTAATCCTCTTAGCAGGAATCCACATATCCATCAATATCAGAGAAAAAGAACGGGAAGTAAAAATCTCTGTATATATGTAGCAGTGTTGAACATATATAACATATAGTCCCGAGTGCAAGAATGGACAGTATTGGAGGGAATGGCTTTGCCGATTAGATAACAGAGACTGAAACAAACCATATAAGAAACTGCCAAACTAGTTAAGGGCAAGCCTAAGCTTCAACAAGCAATATAGAACACACAATAGGAAGCACAAGAACGTTCTGGAAGAGGAAAAGCATCAAACACTGGAGGGTTGAATTTAGCTTGTGCTAAGCCATGCATCATCTTCTGTTACTAATTGTAACAATTGTAACTAGTTAGTTAGTTAAGTAATTAGTTACATTGTTATTGTATAAATAGTAGAATGTTAGTCTTGTAATGCATTGTTAAAAATAAATATAAATTGAGAAATTTTCTTTGACTCGAATAGAGAATTGAAATCTTTCTCTTTGATTCAAAGAGGAAGGCTCTAACATCTTCCCACAACCACCTTCTTCATTCCACTTCCTGCCATACATCCTCTCTTTGCAAGCGCTGGTCTCTCTTTTTCTCTCTCGGTAAATGTGCTGTTCTCTTTTATCTTCTATCCCTATACTAGTTCTTAGTTTTTTATGTTAGAAACTTAACTAGCAAACTATTATTTATGGTCGTAAACCTTCTCCATATACGTACTTACTGTTATTTCTGCACATAATTGCATTATATTGATTAAAATAGAATATGCTTAATTAACGGACAGCATGCATAATTGTAGCAGAAATTGGGCTTTCCTTTGAGTTTACAACTTGACTGAGACGGTGGTGGGTGGGGTTTAAATGAAGTTCTTAAGTGGAAATTGTTACATTTTCAAATACTCCTGATTGATAAGTATTCTATATTTTATTATAATAATTATTATTTTTTTAAATTCAAACGTGTATACAAAAATTATAAACTCTATACCATAAAGCCAAGGAGGGATAACTCACTTGGTTAATATTTCATTCATAACAACTGTATGACTTAAGTTCAAATAAAATTTTTTTCGTTGGTAGGTAGTATGTAATCTCATTCAATGTTTTCAGAATTAGACCGATCATTGATTTGAAAAAGAAAGAAAGTCAAGGTTTTGAACGTTGAATCGAGGTTAAACAAAAGTCGAATTGAGATAATATATAATCTCAGATCGAATAAATAAAATTATAAGAAGTAAAGATTCTCATTATAAATTGAAATTAAACTCTTATTATTGTATTACAAGTTCTTATTTATCTCACATTAGATAAATTTTTTAAATGATGAGTTTTTGTTATAAATTGAAAACCAAATAATCAATGTCTTGAAAAATTTAAAATTTTTTTAAAAAAAAATTGAAATTTTTCAAAAATTTAGATTTTTCCAAAAATAAAGGGACCAATTCAATCCTATGAACTGTGATAGGTTCAAGACTAATTTTCCCTTTTTTTTTTTACCAATTTTTGAAAATTCGATTTCAAGAATTGATTAGACCGGTTCCCAATTTTTCAATCCGACCAGTTGATTTGATCCGATTCTGAAAACTATGGCGCTACTATAAATTTTAGCTAAGGTTGGTGACTAACCCTAGCTTTGGAATTAATAGGAAGAATCTCCTTTCATCCTAAATTTATATGTTCCAAAAACCCTATAACATAGTCATTTTTCTTGTTCAAGGATCTTCTTGAAAGTTGCTATACCCTAAACTCACATAAACTCAATTATTTAAATAAAAATAATCATTGAAATTCATGCATCAATGACACCAATCAAAAAAAAAAAATGGTAACTTTTTGTGTTTATAAAAGCATATTAAAAAAATGCATGTATGAGAGTTGAACTAGTCTAATTATCAAAGGTGAAGAGATGGGGACTAAGGGGTGACTCTATCCCCTTCTGATTTTCAATTATCACATTAATATATACATCTTACAACATTATTAGAATAAAAAAGCATGGTTGCGCCGAAAAATCAATGATTTCACATTGGAAATTTTGTGTCGTGTTGGTTGTTGCTAATTTGTAACATCCACTCATCGTAACGGAAAATGGACCACACTATTGGAACTGAAAGAGTGCTGTTCTGCTGATATCTATGCCTGCCCTAAGACAACGCGTCGACTTGGTGCCGACACATCTTTCTCACTCTCTCCTCTGTGTGTTCATGCACTTCACACAACCTTTCAAACAGTTCAAGCCTTCAAGGTCACGGAATCACTTTAAACAAATCTTCTTAGTTGAACCAATTCAGGAAGAAACATCTACTGATAGGTGTTTGATTAAAGCTGAAGATGATACTAAAATAGTATATTCTTTAGATTCTACTTCTGGTTTTGATGAAAAATGGAAATTAATGTTATAACGTATTATTTTCTAATTTTCTCAGCATTCGTAATTGATAGCTAACCTTTAATTAGGTTGGGTTCTCTTATGGTAATAGAGAAATTCTTACCTAAATATAGTGTATTATATTTAAGTGTACTAAATCAATTAGGACTTAATATTTTTATAAATATTTATATTTCACAATTAATTTCACAGTATTCTATGAAAATATTAAATTCTCATTGATTTAGTGCATTCAACTGAGTGCATCATGTTTAAGTAAGAATTTCTCATATAAATATAACACTTTTTTAATCTTTGAAGCATGTAGTCCTTGATTCAATTCTTAAATTTTTGTATATAAAAATAATATCGTTGAGAAGAGTCTCCGCATAAGTGTTTGACGATACTTTAGAAAATTAGTTTCTTACTTATCGATTAAAAGAATATTCTAACAAAAAAAAATGCTTGACAAACTTTAATTGAAATGGCCAATCAATCACAAATTTTCAACCATTTTGTCTGGACGTAGCGGCATTCCATTCTGGATGTAAAACAGTTATTCTTAGAAAGAGTTATTGGGTCAGGAAGCATGCCCTATCAGTTGCTACCATATGAGTTGGGCTGGGACTGATCCAATTCAAACCAAGTGATGTATCGCAGTCTCATTTTGGATCCCAAAATTGGGTTCTACCAAATACCAAGTTTGTGAAGACCAAATGGTCAACCTATAAATCACACCAACGCCCTTTAGATGCTATAGACAACACACACAGATTACACGTGAGTACGCAAAGTAAAAGAATGTATTGTCCATTTGTCCCCTTTAGCAGACCATATTTACCCTCAGCCCCGGCTACATTGGTCAAGAGTAAGACTAGTCTCATATTTGGGCAGCCATCCAAGTTAGGCACCTCTCAACGACAACGACCATTTAATGCCTCCCTAAATCGCTTTCTATTAACCTATTTCTACTTATGGCCGTAGTCATATATGTAATGTTCATACGAGTATCATCTGTCTCATTTTTTTTATCTATTTTTTATTTTTACTTAAATTTTGTCTAATAAAATAAACTTTATTACATGTTTCTTTCTTTTTCTTTTTTTAAGTTTAATTTATTTTTAAATTGACAAAATTTAAGTAGAAGAAACAAGAAAGAGAACAAGTAATCTTCATTCCTAATATTACTCTCGCCCTTTATGGTATTACTAAGTGGTATTATTGCTCCTGGGGCTTTTCGGTGAATTGTTGTAAGATATTTTACCTAGTGCAAGTGTCCACACCAACAATTATAATCTATGCCTAAGAGAGGCCCTTGTACGTACCAACATAATGGAATTCAATCTACTAACGTAGCAAAACAAACATACTTCGCACGTGGATGAAAAGGGAAATATATTAGTGTTCTGATGTAGAACTAGAGGGTACCTGAAGAGACACGTATATAGTGGTTTCTTCTTTCTCGTGCAGCTGCTGCTACCGTGAACCTTGAACAGGAGGGTTGAGTTCCTGCAAAGGGACTCCAACGCTCAAGTTAGGTGATGCACTAAGAGGGAATATACTGTATGAATTACAGTTACCTTACTAGAATGGTATATCCTGATATTTATAGTGCATATGCGGAGTCCTTGAGCATTCGTCGCAGAGTGTAGGTACGTTGAGATCGTGGCCTGACCGAGGGGTGCCTCCTCGCCACGATCTTTTAGGCAGAGTTCTGACGAAGGGTGCCTCCCTCCCACGATCGTCTAGGCAGATCTCTAGAATCTCGAGATTGTCGCGTCAGTGGCCACCCACCTTTTGCAGGCAATTATGGTCCCCACATTCTAAAGGTCATAATGGACAATTGTTAGAATCCTTACAGACCTATGGAGTATTGTTGGGAGATTGGTCTAGTACCCGTGTACGGACATCCTACCATGGTGTATACTACGAAGCCTGGTGGTGTATATGTCGAGTTTGACCTTTAAGGGCGAGATCCCGGACCACGGAACACCAAGTATTTTAGCTGGTCTGGGGCTTGAGGGAATGAGCCCAAGATGTTCATTCCCCATCTGTAGAACGGCCAGGGCACGGACATTGTGGATAGCTCCTCTGAAGGGGCTTTGTAGTGGTCTAAGTGGCGCTGGCACTTGTCGCAAATCCGAACATGTGCATGGGAATCAGCTTCCATTGTTGGTCAGTAGTACCCCGCCCTTAGTGCTTTTAAGGCCAGTGCTTTGCCTCCCAAATGGTGTCCGCAACTTCCATCATAAACTTCGAGCAGAACGTATTCTACTTCTTTTGGGGTAAGGCATTTGAGGAGGGGAGAAGAGAAGCCACGTTGGTACAAACGACCATCGTAAATGGTGTACCTCACTGTTGTCTTGGTTAGCTTTGAGGATTCTTTGGGATCTGAAGGCATGACTCCAGACTGCAAGTATTCCATGATAGGGGTGATCCAAGATGACCCTTCCTCTTCTACCTGAAAGACGGCATTATCCGTGATAGAGGACTAAGGAAGGTTTGCTGGATTACTGATCGGTTGTTGCCAAGGCTTTTAGTGCTAGCAAGTTTAGATAAAAGGTCAGCTCTGGAGTTCTGCTCCCTTGGAATGTGCGCAATCTTGGTTTCTTCGAAGCCTTTGAGGAGTTCTTGGACTTTAAGCAAGTACCTTTGCAGGAAAGGCTCTTTGGCTTGATATTCATCTCGAATTTGGGAGGTAGCGAGCTGGGAATCACTACAGATCGTGATCCTGTTTGCCCCCAAATCATTTGCCACTGTCAGCCCGGTGATGCACGCTTCATATTCAGCTTAGTTGTTTGAGGTTGGAAACTCGAATTTCAAAGAATGCTCCAGTGTCAGTCTTTCTGAATTTTCCAGAATTATGCCAGCTCCGCTCCCTTTGGGATATGAGGACCCGTCGACAAAAATGGTCTAAGGAATTCCTTTTGGGTCACCGTGGTCCGTCCTAAGCTCTACCAAGAAGTCAGACAATGCTTGGGCCTTTATGGCTAGGCGTGGTTCACACGCAATTCTAAACTTAGAGAGTTCAATTGACCAAGCAATCATTATGCCAACCAGGTCTAGTTTGTGCAGTACCTGGCGAATGGGCTGGTCCGTCTTTACTACCACAGGGTGGCATTGAAAATATTGTCGCAGTCTTCTTGCCGTGGTAATAAGTGCGAAAACAACTTTCTCAACCTTCTGATAGCGAAGTTCGAGTCCTTGCAAGACCTTACTCACGAAGTAGACTGACTTTTGTCCTTCGTCCGTCTCCCAGATTAACACCGAACTTACGACCTCTTCATGGACTGAGAGGTACAGGTAGAGCGTCTCTCAGGGGTCCAGCCTTGTCAGAATAGGAGGGGAGGACAGAAGCTCTTTTAAAGATGAAAAGTCATCCTCACATTCCGGAGTCCATTCGAAGTTTTTCCCTTTTTTGAGTAGTTTGAAGAGGGGGAGAAACTTATGGGCTGCTTTGGAAAGGAATCTTGTGAGGGCCGCTATCCTTCCTGTTAGATGTTGTACTTCCTTGACACTACGGGGGCTCCTCATATTGAGTACGGCCTGGCATTTGTCGAGATTGGCTTTGATTCTGCGGTGGGTTAACATAAACCCTAAGAATTTGCCAGCTCGAACTCCGAAGGCGCACTTTTTCGGATTCAATCTCATGTTATGCTTCCTGATTTGTGTAAACACTTCTTCCAGGTCCGCAGTGTGCGATCCATCTTGTAGGGTTTTTACTATCATGTCATCGATGTAGACTTCTAGTATCTTTCCCACTTGGTTCTTGAAGACTCTGTTCATCATCCTTTGATAGGTGGCTCCCGCATTTTTTAATCCAAAGGGCATAACCCTATAGCAGTAGCTTGCCCTATGAGTGATGAAGGCGGTTTTTTCTTCGTCTCCAGGATACATTGGAATCTGGTTGTATCTGAAGTAGGCATCCATGAATGATAGCTACTTGAAGCCTAAAGAACTGTCAACCAATTTGTCTACATTAGGAAGTGGATATAGGCCTTTTGGGTAGGCTTTGTTCACATCTGTGTAGTCCACGCACATTCTCCACTTTCCATTGGATTTTTTCACCAAGACCACGTTGGACAACCACATGGTGTAAGCAACCTTTCTGATGAACCCACAACTTAACAATTCTTTTACCTTCTCCTCAATGACTCGCTGTCTTTCAGGGCCGACCTTCCTTTTCTTCTGAAATACTGACTTCATATTTTCCCTTATGGACAAGTAATGACAGATGAAGGAGGGGTCGAGCCCCAGTATGTCAGACGACGTCCAGGCCAACAGGTCCTTATTTTTCAACAACAGCTCAATTAATTCTTGTTTCTCTTCTCCTTCAAAGTGTGCTTCAATTTAGTAATCTGGTCTGGCCGGGATCCGTGTTGAAGGGGTTGCAACTCGCCTTCTAGCTGGGGTCTGGTACCACGAAGTTCCTCCCTGACATCCAACTCAGTAATCAGTATATTGACCTGATCCAAGATTGGACTGGGATTGACTGTTCTCCCATCTCTGGGCACCCTACAGATCCTCAAGCTCTCGTTGTAGCATTTTCTAGCGGCCACTTGGTCGCCCTTGACAGTGACCACCTCGTTGTGCTTACTTGGGAATTTCATCCCGAGGTGGGTGGTGGAGACAACGACGCCAAAAGCGTTTAGAGAGGGGCGCCCTAAGATGATATTGTAAGCCGAAGGGCAGTCCACGACCAGGAACCTCACCTTGATTGTCTTGAAGAGCTTGGAAGATCCCTAGGTTAGATGGGTTTCATAATACCCTACCAGGGTGATCTTCTCACCCGTGAAGCCTGTCAGCTCCCCGTTATAAGGGACCAAATCCGACTGCGGGAGTTCTAACTTCTGGTAGAGGTCTAGAAACATAATATCTGCCGAGCTTCCTTGATCCACAAAAATTCGGCCGACTTCAGATGACAAGGGGATCGTCGTGATCTGGGATGATTCCGTCGTAGTCCTCGTTCGAAAAAGTAATGCATAGCGTCTTACTTTTCGCAGTACTGGATTTGGATTCAGAGTGGGAAACGTTGAACACTGTCATCCTTAACGCTTTCTTTCATGCTCCATTTGACGGCTCTCCTCCAACGAATCCTCCCGCAATGGTATTGATCGTCTTATTTGGTTCTAGACGACGATCGTCATTGTTATTGGGTGAAGAGTCCCTGTTCCTTCCCTGCCGGTCATTGTCATTTCGGCGAGGTGGCGTCCTAGATCTTCCCCTCGGACTTCGATTTCTTCTCCTGTGGGGAGGAGATGGACTCTGTCGCTTATCCTCTTTGTGTCTGCCATGATGCTCATCATTTTGGGCACGGAAGACGTATTGTTGCAATCGTTCGGCCTTGATCAGGAACTCAATGGCATCATATAGTTGGTAGCAGTCTTCAGTGTTGTGGCTGTAACCTTTATGCCACGCACAGTGTTTGGAGTGATTTTTTTGCTTGTGCTTTTTGATGGGGGGCAGCCTCCGGATATTCTGGGACTCAGTCTGCATCACTTCCCTCAAGCTCGTTTCTCGAGGGGCGTTTAGAGGAGTATAATCAGAAAACCTTCTCCATGGTGCACTACCTTTAGGACGCCGGGACCGTGAGGAATCGTGATTGGGTTTTTGATGAGGGCGATCATCTTTATCCCATCTCCTTTGATCATTCATTGTTTCCTCCAGGTTGACGTACTTTTGGGACCGTCTCTAGAATTCACCCAAGTTCTCAGACTTCTTCTTTACGAGGGACGCAAAGAATTCGGAACCCACACGGAGACCACTCCTGGCATGATGAAGGGCGATCTTGTCATCAAAGCTTTCTACGTTGGTACATGCCGCCATGAACCGTCTCACGTAATCATAGAGAGGCTCATCTCGCCCCTGTCGAATATTGGTCAGGGATTCGATGGACTTGGGCTGCTCCTTACTGGTGGTGTATTGGAGCAAGAATCGTTGTTTCAGGTCTGACCAATCTACCACGAATTTTCGTGATTGACCGGAGAAATATTAAGGGCTCTTTTTTTGAGGGAGGGGGGAAAGCACGACATAGCAACTCCATGGATCCGCCATGAAAGCACATGGATTACTCAAAAACATTTATGTGCTCTTGGACGTTCGTGGTTCTATCATAAATCTCCAGGTTGGCAGGGAATTTAAAGTTCCTGGGGACTCGGTACTCTATAAGTTGGTCAGAGAAATGGTGTTCTTGGATGCCGCGGTTCGAGTTGTTGTTGCTAACGTTGGATACCGTGGTTTCGGCATGATCCCTCTTTTGATTATTCTCTGCATTACGTCCTCCGTTAGGATGGTTCGACCTGGGCTAGTTATCATGCATGGCTCTTTGCATGTCTTCCAGTCTTTGATATTTCTCGTTTAGCATGGCCATGTGTTGTTGTAACATGTCCTGGAATTGACGTTGGGACATATGGGACTGGCTCCCATGTTCGGAACAAGATACTTGGTTGTCGGTATCGCCATTTGACATTCCCAAGCGTTAACGTACTGGGATTCTGTATTTTTGGATGTTGGGATTTCTCCCTCGGCCTTGGCTTCCAAGTCTATCCCTTACTGAGATCCTGCGCGAGGGGTTAGGACTCTCGTCTGAAATCGAAGTGGAGTGTCCATCGCACTGGTGCTCTGCATGGAGTGCCTGGTTTCTCGCGACAGAGGTTTCAACGGTAGGTGATGAGACAGGGTGGGGATGGTGTTGCGTGGCAAAAACTTGCCTATGGTTAGCAGAAGTTTGCGCAACGTCTCTTCTTGAGTTTTGTTTTGTGTTCACCATAACTGGGTGAGATTAGAAGTTTACGATTCCCACAGACGACGCCAATGTTCTGATGTAGAACCAGAGGGTGCTTGAAGAGACACGTGTACGGTGATTTCTTCCTTCTCATGCAGTTGTTGCCACCGTGAACCTTGAATAGGAGGTTGGGTACTTGCAAAAAGACTCCAACGCTCAAGTTCGGTGGTGCACTAAGATGGAATACACCGTATGAATTACAGTTACTTTACTAGAATGGTATATCCTGATATTTATAGTGTATATACAAAGTCCTTTAGCATTCATCGCAGAGTGCAAGTACGTTGAGATCGTGGCCTGACTAGGGGAGGTACCTCCTCCCCACGATCATTCAGGCAGAGCCCTGACAGAGAGTGCCTCCCTCCCACGATCGTCCAAGCAGATCCCTAAAATCTCAAGACTATCGTGTTAGTGGCCACCCACTTTTTACAGGCAGTTATGGTCTCCACATTCTAAAAGTCATAATGGACAATTGTCAAAATCCGCATAGACTTATAGAATATTATTAGGGAATACAACTAATATCCATGTACGAACATCCTACCGAAATGTATACTCCAGAACTTAATGATGTATATACCAAATTTGTCTTTTAAAGATGAGATCTCAAACCACGATCCAAAACAATTAATAATGGGTTGGCTGCTGTAATTGCAAAACAACATATACACCTCTTAATTTTTGTTTTAATTTCAAAAAACCAACTACTTAATAGATGCTTTAAGGCTCTAGATTGCATTAGACAATAGGTCACTTCTATCTGTATTTTCCGTGGCTAAGATTTTAGTTAGATAAAATTTTTAGTTTTATAAAAGTTAATTAATCATAGCAATAAATGGTTAACCTTCATCACGTTCTCCAATTTGAGAGATTACTCCAAATCTTGTAAAAAGAACTTGAGTAACTAGTAATTTTGAGAGAAAATTATCAGAGCATGTAACCCAAATGTTTTACAGGCCTAAAGGGGTAAGAAGCCACCCAATCATGGGCACTTTACCATGACCATATGAAAATTAAGAAATTGAACCCTATCTACAAAAAGGACATTAAAATACAAACCAAAACAAGTTAATGGTTACTCAACAGTAAATCATGAGTTCACACATCCGTGAAGTTTTCCTTCCCCTATTTATACAACCCTTAAACATTTCAAATCTTCATAAACAAGATACATTCATACACATAGTTGTAATGTAAGCTACTTGTTTCATTTCATGATCTTCATCAGAGAAAAGAACCAAAACGTCAAATTAGAACAGTCTTCAAGTTTCAGCAGGGAACAAGACCTCAAACTGCCTTTCATTTCATTGCCGAGTCAAGTGGTATCTTCTCTTGCTTACTACCAACTGAAAACAATTAAACATTTCTTCAAATCTTTAATCACAAACTAAAACAAAAGGAGGGAAGGGGAAATAATGAACTAGCTCTTCTCAATTAAATTATAAGATTCCAACTCACGGGTAAAAGCAGAAAGTTCAGAACTCTTCAACACCCGCAGCCTCTTCACTGTTGATACAAACATGCTGCCAAGCATAGACATTAAAAATAACTAAATCATATAAAAAAAATTTAAAAAAAAAAACAATACCAAAGAGAAAAGGCAATTGCAATAGTTATTTATAGTTTATTTGTATTTCTAGGAGGGGACAATCATACAAGTGTTTTCATGTGAAAAACAGACATGCCATGGCATGTAGTGCTTCGGATTTATTAAAACAATTGGCAGAAAGGTTGTTTGATATAAATATATAGTAATTGTTAAGCACAAGGAATCTAACAAATCGCTATTGCAGTTTTTAGCACAAAATGTTAATTTGCCATTGGCCCTCAAGCATCAAATGATGGAATATAATATTGAATAAAATAAAATAATAGTGCATAAGATCCACAGTGATAAGATGCTTACTGCCATGGCACATCCCCAACAAGCATCCTGTCTCCTTCATTATCCTCATAGACAAGAGTATACTCCCCACTTCCATCCAATAAACCTGTAATGGCTTTCTCTACCTCTTGCTTGTTGTGAACTCCACCAGTAGAGGAATCTCTTTGAGCTGAACAGCAGTGAAAAAACAGACAAAATGAGATAACTTCATCTCTGTGAGCTGAACAGCAATGAAAAAAAGACAATGAGATGAGATAACTTCATCTATCACAATCAGGAAGTGAACTTTAACGAGGGGAAAAAATAATATATTAATAATAAAACATTTGAAAGCAAAATGGTCTAAAGGGCCAATTTTAAATTCTGCATTAAATAACTTGTTCGGTGAAAAAGATTGACTATAAGCTAATTTAAATTCAATAGCACTAGAGCAAGGTTGACATTTAATACCAAAGAAACAATAAATTTGTTGAATTAATGTAGCCAACCCCAAGCACATAGCTAGCCATAAATTTCAAAAACATGCTTACTAATTGGGTAGCTATCTCTCCAAAAGAAACAAATTTCCACATTAGAACATTTATATCAACTAGAAGTGAATAAACAATTGTGATGAATTGACCACATGTGCACAATTATTGAATTAAAGGTCACAAAGATTACCTGCAAGGAGACCTCTAAAGAGCTCATCCACAGCAGAGGAGAGATTTTCATAGCTGTCATAAGCATTGAGGTCCACTTTTCTCCCAATAGGAACCCCATCCATGTTGATCTTAACAAACAAACCTTTACCATAGTTGTCAACAGGTTTTTTACCAGCAACTTTGTCATGCTGATGCTGCTGGGACTCAGGAGGGGGCTTAGAAGAGCTGGTGCTTGCAAGGTTCTTCCTGAAGGAACGAATTGGAGGCCAACCTACTACTGGACCAGGAGCAGTTCTGTGTTTTGGTGGGGTCCATATAGAAAGTTAGGCATGAAAGTGAACAGTGAAACTAATAAGAACCAGGCTTAAAAGTTAAAAAGAAAAAGAAAAGAAAAGGTGTGGTGGGGATTGAGAGCATACTATACTATTGCATAAGGCTGCAATCACTCAAATTCTCATATCTACTCTCTATGTTTTTTTATTTAAACCAACAAGCAAAAATAGCCTTTCCCCACGAGGGACCAAAGAAATTAAAAACAGAGACAGAGAAAGAAGAAGAAGAAGAAGAGAGAGAGAGAGACACGAGGGTCAGATATTCACATGCCAATGTCAAACTTCAAGGAAGACTAGATAACGAAGGCACATAATAAATGATAGATATCATAAAAAATCCGATGTAGACCTCTCTGAAGCAAACATGGCAAAAGCAAGTATAACAGAACAAAAACAGCCAGTACACAGTACAAGGGGATCAAAGCATAAAAATTGGCCTTTCTTTTTTGTGAAGATTGCCTATTCAAGTTTATAGAAAGCATATTGTAATTAATAATGAAAAAACTTGATAGTTAATTCTAGCACTCAAAAGTGCTACAAGGGGTTTATAACACTAGATCTATTATACTGTAACAACTAGAAAGAAACAGCAAAAGCTTGTATGGACCACACAACATAATATGAAACAACGTGACTCTGGGAATGAATATCCTCTGTCTAAAAGTTGCAAAGCATAGATACAAGATAGGAAAAGCTGGCGTACCTTTTCTGAGAGCTGTTGTTGGGAACAGCTGTATTTGCAGAAGAGGGAGAGAACACTTTCTTCTCAGCATTCTGCAACTCTACCACCTTAGGGCAACAGGTTTGTGAGGCATCTTTTGTCATCACAGGCATGCTTTGTGGGGTTGATGGGAACTTAAGAAATGATGAAGCTTTATTATTACTACCCTGGTGTTGATTTTGCTGGTGGTACCCTGTGGAAGCCCATGGAGAGGGTAACAAAGCCCCAGCTGGGGTGTCAGAAGTAGAAATATTGTGTGTTTGGAAACCATTGCTGGAGTTCAAGGTTGCATGACGCAAGGTGGAGAAGTAACCAAGAGAGAGTAGAGACTCATCTCTTTCAGCATTGTTGATGTTGTTTTTCATTTTATCATTGAGAGACCACTCTTCACCAGGTGGACCAAGCCTCAGCTCTAGTTTCCTCTCCTCTGAGGACTTTCCTTCACTTCTGCTCATGTGCCACTCTCTTTCATTTGGGATCAAATCCAGCAACTGAGGAGAAACCTCACTTCTTGACCTTTCGTCCATCATTTATGCCACAAAAAAAAAAGACACTTTTGCAAGGAACTCAAAAGGAACTGGCCTTGTTCTTCTTGTATTATTCACCAAATATATGCAAGAAACAAACTTGAGGGAACCTCACTGGTTAATGCAACAAAAACAGAAGTTAGAGACATAAAGAAAACAAAGAGCTTGGTTTAAAACTATGCACACAAGAGAAGAAATAGTACACCAAATGATAGTGTTAGAGAAGATAGGCTCAGTTTGCATACCCTTATAGGCCTAACCCCAGCTTAAATCTATGAAATACCACCACATCTTGTAGTTGTGAAAAAGAGCAGATTTTTTTTTGCAACAAGTAGATGAACCTTTGATATATGAACCACCGGCCAGAACAACTTCTATAAACCTTAGAAGGGTTTTTTTCGACCACTGGAAAACCTTGAATAATATCACACAGCTCAACAGAAACCCCACTAAGAGAAAGAATAAAAACACACCCCAAAAGCAAAGGGGTAAGAGGGAGCTATAATAGCATGGGATTGTAATCTAGCTTTGCTTTAAGTCTTTTATTTGCACGCTTAGTGGGTGGGTTCTCCTTCTCTCTCTCTTTCTTCTTTTTAAGAAGAGAGAGGGGTTATTTCAGAAGAGGCAAAAAAAGAGACACGAGTGATAAAACCAGAGAGATTCCTTGCCCAACTCAACCCAATCCAAGAACCCCAAACAAAACAGAACAGGAACGGAATTAGAGCATAACGCACGCAACCTGAGCTCTCATAAAAATAACGTTAGGTTGTTTAGCACAGGAAGTAAAGCATGCTGTGCTGTGCTGTGCTGACCTCCCCTAAAAATACTCCTCCTCCTGCCCTTTTTACACACTCTACCTATATGCCTTATAGCTCTCTATGCCCTTGCCTTGTTAGCACACTACCCCAAACACACCCCACACTTTATTAGTTCTGTGAGAGAAAGTGACTTGTAATGTAATTAATTATTTTCTCCTTAATCACACTCAGTCAAGTTGATTAATTTTGCATCTTTTTTTTCTTTTGGGTCTGAGTCAAGGTGAATTAGTTAGTTTAGTTTACTAAGCACTTCAAAGTCCAAGTGAAGAGAGGGACACTGGCACGCTCAAAGTCCATGTTGGCACAAAGGGACAAAGTTTTACCCTTTTAGTAGTGATGTTAATCAATGTTAATGTCAAAAGCTAATTGGTTAATTAAATATTCATCTTTAGTTGGATAAGATTTATGAGATAAACACATTTTGAGGGCTTAACTAAAATTCAAAAAAAATAAAAAAAAACTTGAGGGATTGGTTGCTTTTTTGAGATGTCAGGAAATTGATGGATGGGATGGCAATTGGTTGCTTTTTTTGTTTTTATTTTGGAGGGGGAGAGGATTTGCATGATCCATATTTGCAGGGCTACTGCAATAAAAACATGCAGATCCCATTATCTTGTCTCCTCTGTTCTGTTCTGTTCTGTTCTGCACTCTTTCACTCTCTCCTCCGTCCACATATCCCCATATCAATATGATGATATATATGAGAATATAAGTGGTTAGGATCTGGTATGGTGTAGTAGTGCTATTAAACATCGTGTGAGCAACTCATGATGCTCTTGTTCCCGTTTGATTAGTGTGAATTAGCATTGGGATTTGTGCTGTCTACTTCTAAATCTGAGAAAAAGCTTAGTGTGTTTTTTCTTTTCTTTTCTTATTTTTTCGTAATTAAACAAAAAATGAAAAAAGAGATAACTCTGAAGTCTGTTTTTAACAGCTTAAAGGAGAATCGCTTTTATTACTTTTCTTTTTTGTTGAAAGATAAAAGGAACTGCTTAAATAAGCTGAATTTAGAGGTGTAAAATGGGGTCACGTTACTTCCGACGGATTGGGCGGGGTTATTTTGAGTGGATGAAGATTTTTTATGTTGATAAAAATAGGAGAAATTTTTATTTTTTTAAGAGAAAAAAATAATTAATTTTTTTCCTATTAAAAAAATTTAAAAATCTCTCTTATTTTTATCAACAAAAGAGAATTCTCATCTATTTTAAATTTAGTATATATTTGAGTTAAGAGACATGATTAATTTATATTAAGTATAAATATTTTTTGACTTACACTTATTTTTATTCAATTTTATCTATTGTTCTTTTAACGAAATAATCTTAAATTAGATGAAAATAGATCTAATGATTAAAAATAAATGTAAGAAAAAAAAATACACCTAAGCCGTCCAAATAGGAGTTAATATTTGTTTATAATTTAAGCAAACTTATGGAGGCTGCTGATTAAATAGGTTAGTTTTATCAACTCTTTTTTTTAAAAAAAATGCAATGACTTTATTCTTTAAAAAAAAATTGAATCAATGAAAATTAAAAAATTTAGAAAACTTAGTTTTGGATTAATAATAAATAAATAAATAAGAGAGTTGGTTCAATTATTAATTGAGTTTAAATTTTTTAAACAAAAATATTAATACGCTCTTAAGTAATAACTTGTTAAATTAGAAAAATAAATGAAATTTTAGGCCTCAAACCAGCTCAAATTCAAGTGAACTAGATCATGTATAGTCTTATGCTAAAATAAGTTTGGAGTACTAATTCAATTTATATATTTTGTCAAGTTATTTAGATGATAATATTTAATATAGAATTATCTATAATTATTTATTATTTAATTCATTATTAATTATTTAAATTCTTATTTATTATTATTTAATAATAATAATAATAATCTAATCTACATATATATTTCTTATTAAAGAATCTATTTATTTAATAATCTATTTATATAAATGATATATTATTTATTTATAATAATATATTTATATTTATCATTTATATTTATAATATTTATTAATTTATAATATCATATACATAAATAAATAAATAAAATATTATAAATAAATAAAATAAATCCTTTGAATGTAATGTTAAATTTGTGATTCATAAATTAACTATTTTTTTCTTTCATTGAAAAAAAAATATAAATGCATTTCTTTAAATTCAGAAAATGAAATAAATGAGAAATAAATCATTAAAAACCACAAAAGAGTAATCCATTTTGATAGCTCTAAGTAAATTCTTTAACACATAACTAAAAAGAAACAATAATGCTTTATATGTGAGAACACATCAACTCACATTAAGTATCAGTGATAAAATTAAAAGGATATATGTGTAAAAAAAAAGGTAAAACTATATGTAATTAAATGATAAAAATTATATAAATATAAAATGATGTAATAATAAGCATGTGTAAAAAAAATAATCAAATAAAATGAAGAGAACTTTTTCACTAAAAATTTAGATGACTCAAATCTATTAAATCAGATAAATAAAGTTAGACTAACGTATAAAAATAAGTAATTTTTTTTTTGGCAACAAATTGCTCATACAATTCAATTTACATATAAGGTTTGCTAGAGTCGCAGTCTATTTTTTACCTTGACCAACCACTATTAAATAAAGGAATTCAATACAATCAAGTAGCAACGTAGTCTAATCCCCTCCATTCACAATTACATCAAAAATATAGATTGAAAAGGAAATTGTGTTTTCACTTAACTACAATTAATATAATTAATAGTTATTGTTTACTAAAATTTAAATAAGTAAATTCTCTTCTTGGGTGTTGATCACAATCGTCATCGCCTTAGTTCGTTAGATACCTCCCATAAATGGTTAGGTAAAGTCGAATATTGATGAGAGCGCCTTGTGTAATTCTTACAAGGTGGGATTTTGAGGCTTAATTCATACACATGCTGGTGAATGGCTAAGGGGCTTTAGAGGTTCGGGAGGACTGTCTACAAACTTTTTTGCAGAGCTTGTGCCCATCAAGCATGGGTAATTACAAATAGTATGTATGGAGCAAAGGTTGGTTACACATTATGTATGAGTCTCATTTCATAGATGTCAATCATGTCATTCACTTGGTCAAGAATGCTGAGGAATGCTGAAATTACGTTTCATAAGCATGGTATTTCAATTAAGGAGATTAGAGTGTGGTTGTCACGATTTGTAGAGGTGAGCCTCAATCACGTTTAGTGAGAAGCCAATAGTTGTGAAGAATGCCTTGTTAAATCAAGTGTGTGTGGGGATGACAATATACTGTACCTTTCTTCATTTCCCATGAATTTGTTTCCCTTTAACGGTTCAAACTGCATGCAAATTATATCATCACTAGTTTATTGAATTATATTATTATAAAAGGATAAGTAAAACATTTCAACAATATATTGATGCTTTTGGTATATATAGAAAAAAATAATGACACTTGATTCATAAAATCTTTTATTAAACTATCAATTATAATGTCCCAAAATATATAAAACCAATATTATTATTATGACTTATATATTTATTTTTTTCTTATTGATTTTTTTTAAACTTCATTTTGTTTTATAAAATTAATAAACAACAATTAATAAATGTATGATTAATAAACTAATAAACTTCAATTTTAAACATATACTAGTTATTTTTTTATCTGAATATATTAGTTATTTTACCTGTACATTGCACCGGCTATATCATATTTAATATTTAATATTTTTATTAAAAGTGATATTTATTTCTCAAGATAATTTTATTATGTGCTATTATTACAATTTGATTAATTATTTTTATCAATGTTATACCCTATTATTATCATTTTTAAAAATAAATTTACTATTTCTTGTCATGATTACTTGATTATTTTTTTTTCTTACTAACACTTATATCTAATATTATCATCTTTCTTAATTTTATTATTCCACTATTTTATTTTAAGAATTAACAAAATGTTTATTTAATGTTTTATTAAAAATATATTCTTATTTCCCAATGCAATTTGGCTATATACATGTTACCACTATTAGTTGATTAATTATTTTGTTTACCAAAAATATTTTTTTATTATTTTACTATCCTACTTTTTTCTTTAAAAAATGAACATAATGGCTATTTTGTATTTAATACTTATTACTTTTATTAAAAATAAATCCTTACTTTTCAATGGAACTTTTCTATATGTTATTATTATTTCATGATTAATATTATTTTTAGCAACACTAACTCTTTTTTTATTTTTTTATTTCACTTTATATTATCTTGAGATAGAAGAAATTAATATTTTTCTTATACATTATCTTGTAACATTTTTATGATGTTTTTCTAACAACTATTTATAAAAATATATAGAGAATTTATTTCCTAACACATGTATATTTAAGACTCATTCAAACTTTACAAGACATGCAAGTGCATGCTGCTTGCATGTTGCAATATTCATGTCATTTGGTTGCATGCTACTTACATGTTACAACATGCTTTTTGACATGCCTGAAGATATTTCTCAAGATAGTTTTATTACATAATATCTCTATTACTCGATTTTTTTTTCTTTATCAACACTTATATCCTAATATTGTTTTTTTTAATTTATTATTCAATTATTTTAATTTTAAAAATTAACATAATAATTTCGTGTTATTTATTTTCTTTATTGTATTTTTTCTTTCTAAAATTAGCAATGCATTTAATTATATCAATAGTTTCTCAAGACAAATTTATTATATAAATATAGAATACGGATAAACATCAATTAATAAATGTTTGGCTAAGTACATAGGAAGTTGAAAGAGCCTATTCATTAGATATCTTAAGACAAATGTTCTTTTTGAAAAATAAATATGTAGATCACAACTACAACTTCAATTTTATGTACGCTGCTGCTGCATGTCAAAGTTTTGTTTTCTTTTTCTTTTTTAGGTTAAGACATTTGTCAAGGCGTTGATCAATGAGGTATTCACGTGTGTGTCTACCAGAACTAGAACCGCCATGCTTGTCATCCTCCAATTCCAATTCCATGGGCGACAGTTGCATGTTTTCTACGATGTAACAATATTTTCGGTGCGAATCTAAAAAAATATGTAAGACTATGAAAATGATATTTCTTTCAAGCAGCTTGGTGACCATGTAAACTCATTCAAAAGCACTATATTTATGATATGCATTACTACTGTTAGAGCTGTGTTTTTTATTCATAGGCTACAGCTTCTTTTTTTTTTTTTTTGATGATAATTCTTATAGGCTACAGTTGAATGTTAGAGATTTTAATGATGTGTTGCATAATTCCAGGAAATAGTAAGAAAAATTGACTAAAAGCAAACAAATATAACTTTACGTGCTAAAATTGCTGAATTTGAAAATAAATTCAATTGATGTGTACAATATCCAACAAATTGAATCAAACATGAGAACATTTCAGAATACATATTTATTTTATTATTTTTTGTGAAACATATCTTAGAAGCTTATATACTATGAAATTAATAATCATGTATAAATTTTTGTTATTAAATTTTAGCTATTCAGTTTTACTTATAACAATGAATAAACACTCCAATGACATAATAGTCACATAGTCATTATTTTAGAAAATAAGTTCAACAAAATTAATGTTGCCATATATTTTAAATTCATAATTATCTATTGGTTACGTGAACTGTGTTTCCCTTTTTATATTATTATTATTAGTTTACTAGTTAATTTAATGTTACAGAACATATTGAATTATGAAATGCATTATTATTTTTATTTATATAGTGTTAAAAAAGAAAACGTAATTGCTATTTTTTTCTCACAAAGTTGGTTAAGCATTAATAATTTGAGCTAGGAAAAATACAAGATGAGTCTATTATTTTGATAGGGATGCTGTACTTCCTCAATTATTTGGCTTGTTGGTACTGGGGGGCTGTATCATGCTACAGTGGAAGTTAAAAATAGGCAATAATTTGGCAGATTGTTTCTCCCCTCTCCTTCTTCTCTCGGCATCACCCTCGTCTTGATCCAACACTATCGAATTTAAGTAACGATATTCACATCTCGGTTTGGTTCAAATTTAGTGAAAAATAAACTTAAATTGATCATATTTAATTAGATTAATTTAATTTAATTTTTTTGATTTTTTCTTATTAATTTGAATCAAACTAATCTAATTTAAAATGAATTGATTTAATTCAGGTCATTGAATTATTTAATTTTTTAAAAAAATTGTTATTAGAACAATGACAACAAAAATAATAAATTAAATAAATAAATTATGATCCTTTATTTTTCGTTTTGTTTCCTTTTTTTATTTTCTTATCTTAATTAATCATACAGTAAATAATAATATTTGATGAGTTATGGTGGGTGATTTGAGGGAGGAGACAGAAAAGGAACAGGGGAAACCGGACACAGCCGAACAAGTAACCTGGGGTATGAGGTATGACCGTATGACTCGTGTTTGTGTTTCTGCTCTGGTCAGGTCAGGTCCGGTTGGATACTAGGAAACGCATCTTATTAATTATTATTGTTACCTGATCCTGGTGTCCCGCTATGCTTTCTTGAGTAACTGGGTTGGTTGGCAACAAAGTGAACAAGTCTAATATCTAGCAATCATTACTAATGTTTAAGAAGAGAACTATTACATTTATTTAAAAAATTAATTTCATAATTCTTATAATTATTTATTATTCTTGATAACTTGCATTTGATAATTTTTAAATAATTTTTTATTAAACTAAAAAAATTATTACGTTGATATTTTTAAAAGGTATATCATTTCTCTTCATAACATTATTTTATATTATATTAATATTTTTAAATATTATCAATCTTATTCAAGTGATTCTTTAAAATTCATTTAGAACATTGACGTTGTTAGTAAAAACGATATACTTTGATTATCATAATTCACCATTATGGTCACTACAAGACGAAATCACGTCTCTACCACTCAGAATCAACTCTCTTCTAGCCGCTGTCGTCCTGCATCTGCCCCAGTTCAGGAGCTAATCGCAACCTAATTGAAACCCTAATAGGAAGGGGTAAAGACTTCCTATACGGGTGAAAATCTCTCCCCTCCGCCGCGACAAGTTCTAGTGAGGCAATGACTCGGTCCGTAAAGAGTGCCTTCTTGAGATACTAGACAACGGGTATCAGTAGTACAATGCTTGGGAGCACGGGTGGACAATGAAGAGGCTCGGTCTCACCAGGGCAAACTCGATCTCCCAAAGCTATCCAAAGAAGAACTTATCTCTCTTGTTAGATTTCAAGACGAACGTATTCATAACTTGGAGAGAGCTGTCAATTAAGAGAAAGAAGGTGAAAACCGAATTCCGAATAGGAATCAGAAAAATCGAAGGGACCAAGCCCGCGACGTGGTACATCATCCGGAGTATTTCAGGATCACGGAACCCAGTCAGAGAGTTGAAATCCCGATTCGGGGAATAAAGAGCAGAATCAAGGATTAAAGAACTCGATTAAACAAAATCAACTTGTCACCGATAAACTGATGGCCCATGAGATCCCTAGGCATTTCAAATATCTAACAAATATTGAACCCTATGATGGGACCGCAGATCCTCAAGAGCACTTAGATACTTATGTTTCTGCTCTCTTATTCACTGGAGGAGATGATTCGCTCATGTGTCCTGCTTTTCCTTTATTTAAAAAAAAATTGCCCTGAGATGGTTCACCATTTTGACTCCTAAATCTGTTGTTAATTGGGAAGACTTATCCTTAAGATTTTTGCTACACTTCACCACTAGTAAGGTGTAGCCGAAATCCATTTCATGTTCCTTTCAGATTAAACAAGAAAAAGATGAATCTCTCTGAGATTTTATATCCTGTTTTAATAAATAAATTATAAATATTTGTGACTAGGATGAAAGACTTAGACAACATTACATGATGGAAGGACTCTGCCATGTGTCGTTATCTTTTTTTTTTTTTTGCCAAAAAGGAACCCAAGACAATGGACAAGTTCTGTGCCAGAGCTGATAGGTACATCAATGTGGAAGACATTTTCCCAGCTATGAAGCATTTGGAGAAAGGAGAAGATGTCAAACCTAAGTCCGGACAACCTTCCTAAGAAAGCCCAAACCCGAGGCCACCTTTGAAAAGAAAATACAAGAGTTACACCCCCTCCTCAACATTCCTCGGACTCAAATTTTCTAGGAGGTGATGAATACTGTAACGCCCCTTTTTGGGAGGGAACGTCATATTGTCAAATAAAGGAAAATGCGAAAAAGTAAAGTTTTAACATTAAAAGACCCAGTTTATTCGTTTAAGTTTAACTTGTTCAATTCTTAAATACGCGGGCAAAATAGCAGAAATATTTTTTTTTTGTTTTGATAATCATTTTAACCATGCGGAATATAAATGACAACATCCGAATAACATGCATATATATATATATATATATATATATATATATATATATATATATATATATATATATATATAATGTGCTTGACATCATCTACACTTAGATACAAGCCTGAATTATCCAAAAGCAAAACTATACCGCCCAAAGGATTATACAAATATGCCCCGAGATACCAAAATATACAAACAAAATATACATCGTGCCCCAAAATAAAACACCGGTAGCCATCGACAGCTACCAAGAACTTAGTCTCTCAGATGAGGAGGGACCGTATCCAGGTCCTTAGCAGGATCCTCCTCTTCAGAGGAAACCTCTATAGGGACCACAGAACCACGGGCAGGAGCCCGAGCAGTAGAATCAAAAGAGTCCTCCCAAGGGGTGTAGTAACGGTCACCCCACATCTCTCTGATGGGCAAGTAGAACTCCAGTCGCAGGCTGATGTGGCAGGTGAGGACAGGTGCCTCATGACGTCTCCAGGCTAAGGCGATCGACACATCTCCCAAGTAGACATAGCGATCGGAACTCAAGTTGATATGCCAACACTCCGGCCCTCCGAGGAAGGTCAGACGCACATCACCAAGAAATCTGCGCATACGTGCCGCCATCGTCTCAGTAGAAGCTAGTCTCGTTCGGGACGTGCCGGAAACTCATCTTCCGCCTCCTTACCGTCGTCTTCGATCAATACAGTATACACACATATAGCAAGTAACAGAGATACAAGAAAGAGGTAATACATCCTACCATCATTACTAATTATAGCAGCTAGAAACAGTACGGCGCCACGCGCCCAAATAGCAATTCAGAATATCATATTCAACTAATAAGCAGTAATTCCAACAGTGAGCAAACAAACAATTCCAGGCAGATAGTCATCACAGTAAAAGCCAAATCAGTCATAGATAGAAAAATTGAACATTACCAATGACAATGTATATCATGACTCACATGCATGCTTTCCCAAATTCCTACTCCATGGAGCTAGACTCAAACAGTCGGAGAGAAAGATCAGGAGATATGTCTGTAACTCGGCTACTGAGGCCAGTGCTATCAATAAATGTTCTCGTGCACAATCATGGCATTGTACAGACATTTTACACTAGATCACAATATAGGACAGTGTCAAGTCCGGATCGTCGGTGCGTTTGCATCGGTTTGCCCCACAGGCAAAGGAGCTACCAACTACCCATTATGGAGGACCCGCACCCCGACGCCCCCAAGGTCATAACAAGATCCACACTTGTTTACTCGCACCCGCACTAAGGTGTGTTCAATCTCCTAGGCAACTTGGCCTTACAACAGTCCACAAGGACATTCACAATGCATATGATACTATGCATGGACATGTATGATTCACAATCTCATACCATTACATAACATACCACAATAGGCCAATATAAGCATCAATATACATTCCTTATCACACACATACCACAATTTCCATGTCATGGATCCAAGAATTCCATTTTCAAAATCATTTCTTCTCTATCGGTATAAATACATATTCCTATTATATTTAAGTAAGATAAAATCCTTGAATCCAGGGTTTTTAGATTATGTTTGAGTTACAAAGGACAAAGAACCATAATCTCAATCATTTCCAGCTCAAAAATCTCATTTTTGGGTCTTGGTAATTGATTACATCACCCTGGTAATCGATTACCAGCGAAACAGAATCCATGTAATCGATTACAATCTCATTGTAATCGATTACATGATTTCCAGAACTACTATTCGTAACTTCAAGGACCTGGTAATCGATTACACATCCGTGGTAATCGATTACCAATCGGACAGAACCTCCGTAATCGATTACCCATAAGTTGTAATCGATTACGTGATTCCCAGAAGTATCATTTCGTGACATCAGAGGCTTGGTAATCGATTACACCATTCTTGTAATCGATTACAAGCTAGACAGAATCTCTATAATCGATTACACATAAGATGTAATCGATTACCAGATTTCTAGAATCATGATTTCGTACCCTTAAGAGCTTGGTAATCGATTACAAGCCCCGTGTAATCGATTACCATGCGTAATCTTGCAGAAAACAGAGTTCTCCAGGTCCTTTAACTCAAACCAAATCAATCATTATCATATTTAATCAACAAGTTACTCGAATATACCTTCAAATCATGCAAGAGGCATCAATCAATCATACAAACCCAACAAAATGCACTATCATGAAGAACAACATAAAAATAAGAGAACTTTATACATGGATTCAGAAATCAATAACAACACACATACAAGGTTCCTAGATGCTAAGAGAGGTTGAGGAGGAGTGTCTTCCTCTTACCTAAGTGAAGAAAAACAAAAGAAGAACACCAAGAACCTCCTTTGAATTTTCGGATTTGAGCTCCAAGAATCCTAAAAATGGTGACTTTGTTAGAATAACATAATGGCTTGGAAAAATGAAGTATGGATGGCCAACATGAAGACCATGACCACAAAAATGGAGGAGAAAGAAGAGAAGTCTTGAATCTTACCCAAAAACTCAAAGCTTGGAGCTTGGAGAAAATGGTGAAAATGGTAGAATCTCAAGATGCTCCAAACAAGAAGGATGTCTAGGAAAGGAAGAGGGTTAAGAGAGTGTGGTTGGAAGAAAATTTAGTGATGAATGAGGGGGGGAGAGGGCTGCTGGTGCCATGGGATTTCTGGAGAGAGGGAGGAGAAAATATCATGAGGAAGAAGAAGAAGGAAGTAGAAGAAAGAAGAAGTAAAGGAAATGCTTTAGGAAATAAAACCAATTTCCTCCCCCAAAATGTTGTCCAACCGTGCATGAAGGAGAGAGAGAGGAGGGAAATGGGCTGCTTTTGCATGGGGAAGGAGGAAGAGGAAATTTCCAAGAAGCTTCCTCCAAGCTTCCATGAGAAGCTTCGCACGTTTCTCGATAAAGTGAAAGTAGAGTTGTTTCCTAATCCGGCACACTAACACAGATGAATATTTACACTGTCAATATTATTTTTCCTCCAGTGTAGAAGAGTTACTGATGATGAAAATAATATTTCATTATTCATTAGATGATTTTACAATATCGCGATTTCATTCATCGGGTAAAACCTCGTAAAACGTAAACTTTGTAAATTGTGTCCGGCCTCGAGTTTAGTAAGATCCCCTGTCGACAAGTCCATAATTTAGATTTTACCAGCCACAGGGAAGACATCGCATCTTCCCGGGTCTACACAGCGCACACGTAAAACGAGAAATATATTAAAATATTCGTCGTTTCCTAAAAATTCTAAAAAAATTTCTAAAAATCAAGAATAATATAAAATGATCATTTATATTTAAACAGATATTTTTTAGGATGTTACAAATACAAAGTTTAGGATCGTGCAAAGACCCCCTTTGAGAAAGCATACACAAAAAGATAAGTCAAAACATTGTGCATTTCTTGAAGGTCATAGGCATAATACTGAAGATTACATCAACCTTCAAGACGTTATCGAATCTTTGATATAGGATAGTCGTCTAGGCTGATATATGTGTCAGTCCTGGAATAATAATAAAAGGGGAGGACATAATTACATGAAATGGAACTACAGCCCTCGGAGAAGCCCATCTCCACCATTCTAAAGAAGACGCTCACCTTCCAAGAATGAAAATCCTGTGAGGAATGGAAATCCTGTAAGGAATGAAAATCCTATGAGGAATGAAAATCCTGGCCTAGACCCATCTTAAGGTAATGCCTAGAACCAAGAAAGGGCACAATCCCAAGATAATATCAATTCGGATAACGATTGTCATCATGTCGAAGTAACCTAGACAATCAATACCATTTTGGGGGGCTTCGCGGGTGGTGGTGAATTAGTAAATGCTAGGATAAAAGCACTCGAGACTGTTTTGAGCATGGCATCCCCCTCAGGATCTAAGTTGGATAGCAGAGCAAGAAGACCCTGCTGATTTCATTTATTGATGAGGATTACAGATGCACTACCCCAGATCACGCTGATCTCATGGTGGTCTCGGGAATAATAACCAATACGGAAGCCTGACGCATATTTATTGATTAAGGAAGCTCAGCTAATATTACGTTCCTAGATCTATTTGAAAAATTGAGACTATTAAATAATGAATTGATCCTATATATTGAAGAGTTGATAAGATTCATTGAAGACAAAATCACACTGGTGGGATACATCGAGACTTATTTGACTTTGGGAAAGGGTTCTCTTTTCAATACCCTCAAGGTCAAAATTCTCTTGGTTGATTGCCCTTTAGCTTACAATGTCATACTGGGTCGTCCCTCGCTCAATGTTTTCAGGGCCGTCATCTCTACACTCCACTTAGCCATGAAGTTTCTCAACTTGCATGACAGGGTCATTACGGTTAAAGGAGATCAGGCTATAACAAGGAAGTGTTATAACAAAAGCCTAAAGATTGCCAAGAAGTCTCGGACCACAAACCAACGTAACAATCCAGTTCTAGTCATTACGGACAACGTCAACGTCCTCCTGACTGAGTTAGATGTTCGTGAAGAGATATGTGGTACGCACCCTCTGTAACCCCCCTTATAAAATTTTAATCTAATAACAAAATTTCTTATCTTTTATTAAGCGAATGATTAAAAATTACTACATGAATTAACATAAATGAACTTAAAGATTTTTTTTTTATCAATAACTTACATATATCATAGTCATTATATATATATATATATATATATATATATATATATATATATATATATATATATATATATATATAGTATTGGCTATAAAATAAGCATCACTAAATATATATAACCAAAATATAAAAGGAAATAGGCATTGATACATAGAGCAACACAAAGTCATAACACATATCTATAGCTTTTCAAAATAATGTTGCACACCAATCATAGTATTTACTCAAAAATAAATATACATATATTTTTAATAACTATAATATATATCCTCCTCCTCTGGAACTAGAATCCATGCATAGTCGATCTAAATGATAATAACAACAATACATCCTGTGCTAATCTAAAATCACCATGAATGTAGTGAGAATTGAAAATTCTCATTAAGAAATGAATAGTTATAAAATGTTTGAAAATACAAGGTGAATTTCAGTTGTGTGAAGTACACAGAAAACCCCAAGGCAAGCAAAGCATTGTAACGCCCCAAACTTTTGGGTAAAAGATCGTTGCGTCCCTGTTTTACTATTTCTTATTTTTCTGCATGGTTTATAAATACGTTTTTACAGGCTAAGATTTTATTTGGTCGTTTTACGTAATTTGTTTCGAGACCGTAAAATAAAAGTTTTGTCAAAATTTTTCTCGTGTGATATACAGACATATATTACTATCTGTAATTTTATTTGAACATTTTGGATGATTTGTTTCGTCGTGGGGAAAAATAAAAAAATAACCATTATGTCCCGAATGTACTGTTTTGAATTTTTCTATATGTTATAGTGTTTAATATTATTGTCTGTGATTTTATTTGGACTTTTTGTGTGATTTTCTCCAGGACAAGAAAATAATATTTTTCCAAGCCGGAGAAATCTTATTTTAATTATTCAGAACTGGGGGATCTTACTAAACCCGATTCTCGAATGATACATTGTTAATCTTTTAATTTTTAGAATTTAATCAAAATAAAATAATTTTGTATTATTATAATATTATTTTATTAGTCAAGATAATTAAATGACAAAGTGGACTAAATATTTTGCGGGACCCACGTTTAGATAAAACAGTTAGTTTAGTAGCTTAATTAAACCTCATTAGTGATGGAACATTCAAGAACATAGTGACTAAGCTTAATGACTAGGCTTAATTAGTGACTAAGCATGGTGACTAGGTTAAGTGACAAGGTTAGGATTAACCAATGGGAGCAAAGCTTGGTGAACAAGGCTTAATCTTGATCATTGATCCATTCTAAGGCTTGGATGAAGCCAACCTAATGGACACCTCTTGGTCCTTTGAGGTCTACGGCCAAGCCACCTTTGAAGGCCATTAATCACTTGTTTTTCATGCAACTTCTTTCTTCTCTCTCTTCCAAAAACACCAAACTCCATAGTTGTTCTCTTGAAGGTGTATTCGGCCAAACACAATCCAAGACCATCCAACCACTCAAAATTTTATCCAACCAAGTTTTCTAAACCTAAACACAATTCTAAGAACATCTCTAGTTGAGAGTTCTTGCAAAATCCTTCATTTGAAGCTTGAAAACCTACTTGGGAGATTTTACCTAGAAGGTGAAATTTCTTGTTTTCCATTTCTAAACTTTTTTTCAAAGTTCTAAGCCATAATTTATCCATGGTTTAAGCTCTCTTTTATGGTTAATAATTTGTAGTTTTGTTTAAGCTTGTTAGGTGACTTGGTGGAGTGAAACCGAAACCCTAGGAAAGGTGTAAAGAAGTGTTTGTCTTCATTTAAGGTAAGAGGAAGACTATTCTTATCATCCTTGGGTGGTGGTAAGAAGATGGAGATTGATTGTTTGTGATTGTAGAATCCATAAGGATTCATTTGTGTGATTGTTAGTAGCTTATTTGTGTGTTTATTAATAACTTTCCTATTTGATGTTTGTATAAATTTGCATGTCTACAAGCTTTGATAATATTGTATGTGTTAGAAATGCATGATAATTTATAGGATGTGAACAACATGCCAAGGATTTCATGAGTGTTCCAAAGAACACACCAATGAGGCTCACGGCCATTAACCAAAATGGAGAACCAAAATGTTCTCATTATTTTCTTAAAGTGTGATTTAATTAACTTAGGAAAATTAACAAGATATCAAATTGTTTAGATCAAGGAAAATGAATTTAGAGATCAAATAGCACAAGTATATGTTTAGGCCAACATGCCAAACCAAGTATCCATGATTTCTAAAATCAATTCCAAACTAGTTTCAATCAAAGAGATGTAATATATGTTAAAGGGAAATTTTCTACAATGAGTTTTGAAGAAACAAATTGATTAGAATTAAGTTTAAGAGACTAAAAGTAATGATTTTATTATTAGAAATGAAATACAGTAACTTTTGTAAATTCCTAACATATGGCTCATATTATATTTTGAAGCATGTTAGCGGTTTTCAAAAGGATTAAATTATACGGTTTAAAAATTAAGTAAACAGAATTTTTATGGAAAAATTAAGAAACCATTATTATAATTTTCTAAACAAAATACTGTCAATTTTTAGTAAAAACAGACAAATAAGATAGAAAAGATGTCCAAAAGACAATACATCTAACGTAGTTTAAACGTATTAAATATTATTTCATGCTTATTTAAACAAATTTTTTTTTAGACAAGAAAACGATTTAAAAATCTTACGCGATTGAGAAAATGTATTAAAAACTCTACGCGATTTTAAAAACAAAAAAAATTAGTTTACGCGATTTAGAAACGTTTGTAAAAACGAGATTGTGAAAACGCGATAAAATTTCTACGCGATTGATCAGAATCGTATTTTTCAATGCACATGAGGTAACCCTGACTCGAACAGATTTATCCGGTGGGACTTACTTGTATATTTTTATCTTTGAGGATATATATATTTTTTTATTGAGGGTAGTTTGGTAATTTTTTTATTTTTGGATCATATATTGAGTTTATGCCAATTTTTGGTGGATTGGTTGACGAGGTCAATCACATCGTTTGTCGATGTGATAAACGAATGTGGTTCATTGTCTTTATGAACTTGGAGACGTTAGCAGATCGGATCCCATATACGGACATTAATTATTTCCGTCCGGGCCGTGTAATGACTAATGGACTCGACCGCACTATATTTAATCAAGATTTTGTAAAGTCTAATAGTACATTGCCTGTAGTGACACGACGTTTGACAGTGTGCTACACCACACCATGTGTTGTTGGGCTATAGACGCAACGTGAGACAGCATGGACTTTACGAGTCATTCTCTCTGATATCTGTATGTGTTTAGCTCCATGGAGTAGGATTGTGTCATATTGCATATGATTTTATATGTTGCATAATTATTTTATTCTATCTGTTTATTTTTATTATATGTTATTTGTGATATTATATGTTATATGGAATTTTGATATTATATATTATTGTGATATTTAAATGTTTATATTATATTGTTATGATTACTGTTATGAATTCCACACATTGTACTATTATAGCATTCCATATTGTATGAACTGTATACTTGTTATATTGTCGTTTTCTTATTTGTCATGTTTGTGATGACTTAGATTGTCTTACCTCTTTATTGTATGTGTCTTTCTGTATATATTTATTTATGTGGTAAAGAGTTTGAGGAAGAGGAACAACCTCTTGAGATTTTGTATCCTGAGGAAGAAGAAGAGCAGCAAGTCGAAGATCAGTACGACGATCAAGAACCATCTGATCATCCATACCCATTGGATTGATTGTTGGGGTATGGCGGTGCCAGGGTTTCTAGGTTTTGTACGACTCGAGTTTCATGGTGGATCGACAGCCTGACGTCTGCGTGAAGATAAAGACTCAGTGACTTACGTGGGACGGTTGACTGTGTCCCTACGTAATGAGTTTGAGGGAGAGCCAGTCATGACAACTACTGTGTTTTTGCATTTGGAGTTGCCGTTATCTCTTAGGCGTTCTCGGGGTGGTATGTTCATAGTGAGATTAGCGTTGTATCGACCGCGCGGTCTCGTTTCTCGCCGAGAGTCGAGGCATCTTGGATATTTATCTTCGATGATCTTCGTTGAGTGATCCTTCGTAAAATGTTTATGATGTGTACTTGGTTTGCGTTTGTATATATAGACTATTATTGCTTTTGTTTACTGTTTCAGTTTAAATATTTTAGTTGTAACTTATTTGTACAACTTATAACTTGAACCATATGTATATTATGTGTGACGTTGGTTTTGTTTATTTTATGTTTCCGCGTTATTTTATTTAATAATATTCTGTTTAACAAGAATTATTTTACAACCCGTATTATTATGTACAAATATTTTACAACTTGGGTAGATTTTATTTATCTTTCATTTGTTTTCTTTATATATGTGACATCCTCAAAAAGGGTGTTACAAGTATGACAAGAATAAAATGATTCTGAATGCTAAATAAATCATGCAATACAACATTATATACAAACATCAGCAAGTAAGTTTTCCTCATCACAGGAAATCCACCCTTTAAAGTTTCCTTTTATTTCCATGTTTACTCGTCTCACATCTTATTCGAAGACCTTCACTTTCATAGGGAATCTACCTTATATCTGGTGTTACTTTAACATCGTAATGATAAAGTTAGACACACTCACCCTAACCAAGGCAGGTGACATAAAAGGACATCTATTCATCTGCCTTCTCAATGGATATACAAGTTTATTTTAAAATAAATTATGGCAATTAAATAAAATTCATAAAACTTAGCGCCATTAAATTTAAATGTCAAGCGTTTTCCAAGTTAGACACGGCCATGTCTAACTCTTTAATCATTCACAGGGCCTTGTTGTTACCAAGTGGCCTCAAACTCAAGAGGGGGTGAATTGAGTTTATAAAATATTTTTGTAAATCTTTTGCAAAACACTTGTAAACCAATTTTCGTTGAAGCTATTGTTTAATTGGAGTGAATAGATAAATGAGATTGAATTAATCACTCACAAATAAATAAGTCAATATAGAAAGTATTTAAGCAAAGCTAGATATCAAACTCAACTCAAGCATATATAATTAAAGCACAAAGTAAAGAGATAAAGTTGAGATAATTAAATATAAGGATTTATCCTAATTTAGCTACCCCTTGTGACCTACGTCCAGTCCTCAAGCAAACTACTCAAGATTTTTCACTAAACTTCAAGCTTGATCAGGTGCTTGAAAACCTTTACACAATAGAGCACTCACCACACCTTGGGATACATCACCCTTTGTGCTTGAGCCTCAAAATAAGGATACCTCACCCTTTACAATCTTTGAGAGATACCTCACTTTCTTTACAAACAAGGGATACCTCACCCTTTTCTCTATATGGATACATCACCCTCTTCACAAAGAATCAAAATGTATATAAGATGAAACTCTCACAAGAGTAGATTACACAAATTGAAGTCCTATAATGTTCTTCAAGAATATCTCAAACATATACAAAAAACAGAGCACAAATGATTCAAGGATTGATTCACGAATTTGAGTGATTGAAAGATGTTTCTCAGTTGTTGGTTAGCCACAAATGATGCCCTAAGATGTGTATTTATAAGTTTTCAGATCAAAGGAGCCATTGGGGGCTTTAATGGGTAGCATTTAATGCACTTAATATAGCCGTTGGGCACTGTTAGACCACTGGTAATCGATTACACAATGTAGGTAATCGATTACATGGCTGTTTGAACGTATTCTTTGTATCATCCTGGGACTACCTGCAGGATTGACGAGTGTCTCCACAAACCAACACGAGTCTTTCCAGCGTATTTTGTCCTCACTCACACACATCCTAAGAACTTCCCATGAGGTCACCCATCCCACAATTGCTCTAGGTCAAGCATGCTTAACCATAGAGTTCTTATGTTCTAGGCTCCCGAAAAAAAGTTGCAACTTGTTGATATGGTTACGCCTAATCAATTCCTTTAATTCATCCTCAACTATGTAGTCTCATACCTACATAGTCTTTGAATCCCTCTTATTCCATTGCGTATTCAGTTCATTCATGGGACCCTTCACTTAGAAGTCTACCAGGAGCCGCTTATTGATGCTTTCTCTTAGTACTGGCGACTACTCCCCGCCCTCGTCGGCCTCGGGACACCACATTCTTGGCTTTCTGAGCAGGATGTAATCGATTACCAACCTTGTGTAATCGATTACATGGCCGCTATCATGCTTGTAATCGATTATATGCTCAATGTAATCGATTACCAACTTTCTGTTTAGCTTGTAATCGATTACAACACATATGTAATCGATTATCTTGTCCTTTGAACATATTTTTCAAGCCTAATTGAGGATCCATGTCATTTTTAACTTTAAGAACCTTGGATTGAACAATATTGATATATGTTTAGCATGATCCAAGATTAAAATCAACATTTCTTTAAAAATATGAACTTTGAAATTGATTTAAAAAGATCTTAAAAAATCATTTGAATATCAATGAGATATCTTGAGAGCATTTCACATAGATATTCTAAGACCTATATCTAATATACCTAGTAACATATTCAAATTGTCTCTTTCCAATGTAAATTTTGTAAGTGTATTTTTCAAATCCTCAATTTCATTTTCAAATGCTTTACATAATGAGCAAGAAAAGGATGTAGATGCATTATCAAGTGATGAACATGTTATGCATGAGGAATTTGTATCAATAAGTCCAAGAGTTTTATTTTCAATTTTAAGTTCATCAATTTTCTTGTTTAAAATAGAGATTTTGTTTTCAAAAGAGGAAATTGTTTTCTTGGATAATGAAACAAGTTTTGCAAGTTTCATAAATTCATTATGCAATTCTTCAAATGCATCTTGCAATTCATCATAGGAAGGGGGGAAATTTGATTCAAAATTTGAGGATGTTACCTCCATGTCATCTTCATCTTCTTCTTCTCCTCTAGCCATGAAACATAGATTGGCTTTCTCATTGTCCGAGCTATCGGTTAAATCCATGTCATTATCATCCCAAGCTATGTAGACTCTTCTATCTTTCTTTTCCTTTAAGGACATTTTCTCATACTTTTTCACTTTCTTTTGATAGATTGGGCACTCCATCTTCATGTGTCTCAATTCTCCACATTCATAGCATTTAGGAGTAGATGAAGTTCCTTCCCCTTTGTGATAGACATTCTTTTGGGAAAATAAAGGTCTTCTTTGAGCTCCATTCTTCTTGAAGAATCTTCCAAATTTTTGTACTAGTAGGCCAAAATTCTCCTCACTTATTTTTAAGTCATCTTCATCATCTTCATTATCATCATTGATCATAGAGGAGGTGGCCTTGAGAGTAATTCCCTTTTTTTTCTTGTCAAGCTCCTCATTTTGGTTGAGTCTATTCAATTCTAATTTATGTTCTTGGAGCTTGCCAAAGAGTGTGGCTAAGGTCATAGTTGAAAGATTTCTTGACTCCACAATAGCTGTCACTTTAGGTTGTCAATGCCTGCTTAAACATCTCAACACTTTATTAATGAGATCTTCATTAGAAAAAGTCTTTCCTAATGAAGCAAGATGATTTATAATATGTGTGAACCGTTTTTGTATTTCTTGAATGCTTTCACATTGCTTCATTATAAAAAGCTCATACTCATGAGTGAGAGTATTTATCCTTGATCTTTTCACTTCACTAGTACCTTCATGGGTAACTTGTAAAGTGTCCCACATTTCTTGGGCAGATTTACAGTTTGAGACCTTAAAGAACTCATCATACTCTAAAGCTGTGGTAATGATATTTTTAGCTCTCAAGTTGTATTGGACCTTCTTTTTATCATCATCGGTCCATTCATTTCTTGCTGTGTTAACTCTTACACCATTTATAACTTGTGTGGGAACAAAATGACCATTTTTAACAGCATCTCACACATCTAAGTCAATAGCTTCAATAAAAATTTTCATTCTTTCTTTTCAATAAGCATACTCATCCCTATTGAAAAAGAGAGGTTTATAAAGGGAAGAACTTTCAGAAAAACCATTTGAAGAGGCTATCACTTTCTCTTGAAGTCGCTAAGCTTTTTCCACAAGAGCCTAACTCTGATACCACTTGTTACCAAGTGGCCTCAAACTCAAGAGGGGGTGAATTGAGTTTATAAAATATTTTCGTAAATCTTTCGCAAAACACTTGTAAACTAATTTTCGTTGAAGCTATTATTTAACTGAAGTGAATAGATAAATGAGATTGAATTAATCACTCACAAATAAACAAGCCAATATAGAAAGTATTCAAGCAAAGCTAGATATCAAACTCAACTCAAGCATATATAATTACAGCACAAAGTAAAGAGATAGAGTTGAGAAAATCAAACATAAGGATTTATCCTGGTTCAGCCACCCCTTGTGACATACGCCCAGTCCTCAAGCAAACCACTTGAGATTTTTCACTAAACTTCAAGCTTGAACGGGTGCTTGAAAACTTTTACACAATAGAGCACTCACCACACCTTGTGATACCTCACCCTTTGTGCTTGAGCCTCAAAATAGGGATACCTCATCCTTTACAACCTTTGAGAGATGCCTCACCCTCTTTACAAATCAAGGGATACCTCATCCTTTACAACCTTTGAGAGATACCTCACCATTTACAACCTTTGAGAGATACCACACTCTCTTTACAAACAATGGATACCTCACCTTCTTCACAAATAATCAAAGTGTATATAAGATGAAACTCTCACAAGAGTAGATTACACAAATTGAAGTCCTATAATGCTCTTCAAGAATATCTCAAACATATACAAAAAAAATAGAGCACAAATGATTCAAGGATTGATTCACGGATTTGAGTGATTGAAAGATGTTTCTCAGTTATTGGTTAGCCACAAATGATGCCTAAGATGTGTATTTATAAGTTTTCAGATCAAATGAGTCGTTGGGGGCTTTAATGGGTAGCATTTAATGCACCTAATATAGCCGTTGAGCACTGTCAGGCCACTGGTAATCGATTACACAATGTATGTAATCGATTACATGACTATTTGAACGTGTTCTTGGCGTTCTGAGTAGGATGTAATTGATTACCAGCCTTGTGTAATCGATTACATGACATCTGTCATGCTTGTAATTGATTACATGTTCAATGTAATTGATTATCTTGCCCTTTGAACACTTTTTTCAAGCCTAATTGAAGATCCATGCCATTTCTAACTTTAAGAACATTGGATTGAACAATATTGATATATGTTCAGTATGATCCAAGATTAAAATCAACATTTCTTTAAAAATATGAACTTTGAAGTTGATTTAAAAATATCTTGAAAAACCATTTGAATATAAATGAGATACCTTGAGAGCATTTCACATAGATATTCTAAGACCTATATCTAATATACTTTTTTTTTATCTTGGTTTTCTTCTTTTGATTTTGGTCTTCATCTTGACTTTGTTATCATCAAAAACTCATTTGATATGCTTCAAGACATAAGCATTCACACTTGTCTAAGCCAAAATGATATTTTTTTCCTTCGAAAACGCGGTATCTTCGCCTGCTTTCACTCCAAATGTCATAAATCTCATTCAATCTACAAAAATAAAGACAATAATAGGGATCTATTCAAAATTTATTAATAAACATAAGTAAATTATCATAATTTACCCGATTTAAGACTACAAAATATGAGTTTATCAACTCCCCCACACTTGAGTTTTGCTTGTCCTCAAGCAAAAAATATGAATTAAAAACAAGATTAAACTTAACATCAAGAAATATGAATCAAGGAAAATTTCATAATTGAAAAAAATTCAATTAAACTCAACAATTAAATCAAATCAAGCACGATAGTTTAGCATTTAATACAATTAGAGGCTTGAGTCTAGCTTACACTTTTTATCTTTACTAATCATTTGAAATCACTCATCTTTCCATCGCTTAAGTGTTTAAGGACAAAGAGGTCACTCAAATTTCTGTTAACAAATGCATTACCATAGGCTTTGTTATCAATCTCATATCCACTTTCAAGTTCACATACAACAGAAGAATCAAATGGACTTTCTTTGGTTGTAATGGAGGTAAGGGTATACTAGAAAGGTAAGAAAAAGATAAATAAGAGTAAAGAATGCTCATGGATAAATCGATACAAAAACAGAATCAAGTTGAAAAGATAATAAATAGAACATACTGCACAATGATATAACAGATTGTCACTTTCAACCTAATATTTTTATTATTCTTCACCAACGATCCTTTTCTTTCTTTTTCCATTTCCATTTTTTTCTTTTTTTTATCAACCCTTAAAGACAAAAACAATCTTTCAAATTAACACATTAGTTGCTCCATTATTCAAAAATCAATGCATCTAACCTGATTATTCAATTAGATATCCAAAGAAATTAATTTCAGGCTCAAATGAGGCAAGTAAGAGATTATTTCTAAATGCAACTTTGGAAGTCAAAAAAGAATTAAGCATAATTACCTTAATCATGTTCAAGTCTATATGTGAATCATTAAAGCCTCAACAAGATATTACAACAAGTGCTAGCGTACATCAATCAAGAGAAATCTCACTCCAAAAAAAAAATAGGATTTTATTTATGAAAAATCTAATCAATAAGGCTCAAAACTCACTTTATAATGTTAATAAAGAAAACAAATGCAAGCAAACATGACTAATTTCCAAATAAGATGTTAAATGTTTCAATACTCAATTGTAAAAGATTGCTTTGCACAAAAGTAGTTCATGAGTAATGGACTCCTTTTTAAAATATATCTTTATCAGCTCAGTATTAATTCAAGCAATTAATACACAATATTATCGCTTGATTACCAATAATACTCAATTGTTCAACGATTTTCCCCCTACACTTAAGATAAACATTGTCCTCAATGTTAAATAAGAAAAATAACAGAACAAAGGATAACGAAACTTTCCTGAAAATGGAAACGTAAGATCACGAAGGTGGGGGAAGAGGTGGAGCCGGAGGGAGGCGTGTAGCCATGAACTTAAACATCTAGTCTAACTAAGCGGTGACTTGTTGTCTAAAACCGCACAAGAAAAAACAAAAAGGGTTAAGAATTTTTTTCTTTTTTTATTGGTTGTATAGGGAAAATAAAGCAAAAATTGAAAAACTAAATGTAAGGATAGAAACACAGGTTGCCTTTGATGAAACGCTAAGTTATAGTCATTAGCTTGACTATGGGCCAGTTCCATACTTAGGTGATGTCAATGGAGTGGTGCTTAGTCCCCAGTCCTTCTTCATAGTGTTTCACTATCTGACCATTTATCAGGAATGTCTTATGGTCTTATTTCTTTACCTCAAGCACACCGTACAATAAGATGCGAACAATCTCATATGGTCCATACCCTTTTGACCAAAACTTATAAGGAAGAAGATGAAGACGTGAGTTACAATCTAGAAATTTATCCTCAATCTTAAACTCTTGTTGCTTGATACACTTGTCATGCTGCTTCTTTGGTCTCTTCTTGTAGACCTTGGCATTCTCAAAGTTAGTGGCACCTTTGGACAAAATCTTTTCTGGCATATCATCAGTTACAGATTCCTTTGGAGCATCTTTTTCTTTAAGTAGGGAGTCTTCGGTTGAGAGGACCTTTAGCTCATTGAATTTACCATTTTAAGAAGGGGAAATGGTTGGGCATGCGTCCGAAATTCGAGCATAGGTTGCCACCTCCTCATTTTCATTGTTTGTGTTACCATTGTGCACCAAATACTTCTCTAAGGGGTCTTATGGATGACTTTTAATGTACACCTCTCTAGCTAGCCTTTCGTCCACATTAACCCTCAAGCAAGAATCAACAATGGTTGGTTGCTTGGAAACTTGAGACAAATTGAATTCAGCAACTTCTTCATCTACTTTGAGGGTTATTTTCCTATGCTTCACATCAAACACGGCTCCAACAGTGGCTAGAAATGACCTACCCAAGATGATGGGAATTTGAACATCTACTTCCATCTCAAGCACAACAAAATCAACTGACATGTAAAACTTTCTCACCTTTAATGGTACATTCTCTAATATACCAATAGGATTTTTGATTGACCTATCCGTCTATTGAAGAGATATGGTGGTTGGTTCAAGCTCCTTAATATCAAGTTTCTCACAAATAAAATGGGCATCAAACTCATACTTGCTCCAAGATCACACAAAGTCTTGTTAATATTCATATTTCTAATTGAGCATAGAATTGAAAGCTACCCAGATCCTTAAGCTTAGGTGGAAGTTTGTTTTGAATGATTGCACTACATTCTCCTATTAAAGTAACGATTTCATAGTCCTCAAGCTTTCTCTTATTGGAGAGAATCTCTTTCAAGAACTTAGTATAAGAGGACATTTAGGAGAGAGCTTCTGTAAAAGAAACATTAATATAAAGCTTCTTAAGTACCTCTAAAAATCTTCCAAATTGATGATCAAGCTTCGCCTTTTGATAGCTTTGAAGGAAGGGCAAAGGTGGAACATATGCTTTTGAAGGAACATGCCTTTTAGTGCTTACTTCATCTCTTACTTTATCCTCGTTCTTCTCTTCCTTCTTTTTCTTTTCATGGGTTTCCTTATCTTCAAGCTTTGCTTCTCTTGTAGGGCCTTTAAGTTGCTTACCACTTCTCAAGAAAATTGCTTGAACTTGCTTTATTGGGTTAATTTTTGATTAACTTGGTATTTGCCTTTGAATCATGTTGAACAAGCTTGCTTGTTGGGTTATTTGAGTTTCGAGCATCTTAGAGTGAGTGATCATTTGATCTAGGCGAGTATGAATTTACTTGATGGACTTCCTATGTTGTTGCACTTTTGCTTGAATGACTTAATTTTGTTCCTATTGAGTAACTATAAAATTTTCTATGAGAGTTTTTAAATTGGACTTTGCACCTTGAAAAGATTGTTGAGATTGTTGGAATTCGGGTGGGGGTCTATTGTTGGATGGAATCCCTTGGTTTTGTTAGGTACCATATGAAAAATTAGGGTAGTTTCTCTATTCGGGGTTATATGACTTGGAGAACGAATTTTCTTGAGCCTTGAAATTTCCATTTTACAGATAATTCACTTGCTCCAAAGACGAGTCTTGAAAATACGTTTTAACTGCATTGCATTATGAAGTCAAATGCTCTCCTTCACATGTTTCACAAGTTATGTTAAGAGTAACGATAACATTGACATTCAGCTTCTCAAGTGACTTAGTCAAGGGATCAAACTTGGCATTCAACATATTAATAACATCAAACTCTTTCATTCTGGCTTGCTTCTTAGAAGATGATCTCTCGCTTGACCACAAATAAATGTTCAAAGCAACCTCCTGAATCAAAGCCCTTACTTCTGTTGGAGTTTTTGCCATCAAAGTACCACCAGCTGCGGCATTAAGGGTTTCCTTTGTAGAAAAAGTTAACACAACATAGAATGTTTGCATAACATCAAAATCTTGTAAGCTATGATGTGGAAACTGACAAATGAGATCATTATACTGTTCTCATGCCTCATAAAGTAATTCATTTTCCTTTTGGGAGAAGGTAGTAATGTCTTGACAAAGCTCGATTGTTTTTCCAACTGCATAGTACTTATCCAAGAAAGCTTGCTCCATTAAGTCCCATGTGGTAAGTGAATTTAGGGCTTTCGAGTGAATCCACATCTTTGCCTTCCCCCTAAGAGAAAAGAGGAAAAGTCTGACCATATAGCATCAGTTGAAACCTTATTTATCTTTATCATGTCACATAGCTCCAAGAATTCTTCCAAATGCTGATTTGGGTCTTTAGTTGTTGACTCGCTAAATTGTAATTATTGGACTATCTGGATTAATGACATCTTGATCGTAAAATTGTTGGCTTCTACCTGTGGCCTAACAATGGAAGACTGACGAGTGTTAGCGTTAAGAGTTCCATAATCCCTCAGCCTTCGCTCTTGATTGACGACTTGATTATTATTGTTCGTCATGTGGCCTTCCTCAACTCTCAGTGTTCTTTTTTCCCTTCTAATATTATGAAGTGTCCTCTCGATCTTAAGATCAACATGGATAGTAAGATCTTCTTGACTCATCGTTCTACGCATAAGAAAGAAATAACATCTTAAAATTCAAAGAATAAATTATATAAAATAAGATGAAAATAAAATAATATTAAAAAATACTTAAATCAACCAAATTGTCACTTGTATTAATATCAACACAATCATAGAAAACGACGCCAAAAACTTGACAGAAGTTTTCCAAGTTAGACACAGTCTTGTCTAACTCCTCAAATGCTCACATGACCCTGTCTAACTCTTCAATCGCTCACAAGGCCCTGTCTAAGCCAAAATAATATTCTTTTGCTCTGAAAACGCGATATCTTCACATGCTTTCACTCTAAATGTAATAAATCTCATTCAATCTACAAAAATGAAGACAATAATAAGGATCTATTCAAAATTCATTAATAAACATAAGTAAATTACCATAATTTACCTAATTTAAGACTATAAAATATGAGTTTATCAAATGTCAATTCCCCAAGGGACCAACTTTGATTTAAAATTAATTTAATAGTTCTTTTAAAAGTCCACATCACAGACCATAGTTTGTCTAGTCCTCATCATAGTTCAAAGTTTGCCAGGTCTTTATCATAGACCATATTTTGTGAAGTCCTCATCATGGTCCATAATTTGTCTTAGTCTTGAGAGTGCATTCATTGCACAAAAATCCTTTCATTGCAATGGTCAATATAAAGATCATAAAATTACTCCAAAGTCATGGTAAATGTGAAAAAATCTATGTAAATCAAGCACATATGTTCATTGCACAATAGTATTTTCCTTGCAAAGGTATTAAAATGTCCTCAAGTTAAGGTAACAATATCTCAATATAATTAAGAATATTTATTTAGCTCAAGTTTTGAATAATATTTTAGTTTTTATAGATTATAATATTGGTCTCATGAGACAGTCAATATTCAAATTATAATAACTCTAAATTTTGTCAAGTACCATAAGAATTTCAAAGCAAAGCACAAAAGCAAATATTAAGTTTCTATAATCTAATAATATTAAATGTGCATAATTAATTTGACAAGAATAACAATATGCACAAAACATTAAAATAATAAATTAATTAACGTTATTAAATTACTAATAAAGTATATAATCATACCTATTACTAACTAACTATAAACATAATTGATGCCATGATTTTATTTAAAAAATATTCAGTTCCTACCTCAAAAGACTTTCTTCTTTTTCCTCTTTTTTCTCTTCTTCCTTCTTATTCTTTTCTTCTCTTTCTCTTTCTCATTTTTCCTTTTCTCTTTCTCTTTCTCTTTCTCGTTACCACCTCCTTCTCTTCTTCCTTTTCTTGTCTCATTTCACTCCATTCCTCCTACCCTTTTTATGGACATTACAAATGGCTTTTGATGATGTCAACGGGTGTGTTGCACCAATTCTCCAGGTGCAACATAGCACCTCTCTTTTTTTAGATATTTATCTTTAGTAATTATTACATCTTGATATTTATCATAGATATTTATGGTAGATATTTATATTAAAATAATAATTACTTCATAAATATATTTTTATAAATATTTCTATCTTTAATTATAATACTAAAAATACTTTTGATCAAATATTAAATGCTAAATTTTATTTCTATAAATTCTTATTTTTAACTTCAAAATTTTTGTTCTATTATCCAATTTATTGAGAAAGTCAATCTCAATAATTTTAATTAAATTCTTAAAATTTTTGTTGAATTCCTTCTTATTAGTAACAACTATTGTAAAATAAAACCAAATAAAATGTTTGAGTTAAATAAATTAAAATTTTATTCTTCACAAAAATATTTTATGAAAAATAGGATGTTACACCCTCAACCTGATGGAGAACTTTAGTGTTATCAACTTGGTGCCAAGCCCGATCAGGTAACAAAGATTGGAGGACATATGAGCTTGAAAGAAATACCTATGTTAATTGAATTTCTTGATAAAAACAAAGATCTCTTTGCCTAGATGTCGGTGGATATGCCTGGACTAGACCCCAAATTCATTTGCCACTGACTTTCTATCTTGAAGGATGCGAAACTAGTAGGACAATAAAAGAGGAAAGTTAGACTTGAGAGACAAAAGGTAATTTAGAAGCAGGTAAAAGAACTCCTAGATGTTGGATTCATCAAAGAAGTTTCTTATACCATTTGACTCTTTAACGTGGTCTTAGTTAAAAAGTCTAATGGGAAACGCCATATGTGTTTTCAACTATACAAACTTGAATAAAGTTTGTCCAAAAGACCTTTATTCACTTCCCAACATAGACAAATTAGTGCATAATTCATCCGGATTTTAGCTATTCTCATTGATGGACGCCTATTCTGGATATAATCATATTCCTATGAACCCAAAGGACGAAGACAAGATCACATTCATAATCGAGATGAGAAGTTATTGTTACCATGTCATGTCATTTTGATTGAAGATTGCAGAAGCAACTTACCAACGAATGATGAATAAAGTTTTCAAAAAATAAATTGGTAAGATGCTAGAAGTCTATATAGATGACATGATAGTCAAGACAACAGAGACAGGTGACAATTTGAAAGATCTGGAAAAGGTATTTTCGCCCAAATACAGAAGTATAACGTGAGACTAAACCCATAAAAATATGTTTTTGGTATATAAGCCAGTAAATTTCTAGGATTTTTGTTGACAAATCAAGATATTGAAGCCAACCCAGAGAAATGTCAGGTCGTCCTCGACATGTGCAGCCCACAGTTTGTGAAAGAGGTGTAATAATTGACAAATTGAATAATAGTCCTTACTCTCTTTCTAGCTAAGGCCACTAAAAAATCTCCTCCCTTCTTCAAAATCTTAAAAAAAATGGAAGGAATTTTGAATAAACCCCAAAGTGTGAGTCTGCCTTTCAAGAACTAAAGAAAATGCTATCCACACCACTAATTCTAACAAGACCAAATCCCTTTGAAACATTTTATGCCTACCTCTCTGTCAGTAATGAGGCGATAGGTCCAATCTTGAAAAGAGAAATTGATGAAAGTCAGAGATCGATTTATTTTGTCAGCAAAGTCTTGCAAGGCCCTAAGATCCGCCACCAAAAGATTAAGAAACTGGCTCTAGCATTGCTAATTACTGCAAGAAGGTTACGATAGTATTTTCAATGTCACCATATGATAGTGAGGATAGATCAATCGATTCGGCAAGTGCTGTATAAGCTGAATCTCGCTGGAAGAATGATTGCTTGGTTGGTGAAGCTTTCCAAATTTGATATCACTTATGAGCTAAGATATTCCATAAAAACTCAAGTCTTATCAGATTTTTTGGTTGAGCTTACACTGAATTCTTGTCATCCTAGAGCGAATTCATGAACCATCTATATTGATGTATCTTTGAATCCCAAAGGGAGTGGCACCGAAGTAATGATAGAAAATAAAGTTAGACTCATGTTAGAACATTCTCAGAGGTTTGAGTTTCCAACTTCAAATAATTAAACTGAATATGAAGCATGCATTGTAGACACCAACATGGCAAAAAAGATGAGGGTTATAGATGTAATTCTATGCAGCGATTCACAACTGACGACATCCCAAATCCGAGGTGAATACCTAGCTAAAGAGCCCTTGTTGCAGAAATACTTAGCCAAAGTAAAGAAGTGAATAGAAAGCTTTGATAATGTTAAGGTGGAACACATTCCAAATGAACAAAATTCTAGAGCCGGCATCCTCTCAAAGCTCACCAACACCAAGAGCCATAGCAACAATAGATTTGTAATCTAGGATAACGAAGTCCTCCTACTAAAAGATGACAAAACCTGGATGACACCTATAGTTGTCTACCTCCGCAATGGCTTATTACCTGAAGGCCAGAAAGAAGCCCATAAAATAGTATGGACAAGTGCTTGGTATACTATCCTTGATAATTAGTTGTATCGTCGCGAGTTTTCTTCTCCCCTCCTTAAGTGTCTCGGTCATAAGGAAGCAGAATATGTCTTGGCCGAAATCCACAACGAGAGATCTAGCCATCACCTTGGCAAAAAGTCCCTAACACGAAAAATGCTAAGGGTTAGATATTATTGGCTTAGTATGGATGCTAATAGCAAGGAGCATGTCCAGAAATATGATCTATGTTAGTGGTTCTCGAATATTTACGCTGCCCTACTAGAAGAACTATCTATGATATCCGTCACTTGGCCTTTTTACCAATAAGGGATGGATATCCTAGGTCATTTCCCTCAAGTACCAGGGCAGATCAAGTACTTAGTAGTGACTATTGATTATTTCACTAAGTGAATTGAAGCTGAATCATTATCTACCAATCACTTTAGCCAGGATCTATAAATTTGCTTATAAGAATATTATCAGTAAGTTTGGTATCCCAGAGTCTATTATCACGTATAACGAAACCCAATTTATAAATCAAAAGTTTAAAGATCTCTTATCCGATTTCAAGATCAAACAACATTTCACCTTGGTGGAACATCCAAAGACCAACGAGCAAGCTGAAGTCACCAACCGGGTCATACTTCAAGAAAACAAAAACAGGCTTGATGATGCTAAGGGGAATTGGGTGGAGCAGCTTGATCATGTCTTATGGACATATCAAACCGCACCCCATTCCTCCACAAGAAAGACTCCCTTTAAATTGACTTATAGTTGCGAGGCTATAATCCCAGTGGAAATAGAAAAACCGAGGTGGAGGAGACAAGAATTTTCTGAGAAGGCCAACTCGAACCTCATCTGTCATGAATTAGACTTGTTGAAAGAACAATGTCATATTGCTCATGTCCGTGAAGCTGCCTTTAAACAGAAGATTGCAGCACGATATAATTCTACAATGATACCACAAAGATTTAATCTTGGCGACCTCGTACTTCATAGGGTAGATATCAGAGGTAAAAATACGAAAGATGGGAAGTTAGCTCATAATTGGGAAGGACCATACATGATCGTGTCCAAAACAAATACAGGATCCTATAATCTAGAAACCCTCACTGACAAAACTATCAAGAATTTCTAGAATGTAGACAAGCTAAGGAAATATTAAAGTTAAATGCTTTTAATTATTATTTTTATCACGTAACGAGTTCCGACATGAATGAACTAATTATTATTTTTTCAGCACTTGGTTATTTTATTCATCTATAATTACTGCAACACACAAGGTGATCGTACCTTGGAGTGGTTCGAGGAATACAAGATTCAATTCAGATCAGATATTTTGATGCATGAATGAAGGTCAAAAAGGGGAATTTACTTGATCGATATCCGCGTTCAAGGAGTGAATTCAAGGGTTTTAACACATACCCCAATGAGTCTTACCTTAACCCATAAACATAAAAGTTTAAAGAGGTTAAGAGTACTCGATCGTAGCCCGGGATATGGATGTCATTCCAAGAGGCTTTTGAGTCAAAATTATGCTTTATAGTTTTAGCATTGAGCTTGACCTTAACTCATAAGCCTAAAAAAGGTTTAAAGAGGTTAAGAGTAGCAGACCTTTGCCCAGGATATGTGGACGCCACTCCAAGAGACATCTGTGTCAAAATTATACTTGTAGGTTCACACTTAAAGATTTAACTAAGTGTCAATAGAAGTAGAGAAACATGATTGATAAATAAACTTAGCAAACTCTGATAAATGAATCACCTTGATTGAGCGTTGAACCCATCTCGATTGAGAAAAATAAGAGTATTCGCTAAGTGTGAAAAACCATAGAGATAGAGCATTGGACTCATTTCGGTTGAGAAAAACACGAGTGTTTGCTAAGTATAAAAGAGAAATACCGAGATTGAGCGTTGGACTCATCTCGCTTAAATAAAAGCAAGAATATGCACTAAGTGTAAATAGAATCACTAAGATTGAGTGTACCCATCTCAGTGAGGAAAAATAGAAAGCAACATGAATATACAAAAAAATATTCTAAGTATAAATATTGCCCAAAAATCAGGACTTGTCCAAATACAAATAAAATTAACCTCACACATGAGGCAAAATAAAAAGAAACAGAAAGAAGAATCAAGCATCCCAAGTAGGCTCTTCTTTCGCCTCGCCCTCCTCAATTGACCCACCTTCCAAGCTTTCATCCTCTTCTTCCACGCCGCCGGCCGCTGTAGTAACTTGGTTCATCGGAGTGGCTCCGAGAATGGCGTCCATAATGCAACCATCACAGACCATTTTCCTCGAATCAATTCCCTCCATGACAAGGTCTGTGCTTAACAAACAGAGTTGAAAGAAAGCGTTTGAGAAGGATTCATTGACCGAGTTGGCCCATTCATCTTCAAGATATAGAATATCACTTTTCAGCTTGGTATCAGATTATCATAGACTCTCATTCTCAGCTCGAAGTACGATTAAGGTGGACTCAACAAAAGACAATTGATCATTAAAATTGTTTTCCCGAGCAACCCTTTCAACAATTTGGACTCAGAGCACAGTTACCTTAGCGACCTATTCAGTAACTTTGGCTGGGAGCACGGTTTTCTCAGTTGTGCGCAAGCCAAGCTTTTTAGTGACCTGAGCAAGCCATCCATCTTTTTTAGTAACTGCTAACTCGAGCTCTCGTTTTTCACCCTGAAGGGCATCGAACTCCCGAGTCTGACGAACAGACTCAAAAGCGAATTCTAGAAATCGGAGGACAGAAGCATTGCGCAGAGCCCGCACCTGAGCATCTCATAGAAGCTCGATCAAGTCCTGTTCTATCAGGATGTCCTGGTCAGTCGAGGACATAAGGGCGCTATAAATGATTCACCCAAGATCAACCCCCTGCCCCAAACTGACCTACTAAAAAATTACAGAAGGGCACCCTCTGGGATTTCAGTCTCTTAGCCAGTTGTAAGATCGAGGGGAGCAACATAGGGAGTAGCCTTGATCATTGGCCTTTTCCTTCTTTGCTCTCATCGACTGTCCCTCATCCTCTTCCGAGGCCGAAGAGGTTGTGTAGGTGATCCAAGATCTACCTCTTGTATAGTAGGTGGAGAAGGAAGAACAACGACTGTTGGTCGGGATTCGGATCCCGAAGCCCCAACATTTCTTTGAGCCAACCATAAGACAAGAGCTTCAAGTCCACCAAGAGGCGCTATACTTTCTGTAAATAGGAAACAAATGTGTTACAACACTTAGAGGAAATTATGAAATACAAGTAAATCAAATATATTTCAGATGGGATACCAAAAAGTGGTGTTATTAAGTCGGATGACTCTTCTAGGCAGTAGATGGTCCCACCTTTATCGACTGACTCAACTAGAAAGTTGAGGATGCCAACCTCATCTTCTGACAGGGCGGACATCAGAGTCTCTATCTCTTCTAAGCTCTGATCCTACACCACTTAGGTCCATTATAAATACATCTGCAGTTCGCCCTTCAGGATAACAAAAGAAGGCGTTAACCTCGGAGCTCCTTCAATTCAGAAGAAATCCTTCTTGAAGGACTCTTGGTATGATTTGAATACTTTCTGCCCTACCTGCACGCGTAAAGTAACCCACCCTTTTTGAAAACTGTTCTTGGAAGGTGAAAACTAGGTGAAGAGGAAAAAGAATGACCTCACGGAGTACGACCATCCAAAGAACTTGCAGATGAGTTCAAATGTTCAGATAAAACCCCAAACATTTAGATGTAGGTGGGGTGGAGCCACATGTAAGTGGTTGAGGACTCCGATCTCGAACTCAGAGAACATAAGTCAAACCTCGTTGTGGGTGAAAAATGCATCGTACATATATATAAAGTGGTCACCATTCGTTCTCGTTGAGCAGACTTTCTCCTAATCAGAAAAAGCTTGGGCAATGTATTCTTTATCCCTTAATTTACCTTGTGTTAAATGAAGGTATTCTTGTTTGGCATGGGCGTCTTTCGAGCTTCCATGCTTGAAGGAGTGTCTAAAACTTCTCGGTCGATCCATTGGCATAGACTGGCGTTCTTCGGGAAGATGTGTTCTCTCGATTCTGAAGTGGTTGCTCTCCAACGTGCTATATCCGAATTGGAAGCGTTACCTACAAAGGTCGCACTCACATTCGAATTAGAAGAAGATTCACTAAGATTCTTTAACTTTATCATGAGCATGAAGAGCAGACGTGATAGCCTTTGCCTTGTAAGTTTTCTTGTATGATCTGCCCTTCGTAATGCCTCCAGGATATCCATCCTAGTTATCGGCCTTGGACCTCTATCAGAGTCTCCACCATGAGAAGAACGCCTTCGTTGCACCTGAGGCGGCGGAGGCGGCGGAGACGGCGGAGCACTTAGAATTTTTATGGAACTACTGTCTCCATCACTTTTTTATGACATTCTCGTCCTTTCCATGGTGTTTTCAGAAGGAAAAGAGTGTGGAAAAAGATAATACCTTGAAAATAATTGGTGAAGAAAGCTTGAAAGGAGTCAAAAACCACCAAGAATCGCCGCTTCTGCTCGCTGAAAATTGGCTAAGGTCGCCAGAGAAGGAAGCAGAAATGGAAGAAGAGAGAAAAATGAAGGATTTTCCCCTCACTCCCTATTTATAGGCGACAAAATATCACCCTCAACCGTCGTCTTGAGAAGGGATAAAATGGAAACTTCGAGTCAAATTTGAAATAGTAATCATGGTTGTACGAAACATAAATAGCGACTTCCAACATCTTTTGGCCTCTTGGCGAAAAGTACCTGAACATGGTAGTTGAGAGGACAATTCTCGTAATTGAAGTGGCATTTGATGTTGTAGTGAGATATTCAAATCGGATCACGGACTCATGTCATGATATAATGATATGTTTGGAATATGGATCTCGGCTCTAGATCAAATTGCTCAAAATTAAATGGGCCCCTCAAACAAAATATGTATAGGGGCAACCTACTATGAATCCCAAATGACGATGTATTGACTTTATGCAGAGTGATTCATTTCGGATTGCGACATTATTCATTAACACTGGGGGTATTCTACCATATATCATGAACTTTGGCCCTTTGGTAAAAACAGAGATCTAGCATTTATATCATGACTTAGATCTCTTTGTCCTATGCGTGTCATTTGCTCTTATTGAACTTGGATATCTTGACACTCAGCTGTCACATCTAAGTGCCAAGTTAGGGCAACTGTTCTGAACATAGTTTCAGGTTAGCTATTCATGAGCAACACGGTCCACTAGAATTGGATTCCAGATATTTATGCACACTATTAGATAAGTAAATCTATATATTTATGAGGAGCAAATCTCTCACAGAATCCCTCATAGATAAGGAAATCAATTATATCTTTCATAAATAGATAAATTAGTTATAAGAGATAACAATTTCATTAGATTCTTATCCTAATTAACATCATTTAATGCATATTTAACTACGATTCTTATCAATTAAGATGCTCCTATAAATACAATATAGGTAACAAAGTTGTGCAATATAATTCAAAACATTACCACCTTATGCACGGTCTAACTTGAGCATTAAAGTGTCTTTTTGTAGTGCACCCATCTCATCACACCACCGTGCATCGGAAGAAATTACCTTTATCAACCTTATCTAGGTGACTCTCTAAAACTCATTCAAAATATAAGTAATTATAACAGTAAAATTAACAATATTTAAATTTTAAATTTTTTTTATATTTTATGTTTAATTTAATATTATTAATATTTTTGAAAAATAAAATTAGAGATCAAAGTGATTTTTTTTCTGTAATAGTATAGATAAACAAATATGATGTTGTCCTATCTAACATCTTAACCATAATCATTGAAATGATATTAACCAATATGCATAACAATTTAATTAAAGATAAACACTTTTAAAAGAGTAATTCTAACTACACATATTTCTATTCATACCATCTCATATTTAAATAATTTTTATCGTTTGATTACATTTAATTCTATCTCATTTTTTATATACTTTCATTCTTATTCTACTATATAGACAAATGTTAAATACATATACTTATCAATTAAAGTAATATGTATTTAGTTTTTTCAAATAATTTTTATTAGATATATTTTCACTCACATTAGCTAACTTCTACATAATTTTTATAATTTGATTATATCTAATTTAATCTTATTTTTATATATTTTTATTCTAATTCCATCATATATACAAATATGACATTTTATATTTTATCATATAATTCTAGCAATAATATTATTATTTTACTTATTTGCAACGGCAATGGCACTCCAGTACTAAAGCACTAAAACATGGATTCTATAACTTTTTTTTTGTACATCTCTATTATAATTCTGTTATGAAGGTTGATGTGATCTGCAGAGATGAACTCAGGTGTTGGCTCATAGGGACATATATTTCCATTTAAGTTAATTTTTTTAATTATATATATACATTTATCATTTATGGTTTTATAATTTTATAACTTATAAATTTTTGTCCTCATATTAAGATAAATGATTGATTTGATAATTTACAAATTTTTTAATTTTAATTTTTAATCACATGAGATATAAATTTTTAAATTATTCTTTAATTATGTATGTAAAAAAAAATATATAATATAATTACAAAAAAATTATTTATTGTTCTCAAAATATTAAAAAATTACAAGAATAATTATAAATTTATTTTTTATTATTTTTATTATATTGTATGTATAAATATAAATTTTTGTTAAAAAAATTATATAAAATATTCATAATTTTATCCGTACTTTCCTAAATTTTTGAGTCCGACACGGGTGATCTGAATCTATTTTCTTTCTCTCAAAATATGACATGACATTTTGCATTTTGTGGGTAATTCTAGCAATAATGTTATTATTTTACTTATTTGCAATGGAAATGGCAAAAGGCACTCCAGTACAAAGGGCACTAACATCGATTCAGCAACTCGCGTGTTAGGGGAATCTGGAATCTTTATCATGCATGCCTCAATCTGGTGCTTTGCAGACCACATTATCAAATGTCACAATCCCTTCAAAAAAATGAATCAGGAGCCGTTGACATGGCATAATGGAAGGTGATGGGGATGAACAGGTCTCATCGTGAATGTCATATCAGAGGGCATAGTCGTACTTTTAATGATTCCATGTCTGTTGGATGAGAGAGAATTAATTGTGAGGGAGTCAAGCAAAGCAAGGCGCACTTAAGGGGCTGCCAGTCTTATCATGCGACTCAGTCTCAGTCTGATGCCATAATTCCAGCCGTCAGATCTTATGGCATCAAGATTCAGGACTTTGACTTGTTTCTTCTTTTGTTTTTTGGGTAAATGGTGTGTTGGTGGACTGGGGTACAACTACGTGGGCCCCATCCATACTTTTTGTTTTGCTTGCGTTTGCCTTTGCTTCGATCATCCATTTAAATACGTGTATATATCTATCACTTCACTTTATAATTGCATGATTTTTATCTTTTGATTATCGGTAATTTTGTTTGTTTTTTTTACTTACATTTTAATTATTTAACCTTACAAGATGAGAAAAATTAAAATGCAATTATCAAAAAATATATACCAAGTATTTTTCATTATACAATTGTATGTTGTATGATAGGGGTTATTTTTGTAAGGCTGCAATAAAATGAATTTTTCTGTATTAGAAGTTAGGAATAGTACCTTCAGAAGTAAAGAGAGAAGATAGATTTCTGAACAATTCTTGTCTACCTTTTTCATTCATTCATTCATTATTATATAGAAGCATACATGTATGAGAAAATAGAAATAACGGTTATTAACTTAGGAATCAAAATAACAAACCCATTAATTGGGTGACAATATAACTCCTACGTAAGGTTACTCATAACAGAAAGAGTGTGCAACCCGTAATTCACAGAGAGAAAGATTTTACAGTTTCAATGAATATAATCTTCCCATCCTTGGGGATGTTTGGTGCTGCGTGTGGGCCTATTGACAGCATCATTAGGACTTGGGCCATTGTTATTTGGGTCTTGTATGCTATCATTCCCTATCCCTTGGAGAGACACCTTGTCCTCAAGGTGGTAAGCTGTCTTCAAGTTAGTACAGTCTTCCCAAGTGGTATCTTCTGGATGAAGTCCTTTCCATTGAACAAGAACCAGTGTTTGGGGGGAGGGGTCAGTAGAGGGGTCCAACTTGGAGTCTAGTATAGAGAGTGGCTGGAGAATAAGATTGCCATCGAAAGCTGTTGTGGGTAGGGGTGGCGGGGGCTGAGCTGGGCCATGGTGGCGTTTCAACAAAAAGCAATGGAACACTGGGTGAAGCTTTGTGGTTTTCGGAAGGGCGAGGCGATAAGCTACTTTGCCAATTACTTCGGTTACTTGGTAGGGACCATAGTAACATTTGCCAAGTTTCTGGTATGGAACGTCAGAAAGGGAAGTCTGCCGGTAGGGACAGAGCCTAACATACACCCAATCCCCAACTGCATAGCTTACGTCACGACGGTGCTTATCTGCGTTTAGCTTCATGAGCTATTGGGCTTTGTGGAGTTTGCATTTGAGCAAGGAGAGCATGTCCTCACAGAAAGAAAGAAAAGAGTCAACAACCTCAATAGTAGAAGAACTAGTAATGTAATGCGGAACAGAATGAGGTGGTTTGCCATAAGTTACTTGATAAGGAGTCAAATTTGTAGAGGAATGGCATGTGGTATTGTAGCACCACTCAACAAGACTCAGGAAATTGCCCTATTGGGATGATTTGTTATGCACATATGCCCGTAGATAATGCTCTAGTGTTCGATTCAATACCTCAATCTGGCCATCACTTTGGGGATGATAGGCGGTGCTCATACGAAGCTTTGTCCCATTGAGTTTGAAAAGTTTCTTCCAAAATCTACTCATGAAGATGGGGTCTCTGTCGGAGATAAGGCTTTTAGGAAAGCCATGAAGTTTGCAGACCATTGTGATGAAAAGTTGGGCCATTTTATATACAGTGAAGTTTGTTAGAAGCATACCGAAATGGACGCCCTTTGAAAAGTGATCAACCACTACTAAAATGACAGTGTAATCCTGAAAAGAAGGCAAGCCTGTAATAAAATCTAGAGTTAAGTCTTCCCATGGCTCTGAAGGTGGAGGAATAGGTTGGAACAAACCGGGAGTCCTTTGTGGGAGGTATTTAGTATGTTGGCAATAAGAACATTGTAGGATGTATTTGTGGACATCTTGTTTCATAACTGGCCAGAAAAGATTTTCTTGTAGGCAACTAAAGGACTTAGCAAGACCAGTGTGGCCACCAAGGGGGGACTTGTGACATTCTTCCAATAAGAGAGGGATGAAAGAATTTTCTTTGTTGAGCCAAATTCGGTCCTTGTAGAAAGGCAGATCATTGTGAATTTTGAACCCTAGATAAGCCTTTGGTTTGTCATGGACAACTTTGAGTAATTCAGAGAAAGAGGTAGTATGTCCCAGCTCGTGCTTGAGGTCATCCAAGAATTGAAAATGGGGCATGGTAAGGATCCGGCAGGCCTCAGCAATCTGATCATGGACCCAAGACAGAGCGTCGGCAACCACGTTACTTTTACCGGATTTGTACTGGATAGTGTAGTCATACCCGATGAGTTTAGATAGATAGATGTGTTGCTCAAGGGTCTGCACAGCTTGGGACATCAAATCTTTAAGGCTCTTGTGATTTGTGAGTATAGTGAAGGAATGACCAAGTAAATATTGTCGCCAGCACTTGACTGCAGTAGTAATAGCATGGAGCTCACGAATGTAAGTGGAAGAATGCATCAATTTGGGGCAGAACTGTTTGCTGAAAAAGGTGATAGGATGATTGTGCTGAGACAGAATAGCGCCCATACCAGTCCCTGAAGCATCAATCTCAATAACAAAAGGAACATTAAAATCGGGCAAAGCTAAAACGGGAGCCCAAGTCATAGCAGTTTTCAATGATTCGAAGGCAGCTTGAGCTTCAGAGGACTATTTATACTGGTCTTTGCGAAGTAAGGCAGTGAGGGGAGATGCAAGCTTTGCATAATCTCTAATAAAACGATGGTAAAACCTAGTAAGGCAAAGAAATCCTCTTAAGGATTTGAGAGAAGTAGGTATCGTCTATTCTTGCATTGCCTGTATCTTGGATGGTTCGGGCTCGACCCCATTTTCTGAAACAATATAGCCCAGATATTCAGTCTGGCACTGAACAAATGCACACTTAGAAAGTTTGAGGAAGAAGTAGCCTTGCTACATAGTATTAAGGACTGCCTCAAGGTGCCAAGTGTTCGTTGAAATGCTTACTATAGATTAGAATATCGTCGAAAAACAAGAGCACAAACCTGCGAAGGAAAGGTTGAAAGAGCTCGTTCATTGTGGCATGAAAAGTGGATGGTGCATTGCAAAGCCAAAAGGCATGACACTATATTCATAATGGCCCTGATGAGTGCGGAAAGCAGTCTTAACAATATCGGCAGGGCTCATACGGATCTAATGGAAACCTTGGGCTAAATCCAATTTTGAAAACTAGCTTGCTTTGCCCAAATCATTCAAGAGCTCATCGATTGTAGGAATCGGAAAACGATCCTTGACCGTGATAGCGTTCAACACATGGTAGTCGACACAGAACCTCTACGTACCATCATTCTTCTTCATAAGTAGGACAGGGGAAGAAAAAGAGACTTCTACTTGGTTGGATCATTCCACTTTGGAGCATATCAGAAACTTGCTTTTCAATCTCTTGCTTTTGAAAATATGGGTATCTGTAGGGTTTGACATTAACGAGTTTAGAGTTGGGAAGAAGGTGGATGGAGTGGTCAGTTGGACGGGACAGTGGGAGGGTATGTGGTTGCTGGAAAAGGGAAGTGTATCGGTTGAGTAAATGTTAGAGGGGAGAGGGTAAGGTTGGAGCTATGGGGTTTTGCGATGGGAGTGGAGCGACGGTAGGGGTCATCTACAGATGGAAATAGGCAGAAAATCGGTGGGTGTTGATGAGGCGTTTAACTTGGGAATGAGTAATTTCCTTTGGACCTGACCCGGATCGGCTCTTAAGTTCCACAATCTGGTTCCCCATTTTGAATTTCATGGTTAATAAAGAATAGTTAGTCACCACTGGGCCTAAGCCCTTTAACCATGCAACTCCAAAAACTAGGTCAGCTCCACTAAGGGCCATCACATAGAGATCCACATGGAAAGTGTGGTCCTGTATAATGACTGGGACCGCTGGGAAAACTTGGTTACACGGGAGTTCATTTCCATTCCCCACTATAACATTGAATTGCTTAGTGGGGTGGGCCTTGAGGTTGAAAAAATGCATAATTTTGTCCTGGACAAAATTATGGGTGCTGCCCCCATCGATTAGCACAACAACTTCATGTCCATTAACAAAGCTAGTGATCTGAAGAGTCTCCGGGTTGAGGTGACCCGATAGGGCGTGGAAACTAATCTGAGTTAGGGAGCTATCGGTCTTAGTTGGGACAGGGTCGGTGATGTCCTCAAGCAGGGAAGGAAAGGCCGCAGCCTCAGGAGGATCATCATCTGCAGTGACAAGCAAAAAGAACTTGGACTTGCATTTGTGATTGGGACCGAATCGCTCGTCGTAGTTGTAGCAGAGACCTTTTTCACGGTGGGCTGCCATTTCAAAGGGGGTAAGTCACTTGAAGGTGGTTGTGGGTGGGGTTGGTGACAGTGGCGGTGGCAGTGGGGGTATGAAGGATAAGGGGCCAGTGGTTGTTGGTGAAACCATGGTCTGGAGGGGCGTTTGGCATCGGAGAGCTTGTCCTCTTGGAGTTTGGCGAGTGCGGCGACTTGGATGAGGGTTAGTGGTTGCAGAGCCTGCACCTCCCGACGAATATCAAGTGATAAGTCAGATATGAAACAACGTAAAAGAAATGAAAGTGGTTGACCCACTATGCGGTTGGCCAAGTTCTCAAAGTCAGAGAGGTATGTGTTAACTGTGCTGGTCTGAGTAAGCTTGAAAAGGGCACCACGAGGATCATCATAATAAGAAGGAGCAAATTGCATTTCCACGGCAGCAATTAAGCTCTGCCACGATGAAATTTGGCCATTGTTGAACATCCATTGAAACCAACTAAGGGCAGGGCTATCCAAGTAGAAGGAAGCGATTTGGATGCGCTCATCATCAGGGGTCCCATGGTAGTCAAAGAATTGGTTGATCTTGAAGATCTAAGTCGTGGCGTTGCGGCCGTCAAAGCGAGGAACCTCCAATTTCATGTGGCGAGTAGCTCCTCGGGGTGGTGGGGTGGTTTTGTGGTCAGAGGAACGAGGGGGCTCGAGGGTCGCAAGGCGTTCGATGACGACATCGAGTTTGGAATGGAGGGAGCTCTGGTTGTTGGTCAAGGAGGTCTAAGTTTGTGAGTCTGATGACAGCATCTTCTATGGCTTTGATAGCTTGAACTTGGGAACAGGTGTTTTCAGCCATGGCAGAGAGGCAATGAAAGCACCAAGATGATAGGGGTTATTTTCGTAAGGTTGTAGTAAAGTGGATTTTCCTATATTAGAGGTAAGGAATGGTACCTCCAGAAGTAAAAGGAGAAGATAGATTTCTGAATAATTCTTGTCTGCCTTTTCCATCCATTCATTCATTGTTATATAGAAGCATACATGCATGAGAAAATAGAAATAACGATTATTAACTTAGGAATCAAAATAACAAACCCACTAATTGGGTGACAACACAGCTCCTACGTAAGACTACTCATAACAAAACGAGTGTGTAGCCCGTAATTTACGAAGAGAAAGATTTTCCAGTTTCAATTAATGTAATCTTTCCATCTTTGGGGATGTTTGGTGCTACACCTGGACCTATTCGCAGTATCATTAAGACTTGGGCCATTGTTATTTGAGCCTTGTATGTTATCATTAATTATATTTAATTACCAAAAAGAATATTGTATCTTATATTTTCCATTACACCTTACTCTCTTTTCATGTATATGCACTCTTTCTTCATAGTAAATACCTAATCAAAAGTATATAACTATATACAGTTTCTCTCACAGCAAAACCTACCTTACGTTTGGATTTGAGAAGGGAGAGAACTTTTTAAAATTTAGCTTGTTTGATTGAAGAGTAAAGTATAAGGGGGAAAAAAACTAAAAAAAAAAAATACTTTTTTCTTTTAATTTTTCCTTCATGTCGAGTTTAAATTTTTTTGTCTTCTTTCTCATTATTTTTCCTCTCATTCAGACAAAGGCTTAATATAAAAAAGTATCATTGTAAAATTATTTTTTATTCGTATTCATTTTTTCAATGACATCTTGATAAGTTCTTAAATATTTATTAGTTGCAAAGAAGCTTATGTTGGGTTCAATCCTTTCAAAGAAATTACTCCATGGCCCATGGGATGATAGGAAGGTGTGTCTTGATAATTCTTTATTCAAGTCAGGAACTAAAAGCTATAAATATCTTTTTTTGAGTGAGATAAAAACTCATCAATTATCATTCACTTTTAATTATGCTTTTACAAAGTTATTATTCTCCTATTTATACACAACTAATTTGATAACATTCTCTAGCTAACTTCCACTACTAACTAAGTGACTTACTAATTCGTATCATGTCCACATCATTTCTCTTGTTTTTTGCTTGTTTCTTTTTGGCCTCGAAAGTCCTCTTAATTCAAAGAACCAGATTCATGCAAAAATTAATATGTGTTAAAGAATGCATTCTTGAATTGATTAAGAACAAATTGATGACAGTGGCCAGCTCAAGTGTAGTCATTGGACATCAACAACTTAACCTTTTAAGGCAAACTCAAAAGAAAAAGTGTTAAGACGAGAGTGCTTCATTTGTATCACATGGTACATGTTATAAATTCCTCCTAAACTCCTAGACCATATCGAGTCAGATCAATTCAATGACAACCATTTGTGTCCATTAGATAAGGTATCTATTCTAGTTCTAAGTGTACCGCAAAAGAGAAAAGAGAAAGTCGAATTAGCTCAGATTAAAAGCAAATGTTTTTAAAATTGACTAAAGTGGTAGAATATGTAAAATGAGTAATTTATGGTTTAATTGATTCAATTGATTTAATTGATAGTTAAATTGTTAATATTATAATCATATAATTTTTTTTTATTTTTCTAAAAAAATCAATTAAAAATTTTAAATTAAAAATCAATCAATTTAAATGGTTGGTTCATTGATTTTTTTTATTATTAGTTTTTAACAATTCAATTACTTATCTGATTTTTTAGATGAATTAAAATTGGTGAAGTGAACAATTTTAAAAAACATTACTTAAAAGTTAAAACCCCAAATGAAATTGAATTCAGACCGAGAAAACTTATGAATAAATGGATAGTGACTTGTTTTTCAATTATTTATTTACCGTGTAACGCATGTCGTTGCTCTATTATATACTCAACTATTGCGACTATTGATAAAAAAAAAACTATTGCGACTAAAAATCTTCTGAAGAATTCAAGTTCTATTCTTGGAAAAATATCCCCTTCTTTATTAAGAAAAAAGTAGAAAAAAATTCTGACAACAAGTGTTTGATAGAAGAAAAAGGGAGAGGCAAAAGTAATGAGTGACCTAGCTCATATATCAAAACCATCTTTTTGACCTCTCATGTCTAGTACTTGTCCACACAACACGGCTTTCAATCTTACTTTCATTGCCTTTGGCATTTGGCACTTCAATTTGCTAGGTGGCTGGCTTGTGGGTGGTTGGTTGATTGGCTGAGCATGAGCATGTGAACGAGCAAGATCAAAGAAGGGGGAAGGGGGGGGGGGGTTTTGGGTTTTGCGTGTGTGCATTGTGCAACTAGAGGCTGCTGGTCGATGATCATTCCGTGTATATGGACTGTGTGAGAGACCATGCGTAAATTTCTCCCACGTTTTCTAACATCAAAATCATCTCACACTGCCACCAAAGATGACTCCAACAACTCCAAACCATTTAACTTTGATGCATATCCTCAACTTCATTTGTGGCAGACCCCACCCCACCCCTATTCCTTTGATCTAGTATTATATTACCATCACTGATAAGATCACTTCCCCACTATATAGCTAGTTTTTCCTACTTTGATTCATTCCCATATCCCCCTTTTTCTTGGGCTTTTTTATTTTCTCTTTCTTAGTTTTATTCTTCGTTTCATTGATTGCCCCCATCACCCTGTCTTTTTGATAGTTCTTTGTGTAGTGACCCCTTTTTTGTTTGTTTTTCTGTGAATAATTGGCTCATGCGCCGCTATGGTACCAAGAATGTATGTGTGTGTAAGATAAGTAATGGGATCCACTTTTAGACAATAGTGTCTTTGTTCATTAGAAGAAATAACTTTTATATTCTTTCATTAAACATTTATTTTTTTTATATTTTATTTAATATTATTTATTATATATATATATATTTTATTATTTTTTTATTCAAACACATATTTTAAAAAAAATGTAAATAATAATACACTCTTTTTTAGAAGTGTAAACTATCATTTTTCTAGAAGAAAATAAGGGTTCGGCTTTGGACTCTACCGCAAGGGACTGTTCAGGTACAGTAAATGAGTGCCCTCAATGCTTCAATGGTAATAACTTAAAAGGCACCGACTGTATCATATGAAAAGTTGGAAGTTGTGCTGCGAGGCCGAAGAACCACTGATATTAGTAGATACATAAGCTAGTAATATAAGTTCAAAATTGGCTTCCAACATTATTTGAGGTCATGTTTTGGAAGATGAAAATAATGAAATATATGATGTGGAATGCATGATCCAAGATGTGTAGTTTGTGAACATGTGTTGCATGACCAAGGGGCTGTTAGCCCAACAGTTACATATGAATCAAATCTTAAAATTCATAATCATTAACTACTTATATTCGGATTTATTTTAGTTGTGGTGTGTATTATTAATATATTTATCTTTTGATAGTCCTAGCTGAACGATATTTAAGGAAACAAAAGAGATAATAACTATGTAAACTTATTATTGTATGTAACCTTGAGCAGAAAAGTTTTGATTTCACCTTACACAAATTTATAGATAATTTTTCTTTTAGACGATAGATTTATAGATAAACTTTAATTGCATAGAAATTGTGTAAATTCTTTGTATGTAAATTTTATATAATATGGTTCATGTGACATTATCATTTTTCTTTTTATGATGTATGGATTAATTTTCTTAAAAACTTAAGTTATTAAATAAAAGTATATGAATGAATTTTTTTTGGCACATATATTTTTTTAACCATAAGAATGTTTTTAATTTCTCTAACAAGATCATAAAAAATGTGTCTTTTATTTTCTATTAATTCTTTCTGTTTTCCTTTAAATTATTTAGTAAAATCTAATGGGTATAGTTCATAAATTAATATGGTGATAAATGGAAGCACGAATTTGCAGGCTAGAAGGCAAAAGCCGATTTAATGATAACCACAATTGAGTTATTTTCATTAGTAGAGAGTAGTCACTGTTAATGGATTGTAGTTATCAATGATTTAAAAATTAAATTGGAGATTAAATCAACAAAATCTTTAAATCAATTGATTAATTTAATTGATTAAATTTATAATTAAATTATAATTAATTTCTAATGTAATCAATTTAACTAATTGATTCGATTTAATTTTTAAAATATTATTAATTATATATGCATCTATCGCTCTTTTGTGAATCAAAGCTGGTGGATTAAATAGCTTTCCATCCCCAAAAGGTCGGTCTTCCACAATGGAAGACCGAAATTTGGTCTTGTCTTAAATCAATTACTTTTACTAGGAATACCATATGATGGCCTTTTAAGTGTTGGCCGGCTTTGAATTTGATGATGGTTAGCTAATTGAGTTCTAGTTTTAAATTAAGTGTGTGTTTGATTTAATTATAAAAATTTTAATAATTAATTATAATAAAATTAATTTAATGTTTAGATATATTAATTAAAAAATAATTTATTTTATTTAGATAATATAAAAAATATTTTTATATATTAAATTATTAAAAAATATAAAATAATTAAAAATTATTTAATTAAAAATAAAATAATATTTATATTTTAAAATTTATAAAATAATTTAAAATTATAAATTTTAAACTTTAATTTTATAAAAAATATTATAATATATTAAATTTTGTATAAAAATTAAAATTATTAAATATTTAATAAATAAATAAATAAAGTAAAAAAATTAACACAAAATATGTGTCAGGATTTTTTTATTAAAAAAATAAAAAAGGTCTGTTTTGTAAAAATAAAATAAGCAATAGATAATAAAAAAAAAACGAAATAAGATCTCTTTTAATTTTTTACAACATGTGTGTCAAACACACTCCAAGTCAAATCAAGAGAACAAAGATTCTCTCTCTTAAATTTACACAGTCTTAATTAAGTCATGTCATGATTTTGATCGTGTCACTCGTCCTCGGATTGATCTTCTCATCCATTTTTTTTTTATAGTAAAAAAATCGACCCAAGATCCCAAATATCTCCATTTCACTGCGAGGATCAAGATTATTTGCCAACGAGCTGTGTACATTGTTCCTTTCCCACGCCCCTTTCTAGTCTAGCCAATAGCTCGTTCGTGTACAATTATTTCTAATATTATCCAGAGAAATTCCTATATAACTTTGGAATATTCAATTTATAAGTTAAGTGTAATAAATTAATTATATAATTATGATATGTTGAAATAATTAATTATTATACTTATTTAATTATTAATTAATTACCATAATTAATTATTAATAAATAATGTAATTAATTTAATATTTTTAATTAACTCCTCTTATTTTATTTAAGAATATTTTTATTATCTAAAACAAACGTACACATTCATAGAAGATAAGTGTATATTTTTTTATTCACATAAAGTAAATTGAAGTGATAAGTAACTTAGATATTTAAAATAAAAAATTTGTAAAAATAACTCGTAATTTAAAAAAAAAAAAAAGTGTACACTTTTTCCCATTGCAATGTATTATTTGTTGAATAAGCAACGGTTAAATTAATATTGAAAAGGAGAATTAAACTGAACTCTCCTCTTTTAAAAACCAAACTTCAAACCTTATACTAATTATAGTTTTTACGCTTGTGTTCGATCTCGCCGAATAGATTCCCATGTATGAACTTTAACAAAAAAAAAAAAAGAGAGAGTGAAAAATATCTTCGGACTAGATTTCTTTCATTTTCTTTTAACCTTTGCAAAATTTTAATGGGTATTGCCGATCTTCTCGTGGTGCTTTGGCCATTTATGAATCAAAACTGAGTGAGAATAAGATCACTCTCTCTCTCTCTCTCTCTTTTGGCATACAGATTACTAGTCATGCATTTCTTTGACACTATGATACCCCTATGGAAGGTTAGTAAATTAAAATTTAATGAGAAAATACTCTTGAAAGAAGCATAGTAAAGAAAAAATGTTAAATTCTCTCAGAACAATAGATTTATCTTATTATGTATTATTAAATATGAGACATATCATATTTATGAGTCGTTATTATTTTTTATTTTAATTATATTTTTAATGATATAATTAATTTATCACACATTTAATATTATAAAATAAAAAAAAAATCTTATTCTAAAAATACCTTAAAATCTTTCATGAGTAAATATAGTACAATATAACTACATTTGTATTTTAAAGATATACCGTATAACTTTGTGTTTATGAAAATGAGACCATCCATACGGGATCATATGTATGTATAATTTTAAGTAATTTTTTTTTTCTCTTAAAGTGAATGAAGATTTTCATTTTTAGTGCTTTGTAAAATGATAGCATCAATCCTTTGGTGTCTTTAGGAGGGGTACTTATGCCCGGAATGATTGTGAAGGCATTATGCACCACTATAATATATGGGGCATAGGGCTAAAGTTATTCTTGTTTGAGGGCACTTCGGATAAGTAAGTAAGCTAAAAATGGCGAAGAAGCAGAAGAATTATGCTAGTGAAAAATGTTGAAAATGGTCAACAAGGCAAAAGAGGGGTTGAAACTTGGTAGAGAATTGGTCTTCAAGTTTATCTCTTTCTATGCAACTTGCAAATGTGTGTTTTTTAAATTTATTTTTAAGAAAAAAAAAACATAAAATAAAAAGTGATTATTCTTATAGGTTCATTTTGCCTTTTGATTTTTGAATAAGATTGTCTAATCTAGGGGTGGACAATTGCACTCCCAAATTTTTTTTTATTACTTTGTGTAATTCTTCCCCCCATCAATAGATCAAATTCTGCTTCATCTCTGAAAATTCTATAATTTATATATGAACAAATATGTATTTAACGCCTCTACTTAAAATTTTCTAATTCTGCCCCTTTCTAAACCAAATATGCGTTCAAGAGAGCTACTTTGCAAAAAGATGCTACCTAGCTACAATTTGATGTCGAAATATTATTGGTTGTTAGATTTTTTTTTGTTGTAGAATGAAATGATTCTCTTTTTTCCAGAATGAAATGATTCTCTTTTTTCTATATAGAAATGATTTTGGACTGATTCTTTTTTTCCCTTTTATATTCTTTGCATAGTGAGAGATTAGGATTCTTATGTAATCACAGGTACTCTTATTATGGTATTCGAGACATTTATTTATTGTGTTACTAGAACTTTTAAAAGGAAAAATCTTATTTAGAATTATCAAAAGATTAAAGAAAAACGATGCCACAAAGAACAACGTGCTGATTTTTATTTTATTTTTATTTTCTCTGAAGACAATGCGCTGATGTTAGTTATTATTAGAAAAGGAAAAAAGAAAGAAAAAAAGTTTTTTTTATATTAAAAATATGTATATTATATTTATATTATATATTTATATGGGAGAGATATCAAATTAATTTGTATGTGATTGTAATTTTTTTACTAAATATAAAATAAATTTATGAGTGAATTAAAAAAATTAAAATATAAAAATTAGATAAATAATGAAATAAAAAAAATGAAAGAATGTACGAGTAAGTGTATGCTGCATACATACTTGCTTTTGATAATGCACTGCGCCGAATGAATACTTTGAAATAACGTAGATATATATATAATAAACAAAGGTTAGATAGGAAGCCTGATCTCCCGATGTTGAAGATTAAATGCATATAATAATGAATCAAAGGAGTTTCTTTCATAAAATAAAAATATAGGGAATTTATATAATACTTTGATGAATTTGATATCAAAAATAAATTATTAAGCATTAATTTATATTTAAAATTAATTAATAACTAATAAAATATTTAATAATTCATCCTAAGTATCAAATCTAAAATAAAATAGGTATCATTCAAATCCCTTAAATACAGAGAAGTCTCCAATATTAGGACATCTCGAAGCAGTAATCAACCATTTGGCCCATTGGTCTTCATTTATATATGTGTCCCTTCATGCCATATAAAATGTCTTTATTTTCTCTAGGACAACTGGATTCTCAATAAGCTCGTCGTCAGGTCCGTGTTTCTTCTAGTCTACCGACCATTTACTCTTATTTGGGACTAAACCCAAGCCCATGGAAGTTTTCGTAAGCCCTTCTTTTTGGGTCTTATCACCCAGAGTCAAACTATAAACGTACTATTTAGGGCAGCATTTCAATCCCATATCCTCTAGACCGTCAGTCTCAATATTATATCCAGTTTGAAAATATGGCAGAGGAGGAAACGATGTTTGTTAGCGGTAGGCACCGTCATTAGAGGTGCTAATGTCCTGGCCCTGATAACTCAGCTCAATTCAAAGATAATTTGGTGGTTTAGTTCCTAAAATTAGGTTCTAAGTTGTTTTATAGGTGGAGCTCGAGTCATATTTTAAATTGGTTCAATTTAGTATGATATTATATAATATATTTAAATTTATAATTTTATGGAATTTAATAATACAACAACAACAACAATCGTTTTTTCTCATTTAATAATATACTTGATCAAACGACGCTATCGTTGTTTCTATCCTCGAAATTTTTATGTATTCAAATCTAGATCTTAAATTCAATTTTACGTATTTTTTTTTCTATTTGGAATTTAATAATAAATTATAAAATTTATTGACTTAAATTAATATTTTTTTGTATTAATATGATTTATTTCAAAATATATATAATAAAATATTTCATAATTTTGGTTTATATTTTTAAAAAATTATGATTTAATTATATATAATATTTTAAATTTATATATTTTATTTAAATGTTCAGTTAACATCAATCTCAACTAGCCACTAATCAAGCTACGATCGGTTGAGTCTGAGTCTAAAGATTTAACTTAATAAAAATATTGGATCAAATTTGAATATGGTTAAACTCGGTTATGAATATCCCTAACCAACATAGGAGGTTGCTGTAAAACTTAGTGCACTATGATTCAAAACATAAACTATCGAAGCATACACTAGAAAGCATGCCATCTATGAACCATTGCTCATTATTTGGAAGTGGCAGAAACGGAAAACAATAAGACTCGTGACACTTCTTAAACAACTAGCATATCACCAATGGTGTGTTAAAAAATAATGTAGATTTAATGTCCACAATGATTTAATGCGCAAAAGAGGACAAAAATTTGATAGCCATAGATATTAGAGGTGTAAATTAGTTTGGATGATCCAATCAATCTGACTAATTCGAAACAAACTAATTAGGTTGATTTTGTTTGATTCAGGTATGTTGATTGATTTGAACAAAATTTAAATTGAATGAGACTTAATTAATTTGGTTCTCAAATTAAAAGTTTCAAACCCGATAACCAAAAGCTAACCAAATATATATATATATATATATATATATATATATATATATATATATATATAACTCGCTCTATATTTATTGTCGTTTTGATATTTTTGTCTCCCTACACTCCTCTGCTATGCCCTTATACATTTCTTTTTCATTTTCACCAACCCTTGCCGTTGCTCGCTCCCTACTGTCGATCGCCCGCTTGATAAGTCTCATTTCTCCTAAAGTATAATATAAATATGTCCAATAGGAGTATTGTCCAATATATATGATATTCACATTTTCTATTGGTCACAAGATGTAATCATGGAACACAACACTGAGGAATTGTAACTCCTATGTGCAGAATCATGTGGACTAAAGCACAGTGTATGATGAATTTATCATGCTAGAAATATTAAAAGACTATGTGTGTAGATATTTATTTCGTATTGTTGCTGTCAGTGTTATTGGTTAAAGTCCTAGCATAAATGAGAAATGTTGTTTAATGTACTTTATGTCAATTGTCAAGGATTATAAATATGTACTTTTGGAATTAATCCTATCTAGTGGATCATTTGTCACCTGAAAATCTGTTAAAGCAATCATCATATCTAGATAAACTTGGAGCTTAATTTATTTGGATTATGCTTGTTACTTTACTAAAGCGAACATATTGAAAAGTTACATTTTGCCAGAAATTATGGAGTATGTTTCTTTTAAGATAAAATGATAGATTATGCATGTACTAATTTTCAAGATTGGATATACCTATCATGGGAGTGATGATGTTGTTTAGGTGGCCTGGTGGGAGGCATCATTTTACGATTGCCAATGTGGTCTTGCAACTGGCAAGTGAGACATCTTGCATGCATGTTATTGGAAAATAATTTTGTGAATGGCTTATCTTGCTAATAACTTCTGACTGTACAAATATATAAGATGTTCATATCTTGGATATTAAGTTACAAGCTTCTCAACGAGGAGTTACTTTTAGGAGACTTTATTTGGTTTCATTTGATGATGATTGTTGTCACTATAGGAGCCAATATATATGCATGCACAAGATGTTTAAGTTCAGAAATATATAAGTACCATTTGTTTCTAATATTCATCACTATGTTGCGGTGGTAATTACTCATTTTCGTTGAATGAAGGGTGGGTGGTGTAAGTGTGTTGCATTTATTTTCAAGTGACGTTATTTGAAGTGCATTATAAGTTGTAATAATGTACAACAGTCTTGTGTTTTCCTATTAAAAAAATGTAGCATTATGTTATGTTTTTAAGTTAATTGAGAAAAACTAGAAGTACAATGTATGTGGATGAGGTCGTTACAGATATAAAAGTATCTTCTACTACTACTACTACTTTATTTGGTCTTGCTCTAAAAAAATTAATTGATTTGATATACCTTGAGTGCTTTAAATTGGTAAATGGTATACTGATTGTGATGTCAATTTTAAAGTGTTGTTTTGTTTGAGAAACTGAGTTTATGAAATTAGTATGTTTCCCCAGCAAGATGGTAGTGTTATAGGTCTTGTATTGCACTTTAAATTAGTAAATGATATAATGATTGATATTTTTTTTCTATGAAAAACTAATTCTTTAACTGATTTTTGTGTAAAAAAAAAGGTCAACTTAACCACCAGAATCAAACTAGTCCGTAGATGTTTGGTTTAGTTTGGTTTAAATTTTGCTATAAAAAAATAAGAAAACTGAACCAAATCAAACTAATTAATTTTGATTAGTTCAGATTTTTTTTTTTCAGGAATCGAACCAAATTGATTCGATTACAATCTTAATAGATATATACATATATGAAAGTACATATATGGTTGCATTACCAAAACTCGTTTCTTCGGGATCTTTTACTAGCAAATCATACTTTTATATTTTAATTGAGCAAAGTATACCTTGATATTTAATTTTTATGGTAAATTAATTAAGGTACTAAAATTTTATTAAAATATATTAAACTTTATTATTATTAATTAATGATCTTAATTTTATTAAAATATATTTTTATTAATAAAATGTTAAAAGATAAAAATGACCAATTTGATTAAAAAATAATAATTTATAATAAGAAGAAAACATATAGCATATATATCCTAAAATTTATCTTTCAATTGATAAATATTATTAAAATATTTTTTTATTAAAGTTGAAGTTCTTAATTGGTAATCAAAATAAAGTTCAAATCCTTAATTAGGTACCAACAAGGTCTGACACATTTGGTAGATAGTTGGGTCCCTTAAACACGTTGTCCTAGGTCGAACCAAGCCGTGTGTATGAAAAATGCTTTGTTGGGAGAGACAATACCCACTTCAGTGATCTCTATGCTTCGAAAGTGATTAGTCTCTGGTTGTCAACTGGGGAACACCCTTTGGTTTTATACCAAAAAAAAAATATAATCTTAAATTGGGTTATGATAATTTAGTTCTTGTGCAATACTTTTCTCTATTTAAATTTATAACTCTTCTCATAAGTCATGAGTAATCTCATAGAGCTTCTTTAAAAAAAGTTAAAGCTTATGTTAAGTTATGAAATTAGGCTTTGTCTAACATGCTTGCTCAAAATTAGATCAATGATTTAAGTAATTATCTACTAACTTATTGAGGCGATAATTATGTGAAAATTTTAAAAGTTTTTTTCTTAAAAAAAAACTAGTTTGCCACATGGTTTCATAGTGGTTAATTGTGCCACCAACCACCACCCTTAACTTCCATAGCCAAACCAGAGCTCCATCGTGGAGAAATCCCAAACTGTTGTCAAAGCCCTCGACCTCCATAAGCATAAAGAAGCTCATGCTCTCCTTCAAGCGCCGCCTCAAGTACCCAACCTAACCCAACTCAACTCGACCACTTCACCGATTCCGAAGTGGAGCTCCATGAAGAGATCCTGAAGCTCAAAATCCTCGTTGCATCCCCAAACCTCGTCAACCTCAATGTTGTTCCCTCTATCGTCGACTTCCTCAACCACGACAACATTGACATCATTACCAATGTCTTTCAATTACTCTAGGACCTCACTGATGACAATGACATTGTTCAATTTTAGTGTGCGGTTTATTGCTCTGATTGCAGTTAATGTTTCTGATTGTGTTGATTGGGAACAATGTTACTCTTTCATTCGATGATATTGAAGCTAATTTCATTCAATTTTTTGGGCTTTTTTCAAGTTAGTGTACTATGTATTTAACTTGATTTGGTTATGGTTGAATGAGATTTTGACTCTTAAGCACGTGATGAATTATTGAAATTTTCAACTTAGGTAGTGTAACGAAAATAAACGAAAATGATTAACCGGTTACAAACAAAAAAACTTCCAATATAGTAGGTTAAGTCTGCGGTGCACTCATGCTCTATAACATAAGAGGATGCACCGTAAAATTAACCATGAAATTTTTTACAATTAGAGAATAAAAAATAGAATAAAATGAATATGTGTTTTGTTATTTGATTTGAGTGTGGTATATATAACACTTAACTACAACAATAGAATGATAACTGATATAACTGTTATGTTGATAGTTATAACTAACTAACACTAATTCTATGTTCTATCTAACTAACTAACACTTAATAATTTATATTATGTAATACTCCCCCTCAAGGTGAGAAGTATATATCTAATATTCCAAGCTTGGACAACAAAAGCTTAAATTGTGCAACTGGGATTGGTTTTGTTAATAGATAAGCAAGTTGGTGTTGTGACTTGACATGTACTAATTTGATCATGCCAACATTAACTTTTTCTCTAATAAAATGAAAATCAATCTCTATGTATTTTGATCTTTCATGGAAGGTAGGATTTGTTACAAGATGGATAACAACTTGATTGTCATAATAAACCATAGCTGCATCCATTTGAATTTCAAAATCCTTCAATAATGCAGTAAGCCATGTAATTTCACTAGAAACACTGGTTAAAGCTCTATATCCAGCTTCAACAGATGATCTAGAAATTGTGTGTTGTTTCTTTGACTTCCAAGCAACCAAAGAGTCTCATAAGAAGACACAAAAATCTGCAGTTGATCACCTTGTGTCAGGACAACTCCCTCAATCAACATCTGCAAAGGCTTTGATGCTGAGTGAAGAAGATGCTGAGAACAATATGCCTTGACATGGAGCATTCTTCAAATATCGAAGAATATTATGTAAAGCCTATAAATGAGGAGTCCTTGGAGAACTCATACATTGGCTTAAACTATTGAGTGCATGACAAATATCTGGTCTTGATATTGTTAAGTACATTAAGCGACCAATAAGTCTTCTGTAGATTGAAGCATCCTCGATTAGATCACCATAAGAATTGTTAAGCTTTAGGTTTGGTTTCATTGGTAAGCACACTAGTTTGTGTAACACCCCAAAAAGTGTTTGTTTAATCATAAATGATAATTTTATAATATTCTTGATTTTTAGGAATTTTTTTGGAATTTTTCTGGAATTTTCCGGATACGTCGAATATTTTAATATATTCTTCGTTTTACGTGCACACTGAGCAGAGACCTGCGGATGTCAGTGTAATGCTCTAGAAATCATTTATTTTGTCATGGATAGTCATTTTCTAATATTTGTGATTTATGTGAATTCTTTCAGAATTTTTCGGAAACGACAAATATTTTAATATATTCCTCGTTTTGCATGTGCGATGAACGGAGCCGAGAAGATGCGATAATTTCCTGTGGCTGGTAATCTCTAAATTGTGGATATGTCGACGGAGGATCTTACTAAACCCGAGACCGGGCATAATTTACGAGGTTTACGTTTTTTGAGGTTTTACCCGATAAATGAAGTCGCGAAACCGTAAAATCATTCGATGAATAATAAAATATTATTTTCATCATCTGTGACTCTTTTACACTGGGAGAAAAATAATACTGATAGTGTAAATATTCATCTGTGCTAGTGTGCTTAATTAGGAGAAACATGCGAAACTTCCCTTGTAAGCTTGGAGGAAGCTTCTTGGAAATTTCCTTTCCCTCTTTCCCCATGCAAATGCAGCCACCTCCCTCTTCTCTCTCTCTTCATGCACGGCTGGTAGGGGTGTCAAAACGGCCCGGCCCGGCCCATTCGGGTTCGGGCCATTTCAGGCCGGCCCATTTGGGCCACATAAATTTCGGGCTGATATTTTGCCAGCCCAATCCAGCTCATTTAGCCTTATGTAGTGTTAAAAGAACGGGTTGGCCCGGCCCATTCGGGCTCAGCCCATTCGGACCATGTAAAGTTCGAGCTATCATTTTGCTAGCCAAATAGGCCATCGAAATTGACCCATTTTGACACCCCTAACAGCTGGAACCATATTTTGGGGGGAAAAGAATTACTTTTCATTTAACTAATTACATTTGTGTAATTTCAAAACTTAACCTAAAGCACTTCTCTCTTCTTCTTCTTCTTCTTCTTCTTCTTCTTCTTCATTGAAATTTTCCCTCCTCCTTCTCTCTAGAAAGTTACGGCCAAACAACCCTCTTTCCCCTCATCCATCACAAAAATTCAAACCAACCCCATTTTCTTAATCCTCTCCATCTCCTAAACACTTTTCTTGCTTGTGGTTCTTTGAAAATCCACCATTTTCACCATCTTCTTCAAGCTTCAAGCTTAGGGTTTTTGGGTAAGTTTCTTCATTCTTCACTTTCTTTTCTCATTTTCATTTTTATGGTTCTCTTGGTGACCATCCATGCTTTATTTTTTAAGCATTTGTGCTATTTTGATGAAGTTGAATTTCTAGGGTTTTTGGTGGTGCCCAATCCGAAAATTTCAAGGAGTTCTTGGAGGTTCCTCTTGTTTTCTTCACTTAGGTAAGAGGAAGACACTCCTCCTCAACCTCTATTAGCATTTAGGAACCTTGGTTGTGGTTGATTGTGAGAAAACCCTAATGAGGGTTATTCTTTGATTGTGTGATTAGCATGTTTGCATGTTGGTTGTACTTGGTTTATGTTATTGGATTGATTGTTAATGTATATTAGTAAATTAGAATGGATTGGAAGACATGTAATGGAAGAAATTGATGTGGGATTTCCTTTGGGTGACCACGGTTTTGGGGCTAAGAAGATGGGATCTTTGTGAACAAATTTTAACAAGTAAATGACTTAATTAATCAAGTGTGTAATATAAAATCAATGGAATAGAAAAATTGGGAATTGAATCCTCTAGGGAGGCCACGGCCTCTAGGGCTCTATGAGGCTTAATCATGCAATGTTAGGTAACCTTGGAACTTAGATAATTAAATGATTAAAACATAGGTAATAGTTTAGGAAATTAGCAAATTTGGAAAAATTAGATACAATTGGCGATTCATAAATTTTAAAAAACTAAGAATGTTACTTTTCATAAAACTTTAAATAATTTTACAAGAGCAAGAATAAGAGAGTGTGAGACTTTGAGACCTTAGAATGACCTTCTAAGTGTATGAGAATGAATTGCGTTAGAAAATTGAAGTTAATTATGGAAACTCATTTAGTGACGGATCTTGTAAAAGAGGCAAATCTTAAATAAGAATTCATAATGGACCTTAAAAATGTATTACTTTATTTGATTTCAATATTATGATATTGTGGGTCCATGTGAGTGACCAATGACGTGTTGATACTTATTTTGGCCAATTGTGATATTTTATGGAATAATATGTAATGATGATCATACATGTTTATGCATTGAGTCTTATGCATTGTAAATGTCCTTTAGACTGTTGTTAAGGGCCATGTTGCCTAGGAGATTGAACACACCTTAGTGCGGGTGCGAGTAGACTAGTGTAGGTCATGTTACGACCTTGGGGGCATCGGGGTGCGGGTACCTCGCAATGGGCAGTTAGTAGCTCTCCTGTCCATGGGGCAAACCGATGCAAACACACCGACAATCCGGACCGAGACACTGTCCTATATCGTGATCTAGCGTAGACTGTCTGTACAATGCCTGGATGTGCACGTGAAAATCGTTAAGTTATAGCACTTTGGCCTCGGCAGCCGAGTTGCAGACGTGTCTCTTGATCTTTCTCTCCGACTGTTTGTGTCTAGCTCCATGGAGTAGGAAATTGAGTACTGTGTGCATATGCATCATGAGATGTCATAATATCTGATAATTACTGCCTTACGTGGATTTGAACTGTGTATTTATTATTATGATGAATGTTTGCCTGGAACTGTTTACCTGTTTACTGATGTATTTACTGTTTATCATTATTATTATTGTCTTTGAGATGTTGTCTGGGTGCGTTGCGCCGTATTGGTTTTTGGCTGCTATAATGGGTAATGATGGTAGGATATCTTACCTCTTTTCTGTATTTCTGTTATTCTCTACCCATATATTGTGTTCCATCGAAAACGACGGCAAGAATGTTGAAACTCCCAATTTCCCCGGCTTCTGGCCCGATCAGGATTAGTATTTACTGTGGAGCATGGAGGCACGCATGTGTGGGTTCCTGGGTGATGTGCGTCTGACCTTCCTTGGGGGGCCGGAGTACTAGCATATTAACCTGAGTTCTGACCGCTGTGTTTACCTGGGAGACGTATCGATCTCGCTGGCCTAGAGACGTCATGAGACGCCGATCTTTACCTGTTGCATTAGCCTATATTTGGAGTTTTATCTGCCCATCCGGGAGATGTGGGGTGACCGCTATTACACCCCGCAGGAGGACTCTTTTGATTCCACTGCTCGGGCTCCTGCCCATGGCTCTCTGGTTCCTATGGAGGTTTCCTCGGATGAGGAGGACCCCGCAGAGGATCCTGACACGATCCCTCCTCATCTGAGGGACTGACATTACTGGTAGCTGCTGATGGCTGCCAATGTTTTATTTTGGGGGCCTGATGCATTATTTTTTGTGGGCTATTTATTCTGATATCTGGGGATGCATATGTATGATCCTTTGGGGCAGGTATAGTTTTGCTTTTTGGGAATTCCAGGCTTGTATCTAAAACATATTTGATATATATATATGTGCATGTTGTTCAAATGTAAGTTTTATTTTCTGTCTTACTCTTTGTTGTTACTTACATTTTGTCACAACGTCGTATTAATTGACAAAAAATATATATATGATGCCGTTTTACGTATGTAATAATAAATCAAACAAGTTAATCTGGACTAAAATGAACTGGTTCTTAATTTAGAAAAATTTTATTTTTCGCATTTTTGTTTGTCAATGTGACGTTCCCTCCCAAAAAGAGGCGTTACAGTTTGCACTCTAAGTAACCTATGTCTTCAAACAAGGAAATAGTGTACTTCTTTTGACACAAATAAATTCCCTTTGTTGATTGTGCAATTTCTAAGCTAAGAAAATACTTCAAGTCACCAAGTACCTTGAGCTTGAACAAATTCTGCAATAAGGACTGAACATGTTGAATTGCAGATTGATTTTCACTGGCAATGATGATATCATCAACATAAACAAGTAAAATAACCAAAGAAGCCCCTGTCCCCTTAGAGAATAATGAATAATCACTCTTGGATTGAGTAAAACCATGAGTGATTAAGGCATTGGAGAATTTCTGAAACCATTGCCTAGATGCTTGTCTTAGGCTATATATGGATTTGTTGAGCTTGCATACTAGGTTCTCCCCCTTACTAGGATATCCTAATGGCAAGTCGATGTATACCTCTTCAAAAAGTTTCCCATTGAGAAAAGCATTATTGATGTCCAATTGTAAGAATTTTCCATATTTTAACAGCAGCAACGGACAACAGTACTCGAAGTGTTATGAGTTTTGCAACAGGAGAAAAAGTGTCTAAGAAGTCAACTCCAACTTGGCTACTAGTCTAGCCTTATGTCTCTCTATAGTACCATATGAGTTGTACTTGACTTTATAAATCCAACGGCAACCAATGGTGTGTTTTCCTGCTAGTAGTGGGACAATATACCAAGTGTGAGTATCTTCCATAGCTTGTAATTCAAGAGTCATTGCTTTTTGCCACTCAGGATATTTGATGGCCTGATGGTAGAAAGCCAGTTCAATAACTAAATCCACATTCATGACATGTTGTTTGTAATTTTAGCTAAGGTTGTAATAGGTTAGATGAGATGTAATTGGATATAACAAGGAAATGAGGTTACATTTATATTACTGTAGGTGGGATGGTAACCTGGCAGGTCTTGTTGACTTTTTTGGTGCTAATAAGGTAGGTTATGGATCTTTATTAGTTGTTAGAATAACATGTTGATTAGTTACAGAAATGACAGGTTGAGTAGTTATTGGAATGACAGATTGGGAGCTGGAAGAAAAAGGGATATTTGTTTCAGGAATTGGTAAGACTAAGTCAATAAAAAGATCACTATTGAAATCAGTATTAATTAAGGACTGAAAAGGGAAGGTGGATTCATGGAATTGTACATCTCTTGAGATGAAAAATTGTCTTGTCTCTAGATTGTATAATCCGTAACTTTTGTATCCAAGAGGATAACCCATGAAGACATATGGAACAACTTTAGGATTGAATTTTGTCTTATTGGATGGTAAAGTAGCAGCAAAACACAAACAACTAAAAACTCTGAGTGCTTGATAATTAGGCTCCATATTATACAACTTCTGAAATGGAGTCTGAAACTTTAACAATGGTGCGGGAGTTCTATTTATTAGAAAAGTGGCAGCTTGCAATCACTTTCCCCAAAAATGAATAGGAACCTTGGATTGAAAATAGAGAGCACGTGTCATATTTATCAATTGCTAATGTTTCCTCTCCACTACAAAATTCTGCCCAGGCTCTACACACATGAATGTTGATGAATGACCCTTGTTTTTCAGAAATTCAGTTAATGCTAGTTCCTTGGCATTATCATATTTCAATTGTTTGATGACTGTGCCAAATTATATCTCTATCATTGCAAAAAATTGCTGAAGTAAAACACTAGGTTCTGATTTTGCTTTCATGAGATAAGTCCATACAAATCTAGTGGAGTCATCTACCAGAGTTAAAAAAATATCTCTTAACATCTTATGTTGGAATGTGGTATAGACCTCAATTATCACAGTGCACTAAGTCAAAAAAAGAACCAGAAATATGATTATTTGAAACAAATGACAATTTATAAAATTTTGCTAAAGGGCAGATAGAACACAAAGAATTATGTCCAAATTTAGGGTAAAAAAATGAAAGTTTGTCTTTTAGTTTGTGTAGAACTTGATGTGACAGATGACCTAGTCTTGCATGCCATGTATCAAAGGAAATCAAATGAACACTATTTATAAGATTTAAAGAATTACACGTATGACAAGTTGTAGGTACAATAGGATCTTAACTACTTTTTACAGAATTTTTCAAAAAACAACTAGAACTTGAACTAGAATTTGATGCAGTCTTGAGTGATGAAGAAGAAACTTGTTTAATGATATAAAGCCCTCCAATCAAGTTATCCCTGCTAATCACCTTTAAACTGTTGAGATCCTGTATAAAGAAATAAGTATTTTTGAATGAAATAGTATATGGAAAACATTTTAATAAGGAACAAAGTAAAATTAGATTCATATGAAACTATAGAATGTATAACACATTAGATAAAACTAAGTTTGGATTCAATTGCATAGATCCTATGTAATGAACTTGAAGTCTATCACTATTTGGAAGGGTGACATATGCATTATCTAAAGTGGAAAATTGAACAAAGTTTTGTAAAGAGTGTGTAATATGGCTTGTGGCTCCAAAATCTAAAAGCCATATACCATAACAGGAACTTGAAAAAGACTTGCTGATAAAACAGTACCTATGGGAGAAGAATGAGAAGGATCTTAATTCTCCACGTTTGGCTTAGAAGCTTGAGATATCTGAGATGTGATGACAGATAAGAGCTGTTGGTATTGCTCTGGAGTGAATTGTACTGTATTATTACCAGTTTGAGTGATACTAAGTCAGAAACTTAATTCACAATGACAAGACCTTTATTCTTGAAACACTTCTTGTAACCAAGAGGAAAACCATGTAGTTTGAAACATTTTTCTTTGACATGGCCATAAATGCCATAATGAGTACACAGAGGTCTATCTTTATGCCCAAACTTCTGTGTAGAATCTAAGTTCTGTTTGGAACCAATTGATTTTACAACAAAAACTATTTGTGAACTTGAAATTTGAGATTGAAGAAGTCCAAGTTCACATTGTTTCTCTTCTTGTAGAATCAAAGAGAATACTTTGTTAATAGAAATGAGTGGATCCATCAGTAAAATTTAACTATGAGTTTGAGACAAATGAGTCATTCAAACCCATTAAAAAACACATGACATATTTAGATTGAAGGTGATATTGAAAATGTTTAGCTCCTCCACATGTGCATTGAATCATAGGCTTATTGTCACTCAATTTTTCTCAAATAACCTTGAGTTTGGTGAAGTACAGTGTGACAGAAAAAGAATCTTGAGAAAAACTTAACAAATCCTTCCTCAGTTGAAACAAATGTGGTCCATTGCATTGCTGAAACCTATGCCTTAGATCATTCCAGATTGCTAGAGCTGAATCCAAGTAGATTACACTTGTATATATCTCATTTGAGATTGAATTTAACAGCCAAGAACTAACAATATTGTTGTTTTGTTCACATGAATTTTGAAGCACAGGATTAATGCCATATGGTTTTGGAATAGATCCATCCACAAAACTGAATTTGTTCTTTACACTTAAAGTAATCTTGATTGATCAACTCCATGAATTGTAGTTGTTGTTCGTCAATAATTAACAAACGAGCATCAACCCTGGATTATCATAAGGATGAAGAACATAAGGATTGGCAAAATAATCATTAATACTGAGTTGAGTTGCCATGAAAAAACTGAGTTGAGCTGAAGAACAATCAAGATTGGAAAATAAGAAAAAAAGAACGTAGGAATTGAAAAAACGGAATCAAGAATCAACTGATACCATATTACAATTAGAGAATCAGAAATGGAAGAAAATGAATACGTATTTTGTTATTTGATCTGAGTGTGGTATATATATCACTTAACTACAACAAGAATGATAACTGATATAACTGTTATGTTGACAGTTATAACTAACTAACATTAATCTTGTGTTCTATCTAACTAACTAACACTTAATAATTTATATTATGTAATAAAATTAATGAGATTTTGTTCGAGCATTATGATTTATATATAAATAAATAATTTAAAGATAGCTATTACATATTTATACGCTTTTGCCGTCATGCAATTGTGAAATAAGTTATAGCATTTTCAGGAACATTGGATCTGTCAGTCCAGTTGGAAAATTTATTCTCTATTGGAACTGGCAGTGGGAAAAAGTGAAACCAGTTCAAGATGGCTCCCTAATCCCTGAAAATATTTAAAAATCGCATGAGTTAAAACCCAAATAGAAGCTAAAAAAAAGCCTATTGCAACGAAGCTGGGCAGCTGGAGATCTCAAGGCAAATGCACCATAAAGGCACAAACCAGCAAACATAGCAAAAGTCTGCAATAATTTGCATTGTAAATGAAATGTGTTAGAGACAATTAATCCAACTAACTCCCTTCTCTTTTTAGTTTTTACAACAACTGCATTCCAAACCTAGCTACGTCATTAATTTCATCACCAAAATTTGATCAAAACCAAAGACCCTCTCTCTCTTTGTCAAGGATTTCTAATTAAGATAGGGCAAACGTCTTACGCAATTGTGAGGGCATCCACAAACAAGATCCAAGTGTTGCGGTGACCTTTGAACGAAAAAAAGAAGAGAAATATTTTATCCTCCTACTTAATCATCTTACTAATCTTCCTAATTACAAAATAAAGAAAGTATTAAATGATTTTTATGTTCTCAAGACATTAAATGTATTTACTTTTTTCATTTAATACTTTCTTTATTTAGTATTAAGAAGATTATTAAGAAGAACTTATAAGAGAATCATAGACGAAGGATGGCATTAAAGATCATAGAATGGCGCACCTTGAAAAAACAGAGGCTAAAGTTTCTTTTCCTAGGTAAGCATACTTTAAGAAAAAAACTTGAAAATAATTCATTTTTCTTAGCAATTGTTTTACAAGAAATATTAATAATATATTCTTTTAAATACTCTTTTAATATTTATTTTATTATTAATTTAAAAATAAGTATTATTATTATTTTTTAATAATATTTTTAAATGTATAAAGTGAATTAATAATAAAATAAATATTTAAAAAAATCTAAAAAAAATGTGTTATTAACATTCTTCTTATTTTATAGTGTTAACACATATAATTCTTGTCCAGTCCTATCCATTTGTTCTTTCATATCTATTTCAAATTAATTTATGAGCTTAATCTATGATAAACATGAAGATTAGTTATTAGACCATCTTAACCCAATTGACATCCGACCATCTATAAGCTCGGCTCATCTTCACAGATGATTAAGTTGGGAGGTTATGGACCGTCCTGACCTAATTGACATCCGACTATAAGCTTGGTCCATTTCTGCAAATGACCGACCAATACCCGAATGAGCAATGACCCACCAACAGACATAATGGCCTTGTGCCATAATGACCAAATATAACAACCTTGCACCATAATGACCAGAAATAACATCTCGCACCATAATAATAAGACATAACGTTCAAAATCCTAAATGACCTGAAGGTATCCGGAGAGTCAATCTTCCAAATCTCTATATAAACTGGTTTGATAACCTAAGTCAGATATGTTCACTTTTTCTCTATCTATGTCTTCATCACTGTCTTGACTCTAAGACTGATCGGTCAGAGTGCCTTTGCTGGCTTCCACCCCATCTTCCTCGAGTAACTGCTGGACGACCAACTTGGAGTTCTCCTAACAACTTCACCTGGGATAGAGGATGGAACATCTAGCGCCATCTATGGGGAGAGGTAAAACTCTCCTACTCCACAAAAACATCATAAGTCATGTCTCGATTGATATTACATATGTCTCAACTATCTTGCCATTGAAGACTTCAATGGAGGAGCTACCATCGGAAGGTCGAGCTTCATTCACTGTGTTTCGATATGCAATTGGGTTTATTATTGTGATTCTGATCTTCTAATTGTCAGCCGTTTCTCACTTGTACTGGGATGTGCACTTCCTATTTGGATGTCTTCTTGGGGTAAGTCTAAGCTAATGGTGCAACCAATTTTACAGAAAAACCTCGGGTCATGACAAGAAATGACTTATCTTTTATGGTGCGTAAAATAACTGCCAGTAGCCGCAGGACCAGAGAAGTTGAAATTTCAAATATGCCGACTTCTCTGGACGAAGGTATGACATTTTGATGGATGCCACATTGCCAGTTGAAGTTGTGCTGTTGAATTACAGGGGCCAAAGCCATTCGCTGTCGTATAGCTTCTTACTATGTGTTAAGTCCCAAATAAAAAAAATATGCTGATAATATTTGCACATTAAAGATGATATAAAAATTTTAGTATACAAGAATTATTTTGCATAAAAAAAATTATTAAAATCTAGTGAGCACTTGAAGTCAAAGACGTTGAAAGTGGGAAGAAGGCATTTCTCCCATCCATTCATTCAATACCACCCTCATACAATGCCATCTGCCCTGACACTCCTAATTCATTCCCCTCGATAAGCAAGAGGCACCATCATCATCATATACGAACACAAGCATTCTCTGAAGTCCACAGAAATAGGAGAAAATACACAAGTTTTAGGATGGGAAGCAATTCAACAGAGCTAGAAGGCAATCACCACGTAATAGATATGTGGAAGGTAGATACAGAGAGGTAATATTTTTGTCTTTGAAATCTATAATTTTTGGGTTATATGGTCGTAGATTGGTATTTTCGTCATTATTTGATTCCTGGTTTAGCCTTTTAGAACTAATGATTATAATATTTTTCAAGTATATGAATAGGGTAGAAGAAAATTAGCATGTTCATAGATGTATTAATCGTGGACTTCATAGACATCAGTTAAAGCCTGTTGAAATTTGTTATTACTTTCTATTATGAATTGTGTATGATATTGCTAAACTATGTTGTATGAGACTCAACAATCTTAAACGTTGCTGTCAAAAGGTGAATTCTATCTTTTATACCAAAAGAAGGTTGAATTGTATCATAGTGCATAAGGTCAAACTACTGTCCGTCCGTGTTTTTGTGCTTGGATCTGTCAACAATGTTTAAATCGTAAGTGCAAGAGCCTGAATCACTCTTGAAATTTGATTTCACAAGTCTGTAATAACCTTGGAACAAGGAAGGTACTCCTTTTTCTGCAATAACCTTGTGTTCAAGTTTACAGGTTATAATTTTGTTATATCCTTTGTTCAGTGATAAAATTATTCTTTGATCAAAGCAAAATAAATAAATAAATAAATAAAAATTTATTGAATGAAAATTAGTTGCTTTAATTTACGTTCTTTTAACTGAGAGAATCTATTTATTGTCATTAATTTCTATTAATACCTTTAATTTTTATTTATTGTCATTAATTTATTGTTATTAATTCTTATTTATTGTCATTAATTCTTATTAATTGCTTTAATTCTTATTTATTTTCTTTAATTAATTATCATTAATTTCTATTTATTACTTCACAATTTTATTTATTGTTATTAATTAATTAATAATTACATTATATTAAACTAATCATAATATCATTTCAACTTCGTGTGAAGATATTTCATAGTCATTATTAGAAACGACATGAGCATTTACATCTACATGTGATAATTTTGTAATAAATACTTATATTTATTGTAATTTATTGTTATTTATTTGCATAACATTAAATTTTACAGTTTTATATATTCGTTATTTTAATTTGAACTTTTTCATTTATAAGTGTATAAATTTTATATGCATAGGTTTAGTCTAACCAACCTTACCGAGATATGCAGTTCTAGTTGCGATTATTTCAATTGCTTAAAAAGCTAGTTATGTTTATTTAAATTACATTTTATTATTAGAATTATTCACATGGTAGGATCAAGACAAGCTAGATTAAAACTCTGAGAAAGTTCAAGCGAATGCTCCGAAAAATCGGGATGATAAAAATTTTGGGAAAGTCCAGGAGAAGGCCCCGAAAACTAGGGATGAAAGGCCTCGAGCCAATAACTGGCCTCGGCCAACGCATCGGCCGATATCATTACAAAGCTGATGAAATTAATCGGCCTCGGCCAATGCGCCGACTGATGCCAGCACAAAACTGATGAAATCAACCGGCCTCGGTCAAAAGCGCCAACCGATGCCAGCACAAAGCTGATGAACAAGACTAACTCTTGGCCAATGTCAGCACAAAGCTGATGAAATCAACTGGCCTCGGCCAAAAGTGTTGGCCGATGCCAACACAAAGTTGATGCCAGCATAGAATTGATGAACAAGACCAGATCTCGGCTAACGTGTCAACTGATGCCAGCACAAAGCTGATGAACAAGAGCAGCTCTCAGCCAACGCATCGATCGATGCCAGTACAAAGCAGATGCCAGCATAAAGTTGATCAACAAGACTGACTCTCATCCAATGTGTTGGCCGATGTTAGCACAAAGTTGATGAACAAAATCGGCTCTCGGCCAATGTGTCGACCGATGCTAGCACAAAGCTGATGAACAAGATCGATTCTCGACCAACGCACTAGCCGATACCAACACAAAGCTGATGAAATCAATCAGCTTGGCCAAAAGTGCAGGCCGATGCCAGCACAAAGCTGATGAACAAGACCGGCTCTCGGCCAACGCTTCGACTGCTGCTAGCACAAAGCTGATGAAAGTAACTTAGCCGATTTTCGTTTAGCAAACCTTAATCGGTGTCCAACTTACAAGTTTATTAGCTTCGTTCAAATAAAACAATTTGTTCATCCAAGATTAAAAGGTTGGAGGTCGGTCAAAGATATGCAAAAAATTCAAATGCCATGATCGACCTTAAAAGTTAATCGGTAAGCTCGAAAAATTCAAGATCATGATAAAAACCGTGATGACGATTGAAAGAGCTATATGTATGAAGTTGGCTAAGCTTGGAAAAAGTTGATTCTTCCATTAAAAAATGAAGATGTACGAAGTTATCAGAGGTCATGGTCAAATCATGATACTTTTGAAGACTGACCCAAATTGAAGAAACTCAAGATCGAAACAGGTTGGGAAAATTCACAGCTAAGGTTAGTAAAATGCATGCACAAAAGACCTCACTACTTACTTCAGAAGGTTACCCATGGACGAAGCTTAAAAATTACGAAGAGTTCGAAAAAACTCGAAAAGCTTAGCAATTTACTTTGTGATTTGCCCAAGCTAGGGGGGCTGTGAATTGTACAGATTCATAAGCTTGGATATGAATAAACATTAATAATAAAAGTTCGGCAATTTACTTTGTAATTTGAAACTGGGGGGTTGTGAACTGTCCAGATTCATAAGCTTGAATAGGAATAAACATTAATAATATAAGCTCGGGCCATCTTCACATATGACCAAGTTGGGGGGCTGTGGATCATCCTAACCAAATTGACATCTGATCACCAATAAGTTCGGCTCATCTTCACAGATGAACAAGTTCGGGGGTTGTGGACTATCTTGACCCAATTGACATCTAACCATAAGGTAGGCCCATTTCTGCAAAGGGCCGACCAATACCCGAATAGGCGACGACCCACTAACAGACATAACAACCTTGTGTCATAATGACTAGACATAACCGTCTTGCACCATAATGACTAGATATAACGTCTCGCACAATAATAAAAAGACATAACGTTCAGAATCTTAAATGGCCTGAAGGTATCCAGAGAGCCAATCTTCCAGATCTCTATATAAATCGGTCTAGTAGCCTAGATCAGACATATTCACTTTTTCTCTACCTATGCCTTTATCTTTGTCTTGACTCCAAAACTGATCAATCAAAGTACCTTTGCTGATATTTCATCCCATCTTTCTCGAATAACTATCGAATGGCTGACTTGAGATTCTCCTAACGACCTCAGCTCGAATAGATGATGGAATAGTTATAATTCTTTTGTGTAAAATATTTTTTCTAATACAAATTGCGTGGAAGACTAATTTAGATTTTTTTTTAAATACTTTTAAGTTCATGATCAAATGAATATTTGTAAATTCTAATTCCACTTTTAAATTTTATTTAAGACAACAAAGGAAAGGATTATCTTTGTGTTCCATGGGCTATGCCCATTGATATATTATGTTAATTTTACACTTATGTTCACTCCACGTGCGGCCCTGCCCAAGCCCCCAATTTTTCTGTTCCCAAAATATATCGGCCTACTATACGGGTATCTATTCACTACGGCCGTTACTATAATATTCCCATCTTTGTACCCATTCATTCATGCTGATTTACTGACCAACAAGGCTTCGCCAATTCGGCAATTCATAAGGTGAAAGTACACCTCTATTAAAGTAAACTCAGAAGCAGGAAATCCTCTCTCTGTGTCGGTTGCACTGAGTAGAAGTAGAACATTTGCTGGTCAACGAATTATGACCTTGGTATAGACACTAGTCTCCGATGATTTGAGAGATTCCCTTTCTGTCCAAGAAAAAAAATTATAACTGGATTTTTTTATAATTAAAAAAAATTAAAAATTTAGAAAAAAAAATTGTTATAGATCTTTTATTTTTATAAAAATTAGAAATGCAGTTACTTAATTCAAGCTACCTAATGGTATAAATAATAAATAAGAATAAAGATTATTTTATATTTTTTTTAGGATGTAAGAATATTAACACTTTTTTTAAATTATGTTTATATTGATGAGAGTGAGTAGAATAGAATGAAATTAAATGTAATAAATATATATTTTATTATTTAGTTATGTTTAGTGAATGAGATGTAATTTTATTTTTTTTTTTCCTTTATTATTATTAATTATTAAGATTTTATTACATTAATCTCGTACTTTATAATTTATGTATTTGTAATAAGAATAATTTAAGAAAAATAAAGTTATAACTCTTATCATTTCATTAATTTTTTAAATAATAAAATGATAATTTTACTTAATTTTATCATAAAATATCTAAATAATAAAATAATATTTTTATTTCATTCTATTTCATTTCATCTCATTTTATTTTATTCTATTACATTCTATTAATTACTAAATATCTAAATATAACTTAGTGTTAATTAAGTAAAAAAATGATAAAAAAAAAATATACATAATGAATTATATTAAAAAAAGTATAAAAAGTAATGTAAAAAATAAAAAAAAAAATCAGAATTAAATAAATAAACATACAATTGTAAAAGCCAAATGTTCATCTTTAAGACGTGGTAAAAGTAGACGAAAATCTAAATGAAAGTCTTAAATATAAGTTGCAATATGCAAATATACTCCCAATAATAAAAATAACATTCACTATAAATGAATTGAAATTATATTTTCTAAATTGAAACTTAACGAGTAACGCTATTTACGCATAAAAAATTTTACGATAATTTTATATTATACTTGTTTGAAAAATTAAAGATTAAAAGAGTGTATATTAGAATGTGTATTTTCTTTATTTTTTTATAAAAAAAGAAAGTTATATAAAATTGATGTAGATTTTTTTATGTATAAATATTATTATTTAAACTTAATTAGCAGCAAGAAATTCAGAAAAAGCATGAACCATTTTCCTTCCACCAAATGCCTTCATAATTCAAATCCTAATTTTTGGCATGTGAAAGTTGTGACTTGTTAGATGGTAATATCACATAGATATTTTTGGATGTAAATAAATTTAGCATATTAAATTTATATATATCTATAAAAAATTAAAAAAAGATTAGTTTTTATATTGAATAAGTTTAGTGAAATCTATCTATTTTTTTTCTCTAATTTTTTATAAATATATATAAATTTAACATTTTAAATTTATATCCACATAAAATATCTCAATATCACAACTACTGTTGATACTTGATTATATAGATTATTATTTTTAATTGAACAAAGAATCAAATTGTGAAGTTTTCTCTTTGCAGGTCTGCCTTCTATGTTCACTGTTTTCAGCAAAGCGGTTTACCAAGGTAAGTAGGAGCAGCAAATAAATGCAATGTTACCTCACAGTCGCTTCATTCCTTTCTTCGTGAAATTCTTACATAAATCTAATATATTATAGTTATAGTATATTATAATTAAATACATTAAGTTAATTAAAATTTAATATTTTTATAAATTTTTATATCTCATAATTAATTTTATTTATAATATTTTATAAAAATATTAAATTTTAATTAATTTAATATATTTATTTAAATACATCAAGATAAGAATTTCACTCTTCTCATCCTTCGCCCCCCTCCCTCAGTGGTATACTTTTCCTTAGGTTGCTTGCTAAATTTAGCAGATACCCATTTTCCCATTTCATCACCATATACCCTCTAATTATCTTTCTCCACTTCCCCTCTCACACCCTAAATTTCTGCAGGGTTTTAAGTTCAATATTTTGTCATCTTCCATCAAATTGTTGAAGAATAGGAACAAAATAAGTTCTTCAAGTTGGAGCTGCAACTCTTCCTCAAATTTTTATATCTTAGTTTCAAGTTTGTGCTTTAATGTGAATGGTTTTCCTCAATTGAATTTGTACTTCTTGTACCATTTTTTTGGTACATTTAACTTTTTTTTTTTTGCGGACATACTTATTGTACCATTTGGCTTCAAACTTAGATAAGTTTCCTCCTTTATTCTCCTTATTCTTCCATTATAGCCTACTTTCTCTCGACAAAGTTCTCTACTTGCCTTCCATCCCTTTAAGCTCACAGTGTCAGTGGTTCCACTATTTTCTTTGACCCTCAGCTCAAAATTCACATCATTTATTGCACACACTGTATTTATATTCTGGCTTGTTGCAAATCAATGAATCTTATACAGAAACCAGGTTTGAAGTTGCCACTACACTTTCTTATCTTTCTGCTTCACCTTCACTGCATCTATTCTTACCCCACACCCATGAACTGTCAGGACACAACCCGTGTTTGCACTTCTTTCTTGGTCTTTAAGCCTCAACCAAACCATACTCTGGCACTGATACAGAGCATGTTTGATGTGTTGCCTAGTGACATCACTGTTGAAGGCAATGATGGCTGGGATTACATATTCATCAGAAAAAAACTGTTCTTGTGCTACTGGTATGAAGAAGTATGTATCTAACACCACCTTCACTGTAAGATCCAATGAAGGTTTTGTGTATGACTTGGTGATGGATGCCTATGATGGACTTCCTTTTTTGCCCAACACTACCCGTTGGGCAGAAAAGGTGCTGTGATATCACTGAGGTTGTTCTGTAGCTGCTCCAATGGACTATGGAACTATTTGGTGAGTTATGTCATGAGAGATAGGGATACTGTTGAATCATTGGCAAGCTGGTTTGGGGTTAGTATGGATAGCATTGAGACAGTAAATGGCATTGACAATCCTGAGAATGTCACTGTTGGTTCTGTGTATTATATTCCTTTGGATTCTGGTAAGCCTTTGCAATCTTCTTTAACCCTTTTATTTGTAATAGATTGTTTGTATTCCCTGGTCATTATTTAGTGGAGAACCAATATTCCAATTCTATTTGTGAAATGTAATAATGTTACACACCCCTGAATCCTGACTGCAGTTTTGAATTATTTAACTACATTTCAGTTCCTGGTGAGCCTTATCACCTGAAGAATGATACTCCTCCAGTTCCTGTCGCTTCCCCATCTGTTGATAATTTTTCAGGTATGGATCAACACGTAATGAAGAAAGGAAAAATCATTTTTCTTTTCCTTTAGCTTGGAGAGTTAGCAGTTTTTCAGTTGTATCTCTATCTATGTAAAAATTAATGAAGGTTAAAAATCTTGTTTGAAAGCATACAGTATGTTATCTTGGGCTTTTAGTTTATGCTGATTCTTACTGGTGTCTTTGAACTCTAAGAATCCAGAGGAAAAATTGTATTTTATATATATATATATTGCCGTGTAGAAAATTAATGTTTAAAATAGCATTTTTTGCAAATTCTGCATTTATTTTACTGATATTTATTTATTACTCAAAAAATTGAGATGCAGAACTAAAAGTTATTTGTTTCTCTTGGATTTCACCCCATTTGTGATTCATATTTCACAGTTATTTGTGTTATAGCTGAATATGCACTTTTTTTTTTTTACAGCTGATCAAGTCAATCATAAGGCTAATGTACCCTATGGATGGATCATTAGGGGTTTAGGGTTTGGTCTTGCTCTGATAATATTAAGCACAATACCTTGTGTTTCCCTGAGGTCATCAAATTGTTTTGCTGAAGCCAGAAATCATGCAAAAGATGCTAAGGGCAAGATCTCTCATAAATTCCATATTCTTGGGAATCCAAGTTTGTTTTGTGGTTTTGGAAGGTACATATGTGGCAAACCTGTAGACCAGAAGCAAACTGATGGTGAATCCATCAATCATCAAATTTCCCTTCCCAAAGCTTCAAGTAATCAACCTACTTATTGGACTCTGTAGTATATACACATGATTTCAGGCAGAAGTAGTCATGTTTGCATGTACTGTATTGAGCAAGAATATGTATACTTCTGATGGCAAGCCAGAATAAACATATAATTATTTTTCTTTAAAAAAAATATGCTGAATGCTATTATGTTATTCAAAATTTTAGGATTTAGGTTCTGTAGTTCTGAATCAATGTCTGGAAGCAGTAGGTATATGATGTAAGTTATTGTGGTTCAGACATTGACACCTTAGTTTTCACGTTAATTTTATTTCTGTTTTTTCATGCACACTCCAAAAATTGTTTTTGTAGCCTTATTTGTTTTAAGATTCCCTTCCAAATTTAATTAACTGGGAATACGGGAGAGGGTTTGCTTGGTGTTAATGCTGGGTTTAACTGATGGGTATTGCACTGGATGAGTTGTGGGTCCTGTCTCCACGCTCCATTATAATTGAGTGCGCATGGATATGTACACTTTATTTTTTGTTCAGGGAATACCTGTACTTTTTAAAGCATATGAATATGAATATGAGAAAGCTTATTCATATTCAGATATTGGAGTATTGTATAACTTGCATTCTTTTGCTCTTACTTCATTATGATGCAAATTCCAAGGTCAGATGTTTTATTATCTGACTTATAAATAACTCTCATATTTTATGTTTTAATTTTTGAATATTATTTGTGAAAATATATGATTAGTCTGACTTAAGAAATATATACAATTCTTTGAACTAATGTTATATATATCACCATATGGTTTTGTTATACATCTCTGTGTACCAATAAATTTAAAATTAGAAGCTACGCATAATATACTTATATTTGTTATTACAGCTCTAGGGCCTGACGTATTTTACATGGATAAGCCTGTAGTTTTTACATATGAAGAGATTTTTTTCCTCAACTGATGGTTTCTCTGATTCAAATCTGCTTGGGCACAGAACACATGGTTCTGTTTTCTATGGCCTCCTTCGTGACCAGGTTTGTGGCTGTATACTTTTAAGTTTGTTATAGTATAAGGTAAGTATTTCACCAAAAATAAGTATAAGGCAAGTATTATTCTCATACTGTTTTTGGTATGCATTTCAATCCTTCTAGGAAGTTGCTAATAAAAGAATGACAACTGCAAAACCTAAAGAATTTATGTCAGAGATGAAAGTTCTGTGCAAGGTTCATCATGCTAATCTGGTAATTTCTTTGTTCTTGAAAATAAATTATATGCTATGATTTTGGAGCTAATAGTAAACTGCTTGCAGCATTTCAAGAGTTTGCAGTCGTATTTTTTATTAATTTTGTCAAGGTAGAATTAATCGGCTATGCGGCTAGTCATGATGAGTTTTTCCTTATTTATGAAAATGCTCCGAAGGGTTCACTAAGAAGCCATTTGCATGATCCTCAAAATAAGTGTAAGATTTGGTGTGTGCATGTATATAGATTTTTGGTACTACGTCCCCACTCGGGCCTAGGGGAGGTCCCACAACAGGCCTTCCGTAGGGAATTCATAATAGGGGAGAAATCTTTACCTCGGGGGCCCATGGAGAGGTAATTTTTAGGGCGACCCAAATCAACACTCAGTCTGATCTGATTTAGGCCAGGCTTATTTTATGTGGGAGTGCCAAAATAGGCCCAACCCATAGGGCCTAAACCTTTTATCCAATACCTTGTGTATGGGGCAGTGAGAGCCTATCAAGTGGAGTTAGATTCAAGTTAAAATTGTTATTGCAGACTTGCAGCCAGCTGCTATTTCACTAATGCATTTATGTATGTGTGTAGAAATACTTGGATAAAATTTCTAGTTGAAGCCAGTACTGGGAGAAACTTCCTACATTTTTCAAAGATGAGGAGCCTTGAATTGGTGTTAGGACAGCCACATTTCCATGTTTGTCTTGCATCAACAATCCATGCATATATAGTTCAAGACCATTATTTTGTCTTGCTTATAGGTCTTTCCTCACTTTCTTGGATCATGAGGGTTCAGATTGCGCTTGATGCTGCTAGGGGCCTTTAATACATACATGAGCATACAAAAACTCATTACGTCCATCAAGATATCAAGACAAGCAACATTTTACTTGATGCTTCCTTTAGAGCCAAGATATTAACAAATTTAGACAACAATAAATCATTTCTAAATGTTTCACAGATTTGTTGATTGTCAATCTCTCTCTATCTCTATCTCTCTAGATATCAGATTTTGGGTTAGCAAAACTTGTAGGTAAAAAAAATGAGGGAGAAACCACAACAACCAAAGTTGTTAGTACATATGGATTATCTTGCTCCAGGGTAAGTAATGTCCGCTTTACATGTACAAAATCATTCCTCCTACATAGAAAGAGAATAAAAATAGTGAATTTTTTATTTCTAATACTCTGCTGATACTTGAGTCATGGCCTTGCGACGACCAAAAGTGAAGTCTATGCATTTGGTGTTGTTCTTTTTGAGAATATATCAGGGAAGGAGGCCATTATTCGAACAGAAGGCATGGCTTTTTTTAACCAAACTGTCATTAGTCATAAACTTATTTATCAAAATGTCACTTTTTTAAATTATTTACAAAAATGTCACTTTTTTAAAACTATATACTAAACTGTTACTTTTTTGTCCAAGGTTACATTTTTTTAAAGATTTTTGGTCCACGTAAGATGCGCAATCTATGATGGCATTTTTACAAAGAATATGCCAACATGATTGGCGCAACAAGGACAAAAATGCTATTTTGCTTGGCGCAACAAGGCTACATATTCTTCCTCCCATGCTCTATCTGTGTCATTCTCATCATTTTCTCAATTCTCACTCTCTCTACAAATTTTATCTCTCTAAACTCTCTCAACTCTCTATTACCTAATTCATTTGGCAGTTGTTGCTAGAAGTGATGTCTGGATTTTTTGTTTGATCATATTCAGATATTATTCTTTATATGTAAGTATTTATTATAATGTTTGAATTTTTTGTTTATGATTTGTTGGCTATTTTTTTATTATATTAATGTTAATTATATATTTATGTTATTTTATATGGATTTAGAGGTTTTACAATTTTTTTATTTGATTGATTAATAATGTGATTAATATGATACGTAGTGTGAATTGTATGAATTATTTATACGTAAAATATAGTATGAATTTTTTTTTCTTGAGTACTTGACATGTTTTAATTAACTAAATGTAGTTTAATTCAAATTAGTAGGATTTATGAAATTATTTGTACGTAAAATAATAGTATGAATTCATTGTTAGATGTGCAATTTTGTTGTAATTGACATGTGTAAATTGACTGCATATGTGTTGAATTGTTATTGTTCAAAAGTGGAATTGACATGGTAAAATCTCTTAATGTGCACGTTTACTTTAATGGGACAATGTATGATGGTGAAGAGGGTCTCATGTATCAAGGTCCTCCTCCTAAGCTTATTGTGATCACAACCAATATGACTTTGGATGCCTTGAAAAATAAGATTCATTCAAAGTTGAGGTTCCAAGTAAATGTATATGTGTCAAAGGTTGTCTATCGATGTCTACAATGCTACAATCCATGGAGATTGATAGGTCTTTCATTAGAAGATGATGATGATGTAAAATACATGATAGATTGTTTCTGTCAAACTCCGAACATGGCCTCGATGAAGTTGTATGTTAAGGCAGAAACAAGTGGACATGAAGAGCATGTTGAAGTTCCTGGTGAAACAGAATCTCAAGCTGGTCTTTTTAATCCAGTTGAGTCGTGCAGTATGATTGTTATTGGTGGTGCAATGGTTGAAAGTGATAACTCACTTGTTAGAGATATAGTATGGGACACAAGTGAAGATGAAGAATATGTAGATGAGGCTGATGATTCAGACATTGACATAGAAGTAGAAAACTTTGATGCTGAAGAAAGTTTACAAGAAGAAGGCCCTCAATTGTCGGTTGCCCCTCAATCCATGGTTGTGTCTTGAGGCCATGAATCTGTATATGTGTCACCATGCCCTCAGTTCTCTCAGATCAATTGGGATGCATTGGAGAATCCTGATAACTTGCCTAAATTAGATCGTCGTGGGACTTGAAGCATAGATGATGAATTATATTAGAGCTTGCAGTTTCTATCAAAAGATTCTGTGAAGTTGGATCTTAAACATTATTCAATTTGCAGGCATCAGGAGTACAAGATTGAAGATTTTGATTCACGAAGATTAATTGTTAACTATCCTAGATTTGACAAAGGTTGTAATTGGAGAGTTCGGGTCATACAAAGCAAGAAGTCGAATGCGTGTTAAATTACAAAATATAATAGACCTCACAGTTGCGTCAACTTAGTTATGTCATTAGATCACTGCAAGTTAGACTCTCGTATGATCTGCTCTTGCATTTTGGAGATGGTTAGATCAAAACCCGATGCACATGTATGCTTAATTGTTGAAAGGATTCGAAGCCAATTCGGTTACCAAGTTTCATATCAAAAAGCCTAGAAGGCAAAACAATTGGCCATTGTGAAGGTTTTCAGGAATTGAGACAAATCTTATGAGGTGTTGCCCAGATGGCTAGCAGCCATGAGAAGAGACATGGAAGGCACAGTGGTGGAGTTGCAAGACAAGGAATGTTTTGTGCATGACCGACTTGATCGTTCAAAAAGAGTGTTTTCTCGGTTATTCTGTATATTTAGACTAGGTGTCGTTGGCTTCCGATATTGCAAGTCCATTGTTCAGATTGACTCTACTCATTTGTATGACAAATATTTTCATAAGTTATTGATTACAACAACTCAAGATGGAGATAAAAAAAACTTCTGTCAATTGCATTTGTCATTGTGGAAGGGAGATAAAGGATGCTTGGAGTTGGTTCTTAGCCCACATTCGGGAACATGTCACACAGCAAGATGGCTTATGCTTGATATATGATCGACATTGAGGCATTTTTCAATTAGTGGCAAATGAAAATCTTGGATGACAGCCACCGAATGCGTATCACGTCTACTGCATACGGCACATTGGTTCTAATTTTAACTCCAGATTCCAGAATAAAGAGTTGAAAAGATATTTGATCAACACAGGTATTTAAAATTTTCAATTTGTATTCTAATTTATTATACTAACAGTTAGTTCCTAATATCAATTCAATCCATTTGTTGTATCAGGTTATGAATTTATTACAATCAAGTTTCATCGATAGTTTTGATTTTTTATTGATTTTTAGCGATTGAACCGCTCTTCCAATTTTTTAGATAAATTAAAACTAGTAAAGTGATCAGTACGATTCAATTGGTTCGGTTGAATAAATTTTAAAAACACTTATTTTAACCATCTCATAAAAAAAGAGAGATTATTTTAACCATGATTATGGTAAAACGCTAAATATTTAACATAGAAACAACTCTCTCTCTAGACACTAGTATTACCGAATATACTTAGCTAACCAAGTGAATGACAATCTCGGTTTTCAGCTTGCGAATGCCCCATAGCTATTTGAGTATTTCTGGAGTACCTTATGATATTTTGATCCTTTATGCATGAATAAAGATTATCATACAATCCTTTTAGGGTGTATGCATTGGAGAACAAAAAATGCTTAACCTGTCAAAAATGCCGGCACTGTAGAAAAATAGTTATAAACGTTAACAATGCTCACATTTTTGGCGAACCTTTGTCATTTTATTTACCTATGATCTGAGAGATAAATGAGAACCTTTCTTTCTCTCTTGTGCAGTTGTACTGGCAACAATTTGTTTAAACCAAATGAAGCCTTTTGCTCCCATGTTACGTGCGTTTTGTTCCATAATATACCTTCATCTGCTTCTTTCCTTTACTTTAAACTCACTATGCTTACAATCCAACAGGGTTGCTTCTGCTGCATTAGGAAATGACACTGATCATTTGGCACTGCTCAAGTTTAAAGAATCAATATCCAATGACCCTCATGGAATCTTGAACTCTTGGAACAGTTCTACTAGCTTCTGCAAATGGCCTGGAATAACATGCAGCTACCTGCATCAAAGAGTCACTAACAATATATCACTTGCTTGGACTGATAAGTCCACAAATTGGCAACATCTCCTTTTTGAGAATCCTTGACCTTCGGAACAACAACTTCTATGGCAATATCTCACAAGAACTGGGTCGTTTGTTCCAACTGCAGGCACTTGTGCTGACCAATAACTCTTTGGGAGGGGAAATTCCTACCAACTTGTCAAGTTGCTCTGAGCTCAAATGCTTAGAATTATCTGGGAACAACTTGGTTGGCAAGCTACCAATGGATTTGGCTCTCTTGGGAAGCTTCAACGGTTGCAAATTAATGTAAACAGTTTAACAGGAAGAATCCCAGCATCCATATGGAACTTTTCTTTCCTTAATGTTCTTTCAGTGGCTTCTAATAACTTGGAGGGAGATATACCAGAAGACATAGGCCGTTTGAAAAACCTGACAAAGATAGCAATTCTTGGCAACAAACTGTCTGGTATGCTTCCTCCTTCACTATTCAATATCTCATCTCTCACATTCATCTCAGCTGCAGTCAATCAATTTAATGCCTCTCTTCCAGCCAACATGTTCCTCACCCTCCCCACTCTTCAAGTGTTTGGCATTGGTGGGAATGAAATCTCAGGTCCAATCCCAGCTTCCATTGTAAATGCATCTTTTCTTCAAATACTTGATATGTCTCAAAATCATTTCGTAGGACAAGTTCCACGTCTAGGGAAGCTGCAAGACCTTTGGTGGCTAAATTTAGGTAATAACAATTTTGGTGGTTATTCAGCTAAGGACTTTGAGTTTTTAGAGTCTTTGCAAAACTGTAGTAAGTTCAAAATAGTAGATATAACAGTCAATAATTTTGGAGGCCCCTTACTTAACTCCATAGGCAATTTTTCCACCCAACTCAGTGAACTATATCTTGTTAGTAATCAGTTATCTGGAAAAATTCATGCAACATTAGGAAGTCTCATTAACTTAATTGTCTTAGGCATGGGAAATAACAATTTCTCAGAGGCCATTCCAGCAACTGTTGGGAATTTTCAAAATATGCAAGTATTGGATTTGAGGGGAAACAAATTGTCAGGATAAACACCGACCTTTATAGGCAACCTCAGTCAATTATTTCAACTAAGTTTATCAAGGAATAAGTTAGAAGGAAATATTCCTCCAAGTATTGGAAATTGCCAACATTTGTAAATCTTAGACCTTTCGAAAAACAAACTTGGTGGAATGATAACCCCACAGGTTATTGGTCTTTCCTCTTTAGCAATCCTACTAAACTTCTCACAAGTCTCATTAACTGGCAGTCTGCCAACAGAGGTAGGCAGGTTAAAAAATGTTGGTAAGTTAGATGTCTCGGAAAATCATCTATCAGGTGATATTCCAGCAACCATTGGAACATGCATAAGCCTGGAGTACCTTAATTTACAAGGGAATTATTTCCATTGAACAATACCTTCATCTTTGGCTTTATTAAAAGGACTTCGACATTTAGACTCGTCACGAAACAACTTGACTGGATCAATTCTAGAAGGTCCGCAAGATATTTCAGTTTTAGAATACTTCAATGTTTTTTTAACATGTTGGAAGGTGAGGTACCAACAAAAGGTGTCCTCTAGAATGCAAGTGCAATATCAGTGACTGGAAATATTAAGCTTTGTGGAGGTATCTCAAAGTTACAGCTACCACCATGTACTGTCAAAGTTGCGAAACAGAGAAAATGCCATAATTTCAAGCTGATAGCAGTAATAGTTTGTGTGCTTGTTTTGCTTCTTCTATTGTCATCTATTCTTGCTATCTTTCAGTTGAGGAAAAGAAAGACAATACCATATCTTGATTCACCAACATTTGACCTGCTTTCTAAGGTGTCTTACCAAAGTTTATTCAATGCAACTGATGGGTTCTCAGCCAGTAACTTGATAGGAACAGGAGGTTTTGGCTCTGTGTATAAAAGAACTCGAGTCTGAAGAAGTTGTTGTTATAAAGGTTCTTAACCTTCAAAAGAAGGGATCTCATAAGAGTTTGATTGCTGAATGCAATGCACTCAGAAATATTAGGCATCGAAACCTGGTAAAAGTTTTAACTTGTTGCTCCAAAACAAATTACAAGGGAATTCATTTTGAAGCTCTAGTTTTTGAGTACATGACGAATGGAAGCTTAGACGAATGGTTACATCCAAGTACAAAACGTGTAGAACAGCAAAAAGCTTTGGACCTTGGTCAAAGACTGAATATTGTTATTGATGTTGCTTCTGCATTACATTATCTTCACTATGATTGTGAGCAACCAGTTGTTCATTGTGATTTAAATCCAAGCAATGTCCTTCTAGATGGTGACATGCTTGCTCATGTGAGTGATTTTGGGTTAGCAAGACTGCTGTCAACTATTAGCGGCATCTCCCAAATACAAACCATGACTATTGGAATTAAGGGGACTATTGGCTATGCTCCGCCAGGTCTAGTTTTATATTGCTTCGATTCGAAAATTTAGCGAATTCCAATTCTTTTGGATTTTTACTTCCCTTTTTGGTTAATGTTATCTTGATAATTTTTAGAGCATTGAAAAATTTGAAACCAATTTCAGAATTACGGAATGGGTTCTGAAGTGTCAACACAAGATGAGATATATAGCTTTGGAATTATTGTGCTAGAGATGTTGACAGGAAGAAGACCCACTGAATATATATTTAAAGATGGTCACAATCTACGTAACTATGTTAAAATTGCATTTTCTAACAAAATTCTGCAGATTCTGGACTAAACTACTCCCTCAGAATTAGAACAGAAAAATGCAGCAACAGAAGACAGCTGGGAGAACTTAGAAAAGTGCTTAATTTCTCAATCTCGGATTGGAGTTGCTTGTTCAGTAGAATCACCAAAAGAAAGAATGAATATGATGGATGTCGTTAAGGAACTAAATCTGATAAAACATGCCTTTCTTTCTGGTGGGGATCAATGGAGACTAACTGCATGTATAACCACATAACTACAAAACGTAATGGTGCCACTTCTGCAATTCAGTACTACTGCTACCAACTTGTCTTGACATCTTCTTTCTAAATGCTTATTATTTCATGTCATATAAAAAAAAAATGCTTATTTCATGTTTCAACTTCAGCTATTACTGCTTGTTTCCAGTATCTTGGTATATATCTTCGTATTGCTATGAAATTATAAATACAGCTTTAAGATTACGTAGTGGAAGCTTGTGAAATATTCAAGCTGAAATCAAGTACATACAACCGTATTACTGTGAATCTGGGAATCTACTTGACAAGTGAAGCTAGCACCCTGCGAGGCGGATTGAATGACCTACGAGAATGAAGGACAGCCCAATTATCAAGCAAGAGAACATCACCTTTTTGCCAAGGAATGGCAACACATTCCTCCTCGAGTATTTTGAGACAATCATAGATTATATCAGCCGGTAATGGCTGACCATCCCCAAAGGTGACAGCTTTCACAGGATCATTTCGTTCATCTTCCCACCCAGTGTAAGCAGCAACCATGCTATTGAACCAGATCTTGCGTTGTCTTCTCTCATCATACTTTATAGCTGGGATTGGACCCATAATTGTTTTGACTCCATCTTCCAACCATTCCAACTTCATACCCAGTTTTGCAGCCCTACAAAAATTCAAGTAACATTTATTTTCAAAGACAAATAGCAAGCATGCTGTCCATTATGAAGAAACTAACATAAGAGCTACTGATGTATTAAGAGAAATTTGTCACGCACAAACTCTTTTAAAAGCTTAAGTTAATTGAAATGCGGACAATGGACAGTCCAACCTATCTTGGGTTGAAATTCAACATTTATTTAGAAGAATTCGGGTGGGAAGGATTGAACTCCCAATCATTTGGTAATTAAGGTTATGATTCCATGTCATACATCAACTCTCCTAAAATCTTAATATATATCTAACAAAATTAACAGGATACGACTCCTCTAAAGTGAGCACATCTTTAAAACAAGTAAAGATATATCTACTATTAAATTTTAATAAGTTAAGATCACGATACACTATAGATTAGATCTAAGTCAAAGATGAATACATCTTTACTTTCTTATTTTATTTTAGAATAACTTTTTTCACATTACCATATCAAGGGCGATGATGTGATCACATATGTAATTTTGTCACATAAAAGAATGCTCAACGTCTATAAAAAGTAAAAAGTTAGAAACCTTTGTTCAGCGACGGTCTTATCTTTTGTCAAGAAGGTTGATTTCCAGCCACGGCCAATTGGGGATGAAGGATTGTCGTCTTCCCCTAAAACCCTTATGTACAACAAACCATGCTTCTCTAGTCTCTCAACAAACTCAGGGTACCTCTCCTTCATCCTATCATATACAACATGGCTAAGAACAATGGGAGTCTCACCCCCACTCGCAGGTTCCACTTCACAGAAGAAAAACAACTTTGAAGGAAATTCAGGAACCTGTTCACAAACCCACCAACCCAATAACATAAACATGTTATAAATAAGGATTTTGGCAAAAATAAAATGTTTTAGATGAAAACAAGGTAATTGGTAAAAAGAATTCAATTTTTAATGCGTTAAATATCTTATTTTCATTTAAAAAAAAATTATTTTGACTTTCTTAACTAATGATTTAAAAAATTTTTATAGCAAAGATCGAAACTTGATTGAAAAGAATGAAAGAATGTGAGACCTGGGCCATCTCATGGTGGAAAGGGATTTTCTGGTCAGGTGGGGATTCATTGGCGGTGAAAACACGACCAACAACGTTGGTGCGGGGTGCGGCACCACCCACGTAGGGAAGCTCCTCGTACCCGAATGCTTCGACGACGTCGTTGAAATCGGATGCCGTGTTAACCGGGAAGCCTCTGAAAAGCAGAGCACCCGATTCCAGAAGCAATGATTCGAGGAAGGGTTTGTGGGTTTTGATGGAGTGTGTTAGAGGGTGCGCGGTTTTGGGAGCAGGATAGAGTGACACCGCAGCTGGGAATCTAACTCCGTTGAAAAGCTTCTGCTGAGGAATTTGGATTTCCACGAATGCCTCTGCCACTGCCATGGTTTCGTTTCTCTCGCTCTGTTTCTCTCACTAGGATAATAATCAAGTTTTCTTCCCCATACCATACCCCACCTGGATGGAAACTGCAACCAGGTTCAGCAGCAGACGATAAGATAACAAATGGGCTATGGGCCTTTGTTTTTTTTTACTTAATGGAGCATAAAGTTAATTGAGATGTTCCATACTCACTTTGTCTTTTTTTACTTAATGATGGTATCTCAGAAGTAAGAGTGTTCCATACTCACTTTGTCTTTTTTTACTTAACGGAGCATAAAGTTAATTGAGATGAGTTTATATTCTATAAATTAGATTTATTGTGTTTTTGAATCAAGTCACATTACATTTTGAGTCATTCTAACTTAATTTGATAATTCAAATTATTTTAAAACATACTTATTTTTATAATTAGTTATAAATAATAATTTTTTATTTAAATTAATAATTTTGTATAATATGATAACATATTTATATTTATATTATTTATTTTAAAATATATTATAAAATATATTCTAGTTTTAGAATCTATTTTTTATAATTATATGATTTAATTATGTATAATATTTAAGTTTATACATTATATCTACATATTGAGTTAATTCAATTTGGACTCGATCATTATCTGGACATTGTTGGGTCGGGTTCGAGTCCAAGAAAATGATTCGATCAAAATATTGAGTCGAATTCGGATCAAGTCAAACTCGTCCTAATCTATCCTAAGTATACCCTTATTCAGAAGCACAAGGAATAAAGTTGTAGTGAGGATGAAGAAGACCCTCTCAATCGCCTTCTTTTAGTTCACTCCGATTTTTCATCTCTTCTCTACCAACTACCCATTTTAATTACATTATGTTTGGTTCGCGTGAATGTCCATGGGGCATAAATTAATTTGGATTTAATTTGAATGTACTATTAAGGTAAAAAAAAATTTATATTATCATTTAACCATATATTGTTACGTCATTAAAAATATTTAACTCTCCTAATAACTATTACTTCAAAAGTCATATATGTAATAGTGTATGATTGATTGATAGTGTAAAAAATTATTATTCTGATAAAGGGTTTGGTAAAGTAAAAGAGAGAAATGTAGGTGGTAAGCAAGAGTAGATTTGTATACTTGTGGGTAGGGGTGGCAAATGGGTGGATTGGTTTGATTTTGGATTGGATCATAATGGATGGATTCAAAATAAATCATTAATCTATTTAAAATCCATTACAAAATATTTAATATTATCTGATTCATCCATGATTCAATTTAACGGATAGATATTCAATCCATCCATTAATCAATTTTAATGGATTGGATGGATGGATATCCAATTCACTCATTTAAAAAAAAATATCTCTAAAATTTTCTTTCTCTCTCTAAAAGTTTTCATTCTTTCTCTAAAAAATATATCTCTCTCTCTAAAAGTTTTCATTCTCTCTCTAAAAAATATTTTTCTCTCTCTAAAAAATTTCATTCTCTCTCTAAAAAAAATTCTCCCTCTAAAAAATGTTTCTCTCTCTAAAAATTTTCTTTATCACTCTAAAAAAATTATTTCTCTCTCTAAAAAATTATCTCTAAAAATTTTGGGACTCAACACTTTATTTTATAAGTTTTTGAGCTTTAGTGAAAGTGAAAGTGTTGAAATAAAAAAAAGTAAAATACATTGGATATCTATTAGATTGATTTTTAATTGGATATCCAATGGATATTGTAGTTGGATTACTAACTATCCATAACTAAATTTAATTCATTAGATCCAATCCAATAAAATACATTATTCTAATTAGATGAACTAAACTAATTTTAATATGAATAAATTGGATAAATTAAAAATTAATAATTTTTTTTACCAGCCCTACTTGTGAGACTAGTGCAAGAAGAGTGTTCTTAATAATCCGCCTAGGATACTTGAGGTGGTTCACTTGTCCTTGTATTTCACTCAAATTGATTTATATGGAGGATATGTCCAAAAGAGACAAAGGCCTCTTTTGAAGAAAATTGACTTTGTACATATGCAATGTAGTCGCAAGTTTCCATCTATTTAAGGTTTTACCCCTTCTATATTTGTGACATGACACGCTATACCGTAGGTAATGGGTTACTAGGCCCATTAATACAAATAAGGCAACTTAGGACAACTAAGGCATAATCAAGGTTTTAATGAGTTTTAGCTTCTTCTCCTAAGCAGTTGTTTGAGATCACATTTCTTTCTTGAATCTAATAGTTCTTACGGAGTCCTTCTTTTTAAGGTATGAATACATTTAGGGAATAATTTCGTCTAAAAGCTCTTCCGGACAATCAAATCATAAAGATTCTTAAGAAGAGTTCTTCATGAGTTGTCCTAAGTGTCACCCTACATCTAGGCCTATGATAATACTTTGAAAGATGTTCTTGGTTAGTTTCAAATTGATTTAGTCTTAAGAGAACTAGACTTACTTTTGCTTTTACTATATTTGGGTCTTGTCCATAACAACTTTATATTGGTCGTGTATAAAAATCAAACTCAAACAATTTTTCGCATTCCCTAAACAACTAAATCATCACAACCTAATGTAGCTTTTTGTCATGTAATTCTATTTCTAGGGTTATTTTAATTTAACTTTTATGATGCCTCACTTTGATTTATGAGGAATTGTTAATGAATGTGAACATTTTTTACCAATAAAATTATTTGCACACATTTATGCACACATTATTTTAAATCTTCATAATTTTTACTATTTGATTATAACTGAATCTACATTATTTTTTTGTATATTTATATTCTAATTCTGTCACATAAACACGTGTGTGATGGATTGGATTAAATTATGTGGTTCTAACATTTTTCATTTTTTACAGTAATGAATGTGAGAGAACTTGGCCACATATACAAACGTGGGTACTTCAATTTTCAACCTATGCTGTGACAGTGTGACTGGCAAATGAATCAATTTTTTAACAAAAAGCTCATTAAATGCATTTTCTATGATCATTCATCTAGTCCTATCTAATGTAGGTATACAACATGTTTGATAATTTTGCTTCTATACTAAACAAATTAATTACTTCCTGGAAAATGCTTTTGTTGTTGTACTAAACAAAACTGGAGTAATTATGTCAGTGGATTGCATTTGTTTGAGTAAAAAAAAAAATTACCACCAGGTTCCAAGAAAGATATTTTCTGCCTCTTGATACCCTATTTCTATTTAATTGGCATTTTCCAAAAAATAAAATTGTGTTTAGCCGGAGCCACCTGATGAGAAATCACTAGACTTGGAGAAGGCTTATAATGGTTGTAGTATACAGATAACTGATGTTGTTCTTAAGCAACAAACAAGCAAATTGAAAGATGATGTTTCCAAAGACCATAATCAAACCAAAAAATCTTGTAGCTAAGGTAGTGCTTTATCTTTTATATATCATATGTGTTTTGGTTTGTTGGGTTACATGGGATGTATACTTGATCATATCATTTTTTTTCTTGTAGATTATTTTTGTTCTAATGTATATCTAAAGATTATTTTCTTCCTCCTTACACTTGTTCCTCAGATTGTACCTATTCCAACGCTCAAGTCAGGCAATGCATAAGAAAGAGATTCACTGTAGGATTGGTCGTTACCTAGTTGGAATGGTCTAGCTTGATACTTATAGAGCGTTTGCAGAGTCCTCATGCGCTCCGTGTGGCGCAGGTATGCTGAGATCGTGGCCTGATGGGGGGTGTCTCCTCCCATGATCATTCAGGTAAGTCCTGACGAGTGGTGCTTCCCTCCATGATCATCTAGGTAGATCCGTAGAATATCGGGGTTGTCGCATTAGTGGTCAACCACTATAGCAGACAGTCATGGTTCTCACACTCTAAAGGTCACGATTGACAGTAATCAGGTTATGCACAGACCTAAGGAGTACTGTTTAGGGCCTACGATCGATGCCTGCATCCGGACGGCCTAACTTGGGTGTTTATTTCGGAGTCTGGTGGTGTGCATGCCAGATTTATCCTTTCGGGCGGGATCTCGGACCACGGTCCAGAACAATTGTGGTGCCAACTTATGTCATATAGAGAGCACTCCCATGTGGCATGAATCTGAAAGCTTGGTTCGAACAGGAAAATGTCCTGGTGATAATACTTAGAAGAAGGAATTATGGACAAAGTTTGAAGCAACAACCCCACTAATGGGCTTCAACCTAATATTCCTACAGTTCACATAAAGGGTTTCTTGACCTACTGAAGGAGGCTTCTTGTGATTAATAAAGCTAAGAGCATGAAAATAGAAAATAATCTTTCACTCATTAGAAAATTTTGACATGTACATACTGGATTATATTGTAAGATTTGTAGCAAAGAGACCCGACATTGTCTTAATCCGACATAGAGGGCAACAGAAATGCAAGTAATTTTCAGGCAATACGAGCTAAAATTGTGCATTTTGTTTTGTCTAAATCTGTCTTCTTTTTTCTTCTTTTTTTTCGGGTAAGATATCAAATTGATTTTACTTGGTTCTGATTTTAGTTGTGTATATTTTTTTTACTAGACCTTTAGTTACCTTTTTTTTTTAACGAGTTAGACCTTAAGTTACTCAAAGAAAGGAAATTGTCATGGGAAGTTTTATTATTATTATTTTGGTACAATGGGAACTTTTATTATCTAATGTTGATTCCACGTAATCGGATATTTCTTTGGTCACATAATTCACATTAATTTTTAGGGGTGTAATTGGGTGGTTTGGTTCGGATTTTGGGAAAAAATAAATCCGAACCAATCAAAATCAATTGGTTTGGTTTGGTTCGATTTTCTTATTTTTTGATAGCCAAATCTGTACCGAATCGAACCAAACATCTACGGATTGGTTTGGTTCGGGTGATCGGGTTGGCCATTATTTTTTTAACACAAAAATTAGCTATACAATTATACATGTAATACAGAAAAGTGCACATAAAGTATCCAAATTTCAAATAATATTAGAACATAGATCTAAATTCAGCAGCTATTTAAATCATGGAGAATAGATCTAACTATTAAATTGTATATGAGCATTTGTTCGAATAAAGTAATAGGTTTTAGATACCCAAAATTTACTCATCCACAATCAGTTTCGCAGAAAATGTGATTCCATAATGCAAGAAAACATAAATTGTTCATACCAAAATAGCTATACTTGAGAAGGCGCTGACCATTATCAAGATCAAAGACTTATTGAAGCCCAACTTCAAGATTTGAAGATAATCCTGACAACTCTAAAAATTCAAGCATAAACATAAAAGGTAAACAAGATTAATTAGTAACAATAATAAGTACAACAACAAATAAAAAACTTAAGAATTAAAACTAAATTTTCATACCTGATTCAACTTTCTCCACTTCTTCCATTTCATCACGTAGTTCAAGATTCTTTTTAGGAGTCTTGATCCAGTTCTGAGTACAAATCAATGCCTCAATAGTGGTGGGATGCAAGGAACTGCGAAATGGGTCAAGAACTCGACCTCCAGTACTGAATGCAGACTCAGATGATACAGTAGACACTAGAATAGCCAAGATATCCCAACTTGAGTTCCACTACCACCAATGCTTGGAGTCCCACTAGTTCCAAATGAATCACTTGTCATTTGTTGTTGTCAAGTAACCTGCCAAAAAGACAAAAAGAATTCAACTTTTATTTAAAAGAATGAGAGCAATAAGAATAGAACTCTCTGCATCTAATGTGCCTATGGAAGCAGATATGTTAACTTCTACGTGTGTACCACTAGTATTAACTTCGTTGGTATGCTAAACTATGGAAGCAGATATGTTAGACTACAAGGTCCAGCCTGAAGTAGAGCCTACAAATGCAGAAAAAGGCATGAAGTTGAACAAGTTCAATACCAATGAAATCCCAAAAATCTCTAATGTGAAATTTCAATGGTGATTTGCTTCAATTCAAAAGAATGGACACTTGTGAATTTCTCGACTTTGAAAAGGCAAAAAAGTTTAGTTAGAATATGAGAAATATCTGACAACCATAAAATCATAGATGCAAAATATGAGGTTTTAAGGGAAGTGAAAATTTGGAAATTAAGGTGAAGGTTAGTCAATGGAATGGTAATTAGGGGGCCATGACTGCGGTTTGGCATGTGTTGCAATGCAGGAATGAGGCAAAGCTTTTAAAGAGCTGAAGCTAAGTTTGAGCGATATTGAATTAGGGGTAAAATGCACTAAAAAGTGGACAAACAGACTCAACCACGGCTTGGGTGTGGTTTCTACCACGGCCATGGTTCGAGGGAATCAAGAAAAGCAAAACCAAGTTTCCAGAACTAACCACAGCCGTGGTTGAGAGACAGTATAAAAATCATGAATCCAGAAAATGGTTCCCACCATGGTCTGGTTCTCGGTCATTTTGATCTAACAACCAAGTCAAAAAACCAATTTGTATATTATGTAAAAATATTCTATTTTATCATGAATTTGCCAAAGAAAGAATGCAATTTCAGCAGACTTGGATTATGAAAAATACGAAAGATGCAAAAAATTAAATGTCGAGCAAAATGAGAGAGATTCGAAGCCTATAGCGAAAATACATGACTTCAAACACCAAGAAAGGTATGATTAGTTAAGATATACAATGCGCTAGCCAATTTTGTTTGAACCTAGACATTCAACCAACAGGGAAGCTATGTGTCATCATCATCAAGACCCAAATGATATGAGTAAGCATCAATGTATATTCTGGCAGTGATATAATAATGCAAACGACTTTAGCAACACTGAAGATAAAAAGAAATCAAGGTAAAACATATATGATAAAACTTGAACAGGATACGAAATTCAAAAGAATAAGAATAAGAAGGGAAAAAATCAGAAAATACCATTAGTGAACCATGAAGGCCAACATTTTTTTTTTTGAAGAATGCAACAATTGATTTTACTTGATAAGTCAAGTCAGAAATTTTAAAACTTGTTTAAAAATACTTTTTTATATTAGTAGACCTTATACAGGTTACCTTTTGGGATCTGCGGTGATGGAGCGGATATGCGGTGACGGAGCGGTCTGCGGTGATGGAGCAGATCTTGAAGCTCCGTGAGCCTACGGTGGTGAGGGTGAGCAGCGGTGACGGTGAGGAGCGAGCTACGGTGGTGAGGGTGACTGGTTTTCGTTTCCCGTGACGGAACAAGATCTGTAGTGATGGAGCAGATTTGCGGTGACGGTAAGCTGCAGTGAGCCTACGGTGGTGACCTTAGAGCGGTGGTGAAGAAACCTACGGAACGGTCACGGTGGGGTAAGTTTTTTCGTATTATTATTTTTATACAACAGGAATGTAATAGCTTTTACAAAAGGACAAATGGTTGAACCATTATTATTACAAAAAATATAATGTTGATTCCACGTCGGGTTCAAAATTCAAAATCCAATATCCGATATTTTCTTTTATCCGAACCAACATATACCCAATTCACATTAATTTTGATTTTGTAATCACTAAATCATTCAATCATGTATTAATATATCATTTATCATGGTCAAATTATTTCAATTATTTAATAATATATAATTTGATGATAATGTAAAAAAAAAATTACAAAGCTATTAAATCAAAAATTCAAAATCAAATATACTCAAATAAAATAAAATAAAAACAGAATACAAATGTAGAAACTTATTAAATTGTATATGATTTGTCTAATCTTTTATAAATTTAACATTTATATATAAAAAATAATATTTACATGAGTTTAATTTTAATTTAAATAAAACTTTGTAGTGTGTTTGTGTTTTTGTAAACATAAGATTAAATTAATTTGTAAGTTTCTATAATTTCACCAAATTTTTAATCAGATCTCTATAATTTAAAATTTTTAAACAAATCACTATATATAATTTTGAAATTTTGTAACTAGATTCCTGGAGGCTAATATTGTTAGTGTCTCGTTAAGTGTTGATGTCCAACTTGATAATGATTAAGTGTCTAAATCATCACTCATCTTACACATAGAAGCCATGTTACATGCACATGGTTTTCTATTCTAATTTTACCCCTAAATTGACCCAATTTTCACGCTTTAACCTTTTGCTTATTTCTTTCCTCCTTCCCCATCTTCTTTTCCCCTCTTCTGTTCTATGCTTCTCTCAACATGTCTCATCGTTCTTATAATGGAAGTTTCAGTCGGTCCTTTACTTCAAAGGTTGTCCTACTCCTCCTATGGTTCTATGATCTTACACCTTCCTTGGCAACACGATTCCAATAAAATCAGAAGCTTTTGCGCTCTTTTTTTTTTCTTCTGCTTCTAGTTTTTTCTTCAATTTCAAGACACTTTTTTTTTCAATTTTTAAATTTTCAATTGATGATCACTATTTAGTATACTATGATCATTGTTTGGTGTAAAAAATGACTTACTTTTTTCAATTGATGATAAGCTCAAAAAAATAAAAGGACTTTTTTTTATATACTTAGTGGCTGATGTCTTGTGCTTTGTTATATTTGTTTAGTCAAATGAATTGTACATTAGTTTGTGTTTGACAAGTACAAAATTGTTGGTTCAACCATTAAGGTGTTTGTTCATCAATGGAAGAAAAACTTGTAAATTGTTGCTTGTCTTATATAACTATGCTACTAGTATGGAGAAAGACACAAACATGCATTGTTCTATGGATCATTCTACAATGCCATAAGTTGCAAGTATGCCACAAGTCGTTAGAAAAGATAATTAACCAATAAATTAATTATTATTTCATTTATGCAGATTGTTCTTATGATGCAAATTATGCAGAACATGCTATCTCTTTGTAACATGGATAAAGGAGTTATCTAAGCATGGCTACCTCAACTTGAACACTTAGCCTCCTTTAAACAAAAACAAAGTAAAAAGCACTCAAAATTCTCCAACTAAAGGGGTGGTTGCAAGATTCATTCTCTGTAAACTAACAAAAACTTATCATTGGTTAAAATAAGTTCACAACATAGATAGATTTATCAAATCTATATACAAATAGTTTTTAAGGAATTTCTATTTTGTCACAAGATTTTGGAAATGCATTAAACCAACAAACTCTATTTTTTTTTAACCATTTCTAATATTAGAAATAGAGAAATAGGATCAGGTCACGGATGATGATACTACTCTGATACTATGTTAGAAATAGAAATATAGATATAAATATTGATAAATTTATGTATATTTCTGAATTAATGTATACATGAGGATTAACCTATTTATAAAAAAAGTTGTTGTACAGAAAAGAAAAATAATAAAAAATAACTATGTACTAAATCAATCCAATTTTGTATTAAATCAATTACAATCAATCGTGATTAATTATAATATCAATTATAATTAATCACGCTAACATCTTCCATCAAACTCAAGTGAGTATAAAAGAAATAAACTTGAGTTTGAAACCAAAGTGCAAAATTGACCAGGATGATGTTTGAGTTTCAAGTCTGGAGTTTGGAAAATAAACTAAAAATATTTACAAGTATATATATGAAAATAAAATAAACTAAAAATAATCTAAAAATGCAATGTCGAGATCTTGGAAGAGTCAATAGACTCAAACTACATTTAGGATTGAACCATATATATATGGAAAAATCTACAATGAGAACAAAGTCTGAAACAAAGTCCTACCATATCAGAACGAAGTTTGGAATCTATGATGAAGTTTAAAACGGAGTCTGACATTAGAACGAAGTTTAGAATCTAACACAGAGTCTAAAACGGAATCTTGCCATCAAAACAAAGTCTGAATTCTAAGACGGAGTCTAAAATTGAGTTTGGAGTCTGGAATATGAAATCTATGAGTTTGAAGTCTGGAATCTGGAGTCTAAAGTTTGAACGGAGTGGACAACAGAAAAAGTCTGGGTTTGATGGTAATTAGTAACGATTCTAACGAGTTCTACAAACCCTACATAGCGAAAAGGAAAAACTCTCCTAAAGATGGATACCATGACTCTGATACCATGTTATGAATAGAGAAATAAGGTCAAGTCACAGAGGATGATACCTTTTTTTTTTCTTTAGATATGCAATGGCCCATTGCAGTATATGTAAATTAACATTCAATTAATGAAATTGGTCCAAGAGTTCCTACATTGCACTTATTGTATTATGCCAAATTTATCATCTTTATAAGTTTAAGGTAAATTCTACCAACAGGTTGACATCACTAAATGCTCTTTTCCATATAAAATAGGCACAACAAGGTAAATGGCAAAGCAGCTGAGTAACTAAACACAATATTCATAATCCATTCCCAAGTAGAGTATTTGTGTGTGTGTGTGTGTGTAAAGAGAAAGAGAGATAAAGACAACAAGGTAAATGAAAGAGAAGTAACTAAACACAATATTCATAATCCATTCCCAAACGAGTCTTTCAATAAATTTCTACTATCTTTTAATAAATGTACACTATATTAAAAATGTATACTATGCAAGTTGCTACCACATTAAAAATGCAATCCAAAAACATATAATCTGTGCTATAATACAAATGTTGTTTTTGAAGTATGATTGGACAATGTTGCATAAGACATCTAACCATAAAATATTATTTTATAGGATTGCCAATGAATAAATGCAACAACAGTAGAAATATGACAACAATTGATAATAAGGTAATGGAACAAAATACAATTGATACCAAAATAGAAAATTGACACAAAACCAATTGACATAAATCCAAGAAAATATAACAGCCAATTGACACAAATCCAATAAAATACCAAAACTGAAAACATGCTCATATCCCATTGCGAAAAAGTAACCATTCCAATTACAAAAGTAACCATCCTATTACAAAAAATTATGATCTTAAGCATGGTCCAAAATTGTAGCAGAAATTCCCATTTCTCTTCCTCTCCCTTTTCCCCTTCTTACCCTTTTTGTTGTAGATGGTGATGTAGGTTCTGATGTAGTTGCTATAATGTTTGTTTGAGTGGTGCTTGCTGGTTGATTCTTATAGGTTGTTTTGTTATGGCCATACGACTTGCAATTTGAACATCTCAAAGATGTATGGCTTCTTCTAAATTTATGTTGAGGTGGTGGTTGATCAGCTTCCCTCCTCCTTTATTTCTTTGGCCTCCCGGGCTTGGCTCCATATGTATGAGGTACAATTTTTATGTTCAAATTTGGCTACATATTCTCTTCATTTATTAGGTTAACTATGAGTGCATAACAAGCTTTGTAAGCTTGTGGAGTGTAGTAGTTACTAATGTAGTCTTTTGGATCATCTCCCTTGAAGAAGATAACACTGCAAGCATACTTACATGGCAGCCCAGTCAACCCCCAAAACCTACAGCTACATGATCCAACTTCCAAGTCAGTTACAAACTTCTCATTAACATATTTATTATTGTGAGACACCTCAAACTTTGTTCCACCAGCCCACTTTGCTGTCTATTCCCTTGAATGAACCACCTCTTGATCCAACATTTTCCTTGGCTTATGATTTATTTTTTCCTTGTAACTTTCAGCCTTTAATCTATTTTCAATAAATCTAGACATGATGTAGCATCTAATCCACTCAAGCATTGTCAGTATAGGCTTGTCTCTACCTTCCAAAATTCTTCTATTGAAGGTCTGTGATATGTTATTAAGTAGCATATCACTTTTTGAGTGAAACGTGAAGTGAAACCTTATCCATAATGCTGGATCTAGGACCATCAGCTTGTCATAACATTCCTTCTTCACCCTTTTATAATTCCTTCATCTTCCTCTCTCATTCTTGCACATATGATGCCTTTGAAGTAGCAAGTATTAAATCTCTTATCACCAAGCCACCTACATATGTCTTCTTGCAATTAGTATATAAATGTCTAAGGCAAAATCTGTGCTCCACACTTGGCAACATCTCCTCAAACACTTGAACCAATCCTTGAGATTAGTAAAATAAAAATCAAGCAATCAGGTACTTAAATAATTAAAAACACATAATGATATACAATGTTGAAGTAGAAAATATTTACCTTTTGTTGGTCAGATATAAACACCATCTATTCTCACTTATTACTTCTATATCTTCCAAGAGTAGTGTCATGAACCAACCTCAATAGTCCTTTGTTTCACTCTCTACAACAGCAACAACAATTGGGAAGTAATTATCATTCGGATCCCTAGCCACAACCACCAACAATTGTTGTCCATATGGGGTGACACCCATCTAGGACAATAATGGGTCTACAAGCAACCAAGAATCATCTTCTCACAGCATCAATACACATGTATAATCTCTATAACATAGGTTGGTGAGTGAGAGATGGTATATCGACCATCAACTTAAGAGTGGAACCTGGGTTAGAGTTTCTAACTTTTTCATAGTAATCCAATATTCAATTATATTGCTCAACAACAATCCTTTAAAGCTTCTCCATCACCTTCCTCCTTGCCCAGTAAGCCTTTGTAACAGGAATTTTAGCCATGTATTTTTCTTTCACATTTTAGATCACATGTGAAAATTTGATCTTCTTATTCGGTTTCATAGTCTCAGCTAGTTTACTAGCAGCCCACTTTTATTATGCCAAATAACCCTTGAAGTTTCTCCTACATATGTGTTTGCCTTTGTATGTCTTAAGCATGTACGTTAGTGAATCTCCCACTTTATTACAAAAGGCAAGCCACTCACAACCCTTCCCCATGCAGTGGACCCTGCATCTTTGTTTGTCATTTTTCAAATACCTCACATCCTTGCCATTTAACAAATAATATTATTCTATTGCCTTCCTAAATTGATCAATGGAATTAAACTCCAATGGCTCTACAAATTTGTAGACACGAGACATCTTTGCAGGGTCGTATTTTGAATATTTGGTTTTCCTTTCACAAGCATCATCAGAATATTTGTCCATAGAATCCAACGATTCAGTATAATAGTTAGGATCTGATTCAATTGTATCCATAATGAGACTTTTTTAGGGGTCCTATAGAAATGGGAGAGTATGGTTAAGTTTCATGGGTTCCAAGGCCTAATGAAGTAGATGGTCCTTCATCATCTAGTTTTTTAAGGTGCGGTGGGCCAACATTGAAGTTTGATGGGCTACATTATGTCTATTTACAGGAGGAAGATCAATAGCATTTGATCCTTCTAGCACTACACCCTCAGTTTCTACAACATTGATGTAAAAATAGTTCTTATGATCACCATCGTCTGCACTGTCATCAAATTTAACATTCAATATACTGTCGTCACTGTCTGAGTCACTCTCATCACCATTGGCTTGTTCATCGCTTCCATCCATTGCAGCAATTTCAACACCATCATGTTTATTAAACCCAACAACAACAAATAACTCTGTTTGTTTGACACAAGTACTCAACACAAGCTTAGCAAATTCAATGTAGTCATTATCATTCTTTAGTTCCTTTAACCCATTGTTTGTGCATCTATCTAGATTCTTATATCATATTTTAGCATATCCTTTATAACCTAAATCTCTTAACTCTCAAACAATTTCTTGGTTCTTCCAACAATATATTCAATGCCCAATGTACCAGGCATCCAATGCCTGTCATGGTGTAGGGTAATATAAAATTTGTCTTCAGCCGTTACTATAAAAAAAAGAAAAAAAATAAAAAAAGAAATTGGTGTCACAATAGTAGGAGAGCATTTTAGCATACAAAAGCACACTAAAATTACCCTTCAATTAAATAAAAATGTCTTACAATATTGATGAGTTGCAAAAACTGTCTCACTATTTCAGTTGCAAATTAGTCGTCGTTATAATTAGGAGTTAACAATTGGTTAATACTTTATGTGAACATATATCCATGAATTCAACTAAATGCCTCCTAAAAAAATTAAACATAAATTAATAAGCCAAACCACAATATTAATAGTTTCCCACTAGTAAATATGATGATATTAACAGTATCCTAAAGAGAGTAATTTTACCATACAAAGCAAACAAAAATTGTTGTACAATTTGTACCTCAAAAATAATTGTCCTACAATAAAAAAAAAATCTCACAATAGAGTATAAAGAGAGTTTTTTTTACCTCAATAATACTAGTGAAACACATTTAAAGTCACATCTCATTATGTATTTTATTTATATGATAGAATTAGAATAAAAGATATACAAAAAATGAGATAAATCTAATTATAATCAAATGATAAAAATTATAAAAATATGAAATATTATAAATAGAAATATGTATAAGTAATATTACTCATTTTACCATACAAAGAAAACCAAAATTACCCTGCACTGCAATCAAATTTAAAAATAAAAATAAAAAAAGGTCTCACAAGTCATAATAGACTAAAAAGAGTGCGATTTTACTTGGACCAAGGATCTGTTCACGTACTTCTCACTTTGCACCGTCCCTCAACAAAGGAATCTTTAATGGAGACACTCCTCCAACTTAGCAAAATGGAACATCAACAATGGTTGAAGGCAAATAAAATAGGGTAAAAGAGAATGAAAAAATAGAACTTGTGCTATAATTAACATTACTGGGAATGAAGAAATATGAAATATCAAAAGAAGTAAAATAATAGGGTAAAAGAGAAGCATGTGCAAGTTACATGTACTTTTATGTGTGAGATAGGTGATGATTTGAACACATAATCTTTGACATGTCAAACATTTTTGTCATGTGTTAAATGTTATGTCAATTACACTTAAATGAGCTTTAACAATATTAACTTATAAAGACTTATTTACAAAATTTTAGAATTGAAAGGACTTGATTAAAAACTTTTAAAATACAGGAATTTAATTAAAAATTAATGAAATTATAAAGGCTTACAGATTAATTTTACTTATGTGTATTATTTAGTATTTACTTAATCTATTGCATAATTATGTGTATTATTTAGTATTTACTTAATCATTTGCTATGAAGCAATTTCTTACGAACTGCCTACCTAGTCATTTTTTTTCTTATAGTATTTTTTATCAAATAAATAAAAATTAATCTCTTAATATATAGTAAATCTTAATATATGGTAAAATATTTAATTGATAATCCTCTCAACAATATTAATTTATTATCCACTAAATACTAGTTAGAGTACAGATAGGACACAGATTCCAAATGGTCGTTCTGCCGCAGCTCCATAGTCCTAGTGTGGAGTCCAGGTTTATAATTCTCATGTGTGATTGTGTGTCTTTCAAATTCAATTCTAGTCCTTCTTAAACCCTAACAAATTCATTCTCTCTCTCTCTTTAAATTCTAAAACCCTAAACTATCTGTCTTCAATCTTCATCCTCAATGGCGGAACCTACTCAATTGACTCGCCACATTGAGTCCTACGTCGATTCCTCTTCTACTCCCACTCTCCAGGTTCACTCCGTCGATTCCTTTGGGCATAGTTCAAATTCCTAATCATTCTTCATTGCCTGCTTTCTCTACTTATTTGCTTTGGTTCTTGTCGTTGTGATTAATCATGCTTATGCACACTGCAGGCTGCAAGTTTGGACGCAATTGGGTGTCTCGTAAAGACTGATGCTTTAACTCTAGAAGTACTTGTATGTTTCACTTTCTCTGTTCCTCCTTTTTTTGAAAAAAAAGAAGAAGAAAAAAACAAATTTCCATGCATTGATACTTACTTAATTTGTCTCTTGACTTGTCTTGTTTTTCATGTTACAAAATTTAGGTTAGAGAGTTGGAGATGTATTTGACCACAACAGATAACGTTGTTCGTGCAAGAGGTGCGTTTTGTTTATTTTGAAGCTACCAGTTATTACACATAACAATCTCTATGTCAAATCGTGAAATGAGGGAACAAAAATTTTTGTGAATTAGATGCCAGTAGGAGTTTATTTCTGTCCGATCACCATCACACAACCAATGTGGCATTCCATTGAATTCTCTGTAGCTTAACTTTTTTGCTAAGCAAGTAAGGGTGTATCCACCCTTGATTTAATTTAAAGTGCATTGAAATTTTAACCCACTAATAATTCAAGGGTGGATACATTCTTACATGCTCACTTTAGAGGAGTTTTATCCCACAATTATATATACTTGTGTGTGCGTCGGGACACACATGCAGTCTAAACATGCATACAGATACCATTCGTGTGCATATGTATGTATGGATGTAAATTTTAATCGTATGTCTTTGACTGTGGATTATGTTCTTATTAGTTTAACCTTCAAAGTATTTTATTGAACGTCTTTTTTGGAAAAACTTCTTCAGGAATCCTTCTTCTAGCAGAGGTACTTACACGTATTGAATCAAAACCTCTTGGCAGTGCAACTATACATAGCTTGGTTGGGTTCTTCAAGGACAGACTGGTCAGTATGAATATTCCTTCTGCAACATGACTTATTTTTTAAAGTTCATCGTTTGAGAATTTTCTAAATTTGTTATTCTAGTTTGTTTCTGTCAATGGCTCTCTTATTTCATCTGATTCTGTTTATTCCTGCAATACCGTTTCCATCTATATTGCTATATCATGCAGATTGCATTCATGGTCTAGAGCTTGATTGAATTGAGTTGATTTCATGGTGGAGATGGAGAGATTTGATGCTGTGTTTATAAGCTTTATAATTACTAAGACTCCTCCATACGTATAACATATTTATACTGTGTGTTGTGATACTCAACCTTAAATCTAATTGTAAGTCTTTGTTTCCTTTATTACTTTGAAAAAATACAGAATCTCTGATGTATTACATTAAGCCTGATGATTTTTCTTAATTGCCTCAAGTTTGATATTTTATGAAATGCTTGTGCTCAAGCCTTGAGAATTGCTGATTGAACAGGGTCGTTTTTGCATTGACTTTACAAAAGTGTTGTGATTGGTGATCCATGATCTCTTTAATGATAACTAATTTTCTCATGATATTTTCTAATAACCACAAACAATATAATATTATTTATAATCAGGCAGATTGGAGAGCATTACGAGGTGCACTTGTTGGTTGCTTGGCACTAATAAGGAGAAAAAGTGTTGTGGGTATGGTAGCTGGTAGTGACGCCAAAGACATTGCTCAATCTTTTCTAGAATACCTACAAGTTCAATCTTTAGGACAGTATGACAGGAAGGTAAATTATTTTTACAGCCAGAAAGCCAACAAAATTTTATGCTTCTGCAGTATAAAGTAGAATTATCCCAAAATGGAAAAGAAATTAAATTTTCTTCGGGAGAATTCCCGTTAAAAGGGAAAATAACCACTTGGAGTGATTATATATTGGCGTAAATTTCTTTACTAACCAGTCTTAGTGGTTATTGTTCCTTTATGGTAAATATTTTTATCAGGAGTTCTTCTTCTGTAATTCTCCCCTTTTTGACTGAATATAAACTATATTTTCTAAACATCTCACCTTTGTTTTCTTTGTTTCAATATTGCAGCTATGCTTTGAACTGCTTGATTGCCTGCTAGAACGCTACTCCGATGTGGTTGCTCCACTGGTAGTCCTACCTTCCCTAAACTAACACATAGTAATGAATAAAGCAAAAACCAAAATGAAAAAGAAATTCCTGAACTTACTGTTATTCTGTTTGATATTGGAATTTACTCAATTTAATGTTTTTTAATATACAAAGAAATATTATTTAGGTATAACATAGTAAAGTACAAGAGCAGAGGATAAGATATCCTACTAAAAGGAACGAAAGTATGATGGCCAATATATGACTTACATTATGTAATCCCAAAGATGTAATCTATGTAAGCTAGTTTTTACTCATAATTGTCAAGCACCAATTCTCTCTCAAAAGCTTAAGCTATTAGGTGAAGGTTCATGAATGGTTTATATCTAAAACGCCCCCTCACCAAGAGCCCTTTGGGTTTGAAGCGTGGACAATGCACATACCCACCCTACCTTGTGCTAAAATTCAACTTTTTATTTAGAAGAATGAGGTTGGCAAGGATCAAATTCTTGATCACTTTGTCATAGAGGCTTAGATACCATGTCAAGAACCAACTCTCCCAAAAGCTTAAGCTGTTAGGTGAAGGTTCATTAATGATTTTATATCGAATGAAAACACTTTATCATTCAAATTTTCAGCTGATATCTCTTTTTATGACACATATGGGCTCATTATTTTTTATTATCTTATAACATATTGGTTCTGAACTCTCTTGTAGGGGGAGGACCTTATTTATGGAATTTGTGAAGCTATGGATGCAGAAAAGGATCCAGAATGTTTAATGCTTGCTTTTCATATTGTTGAGTCTCTGGCACAATTATATCCTTATCCATCTGATCTATATGCAAGTTTTGCTAGAGATCTGTTCGATATTTTAGAAGTTTACTTTCCCATCCACTTTACACATGTAAGCTTAATCTTTTGCGGATATTTCTCCATTGAACATCTTCCATTTATGCATACTGATTGCTATACATCACTTAAGCATTTATGTTTCAGACACACTAAGAATTTGGTTGGTATGAATGTATGCTGACCTGTTTTGCACCTATGTGGTTATGTCGTGTTACATTGATGCGGGGAGATTGTGACAAGATGGACATTTTCTTTGTAAATATCCATTCTCACTTTGTGTTATTTATTTGTAATCTGTGTTTCTGTTTCTTTACCAGCCAATGGGTGGGGATACTCATGTGCAAAGAGATGACCTGTCAAAGGCTCTGATGGTATGTGGAACTTTCATTCAGACTTTGTGGTGATTAGCTTTTAGTGGTTGTATTTTCTTGTATTTAGGCATTTAGTCTTTGATGTGAACCTCTGGGATTTTAGACTTTGTTTTCTGTTTGTTCCTTTTTAGGCCGCAAGTGCACGGATCGAACAAGTAATACAGTTTAAGAGTAGGATATTGTTTTCACGAGGATAATGGAACTTCTGATGCTAAATATCAACCAATAGCTTAAATAATTCTATTCAGGAACATAAAAATAAGGAAAAATCCATTTAAACTAATCTAAAGACTGAAAAGCAATAAACGAAAATTAAAGATAATGGTTAGAGATTAGGGTATCCTTCGTCACCTCTTACTTCAATTAATAACATGCAACTCTTTTAAGCAATATTAATGAATGAGTTAAGTTAGCTTGAGAATCTACTTTAGTTAAATGCCTATGTCTAAGTCAATCAATCATGCTTCATTTACCTAATTCACTATGTTTCCATGAGAACTAGTGCAAATGTCACTCATTAAGGTCTATTCTCAAACACTTGCGATGCATAACTAAGAGGTATATTTCTATCCTATTAGCAAATCAACTCACCCTGCCATTAGAATGAAATCAAACATGCATTAATCATACATATGATCTCTAATCTAAATTCCTATGTCTAGGTTCATCAAATTTCAACAAATCACTTAAAAATTGGCCAAACAATGAAGAGCATTAATATCAATGTGATTGAACAAAACCAAACATCAATATAAAAAAGAAGTACAAAATCATCAATATCCATACAAGGATCTAAAGTAATCCCTAAATACAGCTTAGCTACTCATTGAACACAAAAATATACATCAAAAACCATGTTCATGATACAAGGAAGAAAAAAAAGTAAAGGAAAAAGGAAGGAAGCTCATAGATGTGATCTTTGATGCTTGAATCTCCTTCCATGAAGAAGATAGCCTCCAACCTTGGCTTCCCTAGCTTCCTCTCAACCCAGAAATGAAAACCTAGTTGCAGCTTTCTAACCTAGAACAAGCTCTTATTTTAAGATCTGATAAAACAGTATTTATAGGCTAAATTTACACTGTCACGCCGGCCCCACGACGCGAGTCAAATTAGGTCACCACACCGCGACATTAACTCCTTGGCACTACGACGTTCAAGCCTCGGGTTCTAGTATGCTACTGTCTGAATGCACTACTCCGTGGCGTGAACTTGCTTGCGCTACGGCGTTAGTTGCTGAACTTCACACTTGGCTTTATCTTGGGCTTACTCATCCAATGTTGGTTGAAAACTTCCACCAATCTGCTTGTTTGCAGCCCTTCCTACAATAGAGAAATCACCAAGTTAATAAAAGTTGCAAATCCATTTAATCACATGAAGAATTATACCAATTTGCTCAAGATCATATAGGAAGATATCCAAATTGATTTCGACAAATATAAGATTGAAATCTTCCATATATGCATAATAACAAGGACTAAGCTATCAATAAAGTACAGATATAGGACACAAATAATTACATTTCATGGAGTTTTCATTTTCATTCTCTCTTTTTTTCAAAAAAAAAAAAAACTTTCGTTAAAATTTCTGGATGTTATACAAAGAGTGCAGGATTATATAATTGGAGGTTAGATTGGAGTGGTTTTATGTTTTGTTTTTCTTTCCTCTTTCTTTCTTTTTGAAGGTAGACAGCAGTTTTGCTGAAATCCTTACTAGGCTTTGCAGAAATAAACACCAGAAATCGGAGGGAAGTTAAATGCTTTTTTATTTATAGAGGCAAATATCCCTAATTATTAAGTGTTAGTGGCCTTGGGAGATTTAACAGCGATTACCAAAGTCCACATACAGTTATTTTATTTTCTGAGAGGACAGTTTTTTACATCTAGATCTTTATTCCTTCTTCCTCTTTTAGATTGTTTTTCCCTGATTGAACTTCATCTCTCGGATTGCGTATGTCTTTGTGTGTATGGAAGAAAGATGGGGAGTATATTTTATTTCAGTTGTGTTTTATAATATGAGCTAATTATTTTACTTTGCTGCAGTCTGCATTCTCTTCCACACCTCTTTTTGAGCCATTTGTCATTCCTTTGCTTCTTGAGAAGCTTTCTTCTTCACTACATTCAGCAAAGGTTGGTATTGATAGAATATCATTCTATGTGTTGTGCTAAATATCTGTGCAATCACTTTTTACCCTTTTTTTACTTAACCATTCAAGTTTTCTGTGTGTTGGCTATGCATTCAGATTGATTCCTTGAAATATCTTAAAGTGTGCTCCTCCAAGTATGGAATGGAGAGAATTGCAAAATATGCCAGGGCTATTTGGTCTTCATTAAAAGACATCATATCTACTTATTTGGACGAACCAGATTTTTCTTTTACTCTGGCACCTGTAGACAGTATTGGTTTCCCAAAGAATGAATTTGTAATAGAAGCTCTATCTCTCCTTCAGCAGCTTATTGTGCAACATAGCAGTTTGTTAGTTAGCTTGATAATTGATGATGAAGATGTCAACATTATTTTCAACGCCATTGCCTCATTTGAGAAGTACAATGCTATTCCTGTGCATGAAAAGAAGAAACTACATGCTATCGGTCGTATTCTCTATATTACTGCCAAGACTTCCATTTCTTCCTGCAATGCCGTGTTTCAGAGCCTTTTCTCCCAAATAATGGATAATTTGGGTTTTTCTGTTAGTAATATTGATAGCTTGCCAAATGGTGATGTTTTTCCCTCTCAGAGAGTTAAGTTTGGATTCCTTTATCTCTGCATTGAACTACTTGCAGGATGCAGGGAATTAATTGCTGTGTCTGAGGAACCAGCACTGCAGTATGTTTTCAAGCATGAGACATGTTGCACCATGCTTCATAGTTTTTCAACTCCATTATTTAATGCCTTTGGTTCAGTCTTGGCAGTAAGTGCTGACACATGCCCCCTTGATCCAGATATATACATTGGAGGTGATTGCTCTTTTTCTATTTGAGTATAACATTTTTATCTAAATGCTCAGTCTTTGTTTTCCAGAATTTTAATCCTTTTTTTTTTCAGTGCTACTCCTCTTAAGTAGCTCATCAATGAGAATGTGCCATGAACTCGTGGTGTATTTATTTATTTTGATAAAAGATTAAAACTTTTTAGAAAGAAAGGGAATAAAGCACATTTGGGGAGGATAAGCAATCCTTCTAATAGAGAAAAGGAAACAGCAAGGCAGAGTGACTCAAAAACGCAGCAAAGCTTTCCAATCTGCATATCAGTAATAGAAATACCCTTGAAACGAGCATGAGCTGAGGACTTCAAGAGAAGCCTTAAACACAATCCCATGCCATAACAAATGTAAGGGCAAAGAGATACCTTTGAAAAACACAGGCATTCCTCTCCATCCGAATAAACCAAATAATAGCAGAAATTGCAGAGACATAAAATCAAAGCCTTCTTATTACTGTCAAAAGTCAAAACCTTTAAAATGTATCTTGAGAAACTACTCCAAGGTGAAAGGACTAACTCGGTGTTCTCCAAGAACCCCAAACAGTTTTTTCCTTAAAAAAGTAGTTACATTACAACAATTAAAGCCTTTTCCCACTAGGTGGGTCGGCTATATGGTTCAAACGATACCATTGTGTTTTGTCATAAACCATTTCTTCAGAAGGGCCATTTAGCTCTAAGTCCTTTTTAGTAGTTTCTCCTATAGTTTTTCTTGGTCTCCTTCTACCTCTAACTATTGGGTTATCCTTCATCTGATCTACTCTTTTTACTAAGACTTCTAAAGGTCTTCTCCTCACTTGGCCAAACCACCTAAGGCGAGATTCTACCATCTTTTCCTAAACAAGGGCTACTTCTATTTTCTCTCTAATGTATTCATTCCTAATCTTCTTTTGTCTTGTATATCCATTCATCCAATGCAACATCCTCACAACAAAAAAAAAAGACTTGAATGTAAATGGGCTATTGTTTCTGGGCTAGAACGTAACACATATCAAGGGATACAAGTGAGATCTTTGAATCTGCAACATGTGATTTTATTTGTATTAATCCTATGAAGTCTCCATACAAAGACCTGACCTTAGAGGCAGTTTTGGATTTCCAAATGGGTTTGTCGTGGAGAAGCCTCTGATAGTTAGGAGAGTGAGTTAAGAATTGGAAAAGCAATTACATGAAAAGACGCCAGAAGAGTCTTTTGTTTCTCCTATCTGGATTAAAGAAGAGATGAGTATAATCAAGGGAAAGCACAAGTTACTTTAACTACACCTCATGGACTCATGGTGTATTTGTTATTTGGTCTTAGTTACACCTTGTTGCCTTGTTGGTTGATTTTATGTAGCTTTGGTTTCCACGTGTTCCTTGTTCAAAGAATACACTTAGATATGCCATTAATCCTTTGGCTTAAGAGAACAATATGTAGTGTCTCAATAACTTATTCAATGCTGATTTTACCTGTTTCCATCCAAAGCAGTCCCATCCTCTGAAGTGCCTTGTCCATTTATAAATTATCATGACCTGGCTATATTATTATTACCTGTTTTCGATTTGACATAATCCTTAATTGGCGTATACTGCTGATATACTGTAGTCAGAATAAATAGGTTGTCAATTTGACTATGTTGAAAATACTTCAGAATCTGATTAATTAGTTTTAATGCCCAATTCTTATTATTTGGTTTAGGTGCACAAATTCAGATTGCTGTTTCCAGAGGGAACTGCTAAAACTATCTTGTTGCATTTCTCTAGACTCCAATTATTTTAAATGATTAATCAGAACTAATTTTTCAAATGACTCTTGAGATTCAGGATTTATGTTTATATTTGGAATGCATGACCACAAAGGGTTTACACTTTACAGGCATTTACTACAATTTATTTCCTGATGCACATTATATTTATTTGATTCACTACTTTGTGAATTTGTTATTATATCTTCGCATTGCTGATTCCTTTTTTGCTTTTGGTACTGATATGCAGTGAAGGGTTTGCAGATACTGGCTATGTTTTGTTTAGATGTTTTTCCAATACCAAAATTAATATTTGAGAATATTTTGAGGAAATTCATGTCAATTATCATAGATGATTTCAACAAAACAATATTATGGGAAGCGGCATTGAAAGCATTATTTCATATCGGCTCACTTGTCCAAAAATTTCATGAGTCTGAAAAGGCTATGAGCTACAGGAGTTTGGTTGTAGAGAAAATTGTGGAACTGCTGTCTCTAGATGATATTACTCTGCCTTTTTCCCTCAAAGTAGAAGCATTATCTGATATAGGCATGACTGGAATGAAAAATATGCTGACAATTCTTCAAGGGTTGGCAGGAGCTGTATTTGCCAATCTATCTGAGGTTTGTGTATGTATATAACTCCAATACTCTATCTGCAGACATTTTTTTCAAGGCATCATGGAATATGTTGTTTCACTTGTAGAAAGTCCTGGGGTTTATTTTGTAATTGGTTATTTTTACATTTTTTCCTGCTTTTTATTCCTAAAATAATATTGTGAAATTTACTTTTTTGGATTTGATAGTAACTTTTTGGCATTTGTTCATCTAGGTCCCTAGAAATTTGAAGTCTTCTGAAACTGCTGTTCAGCTATTGGAGTGCTACTCTTGCAAATTGCTTCCATGGTATTCAGCTCTGCAGGGCTTATATATTATATTCACTTTGTTGTGACTATTTTTTCTTCACTAACAACTTAGATTAGATGCCTGATATTCTGTAAGAAATAAGAATGGATCGACTAATTGCTCTTTATGTGTCTCCTCCTGTATCAGTTTATCAAATGTAGTTCCCAATATAATGCTTTTCTCTATGTGCAAGGAGCAGGGAGGATTTGCACCTGACAAAATTTCCTATTAATCTGAAATTTTGAATTGAATCTGGGCAGGATCCATGAAAATGGAGGCTCGGAGGATTTTGTAGTGCAATTTGCTGTGGACATTTGGAGCCAAGTAGGAAATTGCATGGATTTCAGTGCCCCATTTGAGGAAAAGGTTTATATAACTTTGATCCTTATTTATTAATCTTCCTTAATTATTTTGTGATTATAGTTAAAATCCCGTACTTATTATTATTTACATGCAACTAAATAGACAATCCAACTAGTAATGGTGATTTTTCCTGCTTTTACTTCAGGGTCTTCTTGATGCAATAATGAAAGTGGTAAAACTTTCTGTTGGGAGTTGCTCTGTGGAGAGCCAAAATACTATAATTCAAAAAGCTTACAGGATACTATCATCACATACAAACTTTCAGCTTGATGAAGTGGCAAGATTACCACTAACTCCTGGAAAATACGACATTACTCAGAGAGATGAATGGATTCTTTCATTATTTGCATCAGTAGTTATTGCAGTTTGCCACAAAACACACATTCCAAATATAAGAGTACTTCTACATCTATTTATAGTAACCCTCCTCAGGGGTGTTGTTCCAGTTGCACAGGCCTTGGGTTCTATGATTAACAAATTGGTTTCAAAATCCAACTGTTCAGAGATCTCTAGTGATCTTACCTTGGAAGAAGCTCTGGATATTATATTCAACACAAAAATATGGTTTTCTAATGCTGATATGTTGCAGAGATGTAATGGAACAAGTAATGGGAGTGAAATGGTTCTTACTGATTTATGCCTGGGCGTTGCAAATGATAGATTGCTTCAAATCAATGCCATTTGTGGGCTCTCATGGATTGGAAAAGGTTTGCTTCTGCGTGGTCATGAAAAGATTAAAGACATCACTATGATTTTTATTGAGTGCTTAATATCAGGCACAAAGAGTGCCTTGCCTTTGATCCAAGATTCACTAGAAAATATTGAAGGGAAGAATTGGGATCCTTTAGTAATGAAATGTGCTGCTGATGCTTTTCATGTTCTTATGAGTGATTCTGAAGTTTGTTTGAACAGAAAATTTCATGCCATAATACGGCCACTCTATAAGCAACGATTTTTCTCTTCTATGATGCCTATTTTTCAGCAGTTGATCACAAAATCTCATTCTTCATTCTCCAGGTAGATGTACTGTCTCTCTCTCTCTCTCTAAATGAATGCTTTTTTTCCACCCAATGACATTTGGGAGTAGCTTATTTTTTACTATTTTGATGCCTTTTTGACTAGAATCAATCGTGTGCAAGGTCCCCAATTTACATTAGAACACCACAATATTGCCAAATTGCCAATGAGCTGTTTTGACTTGGAGTTTTGCTTTGTACCTTCTCCTTTCTAAACTGTCTGTTTTGTACAATCTCAGATCTTTGTTGTATCGAGCTTTTGCACATACCATGTCCGATACGCCACTGATTGTTATACTGAGTGAAGCTAAGAAGGTTAGTTCGAGAAATTTTAAACTATCAGTAATTACATATCATATATTTGTTGGACTCTAATGATTTTCTTTTCCTATCAAAAAATTATGTGTCGGATTTTCTTGATCAATTACATTATTACAGTAAGTTCCCTTACAAATTTTGCAGCTCATACCAGTTCTCCTGGATTGCTTGTCCATGTTGACAGAAGATATCCAAGATAAAGATATCTTGTATGGTCTGTTGCTAGTCTTATCTGGGATGTTGACTGAAAAAAATGGTAATTACAATGCTATAGTGTTTAATGTTGTCTTATCTCAATTTTTAGGGTCAAGACATGGGTATGTAGCTCGGTGTAAATTTCAACTTTTCAAACTGTGATTCAATTCATTTTCATTTTTTGTTTCTTTTTGTCATTTCCTTGTGGGAAAGAAATTGGGCCGTTAGAAGGATCAATACGAATGTTAATAAGAATTTTCACAAGGACCTTGATCATTAGCCATTGTACCTGTTGCTGAGTTCTCTACTTATGTCTGTTATTTGCAATTTCAAGTACTAGTGTCTGTGTTCCTTGCTAATGCACTTGGTGCTGTCTATAGCTTCTACTTGTGTTTTCACAAAGAATAAGTATTATTATGCTAGTCACAATTGTGTTGGGGATGAAGGTGATGATGATATGTAATCTTTGGCAAGAAGAATAAATGACCTATAAATGCTGTCTTGTATAATTTTTTAATCTCTCTTGACTTTGGGCTATCTTTATGAGACTATTAAGTGTGTGATCCTTTTGTAAACTATGTTCATGCATGCAGGACAAGAAGCTGTCAGTGAGAATGCACATATTATCATCAATTGCCTGATTAGGCTTGTGGATTACCCTCATAAGACGGTATCAGAATTTCCTTGTACAAGTTATTTGCGGCTGAAATTTGCTGACTTGAGTTGTGTTATAAACAACTTTATTGCCTGTTAGACATGCCAGTTTGAATAGTCTAGACATGTTTCCAGTTCTGGGCTACGTAAGGGCTAGCAGGGGAGGCCTGAACTCCTGGTCCCAATCTATTTTGTGGCTGTGGCTTAGATAGTGCAAAAGACTTAAAAGTTTCAGTTCAAAAATAAGCTGCCTCAGAAAAGCTTACATTCTGATACTAATTTATTACTTGGCAAAGGGTTTCTACTCAACAATTCCTACCAAAACCTTTTGACACCTCTCATCACCTTTTTGCTATCTTATTGTCTAGACAGATCAATGTCAACAATGATGTTAATGGTGGATTTCTCCTTGTCTCCTTGTGCAGCTTGTTCGAGAGACAGCTAGTCAATGTCTTGTTGCCATGTCTGAGTTGCCCCATGTTCGGATATATCCTATGAGAACACAGGTTTGTCAAGCTTTCCTATTATTAGCTCTTGACAAATATTCTGTTATGTCTGACTATTATGACTTGAATAAAGTGCTCTTTTTACTTGATTCACTTTCCTATTTGTGCTCAATGCTTTGAATCAACTTGTTCGTAGATATCGCGCATAGTATTGACCTCTTTTTGGGAAATGGGTGTTAATGTCCTTTTGTTATTATTCTTATCAATAATATTATCTTAGGTACTACGAGCAATATCAAAGGCTCTTGATGATAAAAAGAGAGCTGTTCGCCATGAAGCTGTCAGATGTCGGCAAGCATGGTTGGTACTTTTTTATAAGAACAACTTCAATTTTCAGGAATATGTACAATTCTATTTGGTGCAATAACTCTGATACTCTTGCTTCTTTTACTTATCTTTGATTGACCATTTGATAGGGCGTCAATTGCATCCAGGACTCTTCGTTTCTGAAGTTAACTTCCCAAGCTACTGGAAACGCTTTTGAACATTGTCTTTTAGCAGAGGTCCCCTCACTCCACCAAAAGAAAAATCTGAATTTTAAATGGTGGATAATAGTGCTTGTAAATATCAAAGTTTGGCAATATTATTGTCTATTCCTATATCAGCGGTAATGAGAGTTTGTTGTGTCAATCATTTCCTGATGCCAGATAAAGCCTATGGAAGCACCTAACCAAAGCTATGAACTCCAGTGCTATCGTGAAAGTTACCGTCGGTTGAAACATGGATTGTTTCTTGGAGTTTGTATGATAGAAGAGGGGGGGTGGGGGAAGGAAATGAGTGACGGATTGAAGAAAAATATCCCGTTTTATGTATTTATAAGGTTAGAAGTCATTTTCGCCAATAGCATTTCTTCTCGCTAGAATATTACTCGTCCAGATGAAACTGCGTTTTTTGTGACATAATTGTGCCCGCCTTTCTTGAACTAATGTGGTGTTTCATAATTTGTGTTATCAATGGTTGGAACTTGTGACTAGTGCTAAAAATAAAAGGCAGCCAAGGTATCAACAATGGTGGCATGACTAACCAACTGTCAGCAATTCACTCTGTTAAAATTTAAAAACACTGTAGTTTAACTTCAAAGAAAAGACAATCGCTTTGGTATTGATTATCAACAGCCATTCAATTTTGTGACTATGTCAGCTCTTGTGCAACTCTTTATGGAAGTTAACATGGAAGCAGACGTTTCCTGTCCTTAAAGTAGTAGAATGACCTCATATGCTAAAAACCAGCCCCAAGGCGTTGAAGCTTAGCCAACATGATAGGTATCGGTAATTCTTACAGGAAAGCTTTCAGCAAAAACTCAGTTCTTGCTAGGGAGCAGTTGATGTACTAAAGGAAATCAGCATTTCAAACTTCAAATCATTGACCAATATACGGACAAAACAGAAAGACGGCAATTTCATTGGTGAGCAAATGATGATCACTAAAAACATTCAGGGCAATGACAGGATCCAATTTAATTTGACATGCTTTTTTTACATTTCCTTATTTCTCAATATTTTCTATTTTAGTAGTATTGAACGGAAAAACCTATGTTGATTTAAAAACTGCCTACAATCTGGAAGTATTATATGGGTTGAAATGGGCATACAGAAGTATAGCATTTATCATCGCTTTTCCTTCATCTAGGCCACTTCAAATTCAGCTGCCTGCCACCAACAATCCAACCATAACTTCATAGGGAAAATTTGCTAGAAGGCAGCAGTATTTGCATCAAAGAATCAATCAGACATGTCATCTTCCGCTCCACTAGACTGATAATTATCCTGGTGCAGTGCAACTCTATGTTGCTCTTCCATATCATCGATTTCTAAACCCCCTCTCTTTGAAGAACTGCCCTTTGTATTTGTATAAGCCTTAAAAGCATCAAAATATTAAAGGAAATCATTTTATGAATTCAAATGCAATGACAAGTTTAAAGAGAAATTCAGTGCCATACCCCAGAATCCTTCAGCTCAATTGCAGCAACGTTTGACCTCCGCCTTACAGTCACTCTCAAAGGTACTGGAAATTGTTCAACCTCATCACCAGATCTTCCCTCTTTAGCTCTCTTTTTTCTTAAAACAAGTTTCGTTGGAAGAGGCTGCATAAAAAAAATTAACAAATTGACAGAGTTATCAAGAAACTATATGCCAGCACATTGGTTGGGAAGACGAAGAAATTGTTTCCAGGTAATACCAGGTAGCGTGCCTCTGACTCATCAAACGAAACTAAGTATGTTGTAGGGTCATCTGCATCATCACCCCGTACCTATTAAAGGTGGAAAAATTAAATTGTCAGAACAGTGTTAAAAGGGGAATTGTTTAGCATGCATTTATTTAACAATAACAAGGTTAATGATCTGAAATTAGCTACAGGAATTTATAATAAAATCATGATGTAATTTTAGTAAACATTGTGTTAAAATTTTTGCCACATACATCCCAATGATACTCGCGAACCCAAGAATACGAGACTTCTTCATTTTCATCATATATATCCTTTGACAGCTGCCATCACAAAGTTCAGATATATCCAATAGTTAATAACAGAATTAGTTGCAATAACTTGTATTTCAAAACTGAAATGCAGATTTAAATTTAATGCAGAGGCACATCTACCTCTTCAGGTCCTGGGGCCATATATGCCAAAAATTTCTCAGGATTTGCAGGATCAGAGCCTGATGCAACATAGCTTTTCATAATTGCCTGTAAGCAACAAATAGTTAAGAGTAAGTTTCAAACACATTAAGCAGTTAGCACCATTAATCATCATAGTAACAAGACAGGTAGATACGAAATAGTTATAGTAACAGCAATATTTTTTATACTGTCAAATGTATCATTTTAAGGTCTTGCAAAGCATTTCCTCCCGGCTTTTGAACTTCACAAAAAGAAAAAAGAAAATTAAGTTGACAGTTATTGATGTGTATATGTGTGAGCTTTGTTGCAAATTCTTTTACATAGCCGATCCCAAGTCCAGAAAAAAGAGGAGAGTTGTGTTAGGCAGTTAACAGCCAACGTAAAACGTTGTTGAATCTTTATGGCATGGATCAAAGATGTGATTGTGTTAATACTAGATCGTTGCTTTTAAGCAATGCGCTGTATGACTCAAGTATAGTGTCAAATGAGCTAGAGCCACTGCACCGCTGCATCGCTGCCTGGGTGTAATAAAAAATAAGCAAGGGTTCTCACATTTTCGTGAACGGGTAGGGGTAAAGAAGCTAGTTCACAAGAGTAGGATGTGTTTTGGAACTTGGAATATAAGTACACTTACAGGTAAATTAATAGAACTAGTTGATACCATGATTAGGAGGAGGATTAATTTTAGGTGCTTACAAGAAACTAAGTGGGTTGGAGAAAAGGCAAAGGAACTCGACACTTCAGGTTTTAAGCTTTGATACACCGGCAAGGTAAAATCTAGAAATGGGATAGGCATAATAGTACATAAAAATTGAAAGAATAATGTTGTGGATGTGAGAAGGTTCGGAGATAGGATTATAGCTTTGAAATTTGTTGTGGAACAAGAGACTTTTAATGTTATCAGTGCGTATGCACCCCAAGTAGAGTTAGACGAGCACTACAAGATAAAATTTTGGGAGAATTTAGAAGGTTTAATTCAGGGAATACCTTTAAGAGAGAAGATTGTTCTAGGAGGGGACCTAAATGGCCATGTGGGGAGTGAATCTAGGGGGTATGAGGGTTTGCATGGAGGGTATGATCTAAGAGTAGCTAATGCAGAGGGCAAAATGATTCTAGATTTTTCGATAGCTTTTGATTTTATAATAGCTAACACTTGTTTTAGGAAGCGGGAAGAGCATCTTATCACTTACAAAAACGGGAGTTCTTACTCTCAAATTGATTATTTTCTAATAAGGAAATCGGATAGAAAGCTTTGTATGGATTGCAAAGTTATCCCTGGAGAGAGCTTGACTACCCAACACAAGGTTTTAGTTATAGATGTACAAGTTAATATGAGAGTAAGGAGAAATAGTCGGGACAAAGTCCCAAGGATCAAATGGTGGCAACTAAAGGGAGGAAAACAAATGCTCTTTCAGAAGAAGATTATGGAGGAAGAGATTTGGGAGGTACAAGGAAATGCAAATGATATGTGGGACGAGATGACTAAAGGGATTAGGAAGGTAGCAAAAGAGACACTCGATGAATCAAGAAGCTTTGGACTCAAGGATAAAGAATCTTGGTGGTAAGATGCAGGTGTACAAGATAAGGTTAAAGCTAAAAGGGAATGTCATAAAGCTTGACACATGTGTAAAAATGATGAAAATTGAGAAAAATATAAGACAGCTAAAAAAGATACTAAGGCGGCGGTGAGCGAGGTAAAAGCTAAAGTGTTCAACGGATTATATCAATCTTTGGGCACCAAAGTTGGAGAAAGGAATATTTACAGGCTTGCTAAAAGTAGGGAAAGGAAGACAAAAAACTTGGATCAAGTGAAATACATTAAAGATGAAGAGGGTAAAGTCTTGGTTATGGAACAAGACATCAAGGATCGATGGAAGGGTTATTTTCACAAGTTATTTAATGAGGGACATGGATTTTTAGGAGACTCGGACATTCTAAACACTAGAGAGGAGGACCAAAATAAAACATTTCATCGTAGAATTCGGGAGTTTGAGGTAAAAGAAGCTTTGAAGAGGATGGATAATGGAAAAGCGGTCGGACCGAATAATATACCTATCGAGATGTGAAAGTGCCTAGGAAAGAAAAGTATAAGCTGACTCACAAAGTTGTTTAACGAGATAATGAGATCTAAGAAAATGCTACATGAATGGAGGAGAAGCATTTTAATTCCTATTTAGAAGAATAAGGGAGATATACAAAATTGTGCAAATTACAGAGGGATTAAGCTCATGAGTCATACCATGAAGTTATGAGAAAAAATAATTGAACAAAGATTAAGACAAGAAACTCATATTTCAAAGAATCAATTCGGTTTTATGTCTGAGAGGTCAACTATGGAAGCAATCTATCTTCTATGAAGATTGATAAAGAGGTATTGGAAAAAGCAAAAAAACCTGCACATGATTTTCATTGATCTGGAAAAAGCCTATGATAGGGTACCGAGAGAGGTCTTGTGAAAGGCTCTGGAGAAAGAAAGGAGTTCGTATCACTTATATTCGAGCAATCCAAGATATGTATGATGGGGTTAAAACTAGTGTGAGAACTCAAGGTGTGGTTATAGAAGATTTTCCTATAACTATAGGATTGCACCAAGGGTCAACTTCGAGTCCATATCTTTTTAGCTAGGTCTTGGATGTGCTTACTGCGCATATCCAAGAGCCGATGCCACAATGCATGCTTTTTACAGATGATATAGTCTTAGTTGGAGAGTCGAGAGAGGAAACAAATGGGAAGCTAGAGTTATGGAAACGAGCTTTGGAAGAACATGACTTTCGTCTAAGCAGGAGTAAAACGAAGTATATGGAATGTAAGTTCAGTAAGAAGCGTGCTAATACTAGCTTAGCGGTGAAAATTGGGGATCACACCATACCGCAAGTAACACGGATTAGGTATATCTTTGATCTATCATACAAAATGACGGAAAGATAGAAAGAGATCTAAATCATAGGATTCAAGCTGGATGGATGAAATGGAGGAATGCTTCAGGAGTGATTTGTGATAGAAAAATACTTATTAAGCTTAAGGGTAAATTTTACTGTACAGCTATAAGGCCCGCGATATTGTATGGTACTGAATGTTAGGCGGTAAAAAGCCAGCAAGAGCATAAGATCAGTGTCGCGGAGATGAGGATGTCGCATTGGATGTGTGGCCATATAAGTCAAGATAGGATTATGAATGAATGTATTAGAGAAAAAGCAGGGGTAGCACCTATTATGGAAAAGATGGTAGAATCTCACCTTAGGTAGTTTGGACATGTAAAGAGAAGACCCTTAGAAGCTCTGGTAAGAAGAATAGATCAGGTGAAGATAGTCCAATAGCTAGAGGTAGAGGGAGATCAAGAAAGACTATAAGTGAAATAATTAAAAAAGATTTAGATTTAAATGATATTTCTGAAGACTTGGTTTATGATAGGACACAATGACGTCGTTTGATCCATGTAGCCGACCCCACCTAGTGGGAAAAGACTTGGTTGTTATTGTTGTTGTTATTGATGCGTATATATATCTGAATCTCTGACCAAAATTATGTTCACTTTTATGAATATATTATCTCTGAACCATAGCTTACCCTTGATTCATGGGCATCACGAACAGATTTGTCCAACTTAGTGTACATTTCTGAATCAGCTGAAGGAGCATTATCAAATGCTGCAACAACAAACTGATCATCATACCTGTAAAGTGGGATAGCAGAAGGTAGCTTAATTAATATGAACATAAATATGACTGCCATGAAGCATTACGAATCATCTGGTATCAAAGACTTTGGCTTTTGTGTACAAAAATAACAATTGGCTGATTAATAGAATACAGCAGGGTAAGTTATACTTTCACTAATGAAAAGTATATGTGGTGCCATACCTATCAAAATCAGGCAGCAGAGGCAGAATCTCAACAGGATACAAATCTTTGTTAGTTGCATGAACAGGGTGTGATTTAGCTGCTTCAAATGATGCTTCTATTTCCTTGATTTGTCTTTCCCTAAAAGAGATCATTTGATTATAGTTAAAGGATATTAATTACTATAACATAGTAATTTCTCTGTACAGAACTGACTTTAGATGGACAAGCTGGTATACAAAGTACCTATTGTTAAGATTTTCCAAAATGTTGCGGCCTCCCTTCATCTCTCTCAGTTCCTTTGCTTGTTTTTCAGTTAAAGACTAAAACAATTTGTTCATAAGTTATTGCATGTAGAGAGAGTAATGCATCGTTATATTGACATAAATGTCTAATACCTGTTTTGTTGATTCCATGCTCAGAGGAGATATATATTGTGTTTTGACAAGCCAAGCAACACCTTTATCAGTAGGCCTTTCTTTTCTTTTCATGCCATCTTTTTTTATAGGAGTAACGGCTTCATCATCTCGTAACAATTCTTCATCTTCTGGAGCAAGAGGTGGTCTGATACTGGGAGGACTATAACACAAGTAAAAAAATTTCATCAAACCTACTCATTCAGTATAAATCACTTATTCGAATTCATTAAAGGAATTGAGGATAATACTTGTAAACACTGAGATCAAGCAGGTCTAGAGGTATCCCTAGATCTGGCTCCACAAAAAGTTTGGGTTTGTACATTTTCTCCAGAGATGTGATTGTATATTTTGCATACCTGCACAATAATCATAAAATTACCAAAAAAAAAAAAGTTAAACTAATAATTTTGAAAGCATCATCGAAATATTATTTTCCAATAAAAATCAGTTATCAATACATAGTCTTTAATATGAGGAGTAAGAATAGTACGTCCTAACCATTGAATTCTGCATAATTGGTCAATATTGAAAGACTAACTAACATTTTAAAGTGGTCACTTTGACAATCAAATGGTCTTCAACCTTGAACCTTCATGCAAAAAAGCTAATCATCGGACTCACTTATTTCACTTGGTATACGCCCCATCTATGCTAGTGCAGATTGATAATACATTGAATTACTTATAGGGCAAAGAACATTTATCATTGGTTTTTTTTTCTCCCTACACGCTGAACATTTATCACTTACCAAAATGATGAAAAAAAAAAAACCAATGCAGTAATAAGTAGGGCAAAGAATAGCATAACATCGTAAAATCAATGACACTACTGACTACCCCATCAATTGGATAGATAATTCTTGGTAGCTACATACTAATATAAATTATAAACATGAGAATAAGACTACATACTGATCTTTATCTTTCTTGAACGCCATTAGCTTGGGTTGTGCACTTGGATCTGGAAGTTCATTTCGGAATCTTAAATGAGTTCACGCATAAAAATGTGTCAGTATTGGAAGTAAACACTAGATAATCACTAGCCAAAAACATCCATAACAACAATTTCATTTGCCTGCATTATGAATCATTACTAACACTGACGAAATGTAAATCTAACTTAGAACACATAATGCAAGAGAGGACTTAAAAAAATCAAACATCATTTGAAACTGGAATCTCCACACAGAAGAACAAATCCTGTAGGCAAAGAGAGCAATATCAAGTGCAATGCACAAAGAAGAAACAACAACTATTGTTAAGAACTAATAAAAAAAATGATTATTAAGGAAAATATAAAAACCAAAAGTGATCTCAACATACTCACTTCATCTTGCACAGAAACGTTGTGGGCTTCTTCAACCTATTTTCAATCCTCTCACCACTCAATAGGGGAGTAGTTCTCCTTTCTCCCATTCGCGACCCTATAACTGAACCATGCCCCTTTCCAGATGATAACATCTGAGTCTTCTGCAGAACACTGTTCTGGGATTCCTTCAGCTGCTGCCTATGCTTTTCTTCTTGCCTTTGCTTCTCAAATTCTCTCTTTTTTCTTAACCTCTTTTCTTCCTCTGTCTCAGCCCTCCCTGGAGGCCCATTTGATTTCTTCATCGACATTGGAGGAACAGCAGGCTTCTGCTGCTTATGAGGAACCCCATGATTGGACTGTTCATGCTCACGTCTAACAGATGTTGAAACCTCCTTCAACTGCCCTTTATTACGATCATGCAATCGCCTTTCCTCATTGTTTTGACTTTGCGGAGGAGCTGAAGCAGGAGGTGGTGAACCTGGGGGAGGTGGAGGGGGGATAGAAGAACTAGGTGGCGGCGAAGAAGGAGGTGGAGGAGGCGGTGGCGGCGGCTGTTGCATTGGCTGCTGGTTGTACTGAGAGTAGTGATTAGGAGGATAATACATAGGAGGAGCATGAGGAGGGTGCAAGTTTTGTTGAGACATTGAAGGTGGTGGTGGAGGTGGTGGTGGAGCAGGGTATGAAGTTTCAGGTGGTGGTGGTGGAGGAGGTGGATATGGATACTGCTGATAATGGTGTGAAGTTGATGATCCATATCCAGTATGATGATAACTAGAATTTGGAGGCATTTGGTTGTAACCTTGGGGGAATGAAGTAGAGGGAGCTGAAGAAGACACACTCCCATCTCCTCCACCATAGTTCCAATTCTGGTTATACTGATTCCCACGTTGTTGGGGAGGTGCAATAGGGTTTTGACTTGCTGGAACAAACGATGATTGGGGAGGAAAAGGCCTGTAAGAGGCCATTCCCTTTTCCCTATTCACAACTCAAGATCCAGTAAGAGAAACTCAATTAAATTAAGCAAAAATTTATAGGGTTTACCCTCAAATCTTCAAATTCAAGCTGAACAGAGGTAAACCCTAAATAATCAAAAGGAAACTCGTTGGATTCCGAATCATGTGCTCTCAATAGCAAAAGCCGAAACCCTTTGAGGAATAAATAAAAAACACAAGCAGAGCAAAACGATTCTCCAGTCCCTATAGCTCTAATGTAGCTGTGAAATTCAAATCCCAGTCCTCGGAGATGAAAAGAATTCGAATTCAAAAACTTGTACAATCACCAAAATTGTAAAATTTTCAGAAAAGGGTTACGTAAACAGAACCCTGATATGGAAGATTCCAAGACCCAAATTCAAAAGTTGGCGGAGAATGTGCACAAATCGTAACCTAAGTTGAAAAATAGCAAGTAACGAGGAGAGAAGAGAGATCAGAGAGTGAGAGGAGATAGATAAGAGAAGCAGCTGATAGTGATTCACAGTAGAAAAGGCGGAGCTTGAGCTTTTGGTTTGACAATGAGAACTCGGCCAAGTTCTTCGTTGGATTGTATTTTGGGTACGAAATCGTAAGCATGCTTTTGGGAGTAACAAATTCACGTCATGGTAGATTTTCAAACACAATTTTGTGATCTGCATCATTCTGTGTTTACTTGCTTGTATTATATATTAGTCTTAAATATTTTTGTACTTCCTTAAAATATAGCTGTATTTTAATTTGCTCGCACTAAAATTTTTATTATGATCATGAGATAAAAAAAATTATATTTTTGATCTCTGTAAATTTTAACATAAATTAAACTAGTCCTTACTATTATCTAACATTTGTTTAAGTGTTGATATAACAAACAAAATTTTATATCAACGATGTCATGTGTTATCTATTTTACCCCTACTTTCTTTCCACTCTCACTCTCAACCCTAAACCCTTTGCCTCTCTCCTAACCCTTAGATTCACGACGAGACGCAACTTCAATCGACATAAAGAGATTGGAATGCCAAAAAATATATAGTATATCAAGAATGTGCATATCAACTATTTGCCATATAAAAATCTTCATAATCCCAATGGGTTGGTGAGATAAACTACATTCAATTCAAAGGAAGAACATAAGGAAAGAAAATAAGAGAAGAAAATAAAGCAATCCCATGAATTTATCACAATCAAATGGCAAGTAAAAATATTTACTGATATTTTCTATTTCGAAAATTAGATCCCAATACAAAAATAAGTTGTAGCTAAAAAAATCCCAATGATATAGAAATGTTGGATTATGCAAGTTTTCTTCAGGAAATAATTACAGTGTAGCATAGCATAGTTACATCCTATCTTCTCAAGAAAAAAAAATGCAAAGGCATAATGGAGAGAAAAGACCCAATTGAGAAATAACTGAAAATGGATCCATCTTGATAAAGATGGAAACTTTAAAGCAACCCAAAAAAGAAATGAGGAAAATGGGTGAAATGGGGATGGGAAGAAGAAACCTTTCCACCGAGATAGATCCTCTCCTTGTCCATGTAGGTCGTCACCCTCGACATCCTCCTCGTCCTCCCCCTCTTCCTCCACCGCATCTTCTCTTCTGATCGGGCCGACATCAAGTTTTAGGTTATGGTTTGGTCTCATAACGCTATCTTCTTGTTCGTTGTTGTCTGCTTTGTTTACAGTGTGGCCTCGTGCGTTTTGGATTGCACCCCTTACTTGCCTTTCGTTACCAACGCTGCTTCTAGGTAAATTGATCTCATTTGAATCAATTGCTCTATCTCTCTTTTATTATTTAGTCTATGATAAATGAAATGGGATTTGGGTGTTTATGGAATTTTGTTTTAGGGTTTCTAGACTAGGATAATCTTGAAGTCCCTACCTCCCTTTGCAATGAAAATTGGTCTTGTATTTGAAGTTCTCTTCTTTGTGGCTATAAGTGGTGAATCCCACCAAACAATGAATCAATTGAGGTCAGGTATAGGTCTAGGTCTGAGGGTTAAGGGAGAAGTGATGGAGGGAGGATTGGGGTTGAGGGTAGGAGTGGGAAGAAAGCAGAGGCGGAGAAGAGGAATGGAGGCCACAAAGGAGGAAGAAGAAGCAACATTACTTGCACATGCTCTTTAATGAGGAAATAGGACCCACATTGATGACATGGATCCGTTTGGCACCATTAAATGTTTAATGAAGGACATGTGGCAACATTGACATGAAGTTTCGTTTGCCATATCAACACTTAACATAAGTCAGATAACGACAAAGACTAATTTCATTTATGTTGGAATTTACAAGGACCAAAATTATAAGACAAATTTTAGAGGGACCAAAATCAAATACCACTATATTTATATAGACTAAAAACATATTTAAGCCTATATACTATATAATATTGGGAAAATTATAGTTTATCTTCCTGAACTTTCATCACTTATCACGCAACCCTCTTAAACTTTTTTTTGTCACTAAATCCTCATAAACTTTTGGTTTAAAGTAAAAACGTTAAATTCTATTAACTATAACATCCCTAAGTTTTTTTTTTTAAAAATATTAAATAGTCACGGTTAAAACTGTGACTAAATTATAAATTATACTTTACCACCATTTTTGCATTTGAAACTTCCATTTGGTTTAGTCAGTGTTGAAAATGTGATGTTATAAGGCTATAGCAAATCCTTTTTCTTCATTATTTACATGCATCATAACAGATGCTTGTTGCATAGTTCACATGTGTTATATGTGTAATAACTGTGAAATGCTATGAAATAATAAAGAGATACTATTTGTTATTATTCACTTACAAAGATTCCTGTTATCACTGACCCAAACAATACATAATATTGTGACTGTAGGAGTGTTGACACATAAAACCTATGCGATTACTAAGATACATGTATTTCTAATTTAGCCATAATTTTAGACTAATTAACTACAGTTAAAACTTATTTAGGTTTTTTTTTTTAGTGTTCATGGATGTTAAAGTTAAGATTTTTATTTTAAGCCTAAAGTTTAATGGGATATAGTGAAAAAAAAATTAAAAAAGTTTCATAATAAATTATGAAAGTTCAGGAGTTAATCCGTAACTTTCCATGACATATCCATACTATCCTTAGTCTTTACTTTGATCTCATTGGATCATCAATTTTAAGTGTGTAATAAAGTAAAAGGTTACTTGTTAAAATAACAAAAAATAATAAAAGATGAAAAAGGGAAGAACTTTTATATTTATTATATATATATATATATTATATATATATATATATATATATATATATATATATATATATATATATATATATGTTAGAAAGCACGAATGCATAATCTATATGTTCAACAATTGTTATAGGCGGTTAATCTAAAATTTACTTTGTTCTAAAGTGGATTCAGGAGAATATATGTTTCCTCCTTAACAATTGTTATGGGCGGCTAATCTAATGGAATATAGAGAAAATATCTCCTTAGAATTATTTATAATCCACGTGAAAGTCACATTAGGGCCGTGCTTTGGTATTTTCATCATGATCGTTGAGGTTCGTCTCGACTAATGATCGTTGAGGTCTGTCTTTGACTTTGTCGGGACTATCCCACGATCGTTAAGGTCCGTCTCTGACTTTGTTGGGACTGTCCCACGATCGTGGAGGCTCGTCTCTGATCTACTGGGGCTATTTCCCTTGATGGTCAATCATTGCTCGCAGGCAGTCGTGGTCCCCATTACTGAGAATGGGGAAATGACTGCTATGGTCTGACGATGGAGTTCAAGGTCGAAAGGCCGATGTGGGGGTGACATCAGCGGAGTTCGGTAGTTCGTGTGTCGAGTCGATCCTTCAGGATGGGATCCCGGACCACGGTCCAGAACATACTTCTTAGAATTTTTTAAGAAAATCAATATTAAAATTTTTTAATCTTAACCAGAGTATCCCATAATCATTAATGCCAAAGGATTTTTAACTTTTAAATGAGAAATTTCTTTATATTTTTATTATTATTACTGGTTTGTTTTGTCAAATTAATAAAAGCTAAATTACACTTATAATACTTAAATTTTTTACTCAAACTTAATGGGATATTTAAATTTTATAAAACACTTCGATATGATTTAATTTGATACAAAATTGTCCAAAACAAAATAAAAAAGTTGATACTTGATTGTTGTTATTGGATAATAATTTTGCTCACTTGGAATCAACGATGATATCGAAGATTTGTCACATGAAATATTTATTAATTTTGATATACATTGCATTAATATTTCTATGTTACTTTTATTTTTATTTTAATTATATGATAATAATATGTGTTAGAAATTAGAATCTAATTGTAAGATATAATACTTAAGTCTTCCATCAGAAGTATGATATTTTGATGTGAGGTTTATACGAGCTTAAACTCTTCCACTACAATGGTTAACTTTTATGATAAGGTTGTTCATGATCCGACATGTCCCACTAATCCGTCCCAATCCAAAGTTAATTAGAATGAGTTCGAGTTCTATAAATTAGACTTGATGTTATTTTTTAGTTAGGTTTATGTTATATTTCGAATCGTCCTATCCCGGCCTAGTGTCCCACTTTATTTAAAAATGTATACCTTTTCTTTTACAATTAATTATAAATAATTGAAGTTCTTGACATAAATTAATAACTTTTATATAACATGATAATATATTTATATTGATATTATTTGTTTTGAAATATATATTGTAAAATAATTTTAACTTTAGTTTCTTACTTCTATAATTTTATGACTTAGATATACAAAATGTTTAAATTTGTACATTATGTTTATATATTGGGTTTGTCTGATTTTAGCCCAATCACTACCGAGTCATGGCCAAGTCGGGTTTTGGTCCAAAAAATGATCAAATCAAAATATCAAGTCAAGTTCAGGTCAAGTGAAACCAATTCCAACTCGTCTCATGAACATCCTTATTTTGTGATGTGGTTCTCCCAAGATTCATACTAATTGGTAGAACCTTCCACCATGTCTCTCAATTGCAAATGAGCGATGCGAGTGGTGACGTAGGCATTCCAATGTTCACGCAGAACTAGCTCGCATGGGTGTTAAGGCTACGAAGCGTGCTTTTGTGGTGTGATTCTCCCAATATTAATATCAAAAGAATTTACATTGAAAATTCATTAAAATTAAATTCTTCAAACTATTGGGCTTCATTGGTCAAACCCAACATTAACACGAGCTTGGGTTATGAGCCACACTAGGATCTTGGGTATTGCAACACTTTACTGGGGATGTCACATTTCTAAACAATAATAATAAAACCTTTACTCAAGTTATAAGTTATTTCGTAATATATAATAATATAGGTTGTAAAAATATTTTTTTTTAACATTATATTATAAAATAAAATAAATAGAACATAAAATAAAACAAACTATTACATACACACCATAATTATACATATGATTTTATTTTTAATAGGTACAAATAATTTACATATTACAAACTATTTAATTAAAAACAGTAAACTGTCTGGTTTGAAGCAAATCATAAACTAACCCAAACATAACACTAAAAGTTCTGACCTCCGAAGAATCCTCCTCGGGAAGATCATCGGAAGACAGAAATACTCTGGTAACACCATACTACATTGCAATCAATCCATAAGATATGGATGATCTCGAGGTTCACCTTCCTCGAACTGGTCACTCGGTTGCTGCTCCTCGTTGTATTGACAATCCAGTAGTTGCTCCTCTTCTACTTCCTCAACGACTTTACGGAACATAAATAATAATACAAAAAAATATATACAAAGAGGTGAGACAATCTACATCATTACCAGCATAGCAGTAAAGAAGATGACAATATAAACAAATATAATAGTTGATATAACAATTCATATTATCACATATGCAAAATATCATAAATCAAATTATAACTATTCACACAAAGGATGCAGATTAAATATGTCATGTACTCGGACTGCTCCTACTCTATGGAGCTAAACACAAACATCAAAGAGAATGATCCAAGTAGACATGTCCGCACATCAGTCGCCTCAACCAACTATTACACACCAACACGTCGTGTGAATGGTACATCAATCAAATACGTCGTGTATGTCCAAATAGTACACTGCATGACATCCCACGATAGATCCCGATTAAGAATAGTATTTGTCGAGATCGCTAGTGTGTGTTATCGATTCTACCACGGCCCAGAGGAGCTACTAACGTCCATATGTGGAATCTACTGCACACTAACGCCTCCAAGTTCTCCACATGAACACACTACGCCTATCACACCCGCAACACAGTGTAATTCATCTCGTCAGTCAATCGTCAATTTTAACCAAATTGGCATACCACTCTATGTATGTAATGATCCATAATTACAAAAATACCATCAGTATCACCATGAATTATAATTACATAAATATCCTCATTGTCACCATAATTACAAAAAAACCTTTAGTATCAATAATTCCAAAAACAGTATGTCTCCACTTGACAGTACTATTCCCCAACATGTCCTGGTCCACCACTTTGGCCCGACAGTAAAAATTACTATTCCCATTAGTCGCGTAAACATTTTATCGCGTTTTCTAATCGCGTAAATATTTTTTAACGTTTTCTCAATCGCGTAGTTTAAAATCCAATATTTTAAATACATGTAAGCTATTTCTACTGTTTTTCACTGTATAAAATATTTCTTGATGTTCCAAATTACATTTTTAAACTTTCCAAAACTAAAAATATTATTTAGACATTATTTTCTATTTTTCTTACAAAAATTACTCTAAGTAATAATTTCTGACGTTTTTCTCAAAAATTCGATTTTAAATAAATTCTTCTACAGTTAATTTTATGCTTTAACTATGTAAAATATTTCCTTACTTTCTAAATGCCATTTTGAAACGTTCTTCAATACTTGCTCATTTTTAATCAATTTTGACAAAGATTTAGTTTAGAAAATCCACTAAGTGATATTTTCTACGTTTTCCTTTAAAAATTCCTTTATTTAATTATAACCATAAAATACACTTTGAAAATTGCTAACATACTTTAAAACTCAAAGGTAAGTATTTTTCAAGTGTCTAAAATTTATTTCTTTTCTATACTAGACTTCTAATAAAAAAATGTTTACTTATTTGGTTCTTAAAAATCCATTGTAAATGAATTCTTTTTAGGTTAACTAACTAGTCTACACATAGAAAATAAATTTTGGATTAATTATACATTAAAAAGCATTTTTGACCAAATTCTACTATTCTTTGTACAAATCATTTTTAAATTATTTTCCATCTTCTAAATTATTGTAAAATCCATTAACTTAATCAAATCAATTAAGTCATCCTTTCAAAAATAGTTGAGAACATTTTGGTTCTCTTTTTTCATAGTAAAAACCGTGAGCTCTTCATTATGTGTTCTTTGAAACACTTATGCAAATCTCAACATATTATTCACATATCACAATAGATATCATATATCTATGAACACATACCATATATTAAAGCAATCATAAAACACATACCAAAATATCAAAGTATGTAGACATGCTTTGCATGCATAATAAATCACAAATAAAAAGACAATAAACATGCACACAAAATTAATCACAAATAGAAAAGACAACAAACAACCACGTGAATGAATCCTTATGGATTCTTCACCACAATTACATCCATTTTCTCACCACCACACATGGTTGATGAGATTAAATCTCCCTCTTACCTATAAGGAAGACAAGATCTCCTTGGACTCCTCAGAAATTTTGTATAGCTTCAACAAAAATCCTAACAAGCTTAAACAAATTATAAAGTCATAAACTATGGTTAAAAAAGATAAACCATGGATCAATCATGGCTTAAAACATCAAAAATCAAATTAGAAACAAGAAACAAGAATTTTCATCTTATAGGAAAGAAACTTCAAAGTGATTTTTCAAGCTCCAAATGAATGATTTAGCAAAAACTCACAACTAGAGATGTTCTTGGAATATGGTTTAGATTTAGGATGAGTGGAAGTGTTAGAGAAGCTTGATGGCCGAATGGTGTGTAGAAGGAGACTTAGGAGTTTTCTTTGAGTTCTTTAGTAGAAAGAGAAATGAATGAATGGTTAGAATGATTGAATGAATTATTATGAAGTGAAAAATAGTCTTCCTCCATTATGGATGGCCGTAGAGCTCAATCAAAGAGCTAGCCACCTTTGTTGATAATTCTAAGCTCCTAATGGCCATTGATGGATTCAGTGGTGGATAGCTAAGCTTCTAGCATCTTCTTGGTTGCATTATGAGAGCATAAGGCCGAAAATGCTATAGGAATTCTAATCAAAATTTGATTGATTTTAATAACTTAATTATGCTTAAGTCCTCCTAGTTAGGTTTAATTAAAAGTTAGTTAGATTCCTTTGTATTTTAGTTAATCATTTATTTACTTAGAGTCCCTAATCTTCTACTTAATTATACTAGTACATTGCCTAACTAAAATTTGATGAAAAAATTAATTAGGTTTAATCCATTTAATTATCACTTAAACCTTTTAGATTAACTTAATTAGATTTTAGACTAATTATTCCATTAAGTTAGATTTTAAACTAACTAATCTACTAAATCTAACCATTTTTTTTTTGGATTTTCAACCTTTTGGTTTAGAATTTTACAAGCCATTTATGTTGGTAAACTTTTCCTAAAAATGGGTCTCACAAACCCAAACGTGGGTCTCACAAAACAAATGTGGGTCCCACAGACTTTTCTGTATGATAAATATTTTTATTATACAGAAAATTCTTAAAAATTAAAAGATTGATATACGTATTATTCGGAATTGGGTTTAGTAAGATTCCCCAACTCCAAATAATCAAACAAGATTTTTCCCGACTAAAAAATTATTATTTTCTTGACTCGGAGTAAATCACATAAAACAATCAAATACAGTTACGAAACAGTCAAATTAATTTTATAACACACAGAAAATATAAAATAGTACAATTAGGGTAAAAACGTAATTAACCAAAAAATTGGGACATTACAGGTATCACTTCATGCCACCTAAAAAGACTATATACTTCCACAAACCATAAAGGATGAGAACCCCGAAACATATCTGGAAACTCTGAAATTCGTCAAACTTGGAGGAATCATGAAAACTAGGATTAATGGAAACATACCCAAATATGCAACAACCCCTAAGGAGACTTCTTACCCACCGTCAATCTTGGAAGGCCTTCCCGAGGTGGTATCATGACGTGACAAAGGTAATGCCGACCAAAAAGGATCAAAGGATCCTTAAGAAAACACAGAACACGTTAACAGAAACGACATGTGGCGAGCCTTGACAAAAGGAAGGCTCTAACAGATTTTCCTTTCAAAACCCCTTGATGTAAACAGTGTGAAGGTTGCACACACCCCTATGCAGAAAAAACGTGAGGGGTGCATATCATACCCACCCCCATGCAGGGCAAGCATGAAGGGGTACATAATGCATCCCCTTACTCTTATAAAGAATGGGTGAAGTCTGCACAAGAGATAAGTTCACCTTAAGCCTAAACATTTAACCTTACCCAAAAAAACCCTCTTTCTGGTCACGTCATTCTGGGTCTTTTTCTCTCTAAAAGGACCCAAAATCCCCCTCTTGTTGGCTAATGTGAACATCATGGTGTTGTCTGTGGGTGGGAAACTAGTAAAACTCTCCCCGCCACCATCCTTTTTTTTTTACTAGTTTCTCATTTTTATTCCTCCACCATTTGATCTCTGTTACCATTCCAAAATGCAATTGTCTGCTATGCACGAGATTGATGGCTCACACCAGAAGCAGGGGCGCAAATAGCAGCTCCACAAAGAACCTTGTGAGCGACCATCAGAGCCTACCACTATCCCTCTTCAACCACCACCACCGTCGCCGCCACCTCCACCCTCAGAATGGGACAACAATCTTCTCCACAACTTACTCCAAACTAGGGAAGCCATGCAACAACAAATCAATGAATTAGCCAACCAAAACCCAAACCGACACAATGAACCACACCTTGACAATGAAGAGTCCATCCATACTGAGTTATCCCACCAGCAATCCACTCGCCATCAACTTTCAAGATAACAATCTAATTAACATAACCAACCTTACGCCTCACCTTTGCCACCTCAACCTCCACCTCATCCTGGCCACCCATTCATAGAGAATATCATGCTCACCCTACTACCGACGCACTTCAGACTCCCTACCACAATTTAGCTATATGACGGATCCCCAAGAACATTTGGAAGCCTTCAATTCAACCATGTTATTATCTGGAGATACAAATGAAATCAAGTGTTGGGCATTCCCGAGTACCCTGAAGCGATTTACGTTGTAATGGTTCTCTACATTACCGATTTATTCATTATTCAACTTTGCTGACTTGCCCACCCATTTCCTCAATCACTTCTCCACCAACCAAGCGCATAAGAAAACCTCCACATCCCTCATCAACCTGCGATAAAGAAAGGATGAATCCCTAAAGGCATTCATGAGAAGATTTAATGCAGAGGCCATCCAGCTTAGGGATCTCAACCCCACAGTCTCACTACACATGATCATGTTAGATCTTAAGCTTAGAAAGTTTGCAGACTTGCTAGCCAAACGACCCCTGACAAACTTAGAGGACCTGCTCTAGAGATCAGCCGAGTGTATAAGCATTGAAAAAACAAATAAGGCAAGGAACATAATGATGAAAGTTATTACTTATGAAGTCCAGACTTAATAACAACAACAATTAACTGGTGGCAATAAAAATCGAGCATGGAGAAACAACCCCCCAATAAGAGAAGAGGATTTGGAGGAAGAGTTGGTCGTGGTCAAGGTAATAGTCGCAATCACTTACCTATGATCCCACCAAGCTATGACTGGTACACCCCACTCAATAGCAGACGAGAAGAAATCCTGCAAGAAATATGTGCAACCAAACTTGCTACCTTACCACCCGCACCAAATACTCAGCCAAGCTACATTAACAAAACAAAAGATGTCATTACCACAGGGCCTTTTGACACAACACAGAAGATTACGTGGGATTAAAAGACCTAATAGAACATCTTATCTGCCAAGGATACATGAAACATTTTGTGCAAAGAGAAAGAGAGTGTAGTCCGGATAGAAGAATAGATAAAATGAGAAGCCTGGAGCACACCTAAAAACGAAAAGAAGGGAAAATTGAAAAGCAAAGAACAATTCGAGGAGTGAAAAACACCATAGTTGGAGGCTTTGCAGGAGGAGGAGAATCTAAGTCAGCAAGAATGCGACATCTCAAAACCATCAAGATGATAATGAGCATTGGGCAGAGTATTCCCCTTAGGACTGGAACATCGAGACAACATACCCTCATCACATTTTCAAACGAATATTTTCAAGGGACAGACAGAAACTATGATGATCCAATGGTAATCTTAGTTATAGCAACAAACTTCGTCATCAGAAGAGTCCTAGTAGATCAAGGAAGTTCTGTCAATATCATTTTCATCAATGCTTTCAGGTAAACCGATATCCCATAAACGAAAATCAAGCCATATCATAGGAACTTGGTCGGCTTCTCGGGAAAACAAGTCTAGCCTATAGGATATGTCAACCTATGGACCACATTCAGGGAAGATAGAAAAGATATACAGAAAGGCAAGGAAAAGAGCATCAACATCTAGTTTCTGATCATAGACAAGAATAGTACATACAACATCATTCTTAGAAGACCATCTTTGGACAAACTATGAGCCATCATATAAGCTCCACACCTTACCATGAAGTTCTCAACATAACAGAGGGAGGTAACAACCATACATGCAAATCAATTCGAAGCCCGACAATGCTACATAGATTGTTTAAGGGCCCGTTTGGTAAGAAGGATAGGATAAGACCTGATAGGATTAGGCCTAATAGTATAAGGCCTGATAGTATAAGGCCTGATAGTATAAGGCCTAATAGTATAAGGCCTAATATGTAATGATTAGGGCTATCAGGGTGTTTAAAATTGTAATGAAAAAGTATTTATAATAACTTATACATCAAAATTCAATCAGGTTTAATCCTACCCCCTAAGGGTTGATTAAGATATCCATCATTTTAATGTATAAGAGAGATTTAATGGATAAACTTATACAATATAGTATTTGTACCACACAACCGATAAGGTCATAATGTATTGTATTAGATTATCCTATCAGGTCTAATACAACATGTCAAACAAGTCCTAAGAGTCAAAAACCTAGCGTAAAGGATCGAGGAAGTGTGAACCCCTATGGATCATGTCAATTCAACAGATCTACACCCTCAAAATGAATTCCAAGACAAGAAGCCAAAACCATAAGGAGAATTGAAAAATATTATCTTGGGAAAAGATTCTTCAAAATTCACACACATCGGGGCATAACTCAATAGTGAAGAAGAACAACAATTAGTGATTTTCCTTTAGAAAAATATTGATCTCTTTGCCCAGATCTCTTCAGATATGCCGAGGATAGACCCAGAAGTTATATGCCATCGGTTTGCCCTGAATCCCAATGCAAAATTGATAGCCCACAAGAAAAGGAGGTTCAGAGATTAAAAAAAAAAAAGGAAAGTCATGATGGAAGAGACAAAGCACTTCTTAGAAGCCCAATTCATCAGAGAAATCGACTATACTACCTGGTTAACTAACATGGTAATGGTCAAAAAACCAAATGGGAAGTGGTAATGTGTGTCGATTTCACTAATCTAAATAAATTCTGCCCTAAAGATTCATACCTCCTCCCAAACATAGACAAATTGGTCGATGAAGCATCCAGCTACAAGACGCTTAGTTTCATGGATGCTTATTCCAGGTATAATCATATTTATATGGCTCCAGAAGATGAAGACAAAATCATGTTTATCACGGAAGGTGCAAACTACTACTATAAGGTCATGCCTTTCAGTTTGAAAAACGTTAGAGCAACATACCAATGTCTAATGGACAAAGTCTTTGAGAATCAGATAGGCCGAAACATCAAAGTGTTCGTGGATGATATGATGGCAAAAACATCCCATGGGGGAACTCATTATAGTGACTTAGAGGAGATCTTTGCTCAACTCCAGAAGTTCATAATGCGTCTCAATATGGAGAAATGTGCCTTTAGTGTTGAAGGCAAAAAATTCCTCAGTTTTATGCTCACAAGTAGAGGAATTGAGGAAAACCCGAAAAAATGTCAAGCCATAATCAACATGAAAAGCCCAACCTCGATGAAAGACGTACAACGGTTAGCAGGAAGAATCATAACCCTTTCCCGTTTCCTTTCAAGGTCATCAAACAGTGCCTTCTCATTCTTCAAGTGCCTAAAAAAGCCAGAAAAGTTTGAATGGATCGAGGAATGTGAGTCAGCCTTTCAGAAGTTGAAACAATTCCTAGCCTCCCTATCAATCTTGACAAGGCCAGAACTAGGAGACACTTTATTTCTCTACCTATCAGTCTTTGAAAAAACATTAAGCTCTATGTTTGTAAAAGAAGGAGGCAAAGAATAGCGACTAGTCTACTTTGTTAGCAAAGTATTTCAAGGTCCATTAACAAGGTATTAAAAGATTGAAACATTGGCCTTAGCACTTGTCACCATAGTAAGACATCTGCGCCTGTATTTACAGAGTCACAGAATCATTATCAAAACTGATCAACCGATCAAGCAAGTACTAAGGAAACTCAAGCTGGCAAGGCGCATGATAGCATGGTCCATAGAACTCTCCGAACATGACATCACTTATCAGGCCTGGGGACCCATCAAGTCATAATTCCTGTATGATTTTTTGTTGGAGTTAATTATAACACCACGACCATAAGCCTAAAACAAGGGACATAGGTGTTATACACATCGATGGCACATCAAATCTAAAATGCAGCGGAGTAGGCATCATACTCAAGGGACCTAAACCAATAGTCATAGAGTAGTTTTTATGGTTCATGTTCAAAGCCAGCAACAACTAAGCAAAATATGAAGCCTTGATCGCAAGAATAGAGCTTGCCCAAGAAGTTGAAGCACGTGAACTTCAGGTAAAGAGTGATTTACAGTTAGTAACAAGCCAGTTCAAAAGAGAGTACTAAACGAAGGAGCCCCCATTAGCTCAATATCTGAAAAAAGGTACAACAACTGGCTTCCACCTTTTAAAGCTTTTCAGTATACTATATCCTCAAAAGAGAAAATTCAAGGGCCGACATTCTCTCCAAGTTAGCTAGTACCAAGGGACCAGGGAACAACAGAACCATAATTCAAGAAACTTTGACAGAATTGAGCATCCCCAGAAATGAGGTCATGAAAATCCAAGAGGATGAGAAGTTGTGACAATACCTAATAATAAACTACCTGCAAGAGGATATCCTACCTGAAGAACCAAAGAAAGCTCAGAAGCTTAGAAGAGCAGCAAGCTTCTATGTACTAATTAATGACAAGCTATATAGAAACTGTTGAAGTGCCTAGACCAAGAGTGAGCAAAATATATCATGGCAGAAGTACATGAAGGAATTTGTAGAAATCATTTAGGAGAAGGGTTAATGGCGGTAAATATCCTCTGGTAAGGGTATTTTTGGCCAACCTTGAAAACAAATTGCATCAGATATGTCAAGAAATGCGACAAATGCCAGCGATTCACCAATCTACATCAAGGCCCACCAGAAGACCATAATAGTTCTAATGTCGTATGACCATTTTCACGATGGGGAATAGACTTGCTCAAACATTTTTCCCATACTACTGGACAACATAAGTACCTCATTGTGGCAGTAGACTATTTCATAAAATGAATAGAGGCATAACCCTTAGCTTAGATAACCGCTTCCAAAGTAGAAGACTTCATCTAGAGGTATATCATTTGCAGATACGAGTTACCCTACTCACTTATAACTGACAACGGAACACAGTTCACCAACCAATAGTTCAGAGACTTCTGTGAGAGATTTGGGGTCCGATAATGCTTTGCCTCAGTAGAATATCCTTAAAGGGAATGGGCAAGCAGAATGTGTAAACGAGGTCATATTATCACGAATCAGAAAAAAGGTTGGAACAAGCGAAGGGCAAATGGATAGAGGAACTTCAAAATCTCTTATGGGCATATTATACCACCCCCTAAATCTCAACAGGAAAAACACCATTCAAGCTAATGTGCGAGGTCAAAGCTATGATTCCGGTGGAAGTAGGTGAGCCAAGCTGGAGAAGGATAAGTTTTAATGAAGAACAAAACTCAAAACAATAGCTAGCAGAGCTGGATACAATTGAAAAAGCCTGTGAAATAGCATAGGTCAGAGCAAAGGCAGTAAAAAGAAGGATGAAAAGACTATACAATAAGAAGGTCATGCCCAAAATATTTCAAAAAGGAGATCTTATCCTCAAAAAGGTAGAAATCCATGGAAATCTTCCCGACAAAGGAATGTTAGCAGCAAATTGGGAAGGGTCATATAGAGTAAAGGAAGATCTTGGGAAATGAGCCTATATAATAGAATAAATAGACCAGAAGCCTATTCCTCGGACTTGGCATGCAACAAATCTCAAGAGGTAATATGTTTAGAATAAATGAAAAAGCAAGCCAAATATGTACTCTTCTTCCTACATTATGATTTTTTCCCACTGAGTTTTTTCCTAATGAAGTTTTCACGAGACATATCATGGCTTAAAAGACGTTAATAAAATGAAATTTTTAGTATCAATCTATTTTTTGCAATTTATTATTCATTATTTAAAGTTTTATGAAATTTACAATATGTTTGTCATAATTTCTGAGAATGTGAGATATTCACCCCAATCGTCTCCACGAGGCCATCTAGGAATATGGGGTATTCACCCCGGCCGTCTCCACAAGGCCATCTGAGAACGTGGGGTTTCACCACAACTGTCTCCACGAGGCCATCCGTGAATGTGGGACATTTACCCCACATCTTGTTAGAACATAACTTAAGTATCTCACAAAAAATGGGTACAAAGGAAAATACGAAAATAGAAAATGTAGAACCTTAATAAAAAAAAAGTAAGAGTCCTCAAAGAAAAAGATCTTTACAAGAAAACCACTTCTTTACCATACTAAGGAAAAACAAAAAGCTCATTCCAAACACCATTTGTAAATAATAGAACTACCCCAAAGCTCCCTTCTGATAATTTTTATCATTTTGGTGAAGGACAAGTACCTAGAAGCACGAAAACATTCCAGAGGAAATCAATAAGTGCTCAAAAAGAGCCATCTAGTCTCATAATAGTAGAAAAAAATCTCATTCCAAGCATTATCTAAGCAAATAGCTGAAGCAACACTCACTAAGACATTAAAAGGGGACCCAAATAGAGGTCTCATTATAGGAAAACTCACACTCATATAAAAATCACTTCACGTAACAACAAGAGAAAAAAAGGATTACAAAGAAAAAAAAACAAACAACAAAGGTATTTAAAGGGCAAAACACAATAAATGATAGCCAACCATAGTCAAAGAAATTTAAGGAAAGTAATTAAGAGTTACTGTTCCCAAAACAAAAGTAAAAAGTTACAAAAATTGAGAACAAAAGTCAAAACAAATAAAACACCTAAGACTCTATATCCTTGGCTGAACCACTTCGACCAACAGCCTCTCGACCAATAGCAATAGCATCACTTAAAACCATACCTTAGCAACAATAACATCTGAAGCAGGGTTAGATTGAGTCTCCAATCCATTGGCCACCACACCTTCATCCTAGCCTTCTAACTCTCCCGCGACCTCAGCATCGGTGTCCACCAACACACCATCTTGCAACACCCATCATAGCCCTACCTAGTCAACTTGAACATTTGGGTACCAAAATTTAACATGCTAAAGAGGCCGATTATAACCACCCTCAAACTGAATAACCAAGTTATCAATCAGTTGCTCTTTCTTCGCCTCGCAAGAAGAGCATTCGACCTACAACAAATTTTTAAGCACCATTCAATGTAAAGTCACCCTCCTTCTTAAGCTCTTTAACAGTTTTTTCTGAAGAAATAAGTTTCCCTTTGTCTTTTCTAACTCTGAAGTAAGACTAGTAACCTGAGAAGAAAGGGGACAGAGTCCTTCAACCTCAGAAGTTAGAGAATCAACCTCGGCTTGTAATTATGAAATTCGGTCTAGGAGGTTCCCCACCTCAACCTCGTGCTATTTCTTTTGCTTCATCATCTTTTCTTGGAATGCCACCTCCAAGTCGAATAACCGAGCTGCCATTCCGCGAACCTCCCTTTTCGAATAATTGAGCATACTGACATGCTGAATAGCTTGGACCTCTATCGCACGCATAAGAGCCAGAAGCCCTACCTGGTCAAACTTCTCTTTATCAGTGTCAAGAAAGAGATTCTCACTAATATGAGCATGATGACCCCATTGGGTATCCCAAAGTGACTTAGGAGCAGTCCATGCATCACCCTCAAACTCCTTCAAAATCTGTTTTACTGCAACTAGTAATGCATCATAGTAAGGGGAATCAGAGTCTTGACCTCCCGTGGGACAAACAGCTGGCGAAGTAACCACTAAAGGAGACTGAACACCGGGTTCAGGCTAGATAAGTAAATCTGGAGATGGACTTGGGCACGAGGAATCCTTTGAGTTTAGGAGCCAAACCCAAAACTCGGGTGTTTCTCCTCCACACAGGCCCTCTCTATCGGGATCCTGGTACCAACGTCGCTACTCTAGTCGAGCTCAGCCTCTCTGACTGTCGATGCTAACTTCTTCGGAGGACGTTTTTGCTGCTTACGAAGGGCATCCAAGTTGATGATAGGAGCAGAAATTTAGATATTTTCTCCTAGAAACAGAAATAGAGCATAATTAGCTAAGTAAGACAAAATATAATAGGCATATAGAGAAAATAACTTAAGAAAAACGTACACTTATGAAAGAATTTCGCTAAACTCTCCGCTGAACCTTGATAATGGAGAATATCTCGGCACTGCAAAGGTTGCATAGCCAATAACCTCGTTACACTACCCTGATCAGCGGCGATAAATTAGGTTATACTTAGGGGTGTCCGCTGGGTAGGTTGGGTGGGTTCAACAGCGTTCTTGGACCCGATTCGCTCACTAGAGTAGTGGGTTTGGTTGGGTTGAGTCAAAGAAATTTTTTCTCTCAATTTGACCTAACCCGACCTGCTCAAGAGTGGGTTGAGTTAAGTCGAACCCATGAGTCTGACATATTTTTCTTTAGAAAAAAAATTCTTTAAAAAAAGTCAAAATATAACATCTAACAATTAATACCATAAGTCTTAACTGACCTTACTCAAACATAATAGGTCTCAATCTCAAATAAACTAAATATCATAAGTCAATAAGTGCATAACAAATTAACAACTAACAAGTCTTACTAAGTCTAGAATAAACTAAACAAAACTAGTCATAACTCAAACAACAAATTAGTCTAACCAATTAAAATCAGTATCATCACGCATATCATATGTATTGACATAATCATTGATTTCACTCTCTATTTTTTTCATATACTCTTTATTATCTAAATGACCTTTTACTAAAAAAATAACATGGGTTTGTCGGGCTTGTGTAGGTTGAACGTGTTCCAACTCACTACCCGACTCACACACTGCAGATTGAAGTATTTTTTAACCCAACCCAACCCACATTTTATTGGTTAGGTTGGGTCAAAACTCGCGAGTTCAAATGTTAACTCGACCCACTAGACACCCTTAATTATACTAACATCGGGAGACCACCACTGATCAAGATCCTACCTAAACGGAAACCTCAAAACCCCTTGTTCATTCAAAAAGAATAGGAGCCTCCCAAGCCTTCACATGAATCTTAAAATAATGATTCTTAAAATTCTTATAAGAAGATTTATAGACTTCCACATTCTTCCGATCATGAACCCCCAAGAAAGACAACAACCCTACTTTCCCACTCCTATTAGTTTTAAAGAAAGAAAAGAACATCTGAGGAGTTGTCTGAAAACCCAAATAATCACACAAATACACAAAAGATCAGGTAAAAGCCTAGCTATTAGGATGAAGCTGAGACAAGCAACACCCATCTCAGGTAAAATCTAGGATTCAAAGTCAAAAAAAGGAAAAGACACCTTGAGACAAGTGAATAGCGTCACATAAATGAAAAAATAGTTTTCTACTGTGTCACCATAAAGACGGTCTTCAGCAACACTATTCTCTTTTTCATAGTCAGCATCAATCCTATCCCGGGTCAACCAGCAAACCGCAGTTGGGAGACTCTTGGAAGAAAGAAACAAAGAAGGGACATCTAACACGTTCTACATCAAATCAATAAGTCCTAAGGGTCCAGCCATTAGTTTTGCAAAAGAAGTAGAATGTGAGCCGTTTGAAAATTCACTGGAAGAAACAGGGGAAAGTAATGACAATCGACACTCCATATACCTCACTACCACTTTAGCCTTCCTAAATCTCTCACAAAGCAAAGGCTAAACCCCAGAACCTCGACTAAATTGGGGAACAGACATTACTTCCCTAAGAGAGTCTAAAAAAGGATCAACCTCCACTATAGCAACCCTTGCTCTCTCTGAGTTATGAGGGAGGAATTCACCCATAAATTCAATCGAATCTCCATCGCTATCACTCATAATTAAAAATACTTCCCCACCAAAACTGAGACTAATAAAACGGAAAAGACAAAGAAAAAAGTTGCGCAACAAAAAGAAAGAAATAGAAAGAAAGAAACAACAAATACCACAAGAAACGGAGAAGAAAGCATGACTTGAAAAATGTAACAACACAACGGAATCAAGAAAGAGGAAAGCACCAGTAAATTCCACTTAAAGGAAAAACAATAACTTTGCCAAGAAACGGCTAGAGGAAGTAATGCTGGAGCGTTAAAAGAGAAATGGAGCAATGCTAGAACGTTGAAAGAAAAAGGGAGAATACTGAAGCAGTAAAAGAAAGAGTAAGAACAAAAAGACTAAGTGGTTTTCGAAGGAAAACAAAGAGAAATAAAAAATGAAATAAGAGAGGGAAAAATAAAAGGCATAAAAAGAAGTTAACTGACAAGATGAAAAGAATCCAATGGTCCTCAAAAACCCATAACCATATTCAAATCCAATGATCACAACGAAATGTAATCCAATGACCCTTAGTAAGCCATCATTCACATCAAGAAACGCTAAAGACAAGATGAACGAATGATAACCAACCCATAAGAAATAGGACATGTGTCACAAAATGCAAAAATCGAGAAAGAGTGCCAAGGCAAACAACAAGGCCGCGCAAAAACACTAACCCTGTGAGTCATACTAGGATCCCCAGTATCACTTCATGCCACCTAAATGCCCATACGCTCTCTCAAGCTATGGGCTTAAGGGACTGTGAGCCATACCAGGATCCATGATATTACTTCATACCATCTAAAAGCTTATACGCTCTCTCGAGCTATGGGCTTGAAAGGCTATGAGCTATACCAGGATCCCCGATATCACTTTATACCATCTAAAAGCCCATATGCTCTCTCGAGCTATGGGCTTGAAGTGCTGTGAGTCATACCAGGATCCCCGGTATCACTTCATGCCACCTAAAAAGACCATATCCTCCCACAAGCCATAGAGGATTAGAACCACGAAACATACTAGGAAACTCTGAAATTCGTTGAGCTTGGAGGAATCATGGAAATTGGGCTTAATGGAAACATACCCAGATATGCAACAACCCTTAAGGAGACTTTCCACCCACCTTCAAGCCTGAAAGGCCTTCTCGACGTATTATCACAACATGACAAAGGTAATGTCGACCCAAAAGGGTCAAGAGATCCTTAAGAAAGCACAGAACATGCCAACAAGAGCAACACGTGGCGAGCCTTGACAAAAGGAAGACTCTAATAGATTTTCCCTCCAAAACCCCTTGGTATAAACAGTGTGAAGGGTGCACACACCCCCATGAAAAAAAACGTGAGGATGCGTATCATGCCCACCCCTATGCTTGGCAAGCGTGAAAGGGTACATGATGCACCCCCTTGCTCTTATAAAGAGGGGGTGAAGTCAACACAAGAGGTGAGTTCATCTTAAGTCTAAATACTTAACCTTACTCAAAAAAACCCTTTTTCTGGTCACGTCATTATGGATCTTTTCCTCTTTGCAAGGACCCAAAACCCCCCCACTTGTTGGCTGACGTGAACATGTTACTATTATTATTAGTGAAGCCACAGTTATGTTAGCATGCCCACTGCAATTCCTCTCTCAGTATAGAGAGAGAGAGAGAATTTGAATGACCGTACTTGTATTTTGATATAACAGTTTCCTCTATAATATGTTATCCACACACTTATATACATGTCACTTCGCATGTTATTTTTATCTAATTACAGTCGCATCTCGTTTTTTGTACACTCATTTTTTGACTCTGCTATTGTGAGGTGATGTGATTGGTGTTGATATGCACCAAGCATTATTCTTTCCTATGTAATAGTATTAGTATAATATAAACTGCAGCAAGATTCCTACAGCATTTGAAAACAAAACTGATATTTGGAAGCATAATATCCCCAAACGGTCCATATTGCATTTCCTATTCTTGTGGTGAATATGTATTCTTTCATTTACAAAATTCACCAATTACATTTGCTCTCATCAGATGCATATCCCATCAGCTCTTTACCTGGGGCGACATGCTGTCTCCAGTGGCCCAGCTTGCCTAGCCAGCTGCACAAGGAAAAAGGAACATATTTTACCACATTGCCAAAGACAACAAATTTACATACAAAAATCCCACTCTCTATAGTCACCTGAAAATAAGCTTCAAGTTTCTTTTTCAGTGCTGCATATTCTTTCTTCAGTTGTTGGAAGCTCTTCCTGCATCTGCATATTCACACACAACAACAGTACTATCACTATTTAGGATATGCTAACATGTTAACTTGGTGTATGGAATTTTATTTTTCCAAAGTTCTACATATAATAAATTGCAGATGCCTTCAGTTCTATGTCCTGCCCTGTCTCTTCAATGAAATGCTAGATATTACTCAGGAAAAGAAAGCTCCCTTGAGGAAATGCTAGTGTGACTGTTACTGAGGGAAGATGAGTGAAAGCTAGATTACCCTTCTGCATTTCCTGCCCTGCAATTTTCCCTAAATAGAGTGCATTCTGCTTTCACCTTTTTGGCTCCAATGCTGCAACCCACGTAATGAAGGAAAACAAATATTGAGTTCAAATCACTAGGATTCGTTGTTGTGATAAAGCCAACACTATATAGTACCTGATGATACTTTTAACTAATAATTCACTCAACTCAACTTATTATTATTACTTTGTTTTTTCTTTTGGACTATTCTATGTCTACCTTGAGCTGCTTCCTTTAAACTGATGCATAATTGTGTCCAGCTTGTTGAAATCCAGTGGGTTCCTCTCCCTGCCAAAAGCACAAGAATGACAACAACTTAATTTTTAAAAATAATAATAAAAGTAAAAATAAAAACTGAGAATGTAAAGAAAATACAAAGTATGATGAAATTAATTAACTTACAGTGCCTGCTCCAAGTTCAAGATAAGCCTAGATGAATCACGGTAGTAAAGAGTCACAATTTCCTCAACAAAGTTTGGGTTAGCATCATCCTGCAATTCTTCCAGCTGGATAAACTGCTCATCCAGATGTCCCTGCAAATGACCAGTATTTGAAATCCCATTATTGCATTGTAACTAAAAGATAGTAGAAAGGAACAGAACAATATGTAATCTATATATGCCATGCATGTCTGCTACTAGTACTAACTACTAATGAACAAATGCCACCATACCATCAGAAAAATCAGCTTTCTTGTGAGTGACAGTGAAGAGATCCTCCATTCTCTTTTATTAATTCCTTAACACCGTTAACAATGGTATAGCCATTATACAAGACATATGTATATTGTAATCTATGGTAATTTGGTGAAGTGCATATTTGAATATGTAATTTGCATGAGCTACCAATTGATTATATAATTCTAAATCTGCTAATGAATGAGTTTGGTGCACAAAGTAAAAAGCTGAATATAGCTTATGGTGTTTCTCATGAGTGGCAATGAAAAAAAGTGAAGGTCACATCAGACATATAAATATGTTAGGATGAGGGAATAACCTGATCAAAGAGGGACTGTTTCATAGCAGCAACCTGCCTGCGGGAATGGTTTCTCTCCATTATAAGAAAATGTCAGAGAGAACAAAAAGAAGGGACACGGAGAGAATAGAGACAAGGAACACTATTTTAGTTGAAGGCTGAGGTTGGAACGCATAATATGGAACTGGGGATAGAAGGGTTTTATAGCAGTGAAAAGATGTCCTTTGTGTAGGAAGTAAGAAGTGAGAAACCTAAATGGGGTCCCTTCACAAGGCACTACGAGGGAGAGTATCTTGGATGGTATTACTATTATCCTTGTGAATTTGAAATCAACAATAGTTAAGAAAAGAAACAACAAAATTTACTAATAAAAGATCACCAGCATAAATTAAATCTAAGACATTTACCCAATTCAATTCTACAAGTAAAATCAATTTTCATTAGCTAATATGTTGTTGAAATGGATATGCACATATTGATGGGTCACAATCACATACATATTTTACTGAGGGATTTTAGCGTCACATGCACACTAAAAGTCCTAAATATTCCACCAAAGTACTTAAAAATATAATCATGAACAATCAATTAAACAGGAAAAAAAGGTTTAACACTTTAATTAGCATCATTAGCCAACAAGTATAGTGGCTGTACGTAACCGTGGGGGCCATCATTTGAGCATCCCATTTTGTCGATGGAAATGTTTACTGCTCTTAAAAATTTATGGAGCATCAGTGTTTTATGATATATAATTATAGATATAATATTAAAATAAATAAATAAATAAAATTATTTATTTATTACTTAATTAACTGGTAATGGAAAAATCATATTTTATATAAAATAAATTTTATAGATTTTAATTATTAATATTTGTATATAAATAAACTTACACACATAGAACTTAGACTAATAAAATTATTATAAATAACTATATATATGATTTTTTTTTACATATTTTAACTAATAATATTTACACACACAATAATAATATTTTTTTAAAAAAATCAATTAATAGTTATAATGACTAAAAATCCTTATAGCATCAATATTCCAAAATATTTCAAAAACACGATAAACGTCTCCAATGTTGATATACAAAGAACATATGCAGATGATTGAATTGACAAGATACGTGGACTGACTTACAACTGAATTCATTTTATCCAAACACTACCGTTTGGTATCTTTTAGAAATTCAGATGAAAAATTAATGCATTTGATATTTTGTACAAATTTTGTTGAATATTTATTTTTAAATTGGTATTTCCAATTTTAAGAGGGAATATCAAACTAATCTTTTTTTGAAAAAATAATTTCTTAATACTTAAGAACTATGTTATGAGAAATTTGAATATGAGAAATAAAATTCCTATATATACTCGTCCTCATGTTTATTATTGAGGCCACTTTCCCTCTATTTTGGTCTATTTTCTCCCTCTCACACTAAGTTCTAGATCTCCTTTCTATGTACTATCAAATTAAAATATATGAAGTTACTGGCAGTGGATGACAATGAAAGATTTACATAATATGTATCATAAATTTAAGATCTTAAATCATTGTTGTAAGAAAATGTAAAAAGTTATGGAAAACAAAACGAAACAAGGGGATTAATTACATTAATTTTTCAATCATCAAATTCAGAAATGAATATCGTAAACTTCATCTCTATACACTATACTCAACAATCCACTATCATGTCATCATTGTGTCGCAGCATCCAAATGCAAACTGTCCAAAAATGAGATAAAGAAAGGTTATGGAGGGAAGATGAAGAAGCATTGACTATTCCTTTCTATGCTATGCGGATGTAAAAGAAAAGAAGAATAGTTATGGGAGAAATTCTTTCCTTTTTTTTTAATAGAAGGAGACATATACCAATTTAGCATATGCCCTGCGCTCTCAACTCAAGTTAGTTGATTGCAAGCAAAAGAAAAATTAATTTAAAGAAATTCCGAAAACAATATTATTGGGCATCGCATGAGACAAAGAATTTATCCTCAAAAGTGACCCCAAAAGCTTGCTTACGGCCACTTAAGCATATAAATTACACCATCATATCAAAACAAAAAAAAAATTCCTTCCCTTTTGTTGCCATAACTTCTTTCATGATACTATATACATTGCATGCATTATATTTTTAAGAAGTAAGGATTATAGGAGAAAGAACTTACTAGTAAGAAAAAGTGAAGAAAGTTGCTGATTCGATGAAAAGACATTTGCTAATATTTAACTGAGATTTTTATTTGATATATCACTTTTCGTCGACTCTAGAATGAATAACACTGTACAATCAACCATAATTAAACACACACATTTAAAATTTCTTACTATATACGCTTTTAGATTTACTTATAGGTTTTTGTAAGATTATATTCACCTGCAAATCTAACGGACGATTCCATATTTAAATATAGCATTTATGTATTCCCATTGTTTTTTCTTTTCTTTTTTTCTAACTAGCATTTTCATTTTTTTAGTACATCAAAGAATCATTATCATTTATCATAATTAACTTTAATTTATTATCCTTGCCCAAATTCTCGCACTGTTTGTGAAATAAAAGTAAAGATATTACCACAAATGCTAGAATTGTTATGTTACCATAAAAGTACCTTAGTTAGGGTAAGTTGTCGAACATGTGTTTTGGTTGTTGATTTTATATATTTAAAAACATATTAAATTTAATTAATTAGAAATAAAAATAAACACTTAACAATTTTAAATATTTATATACTCATTAAATGATATTGTCGATTTTATGTACGAGAAATTATAGTCACGCACACTTTTATTTACATCAATTCACATCTGTATAGTTTTTATCATCTAATTATATCTCAGATACACATAACTTTTAAGTGATTTGTATCTAACTTTTTTCTTTATATACTCATTCATGTCCTTTAATTAAATGCTAACAACTTGAAAAAAAAATTTCTCTTAATTATTGTTTTAAAAATTGAACCAAATATTAAACTAGTAAGACCTCTAAATTATGGTTCAATTTGTTTAACTAATCAAATTTGTAGTTAAATTATAATTAAATTGTAATTGAATAAAAAAATATTTAAGTTAAAAATATAATCAATTTATGATTTAACCGGTTCAATTTAATTTCTAAAACATTACTTTTAGTTGGTAATTACTTTTCTCTTCCTTATTATTTTTTCGTTTAGTTAATGTTAACATTTAATTAGAAGGATAGACAGAAATTTTGAATCTATAGGAGAATAAAGTGTTATATGAAAAATTAGAATTAGTTGCACAAACTTATTTTTTACGTAAACTACACATTTAATAATGTTATGAAAGTATTTTCTTCTCTCTTTCTCGATTCTCCACTCCAAATTTAAAATACAATGTTTGTGTCATTTCTGTTTTCAGTACAATTATATAAACCCTACCATCCATGTCTTTTCAACATTTTACTTCTTTTAAAAATATAAATAAAATACTCTTTTCATTTCTTAATAACTTTTTAAAATTTTTATTTATTCTAAATTATTTGTCATTTAAGAATATTAAAAAAATATTAATTAATTTTTTTAATTTTATTTTCTTAATAGAGAGAATTTATTATATAATATGAGATTAATAAAAATAATAATAAATGAAAAAATTTAATTATATTACATCATTTTTTTATATTAAAAATTATTTAATTTTATTCTTAATTCTTATAAAAAAAAACTTTAAAAACAGTTTATAAAAGTACGGAAGGAATAGTGATGATAAGGGAACTCGAGCATGAAATTAAGTAAGGAATCCATAGCATTGATTGATTGAAAGGAAACTCGACATGAAATGAAGCAAGGAATCCATAGCATTGATTGATTGAAAGAAATTAGACGGATTTGGGTGGGAATGAAAGAACAAAGAATGTTATAACGAGGGAAAGCACAGAGGAGCCGAAGGAAATTCTTCCCTAAACACAAATACAACATATCAGCTTTACACACAACAAATCATAACATGACAACACATCAAAAGTGGGGTCGATTAAGCCAACTCAAAAAAAATAATAATAATAATAATAAAACAAAGAAGGCAGCTTGCTTGTTATTCGGCTTGCATTGAACTCCAAGCACCTACCACTTGAGCTGTAAGTTAACATTTAAAATAATTCAAATTGCCATTAACATTATATAATACAAGTTAGACTAATAAAATGATAACTTGAAATTCATATAATCCCATCAATATTATATAAGATAACTAGACTAATAAAATAATAACTTAAAATTCACATAGTTCCATCTAACTTATCTTGAAAATAATTCGACCCAATTTATTTTGACATTTATACTCATCACACAATGCCCTCTCTTTCTCTCTTTTCTCACTCTGTGTGTTCATCTTTGGAGCACGTGCTAACCAAGGTGGGACTGGGAGGCAATTTCCAATGGTAGTTTATTTTATTAATTTATTTTTAATTTTTTTGCATAGACATGGAAAATCACAACGTCAACTGGTAACAGACATCAAAAGCATACCTCAAACTCAAAACATTATACACAATTTTTATATGGAACTAATTTCTGCACATTACTCTGCTCCATGTTTTAAGGGTCTTGTGTCCGCTTTCAGTCTCTTCTCACGTTTTAGAGTGTAGATTGTGCAATGCTATGGACCATGAGAGTCAAATCCAGTGACAATGAATGTGCTTTGCTTTCTCTCATGTAATATCAACTTCAACAGCAATAATAATGAAAACAGGTTAGAATTGGTAAGGTTATTAATAATTATGTGTATGAGTGTATGTAAGTGCATGTGAGTCGCATTCAAGATATGTGTCTTATTGTCTATGATTCAGATGGAATAAAACACTAATGGCACATTAAGCCAAGTTGAATGCGATGGCAATCTTGAATTTCAGTGTCCTTTTCAACTACTTCTTGTTTCTATTCTGTGTTTAAATAGACTAGCTTTAAGGGTACTAGTTCTAAGCTTCCTAATTGAAGGGAAGGCCATTTGAATGTACGTTAACATGATAACTTAGGAGAACTTGAACTACATAAAGCACTTCCTCAAGCGCTGCATTAAGTACTCTAACTGCTCTCTGAAATGCACACCCATATAAATTCCGTAATACCTCAGAATGAGATTAATTCAATTGTCATGTCATGCCAGTAAAGCAATGTACAAGTATTCTTGGAAAGCAAGGAAATATTGACAAATGTTCAAGAGCTTCAACAAGAATTAAGAAAAGAAAAGGTAGATGGGAGATTAGAATTTAGAACATCAGAGAAAGAGAGGTGAATCACTTCTTCCGTTCTCTAACCTCCTTTCACTCCTATATTACCCTCAGACTTCCTCCCCAAATGGTTTCCTCTCCTTCTTGATTCTCATACTCCTACTTGTAACCAAATCTGTTACAGAAATGTTTTTGCTTCCTTCCATCACTTTTGAGCCACATGCCACTAGTCCATTCTCCTTGATTACCCCTTTACCCCTTACTTTTGCAACACTCTTCTTTGGGATATTTCTTAAGTGAGTACGGTCTATCATAAACACTTAAATCATTATTTGACATGTGTAAAGTAGTAGAAATCATTATAAAATTACATCAATCATTAACAATACTTTTATACGTGTCAAATAATGATTTGAGTGCCTAAATAATAACGTAGTAGACCGTACCCACCTAAAAAAATTTTCACTTCTTTGATATTTAACTTTCTGTTTATACAAGTAGAGTTAGCACAACTTGGACAACAAAAGACCATGTCAGATGTCACTGAGGTAAGACATGGTGCGCAGAGAATAACAAAGAGGGGAATCATTTGTGACCGAAAGAGGGAAAAAGTTAACAAGGAAAAATTACAATGACTGACATAAGAATTTTGCCTTGCACCTCAATGGTCCTTGTCATTTCTTTCTCTGCAATTTTAGCAAAGCGAAATGTTTTAACGGAGAAAGAAGTGTTGCAGAAGAGATTCTCTTTCTATTCTTTTTTTATTCCTATGCCAAAATGGAGTGAAAGGACAAGGCATAGATGATCTACATTCTACAGTGTAACCGCCTCCCACACCCTCCCCTTCCTCCAATGATATGATTTCCTTCGTATGTATGTGGTCACATCTGCTCCTTTGTAAATAGAGCTAAAAAGTATAATGTTTTAGGTGGGTGGAAAAGGATCAGAATCTGGTTTCTCTCTTTCTTTTTTCAAGTATGGCGGATTGTGGGGTTTTTTCTCTTGTCACTATCTCCTATGTTGATAAAAATCCCACCCTGGACAGTAATCAATCCCTGCATGTACATGAAACTGATACCCTAGCTAAGCAGAGCACTGGCAGTCACATATTAGTCATTTTCTCCAAGCCAATTGTGGAAATAAATGTGTGTGCCATTCCACCATGCAGAATCATTATTACTAACATAACCAAAAGAAATAAGGAAAGACAAATTTACGAAATAAGTAATACACATGGCAATATATAAGAGATTCTATACGTGCTCTTTAGAGTAAGAGATATTTGTGTATCAGAATGTGTGACACATCAATTATAATATTAAAAATATAATTAAAGTAAAAAATATCGATAACTCATAAAATTTATGTGATACACATTCAATGATATAGGATGATATAGGATAGGAAAAAATCTTTCTTACTCCTACAACTTTTAAGAATTTCTCAATATATAATGACTTTTAGATGTCTTTAAACTAGAAATTATTTCAAATTAGAGGTATTTGTGGTTTGATTTTGATTGTTTTTTAGTCAAAAAGTCAACCGATTCAAACAATGTTATTTGCTTCGGTCTGGATTGAATTAAACTAGTTACATTTTGAAAAATCAATTTGAATTGGATCGATTTAATTGATTTTTGACAAAAAAATATTTTTAAGTCTATAATTTTATGAGTTAAAAGCAATTTAACTTATTAAAAAGAATAAAAAGAAATTAAAAGAAGTAAAAAATAGAAATAACTCATTTCATATGTCTAAAATAATATTTGATTATATAGAGTAAGAAAAGTGCAAGAAAAATTAGAATTATTATAAATAAAAATATAAATTCAATAATAAATAAATATATTATATAATATTAATATGTTTGGATTGAATTGGATCGATTTTAAAACTGACTCAAATCAATCGATTTTTAAAAAATAAAACAAAAAAGAATTAAATATATTTGATTTTGATTGATTTTCGATTTTTCAATTCAATTTTTTATTTGGATTGAATTTAAGTACCATATTTTAAATAACAGTAAATTAAGCAGGGTAATAGGCGCCAAAACGAAAGAACCTTTACACAGTTGGAATCTTAACATGTGAAAGTGCTTTCATGTTCATGTTTATACCAGAAAACATTGCCTGCATCTACTATTTCCTAAAGCGAGGAAGATCCAATTGCATTGAAAGGGACATGAATAAAATACACAGTGCCCCAGATGGGTTGCAAGTCGAAGAATTAGCTGCTCTCAGTCACAGGACCTGAAAAAGTATCCCTATTTTTTCCTTTATTTTCCTTATCAAGTAATGTGCGCCGAAACGAATAGATACAATCATGGAGAGGTTAGCTGAGGTTGCTTTCTCACTTGTCTGTGACTTTAGGGAGGTGAGGTATTCTTCTCTGGCAGCATCAATTCTACAAATCATCTTCAGAATCCACTGCTTGAAACACAACATTGAAAGCAACTAGCATGTCCACTACAGCCAACTTGTGCTCTGCCTTTCCAAAATTTTATCCAAATGCATGAGCAATATGATATGATATGATATGATCCTCGTAGCAAACCTGGAAAACGAAAGGACCAAATAATGATAATTGGTCCACCAGCAGCAAAGGGATTATACAACACTGGCCAAATCAAGAAAAGTAGCGCTTGTGATTTGTGAACCTTTAGAGAAGTGTCTTCGGTTCGAATAATATCCAGATTAATCATGATTTAACTACAAATTTAACAGATTAAATTAATTAAATCATGTGACCTGGAGGTCTCACTGATTAAATTTTCAGTTCGATTTTTAAAACATTGCCATATAATGCTGCCTCAAGTCTGCTGTCAAGAAATGAGGTTGCCTATAACTATTACGTACCAACAAATGCATGCAGTTGTTAGCATTTTTAGAAGACACGAGAGAGGTCGATACAATCATGAATTCATATGCTCCTATATTGTCAATAATATATATAATCCAATGCTTGGCCAAATTCGAGAATCGAAATTTCATAAATCAGAATGAAGCACCCTAAGATAATCGAGCTTTGCAAACATAGGTTCATTAAAAGATTATACAGACTTGTATAAATTCCAAAATCAGACCTTCACTGAAGGCTGCTGGCAGTAATCTGTCTTATCTGCACTCATCTGATGATCCCTTGTTGAAACCCCACCTTAAAATTTATCATCACAACAGGGATAATGCCCACCACCTGGTGGGGATTATCCTATAGTTGTTATTATAGGTCTTAGCTTTTAATAGAAAGTCAGTTAGTTCTAAGTTAGTTAGTTCTGTTAGTTTTCTGTTTCGGTAGTTTTTCTGATTTGTTAGTTTGTTACTAGTCTTGCTGTCTTTGTAGCTCTATAAGAGCATTCTTTTGTGATGATTAATGCAGAACAGTAATTCAACAATATTACTTTTGTTAATTCTCTTAGAATCCTAACATTTTGGTATCAGAGTTCCTACTGGGGCCTGAGTAGAAAGCGTGAGTCTTAGTGTTCTTGTGAGTGGAGAGAAATGACGAATGCAAATGATGGTGGTTTTGTGCAACCTGCAATTCCTCGTTTTGATGGTCATTATGATCATTGGAGCATGCTAATGGAGAATTTTCTCAGATCCAAGGAGTATTGGAGCTTGGTGAAACAGGCATTTCAGAACTAAAGAAGCTCATTTGATGAAATGAAGCTAAAAGATATGAAGGTCAAAAACTACTTGTTTCAAGCCATAGATAGAACAATCTTGGAGACTATCTTGCAAAAGAACACATCAAAGGAGATATGGGATTCAATTAAGAGAAAGTATGAAGGCAATACAAGAGTAAAAAGATCAATTCTTCAAGCCTTGAGGAAAGAATTTGAGACTTTGGAGATGAAAAAAAAAAAAGATGGCCACTATTTCTCTCGGGTTATTGTGGCTATAAGATGAGAACTTATGGAGAATGTATAAGGATATAATCATTGTTGAGAAGATCCTTAGATCCTTAAGCGACAAATTTAACTATGTAGTTTGTTCAATTGAGGAATATCTGGAGATTCCAATGAACTTGAGTTCTTTGATAGTTCATGATTCCACAAGAATCATGGAGAGGAATTTTAGGCTCTCAAAGTAAGTTCGATCGAGAGAATTATATGGAGGAAGAGGTAGAGGTAGAAAGAGGAAGGGGAAGAGGAAGGCAAAATCGAGCCACCGTTGAATGTTTCAAATGCCAAAACTTGGACATTACAAGTATGAATGTCCTAACTGGATAAAGAAGCCAATTATGCTTCTTTCAATGAGAGAAGAAGAACTTTTGTTGAAGGCTCAAAAGGGCGGATGATGCATGGTTCTTGGATACGTGGTGCTCGAATCATATGTGTGGAAACAGATCTTGGTTCAATGGATGATACTTTCAATTGTGAAGCTTGAAAATAACACAAGAATTGGATTGGAAAAGGAGTGTGAAGTCGAACATTAGAGGAGTCACTCATATAATTAGAGATGTGTTCTTGGTGCCAAAACTCAAGAACAATCTTTTAAGCAAAAAAAGAGGGTTTGATTTGTAATGTTTCAGATCGGGAACCAAAGCTCTTTCATCCTGACAAAGGGTTGATTTTGGAGACTAGCATGACAACAAACAGGATGTTTATTTTGTCTCACTTACAACCAAGAATGATGCATGCTTCCACACTATTGATCTTTCCATCTTATGGCATGCTTTCATATGCTCATCCGAGTCACAAAGGGCTAAAACTCTTGAGTAAAGACATGGTGCTCCCTTCCTCATTATCTATGTGTGAAGATTGTATGAAAGGAAAGCAACATGAGATCCTATTCCAAAGAAGAGTCACTAGAGAGCAACTCGAAAGTTATTTGTGGCCCTATCACTCCATCATCCAATAGCCAAAAGAGGTATTTCGTGTGCTTTATAGATGATTACTCTAGAAAAGCATGGATTTATTTCTTGATGGAGAAATCGAAGCCTTTCACTATTTTCAATGTTTTAAGAAATTAGTTGAAAAAGAATCGGTTTGTTGATCAAGTGTCTTAGAACTGACAGGAGGAGAGTTTACTTCATTGGAATTCAATGAGTTACTCGCCAAAAACAATATCAAAGACAATTGACCACAAAGATACACTCCACGGCGAGAATGGGGTGGGCGAGAGGAAGAATAGAACCATCATGAACTTGGTGAGAACTTTACCGATGAGAGAAGAAGATTCCAAAGTTTTTGGCCGAGCTGCTCTGACTTATGTGTTGAATAGATCACCAACCCTGGCTGTGAAGAACCAAACACTAGAGGAGGCCTGGAGTGGAGTGAAGCTCTCAGTTGAGCACTTTAGGGTGTTTGGTTGTGTAGCTCATGTACACATTCCAGATGCCAAAAGGACTAAACTGGAGGACAAAAGCTGTAAATGTGTTTTGTTGGGAATAAGTGAGGAATCTAAGGGATACAGGATTTATAATCTAACTACAAGAAGGATTGTTGTAAGTAAAGATGTGATCTTTGAGGAAGATACTCAATGGAATTGGGATCAGAAGCAAAAGGAGGAACTGATTGTAGATACTGAAAGTGGGGATCTTGAGAGCATTGCCGATTTTGAAGAAAGTGTTGCGAGCAGTAGTCCAATGATGAGGAAGATGGGATTCGGACACAACCGAGAGAAACGAAGTTGTTAAAGATGAAGGAGGCGGGGAGTAGGCATCCACCGGCTGGATGAGTGACTATGTAACTCGGTGAAGAGCTCTCGAACCGAAGATGCAATCAACATGGCCTTCATTGAATGTACAGATCCCGGCAAAACTACAATGAAACAAGGTCAAATGGAGACAAGCTATGGATGCTTCATGGGAACTCAACACTTACAAATGGAGCAAAGAAGATAGGTGTCAAGTGGATTTACAAGACTAAGTTGAATGAACTTGGTCAAGTAGACAAGTACAAGGCCGTTTAGTGGCCAAAGGCTACTCTCAACAAATGGGGTGGATTATACAAAGTGTTTGCTCTTATAAGTAGAATGGATCTTGTGAGAATGATTATAGCACTTGCAAAGCAAATAAAGGATGGAAATTGTATCAACTTGATGTAAAATCAACTTTTTCTATATGGCACTCTTACTGAGGATGTATATGTGGAACAACCAAAAGGTTATGTGAAGAAGGGAAGTGAGCACAAGGTGTACAAGCTCCACAAGGCCTTGTATGGATTAAAGCAAGCTCCAAGAGCTTGGTTCAGTCGAATTGAGTCATACTTCATTAGTGCGAGGCTTCAAGAAAAGCAATTATGAGCAGACATTATTTTTGAAGCACTCTTCACAGGGAAGGTTTCTAATTGTCAGTGTGTATGTCGATGACCTCATATACACAGGCAATGATGAATCCTTAATGAGTACCTTCAAGAATTCAATGAAGGAAGAATTTGATATGACTGACCTTGGTAAGATGAGATTTTTCCTTGGAATAGAGGTGCTTGCAAGAGGAACACGGAATCTACATCTATCAGAGAAAGTATGCCTTAGAAGTGTTGAAGAGGTTTGGCATGACTGATAGTAACTCTGTTGGAGTTCCTATGGTGCCAGCTTACAAACTATGCAAAGATGAAACATGAATAAAGGTAAATGAGACTCAATACAAGCAATTGGTGGGAAGTCTCATGTACATTACAAGTACCAGACCTGATATGATGTTCTCAGTCAGTTTGATCAGTCGGTTTATGAGTCAACCTACTCAAATGCATATGCAGTTTAAAGAGAGTTCTCGGTATCTTCAAGGTAATTTTGTATAAGAAGGGAGGAAATGAGGAACCTTAGCCTACACAGATAGTGACTATGCAGTGACTTGGAAGATAGAAAAAGCACCTCTGGTTATGTATTTCTGTTGAGTAATGGAGCAAGTAGCTTGGTCATCCAAGAAATGAATTGTGACTTCTCCACCACGTAGCAAATTTGTGAACCGCCAAAGTGCTTGTCGTGTGGATGAAAGAATATTGGAGGAGCTGGGACATACTCAGGAAGGTTGCACTACCTTAATGTGTGACAATAGTTCAGCTATCAAACTTTCAATGAATCCAGTCATGCATGGAAGAAGTAAACACATTGATGTTCGGTTTCATTTTCTGAGGAACCTATCTAGAGATGGTGTCATAGAAATGGTTCATTGTGAAACTAAGGAGCAAATTGCAGATCTGCTGACAAAGCCACTCAAGTCGAAGAGAAGCGGTTGAGAGTTTGTGAAATTCCTGAGTTAAACTAGTTGCTTATAACTGCAACAGTTTAAGGGAGGGATTGTTATGATAGGTCTTAGCTTTTAATAAAAAGTCAGTTAGTTCTAAGTCAGTTAGTTCTGTTAGCTTTCTGTTTCGGTAGTTTTTTTGATTTGTTAGTTTGTTACTAGCCTTGCTGTCTTTGTAGCTCTATAAGAGCATTCTTTTGTGATGATTAATCCAGAATAGTAATTCAACAATATTACTTTTGTTAATTCTCTTAGAATCCTAACAATAGTTTGGGGTAATCCCTGATTATCGATCCTTGGTGCCACCTATGATAATGAAATGTTGGTGGATTCCTACCTGAAAAATGTATGCAGGATCTGACAGTTATTTTTAATTTAAAACGATAGTGTATCAACTATTTATTAGTTTCATGTAAAAAAAAAAACTATTTATTAGTTTAGTTTAGACAAATTATTTTCGGTGCATATTTGGTAAAGCTTAATTTTTTTTAAAAAAAATTACTTTTTTCTTTAGAGCTCTCTCAATAATATTTTGATTATAAGTTATTTTAACCACAATATAGAGTGTGTTTGTTTGTGGTTAATTTGCAAGAAAAATATTTTTATTAAAAAAATCACTTATTTGACATGCACAACTATTTAGATAAGATTTTAGGAAAAAATTAATTTAATAAAAAACAGTTTTCTACTTTTAGCAGAAGTTGAAATGACTAGCTTACTAAAAAATTATTTTTAAAAGAGATACAATAGAATAAAGAGAAATTAAAAAATAGTTTTTATAATTATATCAAAACACACAATAACTTCTATTTTTTATAAAAATCTTTGCGAAAAAAATTATTTTTGTTATCTTAAAATCACTTTTTTAAAAAATCTATCTAAATGTACTTATATTAATCCAAATAAACTAATTCAAACACATACTTCTATCTAAGACCTATTACCCTTGGGAGTGATTATTATTTAATATTTTTTTAAAGCAGAAATAATACTGTATTCATCAAGTTTTCCATAAAGCTTAATAAAAATTAGTTTCATACACGATTCAAATAAATTGAACATCTAAACATATCTTATGTTCTCAAAAAAAAAAAATACTAGAGCCACCCTTTTTTTGGGACAGGCCTATTTTTCACCACCACATCCATCCCAGGGCAACCCGATCCGGATTGACTAAAAGGAAGCAGCCCGAAACTGATCCGGCAGGCTAACCTAAACTGACTAGAAGAATAAACCGAGCTCACTTGACCCCACTAAAGATATGAACTAGGTTGGCCCGTCCGTTTTCACAGCTATAACAAAGACGGCGAAAGGAAGAGAGTGACTTCGATTTAGTTCTTTGCGGATAAGATGTGTGAACATGAACATCTATTAACACAACCCGTTATACATAAGAATTGCTGCTACATCATACAGTACATCTACTACGGGAGTGTAGGAGCAGGCATAATAAATACAAGGGTGCTGGCTAGCCAACTATTATATAAATATAACCAAGCCTAGAGGAAAGGGGACCTCTTGGTCATATTTGATTATTTAAGCTTCATTTGTTTACAGTTAGAAAGAATAAATATTTGTCAAGAATTGACCTAACCTGAGCTACATACCACCATATATATAACTTCATACTACTTAGACGATTAAACACGAAAGAATTATATATGACAATACAAATGAAAAGATGACCAAAAGAAGGCTTAATTACTGCTGTCTTCCCCAGACTTTAATAGCTCAAACAGCTTGAATTGCACTGTTCTTCCCACTGTTCAAATCCGAACCACCAACTGGAGCATTTGCATGGAATGCTGATTGCCTTGAGGGCTCTCCTAACAACTTTAAGGAAAGTGGGGAAGGCTCTCTATCAAGTACTCCCCGTGTTTCCCCAATGCTCAGATGAGACATTCCCACAAGTTCATCAACATTGACAGGTTCCTTGGGAATGACCGGGATTGGCTTGACGACCTGATGATGAGATGTCTCTCCTCCATTAACTTCTTCAAAGGGAGCTGCAATCGATGGCCATATGGAAAATGGGACAGGTAAATAAGCTGGGAAGAATCCAGGAGCCATTGGTGTCAATCCATTTGATCCCATCATAGTTTCATTGACCTCTTCCACATTCTCTTGAGAAGTAGTTTCCATGGGTTCAAATTCTGACTTGAGAGAGAGATCTAATGAAGGCTGTGATTTTGCATTACAAGGTTGTGAGTTCTCAGAAGGTGGAAGTAGTACTTGTTCTTCTGGCACTGAAGGTGGATCTGAAGACTGACATATGATTGAAAAAACAGTTAGCTAGAGATAAAAAAAGAAAAAAAGCAGAGGAAAAATACTACATAATACTCATCAACCATAACTCATCGTCAATGTCCAGCTACATCGAGGATGATCCTATTCGCTTTCATTAGCAAATACAGGTTTCTGTAAATGTGTTACAGTCATAGAAAAGTTCGTCTAAAGCAAGAACCAGTGTTAAGAAATCCAACACATTCAGGGTGCCATCAATGTCATTTTAAATATGAAAGGATATATCAACATATATTCTCTTAGTCTTATATATGGATTGTGTTTAAATGGATTCAAGCCAAACACATCATGGTGTTTTCCCCAAACAACATGACATATTTTCAACAAGAAACTTGTAATGGGAGTAATGATAACTTTTAGAATGCTTATAGACTGGTGTTAATGTACAAGCAAGGACGACACTAGTTTCCTTTTGTCAGACAACATGTAGACATAAGGATGTATGCATGAACATTGCTCAATTAGATATGATGAATGAAGACCAACCATATCAGGAACCATGTCAAAAAGGCTGGAACGTCTCTTTCTCCTGGTAGCATTACTCTGCCGGATAAAGTACTTCTGGGCATGACTTGCTACTTGAGTAGGGGTTCTTGACACAACAAAATTACGTGCTATTCCACGCCAGTCCCCTTTGCCCAGCTTCTGGAGACCAATCAGGAACAGCCGATGTTCTTCTTCAGTCCATGGAACACCTAAAACATACGAAATTACATATTGAGTAAAGTAATCCAATCATCTTTAACAAAAGGGTACTCAGCCTGCTTAATGAAACAACTGTCCTTGATGAAACTCAACAATCCTATACAGAAACTAATATCCTCAGAGACTTGTCAAAGGGAAAACAAAGTTGAGAAGCTATGACATAAAAACAGTTCAAGGTAGTAACAATTCTAGGTTAGGTAATAGGTATGACTTAATGGGGTTTGAACCAGAAATCCTCATTGCAAGAGTCAAAGATTTCATGTAATTGAGAATTCCCCCACAAAATTGCACCAAATTAAACTATGGTCATCGTACAGTATAGAAGATCAGAACTCATACATGACATGCCTCAGCAAAAAATTGCTCTACACCACCACCTTAGGATACTTAGCATATAAACAATGAAATTGTGGGTTTAAAATTGGGCAGAAAAATCTTAAGTAATAAATATTTGCTAACTAATTTAATCACAAGAAAACACATTGTCATACAATGTAATGCAATTACAACAAATTTTATGAAAGAAATGATGCAGATAACACATGAAATTAACAATTTCAGAAAAAAAAGGTATAAAAACAATAAACACAAAATCATTTGATTGTAAATTTGTAATTACAAATATCTCTGGCTTTTAGCCCTGTATAATTTTTCTAGTAAACTAATAAAGCATATGACAGCTTTCAGAAGGGGGAAAAAATCAAAAGTCACGATTCTGTCTGTCTCAAAGCCAGACACAACAATTGCCACACCTATTCTAACTATTCAGTTATCAAGTGAACATAATTAATATGTGGTGGCTAATGCTTGCTACATTTACAAAAACTTCAACTTGAACTTGAATGAATATCCAACAGCTATACACACAATTGTACTTAAACTAGTTAAGTCACCTCAGAGCATTGCTTCGGGTTTAAGGACTGAAAGGAAAATTGACTCAAGCAAAAATCTCTTTTTTGCTTATTTACCTTTTTAGTCAATTACTTACACCTTAATGGATGCCCCTTTACACGTATCCAGAAATAAATTTAACAGATCCCGTGAAGTATACTCTTTTCCACCGACATCCCTTACTAGTCCATGAAAGAAAGCATAATATCAAAATGATTTATAAAACAAATGTCAACATTCCCTTGTTGGCCACTATAGATTCAACCCGCTATGAGCTCCTCCAACTGTCTCAAAATATAATATGATATTATTTATGCATACTATATAATAAATAATAAATGCTTCACATTCATCCAAATTACTCATCAATATTGATATTATAGGGCGTCATTGCCCGCATGGTAGGACCAATCAGACAAGATGAAGTTCCAGAACAAGAAAACCAATATACCATCAGAACTCAGAAGATAAGAAAAAAAGGTTGAAGTGAAAAAAAATAAAAATAAAAAATTCCTATTTAATATAGACACATTTATGAACAGCAAGAGAGCCATAACACAAAGGGTAAATCATTGCAAAGACCAAAAAAAGAACAACTTTTGGGCAAAAATAAATCTAACACCGTAAAATATGTGGTTTACCTTCATGACCATTAACCACCAAATTGAACTTTCGTTTCCATGAACAAAAGAAAATCCAATTCCGAAGCTCACATAATTAAATAATAATAATTATTATTATATAAGTTAAAAATGTTAAGAAAACATAATAAACCAAAAAAAAAAAAAGAAATTCCAAAAAATAAATCCAAAATTTTTAACTTGAAAACAAAATCTAATTACGATAAATATGATTTTTCCTTCTTTTTTTTTTTGGTGTGTTTATGAAATATTGAAATGCAACAAGGCAATACCTTTCTTTCTTTCTCCACGGCGGTTAACGAAGGCGGAGGCATGGGCCGGGTCATCGGACAAGTACCCGTCGGGTTCGTGAGGCGGGTCGGAGCATGGGGAACTGGGGTTGGCTATGGAGGGAGAATTAGAAGAAGAAGAACAGTGGTAATGAGCGGAGAGGTTCCCCATGCTAGCGCTCTTCTTTATGATCGATCCATCCGTCAGCCTCACCCCGAATAGCTTCACTCCTCCTCCTCCGCTACCACCAACACCGCCGCCGTAGCCTCCACTGCGGGAGGGGCAGGTTCGGGAGTTGTGGCCGTTGTTGCTGCAGTGAGAGCACCGCCGAGTCATGCCGATTCTCAGCCGCGTGACTCGGTCGAAGAGCAATCACAGGGTTCCAGAGAAGAAGATGGGTTATTGATAGATAGATGGATAGAGAGATAGAGAAAGAGAAAGAGAGTGCATGTGTTTGTTTAATTAAGGAAAAACGAGGGCGATGGATATTTCTGGATTTTTGGGAGAAGGGTAGGGCTATTTCTGGGATTCTAATTTAATGGCTGAAATATAATATTAGTAGAACGCGGTAGATCGCTCGTTGCCTTTCATTGCAATGACTTTCTTTCCCCGTTCTTCTCACTCAAACAAAACGAGTAAAATCCTCAATTTAATCCTTAAAATTATAAATATCAGTCGAATTAATTTTTATTTGATTATAACCGATGTTTATAATTTTAGAAACTAGGATGATGACTTAGAACATGTTTGGAAACCCGTTTCATACTTTAAACGTGAGTTTGAGTGCATTGAAGGGAGAAAAATTATGTTTGGTTAAAAATTAATAAAAGTTAGTTGGTACTATTTCAACATAAATTTGGTCTCTAACTTACGTTGGACCAAAAGAAAAATATTGTTGTTTTTGAGTTTTGGGTTACAATTTATCTTTAACATTTATTTTATCAAACTCACTTTTAAGATAAAAGTTTCCAAACATAAATCACATTACTGTAAACTTACTTTTAACTAAACTTAAGTTTGCAAACATACTTTCAACCAAACTTAAGTTTACCAACTATAATCCAAACACACACTTACTCCATTCACAACAGATAATTTCGTTCTTCCTTCCTATGCTAGTTTTCTTTTTCGTTTGCAACACCACTAACAAATAAATTACTTATTTAAATGTATTTCACTTCATTATCAGTTGTTATAGATTTAGGATAGTCGCAATGTACTCAACCTATATTACAATTTTAAAAATGGCATGCCCAAATTTCTCACTTTTATTTTAAAATTTATCTTTATGAAAGTATTTAATTAAATTATATACCTGTTTATAAAAGTTTTTTAAAAAATGTTCTTCGGTTTACCAAAAAAAAAATGTCCTTCAAATCTCAAAACTCATTTTCAATTTAATGTTGTATTTGATTACATTACAGTCTGCAGTTTTTTTTTCCTTTTAAATTTAACAGATAATGCAACTTTTTTTTTTGGATGTTAATTATTGGGAGCATTTGGTCATTTAAACAGTTGGTATCATTTGGTCAATATGGATAGCATCTGAGTGTTTGATTATTTAAGGAAAAGAACGGTTGGAAAGAAAGCAGGGACACAAACTTTTTATCAGTTTGTTTAATTTTATCCTTCACAAATCTATATGGCAAAAGAGATTTTGATTTTCTTTGTCTCGTGACTCATGCTATCATAGTTTCTTATTTCGTGTGGATTCCCTTGTTTTGTTTTCAATCTTTTTTTTTTAAAAAAATATTATTATTATTATTAATTACTTATTTAAAAATTTATAGATAAACAAAAAAAAATTCATAAACATATCTTATTACTAATTTAATAATTTAAAAATAATAAAAATTGTGAATATTTCTTATTCTCTAATACTTATCAACTAATTTTAACCACTTATTAACTTCTTATTGTATAATTGAAATTTATTTCAAAATTTCACTTCAAAGAGCCTTTATTATTATTATTATTATTATTATTATTATTATTATTATTATTATTATTATTATTATTATTATTATTTTAATAAAAGGTAAACACAGCCAGTGATAATAACGATTATCACATCTTTTGTGAAACAAACAGAGCTGCAGATGCATTAATCCACTATGATCATTCTATGGAGTTTGGTTTCAACTTCTTCATGGAATTTCCGTCTTGTGTAACTTCTATCCTTCATGATGACTTAGCTGGAGTGGCTTTCCAGCCGGGATCCTTATAGTTTTTGTACTGTTTTCTTTTGCTGGTGTTGGGTGCCTTCCACCCAATAGATCACCCAATAATAATAATAATAATAATAATAATAATAATAATAATATTAACGACTATCAAAATATACAGTTTTATTCTTTTAATCTTCATTGTACTCGTCAAAAAAAAAAAATCTTCATTGTAATGGTATGGACTTTCGTTAATGATATCCTTGACATCTTGTGATTTATCTATCTATAAGACTATTTTTGCAATATCTATCTATAAGATCAAATAATTACTAATGGATAATTATTATCTTTAGTTTTCATTTATTATCAACAGAATATTTTTACATTATTATTTAATAATTTTTTTGGTACATCATTATTTAATAATTTATTATAATATTATTATGAAATAAATTTCTAAAATTATTATTATAAGCAGACTTTAAATAATATATAATAATACATAATACATAATTAACAAATAACATAAAAATAATTTTTATATTCTTAACACAAATAATACATATATTTTTTTTTTTATATTTTTTTAATATTATTTATCATATATATTTTTATTTATTTATTTATTTATTTTTATTTAATAAATATTTTTTTAAAAAATAATAGTACCGACACTCTTATGATTTTTTTTTGCATAAAAATATTTATAAAACAGTAGATAAAAATTAAATTTAATAATAATCCAATTTAATTTATTCGACTAATAATTTCCGTTGTATAATTTAAAAGGATGATTGCGCAATTATCGGGAATGGATGGTGGTGTTTGTAGTGAAGTGATGTGACGGTATTTGGATTAAATTAGAATTCTCAAAGGCCAATGAATGTACTTACGGATCAGAAATAGGCCACGTGGAACATTGGTGGCCTACAACTATTTTACGTGGGGTTGAAGCTATTACATGCACATTACTTTATTTCTTCACCGAATACAAAAGGAATATTTCCTTTCTGCACTCTACTAACTCTGTATATATGCTTGCTCTCCTCACTTATCTATCTTCTCTGTTTTTTTTTTTGGTGTGATCTCTTCTGCTTGCATAAGTCCCTTTCTAATTTTTCAACAAACCAAAATCATAGTGACATGAAGTTGTAAGTTAACTTAAATTAATTTTTTTTAATCATTAAATATCCTCATAAATTTGTCCCATTTAAATTGATCATAAGATTAAAATTTAATTTTTTAAAAAAAATCATTATTGAAAAAATTTCGTAATTACAACAATGTTTGTGTATGTAGTTTTATTATAATTTTTGCAATGATACTCTCGTTAAAAAAAAAAAAAGCTATTTCGTTAGTTAGTTCAAAGACTTGAGGTATCATTTCCTTTTCACCAAAAATATCAAGGCCAAAAAAGGAATTTAAGAATTTATCTGGTATTTTTTTAAAATTAAATCGAAAGGCAAATTGCCTCTTTTGTATAACTCATGCTATAATTATAGTTGTATTTATGTTTCCTAATAGCATATATATGATTGAATTGAAACACTTTTATGGACACATATATGTGTATAAATTATCATCTAGTTTTCTTTTTTATTATATAAAAAATTTAAATCGTTAATCAACCAATGTTGAAATTCAGTCTACCCTTGTACTTAAGAGGAGATTAGTCATAAAGTCTTTGTTTTCCATACCCCTTGGACGAATGAATACAACTTGATCTAGAATACCATATCCCTGGTGGTTGATTTCCTTGTTTGATATGGTTGGTGCTAATTATTGAACAATTTTTCACTGATATTTTGCACTCATGAACTAGCATGACTTAAAGGGGAAAAAGGTTATCGTCTCGGTCTCAAAATTTTCAACATTCATAAAGCAAATAATTGATCTACCTTCCTCTACTCAAGCTAGTCTATTTTCAATAGCCTTGTGGTCCTGATTCTCAACCTGTAGTGTTCACCCAAACATTTCACAATGAATAAACAGTAATCGAAACAAAAAACAGAGAGGATGTGCAGAGAGTACTCATTCAGGTTAATGGCCCAGATAAGAAATCCAATCTTGAATAGCTAGATCTAGGGAGTTGTTATGATGACTTTATGAGTTAATAATTCTTAATTAGGTAAAATTTATTATAAATACTTCAATTATTATTTAATAAATATAACGTTACAAGGATTATTATAAAATATACTTATATTTAAATATATTTTTATGTATATTAAATAATGATTTGAATATATAAAAAATTACATAGTTAATCATGCTTACTTAAAATATTTTCCTTTATGAGTATCATATTCAGAATGATTTGTTTAGTATGTATTGATTATTAATTTTTTTATAATAAATATTTAAAAATTTATTAAATATAACTAATAACTAAAAAAAATATTTCACAATTTTCTATAAAATTTTGTTAATAAGAACACTTGTTAAAAATATCACAATAAAATTTTTAAATAAAACAATAAAAAATTTTAATTTTTAATATTATTAAATATCAAAACTTCTTATTTTAATATATCATTCACAAAATATTTTTCTTTGACTACCAAACTCAACAAAAAAAAAAAGCATCAAAGTAATCCTCCAGACCAAGTGTGTGTTTGGATTATAGTTGATAAATTTAAGTTTAGTTAAAAGTGTGTTTATAAATTTAAATTTGATTAAAAATAAATTTGTAGTAACGTAATTTATGTTTGGAAACTTTTATTTAAAAAGTGAGTTTGATCAAATTTTTACAAAATAATTTCAACACAAAAATAAAATTTTTTTATTTTTGTGTAAACGTACTTTAGAAGACAAAAATTTATTGAAACAAATGTAAGTTATAATTGTCAAACAAAAAACACATTATTTAAAGTAATACAAACATAAATCTAAAGATTACAACTGCAATCCAAACATGCTACAAGTATCAAGAAACTCCACACATGATGATGTTCCAACCTTATAAATACTAGGAGCAGGTGGACCCGGGGTTATTATCACATACGTAGTAACATAGATTTGGTAAGGGTAAAAAATTGAATAAAATGTTAAATATATTCAAATATATATAATAATCAATGTATTTTATTTTTTTAAAAAAAAATTTGAGTTCTTAAACATTAGTTTTGAATTTTATTTTAAAATTTGTGTATAAAAAATATTATTAAATTTTTTTTATTTAAATACCTGATTATATATGAAAAGATTAATCTTTCATTTATTTAATAAAATAATACTTTGAAAAATTAAAAATATATATATGTAATAATGATTTTTTTATCCACATAAAAATCTAGTTCCGTAAAATGTTTTGCTTAAACTTTAGAAAAAAACTACTGAACAAAACTCATAAGTCGAAACATGTCCTAGTTCAACTATACATTCTAGGCCCCTTCAATTTATAGGTCAGATTCATTCACTCGACAAGACATGGGGTCGTAGCCATAGATTGCTTATGATCCTAATAATAGTGTTGAAAAGTTTCAGTCTTAAGTAAACAAGATTATCTCCGAAGATAAAGATCAGATATGATTTGTACGGACGCGCGAGGGCATGGATTAGGGAACATTTTATAGAATTCCCAAATGGCAGCAAAGAGGATACTAAAGATTAGGGAAGAGAGAGTGAATGATGCAAAGTCAAGTTTTGTAGACCTTTTTTTGTTTTTTTTTGGCCTTTGGGATGCAAGTTTTGCAAACTTCAAGTGTAATATTATATATTTATAATATCACATGGCCTTCAAGATATCATAGAGTATATCTTATATTTTTTATTTGGACACATTATAAAGTATGTTATCCCGGTGAATAACTTTCAAGAATTTATAAGACTAGCTTTATCACAGGAATTAATAAATATAAGGTATATGGAAAGCAACAAACTGCAGTATAATTAATTATTAGAGTTTGATCATTCTCTAAATGATGGTATTGTTTAGTATCATGTGCACGTGCCAGCAACTATATAACATAGACTAGTTAAACAAATCATAATGTCAAATCTATAAATCAATTGGGATAAAAAAAAAAAAAAAAAAATTAGTGTGAATTTGAAATAGTTATGAAAATTTGATTATTTTAATAATTAATTATTATATAATTTTTTTTGTTATAATTGATTATAATAGAATTAATTTTATGTTTAGATATGTTAATTAAAAAATAATTTTAAATTAATCTGTTTTATTTAAATATTATAAAAAATATTTTTTATGCATTAAATTATTAAAATAAATATAAAAAAATTAAAAAATTTATTTGATTGAAAAAAATATTATAAAAAATAATATTTTTTATGCATTAAATTATTAAAATAAGTATAAAAAAATTAAAAAATTTATTTGATTGAAGAAAAAATAGTATTTACATCTCAAAGTGTAAGGAATAATCTAAAAACATAAACTAAAATTTTTGCATTATAAAAAAAATTATAATACATTGAATTTCATGTAAAAATTAAAATTAATTTTATCAAACATATGAAAATACTGTTACAATAATTTTTTTTTAAAAAAAATTGATAGTTATAGTCTGTACGATGAAAATTGAGTGAGGTGATTTCATATAATATATATGTTGGATGATAAATAAATAAAAAAATTAAAAAAATTTAAAAAATTTAATATATAGCCCATGACAAATTTTATTTCTCCTTAAAATAGCAATTGTTGTTAGGGCGAAGCTTTTTTTTAAAAAAAAAAAACATTTGTCATAGGGTATATCATAAAATTTTTAAATATTTGTTAAGATAAAAACTTTTTATTATCATACAACATATATATTATATGAAATGAATATTTTTATTTAACATAAAATCAACTACTTAATGGATTTAATTTGAATGTCCTGTTTATACTATCATTCAATCATGTATTGTTACATTATTAGAAATATGTGAATCTCATAATAATTACATGACAAGTTACATATGTGATGATGTATAATTAATTGATATTGTAAAAAATTTTACACTTATAATGTGTCAAAATTAAATTCTTAGTTAATATTATCAAATACACAATAAATTAGAGGAGATTTGTGTCTCCAATTTTTGCTTTTCTAAAATTATTATTATCATTATTAATTACTCATTCAAATTTTAAAAACAAATATAAAAAAGATAAAATTATAAACACATTTATTACATGAATAAAGATTTAAATATAAATATAAAAAAAATTAATGCATAGAATTATTAATTATATCACCTATTTAATATATGTTTTTATTGAAGAGATTGATTCAAATTTTATAGTTCAAAAAAATTTAACATAATAAAAAATGAATGTTAAATTGTCTTAAATCTATATCTTTAATATTTTCTAAATACTTAAAATAAAAAGTATTTAATAAAAATTTAATATTCTATAAATTTAATACAAAATTATTGTTCTTGCACAGCATAAAGTTAACATACAACGAGATGTCCAACGTCCTCACAGGCCCAAGAGTTTGATCCTAGAAGGGTCATCTCGCATAGGAAAGACTTGTTGGGTCAGAAGTCTTGGTCTACACAATTATTACTTGGGCCATATTTGTTCCTAAGACCATGATGATAATGCGCTCTTCAACATTATAGATGATGTATATAACATTCCAATACTGGTATTCTGATATATCTAAAATATACAAGAATATACAGCACTAATTATGCTACTTTTGATTAATAACATAAACTAAACCCATAACATTCATATAGATAAATCATTATGGAGAGCCACGTGATCAACAGTCATATATATACATCACAGCCTCAAAAGGGGGATATTGTTATACATAACTTTCAACAAACTAAACAAATATACTCTATATACAAGCTTAGCCTAAGATAGAATTTATACTATGTGTCTTCAAACGTCTTCCTCTTTTCTTTTGATATGCTTCCACTAGGATTTACATAGAAACACATTTGAGGTGAGAAATCACAATTTCTCAATATAAATATTTCAAAACCAGCATTATTCATTCACAATGAATAAACCACAAAAAATCAACGTTAGGAATAAGTTCACAACATGTATAAGAATCGATACTTACTACGAAAAGAACAACTCACATAGTAACTCTATGCATTATTCCTAATCAAACTATATTCCTAATCACGTATTATAAAACCTATCAACAACATTATACAACCGTTATACAATCATAAATATCATCGATTAAAGTAACTGCTCATACAATTACCATGCAAATGCAATGCTTGTTATGTTGTATGATTATGTCTAAACATGTCCTAAAACAATGATTATGCAATGGAGTAAAATAGTGTTGGTGCAATGTTATGAAACTCAACTATTTTCAGGAACTCCATTGCTTGTATTATTATGAGTAGTATAGCTGCGATCATTTAACACTATCTGACAATGAATGAACTATTTCATCTCACTACAATGAGTGTACCATCTCATATATTATTCACAGATACGTGGAGATAACAAGTGTGTGAAAAAATATGCAAAGTGATATATAACACACATTCAATATCACATCGGATATTCTCTTACACGAGTTTATAAGCAATGCCCTTTGTAACGCCCCAATTTTTAGAAAATATTATGAATGTACTGTTTTCTGTTTTTCATGCTTTTGTATGAATGACCGTTGTGTCCCTATTTTTCTGTTCTCGATTTCTGTATGAAAACAATTACGATAATACAGGTTCAAATTTTATTTGACCGTTTTACGTAATTTACTTCGAGACGGTAAAATAAAAATTTTTCCGAAGCTCAGTATTAATTTTTCTCGAAGATATACAAATAAATAATATTCTTGGATATTTTATTTGAACGTTTTGGACGATTACCTACGTTGTGGGAAAAAAATGAAAAAATGACCGTTACGTCCCGAACGTACTGTTTTCGCTGTTTTTGCTGTTTTTAATTGTTTTCTATATGATTTAATGCCTGAAAATACTGTCTGTGATTTTTTATGGACTTTTTGTGTGATTTGCTCCGAGGCGGAAAATAATATTTTTCCGGCCTAGGAAATCTTATTTTATTATTTAGAATTGGGGGATCTTACTTAACCCGATTCTCGAATGAGACTAAAAATAATCTTTTAATTTTTAGAATTTAATCACAAATAAAATAATTTTATATTATTATAATATTATTTTATTAGTCAAGATATTTTAGTGACAAGAGACCCGTAAATATTTTGCGGGACCCACAATTAGCCGAACGGTTAGATCGGTAGCTTAATTAATCACCGTAGCGATAGAACTTTCCAGCAGTACTCACCAGTCGACTCAAGAGAGAGAATTTAATACTGCACTCAAAGATGTGAGTCACCTGAACTAACCAATGGGAATCAAGCTTGCTCACCAAGGCTTGATCTTGGCCTTTGATTCATCCAATGGCTTGGATGAAGCCAAGCAAGGTGCCCACCTTGCACCTCACTTGAAGTCCACGGCCAAGAGGCCTTTGGAGACCCAAAATCACTTTCTTCTTCATCACTTTTCTCTCTTCTCTCTCATCAAGAACCCTAGCCACCATTGTTGTTCTTTTTCTCCTTCCATTCGGCCAAGCTTGTTTCCTAACCATCCCACCATCCAAAAATTTTTCTAATCAAGTTTCCTTAACCTAAACACTATTCTAAGAACCTTTCTAGTTGGAAGTTTCTTCAAAATCTTCCATTAAGAGCTTGGAAATCAACCTTGTAGATTTGACCTAGAAGGTGAAATATCATATTTTTCTTTTCTCCCTTCTTTTTCAAAGTTCTAAACCATGATTTCTCCATGATTTAGCTTCTTTTTCATGGTTAATAACATGTAGATTTTATTTGAGATTTTTAGGTATTTGGTGGAGTGAAAACCGAACCATAGGAGGTGTGAAAGCAAGCTTTTTGTCTTCATTTAAGGTAAGAGGAAGACAATTCTTATCATCCCTTGATGGTGGTAAGAAGATGGGTTGTTTGTAGAATCCATAAGGATTCGGTTGTGGTGTGTTTATTGATGTGTATTTGTTAATTTTTGTGATTGCTAGTAGCTTAAGTGTTGTATGTTAGTAGCTTTCTTGTTTGGTGATTGTAATAATTTTGCATGTTTATTAGCTTTTGATTGTATGTCTATAAGCTTTAATTTAGGTTTTATGTGTTAGAAATATTTTGCATGTGTTAGAAATATAAATGCATGTGTTAGAAATATAAATGCATGTGTTAGAATTGTATGATAAGGTTTAAGATGTGAATAACATGTGTAAATTTGCATGAGTGTTCCAAAGAACACATTCCCTAGCTCACGGCAATGACAAAGTGTGAGGACCAAAATGTTCTCTTCATTTTTTCTAAAGTGCAACTTAATTAATTAGGAGAAATAAGAAGGTTTTAAATTGTTTTGATCAAAGAAAAGAAATTTAGAAATTAAATGGTAAAGATTTAGTAAATTTTGGGCCAACATGCCTAAAGGATTTATTTGATTCAAAATCATTATTTTATAACATGATTTAATGAACTTATATAAGATAATACATTTGACATGATTTAAAAATCAAATGAGAAAGTTTTATAAAATTCGGCCAACATGCTACTATAGATAATATTGATTTCTAAAACTTGATTCCAAACCTTTTTCAATCAAAAAGAGATAATACAAGTTAAGAAGAAATTTTCTATAATAATTTTTGAAGAAACAAATTGAGTAGAATTAAGTTTAAAGGATTAAAACTAGTGATTTTATCATTAGGAAGTAAAATACAGAAATTTTGAGAAATTTTCTAACATATAGCTCACTTTAGGTTTTGAAGCATGTTAGAGATTTCAAAAGAGAATTAAATGATATGGTTAAAAAGAAAAAAATTAGGTAAATAGAAAATTTTATGGACAATTTAGAAAACCATTATTATAAGTTTATAAACAAAATACTGTCAATTTTTAGTAAAAATGAACCTATAGGATAGTAAAAATATCCTAATGACAGTATGCGGTATGAAAAATTATTCTACGTAGTTTAAATGTACTAAGTACTATTTCTATCTGTTTAAACGGTAATTTTAAGGGCATTCGAATAAGAAAATAATTTAAAAATCCTACGCGATTGAGAAAACGTATTAAAAATACTACGCGATTTTAAAAACAGAAAAATATCTTTACCCGATTTTTAAACGTTTGTAAAAACGACGGAATTATGAAAATGCGATAAAATTTCTACGCGATTGACCGTTACTGTATCTATTTTATGCTGTCAGGAAAATGTGAACCCGTACAGGCTTTTGAAAATCTGTTTTATGCTGTCGGGAAAATGTGAACCCGTACAGTTTTTTTTGAAAATCTATTTGCTGTCGGGAAAATGTGAACCCGTACAGGCTTTCCATCTATCTGTTATGTGTGCCATGTATTTGGTGGATTTGTTGACGAGACGAATCACATCGTGTTGTCTCGATGCGATAAACGTAGTGTGGTTCATTGTTCTAATGAACTTGGAGACTTTAGTGTACGGGATCCAACATGTGGACATGAGTTGGTCGCTCCGCCGGGCCGTGTAGTAAACCGATAGCACACTATGGTACTCGACAAACACTATATTTAATCAAGATTGGTGAAATCTAGTAGTACATTTGCCCAGTGCCACAACGTGAGACCGTGAACTACACCACGCCTGGATTGATGGATTCCTGTGTCGTGGGGCTATAGACGCAACGTGTGACAGCGCAATAGTTGGTGGGGCAGCCGTGGTACTATTAGATTTTGCGAATCATTCCTCTCTCTGATACTTGTGTTCTTTTTAGCTCCATGGAGTAGGGTTTTGTTATATTATTTATCTCTATGTCTATTTGTTTCCATCTTATCTATTTATTTTGTTATCTCGTATCTTATTTATTTATTTTATCTGTTCTTGTTATTATAATTGGTTATTATATTTTATCTGTTTATTTTTATATTTTTATTTTATCCGTGAGGTTTTATCTGTGATGTGACATATCGTGATGATATCTAAATTTTACTTCAATTAATTATTATAATTGTTAAAGCTTTATATATTGCAAGAACTGTATGTATATATTGTTTGTCATCTTTTTATTGGCCATGTTGTGATGATTTTATGTTGTCTTACCTCTTTGTTATATGTATTTTCTGTTTATTTTATTTTACGCGGTAAAGACTTCGAGGAAGAGGAACAGCCCCTTGAGATCGTGTACCCTGAAGAGGAGGAAGACCGTAAGCGTAGACGATCGGTTGACGATCAAGAACCATCCGATCATCCATATCCTCTGGATTGATTGTGAGGGATGGCGACGCCAGGATTTTTGGGATTCATAGAGCTGGTATTTCATGAAGGTGCTCTGGCTTGGCATCTACGAGGAGATCGTGATTCGGTGACATATGCAGGACGTGTGACCGTGATTCTACGTCATCAGTTTGAGGGAGATCCGATTATGACTACGACGCTTTTTCTGCATTTAGAGTTGCCCTTATCCATTAGGCGTTATTGGGGTGCTGAAAACCCTGAGCCTAGTGAGATAAGCATCGTATCGACTGCGCGATCCCGTTATCGCCGTGTGTCGAGACATCCAGGATATCTATCTCCTGATGATCATTTCCAGACTGAGAGTGATCCATCGAGGATTAGATAACCATGATGTTTTTTTTTGGCGCGTCAACAATGTGCGTATATATTAACTTTTTATTGCTTTCTTTCTTGTTTTTGTTTAAATATTTGTAGTCTTAGTTGTAAATTATATGTACAGATTTATAACTTAATCATATGTATATTATCGGTGATGATGTTTTTTTTTTTTATTTCGTATTTTCCGCATTATCTTTTTATATCATATTTCGTCTATCGGGAATTATTTTACAACCCGTAATAATATTTAACAAATGTTTCACAACTTGGGTAGATTTTATTTCTATTTCTTTTATTTTCTTTTATGTGTGACATCCTCCAAAGGGGTGTTACACCCTTAAACGTGTCTATCCTCCTCCACGAGATTTTCCAACTATCAAGTTAGGAATACTCACATACTCACTCTATATGTCATTCCCGTCATATATCAGCATCATAAGTGATAACAAAAACAATCCCATATAGATCAAGAGTTTAGGTGTTAGCATATGGCATTCCCCAAACCATTAGTTGCCTAAGGTTTCTCATTTTTCTCTCATCAACTAGGTAGTAATTTCCTCATTGAAATACTCTTATAGGTACCTCAACACACTTTAAAAAGCATAAAGGAGTGATCCCATCACTTAAGAAATTCCAAACATAAAAAACATAATGTTGGAAGTTCCAGCATCTCACGCCGCAACACACCATGGCCACACCGTGGCGCCCTGCCCTTTGCCCACTCACACGCCGAGGCATCACTCGGCCACGTTGCGGCGCCGCGGGTTCCAATACTGGAAGTAGCATCACTCACACACCACGAATAGCAACACCTTGCGCCACGACGCAAGCAGCAAAACATGAATTCTGCAAAATTCGGATATTGTTTCATTGGAACAAACCACATATTTTGGCAATTCCAATTCTGTTTCTAGGTGGTTTAAGGTCCCTAATAAGTTCACTAATACATAAGAATCAATAATCACTAACAAAAACCTCTAAAAAGGTTCCAAGGACAAATCACTCATCTAAGACCTAACTTTCTCACTTTTAGCATCAAAGATTCAAATGACAAGTTCTAAGTTTCTAACTCTAACTCATTATATGAACAAGTCACAAACAACCATTGAAACTCATCTAAGCAAGAAAAACATTTCATATAACTCTAAATTCCAAAGTGACCTATTATGCATCTCATATGCATAAGTGGTGAAGATGGAAGAAAAGAAGTTGCAAGAACACCAAAAACACATACCTTTTGTCTCAAAGATGATGAAGCCTTGGTTTTCCCTTTCCTTTTCCTTTCCTCCTTTTCCTCCTTCTTTGCTTGGTCCTTCTTTTCCTCTCCTTTGGCAGTTGCAACCGTGAGAGAAGATGAGAGAAATAAGAAAATATCTCATATTGAAGCCTTAAAAAGGCCTAGGCAGCAAGTGGTGCTGCCATGAGTGACTTTGGTCACTTAAGTGGCCAATTGATAAATTTTGATCTGTTAAGAATGCTTAGATTTCTCCAAATCAAGTTTTCTAACTTTCAACAAGATTCAAATAAATTCTTTGATTCATCAAAAATCTTGTTTCACCATTTTCACAGTTTTTCATATCAGCTGCTAGTCAAACCGGTATTAAAACACACAACCAGTATGCTTAAAAAAATCAAACTAGCTCTGATTATCCTCATATTTTAACTGTAGCATAGTTCACACATTCATGACCTATAAATAAAGTCTTCACACTTATTTCCATTGACTAAGCAGTTTAAGTCATTTTCGGGACTAATAACAGCAGTTTCTCGCATGTAGTGGTACAACAAGGTGACCAAACGTACTCAGAAAGTCACAATATCCAACAAACATGTTAAGCAAGTATTAGGCTACCTTTGTAACTATTTATAAATCTAACATGATTATCTAGGGTGTTACAATGTCAACCCATCTGTTCTTCGAAATACTCATTGGAAGTTCAATGTGAAGTATGAGAAGCCATGAGTAAACAAAGGATGCATACTGTTCCATCCTCTACTCGAGGGGTTAGTAGTCAGACAGACCTAAGTCAGTCATCGAACAGTTGGTTGGAGACGAGGTCAGATGCCAACAGAGACACTTCAACCGATCAATCTTGGAGTCAAAACCATGATAAAGGCATATGTAGAGAAAAGTGAATTTGCCTGACCTAGGCTGTCAGGCTGATTTATATAGAGATCTGGAGGACTGACTCTCGAAATACCTTGTATCGTCCTACTCCATATTTAATTTTAAAATATATAATTTTAGACAAACACACGTTACTACTTTTACTAAAAAATATACTACGTTAAAGGGTTAAATCCTTTAAAAGATAGTATTTTATATACTGATATTTTCTAAACTAAACACTTGTTTATAAAAAAAATGAGGCTTACAAAAGCCTTTACATAGTGCTACAAATTTATATATTTATAATTTCAATACTATATCTACTCAAGAGTCCCCAACAATAGCAGTAAATACGTAATCTTCTAGCTCTGAAGATTTATATAACTTGTCACTCACGACTTTCATTTGGAACTCTTACTACTAGAATTATCTGAAATGTTACACCACAAAATGAGTGAGATAAAAATCTCAGTATGAAGGTGCAAAAACAGGTATACATCTACCAACCACTATTTATCGTTCTCTATTTCTAACACCATATTTAAGAGTCCACAATAAATAAATAAAACAAATAAAATAAGTAACTTTGTAAAAATAATATATCTCAAAACTTCTCTATTTCTCATATCAATAAAATAAATTGGAAGAGGAATAAAATGAGCAAATAGTTTTTCAATGAAAGAGTAAGAAATTCATAGCTTCATAAAAATAAGTAACTTGGAAAAAGGTAAATATCTTAGTAAAATGAGTATTTAATCAAGCTAAAATAACTCAATAATAAAAGAGTAAGAAATTCAAAACTTTATAAAAATAATAACTGAATGTTCTTTTCACATCATTATTCAAAATCTTTATCTCTTTATCATTCAGTTTAATACTCTTAATCAAATATATCTCTTTTTCTTCATTAGGACTTCTCATAGTGCTCTTATCATGACCATAATAATTTGATCAAGGTGTCATCCAATCGCTCATCATGACCACAATAATTTGATTAGGGCGTCCTCCAATCCTCTTATCTTGACCACAATCATTAAAAATAACTAATGTGTCCCTTAATCCTCTCATCATGACCATAATAATTTGACCAAGACGTTCATTGATCCTCTCATTATGGTCACAATAATTTGACCAATGCGTCTCTTGATCCTCTCATCATGGTCACAATAATAATCTCTGATTGATTAAAGCATCCCTTAATCTTCTCATCACGGCCGCAATAATAATCTTTTTGCACATTAATACATTTTTATCCATAGGATAATTATTTCAAAAATATCCTCTCTATAGATCAATAATAAACAGGTATCATTATAAAATAATAACACTGGTAAAGAATATTTATAATGATCAATAATTAACATATCCAATATAAAGAATAACATAAAATAACTCATAATAAAATTAATTAAATAAAAGACTGATAAAAAGAGTTAAAGAATAGCTCATAAGAGATTAATTATATTTAAAATCTAATTTCTAAAGCTTTTCTGTCAAAATCTTTATGAGAATAACATAATCGTTATTAGAATAATAAAGTCATTATCGGAATAACAAAAGTATTATCAGAATAGCAAAGTTGTTATCAGAATAACAAAATCGTTATCATAATAACAATCTTATTTTTATTCAAATAACAAAAGTGTTATGTGAATAAAAGCTTCTAAAAAATAGCTTTTGAAGTGTTTCAACAAGCTTTATTTGAATAACACAAGTGTTATTCGAATAAACTGGTCGAAAATCATTGTTCAGAAGTCTTTTGTCTATGTTTATTTGAATAATGCAGGGTTTATTCAAATAAACCATTTGAAAATACTTCATTTCAAGTGATTTTATCAAAATTTATTTGAATAACATCATAGTTATTTGAATAAAACCATCAAAAATCATTTTACAGACATGAACATAGTCACTATTTCATTGAGATTAAAGCTAAACAAGTGAGGACGAATGCAAGGTGATGGACTAAGAGATATAGTTGGAAGAAATAAAGAGAAAAGGGTGGTGTTTTTGTCATTTCCTACCTAATCTTTTAGAATTTGGTTGTTGGGTAATAAGGTTGGAGATGACGAAGTTAAAAATGGTGAAAACAGAGGTTGATTCTTGTAGCTTGGTTTGGATGTGTTATGATGAGGTGGTGGAGCTGAAAGGGTATTTGTAGAGCTCCATTCATGTTTGTCTTACATTGGTTGATGATGCAAGTGATGATGTTAGGTGGCTAAGTGTCAAAATGTGATTCATTCTCCATAATCATCTCCTTCCATAATCATTTCTTCCTTCAACGTGAAATGACTTATGCTTCAAGCATTTGCTAATTCTTCATCCATCACTTGACACTTGTTTATTGCTAATCATTATCATGACTCCAATGGCTTCCTTCATTAGCACTTGTCATGCTCCATCATCTTCATTCTAGAATTTTCTAAGCTTAATATGTACATGGCTTGCCACTTTTCACCATTAATCATTGACATGCTTCATAAGCTTTTCCGTAATGACATTTGTCCCTGCTAATGTCATTGGATGACTTCGCTTTGGCTGCATCGTGTTGTGTCTCTATTTTCTGATATCTTGGCTGCTTTATTCAAATAACAATCTTGTTATTCGAATAAAGTGTCATATCTTAGCCTTATTCATTAACCCTCTATTTGAATAACAAGGCCTCTATTCGAATAATTCTTTCTGGTTCACTTGTATATGTGCTTTGCTACTCATTTATTCGAATAACCACTATTTTATTCGAATAATGGGTTATTTATAGACACTTTATATTTTATACGTTCTTTATTTTTTGTATTAATATTTTTAGAGATGTTACATATCTTCCGTTCATGTCATTTAGGATTCTGAATATTATATCTAGTCATTATGGCGCGAAACCATTAACGACCATTGGTCATGATGGCTCCAAATGACCGATGACCGTTGGTAGGTCGTATTAAGCATGTGTTTGTCAAGTCATTACCCATTCAGGTATAGGCTAGTCGGATCTTGCAAAGAGGACATCAGTCCGAACTTTTATGGGCTTGGACCTAGGACAATCCACAGCCCCTAGCTCGGTCATCTGTGAAGATAAGTCGAGCTTATGGTCAGATATCAGTTGGCTTAGGATGGTCCACAGCCCCCTAACTTGGTCATCTGTGAAAATAGATCAAGCTTAAAACAGGCCAAGTGTTTGCTTTGTATGATTCGCTCAGCCATCTGTAAAGATGGGCGGAGCTTATTGGAGAGGACCAAGCATTCTGTAGGTTAATCCTTCCTAGTTGGATGCTTCATACTTTGTGCATTTGTTCTTACGTGGGAGGTCGGGTGAGTTGTGTCATGTGTAGCACACACACTGCACCATTAATGCTCTGTCGCCAGATTACATATCAACCATTGATTATTGGTCGTAAAATGCATCTGATGGCAAAAATTGAGCCTTTTTGCTTTCTCTAAACCTCGGTTGTTGATCGTCGACTATTTTTCTTATTTTAAACAACACTTCACTTCCTTTTAATTCATCTCAACTTTTTTGTTCCTTTCTCTTTCTCCCTCTCTAATTGGTTCTTCTTCCGATGTGGGTGTTGTCTTTCATCCTTCATTCGTGCTTTGCTTTTTGAGGTTGGTGAAACTTATTGCTTTGTACTTGAACTTGTATTTAACGAGCGGATTATTTTGTACTGACTAAAGTGTATTTCAATCTTTGAACTTTGCATTATGTTTTGTTCTTCAACTTAGACGAATTTTCTTTTGTATGTGTAGTTTAGATTTTTTGTACTTCAGATTTGACTCTTAGAACAAATATTTTGTAATGACTGAGTTTCGGTCTTTATACTTATGATATGTACTTGTGTATTTGGAATAACAAAGTTCTTTGAATTTTAGCACGTTTATTTGCTTTTGTTCTTTGGTTAGATTGTCCTTTATACTTTAAATTCTTGGTTTGTTTTTTTTTTTTGTTTTTTTTTTTTGTCTTTTTTTGTTTTTTTTTGTTTTTTTGTTTTTTGTTTTTTGCTGATCATGGGATAGAACATGGTTTCAGATTTTTCAAGATGATTCGATCTTGGCCATAAGTTTTTCTGATCAGACCCGATCTTGGCCGTGAGGTTTCTAAATTGATCTTAACTTCATAGATAAACCATCAATTAGTCCCATCAAAATCGATCTTGGGTTATGCCATGAATTTTTTCGAACTTCGATTTAATTCGATCTTGAGTTTAGCTATGAATTTCTTCGATTTGGTCTGACCTTAAAGGAGAATCAAGGATTGACCATGACTTCGGACTTTTCTCAAGTTGGGACATCTTCAAAGGGCATCATAGATTGATAATGACCTTGGACTTTCTCAAGCTAGGCCAGTCTTCAAAGGGCATCATGGATTGACCATGACTTTGGACTTCTTGAGCTGGGCCATCTTCAAATGGTATCATGGATTGACCATAACCTCAAATTTCTGGAGTGGGTTGGTCTTCAAAGGGCGTCATGGATTAAGTATGACCTCGAACTTTCTCGAGTTGGGCCATTCTTCAAAGGACATCATGGATTGACCATGACCTTAGACTTTCATGGAGTGACCATGACCTCGAACTTTCCTGAGCTGGGCTATCTTCAAAGGGCATCATGGGTTAACCATGACCTCAGACTTTCCTGAGCTGGGCCTTTTATCATCCTGAATTTTCAAAGCCTTTGCCTGGACTTTCCCAGGGATTTTATCGTCCTGGGTTTTTGGAGCCTTCTCTTGGACTTTCCTAGGATTTTTATCATCTTGGATTTTAGGGGCCTTCGCCTGAACTTTTCTAGGGTTTTTATCATCCCGAGTTTTCGAGGCCTTCGCCTGGACTTTCCTAGGGTTTTTATTATCCCGGTTTTTCAGGGCCTTTGCTTGGACTTTCCCAGGTTTTTATTATCCCGAGTTTTCGGGGCCTTCTCCTTGACTTTCTCAAGATTTTTATTTTATTATCCCGATTTTTTGAGGCTTTCGCTTGGACTTTCCCAGGTTTTTATCATCTCGAATTTTCAAGGCCTTCGTCTGGACTTTCTTAGGGTTTTTATCATCCTGAATTTTTGTTGCATTCGTCTGGAATTTTTTAAGAATTTATTGGAAGTTTATTCTAACTTGTCTTGATCCTGTCATATGAGTAATTCTGATAATAATATGTAATTGAAATAAACATAACTTAATTTTTGAACCTTGATAAGGTTGGTTATTTTGAGGTATGATGAGATTGTCAAATTATAACTAGTGAATGTAAATTATGGTAAAAGAAAATAGTGCTAATTAAATATGGCTAGGAAAGTCAAATAAATGGTGAACACCGTATTACATAAAAGTCTTTGTTTTCTCTTAAAAAGGAAAAATATACAAGTCTAGTAAATGAATTATACAGTTAGTAAATTAATTTTTAATTAATTAATTAATGATGAAGAAAATCATTTAAATTAAATATGGCTATAAATCTCAATCAAATATCTAAAAAGTTACATGTTAATTGAAAAAAAAAATCAATTTATGAGTAGTAATGAGTGTAATTAAAATGATGGTCATATGCAATAATTAAATGAGTCACTAAATAGGTTAGTCTAGAGGTATTTTTCTCATTAAATCCATGGCTATTACCATCTTCAATTAATATAAACAATAGTAATTGATTAAATCCATGACTATTACATTGCACAACTTTGAAGATTTAGCAGGTAAATAGGCTAATGAAGAACAAGAAAGGAACATATTATGCATAAAGCCATAATTTATAACTATCAAATAGTCTAATCAAATCCCTATATTATTGTCAATAAGAAGATGGAAAAAAAAATACTTTGTGGAAATAAATTGTGAGAATATGATATTAATTAAGAAAATGTTACTTGTCATCAGCATTAGATGTAAATAAATAAGTAAATGATCAAGAAGATTTAAGAAAATTTAACATGAATTTAAATATTTAAGAATATGTTTTAACAGGGCGCACGCAAATACATTTTAAATATCACCAATCTGACTCTTTTAGGTTATCACATTTTATTATTTGAGTTTGGATAATGTTATACGAATAATATTTAAGTGAACAAAAATAATAATAATTGTGTAGAGTCATGATATTTATATAACAATAGTCTTTATATTTTAAAACAAACTTCACTAATAGTAATTAATATCTTGATATTTTCTATTTTATTCTATTATAAATTTTAGCAAATAAGTGTGTCTAATCAAAATTTTCATTTGTGTAAAATAGTACAGAACACATAACAACTTCAACCTTTTATTTTTTGCTACAATTACAATAATTTATTAATTAATATTATTTAATTATCTATTTTATCGCAAATAATATCAATGATTATTTACTAAAAATTATCAACTCACATATTGCAACAAAATTCCTAATGTTCATTACTTCAATTAAATTATTTAATTTACCACTAACACCACTACATATATTTTTAACTATTTTTACTGACATGTTATCACACATAAAGAATGTTAATAAGTTAATTTATTTTTCAAACAGAAATATATTTTTGGACATTAAATGCTCATATAAATAATAAATAAATAAAACAAATAGTTATTTCACATGATAGCAATAAATCAAGGCCAAAATTGAGGGAAAAAGAAAAAAAATTGAACCAATGAATATTAATGTTAAAAATTCAATTAATTTTGAATCAATGTTCCACTAATAACATGTCAAGCAATCAATCAATAGTCAATTAATTCCATGATATTATGAAATGACAATAATACATATCAATGTCATTTGAGTAATATTATATCTTCTACTCAATTATTTTAATAATTATTCTAATATTAAATAAAAATATTAAATAAAAAAATAAATACATCTAATATTTTAAGAACATAAAAAATATTTAATATTTTTTTATTTAATAATTAAAAAAATTAATAAAAAAATTAAATAAAAAGATAAATCATTTCTCGTGTCATTTACTATCATGTAATATATCTTCCTTAATTAGTAACAAAAGACAATAATACATAAAATAACAGTTATCAATGTGATAAAATTAAATGTAGAATAAGTTATTAACTTGAAAATCATTTAGTTTACCTTACCATAATAACAAATGCTAATTAATAGACCATAAATCATGATTAAGAATTTTTTAACGAACATAAGAATAATTAAAGGTAAAAGAGCATAATTATTGTTTTGACATAAATATGCTTTATGATATTAATTGCAATTAAAGTAGGATAGGAGCTCTACAGTGCATCAGCGCCAACCTTGCATCCCCAATGTTGAATTTGTTGTTAACCAGTGTGGATCTTTGTGCTGAAAAAATAGAGAACTAAAGCAAGTTAAGCTCCAATTAAAAGAAATCGTACGGATATTTTATTTGATTTTTATGACATGTTTGTTTAGTCAAACTAATCATTTAAATAAAAATAATGTTATATTCTCTTATTTAATTATTTTAATATTAAATAAATAAAATATTAAATAAAAAATAAATATATTTAATATTTTAAAAATATAAAAATATTTAATATTTTTTTATTTAATAATTAAAAAAATAAAAAAAAATTAAATAAAAAAATAAATCATTTCTCTTTGAATAATAAGGTTAATTTCATTGGGTAGCGGTATCTCTACATATCTTATATATCATCTTTATAATATGAAATTTTGGAGAGAGAGAGAGTTGAAGGAATTTTCACCATAGTTATAGGTAAGGTAAGTCACTATTTTTTTTTTTCAAACTGTGCCCCTCCTCCCGTAACAAGAAAATCTGTCCATGCCTTCCACCTTTCACCCACTGGGCAGGATAAGAGAATTATTATTCAATTCAAAATGAAACTGATTTAGACCATAGGTAACAGATAAATCAGTTACATAAATCAATATCATGGTCTCTAACCATCAGATTTAGTAAACTTTATACACAATAATGATAATATAACCCCAAAAGGACAAAAGAACTTAGAACTACAAATATAAACACAAATTCTGCAGGTTTAACTTCAAAGTTGATTTAGCTCAAATTAAACTAAAATTTTTGCAAAAGCCATAAATGATAATCAATAATCAAACATATACTACTAAATCTGACCAGGGATGGCAACCGGGCGGGACGGGAATGAGTAGTAGTCCCTCGTCCCCCACTCCCGCAAATAATATCTACTCTCGTCTTCGCCTCCATATCTGTGCGGGTACTCGTTTGCTATTTTTTTGCAGGTAAACAGATACTCACGAATATCTGCGGGTATCTAATAAATTATAAAAAATCAATAAAATTAAAAATTAAAATTAAAAAAAAAAAAAAGTATAATATAATAATATTTTAATTTATATAATAAAATTTTTAATAATTTTATATAAAATATTTTTATATTTTTTTTTTGCGTACGGGGAAACTACTCTCGCCCCCCCCGTTTATTAAATGGAGATAACTTAAACAGGTATTTATACTTGCTGGGAAAATTAAACGGGTATTACTCACTCCTGTCACGGGTATTACCTGCGGGTAAAATTGTCATCTCTAAATCTGACTGAGCATGCTAAACAATTCAAAATCACCCAGAATGCTAAAATCAAAAGCACATCCTCTGTAGGTTTAACTTGTATAACCCAACCCCCTGTTAACTCATTAGTATTGACTAGGAATGAAATATCAATGAAAAAGAAATCTTATGAAAAAAAATCTTACGATCATCTGCCAAAATGCATATAGCTAAAAATGCTATGGAAAGGATATAGAAGGATATCTGCAGGGACATTGTGGATGGCTAATCTATTTGCTTTGATCTAAAAGCATCCTCAACTTTTATATAAGGGAATATGAGTAGTTTACCATCAATCATAGAAAACTAATTGATAAGCATAAGGAGGGATAAAAATGGATTACTCCCTTGTACAGCTTATCTCATGTGAGCCTTACTTGTGAGTTAGTCATGTTGAGGTGCCTCTCCATAAGAAGAAACTCCTACCCATTTTCCTGCCTAGTACTTTAACAACAGTGTTATGAAGAGAGAAATAAAGATGGTCCAAAAAAATAAAATCAAAAAGTAACGGATAAAAATGTAAAGATTTTATTTCACTTTTTTTCTCATGCCTAAACATTTTATAAAATCACATTCATGAGATTCAGCATTTTCGGCGATAGGCAACAGGGACGATGCCAACACATTACTCTACAATCTTGAGGAACATGGGCATGGCAAGGTCAAAGTGAGAGCGAGGAGGGTTGCACCACTAGTGTAAACCCTTGGAATTCAAGCTTCAACAACAAGCATCCACATTAAAGAGATAATGCAGAGCACAACACTGGCCACAATCATTCATTCTTTTGTTTTTTTGCTTAAACACTAAGAAGAAGAAGGTTAACAAACGCCTCAGAGATTGAAGAGCGGGAGATTAAGGGATGAGTGGTGCAGTGGTTCGAAACTGGCTCAGTGAACTCAACCACAGTAACCACATGAGGAATTAGGGAAAAGAAAGAAAAAAGAGGTTTTGGGAAAAGGTAGTGTGAGTAGAGGGTAGGGGAAAAAATTCGAGATGTTGGATTTAAGATTGACGTGGTCGGATTTGAGTATAAACAACACACCAAGTGAAGATCAAGTGAATTTAATCTGAAATATATTGAGATTTGCAGCTTTCGAGATGGTGGGAACTATTTTACCAGATTCTCACAGACGGCGCCAGATGTTCCATCCTTTACCTGAGGGGTTGGTAGCCAGAGAGACCCAAGTCAATCGTCTAATAGTTTGTTGGTTGGAGACGAGGTCAGATGCTAGCAGAGACTGTAACATCCCAAAATTTTCGTATCTCTTAAACAGTAATTTTGACAATTAACAGAATTTTACTGTTTAGTAATTTCGATTTTGTTTATTCTCACGTATTTGATCGTTTTGAGTGATTTACTCATGTCGGGAAAATAAAAATTTTCATTTTATGTAATTTAATTTTTACCGTTAGGTAATTATTTTACGAAATCGATTTGATATTTGTGCATTTTATAATTTTTGTGATTTTATGGATGATTTTGAAATTTTTCTGTCTGTGGGCCCCGCAAAGTATGTATGTGAGGCCAGGTATACGTGGGCCAGGTGGGTCCCACAAAGTGAAAAATTTTCTACGCATGCCAACATTTGTCTTGTTTAGGCGACGGAGGGGATCTTACTAAACCCGAATCCGAAAAGCTTTTAAAATTTTCATCTTTGTGTTTTGATCTTGTATTTAATTATCAGATGATAAAAATACAGTAAAAATATTATTTGTAAGATACAAGAATAAATATTATACTGCGTAGTCAACAAAGAGAGCTTGAATTGATTTATACCCTTGGATGAGAATACTTAGTTTGAATATTAACCATTGATTTAATCAAAGGTTAAGAAACAAACTTAATAAAGAAGGCCATTCGGCCAAAACACTCAAACCACTTTCCAATCTCTTTTAATTTCATCCAACCATAGATCTTGAATCTACATGATGTTCTAAGCAACTTTCATGTTGAAGATTTTCTCTAAATCATTCATCTTCAAGGAGTTTCTTCAAGATCAAAGTTATTGGGTTTTTGAGGTGAAGTATAAGGAAACTTCATTTTCTTCTCTCTTTTTCATGATCTAAACCATGTTTGATCCATGGTTCCTCTTAATCAAGCTTGATATGTTAATTAACTTGTGTTTTGTTTTGTATTTGAGAAGCCCTTGGTGGTGAAGGACTTGGAAAAAGAAACAAATCAAGAAGCTTTGGAGGATCTTCAAGAGGTAAGAGGAGATCCATCTCACCAACCAAGCGTGGTGGTGAGAGATGGTATTTTATTTGATGGATGTGGAATCCATGTGAGGATTCATATCCATGGTCATGTAATTAATTTGTGGGTGTTTATGAGTTTTGATTAATTTTCTATCTTGATATGCTTTGCATGATTTTATAAACTTTGATGATATGCTTGATATCTATACATGCTTTTATGGCTTTAATGGTATCTTATATTATTTATGATGAAATATATATGTATATGCTATGACTTGATGGTGGAAATGAAATTGATTTTTGGCTCCAAAAAAGGAAGAAATTCGGTTTTGATGCCTTGATTAGGGTTCATGTTGAAAATTTTCAAGAACAAAAGAATTGATTTTTGAGTACTTAGAACATGGTGGATTTCAAACAAGACGCCTCAAAATAGGTGTTCACAAATTAATATTTTCATGAATGATAAAAATGGATGATTTGAAGAATTTGGAAAATAAACAAAGGGTTTGTTTTTCAAGAGAACAAGAATATGATTTTTGGAGGAATTTTTATTAGTTTATTTTGTGTAAAAAGTTTCTAAGTGTTTAACTAAACATGAGATTTAAATGAAAATAGCAATGATGATTTTAAGGATTTGCAAAGAAAGTGAAAAAGGATTTGTAAAGAAAGTGAAAATGGATTTGCAAAGAAAGTGAAAAATTGAAAATGAACAAATGATTTGATTTTCAAAGACTATGAGTCTTACGCTTTTGTAAAGGATTTTTAATGGTTTTGTTTGTGTAAAATCATATCAATTTAAAAGGAAAAATATTTGATGGTTTCAATAGTCGTATGTCGCGTTTTTTTAAGGCTTGTAATGCCTTGATTTTTATGAACAAAGTGAATTTCAAAGTGGAAACGTAATCGCATTTAATACAGGATTTTGGAAAGGGAATCGAACGTTTATCACTTGAGAAAATCAAGTTTTTGTAAACGAAAATGTTTTCGAACTTCAATTTATTTTGAAGAAGGTTGTGTTTGGAAATGATTTGGGAAAAATGGAGAATATAATGGTGTTTTAAAAATTTACTAACGTATAACTTATTTTCAAGTTTTGAAATACGTTAGAAAATGTTAAGTTTTGAAACGTTGATTTACATCAATGAAAAAAATGATTTTGTGAATTATATTTTGAAAAGAAATTTCTTGAGTAAAGAACTGTGGAAAAATATTTTCTTGAGTAAGAAAATATATTAAATGAAGTATAAAGTTATATTATTTTGAGAAAAGTTGAAAAGGAATTTTTGATGGTTAAGAAATATTTTCGTAATGAAATTGTGATGAAAAATGTTTTACGATCTTAAAAATGTGATTTTTAAAAATTTACGCAATTTGAAAAAAAAAAAGCGTATTGAAAATGATATTGATTTATTTAAGTCCAAAATAGTGTTTTGGAATATTGAAGAATATTTTACGTGATTGTAAAATGTTGAAAAATATTTTACGATCTTAAAAGTGATTTGAAATACATGCAAATATTTGTATGCGCGATTTGAAAAATGTTTAAATATTTTACGCGACCGAAATATTATTGAAAAATCACTACGTGATTTGAATAGTGATAGAATATTTTTACGTGATTGTGAAAATGACAAAAAAATCGTTATGAGATTTGAAAAGTGTTTTAAATATTTTGAGAATGATAGAAAATGATTTACGTAACGTAAAAGAATGATTTTTTAGTTACGCGATTTCAAAACAGTAGAAAAATACTATGCGATTTGAGAAACGTATGTTTTTACGCGATTGAGAAAAATGTTACGAAATTTTGTAAACATAACAGTAGTGTTACGGTATTGTAAAAACGTAATAAAAACGTTTTGAAATTTTAAAAACGTAACGAAAGTGTTACGGTATTGTGAAAATATAAAAGAAGTGTTATGGTATTGTGAAAACATAACGAAAAGTTTTTGGATTGTGAAACGTAATGTAAATGTTACGCAATTATGAAAATACGGTAAAAGTGTTTTACAACTATGAAAATGTGATAACGTGATTTTCATTTGTTGAAAGACAAGATGATTCTCGTTGAACCAGATTCATACACTGCTTGTGAGAAAATGACATATTTGTCTATGATTGGATTTGGTGCATTATACATACATTGGAATGGTCCGATGAGACTGGATATGGTGATTGCTGGAGAAACACACCTCTTGAGTGGGTGCGATATGCGTAGTGTAGGTCACTTGTTGACCTTGGGGGCATCGGGTGCGGGTTGCCTACACGGGTGGTTGGTCGCGCTTCTTCCGTAGGTTAGACCGATGCAACACACCGATGATCCGGGACCGAGACACTATTCTTAATCAAGATCGATAAAGACTGCGCGTGTATATGCTTTAGATGTGCAAAATCAAAATGAGGATTATAGCACGTGGTCGAGGCGAGGCATGTGGTACCGACAAATCTTTTCGATCATTCTCCGACCGAGTTTAGCTCCATGGAGTAGGAAATCGAGTCTTGTGTACATGCATAATCCGAACATTTATATCCGTGTGATATATTAATTGAGGAATATTAGCCATGACAATTGTTTTGAATACTTGGATGATGATGATGATAATTAGGACATTATCATAATTGTTGTTTATAATAATTGAATTGATAAATGATTTGATGATGATAGTTGATTAATATTGAATATATTATTGGAAGTTTGATATGATATCCTTGTATAATATTCTTTGCTGTGTTATCTCTGCTTCTTGCCATACTGCACGTATTGGTGTAGGTGATCTCACCTCTTCGTTATGTTGCTTTCTTTGTGTACGTATTGTTAAAATTAAACAAGTAGAAAGAATGAGTTGTCTTAGACATAACGGGCGATGGATACTCAGAGATTGATGAAAACATTGAAGAGTGGCTGTCTCAAGTTCGAAGGTGTTCTGAGTAGACAAGGAGTAGAGTTCTGATGCAACAAGCTGGATACAAGATAAGGAATTAGTATGTTAAGTTTTAACGTTAGTGTTGTACCGTGCTATTAAGTAGGACCCGTCATGGGGTTTGCTACTGTTAAAAAAAAAAAGAGTCTGTTAGTTTTATTTTTCTATTTAAATTATGAAATGTTAATTAGTGTCAATATTGCATATGAATCTGTTTCAATATGATTTTCAATATTACCTAATATTTTCAGTAAATTTATGTTTCAGTAAAGAAGAAATTTTTAAAACCCACTTTTTATTACTCAAACCTTGTGTGAACTTCTTTACAGTTTATGAGTCGGAAGTCAGACATGTGATACCCTAGGGAGGGTGTTACAGAGACACTCTAACCGATCAATCTTGGAGTCAAGACCATGATGAAGGCATAGGTAGAGAAAAATGAACATGTCTGGCCTAAGCTGTTAAGCCGATTTATATAGAGATCTGGAGGACTGACTCTCCGTTCAGGCCATTTAGGATTCTGAACATTATGTCTGGTCATTATAGAGCGAAGACGTTATGTCTGGTTGACGCAAAGCCATTAACGATTGTTGGTCATGATGGCACTAAACGATTGATGACCGTTGGTGGGTCGTATTAAGCATGTGTTTTTTAAGCTATTACTCATTCGGGTATAGGCCGGTCGGATCTTGCAAAGACGATATCAATCCGAATTTTCATAGACTTGGACCTAGGACAGTCCGCATACCTACAATCATATTGTGTAGTCCATGCCCAAATGTTTCTTATAAGGAGTTCTTAGATAAACCCAAACAAGAATCTTTGCGAGTTTTGGACTATGAAGAGGGCGGATGCTATGGTACACCCTGTTAAGTTTGGGTGTACCATACACCCTTTACTTTACCAGTTACAGCAGGTTTTTCTTTTTTGTTCAAGTTGCTTTTTTTCTATTTTTTTTCTGGCATACTATTACAGTCGCCAACCGAGAAGCACCAGTGTGGGCCACCACCCAGCCACCAACATCCAACCTAGCCATCAACATCAAACCCAGCCATCAACATCAAACTCAGCCCTTAACATCGAGTTGCAGGAATGGCCAGGCAGAGGTTGTGCTACGGAGACAAGTGAGGGCGCGAGTTGTAGGAATAGCGTCGTGTGCTTCTTCGTTAATCACCGCCAAGACCACGCTGTCGTCGTTGAGTTACGACCCAGATCTGTAAGTCCTGTCGTCGCTACTGGACCCACCGTCTCTGCTCACTGCAAGTCCTCCCTTCACCCAGATCTATAAACCCAGAAAATGCAGATTTGGTTTCTAGATGGAACATCTGGTCTGATGACACGACTGAGGACCAACGACGCACAATGACTCGAGCTTGGACAACGGCGTGGTGGTCAGCGCATCCCTCATCCCTAACCTGTAAACCTCCACCAAATCAACAACCCAAAACCTAGTCATGGCAGATCTGAGGAGTGGGTGATGGACGTCAGCGGCAAACGAGTAGGCTCACGGTGCTGGTTCACGATAGGAAGGCATGGAGGCGTGGAGCAATGTGCGACTTGGTTGAGGGTCTGACGCGTCAAGGGTGGATTGTGTGGTGGTGCCAGAGACGAGGTATAGTCGCGGGGTGGTTCACAGCAGCGTGGGGCGGCTGTGGTCAGCAAGGTGGTTACGCGTTGGTGGTGGAGAGCCTGCGACCCCCTCGTTGTAGATCTGTACATACCAGACCGCCGCCATCCTTCGACTTTGACGCCTCCGCTCCACACTGCAGCTCCACCGGAGAGTTGCATACTCTATTAACTGTTTGAATGGGTAAACCTTCTTTCATCTCAATCATTAATAATTTTTATTAATAAATCAAAAATTTAAAATTAATGATGTATGATACACCTTTTTATAACCATGTGTATATTATACATTGCCCTACGAAGAGTGCTTGAGTTTGTAGTTATCACAAATCTTAGACAAGCCCATGGCGAAGAATCGAAGACAAGTTCTAATAGTCATTGTAGTTAGTGCCGCTACACAGAGCTCGAAAAAATAACTGTTGTAAACTTGTTTAATTTTTTTTTCAATTAATAAATATTTATTTATCTTAAATTAAAATGGTGATGTTATTTTTTTTATTTCTCAAGTTTCATATTCTGTTTTTTTTTTGTAATAATGTATTTAATTTTTTTTGTTGCCTTGCTTAAGCGTTGTATTCATCGTCGCATGCGCAGACCCCAAACAAGCGATGTAGAATTGATTCTCTTTTTTAAAAAAATTATATCATTAATTTTTTTTTATTTATGTATTTTTTATAGTTTTAATTTTATTTTTTACAATATAATAATGTTTATTTGTGTTATTTTATGCAATTAATTTTTATATATATTTTTAATTACTGCAATATCCATTCTATTTTATATAATATATTTTTTGGAATTATTATACATTTATTTTTTTTACGGTGGCCATTCCATTAAATCAATTACATTTTTTATAATATTATAGATTTATATATTTTTAGGTGGATCCTTGAGTACGATTACAGAAATTAATATCATATTTTGGTTAATCCAGCATGTTATTTAAAAAAAAAAATCTTGGAGGATCGTACAATATATTTTTTGAATTTTTATTTCTTCATGGAGATATTTAATTAAGACGTTGCTTTGAAAGAGTAATTATTTATATTCGTTTTAGTTGTTTATCACGTTGCATTAAGTAAGAGGTAGGGTCGTGTTGGGAGGAGTATATTTGCCAAGAACAAGCCGAACATCGTCTCCAAATGAAGATTGTTCTGATAGACCCTTTGCGCAACCCAATCCATTGCTAGTTATTATCAACGTCAGATGAAGGATTAATAGTCCAATTTATGTTCGATTACAATGTCCTAAGATTATTAGATATGAGGATTTTTTTTTGGTAATTGGCAATTCACAGATGGTTTACTACAACAATGTGGTCGGGAGGTGTTCCATAGGCGTCTTCAATTTTTAGTAGAACGACAGTTATATAGCACTGGAAATATATTTGTTGATGTTTATATATTTATGATTAATAAAGTATTGAAAGAGAACATCGTCTTGTATTAGAGTCAAGGAATGAATACTTATTTGTGAATTTCGTTTAGTGCATTATCGTAGGGTTTAATATTGACCATGTTGAAAAATTTTGACCAAAGTTGATAAAGTGTTACTTTAATTTGATTATACCGTAACAAGTTTACATTATTTTTATTTTTTAAAACTTTTATTCCATTCAATTGGTTATTTTCCACGACTCCAATACAAGACGATGTTCTTTCAATACTTTATTAATCATAAATTATAATGCACGGATATGGATATAGATACAGATATTAGATACAATATAGGTATAGTACAGAGATATGATTTTTATTAAAAAATTAAACTAACATTTATCAAATATTAAAATATTTTGTATGGATACAGATACGTATTCGACACAGGTACGATAAACATTATGAAGTGTGTTTCATACTTCATAAATATATAAATATCAGCATATATATATAACTGATGTTATATGTTCTGGATATTGATTGAGACCTAGGTCGGTATAGTTCGATAGGTAAGAAGGAGACTCGTTGGAGACCTACGGGCAAGGCACCAACAAGGTTAAAGACACATAGGCAGGTCAACAGAATGATCGCAAAGTATGGTCAGTATGAGTGTTTGAGTAAAGATGTAACATGTCTGGTCTAAGCTGTCAGGCCGATTTATATAGATGATTTGAGTACTGACTGTTCGGATACCTACCATTCAGTTCATTTAGGATTTTGAGCATTAGGATTTGTTATATGTTCATTCATTTAGGCATGAAATCATTCACAAACGTTAGCCACGATGGTGCCGACCGGTCAGTGACCGTTGGAGAATCATATTAAACACGTGTTTATCAAATCGTTTCTTGTTCGCGCATAGACCGGTCGAATCCTACAAGCAGGATCTAGGTCTGGTTGACTAAAATTCTCCTAGGACTGTTGTTTCGAAATGGGCCTACCAAAAAGTTGGGCTTGTATGGTCAGTCTGTATAGGTCTACGCTAGGCTTCTTATGTCTTAAGCCCGGGACGGTTCACGATCCCTCAACTTGGTCATCTGTAAAGATAGGTCGAATTTAAGAGTGACCAGATGATAAATGAGTCAGGACGATCCACTATATAACTGTCGTTATACTAAAAATTGAAGACGGCTATAGAACACCTCCCGAGCACTTTGTTGTTGTATACCATCTACGAATATCCACCAATTGTAAAAAAGACACCTTATAGCTAATATTCTTATGACATTAAAATTGAGCATAAATTAGACAGAGTAGTCTATCATGGACCCAATTTGTTTGGATCTATGGATGGACTCATTTTTTTTATATGACAGTATCTATATGCAGATTTAGGTGTATATAAAAATTATCAATTAAAATTTGTAAGTTTCTTATATATACAGTTATTCATAAAAAAAGTGATCTGGCTAAATTTTTATACAAATCTGAGTGTTACTAATTAAAATTTATAAAAATTTAACTTTTTAATTTCGGTCATTGATTTATTTTAATAATAAATCGATGGCCAAAAAGGTCATGGTCCATCAAGTGGTCCATGTTAGACTTTCCCGATTTAGACTATTAGTCCATCGTCTGAAGTTGATAATAACTTGCAATAAATTAGGGGAATGTCTAATATAGATCACTTGCAAAGTGGTACATGAATGGACTAGTGAGTTTTTGGTCATTGATTTAATGTTAAAATAAATCAATAATAGGAATTAAAATATTAGATTCAACTAGTAATTAATATTCAGATTTTTTCAAAAATTTAGTTAAATTATTTTTTTTTTATAAATAACTATACATATGAAAAATTTATAAATTTTAACTATAATTTTTTATGCATTAAAATTTATATATAAATACTATCAAGTTTTTTTAAAAAAAGTGATCCATTTAGGTCCATGATAGAAGACTCAAATTAGGTTGCGTAAGGGGTCTATCGGAACAACAATCATCATTTGGAGATCATATTGGAAAATTCTAATATGAACCTCTTAAGAAGAGATCAATGGATGAACCATTAATTTTGAGTTACTAATTTATTATTAAAATAAATCAATGATTCAGATTAAAAATTAGATTTATATAAATTTTTACTAGTAATACTAAAATTCGCATAAAATCTAATCAGATAATTATTTTTTTATGAATAATTAAAAATATAAATAATTTATAAATTTTAATTAATAAATCTTTTATACACTCAGATTTGTATATAAATATTATTAAATTAAAATAATAATAATCTATCTATTTTGAGTCCATAATAAAAGCCTATGATGATGTTCGGCTTGTTCTTGGCGCATGTACTCCTCTAAACTTGACCCCATCTCTTACTTAATGCGATGCGATAAACAACTTAAACAAATATAAATAATTACTCTTTCAAAGCAACGTCTTAATTAAGTAAGTGCATGAAGGAATATAAAACCAAAAAATATATTGAACGATCTTCCTAGATTTTTTTTTAAAAAAAAAGAATAAAAAACTGGATTAATCAAAATATGATATTAATTTCTGTAATCATACTCAAGGATCCACCTAAAAAAAATATAAATCTATTATAATGGCCACCGTAAAAAATAAATAAATGTACGCGCCCCATATCAATTGTCATATGTTATTTGTGTCTACCATATTTATCTTGCGCGGACCAAGATAATTATATAACAACTTACACAACTTAATATCATATTGAGGTTATTCCAACTTGTTATTTTTTTTAGAAAAATATCTAGAGGATCGTTCAATATTTTTTTTTGTTTTATATTTCTTCATGAGTTTATTTAATTAAGACGTTGCTTTTAAAGAGTAATTTTTTATGTTTGTTTAAGTTGCTTATCGTGTTGCACCAAGTAAGAGATGCAGTTGTGGTGGAAAGAGTATATTCGCCAAGAACAAGTTGAACATTGTCTGCAAATGAAGACTGTTGTTCTGATAAATCTATTGCACAACGTAATCCATTGTAAGTTATTAGTTGGACCGTCCTGGTCCAATTGTCATCAAATTTCTCATGAACTCAGTCAACTTCAACAATTGATCGATCTGGGGAGTTGTGGACCGTCTTAGTCCAACAATCGACCGGTCAGTGGCCTGTGGACTGTCACAGCCCAATTGTTATCATATCTCTCATGAGCTCAGTCAAAATGAGAAATTGACCGATCTTTGGGCATGGAGGCCATTTAGGCCCATCTGATCAACATGCCTATTTTGGAATAGCGAATACCGAATAGTCTGGTTTGTCCGAATTATTCAGCGACAAGATACGACCGATTTATTCCCAAGCGAATTTCATCACCTGGTCCTTTGGCATCAACAGCTCTTGGTCATTCAATAATCAACGTTCGGAAATAGTCAGGACCATCAATGGCTTAAACGGTAGGGATCCGGTGAGTCAATCTGCGAACTTCCATATAAGCCGACTTGGTTATCTGAGCCATGGATGTTCCATTCTAATCGTAAACACTCACTGACCGAATTTTACGATCGTTTTTCTGACCAATCTAGATATTTTGGGTCTTGCTTTGGTCTCAATAGTTCCAGAATAAGTCATCTTCTCCTGATCTAGGTCCCGGTCGGTACCCAGAACATCTGGCACTCACCGTGGAGCTAGGTAAAACTTTCCTACTCCACACTTAAGCAACCTGTGTAATAGCCAACTCATTTATCCAGTCGACAATAGCAACCAATGAAAACAACATTCCCAATGGAGTAAGCCCAGGAGGTTCTCAACTTAATCCTATGAAAATGCTCATACAGGCTATTAGGGACATAAATAGTTGAATTGATCGAATTGATCAAATGACTAACAGGGCTCATCACAGAATGGAAACAGAAAGAGAAGAGGAAAAAGCATTTGAAAAAGATACTCCGAATAGAGAACTCCATCTCGACGACATACAAATTATCCTCCACCCGTTGCTGATCATCCCTTCTCCAATTTTATTATGTCGATTCCTTTACCGGATGGCTTCCGACTTCCGGCAATAGAACTTTATGACGAGACGACTGATCCACAAGAACATCTTACCATGTTCAATTCCATGATGCTTCTGAACAGAGGATTCGATCCGATCAAATGCAGAGCTTTCCTAACGACATTAAAAAAATTGGCTTTACTTTGGTTTTTGAGCCTTGAATCAGGTTCAATTTATGATTTCTCTGAGTTATCAGTTAAATTTCTTAATCATTTTTCTACAAGCAGAACACATCAGAAGACATCAGCCAACCCTATCAATTTGAGGCAAGGCCGAGAAGAATCTCTCAAGGATTTTATACGAAGTTTCGGGGAAAAAGTAGTTCAGATAAGGGACCTTGATCCCGCAGTATCCCTTCACGCCATCATGACAGGCTTAAGTTTGGGGCCATTCGCAGATTCTCTAGCCAGGAAGCTACCTTTGGATTTGGATGATTTGAGAGACAAGTCAAATGGATATATAAACATGGAAGAAATCGCATTGGCCAGAAAACAAATGGAGCAACATTTCTTTGAGCCAGAGACAGCAGGAAGTAGGAGTAATCCACATATTTCAATCTGACCGATGTCTCATGATCAATACCATGGAGGAAGACAGAACCAAAGAGGCAGACCAGTTCGGACGGATGATCGGGCTGATAAATTCAATCAGAATCCTAGGATGGGGATAGAAAGATTTCGGTCGAGTTTCGATAAATACACCCCGCTAAATACCCTATAAGATCATATATTTCGAGAAGTCTACAATACTGATTTAATTTAGATTCCTTTCAATGCAAGAAAACAAAAAGTTCTTACTAATACCAATAAAAGTAAGAGGTGCAAGTTTTATAAGATGTATGGGTATTCAACAGAAGAATGCATCACGTTGAAGGATAAGATTGAGTAACTTATCCGAGAAGGTCATCTCAGAAAGTATATGTACCGATGCTGAAGTCGGAGTAGAGAGACTAAAGAGGGAAATTAATCAAGACCGAGGAGCAAGAGCTTAGAAAAGAGCAAAGTTATTGTCGTTGTTTCCAAATCACGGGGTCATGTGATTAGAGGAGTAATCGATTCTATAGCTGGAGGATTTGTAGGAGGAGGAAGCTCAAACTCATCTTAGAAACGACATCTCTGCGCTGTAATGTCGGTAAGTCATCCTTCACTATCTCAGATTTTGCAGCATGAGGAGGGGCCGATTATATCTTTTTCGAATAACGACTTTGCAGGTCTAGATGAGAATCTTGATGATTAGATCGTAATATTAATTATTGCTGGAAATTTTCAAATAACGAGGGTTTTGGTCGATCAGGGAAGTTTGGCAAGCATTCTCTACATGTTTACTCTCTGCAGATTACAAATTCTGGAGGACGAATTAACCCCTTTCAATGGGTGCTTGATCGGTTTCTTCGGAAAACATATAGATGTGAGAGGATACATTGAACTACGAACAACCTTCGAGACAAGTACACTTTTAAAAACAGTTCTTGTTAAATTTTTGGTTATTGATTGTCATACCCCATATAATATTATTCTTGGAAGACCATCCCTTAATTCTCTGGGAGATGTAGTTTCAATTCTGCATTTAACAATGAAGTTTCCCATATCCAAGAACGAGGTCGGAGTGGTTCATGTAGATCAAAAGGAAGCTAGGATCTTCTATAACGAAAGCTTAAAACTGAAACCAAAGGAGGTAGCTGACCGATCTGAAGTTCCTAATAAACAACTAATTCGTGTCAACATGATTGAATTAGACCCGAGAAGTGATGAGCTGGATCAACCTCAACCAATTGAAGAGTTGGAGACTGTCTCTTTGGGACAAATGCCTGGTCAGGTGACTTATATCGGGGCCAACTTACTGCTAGATGTAAAATGTAAGTTGGAAGAATTTCTAGTGAAGAATTCAGATTTATTTGCTTGGATTGCGGCAGACATGCCAGGAATTGACCCAAAAGTTATTACACATAAGCTTTCATTAAATCAAAAAGTAAAACCTATTGCGTAAAAGAAGAGAAAGCTCGGGTCTGAAAGGCAGAAAGAAGCAACAGAAAAAACGAAGAGACGTCTGGAAGTGAGCTTTATCAGGGGAGTAGATTATACTACATGGTTGTCCAATGTAGTTATGGTCAAGAAGTCATCAGGCAAGTGGAGAATGTGTATGGGCTTTACCGGCCTCAACAAAACATGTCCAAAAAACTCATACCCGCTACCCAGTGTAAACTGATTAGTTGATGGGGTATCAGGATATCAATTTCTTAGTTTCATGGATGCCTATTCGAGATATAACCAGATTTGAATGTACTCTAAGGACGAAGAAAAAATAGCTTTTATCACTGATTTTAGAAACTTTTGTCATCGAGTCATGACGTTCGGCTTAAAAAATGCTAGGGTGACCTATCCACGGCTCATGAACAAAATTTTTAAGGAGAAAATCGGTAGGAACATCTAAGTTTATGTTGACGATATGGTAGCCAAGACTCTGACCAGTGGTGATCACTGTTCAGACCTCTCTGAAATTTTCGGCCAACTAAGGAAATACAACATACAGTTGAATCCAGAAAAATGTGTATTTGGGGTGCAGGCTGGGAAATTCCTCAGTTTTTTTCTCACCAACAGAGGAATTGAAGCCAATCCGAAAAAATGCAAAGCCATAATGGAGATGAGAAACCCGGCAACGATCAAAGAAGTGTAGAGACTAACAAGTAGAATTGTTGCTCTATCGAGATTCCTCTCAAAACTTGTTGATCAATCTCTATCATTTTTCCAGTGCTTAAAAACACCAGAAAATTTTAAATGGACCGAGGAATGTGAAAAGGCCTTTGAAGATTTGAAGCATTTTCTCACCACACCACCAATCTTGACAAAACCCGATAAAGGTGATGTTTTGTTTCTTTACATTTATGTTCTGATAAAGCATTAAGTTTGATTCTTGTGAAGGAAGATAGGAAGGACCAACGTCCAATTTACTTTGTCAGTCGACTATTACAAGGACCAAAAATCCGGTATCAAAAGACCAAGAAATTGGCTCTGGCACTCATAGTGACAGCAAGGCGGCTTCGGCAGTATTTCCAAAGTCATCAGGTAGTAGTTAGAACCGATCAACCGATTAGACAGGTGCTTAGAAAGCCATAACTAGAAGGACGTATGATTTCTTGGTTGGTCGAGCTGTCTGAATTCAATATTCAGTATCAATCTAGAGGACCAATCAAATCACATGTATTATCTGATTTTTTGGTTGAATTATCTTCTCTTCCTTCACATGTATTGAGTAACGACCTCTGGTATCTTTATGTTGATGGAGCATCCAATGTAAAAGGAAGTGGGGCGGGAATCATTTTGGAAGGACCAAGCAAAATCATGATTGAACAATCTCTGAAATTCAACTTCAGAGCGAGTAATACTCAGGCCGAGTATAAAGCTCTTATTGTCGGACTTTCATTGGCTGCCGAAATGGGAGCAACTTGACTGATTGCTAAGTCAGATTCTCAGTTAGTAGCCGGACAGGTCAGTGGTGATTTTCAAACAAAAGATCCTCAACTGACTAAATATTTGATGAAGGTGCAAGATGTGATTAAGAAGTTCGAGCAGTTTGAAATCTTACACATCCCGAGGGACTAGAATACTTGTGCTGATATATTGTCTAAATTAGCTAGTACCAAAGGATCAGGGAACAATAAGTCATTTATTCAAGAAGTAAAAGAAAATCCCAGTGTCGAAATAGATGAATCTTATGTTATTTCCAATGATTCGAATTCTTGGATGACTCTAATCATTAAGTTATTATAAAACGGGGAACTACCGACTGACAGTACAAAAGCAAAAAATATGAAGAAGTCGGCTAGTTACTTCACATTGATCGGGGCTCAACTATTCAAAAGAGGATTTACTTTACCCTTCTTAAAGTGTATAGGACAAGATTAGACAAGATCAATCATGGAAGAAGTCTGTGAAAGAGTATATGACAGTCATATTAGGGGTCGATCTTTGGCCGGAAAGGTCTTAAGAGTTGGGCTCTATTGGCCAACAATGAAGGCTGATTGTTTAAATTACGTCCGGAAATGTGACAAATGTCAAAAATTTGCTAGTTTGCATAAAGCTCATCCAGAATAACTTCATAGCCTAGATACCCTATGGCCCTTTTTGTAGATGGGGAGTTGATTTGTTGGGTTCTTTTCTAGTTGCAGCCGGGCAGTTGAAATACATTGTAGCTGCAATCGACTATTTCACAAAATGGATCGAGGTTGAACCCCTTTTAGCATAACATCAGAAAAGGTTAAGAGGTTTGTTTGGAAAAACATTATTTGTCGTTTTGGATTACCATTTATTATTGTATCTAATAATGGAATACAGTTTACTAACAAAAAGTTCTGAGAATTTTGTTTTAAAAATGGAATTAAACAGGTATTTACGTCGGTCGAGCATCCTCAGACCAATGGACTAGCTGAAGCAACAAACAAGGTCATCCTGAATAGCTTAAAGAAAAGATTAGATCTGCTAAAAGTCTTTGGTCAGAAGAATTACCAAATGTTCTTTGGGCCTATCACACTACACCACAGTCAACCACTCAAGAAACACCTTTCCGACTGACTTTTGGTGCGGAAGCTATGATTCCGGTAGAGGTCGAAGAGTCGAGCTTTAGAAGGATGACTTTTGCTAAAGAATCTAACGAGGATATAAGGAAGATCGACCTTGACCTCCTGGAATAAGAAAGGGAGGTTGCTCATATTCGAGAAGAAGCAATCAAAGAAAGAGCAGTTCAGAAATATAATCGGAGTGTCCGATCAAGAAAATTTTAAGAATGGGATCTTGTTGTACGGAAAATAGAAGATTCTAGAAAGCCGCATGATGAAGCTAAATTGTCGGCTAACTGGGAAGGCCTTTTTTCGAATATTGAAAGTGATCAACGGTGGAGCATATAAAATCAGAGATCTTTCTGGAAGAATTCTTCCCAGAGCGTGGAACGCGACTTTTTTACGATAATATTTTAGTTAAGTTCTTTATGTATCTGAGTTGGATGATGTAATCTTTTTTGTATTTTCGTAACATATCAGAGTTAGAATGATGTACTCTTTTTCCTTACCAGGATTTTTTCTCTTAGGGTTTTGCCTGGAAGGTTTTAATGAGGCACATCTTAAATCTGTTTTGTCTTTTCTAGATTACATATACATAAATTTAAAAATTGTTGATTCTCAGAGCCAAGTAACCGACTGATGGTATGTAACCGGTCAATGCCAGCATAAAGCTGATGAATGGCCTCAAGCCAAGTAACCGACCGATGGTATGTAACCGATCGATGCCAGCACAAAGCTAATGAATGGCTCCGAGTCAAGTAACCGACCGATGGTATGTAACCGGTCGATGCCGGCATAAAGCTGATGAATGGCCCAAGCCAAGTTAACCGACTGATAGTATGTAACTGGTCGATGCCAACATAAAGCTGATGAATGTCGCGAGCCAAGTTAATCAATGATAACTCCACAATGTGTAGTTATTTGTGCCTCAATTCTGTATTTCTCTGAGTGCTAAAGTCTTTGTATTCATACATATTTGGAAGGTTTTACGCTTCTATTTGTTATATCCAATTTTGATACATTTTCTATATGATATTGAGCAAACTGTGCATATTATTTAATTAATTAAGTGGATTTGTAACTCTTACTGATTTGGTGTTTTCTCTATATTAGGAAGGGCTCCAAACAAGATCTCCAAACAAGATGATATATAGAGCATTTGAGCCAGAATAGGAAGAGGAAGCCAAATTTGCACCTCAGCATGTAACGCCACGACGTTGAAGATCATACGCTGCGACGCGTTCCTCCCCTGCATCAAAGTCAGAGGGCACGAAGAATTGAGTGCCGCGGCGCAAGTAAATCAATGATGCGGCATCCCTGACCTAATTTGACACACGCCGTGGTGTAGGCATGTTAATGCCGCGACGTGCCTCTATTTTTCTGAGTCTATAAATAAATTTTTAGCATATTTTATAAAGGAGCTCATGGGAGCCTTGCTGAGTTTAGAGAGGCTGCAGCTTGAACTTTATTTTTGGGCAGATTAGAGGCCTAGGGAGGCTAGGTTGGATGCCATCTTCCTCATGGAAGGAGATTAAAGCTTCAAGGATGATATCTATGGATTCCTTCCTCTTCTCCATTTGTTTCTCTTCTCTTCCCTATTTCTTGAGCATGTATTTTTGCTGTAAATTCGTGTTCATGGATTAGTCAAGCTGCATTTAGGAGATACTTTGGATCTTTGTATGGATATTGATGTTTATGTAGTAATTTGAGTTTCTATTGATGTTTAGTTTTGTTCTTCCATGCCTATGCTTAATGCTTGCTCTTGTTTGGCTAATAATTGCATGATCTTGATTGATGTAAATGAACTAGACATAGGGATTTGTGAATATGGATATGGTATGGTTGATACATGTTTGACGAGTTCAATTGGCATGGATGAGTTGATTCGTTAACATGATAGAAATATACCTTCTAACCATGTATTAGCATGTGTTTGAGAATAGATCGTTCATTAGTGGAGTTTATACTAGTCCTCATGAAAACATAAGAAACATAGTGGATTAGGTAAATGACACCAGGGTTGATCGACCTAGACATAGGCTTTTAACTAAATCAGATTCTCAAACTAATCTAACTAATCATCGATGTTACTTATAAGAAATGCATGCTATTAATTGAAGTAGAAGGTGAAGAAGGATTTCCTAAATCTCTAAACCCTTATCTTTATTGCTTTTGTAGTTTGATTTAGATTATTTATGCTTTCTCTATTTTATATGTTCTTGAATAGAATTTAGCTAAGCTATTGGTTGTTACTTAGTAGTGGAAGTCATATATCCTCGTGGGAACGAACTTTTACTCTGTATCTGTATTACTTGAACGACCCATGCACTTGCGGTATACAAAAGGTCTAACAAGTTTTTGGCGCCGTTGCCGGGGATAATAGTATATTTCTATATTGCTAATATCAACAATGAGTTTGGTTAGTTCTAATTCAAGTTGTATATAATCTATGTTAATTTAAGTCTCTTTATGTTATTGATTTAGGTTCAATAAAGAAGTCGGATGATCCTAATCATATGAGGTCCTTCAGGGAATTCGCGACTTCTCAAAAGGATAAGCCTTAGATCAAGTTTAAGAAAACTACTCATCTGCACATGTCAAAAGCCTATGTCTGATTTAGTCAAAAGCTTATGTTTGATGGTATGTAACTGATCGATGCCAGCACAAAGTTGATGAATGGCTCCGAGTCAAGTAACCGACCAATGGTATGTAACCGGTCGATGCTAGCATAAAGCTGATGAATGGCCTCAAGCCAAGTTAACCGATCGATGGTATGTAATCAGTCGATGCCAGCACAAAGCTGATGAATGACCCCGAGCCAAGTAAACGACCGATGGTATGTAACCGATCGATGCCAGCATAATGTTGATGAATGCCAAATTTTAAGTTACAATTGTCAAATATCAATTCCAATCCGACAAGTAAAATCGTTTTTCTAAATTATTAGTTTGTTCATCCAATTAAATGTTTAAACATCTTTTTGACAAAAACAAAAACAAAAATTGGAAGCTTCCGACTTAAACTTTATTTTCATTGAAGGAATGGTTGCAAATACAGATGGCCAAAAGTAATTATAAAGTAGACAATTACAAGAGCAAAAGATAAGTTCTTATGCTTCTTTAGCTTCTTCCTCCTCGGGGGGGTCAACGATTCGGCCATTAGATATTATTTTAAACGGCCCAAGTTCTCCTAGCCGGTCATCAAAAATCCCATCCGGATTTAGAAGTCTGGCCTGCTCAAGACTAGATTCAAAACCAGCAATCCTTTGCTCGACAACTTCTTCTTTTAGGTTTACCAATTCGATCTTCAAGTTTGCCCTTGATTTCAAAGTTTCTGTTAGAACACAGTTGGTTTCTGCTATTTTTCTCTCGACATCTTTTGCTTCTTTCTTTGCTTTTTCCAAGTCTTCCTTAATTTTTTTCTTTTCATTTTTCAACAATTCCACAGAAGCTTCTAGGCCTTCAATTTGAGAAGAATTTTTCTTCAAAACTTCAATCTCCTTTTTCATATCAAAGACTTCAGCTGAATGAGCTTTTTCGAGCTTTGTCCTGTAGAACTTCGGTCCATCGGCATAAACCTATTCTACCAACGTTGTCTTTCCTCTCTTTGTCGCCCGAGAGAATGATATGATTTTCCACGAAGGACTCGAAAGGAAAAGAAGTCACCCAAAAAGAAGGGCCTTCTGCATCAACATCAAAGTCGATCAGTGCCTCAAGAGCATTTTGAGTTTCTCTATCTTCAGAATGAGAACCCTCACCTATTGCTTGGTGTCTCGAAGTAGATGCAGTCTTTTTAACAGCAGTTTTGACTTCATACTCGTCTTCTTCTCGGCTTCTTTTGCTAACCATAGTCTATGATTGTGTTTCCGATGAATCTGCAATATTAATGGGAATTCCAAGCTTCGCAATATCAGGACCAATAACACTTGGATCAAAATGATGGGCCGGTGAAGGTAGGTCTTTCTTCTTGGCAAACTTTTGCAATTGCCGAATGGAAATCAGGGGTGCCATAGATTCTGAAAAGTTAAACAAAGGGTTAATGTTAGTTTAACCGTAAACGTAAAAAGTATTGACATTAAAATTTAAACTTACTCATCAATTTCGCTATCTCGTTCGGACAATCCCCGAGTTTGATGAAAGAACAAATATCCAATAGAGGACAATCTTCCAAAAAGTCGATTATATCTCGGTCAGACAAGGTAAGTCGTCGATATTCTACATTTAATATTGATTTTGGCTCTTCTTTCCAATAAAGTGGAAACTTTTCTACTCCAAATCGATCGACATAGAATGGTGCATCCCTTTGCCGAGTTCTAACTCGGAAGAATTTGTTTTTAAAATTCTTGTATGATGTGTCAAAAGAAGAAAAAAGTTTTTTATGGGGATAACTGTTAAGTGATACCCAGCCACCTTTTCCAAACCCTTTACATTGGAAGAAAAAAAGAATACTTTGATGCTCAGAGATCTCCCAAGGAAATTCATTAAAATTTCAAACACTAGCACAAATGCCCAACTGTTGGGATGAAGCTGGGTCGGTGCGACATTTAATTGGTCAAGGACTGAACACTTAAAGTCAAAAAATGGCAACTTCAGGTGCAAACAAAGAAAAAAGGTATCGTACATATATACCATACTGACGTCATCATCGGCGATAAGAGATAAGTAAATTCGTTCGTCACTTCGACATGGGAGGCAAACGAACCTAGTTTCATCACCATCTTTGCTCATTGTTACACACATTCAGAGCATATCAATGCTTTCGGTCGTGTTCAAGTTTGACACATACTTACTTATTGCGGGGTTAACCCAGTCGTAAGTTGGTACTGCTATCTCACTAGATGGTACCGATCTTTATCCAACAAGCCGATCTCGTAAGTTACACATTTCAACCATCGTTTAGGGGGATATTTCAAATCCTACACCGTACTTTTGAAAATCAAACCTATTTTAAAAGATTTTCTAAATTCATATCTACAATGCTAATTGCTGATTAGTTTTCTATTTAATTTCAAAAATATTCGAGGCCAAGTTTCTTTTTGGCACTGTCCATCAAAAAGAAAATAAAATAGACATTCAGTTTCCATTCTTGTTTAACGAAGGGAATTCAATAACTCAAAAAAATGTTAGTCGCAATGAAATCTTTAGTTTTCATGCTAAGTAATGGAAATAAAAACGAATGATAAGCAGGGAGTACAATTTATGATCAAAATGTTACCTAGTATTATGTTGAAAAGGTTGAAAAATTCGTATTGATTTAAGCACTCGTACTAGAGTGAAAGGGAGGTTTTGCATATGAGGAGAAGATGCCAGAATTTGTTAGAAAGACGAAGGTAAGAGAAGAAGTTATTAGAAGTATAGTTAAGGGGAAAGTATTTTAAATACAAGTGACCCGCTTGGTTCAACGGTTGATAATCAAGAAAATGAAAAAATGTGGATTCATTTAATGGTGAAGGAATTAGGATGCATCTAACGATGAGTAAAACAAGAGTTTTTGTTCAAACGGTGTTGATGGATTACAATACATCTAATGGTGAGTAAGCAAGAGTTTTTGATCAACGGTAATGATGGATTTCAAACAGGAGCATTAATTGCGACATGATAGCAATGACGCTTGGGTAATGAATGTGTGGCACGTGGCGGATTTATGTTGTTTTAAAACAGCTACACAAGCTACGAGGCATCAAGTCTAGCAGGAAGGTTCCAGTACATATACTTTTTGGCATGAGCAGAGCCCATTGATATTTGGCTATGATCAGATCATCTCATGAACCCAATCAACTTCAAGACCGTCCTGGTCCAATTGCCATTGGATTTCTCATGAACTCAGTCAACTTCAACTGTTGATCGAGCTGGGGAGCTGTGGACCGTCCTGATCCAATTGTCATCGAATTTTACATAAACTCGGTCAACTTCAACAATTGACCGATCTGGAGGGTTGTGGACCATCTTGGTCTAACAATCAACCGGTTAGAAGGTTGTGTAACACCATAATTTTTGAAAAAATATTCCGAATGTCCTGTTTGCTGTTTTTCAAACTTTTGTGTAAATGAATGTTGTGTCCCTGTTTTACTATTTCTTATTTTTCTATATGAAATACAAATACGTTTTACATGCTAAAATTTTATTTGGTCGTTTTACGTAATTTGTTTCGAGACGGTAAAATAAAAGTTTTGTCAAGCTACTGTTTTAATTTTTTTGGGATATATACAGACATATAATACTGTTTGTAATTTTATTTGAACGTTTTGGATGATTTGCTTCGTTGTGGGAAAAAATAAAAAAATGACCATTACGTCCCGATTGTACTGTTTTTAATTTTTCTATATGTTACAGTGTTTAATATTACTGTCTGTGATTTTATTTGGACTTTTTGTGCGATTTGCTTCGGGATAGGAAAATAATATTTTTTGGGCCGGGGAAATCTTATTTTAATTATTCAGAACTGGGGGATCTTACTAAACCTAATTCTAAATGATACTGTAATTAATCTTTTAATTTTTAGGATTTAATCACAAATAAAATAATTTTGTATTATTATAATATTATTTTATTAGTCAAGATAAATTAGATGACAAATGGACCCTAAATATTTTGCGAGACCCACGTTTAGTTAAAACAGTTAACTTAGTAGCTTAATTAAGCATCATTAATAGTAGAACTTTCAAGAACATGGTGACTAAGCTTAATGACTAGGCTAATTAGTGACTAAGCATGGTGACTAGGTTAATGACAATGCTAAAATCAACCAATGAGAGTTAAGCTTACTAACCAAGTTTTAATCTTGACCTTTGATCCATTCTAAGGCTTGGATGAAGCCAACCCAATGGACACCTTGTATGGCTTGAAGTCTACGGCCATTTGGCCTTTGGAGGACCAAAAATCATTTCACTTTCATGCATTTTCTCTCTTCTCTCTCTTCCAAAAATCCTAAACTCCATTGAAGCTTCCTTGAAGCTCTATTCGGCCAAACCATAAACTGCACCATCCAATCACTCAAAAATTTATCCAACCAAGTTTTCTAAACCTAAACACAATCCTAAGAACATCTCTAGTTGAGAGTTCTTGCAAAATCCTTCATTTGAGGCTTGAAAACCTACTTGGGAGATTTTACCTAGAAGGTGAAATTTCTTGTTTTCCATTTCTAAACTCTTTTTCAAAGTTCTAAGCCATGATTTCTCCATGGTTTAAGCTCTCTTTTATGGTTAGTAACTTGTAGATTTTTGTTTAAGTTTGTTAGGTTTTGAAGGAGAAAACTGAAACCCTAGAGGAGGTGTGAAAGAGTATTTTGTCTTCATTTAAGGTAAGAGGAAGACTAATCTTATCATCCTTGGGTGGTGGTAAGAAGATGGAGATTGATTATTGTGATTGTAGAATCCATAAGGATTCCTATGTGTGATTGTTAGTAGCTTATTTGTGTGTTTGTAAGTAGCTTATTTGTGTATTTGTTAGTAGCTTTCCTATTTAATGTTTGTAATAATTTGTATGAAGTTGCATGTCTACAAGTTTTGATAATTTGTATGTGTTAGAAATGCATGATAATTTATAGGATGTGAATAACATGCGAAGGTTTGCATGAGTGTTCCAAAGAACATATCAATGAGGCTCGTGGCCATTAACCAAAAATGGAGAACCAAAATGTTCTCATCATTTTCTTAAAATGTGATTTAATTAACCTAGGCAAATTAACAAGATATAAAATTGTTTAGATGAAGGAAAATGAATTTAGAGATCAAATGACACAAGTATATATTTCAGCCAACATGCCAAACCAAGTATCCATGATTTCTAAAATCAATTCCAAACCATTTTCAAGTATAAAGATGCAATATATGTTAAAAAGAAATTTTCTAAAATGAGTTTTGAAGAAATAAATTGATTTGAATTAAGTTTAATCAACTAAAACCATTGATTTTACTGTTAGAAAGGAAATACAGTAACTTTTGAAAATTTCTAACATATGACTCATACTGTATTTTGAAGCATGTTAATGATTTTCAAAAGGATTAAATTATATGGTTTAAAAATTAAGTAAACAAAATTTTTACGGAAAAATTAGAAAATCATTAATATAAGTTTCTAAACAAAATACTGTCAATTTTTATTAAAAACGAACAAATAAGATAGAAAAGATGTCCAAAAGACAGTATACGATATGGAAAATATTTTACATAGTTTAAACGTATTATTTATTATTTCTGTTTATTTAAACAGTAATTTCTAAGGAATTTGGACAAGAAAATGATTTAAAAATCTTACGCGATTGAGAAAACGTGTTAAAAACTCTACGCGATTTTAAAAACAAAAATAAATTTACGCGATTTAAAAACGTTTGTAAAAATGATGAGATTGAGAAAACGCGACAAAATTTTTACGCGATTGACCAAAATAGTATTTTCTGTATTTTTCTGTTGTCGGGCTATGAGGTGAACCAAGATACTTTTGGAACAATGATTTGTCGGTGGGACTTATGTATATATATCTTTGAGGATATATTTTTATTAAGGGTATTTTGATAATTTCTTATTTTTGGATCATATATTGAGTTTATGCCAATTTTTTGTGGATTGGTTGACGAGGTGAATCACATCGTGTTGTCGATGCGATAAACGTAGTGTGGTTCATTGTCTTTATGAACTTGGAGACGTTAGTGTACGGGATTCCATATATGGAATGGTTAATCGTCGCTCCGCCGGTCCGTGGAATAACCGATAGCACACTAATGGACTCGACACGCACTATATTTAATCGAGATTTCGTAAAGTCTAATAAGACATTGCCAGTAGTGCCACAACATGAGACAATGAACTACACCACGCCCGACAATGTGTCATGGGGCTATAGACGCAACGTGAGACAAAAAGTGCGATAGTTTGGTTGGGCAGCAATTGGTACTAATAGATTTTGCGGGTCATTCTCTCCGATATCTCGTATGTGTTTAGCTCATGGAGAGATCGTGTCATATTGCATATGAATATATATCTTGGACATTATTTTCTTTTATCTATTTTTTTTATCTGGTTATTATTATGATAAATTGTCTATTTCTTATTTTATTTTATCTGTGATTTTATTTTATCTGTGATATTATGTGTTGTTGTGACATTTAAATCTTTACACTATCCTGTTATTAATTACTGTTATAGCTTTTCATATCGCATGAACTGTATATCTGTTGTTTGTCGTTTTCTTATTTGCCATGTTTGTGATGATTTTAGATTATCTTACCTCTTTATTGTATGTGTTTTCTGTATATATTTATTTACGTGGTAAAGAGTTTGAGGAAGATGAAATGACCTCTTGAGATTTTGTATCCTGAGGAGGAAGAAGAAGCAAAGAAGCCGAAGATCAGTACGACGACCAAGAACCATCTGATCATCCATATCCATTGGACTGATTTGTTTGGGTATGGCGGTGCTAGGATTTTTGGGTTTTGTGCAACTTGAGTTTCACGGTGGATCGTTAGCTTGGCATCTCGGGGAGATAGAGACTGACTTACGTGAGACGGTTGACCGTGTCCCTACGACATGAGTTTGATGGAGAGCCGCTTATGATGACTACATTAGAGTTGCCTTTATCTCTTATGCGTTATTGGGGTGGTGTGTCCACTGAGCCTAGTGAGATGAGTATCGTATCGACTGCGCGGTCTCGTTTCTGCCGAGAGTCGAGGCATCCTGGATATTTATCTCCTGAAGATCTTCCTGAGAGTGATCCTTCAGATGGTTAAATATGTATGATGTGTATTTTGGGCGCATCTGCGTATGTATGTATTGATTGTTACTGTTTTTATTTACAGTTTCTGTTTAAATATTTGTAGTTGTAGTTGTAAATTATTTGTATAACTTATAACTTGGACCATATGTATATTATAAGTGATGTTGTTCGTTGGTTTTATGTTTCCGCGTTTTTTATTTAATAATATTCGTTTAACAGAAATATTTTACAACCCGTATTAGTACGTAAAATGTTTTACAACTTGGGTAGATTTTATTTATCTTTCTTTTATTTTCTTTATATATGTGACATCCTCAAAAAGGGGTGTTACATTAGTTGGTATCGAGCCCAAGTTAAAGTCTTTTGGGGTTGTGGTTGGGTCCGTTTTTGTTTGTCTTTGTGTGATTCTCTGTGATTTACTTACGAAAGGATGTATCTAATTTTGTTTTGTTCTGTTTGAAGAAAGAAGATGTCTGGACGAGGTAGAGGACGTGCGAATGTGAATCGTGATGTGGACCCTATGATTGCTACTACTGAAGCTATGCAGCGGATGACTGAAGTAATTACTCGAAAAAAATCTCGAGAGCATTCAACGAAGATGCTACTTCATGCCCTAAATTTATCTGAATTTAGGCGTAACAATCCGCCACAGTTTAGAGGTGAGGTTGATCCGGAGAAAGCAAATCAATGGATACAAGACTTAGAGAGAATTTTTGAGGGAATGAGATGCTCGGATGAGAAGAAGGTGACTTATGCCGTTTTTATGCTAAGAGGAGATGGAGAACATTGGTGGAGAGGAACTCGCCGAGTTTTACAAGCTGAAGGGACGAAAATTACATGGGAAGCATTTTCTAATGCTTTTCTTGAGAAATATTTTCCTGCGAGTGCTAGGCATGCCAAAGAAATGGAATTCCTTAGTTTGCAACAGGGAAATATGACGGTGAATGAGTATGCCACAAAGTTTGAGAGCTTGTCTCAGTTCTCAGATTATGCTCAAACACGACGAGATGATGTGTGGAGATGTCAGAAGTTTGAATCAGGATTAAGAGTAGAACTGAAACGAGGAGTGCTATCCTTGGGAATGACTCAATTTCATGCTTTGGTTGATGTATGTGCGCGACTTGAGGAATTAGAGCCGTCGAGAGATCAGAGGAATCGTAACTTTGGGCCGACAAGGTTTCAGAGAGGTGGAGGTAGTAATACGAATCGGTTTCAGCGCAAGCCGTATTCTAGACTAACAGGGAGTCAATCTCAACGACCACCAGTTGGGGGAAGTGCAAGTGGTAGTGGAGGTGGACAGAAAGTGGCGTTCACGCCGACATGTTTTAAGTGCGGAAAGAAAGGTCATATCTCTCTGGAGTGCACGATTAAAGGGACAATTTGTTTTAATTGTAAACAACCTGGGCACATGTCGAAGGATTGTACTCAGCCGGAAAGGAAACCTGCTGTTCGTTATGTTCGTGTTAATCAGTAGAAATCAGGGAGTACTCAACCGAGATCTGGAGGGCGAGTATATACTATGAAGGGAACTGAGGTTTCTAATTCTGATGATCTTATTCAAGGAGAAGGTGACATTGAAGGTAATCTTCTGACTGTGTTGTATGATTCTGGTGCTACACACTCATTTATTGCATATGATTGTGTGGAAAGATTGAAGTTGCCTGTGTCTTCGATCCATTGAGCCTAGTGAGATGAGTATCGTATCGACTGCGCGGTCTCATTTCCGCTGAGAATCGAGGCATCCTGGATATTTATCTCCTGAAGATCTTCCTGAGAGTGATCCTTCAGAGGGTTAAATATGTATGATGTGTATTTTGGGCGCGTCTGCGTATGTATGTATTGATTGTTACTGTTTTTATTTACAGTTTCTGTTTAAATATTTGTAGTTGTAGTTGTAAATTATTTGTATAACTTATAACATGGACCATATGTATATTATGAGTAATGTTGTTTCGTTGGTTTTATGTTTCCGTTATTTTATTTAATAATATTCAACGAAATATTTTACAACTCGTATTAGTACGTAACAAATGTTTTACAACTTGGGTAGATTTTATTTATCTTTCTTTTATTTTCTTTATATATGTGACATCCTCAAAAAGGGGTGTTACAGGTTGTGGACCGTCACAGCCTAATTGTTATCAGATATCTCATGAGCTCGGTCAAAATGAGAAATTGACCGATCTTTGGGCATGTAGACCATTCAGGCCCATCTGATCAATAGGCCCATTTTGGAATAGTGAATAGTCTGGTTTGTCCAAATTATTCAACGACCGGATATGACCAATTTATTCCCAAGCGAATTTCATCACCTAGTCCTTTGGCATCAACGGCTCTTGGTCATTCAATGATCAACGTTCGAAAACAGTCATGACCATCATTGGCTTAAATGGTATGAATCTAGTGAGTCAATCTTCGAACTTCCATATAAGCTGACTTGATTGTCTGAGCCAAGGATGTTCCATTCTAATCCTAAACACTCATTGACCGAATTTTATGATCATTTTGCTGATCAATCTAGATATTTTGGGTCTTGCTTTGGTCTCAATAGTTCCAGAGTAAGTCCTCTTCTCCTTATCTAAGTCCCGATCGGTACCTAAAACATTAGCTATGAGCAATTTTTTCGGTAATTGGTAGATATTCACAAATGGTATACTAAAACAAAGTGGTCGAGAGGGTTCCTTAGGCATAGGCGTCTTCAATTTTTAGTAGAACGACAATTATATAGCTCTGGTTATAAATCTGCTAATATTTATGTATTTATTATTAATAAAGTATTAAATGAATATCGTCTTGTATTTGAGTTGAGGAACGAATACTTATTTGTGAATTTCGTTTAGTGCATTATCGTGGTGTTTTATATTGACCACGTTGTAAAATCCTGACCAAAGTTGATAAAGTCTTATTTTAATTTGATTGTACCGTAACAAGTTTACATTATTTTTTTGTTAAAAGTTATTTCATTCAATTGATTAATGTACATCATGTGTTGTAGTTAAATAATTTTTTTAAGTTAATTTTTTATGCAAATTATCGTTAATAATATCAAACTTTACTTTTTTAAAAAAAAAACTATTTTTATGTTGTTATTTATTTGGGTCCGCGCAGCGGCACAATTTCTTGATATTATATGTCAATCAAATTGTTCCATCTGTAAGATAATTTTATATTATAATGTATGTAATTTATTATATATTATATATTTAATTTTTTAAAATAATACATGTTCCATATTAACATGTATTATAATAATAATAATAATAATAATATAATAATAATAATAATAATATTATTATTATTATTATTATTATTATTATTATTATTATTAAAAGTCATGCAAGCGGCAAAATTGAAATTCAAATTTTACGTTAAAAATCCTGACAAATCATGTCTTTTAATTTTCATAAATTGTATATCACTATTCAAAATATAAATAATCTGATATGCATATACTTTTATTCATTTACTGTTAACAAATCTTAATATGTTTAATGAGTTTAATTTTAAAAGAAAAATGTTTTATGTATATCATAATATACATATTATATTTATATCATATATTAATATGAGAGAAATATTAAATTATATTATATGCAATTGTAACATTCTCATGATATACAAAATAATTTTATAAATAAATTAAATAAAATTAGATATATTTTAATTAAACAAATAACGAGACTAATTTAAAAAAATTTCTTTTTAATTTGACGCTCTCAATTACACTACAAGTATAAATAAAAGGATAAAATTAAATTTATTTTTTTATGTTCATTATATCTATTTTATTAATCAAGTTATGATATGTATTCATTAATATTATCTCTCTTATTCTTTTTTTAAATATATATATATCATACTTTGATTGATGAAATAAATATAATGGACATAAGAAAATAGACTTAAATTTTATCTTAAATAAAAATGTGATATGTCAATATTGGAACCAATCAAAATATGACAAAACTTATATTCATTTTATTATATCTATTATATTTATTTTATTAATCAAATTATGATATGTGTGTATTTTTATAAAAAAAAAGTAAAAAAATATTAATACATAAAAAAAAAATATAATACACATATATCATAATTTAATTTATAAAATAAATATAATAAATAAAAGAAAATTGACCTAAATTTTGTCCATCAAAATATGTCATGTGACACACAGTGTGTCTAACATGCACCATCCAATCATAACTTGACATGTGAGAAATATAACACTATTAAAAGTCATGCAAGCAGCAAAATTGGAGTTCAAATTTTGCGTTAAAAATCCTGACAAATCATGTCTTTTAATTTTCATAATAGTATATCACTATTCAAAATATAAATAATTTGATGTTCATGTACTTTTATTCATTTATTGTTAACAAATCTTAATATGTTTAATTTAAAAATTTTCCTTTTTAATTTGAACTCTCACTTGCAATATAGGTATCAATAAAAACGTAATATGTCAATATTGGAACCAATCAAAATGTGCCACGTGACATGTAGTGTGTCTATCATATACCTCCCAATCATAATTTGACATGTGGCAAAGAGTGGGGCTAGTAATATTATTATATATTTATTTTTTCAAATTTATTTTTTTAGGTGGATCCTTGAGTACGTTACACACCTTAATATTATATTAAGTTTAATCTAATTTGTTATTTTTTAAAAATAAAAAAACAAATCTAGGAGGATTGGTATTTTAAAAAAAATTAATATCTTAAAAGTCTCAAAGTATTTAATACTTTATGATTAAAAATATTATTACAAATTTTTTTAAATTTGTAAGAGTTTAATTTTGATACATTATTAGTGTATATTTTTTTATATTATTAATTAGTCATATATTTTTTTACATGTAATTTTTGAAATAATTATGATAAAAATTAAATTTTTTTATAATATAATAATATATAATTGAATAATAGTATAAGATTGAAAGTACATTTAAATTAAATTTAATTTGTATATATAAAGGATTTTTTTTTTTATAAAATTATTTATGTTATCATGTATGATTAAAAGCAAATTAGGTCTTTATAAAAAAAAAATCAAATTACTATTAGGTCTTGAATGGAGAGAGTTGAAATTGAATTGGACGGAAAGGAGAGTAGAATTTGGGGCGTTTTCCCAGAAAGAAGGAAGAAATTGATAAAACAGCACAGAGGCTTGACCCAAATATGAATGTGGACGGTAGACCCATCCAAGTCAACACATATGTGTAAGTTTCCACACACTCGAGCCGCCACCCACCCTCCTCGTGCTTTACCCAGTTCGAGATTTAGATTGTCTTATGTAAAAAAAATTTAAGTAATTAAGTGAAAGAGAGATAAATATAAAAAAAAAATTAATAAAATTTAATTAAATTTTATTTTATAATATTTTTATTTGTTATTCTCTTTTATTTAATTATTTAAAAAAAATAACATAAAAAGATTCAAATTTCCATTTAACCCTTAATTCCTTTGCCATTTACTAATCTCATATCTTTCTTCATTGTAGTCCCCCCAAAAAAAAAAAAAAAAAATCTTTCTTCTTATTTTTTTGTAAGGAAATCTTTTTTCCTTATTTTTTTTTGTTTTTTTTCCCTCAAAACAATTATTTTCCTTCATTTTTTTTTCTGTCTCCAAATTATAATTTGCAGATTTCATTTTCGAAAAAGGGTATGATTCAAATACGTTTTCTTGATTGCTAACATGACTTTTTTTCGTAGATTCCTTAATTATTTAATTTAGCTGGTTCAGTATGTTATGTCAAACTCCTGTTTTTTTTTTTCGGTACATAATGTCAAACTCTTCTTTTTTTTTTTCGGTACATAATGTCAAACTCTGCTAATAGCCTGCGATATTAGTAGAAACACCCTGAGTTGCAGGGGGGGGGGTGAGCTTCATATAGGTTCAGCGGGCCAAAAAAGCTATTGATTTTGTATGTGCTTAAAAAAACTTAACTTGCTCCTCATTCGTATAAGATTTGAACTTAATACATGAAAAAACTTTATAATTAAGTATATAATAGCAGTAGATTATATATTTTTATTGAGTTATATTCTTCATTTTTTAATTTATATTGTTATCTAATTAATTTAATTTTCAAATATGATACTAGATTATTATCATTATTAATTTGTTTACTTCATATAAAATATTTTTTATATAATATATATTATTTTTTCATATAATATTTTTTATATGAAATATTTTTTTATAATATATTTTTTATTTAAATTTTTCGATTCGATTGTTTGACTCGTAATTAGATTACTAAATCAATAATCTAACATTTCCATCGAATTAATTTCTTATCCAAATTATACAATTATGCCCTTATTTGCTAATATTGTTTTTACTTTGGCCCCCTTAACAAATGTATCTAGCTTCGCCCCATGAGCAGGAATGGATCTAAAGGGAGACAAACAGATATTGTTCCCTTACTTTTATATAATTTTTCATGGTACAATTAGCATTAGCATGTTAAAGAAAAAAAAAACTCTTGCATCTATTTTATATTAGCTCATGTAGTGAGTACCTAAAACAATCTTAAAGACTAGCTTACTTGTGGGCTAATCCAATTATTTGAAAGTGATTTTTTAGTTAAATAAAAAGTGTACTTACTTTTAAAGTTTAGCTGCTTCCATACATATCCAACAAAAAAAATTATTTAATACATTTTCACAGTAGTGATAAAGGTGTTTTTATAGCTATTTCAATATTTTTTTCATTTCTTTAATAGAAATTAAAAAAAGTGAAAAACTAACTTTAATACTTTAAATGTTAGAGTAAAAAGTCACATAAATAAATTGTTGTGCTCTGCATGTAGTAAGATTTTTTTGTTTAAATATTTCGATTCTTACTTTTCATAATTTTAACCACTCATTAATTGATTCTTGGATCCGTGCCTCGCGATTAGTTAGCCATATCAAATACATATGCAGTTGCCACTTGCCCGTCTAAGATGTACTAATAGTAACCATGATTCCATGAGCGACGAAATGAAGAACCAGACATGATAATGACACAATCAGATCATGTTTAGATGTATTTATCATTGCTAATTTTATTTTAGATCCGGATGGTTACCAAATCTTCCAAATTAATACTCGAAAAATATTTTAGAGTTTTTCCATTATTTGGACCCATACAATAGTACAAGGCAAACTGAGGCTTTATATTAAAAGGAGAAAAAGAGAAGTTTAACAATTTAATTTTAACTGAGGCTTTATACTAAAATACTTCATTGCTCCTTTCCTTGCCCTTACTTTTATTTTTCTTCTATGAAACATATTAAATACAGCAATTGAGTACTTACCGTAAATATTTATGACGTTCTTGATATATTCTCCGTCTTTATAATTGGGTAGTGGGTTCGCATCATTTCACGTATGACTATAAAAAGGGTACTACAAGACAGAAAATGCAATTATATATATTGCATGGTACTTGTTACCTCAAGTTGGGTAGAAAATACAAGTGAGACAGATCACGAGTGGTTTCCTTATTTTTCACATGGCAAAAATCTAACGACCTAATACATATCTATGATGATTGATGACATTATGCATAAGTAAGATTTGAAGAGATTTTCTTTTGGCTGACTAAGGTCAAATAATGAGAGATCCATCCATTGAATTCATTCATGTCCTTTCTTGTGGAAAAAGACACCTTCAGACCCAATCAACGAGTCCAAAACCATCACACGACCTGAAACAGAACCAATTTCTAAAAACCTCATTTTCAAAAGACAATTTTAATTCCTTTTTATTTGAAAATTTAAAATTTTTAAACTTCTCTTTTTCTCCTTTTAATATAAAGCCTCAGTTTGCCTTGTATTATTGTATATTGTATGGGCCCAAATAATGGAGAAATTCTAAAATACTTCTAGGGTATTATTAGAGATCTTGTAATTACTCAGATCTAATTTTAAAATATTTAAATTTTAATCTAACCGTTGAATGATTTTAAGATTTCATGTGTGACAATTTTATTAGAGTTGTGTAATACTTCATAAATATATAAGAATCTCTCCAAATAATGTGTCTTCTTGGCCGCATAATGTTGCAGACTTGTATATGATGAGACTTTTGACCGTGTAGAACGACGCGGACTTAAATAACAGGTGGCCCAACTTCGGAAACCATTTCCAAAGAAATGAGTTTTTATAGTATTTTGTTTTCACAACTATTAATATATGAGTTTGTCTAAACAATACAATATTATTCAAGGTTCAGATTAAAAACTGCGGCAGATCTTGGGTCCATTTCCGAGTAAAACTTGGGCCACGAATCGCCATATGATCTGATCTAACCCACATCACCTTCACACTGATTGCTTTGAGAAGCCAAACTTCCCTAGTACCTTTTCTGAGAGGGCCACCACATAGATTTGTGAAATCCTTACTTTATCAACACCGACCTTGACTACTGTAAAACTGGATTACAGGCATTGTACCCAATCCACACAGATGCCCAACAAGTGCCAGTCCCAACACATTAAATATTCGGTGTCATTATTCGTCAACAAAAAATATTTTAACTTTTTTTTATTATACTCACAAATTCATATTATATTTCACAAAAATGCTATAATCATATACAACTTGATTTAACACTACTCTCAGGCAAAAATAGGTGAAGAAAAATGAGACGTATTTGACTGTAAGAAAAACGTTTTCCTTAAATATTAATTAAGCTCTGAACGAAATGCTTAGTATTTCAATCCCCAATCAAAACAGTACTTCCACTATAAGTACCAAGTAGTAAAACACATCAAAATGGAATAAATGCATTTAAAAGCAGGGGCAGGGAACAAGGAGTTATAGCAAGTAAACAATGGTAGCTAAAAAATAGCACACCTAACATTATAAAATGTTGCTCAGAACTTAAACACCAAGAACAAACACAAACCAAAACTTCATCCAACAAAACTGTAACAATATGAAAATTGCTGTCCAGCTATTAAGATAATCAATATATTATGCGCGATCACAAATTCACTGAATTAAAAAAACAGCTGCTCAAAAGACACGGTACGATTTCCCCATGGTAATTCTTCAGATACAAGCACCTAACATTCTGCCAGTTCTTTTTCATTTAGTACTTCTTATTTTAAATTCTTTAATAAGTGTCTAAAAAGCAACCCTTAATATATTATCAAGCTATTGTTTCTTTATCTCATGAACTGACCCTAATGCTTGCAGAGTCACGCCCCAGTGAAGGTGAAGAAGAAAAAGTTAGAAAGTTTCTCCATCCCATCACAACAAACATTTAGTGTTTCAAATCATTCTCATAAGTCAAATATTACAGCCCACAGCTCCCAGTTCTAGGTCCGTTTCTTTTGAATTTATTCCGAGAAAAGGGCTCCTATATATGGTCATCCATCTTGGGATGGGATGGATAGTAGTTGGCTACATGGTATCGAGTACGATTGTTTTCTGCACATTGTACTTGGGAAATGAATCCTCTAATAGATTATAAAAAGAAAAGGATAGACAGACTCGGATAATAAAATCATCTTATAATTTGTCAAACCTATGTTAAAATTTTCATGTCTATTTCTCTTTTTATACGACAAAACCATGTATAATTTCACCGATAATTCTCTTCTAAAATAAACTTATTTCAAAAATATATTATAATTTTAACTCATTAAAATTTAATAATAAATACACTTTTATTTATTTACTTTAAAAGACGTGCTTCACTTGGTGAATTTTATTTTATGCATTACATCATTATACACAACACATTATCTCCAATCCATGAAGGGAAAAAAAAGTTTTTGATCATAGAACCACTTTTCAAGCATTTATGTATGTGGACTGTTTAAAATGCTTTCTTTTCTAATTTTGATCACTGTCACACAATAAAATTTATAGCAGAACAGAATTTTTCAAGCTACCCTTAGTCCAACTACCACTACCAGCACCGTCCTAACCTCCTAACCCACCCAATACAATAACTTACAAGAACAGAACAAGGACAAGAAAAAAAAATAAAAAAATTGACAATAAAATGCTTTCATGATAAATCCCAAAAAATGAAAAAGAAAAAAGAAAAAGGGGCAATTGTGTATTGTCACTTCAACGGTAGCTTCTGTAGGCTGGGGTATACATACAGCTCTCAGCAAACTTCACCAAATCTTTGGGTTGAGGAAGGCGAGTGGCCAAGCCTGAAAAAAATGCAAACTCAACTTTATTATAATTCTAACATTTTTTTTAAAATATTTCAAATAAAAAAAAAAATCCTTCAAAATTTGTAACTCTAAAACCTTCAGATAGCAAAGGAAAACTAAAAACTCACCAAGCTCATAAGCCTTAGCAGCAACTTTGGCAGCTATGTGTGCTGAAATCTTTCTGATGTTAGTGAATGGTGGGTAAATGAGCCCCTTGTCAAAGTTTTCCTGGGTCACTTCTGCAGCCAAAGCCTCCGCTGTTCCATGAAATAATAAAGCATTGTAATGTAGATCAATAGTGGTATAAAGAGCATGTCAGGGACTGATAACACTTTATTACACCTATTACCGAATTTATTTATACAAATGTAGTGATTCCAAAGGATAACTTAATTTATGAAATATTTTTTTTTTGTTTTCTAAAATATTCCTCACCCAATAGGTGAAAGATTAATCTTCGGGAATATAGTCAAGCATCTAAACAGAGACCCCTCCTAATAGTGTTATTTTTATACACATGAATCCCAAAATCAAACCTAGAATCAATGTTTAAGAGACCTGAACCCCTCCAATCGGACCAATACATGTTAGCTAATTTATAGAATAATTATGACTATGAAAAAGAGCAACACATAAATACAATGGAGCATTTGTTCATATATCATTCCTGCCACCCAATTACTCCCATTTTCACCTGTCCCAAACATAACATTGAAATTAATGTTAAAGTCTCTTGTGTACTCACAGGCAGCCAGAAGCAGGTCGTCATGCACTCGAATGGTCCCAGACATTATTAAACCTAGACCGAATCCAGGAAATATGTATGCATTATTGGCCTGATGAACAAAGAAAGAAAACATCCAAATTAGATCTTATTTCACATGTGAAAATTTTAATATTTTATATAATTTCTCAGGGGCTCAGACCTGGCCAGGCACAAACACTTTCCCCTCATATTCAACTGGGGCAAAAGGGCTCCCACTAGCAAAAATGGCACGTCCCTGATAGTAATGCACATTGATAAGGAAAGGAAATAAAATAAAGTAGTCAGTATTGATCAATTCCAAACACCTATATAAATCAATAAAAATTGACCTTAGCAATATAATATAAGCTCAAATTCTATAGCAAAAATACAAGCTGCTTCTTATTACCTGGCTCCACGTATAAGCTTCTTCAGCAGTACATTCTGACTGTGACGTTGGGTTGGAAAGAGAAAGAATAATAGGTCTCTACAAGCATTATCATATAATACATTGCTTAGCTTATGTGGACATGAAATGGCATAGTAGGTAGACAAAAAGATTGACATAGTACCTCATTAATAGAGGACATAGCCTCAACCACCTCTTTAGTAAAAGTTCTTCCTTGTCCCGATGTTCCAATCAATACTGTCGGCTTAATTTGCTGAGAAGATGACATTGAAAATATAAGAAGATTGAAATTTTGTGTGTGTGTTACGTCTACGTGCAATGGACAGAAAGATTGATCATACATTAACAGCATCTACTAGTTCTTTAACAGGTTCATGTTCGTGAGCCCAGGGCTTCTTAAAATGTTGGAGTGATTCTTTACGGGAACTGACAATCAATCCCTGCGGAAGTAGGAATAAAAGATTAATCAGATGGAAGATGAAAATCTACTTCATACAAGTGGAGCTAAATTGGATACCACACAACCTTTGAGTCCACCAACCAAATGTTCTTGCGCACTTGCTCCAGTGGTGCATTTGTCTGCATCAACAATGGTAGTTTCTCAATAAATTTAAATTATTCATGCAATGCTCACATCATAACATTCCACCACCCTCTACTAAATAAATAAAAAAAAACCGAAAAAAGAAATTAAGGACCCTAAAAGTAGCTAGCAACCTGCTTTGAAATTTCAAGTGCTATGAGTTCTGCTATTCCAGTGCCAGCCTGCAACCACCAAACAATACAATTAAGCCACAAGGACAAAATGGAGGGAGCAGTTCGTCATAGGGGAATGAAAGCAAACAATTCAAAGTGATTTTGATATTTAATGCTCTTTTTTCCCCTTGCTTCTCTAAGAACCAATCAAGAAGGAGACAAGATCCCAGAATTATTATGGACTTACCTCTCCAGCACCAAGGAATAAGAATCTGTGGTCAGCCAAGTTTCCCCCAACCAATTTCAAAGCTGCAACTAGTCCAGCAAGGACCACTGAAGCTGTTCCCTGGAACAATAGTAGATACAATATCAGAACTAGTTATAAGTACAGTTACCAAAGCACCTGGATTCATTAGTGAAGACAGAATTTCTTACCTGAATATCATCATTAAAAACAAGATGTGTTGATCTATATTTTTCAAGTAGATCAAAAGCATTGTGGTTTGCGAAGTCTTCAAACTAAATATATGGCATAACAGATTCAGAAAACAGGAAAGTTGAAATTAGTAAGCTCTGCAGTCCGATAAACCGAGAAATGATGCCTTTCAACACTGCTTAATACCTGAATGAGGACTTTTTCCCCATAAGTTTGCTTGACTGCAGTCATAAATTCGTGCATAAGTTCGGCATATTCCTGGAATCAGAAAAGTTGGAGCAAAGTCAATATTATGGCATATTAGATAATCGGGATGCCTGAAATTAAAAATGATAATTCCACAGTGGTGCAGCAAAAAAAAAAAAATCATGAACCTGTCCAGTTGCTCGTCTTTGCTTGAGCCCTATATATAATTCATCATTCAACAGCTTCTCATTGTTTGTACCCACATCAATGGTAATAGGCAAGCACTGAAACAATTTTATAAGATAATATTATAGATGCAATAAGAAATGAAAGTCACATTATACAAAACCAATATCAAAAAACAAAAAAATTGAACACAAGCAAAGCTATTTCTAAGTTAACTTTCAAGACATGCAGCTAAAGTAGAATGCCACAACACTATTTCAACAGTATATAAAACTTGAATTGCTGTAAATGTTTTTAATTTTCTTCATAAATGACCATAGGAATCAATACAAATTGTAACATCTTAAAACAAAGTAACAGATCATTCCAAGTTTATGATAGGCATAATTTACAGGTTGGCAATGTGGGCTGAAAATACTTACAGATGAAGGACGAACTCCTCCAAGTGCTGTATATAAAGAAAGTTTTCCCACCGGTATTCCCATCCCCTGAGAATACAATATAGGTTAACAAAGGAGAGATTACAACATTAGACCTTGTGATTCAATATAACTATCATAAATGATACATGTCAACAAGTATAATAGAAATTACCTGACAACCAAGATCTCCAAGACCCAGGATCCGTTCTCCGTCAGTTACAACAATGACTTGAATGTTCTTCTCAGGCCAATTCCTTAGTACTTCAAGAATCTTCCCCCTTCAAGTTTAAACCCCACCCAAGAGACAAAGGAACAATAAAATCAATACAAATAATAGAGAAAATATTCAATTAAAGTGAACACCAACAAAGAATTCCAGGAGGATAAAAGAGCAGTAAAAATCAAACTTACTTCTCTTTCAAACTTATATAAAGTCCTTGGGGACGCATAAAGATGCTCCCATATTTCTGGCAAGCTTCACCAACAGTTGGAGTATAGACAACTGGGAGTAACTCTTCAACGTGATCAATAAGAAGCTTGTAAAACAGCCGTTCATTTCTCTCCTGCAACCCAGAACATATATTAAAGTGAAAGCATTAGAATCCAATTCCAGAATTTGCAAATCAAACCGTGTGAAGAAACTTCCCCCAAGATATGATTTTACATAAAGACGAATTTCAGAGTTCTAAATAAAATCACGAGCAAAAAGCAAAAACCACAAGATTTTTGGCACTGTTCAAAAAGTGACTGTACAAGTGTGCAGACAATAATAGATGGGGAAACAAAAATGTTTTGGAGTCATCATCTACATACTTGCAATTTTGTCACATTGCATTCTACAAGTTAATAAAATTTAGTTCTGTACATTTAGTAAACAAGGTTTAAAAAGAAGCAGCAGACCAAAACTTTAGTTATTTAATGTTTTTTTCTAAAAAGAATTGTTCACAAGGCCACACCTGAAGATCCATCATTGCCATGTACTTCTGCAACGGAACTTGATACTGGCGTATGTGCTGGATCATTTTCTTCACCTGCCCAGTAAAGTGGCAATAACTTTTAATCAATCTTGTGTGAGCACATGCACAATCTAATAGCTATAAAAAATTATAAAAAGAAAGTATTCAGTGATGCATATCTTCTAGTCAGATAGTTAACCTGAGTTTCTTGAGGAATAACTGTTGGGGGAAGAAGACCACGCAAGTAGTGAGCGTCCCTCTCTTTTTCAGTGAAGGCCAATCCTTTGTTGAAGTGGGGATCTCGCAACAATGTATAACCACTAAAAAGCAAGAAGCAGCCAAAAGTTAGAATATGCATCATGACTCAATCCTTCTCTCTGCCATAGTACAGAAAGTAGCCCATTAAATATATTATCTTCTCCATTTAGAAATTAGAATTGGACTAAGCCATTAAGGGCATCACATTCAACCAACACAACAATGACACAATGGTTCAGACGAGAAGGGTGAAGGGAGTGCAAACATTTAGGATGAATAAGCACATGTTTACATATAACAGCCCAACAACCCCAAAAAAAAATAAAATGAAACACAAATTATACAACTCCCGGCCCCCATCCTTTGAGTAATTGAAAAAAGAAATCCAAAAGATAAACCGGATTCTGAAAATCTAGCTGCCACTGGAGTAAAATTTTGAAAGATGGATATAAACACAGAACTTATATTTATTTATAGTAACAAATCAAATCATGAGTGATTCAATCTGTCCAAAAAAAAAAAGGCTAGATCAGTATAATTTGTTTATAATTAAACGACAATAAATAAACAAATAACTGCATGATACACAAAGATGCATATGCCATACAAATTAATTAGCATTACAAGGATATAAAACTGAAACGAAACCAGAGTGTTTGAAGACATAAATTAAGATAATCAAATTGCACTCATGATATCCATTAATGAACATATTTAAGATCACCCTTTATGCCAAAAAAAAAAATCTTTATCCTTCATTCATTACACCAAAACTTGTTCAATCAATTTTCCAGTACCCCAATTCAGAGAATGGCAAAGACAAGCATCTAATTTGAATGTAAACTCAAAAAAAGAGTATAGGTTAAAACATAGAAATTTATCAAAAAATAAATAAATAAATTTATGAAAATCAAGTACAGCTAAGCTGGTAAGACAAGAAGATCAAGAGTTTCACCTAGCAACAGAGGTACTCCACGGAGTAACAAAGTGATCCTCCGTGGCCCTATCCTCGCCGTACACATCCTGAGGGCCGCCGGAGGAGATTGCGTTATCGTCCACGTCATCAGCCACCGTGGGATCGTTCCTTATTTCCTTCAACGGTGTCTCCACCTCCATCACAACGGTGCCGTTTCTGTCACCAGCCCTGCTTGGTGCTAAACACACCACCCTGAAAGGAGCTGAAAGTCTTCTCTGCACACCAGAGAAGCTTCGAGACCCACCTAACCCTGAGTTGCTCTGTGTAAAAAGTTCACATAGAAGAGAAAAATGAGACAAAATATCACTACCCAGATAAACAAATCAGCTAATCTCTTGAAAATTGGAAGAAAAATCTTTTTTTTTTTTCTATAGCTGAACAAAATCAACAAATAACCCAAAAAACATAAGTGAATTTTTACCGAGTCTAGATTCTTGTCATAGAACAACAAAGAACAAGACAAAGCCATTTTTGTTTTTCTGAATTACCATCAGAAAATGGAAAAGCCAGAAAAAATAAATGAGGTTTCAAAATCTTTTTTTATTTTTTTGCAAATCTGGGTGTGCTAATGTGGAGGAAGTGGATGATTAAAAAATGTTATACTATGAGTTCATATTACCAGGAAGGTGCATCTGTTGGAGGAGATCATGATGAATGGGCGAAAGAGATTCGAGAAAGAGAGAGAGAGTCCTGCGGTAATGGTGTATCACAGGGAGAGAGAGAAATGAGAGACAAATTATAAGAGAAGAGAGTTAATGAATAAAGAGAGATAGTCTTCAGGGGAAGAAAGCTAGTTGCCCTTGCTTTTCTCTTCTCTCTGTCCCTCCCTCTCCCTCTTTACCTGAACTTTCACACGAGAGAAATCACAAGTGACATGAACATATTCCTCTCATCTGCTAACATTTAAGGATGCAAGTGCATGTGCACCAACTCAATTTCTCATGATATTACCGAACTACCCTGGACTTGTTCAAAAAGCATTTCTCTTTTTTTTTTTTAACAAAAAAAATACAAAAAAGAAAGTGTCAAAAATCTGTGGGACCTTGCCTGTAGAAACCCACGTTTTACAGAATTGTAGTATTTTTATTATTATTTTCTTAAAAAATATAAAAAAAAAATAAACTTTTATTTTAATATTTAAAATTGTAAATCCCAATCATAGTAGAAAATGTATGGGAATGTTTTTTTTAATAGTATTATAATATATTTAATAAAATTAACTTTAATTTTTATATGAAATTTAACATATTATAAAAAAATTATAATGTTAAAATTTTAGTTTATAATTTTAAATTATAAATTATTTCTTATATTTTAATATATAAATATTATTTTATCTTTAATTAAATAAATTTTTTAATCATTATATATTTATTTTAATAATTTAATGTATAAAATAATTTTTTATACTATCCAAAAGAAATATATTAATTTAAAATTATTTTTTAACTAATATATCTAAACATAAAATTAATTTTATTATAATCGATTATAATAAAAAAATTTATATCAATAATCAATTATTGAAATAATCAAATTTTTATAATTATTTCAAATATATACTTAATATTTAATTTTAAGAATAAGTTATATTAATTTCTGAAATTATAATTCATTAATTAAATTGATTCTTAGAATTGATCATATTAGTCTTCACATAAAGATTAATTTAATTAATGAATTATAATTTTAAAAAATGAATATCACCTATTTTTAAATTCAAAAACTAGCATGATTTATGTTTACAATATTATAGACTAAAATAAAAATTTATTTCATTTATGCTTTCTTTGTTTTGTGGTTAATCTATCGGTTGTGGTGTGGTTGGGAATTTGTGATCGCAGATAGGAATGAGTATGGTAGCATCCAATGTTGAGGGTGTCATTATTATATTGACATGTGGCCAATGAAACAGAGTTAAAAGGTTCACTAACAACTGAAAGAGTACTATGATGTTGGGAAGCTCAGTGTAGCATCATTGTAGGACTTGTTTGGAATCGTAGGATTCGTTTATTAGTATCCATTGAGATTTACAGAAGAGTGCTGTCTTTTTTGCAAAACTTCAAGTAAGATTGAAACTAAAATTTTCACAGATGTAGGTCAGGAGTTTGGGTTTAGACGCCCCTCCGCGTGACAACAAAAAAACGTGTCCCGTGTCTTGGTGTTCGCTTGCATCTGAATCTTGCCGTGTATCATGCTTACTATATATTACAAAGATAGTATATCAGCGCTTTCTAATATTATTAGGGGAACTTTCAAGGATGATTTCTTTTTTGGTGACGTTTTAAATGTCGCTAAAAGAATTAGGAGTAAATATGTTTCATATTTTTTAGCATTGGCTTTGTGAAAAAATTAATTAATTTTGTAAAAAAATTAATCAACGGTAATTATGTTTTACTTGCAATCTTGCTAACAATTAACAATAACAATTTTTTTTCTCTCTCAATTTTTTTTTCTTTTCAGAGCTACCATTCACCCTTCCCTTCACTTTCTTCGTCGGCCGTCATGATCATCATTGACGACGGTTTCAGTAGACCTCTCTACATCGCCAGAGATGTCGTTCATCTCATCACCAAGAAAAATTCTAAACTCTACGAAGTCAAAATTGTCAGAATTTTTCATTAGCACCAAAGATTCTCTTCTAAAAACATGGACAACGTGTTGAAACAAGTGTTCCAAAGAAAAGACAAAAAATGTGTTAGTCGTGGTGTGGTCGCGTTCGTTAGCAAGCATATCATCAGCCACCATCACCAACTAAGCCATCTCCACCATGAGTTATGCAGCTCTGCCCCATCTACGCACCAAATTCGTGCCAGAGCCGTTGTCTTCCGATATCTAAGCTACCGCGCCACGCACGACATCACACCATCAAAACCACCAGATCTGCTAAATCCAACACCTAGAACCACATTTGCCTCTCCTCGACACCTTGTCTCACCCAAGCATTTAGCCACCACCACCACTAGTCAATCAACCCAGAATTGTGTTGGACCAGCACCCTTGTGTCGCCGTCCTCCACCATGAGGTGGAAAGAAAAGAAAATAAAAAAAGGAGAAAATGTGATAATTTTTTGTTAAAAAAAATTAACAATGGATTACTTATAAAAATAGGTAATTTCTTTATAACATTGATATTCAAAAATTTGTTATGAGCATTATAAATGTCTTCTTCTTTTTCTTTGGTGGATAAAAAATTAATATGAGAGAAGGGTCTTCTTATTTTAAGATAAAATTAAACTATCAACCTTTTACGAATCGCTCAACAATAGAGTAACAGATTTTGAACCCAAACTTCAAGGATGATTTTATAATCTTGGACATGGTGGCTTTAAAAAAAAAATCTTGAAGCTGCTCTTGAAATGAGTCCGTGCTAATAATATGTGGAATGTTCTTTTCAAAACTAATAGGTTATTCAATGGGTTGTTGAGATATTTTCTAGATTATAATTTTGCTCCTATAATTTTCATTTGGTTTTTTAATATAGTTTTATAAGTGTTTTTTTTTTAAATCAATTCTCATATTTTCAAATATTTTTAAGATAATTTTTGTTATTAAGTTATATTATAACACCATCAATTCAAATACTTTACAGATAAAATAACATATAAAGGAAGACTTACTTAAACGTAAGAATCACTTATTGGAATGAAAGAATACATATCGATCATTTTTTTTATAAAAAAAAATATGCATCTAAAAAAGTACATATTTGATAAAGAAACATTTATTGAATTTGTCAATTGACAATATTATAATAGTATTATAATAAAAGTTGATGACAAAAAATATTTTTAAAATATTTATAAGTGTAATGATTCATTTAAAAAAATTATAGAGATTAAATTGAAAATGAGTAGAAATTATTGAAATCAAAATTATAATTTAACCTATTTTATGAACTTTTAATATTTTCCATAAAAAATAACTGCTTTTGTTATTATTATTATTATTATTATTTTGGTGAGAAATGCTTTCATTTAAATATGTATGGTTCACATATATGTAAAATGCCTGTATCAAATATTATTAAATATAGATACTTATTAATCATTTGAATAATAAAATTAAAAGATTGAAGTAGATTCTATATACGAAAATAATTTGTATAGAATTCTGATGTGGATAAGAATAGAAATAAATTAGCCTTAAATATTTATTTGTTTAGCATTCAAATAGATACTTATTAATCATTTTCCATAAGTTTTATTACATTTATTTAACTTTTAAGTTTGGTATATGAAACTATATTATAATTAAATAAAAATAAAATAAATATTACTCCATTATTGCTTGCAGGAAGTTACCATTTTAAAATAAGTTATATAATTGTTGTTCCATATATATTTTTAAACATACTTCTGTGAAAGACAAAAAAATAAAATATAAAAATAAATAAAATTACTATTTCTACATACCAAACACGCTCTCAGTTGCCTCGCAAGCGTGGCACAACTGGTTCGGCTTTCGTTTCTACTAGCTAGGATTTGGATTCGATTCTCAGCTTCCTTTGTGCTTTATATCCTTCCATGCAATCTTACGCTGGGGATGAGGTAGGCGATCCGTAAGCCCACTGGAAATTTTCTCTGAGATTGGTGGTGACTCGACTGCATTACGTAGTGTCGTGCCTTACCTTAATCTAAACTTTTCCTTATCAAAAAAAAAAAAAACACACTCTCAATTTTTTACATATTTTTACCACTTAAAAAATAAAATAAAAAATACCATGTAATTTTTTTTTTAGAAAGAGAAAGGACACTCGAACTTTATCTCAATGACTCGAAAAGGATAAAGACAAAATTTAATCTCAAATTCTTGTATTCATCTGCAAATAACTTCATTAGTTGAGTTAACTAACCTTGTAATTATTGTGGAAAAAAAAACGCAAAAGTTAAAATTCCTTAAGCCTTGTATTTAATGCTTAATTATATTTTTGTCCTTGTAATTTTAATAATTATAATAATGTTACCCACTAAATGTTAAATTGAAACTATTAATTAAACATTATTAAAGGGTTATTTATTTGGAATTGAAACTAAAGAGGTTTTTTTTTTGTACATTGAAACTAAATTGTTAATATTGCAAAAGTTTGTAAACAACAAACATAAAATAAAAATGCAATTAAACTCATATAATATACGAAAAAAGATAATCATACACTATTTTTAGTGATGTATATACTATTCACATTTTTTTTAAGTGTGCGTAATTTAGTGAAAAAAAGTGATATAAAAAATATGTATGACGAATAATATTGAACAAAATATAAAAAGTGATGTAAAAAAAAATATATAAAAATATAAGAATTGATAATATACTACCATATAAACATAGAATAAATATTAGATAAATTTGTAAAAGGTCATAATGTGTACATATAATTTTTTTTTTTTCATTGTATCAATAACAAAATCCAGTATTTTGTCTGTTTTTGGTATGAGCGCAAATAAGAGAAGTTGAGATTAAGAATTAGGAGTTTTCAAGATAAGTCAGTGTGAAGAAATTTAACTGTGTTCGCTCCATTCCTATTATTTTAAAACTTCCAAACACAAAAAATTAATTTCGATCATTTCCTTTCCGGATCCAAATTTTAAGAATAGATTTTCTAAGTCATTTTAACTTGATATTCTGATCGGATCATTTTTTTAGATCTAAATTCAATCTTATCATGGTTTGATAATGATTGAATTAAAATTGATTAACTCAATAGGTATATATAATGTATAAATTTAAACATTATATTTTTTAGGTCATAAAATTATAGAAGTAGAAAATTAAAATTAAGGTATATTTCATAAGAAGAATACTAATAATACACTTTGTTAAATACTTTTTTAATATTTATTTTATTATTAGTTCAAAAATAAACACTATTAGCATTCCTCTTGTAATAATTTTTTCAAGTGTATAAAGTAAATTCATAATAAAAAAAGTGTTGAAAAAGTGTTTAAAAAATGTATTATTATTATTTTTCATTTTACAATATATATATTTGTAAAAAATAATATCAATATAAATATATTATCATATTATATAAAAATTATTAATTTAAATAAAAAAATTATTATTTATAACTAATTGTAAAAAAATATAAATTTTTAAATAATGTGTAATACCAAATGAATTAGGATGACTTAAAATATAGACTGAACTTCACTAAAGAACAAAACAAATTTAATTTTTAGAATCTAAATTTATCTTAATTAACTTTAGATTAAAAAAGATTAGTGGAAAATGCTGAATCATGATTAAAAAAGATTAGTGGAAAATGCTGAGTCTTGAACAACCCCATCAGAGATAGTCAAAGGAGTATGCGAGGCATCTGCCATCAATGGGGGATGTAGTTGAGCAATAGACGTGTACTGAAATAACAAAATTTGTCTATATATAGCAGAACCAAGTTTTGCAAAGAAGTCAATAAAAGCATTCCCTTCACAGAGAATACAATTAACAGAATTGTAGAGATGATCTTCTGCCCACGAGTACTGAATTGTGGAGCATAAATGGCGTACTTGGAAAGAAGGCACCTTGTGATCTCCACTGTCGGTGTGGTAAATTTTCTCTAAGCCATTTAAGAAAAAAAAAAAAAAGAGAGAAAACGACATACAATGGTACTTCTTAAGGAGGGAAAATGTCAAACAGCATATTCGTTTTTATGGAAAATAATTAATTTGAACATACAATGGTACTTTGTTTTCTACTATGATGGTTGCTTGTACCATGACACTGCGTTGTGAAACCCTTGACTAGCAAAGTGAAATAACCCGCCATATTAACTATGAATCATCTCCAATTTTACTTGTCTCAGTATATGTTTTGGATATTTTATTGGAATGGAATAGTATATAATGAAATAAAATATAAAAGAGATGGAATAGAATAAAGTTTATTATTGTTTACATGTTTAATGATAAAATGAAGAAAAGTTTATATTTTTTTGTTTAAAAGTTCTATATAAAAATATAAAATAATAAGAATTATAAATTTGTTATTCTCATGTTACTATTATCTCAAACATATTAAACCTTGGAACTAATTACATAAACTTTATGACTTATGAAACATGTGATAAGAGGATGGAATGAAACCTCCCCAATTTCTTTCCATTCTATGTTTAAAGATCTTAACAAAATTGTAATTTTTAACCTTTCATTTCATTTCATTCTCCTCATCTTCATCTTTTACCGTTAATCCAAAACAAAGTGAGAGAAAAGAAAGCTCCAACTACAAGCAAGCTCACAGGCTGAGAAATAGAGGCGCGGTTGTGGTACAAAGGAGTTGCATTGGGTAGGTGGGCAATGGCCATGACCATGTGGGTGATAACAATGGTGGTTGAAAGTAGGTCACCTTGTTTAAAGAGTATAATCCTAAATGTCCGTGTCCCATGCCGGGTCCCTCTCCACTGGGCGATGTGATTGTACAATTAACTTCTGTCTTTTATTCATAAAGTGATCCATTAAATAGAACTTCATTATTTTACCATTAACTTACTAGTAGGATTTCTGGATGTTACTATAAGGATAATTAGTATGTGAACCCGTGGGGCGGGAAATTTAAAAAGGGTTTTGTTACATTTAAATTTTTTTATTTTTATATCTTTATCAAGTTTCTTTAGTAAAACTCATTTAAAAATTAAAAGTTATTTAAGATCAAAATGTAATAAAATATGAATAAAAAATGACATTTATGGATTGACAAAAGATTTTTAGTGTATTTTTCGTATTTTGAATTGAAAAATAACATAGTTGCAAATAATGAATATACGAATATTAAACAATCCTAAAGTATAATAGTATGTTTCGTTAAAATCGACACATGTAAAGAATACATATATAGTTTCTTGAAAATTTCATAGAAAATTTTTTATCAAAAGAAAACATGATAGGATAATATTACATTTAAAATAAATTCTTCCCAACTGGACTATAAACACCTGCAAAGAAAATTATAAATAATTAGAAGAGTGTAACAGAAATATCATTAAATTTACCAAATAAATGTGATAAATAATTAAATATTAGAAACCAATCATACTATCTCCAATTTAAATCTTCTGAAATACTTCTTTGAAGACAATATTTTTTGTTGTCTTACATAAATTTTCATCATTATTAGAAATTAAAATTTTCAAACCACTATTTGATTTTACTCTTAAAACAACTACATAGAGTTAATCATGAGTAAAAGTAGGTCTTGGCAAATACAACTCAATATGCGAAAGGGATTGACCTTGACTTTTGTTGATTGTTATTGCAAAACATATAGTTAAAGACAACTGTCTTCTTTGAAACTTTAAAGAGATTTCAAGATTTGTAAGTATCAAATATATCATAGGAATAAGAATCTTGTCATCAACCTCTTTTCCTGCTACCATTCTTGCTCCTATCACATTATTTCTTAGTTCATCTCCAATCAGTCTTGTTCCATTACAAAGACTACTTACTTGATCAATATTTCTAAGGAGTATAATTGGAAATCCTTTTTTAGGAATTAGCTTGTAATTTGAAATTATATAACCTTTTTTCTCATTCAGAAATTCAGTTGTAAATCATTCTGCTTCAATTCCAAAATTCTCATATGCTACTGAAATAATATCTTAACTCAAATAATGTTTTTCTTCATCTGGAATTAAGGAAAGAATGAATTCATTGACTTTCTCCACAACTTCAAGTATTGGGCCAAGAATAACTCTATCATCAAAGAATTTGAAATCTTTCATATTCTCAATCAAATCATGACATGTAAAATCAACAATATATTGGTTTCAGAACTCAAAATCAACAAGTCTTCTGAAATTTCAATTTCAACTTCACCATCATTATTGTCTCCCAATACGCCATCATCAACCTTAATGATCCAATCTACAAATGGCTTTATTTCATTAATATTTGACACAAGACGTCTTGATTGCAATATCATATTCTTTGTCAATGTTAAAACTTTACAATGATTCCATAACTTAGATGAATTAATTGTTGCCATAATAATATCTTCTCTAGTACCTTTTAGAATAACTAGCAATATTTGTCTGAAATTTCTCCAAAAGACAACAACTTTTCCTCCAAATGGTTGGTTAATGCTACAATCATTGGAAAACCTCAAAATATCTTTTAAAGTTTTATCAAGAGCCTCAAAATCTAATTTGTTAATCATTAGAGCTTTATCTCAAATAATAAACTTGTATGACAAAGAAGTTTAGCTTTAAAACTTCCTTGTTTGATATTGCATGTCATTGTTTCAGTCAGAGACAATGGAATTGAAATTTTTGAATGAGTTGTTCTTCTACTTGGATCTTGGAAGAAGAAGGGAGGTAATGCCACTAGAAACAACATTTAAAACTATTTTATGTTCAGAAAGAAACGCGTTTGACAAAGCCTTCCAAGCAAAAGTTTTCCCCCACATATCCATAGACAAAAAAAAAGCCTCATTTTCCATTGTTTTTAGCATCAATAACTTCATTGTAAATAATTAATTGCTCATTAGTAAGTGAAGAAACATACTTGTGACTCTCTTAAACCATTTCTTGTATATTATAGTTCATATCAAAGAGTACAATTTTTATCATAATTTCCTGACACAATGTTAAAGAGCACCCAATAAAACAATACGAAGGGGAAAAATAGTATTCACTATTAAAAAATTTCGATTTAGAGAAGAAATTTAGAGTTGGAAAAAATTATGTCTCTATTAGAGATGGAAATAAAGACGAAATTGATAAATTAGAGAAGAAAAATAAAATTTAAAATTTAGAGACAGAAATGATCCATCTCAGAATTTTTCGTCTCTAATTTTGTCTCTATTTGGTCAATTTAAAGTCAAATATACTTAGAGACAGATTTTAGAGACGGAATTTTTCCATCTTAGATTTTTTCGTCTCTAATTCCATCTCTATTCGGTCAATATAATATTCTTAAAAGTCAAATATATTTAGAGACGAAATTTAGAAACAAAATTTAGAGACGAGATTTTTTCGTCTCTAAATTTTCTATCTCTATTTAGTCAAATAAATGTTTAAAAAAATCAAAATGTATTAGAGACGGATATATTTCGTCTCTAAGTTATATATATTATTTAATTAATAAATTTTTTAAAAGCTAGAGACGAAATATTGTTTCAGTCTTTAATATTTTCACCTAAAATCCCTAATTCTCAGATTCATCTCACTGACCTCCCTCATCTTTATCTCGATACTACACTCCCTCATCTCTCTCACCTCCCATCTCTCCCTCAATTCACCGTCCCTAATCTCCCTCAATCCACCGTCCCTCATCTCTATCTCCCACCATCCCTCAATCCATCGTCCCTCATCTCCATCTCCCACCGTACCATCATGACCCAACACCCTCTTCACCATCCATACCACTCGTAGTCACCGTCCGGTCACCATTAAACCCAATCGTGACCCATTTTTAGCCCACCTATAACCACAATAAACACCACCACCTCTCACCTCTCTCTCTCACCCAACCACCACCCACTCCACCAAACCAAACCGTGAAGCTCTATCCCACCATTACCACCATCAACACATCTCCAACCACCGTTTGCAATTCGTAACCATCGTCGCGTCCCATGCCGTCCATCTCTCTTTTACCCACCGTATCCCTTTATTTCTCAACCCACAAGGTTCCCCTTTTTTCCCTATTTTCTGATTTCTTTCATTTTATTTTATTTATTTCCATTATTTTTCTGCATTTTTCCCATTATGATATTTTTTTGCTTTTTGATACTGATTGATGTTCCTTAATTATCAGCCTGTTGTCTGGTTACATTTTAAATTATTTTGACTATTACTTGCTTTGTGCGCTTTCTAGCAATCCCTCTTTATGTGTCTGATTTTTTGAGTAGAGAAATTTGATTATGCCTGAATTTGTTTTTGATTCCGTAGTAACGATGATTGTTAGGTTGTGTTGATTTAGGATAGTGAACTATTGCAATTTGCAAGATACTATACTGAAAAGGGTCATTAATGATTACCAAACTTAATAAAAATTAGGGGAAAATACAAATCACCTCCTTGTACTATAACCCTTTCACAATCTGCACCTTGTAAGTGTTTAATCACTAAACCTCCTTTAATTATGGGTACATATCCAAATCTAGTTAAATCAAATGGAGAAGGCACATGCACGATTTGGTCTGGCCAAAACTTGTGCACTACTTACTCAGGCCAATTTGTGATGTCTGTGCACTACTTACTCAGGCCAAATTGCTTATATTAAAAATAAGGTGGTGAAGGAAACTTCTTCAGACTTATAGGAGTTGAGAAATCAAGCAAAGACTAGTTCAGCTTGTTCTTGTTAGGTAAGTGAACATATATATAATATAAGGTTAGATTTGAGGCAGAGCTGCTAGTGTTTTATCTCATGTATTGAAGGACAATCTCCTTTGCAAGGAAAGGATATGCAAATAATTTCCCGCCTAATTTTCTTACCTTATGCAAAATGCAAACTTTTTACCTTTGGAATGGTAATATTCCAATCTTTTATTTATTAATGTGCATACAATTAAGTAAGGTCAATGATATATTCTAATATTTCTTTCCACATGCTTTTGTAGGGAAAGAAGGAATGCTTTACCTCATGTCTATTTGTTTGCTATGATTTGATTCGGGTAGACATTGCTCTTGAATTGGCTTGGATGCACAATATGATTGACTTTGCCTTCCCATATCTCTTACAGGTTTATATTTCTTCTATGTTGCTTTCTTGTATCACATAAACACATAATAATACAGTTGGCACTAAGGTTGTTTGATGAACGTTTTTTGTGTGATAATTTTAGTTTGTGGTATGACTAAGGTTGTTTTTTGCTCAAATTAATCAAATGTTTTTTTTTTGCTCAAACTGGGTAGTGGAATAGTAATTAGTGCGTACTCGGATTTTAAAAGAATGCCAAACTTACTTGTTCTAATTAGGTTGAATGATTATATTGAAAGACTGGACCCCTGTTTGCATGTCATTTATTGTTAAATACTTAGTTGCTATGTCAATAGGTTGTTTTTATGGTATGTTGTTTGTCATTATTTGTTTCTTATGCTTGGTTGTTTGGCTGTTTGAGCTAGACACTCCAACTTTATGTGCCAGTTGCTTTGTTGAGAACCGAAGACAAAATTCTCTTTTATTGTGTTTGCTACCTTAACAGCGGTAGTGTCTCATAACGCAACTTTCTGAAATATTTTTGATTAGTACGACTACTTTGTTTGAAAGCATAGCCTTTCATTGTGGCCACACTACTCTTTGACTACGTTCTTATCTAATAAGTTTTTAATTTAAAATTTTAATTGTGTGCAAAAGATGCCAACCTATTGAGTGAAGATATCTGAATCCTAGATATAGTTCAACCATTTTTTGGCCTTCTAATTATGTCTATATTTTGATGTTTTCTCAATTTTAGCTGGTAAATTATAAAGATGATTTGTTTTTTGAGTTTCAATTTTAAAGATGATTTTAAAATGTAGAATCTGTGTTATATTGTAAAATGTAGAATCTGTGATATCAAATATAATTAAATCTAGTTAAACTTGTCCTATGCTCCAGCTAGTAAGAACAGAGCAGCACGACAATGGTGGACTGGAAATGAAAGAATTGGTCAAACTTGCCCTTTGCTCTATCAACCAGCTCTTTGCTTAGTGTGTGAGCGCGCACGGGTCAATGATGACCTGTTTTCTTCCACAAATAGGTCATTTGAATTGAATGATACAATTAATGAGTAGTGGTTTACACAGATTCTAAAATTATTTGAATGGTTGTATCTTTTTGATGGTTATTCTGGTAGATACTCTTCCTTGATGCATGTAAACTGTTTGAAAAAGGACTTGAATGACTCCATAGCATGTTGATTCTGTTTAGGGATGTTTTAATCTTTAAGGACTTGATTAGATTATTAATGGACTGATTCTGAGTGGTTTACCATGTCTTATCTATTAATTTGTTTTGGTTTCTGAGCTTGTGAACATCTTTGTCTGGGGTTGCAGTGGTCTGATCTTCCACTGTTTGACTTTCTTTTTGTTTATTTATATTAAACTCGAACATGTTTACATTTAAATTGAAGCCTCATTTTGTATCACTTTACCTCCTTAATTTTTGAACTGTTTGGTTTCTATTCTCTTTATTTGTTTTATGCTTTGAAGTTATAACCTATATATTTCATTGTTCCAGTGGACATTTTAACACCATCATATCTTTTTGTATTATTGCACACATTTATTTCTTAAGCATCACCTTGCCAGATAATTTTAACATTGTTATGCTAAGACTGGTTTTGAACTTTTAAGGGAAATAGAGTAGTGTTTCTCAAGCAGCTTCCTTCTGGGTGAGCATAAGTTAACATTTAAGTTACATCAAGTTTCAAGTACAAGTGTCTTATAACTACTTTTTATGAAGAGTATGAAAGGCAGATGACCGAGTTGCAATCCCAGAATGGTGAAGGTAGCAGCAGTCAAGACTTTGCTAACAGTATATACTTGGATATTGTTGGAGGTCCCAACAAGAAAAGGCGTATCTACGAATTGGGTTCACAAGCAACTAATGTTATTGGATCTTCTTCCACTCCCTCCATATCTTTCGTTGATGGAGTATCACCAACAGAGATTGTTGCAATGTAGGCTAAAATTCAAGCTTTAACTAATAAGCTCCGTCAAAAAAATCTTGAGCAAGACATGATGAGACAGAAGATGGAACAAGAACAAAAGAAGATGGAACAAGAACAAAACATGATGAGACAGAAGATGGATCAATGGGAGGAGAGGTTTATGACTCTTCTTGTGGGTAGTCAATTTAGAATGCAATCACCTACAACTTCACAGCCTGAACCTTCCCATCTGCACCTAGAGAAGATGATGACCATGATGATGAGGGTGACGATAATACAAATTATGATGACCTAAATCTGTGATTAGTTTTATTTTTATATTTATTTAAATATTTGTAGTTACTATTTAAATATTTGTAATGACAATTAATTATTACTTTACATTTTGGTACAAAAATTTGTGATGATGTTCTGAATTGTGATTTTTGCTGCTACATGATTTTATTGTGATGGTTAATTGATCAAGTTAGTTATAAAATTGAAAGTATATTAAAAAGATAATTTTAAAAAATTAGAGACAGTCGTTTTTCATCTGTAATTTTGTTACTTTATTTTGGAAATTAGAGATGGAAAAGTGTCGTCTCTAATGTAATTATTATTATAATTTTTTACTTTATTTTCAAAATTAGAGACAGAATTAGAGACGGAAACGTGCCATCTCTAATGTAATTATTATTATTATATTTTCCAGAAAAAAAAATAAATTCCGTCTCTAATTAGAGACGGCAGTTTTTATTTAGAGACATAAAATTTCGTCTCTGATTTAGAGATAGAACTAATTTTCCGTCTCTAATTTAGATACGGAACTAATTTTTCGTCTCTAACTATCAGCGACGCTGCTTTTACCGATGAATTAATTTTCATCTTTGATTATGTTTCTAAATCTTTAGAGATGAAATTTTAGCCTTTTAAAGACGGAAAAATTCCATCTCTGAATCTGAAATTTCTGGTAGTGATTGGCAATGAGTCGAGTTAGGCTATGACTCTATTCATGGCTCACTTCGTTAACAATTTAATGAGTTGAAAATGTTAGATTGCTTATTAAATGAGCTAAGTTTAAACTTTCTAGTATTCGACTCATTAGCTGATGAGCCCATCATTCAAGGACTAATATGATCAATATTGTATCTTTTAGGGACTCATTTGACTATTTACTCTAATGATGATGATGATTTAATTTACGGTTTTGCTAAAAAGTACTCTAAGGTCATTTATTAAGGATCCAAAATATAAATGTTTTTATGGAAAATAGAGTATTTAATATATTAGAAATTGAAAAAGCTCCACTTTTTATGTAAATCTTTCTATTTTGGATTCCACTTCACAAATTATTATTATTTTTTATTAATAGCATAGATACAGGCTCAAAATCTCTCTAAAACAGAGATAAGCAGGAACAAAAATAGTCTAGAAAGAACAGAGAACAACAATAACACATAGAGCAACAAAATAAAATTAAGAACAAAACCAAAGAACCTTTTGCCCACTAGAGAAAGCTCATAACCTGTTTTAGACTTAAACTTTCTTTTTTTTGTAAGCAAAATGTAAATTTTGAAAACACTTCTTGATTGATTGGAACTTATTCTATAGGAAACGCAACCTCTAAGAAACGTTTAAAAAAATATATTTTAAATTCTTTAAAAAGTACTCAAAAAACCTTTTAATTTAATATATGTTAGCATTTGATTTTTTTTAATTGGATGAAATTAGTTTGTAATTAAATATATGTGAAAAAAAAAATAGTTACAAATTCAAGCCACATTGTCAGAAAAGTTCAATTAATTCAAAACTTGATATTGTCTCTTTGAGCTTGAACAATTTATTAGATTTAAGGTAAATCAAACTTAAGTTAAAAAATACTATTAATTTCTTAGTGAGCCGATCATTAGTTGACTAGACTTAGATGAGCTCGACTCATTATTAGTCTTAAAGACAATTATGCACAATTTTAACTATCTTAGGATGTAAATCAATCCGTTTTGAATTTTTTTATCATCCTTTTATACATGCATTAACAAGATGTATTACAACTCAACTTTAATCAAATTCTTTGGTCCTCGCATAATTTCCCATAAAATTATGGTGAAAGGAGCTAGTTTATGAAAGAAAACAAATTAGGATCTCAACAATAATAGTTGAAGACTTCGTATCGTTGAAAAAGATATCTTCATGGTATAAATAAGTATTGTGCGAAATTGGCAATCTCTCCTTCTCTAAACATTTATTTGTAAAAAAATATATATATTAGTTTAGAATTAAAAAGTGCTTGTGTAAATAATAATAGTAACAAAAGAAAACTCTACAACATTCCAAGCAATAATATTCCTATTTGATATTTTCAACTTGCAAGAATGCAAAGTAGAATAAAATTTCATTCTAAAATAAAAGAAAATAATTTCCAACAATAATTTATGTGAAGTAGTACTTAATTACGAGAAAAAAGGGAAATGCTTTATAAATTGTTTAGAAAAGCCAAATAATTCCCTTTTTCTTTGTTAGTATGGGTTGAGAGTAAGGGTGTTCATGACCCAACTCGGTTCGAAAATCCGACTTGGCTCGAAGCTAATCAAGTCAAGTTAAGTCCTTGAAAATGGACCTAATATATTTTTTGGACCTGGTTCAAATCACAATTAGAGTTAGTTCAACTCGGCTAAGAGTTATGTAATATTTAAAAACTTATCTTTTTTTAAAAAAAAATTACTAATAAATTATAAGATTTTTTACTTATATTTGCACAATATGATAATATTTTATATTGATATATTTTGTTTCAAACATAAAACATATATTATAAAATATCTTTAATTTTGATTTTTTATTTTTAAAATTTTACGGCTTAACTAAGTATAACATTTAAATTTATATATTTTATCTAAACATTAATAAGCTTGGTCCTAACTCAATCATTAGTTAGATCTTAATTGAATTGAGTCCAAATTTAAAGAATTGACCTGTCAAAATTATCATATTAGGATCAGGTCAAGTTAAACTCAATCCAACTCAGTCTATAAACACTTTAGTTAAAAGAATTTGGCAACAAGAGATTTTTTTTTTTACATCCTCGGTGTTGATGATAAGTATTGTTATTGTAATCTAAGCTATATAGTAAAATTGATGCGAAATTCACCATACATAATCGATAGATCACAATATAGTAAGATTTACATAGTCATTACACATATACAATAACAATGAATTGAAAAAGAAATAATGCAACTATATAAATTTAATGATGTACTTTAAAGCAATCAAATAATTCAAGGTTCAAATGTTATTTCATTATTACTTGTTTAATTTGGGTCCAAAACGTGGTGGCAACTAACATAGCATTGATCTAAGTGATAATTATAAATAGTCATTCTTTTTAAATGATAAATTAATTTTTTACATATCAAATAAAAGATACTGACAAAAAGATAAAAAAAAATATGGTGGTACCAAGCCAACTAGGGCTTGTGCTAGCCACAAATTTTTGGCAAACTTGTAGGCCATTTAAATCGATGCTACCATTATTTGGTAGCTACTAATGACTCGTCTCCTTTCAAGTTTCAACGCCCAGCCAAAACCTTAGGCCATTAGGAACTAGAGAGCTTGAAACCTGAAAACGACCAAACCCACATATGCATCAAGCTATGATGACAATACGATTACCAAACTCTCTTGCTTTAAGTAGCGCGTTGTTAGTAATGTCAAACCAAAAGGATTTATTACATACGAGTTTTGTTTTTATGTTGCATAAGGAATTAAAATAACATTTAGTATACATTCAAATTATTTAAAAGAGAAAAGTATTAATTGTTTTTTAAATTTTTAAAATATTAAATACTTGTGCTTTTCATTTAGAGTTTTGTTAAATCTTCTTAAAACATAATTTTAATAATCTTCTTACAACAAAGAAAAGTATTAAATAAAAAATTATATGTAATCAATATTTTTATAACATAAAAAATATTTAATACTTTCTTCATTTAATATTTAAGAAGATTATTAGGAGAATTAATTAAAAAAATTTAAATTATTCTTTCATTTAATATTTTATTATTTTTTCTTCCCTAATTTGTATTTTAAAAGCACACGTTATCAAAATCTTTTATATATTAATTCAAAAATAGTTGATCACAATAGAAATAAATTATGACATAGGCAAATTTTACCTGTAATATAATGTGTTCGAATTCTAAAATTGTCATTTTGACGAAAACTTTATTTAACTGTTTCTCCTAGTCTAAAATTATGTAAACAATTACTAAAAAAAAAATCTATTTATTTGCTTTATTATGTTTAAAAAGATGCATGGCGGAGGTTTCTCTCTTTAAAGAGGCATAGCTTTTCACACTAAAATTATCACAATTTTTATTCCAATTAATAATGATTTAATTATTGATTAATGAGGTGTATAGAGTAATTAATGAATTCATAATTTATTCCTAGCTTATTTGTAGTAAATTATTTGTTTTTTAATCAATTTATACACCTTATTAATTAATAATTAAGTCATCAATCATTAATTAGTATAAAAATAAAAATATATATAGTATAAAAAACTTGTGTGCAAAAATCACTTTGCATACCTAATTTCTCTCTTTAATAAGGTGCATGTGGTGGAGGTTTTTCTGATTTCTTAAACTATAGCGAAACTTCCTTTCACGTTTTGTGAATTCGTGTAAAATAAATTCTTCCTTTGAAAGTCAAGCAAAAGTCTACCCAAACAGTGTAGTGTACCAAAAGGAAAAATTGCTGGTAGTCGACTGGTTGGTGGGAATTAAATGAGAAAAATTCTCATTCAAAGTCAAGATGATTTTTTTTTATTATTATAAAATGAAAGTTGAAATGTATAACAGTGTGATTGTATTCTAATTTGTAAATTTTTATTATTAATTATTATCTATACTATTATAAAAGTAATTCTCTACTTTAGTGTCAAATTTCTATTTTTCAAATTATCATTATTAATAAATCATTTAATGATTTTAAAAAATAAAAAAGATAAAACTGTTAATACAAAATACTAATTATTTAAATATTTAAAGACAAACATAAAAGAATAAACTTATAATTTTTTTTATATAGTTATAATTCACTTCAAACATTCTTTATTATTATTTATTTTTTATCTTATCCAAAAACAAAAAATATAATTGACAACACGTAGTGATAATTAATGTGTTAGTATTATTAAAAAAATGACTACAGTATTAATTATTTAAAGAGTTAAATTTTATTAATAATATGATAAGATGATAATAATAAAAAATATTTGATTGGCCGTTGTTAGTTTTCCTCTATAAGGGAGGGATTCTTTGCATTTTCCCCAATAATTTATAGTTTTGTGGGCAGAGATAAACCACGTTCAGGTCGCTGCGTCCTAAGAAAACTCTCAAAAGAGCCTAAAAAAAGGTGGGTCGTCAGCCATGGCATTGCCAAGTAAGTGCGCACCACACGCTTTTGCTCTTTTCATTATTCAATGCCTCCTCCCTCGAACTAATTAATTAATGAATATGTAAAATAGGTATAGAAATCTTTGCCCACAGAAAAAAATAAATAAATGAAAGAAGACATAAAAAATTATTATAAATATATATATTATCCTGTCAATAAAGTGGCTGGGCTAATATTGGGTTGGCTTGAATTTTGAACTAGGCTCAACTTGGGCTTGCTAGATCAAGTTCTTTGGGGCACACGATCAAGAAAAACAAAAACGAGCTCGTTGGTGCACAAGCTTAACTAACCTGTCAATTTCAACGGTCCATTCCTTTATCTTAGGTTAGTTCTACCATACCCTTGATATAAACAAAAAGACGATTTGTCTGAGTTATGCTAATGAAAAATTTAACTCATCTACATGATAACCATTCTTTGCACCTATCCAAAATATTACTTTTGATGATTTCTACATCCCAACCAATCACCAATCACCAATCACCAATCACCAATCACATTTTTAAGGTGCATTAGTTTTTTTAGTCCTGATCCTGATAAGAGACCTGGATCACCTGCAGTTCAAAAAAGAATGGTGCTGTTTTAGATCCTATACCATATTTTTTTTATATTTTTTTTATGATAGAAAAGTTTATTTTTAATAGTTGAGATCTTTGCATTTTGAAAATAAACTATACCTGATCCGGATCCCCTAATAATACCCAATGTTGCTGTAGTTGGCCACAAAAAAAAAGGGCTGCACCAAAAATGATTTTCCACGTACTGTTGTGCTTGGATTTGGGCCATTTGGCACTATAACGCCCCTTTTCTCATATGGCATTACACCGAAAGAACAAAATTCAAAAGAAACTAAAATTTAGTTTATAAAAATTACTTATTTATCAAATAAGTATATGAATTTATTAATTTCTTTTTTTATATTTTAATATACGGAAAACATAAATTTAGCGGAGGATAATATAAAGAACGTTTCATACATCAAATCAAAAGATACATATCATAAGTACTTACATATATCAAAGGATCTTAGTAAAACATAAGCAAAAGCTTTACATACTCTCAAAAAAATTATACACATTAGCCACCAAGAACAACAAAAAGACAACAGACCCCAAAAATTACAAAACATATCAAGTTCCACAAGTTACTGAGAAGGACCCTCGGACGGATCTTCGTCGGGATCCTCCTCAAAAGAAGAGATCCTAACAGGAGCCACAAACTCACGGGCAGGGACCCGTGCAGAAGACATAATTGAGTCCTCTTGTGGGGTATAAGAACGGTCACCCCATAGCTCTCAGATTGGCATGTAAAACTCCAGCCACACAGCGACATCAAAAGAGAAGGTAAGAGCTTCATAACGACTCCTTGCAAAAGACAGGGTCACCTCACCCACATAAACAAACCGCTTGGTATTCAGGTTGATATAACACCCCAAATTTTCGTATCTCTTAAACAGTAATTTTGACAGAGGGTGTTACAGTTGACGTGCCACGAATCGATGCCTCCATGAAACTTTAGCCTAGCATAACCAAGAAGACCTCATCTGTACACCATAGCAGGAACAGAAAGCTAACCCAAACGGAAACTGGGAAACTTTGGCTCGTTCCCGTCATGGTCTTTAAAGAAACACAGACATAAATATAATAAAGAGGTGAGATCCCCTACATTAATACCAATTATGCCAGTAAAGAAACAGGAATGGCACACAACGCCTTTCAAGTGCCGAAAACAATAAGTAACATCAAAGTCAAATAATAAACAGTTCAATAATTGAGACAATCGTAATATCAGTGAAAAAGAATTCAATAAGCGCATATATGTATATATTTATGTCAGATCAATATGTCGACTGACTATGCATATGCACAATGTACCAAACCCTACTCCATGGAGATAAATACAACATCAGAGAAAATGGTCGGGGAGACATGTTTGTATATCATCGGCTTCAATAATGTGCTATCACAAAGTTCGCATACGCATCATGGCTTATACAAGACATTCATCACCAGATCGTGAATAACATAGTGCCTGGTCGAGATTGTCAAAGCGTTGCTCAATCACCACGGCCCAGATGAGCTACTAACTGGCCACTTGTGGGATATCCGCACCTAGACACCTCCAAGTTTAACAAGTGAACCACACTACTCAATTCGCACTCGTACAAAGGTGTAATTCATCTCCTAGGCATATAACCTCAACAAAAAGTCAATCGGACTTTCACAAAGTATGATGAATGACTCAATGTACACACACACACACATCAATGTCATGCATTTCATAACCATAAGCCACCATTAGTCAAAACAGTCATCAACAACTTTGGGTTTCATTTGCGGGCCCGATAGCAAAATTGTGGTTTATTTTCAAGTGCAAACATACCATTATTGTTCACTCTTTTGCTTACCACAAGTGCACGGATCGCACCTGTAGTATAGCTTGGAGTCAGATATCGTTCCCACGAGGATAAACGTTAAATTCAGTACTAATTATAAACCAATAACTTAAGTATTTCTATTCAAGGAATTATAAATTGTAAAGGTTCGTATTAAACTACTAAGAAGAACTTTTAAACTATCAGATTGAGTTTAGAAAATAATTTAGAACATAGGGTATCCTTTTTCACCTCCTATATCAATTGTTAATAAGCAATCCTTACGAGTAATAAACATGCAATGGTTATGTTAGCTTGGGAATATGTTTTAGCTGAAAGCCTATGTCTAGGTCAATCAACCCTGGTATTACTTATCTAATCCACTATATTCCTATGAGGACTAGTGTAAGCTCTACTAATGAACGATTTATTCCCAATTAATCACTATGCATGGTCAATAGGTATATTTCTATCCTATCAACAAATCATTGCATCCAAGCCAATTGAATGAAATAGATCATGCATCAATCATACATATGATCTCAATTCCAAATTCCTATGTCTAGGCTCATTAGAATTGAACAAATCACTTGAAAGTGATCAAACAATCAAAGCATTAAACACCATATGATTGAACAAATACCAAATCATGTATATAACTCAAAGGATTACAAGATTAATCAATATTCATAGGAGGATCCAAAGTAAACCCTATAAATCTTAGCCAACCATGACAAACGAAAATAAACTAGTGATATACGAGTCATGGGATAAGTGGAAGAGAAAAGAGAAGAGAAAAAGAAGAAAAAGCTAAGGGAGTGATCCTCCAAGCTTCAATCCTCCACCAAGATGAAGAGAGACTCCAAATGTGGTCACTTCAAAAATGAGAAAACCTAGCACACCTAACTCCCTTTAAAAATCGATGAAACAATATTTATAGTCAGAAAACAGGGTCACGCCGCGGCATTGTCATTCCAACGTCGCGGCGCGTTACAATATAGGTCATGGGACGCCGCGGCATTCTCATGCCCACGCCGTGGCGTTCAAAATACGTGCTCTCGACTTTAGGTGCAAGAAGCACGCCGCGACATTCTCATTCCACGCCGCGGCATTCTGGTGTCGATACTTGCACTTTGATTTCTCTTGCAAATCTGGTCCAAAGTTGACATGATTCACTTGGTTGGAACCTTACCCGCCATAGAGAAATTTCCAATTCACTAATCAGTGCAAATGTATTCGAAATATCCAAAAATCATGATGGAAGACATTGAAACCAAATTATACAAATATACAGTTAAACTTATCCATTCATGTATAAAAATAAGGACTAGGCAAGCAATAAAGCTCAGATATGGGGCCAAATAATTACAATATGTGAAGTTATCAATTATCTCATAAGGTTTTATTACTATTTTTTAATCGGGTAAAACTTCTATTGCCTTTTTAAACTAAACTTTGAAACTTTCAAAGTTTAATATAAAAAATTACACCTCAACTTCAACACTTTTCTTATTGAGCTTCTTTAGGGAATATTTTCTAATATTTTTTACTTAATCCTTATTTCTCTAATTCAAAAAGTCCTTCTTTTTGTCCTAAATAAAAGCTCACTTAAAATAAATATTTTAGGTTTCTCAAGACCTCACTCGCACTTATTTTCCTTCAATGACCGAAAATCGCTCTTGATTTTAGGATAAAAACTTTGTTTCTTTTCTCTTTCCATGTTATGAGTTCCTAATTAAATATCTAATCACCTAATTATCCAAGTTTCAACTTGATAAAAAAATCTTGCCATAGGTGCCCTACATGGCTGTGAACCCTAAGGGTCTAGAAAATCCATAATTTTCATCACTTTATCAATCACTTATCACTTAATTACTTAAGCCCCAAATTAATACAAAGATTTTGTCTTAGACACCTTAAATTTCGTCACTTGGCCGTGAGCCACAATCAAAAGGGGCAAAAAGCCCTTGCCTTTCATGCATGATTCCAAGCATCCAAAGCATCTTCATTAATTGATTTCACATAATAGCAAACTCATGCATAATATCAAGCAATAAAATTATACAAGGCAAATAAACATAAATCACCAAAAATCATACAATCGAGTGGGTAGATCTTCACATGGATTTCCCACCCACAACATACAAAGTTGTTCCTCACCACCATGATAGGTTGATGAAGTTAATCTCTCTCTTATCTAAAGAGATGACAAGAAAAGAAAACTCCTTGATGCCTTTTGGAATTTTCGTCCAACACCTCCAACCAAACCCTAGAAGTTTCAAACTTATAAGATCAACAACTAAAACTTGAAAAGAGAAGACCAATGATCAAGATGATGGCCTTGAACACGAAAAAAAGGAGAGAAAAGATGAAGATCAAGAATCTTACCTTAAGAGCTTCAAGTTAGGGCTTGAAAGAAAATGATGAAGATGAGAGAACTAGATGGTGATCACAACAAAGAAAAGCTCCAAAATTATGAGTAGATTTAAGAACAAGGATTGATTTGAGCAAACAAACATGGAGGGTGGCAATGAGGTGCTTGGCCGTGGAGCATGGAGAGAAAAAGAGAAGAGAAAAAATGAAAGAGAAAAATGAAACTTTTGAATTGAAAAGGTGAAGTGAAGGCTTAAGTGAAAAGATGACAACTTTGTCATTTTTTCCTCCCCAAAACTGTGGGGCCTTCCCAAAGAGAGAGAGAGAGAGGCTTCTCCAACAAGTTTCATGCAAAGCTTGTTGAGGAAGCTTAGTTTCACCTTTTGGGAATGTCAAAGATGATGTCACTTGTGTGATATCACATAGGTGATGTCACATAAGGAGAACACTTTAGAAAGGGTGATTAGTACTTTACTAAAAACTATTATTCAATGGATAAAGATTACAGTTAACAAAACCAGTATCCATCGCCCAATAGATAATAAAACGTACCGTGATTTTATTTATTAGATAAAATTTCAAAAACGAAAACTTCGTAAACTGTGTCAGACCTCGAGTTTAGTAAGATCCCTCGATACCGCTTCCACAACCCAAAGCTTTCTGGCTTTGAAAAAATATTTTATTTGTCCGGCCCTACTTAATGCACGTACAAATCGAGAAATATGATAAAATAATCAAAATAACCTAAATAATTCATAAAAATTCACAAATATTATAAAAAAATACATATAACAGAAAACTAACAATTTTTGAGATGTTACAAGCACCATTCAAAGCACATTCATATTGTCCTCAAAAACTAACAATTTCTGAGATGTTACAAGCACCATTCAAAGCACATTCATATTGTCCTCAATCTTACCATATTGGCATATTGTGTCACAATTTGACCGCAAATATTCCAGGCCACTAGGCATATACAATGATATCACGTTTTCCACAAGGGAATTATAAGCATCAATAGAGTTAGCAAAATGGAATGGCTGAACCACTTCAGGTTGAGTTATTTTTGGATCAAACTATGTCAGACTAAGTATATTTCGGGTTAACATTTTATTAACTTAGCTCAACTCATTGCAGATTGCGGGTTGGGCAGATTAGTCCACCAATCCAACAATTCTTTTATTTGTTTTAAACATTAATGAATTTAATTTAATATTAAAAAATAAATCAATGAAAAATAAGAAATTTATGTTATTTGATTTTATGCCAATAACAAATAAAATAGATAATTAATTCAATTGTCAATTGAATTTTATTTTTTTTTAAATGATAATATTCTTTTAAGCATACCTTATTAAATTAAAAAATAATTAAAATTTTGATCAATAAGCTGACCCAATTTCGAGTCGGGCCACGTCAAGTTAAATTAAATTTAGACTTAAATTTTTTTTTAACTCAAATCATTTTTTTTTGTCAATAAACTAACCTATTTTGACAACTCTAAGAATTAGGATTCAAAAACCACAGCTTGCTATATTCATAATTTTTTGCCTTCCTTTTCACCTAAACTCATTAAAACTAACGGTCAAGTTTCCTCAAGTATGAAAGGATGCACCTAATCTCCTCACCGTTGGCAAAGAGCCTGAGGGCACATAACATATTCTTTGTGACACATTTTACAATGAAAAAAGAAATGAATAAAACCTTCATATATTACTAGAGTAACATTTTGGATGACCAACCTAGCATATCATCTAACTGCCCAAACTCCAGCTTCATATATGCAAAATACAGAGTTACCAATACTTGCCATGCCTCAGTAATTAATAAGTAGTTGTGAAATGCCCTTTCAAAACCATAGAATCTCCTTGGGCGCGATGATCCTTTTCAAAAATCTTTGATCATATCAGGCCCAATGAGATTTGGATCATATACCCAAAATAATGTTCTATGTAAGTATGTAACAAATGGGCAATAATTACTTGCGGGGGAGGGGGTAATTATTAAATAAAAAATAGGAAAATATATCCATCGATCATAAGAAAAGACATCGTCATTACCTGAAACAAGGATTACTTTCACCCTCAGGTGTGTACTGTGTAGTGTTAATGTCTATTAAAGGTGTGTGCTGTGTAGTGTTAATGTCTACTGCTTATTTGTTATAAATAACTGGGATTCGTATAAAATTAAATCCTTAATATAATATCAATATTATCTTTTAGTAAAAAATAAGTTAAGAACGCAAAAATTAAAATTATTGATAATTGTTACAAAAATTGACCACATAAAGTGACTACTTTCTTCAATGTATGCGTAGCAAATCGATATAACAATTACACGATCAACATAATTTACATTTACTAAACAACCCTCAAAACTTGGTAGCAAAATTATCGTCCTTGTCTATCATCAAGTATAAAATTTTCTATCCTTAGCTATGCACATAAAGAAGGCACTTTGACTGGTGAAATTTGCAAGAACAGAACTTCATTTTCCACTAATTTAGCTTCTTTTTTTTTTTTTTTATCTCGATTGGAAGTTCAGTGTTTTGATGGAGAAGGCAAATACAAAGGCAAAGAAGACAGTGAAGGAAACCAAAACTGCAGCAACTGGCCCCATGAAGTCTGATTTAAACCCAAAATGGTCTTCAATATACTGTTTGATAGTAGGGCGATGATCATGATCCACCCCAGGCACATCAATATGTATCAATACATCTCTATATTGTGAGACAATTAATCCATACACTGTCCATGCTACTGGGCAAATCCAGTAATACCAAACCCACCATTTAGGAATTTTCTGAAATGCCAAAGTTGTTAAGTGGAATTATGTTAGTAAGGATATTGTAAGAGTCATTCTCATGCTAATGTTAATGTGCTTTGTAGCATAACCAAACTAGCTAGAGTGGATACTCACTGGTCTTGGGATAAAGAAACCAGAGAAGAGATTGAAGACTCCATAGAATGCTGCTCCAAAGATTGATGCCACTTGATGGTTTGGCGTAATGGAAACAGTCATCATTCCATAATATGTGAAGTACAAGAACGAGAATAAGCTGACAAAGAAAAACCAAAAGACCTTCTCCACTTTCCATTCAAAGCTCACCAAAGCATACACTATGAGCGAGAAATATATAGTTTGAAAAAACACATACGGTATTTCAACAATAACCTGCAAATGAAATAGCAATGTTTGCATAATAAGCAACATATACAACTAGAAAAGACTACAGTTCTCAAAAAGAAAAAACCATCCTCTAACCTGTGCAATGGCATAAGGCAAAGCAGAATACATTCCAGCAGCCCTTTCTCGATAGAATACTGTTCTTTCAACGGCTACTACTGGTTGTACAGTTTGACAGTTGTTAACACCAACAAAGAAAACAGAACCATACAATGCTCCTATAATCATGGTCAGGTCACTTGAGCTATCCCTGTACAAGATAATAAGAAAAAAAAAAGAAGCTCAAATCCAAAACTAAATGGTTGAAGAATGGGAGCTAGATTTCATCATAAGAAGCAGCTCTAAACCTTTTTTTGCCAACTTTCCAAAATACTGTCCCCACCACAAGAGCTGCAAACAAGGTGAAGAAAAATCTGACAAGGTTATAATCTGGACTCCTCCAGTAAGTCAGCCACTGCTTCCATAGACAGGATTTAAATTGCCCCCAAGTGGATTGAGAATACTGAGTGGAAAAATACAAATCATCTGCTCTAGGAGGTGGTGTACTTAACTCCTTTACAAGAGCTTTGTTTCTCCTGCTCATAAGCACATATGTCAACTCAAACCAACAAATATATGCAAACCAACTTGACAAACATTGGTATTCTACTATTCTAGATGTTTCTAGACTTACTGATACAAAGATGATGACTCGTAGTATTCAGCAAAGTCCATTCCAAGCCGAACTTCAGCTGCTATAGAGCTTACCTCTAACATCCATGTAGCTGGGTTGTACTTATCTTTAATTTTTGGGGCCCCTGGGATTGCCTGTGACCAAGGAGTGAACACGGAATAAGATGTTGAACCCTTTGTTATAGGACTTGATCAAAAGAATATAATCAATTTGCTGTAATACCTCAAAATATTCTACAATATTGTGTGAATTCCTTCCTAATGGTCCTGAGTAGATCACTCGCCCTCCTCTCTTCATCAATAGCAGCTAGTGCAAAAGAAAATATTTAAGTACCTGAGAGCCATGGAGATAAAGAGAAACACATGACACACACGTTACAAGTTCGTTGGTACCTCATCGAAGGCTTCAAAGATATCAATACTAGGCTGGTGAATTGTGCAGACAACTGTTCTTCCAGTGTCAACAGTGTTTCTCACAGTCCTCATAACAATGGCTGCTGCTCTTGCGTCAAGACCAGAAGTAGGTTCATCCATGAAAATGATTGAAGGATTTGCAACAAGCTCAACAGCAATTGTTAGCCTCTTTCTCTGTTCAGTTGACAACCCAGTAACACCTGGAAGCCCAACTATAGCATTGTTGAGATTATCCAGCTCCACCAAATCCATTACTTCATCCACAAATTTCTGCAAAGATAAAACAATTGAAATGTAAATTTCACACTTTTATGTACCTTTATTAGGAGCATAATAAAAAAGATATAGTGCTTAGTGCTTACCATCTTTTCCTCATTACTGACTTCTTTAGGTAACCGAAGGAAAGCTGAGTAAATCACAGATTCTCGGACAGTAACTTGGGGTGAGTGGATATCAGTTTGTTCACAGTATCCTGAAATTCTTGCAAAGGTTTCTTGATTCTTGGGGAACCCAGAGATTCTAACATCTCCTTCAATGTAGCCACCTGTCTTTCTTCCTGCTAAAACATCCATTAAAGTTGTCTTTCCAGCTCCACTAACTCCCATTAGAGCAGTTAGAACTCCAGGCCTAAATGCACCACTTACTTCCCTAAGCAATTGTAGCCTATCATCTGTCACTCCTTGCTCTTTCATTTCCTGTCAGAGTTAAAAGAGTTAAAATTACCTTCATAGGTACCATGGATTATTAATTGTGTGAAGTTATATTGAACAATTTTGAACAGGTGATGGGGTTCTTACAGCAGGCATGTCCACATAGTAATTAACACTATCAAATGACATTGAAAGTGGTTGAAAAGGTAGAACCATTCCTCTTTTGGGGGCAACTCCAGTGGCTAACTCAAGCGTTGGATCAACATTTCTTGTTTCGCTGGGATTAGCTCGGCTGTTCATTCGCTGCATTGCCACTTCTCCTGAAATGATTCATGTACAAGATAAGCATAATCAGCAACACTCCACATTACATCAACAAAAGTACACTTTCAGCTAAATCCTAAATCATTAAAGATTGAAGTTGTCTAGTTTCATATTTACTTGTGTTCTTTCCATCAGCAGAAGATAATGATCGCGGTAGCTCTTTGTTGGACCCTGGCCTTACAAGTCTAGGTTCTTCCTTGGAGTCTCCAGCCTCCATTTCACTTGCTTCTTCTTCAGATATAATTGCTTGTTTCTTTCCAATAGCTAGTGAATCAAACAATAGAAGACAAAATCTTTGTTAAGACTAAACAACAAGCGAAAGAAGTAATTCATTGGAAAGATTGATCAGAATGTGACATCTTACGATTAAGGTACATAAGTGCAAGGGTGAAGAGAACATTGCACAAAATTACGAAAACCAGAAGACCTGCTGCACCTATCCAATACCATCTTTTTTCAGTAAAAACCTCCAAGTTATTTAATGTAGCTATACCCAATGTGGTTGAACCATCTGAAGGCTGCAAACAAGGAAAGTTCAAGTCAGAAATAAGTTTCTTGTTAAGCCAATTAATTATTCACATTTTCATCAGCTATTGAAAGCTTATACTACTTACCTGTTTGTTCCACCTTGGAGCAAACATTTCATTCACGGAAAAGGCATTAAAAGCATATTGAAGTGGTGAGATCCAGTAGCCCCAAATCCACCAATGTGGAATGTCACCTGTTAACATTAAGGCTTAAGCATCCATGTGATCACATTCTTTGAACATATAACATATATCATTTTGTTGATGATTTTCAACTGCCCTTAATTAGCCTTTGGATTAGTCACTCACTTCTAGGAAGGATGAAACCTCCAAGTAAAAAAACAAGAAGGAGCGTGAGGGCTCCACCAGTGTTGGCAATAATCATTGTCCTACAGACTCCAGAAATGAGCCTAAACATCCCAGCTGCCATTTGTTGGACAAGAAACACCAGCAACAAGTGCTTGAAGAACCTGAAAGTTGGATTAGGCCCCAAAATGCTCACTTAGTACTATAAATAACATCACTTAATATCACGATCATGGTATCTAATCTTTGGTATCAATAATGTAATCAAAGCTTGCTCAGTTTAATGGATAAAACTAGTAAGGTTGATAGATGTGAAAAATGTTAAAATATCTAAAACATATCTTGGAATTAAATTAGGCTTGATTTTGTGTTATTTTAGAGATATGATTTCTACATAATTAGAGATACTATTTTGATTATATTTGATTATATTTCCTTTTTTATAAAGACTTCATCTCCTATAAATAGAGAATTCTCTTGTATATAGTGATTAATTCAGTAATTCAGAGATAATTAATTCAGAGATTATTCAGAGAATATACAGAAACATTTTCCAGACTTTTCCCGTGTCTCTGTTTCTCTATTTCTAATATGGTATCAGAGTCATAGTATCCATCTTGAGGAGAATTTCTCCTTTTTGCGGTGTAGAGTTCTTGGAACTCCTTAGCATTATTCACTACCATCATACCAAGATTAAGTTTTGTTGCTCCCGATCTCGAACCCTCTGTTATTTCCGCTGCAACCAGCCTTCATTTCTGATGTCGCTGCCCTCATTGAGGGAGAGAATAATATTAAATTCATCTCTACATATACTTCAATGCTGGTGTTTGTCATGTTGTTCTTTTCCCACTAACGGATCATACTAATGACTTCTGTTCCCACCGACGATCATTCCAGTGATGACGCCTCTCCCACGGATGAATCATATTAGTGGTGACTTCTCTTCCCATCGATGATCATTTCGATAATAACTTATGTTGGTTATGATTCACACTAACCTGACTTTGTCCCAGATGTTCTGGTCCTAGCTCTTTGTCCTAGATGCACTGGTCATGTCTCCGTCTGTCCAGATGCACTAGCCTCGTCTCTGTCTTCGTCTCAGAAGTAGTTGCCAGCCACCATCTCCGTTCGTCCCAACCACTATCACACTATCAAATTATTTAATTGTTACAAGCTAAAGTTTCTTTCAACATGGTATCAGAGTGGTACCATCTTCCGTGACCTGTTTCATCACTATTCTACTGCACAGTTTTCGAAAATTTGGAACTCTGATTTGTCACCTCTCATGTCGTGTTTTAGATATTCTGACAATCCTTCCGCTCACTGTCATTATTTTTCCGTCACTCCATTCTAGACCCAGTTTTCACAGCCACCGTCCTAGATTCCAGACTCCGATTACTATCCTAGATTCCATATTCCGTTCCAGACTCTGATTTTTGTCATAGATTCCAGACTCCATTTCAGACTCCAATTATTGTCTTAAATTTCAATCTTTGATATGCATCTTTGTTCAGTTTTACCGATCAGTTCCATCTGATCCAGCCTAAAATTGGCTCTGTCTCCATTGCTCCAGCCTCCGATCAGTTCTGTCTTATAGATTGACTTTGATTTTGTTATTTCAGCCAAATGCAGATTAGTTCTATCCCAGATGCAATTTGCTCCGTTCCCATTGTAGATTTTCTCAAATATAGATAGTTCCATCCCAAATACAGTTTAGGCCTCTTGGCTTCTCCAAGATCTCGACGTTGTGTTTTTAGAATATTTTTAATTTATTTTATTTTTGTGTGTCTAATTGTAACAAGCTAAAGCTTAATAGCTTTACCCTGAGGGAAAGTATTAGAATATCTAGAACATATCTCAGAATTAAATTAGGCTTGATTTTGTGTTATCTTAGGGATCTGATTTCTATATAATTAGATATACTATTTTAATTATATTTGATTATATTTTCTTCTTTATATAGACGATCTCTCTTATAAATAAGGAATCCTCTTATACACAGTGATTAATTCAGTAATTCAAGGATAATTAATTCAAAGATTATTCAAAGAATATACAAAAACATTCTCCAGACTTTTCTCGTATCCTTGTTTATCTATTTCTAACAAAAAACATATAAATGAGTCTAGATGTCACAAATATATATATATATATATATATATATATATATATAGGGAGGGGATCCACTTATACCTAGTGTAAGTAAAAGAGACTTACACCCAATCTTATACCATTCATTTTATTATGATCTTGTGGCTATCATTTATCTCTTATCTTAGCCACAAGATCACAATAAATGAAGGGTGTAAGATTAGGTGTAAGTCTTTTTTACTTACACTAGGTGTAAGTGGATCCCTTCCCATATATATATATATATATATATATATATATATATATAAAGGCAATTGAGGTTACCTGCTGGCTTCAGGTGCAAATCCTATTGTGTAGTATGTAAGAATCACCCAAACAATAGACTCAAATATGGAAATGGGAAGCCGTAGAAAGAAATTGGGGAGGGTGTAAGTCCAAGGAGGATGGAAAAGGTGGTCTCTGTGCTTGTAGAACACAGGAAGCCTTGCAATTGTAAGTGGTAATTCAGCAAAACCATTGAACATGTTCATGATCATGGTAAACAAAATTGCACCAATGTAAAGTCCTGCATCATCCTCATTCCTTGTATGCATTTTGGTCCTAAAGAACACGGTTGCGGCTATGACACCAATGATGATTATTTGACCTGTCTTGAATATATAGACAAAAGCGTTTCTCCTGATTAGCAGCCATTCCTTGTCCCAACATGCTTTCAGGAGTTTCATTGAGGACACTGAGTATTTCTTGAAAACAAGAGCTGCTCTGTGTCCCCTTGACTTGTCAAATGGGACAGAGAGCTCATTGTTAAGCTGCATTCCAACATGAAACTGCTTGAACCTGTTTGCAAACTCGGTCACTGTAACATAACGATATGGTCTGCTTCTGTTTGTCCAGTATTGCTCCTGATCCTTTCTTGAAGTAACCTGTACAAAATTTACCAGTGACATTTACTTTTCCCTTTTTGTTCTTTTGAAAATTGAAATAAGCTCTCATATAATAGTTAGTCTAATAATTAGCACTTGAAATAATTTAATGCCAACTTATTTGGATAGTTATGGTATAGGTTTCATTTGGTTTATAAAATTAAATTTAGTTAAAATTTTACCCTTCAACTATTTTCTTTTTTAGGTTAAATTAAAATTTTGGATCATATAATTTATATTCATTTTTAATTCAGCTTTTATATATTTTCTTTTCAAATTAGTCATCATACTTTGACATGTTTTTAAAATAATCATTGTCCTTAACTTCTACTAAAACACCGTTATAACACTATTACTTGACTAATAAAATAAGTGTTTCTTTATCCAATAAAATTTATTTAGATGTTTTTTACTCTGTAAAATATTCAATAGATACTACTTCATAACTAGTAAGTGCTTAATTTTTCTGAGTATGTGCTCTTTTGTTTAGTAAGTGTTCTTTTATATACTCATTTTTTCTATAAAATGTCTAATAAAGACTAAATTAATGATGTTATAACGAAAATTAATAGTAGAGATTATTTTAATTTTTTTTTCCAAGTGTGAGAATTAATTCACCTAGTGAGAAAAAAATTAGTTGTTGTTGTTGTTATTATTGTTGTTGTGAAGATTAATTCAAAAAGAAAAAAATATAAGAATTAAATTAAAAATAAATATAAATTATAAGAAAATTTAACCTATGTTTTAATAACATGTGTCATGTTTCCCAAAATAAAAGGGCTATAATAATTTAGGCCGACCATTTTGTTGCAACCAAAATGTTAGGGCCAAAATAAAAATATTTAAACTGAGCCAAAATAATTAGAGGCTCAACAAGGTAGGGCCTTTACAATACTAAAGGGCCCATGAATCCACAAAAGGTAAAATGATGGGTCTCATAACCATAACCTTTGGATTATGTGATGAGGTATGTGAGGGCGCATGATTGTTAGGGTGTTGTTATGAATATACCTCTTGCAAGAAATCAGCGGTTCCCTTTCTCTCAGGGCATCTAAACCCACAGGACTCAAAGAACTCAAGGATATGCTCACGTGGGCCCTCATAAACAATCTGGCCCTCTGATATTAAGAAGATATCATCAAAGAGATCAAATGTCTCAGGAGCAGGTTGGAGCAGGGACATGAAGATGGTTGCTTCAGTGAGGTGTACAATCTGCTGGAAGCATTTCACTATTTGATATGTTGTGGAGCTATCAAGACCCGTTGATATCTCATCCATGAACAGTGTTTTCGTGGGCCCAACAATCATCTCCCCTATAGCAAATCAAAAACCCATGTCAATGTAAGAACAAATTAGTAATTACAATCCAAAGTATATATTGATTTGAATCAGAAAACCATAAATTAGTAACGTGGCTTAGCTGCTTCCAAAGTATAACTTTTGGGTGTTGAATTTGAACCTTGGCTTGTTATAATCTAAATTGGTTATTTATTTATCTGAAAGGATAATAATATTTTCTAAATGAAGATGCAGACCATTATTTTTATATTGGAAAGTAGCTAAGCTCAGGTGATGTAAATTATGTATAGCATAAGCAAAGTATTAAAGAATTCAGTATACAAAGGGTGAAGGAGAAGGACCAATTCCAAATAAAAAGAGTTTGGTGGGCCGAAGTACATCTGTCCACATTTTTGTTAACCTTTGGGAATTTTGACTGAATATACAAGTTCCAGTCACTGTTGAATTAGTTAATTAAACTAAGCCTATTCAAACGTTGAGTTAAAGTTTGGACTTAAAAATACTAGAGTAGTAAAAGAAGACCAAAGCAAAAAATCTTCTCAATAACTTGGAATTAATGTTTTAAAAACTGAATTAAACTGCTTGATTGAATTGGTTGGATCATAAAGTGATTTATATTTTTAATTTAATAAATATTTAGTTCAATCACGATTTAATTATAATTTAACTACAAATTTAATCAATTGATTTAATGGAACTATGACTCAGAGATCTCGCCATTCACTCTCCAATTCAGTTTTTGAAACATTGCTCGGAACCAAACAATTTTAAGAAAAAGGATTTTAACTTTTCAGTTTGTTCTTACCTGTCGTTACACGTTTCTTTTGGCCACCAGATACACCTCTGTGCATTTCATCACCCACAATGGTATCTTTGCAAATATCAAGCCCCAGTATCTGTTTCATACAGCAAACAATAAAAAAGGTGATTTGTTAAAACATAATCAAACCGTAAAACCCTGCAATTAGCAATAATTATGTTCACTGCAACATATTAGTCAATCATGAGGGTAGTATAGGTAATCCATATAGAACAAGAGTTCTCCAGATGGTGCCCACTTTGGCCACTATAACTAGAAAGCAGTGAAAGTAGAGTGGGTGAGTAGAATTTTTTGACATGGAAATTTTTTTAGAAGATATCAGAGTCCTGAGATCACGGTTTGGCAGGCGGGGTATATATTGTTGTTAGAATATAATCTGATTTGTCAAAGTTAACTTTAACCATCTATGTCATTTTTGTTTGATTTTTTTTATGAAATAACATAAATAATATTATAATTTTATAAAATTCAAATTAATTAGATGTCAAAATTATTAGAACATTTTGTTTATCTTAAATTGTGATCAATATTATTAATGGACCTATTGTTATTAAAACACAACTCATACGTAGATTTTGTTTTATGGATCTTGTATATGAGTTTAAATTATCATAATTAATTTTATGTGCCTACAAGTAGAAAAGTTTAACTAATTTTTTTAGTTATTCTAGATAATAATCTAGAAACAGGCATAATAGTAGAGAGACTCCTTGTGGATTCCTATTATAGCTTTGAAGTTTGTTGTGGAACCAGAATATTATCGGTGCGTATGCCCCAGTAGGGTTAGGCGAGCACTACAAGATTAAATTTTGGGAGGTGTATAGTTTGGGAGAGAAGATTTTTCTAGGTGGGGACCTAAATGGTCATGTGGGAGCGAATCTAGGGGGTATGAGGGTTTGCATGGGGGTTATGGTCAGGAGTAGTTAATGCCGGTAGCGTTTGATCTAATCACTTATGATTTCTTTCTATTAAGGAAATCGATAGAAAGATTTGAAAGTCGAGAGAGAAATTAGGGTTTTGGTTATGGATGTACGAGTTAAGATGAGAGTAAGGAATAGACAGAATAGGATATCTCCCTCTTCAAGATTGTTTGATTTTAAGGGTTTGAATAATGATATCATCATCGACATATTTTTAAGGTAACTCTAAAACTCTTTCTATATTTTGATATATCATAAATTTTGAGATTAATAGATCCAAAAAATTTTAGCAATTGATTTCAGAGTGATTTTAATCCTAATTATGACTATGAGTTTTCTGTTTTACCTAAAAAAAATCGTATGATATTTAAAATTGAAGAAACTTAAAATCCTAACGTATGTGATGTTTAATTCAAATTTTTTTTAGATCGATTTCGAAAATAAAATTAGGACTTTCGTAGATCGAGGTTTGCTGAATCTATAGACACAAAAATATTGTCAAATTATTGAGAAAATAGTGAGAATTTCATAATAGAAATCCCACGAAATTGTAACAGATTAAGTTCGAACAACCCAAAAATTTTGTGAACTAATTCCGAAAATTGACTTAGGGGTTTATATATATCAATTTTCTGAGTTTAATGGCACTTGAATCTTTGATTTTCGTTGAGAAATGATGGAAAAAATGTTAAAATACTACGTTTAAACCCATATTTTCATCCTTACACTTTCGATCAAAAGCCCAGGAATTTCACGCGAAGTTTTCAAAACTTTTCCAAGGTATTTTGTAGATCTTTGAATTTTGAATCCAATGGAGCAAGAATCATGTAAAACAGATTAGAAACGAGAGAGATATCACAGAAAACCCATCACACCACAAACTGGGTTGAAACCGAGTTAAATGACCCGAATTTCAATCAAATGAGTAAGAAAGAAGGTAGTCTTCTACCTACGTTCACGCCCACTCGCGGTCCTAGAGAGTGCAGGAGATTGTGAACTATAGAAAATTTCTTTTTCAACTTCGTTTCTTGCATTATTTTTTACGCACCCTGATTTAATTTTTGGTTAATTTTATTTATTTTTTCATGTCTATTTATTATTTATTTCAAAATTTCTAGATATTAAAATTGTTAAAAATATATGGTACTCTCCTCTTTTACCTTTGAAAATTTGTGTATTATTGTGATATGGAAAAAATGTTAAAATATTGCGTTTAAACCCATATTTTCATCCTTACACTTTCGGCCCATGATATATATTATGAATCACTCATCGAGTTGATGTTGGTTGATTACTGAAATAATTTGGTGCTCTTTTGTGCATAAATTAATATGTAATATTTTGAAAACTATTTATTTTGTTGTTATTTGTACAATTTGATTCTGAGAGTTGCTGTTTAAAGTATTGTGGTACTATTTTGGGGCACTTTGCATGATTGTAAACTCATATTCGTGGGACTAATTGTGTTGATGTGCTATTTTGATGATAAAATATTATTATTTTGTAGCATTGGGGATTATATTTATAATGCTTATACCTTATCAATTTGCCTTTATTAATATAATTTCTGATGATTTGTTAAATGATACTATTTTGGGCATTTTGCATGATTGTGAGCTCTCTTTCGTGGGACCAACTGTGGCGAGATGTTATTTTGTTGATAAATATTGTTATTTAGTGGCATTGACGATTATGTTGATAATTCGCTTATCCTATCTGTTTGTCTTTATTAATGTAATTCCTAATGATTTGTTAAGAGCATTGAAGTTATGTCCTTAGAGTTTTTAGTATCCTCTCGGTACTAGCTTTAGGGACATAATTTTAATGTCTGTAGAAGTTTACTCATGTGTTGTAATTTGAGACCTTTAGGCGAGATTACAATTATACAAGAGAGCTTCATTGTGGTTACTACTCATCTTATTTATTGAAATACTCGATAAGAAAATCTTTCTTTAAAATATTGGTTAAGTTTTGCTTATGAAAATAAATGTTTTGACAAAGTTGTGTGAGACCAATTATGAGGACTGAGTTAAGTCAATGAGTTTATTTATGGTCATCTTTGTTTTTTATGTTGCTCTTGCTGTGGATGAGCCTCATAGATGTGTTTTTCACTGCGATTAGGGTGAAATATGAAAAGGTGGAATTATTCAAATAAAGTTCGTCTCATGACTATAAAGTATAGTATGAACAAAACCATTAAGGAGAATTTTCATGAAGCAGATAATGTCAACCAATTTTGTAAGGCTATTGACAGATCTAGAAGGGCCTGTGACTTCTTTGTGTTGACAAAGTCTAAGCATGATAGTGTGAATGATGATCATGAACATACCACAAAATTTGCAGATTGGCTCAAATGAGCTAATTATATAGAGTTTAATAATTGGATTAAGGAGAATGAAGTTGGACGCCTGACTCTAATGTGTTTTGAATTCAATCTTGTTAATGTTCCTTTAACACTTGTTAGTTAGATTTTGGTGCAATTACTCATATTATGTGCTTATTACCGAAGGCCAAGTAAAGGAGAGTTGATGATTAGATATGAAATAGAGTTAGTGTCAAAGCAGAGTATATATATGTTATTTCCTTGAAGCTGTGTACTGGATATTTTTTAGGTTTGAAAGACACCATCTATGTGTCCTTTATAAGAAGGAACTTGTTTCTGGTTTCTATTTTGAATAGTTGCACTGTCATGTTTATTTAGTGATAAGAGAGTTTCCCTACCTTATGATTATATTCTGGTTATTTTTGGAGTTTCGTCTAATGACTTTTATATGTTAAATATTGACCTATTTATGTTGATCTAACGACATTTAGATATCAATTATGTTGTTGGGAACAAGCATGGTAGAGTTGTTGAAAACTCTTCTATGTTGTAGCACAAATGTTTAGGACACACCTCTAGGAAGAGAATAAAGAGGTTGATCAAGGAGAATATTCTTCATGATTTGGACTTCTCTGTTTTTGATATCTGTGTTGATTGTATAAAAGGGAAACTTACAGCTGGAGTCAGGAAGAGTGGGGTTACCAAGAGTTATGAGTACCATGATAGGTATGACGAAACTGGTAGAAATCCTAGACCTTTTGCTAGGTTCTTACAGGACTGTGGTATTAAGGCATAATACATCATGTCTAGCACTCCGCAACAAAACGAAGTTGCAAAAAAGTGAAATTGTACTTTTATGAATATGATGATATGTATGCTTAGTCATTCTACTCTTCCAGAATTCTTGTGGAGAGATGTCTTGAAGAATGTTGCTTATATATTGAATCATATGCCAAGTCAATCTGTGCTAAAGACTTTATATGAGCTTATGATAGGCAAGCGACCTACCTTGAGGCATTTCCGTGTTTGGGGTTGTAGGGCAAATGTGAGACCTTATAACCCACATTTAAAGAAGCTTGATCTCAAAACCATTATTGGTTATTGTATTAGGTCAAAGAGTTCTAGGTTCTATTGTCCTTCTCATACTATTAGAGTTTTTTAAATCCGATCGGACAATCTATTTTGATGGGGACTTAGAGTATAGTAAAACTCAAGAGCCACGTATTGTTGATCTTATAGAGAAGCATGTTATTGTTTCTATTCCTGTTGTTCCCTTTCCAGGGATAATGCCATCTTCTTTGATTCATAATGATGATATTGTTGATCTTGTTAATAATGTTGATATCCCTTAAAAAATTAAAAATAATATACACAATCCAAATGTTATTGTGACTCCACTAAGAAGATCTGAGCGGGTTCCTATATCCACTGAGTCAAGTAGATTTAAGGATTATGTTGTGTGCCTGTACGAGCATGAGTTTAATTTAGTTGAAGATTCTGATCCTATTTTCTTTCAAGAGACCATTTTGTCTTGATAATGCACAATGGTTAGTGGCTCTGTAGGATGAATTGACTTCTATGAGAAATAATAATGTTTGGGAATTTGTTAATTTGCCTACTGGTTGTAAAATTGTTAGTTGCAAATAAGTCTTTAAGATCAAATGTGATACTAGAGGTGAAATTTAGAGGTATAAGGCCAAACTTATTGCTAAGGGATATAACCATGGGGAATACATTGATTATAAGGAGACTTTCTTACCGATCTCCACTAAAGACTCTTTTCATGTTGTGATGGCCTTGATTGCTTATTTTGATTTGGAGCTTCATCAAATAAATGTTAAGACTGCCTTCCTAAATGATGATTTGTATAAGAATCTGTATATAGATCAACTTGATGGTTTTATTGAAGATGATTGGTATTTGAAACTTGATTATATTGTTGGCTCTCTTAGCTTTAAAGAAAATACTGTTGACCAATGCATTTATTCTGAATTTTAGTGAGAGCAGATTCATCATTCTTGTTTTATATGTTGATGATATATTGTTAATTAGTAATGATGTTGATTTTCTATATGAGACTAAACAGATGTTGACAATGCATTTTGATATGAAAAATCTTGGTGATGCCTATATTATATTAGGCATTGAGATTCACCATGACAAATCTTGTGGTATTCTTGGCTTATCTCAGAAAGCTTATATTGAAAGGCTTTTGAATAGATTTAATATGAAATCTTGTAATCTTTCTGCTACACCTATTTAAAAAGATGAAAGACTCTCTAATATTCAGTGTCCTCAAAATGATAAAGACGTTGCTGAAATGGAGAATATCTCATATACTTCTGTTGCTGGCAATCTTATGTGTGCTCAAGTTTGTATATGTCCTAATATTATTTTCATTATTAGTGTACTTGGGAAATGCTTGAGCAAACCTGGTGTGACTCATTGGCAGACTGCAAAACGAGCTATGAGGTATTTACATGGTACCAAAGATTATATGCTTACCTATAGGAGATCAGATCACCTTGAAGTGATAAACTATTCTTATTTTGATTATGGTGGTTGTCCAGATGACCACAAGTTCATATCAAGGTATATCTTTATGTTGGCAGGAAGAACTGTTTCTTGGAATAATGTTAAACAGACACTTACAATTGCTTTCACTATGGAGACAAAGTATATAGCTTATTATGAGGCTACGCGTAAAAACTTGATTACTGAATTTCGTATTATAGAGAGTTTTTCCAGGCCTCTATCTATTGTGATAACCCTACCGTAGTGTATTTCTCTCAAATTAATAGAAGTTCTAAGCGTTCAAAGCACTTTGATACAAAATACATGTTTGTTAGAGAGAAGATTAAGATGTTTTAAACTCATGTCGAGTATATCCCTACATAACTTATGGTTACAGATTCTCTAACCAAAGGTTTAACTGTCAAAGTTTTGTTGATCATGTGACCCATATGAGTATAGTGAGGTCTTTTAATGTTTTGGGTTACTGGAAGTTTGTTTTGTGGTTTTATAGTGAACTTATTTTATTATTATGTCTTGAGACCTTAAACAACTATGTTGTTATTATTGTCGTTGTCATATAATATTGTTATTAGTCTTATCTGTGCAGTATTATTTGTTCATATTATGGTATATTGTGGAGACATATAGACTCAGTCTTATTTTGTTATTGTGCTGAAATATTTGTTAAATCTTAGAATGCATCTTGGGTGGATGCTTGGGGCCATTTTGTTGGGAAATGTACTTTGATCACATATTGTCATACAATTTTAGATGTATTTTCCCATTACCCATATATCATATTTTGTTAGGTCACTGAGATATGAGTATCTTATATGTATGATATCAGTACTCCTTCAAGTATGATTTTTTGCATTGTTGAGATGCTTGTACTCTTATTTTGGACCAGTTGCTGAGAGTGCTGGTTCAATTTTGACATCATATTGTGACTACGTATTGTTTGATTAATCTGGAGAATTGTTTTCCTATTGAAATAATATAATATGACTTATGTCGTCCAAGTGGGAGAATGTTAGAATTTTTTATGGACTAGAATAAATCATATTATAATTTTATAAAACTCAAATTAATTAGATGTCAAAATTATTAGAGTATTTTGTTTAGTCCAAATTATGATCAGTATTGTTAAAGAGCTTATTGTTATTAAAACATTGTTCATATATGAGTTTTGTTTTATAGGTCATGTATATAGTTTTGCCATAATAAGTAGGTTTAACTCACTTTAGTTATTCTATATATTCAGGGAGGGAGTCCTATTTCTAGTCACTCTAGTGCGTACAGTTGCTCCATTGATACTGACGCTTAAGCGACTACTGTGGGATATGAATAGTATCTCTCCCTCTACGAGATTGTTTGATTTTAAGGGTTTCAATAATGATATTCCCACCAACATCTTTTCAAGATAACCTTAAAACTCTTTATATATTTTGATATGTCATAAATTCTAGGATTAATAGATCCGAAAAATTTTAGCAATTTTTCGTAGTGTTTTTAAATTCAGTTCAATTGGGACAATTGGACTGATTAAACTGTGAATTGATCATTTCACCGGTTCTAGTTTATTTTAAAAATCGGTTGAACCACAAAAAATTAGTAAAAAACTAAAACAATTAGTGAAAGTCAGTTAATCGATTTAAATTTAAAAATTTTAACTGATTTTTTTAAGAAAGAAAATAAAAAAATTATATGATTACAATTATAATATTAGCAATTTAATTACCAGTTAAACCGGTTGCATTGATTCAACTATAAATTGTTCTCTTGTCCAATTTAACGGTTCAATTATTTTTAGAAACATTGATTTTTTCTTCTCTCTCTAACCTAAAACAGATATGTAGAGAAAAGAAGTCACTCACTTTGAGAGTATAGTCAGTAATGAGACTGCTTTCTGTTCCTTCCATTGCGGTAGCCTAAAAATGCATGAAACCAGTGAGAACTATTCCATAAATTAACAAGAATTGAGATAATTATTGAATTTTTAGTCTATTGAGAGTACATAATTAATACCTTCATGAAAAGATCAAGTTCTGCCTCTGGAAATATGCCAGCTTCCTTTTCCCTTCGAGCAAGCTCAGCTAATAGGTCTACAATAACATTTTTTTAAAACAAAAAACCAAAATTGTTAATCTAAGTTACCCAAGTGTACAAGTATTTGATACGATATGATATACAAATATGACAAATTTTTAAAAAATTAAGATACGGATACGATAATACGTATTAAATAAAATGTATATTTATATATAAAAAAACATAAGAATTAAATTTATTTACTTATGATCACCTCACCCAAGTCCCATATGTTATCGAACTCATTTGGTGATAAAGAAAGTATGTTATTATGTGCAATAATTTTGAGAAGAGTAAGATTGTAAGAGTAAAAATATGTTTTAAGTGATGTAATTAGTAAAAAATGGACTTAAATCCATAGTTTGGATTTTTTGAGTAGGAATATTTTGAAGGTGGTAGGTATCTAAACAAAAAGAAATTGGGATACATAAAAAATATCGATGTAGAAATATTATACGAGTATTGATATTGGATATGAGTATGATACATATACATCATCAATTTTGATGTATCCTGCATCATAGTTGTTAATAGATTGATTTATACAAAAATTGAACGGGGTTTAAAAGGAAATTGTTGATCAAATTACCATATCGTGTCCCAACCCCTTGGCATCTAGCTGAGAAATCCATGGTTTCTTTGACAGTCATTTCTCCCTGATGTACATCATTTTGGCTAATGTAGGCTGAAGTCTTTCTAGGGACGAACTCATTAAGCTTGTACCCGTTGTAACTGATTTCTCCTTGTACCTGTTTCATCCAAAATAAACTCCTATAGTTAATAACTATTATCCATCTACTACTATTATTCAATTCTATGTGATAAAAAGAGAATAACTATTGTCATTTTCTTTTTAATCATAGTTTAATCAAGAAAACGATAGGGTTGGAATCTACCCTCAAGTCGGGGTCCAATTTTCCAGCCAATGCCAACAAAAGGGTCGTTTTCCCTGAAGAAGGGGGACCTAGCAAAAGGGCCATCCTGTATAGAACAACAATAACAATAACATAATAATAATACACTATATAAAAAGGTCAACTGGCCTACAAATATTTTAAGCTAAGATTGTTCCAAACACACTAATGATAACAACTTTGACGTGGTACCTTGAAGGTTTAATAATGCCGGAGGCATTTTTAAGAATTGTGAGCTTTGTTCTCTTCGCAGTACTAATCCTGAATATGCCGAGAGCTGATTCAATAATGTTCAATGTAACGTTTGGTAGTGTTGGCAGAGCTCTGCTGCCAACATATAAATCTGCCTCAACATTCAAATTCTGAAACCTCACTTCTACTGTTGGGAGTCGGATACCAACCCTGCAATTGGAAGAATTGAAAAATGAAAACCAAGTGGATTATGATTGTTGTACATTATGTGGTGTGGGAGCAAGAAGTGAGTATCTATAAATGAGAGATTCTTGCATAAACTTAGAGCACTCAGTTGAGTGCACCAGACTCCATTAGCACTTAACATTTTCATAGAACTTTATGTTATACAATTAAAAATACAAAATTCTATAAAAATATTATGTTAAGTGTTAATTAATCTAGTGCATGTAACTTGAGTATTTCAGTTTTAGACAAGAATTTCTCATCTATAAATATTTGTAGGTATCATTTAGGAGCATTAATTTGTCTACAGATCAATAGTTAATTGCATAAGCTTCTCTCTCTCACCTTTATCAACTGCAATTTCATTTCATACATAGGAAATGATAAAGGAAAAATTGAACATAAAAGCATGAGGATAAAATGGTAACAAGCCCAAGGATCTCTACAAGAAACGAATGATTAGAATCAAAATAAACAAACCTTAAAAAAATGAAAGAAGAGCCAGTAATTTTTAATCATATGAATAAGCTCTTTAATAATTCCTTTGCTGGCTAATGTTCACTTGAACTTGGACTCGAATTTTTTTAATCTCTCTTCAATATTGCATTTGGAATACTTCGCAAATGTGGGGTACAGGGTACCCATCTCCTTGAAAGCATATATTTTAATGTTAGATCTGTTTTTCTTTCTTGATGTTTGTTTTGAAGAAATGACAAGCATTTTTTTAAACGTTAGATTTGTTTTTCTTTCTTGATGTTTGTTTTGAAGAAATGACAAAACACGCAATTAAATTTAAATATGAGAAATCAATAATCATGTGCACACTTAAATATTGAACATTTGTTGAACTTTACCGGGTTTTTTCTCCATGTTCAGTTTATATGTTTTATCTAATAATTACAAATATACTGCTTTGTTTTATCTTATTTTTCTGTCAAAAAATTTTAAAAATATGAAACAAAATAAAAATAATATAATATTCTTACAATTATTAATAAAAAACATATCATCTGAAAATAAAAACAAAAAATAAACAAAATATCTTCTTAGCTTGCTAACAAAAAGCAAAGTCAAATACGCATCATAAGCTAACCTTCATTTTTGTTCTCTATAGTCTACAGATATGTATAAGAAATCAAAATTAAATTAAATGAAAAAAAAGTCCACTTAGTTATAATTGTGCAAGTCAGAAATAAGTGGAGGAAAGTGAGGTCATCTATATAGATAGTTTTCCTTAAATTTAAAAACTTGAGGCTAAAATTTTACTTTTATCTATTTTTAATAATATATAAAGTAAACAAGAAGAATATTAGCTATTTTTTTTTCTAAAATATTCATACTAATCTCTTAAGTTACAATTAAATATCTAAATGAAACTCATCTTTAACAGTATAATTTTTAAATACATAAATTCTAGAATCAAATTCAAGAGAACCTGTTTAAAGAACCTGATGCCTTTTCACTGCTGACAATTATGTTTGTGAACTTTGTTAGATGAGGTGCAGAAGACCATATGTGAAAGTTGGAACTCACCTTTCAATTCTGTTTCTGAACTTCTTTAAGTATTTTTCATTATCTTCTTCTGCAACCTTGAAGATTTTGTCAATAATCTGTTGCCTTTCATTCACATCCAACTTTCGAACATCGACTTCCCTTTGTTGCAATCTGTCAGGATGATCACCTTCCGCATAAGTTTGGAGGATACTTGTTCTTAGCCTGTCATAGGTGGGCAATTTCTCTATGGCAGCCCATTTGAGAGCCTCTTCATCCTCATCAACATTAGAAGTCCTTCGAGAATACCGGCCACTTGCAAACACTTCCTCCATTCTCCAACTTGACCTGCTTATGCTCCTACTTATGCTTCTGCCTAAATTCCCATCCATTTTGTCTGTCCTTGTTCTGAAGTGGATTTCAAAGATATGTACAAAAAACCAAATATATCAAAAAATCATTTCATTTTGGTTAAAACTTAAAACCAACGTTGTAAACCAAAGAAAACACTCTGTTTCTTGTTCTATACTTCAATTCAATCAAACATAAATGAACAGGAAGCTGCAAAGTGCAAATACAAATACTTACTTGAATGTATTGGGTTACTTTCTTGGATTGACAGAGCAGAGCAGAACAGAACAAGTACCTAATAAAACTATCTAGTCTCTTCTCAATAAGGGGAAGGTCGGTTGTTGGGGTTTGAAACTAGAAAGTTATTTCTGGCCTTTTTACCTTTTTGGTCTGTTTATTACTATTCTTTGCAAATCTTTCCCTCTACTTTTCTGTCCTCCCTTTTCCTGTTCTCTACTCATGAGTGAAATTTGGAAATGATAGACTAAAGAACTGAGCCGAGTCTGTGACATGAAGAAAGAGTAATATATATCTATATAATGTTTTTATAAATTAGTAAAATATTGATGGAGAGAGGCCAGGCCAGCAAGAGAGAGATAGGAGATTGGGGAGGTGGCAGAATTGTCGTAACTCTTAATCCCATGTTCAAGTCAAATGAGAAACTTGATGATTAACCAATTAATTAATTATATAGGGGGAAGAAATTCTTGTATAAATTTTAAACACTCAAATATATTAAATTAATTATATTATTAATTATAATAAATTATGATAATTAATTATAATAATTATTTATTAATTAATAATATAATTTATCAAATACACGTAATTTGAATGAGTAATGTTATATTTTTTTACCTATTCATCTTAATCATCTAAATATTAAATAAAAAAATATTAAATAAAAAAAATAAATATATCTAATATTTTAAAAATATAAAAAATATTTAATATTTTTTTATTTAATAATTAAAAAAATTAAATAAGAGATTAGATCATTTCTCAATTTGAATACTTTAAATTTACCCAAGAGTTTCTCGTATAAGTGTACTTTTGTTGATGAATGCAAGTTAGACGGGATTTCTTTTTGTTTTATTTTTATTTTTATTCGTTAGCAGTAAGAGGCCTCATTCAAAGTCAAACACGAACATTAACAACGTCTCCACTGTCGCACTCTCCACTTCCGCGCCTGTTTTCATAGAAAATGCATTGTTGTGAATAAATAAAAATAAAAACCCTTCTTTTTCTATAACATTTTCATCTTGATTCAGTTCATCATTCATGTGAATGTGAAATACGAATCCGGGAATCTGCATTAGCTGATAAGAGATATTCACATATAAACTTGAAGTAATTAATTGAATATACTAAACTAATCAATACAATTAATATTTTTATAAAATTTTATGTCACATAATTTAAAATATTAAATTCTATAAAAATATTAAATATTAATTTATCCGATACACTTAATTTAAATATTTTAAATTTAGATAAAAATTTCTCAACCGATAAAATAGAAGTATTAAATTATTGTCCAGACATAAAGAGAATAAATACTCATTTTTGCAAAACAAGAAGGGAAAATTTGAAAAAATAATAGCTATGAAACTTTTTTCAAAAGTTTTTATATTTGGATATGGTTATAGTTACAATGAAAAACAAAAAAGTGGAGTGAAACTTTGATTAATATTTTGGTCAAGTTTAATATGAATAACATGGAATATGCTTCCGTATTCAGACCAGTTCCACAAAGAACAAAATAGCACGACATTAAAAAAAAATAAATCATGAAATAGTAGTAATGGAATGATATTGGTAGCAATTTTTTTTCCCTCATCTCATTTGTTTTATGTTATTGAATGTTGTGTGAGGACCTAGTCGAATGCAAGTCATAGTGACATAGGCCAAGAACCGGGGAGTCGTGTACATATAAACTAAGATTACTGAAACTATCAACTATCTTATGTCACTTAGCAATTTTTAATTGAGTAGAAAATAATTCTTATATTTTTATATTAAACAATATATATATATTTTTTTTATAGTTTATTTAATATTATTTATTATATTTTTTTTATTACTTTTTCTCACTCAATCACATTTATTAAAAATAATGTGAATAGTATCTATATCTTTAAAAGAGGTGTATGATGATTATTTTTTAGAAAAGTTAAATTAAAGTTTAAATTCTAATACTTAATATTTATTTTTAATTTAATTTTTATAATTTTTTTAAATCATATTTCATATTTATCAAAAATTTAAAAATAATTTTTATTATTAATTTTTGTTATAACGTTTTTAATTTAGTTCATATTAAATATTTTATAAAATAAAAAAAGAATAAAATTAACTTAACTAAGAATGATTATGACTCCAATAGACTTTTTTTTTTTTGGTGCTGTCCAATAGACTTTATCTTCAATGAATCTAAGAATAATGATTATGTCACGAGTTTGACTATGTCATATCCTTCACGGATTTTCTGTACTGATTGTTAAAAAAAAAAAATCATTATCAAACTTAAGCATTGACTCATTAATTTATATTTTACGTACTGTATTTTTGGGGGCAATTGCTTAACTTTATTTGAGATGATTTTAACTGTTGAGATTTGTTAAAAATAATCTGAATTTGCATGAAAAACCAATGTTTATGATTTTTCCGAAAAAGATTTTTCATGTGTGTTTCAACTATTACAAAAGTACCATTTTTTTAACATATGTGCTTCAAAGCATTATTATTAATTTTAAGCAAATGAATATTTAAATTTAGGTGATTTTTTTTGTACATTTGAAAATATAAAAAACAAAAGAAAAAATAGAACTAAGTTTTAATGAAAGGAATACTCATGTCATCAGCGAGAAACATTGGATTTAACTCTTGCAAAAGCAGCATCCAGATCTTGAAAATGTCATAATTTTCTGACTCGTCTTTAGCAAATCAATTAACGTAAAAATTGCCCTCTCTCAAAGTATGCTTCATCTTCATAGACCAGTCATTAAATAATAAGAGTTTAATATTCTCAATTATGCAAGCATATTTGTGGAACAAAAATATTTTGTTAGTTATCAAATTTAGAATCTCTTGAGAATCTAAGTGGCAAACAAACAATCTACACATCTGTTCCCAAACAAGACAGAGACATTTAAAAATAGCAAGAAGTTTAGCATGAAAATTTGTCGTGATCTCAACAAAGGTAGAGAAACTACAAATTCATTCACCATCACTGTTTCTGATCAGCTCACCACAACTAGCCCTCCTTGGATTACCCCGCGAACTACCATTAACATTCAGTTTAAAGAAATTGTGAGGAGGTTTCTCCCAACAAACTAGGTGCATACCACAAGGATGAATAAACCCAAAATTATAGAGAGTTGATTGCAAGTCCTCCATCATCATAATAATTTTCCTGATAAGCTCATACTCAGTCCAAGTACTAGTAGATAAGAGTTCGTCATTCTGAGCTCTCCAAATTCACCAAATACCAGCAAGAGAAATACTGGAATAGGAACCATGAATAAAGAAGCGAATCCACTCTTTTATATTAAAGGAAAGGAAAAGATCTACTGTAGAGAGACCCAATAAATCCCAAATCCTCCTAGCTTTAGGACAGTCACGAAGGTAGTGTAGCACATCTTCAAATGGCCAAGCACATCGCCCACAAGAGGAATCAGTAGACACGTTCCTTCGCTCTCTCATCGAACTTGTGGGAAGAGCGTCATGTCAGATCAACCAAAGAAAATAGCGCAACTTTTCTAGAGCATGAATCTTCCACAACCAAGTCCAATCCTCTTGCTCAGGATGAATTATGATATTTTGAAAAAGAAGCCAAGAATAACCCGACTTCACAGAATAAATACCTGAAATATTTGCGACCCAGACAATTGCATCATGGATGCTACAATTATGAGCCATCGAAGTAACTTGAATCAAAGAGGCAAGATTATGAGGAATCATTATAGCCAACTTATTAAGTTGCCAAGACTGGTTGTCAAACACATCAAAGATCAGCAGATGAGTATCTTGAATGTCAACAAAGGTAACCTGATCACACAAACGACCCACCTCTAACCATGTATCAAACTAAAAAGAGATGGACCCGTGGCCAACTCTATACCGGTAACCATCCTTAAACACTCCTATTGTCTTATTTATAGATCTCCAAGTATAAGAATCTCCATTTCTACCCATTGTAGACAGAGCGGAGGAACCTCTAAGATATTTATTAGAGAGGATTTGAACCCAAAGTTTGTCATTCTTACAAAAAAGATTCCAAACTAGCTTGTCAAGAAGCGCAAGATTGCATAACCGAGCTCTTCGAATACCAACCCCCCACCCCATTTTCTTAGATTGGGTAAATATATCTCATTTCACTAAAGGAAAATTACGAGCTTTATCAGTATTCTTTTATCAGAGCACTACAAGAAATCAGTAAAATTTGCGAGGGATTAGCGAGGGAAATGTCCGTCTGTTTTTTTTGGTCGCTAATTAGCGAGGGCACGTATTCCCTCGCTAATCCCTCGCTAACCACAAAAATTTCCCTCGCTAATCGCTCGTAAAATTTAAAACTACTGGCTACTGTATTCCCTCGCAAATTTGCGAGGGAAATTCTGTCACTATTCCATCGCTATATGAAGAATATACGCACCAATTTTAAATCTATTACAATCAAAATCCCTCGCTATTCCCTCGCCATTCCGTAGCTAATCCCTCGCTGAGTTCCCTCGCTATTCTCTCGCTGATTTCCCTCGCTGATACCTCACAAGTTACGTTATATATTTTTCTCGCTATTCCATCGCTAATCCCTCGCTGAGTTCCCTCACTATTCCCTCGCTAATCCCTCACTGATTTCCCTTGCTATTCCCTTGCTGATCCCTCGCAAGTTACGTTATATATTTTCCTCGCTATTCCGTAGCTAATCCCTCGCAAATTAGTTTTTTTTTTTGGCCAATTTAAATGTAAAAAGACTTAGTTTTTAATATCCAATATGCCTGTAAATCTTTTCAATCAAGATTATCCAACAAATAATAAAAAGCAACAAAATACAAATCCAAAATAAATCTACTAATTATTCAAAGTTATTATATAAGTTATATAAGTTCAAAATTTCATACAATGTCGTACAAAACAAGAATAAACAGAACATGCAATCAATCTAGGTTTGCTTCGTCTTTGTCTTCATAATCATCATCCTCTTGACCCTCCCCAGTTGCTTCACCTTGCAATGGTGCTTGTGGAGCAACATTTGCTAATTGGATCGTAGATAGGAAGGGCGCAAACATAGGGACTAGTTGAGTCTGGACAAAGAAAGTCATTGCTGTTGCCACTGCTGCATTTACGGTTATATTTACAGCTGTATTTATGGCTTCAGTTATGTCCTGTGTCAAAGGTGTAGAGTGAGAAGGACCCACAACCTCCGAGGATGAAGCATGCATGGTGTTATTGTTATTACCAATGTATAAGTTATTACCTATGCCATGCACTCGTCCCTTCTTGTTGGGACCCGCCGCATCCAACCATACCTGCGGGTCAACCATAGGATGAATGGAAGAGTTTTCTCTATATTTTTCTGACATCGCTGCGTCGTATGACTCCTAAAATACCAAAATAAGAAAAATATTAACAAAAAAATCAATAACTTAACAAATATAAATGACTTAAATTATAAAGACACCTACAATGAAGTTCCTTGAGCGCTCAGAAACATAACTTTCATCTTTCTTCTTATGAACTTTGGCATAGAGATCTCTGTAAGAAACTTGATGCTTTAACTCTATCTCCTATAATCACATATTGAAGAATATATGATAAACACCTATCAAGAGTAATTAGACAAATCCTCTAAAATACCAATGTCTTTATGTCATACTCAATATAGCAAATAACTCAAGTAATTATAAAAAATAAATGTGAAAGAGTCTTGTGCATTTGAGTTAAGGAAAAATAAGATTTTCATCAACTAGAGAGTGCTCAGTAATATCAACACAAAATTTCTAAACCACTATTTACTTCAGCCAAGAAACATGCAACCATTTCAATTACACAATCCATTCAATAGATACATATATAGGTATACACATAATCAATACATTAGTAAAGAGCTTCCACGATACATGAAATTTTCATGACATTTCACTAATCGAGGACTGTATTCATTTTACCCACGCTATTTTATTTCATGTCAGGATGATCTCCTTTTTTCAGCCATGGCATGATCCTTTCATATGGTGCATGCTTTGTCATAAGACATAATCAAACTAAGGGGCAGCACTATGAATCGGTCTCAGTTTCAGAATTTACCTATCATAAGCATCCTCCAATAGGAGGTTTTATACGTAAAATGGGGTCTCTAACTTAGAAATTGGCTATATCTCCTTTAGGGAGTTTAAGAAGAAATATGAGGCATCTAAAACCCACAAATAGCGACGAAACACACACATGCAATCTCTCATTTCTTAGATAGTAGATAAATGAAATAATTCTTTTTGATATTCTAATAAGTTTATATTCACAACTCAAAACTTTAAATGATTTTTATATTACCATCTTTTGCTTATGTTGACCAAAGGAAATCGACCCTCCTGTATGCTTCATGGCATCAGGCATAGCTGCCCTATTCCTTCGGGCAGCTTCTGACTTCCACATCCATTTTTCGGTCAGCCAAATGGCCACTAGCCCATCCCACACTTCTGTCCTAAGTCCTCTGGGTCCATGGCCCTTAACATCAACCAAGTTATTTGAATTTGCTTTCTCAAAGGCCTTCTCCCGCGCTCTGTTCAAATAGTCTGAATAACGATCCATGCAAGTCCGTTCCCAGACAGTTCTAGCCATGTCGCGATCAGAATCGGATGCGAACCGATGCTTATCCTACACAAATGTTATGTAAGTATATTTATTTTTTAATAAACATATAATATATAATTCTAGAAACACAATTACTTACCATAAAATCCTTAAATAGTATTTCCTTCATTTCAGGAGGATAATCTCTCCATGTACTAGCTGGAATAGGCATCCTTGTCATGACATTGTACATAATGTCTCGGGTCACTCTTGATGGGAAAAACTTTCTACTGTAAGTACAAAAAGTTAATGTTAGTAATATAAAAATAAATAAATGTAATAAAAGATGATAATCACTATTACTTACGGTCTATGGACAGGTGCCAAATATATAAGTCCCCTGCTATCAGATTCTATATGAGATTCTCCACTTGAAAGCACCACATTCGGGGTGCTAGTTGGTAGGTCAACAGGGAGTGACATAGAAAGGGGTGGGTCAGTAAGGGGTGGGACAGAAGCTGATATGCCTCCAGTGGTCAATGGGATAGACGCTGGTAGGCCTGCACTGGTCAATGGGCCAGTAGCTGAAGTTGTACCTAACATAATTATAGATAAACAAAAATTAATATTATATATATTACATTTATATAAACCAGAGTTAACAATAATTAAAAAGATTATCTTACGGGTATAACTGGGAGTCTTTGAGAAGGTTGTAGTGGTGGAGAAATATGATAAGATGGAGAAGGCTGAGGTGGAACATTATGGCCTCTCCCACGACCACGTCCATTGCCTCTACCTCGAGTTACCATGATGAATATCTGCATAAGGAAACATAATGAAACATGACGAGTTAAGAAACTATATGTCAATAAAAACCTCAAAATATAATAATGATATTTTAGTGTAAATATCATTAACGAAATTTATTAAACAAGATTCAATTGTAACTACTTGAGTCTGAAGCAAAAGATTCCTTATCTTCATTTGAGAATTTATTAATTTCATTATCTTTGTTGTCATCAATGAACTCATCATCAACCAGAACGTCCATTGGATTATGTATATCATGTATGTTCACTTCTTCCATCTGGGCATGTGCATCAAACAAGGAAATTACTTCATCATCTATGACAATATTGTGTGTTCCAAGGGATCCATCATGTTGGTAATAATCAGTAGTAGCTAGCTCATTCAATTCATCACCTTCATCGTTCAATGTCTCAGCCACGAAGAGTTTTGCTCTGACCTTGCAAGCTGCCCACCATTCACCATTAGCTCTATTCCCGCTTTGTGGGTATCTTGTATAGTACACTTGTTGTGCTTGTTCAGTCAAGATGAATGACTCATTTGAGTGAAATCTTGATTTATGCTTGATGTCAACCAACCCATATCTCTCATCAACATTGACTCCATTAATCGGGTCAAACCAATGACATTATAAAAGAAATACTCTATTCTGATTTCTTACATATGATAATTCCAATATCTCTTCAACAATGCCATAATAGTCGAAGTCATTCTCACCATATATACTACCTCTAACACACACGCCACTATTCATGGTAGTTTTATTTTGTCCGTACTCCTTAGTATGAAATCTAGACCCATTAACTATTAAGCCACAGTAAGAAGTCACAGACTTGATTGGACCATAACTTATCTCTCGTATCATTTGATCCTCAACTTGACCTATATTAACCTGTATCATTACATAAATGGTAGATAGTTGTAACATTTAGCATAATGAACATTGAATTTAACATGATAGATGTGATTATGGATAAAAGGACTCGCTAGATGTTTTAGCCACCTACTGAAGTCCTTATCTCGAGCTTCCAATATTTGATCATCAGTGATATTGGGATATGTTTCCCTTAACGAATCCTCGAATTATCTAATCAACACAATAATTAATATTTAGCATAACATAGTTAAAAATTAACAAATTCATTAGTTAGGGAGTAGACTTACTGGATATAAGGTTCTACTTCTCCACAATTTACAAGCTCATATGTCTCAGCAATATGAAGTTCAACATCTGTCAAGAATCTATTCCGACCTCTCCCGATAGGACGGCATGGATGTTTAAAAATGGAAAACCATTCATCAATTGTATTTTTCCCACAGTCGTCATTCCGAGGAACTTGAGTGCGTCTGGTCTGTAGGTGGGGATCAAAATACATGGAAGCAAAATTAGAAATTTCTTCTAAAATATATGCTTCATAGATAGATCCTTCAACTCTCGCTTTATTTCGAACCTTCCTTTTTAAGTACAACATACACCTTTCAAAGGGGTACATCCACCTGTAATGAACTGGTCCTCCAACCTTAGCTTCATAGGGGAGATGCACAATTAGATGTTCCATCACGTCAAAGAATGCTGCAGGAAAAATCTTCTCTAACTTACAAATTGTTTCAATAATTCTAAGCTCTGCATTCTCCATGACGGAAGCACGAATTTCAGTTGCACAAACTTCTTTAAAGAACAAGCTGAGTTCTATTAATAGTCCCCATATAGGTTTAGGTAAAATATCACGAAATGCTAGAGGAATTAACCTTTGCATAAAAACATGACAATCGTGACTTTTCATTCCATATATCTTCCCGCCGTCTACATTGATGCAATGTGCGATATTCGATGCATACCTATCAGGAAATTTCAACTATTTTATTCACTCACACACCATCTTCCTTTGATTGTCATCCAAGACATATGTCGCCTTTGGTTTTTTACACTTGTCATTCTCAACTATCAGCTCTAAGGTGGGACGTTTGCAAATTATCTTCAAATCTTCTTTTGCGTTTGCGTTGTCTTTTGTCTTGCCCTTTATGTCCATGACAGTGTTGAAGATATTGTCAAACACGTTCTTCTCAACATGCATAACATCTATATTATGTCGTATTAGATTAGTGAACCAATAAGGCAATTCCCATAATATGCTCTTCTTTACCTAGTTATGGTATATACCAAAGCCATCTTGTTTTTGTTTACCTGATTTCAAGCCGAAAATGACTTCCTTAAGTTGATTCACTTTATTCAAGACATCTATCCCACTCAAACGTTGCGGTGGATTAGATTTTTCTATTGTTGACCTCTTAAAAGAGTTTTGATCACGGCGAAATGGACGATCAAAAGATAGAAATTGGCGATGACAATCAAACCAGCAGCATTTCCTACCGTGCTTCAATACAAATGACTTACTGTGATTCATACAAAGCGGACAAGAAAGTCTTCCATGAGTGCTCCAACCAGACAGTATTCCATAGGTTGGAAAGTCACTTATTGTCTACAACAAAGCCGCTTTCATATTGAAATTTTGCTTCTTCCAAGCATCATAAGTGTGCACTCCATCGTCCCACAATTTCTTTAGATCGTCAATTAGGGGTCTAAGATAGATATCTAAACTTTTACCTAGTGACTTTGGTCTAGGAATCACAAGAGTGAGGAATATGTATTCCCTTCTTATGCACATACTTGGGGGTAGATAATACGGTGTGACAAAAACAGGCCAACATGAATATGGTGTGGCTGAATTGCTGAATGGATTAAAATCGTCTATACAAAGGTCAAGCCTAACATTTCGAGCCTCTAGCGCAAATGTTGAATGGGTAGTGTCAAATCGTTTCCAAGCCTCAACATCAGCTGGATGCGTGATCACTGATTCATCTTGACGCACTCCATCCGTATGCCAACTCATATATTGTGCAGTGTTTTTGGACATAAACAGACGTTAGAGTCTAGGAATAATGGAAAAATATCGCAACACTGAGTGTGGCACATCCTTCTCATTTGATGAACGTCCTACCTTCAGTTCGAATCGTGGGTATCCACATACTAAGCAAACTGAGTACAAACTCTTGTCACTGTATTCTTTGTAATACAACATGCATTGATTAGGACACGCATCTATCTTCTCATATCTTAATCCCAACTCACGAACCATTCTCTTAGATTTGTAAAAGTTTTCGGGTAACTTTTCAGGCTCTGGAAGCATGCTCTTAATTATGACAATCATTCTTTCATAACAACTCTCACTCATATTAAACTCTGACTTCAAGTTCAAAAGTTGAGTTACAGCTGACAATTTCCTGTGCTTATGACAACCATCCCATAAAGGTTCGTCAGCCTCTCTTAACAAGTCATAAAACTTTGAAGCTGACGGATTTAGATCATCTTCTAAATCTTGAGCTTCTGGATTTAATCTATCTCCCGCGGCATCCATAACCATATCCATGTATGGATTCCTAGGCTCCACTTCATCATCATGGACAATGGATGTTGAGTCGTTATCCCCTCATCTGTCCTCACCATGAATGGTCCAATTTACATAACCATCCACAAATCCGTACTTATACAAATGTTCTTCTACCTAAAAAAACTCCCTCCAAACACGATTCTTACATCTAGCACATGGACAAAGGATGCGATTTAATGCATAAGTAATTGTTGGGTCTCCTTGAGCAAACCTTAATGAAATCATCAACTCCATCCTTGAATTCTTCACTTACATAGCCAGTAGGATCATTTCTTCGTAACATCCAACTTTGATAAGGTCTCATGATTGCTGAAATTTATCTTAGCACATTAATACAATCCTTTTCAAAATCTTCACCTCTCTTTTAAAATAATATGACCCTATCCCATTCAAAAAGACACTTTTTTAACACTTGGTTCATAGAATTCACAAAAATCACACATCCTATACTTGATGAAATTTCGGCAACATTTCCCTTTGGTCTCCAAGTGCACGACTCGAATATGGTGACATCTACCACGATCAAGTATGCATCCAGAGAACAAAAAGCAATGTAACAGAATAAAATTTCATCAAGTATAAAATATGAGATTTGAGGAATAACCATTAACCAAGTAAAGAAAAAGTCCATTCCCAAACTATCCCACTTGGACAATTCAAGATTCAATACAACGAGCAGTACCTTTAAAAAGTACACATGCTCATTAATATTGAATCTCAAACAGGAAACTAAAGCTCCGCTCAAATTGTAAAAAAAAAAAAAACTTTAATTTCTACCATGCAACATATAGATATGTAAGTGACATTTAATCCTAAAGACACAAACTCCTTCGCCAGTGCATCTCTTGATCGCACCATAACAGTATACATGTGTTTTTATAATTAACTTATGAAGCAGTGCAATGAATGACGATGAAACTAACCTTGGCTCAAGAAGAAGAATATATAATAAACACATGTCAAAAGTAATTAGAAACCCTCTAAAATACCAATGTCTTTATGTCATACTCAAGATAGGTAAATAATTTAAGTAATTACAAAAAATAAGAGATTATCATCCATGAATATATAGCTAAACACTACACAAAAGATTAATTACTTTTATATTTACAATTTCCTTAATGAGTTCTATCCTAGTCCTAGTCCTAATCCTAGTCCTGACAGTTGTATTGCTAGCGTTGAGAGAGTCTTGTCCATTTAAGGAAAAATGAGATTTTCATGAACTAGAGTAGAGAGTCTTGTCCATGGGCGTTATTGTTCCATTGGTTTTTGCTGCTGTTAACCATCCTTTTGTTAATCTTTTTGCCAATTGCATTGCAATACCTCATTGTGAGTGACATTCATTCATTTCAGACGTGTTCCTAGCTGCCTACTACTGTTTCATATCCTGCTAGCTCTGATTGAGCTGAAACTTGGTCTCCAAGGATAAAACATCATTTGGAGCAAAGTGATCCCTTAGGATAAGGTACTTAGATTTTAGCCAATTTTTATCATTTGGTAAGGTTTTTAGGCAGTTTTGTAACTTCTGGAAAAAGGGCATAATCTTAGATTGAGCTGAAACTTGTTCCCTTGAAGGAAAATGGCATTTTAAGCAAGGCTTTAATGCGGAAATGGCACTCATTTTTAAGCCAAATTCTATTGTTTAGACCACTTTTTTAATTTTTGAAATATTTTCTTTCCATGGTAATTTTCTAAAAAATCATAGTTTTCATTCTGTGGTGGTCCCATATTTTTTAAAAATCATTTGATAGGTCAATTAGATTTATTTTGGTGTATTTTTAGTGTTGGTAAGTCAATTTTGTTTGTTTTGTGTTTTTGAGTTTTGAATGTTGCATTCCAACCCTGGTATATTGCATCATTTTGATCCTGAGATAGATAGGACTTTTCATTCCCTGCATAGGTTTAATAGGATTGATTCTACACTTGATGAGCATGTAGGAAGTAGTGTACATTTTGTGAATGTATGTGTCTTGAAGCATGTCAATTGGTTTTTGATGATAACAAAGACAAAGATCAAGATCAAGAGCAAAAGAGAAAACCAAGATCAAAGGAAGAAATCAAGAGGTTTAGATATAGACATTAGAACATCAATATTAAATGCTCTCAAGATATCTCAAATGATTTTTCAAATATGATTTTAATCAATATGTTTTTCAAAGATCACTTTCTAAAAAGAGGTTGTCTTTAATCTTGGATCATGCCAAACAAAGTTTAATATTGTTCAAATCCATGTTTTCTAAAGTTAGGCATGACATAAATCCTCTTTCAGGCTTGAAAAATGAGTTTAAAGTGTAATGTAATTGATTACAATTGCTTGGTAATCGATTACAAGCTAAACAGAAGCTTTGTAATTGATTACATCATCCATGTAATCGATTACCAGAAAGTCAGAGGCCATGTAATCGATTACACACAAGCTGGTAATCGATTACCATATGCCCAGAAACCAAGAACACGTTCAAAGGGCCATGTAATCGATTACATCAATATTGTAATCGATTACTATAAAGTCAGAGGGCGTGTAATCGATTACACAAGTCATGTAATCGATTACCACAAGCCCAGAAAGCCAAGAACACGTTCTATCTTCCATGTAATCGATTACCAAAACTCTGTAATCAATTACCAGTGTTCTGACATACCTAACGACTACTTGGTGTGCCTTTAAACTACCACAAATCCCAAAACAGTAAAGCATCAACAGATTTGATGAGTGGTTTTGGACTAAATTCCAAGTCTTAAAAGAAAAAGGAATCAAGTTTGTTTCGAAGGAAAAACACCCAACCCTTGGCAAACACTAAATAGGGCATCAACAACCAATTTTCAATATATCAATGCAAACATTTCTCAGAACCAGATGAACCAATCATGTAAATGAGGCTACAACAAATTCCATGCCTTTTTCCCCTCACTTTCTGGGCGAACATGCTTTTCAACTCGAATAACCATTTACAAAATAATATTTTTTTAAGTAAAACACACACATAAATATTATATTCAGGTGTTGCGGAACTGCAAATGAAGCAAGCCAAAGTCGTAAAGCAGCGGGGCAACTTGCTTTGGGTGATCTTTGGGGTTGAAAAAATAGGGCTAAGGTTACAGATTACAGAGACAAAAGAAAAAAAGGGAGAGCAGAGCATACCTGATTGCGCGTGATGCATCACAGATCTGGGTTTTGGTCAAGAAGGAGGCAGCAGCGAAAGTGAGAGCAAGAGCGCAAGTGAGAGGGGGGTTCTGCTGCAGTGAGAGTGAGAGGGAGATGAAAGTGAGGGTGAGTGTGGGTTCTCACGCAGAGAGAGAGAGGAGAGAATAGTGTGAGTGAGGGGAATGAGTGTGAGTGAGAAGGAAGGAGAGCACAAGAGAGAGTGGGAGGGAGTCTGAAAGTGAGGGTGAGTGTTAGTGAGAGGGAATATGAAAGTGGGATGCAGATAAATATGTTAAAATATTTTAATTTATTTATTTATCATGTTTTGTGAGGGCTTTGTGACGGAAATATCCTTCGCTAAAATTTTATCAGTTTAGCGAGGAGAAATTTTCCTCACAATTCTCTCGCTATTTTTAGCGAGAGAAAATATCTCTCGCAATTCTCTCGTTAAAATTAGCGAGGAAAATTATCCCTCGCAATTCCCTCGCTAATTTTTGCGAAGAAAATTATCTCTCGCAATTCCCTCACTAATTTTTGCGAATGAAATTATCTCTCGCAATCTCCTCGCTAATTTTTGCGAGGAACATTTCCCTCGCTAATTCTCTAGCTATTAACTCGCTATTTTTCCCTCAAACTTATTTTTGAAATTTAACGAGGACTCAAATTTTTCTCGTTAATCCCTTGCTATTCCCTCGCTAATTAGCGAGAGAATAGCGAGGGAAATTTTCCCTCACAAAATTCCATTGCTAAATCTCGAATTTCTTGTAATGAAAGAACCTACGAACAATTGCATCAATATCATCACAAATACCACCAGAAATCTACGTAATTTACATTGGGTAACTAGGCACTGTAGTAATAATTGAATTAATCAAAGTGAGACGATCAGCCTTGTTTAACAACAGACTCTTCCAACCCGTCAATCTAGAGTGCAACGTCTCAACAATATAAGTGAAATCATGCTTCCAAACGCTACCGGTCAATAAAGGAAAACCAAGGTACTTTCCCAGATTTGTGGTGACATATGAGGTGACTTTGAATTTATCAAAGCAGTCTATGGTATAATGGTAACTCTATTGGTTGTACTACAACCACTACTCCATTAGTGTCTTGGGAAATGCCTCCTTTTGGCTTTTGTAAGCTGAATGTAGATAAATAGTGCCTATGGTGATCCAGGAAGGGCAAGGTATGGAGATCTTATCAGAAGGGATGATGGGCCATGGTTGATGATAGGGTTCACAGGGTAGTTTGGTATTGCCACAAATTTATAAGCTGAGCTTCTGGCCTTGCGTTACGGTCTAAAGGTGGCGTGGGATAAAGGTATTATAAGGCTTATTTGCCAATCAGATTCATAAGATGCTATTAACGTGATCATCAAAGATGTCTCCCATTTTCATAAATACTACTGCATCATCCAAGAAATAAAAATGTTGCTTGATCAAGATTGGGAAGTAAAGGTGGAAGTCTGGAACACGTGCTAAGGGACGGTAACTTTTGCGCTGACAGTCTTGCTAAGCTTGGTGCTGAGAGGGAAAACATGTTGAAGGTTTGGTGTAACCCTCTAGAATTAGATAGCTTCCTGTTAGCAGACTTGATGGGCAGAGCTTTTGCTAGATAGTTGTTTTCTTTATTTTTCCACTGTACCAAAGAAAAACCCCACACACACACAGATTGTCACGCTAGCTTTAAAGCTGTTTAGGTGTAATAATGTTTACATTTAAGTATTTTTTTACGAAATCTTTTTCGAAAAATTCTTAAATATAATCAAAGCAAGACATTTATTATTTCTCTAGGTCATTTATTATTATTCACATCAACCTTATGAGTCCCGGGTCTCCATTGTCTCCTGCATTAAACTATGGTTTATTTGACTAGTTAAATATAATAAAATAATATAAAATTAGTTTAGAATTTTATAAAATAAAAATACTTATATAATAAATTAAAAAAATATTTAAAATCTTAGTATATTATTTATTATATTATTTTTTCATAAAAAACTCCACTTGTACTTTATTATCTCCTTTTAGAGTTATTATTATTATTATTATTATTATTATTATTTATTATTATTCAAGAGAACAAGAACAAGTGGAGTTTAGGGTTTTTATAATAAAATACTATAAAATTAGTTTATAATTTTATAAAATATAAATACTTATATAATAAATTATAAATATTTAAAATCTTAGTATATTATTTATTATATTATTTTTTCATAAAAAACACCACTTGTACTTTATTATCTCCTTTTAGAGTTTATTATTATTATTATTATTATTATTATTATTATTATTATTATTATTATTATTATTATTATTATTATTCAAGAGAACAAGAACACCCATTAATTTAAGGAAATTGACTTATATTTTTTTTTCCTCCTAGATTAGACCTTGTCAATCGGAAGCAAACATTATTGTGTAATATTTATTTCAATGTTATATATATATATATATATATAATTAATTAATTAATTAATTAATTAATTCTGTTACGGTTATATTATTAAAAAATAATTTTAAATCCTCTTAACTCATTTTTTTAACTACTAAATGAAGAAAGTATTTTTTTATATTTTTAAGATATTGAATATATTTACTATTTCATTTAATTCTTTTTTATTAAGTATTAAGAATTATTAAAAAATATTTTAAAAAGATATAACAAAATTCATTACTAAAACAGAAATTATTATATATTCTTACAACATGTATTTATAAAGTATTAAAAAGATTATTTAGAAGATTTTTTAAGAAAATATAACAAAACTTAATATTAAAAGAAAATTCATTACATATTATTAGAATACTAATAAATATATTACAATAAGATATTTATTATTGATTTTAAACATATTCACATAATTTTTAATAAAAATAATTTAAATCAATAATAAAAATATTTTTTAAACATATATTTATTACTGCTCTAAAAACATGACCTAAAGCATCCAAGTCGTATGTAATTGGGCAGTCACATTATTAATTCTTTCTAACAAACTTTCTATAAGCACTTTCGTTGTCTCTCACAAGTTACGCCCATATATATCAGGTAAACCTGTATAATAGTATTTTGTGACAATTGTTTTTTAGAAATTATATTATATTCTTGAAATAATAATAAATAAATATTTTAGGCGGATATCAATCATTAATTTAAGTTTTTTAATAATAAATATCTTTTTAAAATATTTATTAATATTTTAAAAATATGCAATAATTTTTTTTTACGATATATTTTATGGCAACTTGGATTGCGATCTTTAAATCATGACAACTTAATATATTTTGGGTTCAAATATAAGGATCCTTGGTTGGTTAGCGATTTGTAAAAAAATTATTGATTTGTACTCACCTTACAATTGCAAAAGCCTCCTCTCATTGTAATTTTTTAGCACCAAAATATATTTAACGTTTTACTTACAAAGATTTGGATTCTTTTATGTCATTTTTTTCTCTCAAGTGATTAAGTAAAAAAAAAGATAGATAAAAAAATTATTAGTAAGATCTAAAAGTTATGAATTACATAACCAAATTATATTATAATATCTACCAATAAAATTTTATATTATAATACAAAAAATAATATATAATACTCTTATCGAAGTCGAGCATAACATTTTATTTCAAAATACATGCATTTTACTGCTGAAATCATACGTGCATACATTTTAGGAAAGAACAAAATTTAGGTAAAGTTCTTTAGGTGCTTGTGTTCAATAAAAATATGACATGTGTACATTTTTCTATAACTCATTAATGAAAACTTTGAAAATGATGATTAAGTTCCTTTCAAAATGTACACATGTCATATTTTTATTGGAGACAAGCACTACAAGCACCTAAAAAACTTTACTTAAGTTTTGTTATTCAGGAAATTACCCATAAGCAACTAGTTTTTAGTATAAACAAAAACAAAGATTTACTCTAAAATAAATAATATAAACTACAGTGAAAAGAAATTAAAAGCAAAATTAATGGTCAATTAGCAAAACACTAAACCAAAAATGAAGAATTAAAACATAGAGACATAATTTTAATAAAATACTAGATAGATGAAGATCTTAAGAAATAAGAAATAGACTCTTAAGTTTTACTTAAGTTTTGTTATTCAGGAAATTACCCATAAGCAACTAGTTTTTAGTATAAACAAAAACAAAGATTTACTCTAAAATAAATAATATAAACTACAGTGAAAAGAAATTAAAAGCAAAAATAATGGTCAATTAGCAAAACACTAAACCAAAAATGAAGAATTAAAACATAGAGACATAATTTTAATAAAATACTAGATAGATGAAGATCTTAAGAAATAAGAAATAGACTCTTACAACAACGTTGGGAATAGATATATAGATAGTTTAATCGATTTAACTAGAACAATTCACGAAACAAATGATAATCCAATTCTATGATTGTTAAAGGGTCATGAAAGAAGTCTTTTACTTTCATGAATGAATGAAAAATTATAATCCTTATACGTTTGTGTTGTGCTGTGTGAGAGCTTGAGAGGCGATGAGACAAATTAAAAGTGAATGATTTTTTGTTATAATTTAAAAATACTTTATTGTAGTTGTAAGACTTTAATTACTTAGTATTAACAACAACTTAACTATCAAAACTCATGTGAAGTTGAGATTGGTGAATTTCACTTATCTTCTTTTAAGTCTTTTAGCATAATAACTTTTTAATATTAACATTTGTCATTAAATAAGTTTTATTCATCAAACTTTAACTTTTATTTCACATTATAAATATTTAATAAAATATTTTTATTTTTTTATTGGGGGGCCGTGGCCATGCACACCCCACTTCAATCTGTCCCTGTTCTGTACATTATATATGTCATTTTTATTAAAAAAAAAAACTGCTATTTTCTATGAAATCTTTTTTCATAAAAAATCACCAATGAGTTGATAATATAGAATAAGTATTGACTGTTTTGTTTTTATCCAACCATTAAAAAAAAGAAACACCTGTAACGGCATTCAAATGACATTGATTTTAATGGTTAGTATATCGTTTCACGACTTCCTTTGGTAAGAAGTAATATTTTACTTATTCAAAAGACATTAATGCATTATAGCAACGTTACAACGACTTTGATGTATGTGTTTCCATCAAGAAAAGTAATAACTAAAGTAATAGATGCCAATCTGATGATTAGCATTCTCTTTCTAGAAGGCCTTGCTTTATTGTAAACACACATAATTAACTGCAAATACAATTTGGGTCGTTCACGATTCAATTTGAATTAATTTTAAGTTATGTAATATTAATATTTTAAAACAGCCATCGTATCAATATTTGATATATATCATATTAGATATTTTGATATTTTTAAATATTTTTTATTTATATATCTTAAAATTAGTTTTTAAACTTTTATCATATTTTATATTTATATCATGTCATATATATATCTCATATTTATATTCATATTTTTTAAATTTTAAGTTAAAAAATCAACCGATCTAAATAATATTTTTTATATAAGTTTAGATTGGATTTGATTAATTATATTTAGAAAACTAAGCCATTTCATACTGATTTAAATCAGTTTAAATTAGATTAGTTTAATTAGATTTTGGTATAAAAAAATTTAAGAATAAAATTTTAAAAGTTAAAAACAATTTAGCTTATTAAAAAATAAGAAATAAAAGAAAATAAAAATAAAATAATTTATTTTATATGTCTAAAATAATATTTAATCACATAAAATAAGATAAATGTATGAAAAATAAAAATTATTAAGTAAAAATATAAATTTAATAACAAATAATTATATTATATAATATTAATCAGTTTAAATTAAATTGAATCTTTTCAAAACTTAAAATTTATCTAATCTAATCCATTTTCAAAATATCAAATCAAAAAAACCAAATTTATATAATTTTTCTGTTTAGTTTTTAATTTGGGTTAGAATTGAACACTTTTAAATTGCGGACTTTAGCTCAGCCCTTAAAACAGATGAACTACTTGAATTGGGATTTGATGACGTCCTTTGATTGGTCATTTTGACCAAATTAGCATAATATATTGTATTACGGCTATAATTCCTTTTTTATTGAAATAAAAAATTATATTAAAGCCCAAACTACCTTAGAATAAGACGAGGTAGAGTGTAGGGATGGAAAGGCAAGGTCGGTCAGTAGCCTTTTTGCTTTTAAACCTATCGACCAGATTTAAATATAAGGCTTGAGTCTGACCTGTAAGTCTGTAATAGGACAATTTTTAAGGCCTGACCTGATCTGTTTAAAAGCATGACCTAACTTGTAAGCCTATATAACGGTCTATTTTGCAAAAAAAAACTTTTAAATAGGCCAACAGACCTACCTTTAAACAAACTAGCAGGCTTTTACATAGGCCAACAGGCCTAAATTTTGAAATAGGCCAACAAACTTAGGCCTTGAAATAGTCCAAAGAGTGTATGATTTTTAAAATATTACATTAAAAATCTAATATTCTAATTCAATAACATAAGTCTAACAAGCTAATTATTCAACAATACAAAATTATAACAAAAATAATCGGCCTCAGGCCTCAAATTATCCAACAACATAACAATATAATTAGATAAATCTAAATGACATCGGGTCTCAAATTACTAATATTAAAACAGGACCATGACACAAATGTAAAAAGTCTCAGGCCTCAAATTGTCGAACAAATAGTACCACAACACAAGTCCACAATATATGTCTAACAACAATACAAATAACACAAAATAACAACAAAACCTCCAAAAATGTAGTGATAAAGGTGCAACAACTAGCAAATAAGATCAAATCTTCAAGGTGATCTCTTCATGTTCGTACACCTTCAAATTAAAAATAAAAAAATTGTTATTAGAGCATATAATAATTTAATAGCAATCAAATTAACAAAATTTAAGAAAAAATGACTATGTCAAAAGAAAAAGTTTGATCATTTTACTTTCTCTTCAATCCATAATTGTTACGAAGCCAATCACCACCGCATATTAGTGCTTCAATAGATTCTTTATTCAACTTTGAACGATATTCATCAATAACTCTTCCTCCAACACTAAATATGGACTCTAAAGCCACTGTTGAGATTGAAATGGCTAGTATATCAGCAGTCATCTTTGATAAGATCTTATACTTTAAGTTATTGTTCCTCCACCACTCCAAGGCACTAAAGGAGTTATTATCACCATCGGGAATATAAACACTTTCCTCAAGATAAGCATCTAATTTTGATTTCATTAGAGGAACTGCTTCCTTTTCACACACAAGACTCATGATTTGATTAAGTCCAGTGATAATTGAAGATTTAGGCGCTGACGAGGATAAGGAGTTACTGCTAGCAATATTCACTTCACTAGAGGATGACTCTTCCATACTCAAAGTTATGTACTCACTATATAATTCTTGCAATGAAGTCCGCACCTTATTCACAATCTCCATGGCAACTTCTTCAGGCTTATATATCAAAGGAAAACATATATCAACAATATGAAATTTGCACCTAGGATCCAAAACACTCGCAATGGGCATCAACAAATTGCATTCCCCCCAGTATTTATCAAATTTTATTTTCATAGGAGCTATCATTTCTCTCATGAAGAGATCTCCATCCTCCACAACATTATCAATTACTTGTTTCACTCTCCATACTTCTGCGAGATACAAATTTGCAGTAGGGTACTCACTACCTGAAATTATATGAGTGGCAAGATTAAACATTTCTAGAAGTTGACAAACCTTTTCAACTTTCTCCCAATCCTCATGGAAGGTGCATAATCATAATGTGGCTCTCTTTCTTTGTAAGCTGGAAAGACAATCTTAAATTTCAAAGCGCTGGACAACATCTAAAATGTCGAATTCCATCAGGTAGGACAATCAATAACAAGCTTCCTTTCTTTCAATCACTTCTGTTCAACCACATCACAAAAAGCCTTTAACCTTGAATCATTGTAGTTGATATACTTCACACTTTCACGAATAAATCCTACTAAGTCCATCTTGCACCAACAGATTTAATGTGTGCACAACATCTAACATGAAATAAAGCATCACCAAGGACTAACTTTGTGCTAAGTGATAAGTTGTCTTTGAGATTCTTCAAGCATAAGTCATTATAAGAAGCATTATCAACCGATACTAAAAATACCTTGTTTTCAATCCCCCATGCTTTCAAACACTTAAAAATTGCATCAGCAACATCAATCCCACGCCTTGGAGCAAACACTTTCACAAAACTCAAAACTCTTTTTTGAAGTTTCCATCCCGCATCAATGAAATGGCCAGTGATGACCATATATTCAGCAACTTGATGACTTGATTTCCACATATCCGTAGTTAAGCTGATCTTGCCTACACTTTTCAACAATGCCTTTAATTTTATCTTCTCTGCTTCATATATTGCTAAATAATCAGCCTTTACTGTTTTACGAGACATTTTTTGAAATTCTGAATTTGTATATTGGAAGCCCCACATCCAAACTTCATCATCAACAATGTTAAAAGAATGCTCATGGACCATAACAGTAGTGACAATTATTTCCCTCATCTTCTCATTAGAGTACCTAACACCGGGACTCACAAATGGATTTGTTCCAATTGAAGGTTGAAATGGAATGATTTGTTGCTTCTTTTGTGTACCCATTTGTAACTTCCTTTGAGTGCAACTCTCTGCATGTCTCCTTAGATGGCTAGTCATATATCCCTTCCCACTAATAGATAGTTTTTGCTTACAATATTTGTAGGCAGCTTTCTTCGCACATGTAGTAACTTCAACTTCATCAAAATCATTTCAAACAGATGATGTTTTTGGCCTGTTCTTCTTGATGACACAATCATCATCCTCTTGATCTTGATCACGGTGACTTGAATTCGTTGTTACACTTTTTTCATTGTTGCCTTCAAGTTGACTTGAAACTGATGGTGCACTTTGATTGGTGTTAATGTCATTAACAAGTCTAGTAGTAGATGAAATAATTTCATTACTCTCAAATGAAAAAGACATCATGTTAACCTGTTTCATCATAGGTTAATTAAATTATAGCTAAATAGTTCCAAATAAGCAACAATATTAAAAGTAACAAACATAATTTGTACAATAATATTAAAAATGGCAAGAGCAGAATTTAAATAATATGTATTAAATAACATAATTCAACTCAAAATTTATAAATATTTTTACCAAAGTTATATGAAATTCTGACCATGCGATGGGAGTATGGGACGCCAAATAGCATTAGCAAATAACAAACTATGATTTATAACAAGCTATTCTTATCACATGATCATCGATTCTCAATAGGACTATTGCAGATATAACGCTCTAAGGTTCAAAAATTAAGATTTTTAGGGGCCCTAGTTTTTTTCAGTGGTGTCTCTGTCAGAGGAAGCATATTCACACAGGTTGGTGAAATTAAAAGAAATTGATCATAAGTTTTAGAAAAGGAAAAACAGATTTTGAATTTATCACAAAATCATGAGAGCAATCTTCAGGGATTTGCACTTACTAGTTACTACTAATACTGAAATTAATAAGTGAAACTTAGAGAATCAAATAATACCCAATAAGACATGAATAACTTGAAACCCGAGCTTTAAATACAGCCTGTAAGCAAACACTGCAAGAACTAACATAATTTTCTGAAAATTATTATATTATTTCTGTGACTAAATATGTAAAGTTAGATAATGTAACATGTATAAATTAACCTAGTTTGAGCTAAAGTGGTTGGGATGGGTGAGGTTTGGATAAAGGTCCTAGGCTCGACTTGCAATGTACCCAAAGCAAATATTGCTAAAGTAACATGCCTAAGCAAGCTTACTTGACTAAATAATCCTACATTATTCTGTTATGCCAAAGCCATGAAACTACTTATCAAAAAAATAAAAAATAAAAACCATATGAAACAATCACAATAAGCCCCAATAACAAAATGAATCCTAAATATTGATATGCTTTAGTGTCGAAGCTTATGCTTACTTGATGTTACTGTTGTCTGCATCTATTTTTTTGTGTGCACAACTATACATGGTCTACATAACTACCTATTTGTTTATAATAAAATTTGCATACATTTTTTTATTGAAGCCTTCTGTCTTTATTTGGATTTATGATATAAATTTTCTCTCTTTTGTTATTTGGTTTAATTTAATTTTAGGTGCACATGATTAGAATGTTAAATCCTTGTTTTGATATACGTGTTAAACAGAGATAGTTTGTATGAAGATGAGGAGTTTGATCAACATCAAAGGCAACTTGCAACACTTCTTGTTTCAAAGGTATTTTTGTTCAGCTAATTAGTAATCTTAAGTTCTTCTCTTGTACAAGGAGAGAAACAAGAATGACAAAATCAGCACCATCCCTATGGTTTACATATTTAAGGAATAGGGATGATGTATTAAATTTTAGGGAAAACTACAAAAAAGAAATTCTTAAAATATTCCCAATTTAGGAACAATTAACCACTTAAATGGTTAATAATGTTTAAACAGTGGTTGATGAGTAATGACTTAGTGACTTAATTAAACACTTCTCTAAGTTGATAATATTTGTACCAAATATAACACAGAGATCCCAAAGATGAACTCAATCATCAATAGTAAACAAATTATATAGTCCAAAGTTAACCTTCCTGCAATATTGAATGGTAGGGCATCATGTTACCAGAGAACTATCAATCAAGCAAAGGTAAGCAAAGGGAATCAAATAAACAGAATTAACCTCCTGACATCTAAATCCAAAATAAAGCATCATCATCAAAAGCAAACTTTGAAAAGAAAAGTGGCTTCAACATTTTATCAAATAGGGGGTATGCAATCAATTATTCAAATCCAAATCTGAATCCCAGTAACATTACAAAACCAGTAATGAATTAAGAAGGGAGGAGGTTTACAAAAAAAAACCAGTGAATCTGACCAGAGACGTGAAATTGGTGAGGGTCACTAGTTCTGCTTCTCAAACCCGCCTCTACCCGTGCGTATGCTCCTTGCTAAGCTCTCTGTCTTGGCTCTCTCTTTGCTCTCCCTTAGTGCCTACATATATGCATGAAGCGAAATTGGTGAGGGAGAATCACTAGTCATATATGGATGAAGATGAGGATGCTGTGAATTTGACCAGAGATGGTGAAGCGGAGGCTCTGGTGATGGATGGAGACGACAGCGTGCGTCGCGACTGGTGGTCTAGTCTCTAGTGGACGACGAGTAGGAGGACGACAAATAGGTAGGAGGACGATGGGTAGGAGGATGATGGGCAAGAGGACGACACAACCCCTTTTCGTTTCTAATCTGAGATTGAGAATTGAGAATCATACTAAGTTAGGTCTTTGTTTCTAATTTTTATTAAAATTTAATTAAAAAATATTCATATATTATAATAAATTCATAATTATAATTATATATATATATATATATATATATATATATATATATATATATATATATATATATATATATGAGGGAGGATTAATTTACACCAGTGTAAGTCTTTTTTAACTTACACTCATTTTTAACCGTTAGATCCACTTTCATCTAATGATTACTTTTAATGAAATCATCTCAACCATTAGATGAAAGTGGATCTAATGATTGAAAATGAGTGTAAGTCAAAAAAGACTTACACTGGTGCAAACCGATCCCCCTCTCTCTCTCTCTCTATATATATATATATATATATATATATATATATATATATATATATATATATATATATATATATATATAAAAAAACAAATTTCCTACTGTCAGCCTAACAGACTTATTAGATAGCCTAAGGCCTAATCTATTTAATTAAACAGGCTTTTTAAAAAGCATTGGCCTGACTTATTTAGTAAACAGGCCAAGTCAGACCAGGCTTCAGACAGGGCAGGCCACAGGCCCCTAACGGGCGGCTTGACTTATTTCCACCCCTAACAGAGTAACACTTCTTGCGTATCTTCCATGAGGATGCTACAGCAAACAATTTGGGGAGCTTCCAATTTAGGAAAATTGGAAAAGGCACTTGGAGGGTACGAGACCAACTAGCTGCCTGGTCTCTACTAGTATTATATAATTTTCACGATGAGCTTGGTTAACCTTGAGCTAGTATTTAAGCCACCAATTTAACCAGCAAATCAGTACATCCTTCATTAATGAGATTAACTTCAAATTCTTGCATAAACTTGAATTAATCAAGTTAGAAGCACAAACCTAATCATAGCATTAATTAATAGAGTTTTGCTATATCCTCCTATAAGTTTTTTATAATAATATTTCAAATACTAAATGAAAAAAATATTAAATAAAAAGTAAATGTATCTAATGTCTTGAAAACATAAAAAAACATTCAATACTTTATTTATTTAGTAATTAAGATGATTAGTAAGAAGATTGTGTAGGAAGATTTAGAATTTTTCATTTCATATTAGATGTCGTTTTAGAATTTTAACAAATAATTAATTGTTTTATACCAATTTTACTCTTATTTTTTCTTATTCTATTAATTAATTATTTAACTCTTAGAATCTCTCAGTATTAATTCAACCAATTTTGTCTCTCCCTTATCACATCTTTTATTGGCCAATCATATTATTTCTTCTTCCAACGAGTTAAAGGATATTTTTTTTAAAATCAAGACTATTAAATTATTTTTTTAATACTCATGTCATTTCTTTAAACAACATATAAAAAGGAATTGAAGGAGTAATAGATAACTCTAATGAACTCTATTAATTAATGTTGTGATTGGTTTAGTACACCTAATTTTGATACTTTAAGTTTATATAAGAATTTCTCACAACTTCAGAATCAATTTTAAGTCCTCAACATTAATTAATAGGGCAAATTACACTAACTTCTCATAAGATTTAATGAAATTACACGCGCATCATCCTTGTTTCAGAAATTACATCGACTTGTCTTGAAGTTTATATCGTCATTACACTACCTCGTTATTGTTATTACACTACCTCGTTATTGTTATTACACTTACCTTCCATGTCCATCTGTTTAGGGGAAGTCAATGTAAGGATGTAAATAAGGAGGGTGCAAGTAAAATTTCACTAAACCTCAAGACAAGTCAGTATAATTTGCCCTAATTAATAAGATTAATTGCAACTTCATAATCACTTCAATCCCCGAGCAACCTCGAACTTGTAAGGAATTTTCCAAAATTCAGCACACAAAATATATACTTCATCTATTCTTTTTTGAGTTTTGTTATATTCTCTTACAAATTTCTCTTAATAATTCTCCTAATACTAAATAAATGAAGTATTAAATGAAAAAGTAAATATATCTAATATCTTAAAAACATAAAATTCATTCAATATTTTCTTCATTTAGTAATTAAGAGAATTAGATAAGAAGATTTAGAATTATTTTTCTTTTTTATTTGTCTTTTAAGGTTTTTACACAAGAATTAAAGATATCATTAAATAACCTCAAATTGAGTGAAATATAGATTGACATGATTAAATTACTTTTTCTCACTCTATTAAATATGTGTAATAAATTGTATAAATTAATTAATATGTATAGTTATTAAGTGTAATAGAAACAATAAAAGGTGGGGTAAAATTAGAAAAAATTAATTAATGCATCTTTAAAATTTTCGAATGATAGATAATTTAAAATAAAATAAAATATATCAAAAGATAGATAAAAAAGAAGAGAGGAAGTATAGTAATTCTTATTAGTACAAATTAAAGTTACTGTAATTTCAAATGCATCTAAATCTCTATTCTGTTTTAGGATGCATCTATATACATAAAAAAAAGGAGCCTTTTAAGAGTTTAAATTTTTTACTGGTTGAATTGATTTCCAATTAAAATTGTTAGAATTTCTACAGTTTAAAAAACTTAACATAGGTTTTCATTAAAAAAAAAAAAACTTAACATAGGCATTTCAATATCCATATATGAGAAAGCTTAATCTCTTGAGAAGTTTACTTCCATATAAAATCACCTTTGATTTCTATAAAATTTTAGAAAATTACGTTTATCTTTTAATTGTGCATATAGTGGAGTGTATGACTGTACTATATTGCAAGTAGTTTTTTTTTTGAAAAAAAAAAATCTGTAATCCACTTGCACGTACTTAATTTGTTACCCCCTTCATCTGTTTTATTTATTCTAAATTTTAATTTTTCTAATTGAAGTTGGTTAGCTACCTTTAGCACTAAATAACAGCAAATAAGCAACTAGATAGCACATTTGCATGTCTTATTCTTTCAATTTTACAACCATTGTGACAGTAAATTCAACAGTTAACTAAATATGAACTAACAGTGTTGGTACCTTGTACATCAGTTTTGAACGAAATACATTAGGTAGTGTTTTAATATTTTAAAGGGGAGTCCAATAAGCTATACCTCACAATGTCTACTCGTATAATTTTTAAAATAAAATAAAATAAAATAATTTTTAATTTTTTATTACATAGTGTTACTTTATAAAATGTGAGCAAATTTACACTTAATCCTGTGTTTGGATATTTTTTCATTAACGAAATAGAACGGAATAGGTAGAGATTGATCAGAAGGGAAAGGAATGGAATGAAACATAATTTTCCCCCTCTTTGTTTGGAAGATTCATTAACGGAACAGAACGGAATATGTGTTCCCCCCATTCCACCTCAATTTTGGAGGGAACAAAAATTAGGCATTTGGGGGGAAGAGGGGGGAAATGATTCTCTATGTGTTCCATTCCGTTCATATACATCTTAAAACTTCCAAATACAAAAAATTATTTTTGTTCTCCCAATTTCCTTTCCGTTCTCCCTATTACCTATCATCCAAACATAGTGAGGTCAGATAGCGCAACACTTTCAAGAAAAGATTAGCTAGTTGTTGGTAGTGTTATGGTTAGGAGGCTCAACAAATTGGAAAAATTTACGAGGAATTACATTAGTAGGTTTAACTATTTATCGTAATTTAAAACGTTAAGACATTGGATTTAAAGAGGAGGAAGGAAATGATTAATCTTTTGTAGGGTATTAATTTAAGGGAGGAGAGGAAAGGAAGATAATGGAAATAATTTTCATTGGTCTCACATTTTTGTATCCATCCCTTCTTGGATAGAAAGGAATGGAAGGGAAGGAATGTATTTTTGTTAGTCCCACAATTTTTTCCTATTTTACCTATCCTAGGCTATAAGTCTTTTATAAATCAATTTTATTATTAGATAAAGAGTAATAAAGTACTTTGACATTTTTTTAATATACATTTCCATTTTTTTTCATGATATCAAATAAGGTGAGTAATAACTCCTTTACTTCTTTTTTCTTTTATTTATTTCCTATTGTACTATTTCTTTACCTTTATTCTCTATGATAGATAGGCTTTGTTTAGTTTGAGTTTAGAGGAGGACAGGAAATGCTGAGCATACTGGAAGGGGGTTATACCTTGTTTGGTAAACATTTGTGGAGGTAAAGGGAAGGATTTTGAAGGATCATATTTCCATGGATCCCACCTTGTTTTCATCCTCTCCCCCCTCGAAAGGAAAGAAGGGAAATGAAGAGAAAAGAAGTATTTTGGTGGGCCTACTATATATTTACATACATTTTTTTCTTAATGAAACCAAACAAAAGAAGGGAAACATTCATTCTTTTCAATTGAATGATACTAAACAAAGAGGTGAAAACTCCTCTACTTCTCTCTTATTTTCCTTTCTTTTCTTTTCTATCAAATTCCTTTTTTTTTTTCTTTTTCCTTTATGATATCAAAATGACCCTTACATCTTTTCACACTTGCATGAGTGACAACTTCTAAGTGTAGGCATGCATAAGTTTTGGTGGGACTAGCACCAATCATACTGTGAAAAATATAAACGTATAAAGAGAGTTAGCTTTTAAGGTGAACCATCTAGTCAATGGACCACCAAAATGACCTACTCTAGCAGGTTACCCTAATCGTAACCATCATCGGACTACCTCACAACCATCACCACCTTAGCTAAGCTCCATCACCATCTGGCCCTAACCCGTTACAGCAACCTCCATCCTTTGCTAAGACATGGCTAGACTGGTAATGACTCGTGGTTGCCAGACTGGTAACAACTCGCAGTGGCCGAATTTGGTTGTGACTCGTAGTGGCCAAACCAGTTTGTCACTTGCGGTGGCCAGAGTGGTACTTGCAATGATGAACAGAAGATTTGGTGCTTGGGCTTGCAGATCTGGTGCTGGCTCAAGTTTTATTGGCTGCTGAAGTAGTTCTAGTGGTGGAAGCCATGAGTTGAGTAGCGTAGAGGTGCGACGACGGCAAGGAATGGTGTGGTGGGGTGATAATCACATATTTTATTCATTAAGAAACCCTTATGTTTAGTCATTTACACTCTCCATATTCTTAATTGATTGAGTTTGGTATGATTTTGTGAGTTTGAGCTCAAATTGGTCCTAATTGAATATTTTCAGCATTATTGAGATTTGACACTGTTTCTGTATTTTGGCCATAACTTGAGTTCCTAATATCTGATGAATATGAATTTTACCTTGTAGGAAATCTAAGAGGAAACTCTACAACTTTGATGAAGAGCTCGAAGTATGATTCAGATGTCTAAGGGACCTAAGTTTACATGGAAGTCAGAATACGGGTTCTGTCAGTAGAATCCGAACAGTGTGCACTCATAAAATCATATCTCAAGATGTAATAATGGATATGGGCTGAAATTTGGACAGTGGATAGTCAAGATCCAAATAAACAACTTTCATGAAGAACACATTTTGAGAAAAATAATTCTAGTAGGTCATTTTGAGCTTGCAAGTCGGAACAGAGGAGCTGAAGTTGGGTTTGAGCAACCTACGGTATTTGAGACATATCTTGGGCTTAAGGAAGCCAAATTGGACGAACCAGCTATCCATTTTATAGCCAAGACAAGGATCTACAACTTTCATGAAGAACACTTTTCGTGGTTCTGAAGTATAGTGGGTCGTTTTTGGCTTCCAAGTCAGACACGAAATTTTCGTCCTCAACCACTAATCCACTCATCCATCCACTCATCCACTCATCCACTCATCCACTAACTCACCCATTCATCCACTCATACACTAATCCAACCACTTAACCACTCCACCCACTCATCCACTAATCCATCCACTAATCCATCCACTCACCTATTCATGTCCATAATTTCCCACTCACCAAAAGTCCTTTGGCATTTTTCACTAATTCAACCACTCAACCATTCCACTCACTCATCCACTAAACCAATCCACTAAACCAACCCACTAATCCATCCACTCAAACACTCCACTCACTCATCCACTCATCCACCCACTTCCCTTCGTCATTTTGTTACCTTAGACTTCTATAAAAGGCACCATTTATCATGAACAACATGAATTCTCCTTCATTTCTCTCTAAGTTTCTTCTTGCTTCTTCATAGTTTCTCATAGTTTTGTATATTTTGATGCTCCCCTTCATGGTAATGGAGGGCTAAGCTACTTTGGGTCAATTTGGAACTCTTGAAGAGATTGTGGTTTGGATTCTTGAGACCTTGGTTATGTAATGTATTTGATTTATATTTGAATTTCTCTTCTCTTTTTCTTCTGTTCTCTTGATCTTGAATGCATGAATGGTGATTCTGTTTATGTTTGATCTGATTTGATCTTGGTTTAAGATTAAGTATTGTGATGAAATTTAGAACTGATTGATCTGAATTAATCACATAACTGAAGATTGAGATTTGTGATGAAACTTAGAACTGATTGATCTAAACTAATCACGTAATTGAAGAGGTTAGGTTACTGATTTGTGCCTAGGTTAATTGAATTCGGTGCTTAAATTGACATATATTTACATGAATGGTGCGATTGCAGATTTGTGTTTATCATTTGTCAATTGAATTCTGGACGATTGTCTAGTATGAATTCTGGATCTGATGCAGAGATCTCGGTTAGATCCAAGTTAACCATTTAAATGTATTTCAGGTGTTTGTTGAAAGGTCTATGATTGAATCCACCCAATCTCGGATAGATTTCTGAATTGACTGTTCTTTTAATTGTTATTTTTCTTCAGATCTTGTCATTGTAATCCTTGAACAATCAAACCCCCCTTTCTAACTTAACTTAATTTGATAAAATTGCATTTACGATCCTTGAGGAGACGATCCGGTGTTGTTCACTATACTGCAAACTTAGTTAATAACTTCGGTTATAATTTTGACTGAGTTCGGCGCTCATCATGGGGGACGGTGGTGTGTTTGGTCATCATGAGTAGTGTTCTATGGTCTGGTTAGACATAGGTTGCTCTGGTACGAAGAGGCTAAGGGTGGTGCAACTTTGATGGTTGTTGGGGGTGAAGCTTGGCTGCAGAGTCGCAATTACATTGGAGGTCGCACAAGAGGTCATGGGACATAGTGTTGCTAAGGTGGTCAAGTTCGATTATGGAGGCCGCGATGGTGGTTGATTGGGAGGGCGTGTGCAAGGACAGTGTTCAGGCGGCGGTGGAGATGGTGCTTTGATTATGTTACTTCATGGTAATGGAGGTTAGTGGTGGTGACAATGGCTAAGTTGGTTAGAGGTTGGTGGCGGCAGCCTCTAGAGTTGGATGAGAATAATTTTATAAGCCAACCTGTTAAATAGGTAGCCCACTTTTAATGCATGTCGTTGATCTAATTTTTAAATCATCCAACGACTATGGTTAGATAGTCCATTACTAATCCATTGACCAAGTGATCCATGTTATATGTGTTAAATTTCTACATGAACAAAAATCTTGAGAATTCATAGATTTCACATTCATATCATTATGTTAAGATATATTAACATTTATCCATGGTGAAAATGGATGCTTTAATTTACAGATCTTGATGAAAGTATAAACTCATTTTTCTCTCTTCTCATTCTCTTCTCTATGTTCTTTCTTTTTTTATGGTAAAAACATAAAACATAAACTGTTCTGGATAGAGAGAGGATAAGTTTCTCTTTGCTTTTCTATTCATTAAAAATTGCTCCCATCAAGCAGTTGATAGAGGTTAAGTAACCTTTTCCCAACAGTCATAAACCAATTACCATTTAACCTCTCATTTATTTATTAAATCACATACATTTGCACACCCACACATGAGACATTTCTTACATTCTCTCACTTGGCTCATGTAACAAAGTATCATTTCATGATTTAATAAAATATCAATCATAATGCGCATAAACAGGGCTTAAAGTTTCATACATTGGTTGCATCTTAAGTCATAATTAAGAATAAGAACTAATAAGAGTCATGTCAGTTGCATATTATCAAATCGATATAATTCTTTCCATGTACTACTATATTAGCCTTCTCCCTATCATGACACTTTAATGGGAAGTACATAATATGTCCAACAATAACATCTTTATCAAAGACAAATCCTGTTTTCAATATTATCATTTATACATGTACACATAAGTTTGAAAACAGAAAAATTTAGAAACTTATACATTAATGAACTCAGAGTGTCAAATATACATTAAAACAAAACAATAATGTTCAACTTTCACTAGTAAACATAATGCCTATACTTTTAACATGACTAGTAAATGTTTTGGGTGGTAATCCTTTTGTTAAGGGGTCAACAATCATAAAATCAATGCTAATATGTTCTATTGACACTTTATGTTTCTGAACTTCTTCTTTAACGACAAAGTATTTAAATTTCAAATGTTTAGTACCTTTGGAATACTTGTCGTTTTTTGAAAAGAAGACAACTGCAAAATTATCACAGTAAATTTTTAGCGGCCTGATAATACTGTCGATTATTCCAAGCCTTGAAATAAAATTTTATAGCCATTTAGCCTGAACCATGGCCTCAAAGCATGCCACAAATTTAGCTTCCATAGTGGATGTAGCAAAGACAGGCTGCTTCACACTTTTCTATCAGATAACTCCTCCAGCTAAAAGATATAAATAACCAAAAGTGAATTTTCTTGTATCCACATAACTAGCAAAATCTAAATCTAGATCACTTCAAGATGATCAAACCTCCTATAAATAAGCATGTGATCCTTAGTTCCTTGCAGATATCTCAGAACTTTCTTTGCAGCTTTCCAATAATCTAAACCAGGATTACTCTGGTATCTTCCTAACATTCCAACTGCAAAGTTATCTGGTCAGGTACAAGTCTGAGCATACATTAAACTCCCAATAATAGATGCATATGAAATTGCTTCCATTTGTTTTCGATTCATATCATTCTTTGAACATTGCATGAAATTGAATTTGTCTCTTTTCTAAATTAGAACTAGAGATGTTGAGCACTTTTTCATTTTGAATCCTTCTAACACTTTATTTATATATGCTTTCTGAGTCAAACCTAACAATTCTTGTGATTTATCACGAAATATCTCTATCTCAATCACACAGGTTGTCTCACCCATATCTTTCATTTCAAAGTTATTAGAGAGAAACTTCATAGTCTCACTTAATATACCAAGATCTTTAGTTGCAAGCAATATGTCATTAACATATAGAACCAAAAAGATAAACTTACTCTCATTGACCTTCAGATATATACATCGATCAACACTATTTTCCTCAAATTTAAAGGATACAATAATATCATTAAACTTGAGATACCATTGTCGAGAAGCTTATTTAAGTTCGTATATTTACTTTTTAAGTTTACACATCATGTGTTCTTTTTCTTCTTCTATGAATTCAATTGGTTGGTCTATATAAACCTCTTCCTCTAAATTTCTATTTTAAAAGGCAGTTTTCACATCCTTTCGATGTAACTCTAGATCATAATGAGTCACCAATGCCATGATAATTTTGAGAGAATCCTTCTTAGAGATCAGTGATAAAGTCTCTTTATAGTCAATGTCATCTTTCTAAGTAAACCCCTTTTGCAACTAACATGACCTTGTAACATTCGAAGTTACCATGAGAGTCACATTTGGTCTTAAAGATCCACTTGCAATTAACTCTCTTACAACCTTCTGGTAACTTAACAAGGTCCCAAACCTTATTTTGTTCTATAGATTTCAACTCATCTTTCATAGCAACTAACCATTTATCAACATTATCATTATTCATGGCTTGTGAAAATATAACTAGGTCATTTTCTATTCCTAAGTCAACTTCAAACTCTTGTAGATATATCACATAATCATCAGAAATAGCTGATCTCCTTTCTCTTTGAGATATTCTTAATGTTATTTATTGTGGTTCTTCTACTATAGACTCATTTCCTACAACTTCATTGTGAGTAATGCGATCATTTATTTGTTGTTCTTCATGATTATTAATCGGTTCAACAACTTGAGGAACAACAACTTTATTAGAGACACAAGTCCAAGGAACATGCACTTTCAATTCTTGAATCTTCACTTTACGTGTTATTTCACTCCCATTAACTTCACCATTTTCAATGAACCTAACATTATCAGATTCAATAATCCTTGTAGTATGGTTAGGACAATAAAATCTATACCCTTTTCACTTTTTTGGATAACCAATAAAATAACCACTAATTGTTCTTGCATCCATTTTCTTTTCTTGTGGATTGTAATATCTAATTTCTGTCTGATAACCCCAAACGTGCATGTGCCTTAGACTTAGTTTTCCTTTTAGTCCACAACTCAAAAGGAGTCTTTGAAACTACCTTACTAGAAAGACTATTCAACAAATACATGACAATCTTTAAAGCATAAGTAGGGGTAGAAATAGGCCAAACTGCCCGTCAAGGGCCTATGGCTTGGCCTATCTAAGGCCTGACCTGTTTACTAAACAAGTTAGGCCAATACTTTTTTAAAAGTCTGTTTAACTAAAAAGACCAGGTCTCGAGCCATCTAATAGGCCTGTTAAGCCTGATAGGTCGGCCTGACCTGTTTAACTATATATAATATAATATATATTATTATAATAATTATAATTATAATTATAAATTTATTATAATATATTAATATATTTTTTAATTAAATTTTAATAAAAATTAGTAACTAAAACCTAAGTTAGTAAGTTAAAATAGAAATAACATATTTATCAATATATTTAATGTAATATATTTATTAGAATGAAAATGATAAATTAATACTCACCTCCTATTATTATAGATGCTTACTACTTTCTTGCCTGGTTTTTGGTCGATGTGGAACTTGAAGATATACCAAGTTGTTTGTAACTTGGTATATCTTCAAGTCTTACATCGACCAAAGACTAAAGTAAGAAAGTAGTGAACATCTATAAAATTAGAAGCTGAGTGTTAAGTTATAATAAAGGCTTATTGGCCTTGAATAGGCCCATTGGCTTATTTCAAGGCTTAGGCCTGTGAACCTATGTAAATGTATGTTGACCTATTTAAAGGTAGATTTGTTAGCTTATGTAAAGGCATGTTGACCTATTTAAAAGTAGGTCTGCTAGCATATGCAAAAGCTTGTTAGCCTATTTAAAGGAAGGTTTATTAGCCTATTTAAATGCCTTATTGCAAAGTAGGCTTTTAAATAGGCTTTCAGGTCAGGTTAGACTTTTAAAAAGGCCAGACCAGGCCTTAAAAATCGGCCTATTACAAGCTCACCGGTCAGGCTCAGGCTTTATAATTGGGATACAGTTCAGGCCTGTTTAAACCAAAGTCTGGCCTGACCTATTTCCACTCCTAAGCATAAGTCCATAATGAAATAGGTAAAAAGGAATTATTTAACATACTTATAACCATATCTAACAAGGTTCTATTTCACCTATCTGATATACCTTTTTGCTTTGGTGTACCTAGCATTGTGTATTGGGCACATATGTCACGCTTCTCAAGAAATTTAGCTAATGGACCTAAGTGTTGCCCACTTTCACCATATATTCTATAATACTCATCACCTCTATCAGACTTGACAATTTTCACTTTTCTGTCTAATTGTCTTTCTACCTCATTAATGTAAACCTTTAAGACATTTACATCCTGAGATTTCTCATATAGCAAATAGACATAATCATAACGTGAATAATCATCAATGAAGGTGATGAAGTATCTTTCTTTATTGAAATAATTAATATCAAAAGGTCCATAAATATCGGTGTGTAAAATTTCAAGAAGCTGAGTGTTTCTTGTGGCTTATTTCTTTGTGTGTTTTGTTTATTTAACTTTAATACAATCCATGCATACATTCAAATTAGTAAAATCTAAATTCAGAAGGATTTCATTCTTTACTAATCTTTCTAATTTTTCTTTGGAAACATGTCTCAAGCGTTTGTACCACAAGAAAGCAGAGTGTTCATTGACTAAACCACGTTTAGTACCAACATTATGATGCAAGGTTAAGAGTGTTTCAGCATAAAGAGTATAAAGATTTAACTTGTATAATCCATTACATAACATACCACTACCAATCATATGGTTATGTTTATACAAACTAAAACTACCACTACCAAATCTAAAAGAGTATCTAGTTTTATCAAGTTTGGATAATGAAACTAAATTCCTAGATATACTAGGTACATAAATGAGTTTCAAATAGATCCAAATGATGTCTAGTGTCAAAAATTAAACGATACATCCCCACAGCTTCCACTAGAACTCTCATTCTATTACCCACAAAGACAAACTTTTCATTTGGTCTTGGTTTGGGTTGTAAGGAATCCCTGCATTGTATTAGAAACATGAGTTGTATAACCAGAATCAATCTACCAAGTATTATAAGGAACTTCCGCTAAATTTGATTCAAACATACATAAGCACTAGACTTACCTTATTTTTTGAACCAAGCCTTACGCCTCGGAAAATCCTTTAAGAAATGCCCAATCTTTTTACAGAAATAACATTTGTTTTCATTCGGTTTCTTCTTGTGGATTTGAAAGGAAGATGCTTCATTGATCATTAGGGGTCATTTTCCTTTCTGCTCATGTTTCCTACCAGCTTTCTTTGTAGCTCCTTGATGGTTAACATAATTGATTAAATGATTTCCTTGAACTAGCATACTGTGCAATTCATGCACATTTCATTTGTATTTCATGGTGTTATAGTTCATTTGAAAGAGACCATACTCAAATGGTAATGAGTTTAAGATAAATTGCACAAGGAAATTCTCATTCACATCCATTCTGAGTAACTTAATTCTTACTGCAATGTTTGTTATGTCAATGACGTGCTCATGCATAGTACGAAAACCATCAAATTTCATGGTGGTCAAAGTACTCATAAGTGTCACAGTAAGAGACTTATCAGTAGTTTAAGAGCGTTCTTCCACAAACGTCATCATTTATTTAACACTATCAGTTTTAAGAAGAGCTGACTTAATGTTGCTAGCTATACTCATTCACATGTACATCAAACTCAATATGTTTTATCTTTCCAGCTTTTACGATGGACCTTCTTTTCATCAGTGCTTAAAACAGTAATAGCATCTGGTTTCTCTACTCAAAGAGCTAAATTCAAATTCATTACCCCAAGGTAAAACTGGATTTGTTTATTCCATTCAGAGAAATTAAGTCCATTAAAATTTAGAACAAATGAGAGATGTAAATGCAAAGTAACATGTACTACAAATAATAGAGATTTAAAATCATTAATGCTTTGAGTTATATACTAACATGATACACAGATTCAGAAAAACACTTCATACAATGCATGTTGATGTTCACCTTTGGGCAATCCATCAATATACTACATTCAACATAATGATGCTAATAAAAGTTTAATATTATTTGACAATGATATATACACTAATTAAAAATATTTATTATCTTTGGATATATAAATAAAATTAATAGTACACTTACACTACTAATATTCATACTCATTAATTATTAGGACAACTAATCAACTTTTAGATGATCTTTAATTGTCTTATAACAATGAACTTCAATGTACACATAAACTAAAAAAAATTATCATATCATTTGTAGCATCAAAATTATGGGTAATTGAAATAAAATTATTATATAATTTAAAATTAAATTAATTTAAATATTTAATCACTTTAATAATTAATAAATATATGATATATTTAATTCTAAAATATAAATACTTTATAAACATTAGAAGAAATAAAATTCTACATTATGGCTGCATTTATACAATGCAGCAGAAGAAATATCCTACTGTATCAATGAATAAAATAACATAATTTCTACAATGATACAAACAGTTGAAGAACCCGAAAATTGCAGCAACTCAAAAAGGCAAATCGCACTTTCATGTTCAAACTTGCAGCATCGATTTAGCCATACTCGTTCAAATGCATATAATACATTATAGCATATAAAATATACAATCTTTATGCAGCCAAAAACAATTAGAAAATTGGCATATAAGACAAAGTGCAGTGAAGCCATTAAAGTAATTATTCTAATATCTTCTTTCCTAACACTTAAGGCTTTATTCAAGGCTTTATAACCTTTTGACTTATATATCTTTGGATCATTAATTGCCTTTGGTTGATATTCCTCTATGTACTGTGCATTTAACGATGGATTAACCCACACAGTAAATTATACAGAAAGGACAAATTGTACACCGATGTGCAAAAGCCTCAAATTTTTTATTGTTAGATTCATACAAATTGAGATAATCAATTATTATTAATAAAAAATTATGAATTTTTAAACATATATTCTAATATTTTATGTTAAATTTTTACATAAATAAAGATTTTAAGAATATATAAATTTTACATTCATATTGTTATATTAAGATATGTATTAACATTTATTTATAATAAAAATAGATGTTTTAATCTACAGATCTAGATGAAAGTAAAAATTATTTTTTTCTTTTTTATATTCTTTTTTTATGATAAAACAATAAAATATAAATTATTCTGGATAGGATGAGAATAAATTTCTCTTTACTTTTCTATTCATTAAAAAAAATTTTCTTATTAAGCAATTGATAAAGGTTAATTTTTTTTCAATTATCAATTAATTATCATTTAAACTTTTATTTATTTATTAAATTACATAAATTTATCACATTTTATGTAAAATATTTTTTAAAATTTGAATTATAAAAAATGTGAGTAAAAATATATATAAGAAAGACATATAAGATGATTCAAAAAGTTCACACACTAATGTGCCAAAAAAAAGTTCACACTACATAGAACATTCTTAAATATATAATATCAACAAACTTTTACATATATAAGAAATTTTTTGGTTAGAATTTTCTATTTAGATATGTAAATTAATTTTTAATATATATAAAATTGTGTAGATTGTATATAAAAGTTGTGTGGGTCAAGAATTTTTCTACAAATATATACATTGCATTAATAAAAAAATAATTGGAATTTGGATTTTTGTGATTATTGTTAAACGAGTAACCACTAGCTAGCTGTAGCATACCTGTGAACAGAAATGACTTTTGACTTAAAGGATGCAGGCCTGCAGGCGGGGTTCTTTTTTTCAAAGTGACAGGGAAAGAAGATGCAATTAATCATGCAGTGTGGATAACTATGGACGGCGATGTCTCATGCGACTTATTAATATCACCCTCTCATTATATCCGAATGACTATATATATCTTGCTTTTTCTTAAGGCCGATGGAGATAACATAAATGTCATCATCATCATATAAAATAAATTTTTAGTTACCTATTTTAGACATAAATTAATTTGGGAAGAACTTTCTCTCTAGACCTATTATTATCGTAAGGGCAGATTATGAGAACAAAAAAAAGAAAGAGGTCGCATCTTATAATTGTAGAACAGGTCAATTCATCCTCCGCGAAGTGAGGTATGTTGTTGTCACAAATACTCACGTATTGGCTATTGAATTTAAAATTGTTTTTGTTCTAACAATTAAAAAATGCATAACGATTCCCGTTTTTGTACTCCCAGAAAATTATAAACAATTGGGGGGTGTTTTTTGGTAATATCAATCTATTTATTTTTAAAATTGAAAATTTTTATGATTCATAACATAATTAGGGTATGAAAAGATGGAGTTTACTTGTAGAATTAATTTCTGTTTCGTACAAAGTGGAGGGGGAAAAAACCTCTCCCCGAAATTGACAAAAATAAATAATTCTTGCTGAGGAAGCACGCTATTGAGAACCATTCTCAAATTATTTCAGAAGTGTAAACAGAAAAAAAAAATTCTCCAACACATGTCCTTCTTGGATAGAGGTGGTAAAATGGGTTTCATGCTTTTTTTTACTTGCTATTAGGTTAAGATTTCAACCCATTTTTGATTTAACAAAGATAACCCGCAGCTAAAAAAACAGTTTAGTACTTTCGACGGGTTGAGTTTTTTTAAAAAGTTTATAAAATTAATCTTATTATTTATGTTTATGATATTTTTCTAAGTATTGATACTAAATTTATTTTATTTATTTTATTTTTTAATCTCTATAAATTATAATTTTTTAATTTTTATAATTTTTTTTTTTTTTTATATATTTATTTTATTTTTTAGTGATCAACTCACTTATTTTTATTTTTATTTTTTTTATGCGCGTGATCTATCAACCCGCCAACCCAGACTAAACGTAGAGGGTAAATTTCTTCTAATTCATTTTTCAAAATACTAACCTACCCCTACTCACCCCAGTATAGTTTTGCAAAATACGAAAAGTTATTTAAACACATGTCCATTTTACCACCTCTATTCTTGAGACGGCAACTAAAGCAATATTTGAATTGATATCTCAAATAACGAACATATAATATTGTAATTAATTAATATGTTTGGTTAAATTTCAATCTCTATGTTGTGGAAAAGCATGATCACTCTTTTTTCTATTAAATGGTTGACATGGCAAATTAACATTGGTGACCTAAAAAAATAATAAATTTTTCTTGGTCTTAATTATCTTTGGGAATTCTTGTCCGTTGGCAAGGTAAAATAAAGTAATCAAAAACGAAAAAGAAGAGTTGTACTGTATTATGGTGCCTTCTATTATATACCCCCACAAAAGAAAGGTGTATCATATGTTTTGAAATAGAATCATTGATCTAATATTAAACAAAATCAATCACACAAATGAATTATCTGAGACTTGTCTAATCAATTGATGTTTAAATTTCATAAAAATCCTTATACTGTTTTTAAATTCTTCTCTTTCATCTTTATTTTTTCAGAGTATTTTTTTTTTGGAAATTTTTTCTTCTCTCCTCTCCTCTCTCTCCCCTCTCTCTCTCTCTCTCCCTCTCTCCTCACCCCTTTCTCTTCCTTCTGCCGTTCAATCCACAACAACATCAACAGTAAATTAAATCCATGCTCCACCTCTGGTGCCCAAGGAATGAGCAAGGCGTAGGTTAAACACGTGAAAGGGTGACCATCCTCTGCACTAGAGACTATGAGATTGGTGACAAGCTCGAAATTGGCATCCCTGCCAGCGATGGCACTGAAACCACTGTCAAAGCCGTTAGAGAAAGTGACAAAGGACATACTAGGAATGGAAGTCGCTTAGCACTCTGGAGGGCAGGATTTGTGACCTTGTGCAGGGTTGTTATGAGAAGGAAACAGTGGCAGACCGTGGTGGCTGTGCCACTGTCCCAGCCATGAACCGTCAACCAACTCGCCATCAACACCGCTCCATATCTCCACCATCCTTGCTTCGTCAACACTGCCCTAACCACCACCTAAACACTACCAGAACCATCACCTAACAAAAACCCCCAAGAATTAGCATAACTGTTGGCCAAACTCAACCTAATCGAAACTTGTCCAACAACCACACCACTCATTTCAACTCTCTGCAATAGCCAAACTTGATCAACCATCGGAAGACCAAACGTCGTGCCACCAGATCTGCCACCTGCGAGTCACCGCTTCGCTAAGTTGCGAGTCACCTCTTCGCCACCACCACAGACCCACCTTGTCAAAAGAAGCAAACTTTTTGCCTCTGCGTCAACACAAGATGAGTTGCAGTGACTTTGCTAGTCACCAACGTCGAACTCGCTGAGATGTAGACGGAAGTGGTTTTTTGACAAGAATAGACCATCATCGGAGCAGAGAGAAAGGGAGCATAGAAGCAACATAGGGTTGAAAGAAGGATAATTTGCAGAAAAAAATAGTCATGGGATAGAAAAATAAATAATAAAAAGTTGATAAAAAAAACTTTTTTTCTAATAGCAGGTCAATTCAAAGGGTGTACCATGCACCCTAACTCATAGTAGCTGATAATCACATATTTTATATATTAATAAACCTTTATTTTTAGTCATTTACACTCTCTATGTACTTAATTGATTAAACTTGATTATGTTTTGTAAGTTTGGACTCAAATTAGACTTAATTGATTTTTTTCAGCATTATTTTGGTCTTACACGGTTTCTGTATTTCAGTCATATCTTGAGTTCTAAATGTCTTATAATTATGTATCTTACCTTGTAGGGAAGATAAGAGAGAGCTCTACAACTTTCATGAGAGTTCTAGGGAAAAATCGGACATCTAGTGGAGCTAATTGGACTTGAAATTCAGAACACGAGTTTTGTAATTGGAACCCAAACAGTGTGCAGTAATCATTGCATAATTTGAGTTGAAGAAACTGAAATGGGCTGAAAATTTGGCATCTGAAAATTAAGATTCATATCTACAACTTTCATGAGAACACAAGAGCTTATTCGGACAGCTTGGATGTCATATTTGGTCTGGAAGTCAAAATAGATGTGCTGAAATTAGTCCTGAGTAGTCTGCAGTAATTGGGTCATATCTTGGGCTGTAGGATGAATTTTTAGATGATTCTGGTGGCATTGGAAAACTGAGACAATTTCTTAGAAATTTCATGAAGACTACTTTGCTTTGTTCTGACGTTATCTATGAGTTCATCACTGAATGATTTCAGAGACAAGAAATTTCAATAATTTTTCACTCACAAAAGTTCTTTGGCATTTTTCACTCATCCACCCACTCATCCACTCACTCATTAATTAATTCCCTTATCATTTTGTATCCCTAATCCTCTATAAAAAGGACCATACGCAGATCATTTGAGAATCTTGGTTTTAGATTAAGTTCATGTTGTTATGTTATTTTACTTATAGTAATTTTCTTTTGTTGTAAATAGAAGTTATGATCATCTTCTTCTTCTTCTCTCTTTCTTTCTTCTTGCTCATGGGTAACTAATTTTCATCTTATTTGGGTGAAGAAGTGAAGCTTTTGGTAATAAAATAAAGTCATATTAATTTATTTCTTGTGCTTAAATGATATATTATCAAGTGATCATTATACGTGTTGTATTTTGTGTCTAATCAATTTAGAAACCCTCCTTATAAAGTTGAGTTCTTGATTCATTGTAGACAAGTGGTTTGGCACAATGAATGTTTGAATCCATTTAAAAGTGTAGGTGTTGATAAATCATTAAAGGAACTATAATATAACTATGTATATAATTCTAAATAGACTTTGAATGTTTTATTCTCCGATTAGAACCTCCGTTGTGCATGGATTTCAATTGAGTTATAAAAAAAAATTAATCTTGTCCTTAATTTATTACCAAAAGTGAATTTTCTAGCCCAAACAAGTTCTTTAATTTAATTGTAAACAAGTTTTATTATCTTTATTGTTGTGACAAAGCCTTCTCTTATCTCAAAGAATTTTTTTTCATCAATTTCATGTGAATCAACCTCGGACTATTGAGAAATTTATTACTTGAAACAACCTGCACTTGGGTTTGCATCCTTTAATCCGCATCAAGTTTTTGGCGTCGTTGCTGGGGACTTGATTTAAAGTTTTAATTTATTGAGATTCTTTTTCTTTAATAAAATCTATTCTCTCTCTCCTCACTGGAAGCAAAAGATCGCTTGCACGGCCCTTCGCTTTCTTTACTAACTCTCTAACTTTCTAATTCTCAAACTTACAAACTTACTAACCTACTAACTTTCTAACTTATTAATTAACTTTTTTTATTTATGTCATTTATTTATGCTTTCTGTCTTATTTATTTACGCTTTCTGACTTACTAACCTTCTAACTTTTATATTTATGTCATTTATTTATGCTTACTAACTTTTTAACTTTTATATTTATGTCATTTAATTTTGTTATCTAACTTTTTAATTTATGTCATTTTATTTTTCTATCTAACTTACTAACTTTACATTATTTTATTTATTTGTAAGTCATTTATTTATGCTTAATATTTAATTCATGTTAAACCGCGACTTACATTATTTTTTCTATTTTAAGTCATTTATTTATGCTAATTTATCGTGATTTTAATTTTGGTTGTTTAGTTAAAATTAATCCTATTTTATATATTGATTTGTTTGAATCACAATCATACACATTTTTAATTTAAAATGAAAGTGTACATTGAACATTAAAATCAACCGCTATCTATGCGTGAATATTTGCAACCACCTCAAATTCTAGTCCATCATTTTATCTTTCCACTTTAATTTTAGATTTAAGCCATATATAATTTCTTTACTTCCTAATTTTCATGGTTTAGAATCTGAAAGCTCATATTTATATCTAAAAAAATTTGAGGAAGTATGTATTGCTTTCAATTATCAAAATTGCACTGAAAAGATTGTTAAGCTTAAATTGTTTTCTTTTTCTTTAAAAGATAAAACAAAAACTTGACTTAACACTTTGAAACTAAGATCAATTGACATATGGCAAGAAATGCAAGGTGAGTTCTTAAAGAAATTTTTTCCAACACATAAAACCAATGCTATGAAAAGACAAATCCAAAATTTTTTCTAAAATTCAAATGAAACATATTTTTAATGTTATGAACGATTTAAAGATTTGTTAAATTCTTGCCCACATCATGGTTTTGAAAAATGACGCACTACAAGCTTCTTTTACAAAAGTTTAACACCTGAAACTAAATAATTTGTAGAAACAATGTGTAATAGTGAGTTTCTTGATAAAGAAACTAATGAAGCTTTAGACTATTTAAACCAGTTGGATAAAAATTCTCAATCTTAGCATGATACTAATATTTAGAAAAATTCAATTAGATATAACCTTATAAGTGCTAATAAAGGAAAATATCACCTTAATTAAGAAGAAGATCTAAATGCTAGGTTCTCCAGTTTGGCTAGAAAAATTGAAGTAATGGAATTAGGAAAAACAAAAGAAATCAAATCTGTGCAAAATGAAGAAATTTGTGGCATTTGTGATGACTTAGGACACTCAACACATGAATGTCCTAAGATTCCTGTTTTTAAAGAAGTTGTACATGAGCAAGTAAATGCAATGAATAATTTTAAAAAGTCATTTACTTCTTCTTTTTCATATACATACAAACCGGGATAGAGAAATCACTCAAACTTCTGCTGAAAGAATAATAATCAGTCACAATTCGTGTAACCACCACCTCCTCAGGCACAACAAGACTTAAAATTCTCAAGGATATGCACTTATGTCCCACCATATAGGAAAAACCTTGAAGAAACACTGCATGCATTCATAAAAAAGCAAGAGACCATTAATAAACAAAACAATCAAACCATAATTGACATAAAAGAAACTCTTGCTAAACTTTCTTCTGCACTCATCATTCACGAGAAAGGAAAATTTTATTCTCAACCTCAACCAAATCCCAAGTGTCCTACTCACTCACAATATTCTACGCGTCCACAAAGGTATGATCAGAGTAAGTTTCAACATTATACTAGTTCCTCCTCCAAGCATGTGCTTGCAGCTTCAGTTGCCGACGATGCCTCTAATTCCCATATCTCTCTTTCCATTATTGATCTTGAGTCTCTTCTTAAGCAAGTCCTTTCCCAATTTGGAAATACTCATACTACCTTAGCCACTACCCCAAGTAATAATCATTGATATTTTGATTCTGCATATTGTAATCATATGACTTCCTCATCACATGCATTTTCTTCCATTTTCTACTAAAGATACCATTCACTTTATTCACACTATTGATGAGTCTCTTATAGAAGTAAGTCATAAGGGTCTCATCTCCCTACCTACCCTTACCCTATCGGACACTTACCTTATTCTCAAATTAAATTTTAATCTCATCTTTGTTGGTCAATTATGTAACCTTGGTTATATACTAACATTTTTTTTCTACTGGTTGTTATGTGCAGGATCCACAGACGGAGCAGATCATTAGGAATGCTCGTAAAGTTGGACGATTGTTTGAGTTCACTACCCTTCATGCGCCTTCGTCTCCTATGTCAACTATTTGTGTTCTACTTCCTCTCCTCTTTAACTGTGACATCAACATCTTGGTCACAGTTCTCTTAGTAAATTACGTCATCTTATTTCTCAGGGTGTTCTAGGATTTGTTAAAGAAGAATCTTTGCAATATATATCTTATCAAATAGTCAAACAAACCTACTTTATCTTTTAATAAAAGTACTTCTATTTTCTGTTTCCTCTTTTGATCTTGTGCATTCTGATGTTTGGGATCCAGCTCCTACATCCACTGTGGGGGGTTGTCGATATTTTGTGATTTTCATTGATGACTATTCACGTTTTACCTAGATATATTTAAGGAAAAATAATTCTGCAACTTCCTCAAATCTATATTACCATTGCCACTATGATCAAAACTCAGTTTTTAAAGACAATTAAGGTTTTTCATCGTGATAATATCTCAGAATATTGTGATTCAAAACTATTCACTTTTCTTACTGAACATGGAACCTTTTATGAGTTTTCATGTCCTAGTACTTCTCAGCAAAATGGTCATGCTGAAAAAAAAAAGCATCGACACATTCTTGATTCTATTTGAGCTATGCTCATTTCCTCATCTTGTCATGAACGTATGTGGGGTGAATATGCTCTTATTGTTGTCTATGCTCATTTTGGGAGGATACTTTATTCTCCATAATGTCTCAGTTCAAGTCCATTCCTTCCACTCATAGCCTCTTATTCATTACAAAATCTATTATCGTTTTCCACATGATTATGATATAGAGTCTTCAGATGTGTCTGAGACAGGTTCTCCACCACCAGGCTCCTCTTCTGATTCTCCCAGTGAGCTCTCATCATCTTCTGAAGTTTTCACTCATCCTGCTGACACTATCTTGACCATTGATTCTAGATCTAACACTGTCATTCATCCCTTTTGGGTAAGAAACCTTCTCACCTACCTTCGCGACTATCATTGTTTTTCTATCATCGTTCACCTTTATGAACCATAGACATATTCAGATGCATCAACTGACTCTCGTTGGCAACAAGTTATGAACGAAGAATTACAGGCTTTGGAAAATAATGGTACTTTGGAAATGGTTGATCTTCCTTTTGATAAGGTTATTGCCGGATGTAAATGGTTTTATAAAATTAAAAATTGATCTGATGGGTCTGTTGATCGTTATAAGGCCCACTTGGTAGCCAAATGTTTTACTCAGGATTATAGGATTGATTATAAAGAAACATTTACTCTAGTTGCTTGTCTCACTTTAGTTAGTACTCTTCTTGCTATTGCTACTACTTGCAATTAGACTCTTAATCAGATGGATGTAAATAATGTCTTTCTTAATGGTGACTTAGAAGAAGAAGTCTATATGTGACCACGACCTAGTTATTCTTGCCCACCTAACAAGGTTTGTCTTCTTCACAAAGCCTTGTATAGTATTAAACAAGCTCTTCAAGCCTTGTTTACTAAGTTCAGTTCCACCATCAACCATCAGTCAGCTTAGATTCTCCTCTAGTTCTCATGATTCAGCTCTCTTCATTCATAAAACTGATAGTGGCACTGTATTATTGCTTCTTTATGTTGATGACATGGTTATTACAGGTGATGATACTTTTGGTATTGCTGATCTTAAAACATCTTTGAGCCGCAATTTTGAGATGAAGGATCTTGGCCCTTTCAATTATTTATAGGTCTTGAGGTTCTTGCCTCTATTGATGATATTTATTTGTCCCAAGCTAAATATACTTCAGATCTTATTTCTCGAGTTGGTCTCTCAAACAGTCACACCGAATCCACTACTCTAGAACCTAATGTCAAGTTTACGCCTCTGGATGACACTATACTTGATGATCCTACTCTCTATCGGCAATTGGTTGGCAGCTTGATTTACCTTACTGTTACTCATCTAGACATTTCATATGTTGTTCATCTAGTCAGTCAGTTTATGTCAGCTCCATGCATTACTCACTATGTTATTGTTCTATATATTATTTGGTATATAAAAGGAACTCTGTTTTATGGGCTTTATTTCTCAGCCAACTCCTCATTGGTTCACTAGGCTTATTCTGATGCTAATTGAGATGGAGATCCCACTGATCGTCGATCCACCACTAGCTACTGTATCTATCTTGGTGATGCACTTATTGCATGGTGAAGCAAGAAACAAACTTTAATTGCACGCTCTAGTATCGAAACATAGTATCGGGTACTTGCTGACACTACATCATGAAATTCTTTGGTTACGTTGGCTTCTTGAAGATTTGGATGTTTCTCAGTCCTCTCCCACTGTTCTTTACTGTAATAATAAAAGTGTTATTCAAATTACTCACAATGATGTTTTTCATAAGCGCACCAAACATATTGAGATCGACTGTCACTTCATTCATCAACACATTCTTCATAGTGTTCTTCGTCTCATCTCTATTGGCACTCTTGACCAGTCAGCCAATCTGTTCACCAAAGCTCATCATCCCGGACGATTCTGCACTCTGTTTCAAAACTCTAGTTAGTTTCTTTTATACCCAATTGAGTTTGAGGGGGGATGTTAGCGTAATTGATTATGATTGAGATTATGATTGATCACGATTGATTTTAGATATGATTGTAATTAATTTAGTACATAATTATACTTTATTATTTCCTTTCATATATAACAGTTTTCTTATATAAATAGAGACTAATCATCATGTATATAGTCATTTATAAATATACACAAATTCACTAGTATTTATCTCCATATTCCTATTTCTAACTCTCACAAACCAATCCACGAATAATCAGTACTGTTAATCATGAGTTGATCTTGCAGTTTTAATTTTTTTAATTTGTTGAAAAAGAAAAGATAATATGGGCATGCATATATTCGTACAGTTTTCACAAAAACGTTTCATGTAAAATATATAGATGTGCTCATATTCTAGATATGAATATAAATGCTTAGGCATAAGAAAAATTCTTACATAAATATAAAATATTTAAGTCAAGTGTACTTAATCAATCACTTTATTAATTATAATAAATTTAGTAATTAGTTATTAATTAAAAATAATGATTATTTATTAAATAATAATATTATTAACCTAATATATTTATTTAAATATTCTAAATTTATGTAAGAATTTATCAAATCAAAGAAGGGAATTGGGGAAGTAAGCAGATATAGTCATTTACGAGGTAAAATTGCCCTATTGATAAATATGTACTCCATTGGAATGTGTCATTCTGTAAAATTCATTATATATATATATATATATATATATATATATATATATATATATATATATATATATATATATATAATAAGATTTACTTTTCTTACATTTTGTTACATGATAAAAACTCATCTCCATTTAGATATCTCCATATATATATATATATATATATATATATATATGGAGCATATCTAGTGAGTTTTTTATCATGAGAAGTTTCTCAAGAGTAAATCTTGACCATATAACTATACATGGATGGTCAAGATTAAAAGTTACTTAGAGGTCATGTGACCACTTAAAAAGTCACGTGGTTTATGTTCTAATCTTGACTATTCATATGTAGATCCAATAGATCGTTTTCTCCTCTCACCTCTTATAATAAACATTCATCTCTTCTTGAGTAAGATCACATATATATATATATATATATATATATATATATATATATATATATATATATATATATATATATATATAATGAATTTTGTTAAAAAAGTTAAAATAATAAATTTTAAATAAAGATAAAATATTTGATATATTAAAAAAATTAAAAATTATATTTTATTCAAATTTTATTATTTTACCTTCTTTAATAAATAACTTTAATATATTTGTTAGTGGATCGTACCAGCTCTGCTCTCATCCTGCTACTTTTTAAGCTTGGTCTATATTTACAGATGACTAAGTTGAGAGGTTGTGGATCGTCATGGGCTTAAGACATAGGTCTGTCATAGGCCTATATCGGCCGACCAGTCAAACTAGTCTATTGGGTAAGCCCATTCTCAAATAGCAGGCTCGGAAGAACTCAGCTTAGCTCGACTGAGGTTATGCTAATAGGATCTGATCGGTTTATGCCCGAATGAGGATCGCAAAGCACGTGCTTAGTACGATTCTCCAACGATCATTAGAAGACCGATGTCATCATTACCATCGGTTGAGAACGGTTGTGCGTCTTAATGATCGAGCATAGAGAATCCTAACACCCCGAGCCTTAAATGGCCTGAACGACAGGCATTGAAGGAGTCAAAGCTCAAATAATTTATATAAACCGACATGACAATCGAGACATAATATGTTCTATCTTCACCCAAACGCTCATATCATTAATACTCTGTGATCATTTTATTAACTTACCTAGATATCCTTGAGCTTATTGTTACCTTACCCATGGATATCCAACGAGTCTCTTTTTTCTTTATCAAACTATACCGACTTAAATCTTCATCAGTATCGGAATAGTTAGCTATACTCATATAAAATTAATTGAATCTCCAGATTTGAAAATTCAGAACTGAATATTCAACTTTGGCATCCTATTTCTCAAATTGTCAAATTTGGATACGTTTGGTCAACAGTACTACACATCAATTCTTTCTAAGACGACCGAGATGATGGTCCGGTTGAAATTGACACAAAATGATCAGCATACCGTTCTGTTTTGTTCGTTTGTTTGTTTGGTGCGTACATCATCTAGGTCAAATTATGACACCGCATTTTGTTTTGCTCTGAAAATTATGCGTGCCTGCATACAATTACGTTCATTGATCCACGATAGCTGTTTAACTTAGTTTGTCTCTAGCTATTTGATTTGACTTGTTACTAAAAAAAAAGAAAGAAATTGACAGGGTTGATAAAGTGACCTCAGAAATTAACCTATATTTCCCGTTTTCTACTTTAATTATGGGTTTGAGTGAGGGTGAAATGAAACACGACCGAGTGTTTATATGTAATAGTAGCACAGTAACACTATATATCAAGATAGTAGCACAGTAGCACTATATAACAAGCTAACAACGTGGCCATCTCCCGCACTTCCCTTTTGCCTTAACCATGATAATTAATAAACCACGGTCCACACCATTCAACTGTTTAAGAACAAGCTTTATACATATGACTTGCTGTAGTCAAGGGTGAAAATCATCAGGACGCACTCTAATTCTACATCATGACTGCAAACTGCAATTATACAAGATTATATATGATTTTGTGTGTGTTGTGTCTCAGCAGCTACCAGCTATACCTGTTACAAATGGTAGTTTGTAAAATCTTAATTATCTTCTTTTGGTGGCATTTAGTAAGAATATGATTAATATGCCTTAATTCATGATCTTTCATAGAAGTGTTTCTTATTTAATTAAGTCACATATCTTTATGGTGATAATTACTATTTGTAATAATACATATGACCTTTTTTTTTTTTGTAATAAGAATATATATGACTTTCAAAGAACGTTTAAAATGCTCATAAAATAGTTTAGAACATAGATACTTCATGTTTCTTTTTCATTAATTTGTAAAAACTTTATATTTATGATTGATAATTATTACTTACAATATGTTCAACAAGTTATAATGTCAAAATTATTAATTTACTAATCTATTATTTAAAAAATTGAAATTATATGAAAATTCCTTCTTTTATCATACATTATTTTTTTTATTCTTCTTTCTTTTTTCTTCTTATCTTTCTCTTTCCTTTCTTTCTCCTTCTCTTTTCCCATCTTCGTCTTCGTCCCTGCTTCATTATCTTATCTTTCTCTTTCCTTTCTTTTTCATTCTTCTTCCTCGTATTTGTCTTCGTCTTCGTCTCGTTTTTGTCCTTCCAAGCTCGTCGAAGCTCTCTGCCAGAATGCTCCTTCCCTGGCGACGGCCAAGTCCAGCATTGCTCATCAAATTCGTGACACCACCGATCGAGTACTCGCCGCTGCAGCGAAGGGCAAAACGTGATGGAGTCGAGAAATTTTGGCGGTGTCATTTAGGCAATTCCATCTCAGAGTTTCTCGTCTCCGACGACAACAAAGATGTCGAAGTCGGCAGGGAGGAAGAACGTGGTTGCAGTGACTGAGAGAGACCCTTCACCAACGGCCAAAAAAGGGAAGAGATCACTGTCTCAGTGTCGTTCAAGTGCGTGGTTCCGAGCTTGGTTTTAGCTAGCACTGCAGAGGCGGAGATCTGAGCCACCCAAAGTCACCATCTAAGTCATCCCAAACCCACTTGATCTGAACATCATTTAAAGTTTTCAACTTTCTAGTCAAGATTCCCAACATATAGATTTGAAATTTGAACAAAAAAAATGAAGATTTGTAACTTGAAAAAACAAAAAGGAAAGAAAGAAATGTTGAAGCTTGCCAATGGAGGAGGAGGAAGAAAGGACCAAATCGAAATAATAATAAATTTAGAGTCAAATTTGTATTTATACAAAACTTACACTTAAACTACTACAATGATAAATTCAAATAATAATAATATATATATTGAGTCACTGGTTTTTAACTACTACAATGAGTAAATTCAATAGAGCATCATGCTCAAAAAAATTTAAGGTGTATTGTAAAAGTTTATGACTTTCAATAGAAATGTGTTTTTTGTAGATATTTCTCTTTGATTGTATCTCTTGATTGCATTTAAATACTAAATAGCATACCTCATTCTGAGATTGTATGCTAGAAACACAATATTGCTAATTGCAGTATTTAAAACTTCATTGTATCCTGTTTTTTTTTTTTGTCTAAAAACGTTAGCAAACATAAGGCAGGGACAAATTAATCTCTAAAAAAAATAGTGATTCATAGTCCCTTAAGTCTAGATTCCAATTTTGTTTTTCCCAACAATACCTTTATTTAAAAGATACTAGTCTTTTGTACCCGTGTAATACATGGGATAAATTAAAAAATATTACAATAAATAAATAAAAATACTTAAATTAAATATATGACACCACAAATAGTTTAAATAAATTTGATTAAGTTATAATTAATAGAATCTACAAATGAAACTTATTCAAAATTATTTTTTTTATTTTTATTAACCAACTCTTCCTGTGCTATGATAACTAGACTATGTAACTCATTTCAATAAATATTTCTTTTATATGACATCCCAATAAATGGTCATGTGGGGAGCGAATCTAGGGGGTATGAGGGTTTGCATGGGGGTTATGGTCTAGGAGTAGTTAATGCAGAGGGCGAAGCGATTCTAGATTTTGCGGTAGCGTTTGATCTTACAATAGCTAACACTTGTTTTAGGAAGCGGGAAGAGCATCTTATCACATATAGAAGCGGGAGTTCTTTATCTCAAATTGATTTCTTTCTATTAAGGAAATCTGATAGAAAGATTTGCATGGATTGCAAAGTCATCCCCGGAGAGAGCTTGACTACCCAACACGGTGTTTTGGTTATGGATGTACGAGTTAAGATGAGAGTAAGGAGAAATTGTCGAGAGACAGAGAGCCAAGGATCAAATGGTGGCAACTAAAGGGCGAAAAACAAATGCTTTCTTTCGAGGAGGATTATGGAGGAAGAGATTTGGGAAGTACAAGAGGAGTTTAATGATATGTGGAACGAGATGGCTAAAGGGATTAGGAAGGTAGCAAAGAGACACTCGGTAATCAAGGGCTTTGGACCCAAGGATAAAGAATCTTGGTGGTGGGACACAAGTGTACAAGATAAGGTTAAGGTTAAAAGGGAATGTTATAAAGCTTGGCAACTGTAAAAATGATGAAAATTGGGAAAAATATAAGGCGGCCTAAAAAAGATACTAAGAAGGCGGTGAAAAAATTAAAGCGTTTAATGGGTTATATCAATCGTTGGGCACCAAAGACGGAGAAAGGTATATCTACAAGCTTGCTAAAAGTAGGGAAAGGAAGACAAGAGACCTGGATCAAGTGAAATGCATTAAGGATGAAGAGGGTAAAGTCTTGGTTACTTAACAAGACATCAAAGATCGATGGAAGGGTTATTTTCACAAGTTATTTAATGAGGAACACGGGGCATTAGGAGATCAGACATTCTAAACACTAGAGAGGAAGACCAAAATAAAACATTTTATCGTAGAATTCGGGAGTTTGAGGTAAAAGAAGCATTGAAGAGGATGGAAAATGGAAAAGCGGTTGGACCGATAATATACCTATTGAGATATGGAAGTGCGCAGGAGATAAAGGTATAAGTGTTCTGGCTTACAAAGTTGTTTAACGAGGTATTGAGGTCTAAGAAGATGCCAAATGAATGGAGGAGAAGCACTTTAATCCCTATTTATAAGAATAAGGAGATATACAAACCACAAGCAAATTATGAGGATTAAGCTCATGAGTCATACTATGAAGTTATGGGAAAGAGTCATTGAAAGGAGACTAAGACAAGAGACTCATATTTCGTAGAATCAATTTGGTTATGCCAGGAGGTCAACCATGGAAGCAATCTATCTTCTACGAAGATTGACTGAAAGAAGATCGGAGGAAGCAAAAAGACCTACACATGGTTTTCATTGATCCGGGAAAAAGCCTACGATAGGGTATCAGAGAGTCTTGTGGAAGGCTTTGGAGAAGAAAGAGTTCGTATTGCATATTCGACAATCCAAGATATGTATGATGAGGTTAAAACCAGGTGTGAGAACACCAGAGTGGGGTCACGTGAAGAGTTCCCTATAACTATGGGATATATATCACTTTGAGTCCTTATCTTTTTACCTTGGTCTTGGATGTCTTGACACATATATCCAAGAGCCGTGCCACAACGATGCTTTTTGCATGATATATCTTATTGGAGAGTCGATAGAGGAAATAAACGGGAAGCTAGAGTTATGGAGACGGGCTTTGGAAGAACATATAAGACGGAGTATATAATGTAAATTCGATATTAGCGGTAAAATTGGAGATCATATATATTACACGCTTAAGTATATCCATCATACAAAATGATGGAGAGATAGATATGTAAACCATAGGATTCAAGCTTTGGATGGATGAAATGGATGTCTTGGGGAGTTATTTGTGATAGGAAAGTCATCTTCTCTATAAATTTTATCGCACGGTATATAAGGCGCAATATATAATGTTGGGCGGTAAAAAAAAGCCAACAAGAGCACAAGATCAGTGTCGCGGAGATGAGGATGTTGCGTTGGATGTGTGGCCATACTAGACAAGATAGGATTAGGAATGAATGCATTAGAGAGAAAGTAGGGGTAGCACCTATTGTGGAAAAGATGGGAGAATCTCGCCTTAGGTGGTTTGGACATGTAAGAAAGACCCTTAGAAGCCCCCGTAGCAAAAAGTAGATCGGATGGAGAATAGCCTAGTTAGAAGTAGAGGAAGACAAGAAAGACTATAGGTGAAACGGTTAAAAAGATCTAGATTGAATGGCTTTTCAAGACTTGGTTCAAACACATGATAGCGTCGTCGATCCATGTATGACCCCACCTACTGTACAAAGGCTTAGTTGTTGTTGTTGTTGTTGTTGTATGACATCCCAATAAATAATTAGTTTATATAGTTTCAGATAATTTTAATTTTTGATTCTATAGTTTATTTCTTTTAATATTAATTTTTATATGTTTAATTATTAATATGTTTTATCAACTTATTAATAAGATTATAAAAAAAATTACTTTATTTTCTTAGTTTAAAAAATACTTAATAAATTCTTAGTTTCTATATAATAAATTACATTTAATGAGTTTTACTATATTTTTATACAAATTTTTAACTCTTGTGTGATGTATATATTGAAGTTTTGTAAATAATATAAAATAATTATATATGAATAAATATAATAATTTAAAAATATAATTAATTAATTTAGAGTGACAAGACATATAAAACAAGGATGATATTAGACACCTACAAAAATTTTGAGATTTTAAGATCAATCACCACTAAACAATTAATAACATTATTATAAAAATAGGTGCTAATTTTTTGAATTTTTTGAATATGAATTAATATATGTAAATATATATATATATATATATATATATATATATATATATATATATATATATATATATATATATATATATATATCAATGTAATTAATATGTGATTACAAATTTTTATATTTGTAGTATGAATAATAAATTTAATTTAAATCTTTGATGTGCACTTACTTTTAAATCGAATACGAGATGTCACATATCGCTTATTAAGATCATGTATTTCTTCTGTACAAATTTTTAAACACGTTATTTTATGTCAAATGACGACATGTCAAAATGAAAGACATGTATCTTCTATATATTTTTATTATTATTATTATATGATTAAATTTTTTTGAATATGAATTAATATGTAAATGTATATATATAAAAGTAATTAATATGTGATTAAAATTTTTTATATTTGTATGTATGAATAATAAATTTAATTTAGATTGAAAACATACATGCACATTCTTTTTAAATTATAACATGAGATATTCTAAAGTCAATTATTGATTATATATTTGTCACATTACACATTTTTAAACATATTATCTTATATCAAAATAATATATATCAAAATATAAAAATATGTATTTTCTCTTTATATATTATATGATTACATATTGTTATTTTTATTTTTGCTTCCATCATATTTGTCAAAGAGGGCCACTATCTACATTTCACCCACTCATCACTGAGGGAAGAGTTGGTGACGGGCGAGTCACAGATCACAATATGAAGGGAATCCAGAAGTCCACAACGTGCTTTTCTCTCTGAGAACTTACGAGACGAAAACAATTTAAGTTTGAACTTAGAGCACTGGTCTCGGTTACATTATTAATTGCATGCCAAATTCTAATTGTCCAAAATAGGAGTTGGAGGAAGACAATCCCGTCCCCTTCATTCTCTTTCCCCGCATTAAAAACCAACAAATGGTGGATGACCCGCCAAGTCTGTTATTTAGTTGTGCTACAAACTTCAACTTTAGAGATTCTTAGGTATGAATATCTTCTCATATTCACTAAGTAAATAATTGACATATATAAAATTGGGTGGAGGATGTTAAATTATATATATTTAAAAAGTATATTAATTTTTAGTTTTTTATTAAATATTCTCATAAATATTTTTATGAGACTAATTTTTATATACTATCACGACTAGAAAAAAGACACTCCCAATATGTCAAATATTAATTTAAGTAGTTATGATAAAAATTTCCTACCTAAGAATTTTACCATTAAACCATGACCTGTAATTAATGTCATTCGTTTCTTATGCCTTTGGCGGCTAGCGTAGAATATTATTAACAATAATTCTAAATTCTCTTAAATAATTTTTTTAATAATTTTTTATTTATTAAATAAAATATATTAAATATTTTTTATATTTTTAAGATATTAAATATATTTATTTTTTTATTTAATATTTTTTATTAAATATTAAAAATATTATTAAAATATTATTTTAAGAAAATATACCAAAACTTTATTATTAAGTATTGAGACAGACCGCCAAAAAAATAATAAAGTATTGAGAGAGAATACTTTTGGGTTGGCACTGTCCAACTGTCACGTAGAATTATATTCATATATGACTGGGTCCCTCCCATGCTGTTTTGTTATTGGTTCAGAGATGCTTCAAGCTGGATAAGTATTGGTTCAGCGATGCTTCTGAGCTGGATAAGTCAACGACTCGAAGAGTCTAGTTGCTATGCTCGGAGAAATGAAAAAATAATGGTTTACAAATATTAAAAAATGGCTATTTAATATTGCACCTGTCTCCAGTAGCTAGAGAAATGGACCACTGAGCACGCTGTTTGCAAGTTGCAAGTTGCAATTTGCAATTTGCAAGTATACAGACCGGATTGGGATTTAGGACATATTACAGTCTACAGAAGGCCTTGCCCTTAATAGTGATATCATCTATTCTCTTCCATTTACCATTTATTTTCCAGTTTAGGCCGACAATTTAAATTTTTAGGAGAAATTATTGTTTGGTTTTGGAACACTACGTGAGATTATGTTTATATTATCTACATTTTGACATTTCAAATTTTATTAATGATGAGATTTATTATTATATTATTTATTATTTAAAAAAATAAAATAAAAATAATAAATATATAAGTTAATAACAAGTTTTACTATTAATGAAAAGTAAAATATCAAAATGTAAGTAGTGTCATTATAATTCTACGTGATATTCGGAGAATATTTAATAATTTTTTTATTTTTAATATTTTCTTAACAAGTATCTTAAAATAATTTGTTAAAAAGTCAAAATAAAAATTTTTAGATAAAAATAAGACAAATAATAATTTTTTTAATTTCTAATGTATTAAATATCTTATTTTCATTTAAAAATTTTTATTTTTATTTTCTTAATAAGTGTCATAACAAAGACCATTTTTTAAAGTGATGTGGTTATTCATAAAGGAATTATTTACAAAAAAAAAAGGTTTTATACTATGATATATCATTTATGGGGTGATCGGAGCGTGCCAACTACGAATAATGTGTATACTTCAGACTATTTAATGTACACAAATCCTTTGGATTTTTGACCAAATTACCCTATGTAGCAAACATATTTATTAAAATGTCGTAATTTTTAAATTATTTATCAGAATATTATTGTTTTATCTATGGTGATATTTTTTAATATTTGTTGTGCCATGTAGGACACTTCATAAGAGATGACATTTTTTACGTAGATACGTCAACATGCGTGACGTATCCTATGTGGATACGCCAATAAAAGTGACGTTTTTCACATGGTAATTGTAACACCCACCGTAGGATATTACATTTATGTTACTCTATTACCAAATTACCCCAAGTTATAAAGTATGATGTTATAATAAAAATACGAGTTGTAAAATTTTTTTTTTCTTCTTTGATGACAATAACAATAAAATAAACTTAGCGGAAAATAAAACTATGATACAACAATCTCACACATAAAGTACATCATTATACATAACAGTCATCCCTCATAATTTACATCATTACACATTACACACGTCTTGTCATGATTATTTATATTACGACCATTTTCTTGAAACAACAAATACACTTAAATAATTACGACATTATTTATATTAGAGTTAAACACGCCAAGTTTAACTAAGTTATGACCCTTCGACGATGGGTCCTCCTCGCTTCCTCGGCGGTAGAATCCATTATGACGAAGATTTCTCTGAACAGTGTCCGGTGACGATACTTATCTTGATTTCCGTTGGGACATAATTTCTAAAGGTGTCTCTAACGTCGCCGATATGAACTAAATTCAACACGAACAAAGATAATCACACGTAAAAACGGATCCCCACGATACGTACCTTTTACTAATACTAACGATCAGTCACTTTCATAAATAAGTCCTCGCCATCCTGGACTTGTCCTCTCCACTAGCTCCTCCATGAAACTGTAAACGTATATCCGAAGAAACTAGCTCACGATGACATGTTGTCGAACTCGCTCATTCCCGATGTGAGAAGTAATTCCTTTTCTCCTTCTAACTACTATATCTTTCTCAACGTCTTCACCCAATATAAATACAATAAACAGATATACATACAAAGAGCGTGAGATCACTCTGTACCAATACTGGCAAAGATGATAATAGCGGAGATAATACGACAACATATTATGCAAGAATATCATATCATGATCACAATTATTGCATTATCATAGTGTAAAAATAATTACCATCATGCCATCATCACTGTTCAAACCACAATTAATTACAAGAAGGCTACCACATATGTATATGTTAAATTCACGACGCGAACGAATGATAGGCTAATGTCTCTACTCCATGGAGCCTAATACTCAAGTCGGAGAAATTGATCGAAAAGATCCGCCGGTAGATCTCGTGCCTTCGCATAAGTGCTATAATTATATCTCGCACATCTAAGACATACACGACACGCTTGTCGATCTCTATTAAGAATAGTGTTGCTCGGTCGGATCATCGGTGTGTTGCAGACGGCCTAACTCACGGTGCGCGAAGAGCTACCAATTGCCCATCATGCGAAAGCAACCCGCACTTCGATGCCCCAAGGTCGGGTCAACCAGTGACCTACACTTCCTCGCATATCGCACCCACTCAAGAGGTGTACGTTTCTCCTAAAGCGAATTAGCTATATTCAAATTGATCCGTTGACCATTTTCAATGCATGTGTTATGCACCAATTACAACCAAATCAGCGTAAATCACATAATTTCTCATTCCAGATTCGTTAGTCAAATGGATTAATGCCAATTACAGGAAAACTTCTCAATTTCTTATACATTCATATATTGTTTTTAATCAGAGGTTCTTGTATAATTAACAGATTAAATCACATTACTATGTTTTTCTCATTCGCAAAATATTTTCGTTACGTTTTTACGTAGAATGATTTGTAATATTTTTACATTACATTTAAAAATCACAAAACTATTTTCTCAGTATTCTAAATTGCGTAAAAAATAATCTTTTATTTTTAAAATGCATAACAATGTTTCCACAACATTTAAATCGTGTAAAATATTTAGACGCGTTACAAATCGCGTAGGAATAATTTAACGCTTTTTCAAATCGTGTAACTTAAAAATTACGTTTTTGAGTTACGAAATTGTTTTTCACCGTTTTACCCTTCACAAAATATTTCTTAACTTTAAAAATATTATTTTGAACATTTCTCAAAAAATATAATTTCTTACATTATTTTCTTTCTCTTCTAAATCAAAAATCCCTTCCGTCTTATATTTTCTCAAAATCACTTTTTATTGATTTAATCTTACCAAATCATATTTAATTGATTTAATTACTATTTCAAAATTTAAATTTCCTAACATTTTCCAAAACCCAATACTTAAATTCTAATGTTAGAAATTTTAAGTTACAACGTTTTCCTTTTATATTTCTAAATCATTTCTAAACATTAAATCAAATTTTATGTTTAAGTTACAAACGCTTTTATATTTCTAAATCACTTCTAAAATCAATTCTTCTTAAGATAATTTAAAGTTCAACAATTAAATTCCTTTCCAAAGTCCTTATTTGAAAATTCTTATATTTTATTGCATCAAAACATTTTTTTCTAAATTATCAAAATCTTATAGATGGTACTATTGAACTATGAAATATTTTTCTTCTATCTTAAATAATTTTCATTCTTTATTTCTACATAAAATAACTTCACATGAAAATACTACTTAAAACGTTTCACTCTTTTTATAAAACAAACCCTCTTGTTTATTTTCTTTACTTCTCAAATCATCCAATTTTATCACTTATGAAAATATCATTTTTGTGAACACTAATTTAATTAATGTTTCCTGAAATTTATTTTAGTTCAAGCGACTAACAATCAACTTCATTGTTTTGAAAATTTTCAATAAAAACCCTAGTCTTGGAAACTCAAAACCGTGACCTCCTCCATGGCCTTTGGAGCCAAAATTTTGCTTATTTCAACATACATCCATCATAATATATTCAACATATATCATATGCACATCATAAGCTTACCATATAAGCAATTAAAAATTTTACTAAGCATGCAAACACAAGTAAATCATGCAAAATATATCAAGCATAAGCAAAAATAATTAAAGCACATAACACACACACAAATTATTACACGCTGGAATCCTCACATGGATTCACCATCCATCAAATATAAAACCATCCTCACCACCACGCTTGGTTGGTGAGATCTCTCCTCTTACCTCTTGAAGAACCACCAAAGAGCTTGATTTGTCTTTGGATCTCCACCAATACAAGTTCTTAAACATGAAACAAATATAAGAAAATTAGTATATCGATAATAAGAAGAATTGGATCAAACATGGTTTAGAACATGAAAAAGAAAAGAATAAATGAAGTTTTCTTCACTTCACCAACAAAAGCTCTAGAACTTGATCTTAGTAAAAGTCCTTCAAGATGGAAGAATTAGAACTTGGTGTGAACTAAAAAGGTTCTTAGAATGATGAAAGGATTCAAGAAACTAGGTTGTATGAAATTAAAAAGTGATGGAAGAGAGAATTGGAGACTTGGCAATGGTGTGTTTTGGGGAGAGAAATGGAGTTTGCTTTGGTTTGGTCTTGAAACTTAAGTGGAAGAATGAAGAAATGGTATTAGGAAATATAGAAATGAGTGTTTTTAGTCTTCAAAGAAGAGCATTGTCACCAAGCATGCTATTAGGGAGAAGAAAAAGTGAAGTTTGAAAAACATATGCATTGATGATCAATAGGAAATTGTTTTAACACTTGACAATTTTCCTTAACCTTTATCTTTTTCTTTTTCTACTTTTATTCTATCTTGGTCTCCTTCCTTCCTTGCTTCTTCAACCGTCCCCCCCTTCTTCATGCATGGAAAAATATGACAATTTGATAGTCATTTTGTTTTTAGTCATTTTAGATATTAATTTAAAACATTATAGGTAAAATAGGTATTAATTAAAAGCATTATAGGTAGAAAACTTATTATGGGACCAATCGGATCTTCTCTCTTTAAACCCCATCCCTTAGATGTGTCTCCAAAAATGAATGGTCAAGATTACACCTTCAAACTTTTCATCCAAGGGTCCAAAATGGTTGTAATCATTTTTGATGACCAATTCTCCACCATTGATCTAAATCCAAATCCAATGGTCATTAATGATCCATCTCCACCATTGATTAATTTTACATCCAGGGTTGATAATGGTCATAGCCATTTAGAAGATTAAATCCCTACCCTTGATTTAATTTCAATCCAACGGTTATAATTGATCCTATTTACTTTTAAGATCAAATCTCCACCATTAATTAAATCAAGATTGAATGTCTAACGTAATTAAATTAATAGTGGATATCCAAACCACTAATGTTATCTTAATAATATTTTAATAATATAGAATTTTATTTTTATCCATTATAACCTCACAAAAAATATAATTCTTGTATTTTTATCGTCGATAATTAAATACGATCAAAATACAATAAAAGAAATTTTCTAAAACGTTTCCTGATTGCGCTTTAGTAAGATCATGTCTCCGTCCTAAACAAGTCTGAATTTTTATACGTAGAAAATTTTTTCATTTTTGACCCACCTGGGCCCATCGTGATACACCTGGGCCCACATACACCTCGTGGGGCCCACAAACAGTAAAAATTTCAAATTCACACATAAAATCACAAAAATTACAAAACTCACAAATATCAAATCAGACACGTAAATTAATTAAACAAAAAATTAATTTACGTTTAGATTTTTCCTACCAAAATTATTATTTTCTTGACACGGAAAAATTACTCAAAACGATCAAATATGCGGATAGAATATTCAAAATAACTTTACAAGATGCACGTAAATCACTAAACAAGAATTAAACTCAAGATACGATTTAATACATAGAAAGTTTGGGGTGTTACAGTAATGCCATAGGTGATGGTGTTTTTTATGTGTAAATGCTACGCGTGTTGGCATTTCACATGTAAAAAAAATAAAAAAAGGAATGTCACGTTACATGTGCAAGACACTTAACTCATTCCATGTGGATCTCTTGAGAAATGACGCCCAAAGACACATACAATTGACATGTATACTACTAAAGAGGGCACCAAAATATTAAAAAACATAAGTTTCAATTAATTTATTTATAAGGCAAATATTTACTTCTGATATATAAAGTAATTAATGTGAGACTTTAGTGTTAATAAGATAAAACAATTAAAAAAGTTAACAAAATATTTTTGTTCGATATGAGACTTTTCAATGGTTGAAGATTCAATGAGTATGTTATTAGTGAGTACTGGAGACCAATTATGGCCACAGCATCTTTCTCCATCAACACTTACATGTTAAGGAAAGAATGTACATACATAATATGGCTAATCAAACAATCTTTTCACGACTTTGAAGTTTGAACTTGATGATCCATATTCCACAATATTCCCGTCAAGAGCAGTTGATTATAACCTTCTGTGTTCTCCAGTTTAAATGCTTCTTTGAAGATTGATACTTTGCTAATCTTGTTTAACTAGGCTATCGCTGGATAATATACAAATGAGATCTTGACTCTTGATGTATTGAAAAACATCAATAATTACACAAATGATAAGGTAATAAGTAGAAAGAAAAGACAACAAAGATTGAACTCTACTTTCCCAAAGAAAGGCTTGTTCTTTGGCAGATGAGTTCAACTAATGTTCCCCATTGCACCAACTTTTAGATGTTACAGATCATTCTTTTGGCATTTTGTCTATAAGAAATAGGGCATAGTAGCATAAAGACGTCTATCCAATTAACTGCAGAAAGTTATCTTTGCTATTAAAAATTGTAGATTGAAATTTTGCCAATAATATACCATGGTTTCAGACAATTCTCACTCCAGTGGTGTTATGCATGATACACAGGATGCACTAAACAAATGATTTCAATTCTTTTACGTTGTTATATATATATACATATGATCTTATTCTGGTGAGATGAGTGTTTATTATAAGAGGTGAGAAAAATAAATATTGACTATTGGATCTTATATGAATGGTCAAGATTAGAACATAAATGCATATGATTTTTAATATTTTTTCTTTAAAAATTTTTAATCTTTTTAATTACCATTTATATATAGTTGTATGGTCAAGATTTATTCCTCTCATAATAAAAACTCCTCTCAGTATATATGTCCCCTATGTATATATATATATATAGCGCAAAAAACAGCTGGAATAGTTGTCCTGAATATTTGTAGGATACTGTCATGCTATTTTCTAACCTGTCTTGATAAACAAAGATTATAAAAAGGAAAAACACCAGTTTGGGAATATATGTTTTTGAAGGAAAACGTGCAAAAGTGTCAAGTGGAAAAATCAAATGTGTTTGACAAGGACGTACAGTCGATGATTCCTAAAAGTCCACTGGAAAATTGTGTCCTGCTCCTGCATTGAAATATTAAGCTTAGTTCCATTGAGAACCGTAGCATTGGAATTTATATCATTCACTGCTGCTTCTATGGCAACTTTAGCCACTCTGCCAATGGTTGAATTGAAAGATAAAATTGCCCCAATGTTAGCGGTACTTGGTCTTTTAGAAACATTGTTGATTCGTTGTGAACGAAAGCCATTGAAGAATATCACGAGGAAAAGAAGCATTACTGTTGATGGAGAAAGATACTGTGGCCATAATTGGTCCCCAGTACCCACTAATATTATACCCACTGAATTTTCACCCACTAAAATGTCTTACTTCTAATAAAAGTATTTTATTGTCTTTTTTAATTATTTTGTCTTATTAATACTAAAGTCCTACATCAATTACTTTACAAATTAAAAACAAATATTTAGTTTATAAATAAGTTAATTGAAATTGATGTTTCTTAATATTATGATGTCCTCTTTAGTAGTAGACATATCAATTGTATATGTCTCTGAACGTCATTTCTCAAGAGATCAATATAAAATGAGTTAAGTGCCCTGCACATATAACTCACCTGTGGCGTTACCACGTGAAAAAAATCACTCTTGTTGGCATATCCACATAATATGCGCCACGCGTGTTGACGTATCTACGTGAAAAACGTCATCTCCTCTGGCATATCCTAAATGGTACAACAAAGATTAAAAAATGTCACCATATGACACAACAAAGATTAAAAAATATCACCATAGTCAAAACAGTGACATTCTAATAAATAGTTTAAAAACTATGACATTTTAATAAATATATTTGTCATAAAAGACAGTTTGGTCAAAAATCTCAAATAATTCTGTCTATGGTGTAAACTCAGTCTCTGGACCAAATGTATGTGATCGATTTTCTCCAGAATATTGAATGCAATTGCATCTTATGAAGATGAATTTTTTTCTTGATGAAAATAAGGCTATCTTTCTTTTCTCCTTTTATTAATTCGATGCTGCACAACATGGCTACTTCTTTAAAGTAACACTTGTAGTGATTTAATCTTCAATTGATAAAAATAAGCAAAACAATAGCCACCGAACAGACAAAAAAACAATATTTTTTTTTTAGTGGGTATATGTTAGTATCAATTAAGCATATTTTATATGTAAATTAATTCGTGAAAATCAATGCATTGAACGAACAGATATAAAATTTAGTTCTTAACTATATTATATCCGTAAAAAACTCATTCAAGTATAAGTAGTATTTGTAATAAAATTCAATTTCTTCAACCAGTAAAAAAAAATGTTCAATTTCTTCGAGAAAATTATTAGGTGATTCATTTTAATATTACTTTTTATTCTTGATTGTGATCAGCCCTAATTACTGTTGCGTGGCATGGGGTGACCTAAGCGTAATTTTTTTTTTTTGGTGAAGGACCTAAGCGAAATTTAAGTCATAATATCATTAGTATGACTAATTGATCCAAAGTAAAGATACAATGACGACAAATATGATTTAATATAACAAAAACATTATAGTTAAATCTCATAGATATAATATAACCAACGGTGAGCATGTTGAATAACTATCAGAGTATCTGCAACAACAAAAAAAAAATCAGAGTATCAGTACATTTTTTTAAAAAAAATAAGGATTGGTTGGATTTGCTGACTTCATATCGCACCTAATTAAGAACTATGTGAGTGTGGTGGTCCTCAATGGCTGATTTTTTTTTTTAACTGTCTATGGCTGAAATGGTTTGTGTATAGTAAAAAGTAATGATTGAAATTTTTGAAGCTGCACATTTCAATTATGTCGTTTTTGTGTGAAAAGACTTTATGTATATATGTATTATTATTCAAATATTATGCTACCGGGATACACTAATCTTCAGTCCATGGGACTTTTTTTTCGAGTTGTTGTAAAGTGGGCATGTAAGCCAGCAAATTATCATGATTAATCTATTTCTGTGATTTAATCAAAAGCAAAACATTTACGCCCAAGTTTAGAAATCATAACAAGTTAAATTTCGTCAACGGAGTAGTTATATGAAATTTTAAAAGTTAAAGACTCAAACATTTAAATGACTCGCTTTAAACGCATAATTCATTCTTAAAGTTTTGAAAAGTATGCAAGAACAATAATGTTAGGATCTCACGTTGGCTTACTATATGAACAAACTATCTCATGGGCAATTTTCTTTTTTAAATTAGTTTTTGGAGTTAAATTAGATCCAGTTTTTTAGTATCAATTCTAATTTTAAAAATTTTATTAAAATTCATTTTTATGATATTTTATTTAAAAAATTATAAGTAGGATAATAATTTGTGACATTCAAATCATTCCATTTTCAGATATTTTTCTTATCTCTCATGCCATAGACTTGTTATATTTGTCAAGAATTTGGATATTTGCTCGAGCTCTCATGCACTCAACCTTGTAGCAATTAGATTGGAAAAAAAAAAAAATTGGTGATGGAATGTGTGTTAAACAAAGAAAGTTATAAAAGGAAAAAAAAAATGTTGTGTTACAAAAGCCCGAGCGCGTACCTTTCATAGCATTGCCCATTTGTCAATGACAGACACCTTAAAGATCTGACTACTGCATGGAGTAGAAGGCTCAAATTCGACGGCATTGGTTAAAACTGGTAGTGACAGAAAATTTGAGAGATGAGACTGATGAAAACTGTGGTTAAGGATTTGGATTCTGTAGTGTTTTTTTTTTATTATAAGATTAAGTGGATAAGAGAGATAGACATAATAAAATTTATTAATGAGATTTAATTAAAATTAATTTTTTTTTATAATTTTTGTATTTATCTTTAATTTTTATTTAATTACTTAAGAAAAAAAATATCAAAAAAAATTCAAACTCAATTGGTAAAGGATACATGTTACTCAATATATATAGACTGTCGAGCAAGTTAATGTTTAGTTAGTGATTGTTATTTTAATATTTTGAAATTAAATATAGAAACAAAATGTCAATAAGTAGCTATCTTTAACGAAAGATATTCCATTTTCATTAATTTTTTTAATCTGTAATTTTTTCTAGCAAATATTAAGAAAATCTACGTCTCCGTTTTGTCTGAAATAATTAAAAACAAAAAGTGTTTATCCAGACATACTAGAAGATTTACTAAGAAAATCTTTATAGTCGAACCTTAAGAATTGATTAAAGTTAAGATCCAAATATTATTACAATCTACTTGTTAAGAGTCTCACATCGTCTATCTTAATATGTTAAGTGCGATTTATATATTTGTTAGGTCATTTTATTTAATATCAGTTAATTTTAAGTTAAAATCTCACATGGTATTAGAATCAAGATCTTATTTTCGTCGTCTATTTTATAGACTTATTTCGGATGCGATTTATATATCTGTTAAGCCACTCCAGTTAATGTCAATTAATTTTAAGTTAGAATCTCATAGTACTTAATCACATATGACATGTTTTTAGTTTGCCCTTTGGAGTGATTTATTTTGTGGAGTTTTCCTCTTATTGGCTGGGTGAAGTTGAATGTTGATGAATTAATATGTTAAAACACCTTAAATGTATGTTTATTTCGGATGCGGTTTATATATCTATTAAATCATTCCAGTTAATATCAATTGATTTTAAGTTAAAATTTCATAGTACTAAATCACACATGGCACATGCATGACATGTTTTTAGTTTGCCCTTTGGAGTGATTTATTTCGTGGAGTTTTTCCTCTTATTGGCTGGGTGAAGTTGAATGTTGATGAATTAATCTGTTAAAACACCTTAAATGCAGGCTGCGTGTGGTGGTCTTGTGCAAAATGAAAAGGGTGATTTCCTTGTGGGTTTTCATTGTACGTTGGGTATATGTTAGTGTCATGGCTGAGTTGTGGGGCCTCCTTCATAAGTAATATTTTAGATAAGTTTATAACCATTTAAATCTGATTTAAAAATATTTAAATTTTAATTTAACTGTCTGGATGATTATAAATGGCCACATGTTATAATTTTATTGGAACAATGTAATACTTTAGGAGTGTAAAAAAATCTCTCCCTTCATGGCCTCAAAGTAGCCAAGTCTTGCCGGTTTAGCAATTTGCTAGTAGAGATGGGTTCTACAATTGCTCTGAATTCTGGTGTGCATAAGTCTTGTCCTCCTAACCATCACTATTTTGCTTTAAGATAGAAATTCATCATCTCATCCAGCTTAAGTGGAATATTCGATTATGCCACTCCTTAAGGGAAGGAAATAAGAGTGCAGAATACTGCAGATCATCTTGCAACTTTGGGTCTTCAGAATTCTTCCTTATTCTTAATGTTGCCCCTGCTTCTCTGGGGCCGTTTCTCTGGCAGGAAACTTCTAGTGTTGCTTGGCCTCGTTTATTTATGTAGGAGTGTTTTTGTGCTTTGGGCTTTAGCCCCCTTCTTCAATTGAAAAACATATCTTGTCACTGCCGCTAAACATCTCCCCAAGCCCATTTGTGTATGTAAATTCAGGCCCAAAGTTCAGTTTGGGACTTCGGAGTTGTTGGTTAGTCGTTAGGCTTTTAAAATGAGGCTCATTATTCTGTGGTTAAAGTTAAAACAATAAAACCCACAAAGTTGAGTTAAAATGATGAGCAACTTTAACTCATTGAGACAAGAACGGAAGTTTGAATTTTAAAAAAATAGTTCTTATGGAGAGACCATGTAACTTTCATATTCCTGTGGTCGAACAGGGGTCTCATGAACAATTCAAATTAATTAGAGATACATCATAGTTTAAAAAAAAAAGTTAAAACAATAAAAGGCCGTTTTTATCACTTTTTGTTGGGCCATCTAACTCTTTGTGAGGGAGTTGGGTTTGGGCATTACCTTATGGGGGAGTATTCATTGGACTAGTTGTGTTAGTGTTGCTGATATTAGTACTTATTATTTAGCTAAATAAAATCTCAAGTTATTGTACAAAATCCTACATTTGTTTCAAAATATATGTTGTTTTAAAGAACGAATTTTGTTTGATTTTATTTGTTGTTTTATAAAATTAAAAATTTAACTATTATATTTTTACCTTCTGTACAAGGAATGAGAAAAAAAAACATTAATAAAATGATAATATTTTTAATATTTCAATAGAAGGTAATTTAATAAAATTAATTATATTTTCCTATAGTTTAAGTTATTTAATACATTTCTTAACAATTCTGTAATTACCTTAAAGACAAAGATTTTATTAATGAGTGTTTTAAAGGTACTTATCAAGAAATAAAAATAAGAAATATTAGATAAATATATATTTATTTTGAATTTATAATGTATTAAATACATTTTTATCATTTAGTATATTTTATTTTTAATTTCTTCAACAATTGGACACTCAATTTGGAACATAGAATGCCAAGTCTCGAACCTGTCACGCAATGGAGTGCGAGTGAGTAAACCATTAGACGTGTAGCGAGACTCGCAATAATTTGAATACTTGTTATTAACAGAACCTAAGGCTAAGTTCGGATAAGTTTAGGCAGATAGAATAAAAATGAAATGGAATCACACGAGATGTGATGAGAATGAATGAAATGAAATGAAATATATAAAAAATGAAATAGTATAAACAAATTATATTATTATTTGAATATTTAATAGTAAAAAAAAAAAGTTTACGTTTAATTGTTTAAAAGTTCTAATGAAATAAAATGATAATAGTTATAAGTATTTTTTTATATTATTTTATTTTATCTCATTCCCCAAATTTAAAGGAAAAGAAAAAATAAGATTTAAGATAGAATATAACAAATTAGATGCTTTTCAATCGATTCCATTTCATCTTAAATTTAAAAGAATAATGCTCAATCCCACGAATAGAATTTCGTGTGAAACGCATTAAATGTCTGAAAGCAGAAAAATATTTAAAAGTGGATGATTTTTTTTTTTCATATATAATTATTTTTTTTTTTACCCACCGTGATTGGTTATTTAGTCCTTCGTAATGTATTCCACGAAATACATTCGTGGGATATAGCAGTTCTCAATTTAAAAAACTAAACCAGGATAGCAAAATCCATTCCAGTACTTTTTCACACCTTTCTTTTTTCCCTTACAACCAATCCAAATATACCCAAAGGAGTAATAATAATTTAGGAAATAAGGGACGCAGGAACAAAATCTAGGACATGCTTTTATTTTCGAGTCTGATTCTTTACAATGAGTGATGACACACTGTCGCTGATACTTTATCATGGCTGTAAAGGGAAGAAGTGAGCCAATGAGGCAAAAGCAAATGGGAACGACAGATAGCAAACGGCGTCGTGCTGATTCATTCCTGGGATCAATGTGGGTGATGCATGGGACATGCTATCATTGTTGCTTCATATTCAGACACTTTATTTTCTCTTCTTTTAACCGAAAAAAAAGAAAGAAAGAAAAAGAACACAACAATTTCATTCACTTTCAACTCATCACATCTATCTTCAATGGAATCCCTCGACTTCCGCGCCCCGCCGCCATCTCCGGTGGCCTCTGCTCCACCATCGTCGCTCACCAACGACGACGTTTTTGGCGAGTTCTTGGAGACCTCAGTACTCCGTGTCCCAAACCTTGCCTTCCCCACAAACAAGCACCAACAAACACTTCCCAAGGTTGATTTTTGTTCGTTTTGTTTCGATGAACATCGACGTGGTGTTCTCCGTCACGTCGTGTTGGATTCTTTGGCAACCATCGGATGCTTTCAGCTGCTCAACCATGGGATTCCACCAGAGTTAGTGACCTCAACGGCCGAGGCTGCAGTCCGAATCTTTCTGGTCCCGCCGGAAAAGCGAGCCGCCGTGGTGAGGTCGCCGGAGAAGCCGTGCGGGTTCGAGGAATACGATGCTGAGGAGGGAAGTGAGTTGAGTGAAGAGTTCGTGTGGTGTAGAGATAATGACTTGAACTTGAAAATGGAGCGCTTTTGGCCAACTGGATATTCCAATTTCAGGTAATTAATATATATATATATATATATATATATATATATATATGTATATATATATATGTATAAAACCAATGCATGATGATACAAGTGAACAAGACTTGACTCCGTTAACTTTAGTTTTGAGTTTTATTTTAAAATTTATGTGTAAAAAAAAATTATTAAGAAAGTCTTCGCTTAAAAATGATTAAACACTTATGAGTCAAGCGAATTTTTTAATGATTTTTTTTTACATATAAATTTTAAAATTGAACTCAAAATTATATAATTAAGGAATTTGAACATCTTTTATTTATACTAACATAGGTTTTATATATATATATATATATATATACATATTCTTGTCTTATTTATTGTTTTATTAGCTACAAAATATGACTGACCATGGTTTTAAGAATGAGCTGTTGCCATTTTGATTTCCTTTTGTCTCGTTTATTATATTTTGAAATTGTTATGTCCTACGTACATAAAATGCAAGATTTTTATTTATTATCTTTAATTAAGTTGCTAAATTAAGCAATTAAGTGTGAAAATGGGATTGTGCAGCAGCTATAATTTTAATTTGAATAGTTTAGATGATGGTGAAGGTTCTTAATCAGAGTATAACATTCAGTAAAGCTCGGAAAAAAAAACATTGTGTGTCACAAGTGGAGAAAAAGTAGAGCGTTAGCGCTTGCTGCTACTAAAGATCGAGCATAACAGTTGGTAAAATGTTTTTTTAACACATGTAATATGACATTTCGTATAAATATTGAATTCTGACCTAAATATAGGTGAATATTAAAATATACTATATCCTGAAATGAAATAAATATATTATATATTGATATAATATGAGTGTCAATTGAGTATCATATTATAAATGTTAAAAAAACATAATTACAATAGTTGCGCAGTCCCATCGACTGAAATTTCATAATTCAGACCAAACTACTTTACATTACAAGTATAGTTGCGAAACTTGGCCCAAAATTTTGGAAGGATAAAAATATTAGCCCATGAAAACTCATTTCTTAGTTATTGATTATAATAAATTTTATACATTATTTGACAATTTATTAAGGATATTATTCTAAAAAAATTTAGATTATCAAAATTTTAAGGAGAAAAATTGTGTCATTCTAAAGTCACCGTATTAGATATATACATTTAGTTTTCTCATCAACGATTGTCAATATCAAAGTGCACCCATTATTTTAGAAGATATAAATCCTAGTGCATACTTCAAGCTTCAATGAGAGTCTATAATGATGCTTATAGTTGTAAACGACCTACCAATAAAAGGCTATCATCAATAAATTATTTTTATATTCTAATTCAAAAGATGATACGAAATGAAAGTTAGAACATATTAAACTCAACAATCAATAACTATATAACTTACAAATTACTACACATTATGCACTCACTCTCTTTTTGCTAAGAAATGCCTATATATAGACATAAGGGAATAGAATTTGGGGGGCAGCAACCCCACCCCACCCCAATGATGTTCCGCCAATGAAATTACACTTCAGTTCTACGTTGAAAAGCACATGCAATAATGAGTGTCTCCACAACACAATATCCATTAACATTAATTAATTATGTCTCAAACAATGGCTTGCGTTGTGTAATGATCATTGTCAAGATTTTCCAAATGACAATTCATGAATATGTGCATGATTTTAAATTTCTTTAATTTTCAGTGAGAAGATGGACACTCTTCTGTCAAACATAGAGAAGGTGGCCGAGAAGATTTTGCCAGTGATATTCAATGATTTTCCCAACAAATTTGCAAATTCTGCTGACATGATTCGTAGGCATGAACTTGGGACACTTTGTTGTGTTTACAAGCATAGCCGAGATAATATGGCAGGCCAATGTGCTAACTCTTTAAAGTATGATGTGATTAGAATGCTGATTAGGGGAACCGATTATTCTCATTCCCTGTGCTTGCATGTATGTGATGGGTCTTCAGAGTTTCGTGTTTACTCCAAGAAAGGTTGGCTCTCTTTCTTCCCAGAAGAAGGTGCCCTTGTAATCACCGGTGGAGACCAAATCCAGGTTAATTTACGATTTTATCTCTCCATTTTTGTTTTCTGCACATTACTGAAACAAAGAAAAAAAAAATTATAAAATAGTAATAAACTTTAGTAGTTAAGCTCCTTTGAGTTTGTTACAAATTAATTGAAGGCAAGGGAGTTGTTAAATGTGTAGTGAGGGGAATCTAAGTGCATTTAGTGAAATATATTTGCTCACAAGAAAGACTAAACAATACAAAATTAACGGGAATGACTAATTATGGTCAATTAACCATTTTGAATAATTATTACTGTTATAAAAATGGTTATTAGTCCTTCACTTTTAATTTTGTATTGTTAATGGTCCTTCTCGTTAATTCTTCTTTCGTTATACCATGAGATTACATAACAAAGTTATGAGGATCATAGTAGTCTAAGACAGCATGATAAATACAGGGTTTCTTTCTTTAATATAGTTTTATGTGTATAAAGTGCCCCTAATTAATAGTATATATAATGCTAGAAGAACTTCTACGTACTGCTGGATAGAATGCTAAAGAAATAGCAGCTAAACTAGTCCTATATGATTTAACATACTTGATCTTGAGCAGGATCAACACCCAATTCGTCAAAGTTCGTTATTCAATTTTGACCCAAATAAAACAGATGATTTTTCAATATTTAGAGTTCATAAACAAACTTGCTTTTATCTTAACCTCTCTAGTGCAGTAGTACTCAGGATGTATAATTCTTAATATCTTTTTTCCTATTATTTTAATTTCTAGTGACAGCTAAATGGGATAGTATAATATCATGGATAACAATCCTTCTAAGTCATTGAAGAAAATGGTGACAAATTACACTAATCTCTCTCTCAAATTAACCAGGTTGACATTGCTTTGTTACAGATATTGAGTGATGGGCACTACAAGCATGTGATAGGAAGGCCAATCTTTAAAGGTGACAAAGAGGACAGCATTTCAATGGCTTTCCTCTATTCCCCGCTAAACACCGAGAACAATTTTCAAACCAACAGGGAAAGAACTATTTCCCTAGGCCAGCAAGCCATATTGGCTATAATTCTGACCCTTCTGTACCATGTCCTGACTTATGCCTACAAAAAATTTTGATGTTGTCATGGACTTCTGAAACTTAATGAAATGCAAAATACAGATTAACACTTTCTAGTTCCCAATATCATCTTTCTAGTAAAGCTGAAAATTGTTGAGAATTTCAGTATAAATGAGATGTGGGTGAAGAAGTTCTACATTGTAAAGAAATGAACAAATTAAAAACTTTATAAGTACAAAAAAAGGCTCATAAACTTAATGTTTTAAAGTTTTGAGTATACATGTGATGCAAAATTTACTTATATAATTTTTCATTTAGTCGATTGGACAGAGGCCGACTTGTTGGGCTCCTCTAGCAAAAATACCATTGAAGTCAACAAAAGCCTCTTTGAAATTGAGTTTGTGACGGATTATTATAAGCAAATTTGCATCTAATTAAATTAAGTAGTGCAAAATGGAAGACTTCAAATCCCTTGTAGCAAAAGTTTGGTATAGGGTTATGGTAACATTCGAGAGCCCTAGACAGGATTTTGCCCATGAAGCAACTCACAGTTGCTTCTAGGCAGACATGACTCTATCAATGGTGATGCCTGTGTTATAAAAATTCAGAGGAGGCTACATGAGCTAACATGGTGTAGGTGCATCTTCAGGGATTCGCATGGATTCTGCAGAAAGAAACCTCTGTAGAGACTAAACAGATGAGTATTAACACTTTCTTTGAAAAAAATTCCAAATTCCAACCAAATGGAACAAAATAGTGGTTTGTAATTATAGTTCCTAGTCACTGGTTTTTAAACAAAACTACAAAGACTAGATGGAAATGGAACCAAATTGATGAATTAACCCCTATAACTGAACAAGATGCAGCCTTATAATTATGTTGGATAATATGCAGCACTTGTTTATCAAATTTAGCTCTATAGGATTTAAAAAATTTAACAAGCATCACCCCTGTGCGTCAAATAACAAATATGCCTTCCCACAGTCTAACAAGTTCAAATTCCAGTGTTGTGCATTCCAAATCAGAATAAACGTGTTATTCTTCATAACCTTTCAAAATAATAGGATTGTTAAACACCAGCATAGAATTGATATCAAGTCAAAATAATCCATCAACCAAGCTATAAATAAAAGTCTAGGAACATTTAAAATTGATTACATCTAGATTAAGGGATTAGCTTGTTTTATGTTTAAAACAGCTTATAAACTAGAAAGCTTTTGAACAAAAAAACGATTATTTTTCATAATTTAAACATTACGAAACATGCTATAAATTGTCTAATATCCAAAACTTGAGCACACTATGAAGGCCACACCCAGAGTCTGCCGGCATGACATGTATGAGTCCAAAGTCAAAATGTGAATTGAATCAAACTAATGATTTATGATCGATCACAAGCAGCACATCTGAACATGTAACTTTTAAACAGAAAGAATGAGAAAAACACAAGTTAATACATATTAAGAATATCATTAAGATGATTCTTGTAAAATGTTGATTATTGAGGGTTTGCTGAAAGAAATTCCCAAAAAATAGAAAAATGGAAAAGTCAAGTTATTCTTTTTGTTGTAAATGTTGCATGTGCAATTATAAATTAATAAGAGTAAAATTACGATTATTATTACTAGAAGCCATCACAAGTCACAAGGGAGGATCGCAAGGATATATAACACAACAAAGCTTAGATAACAAGATAAAGCTCCAGAATATGCGGATTTATCCCAATTTCAAATAAAAGCACAATACATCAATTGAAAAACACACTTTTTTGTCATAATTGAAAACATACTTCGGTGTACTATTTAGGACTATAATTCCGACTTTAATGTTTTAGACTTTTCAGATGCTACTAAAATAAACAATTCAATGACAATGGACATATATATGTGTGTGGCTCTGATTATCGGGCTTTATAAAAAAAAAAAATTGCTCTGATTATTGGGTGGATAATCTACTTTTGCCCACTCTATTGGCCGTAGCGAACTTGTATGATCAATTATCATGTGTTTGCCACTAACTAAGGGAGACATTCTTAACGAAGAGTTAATCTAGATTCTGAAGACAATCATTATTTTATGATAAGAAAAGCGATTTCAGAAAATGTATACAACAAAACGGATAGGGCTAAATTTGATCCAATTCTGTAACGGATAAGGCTCAATTTTATTCATTCCTTTATCTCTATAATTGTCAGGTTATGTATGGATGCTCTGTCACGTCTCAAAAAGTAACTTATGCTAATATAACCATTTTAGGACCCAAAATATGGATATCCAAATGATTCAAACGTTACCCTCTCGCTTCCAAAAAAAATTCATTCTAAAATTAAAGCAATTGATTCTTTCGCATCCTGAGTAGTGTGTCACTAAGCATAAAGCTGTTGGGCAAAAATTTCCCATGATTGATACATTAATCATAATCATAATGTAGTAATAACTAGAAAAACCAAATGACACATAATACCTCTGAGTAATGTTGACATGCACTTGATTTGTATAACCCACTTTCCCAACAAAATATTTGTTGATATTTTTTAACATGAAATCGATTACTCCATAAAATGGAATTATTTAGGACTTGATTTGTCTAAATTTGGCATGTTAAGTCTCTAGTTTATTGAATTTTGGCAAGTGCTTTGAGCTTAAATAGTTGAGTAGAGTCCTAGTTCTTCTCCTTGTATGAAATGTTATGATTGTTGTAATTATTGGGTTTGAAAAGATAATCTTGATGCATAGATATCTTATTGATAATTTCGAGCTTTAATTGTACAGATATGAAGTTGAAAGGGATTTAGAAGGAGGCCTAGGAGAAGAGATTTGGACTCAACTTGAAGAGTTGAGGAAGAAAAACCAAGATCGCAACTGATAGACAGAGGTTGTTACATCGCAACTCCACTATCGCGCATTGCGACACTAGGACATAAGGCAAACTAGCATCGATATAGGCATGCGTCATGACGTCTGGTCGCGATCCAGCCCATATTTTCATCCCTTTTATCAAATATTTTGAGGGTTTTGAGAAGGAGGTTGAGGTTTTTCTAGGAGAGTTCAGAGAGAGAAAGTGTGGGTGAGATCTAGGAGCTTGGAGGCTTGAAGATTTCTCATGTCTTTTCTTGATTCATCCACGGACTTTGTTCTTTTCTTTATTTTTCTTTCTCTTTTTTCTATTTGCAGCTAAATTCTTGTAGCTAAGGTGATGATGTAGCTTGATTTTGGATGTTATAAACTTGATTCTCTACTTAATCCAAGTTTCTATTTCATGATTTTAGTGTTTATATCTTCCCTTAATGCTTTTTGTGACTTGGACAATCATGAAGTGATTTTAGAGTTTATGTGTGAATTGAGAGATTTATGCATAGCTTGGACCTTGTGATAAACAACATAACATCTTCAATATATTGGAAAAGGTATTTTGGGTTATATGGCTTTGCTTGAAATTCCATTGTTTGTGATAAAATTTTCTCTAATTATGATTAGACTAAGGGATGATTAGCTAACTCTAACTAGCTAGAAGATGATTAATACACCAACTAATTGGATATTAGTTAAAATATAGAATTAGCTATAAATCTTGGATCTGGGCATGGTTAAGCTAGAATTTAAGCTTGTATCAAAAGAATCAAGTGAAATCAAATCCCTAACATTTCCACATTATTGACCTTTCGTTTCTTTTAGAATGTGTTTGGATAGAAAATTTTAAGAAGATAATGTATTTGTTAAGGGGAATTAAAAATATTTAATGTGAAATACCTTGTTTGGGTATTAAATAAAAGAATTTTAAAATGATGAGGATTTTTATCAGATAATCTTTTAACTCTAAAAGAAGAATTTGAAATGACACTTATCGAGAGAGGATTTAGACTGTTTCTGGAAACACTAATAGCTTAGTATAGAAACCTCTCAGCCAACCACCACCACGCGAAAAAGGAGACGCACTCTGATGACAGTAGCTACTCCACCTTGACTAGAGGACACTGCAAGAAATTCACATATTACCAATGGCCATATCTATCGGTAATGGGCCAAAATCCATTGAAAATTTTAAGTTTTGACGGATTATTGTCAACTGGTAAAACCCTTACTAGAAACTATTTTTGGTGAAAAATCCATCAGTAATTTTTCAATGAAATATCTACTAAAAATTTGTAGTAGTTAATCGTTGCTGAAAAAAAAAAGCATTGCTTTTGAAAAAGTTTCTGGCAATAAATTCATTGGAAATGATGTATTTATTTTAATTGAAAATTAATTAAAAATAGTAATATATATCAATTAATATTATTCAATTTATATAAATTTAATAATTAAAGATAATAATGTAAAAAAAACTAACAAGATTATGAAATGCTTTGAATAAAAATGTATTATTAAATATAAAAAAAAATACTCAAATCAAATTATTCAAACCCTAACATGAAAATATAAAAACAATAAAAATATAAAAATCATAAAAAATGTTCAATACATGAATAAAAAAATGTGTAATCCTCCTACATCTCATCAACATGATCATCATCATCCTACAAAATGTGAGTAGGATCCTAGAGGCGGGCTGCAGTATCTGTTGCTGAGAACTGGGATAGTGTTGGTATGGTTGCAACATAAGCAGCTGAGATGGGTGCTAGAATTGTTGTTGTGGAGATGAGTGTTAGACCGATTGTTGATCATATGGAGACGGTGTTGGAGCGATTGAGGGGTCTGCTGGATCGGCTGCAAAGGCAATTGATGAGGAGACAAGTACTGTTGTGGTTGAGGAGACAAGTACTGTTGTGGTTGAGGAGACAAGTACTGGTGCAATTGTAGAGGTGATTGAGGAGACGATTGCTGGAGTGGCTGGCCATAGATAAGTGACTGAGGATACAAGTGCTATTGTGTCTGGGATATGTGCTGCAATGGTTAAGAAGGCATCGTCATATGAAAAAACCCCAATATGGACTGCGTGTCAATGCCCACGCCCATGCCCATGCCTGTGCCTAATCTCATGCCCATACCCATTCCTATAGGGTTTTGCATCCCTATCCCAATCCCTCCTTATGTGCCAATCAATGTCTACTGCATGAAAAATTGGCCCCAAACCTGTTGCAATGTATGCATCATGTCTTGCCTGATCTCCTGCCCCATCTATGTTTGAACATCAAAAATCCTCGCATTTATGTCTGAGTGTCATAAATCCTCTACTCCATCTCCTCCCTCATATGTGCTTTAATGCTCTTCTCTAACTCAGTAGTGTTGACCAATGACTGACTTTTAGTGCTACACGATGACTCCGCAGTTGCCTGGGATGCAAGGCCATAAATGCGACCTTTCTTCTTTTCCCCAATCGCATCAATCCACAGTTGTCTAAGTTCCCTTTTAGATAACTACATCCCCTCAAAATTCTAGGTTGCCCGCTGTTCCTTTTCATTATAAGATTCCTACAAAAATAATACATAATTATCTTATATAAACTACATATATATGTATTTACAAATTTATGTATGCGAAAATAAAATATTTTTTAAAATAAAAATAATAATAAATGACATTTACGTATAATAATGAGGCGAGCCCTAGTCTCAACCCATCTATCAACAACTGGACTAAAGTGAAGCGCCTAAACATGTCCACATTTTGGGTGGTGCGCCCAACTCTTGTGCTTGTGAAAACTCAATGTATATAAATAAAATCATAACCTCACAAAGTGTCAACTACTAAGATAAACTAAGAAAATTAAATACAATTAAGTAAAGTTAAGAAAAACAACCATTTTTTCTCGGTGGGTTCCAAGGAAGATTGAACTCCCCGTGTGTAGGTGTAACATCATAATACTAAAAATCATAGTATACTTGACATATACCTGGATAAGCAGTATTAGCTATGCTACTTTCAACTTATTCATTCAATTAATCCATAACATTTATATAAATAAATCATCATGGAGAGCCTTGTGGAAACAATATCCACTTATATACATAACTTCTCACTAATAGATACATCTTTTTCTTTTACAATCTTAATCTCATATACATAAAAATATAAAATCTATCTAGTAAACATGAAATAACTATACTAGTCTTCATTCTTCATCTTTTCTTTGTCCTTGAATCTTTAACCTGGATTTACATGAAACACATAGGGTGAGAATTCATAATTCTTAGTATAAGTGTATCAATACCAACAGTCGTATATCAACATAAAACCCATAAATATCTGAAATAAAACTATAACAGAAAAAAAAATTAAGCTATTACTCATTACTCAATCATAACTTCATAAATAAATCTTTACTGGCCGTCGAATCGTTACTCAATACTCTATGAACATACACATCCTCTCTCTATGTAATATTCTCAGTCTAGCCATAACTCCGAACTAAATCACCTTTTAAAGATAAGACACTTGCCCATATAACTGTCATTAGAAGGTAACAATCAATGATATTGAATCACCGCTCATACAATGGTACAATAACATTGAGTAAAATAACACATACACATAGAAGCACAAATCATAATTCCATAAATACAATCAGTTATCAAGTCAAGCAATGCAATGATGTTATGATATATGTTACGATGTATGATTATGCTAAAACATGAGTGTATAATAGGGTAAATGCAATGTCATGAGATGTCATGAAACTTGATTATTCCTCTTTATGGTAGGGAGGGAATATGTAACCTCCTGTAGCCTACCATTTCTCTTTCTGTGGATACAATGTCATGAATCTGTCATTCTTCTCTACAGTGGGGAGAGAATATGTTACCTCCTGAACCCACCTTCTGAACTGTGAGCTAACCTTTTTCTTAATTTTCCTTATCTAATTTTTTCTTAGAAATACAAATGTATATATGTATGAATGTCTGTGCATAATGTGATGTTATGCCTAACTCTTGCATAACCACCACCTGATCTTTGTCCTTACACTACTAACTTTATCTTAATTCTTTGAAAGTTTTCATGCACTATACTTCCTTTCTTATAGTATATTCTCTTTCCTAACATTACTAGCTCTACCTCGTCTCTATGAGAGTATTCATGCACTATATTACTCAACTGTTGCTAACTAGGCACTATGGCCCTTAAATCTTGTTTACTAGGCTCTAATGACACTAAACTCTTACCAAATAGCCCCTTTGACACTTAATTCTTAACAACTAACTTGATTTCTTATATCTAATTCTTTTCCTCTTAACCATTTCTCAAATGGTAACTATTACAATAATAAGTTGCTCATAAAAAATAAACTTGTGACTAAGGCAATCCATGTCTAATGGATGCCCATAATCCTCTTATTTTCCCTTGAAAACATCTTTCCTCAACTCTTAATCTCATTTGGTTCATTCCATCTTTAAGTTATTTCTCAATTTGGTTTGGATGCATAATCCTATCACATTTAAGTGAAATATAATCCTTGAATCTAGAGTTTAAGGTTTATGTTTGGATTACAAGGGATAAAGAACCATATTCCTATCATTTTCAGCTCAAAAACCTCATCTTAGGGACTTGGTAATCGATTACATAGCTCTAGTAATTGATTACCAGCTTAACAGAACCTCTGTAATCGATTACAATCAGGATGTAATCGATTACAAGCTGCCTAGAAACCTTGTAATCGATTACAAGCAGGATGTAATTGATTATAAGCTGCCCAGAAACATTTTTTCGCCACTCAGAAGCTTGGTAATCGATTATAATTGCTATGTAACCGATTACCACGTATAAATTTACAAAAAAAATACAGTTTTTAAGCCACCCAAACTCAAACCAAACCAATAAACATCATCTTTAACATCAAAATAACTCAAATATTTATCCAAATCATGCCATAAACCATAAAGCTCAAAATGGGTATAAAACCCTTTTTTTCCTCTTACCATTCAAGCTTCATCTATGGGTTCCAAGAATCACAAACTAAACTTCATACATCAAATAAGCTTTAACTAATCTTACTTCTCCCTTAGGAGCAAGAAACTAACATATAAACTCCCTATTTCCACCCAAACTCATTTTTCTTCATCAAGCAAAACAAAGAAATAAGATGAAGATAGAGAGAAAAGGATAGAAACTAGCACCCCTACCTTGGTTGATCCATTGGCCATTGATCTTTCCTTGTTCTTCCTCTCCTCTTCTTCTTTCTCTTTTTCCCCTTCTTTCTCTTTTCTTCTTCCTCTGTTTCTCATTTCTTCTGCTGATTGAAATGGGAAAAAGGGGCTTAAAGGCTTCTTATAATAGCCACTTAGTACTATTAAAATATTATACCTCTTAGGAACACTTTGATCTTACTAAATCAAGTTTCCTAGCTTCCTTAGGTATTAGAATAAATCATAAGATTTATCTAATTACCAAACTCTTCATTTCCATTAATTCCCATATCTGTACTAAGTTCATCCAGTATTAAAACACATAACTAGTATACTAAAAAATACCAAATTAACTCAGTTTACCTTCAAATTTTAACTACCTCATTCTTAACTCATTATTAATTGAGAAACAAATTGTCCATATTTGTTTCCCCTCAACTTCACCTTTAAAACTATTTTCTGAGTCATTTTAGGTCATTTTCTACCTTATGTGTTGTGATAAAGTGTCTAAACTAACTCAGTTTACCACCAAACTTCACAAGTGCGTCAAACTAGTATTTGGCTACCTCTGTAACCCTATACAAGTATAACATATTATCGGGGATGTTATAGTAGGCATCCACCCAAAGTAGAAGCTCTATTCGCCTTAGTCTTCTCTTGTTTGTCCTTAAATTTTTCACTCTGCCAGTATTGTTGGAGAGCCTCCCATGATGATTCTCCTATCTAGGAGGCCTTTCTCCCAATCCCCTAGCATCCTGTAGCATATCACTAAACCACTTTGTTCCATATGTGTTGAAAAGCCTTATAATACTTTTCATAAGAGAAAGTATAGTCCAAATGAAGATTCCTCTACAAAAGATAAGTGATGATTAACACTATAAAACATTAATTCAGTACATATGTGCAGCAATATTATTAAACTAAATTAGTACATTTTCATTATTAACTTCAAAGGTAGTAGAAGTACCAACACTAGCATTGTACTGAAATTGAAGCACATTTAGGTCAAACTCCCCATGATCTAACTAATACCAATAATTTTGTTGGAATTATTTCTTATACAAATGTAACCTAATCATGTTAGAGTCTATTAGGTTTCCACGACAACATTTCATACATGGACACCTAATTGTTCTCTCAGTTTCATATTGTGAAGATTGATAAGCAAAATTAACAAATTCTTCAACCTCATCCAAAAGTTATTATACAAGACCCTTCCTACTAGGAAGAAGCATATTATACATTCATCGACGATTTTTAAGGATATTTATCTTTTGTAATTCATAACAAACAAAATTATAATTTAACCCTAAACCCATAAAGACCTACATCATAACATCTATCATTCAATTTAAACTTTTCAATAACTAAGTCAATTGTAAGATCAAAATGTCATAACAATAAAAGTACATCTAAATTATAACTTAGTCTAAAACTTGCATTCATGATTTTAATGGAATCAAAAGCGCACACCATCATTAGCCATCGTCCAGCCATCATACAACAACTAATCAAACCCACCACTACCCTAATGCTATGTTTGGAAGAATGGCAATGGAATGAATGACATGGAATGAAATGACAAAGTTTAATGACAGTGTGTTTAAGAGTTATTTTAAAGGAAGAAGTGGAATGGCAAGGGAAGGTCAAGGAGTCCATCCCTTGCCACTCAAAACCTCTAATTTTTGCCCCTCGAATTTAAGGGGGTCAAGGAAGGAATGACTTAAGTAAATCCACTGTCCTCCCTCATTAAACTCGTTAAACATCCAAATAATTGAGTGACATATTATATTCTATTTCATTCCCTACCTTTCTATTCCATTCCATTATGACCAACTCTCTTCCACCCTCTTTACAACTCTCAAATATAGCCCTAAGCTTGCATTAATGATTTTCATGGAATCCGTCAACGATTCAATATAAGTATATAACCTATTATGACCTCATATTTAAGTTTAAAATTAATAATGAAATTCTTTAAATTTTATAACATTCACATCACAACTAACAGTTAACCAAAAAAAAAATTCATATTGATAGACACAACAGAAAATTACTAACTTAAATCATTGATTGCACAATAGACCTATATAAAAATTGAATTTTATAGCAACTTACATTGCTAATTATGTCAATTAATAACTTAAAACATGTAACTAAAGTTTCTACACTAGAAAATAGTAAAGACCAAAGTATAAGAACCAACTTGCGAGGGAGAGTAGTGTATGCGTAGAAGGAGAGGCAGAGTAGTGTTCGCACAGCAACCAAGAGCAATAATAATGCAAAGCAATGACGGACAACAATGGCGATGGCATGAGGGAGATCGGTGACAATAAGAGAAGGGAGATTGAGAGAGAATTAGTGAGGCTGAGATTGGAGAAGGAGAAGATCGGGAAATCGAAGAGGGGAAGGCCGGTTGCGCAAATAACTGGTTCAATTTCATGCGGAATTTTTAAACTTTTCATCTGAAATTTCACCACAAACATGGCATGCGAGCCTTACCTCGAATTACTGAAAACATTTCAAGTGGAAAATCCTCTAGAAATTAAAATAATATTTTCTTAATAAATAATTTTATAATTATTTTTAATATTTTTAAAAATATTTCTTGCAAATTTTTTCATTGGAAAGTAAAATTCTGGTAGACTAATCAAGAGGCACCAATAATATTTTTTTAAATTTAAAAATTCTTTTAATTTAGTTTTTTTATTTTCCAAAAACCTTCTAGCAGATTTTTTTGCCAAAAATTTGTTGAATAATGAAACTTTATTATTATTTTTTATAGATTAATATGCTAGAAATTAATATAATATTTTTTTAAAAAAAATCTTTTTTCTTACATTTTTATTTTAATATTTCCTACGAATTTTTTCGGTGGAAATTCAAAATTCTGACAGACTAATAAATAAGCGCCATTAATATTTTTTTTAAAAATATTTAAAATCTCTTTTTATTTGTTTTTTATTTTTCCAAAAAAATATCGACAAATTTGTCGCCGATAATAAATTTTGTTTTTCTGACATATTAATTAGCCAGAAATATTTTCCCGCATCGAAAAAGTAATAATTATCAACGGATAAATATCTTCCGATAATACACGAATTTCTTGTAGTGTGATTCTCTGCCAACAATGATATCATTGTCGACCACCTTGAGGCGGCGTAGTCGGAGATCTACAATTTCAGTGATCTGAATCTTGTTATCTCTTCGACCAAGAGGAATAATGCTTCACTAGAGGATTCTCTGCCTACAATGATGTCACCATCGACCACATTGAAACGACATAGTCGGGATCTACAAATTCAATGCCTACATGTAATCATCATAGGAGAGAGAGAGATGGAGAAGAGAGAGAAAGTGCCTACATGTTGGAGTTTGGCAACACTAGAGGGTGATGAAGATTGGACGACACTTAATGCCATGATGCAAAGCTTGTGTGCTGAGTTTTTTTTTTCATTTTTGAATATGGTTATGAAGGGTACTTATTTTAATTTAAATTATAGATAGGTATACAAACAAAGGATTTTTAAAATGATAGGAATTAAATTGATGTAATTCGATTATTTTGCAATTTAAATTCCTTTACATTTTGAAATTAATACCCCATCCAAACATTACCTTAGTGAATTGTTGAATTGTTCTTTATTAACTTTGGTAGTTTCCTTGTTAGTATTTATTGTCTTCATCTTGTATTATGTTGTTTATGTTAAATTCCTTTAGAGCTCTCTTTAATCCTAATCTTTCATCGCCTAAATAGTATTAATTTAGTAAATTTGGTAATTGACACCTTAATCTCCATTGGATGATACTCACTCACTCTTTTGGTGCTTTTGCAATTTGATACACTTGCCAATTGAGTAATAGAAATTTTAGTTTTTTTCTTCAACACACAAATGGTGCAAAAAAATTTAAGTAAGAAATGTGTTATGTCTCTCCATGAAGCATTTGCTGGGGGGAATACCTCATCCCCTTGCAATTTTGTTAGGAAATACAACATCCTCATCAATCTATTTAGGAATGTCATATCCCTTTTGCATATAAATACAAGTAATTGAGACTACAAACAAATCACGAACAAAGGTTTAATATGGTTTGACCTAACTTGCTTATATCTATGGATGAGTAGAGTTAAATGTATTATCAAACAAATTTAACCTACAAGCTTACAAGGTAGTCTTTCTCATATTATCATTCTCATTCCCATAATCTTTCCAATTTCTCAATACAAATATTTATAGCCTACCAAATCTTGCATAAGATGTAATTATTCTTAGTTTCCTATTATAAACAAATCTCTTTCAAATATCTTTCAAATTTCTCACATATCTTTTATATATCTATCATATATCTTTCAAATCTTTAACATATTTTATATTTACCATATCTTCATAAATCTTTGTACATTTTTTATTTATTCATAAAATAAGAAACTAACGATAACATAGAATTTGAGTCAAACCCAAATGCATACAAAGTCTTGGAAGTCTTACCTTTTTGACAAGTGTATATATATATATATATATATATATATATATATATATATATATATATATATATATATATATATATATATATATATATATATATATATATATATATATATAAAAAGAATGATCAAATTATATCGGTATAAGTCAAAGTCACTCTTACATCATTAATAACTTTTTATTGCATAATTTTCTCACTAAAATCTACTATTGAATTAAAAATTCTTATCATATAGATCAAATTTATAAATTTTTACATTAATCTAAAATCATTTAAGACTTCATTGATATACATCAAGATTAACGTAATATATACTTTTGAAATATATGAAAATAAGAATCACTTAATTACATCTTATTGATATTTAATTTTTTAATATTTAACACAAATAATCAAGGTATTGGATAATTATAATTTAATGGTTGGATCAATAAAAATAATATTTTATAAAAATTATTAAATAGTGTAAGTATGTCAAGTCTTACACTATTATAATTTGATTCCTCTTATATATATATATATATATATATATATATATATATATATATATATATATATATATATATATATATATATATAATTAATGTTGGTCTCCCATTGGTTTCTTACTTGTGGGGGCCCATATTTAATGGTTGGATCAAAAAATAATATTTTATAAAAAATTATTAAATAGTGTAAGTATGTCAAGTCTTACACTATTATAATTTGATTCCTCTTATATATATATATATATATATATATATATATATATATATATATATATATATATATATATATATATTAATGTTGGTCTCCCATTGGTTTCTTACTTGTGGGGGCCCATATTCAAGAGTCCTCTGTTTGTACAATGCCCACGGAGCTGTTCGAAACTTTCTTAAAACCTAAGTTAGAGGTACTAGTTGTTCTCATTAGATTTGCCCGTCTAAATGAAATTTAAATATATATATATATATATATATATAAAAGCAAATTAATTACTTCGAAGTTTAATAATTCTAAGCCAAAAAATTGAACATCTTTTTAATACAAAAAATGAACATATTTAGTTCAAATCGAATTTGGAAATAATGGTCCCGTTTCGTGTTCAGCCATAGCTTGGAATACGGCGGCTTGCTTGGAAGTTGCCACCTCCAACTCCAACAGGCTTCCTTTGGTAACCAAAAGATTTTTTTCCGTAGTCTTCACCCTTTAAATGAGCACTAGTTTGTGGCACTATATGCTTTGGGACAACCTTTATTTAGTTGAGTAAACAATTAGAAGTGGCCAAAAGCAAGAAGCAAAAGCACTTTTGGCTTGCATTATATAAACATTTTTTTGAAGCAATAAAGAGAAAGACACCCTCACTTTCGTATCCATTTTAGGTGCTTTATTTTTTAAAATTACTTGCCAAAAAAATTTAAAATGAGAATCGAGGAAGGGTTCATTTGTTGACAAAATCAAGTAAATCTTGGCTATTGCGAATGATTTTCCCTAATGTAGATTATAAAGGTAAAATGGACATATTTGATTTGATAATACTACACGTGTAGTAAACTATACTTTTGATGTTGCTTGCCTGATTTTTCTGTCATAAAGTCCTTATATATTTGCATGCTATCCAAGTGCCATAAATCAAATGGTTTGAAGGCAGCAATTTTATAATTTAGCTTTGTGTGTCATGCATTATACTAATCAAATAAATCTAGAAAATAAATCTATAAAGGTCCACTAAGCCTAAAAAAATAATGGGTGTTATATTCGTTGTTGGTGTAATGGACAAAGAAAGGGGAGGGAGATAGAGATGGTACTTTTGATGTTGCTTGCCTGATTTTTCTATCATAAAGTCCTTATATATTTGCATGCTATCCAAGTGCCATAAATCAAATGGTTTGAAGGCAGCAATTTTATAATTTAGCTTTGTGTGTCATGCATTATACTAATCAAATAAATCTAGCAAATAAATCTATAAAGGTCCACTAAGCCTAAGAAAATAATGGGTGTTATATACGTTGTTGGTGTAATGGACAAAGAAGGGGAGGGAGATAGAGATGGCTACAGATATATAGGAGAAAAACCACTAGAGCAGAACTGAGGACTTCGACTTCAATAATTGCGCACTACGTTGCCTGCCTTCCAACAACTCTTTCTTTATTGTCATTTTAAGATTTAAGACTAGCTTTTTGTAAGAATTCAAATCTAGAAGAAGCACATTATTATAGTAATCCATCCTATCCTAAATAATAGTTGTTTAAGGTTTATACACACTAATTAAGAAACTAAATAACTTAATTTAAAAAAAACTACTATTTGACTACATTACCTTTAAGAAGATAAGAAATTAATAACTAATGTGAGAGAGAAAAAAATGTTAGTGAGTTAATAATCAATAAGAGCAAAATTAAAAATAAATAATAAATATTTTCTTGATTCTCTAAAAATAACAAGTAATTTGAAACAAAATGAATTTTAATTATTTAAGAACAGAAAGATTGTATAATGAAACTCAATCATGTAATTTATGGAAATTTAACGAAATTAACTTATTTCATGATGTCATGGTATTGTAGTCTAATGCTATTAATTTTTTTTAAAGTATTAACTATTTGATTCCATATCTAGTATTCCCACTTAGCTAATATAGTTTCGGCTCTTTTAAATTTTAAAAACGTTATGTATGAAAAATTATAAAAATACTAACCATAAGTTAATGTTTCATTGATTTCTATTATTTTATAAAATAAAAAAAAATCTTTCACCTTTTATGGATTCTACCACAACTTATCACAAGAAATAACCTAAGTGATTTAGTAAATTTAAACTCAGAAGAATGCAATATTAAAGATTTTAGCCTGCGGAAAAACATTTATTAAGAGGAAAAACTTTAGTATTTTAATTCTTAAGTGAATATTAGTCTCACATTTAAAAAATGTGATGAGAAAGACCAGTAAGATTAAAAGAGAGAAATCTCTCCCAACTAATTCTTTCTTGTACCTTGTATTTGCTTTAAAGTTAGGTCAATTGCATATAAATTAATTTATTAAATTAATGAGCTTACATTCAATTAATACTGAAGTTTAAAAAGAAAATCTAATGTTAAATCGATTTTTTTCAGTCCAATCACATGATCTAAGGACCATTTCATTCGTGCACATATTGCACTCTCAAAAATATTTGGTAGGTTAGAATTTTTGTTTTTAATTTTTCAGAATATCTTTATTTAATAAGTGAGAGATTAATTTCTTGACATACAGTCAAACATGTAAATAAAGACCTCTCTTGATGCTATTATTTTTATACACAAAAATTTCAAAATCAAACATAAAATTATATATTTAAAAGACCGAACTGGTATATTAGAATTTTATACTAAATAACTAATATACCTTATGATATGTTGTTTTAAATATAGAAAATTTTAAACATGCGAGAATAATGTGACCCATTCTAAATAGGTTGCAGTTGCAATCGCGTAAAAAAGTCAAATCATTTGGGCTGTAACACCATTGTCTTTTTTTTTCCATAAAATAAAAATTAATAGAACGAAAGTTATCTCATTCTTAATGAAAACGAAATTCAAAATATTTGTAACTTTCTTTGATTTTTTACCATTTCAACCATATTTGGATTAGAGTTTACAAATTTAATTTTTTGATAAATTTGATTATGCAAACTTGATTTAAAAAAAGGTGACTTTGAATGAAAGTGATTTATGTGTAAAAATTTTTATTTTAAAATTAATTTTGTTAAAATGAATGTTGTTTGGATAGGGTCAACAAAAATCACTTTTGTATATGTAATTGCCGAAAAGGATTTGAGTTTTATTTTAATTAGATTGTTAATAAATTGATGCTAAAAATATTAATTGTCAATAAATTAAGATAACATATATAATTTTTTCAAAAGTTAAGTTTGTTTGAGTATTGTAAAATAGAATCATTTGGAATATAATTACAGTAATTTTTTACAATTATTAAGTTATATAATATAATTATTTAAATATTATTAAAATAATATTTAATATCACATTATAGTGATATATTTGTTTATATACACATAAATAAATTTTCTTTCAATGTAAAGGTAACAAAATATATTTTTTTTCATTTAAAGTGCTAAACTTAAGTTTTCACTTAAACTTAATTCTAATAAAAAATTATTAAGCAAGTTAACACGATATTCAAAATACGTTTAAAGAATGCAAATGTAATTTTGGGTTGTAAATGTTATCCCAACCAAACCCTTAAATGAATTATGAATGGACATTATGAGTATTCTAAAGAGCGAGTGGCATTGTGGCAGGTTCACGTACACGCGCAGACATATTGTGTTTGGGTTTTGGAAGCTAAACTTAGCAAGCTCTGCAATTATTACTGTAAGGGTGTCTGCTTTTGTTATTGTTAGTGGGTAAAATGGGAGAATGCTTAGCATCAAAGAAAATGAGCTTTTTCTTCACGCCCCATTTTTTCTAGCCCACCTTCTACCACAATGGCCTCTAGTCCCATATATATATATATATATATATATATATATATATATTGAGAGAGAGAGAGAGCTTCTAATATTTCATAAATGAAGAAAATGAAAAAACAAACGAAAAAAAAAAAGAAAAACATTGAAGTTCTTTATGCGGCCGGTTTCCAGCTTTTTCTTTTTTTTTTTTCTTGTTTTTGATGAACCTTCCTCCTGAGATTTATTTATATTTGCACGGATGATACTTTTGGACTTTTGGTTTGTCTTCATATTTTTGAAACTAATACCATTAAACAAATTTTTACTACTTTCCATATAATTATGAATCATGTTAATTTATGCAAGTTATGCCTAATAAAGTGCGTCTTCTAGCATGCTAGAGAAGCTTCTTTTTTAAATAAAAAAATAAAATGTTTTAGTTTCAATTATGCAGTAATTTATTAAATTTATCTTAGGATATATTTATAAAAAATGATATTTTTCTATCAAATCATGCAAGGTTTGAATTTGAGCGTGTTTTTGGGATTAAAGTCCCGCATATATAGAAGTCCAGCATATATATATATATATATATATATATATATATATAATCAATTTATATTAATTAATTTTTTTTTACATTTATTTTTAACTATTAATTATTTTATTAATAGTTGAGATTAATTAAAAATAATCATTAGATGAAATTAATCTAACAATTAAAAATAAATATAAAAAAAATTTACACTGATATAAGTTGATATTATCTAATATAGTCAAGATGAAGAAGTTTTTTTCATACATATATATAGGAAATTTTGAGTATAATTATACTACTTGGATCAAGATTAAAAGTTATTAAATGCACAACTTTCACATGCATTTATATTCTAGTTCTTTTATATAAGATCTAATGATTAACATTTACTCTTCTCATCTCTTACAATAAACACTCTTCTCACTAAAATATGAACATATATATATATAAAGTTCAGTAAGCTACTTGGCAATTGGTGCACAACTTTGCATCGTTTGAGTTCTTTATTACCTGAAGTGCTTTAACTTTTCAGAATCACATATTGCCTAAAAGTTAAAGCTCAAATAAAAGCAATTCAAACATTTCAGCTAAAAAGTAATCATGTGAAATAATCATCTTCTTAGAGTTGCAATACACGGAAAATATACAATATATAAATAACTTTATATTTTTTATTTTGCTGTGGGTTCAAATTATTTTGTAGTTTTTTTTTGTTTTCCAATATATATGAAAGAAAAAAGAGAAACTAAAACTCTTCAGTAAATTCTAACTTCTTGACTTTTTTTTGTTTGGGGAGGGGGGGGGTGTTACATACTTCATTACGTCTTTTTATTTGACAACAAAATAATGGACAATCCCATGATTATGCTCCATTGCTCCTACTTGAATTCAGGTTAAAAAAAACTTGTGGTTGTAATATCCTTCCGGTATAATTAAAACAAATCCATAATATATTTTTCCTACGACATTTTTGGACATATTATTTGATGGCAAGGATTTGTCCTAAAATAAATGTTGGGTGTACAAAATGACAGATTTATAATTAATCTTTAGTCATAGATTTTAATACATTGGTTTCAAAATCAATCAAACTAATTACTTAAAAATTTGTTGAATCCTCAATCATGAATATTTGCTTCATGTCTTTAAAATGATTTCGACCGATCAACCACTTCCAATTATAGAAGACAAAACAATGCAAAAACAAACATTCCAAAAAGGACATGAATGTATGATACGTTCAAAGTATCAAAAAAGAAAAGTAGAATAATATATATGAAGTCCAATAATTGAATGTAATCAGTTGCCAGATTCAGATTGTGAACAAAATATCTTCTACAAGAAGCTCGCAGACATAAAATGATAAAATAAGTCGCCATACAAATGGCGCTTAATTGTAATATACGTGGATGAAAATTCAGCCACATATACTCATTTTAAGAACTAATATATTCGAGTTTTTATTCTTTCCTTTTCAAATGGAATATTTTACTTCAATAACATATGAGGGGGGGGAAATTTTAAGTCAACCAATTCTTCATTATTTGGCTCCAAATAAATTATAATTTAAAAAAATTAATGATTCATTCTTCTAAAAACTTAAGTTATTAGATTAGTCCATGAATAATTTATGTTAGAGAAAACAAACATCAAAGCTTATAATTTAATTAATTAGTGTTTGATGATTTTTCTCTTTTAATTAAAAGAATAAATCATCACTCTGCTAGCTAGAGAAGTAGAGCAGAAAATGAGTTAAGAACTGCTTATAAACAAATCATTTTCGGTGAGCCCTAACTGTTAGAAACAATAATGTTTTGATACAAAGTATACAAGCAAGATTTGAGCATCCAGCAGAACATACAAATCAGCTTTAAACAAAGCTGCGTAGAAAAAAAGGCATAAAGCATATCACTGCATGCGTTAAGCATTGGAAGTCATGTGTACTTCGATTTTCGTCATGTGGAATTTTAGGCTGGGTCAACTGGTGAGACTTTTACTCCATCTCGTGCTTTTCCATGGTGCTAAAGGGAGAGCTAGTCACTTTTAAAACAATTTATTCAACCAGCCCCTAAATAAATATATAGAATCCATTAAAGCAAATGAGCTTATGCTAGCTAGCTGCATGCATGACTGTTCTATTACTAATTTGGTTTCTTGACAAATTAGTAAGAAAAATCACAAAGAACTTTAAAACCAGAGAAATATAAATTTTATGCTCAAACCGTTGTTGGTAGACAGCTAAAAAGTAGAATACTATATATGGTTATTATTTGATGTACGCAAAGAAAAGAGGCATAGTATAAGAAAACTTCAATTTCCATTGTTCTTTTAAATTTGATCTGCATAATAACTTTTTTTTTCTCATAAAACACATCCGATCCATTCTTTTTAGTAAAATATAAACTTGTCTGTTAAATCACAGAAGATGCCCTTATGTTGTAGTGACAATTTTGGCTTTGATGAAAATATGTGTTTTTTATTAATTATTGGACAGTCGCTTAGATAGTAAGAGAATTTGTTCTTCTTGTAATGTTAAATTAGTTTAAAAAATCGAGAAATTAATCCTCATAAATTTATTAAACTTAAAAAAAATGCTTCTTTGATCATATATTAACTTTTTAAGAGGACCACTAAATACATCCTAAAAATCCTTGTGTTATATCCAAATATTATTTTTGAATACAATTCTTATATTTTTACATCAAATAGTATGTACATATCTCTTTTTACATTCTATTTAATATCATTTTTATTATATATATTTTTTTCTATCATTTTCTCTCATTCAATTACATCTCTTAAAAAGGGTGTGAATAATAATACACCACTAAAAATAGGTGTAAGACTATCTTTTTTCTTTTGGATATGTTCTTACACATACTTGAGCGAGTGGTTCGAGATTGCATGATGATGTCAGAGAGTTTCACATTAATCGATTATGGTAGTTCATTAGACAGAGATGAAAGATGAGTACTTTTAAAGTCACTCTATCGACATTCAAGTTAATTTTCAAGTAAAATAAGGGATAAAACTCTGGACATAAAAATGAATACATATTACCATATACAATTAGAGAGTTAGTTAGCATTAACTGTTTTAGTTAGAAAGTTAGTTACATCTCAGTTGTATCAATTCATCATCTCTGTCTATATATAGACATTCATGTATCAATTCTCCAATTAATGAATTCAGAATTTTCACATCACTAATATATGGTATCAGAGATCCATCACGAAGCTCTGGTTGCCAAAATTCAAGAATTCAAGATTTCTATGCAAGAAGCCTTCTTTCCTCTCTAAGCGAATTTCTTTCTTCAACATCTTCTTCCTACTTCGTCTACTTTCTTTGTTTCCGTTTCTGATTGTCAAAATCCATGGCAAATCAAAGCTCCTACTCAGATTTCTTCACCAACCCTACAAACCCATACTTCCTCCATGGAAATGAGAATCCCTCTCAAGCACTTATTTCTCCTCTGTTGATAGGATCGAATTATCATACTTGAGCTAGGGCCATGAGAATTGACTTTTCATCAAAGAATAAGATCACTACAAAAAAGTCTTTCCATCGATGAAGTTTATCGATGGTTCTCTCATTCAACTGCTTGCGACAGATCCTCTGTTCGGAGCATGGGAACGATGTAACACCATGGTCTTGGCATTGATCCATCGATCCATTTTTGAATCCATCTTGCAATCTGTGTTGTGGATTGATAAGGCCTCTTCTTTCCCACAAAATCTGATCTCAAGCCTACTACCTTTGCAGACTCTGACTGGGCAAGTTGTCAGGAAACCAAAAAGTCTATCATTGGATTTTGTGTATTTCTTGGTCCTTCCTTAATTGCTTGGAAATTCAAGAAACAAACTATTGTGTCTAAATCATCTTCTGAGACTAAATATCGGGGTTTAACTGTAATTACATATGAAATTCAGTGGCTATCCTACCTGTTGCATAATCTCCAAGCCTCAGTTTCATCACTTATTTCTCTTTACTGTGATAATCAATCTGCCATATACCTTGACCATAATCCATCATTCCATGAGAGAACGAAGCACATAGAAATTGATTACCACATCATACGCGAGAAGATCAACTTAGGATTAGTCCATTTGCTGCCTGTGATGACATTTGCCAATCAACTTGCATATGTGTTTACTAAACCACTGTTCCCATCTCCTTTTAGGTCTTGTATTTCCAAGTTGGGACTTATGGATATCCATAGTCCAACTTGAAAGGAGGTCTTACCATATCCAATTAGATAGTTAGTTAGCATTAACTGTTTTAGTTAAAAAAGTTAGTTATATCTCGGTTGTATCAATTCATCATCTCTGTCTATATATAAACATTCATGTATCAATTCTCCAATGAATTCAAAATTTTCACATCACTAATACATCTAAAATAACTTTTATTAATGAGCTTAAATCACGAGTGAGATTTCTGAAATATAAGATAATGAGTCAAATTTGTTGATACCCAATTTTGTCTATAAAATTTTTATGGCTTGATCAGTGATTAATATTTTGGTGAAAAGATGCTTAATTGCAATGTTGTGATCACACCATTTTCTTTTTTAAATTTTGTTTACTTCTATTTTACTTTTTGATCTTATTTTAAGTAAAATAAAAAAAAAAAAAAAATTGTTTCAAATACTTATACTTTATATTACACACTCACTTTCACTACATTCCTTTTTATTTTTCACTCCTCACTCACGTAACTTCTCTCCATCCACATTTCACTCAACACTCAATCTCCTCACTTCACTCCACACACGCCACTCACTGCACACACACTACTCTCACACGGCAAGCATCAAGAAGGCACAAAAAATCCATATTTTTCAGCAATAGGGAGGGGATCTGAGGGGAACCTACAATGAAAAAAAGAGAGGACTCTCACCTTCCTCCCTAATCATCTTCATCTTCATCCACCCCTCAACCTCTCCACACTCCACCATTAACACATCACCACATTCACCCCATCTTCACCAACACTTTCATCTTCACTTCCATCTCACATTCAAGGGATCTCCACCATCTTCCTCATACCACCCAAACCACCACAAACTACCATCATACAATTAACAATAACCCAACAATCATTGTTTTAGTTAGAAAAAAAAATCTCAGAAGAGAAAACCAACAACCCGCCCACCGTCCATATATAGCATTCATATATCAATCTTCCAATCCCCTGCCGGCACCGCAAATTTTCAACTCCACCGTTTAGACGCGCCACACCCACGTCCGTCGACCAAAAGCTCCACCGCTTCGAGACCAGCCGCACCGAAGCGGTCCGTCGGCTTCCCTCTCCAAGACCCCGGCTTTCTTGTCATCGTTGATCTGTGTCGCTCGTCCGAGCTGGCACCACCACTGTAGATTCACTCCAGTTCGTCGTTCTCTGCACCGCAAAGCCCAGATCTGGAAATGTCGAGCCTCCACCGCCGTGAACCAACCAAATCCGACACCATCCCTGCTCCGCTCATCCCCAAACCGAACCAACAGGGCCACCGTATCAACCCGCCGACTCCTCTGTGACCCGCATAGGATCCGACGTGTCTATCATACTGTCGACCCCCATACCGAGCCTTTTCATTGTGCACTACGATCGCGGTCTCCTTTCGATCGTGAGACGCCACCCAGTGCCGCCGTCAATCGAGCCTTCACCTAGCTACCCACCGTGCGAGCCACCACCCCTCACTGCCTGAGGTCGCTGTTGTGCCTCTTTGTATTTTTTATTCCCCTTTATTTTCTTGTTTGTCACTTTGTCTGATAGCATTTGGTATATTGTTTGGGTTAATGTGAAGGCATTTGACAATACAGGGGTTGGGTTAGGATTAAGTTCCATTTTCTGATGGTGGGCCTTTTTCGTTTTTGTTAGTGGGTTAGTTTTTTTTTTTTTAAAGAAAATTAAACAAATAACTAGATGCTGTGTGTTTCTTTTATCAGAGGTGAAAAATAAGGCTTAGGATAATAACATAAGTAGATAAATAGGATTGAGGAAATAATAAAAATTTAAAAAACAAAAAAAGAAATAAAATAAAAAATATAAAGAAAATGAAAATAAATAAAAATGATCTTTAAATCAATGCATGACCTATGATAATTTATTGAATGAAATGTTATCTTCATATCATTTGGATCATAAGAGTCATTATTGAGTAACTTAAGTCACTAAATTGATTGTCGTGTAAGAATGCTTTTATTTTCAACTAAAGTCCATTTTCAAGAATATTTTAATTAAAATCAACTAACTCATAATTATTTTTTACTAAATACGTACTTTTCTCAGTCTCCTTTTCAGTCTTGGAGCAGGATTTTCATTTTGAGAAGCTTAAATTTTCGTCCAATTTGAGTTGTTTCTTACTTTCTTTTCTTAAAAATAAAAATAAAAATAAAAATTACAAAATCATTTTAAAAAGCAATAAATACATTTGTTATTAGATTTGCAAAATTTAAGGTATATTCTTGGAATGTTGTATCAATTCACTCATCTCTGTCTAATCTAAATTTTTATTAAAGATCATTTTTATCATTTTAAAAAAAATTTAATTTTTTAAATTAAATAAATATTAATAGTGACTTTATTAATTTTTAAATTTAATTTTTTAAATAACGAGTGAGATTTCTGAAATATAAGATAATGAGTCAAATTCATGCTATTAAACTTGTGCCAAATAATGACAAACAGTCTACGATAACATGAACTAATCATTATAACACGTAGTTTTTTCTTTTCTGTGCTGAAATATAGCATAATAAAGCTGTAAAGCTATATATATATGACTCTGAAGCAATAAGTAATAAGTAATGCAAATACAGATTATTTTGATAACATGCCAATTGATTACACGTGAAGCATGTCAAAAATATAAGGCAAAGGTGATCAGTTCTAAAAGCAACACATGTCCCAATTAATCTCAGATATCCTTAATTTTTTAGGTTCAATAAACACTGCACGTAAACTTTTGGCTTTACGAGCTGCCACCTTTCATTGTGATTGAAAAAGTTAAAACGACTTGGTTGCTTGATTTGATCGGTACATCTTTCCCCTCAAGAAACAACAAATTAAACAACAATCCAGGTATCCACCTCACTTTAAAATTATTATTCACTGAAATCGACATTTTGGAATTTGTTATAATTATTAATTCATGAATAGTAATTATTAAGTTAGCAGACTCTAATTTGACCCACCCCAATTCAAATCATTGTCTTATCATTTGATTTCAGCAATATCATTACTTCTTACACTGTTATATATTTTGACCAATTAATCATATTTTCTTTGATTCCGATCAACTGACTATTTATCAAAATATATATCACAAGGTTACTGAAAGTAATTCAGCTCAGCTAACCAAAAAAAAAAGTAATTGACAATAGCTAATTTCAGCATGTAAAATAAAAAATTTTCTGCGTCGTAACTTGCTTTAAGGATTTCTATTCGGGGTCTAATATTTCGTTAGAGACAACCAATGTTTAATCAATCCGAGCATATACATATATATATTCCTAATCCAAAATCCAGCCAATCTCAACAAGTTGGTAAAATTGTTAATTCGGTACATATAAAATATAAAAATAAATTTAGGATATATGATATATAATTTTCCCTTTTGAACTGCTATGGGTTAATTTATCCTTACTAAATCAAAATATTCATATTTGAACCACTTTTATGTTATAATTCTACGATTTTTAATTATCTTAAATCATTACAGGTACGTATATGTATGGTAATAGGGACATCAAAAGCATTGTTTGTTAAAAATGTCAATGTGGTCACCTGTTTCTTTGTATGCGGGTCTTCTTCCTGTGGAGGCGTGAATACTTTCTCTCATAACAACCACTTAACCAGCTTAAGCAGCAGTGGTATCTTAGAAAAATTGAAAAAGTCATTAATTAAATTAAAAAACGAAAAAAAAAAGCAAAAGAGAAAAGCAAAAGTTGAGAAAGGCAACAATATTTTGGAGAGGGGCCAGCTATAGTTTTCACTTAGACATGTTGGTGGAATCATATGAGGACAACGAAGTGGGAGTGGTGGTGTTGCTGTAAAAGCCAATTTAACTTTAAACCAAAGCCGGGTCACCAATTCCACCAATCAAATGCCATAGGTTCAATCTTTCAAATTTTTGGCACAAACACAGTGCAATAATTTGTTACCAAATTCTTTATACATTTGGAGCGTGCGCATATATATATATGGCAGGCAAATTCTATATATATATATATATATATATAAGATTTTATTAGTGAGATGAGTGTTTATTATGAGAATGAGAGAATAATATCGATATTGAATCATATACTTACATAAATGGTCAAGATTAAAAATTACTTAAACGTGATTTTTTTAAAAAGTTATCACATGATAAATAATTTTTAATCTTGACCATCTATGTATGATTGATGATCAATGATTTACTCTCTTACTCTTATAATAAAAACTCTTTCACAGATATGTAATATATATATATATATATATATATATATATATATATATATATATATATATATATAACTCGCTGGAAGGCATACCATTAAGAGCAAGAAACTAGAAGCCTGAAGAAAATAGAAAAGAAAAGTTCAAGAATGATGAATAACAATATTAGGGTAAGTAAAAGTGAAAACAAAGCTTGATTACAACCCATAATATAATTCTGCAAGCTAGGAAAAGTACGTGGTATTAATTCCAAATCCAAAGATTCAATATATTCTTTGAGTACAAGGAGGTGTACGATACGAAGGTTACCTCGGAAAGATTCCATTAATTGTTCCCCAGTTTGTTCGAGTATATACTAGCTAATTCGTATATTCATTCATATTTTATAATTTCAATTAATAATAAAAGATAAACACAAGCCTATACTTGAACCCTTTACACACACTTTAATTTTTCCTGTTCTTGGAGTATTATTTCCTCGGCTTCAATTATTCCCCTTTTCAGAAAAGGCTGTGTAGATAAACATGCACGTTTATCAGTTCCCTCAACACCCTTTGACAGAAAAATGGAAAAGAAAAAAATGATAGCTGGCTGGTATGTTACAGAAAATTAAAGAGAAACCAATGGAGAGTTAATTAATTCCACTCTTTAATTTCTTCTTTTATTGTTTATAAGCAACAATTGAATTAAACATACAACATATAACATGCATCTCTTAACCCCCCAAAAAGGCATCATCAACTCGGGATTTCCATGAAACAATCCTGATATTCTCACTTTAGTTTTAGTTGTACCATTTTATACCGATTAATGAAGTATAAATTAATTAATTAATTAGAATTAATTTATTAATAAAAATTATGTGTATTAATTAATTAACAAGATATTTATTAATCAATCAATACATATGATTAATCATAAATTTATACCTCATTAATCATTGTAAAATAGTGTAACCAAAAGTAGTATGAGATGATAATTTTTTATCATAAAAATATCCAAAAATAATGTTTAACGCTGATAATCAACATTATTAACATAGGAGGAATAACTCAACATTCAACCAGATAGGTTCAATCCTGCTTCCTCAACTCCTTGTAAAACCTCTTAATGAACTCTTCGGCGGCCTTGTCCACCTGGTTGTCTTTGTCATCTTCGGCGTCTCGCAGCGGGAACGGCGAGTCTGTCACCCTCAACTGCCTCACCATAGGGCTCCTACCAAACCCTGGGAGCGCAGGGGATGCCTCTACCATAACCTCATTATTGTTTAGGATTTCCAGCACCGCCGTCATTGCATTCACCGTCACCACGTCATCATCCTGTGTGGGTGGCGCGTGAGCACAGGTGAAGAAGTGGTTGTGGTTGTTGTTTTGGCGGTGGCGTTTGCCGATAGGGAAGAAGTAATTGGGGGTGTTGCTGCAGCTGAACTCGTACTCCCTTGAGGCGGAGAATTGTAGGTGTGAGTCATGGGAGCGGCGGCTAGAAGTGGAGCCACTGTGGTGGTGGTGGAACATTAGGTTGGTAATGGCTTTGCCGGCGAGCTTGCCACGGCGTTTGAGGATCATGTTGAGGTCCATCATTAGTTTCCCCTTTGATATGCCTTTTCTCAACATGAAGAATACGACACGTACCATGCTCCACACTCTCTTAGCTATTACTGGTAGATTGCTTTCCATTTCTAATGGCCTTTTTTTTTTCTAGTTGTTTTTGTTTGGAATTATTAGAGAGAGAGAGAGAGAGAGAGATATGAAGAGATGGATTGAAGAGAAGAGGAAGGACGATGGGCTTATATAATGGGGGAGGGAAAGGAGGTTAGAAAAATGTGGAGGTAATGTACTGAATGAATCCACTCTAGAATAACCCATGGGTGCATACATATTGTGTATTACTTTAAGTCTTTATTTTATCATTTTTTTTTAATCCGGTCATTATTATATTGGTGAGGAGCTGCCTTAGGAGTTAGGACTGTGGGAGAGTATTAGGTTAAACCTCAACTATGCCTGCAGGTGTTAATAACACGGAGGTTGAGTTTAACCGATTTAAATTTGATTTAATATTTTAATTGGGTTAATTTTATGAATTTGGATCTAACTCGAGTGATTATGACCTGACTAATAATTAGGTTGAAAATAGGTATATTCGATATTCAGATAAAATGTGTATATTTAAATATTATATATGTATAACTTAGTCTTAAAATTTTAAAAGTAAAAAATTAAAATTAAAATATGTTTTATAATATATATTTTAAAATAAATTATATAAATTAAAATATATTATCATATTATTCAAAATATATTAATTTAAATTTAAAAAATTTATTATTTATTACTAATTGTCAAAAATATTAAGTTTTAAAATATTATATATGTAACATCGATTGGGCTAATTCAACCTGCCCAGCGTGATTTGGCCAAATCCAACCTGATTAAAAATATACAAGGTCTAAACTCTAGAATCCAAAATTGTTAGGCTTGGGAATGGAATAAGTAGAGACGAATTTTTACTCAACTCAACATTGCCCTACACTCTTAGGATCAAAACTTGTACCCGCTCGTTGTCGCACAAGAAAAATATTAGAATCCACATCTGTTTTGCCCAACCCTTAATTATAATTATTTTACACTAAAATTATATAATATTTAATCATAATTTTAAATTAAGCATTTATCATATATAAACTAAAAAATATGTTAAAAAAAGTGTTAAATTAATATAAAATTAGTTAATATAATTAATTTAATTAATAACTAAATCAAATATAATATTTATTAATATGCAGGGTGCAAGATAGAATAGGGCTATGTGCATTGACTCCTACACCCGCACCACAGCAAAATGAGTTAACGCGGGTTGAATACCCACAGCCACAGGGCAGGTGAAATTGCCAAACATAAAAGCCGTTCCAATTAATTCCAAGGTGAGCTAAGTTATGGGTTTGGGATGGGTGCTGAACGCGTTCATTTCCTTTTGTCTGGCCGTAATTCAGATTGCATGGCTTTGGATGGATCAACATCTTCTTAATTTTATTTTATTTTTAAGTTGTTAACTGTAAAAGAAAAAAAAATATAAAGTTATAAAAAAAAATTTACAAGTTTCAATTGGATTTCACACTCAACTTTTTTTGTGTCTTTTTCTCTCTTATAATTGATTACTTGAGAAAAGAAAAAATTAAAAAGATCTTAATCCACTTTAGATAGTAGAGCTTCTAGAGACAATAGAGTTGAGGAGGTTTTATTTTTATTTTTTTTTCTTTGATGAAGGTATTTTCATTGCTAAGGCTAATCTTTGGACTTGAGATAATAGTAAGGTAATTTTTTTTGGAAGTGACTAATATTTAGATTGGAAGTAATAGTTAAATTTTTTTTTTTAAATAATAACTCTAAAATTTAAACTCTTGACATTATAGATAATATTTACTTAAAATTATAATTTACTTCCACTACAATTAACTATTTTGTGTATAAAGTTGAGGAGGTTAGTGACCGTACATGAGTATTATGATCATAACAGTGGTTAGGCATTATTTTCAATACATCGTAGAGTCTAATACTAAAAAAAAAAAAATTATGTATTTTGTTGATAAATAATTCAGCTTCGTAACAATGATTTTTTTTCTTTATATATATATATGAAGCTTTGTAACAATGGTTTAATAATAATACATAACATTTTTATGATTTATTTCTTTAAAAAATAACAAATATTATTTATATACAAACTATCATGACCAATAATTTTGTCGTTCATGTCTCCTATGATTTGCCTGAATATCGAATTTCGGATACATCAAATACAAAATACCCATAGTAATTGTGCTACAATGGAATGAAAACAAAAATACATATTTATTTAAGAAGTATATATAATTTTAGCATAAATTTTGAGACGTACTTGTATATATATATTTTTTATTTTGATCGTTCTTCTCCAAATTTATAAACCATTTGATGAATTTTCCTTTTTTTTTCTAACAAAAAAAAAATTCTCAACAACTTTCTAAGCAGATGTTACATATAACCAAATGGGAAAGAAATATTTCTTGTTTGGTGATATTGAAATGAGAGACAAAGCTAGCTAATTGAAGTAATAGATCAATGCATCAAGTAAATTTTATTCCACTATAAGATTGGCAATTACATCTAGAATACATATCATTGGATAAATAAGAAATAGCCACTGACCACCCCCCCCCCCATAAAAAAAAAAAAAAAAAGAATAACCCTCACAAGAGAAAGGCAAACAAAAACTCATACAGACCAACTTCCAAAAACTAGGATGGGGAGACAGACCTGGAAAAACCTCAGAAAGGTAACTTTGGGCTTCTTTCCATCAACCCATGAGACATATACAGGGTTATGTTCATCCCCCAAGGCAGTCTTGGAAGCATTTGGTAATAGGAGTGAGATGAGGGGAAGAAGAAAGATTTGGAGGAGTCAGCAGAGAAAAATTAATTATGCGAACAGGTAAATAAAGATACAAAACCATGTCCCCTGCACATATATAGGAATTAATATTGCACTAATTGTGTTAATAATTAAGAACTTAATTAAGATTAATTGGCTAGAGTGAGATCAGTCATCTCTCTTGTAATTGCTGGAATGCAACTTGAACTCCTAGCAATCCCTCCTTTCTTTTGTCCTCCTTTCTCCCTTGGGTTAAAGGACTTGGCCCTTCTCCCTTCCATTTTGCTCTTTTTCAACATCTCTTTCATGGCCTCAGCTTGTAACAGAACCGGGAAAGCCCTTCCATATTTGTTGAACCTAACACATGCACTCATATGTGCACTTAAAGCCTCCTCCTTTTTCCCTCCATTTTTCTCCAACTCTTCCTTCACTGCCTCAGAACACAACCCACATACCCACTTCCCCAAGAACTTGTCACGTACACGGCCTATGTACTCGGGTGTGCACTCCTCACACATCCCACAGCACTCACATTTTGCATCTTCAACCTCAGTTATTGGTGGAAGTGTACTCAAATCAATCCCTTCCTTGGTTAGCTCAAAAGAGATGTCTGAGATTGTTCGTTGAATGTGGTCAGATGAAAGCCTTGGTGGCTTGGACATGTTGTTGCTCCTAGAGAAAGAGTTAGGCAAAGATTCTCCATGGGGTGCCATCTTGCTAAAACTGCAATGAGCTGAAAGATCAAGAACTATATTAGAACTTGATTATGCTAAATGGGGTTTGAGAAGAATATTATTATTGGAAATACATGCACTTGGGAAAGAGCTTGAACGATACCTTAATGGTTGAACAAGCTAGGAAGGAACAATCCTATTTATAATAGTTCTGCTTCTTTCTGAGAATCTGACATTGTAAACATGTGTGGATCTTAGAAACTCAAATGTCAGTTTCAATGATCGTGAACTTGCTAGATTTTTCGAGAAAGATTTAATGAGAATGCAATGACTCGTGTAGCTTTTCGAAATTTGAAGTAATTGTATATCTAATTTGATAGGTAGATGTGAGAGCTTTTTTTCCATTTATATTTTACTTCCAAGTGAACTTGCATGCTTGGTAGTTGTGGCTATACAAGAAAAACGTGAAAAAATGCTCCAAGGTTCACCTGCATTATTTCTTTCTTTGGATGATAATAGTGCAAGGCGATGACATGCCCTTATTTTTCCTCCTCTACATAGTTTTCCCCTTTTCCAATACTCTTATAATAATGTATATAAGAAAAGAAGAAGATATATTTATAAAACTACGAATAATCATGAAGAGAAAAAAAAAAAAAAAAGTTCGAATTGCATATCCAATTTCCCATCTACATAATTATGGTATTTTTTCGCTGTCCTTCAGTTACTTTAGTCTCTCTTTTTTTTTTTTTTTTTGCCTCATCCATTTCACGGTCCCTCATTTTACGCTACTTTCTTAATTCAGTTCATGTAATTGGTTACCAAAATGAATCTAGAAGTGCAAATTTGACATAATCAAAGCCAAATTGTAAACAGCAGTCCAATACATGCAATGAAAACTTAATCAAATACATGTTCGGTCCAACATATTAATATTACACACTTAAACAGAAAAAAATAATGAAGAAAAATGAAAACTCTCCTTTTTATTAGAATCTTGTTTAATTAAGTATCAATATATCCAGGCAATAAGAAAGTTCGTGGCCATTAATAAAAGTTCTTCGTTTTAGCAATTGATTATATGTGGTCCAATACAAGCTGAGCAGCATACAACTTGTGGGTATTCACATGCTAGCATGGTTAAACCATATATACTTACCTCGACTTTCTGCTTTTGTGGTAAACTTTAATTACTAGAAGGAGGAAAGAGACTAGCTATGTCACACGAGCTTTCCTCCACAAACATGAACTTTTCATTTCACGAGGAGCTTATAAGGAGAAAGGAAAGCCATTGAAGTTAGTTTCAAGGAAGATATTAATTATATAAAGCAGCACTCTCTCTATCAAATAGGGTCTCGTTATAAAAGATACTGAAATGGGATAGGGCCCTGAAAATAAAGACAATCCATACACGAAAGATAAGAATAATCCCTATATATATCCTCCTCATCAATCTTTCTAATAGCTTTTTAACTTTTTCATTTATTAATTTTTGTTTTAAGTAATTAGAAAGATATTAAAAAAATTTATTAAGAGAATATAACATTATTCTACAAATAATGTTATACATAATTCTAGCAGTGACAAAGCAATGAATATGTGAATGATAGTTAAATCTAATTAGTGCATGTGATCAAGAAAAACTCTCGTCCACTTATCATTTTTTTTTCTTAACTTTTTTAGTGTAAAACATATCGCTTCCATAAATTTAGTCATCTTGATAAAGAGATAATTAAATGCATGAGTTTTGGCGAAAGGGACACTTTTGTACCCTACTTGTCTCTCGTTTTATGAAATAGATTAAAAAGACATTTTTAATTTCTAAAATGCAATGAGGTCTGCTTTTTATTTTATTTATTTATTTTTGGCTTTGGTACTGAATCGATGTTTGTCATTTGACTCATTTCGAAAAAAAAAATGAGGGATATATCTTCATCCATTGATAGATTCCTTGTTAACAAGTTATTCAGCAGTGCCTTTGCAGGAGTTGCTGGCTTGCTGCTAGACGAGGATTAGCAATTGCCAAGATATGGTTGGAAACTTTTGGGCTTAAGTTATCTACTTTTGAGGAGTGGGAAACTCCATGCATGAGTGTTTGGAGAGCATTTTTAGTCAGTTACTTTCATAATTTTAAAATTCAATTACCCATGCATGGAGCTTAGTTTTGAAGGGACATATACATATCTTATACTTGCCTCTAAAGTTAAACATGAAGGCAATAAATTCATTTGTTAGTGAATCGGCTGGGTATTCCTCCCTCTTAACAACTTTCACTAATTAGTATAAACGCATTATAGTCCTTTTTCTATTTGACAAAAGTAGAGAATATGCCCACGCTTAAACTAACTCATTTTGATCAAAACAATCTTGTTCCTTACAAAAACATAGAATCTTATAGAAGAAATTATTGTCAATTTGTGAGAAAGCAGCTTGTTTCATAATTGTAAATTGTGTATATAGCCCAAAAATGAAGATAGAATTTTATCGGGGCATCAAGAATTCTTCCCACATCACAACGTGCAAAACATAAGAATGCATCAAACATAAACGGGGCTAGATAAGGATATAAGCAACATAGGCTAACACATAAGTAGTCTTTACATGCAATCCAAGTCTTCGCAGCAAATACAGCAAAACACCAACCAACAAAACATACGTCTTAAAAAGGGTGCTTCATCTTTGACACTTCGGTTCCTATTCTCTAAACATAATGTCAAACAAAAGACCAGTTCATAAACATAAAGCAAATACAATGAGCATTCTCTTCTTCATTAAGCACCTTCCAAGCCACTACTCTTTCATATGAGATAGGTCGCCCCATGCTTGAAAGACAAATACCACCTTGAAGGCATGCAAAACCCTATCAAAATAGAATGGAGAGAAATCAATAGAAAGGAAAATAAAACTTAAAAATGCTACATGTTCTATTTTTAGCATACCCCCAATTCTGGGGGAAAGAAGAAAGACGAGAGAAAGGAACAAGTTCAACAAGTGTAAAAAAGACTTTCTTGTAGGGTATAATCCGAGACTGCGGCATAATTATACAAGAAAGAAGAAATGTGTTTGCCACAAGTCTACAAACAAAATGCCATTCAATAACAAGCCTCGTGTAAGTGGAATCAATGCTAATTTACTTCAATAAAAATTAGTAGACCTGTTGAATAATTTGGGGAAACTCTGAGCAGAGAATCTTTCGGCCATGATCATCAAATATTTTCTCTAAAGTTATATCTTGTAGAGCAACTAAGGTAGTCTCCAGCATGTCAAGCCCTGCCTGGTTTGCAAAAGTGAACACCGGCAAGGTCTGCAAAAATTGAGTTCAATGAATGTGCTTTCAAACAAGTAATAGAAGACTACAATATACAGAAGAACCGATACTTGACTTGCAATTCTGACAGGTAAAATTCCTTTTAAGGTACCAAGTAGAAAATGGGAGTATACTTGAGGCAAAACACAGAACAAAATCTAAGTAATTCACTATAACTCAGATAATGTTGAACTTTCTTTGAGCTTTTTCGTAAAAAATACCAGGTAATCATAGTCCAACTAAATATTTTCATTATTAGCATTTTTACATCAAAGAAGCTGAATTGCACTATGTACAGAGAAGGTACATGACATTGAGAATAGATGCTTGTACTGTGAAATTGAAATAAATTTCAAGCATACCTTTAGAGTGCAGCACAATATTGCATCTGAGTGATGCCACAAGGATTTGAGTAAAGATTCATTCCCCTCATTATTAGATTTAAGTAGCTCGACACCCAAGTAGCACCTACAAAATTAAGACAGTCAAACAAAATCTGTGTGTTTGAAATACCAGGAGGAGCCAGAAATTTTACTAAATGTGCGTATGCAACAGATTAGAAATAACAATTCAAGGATTAGTAAGATTGGACAGGGATTTGAGTGACTGTTAACCAGTTAGAACTATAAACTATATCAATATTTGGTGCCATGAGTTTATTTACAGAACTCAGCATCTGTGCTAGAAAGTTCGGTAGAAGATTCCTTTTCCTAATAAGCGGATAAGAAGCATAAGGTGGGACTGTTGGAGGACAAGAGCTGACTATTAAAAAAAAAAATTCACTAAATGTGGGTATGCAACTTATCTAACCATTCATTAACATAAGAGCTGCTGTTTATTTAACGAATGAGATAACATCGAATTAATTTCTCAACCTTAAGACAATCTTGAAGGACAATGGTTTCACTACGAACATCATGCAGGACATGTCAGTCTAATACTGGCTGACATATCCTGCATGTGAAGGCAAATGAACAAAAGAAAGAGATTTTACACACCTATAACTGTCGCAGATCCAACGAGCAAGTGTTTGTGCTTCAGGAGTACCCAATGGTGTCCTAAGCCCAGCTTGTGAACTCAAATGAGAAGGAGAAAGTGCTAATGCCACCCTTTGAACTGATGATATAATGCTACGAACATATTGTCGTGCCATGGAAGCTACATGCTCTTGCATATGACTTTCAAATGCAAATTCAAATGCTATTGTCATCACAGATCTCATACAGCCAGAACTTCCAGAATAATCATTCGCTGCTCTACTTCCAGTGGGGCCAATGTCAAGGGCAGATGCAAGGTCAAGAGTGCGATTTGGGTTGGACGCTTCCTGCAAAATTTTTCATTGCGATAATTAAAGGAAACTATGTGGAAAGGTAAATACTAAATACAAACAAAATAAACTACTTCAACAATGACTGAGGCAAACCTTTCCAGAATCAAGAGGAATAATGCGAAATCCAGAAGGCAGAAGGGGGGCATCATCAGCAAAGGATGCATCAATTGGAGCAAATATAAGTTCAGCACAGGTGCCAACAGCATTCTCATCCATTCCACTGCAGAGCTATCAAAACAAATCAAATGAACTATAAGAAAGTAAACCACAAGCAAGGGTATGATAGAAACCATAACAATGGTGATTGGTACGAACAAAAAGCTGCCTGATTCTGGTAGCTGCAGGAGATCAAAAGATATTGAACTAAACTAGCAAGGTATCTGTTTAATCAAAAATTTTCATGACAGTAGGGTATATAATACTTTCTCCTCATCATAGCTCATATAAAGAAGAAAGTAAACACGGAGCACCATTCATAATTTCATTTACTTTCTAATATAAGGAAATGTTAATAACAACATCATATCAACAGGACCAGGTGAGCAGACATGATATTAAGTTTTAAGTAACAATGTAACACACAAGTTAAAGATATGTCAATACTAACATAAGTCAACACATTGCTTTGAATTCTGATATGCATTCAAGTTTCAAACATCACAAACCTAAAAATAATTCAAGGTAACACAACATGAGATTGCTATATTTTGGTGGGTGTATTATAGGATTACTAAATCCTTAAATAATTCAAATTATATAAACGGAAAAACTTAGGAGTAGAGAAAAACATATCCCAAAGTGATATGAGTGGTACATCAAACAGCCTAAAAGTTTGTTTCTACATATTAATACCACATCAAGCAAACAAGCATATCAAGTAAGTACCATCTCTGAAAGGGTGAAGCATAGAGCAAGTAACACAAGGGTAAAAAACTTACTTGCAAAAGAAACACTTCCCTGGGCATAATTGTGTCTTCAGGAGAATGAGCAATTCCTTCCAATTTAATGACTTCCAGAAACTAGCATGGGTAAGCAAAAAGTTAGAACATGAACAATTATAAAATTCTTAAAAGTTGTATTGCATCTTTAGCACCAATTTATCACCTCCTCATGCTCGATAGTGTGGGCTAGAGGAAGAATAACTTGACCCCCATAATTTCCAACACGAGATCCTGATAAGCTACAAGGACCAACTTTAATGGCAGCAGCTGAGTAAGCATCCATGTTGTTGTCTGCCCATTCTGATCTATGCTCCCGCAGGAACCTTAGTAGAATGGCTGGAGGCACATTCTGGACAAAGAAATGGCACATGGCAATAGAAAAATATAAGGCCAATGTTAGAACTTAAAATTAACGATGTCTCTGGGCCATGCTTTTGTTAAGGAGAACAGCAGGACTGGAAAAAGACAGAAAAAAAATAAAATAATAATAATAATAATAGTAATGATGATAATTAATTAGTCACAAAACAGGTATGTTCAACCATTTCAATGACTCATCAAACAAGTCCTTATATATCCCATTGGGTAGGAGCAACGTTTTGTCAACTAGGCAATTCGTAGTCATTTTTTATTATGATCATTTGAATTCCATGATTCTTTTTCAATTAAACATGAGCTCAACTGCTCATACAAAACCAAGAATATGGAGTGAACGGTATGAACTAGATGTTTAATATAATAAGAACTTGATCTGTATCTTTGTTTTAAAAAATCATCTAAAGCAATAAAATGGACTTATTTTGTTATTTGATATTTTATTTTACAATTTTGAGAAAATTCAGTGAAATTTTTAAGCATCCTGACCTGTAATAGCATTGAAGCTTTAGCACATAAGACTGCATTACTGACAGATGGAAATCCATTGGCAAAGGAAAGATTCAGACCCATTAACTTGTCGGGTGAGGAATTCACTAGAATTGTAACATCATCAACCCCATCATTGCCAATCATTGACCATCCCTCATCAGTAAACCCATTGAGTGCCTCATTGAAACCCCTGCCATGAAATAGATGTAAGATTCCAAATTTAGATGCAAAAAAATTCTACAAAAAATATGCCCCAGTAGAATATATTCACCGGCTCAGTCTCTGGCCAAGTGCTCGAAGAGCTGCCGGCCGTCTGCCCCACCCAGTGACATTAGACTGAGAAACTTCATGTGAAATCTGCCTTAACTGACGTAGGGCCTGGATGAAAAGGAGAAAGATGTAACAAAGTCACAAACTTTTTGTAAACCCCTTATTCTTGCTACTCTTAAGATGATAAATATTTTCCAATTGTATATAATTTAAAATTTAAATTAAATTTAAATTTAAATTTAAATAGAATCAGAATAACAAATTATTGTATTATTGTAGCATCATCAGTAATGAAATACAAAAAATCATACCGCCATTGTTGTCTTCTGAGCCAGCACTGTTGATGATTCATACAGTGGACGCAGTACTTCGGGAACACTCCATGGCTAACAATAAAATAATACAAACATGCTGAAGTTATTTTTTTAAGTTAAATAAAAATTTAAATGCAACAAAGTTAAATTCATATACCTCCAAATCCATATGATCAACAATGTGGATGATGGAACCACCTCCTTCACAAGGTCTTATCAGGTACCCACTAGGTAGCATCTCTGCTCTAACAAAATGCTGCACGGGAGGCATGCTTGGACCATTTTGGGTATTTTTAAGAGACCTCTCACAGATCTAAAGCAGGGAACGCATTATAAGAATGATTTAGATGTACTTGTGGAGTAGGAGGACTAAGTAATATAAAAGTAGGCCTAGCCATTGCAATTAAGTGATGTCAATTGTTAACTACAATATCTAGTCAAAGAAAAATCCTAAGAAAATAATTCCTTAAGAGTCATTTACCACTAGGCTTCCATCTTCTAAAACAGATGTGTAGCGCAACAACCAGAAGTCACGAGCAGGTGCCAATGTGGTTGGCGCATATAGCTGATCATCAAAGAGTAACACATGCAAATAAGAGATTTAGTGCCAATCTGTTAAGTTACAGAGATTTTTCAATCAAACACACTGAATTTTACTTTACCTGCATATAAAGCAGCTCTATGGTTCCACCATTTGCTGTGGGCAGCACATTCAGAACATCAACAGCTCGGCAATCACGAAACCACAAAGGCCGATCTTTGAGGATTTCTGCAACCTGGAAAGAGTATGGTTGATTATGTGATTCATAAACACAAGCACATCAATTAGTATAAAGACAATAAATTCAGAGCACTTACCCTTGTGGGTTCTAGACCCACTAGGCCACAGGCTCTTGCTGCCACACCAGTGCAACCATGAGAAATAGCAACGATTCCAATAGAATCCGGACCAGGCTGTGCACATCAGCAAGAATTAATGAAGAAACAATATTTTAAAAATGTTTGTTCAAACAAGAACACTTCTAATCAATTGAATAGAAACCCTCATTAACAACAAAAAATGATCAGAAGTTGGGGTGTGAAGCCATTCAAAGCAGAAAATTTTGCCAGTCTTTAACCATTCTGTTCATGCCTCATTCCAGCTAAATTTTGGGAAATAATTGCTTATTTTTCAAAAGCTCTCTTACAGAGCTTTCGATTATAAGCTGTCGTGAACACAATAAACTAATCCAAACATACACTAAAATAACTAATTAATCAACATATATAAAGATTAGTTATTTGGGTACCTTCATTCCAGGCATTTGGACCCACTCAACAGCAGTCCCAGTAGCCTTTGAAAGAAACTCTGCTAAAGTCTCTTCTGCAATGGACAAAAGCCTGGAAAAATGACACGTGATTCCATAAGGCCAAACATACACAACCAAGTTTTCACAGACAACAATGACAGAAAGAGACACAACAATCATACTCCCACTAACCCTGCAGGACTTGCATCCCTTGGGGGATGCTGCGTTGTCAAACTGCGCTGACCACTAGTCACGGCTGATTCACAGCTTGTGTCTTTGGTTGCGAGCGTAGTCTGCAGAGAAAAGCACCATTCTAAGTCAATTCTAATGCGTTCAGTTTTGAACAAAACAAAGGTTAGTAGAAGTTCTTTTTCTATCCAAAAAAACAAACAAAGGGTAGTAGAAGTAGAACAACTGAGCCCCTAAGTTGCTAAAAAACACAACTTTTAAGATTGTAAGTTAGGAAACTTTTAAATGTACACCGTTAATTACAAAACTTCCTAAACTAACCCAGTTGAAAGTGTAGAAACACATAAGCAAAAATTCTCACATTTTGAGTATGTTGACGAAAGTAGCCATTCTCGTACACCAATTGAGACACCTGCTTCTGCAACCTATCATTCTCCTCCATTAGAAGCTTGTTCATGGCAGTCAGCTTCCTATTTACAGCTTGCAGCCGCGAAGCCTCTTTTCTCTGCTTCTCTCTACATCTGAAATCACCAAAAAACAGAACAGAAATAGAATAGGAAACACTTCATTTTGTATTAATTTGGCATTGGCAAGTCCCTCACCAAGCACAGTTCCATAAATAGCAGTATATAATCAAGAGACTAAAGTGTTGGTTAACAAGAATGCAGTTGAAAAAAGAAAAGTAAACCTTCATTTTAGTCTTGCAGTTGTTAGCACCGGTCATATTAATTCATATTAATTCTGATTAGAGGAAATTAACATATTAGTCCCTAAAACTATAATCCGTATAAGGACCACTTTGACTGAAAAATGATTAATGTGAGAGACTAATATGACTGATTTTTTTATGTTCAAATACTAATGTATTAATTTTTTTAAGTCATGGACTAATATAACCGGTGATAACAATTTTGGGACTAAAATAAGCGTCGACTCAAAAAAAAATAAAAGTCCGTAAATTTGGTAGTGGGGGCAATTGTAATTGTAATTGTACCTTCTGTTCTGGAACCAAACTTTGATTTGCTTGGGTTCAATGTTGGAGAGGATAGGGCACTCGCGGATGAGTTGCTGGCGGCGAATGGAACTGGGTTTGGGGCAGTCATGATAAAGCCTCTCAAGGGCTTCAACCTGCTCAGGTGTGTAACGGACATACTTCCCGTTATCCAATCCTTGTTTACCATCCTTGCAGGACATTGCCATACTTCAAATTTCAAACACCCCACTAAACGTTACAACCAACAAATACAACAACTGCACAAGTTCCTTCTTTCTATCACAATTTCTTTCAATAGCAAGTATACATTTGCAGATTCCGAATTTGTAGTGAAAACTGTGAGATTGTAGAAGCAATAAACGTTACAACAACAAATACACAACTACTCAAGTGGCTTCTTTCTATCACAATTTCTTTCTCACAGTTTTCACTGCAAGATTGCCTGAACTGAATTGGTACGCAGTTTATGCTTGTTTTCTCAGCAAGAGACAGCCACGAGCACGAGAAAACATGAAAATCTTTCGAGATCAGAGATTAGGAAACAACCTCATGCTAAGAACAGCAACGATCTGATTTCCAGAAACATCCTCTAACAACCTTAAATAATAAAAAAAAAAAACAATTTCTTAAGAAAAAAAAACCAAAAACTAGAAGTAGAAACACACAGAAATGTTTCTGCACCCGATTCGACTCAGCTGAAGAGTGAAGACCTCAGAAAACAGAGTATAGTATCCCTTGAACCGTGTTGTGTTGTGTTGACCCTCACGGACTCAGAAGGAGCCAAAACGACACCGCTCCACCGATCTCCATCCTCTGGAAGGTAGCACCTTTGCTAATCTATTCGAATTCTCGCTGATCTCTGAACCATCCTTTTCAAGCTATCACAGAACAAACGCCATTCAGAGAGAGCAAAACAGAAGTAAAATATGAAGGGAAGGGAAAAGATCAAAAATAGTTTTTTTTTTCTTTTTCAGCTGAGGGGGAATCTCTGGCACTGTGAAATTGCTCTATGAACTGTGATTGTGATTGTGATTGTGATTGTGAATGCTCTTTTTTTTCTACTTTTGCTTTGGGAAATAAAAACAGAAAAAAAAAAAAAGAGAAGAAACCAAACCCTAGCTGAAAGAGAGAGGCACTGGCAACTTGTTCAGGCTTTCGCTTTTTGGTGGTGTGTTGTTGTTGTTGGTTTTCTCAATTTCTCATTCTAATCTCAGATTTGCCCTGTTTCTTGTGATTGTTTTCATTGGTTCTTTCACTTTCGGTTCAAATGGACCACTCTTTTTTTTATTAATTTATATAAATATTAAAATAAAAAAAATATAAAATAATTTTTCAAATTTGCACTGGACAACATATTGTATGGACCAAACTGCCCTTTTTCCCGTGGCGCGGCTGCTCTTCTGACACTTATGATTTGGAACGCCCCCAAAACCAACGGCCCCACCGTTCCCGATATCATTATCTGCATAATGTCATAATTACCCTCCTTCTTTGTGCTTCATTTACCATTTACTTACTTTCTTCTTTAATTGTGATATTCTTGTTAATTTTATAGTTCATGCTAGTTCTTCTCAAAGGTGTTAAGTAAATTCCATAATTGCGGCATATTCTAATTGGTCATGAAATTCTTCAAATTCTGAATTTTTTATGTCCATCTGTATTTGTATTCATTTAATTTAAAACTACTTTTATTTATTAACTTGTCATGTTTTGGACATTTTGCTAATCATATGATCTTATGCGGCTGGAAAAGATGAAGTTAAAAAATGACGTCTTACATTTTATTTTTTTAAAAATAATTCTTATATTTTTATATTAAATAATATATATATTTTTTATATTTTATTTAATATTATTTTTTTTATTCAATCATATCTCTTAAAAAAAATATAAATAATATATATATTATTAAAAATAATGTATAATTTTTTTTTTTTTTTAATGTACCAAAGTTAATTTAAGTTCGTGAAGTTACACAATACTCTACAAATATTTTTTTAAAAATCACTACATATTTTTATAAATTTAATTTATTTAAATTATTTATAAAAATTTATATTTGCTTGTCATATCAATTCTTCTTTTGTGCATAACGCTCCAAGATTATTAAAGCTTTTTTTTTTTTTGTCTAATCCATGATTATTAGAGTGAAGTTTATAGTCTACACCTTTCAACTTCATTGGGCTTATTTAGATAGTAGATTCTCACCAACTTAGTTTGATTGATCTAATTCTCTTAGAGCATGTTTAGAAAAGATTTTTTCTTTTCCCAACATATGTTATTTGGTAAAAAAAGTTGTTATAATAGTAATCATATATGTTTAGTAAAATTAATTTTAACTTTTATATAAAATTTAATATATTTTAAAAAATTTTTTTATAATGTTAAATTTTAAATTTTAATTTTAAATTATAAATTATTTTTTATACTTTTAAGATATAAATATCATTTTATTTTTAATTAAATAATTTTTTAATCAATTAAATAATTTTTTAATTATTTTATATCTATTTTATAATATAATACATAAAAATAAATTTTTTTATATTAACTAAATAAAATAAATTAATTTAAAATTATTTTTTAATTAACATATCCAAATATAAAACTAATTCTATTATAATCAATTATATAAAAAAAAATTATATAATTAATTAATTATTAAAATAGTTAAATTTTTATAATTATTTTAAACACGTAAAAAAAAATTAAAGAGTTATAATTATTGATAAAAAAATAAATTTTAATAATTTCATATTTTTTATACATATACATATATTTTATTATAATCTTAACTGTCAATTTTTTTATTACTTTAATTTTTTAAAAATAAACGGAATCAAATTCTCTTTTATCATATTTATGGTTTAGTTGGGACGAAGGCGAACGAAGGAGGGCGCTTTGATAAGATAATGGAAAGATGGAGTAATGAGTAGAGATAATGGTAAAAGAGAAAGAAGGAGGAAGAAGGAGGGCGTTGAGAGAAGATAATGTGAGGAAATGATACGATTAGAGATGTCAAAATGAGCCGAATTGATTTATTTGAGGCAGCTCATTTGAAGTTGAATTATTTTTGAGTCAATTCATTTACGTCATGTAAATTTTGAACTGATATTTTGTTAGTACAGTCTAATTTAACTCATTTAAGTTTATATAATATTAAAAGAATAAGTTCATCTGATCTATTTTTAACTCGATTGGAACTTAACATATTCGAATTATATAAATTTTAATTTAATATTTTATTTATCTAATTTATTTATTTTATTAAATTATTCAAACTAATCTATTAAGTTTCGTCCATTTAGTCCATTTTAACACCATAAGTGTCTTAAATAACACAAAAGCATGGAAGAAGGACGCTTGTGTGGAAGTGGAGTGAAACACACAGGACACCATCATGACCTTTTTGCATGCGTCTTCATTATAAATATTTTTTTATACTTATATTTATAAATACTTTTATTATTTTTTGAAAAAAGAATTAAATTTTATTCAATAATAGCAGGAGAGAGAAGATTATGATGGCAGTGGCATGGCATACATGCCATCATACCGAATACCATATCACTGCATCACATGAGTCATGACACTGACTGACACGACATATGACATTGGACGGGATAGGGTGGGAGATGGGACGGAACGGTAGGTGTCTACAGTGACATACAAAGGACCTTATCGTTGGACGTGTCGGCTGCAAACGTGCCTCTACTTCAGTTCTTCTGTATATCCTACTATACTATTGTACTATGCAATGCTTGTTTCCCTTTTTTGGCATTCTGTATTTTATACATAATTTTATATCTTTCAATATGTTATTTCAATAATATTTTTAATTACACAAATAAAAAAATAATAAGTACTTGTTTAATTTTCAAAATATTACTTTTTTATTTTTATTTAATACTTTTAGTTTAAATAATAAAAAAACCAAGAAAAAGTAAGATAATATAACATTAAAAAAATCTAAATATACCTCGCTTTCAATTTTGGTTGTTTCAATAATAATACTCATAAGGGTATTAGACATTACTCTAATATTTTTATATGATATTTAAGATAAGTATCAAAAATTGTTTTGGTATCATTATCATTAAGGGGTATACAATCACTTTGGTTAATGCTTATTACAATAACATTTTTCTTATTTTTGAAATCACATCTAACTCCCTTGTTTTTGTTTTTATTTTCTAAGAAAATTTTGTGTAGGATTAGTATATAAAGTAAAGAAAGCATGTATGATTTTTTAAATAAATAAAGGTGTAAGTGCTAAGAATAATAATAAAATAAAGAACGAGGATGTAATTTTTCAAACAAAAAATTATCTGAAATAAGAAGTACTAATCTTATAAGAAGTCAATATAAAAATTACTTAAAAGAAATTATTTAAGTAATAAATAAAATTAAATTAAATAGTTAAGACTTAAGAGGCTTCTAATATGTTAATATTAGTATACTAAAATTATATTTGATGCATCCGATAAGATAAAATATAATAAGATAAGATAATAGAATAAGACTTAATAGTATAAAGAAGTTGATAAATTCTTATATTATCAGACATTTAGTATACAGAGTATAAACAAATTGATAGTATATATAATTATTTATCATGACTATATTATCCTTTAACACAAAAATAATAAGGTAAAAAGTAAAATAACCACAACAATAAGAGAAGAGTGTTTGTACGGAACTACGTCGAGGTGGCACATGGTGGTGGTGCCACTATAGGCAGAGGTGACAGTGCAACTAGGGACAAAGATGATAGAGGACGTGGCTGGTTGTTAGCGGTGATGGTTTCACTGGCTAAAGTCGACAATGACAAGGCTGGTAAAGGAGGTTGTGACAGAGAAGCTCTGACTTGTGGTGGTTGGGTTCAATGGTGTTTGGGTGTTGTGGCAATATCGTTGCGTGGCAGCAAAGGTTCGTAATGAAACAAGGTGGTGATTGATGACAATGCACGATGGTTGGTGGTTGGTGGCCAGACAGAATGATCGTGGTGATAGTGGTTGACTAGAGTTTGGAGAGTTCAACCATGGTGGTGGTGGTCCGGCTATGGTCCTGTGGTGGTTGGAAAGAATAACCATGGTGGGGTGGGGGTAATGCAGTGATCTTAGCGTATGAAGAAGAAGATGTTAGAGTGGAAAGATAATGTTAAAGGGTAAGGTCAGAATAATTATTCTATCAAAATTTATCTTTGATGAAGTTGAGAATAGAGTTATTTTATTATAATAAAATAAAAATAATTAATTAGATTTGATTATTCTATCATTTGTTAATATCAAATACATGTTAAGATTTAATAATATATTATTATATTATCAAATCATTGTTATCAGGTACTTCAAATGTAACATAAACAATTATTAGTCTCACAGTAAATGGTGTAGGAAACACTTCTATTATTTATTGTTTATAACATTTTGTTAACTAATTTCTATGATGTAGGAAGAAGGTGAATATTGCATTGATTGGCTTTTAAAGAAATATAATGCTTATTTCCATTATTTGTTAAACAAGAGTGAGAATAACAACATACAATTATTATAAAAGATAAATGATAAAAACTTTTAAAAGAAGAAATAAATAAAATAAGAAAATTATAAATCGAAAAACGTAACTCAAACAGAAGACCGAAGGGCATCTTGATTAGTAATTAATTATGGCCATATCCCTCAAATTACTTTTATAATAATATTTGTGAGAATACTCCAATTAAAAATAAAAAAGCTTAAACTTAGAGAAATTGTATATATAATAATTAACATTTTCTAGTTTGTTTTATCTTTTCCTTTCATTTTTGAGAGGATCGGAGCCCGAAGACTGAAAAAGAGAATTGAACCCATATGTCCCCAACTTCACATTGGAGAAATTTCCCACAGCACAAACTTGGCGCTGTTTGAACTCACGTTTTTTTTTTTGTTAGTAAGGTAACAATTTTTAGTTGTAAACAACAAAATGACATATTTCTTTTCTTTAATGACATGAATTAATATAGACATATAATCACAAATTTGAATTTTAATTATGTCAAAATATGCACAAGCTATCTCAAACACCACTTAAATGCTATTAAAATATTTTTAAAATATCTCATAATATTATTATTACATCTTATAATATTTTATAGTATTTTAGATGATCTCTTAAAATTTATTATTTTTATATTTTCTGATTTATTTCTTTATTTAAATTGGTCTTAAAGTCTAATTAATATAAATAAAATTGTTAGATTTGTCTTTTATAACACATCATATTACATCTTTCAATAATATTCTCAATTTATCTCTCTTTTCTTTATTCTCTAGCCTTAAATTAATTCTTTAACAATGTATCAGAGTCATTATATACACCTTAACGAAAGTTTTTCCATTTTGTGGTGTATGGAACTCCTTAGAATTGTTATTCACCACCTTCAAACTTAAATTTAGTTTTGTTGTTTTCCTCATCTTTGTCTCTTTCTAATCTCCTTTTTTTGAGTCTTGATATCTTCTCTTCCAGTCTCGATCGATTTGTTGATAGAGTTGCTCCTCCAGTACACTCCTAATTAGTTTTGTCTGATTCAACCTGAAAGGTTAGCTTCATTTCTATTGAAACCTCCGATCAGTTCCATCTGATACAGTCTAAAAGATTGACTCCATCTCTGTTTGTTCCATCCTGAAAGATTGACTCCATTGCAATTGTGATTCCCAAATGTAGATTTTGTTCCATCCTAAATGCAGTTTAACTTTTTTCACATTGTAATTTTTCTCATATGCATATTTGTTTCATTTCAAATGTAGTTTGGGTCTATTGAGTTCGCTCACACAGCTTGACTTCCTTTGGCACATTATATTTTTTATTTTCTTTTCTTTTTAGTGTGTTTAATTATAACATATTAAAGCTTTAGCTTAAGAGAGAATGTCAGAATATTTAAAAAACATATCATATTATTATTATTATTATTATTATTATTATTATTATTATTATTATTATTATTATTATTGTATCTTAAAATTTTTAGAATATCTTAGATAATGTCTTAAGATTTATTTTATTATTTAATTGAATTTATCTTTTATATCATATCATATCGTATCTAGGGATGGCAATGGGGCGGGCCGGATAGTGCTTCCCAGCCCTTTTACCTCCATCATGTGATATACTATTTATGATCCTCATGGTAAATGGGATATTCACGAAGATCCAAGTAGTTAATAATTTAAAATAAAATCTTAAAAGTTACAAAAAAAAACATAAATAAAATAAATTTTAACACCACATACTACAACTTTATTCAACAATCTAAGATTCTTACAAAATTAAAAGAATATTATAAATAACAAACTAAATTCAATTATATTTTGTAATAATCAATTTACATAAATAACTATTACATAAATAGTATATATTTTTTCAATAAATTTTATCATTATAGGCTCATTTAATAAAAAATTTATTTTAAAATAATAAAAATATATGTATTTTCATCTCATCTCAAAGTTTAAAAAAAATTATAATATATGATATATATTAAATAAAAAATATAGTTAACGGGTTTTACTTGGTGATTTGCATGGATGGAGACTTATAATCTCCACCCCGCCCGATTTATTAAACGAGTACTATCTCCCACCCCGTCAGTAGTAATCCTCATGCAGTACGTAATTTTGTCATCCCTAATCGTATCACATCTTATCTTTTAATAATATTTTCAATTTAAAATCGTCTCTCTCTTTTTTATTCCCTAATCCTAAATCAATTTCTTAAACGACTGTTGTTCTGAACCGTATTTCAGACTCGTAACTTGTGGACAAACCCGGTGCGCATACCCGCCATGGTCCGACGTCTACGCCCTCAATAGAGCTTGCTTATCATGAGATCCCGGTAATGTATGCCAGACTCAAGTATTAGGTAGTAACAACTTTATCGAGAGATTTGCGCAAGTGATAGATTTTATGATATATCTTAATTGTCAATCATGATCTTACGAAATAGTAACATTATAACTATCATACCAGTATTCCAATAATTTAGGAATTTTTTGTAACTAAATAAAGAACATATATTATCTTGCAACTATTATAGGAACATATTTTTTCATGATGAAAATGCATCTATCCAACCTTTATAAATACTAAGTTAAGTCACCTAAATTTAGTATTTATTATCTCATTACATAAACCATATTTCACAGATCGTTGTTTAACTTGGCGTTAAAGTCATTTCTAATCTTCATCTCTCTATTCAATACGCTGATAACAAAGATAAAAAAAAAATTATCGTGCGTATCTATCTCAGATATACCTCTAAATTCACTTCAGAATAACGGCAATAAAAAAATGACTTCCATTGATGACATACAAACAAAATGTCATTTTCGTTGTCTGCATTTTTTTTCTTATATAAACAAACAATTCAAGAGTGTAATAAGGCATAAAAATGGCTTTCTAGTTTTCTTGCGGCTGTTTGTGGTCTTTAGAATAGGACCAGTAATAATTGTAGTTATAATAACATGTAATATTCTGCTATCTGCCTCAATATAATATTATTCATACTTACCCTTTTACTTTTCCACAATGCGCTAAAGAAAAAGCAAATATTGTATTGATAAGGCACAATCAGTTTATACTCGCAAGACATTGTATATAATTTGTTTTTGGCATAGGGTGAATATTAATTAGTAAAGGCAAATTAAACTTGCTGAAGAAAATATGAAGTTTAAGGTCATGTAAGTCTAACACCTTCTAATTCATTTTGGCCTCATAATTTTTAGAGCAAGAGAAAATAAAAAGACTCCTTAAATTTTGATCATTTTATAAATTATTACTATAAATTTTAAATTTTTTTCAATTAGTGCATAAATTTTAATTAATATCTTAATATATCTTTTTATTTAATTTAGATATATTAATTCACTAATGATAATGATATATAATAATATTTTATTTATATTAATATTAATTTTAGATTATTTACTTATTTGTATATTAAAATTTAATATTAAATATTTTTTACAAAATAAATAAAAAAATAAATTTATTTTAAAAAAATATTTTTATTTATTTTGTAATAATAAAATATATTTATAATCAAATTTTAGCAAATAAATTAATAAAAAATCATAATTAATGTTAATATGAATAAGATATTGTTATACATATCATTATTAATGAATTAACATATCTAAATTAAACAAAAAAATATTGAGATATTAATTAAATTTTATTGATTAATTAAAAAAATTAAAATCCATGGTAATAATTGATAGAAAGAGTCAAAATTTAAGATGAGTGTATTTTTTTTTGTCAAATTTTTAATTTGCATCTACTAAAAGAAAGAGTCCTTCACTTTGCGAGTTTAATTTTGAAGTCAATTTAATCGTTAACAAGAATTGACTTGGTAAGAAAGTAAACAAATAACTAATGTATAAATTATATAAATTTATAAAGTAATTTAATAATATTATATAATTAAATTTAAAATGAACTTAATAGTATGAAAATCTGAAAATATTTATTAAAAAAGTAGTATTATCTTAAAAAATAAAATTTATGGTAAAAATAATAATTAAATAAGAAGTAATAATTGGAAGGCGTGGAGAACGCCGACGTTAGAGTCACGCCATAATCCATATGGCGTCGCAATTGGCACAAAAATAATTATTTAAATTTAAAGTCGCTTGTAGCACACCTAATTCGTTCATTCCTTATCGCCTCTTTCCGCTTTTGTTCTTCTCACCCTCACCCTGTTCCCTTGACGACGATGGGATGCGTCAATCTAGAGGTGGTGGAAACTAGATCTTGTTTTTGTCCGTTATTCTCCAGCAGAAGTGTCACCATGATATCCGGGAATGTGGATCTGGCACATTCCACAACAAAATGTTAGAAACAGAGAGAACAAAAGGAGAGATTCAAAGATATTTTTTGTATTCTCTGATTACGTGCTGTACAAGGGGTCTATGTCTATTTACAGTCTTAGAACTATAATCTTTGAATTAATTAGATAACTCCTAAAATAATCATACAATTTGTAAATTATTTGTAAATCAATTACAATCAATTACAGACATTAACATCTCCTTTAAATTTAAGCAGGTATAAAAAGAATCAACTTGAATTTGAAAATTATAGTATAAAAACAATCAGGATAATGAACTTTGATAAACAGATTGACGGACTGGTCAAGGATTCTAATGAAAATGAAATGAATAGCATCATAAAGGATGTGTAGGTAAATGAAGTGACAATCAATCTTAATGTGTTTGGTACGCTCATAAAAGACATTATTATATATAATTTGTATAGTACTTCGGTTGTCACAATAAAGAATAATGAGAGAATGTTGAGAAATACACCAAGTATTCAAGTAACCGCTGAAACCAAAGTATCCCAAAAGTGATATTAGTTAAGGCACGATACTTTACTTCATTACTTGAGCGAGCATGCAATGTTTACTTCTTGCTACACCACAAAAATGAGAGAGTCATAAAGGAAAATACAATACCAACAATGGAACAACGATTAGTGGGATCACTACCCCTAATTAGCGTCTGAATAACCTCATAGAACCAAATGGGAGTCAACAGAGAAATGGAGACTATGAAACATTATACCCTTGATGTATTAGATAATTTGAAGAATAATAAAATAATGTGTGGAACATGGTATAACCATGAATGCCCCAGAAAATAGCTGAGAGGTCTAAAATTTTTCATCTCAAAATTCTAACTTAAGAATTATTTAAGCTCAATAATACAATTAGTATCATCACAAATAATAATCATATCATCAATATAAAAAAGCAACATAACAAAACCTCGATCAGTTTTGCAAATAAATAAGGTAAAATCATGTGCACTGGAGGAAAACCCAAGCTAACTGACAGTATTGTAGAACTTGGCAAACCAAGCTCGGGGTGCTTGTTTAAGGCAATATAAAGTCTTTCGAAGACGACAAACCTTGTTTGCTAGACAAGTGAAACTAGAAGGTAGACGCATATAAACTTTTTCTTCTAAGTCACTATTGAACTGAAGTAAAGAGACTACGAACTGAAGTGATGCGAACAACAAGTGCAAATGTATTCTTATAATTAATGCCATATTCATTAATAAATCTCTTAGTAACCAAACGAGTCTTATAATGCTCAAAAGAGCCACAGAACAAGTCTTGATTTTGCATACTCATTTACATCACACAAGTAGAATCAAAAGAAGTATCAACAAGGTCCCAAATATTGGTGTTCTCTAAAGCCTGTAATTCTTCTTATATAGTTTGCTGCCAATGAGGATCTATGGAAACTTATTGATAGGATTGAGGTGCATAAAAGTGAAGCATGGTAAAAAAAAATAATGATAATCACAAAGATAGGTAGGTTAAATTCTTACTCGAGTTGGATGTTCAGGATGGAGAGAAAGAAAAATCTCAGGTGTAGGATCAATGTCTGGGAGTGCTTCATCAAAAGTGGTTGGAACTTCGGAAGTGTCTATCAATTCACTGAAAGAACCTAAATTAGAATCATTAGGAAAGAAATCAACACAGTTGTTAGTAAAAAAAGGAGTCAAAGTAGAATGGATGAACTTGAACTTAGACAATGAAAAAAATATGATGTGTTTCCAAAAGACAACATGGAGAGAGATACAAATACATTGAGAGAGTGAATCTCAATAATAGGAACATTTATCTTCTGTCCCAATGCCAAGAAAGCAACAGAGTATGGCAGCATCAACTAGAGCATGGTAGCTGAGTACAATCAATTACAATCTCTAAATTATTTTAGCGGATTAACCTAAAATAATTATGCAATCTATAAGGCATTTACAAATCAATTATAATCAATTAAACATGCTAACAAGGGAGGCTCCACAAGGTAATTGAGGCTTTCACTCTTTGAAATGTATCATCCTTATAAGGTGGTTATGGGTCTTTCCATGAAGAACCTTCCTACCACTAAAACAGATTGGAAAAATAGTGTTTAAGAATGGAGGTGTCGAGAAGATGAGTCTCGATCTAGTGAACCAAACACTTGACAGGTTTTATGAATTAGGAGCTTATTCGAGCTCAATTGTCACGTAAGCTTGCTATGAAGATGAAGATAATGAAGATCATGCCTTTGGAATCTAATGACATAGGAAAATCTACCGGCGATGATGGACTAGAACCAAACAGCGGTAGTGGACCATGACCAAACGGCGGTGGTCGACCAGGACCTAACAGTGGTGGTGGGCATATTCCAAATGGAAAAGATTGCTGAGCAATGTAAGAAGGAAAAAAAGTACAACTATTTTTTAGTAAGAATTACACTATACATAATTTTGCAAATATTATTGGTAGTGGAAAAATTGTCTAATATGGAAATTTGTAACATTGTTTTGTTATTAATTTTTATTACATTCCACTTTCCAAACAGAGTACGGTGATGCAAATGGATATACAACAACGGCGGCAAGCTAAAATACGGTCGTGTCAACTAAAGTCTGGCAATGCGACCAGGAGTACAACGATGGCAACGCACTAGATTATGGTAAAATGACGAAAAACAATGAGACAACAAGAACTAAAAACCTGAGCTCTGGATACTATATTAAAAACAAAGAGTTAGTAATAAAGTGAATTTTTAATCTGCATCTCTTAAAAGAAAGAGTCCTTCACCTTGCTGAGTTAAACTTTGAAGTAAATTTAATCATTTACAAGAATAAACTTAGTAAGAAAATAAACAAATGATTAATGTATGAATTATATAAAATTTTAAAATAAGGGAGGATCGGCTTACACCAGTGTAAGTTTTTTTTAATTTACATTTATTTTTAACCGTTAGATCCACTTTCATCTAATAGTTGAGATTATTTCATTAAAAATAATCATTAAATGAAAGTGGATCTAATAATTAAAAATAAGTGTAAGTCGAAAAAAATTTATCTTAAGATAAATTGATCTCCTTTTTCTAAAATAATTTGATAATATTATATAATTTAATTTAAAATGAACTTAATAATCATTAAATAAAAGTAATCTAATAAATAAAAATAAGTGTAAGTTAAAAAAAACTCTTGATATAAGTTGATCTCCCTCTTCTAAAATAATTTGATAATATTATATAATTTAATTTAAAATGAACTTAATAGGATGAAAATATGTAAATATTTGTACAAAAAAGTAGTATTATCTTAAAAAATATAATTTCAGGCAAAAAAAATTAATGAAATGATAAGTAATAATTGGAAGGCGTGGTGAACGTTGACATTGGTCTCACACCATAGTCCATATCCGTCCAGTGCATTACTATTCACTAGCGTGGAAATTGGTTCATAACATAATAATAATAATTATTTAAATTTAAAGTTGCTTGTCGTACACTGAATTCACTCGTTCCTTGCTGGCCCCTTTCCGCTTCTGCTCTTCTCACCCTCACCCTGTTCCCTTGACAACAATGGGATGCGTCACTGTTCGTTATTCTGCAGCAGAAGAGTCACCACGATATCTGGGAATGTGGATCTCGTACGTTCTACAACAAGATGTTAGAAACATAGACAGTTCGTTTGGTTGAAGAGAAAATGACAGGAAAGAAAATGTTAGAAAAATAGAGATTTTTTCTCTCTCGCGTTTGGGTGTGAAGAGAAAACAAAAGGAAAGACGTATGACCCACCTGAAAAAATTTTCTCTCTAACTTGAGAAAATGGGATTTTTACTATACTCTAGGCTTATGCGAGCTCTTTGCACATAGGCTTGTCGCTGCGAAGTTGTCGTACCAAGTCCACAAGTTACGTCTCGCGGGTTCGTCGTACCGTCCGAATAAAGCCGACGCCCGACGCATACCAATCGTCGACCCACAACAGATCGACCCTTAATACCCTTGAGTCGCATTTTTAGGTTGGAGATGAATGGTTGTAATGGTGAATAAATAAAGGGGGAGAAGGGAGGGGGAAGGAGAAGGGGAGGGGGTAGGGGGAAGGGGGAGGGGAAGGTTAATAAAGGGGATGGGGGGAGTTTATTAGTCAGAAGAGATATATGGGGGGAGGGGAAGGAGGAACGGGGAAGGTGGGGGGTAAAGGGGATTGGGGGGGGGGAGTTTATTAGTCAGATAAAAAAAAATTTTTTAAATAAAAAATTATTTTATTTTTAATTTTTAATTTAATTTTAATTTTTTAAATTAGTATTTTTTTATAAATAATTATTATTTTCAAATATAATTTTAAAAATTATTTAATTTGAAAATATAAAATAATATATTTATATTCAATTATATATTTAAAAAAGATAAATATGTCATTTTATAAATTATATTTTTTATTTTTTATTTTTTTATTTAATTACATTTTCTTTCTCTTCATTTTCTCTTCAACTCGATGAGAGAAAAATATATATTTTTCTTTATTTTCTCTTCTTTCTATTTTCTCTAATTTTCTCTTTAATTTTCTCTCTCATCAAACAAAGCAAGAGAAAACAAAAGGAAAGACTGAAAGATATTTTCTATACTCTAGGCTTATGCGAGCTCTTTGTCACATAGGCTTGCTGCGAAGTTGAAGTATTTAGAAGTAGAAATAAAAAAATAAATATTAATAATTTTTATATATTTTTAAATTAATAAATATAAGAGAATTAATTTATATTTATACAATAAAGTTGTTATACAAAAAATAAAATAAAATATAATTATATATTAAATCAATTTAATTTTGTAATAAATTAATTATAATTATTCATAAAATAATTATGATCAATTATAATCTTAATTATGCTAATATTTTTTCTCAAACTTAAGTGAGTTTAGAAGAAATTAACTTAAGTTTGGAAATCAGAATGCAAAAATCACCATGATGATGAGCTTTGGTAAATAGATTAGTTGATTGGTCAAGAGTGTCAATGGAAAGGAGACGAAAAACACCACAAAGAATGTGTTGACGCATGAAGTGACAGTTGTTCTCAATATGCTTGGTGCGCTAATGAAAAATATTATTGTGAGCAATCTGAATAGTACTCATATTATCACAATAAAGAGTAGTGGGAGATGATTGAGAACTACCAAGTCATCAAGAAGCAAATGTAACCAAAGTATTTCAGATGTGATATCAACTAGTGCCTGATACTCTGCTTTAATACTAGAGCCTGCAGTTAAAGTTTGTTTATTGCTTTGTCATGAAATAAGTGCATCACCAAGATAGATACAGTAGCTAGTGGTGGATTGACGATCAATGGGATCTTCACCTCATTCAACATCAGAATAAGCTTGGAGAACCAAGGAGGAGTTGACTGAGAAATGAAGCCCACGAAACAGAGTTCATTTTATATACCGAATAATACGTAAAACAACAACATAATGAGTAGTGCACAAAGTTGACATAAATTGACTGATTAGATGAACAACAAATGAAATGTCTGGACAAGTAACAGTAAGATATACCAAGCCACCAACCAACTGCCGATAGAGAGTAGGATCATCAAGTATAATATCATCCAGAGGTGTAAACCTGACATTAGGTTCTAGAGGAGTGGACTCAGTGCGACTGTCTGAGAGACCGACTAGAGAAAAAAGATCTGAAACATATTTAGCTTGGAACAAATAAATACTATCAACAGAAGAAATAACCTCAAGACCTAGAAAATAATTGAGAGGGTCAAAATCCTTCATCTAAAAAATGCTTTAAGATTAGTAATACCATAAGTATTATCACCTGTAACAATCATATCATCAACATAAAGAAGTAGTAACACAGTGTTACTATCAGTCTTACGAATGAAGAGTGCTGAATCATGAGAACTAGAGGAGAATCCAAGCTGATTGATGGTGGAACTGAACTTAGCAAACCGGGCTCGAGAAGCTTGTTTAAGACCATATAAAGTCTTTCGAAGACAACGAATCTTATTTGGCAGACAAGTATAACTATGAGGTGGATGCATATAAACTTATTCTTCTAAATCACCATTAAGAAAGACATTCTTCACATTCATCTTATTTAAAGTCCATTTCTGAGTGGCTATAGTAGTAAGGAGAGTACGAATTGAAGTGATGGAGGAATAGGTGCAAAGGTATCCTCATAATCAATGCCATATTCTTGAGTGAAACCTTTGACAACCAAACAAGCCTTACAACGCTCAATAGATCCATCAAAACGAGTCTTGATCTTGAACACCCAATTACATCCCACAAGTGCCTTACCAGAAAGAGAATCAACAAGGTTCTAAGTATTGTTGTTCTCCAAAATTTGTAACTCTTCTTGCATAGCACACTGCTAATGAGGATCTGTGGAGGCTTCTTGATATGAATAAGGTTCATATAAGTGAAGCATGGTAAAAAAAATAATGATAATCACGAAGATAGGTAGGCTAAGTTCTTACCCTAGTTGGACACTCAGAAGGAAGATGAAGTGCAATGACAGATACAGGATTTACGTCTAGAACAACGTCACTAGGAGTGGCTGGAACATCATAAGTGACTAGAAGCTCACTAAAAGAACCTGCATCAGAACCACTAGGAAAGAGATCAACAAAGGGGTTAGTGAAAATAAGAGTCGAAGTAGAAGGAAATGACTTGAACTGCGAGAGTGAAGAGAACATGGTTTTCCCATAAGACAACATGACAACAGATACAGATGCGTTGAGAGATTGGATCCCAGCAATGATAACCCTTATGTTCAAAGTCATAACAAAAAAAGTAACAGAGACGTGCTCGAGGCTCAAGTTTAGTGTTCTTATGGGGTTAAAGGAAAACAAAACAAGCACAACTAAAAACTTTAAGAGAATTGTAATCTGGAGAAGTATGATAGAGATGTTCAAAGGGAGATACATTACCCAAAACAAAAGAACGAAGACAGTTGATGACATAGACAATATTGAGAGCGACTTCACCTCAAGCACGTTCAGGACAAGAGGAAGAGATGCACATAACTCAGACTGAGTCAAGAATATGACAATGTTTTCTTTCAGCACGACCATTTTACTGAGAGGTACTAGGATAAGAAAACTTAAAGAGTGTATTCTGTTCAGCAAGAAAGGAGAGAATTGGATTTTGATCATAGTAGTAAAATTAATGTAAATTTGAAAAAGTTTTGAACAATTTTTCATTAAATATATTCAAGTTAAACGAGAAAAATCATCTATAAATATTACATAATATCAATTACCTCTTATAGTTAGTGTAGGGGCAGGCCTCCAGACATCAAAATGCACAAGGTCAAAAGGAAATTTAGAAATAGATGTACTTTTATTGAAGGAAAGTGCAAGTTGTTTAGCGGTTTAACAAGAAGTGCAGTGAAAAGACTAATTATTAACTGAACCTAGAGCCCCTTGAGATAAGAAGGGATACAGCTTCCCTAGAAAACTATAAGCAAGACATTAGTGCCACAATTAAATGAAGGATGAGGTGGATGCTGCACAAAGATTTGAGGTAGGAGAAATATGAAGGTTGATGAGTTCAAACAGTCTTCCGACTTTACATCCAGTCCCTATAACTTGTCATGTTGTGAATCTTGTACACGATAACCAGAAGAAGAAAATATGACTTCATAACTAAGGTCACATAGTTGACAAACAGAACTCAGATTGAAGTTTAATTTGGGAATGAGACATGCATCAGGTAAGTTAAGAGTGGGCAGAGAGACAGAACCTTTATGACTAACATTCATAAGAGATCCATCGACTGTATGTATAGAATGTGCAATATCATTAATATATAGGGATGAAAAAGACAGAGATGTGGATGTTATATAGTTACAGCAAGCAGAGTCAAAGTACTATTTAGTATTACTTGGTGTGGTTGATAAAACAGAAGAGGTATTACCAGAATTTGATAATAGACGCTTAAGGAGGGATACAAGATCATTAGTATAAAATTTAGCCTAGGGTGTAGTTGAAGAATTTGGGGATCCATTAGCAGTAGTAGCAACAAGTACAACTGAAGGAGTCTGAGCAATGTCTGGTTTCTCCATTATACTAAGGAAGAACGCAAAAAATTAAACTTTCAGAGATAAATTGACAGAAAAGAAATGAAAAGATCTCACTAAAATCTTAGGAAGGGTATGGTGTCACATCAGCAAGTCCCAACAACGGAACCAAAAATACCAACAAAATTAGATTGGGCAACATGGTCAAATCACAAGTTAACGTGCAGTAGATGGCATAACTATGGTGCACGGCACCGTACGGGTTGGCTACAAGAATGAGACAACAACGTGGGTCATACGAGGTTGATGAGACAACAACGTGGGTTATATGAGGTTGATGAGACAACAACACGATTGCATAATTATCGAGACAACAACACTGTGTAGCAGAGCACGATTATTGAGACACATTAAAATAATGCATAAGACGTGACACACCTTACGAAACAGTGCATGACGTACGGTGCACAAAACGATGCAGTAGAAAACGGTCAACAATAAAAGAAATAAGGAATAATGTCTGAAAATAGAGTCTGAAATCTATGACGAAATCTGGAGTCTGGAGTTTGAACTCTAGAGTTTGGAGTTTGAACTCTAGAGTTTGGAATCTCGAATTGGACCGAGAGCCTAGACTTTCAAATACCAAGTTAAAAATAGAAATAGAGAAACAAATATTAGTAATTTGTGTATATTTCTGAATAAATGAATACAGGAGAGCTAACCTTTATTTATATAAGAAGACTTCTATATAGAAAAGGAAAATAATAAAATATAATTATGTACTAAATCAATCTAATTCTGTACTAAATTAATTACAATTATCCTTAAAATTAATCATGATCAATTATAATCTTAATCACGCTAACAGAAAATAGTGAAGATCATGCTTCTGGAATCTGATGATGGAGGAAAATCTACCAACGGTGCTGGACTAGGACCTAGCTAACAGTGGTGGTGGTGCATCAGAGATAGTCTTTTACTATGGCAGCCCTAATTGCAGCCATTGTCAGCGCTCCAAATTTGAAAATCCAAATATCTACGTCATCAGGTGAGGTAAAAGATTCCTAAAGCATACTAAAAAGCTTATTCCAAATGGAAAAGATTGCTGAGTAATGTAAGAAGTAAAAACAAAAGTGCAGCTATTTCTGAGTAGGAATTATACTACATATACAATTTTGCAGATATTATTGGTATGGAAAAAATTGACTAGTATGCAAATCTATAACATTGCTTTATTATTCATTTTTATTGCGTACCATTGTCCAAACTAAATACCTAATTTTAGGAGGGGCTTTAGGCTTCTAATTGTCATAGTTTTGAGAATTATTAGTGATAAATGTAAAATTCCATTGATAGTCAAGAGAAAGTCACTACTCACTAGCAAATACTGGTGGTATAATTAGTCTCAATTAGGGTAAAAACTCCTGTACATGTAGGAAATTTGTTTTCTAAATATCTTATGGAGTGAACTATTGACAATTCTCTTGAAGGCTGCAAATGGATTGCCATGCGTGTATGTTTATTTTCAATAAGTACCTTCGGAAATAAAATTTTAAGTTTCGTAATAATAACAGATCACTAATACCTAAACAATTAATTAAAAGTTGTTAGGGATGACAATTATGATGGGAGACGTGGCAATTTCATAGAATGACATAAACTGTGTTTAATATAAAGCTTCTCATAAGGATAAGAGTGAAATTTTGGTGCAAAATTAACTGATAGGAATTTGACATGCGACTTGTTGGCAAGGCATGAGCTGTGCTTTATCATGTATATAGATATAGATTTACTTCTTTGTTTTCATTCTAAGATCCAAATATACTTATACTCTTTTCAAAGATACTTGGTGTTTTATTTTTCCCTTTTCTCCACCTCTTTTCTCTTCAATTCTTATGTTATTCAATTCTCAAGTTGTTTATTGTTTAGTCTTAAAGATGAGTAAGAGCAACATTTAGATTCCTACTCTCTTTCAAGATTTGACATATTTATGATTTCAGTGTTTAATATTGTGTTTCATGGTTAACTCAATTAGAATTTGGGTGATTATTGAGTATCCATGAGTTGTTTTTTGGGAGATGTGTTCTTCTTTTATACAAAAAAAATTAGAAAGAAAACTTTTTCAGAGATGTGAGTTTAGTTTTTATATTACATGCATTATGTGCTATAACTATATGAGAGAGATTTACCCAATTGGTGTAAAGGAAAAAAATTATCTATTTGGTGCATGTCAAAAAAAATTATCGAATTAGTGCAAAATGAACAGTAATTATAGCAAGTCGTGGCTGAGAGTTACGACTTATATTTTTTTACATGAAGTCGTGTTTGCTAAGCACGGCTTTTTTTTTTTTAGTGAAGTCGTGCCTCCCAAGCACGACTTCTTTTTTTAAAATTTTTTTTGGTGAAGTCATGTATAACATACTGTTAAGAACACTTAGATTTCTTCAAATAAAGTTTCCTAACTTTTATCAAGTTTAAAATATCCTAGGATTCATAAAAAATCTTATTTCACCATTTTTATATTTTTCTATATATGCTGCTAGTCAATCCAGCATTAAAACACACATTCAGTATGCTTAAAAATACCAAACTAACTCTGATTAACCTCAAAATTTAATCACACCATCTTCCACACATTTGTGACCTAGAAACAAATTTTTCACATTTATTTCCATTAATTAAACAGTTTAGGCTAATTTCAGGATTAATATCAGCTATTTTTCACACATAACGCTATAACAAAGTGACTAAACGTGCTCAGAAAGTCACAAAATGTGATAAATTTGTTTATAGGTTACAAATGTGTGGAAGATGTTGTGGTTAAATTTTGAGGTTAATCAGAGTTAGTTTGGTATTTTTAAGCATATTGAGTGTGTGTTTTATTGCCAGATTGACTAGCAGCAGATATAGAAAAATATAAAAATGGTGAAACAATATTTTTTATGAATCTTTGGATTTATTTTAAACTTAATCAAAGTTAAAAAACTTGATTTGGAGAAATCTAAGTGTTCTGAACAGTATGCTATACATGACTTCACTAATTTTTTTTTAAAAAAGAAGAAGTCGTGCCAGGAAGACATAACTTCACTAAACAAAAAACAAAGTCGTGCTTAGAAAGCACGACTTCATGTAAAAAAATGTAAGTTGTGGCTCTTAGCCACGATTTGCTATAATTACTATTTATTTTGTACCAATTCGATAATTTTTTTCTGACTTGCATCAAATAGGTAATTTTTTTTCCTTTACACCAATTGGGTAAATCTCTCACTATATGACCACCTAGCGCTACAAAATACAAATGTCTTATTAACAACTATGGAGTGATTTATAAAGAGAATACTTTTTCTTGCTTAGCTAATAGTCATTGTGTAATTAAGGAGTGAATCATCTGTGTTGTGGGAGTTTATGTGGTGTGGCTTTTCTTTTTTAAAGTATATTTTTTGAAGCTTTGAGAATATGTTCTTGAATATCTTTGATAGGTTGTAGTGTTTAATGTTTGAGATGCCAAATCAATTAGCTAAAGAGATCTACTCTCTATATTGTATACACCAAATACATGCTTGTAAGCTCTTTTAGTGCAAATTTTCTCCAGGTGATACTAATTTGGTTTCAAGGGAGTTTGAAAAATGTGGTGAAATTTTGAAACATATTTCTGGTCCTAGAGATGCTAACTGGATGCACATAATGATTAAACTTTTCTTTATAAAGTAATAGATTTTTTTTCTAGGATAGAACTTTATAAAGCAATAGTTGTATGCCTAATTCAATACTATCCATCAATACTGTTTTGACATTGTTATAATCCTTTTATCAATATATCATGAAATGTTCCAAACGTTTCTCCCTGCTACACTCTCTTTGAAAGTTAGTTTTTAGTGACTGTTTGTCAACCATAAGTATCTAGGTTATGTTTGAATAATTTATGGTGGGTGAAATAGAATGGAATAGAATAGAATAAGATGAGATGAGATGAGATGAAATGAAATGAAATGGTATAAAATTTTCATATTATTGTTTGAATATTTATGGATGAAATGAAGGAAATTTTTTATCTTATTGTTTGGAATAGTGGGTGAAATAGAATGGAATGACAAAAAATATAATGTTTTTGTTCCTATATCATTCTGTTTCATCTCATTTCACCTAATTTGGGTGAAAAAAAAATGGAGTTTATGATAGAATGAATGTCATCCTAATTTTAAAAATCCAAATAATGGAACCATACCCCATTCTATCACATTCCACTTCATTTCATCTCTTACCTCAAATCCAAACAAAGCCTTAGTATCAACCTGTACATCACTTAATAAATTTCTTGCTAATGCAATGCAGAAAAAGCTCTTAATAAATTTCTCTCCAACCACTGAATGACTCTCCAAAATGGCATAGCAGTTTTATATGCTATCTAAATAATTTTATACATACATTTGGTGCATGGTTTATCAAACTTGGATTCACAAGTCACAACCCAAATCTTCACCCACTTAATTTAATTAGCCTAGGTATAGAAAAGGAAGAGAAAATGGACAAGTTATAAACTTAACACATGACATCAAGCATACTACGGCAAAAATATGATCAATTCTATGTGAACTATGTATTAGCTTTTAGCAATAAAAAAATTCACATAACAACCTCAATTTTGAATGGTCAATCACACAATTATTAAAATAAAAAAAATATTTTTTATAATAACAATTGTTCTAAAGTGGATTTAAAGGGTACCTGAGAAAGATACGCATATGGTGGACTCCTCCGTAGCATAGCTGCTCCTGCGATGGTGCGAGGGGGTGGGTACCTGCAAAAGGCACTCCGACGCTCAAGTTAAACCATGCTTAAGAGAGGCAATATGTATATTAGAGGAGATGTATACCTTTGAGACCTGACAATGCATTTATAAGAGCGTTTTAGGGTTTGTGTAATGTAGTTATTTAGGATTAGTATCCATTAGGGATTATGATCCCTTTTAATTAGTTTCCCTGTTTGTGTAGGACAATTAGTATGCATATCCATTAAGGATTCTATGAGGGATTCGTGCCTAATAAATAGACAGATATGCTCATCAAGATAAAGCGTAGTAATATTTAGGTATTATTCTGGCGGGCCGAATTGCTCCTGATGTTGACCCAAAATCCTGGTCTAGAACAGAAGTAATAAAGATTTGCATTTATTACATGCATAATCTCAAGTCTGACCTTTATAAATATGAACAGAAAAGAATTTAACCATAGCATATTTTATCAATTTATAATAAACGAAGGAAAAAATGGAAGCAACTCCAACATTATACAAAAGGCAGGTGAAATTGTTAAATGCAAAGCAAATTTCTCAAAATTTATTAAACATCAACATCAATTTTCCTCATCAGTGCATCCATGGTTCATCTTAACCATAATGTGTTTAAAGATGTTCTCTACCCCGTTCAGATAATCCTCAAAAACATCTGTTTTTACTTGTCGATTGTAATCAACTAAATTTTTGCCCTTTCTAATTGCAGAATTTATCTTCATCTTGTCTAGTGGGTGAAGTAAGGAATTGCTTTTCTTATCCTTTATATCCTTCCTCTGCTAAAGTTTCTAGATCAATTAACCCCAAATTATGGCATACTCAAATAATATAGAATGCGTTATAGGATTACCTTGAAAAGATGCTGATGAGGATGTCATGTTTGAATCCTTGAAAGTGATCTTGATGAGGAAGAGATACTATTCTTATCCCACAATAATCGCTCACACGTCAGTATCAATGAGACAACTGTATGCACTAGAGTGGCTAGGAATAGGAATCTCGCCATGTATATATATAGAATAACTAAAATGAGCTAAATCTACCCACTACGACAAGCTCACATATGAGCAATGCTTAACAACAATAGGCTTAATAACAATACTGATTACAATTTAGATTAAACAAAATGTTTTAATAATTTTGACATCTAATTAATCTGAGTTTTATAAAAAATTATAATATGATTTATTATAGTCCATATAAAATATTCTAACATTCTCTCATTTGAATGACATAAGTCATATTACTTTATTTTAATAAGAAAACAATTATTCAAATTAATTAAACAATATGCGGTCACAATATGATATCAAAATTGAGTCAACAATGTCAATCACTGGTCCAAAATGAGACTACAAACATCTTAATAATGCAAAAAATCATACTCGAAGGAGTGCTGATTTCATACATGCAAGATACTCATATTCTGGTGAACCAACAAAATGTGGTATATATATAATGGGAAAACACATCAAAATTGCATGTCAATATTGTTCAAAGTGCATTTCCCAACAAAATTGTCAAAGCATTTGCCTAAGATGCTTTCTGAGATTTAACAAAATATCTTAGTACAATAACAAAATAAGACTGGGTCAAAAATATCTCCAAAATATAACATAAATACAAACAAATAAAATTATGCGTAGATAATAATAATAATAATAATAATATATTATTATTATTATTATTATTATTATTATTATTATTATTATTATTATTATTATTATTATTATATGGCTATGACAATAGTAGCAATATAATTGTTAAAGGTCTTGAGACATAATAATAAAATGATGTCATAATAAAATCACAAAATAAACTCCCACTAACCTAAAACATCAAAAGACCTCATTATACCCATACGGGTTACATGTTCAACAAAAACGTTAACAGTTAAACCTTTGGTTAGGGGATTTGCAATCATAAACTCTATAGCGATATACTCGACACGAATAAGAAACTCATGAATCTTCTCTCTAACAAAAATATATTTTATGTCAAAATGTTTCGAGCGTTTAGAGCTCTTATTGATTTGAGAGAAGCACACTACGACATAGATATCATAATAGATAGTAAGAGGTTTGAAAATACTCTTCACAACACGAAACTCAGTAATCAAATTCTTCATCCATACCGCTTAATGCATAGCCTCATAATAAGTTATATATTCTGCCTCCATAGTTGAAGTAGCTGCAAGTGTCTGTTTAACACTTTTCCAAGAAATAACTCCTCTTATCAACTTAAAGATATACCCTAATGTGGACTTGTCGTTATCTGGACAACTACCATAACCAGAATCAGAATACCTTATCACTTTAAGGTGATCCGATTTCCTATAGGTGAACATATAATTTTTGGTACCCTGTAAATACCTCATAACTTGTTTTGCAGCCTACCAATGAGCCACACACCAAGTTTGCTCAAGTATCTCCCAAGTACACTAACAACACAAGCAATATCAGGAGATGTACAAACTTAAACATACGTAAGGCTGCGTACAGTGGAAACATATGTGACCTTCTCCATTTTAACAACAACTTTATCATTTTGCGGACACTAGGTATTGGAGAGTATTTCATCCTTTTGAATGAATGTAGTACAAGGATTACAAGATTTCATATTAATTATATTCAGAATCCTTTCAATATAACCTTTCTAAGACAAACCAAGAATATCACGAGATCTGTCACGATGAATCTCAATGCCTAAAATAAAAGAGACATCACCAAAATCTTTTATATCAAAATGTGTTGTCAACACCGACTTAGTCTCATACAGAAAATCAATATCATTATGGTGTGGTGTCGCTGGCAACCAAAAATAAAATGTAAACTTTATTGGATTGAATCCATTTTTCATGCTTCTTCCTATCTGTAGCGAAAGATGCATTTGTGGGTCTCTGAGGTTCATCCTTAGTGAGAGCAACATCAACATTAGAGATAGCAAAGAATAATTTCACATAATCCACTTAATCCTCATAATTAGTTTCATTCAATTTCGTTAAAGCATCCATTTGCATTGATAAAGCTGAAAGAACGATAAATTAAAGGGAGATTTTGTCAAGCATATCAACATGTACAATATTTGAGCAAATAACCATAATAGAGTTCTCTTATGCAATTGTAATTCTGCCTAAGGGACTCGAATTACAACATATGAGCAAACTCCCACGGACATCAAAATCATGTCCCTAAAGTTAGTACTGAGAGAATCCTAAAAACTCTAATGACACAACCTTAATATTTTTAACAAATCATCAGGAATCATATTAATGAAGACAAATTGATAAGGTAAGTGCATCATTAACACAATCTCCAATACAACATTATCAACAAAATATCAATAAAATTACACCTCAACATAATTGCTTCCACGAAGGCGTGCTCATAATCATGTAAAGTGCCTCAAAACAGTATCCCAATACTTTAAACATAAATTCTCAAAATCAAATTGCATAAATAACAAGAAGATAAATAGCTTTCAAAATATTACATATTAATTTATGCACAAAATAGTACCGAAAACTATTTCAGTGATCAAACAACATCAACTCTGAGAGTAGCATCACAATAATACACAAATTTTCAAAGACAAAAGAGGAGAGTACTATACAATTTTAATAATTTTAAACTCCAGATATTTTGGAATAAATAATAAATAGACATGAAAATATAAATAAAAATACTCAAAAAAAATAATACTAGGTGTGTTGAGTATATAGAAAAAATGAAATTTTAAAAAAATGAATTTTATATAACTCTCACGCTCCCCCATGTGCCTGGTGCGCGACTAGGCGTGGGAGGAAGACTTCGTCTTTCTTACCCACCTTCTGTAATTCAGGTCGCGTGACTTGGTTCATGGTGGAACTAGTTGCATGCGTTATCTTGCTCAATTCTCAATCATTTCAAGCAGTGTATATCTCGTTAGAATTAGACGAACATGATCTATAATTCTCCTAAGTTAATTTCATGAAAAAATAACATTAAATTTGGGTTTTTTTTATCAAAACGAGGTCACAATCGCGATACAAAAGAACAAAATACACACTGATTTCTTAACCATATAGAATGAGTTATGAGGTTATTTTGAAAAGATGACGATGAGATTGTCATGTTTGAATCCTTGAAAGTGATATCAATGGTGGAGAAATATTATTCTTATCTCGTAATAGTCGCTAACGCGTCAGTATCAATAAGACAATTATATGCACTAGAGAGACTAAGAATAGGAGTCTCTTCTTGTATATATAAAATACTTAAAATGGGATAAACCTACAAACTATAACAAGCTCATATATAGACCTATAAACAAAACTCACATATAAATCGTGTTTACCAACAACATGTCCAATAATAATACTGATCACAATTTAGACTAAATAAAATGCTCTAATAATTTTAATATCTAATTAATCTGAGTTCTATAAAAAAATTATAATATAATTTATATTAGTTTGTATAAAATATTCTAGCATCCTCGTCTTGTAAACGTAATCATGGACAACATTCATTGCTTTCACCTTCTTCATATACTTCTTATCTTCAGCCTCGTATTCCTTTGCTTCTTGAATCATTCTCTTAATGTCTTCGGTTGACAATCTTCCTTTGTCATTGGTTATGGTAATCTGTTTCTTATTCCCATTTGTTTCTTCCTCAGCAGATACGTTTACGATACCATCGCCATCTATATCAAAGAACACAATAATAGGATGGCCTCGAGAAGCAGGATCAAGGCTTGAAAGACGAAACGAACCCTGCAATTTGTTACCATTGGCTCTTGCCCTCTCACCCTCATAAACCTCCCACAAGGCACAATATTGGTTATCTTTATCTGTAAAGTATACTCGTTTCTTCTTTGTAGGAATAGTAGTATTCATAGAAATCATTACACACATGAGATCTTCTTTTACCGAGGAGTAACATCTAATAGCACCAAGTTTGGAACATTCTTAATGCCTTCACTCAAAAAAGAAGCCTGAACAGCTGCACCACAAGCAACGACTTTATCGGGGTTGATGCTCTTGAAATGACCCTTCCCTTTGAAAAAGTCCTGCAATAGCTGCTGCACTTTGGGAATCCTTGAAGAACCACCAATAAGGACAATATTATGCACACTCCTCTTGTCCATCAATAAGACACTTCTCAAGGGTCTTCATACACTTTCTAAGGAGGTCCATGTTGAGTTTCTCAAATCTAGCACGAGTGATTGATGAAACGAAGTTAATGCCCTGACATTAAGCATCTACCTCAATGATGGTATCAGCTGTGTATGAGAGTGTCCTTTTGGCCCTCTCACACGCAGTTCTCAACCTTCTTAGGGCTTTTCGGTTCCCACTAATGCCACTTTTGTCTTCCTCGTGAACTCTTGTACGAAGTAGTTCACCGTTCTATTACCAAAGTCCTCTCCTCCGAGGTGAGTGTCTCCAAAAGTGGCCATAACTTCCAAGACATTATCCTTAATTATGAGGAGAGACACATCAAAAGTACCACCATCAAGGTCAAAGATGAAAATATTTTTCTTTCCAACACTATTTGCTCTCTTCTTGTCAAGACCATAGGCAAGAGAAGCAGCAGTGGGCTCATTGATTATCTGCATATATAATATTGAAGCCAGCAATGGCACCTGCATCTTTGGTAGCTTAACGCTGAGAGCCATTGAAATAAGCAGGCACAATAACAACAACATTCTTTACATGTGACCCCAACCCCAAATATGCCTCTGCAATATCTCGCATCTTTGTGAGGACCATAGCTAAGATTTCCTCATCCCAAAAGCGCTTCTCCTGATTCTTGTACGTAACACGGATCATGGGTTTGTCATCAATACCAGCGATGACCTTGAATGGCCCCAACTTCATATCATTCTGAATAATGGGATCACTATATATTCTACCAATTAACCTTTTCACATCTGCAAAATTAATAATGAATATTAGCTATCACTCATTTGTTCAGTTCAGCTAAAAGCAAACATAGAAATTATTTTAAGTAATAGACGTTTAAATATAATAATTAATGAAGCCATGCATAAACAAATTAAAAGAACTGAAGTTATACGCAGGAAGTGTTGGGATTCACCTAAATTCTAATTTTGATAAGTGTTAATAGTTTCTTAATTTATTGGTAAATCTGTTTTTTGAATTGTAATACCAAGATAATTGAGAGACATGGGGAATATTTGTTTTTAAATCGAAAACTAAAAAAGTCTTATCTTGATAAGGATAATATTTATCTTAATAAAGATAGAGTGTAGGGTAATTGATTGCCATGTAAATTATTTATTAGCTATAAATATAATTGTATTAGATAATTGGTAATGTTATAAGAAGGAGTGTGAAGATTGAGAGACATAATGGTGAACAAATGTGAGATAGAGGAGAATAAAAGTGTCTACAAATATTATCTTGTAAATTTATTTTGATAGTAAAGTTTTTTCATATGTGGATATAAGTATGATAGACCAAATCATATTAATGTGCGTAAATTATGTGATACCATTTTTCAATTACTTGTATTTATACAAACACATGTAAAGGAGATAAGGTATTCCCCAACATGAAGATATATAGCATTGTGGAAGAACTCATGTTGGTTTTTTAATAAATGAAAAATTAAATATATGAAGTTAATCAAAACAATATTAAATATATGAAAATGAAAATCAGCTGAACGTACAACTTAATATTTAAAATGGTTTATATTATTATTTAATAAAATTGCCTTAAGTGGCATTTAGTATCATTAAATACATATTAATTTTAAAAGACAGAATAAATAGTGAAATTATAAAAGACAAAGTGTGATTGTGGGTAAGAAAAAAAATTAATCATCTAATACTTGATAGCATATTATATAGTAAAATTGCCTTGAAAAATAAGATTTTATTTTAAATATAAATATTAAATATTAAATACAAAATAAACATTGAATTAATTTTAAAAGAAAAGAATGAAATAGTGAATTGAAAAGGACAACAATATTATGATGTGAGTGTTGGTATAAAAATATTTAATCAAGTAATAGTAATAGCTTATAGCTTATAATAAATATATTGAGATGCAAGATTTATTTTTGATAATAAAAAATAAATATTAAATAATAATTATGTTAATTTTCCAAATAAAAGAATGAAATAATAAAATAAAAAATAATAATATTACAGTAGGTGTTGATAAGAAAGTTAAATAAATCAAACAATAATGATAGCATATAGAAATTTTATTTTGAAAAGTCACAACAATAATATAGTATAATATTAATAAGAAGAAAATTAATAAAATAACAGTGATAACATATAGTAAAAATACTTAAAAAAATAAAAAATCACTTTTAATAAAATTAAAAAAATATCAAATATAAAATAACTTGTGTAAGGGTAAAATAACTAGTGTGAAAATCAAAATCATCTAAACTGAATCTGAATGTATATAGCCTAATATTTAAAATGGTTCCAGTAAAACAAATATTTTTAAAATGCGTTACATTTATATATCTTAATGTCATAAATTGAATTTGTGGAAATTCTATGATATTATGATAATAAGGTGAATTGTCAAATATTTATAAATTGAATTTGTGGAAATTCTATGATATTATGATAATAAGGTGAATTGTCAAATATTTATGAATGTTAATTTCATATTAAGTATTTAAAAATTTATAAAAACTAATTAATAATTAATAATTAATGAAATGCTTGATGTCATATCCTGAAAAAAAAGGTAGTTACCATAAAATTGCTTCAATTTGTTGTCTTCCTATCAGAAGTCAAAACGTATTCCCCAATCCCCCTTGAGTAGCATCCTCTAATTTGAGCACAGTAAGTACATCTGCATTGCTTAATAAACATATGGTAGGCTAAAAAGATAAGCCCAAAAATAGCAGAACAGCCAACCCATTATTAAACAAATAAAAGGAGCCCAACAATCCAACCAAGAGGCGAGACCATCAAACAACAAAAATAAAACACATGGCCCAATTTATGTAGAAGCAGTCTATCACGAAAATAAAAATAATAATAACTAGTGGATTAACGCGCCTCTCAATCTGCATTTTTTATTTTCTTGCTCTCTTTTTTGTGTTTAATATAAAAAATAATGGCAAAATAAGAAAACAAAATTTGGAAAACTAACAGGATAAATCCCCTTTATCTATTAGCATAGATATCCTAAAACTGCAAAGAAATTATAATGCAATGCAATAACTGATAGATAAAATGGGAGTTATAATGCAAGGGGAGTTATCTCCTCCTGAAACTGCATGGGACGTGGGTAAACTTGGGATAGATTTATCTCCTCCTAATAGATCAAAGAGAGTTATGAATTGGGTAAAGGGTAAATATAAATATTTAGTAATGGTAAAATGGGTAAAAAATGTGACCAAAAGTGTTGGAGCAATCCCCTTTCTTAAGTAATCTTTACTAATGTATAATGATGATTCTCCTGTTTTGGTGTCCAACTTTCATTTTCTCATTTTATCCTTCTTATATAAGGATAAAATATTTTAAAATAAGGATAAAATTGTAAAATAAAATTTTTATCTCTTTATTCAACAGTTGCATACGCGGACAACTGCTGCTTCACGTTGCCACATCTTTCTTTGTGAAACCATTTCCTCTCATTCAGCCCATGAATTCAGCTGCGACATGGTTTCCGGCATGAGACCTTTCACGGTTTCACCTGCCGTTTTTTTAATATTTTTAAAAAAATCGCATCACAATTGGATTTCATGGGTGGAAAAGATTCAGGCATAAAAACACAAAACCATAACCAAATATTGAATATTTGTATAACAAATCTCACCAAATCGAAATTGTTTATACGAACTCCAAACAATAAACTACAAACTTGCAAATTTGGATTCTCTCTCCACACACCATGATTTTATGCATACATGCTATCTATTGATCGATAATAACGAGTACATCAAATCAAACTCAAGACACTGAAATAGAATGGAAACTCTAGTAAGCCTAACCTGGTTATTGTTAATTAACTATCACCAAAAAGAATTTAGATTCTCCTGAAATAGTAAATCTTAGCTTTCTGACATAGCCCAAAGTAGTTAATAGACAGCCGTCATTACATCCTTAGTATTTCATAATCTCATGCCACATATCCTAATAAAAAGGTCATGTTACAATCCCAACAATAAATACTTTTTGTCTTCTGCTCACTATGACGTTCTATATATAAGTAACCTTGCATGATTTTGCATGAGGAGGACGAAGAGACCACAACACTGAAAGTCCAGAGAGAGCGTCCCAAGCATCTTCAGTTTCACAAGATTCTCCATCTCATCCTCTTACATGAAGCCATGGATGCTTCACTAGTTCTATACCAAGCCACCAAGATCAGAGCATCCTAGTCCATTCATACACAAACCTCACAAGTTTACGAATCCACTCTCTTTACTTTCCGAACCATCTATTTTCTTTGTTAACTTCCTCAAACTCATACCTAAACAAAGTTCAAATGAATATCTCTTCTTTTCCAAAGATCCTTGAATTCAAAAATAAAATGCCTCTAGACCCTCAGATTCTCAGACTAAAATTGGTTTTCTAGGTATGACTTCTCAATCAAACATATAAAGGGAAACCAAAATCTCGTGCCTGATTTTTTATCTGGACCGAACCCAGTAAAAGTTGTCACCACGCTCAACACCTTTCTGTTAATTTTCATGGCTCCTCCTATACCACCACCTAAAGCCTCAGTTCAAAAAATTTTCCCTTCAAATTTTAATTTAACTACAACTTTTTTTTTCTCAAACAAGGAGCATGCTCGAACCCATCTCTTCCATTACTTAGGCCAAATCCTCCAAAAGACCAACCACCGACCTGAAAAGACTCTATTTGACCCATAAACACCTTTCCTCATCCCAATAGTCCCTTCTCTGAAAAAATACTTTGGAGAAGAACACCTCTAGTATCTTTGGTGTGCATCCGTTCTCTATTCAATTCCAATAGCCTGTTGAAATGCATATTTCATCTATGACCCTTCTAATCAATATTCTCTGATTTGGACAATATTTGAATGGTTTTCACCACTTACCTAGTGGAGAAAACAATTAGGTAAGTTTCTTGGCCATAACTAGGGATGACAACGGAATGGGCGGGGGCAATACTAGCCCCTCGTCCCCTGCTCTGCGGGATAATATCCGTTCTGTCTCCATTTTTATATTTCGTGTGAGTATTTATTTATTATTTTTTGTGGATAAACAGATCTCGCAGATATATCTGCAGTATTAAATAAATTATAAATAAAATTAATAAATTAATAAATAAAATAAAATAAATTAAAAAAGTATAATATAATAATATTTTAATTTATATATTAAGATTTTTAATAATTTTATATAAAATATTTTTATTTTTTTTGAGAGTATCTGCAGGTACGGAAAAAATTACTCTCGTCTCTGTCTCCGTTTATTAAACGGGGATAACTTAAATGGATATTTATATCTACTGAGAGAAATTAAACGGGTATTATTCATCTCCGTCACGGATATTACCTGTAAGTATCTCCTCCCACAGATAAAATTATCATCCCTAACCATAACCAAATTTAGAAAAAAAAAAAAAAAAGACTCTGAAACAAATTTCTAAATTATTTTCAATTTTTATTGTTCCCCATCCTTATTTTCAAAATCTAGCACTTGTATTTCAACCTCTCTCCTAGTTATGAATGCATCCGCAAAGGAAGTTCGTAGATTCCTCTTTATCCTATCCGGAAGAAAGCTATGGACACAAATGAAGCGTATGTCTTGTGCGTACCATGTGCCAGACTTTACAAAAGTTGTCGTTGCACAATAAACATATGTGTACTAAGTGTACAAAAAGGTGTGATTGTAATGCTAGGCATGCAAGAGTGTTATAGTAAATAATTGTACTGTGAACAAATTATTGTACTATATGTGAATTATTAGTGTTGTAAGAGTCTTAGCTTGTTTATAAATAGCAGGCTCTTCCTTTGTAGTAAGCAGATTGAAACTATAACTTCAACAAACAAAAATGAAAAATAAAAAAATTAGAAAGGGTAGAAAAATTAGTAGGAAAAATATAACAACACATAAATTTTACTGGGCTATATTTTTTCAAAAAGGGAAAAAAATGGAAAATGATAAAAGAGAGCAAAAAAAAAAAAACTACTTTACTTCTATTTGATCATGTTTATTTTGCTCAATGCCAGGATTTTATGTTATATTATTGGTTGTCTATTCTAGTGCACGCCTTACCTTTGGTGATTAAGGTTAAAAAAACAAAAGAGAATTAATTTCTTAATTATTCAATAAAAATTCTTTAAAAAAAGTATCTATTTCTTCAAAATTATTTTCATAATTCATTTTTTAAATTTATTTTTTTCGATTAAATGGATAAAATGAATCTTTTTAAGATTATTATTGATTTACAGAACCAACTTACATTAATTGTCTTACAATGAATATATATATCAAGGGTGCAATGAAATTAAATTTCAACCTTTCCTTGAACATAATCAATTCTCAAATCCAATATTTGAAAATACAAGTTTTCCTAAAAAAATACTAGAAAGGGATTTTTTTTTTTAATGTTCTCTTAATTTAAATAAATCTTGGTGATGATTCCTTATTTTCAAATTTTACTTTTTCTTGTTGCCTAAAGAAATCTAGAACATTGGTAAAAAATTTAGGACTCTCTAAAATGTTCTAGAACCTTGAAGAAAATTCTAAAATTCATTGGAAGGTCCTTGAACATTGCAAAACTTTTTAGAACACTTTGAAACATTTTAGAGAACTCTAGGCATCATGAGAATTCAAGAATATTCTAGACCCTTGTATAGGTTAAGCTCTAGAAGGTTCCATAGAAATATGTTTGATATTTTAGAGTAAGGTAAATACGTAGAAAAGTTCTAGAACCAAACCTCCATTGTCCATTTGACAAGATTTTCAAGATTCATTAAGGAAATGGAATTCATATAAATAGGAGAAGTCATTTTTTTTATGGCCCAAGTGAGTTTGGAATTTTCCTTATACTATGCCTTCAATACAAGTTCTTTTTTAATGAGAAAGTGGTAAGTAATGAGAAGCCTTTCGAAGAGAGAATTTTACAGAAGACTGTTGCAGCAGGTGTGTTTTGGTTAATTTTAATTTAGGCATTAGGTTTGGATTATGAATGGTCAATTTATTTTTAATCCAATGGACTAAGAGATATGTTAGATGGTCCATTACCCATCCATTAATTGAATATGACCCAATCTATTCAATCTATTAAATTAAGTTTATTTTTATAATTAGATGAATTGAATTGGGTTTATATATGTTTAGGTTAAATGAATGGTGGATTAATGAAAACAATTGCCAGCACACTCCCATTTCATGCGTTCACGCCCCTTCCCCTTCCCCTTTGCTTCTCTTCTTCTCACACTATTCTGTTGATTGACATAGTATGGATCGCTTAAATATGCAGGTGGAGACTGTTTCCTTCTTTTCTTTTCCAGCAGAAAAATGACCACAATCAAGAATCATTACACAAAGGCATGGATTGGGATCAAATTAGAGAAGCCCATGAAGATCATGCCACTTCTATGATGGAGGTAGTACTGCTGGTGCTATCGGAGGGGGTGCAGCTAGTGGTAGCGGTTGGGCCTGATGCTATAGAGCGATGGTGGTCGAGATACTAGACTGGCCAATATGACCATGCGGCAGTCCTAACTGCACTAGGTATTAGTAGCACGCCTACGACAATTCAAATGTCATGTGAGGTAGGGGCAATTCTTGATGTTATAACTTCTATTTTAGAAGAATGAATTATTATTATTTTAACTGTCTTAAATTTACTTTGTATAACTGACTTGAGCCATACTTTATTGCCACATTGTTTTAAGAGCTTGGATTCTTGGATTTGCATTCGATAAGTTTTAATTTTGATAATAGTCATATAATTTGTTAATTTGTTAACTATATATATATATACACACACAGTATTATGTGCATTGAATTCAATGGCTGATGTCCTCGCTTTATTTTCATTGTCTCCTTTTGCTTCATGCGTAAGAATTAATCAGCTGCATTATATCAAGTTGCTGCATCTTCCGCATCTTTTAGCTTTACAAGTGGCTATGAACTAATTGTATGTCGGTTTGTTTTTTAGCTTAATAGAGCACCTATTCTCTTGCCTTCCATGTGACATCAACTTTTTGTTCCCTCCCCCTTCCCTACCTCGCTTGCATTAGTTGATCATCCAGCATACTTGTTTTGGGACATTTCAGTTTAGCTACTTTTAACATAATTTGTTCTGTAAACTTAGCTTCATAATTACATTTATTAAGAACAAAAAATAACCACAAGGATTTTTCTTTTGGATGTTCACAATTTGGTTAGTAGTCAGCCAAATGATAATTACACGTTGAAAAATATTCGCCTCACATTATTTTTTTCTTATACTACTTTTTATATTATATGTCAATAATTGTGATTAAATGAGATAAAAGTATTTACATATAAATATTTATCTTAACAATAAATGATGTGATGTAAAAAATAATATAAAAAAAAATGATATGAGAAAATCGAGATTGGTACATGTTTGTTAGAAATACAAGTTTCGGTGATTGTTACCATATTGTGATTTGGAGAATGTATTCATTTTGATTCAAAATTTACGTGGCAGTAGTGGCTTTGATTATATTTTACTCCACCGTGAAAAAAACAAATTACGGGAAAAAAATTACGGGTTCATTTTTTTCTTCTTAGTGTGTTTATATATATATATATATATATATATATATATATATATATATATATATAGGAAACGTATCTAATGAAAGCAGTGAATCTTAATCATTAAATTTTATATAAATGGTTAAGTTTAAAACATAAATACATATGACTTTTTAAAGTAATCACATAACCTTTAAATAACTTTTAATCTTAACTATTTATATATAATTATATAATCATATTTTACTCTTCTCATATTCTTACAATAAAAACTTAGAGGTTTAGCATGGAGATGAAAAGCATATATCACATCTTTGGTTCTTACCCATGGCCATGGCCCATTCTACTCGAGACCTATATCAATGAAACCATGCAGATGCATTTGAGCTCGTAAATAGGCAATTCTCGAGAGATTTACCCAATTGGTGTGAAGGAAAAAAAATTACCTATTTGTGCAAGTCAGAAAAAAAATTATCAAATTGGTGCAAAATGAACAATAATTATAATAAGTCATGGCGGAGAGTCACGACTTACATTTTTTTACATGAAGTCATGCTTGCCAAGCACGACTTTCTTTTTTTTTTTCTCTTTTTTAGTGAAGTTGTGCCTCCCAGGCACAACTTTTTCTTTTTTTTTTTAAATTTTAGTGAAGTCATGCATAACATATTGTTAAGAATACTTAAATTTCTCCAAATTAAGTTTTTTAACTTTGATCAAATTTAAAATAAATCCAAGGATTCATAAAAAATTTTGTTTCACCATTTTTATATTTTTCTATATCTGCTGCTAGTAAATCCGGCAATAAAACACACACTCAGTATGCTTAAAAATACCAAACTAACTCTGATTAACCTCAAAATGTAACCACACCATCTTCCACATATTTGTGACATAGAAACAAATTTCTCACATTTTGTGACTTTCTAAGCACGTTTAGTCACTTTACTATAACGTTATGTGTGAAAAATAGCTGATATTAGTCTTGGAATTAGCTTAAACTACTTAATTAATGGAAATAAATGTGAAAAATTTGTTTCTAGGTCACAAATGTGTTGAAGATGGTATGGTTAAATTTTGAGGTTAATCAGAGTTAATTTAGTATTTTTAAGCATACTGAGTGTGTGTTTTAATGCCAGATTGACTAGTAGCAAATATAGAAAAATATAAAAATGGTTAAATAAGATTTTTGATGAATCTTATGATTTATTTTAAATTTGATCAAAGTTAGAAAACTTGATTTGAAAAAATCTAAATATTCTTAACAGTATGTTATACATGATTTCACCAAAATTTTAAAAAAAAAAGTCGTGCTTGGGAGGCACAACTTCACTAAAAAAAAATTAAGTCGTGCTTAGCAAGCACAACTTCATGTAAAAAAATGTAAGTTGTGACTCTCAATCACGACTTGCTATAATTACTATTTATTTTACACTAATTCGCTAATTTTTTTATGACTTGCACCAAATAGATAATTTTTTTTCCTTTACACCAATTGGGCAAATCTCTCGCAATGCTCTCTACTTAAATTTAAGAATAAATACCAGGAATTACCTTAGAGGTTTGGCTAAATGATACTAAATATCATTTTTACTCAAAAAATTGCTCTCTATCCTATTGCTTTAATTGTGCTGTTAGTTGACTAATCTTTATTAAACATGGTTGAGTTACACACTCATAAACTTAACCAATCACAAGGTTCTACAATGGGGTCAAGGATATGTAACGAGGCAACCAGCGACAAGCTTTTGTGACAAGAATCTGTGGTAATGAACTTCGATCTATGACAAGGTAATCGTCGACGAGCTGCTATGACAAGGATTTATGATGACGAGTGATTTGCATATGGGCTACTCTTATTGGTGACAAATGAGTTTGATTTTAATTATTTTTTTGTAACTTTATTATTTTTATCGTAGGTTTATTGTAGTATATGCTTTGAAATGTTAATTTCGTTTGCATTTAAAAAAAATTAAAAATCCAATAATCCAAACCAAACCAATATATTTTTATTTAGTTTGGTTTGATTTGAATTGAATTTGGATTTGATAAAATAGTTTATAAAATCCAATTAAACTAAATTAATTGATTTGATTGGTTCGAGATTTTTTTATTTTCAAATCCGAATCAACTCATGTACACCATGTTTTTGCTCCACTTTTTTTTTTGCTACACTCGATCATATAGAATAGGTCTCATCTCCAAGTTAAATATCACTTGGCCTACTGCGCTTGATATTTTTATGCCATCACACATGAGGTTTATTTGAGAGATTTACCCAATTGGTGTAAAGGAAAAAATTACTTATTTGGTGCAAGTCAGAAAAAAATTATCGAATTAGTGCAAAATAAACAGTAATTATAATAAGTTGTGGCTGAGAGCCACGACTTATATTTTTTTTACATGAAGTTGTACTTGTCAAGCACGATTTTTTTTTAGTGGAAGCACAACTTCTTCTTTTTTAAAATTTTTTTTTAGTAAAGTCATGTATAGCATATTGTTAAAAATACTTAGATTTTTTTAAATCAAGTTTTCTAACTTTGATCAAGTTTAAAATAAATCCAAGGATTTATAAAAAAATCTTGTTTCACCATTTTTATATTTTTCTATATCTGCTACTAATCAATCCGACAATAAAACACACACTTAGTATGCTTAAAAATAACAAACTAACTCTAATTAACCTCAAAATTTAACCACACCATCTTTTACATATTTGTGACCTAAAAACAAATTTTTCACATTTTGTGACTTTCTAAGCACGTTTAGTCACTTTGCTATAATACCATGTGTGAAAAATAACTGATATTTGTCCTGGAATTAGCTTAAACTGCTTAGTTAATGGAAATAAATGTAAAAAATTTGTTTCTATGTCACAAATGTGCGGAAGATTGTGTGGTTATATTTTGAGGCTAATCAGAATTAGTTTGGCATTTTTAAACATATTGAGTGTGTGTTTTAATGCCGGATTGACTAGCAGTAGATATAGAAAATTATAAAAAAGGTGAAACAAGATTTTTAATGAATCTTATGATTTATTTTAAACTTGATCAAAGTTAAGAAACTTGATTTGGAAAAATTTAAGTGTTCTTAACAATATGTTATACATGACTTCACTAAAATTAAAAAAAAAGCAGAAGTCGTACCTAAAAGCTATAACTTCACTACAAAAAAATAAAATTGTGCTTAGCAAACACGACTTCATACAAAAAATATAAGTCGTGACTCTCAGTTATAACTTATTATAATTACTGTTTATTTTACATCAATTCGATAATTTTTTTTTAACTTACATAAAAAATAATTTTTTTTTCTTTTGCACCAATTGGATAAATCTCGGTTTATTCAATATGGAGTCTCTCAAATTCTGCCATGGCAGTGTCAACCATGAAAGAGTCACGTGCTAATAATGCACGTGTTAGCACGTTATTGATAGGGCATGCGCGGGGAAGAGGAAAAGAAAGTGATGACGGATACGAAGAGTAAAAGGCGATCTTTTTCTTTTTTTTTAAGGTTTATGACTTATTCTGTGGATCTAGGTGGAAGGATCTTTAGTGAGGTTTCTAAAAGATTTACAAATGAGGTCTAAGAAAAAAGTTGAAAATATGAGAGGAAAGATTAAAATAAAAAACATTTTAGGAATTAAACCCTATTAATATTAAGGTTATCAAAATGGATCAATTTAATTCATTCAGGTCAGTCTAGTTTGAATTGAGTTATTTTTTAGTCAGATCAGATCGGATCATGTTAATTTTGGACTGACATTTTATTGGTTCAACCTGACCCATCCTGATTTAATGTAGTGTTATTAATGCGGATCGGTTCAGTCCGTTCGGACTTGGGTCATTCAGATCATTTTTAATTTTTTTGTTCATTTTTACTAACCCAAATTATCTATTTTATCGGACTATTCGAATCATCTCTATATATTCTTAACACTTATCAACTGAAGTACTAACCGGACAAAGCTGATCTAGAATAAATTCCTTCAAAATCAAAACGAGGTGGAAGTGAAATTGACTATCATATTCATGGGTTGGCCTTTTATTTAGTTTTTATTTTAAATTTTAAACCCAACCCAATGTTGAAGAATGAGGTGAGATACTTAGATTTTCAGGCAACAATTGACCTTTTTTCCCCTTTATATTATATTTTTTATTTGAAACTTAAAAACTCGTATGCAACAAGTGAAAAAAAAATAAGAGTTATAATTATGTTTAAGTTTGGTTTTGGGTTGCATGTGTTAGATAGACCATCTCATGATTGTGGGAGGTTACTGTTAAATGAACTTGCAGGTATATCTTTTCTTATTAGAAGTGTTGTAGTTTCTTGGAGGCCCTTGCCCTTCCTCAGCACCGAATGAAAAATAACAGCTATGTTTGATATATAAAGAGGATAAAGTGCGACTGTAATAATTAACTGTAAACAACCTTGTCCACTTACTCCATATTTTCACTTCTTCACGAATATAATGCTTGCTATACTCACCGCAAGACTTTTTCCTTAGCTGAAATTAAGCTTCATTGCACACATAAAGGCTCGGTAGATTACAATATTAATATTTATGTTAAATCACATGTTGAATCTTTGAATAGAAACATATGTATTTTTAATTTAGTTATTGAAGAACATATTGCTTAAATTTGATTCTTTAATTCCTTTTTATTTCTCAATTGAATCGATTTAAATAACACAGTTCCGCAAGGAAAAAAAAATACAGTCGAGTCCTACACTCCTAAATGAAAAATTATGGCATACAAGTGATTTGTTGATATAGGAACTAACGTGACAAAATAGTTTGTTAATGTGGCACTTAATTTCAGTTACTGACTGGACGATTTTTTGCATTTTTGTAGTCAATTTTTTCTTTTAAAAAAAAGTAAGAATATTTCATGAACTCTATTTCTGATACTGACTGAGACCTAAGTCAATATAATTTAGTAGGTAAGAAGGGGATTCACTGGAGACCTACGGGCAAGGCAACAACAAGGTCAAGGGCACCTATGCAGGTCAGTAGATTGATCACAAAATATGGTCAATATGAGTATTTAGGTAAAGATGGAACATCCCTGATCTAGGTTATCAAGTCAGTTTATATAGATGATTTTGACTACTGACTTTTCGGATACTTGTCGTTCAGGTCATTTAAGACTCCGAGCGTTAGGATTCGTTATATGCCCGATCATTAAGGCACGAAGCCGTTCACAACCGTTGGTCATGATCGTGCCGACTAGCCAATGACCGTTGAGAAATCATATTAATTAAGCACGTGTTTAGCAAGTTATTTTCTGTTCAGTCATAGGCCAGTCAGATCCTACAAGTAGGACCTCGGTCAGGTTGACCCAGATTCTCCTAGGCCTGTTGTTCCAAAATAGGTCTACCTAACAGATGAGCTTGTATGGTTGACCTATATAAGTATACGGTAGGCCTATTATGTCTTAGGCCCGAGACGATCCACAGCCCCTCAACTTGGTGAGCTGTGAAGATGAGTCGAGCTTATATAGGAGAACTGAGCAAGTGCAATTCAGTTTTTTTTTTGAACTTTGTAACATACTTCTAATCTTGATGAATTTGTACTCTTTTAAAGGATTTGTATTTGATGGATAAGCTTACCTTCGGTTCATTTTTCACCATTGCTCTTCGGTTTGAAGTTGTATACTTTGTATTTAGTTTGATTTATCAATTTGAAATATCTACTCACTTCGAATGACTTCATATGTCTTCAGTTTCTTCGAGCAGGTCTTCATGACCTTAGGTTGATTTATCAGGCTGGGATGTCTTCATGACCTCAGCCGATTTTATCGGCCTGAGTCGTCTTCATCACCTCAGTTGGATTTACCGGGCTGGACCGTTTTCATGACCTTGGCAAGATTTACCGGGTTAGACCGTCTTCATATCCTCAGTTGATTTTATTGGGTTAGGTCGCCTTCATGACCTCGATCGATTTTATCAGGCTGGGTGGGTTGGGTCGTCTTCATGATCTCGACCGACTTTATCGGGCTAGATAGTCTTCATGACCTCGACCGGATTTACCAGGATGGATCGTCTTTATAACCTTGACCGATTTTATTAGGCTGGGTCGTCTTCATGATCTTGGCTGGATTTACCAGGCTGGGGCATCTTCATAACTTCGGCCGATTTTATCAGGCTGAGTCATCTTCATGACCTCGGTCAGATTTTTCGGGCTCGGTCGTCTTCATGATCTCGGCCGGATTTATCGAGTTGTGCTGTCTTCATAACCTCGACCGATTTTATCGAGCAGGGTCATCTTCATGACCTCGGCCGGATTTACCAGGTTGGGTTGTCATGACCTCGACCAATTTTATCAGGCAAGGTCATCTTCATGACATTGACCGATTTTATCAAGCAAGATCGTCTTCATAACCTCGATCGGATTTATTGGGCAGGGTCGTCTTCATGACCTCGGCCGGATTTATCGGGCTGGGTCGTCTTCATGACCTCGACCAGATTTTTCAGACTGGGTCGTCTTCATAACCTCGGCCGATTTTATCCAGCAAAGTCGTCTTTATGACCTCAGCCGATTTTATTGGACTAGGCCGTCTTCATGACCTCAGTCAGATTTACCAAATTGGGCCTTAAAAATTTTATTTTAATTGAGACAACAATGGAAAATAACTTTATTAATAATATAATGGAATTAAGATGTGCCTCGTTAAAACCTTTTAAGCAAAACTCATTGGAAAAAATCTGACATTACAACTCGGAGATAACGCTTTTGAGATGAATTTGATCTTTCACCTCCCACGAACCCATCAGCTATTCAATCTATCACTCCCCTTATCATTTGGTCTCTGGAATCAGAAGTCATCGCAACTGCTTTGCTCTTTTCTCCCGGGCTTAGGCTCCTCCTTCTAGGCTGGTTTCCTTCCCTTGCTTCTCTACTTTGGCTCCTACGTCAATAGACGTATTTTCCAAGATGACCCTTTCAGATGTGTTGATCGATTTTATCCTTCAAGGTGTAATGCATTCCTCAATCGTATGCCCATACCTTTTATGGTAATCACACCTTTTACTTTTATCAACATTGACCTGCTCCCTCGGCTATTCTGCACTCTTTAGATGCCAGATAATACCAATGTTATAGACCTCCCAAAATATTTGCTCCCGCCGAGTGGTCAGCAGTGTATACAAATCGTACCGAGGTTGCGGATGGCTTAAAGCTACCCGAGGAGCTTGATCAAATCGGTCATTTTTTTCCTCCACTCTCATTGGTTTGTCGAGGGACGGATCCAGAAAATATTCAATGAAGGGGCCAAAAATCATGAATTATATTATTCAATATAGAAAAAAAATTAAAGTTAACAAATAAAGATATATTTACCCTTAAATTACTTAGTAGATTAAGATCAAAATATATTATTTTAAATTAAAGATAAATATACTCTTATTTGTTCACGTTAGAAGAGTATTTTTCTTTCATTATATAGGAAGATTTATGAATTAAGTAAAAAAAAGTAAAAAAAATATTTATATTAGATATTAAATGCATCACAATAGTATTTACCATTCACATCATGATTTATAAGTAAAATTAAGTTTTTATATATATATATTTTAAAAAATAGAAGAGAATGAAGCTAAAAGTGAGAGGAGCTAATAAATTTATTATATAAAGATTAAAAATTAATAGAAGATGAGTTCAAATTGTAATATCAATATATATAAAATAATTATGAATCACATGTCAAATACATATCAATTATAAACTTTTTAATTGCATCATTTTTATCTTTAGTATAATTATACTTGACATCTCCCGAGTTTAGTATTTATAATATTGATACTCTTTTTTTTTGAGAAATTACTCATATTTTTCTTGTTTTGTATTTTCAATAGAACTTTATGTAACATTTATACATAAAATAGGAGAAGTATATATAATTTTGTAAACAAAAAAGATGTTAAAGTATAATAACAATATATAAAATCGATATGTGTGTATAATTTTTAAATAAAAATGTCAATATAATAAGTATTAACTTTATAAAAAATTAATAAAATTAAATTATTATTACTTAAAAGAAATTAATGAGAAAAGGGGGGCTAAGGCCCATGCTCGCCCCCTTGGATCTGTCTCTGGGTTTGTCCCTCTGATTTGTTCCTTGTCCTCCATATGGTCGGTTTTGAAAACTCGGTCGGATAGAAATTTGAGGATTACTTGTATTTCTTACGGCTTTCGCTCCTGAGTGATGCTGCTCTATTTGTCTTCTTATGGTTGCAATCTCCTATATGTTTATATACCCGTAGACCTGATTCTCAAATTATCCAAATTCACAGGTGGTTCTCTAGCCAAAGAATCTGCAATGGGTCCTAGTTGTAGTTCGGCCATGATAGCATGTAGAGACACAACAACGTTGAGATCTCTGATCTGAACTGCTTCCTCACCAAATCTTCTCATGAACTCCTTGAGTAATTCATCTCGACCTTGCTTCAAGTTGATAAGGCTAGTCGAAGTCTTCTGGTAAGTCCTACTAGTAGAAAAATGGTTAAGAAATTTAGTTAACAATTCTACAAAATCATAAATGAAACCTGCTTCAAGGCTTGAGAACCAAAGTAACGTTGATTTCTTCAGATTCGTCAGGAAAGCTCGGCATTTGATAGGGTCAGTTCCCTCGCTCAAGAGTATCATTGAATTAAACATTGTAAGATGCTCATGAGGGTCGATCGTCCCATCATAAAGCTTCATGGTCGGGAGTTGGAAACCTTTCGGTAAGGGAATCGACATTATGAAATCGGAGAAAGGATGGTCAGCAACTGGAAGAGGATAACTTGTCTGTCGGCGAGCTTCTCTATTCGAAGTGTTTTCTTCAGGCCTCTTTTCAGTCTCCCTTTTAGGCTCCGCACACGACTATTTCCTATTAGTTATCTGATCGATTCAGCTGTAAATATCTTTGATGGTCTGTATTAGCATTTCAATGGGGTTAGACAGAGGACTCTCTTGGTGGATTTCGTTGTCGATGTTGTTTTCATTAATGGCCATGATCATTGGAAAGATGACTTCGGTGAAGGTGAAGTTGGTTGGTTGTAGGGTAGGAAAGTTTTATCTGAGCTACACGGTGGGCGCCAGATGTTCCGGATACTAATCAAGACCTAGGTCGATATAGTTCGGTAGGTAATAAGGGGACTCACTGGAGACGAATGGGGACTCACTGGAGACCTACGGGCAAGACAACAACAAGGTCAAGGGCACCTAGGCAGGTCAATAGAATGATCACAAAATATGATCGATATGAGTGTTTGGGTAAATATGGAACATCCCTGATCTAAGTTGTCAAGTCAATTTATATAGATGATCAGAGCACTGACTCTTCAGATACCTGTCGTTCAGGCCATTTAGGACTCTGAGCGTTATGATTCGTTATATGCTCGGTCATTAAGGCGTGAAGTCGTTCACAACCATTGTTTATGATTGTGCTGGCCGGTCAGTGACTGTTGGGGAATCATATTAATTAAGCATGTGTTTAACAAGTCGTTTTTTGTTCAAGCATAGGCCAGTCGAATCCTACAAGTAGGACTTTGGTCAAGTTGACCTAAATTCTCTTGGGCCTATTGTTCTGAAATAGGTCTACCTAACATATGAACTTACATGATCGACTTGTATAAATCTACGGTAAGCCTATTATGTCTTAGACCCGAGACGGTCCAAACTCAATTTGGACATTTGTATTTTTTAGGAACCTTATGTGTAATTTATCCTAATATGTATCTTTTACTACTTATTAAACCAGTTATCAAGTTTTTAACTAATATCAATAGACACCTTAAACCTGTGTAAGACTTGATAGTAGATAGCTGTTGGTAGGCTACAAAATTATTCATCTGTTATTTGTTGCTCCTTGTGAAGTTTTTCTCCATGCATTACCTTGTATTCATCTTCACCACAGTATCATTTTCAAACGATCTCATATAAAACTTTGAAAACAATGTCGACAGAATTCATTTTAAATTACATGATTAATTCTTACTAGAGGAAGTTGAAGTATGCTTTTGTATCATACCTTGATGTCATAACTTCTTTATTTTTTATTTTTTATTGAAAATAGTAATCGGCTAAGAGACAAATTAAAACCAATGTAGAAGTTGCAACTCCTCCCATCAGTTTAAAACAATGAGCAAAAACCAACTAACAAAATAAATAATATATTGAGATTAAAAAATCCCGTCAAAAAATTAATATTATTATAACATTTTTGATAAACCAATATTATTATAACTTAGTGTTATATAATTGACCATGTACATGCAATTTTTCCTAATGAAAGTAATCATTTTCCTTAATAATACTATAGTTTACGCCCTTGAAAAATTTAATTTCTAAATAAATTATAGTCTTCTATATTTTTAAGACCAATTAGCATAATCCAAGGAAATTATACGTTTTTGAGAAAATACTAATTTTCTCTTTTTTTTTTGTGAATTTTCCTTGTTAAGAAAAAGGACTAGTAGTTAGGGATGAAAATATGTCGACAGATCATTAGAGCATATAGTCGACTGCACTGAGACTGTAACGACTTGGTTTGTTTACTAAACAAGCTAGGCCAATATTTTTTTAAAAGTCTGTTTAACTAAAAAAGTCAAACCTTTGGCTATCTAATAGGCATTTTAGGCTTGACAGACATTTACTCATTTTAACTATATATAATATGATATATATTATTATAATAATTATAATTATTAATTTATTATAATATATTAATATATTTTTAAATTAAATTAAATTTTAATATAAATCAGTAACTAAAACCTAAATCACTAAGTTAGAATAAAAATAACATATTAAAATTATGTTATAACTTAACATTTATTCTTTACTTTTATAGATCTTCTACTTTCTTTTCTTTACTTACTCTAGTCTTTGATCGATGTGAGACTTAGAGATATACTAAGTTATAAAATTATTAGAAAATATAGTTACAAAACATGAAGATTGATGTGTGTCGTATTCCTCTTGTTGAGTATGTATACTGTCTGACTTGTGCTCGTTGGACTTGAAAAAGATGTCTTCATATATCAAGACTAGAGTAACATAATAACCTCAAGTATCAATAAAAGTATACTGAAAATGAAGATGAGATTAAGTAGACATTGGCAGAGGGTTAATCGTAGTCATGGTGCTATGAAGAAGTTCATGATAATTATGACGTCGCAACAAAAGAGTGTTGGTCATATTAAAATATATATATTTTAAATTATTAATATAATAAAGTTATTATTTAAAATATAATTCATGTTGACAAAGTGTTGTTGAGGTATACTGTAATACTGAGAAAACATTATTAAAATAACACTTAAAATATTCCTTCGACTTATTTTAAGTGTTATTTTAACGTAAAATACAAAATTAAAAAATATTAAATCAAGTCTTAATTGTGAAATTTTTTTATTAAGTTACTTTTATTCAATTTCAATTAACTACTTTATTTTATCATATTCATATATATATTTTTTTTGAATAATTGGTGCTTTTAAAATATAAAAATAGAAATGAAAAATAATAATTAATACTTTATTGATATGTAAAAAAATTATTTATAATAAACTAATTGTTTTTTATTAAAATGGCAGTTAAAATAGATTGAAGGAAAGACCACCTAACAAAGCTTAAAATTAAATTAAAAATGAAATTATTTAATAGGAGAACAGAAATCATTCAATGATAACCTTATGCTTTGTTTGGATGAGGAGAGAAAATGAAAGAGAAAATAGAAAGATAGAAAATTGATATAAAATAGATAAAAAAGTAGAAAGAATTTTAGTTGTTTGGATGAAGAGAAAATGAGAAGAAAAAAAATCAAGAAAAGATTAAAAAATTAGTTTTTTACTAAACAAAAATCAAGAATAAAAAAAAAAGCAATATACCCCACCTATTATCCGTCTGTCACCCACCCCACCCCACCTATTATCCTTCTGTCACCTACCTCCCTTTCTTCCTACCCCACTTATTCCCTCTGTCACCGACCCCCTTCTTTTCTTCCTCACCCACCCCTTCCCCCATCCCTTTGTCCAACCGAAAGGAAAAAGAAGTCATGGCATTCATCGTTCACTAAACCGCGCGCTTGATTAAGTCGAATGTTACCGTATCTCGCAAGTAAAAAACTCTCGCCGTCGGCCGTAACCACGCCTAGCAACCCGGAGCATCAAGCCGTCGACTTTCTCACCCATGGTGGCGACGGGAAAGGAGAAAAAAGAGAGAAAGCTTTTTTTATTTTTTATAATAATTACTTTTTCCCTTCAATTGCAGCTCCAACCATCATTTCTCACTTTTCTCGTTGTTTTCTTCGCTGTTTAGCGAAAAAAATATTTTTGGTGGGTCTTACACTAATTTTTTTTTTCTCTTTAGTTTTCTCGCCTCTTCTAAACTAGAGAAAATAAAATATTTTATTATTTTTCTCTCCACACATTTTCTTTTCTGTCATTTTTTATTGTTCCAAACAATGCGTTAAAGACAATGTGGCAGGCGAGATTAAAGTTTACTCTAAAGTAAAAATTTCTGTAATGAGCCACGTGGATGAGATCATGGCCGTTATTTGGATTAGTTTTGAGTTGTAAGCATCGTGCTTAAACGTGAGTACGGGAATTTAATAACAGGTGATGATAGAGCAAGAAGGTAGAAAAGCACAATTAAATTAAGTTAAATGGGTCAAAATAAAAAAAGTATATGAAAATAAAGTAAATAATAATGTTTTTAATTTTTTAATATATTAAATTATTTTATTTTCATCTAAAATTTTTTATTTTGATTTATTTAATAAATATCTTAAAGATACTTATTAATAAAATTTTTAAATTAATTCAACTAAATTATTGCATCAAATCAGAATAAAGTAAAAAAATAAGAATTTTTTTAATAAGTATCTAAAAAATTTAAAATAAAAAATTTCTGTAAAAAATATTTTTTATTTTTTAATACATTAAATATTTTATTTTTATAAAAAATTATTTTAAATCTTTAATAAGTACGGTTAAAGACAGGGCACTCTTTAATAAAATAATAATAATAATTAAAATTCAGTACAGCTCCCGAAGCAAAAATATTATTAGCAGCAGAGGAATCCGGCTGTAAACTTGGACACTATTGGAGGAGTCACGGGGACAAAACCTGCAAGAGATCGATTCTTTAGGGGTTGAATTTGATGAACATTAAATCCTCCCTTTCAATCATTCTTAATTATGCATTAATTGTCCAATAATGTGCACTCTAAATGCATCAACGGTTAAGATATTTGCTTATTGTTTTACTTCATCACCCCTCTGGTTTCATAAATGGGGTGCCCAAAACTGTAATGTTAAGGAAAGTAAGCAGAGTGCCTCTGTGGCCATAGCTGTTTTCTTTCTGTCAGCCCACCATTGGGCTGCTGCTTAACACTTGATTCCTGTTTACACCACATGATCACTTTTCATAACATCAACTAAACCTCTTCTTTATTTTCTCTCTTACTTTTTATCCCAAACTTTGGCAAGGGAATGAACACTTCTATAACGTACCAATTGCTCAACAATATAGAATTTCAAAATTAAATCCAGTACAATATTAGAAACAGAAGTGATTAGTACCATATCAATCATTTTCCTTCAAGCTATATGTTGAAAAATTCAGATATCAAGCAAGGAAATGTGGATGTTTCAAAAAAAAAAAAAGGATGAAAATTGTCTATATGCTTATTTTATCAAATATAAGATAAAATTAATTTATCAGAAGTGGTTTTTTTTTTTATTGGTGTGAGTTATTTAAAAAAATTTATTTATTTTGAAAATGTTTCAAATTAGTTACTTCATATCTATTAACACTCTTAATTATTTATTTATACCCTTTATTAGTCAATTATAATTTAAAATAAAACTAAAATTTTGATTAACAAATAAAAAATATAAATACATTATTAAGAATGTCAATAACCTCATTATATATAGACAGTAACTTTGATTACTGCCTTTGTTTAGGCGAAGTTGGTGATGTGATTATCTATTGATCTGTTGTAAATGTGTAAATCAAAATGTGTGGGTGGTTATATCTGTCAGTTGGTTGTAATTAGTTAATGACAACAGTAAATACAACAACATTATAAATAGGTGCCTTTGTAATCAATAAAAAATATATGTCCAAAGAATAAAGCTCACTATCTGTATTCTGTGTGTCTGTGTGAAAATTCTCTCCAACAAATTGGTATTCAGAGCTTTGTGAATTCGAGGGCCAAAAAACAACAAAAATCAAGATTGTGTGGTGCACTGAGTGATCCAGAGTGTATCGTTTCCAATGGCTACTTCAAATGGAAATCTTCTTGGCAATCTACCAGTTCTAGATGGGAAGAATTTGGATCGGTGGTGTGTGTAAATGGAAGTTGTCTTTGGCTTCCAAGATGTTCTTGATACAGTGAAGCATGGATATCAGGCATTGAGTGAAGATCCTGATGATGCACAGCGGGCAACATATAAGGAGGCCAAGAAGAAAGATTGCAAGGCCATGTTCTTGATACATCAGAGTGTTGATTCAGCTCATTTTAAAAAAATTGCTTCTGCCAAGACTGCAAATGAGGCGTGGGATACATTGGTAAAGTGCCATAAAGGTGGAGACAAACTGAAAAAGATAAAACTTCAAACGCTGAAGAGACAGTTTGAATTGATGCAAATGGAGAACTTTGAGAAAATCTCATTACTTCACCGGAATCCTAAGCCTCACTAATCTCATGAAGGGGTATTATGAGAAGGTCTCAGAACATATGATTGTTGAGAAGGTGATGCGCACTCTAACCCTAAGATTTGACTATATAGTGGTGGCAATAGAGGAAGCTAAGGATTTGGAGAATATGAAAATTGAAGAACTTCAAGGTTCATTAGAAGCGCATGAACAAAGACTTACTGAGAGAGGCCTTGAGAAAAATATGGGTCAAGCACTGCAGACTCAAGTGATGAAACATAGGGGCAACGACAAAAGAAAGAATTGGAAAGGCAAAGGAAAAGGGAAATATATGAAAGATGGTGGTGCTGGTGACTTAACTCACAGTCAAGAACAATTAAATTCAGACTATGATTATGCTGAAACCTCAAAGAAGAAAGAAGATAGAGGCTTCAGAGGCAAAAGGGGTAAGAAGACGTTTGACAAGAGAAAGATCTAGTGTTTTAACTGTCAGAAATGGGGACACTTTGCTGATGAATGCAAATATGGAAATAAAGGGCAAAGAAAGAGAAATGATGATGAAGCTCACTTGGCACAAGATGACTCAGATTCATATTCAGACCCGATGTTGTTAATGACAACTTCTGATAATGATCCACCTGTAAATTCATATTCCTAGTATCTGGATACAGGTTGCTCAAATCACATGACTTGTCGTAAAGAGTGGTTAACTAATCTTGATCCAAGGAAGAGGAGCAAAGTCAGATTTGCATATTTCAGAACTGTGACAGCTGAAGGAATTGGAATTGTGGCAATTAAAAGAAGGGATGAACAATTGGCACTAATTCAAGATATGTTATATATACTAGGCATGAAGTGCAATTTATTTAGCTTGGGATAGCTTGTTGAGAAAGGTTTTACTGTGATAATGAAGAACAATTGTTTAAAGATGTTTGATTCTGATCAGAAATTAATACTGAGAGCACCACGTTCGAGCAACAGAACCTTCCAAGTAGACATCCGGCTGCAGAAGTTCACTGCTTGGCTGCTATAACATGCAATAAGAGTTGGCTTTGACACTCGCGTTTTGGGCATTTGAACTTCAAAAGTTTGAGCCAACTTGAAACAAAACAATTGGTAAAAGGCCTCCCAAAGATTGTTGTCCTAGAAAAGGTGTGTGAAGGTTGTCTTGTTAGTAAACAGCCCAGAAACTCATTCAAATCATACTTGCCAATGAGAGCCACTGACTTGTTGGGAGTTGTGCATTCAGATGTTTGTGGTCCATTTGAAGTACCTTCACTTGGAGGTAATAAATAATTTGTGTCATTTGTTGATGAATTTAGTAGAATGATGTGGCTATACTTGATCAAAACAAAGGGAGAGGTATTTGACATCTTTCAGAAATTCAAAGTGATGGTAGAAAAACAAAGTGGGAAATCCCTTAAGGTGCTCAGAACTGATGGTGGAGGAGAATATGTCTCCAATGATTCTGAGAATTTTTGTGTAAAACATGGAATCCAACACGAGGTGATAACACCCTACACTCCACAACACAATGGTCTTGCAGAAAGAAGAAACAGAACAGTGCTTAATATGGTGAGAAGCATGTTAAAGGAGAAGGGATCACCACACTCATTTTGGGGAGATGCTGCAACTACTTCCACCTACATCTTAAACAAATGCCCAACCAAGAGCTTGGAATCACAAGTACTAGAAGAAATCTGGTCAGGGAAGAAGCCAGCAGTAAAACACCTTAAGATTTTTGAATCTTTATCCTACACACATATTCCAGATGAAAGGAAAAAAAATTGGGAGATAAAAGTGAGGCCATGATATTTGTAGGGTACCATTCTACGGGTGTTTATAGACTTTATAGTCCTGTAACTAAAAGGATTTCAGTGAGCAGAGATGTGGTGATTAATGAGGGAGACTCGTGGGATTGGAACAATAATCTTGGTGGTACTGGATCAACTGTTACAGCACTATTAGAGATGAACAAAGCAATGGTAGCATGACTGTAACAAATGTTGATGTACCTCCTCAAACACAGAGACCATAACTAGCAAGATAATTGCTAGTAAGATATGCAGATTATGAATTGTTTTCGGGCAACACAGTCTCTATAGAAGAAGAGTTGGGGCACTTTGCTCTACTAGCAGATGTTAAACCTATTGATGTCATTGAAGCAATGAAAGATGAGGCATGGAGGGAAGCGATGAAAGAAGAGCTGAAAGCCATTGAAAAAAAACCAAACTTGGGAGCTAGTTGATTTAACTTTCAACAAGCAACCAATTACTGTGAAGTGGGTGTTCAAATTGAAACTAAAACCTGATGGATCAATTGCTAAGCATAAAGCAAGATTGGTGGCTAAGGGGTTCCTTCAAAGAGCTGCCCTGGACTACTCAGAAGTATTTGCACCAGTTGCCAGAATCGAAACAATGAGGTTAGTGCTAACCTTTGCAAATTGTAGAGGATGGCCATTGTTTCAACTTGATGTTAAATTTTGCATTTCTTAATGGACCATTGGAGGAGGAAGTGTATGTGACACAGCCACCTGGGTTTGAGATCAAAGGAAGCGAAGATAAAGTCTATAGACTCAAGAAGGCCTTGTATGGCTTGAAACAAGCCCCTCGGGCTTGGAACAAGAGGATAGATTCTTTCTTGGTGCAACAAGGCTTCATTAACTGTTCAGTAGAGTATGGTGTCTATGTAAAGGTGAAAACTGGTGTGAAAATGCTGCTCATATGCCTTTATGTCGATGACTTGTTAGTTACAGGAAGTGACCTTGAAGATATTGAAGAATTCAAGGTGAACATGAAGTCTGAATTCGACATGACAGGTTTGGGAACACTGTCATACTTCCTGGGCATGGAGTTTGTGGACACAGAAAAGGGAATTGTTTTACGTCAAAAGAAGTACACTACTGAGGTGTTGAAACGATTTGATATGATAAACTGTAATCTAGTAAGCACTCCAGTGGAAACAAATGTGAAACTTGAAAAGGGAGGTGATGAAAAAACTGTCGACAACCTTGTTCAAGCTAATGATGGGTTCTTTGAGATACTTGAGCAACAACAGACCTGATATCTCTTTTGGAGTTGGGTTAATTAGTCGATTTATGGATGATCTGAGGCACTCTAATCTAGTAGCTGCAAAAAGGATTTTAAGGTGCTTAAAGGGGACACTCGACTATGAGATATTATTTCTAAAAGGGATAAGTCAAGGAGTTGTTGAGCTAATTGGTTACTCTGACTCAGACTGGTGTGGGGATAAAACTGATAGGAGAAGTACTACTGGGTATGTCTTTAAGTTTCTCAATGCACCAATCTCTTGGTGTTCTAAGAAACAACCAGTAGTGGCTCTATCATCATGCGAGGCATAATATATAGCAGCTTCCTATGCTGCTTGTCAGGCTTTGTGGCTCAGTTCTTTGATGAAGGAAATTCAAGTGGGAGTATCAGGACCCATGCTGCTATATGTTCACAACTGTCGTGACCGAGATCGCGGCGAAATAGCAGCTTGCGATGATTTTAAAAAAAATGATAAATATGGAGTCTCCACCAATTTTTATTTAAATTTAGGAAAAATTAGAAAACCTTTTTAGAAAAATGGTCTTTGAAAACTAAATTGGATTAAGGAGTCGGTTATGGTTAAGGAAGGGTGAAAACTTAATCCCACAACACCCCTAACACACCCGTCTTAAGACGGTACCTTAAGTCAATTGTGCAAAAACCTGATAATCTCAAATTTATTTATTTTACTCCTTTTAAAAATAATTTGTAATTATTTTATTTATTTATTTATTTATTTATTTTAAAAGAAAGGAAGAACCAAATTATGAAAATTTAATTTTTGACTTGACAAAACGAAAATTCTGCTCCTACGTACCCTTAGGTGCAAGGTTACTCAAGGTAGCACAAGGTTACTCAATAAACCCATATGATCCCAACGACGTTGAAGATAACATCTGCTATTCAATCATCATCATTGGTCATTGCATTGATTAAATTATTATTATTTTATTTTTTAGTTTATTTTATCCCCTTTTTATATTTTTTTTATCATTTTCCTTTTTAGAACCTATTACTACACCAACCACATTTTCCTTTCATTATTATTATACGAGCTTTACTATTAAAAGGATCAACCCACGTAATATGGGCTTCATGCATGCAGCAGCCCATAAGGCTTCTTTTCCTTATTTTCTTGTTATCCTTTTTTTTTGAAAATACAAATTAAAGAAACCTCAGAAAACAAGCTAAAAAAAGCATGAAAGAGAGAAGCTTCAGAAGCATGAAAAGCTACATGGTGACCAAACTAAGGAGAGAAGAATGAAGGTGATGCTCAAACCAGGAAAAGGAGGGAGTGGCGGTGCTGCCGGTGGTAGCTCATGTCGTGGGTGGCGCGGCTGGTCCCAGGGAGGCGGCGGCGCGGCTTGGCGACAGATTTAGGCAGTCCGGGTAGAGCAGTGCCAGCGAGGCGACTGGGCTTGCTGCGACGGTGACCGCACGACGACTGGGTCACAGTTCTGACGACCGTATATCCGGTGGAGGACGTGTGCTCGGTTTCTAATGCGGCTCGCGGAGGGGCAGGTCTAGTTGGCGAAACGTGGAGCACGACGACGGAACGGTTGGGTTGTTAGAGTTCCGGTGCGAGGCTGGGCTTCGAGTGGCGGATGGCGAGGTGGCTGGTTCGCAGTTGGCTTGTGCTCGTTCTCAGGCTTTGGTCGTGCAGATCCGTCAGGCTTAGGCAGCGGCGGAGCGTGGTGCTGCGCGGGGAAGACAAAGCTCGCAGGTCTTGGTGGTCTCTGGCGCAAATACAGCTGGCGTGGGTGAGTGTGGAGGTTATGGAGTGGAGGTGAAGATGATTAGTGGGTATGGGTTAACTAGACAAGTAGCTTATGGTTTGGTGGTGATGGTGCTTGAGTGCTTGGTGATGTGGATGGTGGTTATAGATGTTGATGGTGCGGTATGGAGGTTGAAGAAGAAGGTTGAGGGTGGAGTTTGGAATGGCTATGGGTGGCTTGATGGAACTGCGTTGGTGATGGTGGCGGGGGGTTGTTACGGTGGTGAAGGTTGGAGGCATTTATGGAGTTGGAAGTGGTGGCTTGTGGTCACGGTGGTGAAGGTTAGTGGTCATTATGGAGGTGGAGGTGGTGTTTGGGAGGTGGAGGTTTTGGGTGGTCCTGGAACTGCGTTGGTGATGGTGGCGAGGGGGGTTGTTACGGTGGTGTTTGGGAGATGGAGGTTTTGGGTGGTCCTGAGCCGGCTTGTTTTGTTGAAGCTTGGAGGAGGATGCTTGAAGTTGATTATGGAAAATGGTTGTTTGGGTTGGTTATGGGGTGGTCCTATGGTGTTTCACAGTTGGAGGTTTGAGGTGAATGGTGGAGGTTGGTGATGGAGGGAGATGTTTGGAAGTGGAGAACGGAGGGTGGCTGTGTGATGGCTGCTTGGTCACGGTTGGATTGGCCATCAATAGTAGGTGCAACTTGGAGGTTGGGTGCTTGAAGTTGAAGGTGGTGAGAGTCCAGTGGATATGGAAGCTTGATGGCAATATGGTGAAAAATGAAAAAAATCGTGAAGGATCCATCAGTGCAGAGTGAAGAATCCCTCTGAAAGAAAAACCACTCCCCCCAAATAGAGACCCCCCCTACAAGTTACGTGTGCACTACGTTATCAAGTAACGTGCCTGGGATTCAAAAGCAAGTTACGTGTGTGCAGAGAAAAATGTGTAGATGGGTAGCATGTGTGCAGAGAAAATGTGTAGAGTGATGTGAAGTTATGGCAGATTTATTTTTTATTATTATTTTTATATTTATTTTTTTAAAAAATAAAATATTATCCTTTTTATTTTTTTTATTTTATTTTTTATTATTATTTTTTTATTTTTTTATTTTTTATTTTTTATTTTTTATTTTTTATTTTTTTTTTTTTTTTTCACCCTCGACAAAATTGGGTGTTTACAACAACAAATCAGCTATAAATCTAGTAAAGAACCCAATCTCACATGGCAGGAGTAAACATATAGAGACAATGTTCCATTTTTGAGAGATCAAGTGAACAATGACAAGCTGAAATTGGTGTTTTGCAACTCTGAAGAACAAATAACTGATATACTTACCAAGTCACTGAAAGTTGAGAGGTTTAAACAGATGAGGAGCTTGCTTGGAGTGGTATCATTAAGCATTCAGAATTAAGGGGGTGTGTTGTAAATGTGTAATTCAGAATGTGTGGATGGTTATATCTGTTAGTTGATTGTAACCATAGTTAGTTAGTTACAGCAGTGAATACAACAACATTATAAATAGGTGCCTTTGTAATCAATAAAAAATATATGTGCAAAGAATAAAGCTCACTCTCTGTATTCTGTGTGTGTGTGTGAAAATTCTCTTCAACATGATCGACTAAGTTTATAACGTATTATTACCATTGTTTTTCTAGTTGGAGGGCACACTTGGCAACTACTACTCCACTTCATCGCAAAATGTAAACGAAGAAGTAATAATAACATCAGTTTTATAGTAGAGTAATGTTATATTCTTTTACAAGTTTTTTTTAATAATCATCTTAATAATAAATAAAAAAGTATTAAATTAAAAAGTTTCATTATTCGTTCAATCAAAATACGTTCAATTTTATCTAACTTACTCACAAAATTATTATGTATATTGTAAAATATTACAGTTATATATAATATGATTTAACATATCTCTTACATTAACATATGATACAAATACAATATGCACATTTTGATGTATATAAAACATTTTCTTACCTTAAAAATGCATCAAACAAAGACTTAAAAAAAGAAAAGTAATAACATAAGAAAAGGTAATTGCCATACAACCAAAGAAAAAATGAAAGTGATTAATTTTTGGTAGAAAAATGAAAGTGTTTAATTAACTTTACGGAACTTGCAAGTCAGTTCCTTATTATTATATGGGCGGTTATTAATATACAGAGAGTGAGCTTTATTCTTTCTCTCAAAACACTGCAATCTCTTTCTCTCTCTCTCTCTAGATTACAGCAACTTCTCATTCTCTCTCTTATATACTATCTCTACGTAAATGGATTTGCCAGAATACTTCGTCGCTGGCTATTTTACCACCGGAGCGGACCAACTGTCGCCGGAGAAGCGGCATCGCAACCAGAAGCCAGGCGAGCATTTCGCCATCGACGACCTTCTCGACTTCTCCAACGCAGACGCAATTATGTCCGACGGTTTTTTTTATAACGCCGCCGGTATCTCCACCGACTCCTCCATTGTCACTGCCGTCGACAGCTGCAATTCCTCCATTTTCGGCGGCGACAACCATTTCCCCGGCAACATTGTCTCCCGCGGCGGCTTCACCAGCGATCCTCAATTCTCCGGAGAACTCTATCTTCCGGTAATTGACAATACGCACAAAATTCAAATCATCAACAAACTAAAACTCACCAGAAAATTAATATCTGAATCAAATTATCAATTAATTGAATCGAATTTTGAAATTGAATTTTGTTGGTGTATGAATTTGTGACAGTATGAGGACATGGCGGAACTGGAATGGCTCTCGAACTTCGTGGAAGAGACGTTCCCGGCGGAGGATGAGCTGAAAACGCTGCACCTAATCACCGGCGGCATGAAATCCCAGACACCAGAGTCCTCTTCCTCCTCCGACATTCGAAACGCACCGTTTTCCCACCCAGAAACCCCGCTACCGGGCAAGCCCGGGAGCAAGCGTTCACGCGCCGCTCCAGGGGATTGGTCCACGCGCCTGGTTCACCTCATTAAACAAGGTGAACCGAAACCGGTTCAAGCCGAGGCGACCAAGAAGAGAGACGGGCCTAATTCGGAGCCTTTGGGCCGGAAATGCATGCACTGCACCGCGGAGAAGACGCCGCAATGGCGGACCGGGCCCATGGGCCCGAAGACGCTGTGCAATGCGTGTGGGGTCCGGTACAAGTCCGGGAGGTTGGTGCCGGAGTATCGACCGGCGGCGAGCCCGACGTTTGTGGTGACGAAGCATTCCAATTCACATAGGAAGGTGTTGGAATTGAGGAGGCAGAAGGAGCTTCAACGGCATCAGCAGCATCAGCATTTGCTTAATCAGAGTTCAGTTTTCGGCGTATCCAACGGTGGAGATGCGTACTTGATCCCCCACCATAGTGGGTCAGATTTTGGACATGTCATATAAATTTAATAATGTAATAGTTATCACACACTTATATATATATATATATATATACATTTCATATTATTTTTACATATTTATATTTTAATTTTATCATGTAAATAAATGTGAGTGATACAAGTTATAAAGTAATGTGTAAGAAATATTTTTCATTTTAATAACAAGCTAGCACTCTCTCTTTTTTTTTTTTCTTTTCAAAAGTTTTGTCTTCTAAATTTGAGTTTCTAGTTTACTTGTCTTCTTTATGGCATAAGTCAGAAAAGAAAAAAAAAAACTGATGTAGAATTAAGGGGAGGGATAAAATGGAGGAAAAAAAAAAGGACCTTCAATGGGTTGTAGAAATTAACTAGAATTTTCTCTTTAGTTTTCATTGTTTTCTTTGCCGAATTTGGCAAATTTAGAATCTAAACTTATATATTTATTGAAGTTGAAGATATGCCTACGAAACACCTTCAAGAAGAAAATAAAAAGGCATAGAATATTTGCTGCATACTGGAAAGGAAAAGATGCAGATTAAACAAGTATCTATATACGGAGAAGATAATTATACGTGAAAGAAAAAATAAAACAAATTGGTGCATCAACCAATGGGTCACAGACGAAAAGCATGAAACCCAAGTGGGTTACACGGGATTTGGGAATTTTGCATCTTCAGAATTATAAGTTAGCAGAAAACTAAGGTTGCTTGATACAAAAGTTTGGTCTATTTGGTAATAACTAATAATGAAACAATGTCTTGATCTTTTTGTTTTTCCTTTTGTTCTTTTAAGTGGGTTATTGATTATCATCATTTTACACAATACTCCTTTATGGGCTGTAATTCTTTCTTTTTTTAAAAATAGAAATTTAACATAATTTATATATTTTTAACTTCTCTCCACAATGTTGCTAGTTGAGCCTCATTTTAACCGACAAATGCATATGAATGAATGTGAATTAACACCCATTTTTACCAAAGGGTCAAAGACTAAATATGGCAACGTATTTTTAAAGTTTTTTAACCTTGAATTGAAGTTATTGGTTGTGACATATATCAATTAATTTTAATATTTTTATCATAAATAATATATACATTTATTTTTATACATTATTTAATATTATTTATTATATTTATTTTATTATTATTTTTTTATTTCAATCATATACTCTTAAAAAATATATATATAATATCTACACTTATATTTTTAAAAGCGACGTAAAATCATCTTTTTCCTATATCAAATGTGAATGAAAACCGAGGACCGAAATTGCTGGGGATCAGGGAGGACTCTGAAATAGTACATGATGGCATGGACTTCAGTGAAATTTTGGATTAAAATATTTTCATGGTTAGCCATTAGCCAGTTACACATCGTCGTCTGTACGTACCATCTACATGGAAGCGCGTTAAAGAAAAGGAAAGGGTATTATGAAGCCAACGTGGGAGCGGCAGAAAAAAATAAATAAATACTGCATAGCTTGCAAAATGCTGCAGCATGGTCATGTGAGTTGAGTTAGGTGCACATTGAGGGCTGATATAACGGTCCACCCGATCCCAGACATTTCCTCTTAGATGGGCTCCACTCCTGCATTATACTACTATAGAAACACTATTCATGGTTTTGTGATATTCTTCTTCCTAGGTTGTGATTAAGCAGGTTAACGAAAGTCAAATTTAAACTAATTATGCCTTGATTATACTTAATAGATTCATACTCTTTTAAATGAGAAATGATTTATCTTTTCTATTTAATTTTTTTAATTATTAAATAAAAAAATATTAAATACTTTTTATATTCTTAAGACATTAAATATTTACTTTTTTCATTTATTTTTTTATTTAATATTAAAATAATTATTAATATAATTGAATAGAAAGATATAGCATTACTTCTTTTAAATTTGTGTTGCTGAGTTTCCCAATCTTTTATTTGTAAAACTTGAGGCTCCGTTTACTAATTAGGATCATAGAACTTTTTTTAATTACCTCTAAATGAGGTGTTTTAACTATATGAGTCAGTTTTAAATTATTATTTTTTGTACTTTTGATAAACTTATGAAAGTTATATATTTTTTAAGTAAAATCTTGTTTTTATCTTTATCTAACTTTTTGAGTTTCATTCTTAAGTTATAGTTTGTTTTATTGGAAGTAATGTCTTTCGTTTATTAATGAAATTTAAAGAAAAGTAAAGTCATTTTTTTAATTATATTTTGTTGTGTTAAGTAAGATTTTCATTATGTGTTTAATGTGTTCTTTTATATGGATAACAAGGGAGAAGATGAGAAACATGAATAAAAAATAAGAATGAAGATATTTGAGTGATTAATCACCTATTTTTAATGATTACTCATGGCTTCGTCTTCGATCCCTACGTCTTCTGCGGTCTTCATTTTTTTGGAAATCGTTGATGTATTTTTGTAAGCGTCCATCCTTAATCAGAGATTCGATAACATCCTGAAGTTGATAACATTATTCTGTCTTGTGACCATAGTTTTTATGTCACCTGCAGTGTTTTGAGTGGTCCTTCTGGGACTACTTATTCAAGAGTGGTGGCCTCTTGATATTCTGGAACTCAATTTGAAGGACTTCTTTCAAGATTGTCTCTCGAAGAGTATTCAAAGGAGTGTACTCAGAATACTTAAGCCGGTCCTGTTCGTTTTTAGAGGAGTCACAGGGCTATTCATGGGTGTATTATGTTAGTCACCGATTAGTAATCCATTTTGGATGATTAATTGCTCAAGTTCTAGCACTTTGAACCATCTACGCGACTAATTGTCTATTTTTTACCGATTAATCGCCCATGAAGAAGAATGTATTCTGTCTGTCATCGATTAGTTAGCCAAAAGTGAGAGATTAATCGATCAAAGAAAAATCTATTACATGTTTGTGTTGCATATAAAAAGAAAAATGGTACATTTCTTAGGTCAGTGGGACAAAGAGGAGGAGACTTTCACCCTAGAAGAGGAAAAGAGACCTTCAAGAGGAAAATTTGGGATTGTCTTCATCTTTTCACCTTTTCTTCCATAGAGTTTGTCCATTATTCTGGTTTTTTTTCATCTTTTCCTATATGTAGCTAAATCATCATAGTTAAGGTGATGATAAATCTTGTCTTTACATGATGTAAACTCATTTTTATGCTTATCCAAGTTTTTATTTGATGATTCAAGTGTTTATTTCTTATTTTAATATTTTTCTTGATTTGACCATTCTTGAACTGATCTTAAGATTTATGTATGATTTGAAAAAAATTGTAAATGAGCTTGAAACTTAAAATAAGCATCATAATCTCTTCAATATGTAGGAATAGATTTTGTGGCTTATGTGAATTTGCTTTTAATTTCTTTGTTTGTGTTCAAGTTTTCTCTAATTAGGGTTAGATTAAGGGATTTGTTAATTCTAACTAGTTTGAATATGATTAATATACCAAAGAATTGGATATTGGTTAATTTTAGAAATTTGGTCATGAATCTTAAAATGTAACTTGGTTAAGCTAGAATTTGAGTTTGTCAAAAAAGCTCAAGTGAAGTCAAAATCCTAACACTCTTATCATATTGGTTTTCACCTCTTTCTCTTATAAGTCAAGTTTGTTCTAGTTAATTTTAACAACTTCCTTGTTAGCTTTTAGCCTTGCATTTAGTTGTTTATGTAAAATGCCTTTAGAGTTCTCTTTCATCCTAATTTATTATCGCTTAGATAATATTGATTTAGCGAATTTGGTGTTTAACACTCATAATCCCTAAAGAACAATACTCACTCATTCATTATATTACTTTTACAATTTGATATAATTATCAAGTTAAGCAACAATGTTGAAACTCACTAATATAACTCCCTAATCTCAAAATAGTGCAGAATAACCCTTACGTTCAAATTCTATCCAAACTACTAATGGAAAACCACCATCCTTAACTCCAAACCCAAAAAAAAAAGCGAAAGCAAACTCACACCCAACCTTTTAAAGCCAATAATAAAAAAAAAAAAGCCAACTTCAACCCCAAAATCAAAAAGTGAGAAAAGTCACCCAAAATAAAAAAAAATCACCCAAAACCATAATAATAAAAACACCATAGAAAAAAAAACTTTTATATATCAATCCCAATATTTTTATCGTAAATAGTGCATATTTTTTTTCACACTTCATTTAATACTATTTATCATATTTATTTTTTTTTATCACTTTCTCTCACTTAATCACACATTTTTAAAAAAGATGTGTACAGTACCTACACCCCTAAAAGGGGTATAAAAGTATCTTTTTCCTTTACATATTGCAAAGATAGTTAAAGCAAAAAAAAAAAGACAAATTTGAAAGACCCAAATTTTGCTAAAGACGTTAAGCTTTGCATTTTATGATTTTATCCTTCCTTGCCCCATCTAAAATCCCCCTCTTCACTTGCACCTCGAAGCGATTCAGCTCACTCTACACCGACACCAAGCTCCGTTCACAATGTGTGACAGGAGGTGGGTTTCGAAGACCCATATCAAGAAAAAGGGCAAATGGAAAATCACCTACAAGCTCCTATACAATACCCTCAATGAGTGGGGGAATTTGATTTGCTTTTGGCGTCGAAGTAATCCTAGAAGCACTGCTATTTTCATCATCCTTGAAAATCGGTACCTATGAAGTAATAAAGGCGCCATTTTTATGGATGAGTCTGTCCTAGGGAGATAGGTTATGAATTTTGTAGATTCTGATGGGCGAGATGAATTGTTGTTGGAATTTGCGGCATCTGGGTATCTTAAATACTCATAGGATGAATTGATTTTGGTGAATATTAGTTTCATGGGAAAAATCCACTTTGTTGTGGAGGAGTTTAAGAACTTTGCATGTTCTAATTGTTTTCATGATCAAAAGAGATATATGGCGTAGGGTGAGCAACTTGAGAATAGTTTCGTGATTTTTTGGGTTTGGGATGAATTTTCTGAACTTGGGATTGAAGATGGTGGGTTTTCGTTAGTGGTTTGAACGTAATTTTAACTAAAGAGTTATTTTGCACTATTTTATGAGTTCAGAGAATCATATTGATGAATTTCAAAATATAAGGAGGCTTTTAAAAATTAACCTATAATTGAAGTGAGTTGTTTACATTTTAGCCCAGTTTTAATTGATATCCCTCCCCCTTATCCTCCATAGGCAAGAAAATATAATGACGAGAATATCTTATAATTATCATATTATAATCATACTGATTAATTAATGCTTTCAGAAAAAAAAAAACTCTAGGTAATATAAAGAAAATAATAAAACTATTAATTATTTAGTTTAAACTTCTGGACATTAAAGAAAACTAAATAACTAGAATTTTTTGTTAAAATAACTTGACATTGTTGTTAAAATACTAAAGAATACTAAATAGTTCCGTTAACTTATTTAACTATTATCCTTAAATTTTAACAAATTCTTAGCAAAAAGAGGCAAACATTTTCGTTTTATAACATTACTCCTTGGCATTAGTCATCTACACCATATCCTACTTAAATCCAGGCTAAAATTATTTGTCAAGTACTCACTAGATACCTTACCACCTATTGGGTATTGTATAAGAAAGGGTTTGTTTGGCATGTCAATCTAATACGATAAGTTAATATAACATATTATAATTTTATTAGTTATTTGGTATAAACATTGTATTGTATAATTTTATTTATTAAATTTTTTTATATATTAAAATAATAGATAATTTAATTAAGTCTTGAAATGTAAGATTAAACTTGATTAAATTTTGATATATAAGTTCATATAATTTTTTTTTATTAAAACTTTAAACACCTAGACCAGCTCTTTCGTATGTACTTTTATTGAAGATCATGTGACTTTCAAATGAGAGGAAAAAAATACAGTAAAAAGAGAAAGCAAAGGGCTATAGTTTATGACTTTATGGACTTTCCATGCATTGCATGGGTAGGTATCTGCCTAACGTATTTACCACAGAGCCAAGATATATATACTTGAAAAAAAAAAAGGTACACACAAAGTACACTCAATGTACACATTGGTGTGTGGCCAATGTCGGCATTGCCCAATCTTAATTTATTGATATAGTAGCTACATGGGGTCGAGGAGCCCGCTCAAGATATGATCGATGAAGCTGAGTGCATAGCATTATGATTGAATACAATTAGTGTGTTTGTGTGTGGGTGTGAGCATGTGGGTGGTGAAATTAACTCCAGCACATGCGCTATGTACGTGATGTGCATGACTGCTACCTTCTGCCTGTGCTCTGTGTTGTTGCTGATAATATGTCCTAACTTTTCACAATATGACTTTGCTGCTGCATGCCTCATTGTGAAAGGATATTTGCATGTTATGTGTGTAAAGATGATGCTGCTGATAATGGGTTCTTGTCCCCTCCCACCACCCACCGCACTCCCTCTCCCTCTCCCTCTCTTTTGGGGCCTTTCAAATTATTGCTGCCTCTGACTTAGTTATCTATTCTGGTGAACGGTAAACCAGCTAAATTAAAGGCACACCACGGGACATTCTGGCAAGGCATCCGGGTTATTCAGTGTTTTTGTCATTTAGCATTTCTTAAAATTAGATATGTTTTTCTTTCCTTTTTTCTTTTTGATTATAGTTTTTCTTTCCCATTTTGGTATTAATATGTGTTAGGTGTCCACCAACAAAAAAATAATGTCTTTGATATATATATAGAACATATTTAGTGAGAGAAGTTTTTATTGTGAAGAATGTGATATGAGTAAATTTTAACTTTGTATACAATCAAATACATAGAATATATCAAGATTAAAAGTTAATTTTAAATGTCATGTGTAAAATGTAACTTGGTTAAAAAATTTGAGCTTGTCAAAATTTATATTCTAATATTGATCATTCATGTAAGATTTAATTATCAAGATTCACTCATTTCACCTCTTACAATAAATACTCCTCTCACCAGATACAATCCTTATATATGGTGTGTACCCATATAAAAAGGCATTCAACGCTTAGGCGTTGAGTGCTGAGCTCTCAAGCGCCCAACACTAGAACAGAACAGAGCATTACTTTGCCAAGCCAAAGCTTAGGCGCTGGTTGCAAAGATGAAAACTTCATTTCTTGGACACTTTAAGTTTCCTAAATTGAGGGGATCATTAGTATATGCTATCTTAAGTGTGTTAATATACTTTTCAGGAAATTTCCCAAAGGAAATAACCACCTAGCATATAAAAACAAGTTATAGTTTTTAAGTTTTTCTAGAGTTAAGAATTGCTTGAAATGAAATGTTAGTTAAGAGTTGGTTCCTATACCGTGTTTATGTGGGGCCATAATACAATTATCCTTATAAAATAAGAGAGTTAAACTCTTTAATTAGGAGGTGATTGTGAGAGAAAAGTGCCACTACAACGCTTTACCTAGGACAAAGCAGTGAACTAAACTACTTGTCAAGTAACATGAGGAATACAATCAACCTTATGTAAGTGTAGTACAGTGAGTCAAACTTACTAACATGAGCCTTGGGATAAGTTAAGTCCTAAGTTAGGCATTAAAGCGAATTAAGCAATTTGTCAAGTTTAGTTGAGATTATATAGTTGTACGAGCGATTGTGTAATATCGATGTACATTAGATTTCTATACGTTATACAATTGTATGAGTGATTGTATAATATGGTTATCAATTATATTTATAAGTAATTTATATTAATGAGTACCATGAAATACATGTACATTACTGTTTCCAAGGTAAAAGCAGGTCAAGACCCTTACCAAGGGTTAAAGAAATCGAAGAAAGAGCAACCTATGAATTAGATAGTTTTTAGTTTTTAATGTATTAACAACTCTTGTATATTTTTACTCTGAGTTGTAGTTTTGTTGTGTATATAACACTTTGCCCTTAGAGGCTTTTGATATATATATGTATGACTTACTTTTATCGTGACTCTCCATATTTCCTTGTTTAGTTATATGGGATTAGAATCATAGTAGGAATAGAAGTAACATGTTTAGTGCTTTATATCTTTATATAATTAAGGTATATTGAGATAGTTGTATTAGGGTGTTACATGATGAAACCCTAATTGTTTTGACATTATTATGTTGAATTATTTTTACCCAATTTTAGGATTTAATGCTTATTGATTTTATTTTTCTATCAGATTATATGAATGAATTTTTAGATGAGTTAAGTCATGTTTTTCTCATGCATTACAATTTATTTATGTTGTCTGAGTCTTGATGGTAATTGTTAGATATTAATTGTGATTTCTTACTAATGATACATTTGATGATTTGATAATTTACCATTAATTAGAAAAATTTTATCATACACTTAATTATTATTTTTAGTTAATTATTATTTTTAGTAATTTATTGATAGATCTTTCATGATCACATGCTTGCCGCTAGATGTTTATGAGTAAAATTATTTAAGTAAAATAATTTGACATAGTTAATGTTAAAATTAATCTTAGTGTATTCTGAACCTTAGTCATCTTACTTCTAGTAGAAACTCAATTTGTTTACTTTGTTTAACTTTAATTTGCATTCAAAATTAATCTTTATTTATTATTAATCATTTAACATTTTTCTTTAGTTTCTTTGTTCATTTAGTTATTCTTTTAATTTGTCTCTATGTGGAATCGACACGCCAAAGTTGTGTTATAATTACTGCATTATTCTTTGGGCGTAATCAACTTTACATACCTTTCGAGCCTAGCTGTTCCCACCGAAAACCTGATTAGATCAGTGTTAAAGGGTTTTTAGGTCGGAAAGTGATTGTCTGAGGTTGCATAAGCACTCCATGAAGAGTATATCTGCAGAGTTGCCTTGATCAACAAAGATGCACTTGACTCTGGCGTTGGCCATTACTCTCGAGATGACCATGAGGTCATCATGGCCTAGCACTACTCCATACAGATCGTCATCAGTGAAACTAATTGTCGGGGCCCTAGAACTGCTTCCCATTTAAAGGTGGTCCGGGATGAGACACTCGTGACTTCACTACTAGAAATTTGAGTTTTAGAGACCGATTTATTTCGGTATCTATAGAGACCGAAATAGAGACCAATTACAAAAAAAAATCTAATTTGCTACCGAAATAAAAGCGGTTTCTAATTCGGTCTCTAAATTATTTAGAAACCGAAACTATGTTATAAAAAAATTTAAAAAAATAAAAATGTGCTCTCTCCTCTCTTTGGGGCCTTTCAAATTATTTTTAGAGACCGATATTTCGGTATCTAAATAAAAAAATTATAAAAAATAAATAAATAATTAGCAACCGCAAATTTGGTTGCTAAAAAAAGTGAAATGTGTTAGAAATCGAATTTTTTCCGTTTCTAAATAAAAAATTTACAAAAAATTTTGAGTAGTAACTGATTTTTTAGGTCATTAAACAAATAAAATAAAAAAAAAAAGAAAAGATGAGAATGAAACATTATCAGAGCCTAAAAGTATCTTCCCCTAATCAAGTCCATCCTCTCTCTTTATTCATTTCTCCTAAATTCCATATTCATTCGAAGCCCTACCCAATGGCCATTGTAGTTCTGTGAGCAAGTGAACGATGCCGCCTCGACGTTGTCGCCTTGTGGGGATGACAGCTGGGTCCGAGATAGTGGAGCTCGTGGCAGAAACAGAGGACGGTCATGGTCTGAGGTGGTTTGCGTGGGTCGCAACCAGATCTGGGTCGCAGGTCTAGTTTGTGCGGTGAGGAGAGCGGCCGCTTTGGTTCTTGGCTCTTACAGTGAAAACGAAAACGATGGCCGATCCGCAATGATGTTGTAGGTTGGGCTTCAACGCTTAGCGGTGGCTTGGACTCTTCGCGCAAAGAAGGACGACGATGTACCATATTATTAATTCATTTCTTATTCTCATCCTTTACATATATTATATAATAATCTTATTAGTTAATGCAAAAGAAAATAATAATAATAATAATAATAATAATAATAATAATAATAATAATAATAATAATAATAATAATAATAGCTTATTATATTATTAATGTCTTATTTATTTGCTATTAAAATGTCTTTTGAGCTTCCCTGTGTAATTGTAGGTTATGTATGCAATGCTCTATCTATTAATTCACACTCTCGTTGCTGCCCTGAAACTGCGGGGAAATTATCTTGTGCTTGATATTGTCTCACAATTACTAGGGTGTATGATCCCTTTCTTACTTAGTCTGTTATGTATGAGTGTACCTTGTGTAGCTTTTTTTCCTTAGACATGCTAAAATGGAGTCAGAGAGTAGTTACTATTTCATGCATATGCAAGAGTAATAGGAGCTCACATGATTATTAATTTTTAGGTGTATGAAGAACAACATACCACCATGAATAGGCTCTTTTGCTTACCTTGAAACACGGGTCTAATTTACAATGAGTTCTAATGTTTCAGGTTCATGAAAATGCTTATCTTTGTAACTTCCACCACAGTTACTACATTTTTTGCTTTGTTGGGAAATGGTTTAACAAGCCCATTGTGTCCTTATGCAGTGATTTAACACTGCCCTTATTATTATATATGTACTTTTCATCAGTGTTGGATTTAAGAATCCTAGCAGCCACTTGCAAATATCATGTTTAAGCTAATACATTTGTATTGTTAATGATAAAAGGGCAGGCTGTTATTACAGAAAAATATGGTGCACGTGACTGTAATGTTAGCGATGATGGTGGCTTTGCTCCTAATGTCTCCAGGCAAGCTTTTTATGTTATAAACTTATTGAATTTCTACAGCTTTCAAAAATTATTCTTTGCCATTAAACGAATAATGTAAAAAGGAAAAATGTGTCCCTTGTAGAAGAAAAGAAAAAAAATAAAAATATGTCCAAAACTGCTTTGTACAATATCATCTAATATAATGACAATCACACACATGAATGAAACTGATTGGTAATTTAACTGCTAGTTTTTTATTATAATTTCTTTTATTGTCTGATTTATTGGATATATAATATCTTTGGCCCTTAAAAATTTATGATAGTATGGGATAAAAAGAATTTCATTTGTGTTTTGCCTCTTAATCTAATTTGTTTTATCTAAGTCAACATATTGAACTTCTGCATGTTAATAATTACAGTGTTTTCTTGTGCATAAAAAATATAGTTAGATCTAATCTCTATGCATCTGTTCTTTTAGATTGATAAAATTGTATTAATTTTATCTACTTGCTGATTATTAAAATTATTCAAAACAAATTATCTAAATTTTTAAGCAACTATAGTTTTAATATCAAACGATTATAATTTTTTATATGAAATCAATTAGTTTCTATGAAATTCATGCTTATGTAATGTTGTCGTACTTAGTTTTTTCTCCATTATAAAATGATTATTTTTTGAAGTATTTAGATTTTATTTCTACTTTTTAGCTGACTTTATTTAAGTATCCTTAGCTTTAGAGAAGCCATGGATCTTGTAAAGGAGGTCATTAGCAAAACTGGTTATAATGAGAAAATAAAGATAGTACTTGATGTTGCTACTACTAATTTTTGCATAGGTAATTATAATTTTTTGTCTCTTATGTACTGTTAGATTCTTGAGAATATGGAATTTGCTGATACCTGCTGAATATAATATTGCTTATTGCTATTATAATGAGTGATTGTGTTGTAACTTTCTATGTTAACTGTTTTACAGCATCATTTACAAAAAAACAAATGTAGTTTCTTTTACTTTGCTGTCATTGCAAAATAAAATTGGTCTTGTTCAGAGCTGTAAAAATAACAATCTTGTTTGTTAATAGTACTTAAATAATTCTATAAATACTAAAGACCATCACTTATGGTGATTTCTTATCTTTCCTTATCTTTATATTCCATCTAGAGATGTCATTACAAATTGGTTCCTGAATCTGGAATCCAGCTTGAGCTTCAAATGTGGTAATAAGATACTACAACACTGGATTCATCAACAGAAGTGATTTTGACTGAGCTGTCATCTGATCCACCACTAGGATCATTAAGTATTAGATAGTAACAATTATAATCTCTCATATTTTTTATTTTCTTGTTTTGTTTTAGGGTTCACTCTTTGTCATTGCAACCATTACCTAAGAGAACAAGAATTTTTAGAAACCATGATAGAGATAATTGAGGTTATGTGTTGAAATTTTTCTTTTTATTAAACATTATTTTTAGTACTTTGAATTCCTAATTTTTCAAAATTTTATCTTCCTCATTTTTACTGGAAGCTATTTTAAAAGTATAACCCTGTGTTTAGATGTTTTCTCATTAACGGAACGGAACGAAATAGATGGAGATGGATTGGAAAGGAAAGGAAAGGAATGGAACATAGTTCCCTTCCTCTTTGTTTGGAAGATTCATTAATGGAACGGAATATGTGTTCCCCCCATTCCACCTCAATTTTGGGGGGAACAAAAATTGATCATTTGAGGGGAAGAGGGGGGAAATGATTTCCCATGTGTTCCGTTCCTATGTATTTTAAAACTCCAAAACACAAAAAATTAATTCCGTTCCCCCCATTTTCTTTCCGTTCCTCTCTTTACCTGTCATCCAAACACAGTGTAAAAGCAATTGGATGGAAAGGTATGTTACGAGAATCAAGGTCTTATTGCATTTTATTATTTCTTCATATGTTGGCAAAAGACCTTTTATCTATCTTTTTTTTTTTCAATCTTTCATTTTTTATTTACATTCTTTATAGTGAATTTGGCATTTCCATTTAGTTAAATTTTAATTGCTATATTGGACTTAATTGTACTTGACAGCTAAAGCTCTTTCTTACACTGTGTTTGTTTCCAGAGAAAATGGAAGGAGAGAAAATGAGAGGAGAGAAAATAGCAAGAATATTCCATTTTCTCCTGTTTGGCAGTGGAGAGAAAATAGAGAAGAGAGAAAATGTGGTGGTGGGACCCACATTTTTTATTTTCTCTCCTCAGATGCGGAGAAAACAAAAGGGAGAATGTGATAAATTAGTGAAATGACCATTTTACCCCTACAGAAACCCCCTTCTTCTTCTTCTTCTTCCTCGGGTTAAATCGCGACCCGGATCCGGTCGACGGCGCGGGTTACGGCCGGTCGACGACGCGGGTTCGCGACGCTTCGAGGCGGGTGGAGGTGGGGAACGCGGCGGCAGGGGGTGGGGTGGGTGGGGGTGGGGGAATGCGGCGGGGGGGGGGTGGGTGGGGGAGGCAACCTAGTCAACGCACCATTGCCGACGGAAGGAAGGAGACCCTGGTCCTCTCCACCGCCGTCTCTCCGTCGCTATCTCTCCTCTCATCCAGCCTTGCCTCGCCGCCACCCCGCTGGACGACCTCGCAAGCACCGCCCAAACAGCTATTCGCTCCGTCCGTGGCCGCCGTAACTCCTTCCAAAATGCTTTTTTCGCGAACCACCGCCCGTATCGCGTCGTTGTCCACCGCCGTCAAGGTCCTTTCTGCCCTTTGTTAATTTATCTTCCGCCGCCGGGAGATGCGCACCAGCTGCCCCCTCCCCTCCCCTTCCCCTCTAAACCGCTCGTTTCTAGTTTTTGCTTTCTTTGTTTTTTTTTTTTTTAATCCATTTGTCAAAACAAATTTTTTTTTTTAAGTTTATTGTTTTGAGATTTTTTTTTAATATGTGATTTATTTGAGTTTTTTTCAGTTAAATTTGTAATACTTTAAACAAATTTTTTTTTGAGGTGTTTAGATTTGAAATAAAACATTTTTTAAGAAAATATGTTAATCAAATAATTTGGGTTAAAGTAAGAGTGTTTGAAAAATGCAAACAAAGATTATTAAAAAAAAATATTGAATTCTTTTGTTGATTTATTAAAATTAGCTTATCATTATTGATGTGTTTATTTTAATTATATTATTAATTTTTTAAAATAGTGATTTTATATTAAATTTAAATAGTGATTGTGTACTTATTTTAACTCAATTTTTTGTTCGATTAAGTTTGACAAAGCAAAAGGTTGTGGTAGAGACCATGTATGGTGATATCATTGATAATGGAACATCTGACCCGTTGAACAAAATAGATCACCAATTGATTGCAATTAACTAAAACTAATGACTTTAGATAAGATAAATTACATGAATTAGTAAATATCGATAGTGTGAGCTTTTTCATATTTTTTATTCAAAATAAATAAAGGAGGTGTAGTTATTATATTACAAAAGTAAAACAAATAGCAAATAATAAATTTATTTATTACATTATATAAAGGGTATATTAGTCATTTCACATAATTTCATTTTCTTTCTTCTCACTTTTCTTCTCAATGTAAACAAGAGAAAGAAAAGTAGTTTTTTGCATTCTTTTGGCAAAAGATCTCTCTTTTTTTTTCTTCATCCAAACATTCAATAGAGAAAAATATAATTTTCTCACCATTTTTTAAATTTTATTTTCTCTCTTTCCTTTTTCTCTCTTCTCATTTTCTCTCTTCACCCAAACAAAGCATTAATTTTAGGATTTTTTGTCTTATATGAAAGGATACCTTCAAACAAGGGGTCACTTGATTGATGTGCAGACCTTAGTTCACTTGACTAAAAATTAGCTTTTGACTCAACAAAATTATTAAATGAATTTCCATATAAGTGTAGGCTGTATAATATTCATTTCAGCGAATAGGTCTTGCATGTTTATTTTGTTCATAGTTTCTTTCTTCGTTATTCTAATTGTTAAAATTGCAAACTTTAAAGAAACACATATCCTACTATAAACTTTTTTTTTTAATTCTTAGGCTTTTAGTAGATAGTATTACTGAAGTTTATTCATTACATTCTTCTGAAGCTCAAACCTGCTCTTTTGTTGCCTTTGAATCTGAATGCATCATTGAAATTGATCATTGAAATCTGGCCTATTTTTCGATTTGTTATGATATCTGATTATTGCATGTAAAAGGTCCCTATTTTATTTTCAAAGAGGAATATTTTAACCGTGCTATCATCTCAAATTGAAATTAAACAAGCTTGCAGCTTTTAACATGCGATTGAAACCATGTTTATTCTTATACTTTATGCCATGACCTATATTATGTTAGTGTGGCTGGAGTAAAAAAAAAGTAAAATATATGGTCTTTGAATTGAGTCAACTGTAGTGGCTGGAAGACCACAATATCGTGGCTCAAGTTCTTCATCATCTGACTAGGTGCGAAGAGATGAACTTAAACAATTAAGAAGTGAAAGAAATGAGTTTCAGGCTCAAGTGACAAATAATATGAGACAGATTGAGGAGATAAATAGGCTGGTACGAGAGATGATACAGTCAATAAACTTTCAGCATTCTCAAACATTTCTCGTGACTGATGGAGAAGAAGAGGAGGAGTTTTTATGATTAGAGTTTAGTTTATGTTGTGTTCAACTTTCTTATATTTGAAATATTGTAGTAATGAGATATTGTAGACAATGCTAGAATGTCTTGATGTTTAAATGATACATTCTAAAGACTGAATTAGTTTAGTTTACATTATTTTTATTTACATGTTTGATTATATATAAGATTGTTGATTGTTATTTATTAGGTGTTTTAAAAATTTAGATTTTAATAAATTTAAAAATAACTACAAATTCATATCACAAATGAAAGATCGAATTAAGACTAAATATATAAAAAAAGACATTTAGCGACCAATTTAGAGATTGATAAACTAGTCTCTTTTAGAGACGGATTTAATGACCGATTTTATAAAATATATAATATATTCAGAGTTTTAGAGACCGATTTAGAGACTGATTTAGAAACTGATTTAGAGACCGATAAATCAGTCTCTAGTTTAGAGATAAAATATATAATATATTCATACTTTTAGAGATCAATTTAGAAACTGATTTAGAGACCGATTTAATCAGTCTCTAAATCAATCTCTAATGTACTTTTTTGAAATATAATTGACTAATATTTGATCAAAAATTTGCGACTAATTTAGAGACCGAAAAAATTGGTCTCTTTAAAATCGGTCTCTAATATTTAGCGACGAGACTTTTAGAGACCGATTTAAATCGGTCTCTAATTATTTTAGAGATCGATTTTCTTGATTTAGAGATCGATTTTTCGGTCTCTAAAACTCAAATTTCTAGTAGTGCTTGCCTCAGATGTCTTCTCTTATTATACTTGTTTGCCTTCCCCCTCGAAACTTATTGAGTTGGTGTCGATTGTTCTTGTGACTTCACCATCTCGTCTTGGATCTAGATGAGGTGATTTGTCACTCTAACGAACTTTATCTCTTGGTGACTGGTCTTCAGGAGTTGGACTTTGTGATCCTAGACTGTAGCTTCTTTTCTTGGATTCTCTATTCTAATACCTCAAGGGGTTCCTGTCCATAGAGTGTTGAATATACTCTTGTAACTTACCACATTGGATTAAGGTTTCGATGGCGTCCCTGAGGTCGACATAGTCTTCAGTGTTGCAGGTGTAACCTTTGTCATACTTGTAGCACTTTGATTTGTCAACACGTCCATGAGATCTGAGTTATCGTCGTCGAGTGATCTTGGTGAGCTATGTGTTATACACTTCCTTCAAGATTTTGTTGCGAGAAACCTTGAGGGGAGTGTATACGTCAAACTTTCCCCGAGGTGGACCTCGTGGGCTTGAGTTATTCTTGGAACTTTTGACATTGGGGGATTTATATTTTTGACGAGATGGTTTGGCTTCCTGATATGCGTCACTTTTTGCTTTCAAAACTTCCTCTATGTTGATGTACTTATCAGATTTGTTCTTCAATTCGTCCAGGCTTTGAGGGGTTCTCTTGGCTAAAGACTTAGTGAAATCCCCAAGTCTAAGACCTTGTATGATTGCGTGCATGGCCATATACAGATTATTGAGGTCTCAAACCTCAAGGGGTTCTCTTGCTGGTGGAGAAATTTGTTAAGAAATTCGTTGAAAACTCCCCAAAGCCATTGATCAATCTTGCTGACAGAGAGGAAAACCATATGAGGGCACCTTTCTTGAGGGTAGAGGGAAAATCACTGCACATGATGGGGTCGGATGCTCCCATGAGGAGCATGGATGACATGAAGGCAGCCAAATGCTTTCCAGGGTCTGTTGACCCATCATATGCCTCTATTGGCGAGGGCTTGAAGCCCTTGGGCAAGGACACTCCTACAATGAAATCGGAGAATGAGTGGTTAAATGTTAGGGGGGCCCTAATGGTGTGAGGGGCCTGAGGCCGTGGAGGGCTGTTTCTTTGTTTGCTGATCACAATTCCCAATGGGTTGTGGGTCAACCCGTAGGTCACGCTCCACGCAAGCCCCCATATTATTTTATGCTACCCGCTCTCACGATATTATATGCATAAGGTCAGTGATATGTTGCTGTTGTTTTGTGAGTAAATCGAAAAGTTCTTGGTTGGTTAGAGGCTGTAGAGCTGAAGCGCCCGCTCTTGGAGTTGGTTGTGCTAGGCTGAGGACGGGTTGGTGGTCTTGAGCCTAAGCTTTCTCTCTCTCCACTGTGGAACGCAAATAAGTAATTAATGGTTGTCCTACACAAGCCTAGCTTGCTGTTACGGAAGTTTCAACATCATCCCGCTGCTGGTTGGCATACCCTTTACGTGTGTAAGCCATGGAAGAAAAGGTGGGATTAGCAGTTTACCCGTTTCCCACAGACGATGCCAATGTTCTGTCCTAAACTTTGGATGATGTTTGGTTCCTTGAGATGAGAATCTCCCACCAACAACTCCCCAAAGTGTTGGAACAGGGGAGTTGGGTACCTATAAAGACACTTCAACGCTCAAGGAAACTATTGTTATAGCGGGTGAGATCACAAGGAGAAGATCCTTGCCATTGAGCTATAGTGCCCTATTTATATGAGGAGGAAGTACATAAACACCCTCGAGTTGAAAGGGGTAAAGAGGTCATTTCAACTGGGAGAAAGAAACTTCCTAACACTTTTTCAGCCAAGAGTTAACCTTCCTCATTATCCCCTAAAGGTCCCTAAACAATGGACATTCTTTTTGTCTATTATAAGAGGTCACTGTCGACCCTATCTGTGTGCTAAACCCATCAAAACCCAAATCACAGTACTGAACACCTTTCAAAACCCAAATCACAGTACTGAACACCTTTCAATTAGTTGAGTATCATTCATGTTATAATTTGAAGGTGTCACTTTGTTAATTGAAATAGTATTTTCTAATGAGTGTATGCATATATAATAAATTTTTATCTTTATTAAGTAGAAAAAAAGGTATTTTTGGTTGTATAAATTAGATTTATAAATAAAAATATTTGCCATTTTAGGATTTTTTTATTCAATTTTTTTTAATGATTTTTAATGTAAAAGGATATTGGCAATGTGGACGACATCCTCTAGAGTTGAATTGTAAGTGTAGTTAGAGAAATAAATAGAAAACAATTGAGTTGCAGAGTTATAAAAATTATAAAACTCACTTGTCTATTTGTCTTTAACTGCATATGCAATTCAAGTGCAAATGATCAAATCCTGACAATGGACACATGCTTATACAGGGTTATTGGTGAATCATTATCGTTAGGTGATAAACAAATATAGCAAGCAACATAATATGGCATATTTGAAAAGTTGGATGGCATGTGTACACTTCTTTCACTGTGATTTGGTTCGATTTTTTTATGGGATTGTAGATAACATTAATTCAAATCCATATATCTGTTATTTTCATTTAAGGAGTGTATGTTTGTTTCGGGGTATGGAAATTATCATGGAATTTTTGTGGCGAACTTTACCATTGAAAATGTAATACACTGGTCATTCACTGAAAAAAATGAACTTTCCATCGTAGTTTTTCTTTTTTTTCTTTTTTTAGAGTATCCCAACGTAATAGTGAGAGATTAATCTTCTGAAGTATAATCAAATGTATAAGTAATAATCTCTCTTAACAGTATTATTTCTATACACATAAATCTTGAAATCAAATTCATGATCACATATTTAAGAGACTTGAGCTCCTTTCTCTTAGACCAACACACATTAATTTTTTCATCTTAATTAATTAAGTATTTAGAAGACTAATACTAAATAATTAAAAAAATTATTGGAATATATTCAATTAGAAATTATAAATATTTAAGAGTGGCCATTAAATAAATTAAAGTGATGGGAACTATAAAGAGTTAATATTAATGTTAACTCATTTTAACACAAACTTTGACTAAAAATAATCTAACTATCTAATATTTTTATTTTTGAATTGATTGATTTTATTTTAAAATAATTTTTATTTAAGTTTTGTATATTTAGAAATCCACTCAAATTTAATTGGATTTAATTGATTAGATTTTAGTTTTATTTATTTGAATTAATAATTTTACCCTTATTAACTCACCATGGTAACTATTTTAATTAATGGTAAGAAAGTAAAATTCTTAAAATAAAATAAATCCCATTTATTTTTAAAGTGTTCTAAATATAAAAATAATTTATAATTCAAATCAAATATTTTTTTACAATAGATTCTAAACATAATAATTAATTTACATATCGAATTAAATTAAATTAAATTAATTTTAATTTTTACTATTCCTAACACACCATGTAATGTAAGCTTATTTGCCACATTGAATTAATTGGCTTTTGCCCCAATTCGGCGTTTGCCTTGGGATATCACTGAGAATGCTAGTTTGACCACTGCATTGAATTGGGCAATATTAAATTAAAACGTAAAATTGTTATAAAACACTCTGTTTCATGCCTGATAGGAAATTAGAATATAAGCACATTAAAGTTAAAAGTGAGTCGAATTGAGTCAAGTTAAGTTATACTCAAACTCAGCTCATTTATAAATAAATTCATTTTCTTGATTCAAGTTCGATTCACTTAAGTTCACAAACTATTTAAATTAAATTAGACAATATTAAGTCTTACACTATTAAATATTTTAGGCTATGTTAAGGGTATGTTAATTATTTTATTTTTTAGTACTTTTAATTTAATTACTTTGTGATAATATGTTCCCGCTAAATAAGATTTTTATTTTTTTCAAAATCCTACGCATATTTATTAATTAATTTTATGGTAATCTCCTCCATTTATTGCTTTTATGAGGTCGTAATCTTTCAACTCACTATTTACTGCTTTTACGAGTCTCTAGGTCATTTTGGATTCAAATTTTGCCTAATGTAATTACTCTACAGTTTTGGTTTTTATTCTCACTTTCTTGGTACTTAGTTTTTTTCCATTCTTCTTTTTTTTGTTTTTTTTGTGAGTGCAGAATTTTTTCCTTTCCAACCAAATCACTTAAATTGGTTTTATTGTCTCTTGACTCGAGGCTCCACTAAATTACAAAATTGGCGTAGAATTTTTATCAATACATGTTAGTGTTATTTTAACTTTTACTTTAGTCATTTATATTGGTTTTGCCATTGGATATGGATGGCAATTGCAGGGGAAAAGAGCTACAATTGACATGGTTTTGTTGCATTCATTTGGCTGGTCTTTTTAGCTGCATGATAGGCAAAGGTTATTGGTGACTCTCTAAAAATGTATACTGGGGTGAACTGAACTGCATAAGGTAATGTTCATTTTTCGACTTTCAACAAGAAGTTCAAGCAAGGTATAAATTATCATGTGTCATTGATGATCTTTTCTTTTCTTTTTTCTTTTTTCCTATAAAAAATGTCAATACATGGTGACATGACATATTTATGTTTAGTTTCAAAAGTAATTATAAGATAATAAAATGAAAAAGTTAAGGATTATTTTGAAATTTTTGAACCAAAGTACGAAGATAGAGAAATGTTTGAGAGTTCTCTTTTTCAATGGTAGAGATTTAGATGTCATTGCAACTAGTAATTTTCCTACTTAATTGACACCAATCCTCAATTTCACAGGGTGTAAACATTGAAATAATAATATAAAAAATGTCGGCATGATTCTTCTTCAAGGTAGCAATCCCTCTTTCTTATTGCTTAATGATTATTTAAATAACATTTGTTAAATCTAATTTTCTATTTTGTTCGTTTAGTTATATTTTATTTGTTCTCTCCACAAGCCTAGGGTAGTACTTGAATGGAATGTATTGAATATCTTTAAAATTTGTAACAATAATACGATGCATACAGTGTGATTGTATTAGACCATAGAGGCAATTCTGAAAATGGAGAAGCATTTGGAAGAAGAATAAATTGATGAATATGAAGTTTTTTTAACAAAATTAGAATTCCCACCATAAGTACTCATCAAATTTTGAAATTAGCTGTATATTTTTTATTCAAGAAAGTTGAAATTTGTTTATAATGGGGATCAATGCAAAGAATGGTGCTTGCTTGCTTTTTACTTGCACAACATGACCACCTCTGTCTTGTTAGATGAATTATGTATATTTTATTGCTGTTCTAAAAATTTTTGGTTCATGATTTATACCAGTTTTAGTCAATAAAAACTAAATAGAAGATATTTCCATTTTACATAACCTTTAGAGGAAAGGTTGCATTCTTAAAAAAAATTATTTGAATGTAATGAGTATCATTTGACATGTTATCAATTTCTTTTTTTTTTCATTTTTTTTCTATAACATTTTGACATTAGATGTGAGTTTGGTGTACCTTTGACTTGATAACAAGTGAAAAATTAACAAATTAGTTTTAATATAATTTTGCCTGAATGTTTTTAATAAACTATTTAGTATTTTTGTATTTAGGCCCAATTTGATAGATTCTTTAAAAATAGAGGCGATAATTTAAAGGATGAACTTTTAGTGTATATATATATTTATTTATTTATTTATTTATTTATTTCACCTATGAATCTTCATGTAAGGATATACTTTCACTCTTTTATAAATCACCACCATAAATTTAAAAATCTTCTTAATTAATTCTTAAATTTTAACTAATGATCTAATAAATTTTCATTAACTATTTGTTAAATCACTAATAGAGATGTCACGTGGTATCATCTTATCTATCCAAACTTATTAAATCTGAACCATTGATTTTTTTATTCATTAAAATCTCATTTTCTATAATTATATTTTACACTTAACAAATTAAATAAAAAAATTAAATTATATTTAAAAAAATAAAATTCATTTAATGTTTCTATTAAATTAGGATCTGTTTGTTGGAGAATTCATGCTTCTCTAACACAAGACAAGTTGAGTTTCCAAATCAAGAGCTTCAACCCAAGACATGAATGTGGAAGGAATTATGAAAACAAAAAGGTCACGGCAAAGTGGGTAGCTAGTAAGTATTTAGAGAACTTTAGAGATTCTCCTAAGTGGGAGGCCACCAGATTGAAATATGCACTACAAAGGGATCGTAAGGTCATCATTTCTTTACATAAAGCATATCGGGCAAAGATCATTGCATTGAAGATTATCCAAGGAGATAAAGGTAAGCAATTTGGGAAGTTGTGGAGGTATGCTCATGCTATTAGAGAGACTAATGTTGATAGTACAGTTTTGATAAAGACAGAGGGCCATGAATTCCTAAGGTTATACATATGCCTTAACGCATGCAAAAAAGGATTTTTGGCTGGATGTAGGAAACTAATTGGGGTGGATGGATGTCACTTGAATAGTAAGTTCAAGGGACAGATGTTGTGTGCCATTGGTAGAGATACCAATGATAATATGTTTCCTATTACTTATGCAGTGGCTAAAATAGAGAACAAAGAGTCTTGGAGATGGTTTTTTACCTTGCTGCTTGAAGACATTGGCAGTATTGAAGAAATAGATTGGACTTTCTTGTCTGACCAACAAAAGGTATATTTTTATGCCTTTAGTTAATGTTTTCCAATTGTTAATACAAAACTTAATCTTTATTTTCTGATTGTGGTTGTAGGGTTTAGTTGAGGTCTTCAAGGAACTTATGCCTAGTGCAGATCATAGATTCTGTATTAGACATATGCATAGCAACTTTAAGAATGCTGGTTATAAAGGAAAAACACTCAAAGATTTGATGTGGAATGCTACAAGAGCCTATAAGGTTTCAAAGCATAATTATTACATGAATAAGATTAGAAGGATTTCTGAATAAGCATATGATTGGTTGAAGAAATTTGAACCTAGCCTATGGTGTAGGTGAGTTTATATTATTTCTATTTAATTTTCTGGTTAATTGATATAAGGTTTTGTTTTGTGTTGGATAAATAATATGTTTTCTGTTTTGTGTTATTTTGATTCTGTTTGGTCTCAAATTAGTTTGTATTGGTACTGATTTAATGGTATAAGGTTCTTTTTCTACCATTTTTTGATATTGGATTATATTCGAATGATTGTTGTTCTATTTTTTGTGGATCAGGCATGCTCATAACCCTGATTTGAAATGCAACGCATTGCTTAACAACATTTCAGAGACATTTAATTCTTACATAAAGGAGGCAAGAGACAAGCCAATTATCACCATGTTGGAGATGATTAGAAGGCAATTAATGAAAAGATTTCAGGTCAAAAGGGATGAGATGCTTGCTAGTAGAAATTCAGTTTGCCCTAGAATACTTGAGAAATTGGAAGCCTCTAAGAAAGAAGCAATGATTTGCATAGTCTATGTTGGAGCACACAGAACTTTTGAGATTAGCCACTGTCATGGTAGGAATAATGTTGTGAACCTGATAGAGAGAGCTTGTACCTGTATGAAATGGTAGATGACTGGAATTCCGTGTGCACTTGTTGTGGCTGCAATATTTGATGAGAGAGGCAGGCCAGAAAACTATGTGGACACTATATTCTCTAAGAAGACATTCTTGAAGACAAATGATTATCATATACATCTTATGTCCGGGGAAGAAGATTGGCCTGAATGCAACTATGATGAAATCTTGCCTCCAAAGGTCAAGACAGCACCAGGCAGGCCAAAAAAAGAAAAGAATTAGAGAAAAAGGGGAGCCTACAAATCCAAACAGAATCAGCAAGAAGGGAACTAAAATACATTGTGGGAATTGTAACAAAGAAGGACACAATGCAAAAGGTTGTTGACAACCACCAAATCCAAACTGAAAGGTTTATAGGAAAAAACCAAAGAAGACACAAATGCCAATGAGGGAATCAAGGATGTCCAACAATGACAGCTAGTGATGGCAGGCATTAGTGGACATATGGGATCACATATGAGAATATTTTGACTTTTGTGTTAGTGGTTATGGTCCAGGGGACCACAGTTTGTAATTTTTTTTTTACTTCGTAGTGTTCCAAAGGAAAAAAAGGTATCCTTGTTGTATAGACATCTAATTTAATGTTTGAAATGACTACATATTATCACTAAAATGTGCAGATTGTCCTCCACTGTTTTCTAGTACTGGTTTTGGTACTGCATTGCATTGCATTTCTGATATTGTATATGGGTTTGGTGTCTACTTTATAGTACTGGTTTGCTGGTACTGCATTGCATTTTTTTATTCTAGTTTCATCATTTTTGGTTCAGGTTCAGCATTTTTTGGTTAATGGCACTACATTACATTTTTTGGTTCTGGTTTGATCATTTTTTGTTCTGGTTTCATCACTATTGGGTTCTGGTTCATCATTTTTTGGTTCTAGTGTTATCAATTTTTTATTGTTCACATGATGCATTTTATTTGGGGAATAATCTTGGATTAGTAAGGTTCACAGGACTTTGTTTATTGCATAATAAGAAGGCATTGGCCTAAAAATGGATAATTAAGCAACACTGCAAATAGAATGACTATAGTATCAGTTTAAAAGTTAGGATGCATTTGATAAGCTATCCTTAGACACCCCAAACAAGGAATGGCTGATCATGTAAAGCAACAATGTTGAATTTGTAAATTGATAAGTATACCAAAAATAATTTTGAGATAAGAATTGATTACATCAATTACATCTCTGGCATACTACAAGACCTCATCTTCCTTGGGTGCACCACTATATTCTGCATAATTTCCAAGCTCAGGTGCATAGAGTTTATTAAGTTTTAAAGTAAAAGAAACACCCCATATCAGTATAGATGACACTATCACTTATCTTTTAATTAGTCTTAGAGGGTTATTAGCTTCTTCCAGCAAATAATCAATCACTTACGATCTTAGAAGTTGAGGTTCTTTGTGCCATTGATTAATAACAATTACAAATTGCATAAATAATCTATAATTACTGTAAAATTTGTAGATAAATTTTTTTTATGAAGATCAACTCTCTTTGTGCTGTCATAGGTGCTATTGACACTGCTAGAGGCCTGTTCAGACTGCAAGAGTGGGACAATCAACTCATGGAAAAGAACTGCTTCAGTCTTCGTGCCTTAGTTTGTTGAATTTCTTCTTTAATCCAAGAAAAATGTTAGTAATTACTTTGTGTTTTATTTGTTTTCCATTTTGTTTTATATACTCAAATCAAGTCTTAATTTGTGTAATATGTCCAAATATTTGGCATTTAACATTAAAATGGATTCATATTCTCATTTGGCACATACCATTTAAAAAGCTATTAAAAACTTTAGCTGCAAATGAAAAATGTTACTTACTAACTTGCTATAACAATATGATGTTTTGTTGTTTACTAATAGCATAAAGAGTAGTAGGGCTACTAGATTCTTCGTCCAGAGGGTTATCCAACTGCTCAAGCTTTTCATGTGGTAGGAGCTTCAAGCAAAAAATAGTGATTTGTCCAGAGAACGACATATTTATATAGTGATTGTGCAGAAAATGTTTCCTGTATATGGTTGCTTAGATGGATTTGGACAGAAAACGATAGATTTATATAGTGATCGTGTCAAGAGAACTGAGTTGCCATAAAGATGAGTTTTTGAAGTTTTTTGGGCTGAAATGACCACACAGACAGATCCTAAGTTACTAGAAACATTAAACGAATTTCATTTTTTAAAAAATATAATATAATTTTTTTATTTAATTTGTTAAGTGTAAAATATAATTAAAGAAAAGAAGATTTTAATGAATAAAAAAATCAACGATCCAGATTCAATGAGTTTGGATGGGTAGGATGATGTCACATGACATTTCTATTAATGATTTAACAGATAGTTAACGGAAGGATTTATTGGATCATTAGTTAAAGTTTAAAGATTAATTAAAAAGATTTTTAAATTTATGGTGGTGATTTGCAAAAGAGTGAAAATTTAGGGTGACTTTATACTTTTTTCCCTATAAATAATAATAGAGTTTTTAAAACTAGGTTAGGTTAGTATATTTTTAAAAGGCGGCATAAAAAAAAGGAATTTTTAGGCGTTCTTGATTTAAGTGATTTTTTTTTTCTTGTATATCATTGAATGTATGTCACATAACTATAATATTAAACATGTAATTGAAGTGAAGAATATTATGATACCCATATTTTTTTTTATACAATAATATATGTATGGTCAATTGTTAAGCGTTTCATTGACTATTAGTTATTTTTAAGCATTTATTATGAAATTAACATTTAATAAATACTTGATAACTCATCTTAAATACCATACTCATCGTGGTATCATAAAAATTCCAATTAAAGTGGGAGATACCAATGTGAGTCAAATTCAACAATACATAGTAAAAAAATTTTATTTCAAGAGTACTTAGAAAATAAGAAATGGTTTTTTTTTTTTATGATGCTTCTTTTAAAGCTTTCATTCTTTATATAGGGTTTTTTTTTTTTATGAATTATTTATACAGGTTATTTTATAGATATTGAAAACATCTTTTTGTACACATCAAAATTTATGTACATCAATAAAAAAAATGAACCTTTTATCTAATGATTTTGCTTTACATTTGAATTCTTTTAATACGACTGAGTTTTTAGAGTATAATTTTTATTTATAATTTCAATTTTTTTTAATTTCCCAGTGAATTGAAGGCATACATTATAAAATTGCTATTTTTTTCAATACTCATACATAAATGTATTGATAGTAATTTTATCATACATATAATATATACATACTGAATATGACTAAGATCAATACATAATTTTTTAACAAACAAACAGTACATAATTAAATAAATTTTTTATCATCATAAATAAAAAATATATATATGTATCTTGCAACGCACGGATAGATTTACTAGTGTTTTATAAAAGGAGAATAAATTTTCATTTATTTTCTTGGTGAGTGATAAAGCATAATTTGAAGCAACGTCCACGAGAGTCATAACCAGTTATGATTTGGCCCAAACTCTATCAAATCGTTATCCGGATGGTCGAATTCAACCCACACTAAATTGTCGTTTGGGCCACAGAGTATTGTAATCTTAGTCGACCCGTACCCCCCCCTTAATAACTTGAATAGAATGGAGATTTCTCCTGACCCAAAAAAAGAAAGAAAGAATGGAATTCTAAATGACAAAAAAGTTTTAAAATTTTAATCACTTGGAAAAAAAATAGTTAATTAAGGGGAAAAGAAGTAAACAAAAACAAAAAATCACTACTAAACTCATGCTCAAAAAAAGAAAGATAAAAAAACCTAAGTGAAACGACGTTATTGAACACACTCTTATTTTAGTTATTTACATGAATTTCACCTTGAGTTTATAGGAATCGATACATTTTGTATAAAATTAACGTTTAGTTAAATATTTTTTTTTATAAAAAATCTTATTTTATATTTAAAAATAATATTTTTTAAAATTTACTTATGACTCTAAAAGTATCTTAAAAAATATTTATCTCAACAAAAAACATTATAATATATATATATATATATATATATATATATATATATATATATCAACTTACATCAAGATATAAATTTTTTCTTACATCTATTTTCAATCGTTAATTTCACTTTCATCTAATGGTTAAGATTATTTCATTAAAAATAACCATTAGATGAAAATGAATCTAACAAATTAAAAATAGATGTAAGAAAAAAAAACTTACACCGATGTAAATTGATCCCCTCATATATATATATATATATATATATATATATATATATATATATATATATATATATATATATATATATATATATATATCCATGAAAATATAGTATTTTAAAAGTTTAAAACAAGCTATTTAAATTTTTTTTAAAAAAAAAAAACTTTGAGTGTAACATGCATGTATGATTGCTTTGTTTTGTTGAGTTATTAGCCACGTTTATTATCCAAAAATAAAAAAGTATTTTTTTGGTTAAATTTTAGTTTTTTGCTTGGTATTAGATCTTATAGGGTCTCACCACTGAGAGATCAGCACAAGGGGATAGGAGAAATTAAATGGGTAAAGGATGTTCCATCACGAAGAGTCACCCACTATCAAAAAATTGTAAACAAATGTCTTAACTAAATGAGTTAAACTCACGGGAATATTAAATTTAAATTTTAGAGTAAACTCTCAATTTGGCCCATGATTAAAACAACTTCCAAATTAGTTTATGAAAAAGAAAAAAAAACTCACCTTTTGATTCTTGAAAATGACAATAATTTGACATGTTAGTCTCTCTATTAATTTGCTCTATTAAACTTAACAGATGTGTAAACATGTTAAATGTGCAACTTGACCCAAAATTTACCAACATAGCATTTTTCTTAGATAGATTTATTATTTTCAGTTAGATTTAAAATAATAATACACTTCATGAAATGACATCGTTTGGACATGATTAACAAAATAAATCTCAATTCTTATACGAAGAATGTTAATAATATATTTTTTAAATACTTTTTTTAATATTTATTTTTTTATTAATTCATTTTATATATTTAAAAAATTATTAAAAATAAAATATTAACAATATTTATTTTTAAATTAATATCAAAATAAATATTAAAAAAATTATTTAAAAAGTATCCTACTAGCATTTCTTGTTAAGAGTGTAAAAGTATAAAAAGAAGTGTATCACATAAAAGAGTATAGGAATATCTTTATTCTTTCTCATTCTCACATTGTTCATTCATATTCTTCCTCGTACTCTTCTTCACTTGCAAACATAAAATTAGACAACCATAATAACAAATCGAACAAGCAGGCAAAGAATAAGTTTAATTTTGATACAAGTCGAACAAGTAGCTTTTTGAAAAAATTGTTACGACCAGAAAATTTTAACAATTATAGACCAACGTTTCATTTTGGTACCAAGAGAGGAATTGATGAAGCTAACTCGTCTCCTGCAACCTTCTTTTAATGGGCATAGCCATGTTTCAGTGAGTATGGGATTCTACATCATTTTCAATGGGAGTTTCCTTGTCAAACCCTGAATCCTTTATTATACCAAAAATGTCCCAAGACAAGGAGTCCCGGCTTGAAGAACTCGCTTGTTCGAATAGTTGGGGCAAAATTTCATCGAAGCAATTCGAATTGAAAGAAGGGTCAATTAAGGTCTGGAGAAGTCACCAACCTTGAGTGGAAAGGCGGTGGCTTGATGTGGGTTTGCGACGGTTGGAGAGAGGAACGATGTGGTCTACATGTGGTGGAAAATGGGTAAGGTGCAGTTGCGGAGAAGAAGTGGAATTTGGGTTCAAAAAGAGGTCTTGAAGAAGAGGGTTATGGGTGAGGGTGTGGTGGTAGAATGGTGTTAGGGGTGATTTGGAAAGAGGGGTTTTGTGGGTGTGGATTTGGGAGGAGAAGAAGGAGAGCCATATTTTCTACCATGGAAAAGGTTACTGTGTTTGTGTTTGTGTTTGCAACAAGTTGACAAACATGATGGGATTGAGGATGCTGTTGTAGACTTTTGATTTTTGAGGCTGAGGAGTTTTGATCATGAGGCTTAAGAAGAAGATGAAAAACAACTTGAAAATTGAGAGTTTATTTAAAGGTCAAAATTTGACTTAGAGGCAAATTTTTTAATTTTATGTTATGTGTTTATTTTTATTAAATTAATAAAATTAAAATAAATAAAAATTTAATAAAATAAACATATAATATAATATTAAAAAATATTTTTTTACTTAAATAAAAATCAAATTTTATTTTTTTTTAAATCATACGTCCAAATGACATAGTTTTATAAAGGGAATTACTATTTAAAATACACTTAAAAAAGAAAATCACTTGTTAGAAAATTTTGAGCTAAGTCATATATTTAAGGTGTTATATGTGTATATTTATTAAGTTTAATAAAACAAAATTAATAAAAAGATTGACGTATCTAATAATTGTCATTTTCAAAAATGAAAAAGAATGGAAGGTCGTGAGGAAGCAGTGTGGAGAGAGGTCGTGAGGAAAAAGAAACGTAGGGGTGATATAAATGGGCATGCAAAGGGTGGCAAATTGGATGTTCAATGATTGCATATGTGGGAGCGAGTCAATATGAACATCTTGTCAACCTACTTTTTCACTGAATTCCCTGACGACTTTGGAGCAAAGAAATGTTTAGTGTCTTTCAGAATTATGGACAAGTGTATGAGGTGGTGATCCCTTATAGGTGTTGAAAAAATGGTTGCAGATATGGTTTTGCCAGATTCATCGACGTTAGAGAGCCGGAGGTTTTTGGAATTAAATTGGATAATATCATCATTGGTAGTCAAAAGATCCATGTTAATATTCCTAGGTTTGAACGTAAGGGACCCGTGGAGGAGGTGCAACAAGAGATGAGAAAGGATGTTAGGGGTGCTCGATTTATGGATAAAGGATAACAATCTAATTACTGGCAAAATGGAAGGTCGTATGCAGATGTGATTAGACGGCCGATGCAAGGCTTGAATAATAGGAAGAAGGTGCAATGTTATATTAAGAAGGATGTCAATACGAATATGAAATTCAACGTTGAGGAGCAAACGATGAAGAATTTTGTTCGAAATGCCTATGTTGGAAGGGTGTGTAATTCAGGTATTGCTTATTACATCCCAGAGGAATTTCGAAGACAAGGCTACTTTGCGATAAAGGCGACTCCTCTTGGGCTAATCTAGTTTTGCTGGAATCTGAAGATGAAGGAGAGCTAAATGCGTTGATCTCGGATGGTAAACAGTGGCTTTTGCAGTGATTTGATGAAGTTCGTCCTTGGCACCCAAGAGATATTGATAATGAACGTCTCACGTGGATTCGCTGTTATGGTATCTCGGTGCACATTTGGTCTATTGATTTTTTTGAATATCTAGTTACTCCTTTTGGAACTTATGTGGATGTGGATGTGGATGAAAATACTAGGAAAAAAAAGACTATGGATGTGGCTCAAATCTTCTATAGGACCAAGGTACATGAGTTGGTGAATCGCGTGGTTTCTGTTAAAGTTAATGGGGGTGGTTTTCTCGATTAAGATTGTGCAGGATTGGTATGGACCAATGCAATGACTTACTCCGACAGTACATGATCCACCGGAAAGTGATTCTGATGATGACTCCAATGACAGTGGTGGTTCCTTTCCGGCAAGCGTGGAAGATGGGGAGTTTCTTGAAGGAAATGGTAGCATTAATTTAGCCAATAATGAGGAATTGAATGGTGACTTCATGATTAATGGAAATGGGATGATAACAAGGCCAATCATTTAGTGGACGGTAATCTATATGGTGCTATGCATGCACTGAGCTTCACGGGGAATGTTGGCAGCAATGATGAGAAACTTTTATGTTTGAATGAATCCCATGAAAGATTGATTGAGGGAGGAAAGTGTTCTCTTAATGGGCCTGGTGAGTCTCATATTAATCTTAATGTGGAGGGGATAGAGGTTCACTCTTCGGCCCAAAAGACGGGTGGCCCACGTCATGTGTTTCAAGTATGTGAGCATGTTTCTGATTCATTTGGGAGTATGAAAAATAAGGCTATTGGCCCTACTGTCCAGATCTGTGAGAGAAATGGGTGTTGTGGGTCATGTCATTCTAATAATATTTTACATGATCCAATACAGGTCTCTGATGGAAGCTCTGAGCGTACCATCTCTGGTCCACTCCAAGTCACTGTCCGAAAAAGAAACTGTTCTTTTATGAAAGGCCAACGTCGTGAGTGTTCCAGATCTCAGGGTGAATCAGTTTTGCAAGGTGCTTCTAGTTGTAGCAATGCATGGCAGCGGTACAAGGTTTCTGTTACAAAAAAAGTTTGGGACCAGGTTCGTTCTCTTGGTATTATTGGTGAAGAAAGTGATAGTAGGTACATATCTGAAATTAAAGTTATGGAGGCTTGTGATCATGATGCAAAGGTGGCGAGGGAGTCTAACAGAAGGTGTCAATGAAGATAATGTCATTGAATGTGAGGGGGTGAGAGTTCGTGCAAAAAGGAGAAGGGTGCGATCCTTGATTTTGGCAGGTAAGCTTGATATATGCTTTCTGCAGGAAACTAAATGTACTGTGATGGATAATAGGATTGTTGCTAGTATGTGGGGTGGGGATGAGGTTGATTGGTTTGCTAAAAACTCTGATGGGATGTTCGGTGGTTTATTGTTGATGTGGAGAAATGATTGTTTTGCATTGAATTTAATTTCCAAGGAACTGGATTTATTGGTATTTCGGCAAATTGTGAAAATGATGGAATCTTTTATTTTGTCAATGTGTATTCATCTTGCTTCATGGAAGGCAAAAGACAATTGTGGAGTGAGCTTCTGAGATGTAAAAGGGAATTTGCTGAAGGAAATTGGTGTATTGCAGAGGATTTCAACGCGATGCTGGCTCCTAGTGAAGCAAAAGTGAGGAATCTGAATATAAACCAGTGTGAGTTGGTGGAATTTAGGAGTTTCATTGAGGAGATAAATGTGGTGGATATCCCTGTTTTAGGACAAATTTTCACATGGTATAGTGCGGATGGTGCATCCATGAGCAGACTGAACAAGTTCTTATTGTCCAAAGGTACAGTTTCGAAATAGAAGGCGAATGCTCAATGGGTTGGTTCTAGAGACATCTCGGATCATTGTCCAGTGTGGTTAAAATGTGAAGAAAGGGATTGGGGACCAAAGCCGTTTCGCTTCAACAATTATTGGTTGGAGGATAAGGATTTCCTTTCTTTTGTCAAAGACTATTGGCATAATTTCCATATTGAAGGTTGGAAAGGTTTTGTGCTCAAGGAGAAATTGAAGCTTCTAAACGAACAACTTCGAAAGTGGAATAAAGAGGTATTTGGGTTCCTAGACTTAAATATTGATAATATTGTTGCTGACATGAATTTGTTGGATGAATCGGCTGCTTCAGGGGAGGTGGTGCATCAAGATTCTAGGAAAGTGCTTTCTGAACAGTTTTGGCAGCAGCTACGTATCAAGGAAAGTCTTTTAGCTCAAAAATCAAGAGCTAGATGGATTCTACTAGGTGATGCAAATACACGGTTTTTTCATGGTTGTCTAAAAGGAAGAAGGAGAAAGAATCAAATTGAAGCACTAAAGGTTGGTGACTCTTGGGCAGAAACAATACCCTATATAAAAGGTGCGATTTTGAGGTTTTTTAGAGAACAATTTTCCTTCAACACTCTTGGATGGGATTGTTTTTGGACAGATTTCTCATGATGAAAATGATATGCTTACATCAAATGTTACTTTAGAGGAGCTCAAGGAGATAGTGTGGAGTTGTGATGGCAACAAAAGCCCAGGTCCAGATGGCTTTAATTTTACTTTTATTAAGGAAGGTTGGGATTTTTTGAAGGATGATTTGTTGGGTTTTGTACAAGAGTTTCGCTTAGTGCTCAGTTTTCCAAAGCCATTACCGCTGCGTTCATTACTTTCATTCCTAAGATTGAGCACCCTCAAATTGTATCTGATTATTAACCCATTTCCCTTGTTGGATGCTTGTACAAGATTGTTGCGAAATTAATGGCTTCTAGATTGAAGAAAGTGTTGGGTAAAAAAATTTCACCATGCCAGACAACTTTCATCCCAAACAGAAACATACTAGATGGCGTGCTTATTGCTAATGAAGTGATTGATCTTTGCAAAGAGGAGAAAGGAGAAGTGTTTGATGTTCAAGGTTGATTTTAAGAAGGCCTATGACTCTGTGGACTGGGGTTTTCTAGATTATATGATGTCTAGAATGGGTTTTTGTTATAATTGGCGTAGGTGAATGAAAGCATGTATATGTTCTAGTTTTATGTCTGTTTTGGTGAACGGCAGCCCTGCGGACGAGTTTGTGGTTCAGAGAGGGTTGAGACAGGGGGACCCTCTTGCTCCTTTTTCTATTTACTATTGTTGCTAAAGGTTTGCATGGTTTGGTTAAAATGGTTGTTGATTCTGGTCAGTTTAGTGTGTATAAAGCTTTTCAAGAGGTTTTTTCCTAGCGCTTCAGTACGCAGATGATACTATCATTATGTGTGAGCTTTCTTGGGGAAACTTATGGTGTATTAAGGCGATTTTTCATGCCTTTGAGCTTGTTTCTGGTCTGAGAGTTAACTTCTCAAAGAGTAATTTGTTCGGTATACATGTTGATGATACCTTTATGCAGTCAGCAGTTTCCTTTCTTAATTGCAATATTGGCCACATTCCCTTTAAATTTCTTGGCATTCCTATTAGGGCTAATCCCAGGAGGTGTTCTACTTGAAAACCCATCATTGATCTTATGCAGAGGAGACTTTCGGGTTGGAGGAAATCTTAGCTGTCGGTTGGTGGTAGAGTGGTGTTGATGAACTCTGTTTTATCCAGTTTGGCGGTATACTTTTTCTCATTTTTTAAAGCGCCTAAAAGGGTAATACACTCTCTTATTAATATCTAGAGAAACTTTCTCTGGGGTGGTTTGGGTGATAAACAGAAAGTGTGCTGGATTAGTTGGGAAAAAGTATGTAAACCGAAGTCTATGAGTGGGTTTGGGGTTAAAAATCTGGAAGTTTTTAATTGGAGTCTTTTAGCAAAGTGGAAGTGGAAATGTCTTAATGACTATAATGCTGTTTGGTATAACCTTCTCTCTCATAGATATGGTCCCTTAAATTCTGGTGTCCTAGATGGGTACAGTACAACAAGGCACTCTTTTTTATGGTGGAGGGACTTGATTTCTTTAAATACTATATGATTATCTAATATGGTGAAACCAAATCTTGGTAATGGCGATGTTATTAGATTTTGAGAAGATTAGTGGTTAGGCTCTAATCCCTTTAAGGATGTTTATCCTAATTTGTATCAGCTTGCAATTGATCATCATATTTCTATGGCTAATGCTGGTGAATGGCATGAAAATGAATGGAGGTGGTCTTGGTCCTGGAGACGTATTTTATCTATAGATGAGGAAATTGCTCTTGCTGATTTGAATCTTTGTTTATTTGATGTTAAACCTATCGTATCTATGACAGATAGGTGGATTTAGTTGCCTAATTCTTTAGGTGTTTTTTGTACAAAATCGACTTATCTTAGTTTGCTTCAAAGTGATTATGAGGATGATGGTTTGAATCAAAATCTTTCTATGGCCTTTAGAAGAGTATGGAGAACTGTTGTTCCATCAAAGGTAGCTGTATTTGTATGGCGCTTATTACAGGATCGACTCCCTACTAGGGAGGCTTTGATACACCGAGGTATTATCCCTGCTTCCCATAATGATTGCTGTGTTTTCTGCTTCCAACATGTGGAGACAGTGGATCATCTGTTTTGTTCTTGTGTGGTTTCTTATAATATTTGGCGATCAGTTTTTAATTGGTTGGACATTTCTGGTGTATGGCTTGATAATGTGGTGGGGAACTTCTTGGCACATAGGATCCCTATTAAGGGCAAGCATGCTGGGAAGTTGTCTCATCTTATTTGGTGCGCTGTTGTTTGGACACTTTGGTTGGCCAAAAATAGAATTATTTTTCAGAAGGACAGTGTAGATTTCAATGCATTATTGACGTAGGTGAAAATTATCTCATGGAATTGGTTCATTTACAAGGAGGGTTCAGGGAAGTTTTTTTCAGACTAGTATTTAAATCTAATTTTGTATTGTTCTTCTGTCTAATATCTTGTATTTGACTCTTTTGTGAAATATTTTTTATACTCCTTTGTTATTAATAATTTTCTTCTTTGTTAATAAAAAAAAAGGTGAGTTTTTTTTTCTTAAAGACTAACTTGAAAGGCATTATTTTTCTCATTGGGATTTACTCTGAAAGTATGAATAGACGAGTTTTCAAATTCAAACGCCATATTGAAAATGAAAAATGAAGGGAAGAGGGGGAATTAGGGTTTTGAAATTAAATACTTAAATAGGAATAAAATAGTTGTTATTACAATTACCCCTTCGCTTCGTAGCAGCGGAGCGGGGTCTCTTTGCTGAGTGTTATTGGTTTGGGAGGGAAAATTCTAAAACCCCCAAAAATTGGCCCCAACATTTCAGAATCTCAATCGATCACTCCTCAACCTTCAATCCCTCCCACCACCGCCACCGCCACCGCCACCGCCACGGCCAGGTACTCTCTCTCTCTCTCTCTAGTCTATGCTGTTTGAATCTCAGAAAAGCATGCGAACTAAGGAAGAATTCAGAATCGTTTGTTCGCTGAGAAAATCCTTACACAAAGGAAGCGGTTTATAACTTTATAATCTAGATTATAGATTATAAAGTTGTGTGTTTTTCAGTATTATTGCGATGTCGATGCTTTTAGATGTCAACATCAGAGCTCGACCTAGCTTATAGACATATTTTTCGTCTTCGATTCTTGGCTGGGATACAATTCAATAGAATTTCTTGCTTCGTAAATTTCCAGTTCTTCTCTAATTTCATGCTGTTTCCGGAACAACCCCACTGAGAAACTTAGCTAGAGGTCTTAATTTGCTCATTACCTATTTGTATACGAATTTTATTGTCATTTAAAAAAAAAAAATTAATTGTTGCTTGTTGATGAATTTTAGGTTTCTTTCTCCTGGGTTTAGGTTGCTGGAGAAAGTGAAATAGAATTGAATTAGTAGTTAAATTGCTTAGGTTGTTCTATAATCTTCCAATATTCAGCCTCAGGAAGTACTTTGTAATTTTGGTGAGTTTAGCTCCACGTTAAATCTACTCATTGCTCAATTCTGAGGGATCCTACTCTTAGCTTAGCTCTTTCGGCGAATTTGGTTTTAATGCATCTGTTTCATTGGCTTGGTTTGCAGGTTTTAATTCTATTCCGTGAAATAAAGAATATAACATGAGCACCACAGTGCAAAGAACTCCAAGATCTGGTAGGCAGTCATTATTTTTCCAGGATTTAGCTTCTCCTGTTTCTGCCAGGAGAGGAAAGTTTTCGAGTCCAGGCCAGGCAGCTGCGGTATCTGCTCTATGGCGAGAGAACTTTGGTGGTTCAGACCTTCCACCACCTCCTGTTTACACCTTGGAAGACAGATCAGACTTTTCTCCTGAATCGGGCATACCAGATTACCAAATATCCCCAGAGACTAAGTCAGACCCTAGAACTCCAGTCCAAACTTCAAATAAGGAATTTTCAACTCCAGTGAAAAGCAAATCAGAGGCCAGCACATCTTATGCTTTAAGAGGGGTGCAGCAAAACCAACAGGGCTCACCAGGCTTGAATTGGTGGTCACCTGCAACTGCAAAGAGTGGTGGTGAACAAGATGAGAAGGGAAGGAGTTCGCCAGTTGAGGGTGTTGTTCAGATTGGCGCTTTGATAACTCTTCCTCCACCACTGGAAGTGGCAAGGCCTGAGGTTCAAAGAAATTCCTTGCCCACAGGGAATTTCAATGAGGAAGAATGGGTAACTGTTTATGGGTAATGTCTTAACTCTGCTTTAGCATTTATATTTCGTCTATTGCTGAGGAATAAACATAATTCTATTCCACTATAAATCTAATCTAATCTAATCTAATTATAAACATTTGTCCTGAAATTCTTCACATTTCACTGCAGTCTAATACATAAAAAAGTGTGAATAAATTAATAAAGCAACACCATAAAGTTTTACTTCCTTACTCCTAAATAACCAAAAGAAGTTGCTCCAAACACTCAAGAGCAAACCTATACGTCCTTGTTCTGTTCTTCTTTTGTCAAAAAAAAAATTTTTTTTGGGAGATGTGAGTTTAATTTTTCATTTTTATATATCATGTTTTGTGTTTGTATATTATTGTCATCTTGAATGGATTAAATAAATTATATTTTTATTTATATAATAGCACTATTTGCTGTAGTACATATTTATTTATGGCACCAGGTTGGCTTTTTTACATTCACTATTTGCTGTATTGATATGACCCACCTATCGCTATAAAATATGAAAATACAAATATGTTATTAACCACTTTGGAGTGATTCATAAATAGAAGCATTTTCCTTGCCTAGCTGACAATCAATGTGTAATTAAGGGGTGAATGATGGTTATTGTGGTAGTTTCTGAGGTGTGACTATTCTTTTTTAATGTATATCTTTTGAAGCATTGAAAATATGCTCCTGAAATATCTTTGATGAGGCCTGTTGAACTTTTTGCAGCTATGTTTCAGATGCCAAATCAATTAGCTAAAGAGATCTACTCTCTATATTGTGTATACCAATGTACATGCTTGTAACAATGCTCTTTTTGTGCAGATTTTCTCCAGGTGATACTAATTTGGTATTAAGGGAGTTTGAAAAATGTGGTGAAATTTTGAAACATGTTCCCGGTCCTAGAGATGCTAACTGGGTGCACATTTTGTATCAGGTTTGCAATCTTTCCCTTGCTTGAACATAATGATTAAATTTTTCTTTATAAAGCAATAGTTTTATGCTAATCCAATACTATCCATGCATGCTTTTTTGACCTTGTTATAATCCTTTTATCAATATATCAGGAAATGGTTCCAAATGCTTTTTCCCCCCTTGCATACTCTTTGAAAGAGATTTTTTTAGTTACTGCGTGTCAACCAGAAGTACTTGGTGTCAACCTGTATGTCACTTAAAAATTTCTTGCTGATGCAGAATCGATCTGATGCACAAAAAGCTCTTAACAAGAATGGAATGCAAATTAATGGAGTCCTAATAGTAGGTGTGAAACCCTTGGACCCCATGCAACGTCAAGCTTTGAATGAAAGGCATAACAATCAGGGATTTATGCCCATACCTCTACCCTCTGCTAGAATTTCAGAGACTAGCACATTGAAAGCTCCTTCTCGTCCCTATTATCTTCAGAATGGTAACTCAACTGCACGGCAGACAGGAGGTACTATTGCTTCCCCAACAAAATCATTGGTGTCCAAGATCATGGATTTGATGTTTGGAGTCTAGATTAGATGTTTTGGTGAATCAGACTATATCATTCTGTTTTGTTGTAAGCAATGATTTTACTCTTTCTTCTATTTATATACTGAAGAGGTCAGGCGTGTCTTGTTCATTGGATTTGAGTTAAGAATGTATACTCTTTGGATCTCGGTTGTCGGAATTTATGGCATTTTAGCGATGCAATCTTATGAATGACTATAGATCAATGCTTGATAGCCATATGTTTTGCGAACATAATATAATATCCAACTACAGGTTTATCAATGTTTATGCAAATGTAATCATAGTCTAGTCACTTGAGATTTCTATGTTCCTCTCATAAGGTAAAATGAGCTTTTTCTGGCATTCTTTAAAATTACAGAGGATCAGCCGTATTTGAGCTTGAAAATCATTAAGTGGTCACTTAGTATACCAATGGCAGAACTGGGAAAATAATAATATTTGGTTTTATTTTATGTAAATTTGTTTCATTGCTTCTGCAAATTTTTTGGACAGAATACGTCTGTCAACAGATTTTGGAAAGTGTAGTTCAATAATTATTGGAGGTTATTTTTCATGCCTCGAGACTCGACCTTGTGACCTCGGTAATGGCTCCTGAAGCCCAAAATTTATATTGGAAATATCAGAGTTCTGCTGTTTCCGATTGGAGATGATGTATGCAATTTTGATGAATGGCTAGAGGGTCACTGGTTCTCCTGTTTGCTCCAGGTGTGTTTGTGAACACTCAATTTTGTCCGGACTAAAAATAACAAAAAATAAATAAATTTGTGCACTTCCTTTGATTTATTTTCTCTATTCATGCCTTTTTTTTTCATCTATTTTGTTTGCTTGGTTTCTTTAATTATTTTTCCCAAAATTAAAAAAAAAATGTCGATTTCCGTTTTTATTTTTTATTTTATTTTATTTTTTTTGAAAAAAAACAGAAGAGAAAAAAGAAATTTGATTTCGTAAAAAAAAAAAAAATGAAGGAATGCAGTTGATTCATTTTGTTACGTTACTTCCTCTGCAACAAAGATCCCATGGCTCAAGGCAGCCAAAAATGGAAAACTGGCAAGGAAATTGCAGGAGAAGAGAAAATGACAACTTCAGAGAAAATACATAAAAATGGAAGTTTGATTGGAAAGCTCAATCTGAGTTGATTTCTTGGAGTTGCAAATTGTGATCTACTTACGGCAAGGGAGGTGTATTACAAAAAGGGGCTAGCGGAGCAAAAAGGGGGGGAGAGCAGAATAGAGATTAAAAAAAAACAACACAGAGAGCTGGGATTGGGATTCGGAGGATTTTGATCAACAGAGATTTCCATTTCCTTTTCTTCACCTTCTACCATTTTCAACTTTTACTACTCATCACCATTTCCCTGAGGCTCTAACTCCACCACCTCTACTTCACCCTCACCTTTTCACCATTAACAACCGACATTTGACCTTCTATTTTTTTCAGCCACTTCATCTTTAACCATTTCCATCAAATCCTCTCCCACAACCACCACTCAAATCACTATTCATCGTCTTCTTCATATCGACCCCCTCATCACCAACAACCCATAAACCATCTCCATTAGCAAGCCAAAAAAAAAAAAACAAAAAAAAAAACAAAACAACCGGTAGCCACCGTGGCCGCCATCACTTTCGCTCGGCCGGCGGCACCCACCAAGCTCGCTCCGATCGGACCGCCGCCTTCAACTGCGAACCAGAAGACCAGCCGTCGCCCGAACCAGAGCCGCCGTCGACGGGGCACGCCAGCTCGACGCGGAGTAGCGCCGAACGAGCGGCGCTGACCCACGAGCCGCCCAGAACTACCAGAAGCTCCGCCCAGCCTCACGCGAACCAGTCCGAGCCCGAGCACGAGCACGCCAGATCCGGCCGCAGCTCATCGGACCGTGACCTCCGGCCTCCCCGCGCCGTCGAACGACTCTGTCGGACCGTCGCCTCGCACCGGGACCCCGACGCCTCACGCGCCGCACCTCACTCGCTTGAACCGAAGCAGATCCTACCCTGCCGAACCCCAGTGGTGGGCGAATCTTCTCATCTTCTCCATTTCGTTTCACCTTCCAGAGCTATGGCTGCTTTTCTCATTTTGAAAGTCTTTTCTTTTACTTTCTCGGTTGTGTTTAGTTGCTGAAAGCTTCTTTATTTTCTTTTGGGTATTTGAGGTTTATTTGTTTTTTTTTTTTTTTTATGTTTTCCTTCTTTTTGGGCTGAATGTCGATTTGGGTTTGGTTTGTTTGTTTTTTTTTTTTTTTGTTGTTTTTTTTGGGGCAAGATTTATTTGGGCTAAAGTTTTTTTAGTTAGGTAGTTTAAAAGCAAATGTGTTAAGTCTGATAAAAAAAATAATAATAAAAGATTTTTTTTTATTTAATGCAATGACCAATGATGATGATTGAATAGCGATGTTATCTTCAATGTCGTTTGGATCATAAGGGTTTATTGAGTAGCTCAGTGTTACCTTGAATCCTGTGCAAGTTTTTTTTTTAAAAAATAATAATAAAATCTCTTTTCAAAAATCTTTTTTTTAATTAAAATAAACCAACCCATAATTATTTTCTACAGAACTACGTGACTTTGAGTTCCTCATTGCAGCTGAGGGTACGTAGGAGCAGAATTTTCATTTTGTCAAGCCAAAATTAAATTTTCATAATTAGGTTTCTTATTTATTCTTTTCTACAAAATAAAAAATAAAATAAAATAAAATAAAAAATATAAAAATAAAATAAAATAATTGCAAGGTCTTTTAAGAGGGTAAAATAGATAAATTTGAGATTATTAAGTTTTTGCACAATGACTTAAGGTACCATCTTAGGATGGGTGTGATAGGAGTCTTGTGGGATTAAGTTTCCACCCTTCCCTGTCCATAACCGACTCCCGAATCCGATTTGGTTCCAAAGACTATTTTCTAAAAAGGTTTTTCAATTTTTCCTAAATTTAAATAAAATTGGTGGCGACTCCATTTTTTTATATTTTAAAAATCACGTGAGCTGCTATTTCGCCGCGATCCCGGTCGCGACAGATGGCGACTCCACTGGGGACTATTTGGAGAGTCAGGCCTGTTATGGTTAGTTGTGCAAAGTTTTAATAATCTCTATTTCTTTATTTTACCCCTTTTTGTCTTTGTTTTTTTTTTCTTATTTGTTTGTAAATAATTTTTGTTTAATACTTTGGTGTAAATATTTGCTAGCATTATGTTGTGTATATTTTTGACTTGTGCATATTTTTGTACTTATTTGTTGAAACCTTAGGGTAGTTGATTGCTGGTTGGTTGTTGTATATATGTTTTGCAAGTTGGGGGGGTAAGTTTTTGTCTTCTTAAATTTACGTACAGGTTTGTATGCTCCCTCACACACGTCACTATCACTTATCTCACGCACTTTTTGGGCTCTATACCCGAGTCTGTGCAAACCCGAGGAATAGGAGGGGTCTCGACTTTTGTTATTGAGGGGCTTCATGCCCACTTGACATTGGTTGGGACGCCACTCAGATTGTCACCGATATCATGGACTAGTCATATTGAGAGGGTTTATCCCTACTTGTGATTTATTCATGAATTGGATCCTTGTCTCTCGAGATAAAGGCAATCTGGGGACCATGACTTTTAGAGGTTTAGATCCGTTCTAAAAACCTTGCACTGATAGATGTGAACATAGTGGCTGTCAAAATTAGAGTCGTGATCTTAAGGAAATCTAACCTTTAAGTTTCACCTGATTCGGACACAAAGGGAGCGTGCTTCTTCTTGATTTATCTATTTCTCATGTCATTCATTCTTGCATTTCTTTTAAAAAAAATGAATGAAAAAAAAACCTCATCTTGCATTTTCTTGTCATTCCCTTGCATTCCAAAAAATAAAAAAAAATATACCTTGCATTTTCATAACATTTTTTAGTATTCATACATCTTCATGTCATTCATAATTTTTTTTTGAAAAAAGAAAAAAACACACATGCATCATCTTGCATTTTCAAGGCATTCATAACATTTTTAAAAAGAAAAAAAAGAAAAAAGAAAAAAACAAATGTTTTCAAGGTTCATTCATTTCGCCTTATGCATCTCATACATCTCACTCATTCCATCTCATGTGTCTCATTCATTTTATCTTATGTTTCTCATACATCTCATGCATCTAATTCATTTCATCTCAATCTTTGTTTTAATAAATCAAAACTGGTTTAGGAACCATTGTGCGATCAAGGAAAGAAGAGACCAATTAAACCTGAGTTTGCAATACCAGATCTCGGACCAGAATGGCTGCTGATAATTCTGAGACAGGGAGAAACTTGAGCAGAGAAATCGATGAAATGAAAGGGAGGATGAATGAGATATCCGAGAGTCAAGCAAGAATGGAAGCAATATTGGAAGATGTGAGGGAGTCTCTCCGCTTAATCAGTGGAAATAGAGGTACAAATGGGGTTGAAGCATATATAAATGTGTCATCGATGACTGCTCCATTTTTCTCGACTGTCACCTCAAGCATGGCTATGGGGATACGTGAGCAACCACCTCAAATGACATCAACGGTCATGGCTATTGGGGAAGGGTATCGTGCTTTGGAAGGCGCTCATGTTGAAATTCCTGATTACGCTGGCCTTACCTGTGAACAACCTCATGTATTTGTTCTAGGGCAGGCGACATTGCCTTGCTCTGGAAATAGCCATGTCATGACTGAGAAAGATGAGATGAAAGAAGAGTGGATGAAGAAAATGGAAGAACAGATCAAGGCAATCAAGGGCCCCAACGTTTATAGACGCCTTAGAATAGAAGATCTGTGTCCTACCACGGATGTCATAATCGCTGTCGCAACCGAAATCGCGCTCGACGACAGAAAAAGAATTAAGATTTGAAAAACAATAGAGTCGCCACCAATGTTTATTTAATTTGGGAAAACATTAGAAAAACCCTTAAAATAGGCAAAACTGATCTTTTAAAAAATGAGTTTGAGTTCGGGAGTCGATTACAGGTAGGGAAGGTATTAGCACCCTTACACCTTGCCTTACAAACTAATGCGGTACCTTAAGTTAGTTGTGCAAATTTTAATAATCTCAAATGTATTTATTTTACCTTTTTTAAAAAAAATGAAATAACTAAATTATGAAAATTTATTTTTTGGCTTGATTTAATTGGAATTACGCTCCCTACGTATCCTCGGGTGCAATGAGGAAACTCAAAGTCACGTAGTTCTTTAGAAAATAATTGTGAGTTGGTTATTATTTTATATTTTTAATTTTTATAAAAAAACTATCTTTATTTTATTTTATTTTAGAAAGACGAATCATCAGTTCATCACAACTCGATAATTCTAAAAATTACTGGAATTAACAATTTGTTAACTCAAATTAATTCCATTTTTATTGATTGATTTTTTTTTTAAAACTTAAATCATCAAGTTGTCACAACTTCAGATGATTATAAAAGTTATAGGATTAACAATTTGTCACATTATTCATTAATCCCAATTTATTATTGAGTTAATTTTAAACAAAAGTTTACAAAATAATAAAAAATAAATAAATAAACCAAACTAATAAATGAATAAGCTAAAATAAATAACACATATATATAATGAAAGATAATAACACAAGACAAAAAAATAAGCAAACTTACCTCTAAGGTGTATAAAAATGATATGCTTTCAAAGAAGTTGGTGCAGTGCCCCACACGTTCTCTTCGAATCAAACCTTGAAAAACAACTCACTTGCAAGAAATTTTTTTTACTAAAGTCCTCTAGCTCTTATACTTAGTATTAAGCCCAAGAGTATAATTTCCTCTAGCTCTTATACTTAGTATTAAGCCAAAGAGTGTAAAATTTTGTTGATGTCCAAAACCATTGAGAACCACCCCTTTATATAGGAGGAGGGGAGGGGGAAGGAGCATGACTTCTCCAATGTGGGACTTTGTGATATAAGAAGACACCTTAGCATTTCAAATTTCTTCTTTTTCCTTTCATTTTTTTCTTTTTTCTTTTGGATTTTCATTCATCTTTTCTCTCTTTTTTTGTTCTTTCTTTTGTTTTATTATGAATTAAAATGTTTGAATGATCCAAGCAACAAAAATTTTATGGACAAAATTGGGTATCAACAATCCCTAAAGGTTTCAAGATTCCTGATTTTGCCAAGTATGACGGGAGTGGTAACCCTCGGTTTCATTTGATCAGTTATGGAACTACAATGGTTGTTTGGTCCAAGGATGATAAATTCCTCATTAGCTTTTTCCACGAGAGTCTTACAGGCCCTGCTTTAGAGTGGTATCTTCAATTAGACTGCTGTAAGATTTCTCGTTGGACGGAGTTTGCTAATTTATTTATGGATCAATACAAGTTTAATCTGGATGCAGCTTCTACCCGAGAACAATTGAGCTCGATGCAGAAAGGAAGTGAGGAAACCTTCAAGCAGTATGTCCAGAGGTGGAGGGCTCTCGCAGCACAAGTACAACCACCGTTGACTCTGACAGAAATGTGCTCATACTTCTTGGGGACTTTTGGAGCTTCGTATATTGAGACAATGCAGGTGCTGTATATCGAGATTTTGCTGACTTAGTAGCTGTTGGTGAGAGGATTGAAGTTCTGGTAAAAGCTGGGAAATTGGAAACCGATAACAATGAAGGTGGTTATGAGGAGTGAGTTTTTCCCATAGGAAAAGAGAATGGGGAGTGAGCTGCATGCAAAATCAGAACCCTTCACAACTCCGTTTCCACTGTTTCATTCTGTCTATACCAATCGACCTCCAGTGATTTAGAACTTCTGAATAGCTGATAATCTGAGGCGTTAACTGATGAGATTGCCATCTTAGATTTTTATGAGGTTGAACTTATTTTAACTTTCTTGAAGCATTGATGTAATAGATTTGGGTGGATCTCAACATACCTTGTTTCTTTTCCCAGGTTCTTGACTCTCAGATTCTTGTCATGTCTTTCTTGTTTTTTTTCTTTCTTTCTTTTCTTGCTTTCTTTGGATTCGGATCCCATGAGATTTTCGTTCTAAAAAATTGGGTGGTCATGAAACCCACGTGTGTAGGTGTTATTGAAAAAAAAAAGGATTAAAAAAATAATAATAAATAACCAAAAAGAAAAAGGGGAGTGAGGAAGTCGTCGCTCGGCATGCACTGTCTTTTTGTCTCGAAATTAAAATTTTTGAAAATGAGTACTCAGGATTTGAAATGAAGATTGGCCATCTTTCTTTATCTTTCACAGGAATTCATCTTTCATTATCTCTCGTTGTCCCTTTTTGAGCTTGAAAGTTTTCTTCAATTTAACCCAGGACAAGGATCATCCCTACACTAGAGGTTAACACAAAGTGGAAGTTGTTTTTTTTTTTCTGAAAAAAAAGAAAAGAAAATGAAATGAAGGAGGTCACTACAAAGGTGAAGTAAAAAGAAAATGGGAAGAAATGAAGAACAATAAAAGAAAAGTGTGCTTGAAAGCGCAAAGTCAGTTGACGAGGTTTAATTTTGAACAAGGATCCTTGGTCTCATTCAACCCTTAAATACTTGTTTGAGCCTTATATCTTTCATTTCACAACCTTTAACCCTGGCCACGTTACAAGCCTTAAAAAGTCCATTCTGATCAATGAAGGATTGTTGTCATTTTTATTAATTTTAATTTTGAGACAAAAGGTTCGTGCTATTTCGAGTTGTTAATTTCTTGCTCTTATAAAACAAAAAAAAAGTAAAAAAAGAAAAAAGTAAAAAAAAAAAGAAAAAATAAGAAAAAGGAGGTGCTTGCTAGTCCTACACTGGGGCAAATTTCTCTTCGGTTCAATTTGACCTACACTGGGGCAAATTTCCTTTTGGTTCAATTTGGTCTTGCACTAGGATAAGTTTCTATCATGTTCAAGTTGATTCCAAACTGGGGCAATTTTTGTTTCCCTGGTTCAATTCAGTTCTAGACTGGGGCAAATTTCTCCTTTGTTCAATTTGCCTTGATGTGCATGCTTAGCAGAAGCCAACTAAAGATCATTTTCATGAAAGTTGAACCAGTCCATACAAGAATGACACCTCTTCGAATCTCATATCTTTGTTTGTGTCTATCCTTTGTAAATAATCCTTTTGTGTAGTCAAAATTTTAATTCCAGTCCGGAAGTTGTTCACTTGGTCAATTTCTTTGTTGTTGTGCTTTGGAATCCATGCATGTTTGTTATGTAATGCTTTAGGTAAGGTGAACATGAGTACAATACTATGATCTGACCATCTAATGGTAATCTCCAGATGAACAATTCAGATCAAAAGGAGCTTAGAAGTTTCGATTGAAGGGGAAAATGATATGTCAAGGGATAATCCAGAAATCCCAAGTCTTTGACTTGATAACTTTCATAAAATTCCAGGTCCATGGCCTGATGTTTGTAAAAGAATTGTAAGTCCTTGACTTGATGGTTTTACAAAATTCCAGGTCCATGATCTGATGATGGTGTCCAAGAATACCAAGTCCTTCCTTGATGACTTTACAACATTTCAAGTCCATGGCCTGATGAAGTGTTCAAAAAAAAAAAGATTAAGGAGGTCAGAATAAAAAAAAAGAAATGAGAAAATCTCGGGGTTTTCAAGCTAACAAAAGGTTTGATGAAGGAAAGCACGTGGACAAAGGGTTGGATTGGTCAAAACTTTCTAGGATCGCCGTTGGTTAAGATGACTTTGAATAAATAAATGAAAATAAATGACAAAAAAAAAAGAGAGAAAAGAAAATGAGAGAAAAGAAAAGAGAAAAGAAAAGGAGAGAAAAGAAAAGAGAGAAAAGAAATTTTTTCCATGCATTTTATTTTTCTGTTGAGCACATCGGTTCCATGCATTGTCATTTAATTTTCGGGACGCAGTTGCCCATTGCATTTTAAGTTTCGGGACGCAGTTGCCCATTGCAATTTAAGTTTCGGGACGCAGTTGCCCATTGCATTTTAATTTTCGGGACGCAGTTGCCCATTGCCATTTAAGTTTCGGGACGCAGTTGCCCATTGTAATTTAATTTTCGGGACGCAGTTGCCCATTGCCATTTTAATTTTTGGGACGCAGTTGCCCATTGCATTTGTAATTTTCAGGACGCAGTTGCCCATTGTCATTTAATTTCGGGACGCAGTTGCCCATTGCATTTTACTTTTCGGGACGCAGTTGCCCATTGTCATTTAAATTTCGGGACACAGTTGCCCATTGCATTTTAATTTTCGGGACACAGTTGCCCATTGCATTTTACTTTTCGGGACGCAGTTGCCCATTGTCATTTAATTTCGGGACGCAGTTGCCCATTGCATTTTACTTTTCGGGACGCAGTTGCCCATTGTCATTTAAATTTTCGGGACGCAGTTGCCCATTGTCATTTAATTTCGGGACGCAGTTGCCTATTGCATTTTACTTTTCAGGACGCAGTTGCCCATTGTCATTTAAATTTCGGGACACAGTTGTCCATTGCATTTTAATTTTCGGGACACAGTTGCCCATTGCATTTTAAATTTCGGGACGCAGTTGCCCATTGCATTTTACTTTTCGGGACGCAGTTGCCCATTGTCATTTAATTTCGGGACGCAGTTGCCCATTGCATTTTACTTTTCGGGACGCAGTTGCCCATTGTCATTTAAATTTCGAGACACAGTTGCCCATTGCATTTTAATTTTCGGGACGCAGTTGCCCATTGCATTTTAATTTTCGGGACGCAGTTGCCCATTGCCTTTTATCTTTGAATGCATCAACTCCATGCATTTTAATTTCTTGCTTTGTTTTGTATTACCGGACAAAATTGAAGTTCATATCTTTACTCCTTTCTTACGATGACAATATGAAAAACCACGACTTTTCTCATTATCTAGTAAGAAACGAGTAAAGAGGCAAGAATGTGAACACTTTCATTTTGTCCCACCAAAAAAAAAAAAAATAAATAAATTTGTGCACTTCCTTTGATTTATTTTCTCTATTCATGCCTTTTTTTCATCTATTTTGTTTGCTTGGTTTCTTTAATTATTTTTCCCAAAATTAAAAAAAATGTTGATTTTCGTTTTTATTTTTTATTTTTATTTTATTTTATTTATTTATTTTTTTTGAAAAAAAACGAAGAAAAAAAGAAATTTGATTTCGTAAAAAAAAAAAAAAAAAAGAAGAATGCAGTTGATTCATTTTGTTACGTTACTTCCTCTGCAACAAAGATCCCATGGCTCAAGGCAGCCAAAAATGGAAAAGTGGCAAGGAAATTGCAGGAGAAGAGAAAATGACAACTTCAGAGAAAATACATAAAAATGGAAGTTTGATTGGAAAGCTCAATCTGAGTTGATTTCTTGGAGTTGCAAATTGTGATCTACTTACGGCAAGGGAGGTGTATTACAAAAAGGGCTAGCGGAGCAAAAGGGGGGAGAGCAGAATAGAGATTAAAAAAAAACAACACAGAGAGCTGGGATTGGGATTCGGAGGATTTTGATCAACAGAGATTTCCATTTCCTTTTCTTCACCTTCTACCATTTTCAACTTTTACTACTCATCACCATTTCCCTGAGGCTCTAACTCCACCACCTCTACTTCACCCTCACCTTTTCACCATTAACAACCGACATTTGACCTTCTATTTTTTTCAGCCACTTCATCTTTAACCATTTCCATCAAATCCTCTCCCACCACCACTCAAATCACTATTCATCGTCTTCTTCATATCGACCCCCTCATCACCAACAACCCATAAACCATCTCCATTAGCAAGCCAAAAACAAAAAAACAAAAAAACAAAACAAAACAACCAAGTAGCCACCGTGGCCAGCCATCACTTTCGCTCAAGCCGGCGGCACCCACCAAGCTCGCTCCGATCGGACCGCCGCCGTCAACTGCGAACCAGAAGACCAGCCGTCGCCCGAACCAGAGCCGCCGTCGACGGGGCACGCCAGCTCGACGCGGAGTAGCGCCGAACGAGCGGCGCTGACCCACGAGCCGCCCAGAACTACCAGAAGCTCCGCCCAGCCTCACGCGAACCAGTCCGAGCCCGAGCACGAGCACGCCAGATCCGGCCGCCGCTCATCGGACCCGTGACCCCAGCTCCAGCGCCGCCGTCGAACAGCTCTGTCGGACCCGTCGCCTCGCACCAGGACCCCGACGCCTCACCGCCGCGCCTCACTTGCTTGAACCGAAGCATATCCTAGCCTGCCGAACCCCAGTGGTGGGCGAATCTTCTCATCTTCTCCATTTCGTTTCACCTTCCAGAGCTATGGCTGCTTTTCTCATTTTGAAAGTCTTTTCTTTTACTTTCTCGGTTGTGTTTAGTTGCTGAAAGCTTCTTTATTTTCTTTTGGGTATTTGAGGTTTATTTGTTTATTTTTTTTTTTTGTGTTTTCCTTCTTTTTGGGCTGAATGTCGATTTGGGTTTGGTTTGTTTGTTTGTTTTTTTGTTGTTGTTGTTTTTGGGGCAAGATTTATTTGGGCTAAAGTTTTTTTAGTTAGGTAGTTTAAAAGCAAATGTGTTAAGTCTGATAAAAATAATAATAATAAAAGATTTTTTTTTTTATTTAATCTGATGACAAATGATGATGATTGAATAGCGGATCTTATCTTGATGTCGTTTGGATCATAAGGGTTTATTGAGTAGGCTTCGAGTGTTACTTGAATCTCGTCAAGTTTTTTTTTTTTTAAATAATAATAAAATCTCTTTTCAAAAATCTTTTTTTAATTAAAATAAACCAACCCATAATTATTTTCTACGAACTACGTGACTTTGAGTTCTCATTCTGCAAATTGAAAGTACGTAGGAGCGAATTTTTTCATTTTGTCCAAAATTAAATTTTCATAATTAGGTTTCTTATTTATTCTTTTCTACAAAATAAAAAATAAAATAAAATAAAATAAAAAATAAAAAATAGAACAATAAAATAAAATAATTGCAAGGTCTTTTAAGAGGGTAAAATAGATAAATTTGAGATTATTAAGTTTTTTGCAATGACTTAAAAATGCAGTCTTAGGATGGGTGTGATAGGGTCTTGTGGGATTAAGTTTCCACCCTTCCCTCGTCCATAACCGACTTAATCCGATTTTGGTTCCAAAGACTATTTTCTAAAAAGGTTTTTAATTTTTCCTAGATTTAAATAAAATTGATGGCGATTCTATTTTTTTATATTTTAAAAATCACGTGAATTCTTATTTAATCGGAGAAAAGTCCCAAAACATCCGAAATACAAACAGAAAAAGTAAAAAGCATTGGAAAGCATTGAATTAATTGGTTTAATTACGATATTTTTATAAGTAAATAGTGTATATATATATATTTTATATTTTATTTAATATTATTTATTAAATTTATTTTTTTTTATTTTTTAATCACACATTTTTTAAAAAATAAATATAATACTTATATTTCTTTAAAAATATACGATCATCTTTTTCTTAATTGGTTGGAGTAGAAAAAAGCCACGGTGACTATGTCACTCAAGTTAAATCACGGGTGGTGTCTTGGTGGGTGTTAGGTGAACTAGGTGAAGATGCTCTCCATTTGGTTGGGTTTGGGTATGCCTTTCCCTTTCTTATTTTAATTTTCTCGTTCTTTGTTTTTACCCATCACGTAGTCATTTGGCTTTGGGTAGCCGTGAGTGGATAACAGTTGTATAAAAAAAAAAGATAATATTTACGTATCATCATTAGTTTATACAAAATTAATATATAAAAAAAATTTGGTTCTAATTTTTTTTTTAATTCTTTTTTCAATTCTTTTAATCACTCTTTATTTATTATTTTTAATCTCACTTAATTAAATTAATAAACACATAAAATATGATTAAAAGAGTTAAAAGAAAGGATTGAAGGGAAATAATCGAAACTAAATTTTGTTGATATTACGATAGTCATGGAATGTAATGTATATTGTTAATTGTCTGTGCGTTCTCTCTGGAATGACTCTCTTATCTCCTGAGCTTTACACAATTCATTTATTTTCTCTTTTTCAAGTACATGCATTTAATTCATTGCAGAACAATTGAGGGACTGAATGGGGAACCACAGGTATGAGCATGAGAGTTGTTCAAAATTTGATGTTTAATTGAATGAACAAAGTGTAAAAATAATACATTATAATTCAATTAAAGAATTTCCATTCTTCAGTTGAAATTTATTTAATTTGCCCTGTTTTTTTTTCTAAATATTATATCTTCTATCATGATGCCTGAAAGGATACTTCAAAAATGAAGGGAAGAATCGGCAATGTTTTTGTTCATAACTTTATCATATAGTTTTCCGTAAAAAAAAAAAAAAACACTTTATCATATAGCTTGACCTCAGAGGCCAAAAACTTCTATTTTCTATTTCTTAATTCTTAGTATATCCTTTTTTTTTAATCTATGACCAAGGTATTCTCACATGTATAGTAAGGATTGCTTGGACTAGCAGTAACAATTTTTTCAAAAAACTACTTGTTCAACTTGTATCAAAATTGAAGATATTCTATGCATGCTTGTTTGATTTGTTATTATGGTTGTTCAATTTTATGTTTGCAAGTGAAGAAGAGTATAAGGAAGAAGATGAAGAACAATGTGGGAATTGAAATTTTTATTTTTAAATTTCTATCTCAAACGATGTCGTTTCATGAAGAGAATTTCTATTTTGAACCCATTTGAAAAAGAAAATGCCATATTAAAAAAATTTGAGTCAAGTTACATATTTAATGTGTTACATGTGCATATTTAATAAGTTTAACAGAGTAAGCAAAGTTAACAAAGGAATTAATATGTCTAACGATTCTCATTTTCAAAAATTAAAATGAGAGTTTTTTTCGCTCAAGAACTAATTTAGGGAGCGTTATTTTTCTTATAAACCAAATTAGAGGTTTAATCTTTATTTAAGCAAAAGAAAACATAATCATATAACTAAATAATAATATTATTATTATAAGTTTAAAGAGGACATCTCCTACTAAAAAGAGTCCAAATTAAGTGTGAAAGCTCTCGCCCTCCCATGGCTATAACTGCTAAAACAGGCAAATTCCACCCTCCTTTTCTTTATCTCTCACTCTTACTCTTTTGAGGGTCCATTATATATATATATATATCAGAAAGCTCATCATTCATTCACACTGACACAGCCACAGCTTCACCGCCATATACACACAATCATTGAAAAAGTGCAGAGCAAAACATGGACCAGAGAATAGCAGAGGAGACGCTGCCTGAGTCCAAGGTGGACGTTTTGGATAGCAGTTTCACCATGAGTGGGCCCCTCGTCGGGGGCCACAGCCACTGGCGCCGGAGAGCGGAGGAGGTGCAGGTGATAGTGAGGTTGTTGTGCATGGCCAGCAATGTGGTAGCGCTCTCGTTTATGGTGACGGCCAAGGAAGCTGCCTTTATCTCCATCTATGGCTTTCACTTACCTCTTTACTCCTACTGGTCTTTGTCTCAGTCATTCCAGTAAGTAATGACAACTTCAAAATCATAAGAGAACAGATCGAGTTAAATTCTAAGCAATCAAATATTCAAATTCATATTAATTTTCTTACTTCATTTACTCACGTTTTTTTATTTTTTATTTTATTTTTTTGCTGCATTTTATTGGTAACTAAGCACAAAATGATGAGTCTTTCAAAAGAGTTTGCCTTTCTTTTTTATTTGTTTATACTATATTGTTTGTTTGCCAACAATGTCCTTGGAGTTGGTCCGTGGATTTAATAACTGGGTTCTCGACAAAATTGACCATAAAAATTATAAAGGAGGTCTTGGCGAGGTTTGTTGGTTATGTCATGTGAATATATATATATATCATGTGAATATATATATATATAATGGATCATGTGAGAGAAGTGTTTATTGTAAGAGGGTGAAAGAAGTGAATATTGATAATTAGATCTTATATAAGTGATCAAAATTATAATATAAATACATGTGTCTTTTTTAATTAGTCACATGATCTTTAAGTAATTTTTAATCTTGACCATTTATGTATGATTGTATGGTCAACATTCACTCCTCTCACTTTCTTATAATAACCACTCCTCTTACTATTTATGTCCCTTATATGTATATATATGCACTGGATTTGGCGCTTGGAAGTAACAAGGAGGTACACCATCATGATCATGACATTTGAATGAATAGAAACAGGTTTTCATTGTGTTTGTTTGTCTTTTTAGGTTCAGGTTTCAGGAAATTTTTGAACTTTCCTCTTACTCTGTGTACATAAAAAACATAGTCAGTAAGGCATGAAACTAAACAAAATTTAAATTTGATCTTTTATGGCATGCGTGATGTAGGTAAAATCTTGTTTTGACCCTTTATCTTTTTTCTATGTTCAGCTTTAGAATTTGATTTACAGCTGGTACAATGCTTGTTTTTGGTAGACTTAAATATAATAAGATTGAAACTAGAACCTTTAGCTTAGCTTTGAGATTATGGGAGGATTACAGAGGTCACTTTGTATATATTCGAAATTCTGTTCTACAGTGTTAGAATATTAATTCGTTTGAAAAGTGTGAATGTTCGTAATTGGAAGTATAAAGATGTAATGTATGTTTTCAATCCTTAGGCATGGAACAATGACATAGTTTAGAAGTGTAATTTGAATTATCTATAACTTATTCATTAATATAATTTATATATGAAAAAGGAATTTAACTGGTTTTGTCTTGTGCAGATTTCTTGTTGGGGTTTCTGCTGCTGCTGCGGCTCACTCCTTGCTGCTGCGGCTCACTCCTTGCTGCAACTACTCATTAGCATGTCAAGATTGCTTAGCAAGTCTTCTGTGATTCCTTCAAGAACTCATGCATGGATTATTTTTGCTGGGGACCAGGTGTAGTTTAGTAGTTATACATCTCTTCATTTCCTAAGTTGTCAATTGTGCTAAAATTCCACTGCTGGTAATAAATAATGCTTTGTGTCTATAAATAACAAATCCATTATTATGGTGGAAAAAACCCAGCAGAACTAATCATTACTATTGTAGCCAGCATGTAGAAGCTAAATTCAATTCTTATGGAAAATGAGGTCTAGTTTACTTGGCAATGAAAACAGTTGGAGTAGCTTTTCTGATTATTTTCTAATATGCATTTAGGGAGGAGTGCATCTCTTAAAACTTGATTGACAATAGGAGAATTTTTACCCCCTAAATAGAAATATGTCACGTGTTCAATTTCATCAAATTCACACCTGCTTGCCACCATCATTTCTTAAGGCTTTGAATTGTTGAGATCATCTAAACTGATGTCTAATTGAGATTGCTGGAAAATATAGTGCTGTGGAGGGATTGCTCATATTTCTTCTTTGTTAAGAGTTAAGACGTAACATACATAAATTGCACTTTGTATAAATTGCTTTCCTCTGTGCCTCATAATTGAACTTGGTATCATTCTGGCTTTACCATCAATTTAGAACTTGAAATTAATCATGCCTAGCTCTTTCATAACATAGTTGGACTTGTCTTTATGCTAAAGTGCTATTTTCTAAGGGTTCGATTGTGTGGGGTCCAGCCAGGAAGACAATTGCATCCAGCCATGTGCTTCTTGGCTTGTATACCAATTTGTCAAAAGACAAGTTGTAATTGAAACTTTCGGTGGCTTAGCCTTGATTGGAGGAAATTTCGGTGGTGATTGAAATTGGTGGATGAATGCAATTTGAAATCTCTATAAATAGAGATTGCCTTCATCCGAAATCAAGATGCAGAGAAAACAAGCATCAGATCCTCACAATTCTAGAGAGCCTCACAAGAAATAGTGAGAGAAAATAGAGAGAGTAATAGTGAGAGAAAATAGTGAGAGAAAAATAGAAAGAATTTTTTGAGATCCATCTAAGGGTGAAGTTTGTATTCTCATTATTGTTATAGTGGAGATTTAAGTGGCCTACAGGTCCCATGATTTTTTTTCCTACTCACATTGAGAAGGTTTTCCACATTAAAAATTTCTGGTGTTATTACTCTTATTTACGCTTCCGCACAGTGCCTATTTTTGAGTTCACAAAGGAGGAAAATTATGCTGACATTTACCAACAGTGGTAACAGAGCTCTCAGAGTTCTCGGATACTAGGTGCTAGATTCATAAGAAAATTCTTAGTATGCTCTGTGGTTGCAGCATTGTCTGATCTTCCACATCAGAAAAGAATTATTCTCGTTGCTGTGAATAACGTGTAGCGGTGTGAAAGTGCTGTCTAGGAAAGTTCTGGCTAGGAAAGACTTGGTATTTAAGTGTGTCCATTAGTGAACCACCTCTCTTTCCTGAGAACTTACTCGGTGCACTGTTTGCATACTACAGTTATTGTTTCAGTATATGGTACTATTCATATATACAGTATTGGCTTGTGCAATTCAAGATGGAGGGAGCTATTACTCATGATGGAGATATGTTCAAGCTAACTGTTGAAAATTACTCTTATTGGAAGCCGATGATGGAAGACCACTTATACTGCAAGGATTTGTATGAGCCAATTACCCAGAAAGATAAATCGGAAGGGAAGATCGACAAAGATTGGGAGCTCCTGAATCGAAAGGCAGTAGCTATGATCCGTAAATACATTGATCGCAGTTTGTTCGAGCATGTATCAACTTATACAAATGCGTATGAGTTGTGGACCAAACTTGAATCCTTGATTCAAAAGAAGACGCCTAGAAACAAAGCCCACCTTGTCAGACGATTGGTAAAGTTGGAGTACTCGGACGGCCAGAACATGATCGAACATTTGAATACCTTCAAAGGTATTGTGAATCAACTGATGAAGACAGAAATGAAGATAGATAATGAGTTACAAACTCTTCTACTCCTTAGTTCTCTACCTGAGAGTTGGGACACTCTAGTTGTCACTCTCAGCAATTCTGCTCCAGATGAAAAGCTTAGCATATATTCTGTTACAGATAGTTTGCTGAATAAAGAGTCAAGACGGAGAGAAAGAGGCTTGAACAACTAGTTTGAAGCCAACGTTGTTGACAACAGAGGAAGGAGTAAGAATCGTGAAAAAAGAGGTCATGGAAAATCACAAGGTAGATTCAAATCTCGCACTAGATTAAGTTATTATTATTGTGGCAAATCAGGCCACAGGAAGTCTGAGTGCAGATTCTTGAAGAGAGATCAACAGGTTGGAATAGTCCATCTTGACCAGATAGACCCAAAGAAGAAGAAGGAAGAAGGAACAACTACTGTGGTGGCCTCAAATGATGAGAATATATTTTTTGTCGGAGAATAAAATTATCTAAACATTGCATCCGATGATTGCATATGAATAATTGATTCCGGAGCATCCTTCCACATCACACCTCATGAAGGTTTTTTCTCATCATACCAAAAAGGAGATTTTGGTACGGTGAAGATGGGCAACCACGTCACAAGTAAAATCGCCGGTATTGGTGAAGTAACTTTGATAAGTGAAAATGGAACCAAGCTTGTGCTGAAAGAGGTAAGACATGTACCTAAGATGCGTCTAAACATTATCTCAGCAGGCAAACTAGACGAAGCTGGGATGATAAACCAGTTTGGTGCCGGCAGATGGAAACTCAGCTGAGGAAGCATGATTATTGCTTGCGGCAGAAAAGAAGGTTCTTTGTACATTATGCAGGGAAAGATATGTAAGGGGGAGATGTATGTTGCTCAAGACGCAAGCAAGGAATTGTGACACAAATGATTAGGCCACATGAGCGAGAAGGGTCTGGAAATCTTAGCAAAACACTATCTTCCAAACATAAAAGGACAGCCATTTGAATCCTGTGAAGACTGCTTAGCAGGAAAACAACACAAAGTATCTTTCAAAAGATCAGATGATGCAAGAAGAAGAAAGCATATTCTAGATCTTGTTCACTTAGATGTTTGCTCAACATCTGAAAGGTCCCTTGGTGGTGCCCAATACTTTGTTACCTTCATTGATGATCACTCCAGGAAAGTGTGGGTGTATTCATTGAAGACAAAAAATCAAGTTCTTCAAGTTTTCAAGGAGTTTCATGCTTCTGTAGAACGAGCATCTGGAAGAAAACTGAAATGCTTGAGAACTGACAATGGCAGAGAGTATAGAGGTCCATTTGAGGATTATTGCAAAACTCATGGGATAAGACATGAGAAAGTACCCCCCAAGACACCTCAGATGAATGGACTAGCTGAGAGAATGAACAGAACGATTGCAGAGAAAGTCAGGAGCATGTTTTCTCATGCAAAACTCCCCAAGGCATTCTGGGGTGAAGCAGTAAAAACTGCAGTTGATTTGATCAATTTGTCTCCTTCAAGACCTTTAAATGGAGAGATTCCAGAAGAAGTATGGTCTGGAAAAAAAGCTTCGTATGGTTATTTGAGAGTCTTTGGGTACAGGACATTTGTCCACATTCCTAAAGATGAAAGAGCAAAGCTTGACGCAAAGACGAAGGAATGCATATACCTGGGTTCACCAGGTGATGAACTTGGCTTCAGATTATGGGATCCTGTAAACAAGAAGATTGTTCGGAGCAGAGATATGATATTCTATGAAGATCAGACAATTCAGGATATTCAGCAATCTAAGAAGCCAAAGATCATTGTGGTACACAATTCAGGGGGAGAGATTCCTCAAAGGAATAAGCAACCTGATCAGAAAATACAACCCAATCAGATGGAGCAATCTGATCAGACGGAACAACCTGACCAGACAGAACAAAGTCAGGCAATGCAGGAAGAACAGATTGAGACTGATCAGGTAGAATAAGAACCTCAAGTAAGAAGATCAATGAGAGTCAGACAACCATCAAGAAGGTATATCTCAAATGATTATATCACTCTCACTGATGAAGGGGAACCTCAAAGCTTCACGGAAGCCATTGAGACAGACGATAAGGAGAAATGGATGCAAGCTATGCAAGAAGAAATACAATCCTAGAAAGTGAATCAGACGTATGACCTGGTAAAATTACCAGAAGGAAGAAGGGCATTGAAAAATAAGTGGGTGTTCAAACTCAAGACCGAAGAGAACAACCCAAACCCCAGGTACAAAGCAAGGATTGTTGTGATGAGGTGCAACCAGAAGAGAGGCATAGATTTTGAAGAAATCTTCTCACCAGTGGTGAAGATGACGTCCATTAGAGCAATTCTTAGTCTAACTGCAGAACTAGACTTGGAAATAGAACAGCTTGATGTTAAAACAACATTCTTACATGGAGACTTAGAGGAAGAAATTTATATGGAGCAACTAGAAGGTTTCGAAGAACCAGGCAAAGAACATCTAGTGTGTTGTCTGAAGAAAAGTCTCTATGGTTTGAAGCAAGCTAAAGACAATGGTATAAGAAGTTTGATCTCTTCATGACCCAACATAATTTTAAGAAAACCTTCGCAGACCATTGTGTGTTTGTGAAGAACTATGAAAATGGTGAATCCATCATACTATTGTTGTATGTTGATAATATGCTGATTGTTGGGAAAGATAAGACAAAGATAGTTGCTCTCAAGAAGGCATTGAGCAAATCTTTTGCCATGAAAGATCTGGGTGCAGTAAAGAAGATTCTTGGAATGAAGATCATCAGAGATCGATCTAGAAGGATGCTGTGGATGTCACAAGAAGACTATATCAAGAAAGTTCTTGAAAGGTTCAGCATGCATAATGCCAAACCTGTACATGTTCTATTACCTGGTCATCTTAAACTGAGTAAGATGCAATGTCCAGGGAATGAAGAAGAAAAGGAAGAAATGAACAAGGTGCCATATTCCTCTGTTGTTGGTAGTCTTATGTATGCAATGGTCTGTACAAGACCAGACATTGCTTATGTTGTAGGAGTTGTGAGTAGATTCCTATCAAATCCAGGAAAGGAGCATCGGAATGCTATGAAATAGATATTAAGGTATCTGAAAGAAACTGCCAAAAGGTGCTTGTGTTTTGGCAATGGAAATCTAATGCTCACTGGGTATGCAGATGCAGATATGGCAGGAGATGTAGATTCAAGAAAGTCTACATCAGGATATCTGATTACTTATGCAGGTGGAGCTATCTCATGGCAATCATGACTACAAAAGTGTATTGCTTTAAGCACCACAGAAGCTGAATTTATCGCAATCACTAAAGGTTGCAAGGAGATCTTGTGGATGAAGAAATTTCTATAAGAGTTAGGCCAGAATCAAGAAAGTTATGTTCTCTATTGCGACAGTCAAAGCACAATACATCTCATCAAAAACTCGACATTTCATTCAAGGTCGAAACACATCGACGTAAGGTATCATTGGATCCATAATGTGTTGGAAAGTAAATTGCTGCGGGTTGAGAAAATACATACCAAAGACAACGGAGCAGATATAATGACAAAAACTCTACCTAAAGAAAAGTTAGAAGTCTGTAAAGAAGTTGCAGGCTTAACATCAACTCCAAATTGATCCAAGAATATTTTTCCTTTGGCTGGAGAGGGAGAATTGTGGGGTCCAACCAGGAAGACAATTGCATCCAGTCATGTGCTTCTTGGCTTGTATACCAATTTGTCAAAAGACAAGTTGTAATTGAAACTTTCGGTGGCTTAGCCTTGATTGGAGGAAATTTCGGTGGTGATTGAAATTGGTGGATGAAGGCAATTTGAAATCTCTATAAATAGAGATTGCCTGCATCCGAAATCAAGATGCAGAGAAAACAAGCATCAGATCCTCACAATTCTAGAGAGCCTCACAAGAAATAGTGAGAGAAAATAGAGAGAGAAAAATAGAAATAGTTTTTTGAGATTTACCTAAAGGTGAAGTTTATATTCTCATTATTGTTATAGTGGAGATTTAAGTGGCTTACGGGTTCCGTGGTTTTTTTCCCTACTCATATTGAGAAAATTTTCTACGCTAAAAATTCCTGGTGTTATTACTCTTATTTATGCTTCCGCATAATGTCTATTTTTGAGTTCACAGAAGAGGAAAATTATGCTGACATTTCCCAACAGATTGTGCACAAATTGCAGGCATTTGCTTATGCATTGATGAGTGCTGGATCTGCTGCATCTGGGGTGACCAATCTGAATCACACTGGAATTAGACTTACAACTCTGCCAGACTTCTGTAAGCCTTTGCACAAGTTTTGTGACGATGTTGCCATCTCAATAGCCTTCACTTTCATCAGCTGCTTCTTTCTGGCTACATCTGCTGTCCAGGATGTAATATGGCTCTCCAACCACTGAAATTGCCTTGTATTCCACAGACATGATGCAACAAATCATCTGCAAATATATTTATCACTACCGTATAGATTATTTTTGCCTTTTATACTTTAATAGCTTGGTTGATAGAAGTTGTTTCTGACATGTGATGAAGGCGATGTATGCTCATTCAATAATACATCCTTTGTTGAAGGCTTATGATTAGTGAATGTATTATATGGCAAAATGATTGGTACGTGAATTCCCGTGTGTTGGTCTGGGTAGAATTAACTCAATTCATTAAATATGTAGTTTTAAGTTTGATTCTGAATTTTATATGTATGAAAATAATATAATTGGAAAAAATTCTCGCTTACGTATTTAATTTTATTTTAAAAGATTAATTTTTCACTTATCATGTGAGGATACTTTGAAAAAAAATGGTTAGTATGAACAATTTTTTACTTTTAAGTGGAAGATTTGGAGTTCATTTAAGAGTTTAAAATAAAATAATAGTGTTAATTTTGAATTGAAACCATTATTTAAAAAAAAATTACATAAAAACGCAATATAAAAAAATACGATTTAAGGCACTAACAGGTTAAAAGTAGATGAGATGTGTGTTTTATAATACTAAAAAATAAAATAAGTTCATGTTATTACAAGTGAAATACAAATTTGGGTATACTCTATACAATTGGTGTATTATTCGGGATGGGCTAAGCCCAGCTGGGTTTATTTCACAAAGCCAGAGCTCAACTTGAATTCTGTTTAGGATCATGCCCAAAATAGCACATGGTAAGAAAAGTTTTGAAATTGAACTTAAAATTAATTCTTTCATATAAAAATGTTGTTAACTTATTTTTATATTAGTTAATTATTTATTTGGATATTCATATTGCTAACCAGTGCTTTAAAACATTTAATATTTTTTATTAAATACTTTAATAATTTAAAAATAAAGTCTTAGTTTTTTATTTATCATTTAAGGTAGTTACACAAAAATTAAAAAAATATTAAATAAACTTAATTATAAGTAAAATTAATTATATTTGAACTTGAATGAATTATTTTATATTAAAATTAAAAATATTTAAATTATTATAAATATATTATTTTTCTCATTTATTAATATTAAAAGTAAAGTGAAAAAACAGCTATAAAAAAGATAAAGGTTTAAAAAGTAATTAATATTTTATTAATTTTATAAAACAATAGATAAAATGAAATAAATATTTTTTAAAATAACAAATAAAGGAAAAAAATAAGTAATAATATTTTTTTTCTGAGTTTTTAAAATATTAAATATTTTATTTTTTATTTAATGTTTTTTTAAAAATTTTAATCCTTGACTCTGTCTACTGATTGCAAATTTTTAATTATTTAAAAAAAATAAAAAAGTTTTTAGAATAATTCACATCTCGTTTGAATATACTTGTTATTTTTTTAAAAATAAATTCTTTTGATATTTTTAATATATTTAGATAATTTTTTTAAAAACAACACTAAAAAACTACAACTTATAGTTTATTAAAAGATAAATTTTAATAATTCTTAAAAAATATTTTTTAAATATAAAAATGTATTTAAATATTAAAAAATATTTCATTAATATTATACTTGAACATAAAATAGTATTTATTTTTAAAAAAAATTAAAAAAATTTACATAAAAATATTTATTTTACAACCTCATCCAAACAAATAGGAAAAGCCACTTATCCTGAGAGGCAAAAGTGGAAGCACTTGAAGTTGTTCTTCACCTTCATCGCCCCAAGCTCATGCACCTGAACCTGAAATCCCAATCCCCCTCTAATCATCATCATCATCATCATCATCATCATCATCATCATCATCATCATCATCATCAATGGCAATGGCTGTACCAACACACACATACATGAGATTGAGAATGTAATGTAGCATGAAACTTGTGCTTTTTATCACAAACGCAAACACTTCATGAATTCTTATTGCCTTCTTCGTTACCCTTCTTCCTCACCGTCCCTCCCCCAATCCCTAAACCCTAAATTCAAAACCCTTCCAAAATCCCCCAATTTCCGTTCCATATCGTCCCGAATTCAAACCCCGGAACTCCACGATGACGACAAGGACAAAACCCCTTGGAACAACAACCACTTCAATTTCCTCAAGCTTTCCGTAACCCTAACCGTCATCTCCGCTTCCCTCCCCCAACCCACCGCTCTTGCCGCCACCGCCACCGCCACCGTGAAAGGAAAGAAACGGGCACCCAAAAAATCATCCACCAAAAAGGGCGAAGCTTTGTCGCCGGAGGAGCTGAAATCATGGACTCAGGGTCTTCCCCTTGTCTCCGATCGCCTTCCCTACAGCGAAATCCTTGAATTGAAGAAGGATGGTAAGCTCAAGCACATAATTAAGCCTGCTTCTGTGAATTTGAGGCAAAGGGCCGAACCAGTTCTGGTAGTTTTGGATGATTCTAGAGTGTTGAGGACAGTGTTGCCATCATTTGAGAGTCATAGGAAGTTTTGGGATTCATGGGATGAGTTAAAGGTTGATTCTTTGTGTGTCAATGCATTCACACCACCCCTTAAGAAGCCTGAGTTGCAACCCTCTCTGTTGTCAAGGATTTGGGTGCCCCCTATAGTGCTAAATTTATTGAATTCCATTGGAGATAGGAAACCAAAGATGGAATCAAAGAAGGCTTTGGAGTTTAGGCAAGCTAGGATGGAGTTGCAGAGACAGAAGAAAGAGGAATTGAGGATGTTGAGGGAAGAGAGAGAGATGATGGAGAGAAGTATGAGGATTCAGAAGAAAGAGGAGGAGAGGAGAAAAAGGAGAGAGATAAGGAAGCGGAAATATCAGGAATCATTGCGTGAGGCAAGGGATCGATACGTGAGAATGGCTGATGTTTGGTCTGATTTGGCAACGAATCCAAATGTGGCCAATGCACTTGGGCTGGTTTTCTTCTACATTTTTTATAGGACTGTGGTGCTTAATTATAGGAAGCAGAAGAAGGATTATGAGGACAGGCTCAAGATTGAGAAGGCAGAGGCTGAAGAAAGGAAGAAGATGAGGGAGTTGGAGAAGGAGATGGAGGGGATTGAAGGTGATGATGATGAGAGTGAGCAAGGGAAAGGGGAGGAGAATCCTTATTTGAAAATGGCAAAGGAGTTTATGAAATCAGGGGCACGCGTTCGAAGAGCACAGAACAAAAGGCTTCCTCAGTATCTAGAGAGAGGTGTGGATGTGAAGTTTACTGATGTTGCTGGGCTGGGTAAAATTCGGCTTGAACTTGAGGAGATTGTCAAGTTCTTTACACATGGAGATATGTACCGAAGGAGAGGAGTGAAAATACCAGGTCTCGTTTACCTAAACTCTCATAAGCATTTAATAGAATAATTTGAACTACCTTAGCCTTGGGGAAACCTTATTTGATGAAATTTTAAAGGACACCTAAACTATCTTTGGCATTTTGGCAATGTTGCGCTTGTAGAAATATTTGATTATCTTGTTGTTGTTACAAAGTTTTTCATTTATCTAATAAAAGGAAAGGAAGGAAGAAACATTTGGTTTTGCAGTGCTTTACAATTGACTTACTAAAGGTTAAATTGGCCGCTTAATCAGGTGGCATACTTCTTTGTGGCCCCCCTGGAGTGGGAAAGACATTGCTGGCAAAAGCAGTGGCTGGTGAGGCAGGGGTTAATTTCTTCTCTATTTCTGCTTCTCAGTTTGTGGAAATATACGTAGGTGTTGGGGCTTCTCGTGTCCGAGCACTTTACCAAGAAGCCAGGGAAAATGTATGTGATATTTTTAGCTTTTCCATTGCACTCTCACACTTTTTCTTATTTGTTTAAAGTCAAATTATAAGAGTTTGGTTCTTGCATCCAATTTCCACTAATAATTTTCTTCTGTCAATTAGCATCTAAACTTGACACATTCTGTTGTTCCTCATTATATTTGCTTCAAGCTGATAGGAGTACTTTCTTTTCAATCATGCTACATTTTCTTGAAATTTACCTACATTTTCAATCATGCTAAATTCTGTTGTTCCTCATCACTTGAAATTTTCCTACTTTCTGCAGCTTCAGTGTTTGCATCTAATTGGCAACCATTTTCATATTATTTTTCTCAGGCTCCATCTGTTGTCTTCATTGATGAGCTGGATGCTGTAGGAAGGGAGCGTGGCTTGATTAAGGGTTCAGGTGGACAGGAACGTGATGCTACTCTTAATCAGGTTATGCATGGCAGTACTGAACTTTCCAACTGCTTTTTTGAAGTAAAATTTTGTGTATATATTGGTTGATGTTTACTATTGACTGAATGCTCCAGCTCCTGGTGTGCTTAGATGGGTTTGAAGGAAGAGGGGAGGTGATCACTATTGCATCCACTAACCGACCAGACATTCTGGATCCAGCACTTGTGAGACCTGGCCGGTTTGATCGGAAAATATATATCCCCAAGCCTGGCCTCATTGGCCGCATAGAAATTCTGAAGGTAGCAGCTCCTATGCCGTATTTCACCTACATGTTAGCATTCAGAATTTATTTTTTTATAGCATTGCAAAACTGTTTATGCTTTTCTTTTCAAGAATTAGTAGTTGTGATTTTGTGACTAATGCCAGCTTTGAGCTTACGTAGTTTGCCTTCAAATTTTTTTTTCCCTGGTGATACGTGATAGGTCCATGCTCGTAAAAAGCCAATGGCTGAAGATGTGGACTATATGGCTGTTGCTAGTATGACTGATGGAATGGTTGGTGCAGAGCTAGCCAACATAGTTGAGGTTGCTGCCATCAACATGATGCGAGACTCGAGGACTGAGGTAATGCCTCCATTATACAGTAAGTTTGTCTTTGCCAGATAGTTACTGTTGAGGTATTTCCTTATAGGCAATCGATATCTGCTTTGCTGTATCCTGTATGGCATATCACCTCCAATCTCCTTAACATTTTCTAAAATTTAGCATGCAAATAAAAGATGTGTTTATCTGACTATAAGGAAATGTTTTATTGAATAAATTATTCATTTTACTTTGTGACACTTAAAGGAAGATAGTGGCTGCCAGCAGTCTCTATGCCTCCACAATAAGAAGCCTTTTAATGTAGAGTCAGAAAAGCATATAGACAAAAAGGGGAGAGAGGTGAAAGGTGGAAGTAATAAGAAAAGGATTTACTAGTTGTGCTACTATGGTAGCTGCAAGTCCTTCATTTCTGCTTTTCATTGTTGCAGATTACTACTGATGACTTATTACAAGCTGCTCAAATGGAAGAAAGAGGAATGCTGGATAGAAAGGAGAGAAGCACAGAGACATGGAAACAAGTAGCTATAAATGAAGCTGCAATGGCTGTTGTCGCCGTGAACTTTCCTGATCTTAAAAATATTGAGTTTGTATGGACATTGCACTCTATCCATTTTGTTTTTTTGGTTAGGCATACTCTTAAAACACAATGGCGCTGTTTGATCCTAGCCGACTCCACCTAGTGGGAAAAGGCTTTGTTGTTGTTGGTTAGGCATACTCTCTTATGTCTGTTAAGAGGAATACTGTTTAAATTGTCCCATCTGCATGCAACCTTTTCCAGCTGATTATTTCTGTGCATATTAGATGCCAATAATTAAACAGAAGCTTATTTTATTACAAAATTTAATTAAGCTTGAAGTCAATTAGAAGGAGTCCAAGTTGAGGGTAAAAAATAGGAACTGAACAAGAATCTGTTTTTACTACCTCTACCTAAAAACTAATTGGCCCTTCTGTGTTGCTTATTCCTATTTCTGTGAATATTATTATTGTGCCATGCCATTTGTGTTAAATCATATAATGTGGTACTCATGGATGATATCTGAAGTTGAGAATATGACAGCATAAATGCAATGCAATAAAGCACGTATAGACCAAAACATAAATTGACAATGTTCTTATATTGAATGGAATATTATTACATTTAAGGAACATGGCATGCAAAACTCAAGGTTGTCCTCTTGTTTATCGGGTTATCTGTATGCATCCACAATGCTCTAAACATTAACATTCATGCAATTCGGGAAGTTGACCTTAAGAGTTTGGCATTTTGTTTATATCTTTTCAAACTTTAGTTGTCATTGGTTTTATTCACATAAAAAAAATGAAATTTCTCTTTACTTTCTCCTATTAATATTCATCATCTGATTGTTATTGGCAAAGAATGTGACGTTTTGGCTTTTTGTTGCTTTGATGTAGGTCACAATTGCTCCTAGAGCTGGTAGGGAATTGGGTTATGTTCGGGTGAAGATGGATCCAGTCAAATTTAATGAAGGAATGCTCACGTATGGATTCTTTAATTAAACCTTTACTCCTTTTTTTAATAAATATATTTAGCTATTGGGGAATGCCCTCCAAATGAAATGCTTGTCTTATGACTAGCATCAATCGATGATAATGTTTGCAAGGGCTTTATGTTGCCTGCATAATTCAATTGATTTCAAATCATTACTACTTGTTCAAATTGCATTACAAAACTGTCTTTTGTGCCTCCTATCTTTTTTTTTTCTCTGAACTTATATATACTAATATCATGCAGTCGGCAATCCCTCCTTGATCATATTACTGTTCAACTAGCTCCCCGTGCAGCTGATGAAATTTGGTTTGGGAATGGTCATGTAAGAGAATATTTTTACTTGCTTTCTATAAATTTCCTCACTCTAATTTTTATTTGTTAAGCTAAAGGTAAGTACAGTTGCAGAACATACAAATGATGCAGTGAACAAATTTTTTTTCTAACATTATGCATGTTTTAAGGTATTTGTTAACTAATCTTGACGAATGGCAAGAATATGATCTTTCTAGGGACTTTTTGTATTTCTGTGAGTGGGATTACAAACACGTCCTGAAATTTTATGAGAGAAAAGAAGGAAAGTACAACATAAGCAATATATGGACTTTTGATTTTCTATATTCAGACTTAAATATGGACTGGTCAGAGAAATGGCTTTTTCTGATTTCTTCATTGATTTTGCTTGTTTGGATTTATTGCCCTAAATTTTTTTTTTCATTGTAAATTTCAGTTTTTATATCCATGCCATTGTGTACACAAGTTATCTGTGTCAAATATTAAGTTTATGAGTCCTTTTTGTTTGCTTGTATCTGATTATGGATATAGATTAGTTTAGACTGGTAATATAGAAATATTTTAACTTGTTTTGCAATATTTCAGTTGAGTACGATATGGGCTGAAACTGCAGACAATGCTAGGTCTGCAGCAAGGACATTTGTTCTTGGTGGGCTTTCTGAGAAGTATCATGGAATGTCCAATTTCTGGGTGGCAGACCGAATTAATGTATGGATTCTCTGTCTCAAGTTTCCTTTTCTCATCATGTTTGTTATTTGCAGCTTTGGCATTGGTTACAATTGCAACTATAATGTTGAAACAAGAAGTCCTTGCAATTTAATTTGAAAAAAAGTAGTGTAAAGAACGTAGGCCAAAAGGATACACTGTATCATCCTATACCATGGAGAAACAGAATAACACACTTGCCTTACCTTTGGCAATGATAACATTTGGCCAACTTACGATTTCATGGTTTTTCATTGCCAGGAAATTGATTTGGAAGCAATGCGGATTGTAAACTCGTGTTATGAACGTGCAAAGGAGGTATGTTATAGTGGAAAGAAGGATTTTAAGAACTTCATGACTCTTGATTGAATAAAAAGTCACAATTTTGTTTTATGACTCTTGACTGAATAAAAAGTCACAACTTTGTTTTGCATATCAGATCCTGCAGCAAAATAGAATGCTGATGGATGCTATCGTGAATGAACTTGTTGAGAAGAAAAACTTAACCAAACAAGACTTCTTTCATCTAGTAGAGTTGCATGGCTCCCTAAAACCGATGCCTCCTAGCATACTTGACATTCGGGATGCCAAGCGTAGACAATTCCAAGAATTGATTAATAATGGAAAGGGAACAGCTTTGAGAAGCCACGCGTAACAAGTTGTAGGGGCAAATGCTCCACCAATTTTGGGAATTTTCTACCATAGGCGTATCTAGTGTACCTTATTGCTGTATTATATTCTTTACTATACTGACACCACAGGGACGTCTTTCTTTTGGTCCTTAGGGAGTCAGCATTTGCTAGCTAGCTAGGGAAGGTGGATTTGAACCTGGTTCCCGGCCTGGCTACCTTTGGTGGAAAGCCAAGTTAATACATTATATTTATTATTTTTGGGCCTTTCTTGAGCTATTGTTGAAGTCCCTCTAATCTCTATGGACTTCTGATTATGCTTTTATCTATTACTAATCTATCACTAATATAAAGGCGATAGCCTGTATTGGTGTCAATTTTTTTTTTCTATATTTACCATTACTTTTTATTTTTTCACATCTTTACGTAGAGATAAAGTTGTAAACATTGGAAGCATTTTATCCATGTTCTAAAACAATTCTTTTTTGCATCTTATCACTATCGTATTTTTAAATTCAAACTTACTTATTCTCTTTGATGTAGCTTTGAACTCACGTTTACATATATGATGAGATTTCTAATAATTTCTAGAGAAATACTGTTACAAAGAGATGAGCGATTACAAATAAAAAATACGGAAGCATATGTCAATCTACTAGTTGTCATAATAATGAACTGACGTGCCTGTCAACAATGTCCAGCCTTTGGGTAACTGCAAGCAAAAGTAATAATATCAGATAAAATGATAATAAATTATTAATATAGAAATGAGTAATTAAAAAAAATGGACGATTAAAAATAAAAAATGTAGATATACAGGCATAATCACTAGAGTAAAATAATGTTGATGTGATCTTTAAAAATCAAAATTCCATTTTTATAAAAGACAAATTTCAACTTAACTTGTGAATGTTGTTCATGCATTCCTCTTTTTAAGGTTTTCAGGCGGTGTTTATGGTGCTCCATTGAAAAACAAGTAAACATTAGTTTGACTTGATAAAATAGTTATTTATGCTAAAAATCCAAAACTTGAGTCTATTCATCATTTTGATGGAGATTCAAGAAAACCAACAGGAGTCATAGTCGGAGACACAGCACGGGAAGCAATAATTTATGTTGGGAAAGATATATATGATACATTCTTTTCAATCTCTTTAATCGGCACCTCGAACGTTCCTAGTATCTTTCCCGTTGGTACAACCGTATATGGGTACCACTGTAATATAACCCATTTGACTCAAATTTCTGGAAGCAATTTTTTTTAAAAAAAATACTTTAAACAGATATTTGATAAAATAAAAAAATTTATTCATAAATAAATTAAATAAGTTAAACTTAAATTTTAAATTTAACTCATTTAAATAAATAAATTAACCTTAAACAACTTATTTTTTATAAATCAAACTTAAATTTTAAATAATAAATTTAACTTAACTCATTTTCACATTATAACCTTACGTTTGACTAAATAATTCTGATAATTTTATATTAAATAATATATATATATATTATATTTTATTTAATATTATTCATCATATATATATTTTTTATTATTATTTTTATTAAATTTGCACTCTTAAAAAATATCAATAATACTTGCACTATTTTTAGGGTTAATTTGGATTGATTATATTGAGTGGAATGAAATGGAATGAAATAGAATAGAGATAAGTTTTATTGTTTGGTTATATTAAAAAATAATGGAATAAGATGAGAGTGAGTAGAATGGATTCCATTTTATCCCACTAGAAACTATCAATTTTCTTTTTCTCAATTTGAAGAGTATGAGATGTGTTATTATATTAATGCAAAATGCGGTCGAGAGTATGGAATCCAGGGGGTGGAGTACTAATAGACTCAACGCCATTTTGAGTCGAACATCTGACCAAAGTTTAATGGAATCACAAAAAGACTTGATACTTTCCTTTTGGTTAACTTACCCCAGAGATAAATGGCGTGATTTGAATCCTCTTTGCACCCACGCGTAGATAAATGACGTTAGGATCGTCTAATGTCGTGGATTTCAACCCATGATCGTTGAGTCCGTCTCGACTTTGTCGGATCGTTTCACGATCGTTGGTCCGTTCGACTTTGTTGGGGCCGTCCCACGATCGTAGAGACTAGCCTCGATCTGTTGGGGCCGTTTTTCCTTTATTCAATCCGCTTGCGCAGTACTTGGTCTCCATTACCGAATGGGAAATGGTCTGCTACGATCCGACGACGGATTCGAGGTCGCAATTTTATCTAGTCCGGTTTTCGTGTTTGATCATTCGAAAATATCCCGTAACAAGATGGAATCATCATTTTTAACATGAATATCATTTCATCTCACAAAAAATTATCTACTTCTCAAACAATAAAATGATAACTTTATTCTATTTCATCTTAAAATATCCAATCATCCCATTACATTTTATTCTACCCTATCTCATCTCATCTCATCTTATTTCATTACTTACTAAATATCCAATATATAGGTGCCAATGCCTTGCCTGTAAATTACAAAGACCGTGGGACTCAACCCATCTAACAGAGCAGCTCTTGTGAAGATGGCAAGCGCTGCATAACGAAATTGTAACCCTATCATACCCATTGCAGGAAGATGGGCATCTAAAGCACCCATTTTTTTCAGATGGAGTCTTTTTTTTTTTTTTTGTGTTGAAGAGGAAAAACAGGAAAACGCAGAACAAGAAAACTACATCCTGCATCAGCAAATAAAAGAGATTGCAGGTCGCTAGGGCCTTGGGGGAGCATCCCAAAACACCAGCAGTCAACTGTCCTGATTTAAATGAAGTACTCTATTCTCCACCCTTGCTATATATAAATAAAAAATTATCATCTTACATTCTTTTTAAAAATGTTAGAATTATTAATATTTTTTTAAAAGTGTTGATTAAGTAAAATAAAAAAAAAAATATATATGATAAATGATATTAAAAAAAGTATAAAAAAGAGTTATATATACTATTTATAATAATAATATAAGAATTGTATATAAATATATTTATACTAAAAATGAACCTAGATGCCAAAAAGAGTAAATTGGGTGAGTAATTATTATTATATTAAAAAAAACGTGAAATACAAGCGGTTCAATTAGTAGAATATTTAGTAAGAATAAAGATTATCTTATATCTTTAAAAGAGATGTAAGTATTATTCATATTTTTTTTTAAGAGATGTGATTGAATGATAGAAAGTGATAAAAAAATATGTAATAAATAATATTAAATGAGATGTAAAAAGATGTATATGTACTGTTTGATATAAGAATATAAGAATTGATTTAGTAACTTGGTTCAACTTATGAATTTTTGAGTTTTTATTTAATTTAATTCATAAAACATGGATTAAGTTAGATTTGTATATTATGTTGGATTGAAAAATGATTTAACCTGTAAGTCGGGATAACGAGTTCTAACTCTCACAAATTTAATTTATTTATGTGTTTTTTTAGTAAAAAGTTATTTTAATGATAAAGAATATACAAAAAAATAGAGTAAAATTAATAATTATGTTAATACATATGACATACATGATAATATTAATTTTAATTGGTTAAACTAATTTATTGTTTGAATTATGATTAGTTTTGTTTAGTTTATTTTAAACTTAATAAAACTTATTAATTATTAATTTATTATGCACTTATTAACTTATATTTAGTTTATTTGAGATTGAGATTTATTATGTTTGAGTAAAGTCGGCTTAAAACTTATAATATTAATTTGTTAGATTAAGACTATTATATTTGAAATTAAGACTTATAATGTTAATTTATTAAATTAAGATCTATTATATTTGACATTAAGACTTATAATATTAATTTGTTAATTTTTATATTTTAAATTTTTTTTTTAAAAAATATATCTTAAGACTTATAATATTAATTTATTATATTAAGACTTATTTATATCTAAAATTAAAATTATTATATTAATTTGTTAAATTTTATATTTTAATTTATTTTAAAAAAATTAAAAAATATATCAAACCACAAATTCAACTCAACTCAATTTACTCTTAAACAAATCAAATTAAACAAAAAAAATCTTATCAACTTAAATTAACTCAACTCACTTATTTAATAAACAACAATGATATTCTAACATTAAACACCAATTTTCATTATATTAATTTATTAAATTTTTTAAGTTATATTTTAATTTTTTTTTTTTCGTTAAAATTTTTTCACGAAAAAAACGTAGTAAAATTTTGTATATTAATCAAACCATCGTAATTAACAATTCTTTATTAATCAACTTTTTTCACGAATTAGTTAATTAAAAAAATGATTAATTACGTTCTAAGTTAACACAATATTGAATTTTATCACTAATTTTTATGTTTCTTAAAAGAACAAAAAATCAAATAATAAATATACCAAAAAAAAAACTAATTTGATACTTAATGAGTTAAAACAGTACCAAACATTAAAAATAATATGATACTGTACGCAGTAAGATGTATATTTTCCTTTAATAAACGAATCGAATTAAATAACGTTACTAAATTCGCCCAACAAACACCCTAACATCAACCTGCACCTGTCTCGACTGGAGAGAAATTCTTGCTTTTACACATACTTAACACGTCACTTTTGCACACAGGGAATGATAGACTGACAACATATTTTAGATGGGTTCACTAACCAACACATCAAAATAATGACAATAAAAAAATGAGCTTAGCCGACGGCTTCTACATCAGCTTCCTTCTTCTCTATCAAGCCTGCTGACTTTTTTTCTCGTCACACTAGACGCAGGGGCTTTAGCTCCAATATTTAATTAATTAATAAATTATAAAAGAAAGGACAATCTCCATCGGTTAATAAAATAATTATTAATTTAATTAATTTGATTTTCTTATTGTAAAAATTATTTCCTCTGTTCGCTTGTGGAAGTATTAAGCTTTGATGCAAACCCGAACTACAACTTAATTGAGCCTAGTGATAGATTAGTATAATTCACTATTCATTCGAAAGAATAAACGATGTAATATATTGGCATGCTTTACTTGTATAATTAATTAATCTATTCAAATAATTATTGTGAAAAACTGAAGTTGTCATCCGAGCATGACAAATTTGACTTCGCACTTCTATTTAATTTTGGTCATTTGGTAGGGATGGCAAAAATTACCTGCTGCATCTGCTGAGACGCACTTCTATTTAATTTAAGATGGTCATTTGGTGTGTATTTTATTATTTTAAAATAATTTTTTATTAAATGGCCTATTTATGCTTTATTGTGCTTTTAAAATTGTAGTATGAAAATTTATTTATATTTAGTTGGCTTAAAGTAAAATATTCACTTGATATTAAATATTCGCATGTTTTAAAATCTATTTTATAATCATATAAAATTATCTTACCCGTCATAAATGGATCATTATATAAACGGGGGATCCCCGTCCCCGCCCCATTGCATTGCCATCCCTATCATTTGGTGTGTAAGGCCATGCTTTATTGTGCTTTTGAAATTGTAGTTGGCTAAAAAAAGAGGTGTATTACGTATATTCGCAGAAAAATTATGCTTTTTACCAACCAAAAAAAAAACTGCTGATTTTAATTTAGATGACTTTAATTTTAAAAAACGGAGTACCTTGCAGCTAAATCCCCAATCGTGTCCTTGGAGAAATTCTTGATAGTAATATATTGTATCAATAAAAATGTGACACTTAGACTTACATAACCATACAAACTATTAAATTGAAAATAAAATATTATTAAATTAAATTTAAATGGTTATAAATTTATTGAAAATATTACTCTCAGTTGAGTCATGTTAGCTACTCTTCCGGCCTCATTCTAAAATCACCAACGTGAAATTAACCATTCTATGTGTCATAACTTATAACCGCCATAACTGCCCACACGTTATCCCCAAAGCTACCCACTAAACCCCGCCACCCCCCACAACGTAAACACCTCTCTTTGTCTCTCTTAATAGCTTATGTGCTTATATGTATCTCTTATAAATACATGTACTACATGTGTATACTCTTCTCTACAATTTGCATTGGGTTACAACCATTAATTGCTTCTAAACATTCTTAGGTGAAAAAGAACACAAACATGGCATCCCTTTTCGGCGTCCTATGTACTTGTGTGATCATTTTCTTGGTTGCTACAAATACTTGTGTTGAAGCTTCCAGGCAATTCAAAGTCGGTGATCACGTAGGTTGGCATGAACCTGGCCCCAACAATACTGCATTTTATAGCCAATGGGCTGAAAGGAACAGATTTCAAGTTGGAGATTCTCTGGGTAAGTTTGTTGAATCAGTTCACATGCCTTATTATTCACTGCTTTTACAGTAACTTGTTGCCATTAACTCTTGAAGATGAATTGGATGATTTTTAACTGGCTAGTCTGCTTTTGCTGAAGTTACATCTTCCATTCATTGATTCAATGGGAGTGAAACTTTGCTTAGTCACATTTTTTGTGTTACATTTAAATTTAATAAATGATTTTCCAAAAAAAAAAAAAGGGGGTAAAGTGAACTCTATATGGCATTTGAACTAGTTTTGAATATACATAAGTGTGAATTGTACCTAGTTTCTGTTGAAAATTCAGTTCTGCAACTTAGATTTGTAGCCTAAGGCATAATCTTTAGAAGCAACTGATCCTACCCTATTGGATAGGTAACTATTAGAAGGGATGGGATAAAGATGTGTTAATTCCTGTTCTTGTTTATGCAGTTTTTGAGTACCAGAATGACTCAGTTCTTACTGTGGAGAAATGGGATTACTTTAACTGTGACTCAAGTGACCCCATCACTGCCTTTGACAATGGGAAGAGCACTCTCAATCTTGACAGGCCTAGGGCCTTCTACTTCATCAGTGGTACTGATGATCACTGCAACAACGGGCAAAAATTACTTGTGGAGGTGATGTCCCCACATCCAAGTCCAAAATCTTCACCATCACCGTCCATTTCTGTTCCACCTCAAGGTTTCTCAGCAACGGCTCCTTCACCTTCTCATAGCTTAGGGGTTTCAGCCTCAGCCTCCGTGGTGCTTAGTTCAATCCCTATGGCTCCTTTGGCCACATTAGTAATTGTGCTGCTGTTAGCACCCTGAACGTCTTGTTATGGTTACAGTGGACACTACTAGTTGTTTTTCCTTTGCTGATTGCTTTTGGAGTCTGAATTGTTTAGGCATTACCATATGAACTATTTTTTTCCCCTACCAGTCACTTTGATATCATTATCGTTTTTGTATGGTATTTATGATCATGGCTTGACTTTCTCTCATGCATGTAAGTTTTTGCTTTTGGGTTGAAGCATTTGTATTAGTTTATTGGTGTTCCTTAGACCATTCAGCTTTCGACCTTTCTACTTCTAATCGCAGGATTTTCCACTCCATGCGATATATGCAACTCTAAACAATTCAACATTCAAAGTATATTATTCATGCTCTAGAGTCTGCCAAAAAAAACCATGGGTAGGACCAAACTTTGAACCTGTAAAAGGCAATTGTTAGGAAGGCTTCTTGAATAGTAACCAAGTCGCGATAGTGCCTCTGGATTAGTCTCATAGCAATGCTTGTGGGGAGGTCAAAGGGCGCTCTCGCGCACACACACATATTATTGCCCTCATTTCTGTGTTAAAATTTGTTCTCTATCTGATTCTGGATTTTGAAATAGTTTAAGAAAATAATTTGGAATATACAGCATTAACAACATTGTAGGAGTGGTAGTTATGCACATTTTTTCTACACATAGCACATAATATTTTCATTTTGGGAGCCAAATTAATCAGTATGAATGATAACCCTGTAAATAAGAACTCTCAACATCTGAATTTTGACTTTCCCTTTCCAAGTCTGCAGCTCCATCCCCACTTTCTTTTCTTGTCTTTCTCCACTTGGATTTCCTCAGCCAGTGCTCAACCAGCTTCACACTGAGACCACTGAAGATTGTGCCCAGAGAGCCACCACCTAGTGCAAGTAGCACAACAGATAGCCATTGCATCCCTTGACAATGTGGCAAGATCACCCATGTGGCTGCAACATAGCCAGTTGCCATAAATGCCACAGCTACCCACATGACCTTGTGAGCGATCGTCAATAGTCTCATATGTGGCTTTCTCCTAAAGGGAATGATACTTACAAGAACAATGACAATAGACAGAGAGGTGAACAGTGCTACGTTGTTGCTTATTGCAAAGACCTTGAAAGCTGTTGTTTTACCCACCATTGACTTCCCTTTCATTGGTCCATCTTGGTACACACCACCAGGAGGACTAATACCAGCAGCAAAGGTGACAGTTGCAATCAAAACAGCAACTAATATAATAGTGCTCCTGGCATTTAGTAATGCCTCTGTGTGCATCTCATGGTACTTATTCTTCTGTGTATAGTAAAGTTGATTTAGATCTTTCATTTGCCTTTTGCTCTGATGCTTGTGTTCCCCTAAAATTGTTGGGGAGAAGTAATATGGTTTATAGGTTCCATTCTCATGTCTCTTGCTTACTTGAGGCTGAGGTGATCTAGAGTCAGTGCTTTTGCTGCTAACTTCTGGTGGGGTTGTGCAATCAAAAGAAACCATTTCATTTGACACTTCCAATTCATTAGCTTTATACCTTCGTGACAGAGAAAGCCTAGATGCTATAGGTGATAGAGAATTGGCCCTGTCTACTTCCAGTGAACAAGAAGAAGATTGGATGCTTCTTTTACCACCAGCTCTGATAAAAGTGGCTTGTAATTGCCTATTTTCTGCACTGTCCTTAGCCTGGTCAAGGATGTCAAGTGCTGTCATCCCTTCACTGTTCCGAGTATTAATATCCAGCTTTGTCTTGTTGATCAAGAACTCTGCTATCTACAATGATCATTAAACTATAAGCACAACTACAGGCATGGGTTCACACTCAAACATACAATCATTGTTGAAACTCGTTGATGTATATCAGTTGATTAAGTGCAATTTAAGGATGTAAGTCCGAACATCTGTAGAGGTCTGAGGTCAAATTTGATCACAAATTCAATTATTGAATGATATTGAAGGAGGGAAAGTCCTATAGCCATACTATAGATATGTATAGGTGACCCTACTTGGTATCTTTTTTAGTTGTGTTTCTCTTGATTTTAAACGAGTAAACATATATTTTTCTCATAGTAATTAAACATATTCAAAACTCATTAATTCCTCACCTTATGGCGCCCGCCTATAACTGCAAGATGTAAGACACTGTTGCCATATCGATCTTGACAGTGCAATAAATTTGTACCATTGGAGATTTGCACCAAGAATACCAAAGCATCCTAGCATCCGTACCTCACAGCTAAATGAAATACTGTCTCTTCTTCTCTAGTGAGATAGTGAAATGATGCAGCGCTGCCTGACACAAAATCGGTAAGGATTGAGACTTTCCCATTCATTACTGCCAGGTGCAATGGTGAATAACCATTGTTGTTGCCTTGTAAAGCAAGATTTGGATCACGTCTTAGTAGGATCCATACAATCTCTTTGTGTCCTTTATTACAAGCATGGTGCAATGGTGAATTCCCATTATCATCAATCACTTGAGTAAGCTCTGGCCACTTATTCAACAACTCTCTAACAACATCTGCACAGACAATCAATAGTTTAGTGGATTGCTTTGCTCAACTATTTAACATTTCCAATCCATCCCCTTTTTATTGTTTGGTGATTCACGTTACTTGATTCAAATTGAGTCATAAGTTGGACTTGAAAATCAATGCAAAGGTAAGTTCTCAGTAAAATAGGTAAAAGTTTAAAAAACAAGCAAAATCAATGGAGAAGAAGAAGACTTTGATGCCCACCTGTGTGTCCTCTTGAAGCAGCGATATGGATACAAGTTTGATCAAACCCTGCTACCCCTGGCCCTACCATATCAGATAGATTCAGAAGGAGATTCACCATGTCAAGATGACCATGGCTGCAAGCCAAAGAAAAAGCACTTTTACAAGTCGGATTACAAGCAGCTGTGGGATTGGCATCTAGCAGCAACATTAAGACCTTGACATTCTCTTGCCGGCAAGCCTCATGAATTGGAGTCTCCAGGTTTTTATTCTCAACAGAAACCATGTCAGGGCACAATCTGACAATCTCAGACACCATTTCAGTGCAACCATACTTGGAAGCAAGGTGTAATGGAGTGCTGAAGGAATCAGCTGTTCTCTGATTGAGGATTCCTTCATTCTCTTTAACTAGGCTTGAAAATGTGGCTATGTCATTTTTCCTAATTGCATCAAAAAACTTTGGATCCATATTCCTGAGACTGAAACACCTTAGGCAGTGAAAAGCAAATAGAGTTAGGCTCTGTGACCCCTTTATAAGGTTAGCAATAGTACTGAACTTGCAGGAAATGTTTGGAAAATTATCATAGGGATGAATGACAAATAGACTTTTGAGCGTGTATGCCTGTGTTTGGCTAAAATTATCAGGCACTAACGCCTCAACATCTTCAAGGAAAATTCCTGTTAGAAATATCTCTCAAAAGTCAAAATTGTTTCCACATAATCATTGCTTCCAAGAAACTTCTTGGTATGACCTCAAATGTGAAAGTAAAATTTTTCTTTCCTTGTATTCATTTATTTGGTGGCTGAGGATTTTAGAAGGAAAATTCTTTCTTCTAATAATTGAAAGTTAAATCAATCGTTGGAGGTTTTATGTGAAGAAATAGAGAGGTGAAGATAGAGAGAATGAAATCAATAGGGATGAATGGCAAGTCAGTATCACCTCTAGCAAAAGTCCACCACTTTTAATATGCTTATACTATCCAAGACTTTCTGTTTCACTCAAAAGTCATAACACATAAGGATCATAACCTTGATCTTTCCTTCAAGACATCTGACTCGTCTGTAATCTAGAACAATGATTGGTTTCGAGGAAGCTACAGTACAATGTACCCAAACTTTGCAGGGAAAAGGACTGAGAAACAACATCAATTCTTTGGGCTTACATGGTCAAAAGATTCCAATGAGAGTAATCTCCTTATAGTTCAAGGAGAAGAGATGATTCAGAGTTCACTTATTCAATTTAACTCAAGATCAATAACATATAATCCTAGTGAAAACATGGTAATCAATACTACAGAATTCTTGGTGGCAATTAATTTAAAAACCAAATCTTATCTTTAGTATTCGTTAAAAATAAAATTAATTTGATTTTTATTTTTTGTATTTTTTTATTTTATTTATTTTTATTTGTTTATCAAAAATAAAATAAAAACATAGTAGGGTTAAAATAATTTATTTATTTATTTTATCCAAAAAATATAATTTATCTATTTAAAATCAAATCAAATTCTAACATATTCTACTATTATTTGACAAGATTATTAAATCTAAATTCTAAATCATTGGAATTAGAATACATGAGATTTTTAAAATTAAATTATTTCCTTAATTTATAATATTACAAATACAATATTTTACTTAAAAATCAAATCTCATAATTTTCTCTAAATCTACTGTTAGATTAAAAATTCCTACCATATATATCATATTTATAAAATTTTATATTAATAAAACATTATTTAGTACTTTATTGATATACATCAAAATTAATAAAATATATACTTTTGAAATATATAAAAATAAGAACCACTTAATTATATTTTTATTTTTGTTTAATTTTGTCTAGATTTGACACATATAATCAAGGTATTGAATAGTTATAATCTAATATTTGATCAATAAAAGTCATATTCTAAAAAAGTTATTGAGTGGTGTAAGTATGTCAAGTCTTACACCGATATAACTTGATCTCTCATATATATATATATATATATATATATATATATATATATATATATATATATATATATATAAGTATATATGGTGAGATGAGTATTTATTATAAGAGGAGAGATGAGTGAATCTTGACCATTGAATCTTATATGAATGATCAAAATTAAAACATAAATACATGTGATTTTTTTAAGTGGTTATATACCTTTAAATAACTTTTAATCTTGATACATGTATAGTTATATGATCAAGATTTACTCATATTACCCTTTCACAATAAAAATTCTTTTCACTATATATATATATATGACTAATGTTTGGGACTAATAAGACAAAGCCCAATGTTCCATAAGATGCAACCTCCCCTCCGCAATAAAAGGAATTATTCATTCATGGAACCAATCACAAATCAACACGCTACTAGCTTGAAAAGCTGTTAAGAAGCTTCCCTCAAGGCACCTATAATAATAATAATATTATCCTTGAAATATACTTAGTCTCCAAGACTTACTCTGTTATAAATAACTACTGTAATCATAAGGATAAGATTCTTTTTTTACTAATTGCACTCAACTTACATCTTTATTGACTTGAACATTATATTGTCTTATAAGGACCCATCCCCTCTTTTTAATGCATTCAAGCTCGTAAGAGGTTACAAATCCAAGGAGCCCAACAATCCATTACACAACAGTTGTAAACTTATTGCTATATATATGGAGAAAGAAAAGGGGCATCTTATATCAGGAAAAAGGGGGAGGGGTTTTGCAACCTCAAATGACTAGTGTCATCAACTTTACAATGTTATTGATAACATAGATTTAGAATACAATCTCTACTAACAATATATGGAAGTCAATTAGTTTGGAGCATGGCATGGGTGAAGAGTGAGACGGCCTTGCTCCACAAGCAATCCAATGCCATCATCGAATGTTTCTTCAATTGACTTAAACTTTTCGGTGTTTAGTTTGTAATGTGGTCTATCTAGTTTCTGGATAAAATCGAACAAACGATAGTAAGCTACAGTAATAATATACTTCTTCCATTTTTAAATAATAGTCTTTAAGGTTTAAGTACATTATTGAAGAAACTCATTAAATGACACAAATTTTATGAAGAAAAAAATGATATTTGACAAAATTATCCTTAAATTTCTCTTAACAAAAATATTTAATGTATTAGTAAAAATAATAATAAATAAAAGCAAAACAAATAATAAATATTTTCTTAATTCTTTAAAATTGACAAATAATTTAGAACAAAATAAATTTTAGGAACGAAATAAGTACATTATTTTTCCACAGTTGTGTCTACTTTTTAGGTTCCAATGTTGTAATTCCAAACAAATGGGGCGTAATATTCTAGTTCTACCCAGCAGATATAAATTAAAGATATGTTCTGTATATGACATTCACTGATAATTTAAACTAAATAATTAGAATAAAAAGTATATGTACCTCAATTGCACTATGCTACCAAGTGTAGAGAACTATAAACTATTTAGTACTACATCCGTTTCAAAATATTTGGCATTTAATATTTTTGACAAATATTTAAAAAACTATTAAATGTTATAAATTTTAGAAAAATCTAACTATATTTGATTATATTACTCACTCACTTTATTAATATTTTTTATTACACTTAATTGAGATACTAAGAAACAAGAATAAAATTAAAAAAAATATTATTAATATCTTCTTAATTTTTTAAAATGATAAATAAAATGAAACAAAATTTATCTTTTAAAACGACAGATATTTTAAAGCAGAGGAGTATCAACTTAAAGTACACACATGCCATTCTTCCTATTTTATCTCTGTATGTATGTGTGGGCTTTGTGAAAGTCAAGATCCTGGCCCCTTTGAAATTCATTAAAGAGATGATGCATTAAAGAGATTAGGGAAGGGGAGGGGATATCTCAAATTCATTAATAAGTGATATATTCTCCCAGATCCATTTTAAGTATCATTTTGATGTAATTCACAATAATTAATAAATATTAAATCAAATCTTAATTGTGAGAATTTTTTATGAAACAACTATTATTTAATTCAATTAATTACTATATTTTATCATGTTCATCCAATTTTCATAAATAGTTGAGATTATTAAAGTATAGTATAGATGAAAAAATAATAATTAAATGTTTTATTAATATGCTAAAATATTACTTATAATAAATAATATTTTTTACCCTTTTGTCACTTAAAATAGATTGGATGGAGTATCATTATTCATTATAATGTGATATAATAATTGTTGCTTTTCATTTCAGAAGCTCACTTTAAAAAAAAAAAAGTTTGCAATAGGCTTTTGAATCATAATTTATGCCTCAACATCTTCATACGCATTAGATTTGATTTAGATTTAGACAAGTCTGATGTTAATTAAAAAAATATTTAGACAAGTCTGTCAAAAGTGAAAAAGTTAAATTAGTTCAAATTTTTTTCACCAGCTGCTTCCAACTTGAAGTTAATATTAGTTCTTTCAATTAGCAATGTGCGTAGCCATATTCCAAATCTAATGCATATATTTGCTTAATGTATATTATAAATCGCTAACTAATTTTGTTTCACATATGGATGTGAACATTATTTTATTTTATTTTATGTAAACTCCTTAATATTTAGAAGTTATTTCAGGATGTCTTGACTAATTGGAAGTTAAGTTAGGTTGAACCATAAAAATATAAAATTTTCTCAATGTTAATTTTTTTATTCATAAGATTCGAACTCAAAACTTTACTTAAAAGAAATAAGTGTTGAACCACTTAAACTAATCAAACATTAATATAACTTTAAATTGAAATATACATACTACATATATTGGCAGAAGAAATAAAGCGTAAATAATTTATAAGGGTAAGTTTTCTTTTTTTAAAAAAGACCAGTTGCATAGGGTAAACCATGTGATAGAAGACTATAACAACAACAACCAAGCCTTTTCCCACTGCTGGTGGGGTCAAATGGATCGACGACGCCATTGTGTGTCTATCACTACCAAGTTTTCGTATATCTAGATCTTTTTAACCGTTTCACCTATAGTCTTTCTTTCCTTCCTCTACCTCTACTATCGGGCTATTCTCCATCCGATCTACTCTTCTTACAAGGGCTTCTAAGGTTTCTCCTTACGTCCAAACCACCTGGCGAGATTTCTTTTCCACAATAGGTCTACCCTACTTTCTCTCTAAGTATTCATTCCTAATCTTATCTTGTTTAGTATGGCCAAATCCAACGACCTCATCTCTCGCGACACCGATCTTGTGCTTTCTTGATGACTTTTTTACCGCTCAACATTCATGTGATAGAATAAAATTTACCCTTAAGCTTGAGAGGCACTTTCCTATCACAAATAACTCCTGAAGCACACTTCCATTTCATCCATCCAGCTTGAAATGTGATAGAAGACTAGAGTAAATAAATTTTATATGTGTGCATCCTACTGAATACTCGCGCAGAAAAAGACTACTATGAAAGATAAAACTATTCATAATATTTGAAAACAAAAATATTTGAAGTGATTGTGTCCAATGTTATATATTTATTACTATACATCGAAAGAGAAGGGGCATCTTAAATCAGAAAAAAAAGGGGGGGGGGGGATGGGGGGGGGGGGAGAGTTGCAACCTCATATGACACTTCCAAGTGTCATCAGCTTAACAATGTTATTGATAACATGAATTTAGAATACAATCTCAACTAACAATATATGGAAGTTGATTAGTTTGGAGCATGGCCTGGGTGAACAGTGAGACGACCTTGCTCCAGAAATGATAAAGAGGGAGGATCGGTTTATATCAGTGTAAGTCTTTTTTGACTTACACTCATTTTTAATTATTAGATCCACTTTTATCTAATGATTGAAATTATTTCGTTAAAAATAACTATTAGATGAAAGTGAATCTAACAGCTAAAAATGAGTGTAAGTCAAAAAAAAATTACACTGATATAAATTGATCCTGCTATAAGTAAAATTGAAAACAAATAGTAAATGTTTTATTAATTCTTTAAAATTGACAAATAATTTAAAACAAAATAAATTTTAAAATGTGACTATTATTTAGGAACGGAATGTGAGTACTTTATTTTTCCATAGCTGTGTTTACATTTTAGTTTCCAATGTGTAGTTCCAAACAAATGAGACGTAATATTCTAGTTCTACCCAATAGATATAAATTAAAGATGTATTCTGTATATGACATTCACTGATAAAAATAATTAGAATAAAAAGTATACGTACCTCAATTGCAGTACTACCAACTGTAGATAACTATAAACTATTTAGTACTACATCCGTTTTAAAATATTTGGTGTTTAATATTTTTCACAAATATTAAAAAACTATTAAATGTTATAAATTTTAGAAAAATTTAACTATATTTGATTATATTGCTCTCTCATTTTATTAATAGTTTTTTTATTACACTTAGTATAAATATTAAGAGACAAGGATAAAATTAAATAAAAAATTGTTAATACCTTTTTGATTTTCTAAAATGACAAATAAAATAAAACAAAATTCATCCTCTAAAATAACAGATATTTTAAAACAGCAAAGTATTAAATTAAAGTGCACACATGGCATTCTTTTCTATCTCTCCATGGATGTGTGGGCTTTGTGAAAGTCAAGATCCCCTTTCAATTTCATTAAAGAGATGATGCATTAAAAAGATTAGGGGAGGGGAGGGACATCTAAAATTCATTAATAAGTGATATACTCCTGAGATCCATTTTAAGTATTATTTTAATGTAACTTACAAGAATTAAGAAATATTAAATTAAACCATAATTATGAGAATTTTTTATTAAATTATTATTATTTATTTCAATTAATTAATTTATTTTATTATATTTATCTAATTTTTATAAATAGTTGAGACTATTAAAATATAATATAAATAAAAGAATAATAATCAATGTTTTATTAATATCCGAAAACATCATTTATAATGAATAATTTTTTTTTACCCTTATGACACTTACACTATGTTTGGATGACAGGTAATGGAGGAAACAGAAAGAAAATGAGGGGAACAGAAATAAATTTTTGTGTTTGGAAGTCTTAAAATGCATAAGAACGGAACGGAAGACATGGGAAATCATTTTTCCCCTCTTCCCATCAAATGTCCAATTTTTGTTCCCCCCAAAATTGAGGTGAAATGAGGGAAACACATATTCCGTTCCGTTCTGTTAATGAATCTTCCAAACAAAGAGAGGGAGAACTATGTTCCATTCCATTCCTTTCCTTTCTGATCCATTCCCACCTATTCCGTTCTGTTCCGTTAATGAAAAAACATCCAAACACAGGGTTAAAATAAACCGGACAGAATATGATTATTTATTATAATGTGATATAATAATTGTTACTTTTCATTTCAGAAGCTCACTTTTTTTAAAAAAAAAAAAAAACCACCTTCAACGTTCATTTTTGCAAATTTTGGATATTTTTCTGGCACCACTCGCCAATATCAGGACAAGAATCAACTGTTCTCTGCTTGAGGATTACTTGGACTTGGCTTCAAAAAATGTGTAATTTTCCTAATTGCACAAAAAAAGCATTGAGCTTATCTTCTGGGTTTGAATTTTGAGACTCCTCTAGATCTTGACGGCGAGAATGAGAAAGTAAAGTAAAATTAAGCTCTGTGACTCCGTTTTAAGAAGGATAATGTTTTATTTTCAATTTAAATATGATAGATGTATGTTTATAGTATATTTACGTGAGAAAATGTCACATTAAATTGTATATGATTATAATATTTCTGTGAGATACAAAATAAATTTGTGAGAGAGTTAAAAAAAAAATAGAGTATAAAAGTTAAACGAATAATAGAATTATTTTAAGAAGGCTTGCAGTAGTACTGAAACTTGCAATACAAAAGTTTACAATAGGTTATAACTTAAGAAGTACATACACGGATACAGACATAAAACACGATATGGATATAGATATAGAGACACACTAAATTTTAAAAATTATAAGATACGACACACAATATATATATATATATATATATATATATATATATATATATATATATAAAATTGTAAAATTTAAGAAAAAAATATTATAATACATTTCTATAAATTTAGAGATTTACAAAATTTTAATATATGTCATATGTGTTAATATTTACTACCTAGTAAATCCTTCTTAAAAAATATAAAGTATAATTTTTATTGACATATTTTAAAAAATCTCCTAAACTAACTTATCATAATAAAACTAATCATGTACAAGTACATTTGTATCCAAAAAAAATTTAACTAAAGGGAATATTGGTGTGGGGCAAGTTTCAATGACGACGAAGTGGACAACTTGGTACGAGAAGAAGTAGAAAGAACAAATGAAAATAGTAGTGTGTGAAAAGATAAAATTTAAAAGTCTAATAGTAGCGCATGAAAAGATAAAATTTAAAATATTGGTATGTGAAAATAGTAGTTTAAGACGTCAGTCATGTGATTGGGTTTGAGTTGATTACAGGCTTACTAATTAAATATTAGTCATGAAAATTATTTTTTTTAAAAAAATATTAATGAGTCGTGTCCAAATCGTGTTCTGGAAATGTTCAAACGTGTCTAAGTGTGTCTGAGACATGTCCAAATTAAAAAATAATCTTTTTAATTGAACACATTCAAATTTACAGAACACTTATATTGTACAAATGTCCTTATATATCTGATATGAACACGTGTTTGTGCTTCATACTTCGTAACAAAAATTAAAAAAAGAAAAACAGTTTGCAATAGGCCTTTGAATCATAATTTATGCCTCAACATCTTCTTGCGCGTTAGATTCAGATTTAGACAAGTCCAATGTTAATCGAAAAAAGATTTAGACAAGTCTGTCAAAAGTGAAAAAGTTAAATTAGTTCAAATGTTGTCACCAGCTGCTTCCAACTTGAAGTTAATATTAGTTTTTTCAATTAGCAATGTGCTTGAATAGTAGCTATATTCCAAATCTAACGCATATATTTGCTAAATGTATATTATAAATCGCTAATTAATTTTGTTTCACATATGGATGTGAACATAACTTTATATATTTTTTTTTAGTGTGATCAATTATAGATTATAATTAATCACGGTTGATTTTAAGATAATTATAATTAATTTAATATAAAATTAGATTGAATTAATACATAATTATATTTTATTATTTTTTTCTATACAGTAATTTTTTTGTATAAATAGATGTTAGTCTTATTGTATTTATTCATTCAAAAATATATACAAATTACTAATATTTGTTTTTATATTTCTATTTCTAACTTGGTATCAGAAAGTCTAAGTTCTCGATCCAATCCTAAATTCCAGACTCTAGACTCCTAGATTCTAGATTCCAGACTCCTTGATTATAGATTCCAAATTCTAGATTCCAGACTCTGTCTTAAATTTCAGACATTGTTCCAGACATTTGTTCAGGCACTGTTCCAGATCTGTCAATACCTAAATCCACCAGATCTCACCCTCTGTTACTCTAATCCAGATTTGAACTGCTCCAAGCACCACACCCACTGTCGCACCACCATCCTCACCGAAGAGCACCATTGCCCCGTCTCACTCTACCACACAAATCCATCACATCATCGCGTCGTCTCACTCTGCTGCCTAAACTGTCCGAATGCACGACTAGATCTGCCATAGCATGACCGCGTGCGACCTCAACAGCATGCACAGGTGTCTTGCTTTGTGCTCCCCTATCGCAACCGAGCCACCGTTGTGGACCAATACCGTTCAGCCAGACCAGTGGTAGTTCTACTCGCATCCAAGACATGGTTACGCAACCTGGATTCTAGACCTAGACCTGGAAAGTGACGTGCTGTGTTGTGTTGTGCTGATGTGGACGATGGCGTCACCTAAGCTATCCACGTGTCCCTTGTGCAAACGTGATAGTGTTGACGTGGCACCAGACCCTTCTTAAGGTTTTTCGGTGAGATCTTTTCATTTTTTAGGTTCTTTTCTGTCGATTCAACCCCGAAAGTGCACTTTTTGCTATTATTCTTCTCTGTTATTATAGAAAAGTTTGATGTTGCTCAACCCATTCTAATTTTACTCAATGGTTCAAACTCCACCCATTGGGTCGAGGTCATGCGTGGCTTTCTTAAAGACCGAAAACTTTAGTAATATGTCACAGGTGATATTACTTGCCCTATCAAAGCTGAAGACGACATTGATGAGAAATATGTTGAAAAATTAGAAGATTGAGATAGTAAAAATCATCATATTATCACCTGGTTCCGAAATACCTCCACTCTTAGCATTCACCTGCAGTTTGGACGCTTTGACACGACTAAAGAGGTATATGATCATCTTAAAAATATATATACACTTTCTAATTTGTCTCATTAATATCAGTTGCAGAAGGAACTCAACAATCTGAAACAAGAACCCGATCAAGTTGTATATGAATTCTTGGCTCAGATGAAAGCTATTTGAGATTAACTACTTCTGTGTGAGCCAATCTTGAAGGATTAGTTCAATTTAAGGATGAAAGTCCGAAATCTGTAGAGGTCTAAGGTCAAATTTGATCACAAATTCAATTATTGAATGATATTGAAGGAAGGAAAGTCCTGTAGCTATACTATAGATATGTATAGGTGACCTTACTTGGTATCTTGTTTGCTTGTGTTTCTCTTGATTTTAAACGAGTAAACATATATTTTTCTCATAGTAATTAAACATATTCAAAACTCATATTAATTCCTCACCTTATGGCGCCTGCCTATAACTGCAAGAAGTAAGACATTGTTGCCATATTGATCTTGATAGTGCAATAGATTTGTACCATTGGAGACTTGCACCAAGAATACCAAAGCATCATAACATCCGTATCTCACAGCTAAATGAAATATTGTCTCTTCTTCTCTAGTGAGATAGTGAAATGATGCAACACTACCTGACACAAAGTCATCAAGGATTGAAACTCTCCCATTCATTATTGTCAGGTGCAATGGTGAATAACCATGGTTGTTGACTTGTAAAGCAAGATTTGGATCACGTCTTAGTAGGATCCATGCAATCTCTCTATGTCCTTTATTACAAGCATGGTGCAATGGTGAATTCCCATTATCATCGATCACTTGAATAAGCTCTGGCCACTTATTCGACAACTACATCTGCACAGACAATCCATAGTTTAGTGGATTGCTTAGCTCAACTATTTAACATTTCCATTCCATCCCCTTCTTTTGTTTGGTGATTCATGTTACTTGATTCAAATTGAGTCATAAGTTGGACTTGAAAACCAATGCAAAGGTGAGTTCTCACTAAAATAGGTAGAAGTTTAAAAAACAAGCAAAATCAATGGAAAAGAGGACTTTGATGCCCACATGTGTGTCCTCTTGAAGTAGCGATATGGATACAAGTTTGATCAAACCCTGCTACCCCTGGCCCTACCATATCGGATAGATTCAGAAGGAGATTCACCATGTCAAGATGATGATGTGTGGATAAAATATACATATATTGTGCTTGATTTGAGGTGGATTTAAGTATGCTTTGATTGATTTATGTTGAAATTTATGCCACATTTAATCTACTATCCTTGTTATTTCATGACTGGTGTTTCTCTATGTTTTTAGGTCCAAAAGAAATGTTTTGACATGACTCTATGAAGCTTTGGATGGATTCATTGCAATGGAGTTGAACTCGTAATTTATATGGTCAAGATTCGCAGAGTTTTTGACATTTGCGGTATAAAATGAGCATAATTTGAGCTGTGGTGGCCGAAACGAGGTGATTCTGGTGGCATTAGAAAGCTAAGAAAAAGAGCTACAACTTTTATGAAGATAGCTTCTCCTCCAATGTTGAAGTTACATTATTTTTCCAATAGATACGACCCTGTCTAACTCAATTGAAGCTTCTAACTTGGAGACACGGCCGTGTCTCTTGGTCACACGACCGTGTCTCACTTAAAGTGCAGATACGTGATTTTAAAAGGACACAACTGTGTTGAAGGAAGACACGACCTTGTGTGCCTTCCTGACGTGAAAAAGAGGCCGTTTTACCTCCAAATCATTATAAATTGAGAAAAATCACAAAACCTAGGAGACTTTTGGCTAGAGACTTATGTGACGGCATGTTTTCAGAAGAGAGACACAAGGATTGGAGGCGAAGGCAAGAGATTGAAGGCAAAAGCAAGAGTCATTGAAGATCAATCATTGAAGTTCTTTTCTCCATCTTCTCTTTTTGTTTAGAAATCATAGTTATTTCTTTAATCTTTGTTCTTGTTTGTGCTACAATTGTCATGAGCTGCTAAACCCTTTTTTTAGGATTAGGATGAAACTCTCTACTTTTCTATGATGAATTGTTAATTTGATTCTTTGTTAATGTAAAGTTATTATTTTTGATTCATTCTTGGTATGTTTAATGCTTATGGTATGTTGCGCTTCATATTTACATGATCTTAGGCTTTAGGTGAAGGATTGAAATATGAAATCTAATTACTTAATAATTCAAGAATTGAACTTAGGAATTGAGATCTAGACATAAACTTAAATTATTCGAGGGTTAAACGATTGCCATAAAACTTAATGAGTTGAAACTTGGATTAATTACTATGAGAATGAAATTGATGAAGTTTTAGCACGTTTTTAGTGCCAAAAAATTGAGCTTTAAATAATTTAAGACAAATTACCTTCAAGAACATAACTGAACATTAACAAAGATATGATTACAATTCATTATAGGAGGTAGTGTAGTGAATTCCTAATCCTAGACCTTTAAATCTTTGTTGAATCTCACATTTTTTAAATTTATTTGCTTTCTTTATTGTTTTGAGTTTTGTTTTGATTTTAATATAACTTTCACTATTACTTTTGTTTGCTTAAATAATCAAAGTCGCCATAAGAATTAGTAATCAATTGATTTTTGAGGAAACGATATTTATTTTACTATTTATATAATCCATGCGCTTGCAAAAAATCCACGACAGATGACTATGACTGCAAGCCAAAGAAAAAGCACTTTACAAGTCGGATTACAAGCAGCTGTGGGATTGGCATCTAGCAGCAACATTAAGACCTTGACATTCTCTTGCCGGCGAGACTCATGAGTTGGAGTCTCCACGATTTTATTCTCAACAGAAACCATGTCAGGGCATAATCTAACAATCTCAGACACCATTTCAGTGCAACCATACTTGGAAGCAAGGTGTAATGGAGTGCTGAAGGAATCAGCTGTTCTCTGATTGAGGATTCCTTCATTCTCTTTAACTAGGCTTGAAAATGTGGCTATGTCATTTTTCCTAATTGCATAAAAAAACTTGGGATCCATATTCCTGGGACTGAAACACCTTAGGCAGTGAAAAGCAAATCGAGTTAGGCTCTGTGACCCCTTTATAGGGTTAGCAATAGTACTGAACTTGTTGGAAATGTTTGGAAAATTATCATAGGGATGAATGACAAATAGACTTTTGAGCGTGTATGCCTGTGTTTGGCTAAAATTATCAGGCACTAACGCCTCAACATCTTCAAGGAAAATTCCTGTTAGAAATATACCTCAAAAGTCAAAATTGTTTCCACATAATCATTAATACCAAGAAACTTCTCGGTATGACGTCAAATGTGAAAGTAAAATTTTTCTTTCCGCGTATTCATTTATTTAGTGGCTGTGGATTTTAGAAGGAAATTTTCTTCTAATAATTGAAAGTTAAATCAATCGTTTGAGGTTTTATGAGAAGGAATAGTGAAGATAGAGAGAAAGAAATCAATCTAGACTGTCAACCAATATCACCTTTCTAAGACTCTGTTTCACTCAAAAGTCATAACACATAAGCATCATAACCTTGATCTTTCCTTCTAGACATCTGACTCGTCTGTAATCTAGAACAATGATTGGTTTCAAGGAAGCTACAGTACAATTTACCAAAACTTCGCAGGGAAAAGGACTGAGCAACAACATCGATCAATTCTTTTCGCTAACATGGTCAAAAGATTCCAATGAGAGTCATCTCCTTATAGTTCAAGGAGAAGAGATGATTCAGAGTTCACTTATTCAATTTAACTCAAGATCAATAAGATATAATCCTAGTGAAAACATGGTAATCAATACTAGAGAATTGTTGGTGGCAAATTAATCTGCCGTTTCCGTTCAAAAGAATAATTTAGTATAGATAAACCCTTTTTCCCCATTACATCATACCATCCAGTATCACAGTCAATAAAGATGAGCAAAAACAGACAAACAAAATAAACATCATGCATGCATAAACGAACTCAAGAGTTTTCCATGTGCAGTAGTTCATAGTGACTCGTAAGAGTAGAAAAGATGCAATAGTAAACTAGTTAGTTACACATATAATTTTAATATTAAAAAAAAAAAACAACAACAAAAAAGAAAAGCTGGTGTGTCAATTGTCAAAGGGTGTCCGCAAACTGGTTCAATCGACACTTGCAGTTAGGACCTGCCATGAGCTTTTGGGTCATGTGAGCACAAATAACGTCCTCCTTGAAAATATCGAAACGCACGTTCAAGGTGGTGGGGTTGTCGTGAGAGACGTTGAAGTGTTTCCTCCACCTGGCATACAAGTTCCATAAACTCTGGTTGGACTCCAAGTCTGTGTCATCGAACTCGAATGGAGCAACATCCTTGTCAATGTCCTCCCTCTCCCTGTCCCTGTGTGCCACTGCTGCTGCTAATGAAACTCTGATGGGTCCTACTCCTGCACCCATATTTGAGAGACGGAGAGACGGATATCTCACCAATTTCAATTTGCATGTGTTGTTGTAGTTGCACAAGACACCAAAAGCTGCCCTGCCCGTTCGAGATGAAGGTTCTAGTTGCAGTGAAGGACGCGCAAGACCAAAACCTGTTGCCATGCCTGCCCTGCCCTGCCCGTGGAGACGAAGCGTTTTAGTTGCACAGATTAGGATTATGATGATGGGATGAACTTATATATGAAGTTTGTAGTTGCAGTGATGGATGTGTTTGAAAGCCTGAGTTTCTTTTATAGGTTGTCTTTGAAATCTTATTAACGATTTGATTTGATTTACATTGATTTTATTTAATTTAAAAATCAAATCTTATCTTTAAAATTCATTTAAAATAAACTTAATTTGATTTTGATTATTTCTCACTTGATAGTCGACAGATTTTTTATTTATATTTATATTTTTATGTTTGTCAAAGATATATATAATAAAAACATAATAAAATTAAAATAAAATTAAATAAAATCTTAACATATTCTATCATATTTAATTAGATTTTAAATCTAAATTCTAAATCATTAGAATTGGAATACATTCCTTAATTTAACTTTAGATTTTTAATCTATATCTTTAGATTGATACATATCAGACACACTCTTATCTCTTTTAAATGCATAAAACAAGATGAAACAAATCATGGTATAAATAAAAAAGATTAATCAAATCATAGATGCAAATTTATATCGTATAGTATGTTATTCGGATTTTGTAACTGCCTCTTCTTATTATTTAATTTAATTTGTCTGTGCATTCACCAAAAACAAAAATTTTGTTTGTGCAACTCCCTATTGTACCATGCATTCCGTCCATCAGCCCCAAATCAAACCAAAATAAAAGGTATATCATATGAATGCCGCCTTTTAACTTTTAAGGGCCAATGCCCAAACTCGTATATACGCCTGTTTGATGTTTGGAAATATTTGCTGACTGAAAGCCTAAAAGAATAATAAAAAACAAAGAATCAATCAATTTATTATTAAGTGATTTTAAGAGAGATTGATCTCAATTTAGATTGGTTTTTTATTAAAAAATAATAAATATTTATTGGTTTAATTAGTTATTTGAAATGGTCAATTATTTTTTATTTTTTTAAATATTTAATAAACTATTTTTTTTGGCATAATGTTTATATTTGTATTTATTAATAATTATAGAAAAGCACCTATAAAAGATAATTTAAGTGGTAAATAAATTTAAATTCAATAATAATATGTAGAAGAGTTTTTGCAAAGTTAAGGCTTCAAGCCCATAAATAAATAATTATGGAGAAAACAACATCTGTATACTAAGTGAAAATTAGTCATATATATCTAAAAGATATAAAAAATCTCGTAAGCTAAAAAAAAAAATAAAAATAAAAATGAAATAACCAAAGCTCCATTAATAAAGAAGGGGGAAAGAATTTTTTAAAAAAATAGCAAGAAAAAGATTTTTGCTTAGTGCGCATTTGTGGAAGGGACAAGTCCACAAGGTGTAATTACATATGAGTTTAATTTTAATCTAACGTGAGTGTAAAATTTTTTATATCATCAACTAATTAAATATTACAAACAATATAGTTTATTTTTTTAAAATTAATTTAAATTTTAACAAATTCTACCATATATTACAAGATTTTAAAATCTACATTCTAAATCATTGGAATAGAAATACATGAAATTTTTAAAATCAAATTATTTCCTTGATTTTACTTTTTCCTTTTTAGGACATTGTAAATCGTTGCCGCTCTTTGACGTTTGTTACTTTTATTACAACTTGTGTCGCCAATCTCTAAATAACATCTTACATCATTCATAATCCTATCAGGGTCACTGTCTTTAGAAACCACCACCCACAACACTACAAAATCGGGCTCTTTCTTTTCAAGTTATCTGTTAATTTTCTCCACAACACTACAAATTCTACCATATATAACAAAGATTTTTAAATCTAAGTTCTAAATCATTGGAATTGAATTACATGGGATTTTTAAAATCAAATTATTTTTTTTATTTTTAACATTACAAATTTAAGATTTTACTTAAAAATCAAATCAAATCTTATATTTTCTCAAATTTTATACTAGCCTAGAAAACTGTCAAGAAGCTTCTTCTAAGGTATTTATAAATGATCATAATATCTCTAAAACATACTTGATCCTTAAGATTTACTCCACTATAAATAACTATCATACTCATGAGGATAAGAATTTTTTTCTGCTCATTGCACTCACCTTACATTTTCACTGACTTGAGCGTTAAAGTATCTTGTAGGTACTTAACTCTTCTCACAGCAACCTGGTTCTAGTTTAAGAAGCCCAACAATCCATGACAGAATAGTTGTTTATTTATCGCTATATATAGAGAGAGAAGGAGCATATTATATCAGAAAAAAATCCAGGGGGGTGGGGGTTTGCAACCTCAGATGACTAGGGTCATCAACTTAACAATGTTATTGATAACATGGAATTAGAATACAATCTCAACTAACAATATATGGAAGTTGATTAGTTTGGAGCATGGCCTGGGTGAAGAGTGAGATGGCATTGCTCCACAAGCCATGCAATGCAATCATCAAACATTTCTTCAATTGACTTAAACTTGAATCCTAGACTCCTCAGCTTTTCGGTGTTTAGTTCGTAATGTGGTCTATCTAGTTTCTTGAACCTAAAATTCAAATAAACGATAGCAAGTTACAGAAATAATATACTTCCTCCGTTCTTATTATTGGTATGCAAAAATGTTAGTTATAATGAATTAGGATTTTTCACTAAAATGACACTTAGAAGTTAAAATGGACCAGAGAGATTAACATATTCATTATAATGTGATATAATAATTGTTGCTTTTCATTTTAGAAGCTGTGCATATATATGAGAAGACAAATTTTGTTTTGGTGCTATATGAGAAGACATATTAATATTAGATTTTAGGTAGTGGATCTTTATTACTAGAGAATTTCTTATGTAGGAATGCTCTATTACATCATCTCTTATGTACTAAAATTATTATTTAATATGTGTAAAAACATATTTAAAGATTGAAGTATTTTTATAATGACTCACATAACTTTATACGTGTTAAATAATAATTTAAATATTTATGATAGTATATCTAATTAAAAATTATTTTTATTACCAAGGTTTTAAAAACTAGACCAATCATTAAATTAGTGAAAAAATTGATTCAAGGTTTAATGATTTAATCATGGTCGAACCGTGATTAAACTGGAACATAAATTTTTATATATATAAATATTATATATTTTTATATTATATAAATATTATATATATGTTTTTATATTATATTTATTTTGAATTATATAAATATTAAGTGTTTTTCATATTAAATATTTGAAAGATAAGATTATATAATATAACATTTTTATACAACAGCACTTGTGCCATAGTGGTGGGATGTGCGTTGGTATAGCTATTGGTGTTAGAGTTTGAGTCTAGTGGCTGGAACCTTGTAATTTTTTGGTGAAAAACTTGAACTAGTTGACTAGTTAAACCGTTACTGGTTTAAACGATTCACTAGTTTCTAACCAGTTTTTTTTTTTTTTAACTTTGATCGGGAGTATCCATCGCGTCGATAGCAGTGACTAATCTTCAGTGGAGAAATTGAAGATACCACTTAAGGCGGGAGTTCCCTCTCAACTTGAATTTTTTCTATACGCAAGAGTCGAGATTCGAACCTTAGACCACTTGTTTAAGGGAGGAAAGTCCCAACCAACTCACCCCAACCTAAGTTGATAGTTTCCAACTAGTTTAACAATTCAAATGTTGGTTCTTAAATTACCAGTTTGACAAACCTGACTGGACCGGCCAATGATTTGGCTCACGGTTGAACCGGTCGGACCGGCCAGTCCGATTTTCAAAGCAATGCTTATTACTAAAGCCTGTGACATTCATGAAAAAAAAAATGGGCCAGTGACTTTCTTTTCTCTTCTTTGGTCATTACACAACAATATACACGTATAATTATATTTTGGAAGACACAATTCTGATTTCAATTTTCACAGTAATCATTAAAACCAGTGTTTACCTTCTACCTAGGAAAACAATTATTATAAGGTTACTGAATTACAATACAATTAGAAGCATCAACCAACCTTTTGGGGATAGGCAGACCAGGATAACGGATTGCAAGCAAAGCAACCAAATCATCATTATCCATTATTGTAGAGCTGCAAAGGTATCGGCCATGGGAGGCTTCTTCCTCATAAAGAAGGATGTGGCAAAGGGCAACATCATCAATATGAACGTATCCCATCCTTCCATGCCATTGGAATTTCTCGATTTCCCCTGTTAATTAGAATAACCATGCATTATCTATCTATCTATCTATCTATCTATCTATCAAAGAAAATCCACTAGCCTTAGGGGCCATGTACGTTTGTACCTTCGAGCAAGCCTAGTACGTCAGATGCAGTTGAACATAAATCTGGTGGCAAACTGGGTCCAATGATGAATGATGGTAGAACAGTTACTAAATGTATCCCATTCTTTTTGCAGTATTCCCACGCTGCTCTTTCTGCCAGTGTCTTTGACAGCACGTACCATGCCTTCAACACATGTTAATTAGAAGCATGCCTTTTTATGAAAGGTGACCAATTAAGCCAAAAAGACAATTAACAACTAGCCAACTAGGATGGATATAACAAATTTGGCTTGTAAAATAATATCATTATAGGGAACATATCATGAGATTTATTGTGAGGCATAGAGTAGCAATTTTTGACAATTTGACTATTTTACATGAATGATCAAGATTAAAATGAAAAAATCATATAATTTTTAATTTTAACTATTAATGTATAGTTTAATAATCAATATTAACTCTTCCTGATGGGTTTTCCTTCTTTAGTGGAGAGATAAAGAAAGAGATATAAAGAAAAATAATAGTAAATATAAAGAAAGAGTGTTACAAGAGACTTTTAAGGAGAAGAAATGGAAAAAAACTCTCCGTATATGATGGCCACCAATTAACTTAGAGTGTTGGCTATAAAAGCCTTGTCTTTGTTCATTTGTAATCATCCCGGAATAAAACCAAAACAATAGTGTTTTGAGAGAAAGAAAAGAAATCCTCATTTGTGTGAGAGAGAAATTCTTTTGAGAGAAAAATCAAAAGAGAGTTTAGCCACCAATATTTTTGTGAGATTATTATAACTACTTTTGTAATCCCATTAATTTATAATGGAAGATATTTTTGTTGTCTCATTGTGATTATACAAAGTATGGGAAAAGACGAATCCTGAAATAATAAATTATCTGTTGGCCTTGTATTAGGTGATTTTATTTGGTATCTTTCCCAACACTTCACTCCTCTCACAATAAATCACTCATCCCGATAAATATATGATTATTTAAACAATATGTATACGTACTTAGAGTTTCTCGCACAATTCCAAGGAGCTCCAAGATGACTCATCCAGTGGTATGTTTGGATCAAAATCATCTCTTATCCTAACAGTTGAAAAAGATGAGGTTAAAACAACTCGACCAAGGGTTGGGTTCTTCTGACACGAACGCAACACATTTAGAGTACCTTGGACAGCCGATTCCAAGATTTCTGACTGTTTTTGGATAAAATTGATAACCAAATTAAAGAAGCATCAAAGTCTCAACTTATTTCACTCTATATGTATATAAAGTACTAGTATTACCATTTACCATGGTGTGAGCTGGTAGTGATGTGAGAAGTTTAAAATATTTGGGAGGTTTAGGTTGTAACATACAGAAACCTATCAATATCATGTTGCCATGTACCACAAGGACAAAGAGAATTAAATAATGACACATATCATGCCTTAGGATCTGATGTAGGTTTGAGTACAGGAGAGGCGATATGGAAGACACCTTTGCATCCCATGATGGCATTGTCAAAGTTGCTTTCTACCATTGAATCAGCTTGGACTAGTTGGAGTCTGTCTGTTGCTCCTTCCAGCCTCCATAAATGTTCAAATTTCTTCTGTTTCCCTGTGAATACCAGTACCATACATATACAAATGTCTTTTACCATAATTAAAAAGGGTTTTGCTAAAATGTATCCTAAAGACACTGGTTAAGAATTCAAAATTAAAAGTTTTTCATGAAAAGTAGAATATTAAATACATTGAGAATTGAAAAAGTTCTACTTTTTTATGCAAAATTTTAGATTTTGAATTCATTAAGAAAGTTTTAAATGAAAAAGTTAAGTTTTTTTTAAATTTTTAATATATTGAATACTTTGTTTTTATATAAAAATTTATATTTTGGCTAGAGAGATTTTTAGGTAGACAATATCTACTACATCATCTTTTAGACTTTCAAATTATTATTCAACATATGTAAAGTATTATTAATGATCAGTGCATTTTTATCACAAATCCTACAACTTTATATATGTCATATATATAACAATTTAAATGTTTATAGTAAACTATACTTAACTAAAAATTATTCACAAATACACTTAACAAAACCCAAAATTATATTTGGATATGACAAAGAGATGTATAAACTCATTTTCATTTTTCATTTGTTTAGCCAAGTATATAGCCTAAAAATTATAAAGGGAAGTTTATGGTTTTGGCCTAGCTGCAAGTGTGCACGCATTTACAAATGCGAGTGAGAGATCAGAGAGAGAGGGAAGGTTATGGTTTTGGCCTGCAGAAGAGAGAGAGAGAGAGAGAGAGAGAGAGAGACCTAAATTTCTAACTATGCCAATGACATGATAACTAGACAAAAGAAGTCGCTTAATAAGCCAAGAAGCTAGAAAGCCTGAAGCCCCCGTTACACATACTTTTCCACTGCCTTTGAGTTACTTATCACACCCAACTGCAGACAAGGCAAGTGTCATGGCTTTCTCCCTGCTATGTACTGTTAGCGAATAAGATCATTGAAAAATATCTATATATAAATTCATGTTTACATGTAGCCTCCTCAGTCCTCACAAGGATAGGATGACCAAACTAACTTCAACTCTGGTGAAGGTGCCATGACCTCCCTACCTTTGCCCTACCCTGCTGCTCGTTTTATACCTTCTGTCTGCTTCAACATTTTTTTTGAGAGCCTGAGCAGCGGTTTGGAATTCTTATGTTAAAAATTTTCTTATAACAAAAGTTCTTATTTGAAGATTTTAAAATTTATTGAAGTATTAACTAATTCAATTTTGATAGTGGTAGTTAAAATCTCAAGTAAAACCAAATTAGCCCAACTGTCATCTATATATATATATCCACCACTTCATTAAATCATAAATCTTTCTATTCGTATTTTTAGTGAATTATTGTTTGATTCGTCACTAGGCTTGGCATTATATCTCGTAATAGGATCATACAACTCATTGTAATGTAGCAAATCTTCCTCTCAGTTTTGGATCTTCTAAGTTGAATAATTTGGGAAAATAATAACAAACCCTTTCAAGAGTTAAGCTTAATAATGGTATCAGATGCACTCTTCTCTCTTTTAAATGCACAAAACAAGATCAAACAAATCATAGATGCAAACTGCAGCATTAGAGACTGCACTGCACGGGGACCCAACTCACCCAAGCTCCATGTTATATAGTTTGTTATTCGGATTTTGAAACTGCCCCTTTTTATTATTCTTGTTATTATTACAGCGGATCAACCGGCACGTCTAATCCGCATTTTTTATTTCATTTATTTGATTATATTATTTATTTGATAATATATATTGGATTATTACATTTTAATATTACCTAAACGAGAGATTTAATGTAAATTATTTAATTTGTGAGTTATCAAGAGATTTGAAACAATTGCAATTGTTTCTAATTGTCGCAACCGAAATCACGACGGGACGACCGATAAAAGATTAGCGCATTTTGAAAATCAATTGAGTCGTCCACCAATGTTTATTTAATTTGGGAAAACATTAAAAAACCCTTAAAATAAAGGCAAAACTGGTCTTTTGGAAAATGAGTTTGGGTTCGAGTCGATTACGGTGGGAAGGTGTTAGCCTTTTCTGTTCTGCTTCAAAACGATCCTTAAGTCAATTGTGCAAATTTTAATAATATCAAATTTATTTATTTTACCCCTTTTTGAAAAGACTTTGTAACTATTTTATTTTATTTATTTTTTTTTTTTTTTTTTTTTTTAAGGAAAGAAAAGAGAAATAACTAAATTATGAAAATTTATTTTTCGCTTGAACGTGAGAATAGAAATCCTCGCTCCTACGTATCCTCCTAGGTGCAATGAGAACTCAAAGTCACGTAGTTCTTTAAAAATAAGTTGTGAGTTGGTTGATTTTAATTAAAATATTTTTGAAAAGGAATTTTTATTTGAGAACAAAACCATTCTTGCGGGGTTCAAGTTAGCACTAGCTACTCAATAAACCCTTATGATCCTCACGACATTGAAGACAAGATCCGCTATTCAATCATCACCGTTGGTCATTGCACTTGAATAAGTATTTTTTCTTATTTATTTATTTTCGTTTTTTTTAAAATTTATTTTTATCATTTCATTCATTTTTTTTACTTTTCATTTGTTTTATTTATTTCTCTTAAATTTATTTTACCTTATTATTATTTTTATCTTTCTGTTTTTTTTTATATATACGTAAAGAGCTTCCCAAATGCAGCCGGTCAGCAAGCCCAATACCTCTAGCCCAAAGAACAAAAAAAAAACAAACCGAAAAAAAACTTTCAACAAATTAAAAACAAAAAAGAAAATAAACCAAAGGCTTTTTGTAAAAGAAAAGAATCGAAACCTGGAGCGAGAAACGAAATGGAGAAAAAAAAAAAGGAGGGAAAACACCCACCACTAGCAGTCCGGCGGGCTGGCTTCTTCGCAAATCCGACCAGTGGCGCGGTAGCGGCGGCAGGGGTGGCACGGCGCAACGTCGGCGACGGGTCTGGGCTGTGTGGCAGCGTCACGGCTGGTCGGCAGCGGTGCGGTCCTGGCGAGCTCGACGGCGCGGACGGGTCTGGACGGGGTGGAGGTCGCTGCGGCGTGGTCTGGGCTCGCCTGGTTCGAGCGGTCCGGTGCAACGGCGTCGGGTTCAGTTGGGCGAAGGTGGTGGCTGGCTCGGGCTCAACAGCGCGGTTCGCCGGTTTCCGAGTGGTGCGGGTTGGTGCGCGGATCTGGACCGTGCGGGTGGCGGACGTGAACAGCGGTGGCGAGGCTGGCAGTGCCGGCGAGTGTAGCGTGGCAGGGTCGTGCGTCTGGAGTGGATTGGGGTCAGCTGGGCGTGGGCAACAGCGGCGGGTGCGGAGCTGGAGCCTTCACGGTGATGGTCCGAGTTGTTTCTTCCTCTTTCTTTTTTTGTTTTTTGGTTATTGGGTTGTTTGGTATTTGTTGATGGTGGTTTGGTTGTTGAAGGTGTGGAGGAAAGTTAAAGGAGATGAATAGTAAGAGTGGTGAGTGGTCGTTGGAGGTGTGGAGGAAGGTTGAAGGAGATGAATAGTGAGGTGAGTTGACTTGGTTGGAGGTTTCAATGGAATTTCGTGGTGATTTATGGGGTTAATGGTGATGGAAGATGAAAACTTGGCTTTGTGAAGATGGTTATGGTGTTTACTCACTGAGTTGACTCAGTTGGGTTTGGTTATGGAAAAGATTCGTGAAGATGAAAATGATGAAGAATAGAGGTGATGATGAAAGGAGATGAGTATGGTAGTATGAAAATCCCGAAGGCCGAAAGGTGATGGGAGATTGGTTGGTTTTGAAGGCTTGGGATAGTGGAAGAAAAAAAAATGGATGAAGTGAAGAAAATGAGGAAGATGAAGTAGTAATGGAAATTTTGTGATGGTGTGGAGCTTGCTTTGTGTTTTCGAAGGCTACGAGAAACCAAATATGGAAGGGTTCTCCCGTGAAGTAAGTCTGTGTGTTCTCTGTTTCCTTTTAAAGCCGGAAAAGATGTTTCCTGTTATTGCTTCCCCCCTATTATTGTGCGTGTGAGTGGATATGCAAGAAAAAAACAAAAGTGCCGTGTGTGTGTAGTTTGGTGAGTGAGTGCAGAGTGGGTGCAAAGTGAATTGTTGAGAGTGCAATTAGGAATTGAGTGAGTGAGTGCGGAGTGCAATTTGAGAGTGGAGGGTGCAAAGTGAGATTGAGTGGAGTGTAGTGCAATGAGTGGGGTGAGTGGCATATTGTCTGTTGCCAAAAAATAAATGCATAATGGAGTGGGTGAGAGTGAGTGTAGTGTGAGGTGAGAAATGAGCAAATTACCAAAAAAAAAAAAAATTATTTTGTACAAATAAGAAAAAGTAAGATGGAAGTAAATAATAATAAAATGGTGTGATCACAATATTGCAATTAAGCATCTTTTCACTAAAAATATTAATCACTGATCAAGTAATAAAAAATTTTATGGACAAAATTAGGTATCAACACTAATGTGGGAGATTATAATTATAATTACGTTTTTACACTTTTGTCTTTATATAAAAGTGTGAAAAGAAGTAAAATTAAATGGCCATTTTAAAAGATAAAAAGTGAACACCAAAATCAACCATCATCTCTATTATTAGTGATAGATTATTTGTCCGTGCATCTCCCAACTGCACTCCATGCATTCCGTCCGTCAACCCCAAACCAATCGATTTTTTTTTTTGGGTCCAAAATCAAACCAAAATAAAGGGGTTATGGATACCACCTTTTAACTTTTAAGGGCTAAGGCCCAAAGTCGTATATACGCCCATTTTATATTTGGGAATATTTGTTGATTGAAAGCCTTAAAAAAATTATAAAAAAAAAATGAATCAATCAATTTACTATTAAGTGATTTTAAGAGAGATTGATCTCAGTTTAGATTGACTTTTCCTTAAAAAATAATAAATATTTATTGGCTTAATTAATTATTTGAAGTGCACAATTATTTTTAATTTTTTAAAAATATTTAATGAACTGATTTTTTTTGGCATAATGTTTATGTTTGTATTTATTAATTAACAATTATAGAAGGCACCCATAAAAAGTAACCCAAGTGACAAACAAATTTGAATTCAACAATATTCGGTAGAGAATTTTTGCAGGGTTAGGGGTTCAAGCTCATAAATAAATAATTATAGAGAAGAACAACCTTGGTATGATACGTGAAAATTAGTCATATATATCTAAAGGATATAAAAAAATCTTGAAGTTAAAAAAAATAGAAAAATGAAATAACCATAGCTCCATTAATAAAGAAGGGGAAAGAATTACAAAAAAAAAAAAACCAACGAGAAAAGGACTTTTGCTTAGTGCACACTTATAGAAGGGACAAGCCCACAAGGTGTAATTTTATAAGTTTGATTTTAATTTAACATGAGTGTAAAATTTTTTATAACATCAACTAATTATTATGAGTATTAAATATTTTTAATACTATAATAATATATGATTAAATGATAATATAAAAAATTAAAAGAACGGTCAAATTAAATTCTAATTATATATATAGAGGGGAATCGATTTACATTAACAGAAATCTTTTTTGATTTACACTTCATTTTTCAACCGTTAGATCTATTTTCATCTAATGGTTGAGATTATTTCATTAAAAATAACAATTAGATAAAAGTGGATCTAACAAATTAAAATGAGTGTAAGTCGAAAAAAAAACTTACACTGTTGGTGTAAGTTGATCCTCCTCATATATATATATATATATATATAATATTGAAAACAAAATGAGTGTTTCGTTGACTTAAATTCCAAGAGAAGCTTGTACCACAAAAAAAATTTCGTTATAATACATTTATATTTCGTTATAATTTCAACAAACGATCCACGTTTTCTTCATTTTCCTTTCAGATATTGGAACAAAAAAATTGAGAAACTAAAAAACAAGAGGATAGAACCCAATGTAGCACACTGAAATTAGGGTTGTTGTGTCTTCCTTGGTACCCACACAAAAAGGGCGAAAAACTTAAACTCGCACATTGAGATTACAATTATTTGTTGTACAGTAGAACCCACCATTCAAAGGGAATCAACTGCCCCTTTAAATCACAGCCTATCAAGTTAAGGTGACGCTAAATCTTTTGTGTGATTGACAATAAAGTGACTGCAGATTCTGAAACAAAAGGAATCCATAGTCGGCATCCACAGCTAATAAGCTTTCAAAACACATGCAAACATTTGTTTTCTAGTTATCATAAGAATTGCCTATTGAATTTTTTAATTTAAATATATATGTTACGTGAATTAGTATTAATTAATAATTAAAATATTATTTAAATTATTAATTTATATTAATTATGAAATTATGGTTTATAATATAATATTTGATTAATTTATAAATATTGTAATTGAACTTTTGTTGTGAGTGACCCGTGATAAGTTTGACTGTTCATTTAGTAGCCTGTTAAAAGGTCTCTACTCTCATCTGGTAAGCAAATAAAATTGACTTTCCTATTAAACAGTTTTTAATACGTACAAAAAACTTACCAGGTAAAGAGTAATTTTCCTCTCACAAGAGGTTTCATTCTTGATTTCTTCATTGAAGAACAATAGATTTCGGAATCATGTCAGGTACACATTCTTGATCTATTTCTTGAATACTGTTCTGAAGTGGATTCAGAAGGTACCTGAGATAGACACATGTATGGTGGTTTCCTCCTTGCGCAGCTGCTGCCAATCGTATTGAACCAGGGGGGTAGGTACCTGCAAAGGGACTCCAACGCTTAAGTCAGGTAGTACACAAGTAAGGTTTATGTAATGAAATAACAAATACCTTATTAGGTTAACTTAGCCTGGTATATGTAGAGCGTGACTGGAATCCTCATGCAATCCGTATAGGGCAAAAGTACATTAGGATCGTGCCTTGACAGAGGTCTCAACCCACGATCGTTGAAGTTCGTCTCTGACCTGTCAAGGCTGTCCCACGATCGTTGAGGTCCGTCTCTGACTTGTTAGGATTGTCTCCTTAGTGGTCAATCCTTATTGTATGCAGTTATGGTCCCCACATATAGGGTTGTGATTGGCAGTTGTGAGAATCTACGTGGGTCCAGCGATCGTTATAATCTGATGCCGTGGTCCGAGGTCATAAGGATAGGGTGTTGATGGCAGAGTCCGGTGGTTCGTGTGTCGGGTCGATCCTTCCGGATGAGATCCCGAATCACGGTCCAAAATAGTTGCCCCCAGCTTGGCGCTTGGATAAGACCTAAGTGTCAAGGTATAGGATCATTAGGCTCGCAACAGACTACGCCCTAGCTTTAAGGCCAGGTCTTGTGGTGTCTCGTATTGAGGATGAGGTCCATTGTTGGGTACGGGGTACCCCAGAGGTCGGGATGTGGTTGGAGACCGCGATGGGTCCTTTCTTACATCATCATTCCTTGTTTTGAAGTTTTCCTCTTGTTGCCCCCGAGTATGGCTTACGAGATCTCTTAACTTGCAGCAGCATCCTTTGTTGGTTTTTTAGAGAGCTTGGCCGAGATGTCTCAGGATGGGAACGCGTTGGCTATTCTTAAAGCCTTGAAGTGAACTGGAGCCGTCAGACTTCACCGTTGACGTTATGCCAGTCTCATCACCCTGTCCGACTGAGGTCTCGATCACAGAGAGGGAACCGATCCACGTGGCGGATTCCCCCCCTGTGCTTACGAGGCGTAAGAGAAAGGCGGCAGATGAGGGTCAGTCAAATGACCGGGGTAAGAGGGTCACTGTAACATCCCAAAATTTCCTATCTCTTAAACAGTAATTTTGACAGTTAACAGAATTTCACTGTTTAGTAATTTCGTGCTGACTGTAAAATTATTTTGTTTATTCCGTTAGCGTATTTGATCGTTTTGAGTGATTTCCTCCTTGTCAGGAAAATAAAAATTTTCTACTAGGAGAAAACTTTACGTAATTTAATTTTTACCGTTAAGTAATTAATTTACGTAATCGATTTGATATTTGTGTATTTTATAATTTTTGTGATTTTATGGATGATTTTGAAATTTTTCCTGTCTGTGGCCCAGGTGGCTATACGTGGGCCTAGGTGGAGTCCTAAAGCAAAAATTTTTCTACGCATAGAAAAATTTGTCTTGTTTAGACGGAGACAGGGGATCTTACTAAACCTGAATCCGAGACAGCTTTTAGAAAATTTCTTGTATCGTATTTTATCTTGTATTTAATTATCGGATGATAAAAATACAAATAAAATATTATTTGTAGGATACAAGAATAAATATTATACTTTACGTAGTCAACAAAGAGAGCTTGACTTGATTTATACCTTGGATGAGAATACTTAGTTTGAATATTAACCATTGATTTAATCAAAGGTTAAAAACAAACTTAATAAAGAAGCCTTGAATAATAACCATTGATTTAATCAATGGTGTGAGAATAAGCTTAGTTAGGAAGGCTTTGATATCAACCATAGATGTAATCAAAGGTGTAGAATTGGTCTTGAAAAGTGACAAAGACCATTTATAACCATTGGATTTAGAAGTGATCAAGGGTGGAGAATTGGTCTTGTAAAGTAACAAGGACCATTTATGACCATTGGATGTTAATTTAATTAATGGTGAAGATTTAGTCTTAAAAAGTGACAAAGACTAATTATGACCCTTGGATTAAAAGTTAGAAGGAGCAATCTTAACCATTAATTTTGGAGACACATCTAATGGTTAGAATTTAAAGGAGAAAAATCCAATGGCGCAGATTTAGTCTTCTAAAATTAAAAGTTTACCAAAATCTTAACCATTGAATTTATCAATGGCTAGAATTAATTTAAATAATGGTTAGAAAAGATGACAACATGATTTAATGCATGCATGGAGGGGGCTACGATTTTGCATGTTTTTGAAGACAAAGAAAAAGTTTCAATGCATTAATTGATACTTTATGTCAATTTTACTTTTCTTTAGTCAATTTTGGTTTCTTCATTGCTTTGTTTGCTTCCTTAGGAGACTTCTTGGAGGGGGGACGGTTGAAGAAGCAAGGAAGAAAGGAGACCTTTTAGAATAGGCTTTTTAGGCCAAAGAAAAAAAGAAAGAAAAACAAAACCAAGTGTCATGACCATTAATTGTTTTACTATTGATCATTAATGATCATGTTTATCAAACTTCACTTTTCATTCTTTCTAATGCATGCTACGGCAATGCATTCTCTTGAAGACCAAAAGAATTCATTTCTATACTTCATAATATCATTTCTTCACTTTTCACTTAAGTTTCAAGAAAACCAAACCAAGAAAACTCCATTTTCTCTCCTTATGAAGACCATTCGCCAAGCACTCCAATTCCCTTCCATCACTTTTTAATTTCATCCAACCTTATTTCTTGAATCCTTACATCATTCTAAGAACATCTCTAGTTATGAGTTTTTCCAAAATCATTCATCTTGATCTTCAAATTCAAGCTTCAAGTTTCTATCAAAAATAAAAAATTTCATCTTTGTTCTTCAAGAGATATCATTCGGTTATCTACCCTAAAATCACCATCCAATCTCTTTTAATTTCATCCAACCTTAGATCTTGAATCTCCGTGATATTCTAAACAACTTTCATGTTGAAGACTTCTTCTAAATCATTCATCTTCAAGGAGTTTCTTCAATATCAAAGTTATTGGGTTTTTGAGGTGAAGTATAAGGAAACTTCATTTTCTTCTCTCTTTTTCATGATCTAAACCATGTTTGATCCATGATTCCTCTTAATCAAGCTTGATATGTTAATTAACTTTTGTTTTGTTTTGTATTTGAGAAGCCCTTGGTGGTGAAGGACTTGGAAAAAGAAACAAATCAAGAAGCTTTGGAGGAAAGGGAAAAAGCTTGCGGAGTCGGGTATCCGCCGAAGCTTGACAGAAAACTTAAAGTCGGAAAGGGAAAAAGCTTGCGGAGTCGGGTATCCGCCGAAGCTTGGTAAAAAACTTAAAACAGGAAAGGAAAAAAGCTTGCGGAGTCGGGTATCCGCCGAAGCTTGGTAAAAACTTGAAACAGAGAAGAGAAAGCTTGAGTCGGGTATCCGCCGAAGCTTGGAAAAAACTTAAAGCAGGAAAGGGAAAAAGCTTGCGGAGTCGGGTATCCGCCGAAGCTTAAAGCAAGAAAGGGAAAAAGCTTGCGGAGTCGGGTATCCGCCGAAGCTTGGCAAAAACTTAAAGCAGAAAGGGAAAAAGCTATGAGGCCGGACATCCGTGAAGCTTGGGAAAAACTTAAAGCGGAAAGGGAAAAAGCTTGCGGGTCGGGTATCCGCCGAAGCTTAAAGCAAGAAAGGGAAAATGCTTCGGAGTCGGGTATCCGCTGAAGCTTGACAGAAACTTAAAGACAATGGGTGCAAGGACCCACAAAGAAAAAAAACAATGAGCATAAGACCCTGACTTGCCGTGAAAGCTAAAAGCAATGGGTTCTGGGACCCAAAAATTAAAGGTAATAGGCATAAGGCCCTGAGAACCAAAAAGAAATGGTGTTTGAGCTTGTAAATGCATATGATGCCTGAGTTGATGCTTGATGCAATGGATGTAAGATGATGCAATGAAAATGCAGCTTGAGGACAGTGCATGTATTACCTGGGATGATGCATGATGTAACGGATGCATGATGATGCAATGAATGTCCTACTATAGATATTCTCATGGACAAATTGAGTAAAATAAAAATTGACACATCAGAGCTTTAGTTGGATCACTCTTGGTTCCACAACACCCTTAAGAACTTCTTCCCATAGTAGGATCCGGGTCGAACGGTAAACAAAATTCATCGATTGGCTTCTTGATTTGTTGGTGATTCTTTGTTTTCATCAATATTTTTATCAGGAAATTTATCGCATTCCCCATGACCTTTCAAGATTGTTAAAATAAAAATGAATGTTTTTGCAATCTAATCACATGTTTCACATCTCAATATAAATCTATCATGATAAATGCATATTGAATCAACAATGGGTTGCAAAGAAAATGGACTATTATTATGGAAAGGAACAATACAGGGAATGTTGTACCACAAAGATTAGAATTGAAAAGTTTACAGAAGAATGTTGGAGTAGATTTTTCCAGCTCTTCCAGTGATGCTCTCTAGGATGACCAGTGCTAATTTCCCATGTGTAAGACCTTAAATACCCCATTTTCTATTTCTAAGAACATGAGTTGACCCAGTTTTCACGCGTCGGGAGGGTTCATGACAAGACTTTCCATTCAAACTGCCCCAGTTTGTGACTCGAGGCAACTCCACTTTTCCAGATGTGTCAAGAACCATCTTTGACCCTAACTTTTGCCTAGGTTGCTCTTTCCAAGTTTTCAACCTAGCAGGTCGCTCTAATTTTTGCCTAGATCGCCTTTTCAGGTTTTCACCTAGCAAGCCACTTTTTTTGTGTGTTTTTTTTTTGTTTTTTTTTTTTTTTGTTGTTTTTTTTAAGCATAATACATTTTGACAACATCTGAATTTACAGGAAGTGGTAAATCAGCACCATCCATATTTGTGGGAATTAAAGCTCCTCCCGAGAAAGCCTTTTTTACAACATAAGGTCCTTCATAGTTTGGAGTCCATTTTCCTCGACTATCCTTTTGAATGGGAAGAATCTTCTTGAGTACTAGGTCTCCTTCTTGGAATTGTCGCGGACGCACCTTTTTTGCATAGGCTTTCATCATTCTCTTCTGGTAAAGCTGGCCATGACACAGTGCTGTTAATCTCTTTCCTTCAATGAGGTTCAACTGATCAAGTCGAGTTTGGACCCATTCGGCTTTCTTCTAATTCTCGCTTCTATCGCACTCTTAATGATGGAATTTCCACTTCAATAGGAGTACCGCCTCCATTCCATAAACCAAAGAGAAAGGGGTTGCCCCGGTTGAAGTACGAATAGATGTACGATAACCATGCAATGCAAATGGTAGCATTTCATGCCAATCTTTATACGTTACAACCATCTTTTGAACAATCTTCTTGATGTTCTTGTTTGCCGCCTCCACTGCCCCATTCATCTTTGGGCGATAGGGTGAGGAATTGTGGTGCTCAATTTTAAAACTTTCACACATCTCTTTCATCATCTTATTGTTCAAATTAGTGGCATTGTCAGTGACAATTTTGCTTGGCAAACCATATCGACAAATCGCTCCCTTTTGACAAATTTGACCACTACATTCCTAGTCACATTGGCATAAGAAGCAGCTTCGACCCATTTTGTGAAGTAATCAATTGCGACAAGAATAAAGCGATGTCCATTTGAGGCCTTCGGTTCAATGGGCCCTATGACATCCATTCCCCACATTGAGAATGGCCAGGGTGCTGTTAAAACATTCAAAGGTACAGTGGCGCATGAACCTTGTCGGCATATGTCTGGCATTTGTGGCACTTCTTCACATAATTGAAGCAATCGGTTTCCATTGTCAACCAATAGTACCCAGCTCTCGATCTTTCTTGCCATTGCATGCCCACTTGCATGAGTTCCAAAAGAACCTTCATGGACATCCTTGATGATTTTCTCTCATTCGTTGCATCAACACATCTTAGCGACACCATGTCGTGGTTCCTCTTGTAGAGAACTTCCCATTTAGAAAGAAACCCATTGTGAGTCTTCGAGGGTTCTTTTGTCATTTTCTGAAGCATCTGGAGGGTACTCTCTGTTCTTGATGAAACATTTGATGTCATGGTACCACGGTTTCCCATCTGGCTCCGTTTCTACCATTTGGCAATATGTCGGTTGGTCACGACTCTCCATCTTTATGAGTGGCAAGTCCTTATCATGGCTTACTTTAAACATTGACGACAACGTGGCTAACGCATCAGCCAACTGATTATCTTCCCGAGGGACGTGATGGAATGTGACTTCGTCAAGTTGTTCAGTCAACTCTTTAATGTAAGCATGATAAGGGATCAACTTGGTATCTTGAGTTTCCCATTCTCCCTTTAGCTGATGGATGACCAGGCGAGTCCCCGTATACCTCAAGAACTTTTGCCTTTGATTCTATCGCGCTTGGATTCCCATGGCACATGCTTCGTATTCGGCTATGTTGTTTGTACAACCAAAGCACAACCGAGCAAAGCGGTGATTGGGATAAAATTACTTTCGGGGGAAATCAATATGGCCCCGACTCCATGCCCCAGTGAATTAGAAGCTCCGTCAAACAACAAAGTCCATTTTTCTTTTTCGAAGATTCTTCTTCTCCAAACAAAGCCATTATATCTTCATCGTGAATTCACACCGCATAGACCCATAGCCCTCAACTGTTGACTAGCTAAGAAATCTCGCGAGCAGCACCGCCTTTGATTGCTTTTTGGGTGACGTAGACAATGTCATATTCGATAGCAAAACTTGCCAACGTGCAATCCTCCCAACAGGCGGGTTTTTCAAAGATGTACTTGATTGGGTCCATTTTGGACACTAACCAAGTGGTGTAACATAACATGTACTGCCTCAACCGGTGGGCCGCCCATGCCAAGGCGCAACACGTGCGTTCCAACAATGAATATTTTGCCTCATAGTTCGTAAACTTCTTACTCAAGTAATAGATGGCCTGCTCCTTTTTGCCGGTTTCATCGTGTTGTCCAAGTACACAACCCATGGATTCATCCAACACAGTCAAATACATGATGAGAGGCCTTCCTGGCATTGGAGGTACCAAAATCCGGGGGTTCTTGCGATATCTTGCTTGATCTTCTCAAATGCTTCTTGACAATCCTCGTTCCATTCTACTGTCTGGTTTTTACGCAATAACTTGAAGATTGGCTCGCACGTTGCAGTCAACTGGGATATAAACCTAGCAATATAGTTCAGCCTCCCCAAAAATCCACGAACTTCTTTTTCAGTGCGAGGAGCTGACATCTCTATGATTGCTCGAACTTTTTCTGGATCAACTTCTATCCCTTTCTCGCTAACCACAAATCCCAAGAGCTTGCCTGATTTTACACCAAAAGTGCACTTAGCAGGATTCAATCTGAGCCTGAACTTTCTTAACCGCTCAAAAAGCTTTTGTAAATCGGTTATGTGATCTTCTTCTGTTTTTGACTTTGCAATCATATCATCCACATAAACTTCTATTTCTTTGTGCATCATGTCGTGGAACAATGCCACCATCGCCCTTTGATAAGTTGCTCCGGCATTCTTCAATCCGAACGGCATCACTTTATAGCAAAAAGTCCCCCATAGAGTGATGAATGTGGTCTTCTCCATATCTTCAGGTGCCATCTTGATTTGATTATATCCCGAGAAACCATCCATGAAGGAGAAAAATACATATCGAGCAGTGTTGTCCACCAAAATGTCAATGTGAGGTAAAGGAAAATTATCTTTAGGGCTGGCCCTATTCAAATCTCTATAGTCAACGCACATGCGTACTTTCCCATCTTTCTTCTAGGGACAGTGCGATGTTGGCGACCCATTGAGGGTACTTTGCGACAGCGAGGAAACCTGCATCAAACTGTCTTTTGACCTCTTCTCTAATTTTTAGCGACATTTCTGGCTTCATTCGCCTCAATTTTTGCTTGACGGGAAGACATTCTGGTCTTAATGGCAATTTATGCTCAACTATGCCAACATCCAGCCCCGGCATGTCTTGGTACGACCATGCGAAAATGTCACGATAATCAGATAAGAGCTTAACCAACTTGCTTTGCTCTTCTCCTTTCATAGAAGTGCCAATTTTAACTTCTTTTTATCATCTTCTCGTCCCCAAATTAATCACTTTAACTCGGCTCCTCATGGGGTTGAATCTCTTTGGCCTCTTGTTCTATTAATCTCATTAGCTCGAAGAGGGGTTCCCAATCGTCATCATCTTCATCAACATGATTAATGGGATGGTCAAAATTATACAATGGGGTCATAGCACTGTCATTTTCAAGAGAACCACTTTCAGATCTGCATTTATTGATGTCAAAACAAGTAAAAAGGGTAATGAATAAAAGCTAATGCAATGGTCGAACAGAAAAAATTAAAAGGGAAGATAATTTGAAAATGCATTTTATTGATAGCAAATACTGAAAAGGAAACATGTGAGCCCGTTTTTACAACATATTTTCCTAAAGCCTTAGGCATAGCTATAGGATTAGCATTACAGAATTACTTTGAATCAGTTTCAAAAGTCATGGGAAAATCGACGATCTCCCAATTGTTGAGCTCTGCATCCGGAGAACAAGGGTACACCAGACTGACACCAAGGTCGATGGATTGATCATCATTGATAGCGGTCACCTGGTTCAGAAACACCAACCCAGCACTTCGAAAACTCTGTCGGATGTCACAGATGGGAATCCTCTCAGTTTTAGGCTCCCGATTTTCCAATTGAGCCAACCTCTTCTCCCTTTTCTCTTCTATGACCCTTCTCTTATCAGCTTTAGTTGGTTTATATCCTAACCCGAACCTGTCCTTATTTTCACATGGGTGCAGAAACTTTGCAATGCCTTGTTTATTCATTCCTAGTCCATTTCCACTTTGATATCCTCTTTCAAGCATAACTTTAGCCATCATTATGGATGCACTAGATGACCGTGTGGTTTTGGAATTTGAGCTCCTTCCTTTACATAAACAAAGCATTGACAACCTCAAACGCTTGGAATGTTTGTTTCAAGAGCTTCTTCCGCAGCTTCGATGTAAGGAGTCGATGGGAGCTTGCTCACCAATAAGTCTTCCTCACCCGAGACGATCACCAAACTATTGTCAACTATGAATTTCACTTTCTCGGTGCAAAGAGGACGACGCACCGCGCCAAATGGAATGAATCCAGTGGTCGTCCCGATAGGCAACTGTAAGTTGGTGTGATGTCCATCACCTGAAAGAGTACATGAAAGGTAGTAGGCCCAACCTGAACTGGGATCTCTACTTCTCCCATCACTTCTCTTCGGGTCCCATCAAAAGCTCTCACGATCATAGTACTTGGTTTCATATAAGTCCCATCAAAAGGCAACTTGGAGAGAGTTGATTTTGGCATTACATTCAAAGAGGAACCATTATCAATGAGCACTCTAGCCATTATATGATCTTGGCATTTGACGGAAATATGCAGCGCCTTATTATGCCCCATTCCTTCAAATAGGATCTCATCATCTATGAAAGTGACATAATTATCAACGGTAATGTTGCCAATAATACCACCAAACTTGTCAACCGTAATGTCATGAGAAACATGTGCTTGATTTAGTATCTTCATCAACACTTTCCTATGCGGCTCGAATTCATCAACAAGGACAAGAGAGATATCCTTGCGGGAGTGCGATTTAACCGATCAACCACCCTATACTCGCTTTGCTTGATGAACTTCAGAACTCACAAACTTCTTCATCGATACCTCTTTCTTATACTCATTTGGCTTTGTCAATCCTCCTTTTCTTTCACATCATTCCCATAGAAGTCTCTCCTGTCTTGCTCTTCCCCTTGTAGTTTCTCTTTTCTTCTTCTTCTTGCCCCTTTCGCAACTCCTCAGGAGTGTAAATGCGACCACTTCGTGTCATCCCTCCAATCCCCGATATATTTGTGACAATAGCGGTCGAACAAGATGAAACATTTGGCTGATCGTTTGTGAGATTATCTCCAAGGACTTGTATATCATAATTCCACGGTACTGCTCTGGTGTCCTTAAATGGAAAAGGACTAGGAACTTGAATGGTGATGGGCCTTGGGCCACATGGAGGTGGCGCAGGCGAACTTGCAGTGTAATAGATAACCAACGGTTTGATAGCTGGATTTGCAATGGAAGGGACCAGAGAGTTTATGGCTTCATGACCTTCTTGAAACTGTGGAATAACACATTCATCCACCATACTTATGCCACCATTATCACATAAATGACCTATTTGCACTAGTTGCATGTCCATTAGATCTTGGAGGATTTGTCTGAACTCGCCACATTCGTCAATAGAATGCCCCACATTCCCATGGAGATTGCACATTATTTCATTATCGCCGCCCCCTTTCTTTTCAATATGAACTTCCATCATCCCGAATTTGCACAGTTCTTTAAAAATAACCTTCATGGGGGTTTTGACATCTGCCACTCGTCTTATAAGTTCTTTGGGCAGAACACTCCTCTATAGCATTGATTGTAGGATTCTCATGGTTAGGCAAAGGGTTGTGGCCCACACTAGGGGTATTTGTCTTGAAATTCAACCATTTAGCATTGATTAGATCTTGCACCTTAAACTTCAGCGCTTTGCAATTCTCTGTGGAATGCCCTATGGCTCCTGCATGGTAATCACACTTGGCGTTGGGGTCAAAACCTTTAGGGTATGGGGGTTCCAATGGCTTCATCGGGCAAGGAGCCAAGAGAGAGTTACGGATGAGTTGGGGTAGTAACTCGGTGTAGGTCATAGGAATTGGGTCGAAGTGGACAAACTTCTTTTCTTGGTTATTTGGTGGTCTTCTTTGGTTTGTGTTTGGATTTTGGGTCCATGGTTGAACTGTTTGAGGCGGTAAGGTAGGAGGTGTCTGGTATTGAGAATAAGATGGCATTTGGTGAGGCCTCATTGAGTGGTGAGGTTGAGGATGAGGAACGTGTGAAGTATTGGCGACATGGGGGTAATAAGGCCGGGGATATGGAATTGGTGGTGTAGTGGGAAAATATGGGTGGTAAGGTGCAAAGGGGTTTGGAAGGATGATTGATGGTTTACTTGGTGTTTGGCTATATCTCCCTTGGGTAAAGTTTCTTTGGTCGAAGGTAACACATGAGTTTCTCCTTCTTTTTCTTTCCCATCGGGCCTCTTGGCGTTAAATGTTCTGTCGAACTTTCAACGATCTTCCCACTTCTCATTCCTCCCTCAACTCTTTCTCCGATGATAACCATGTCCGAGAAATTTGATGACACACTCCCTATCATTTTGTCATAGAAGGGCGGTTGCAGAGTGTCAATAAACGTGGCCACCATTTCTCTTTCTGTCAATGGGGGTTCTACTTGAGCGGCCATTTCTCTCCATCGCTGAGCATATTCCTTAAAGGTTTCAACATCTTTCTTAGCCATATTCGGAGCTGCAATCTATCCGGTGCCATATCAATATTGTACTTATACTGCTTCAAGAAAGCATCAGCCAAGTCTTTGAAACATCGAACATGGGCACGCTCAAGATGAGTGTACCAATTTGAAGCTGCCCCAGTCAAGCTATCTTGGAAAAAGTGAATCAAAGGCCTTGTCATCGTGAGCACACGAAGCCATCTTGCGGATATACATGGTCGATGGTTCTTTGGGCAAGTGGTCCCCTTGTATTTATCAAAATCTGAACTTTGAATTTTGGTGGGATCACCACGTTAGGGACAAGGCAAAGTTCAAGCATCAAGGAGACCGTAGCTACTTGCCCTTCTATGGCTCGCATCTCTCTTCTAGAGTTTCCAACTTCTCTCCGGACCGAGAATTTTCAACAGAGGAATTCAATGGGTTTTGTGGCATAAAAGTGGGGATAAAATGTGTCGGCGGGGTTCCGTTGGCGGTGGTTGGGTTGTGTTTAAAGAGTTAGCAGTAGGGATTGCTTTGCAGTCAGGGGGATTGGTCGCTTGTGGTGGTACAAAGCCGGCAGGAAAACCATATGGAGGAAGAAAGAAGGGGAATAGGTGCTGTGTTTGTGGTGTTTCATTAGCATTTGGTAGAGTAACCTGAGCTTCAGTAGTGTTTGGCGGGTTTGGGATCTGTGTTACTGCTGACGTGCCATTATCAAGGGAATTTGTGGCCAATGGTGGTACATACCCAGGAGGGAGGCCATATGGTGGGAATGATGGAGCCTCGAGTTCCCTGTGAACTTGTGACAAAAGGTTGAGTGGTGCGTTTGGATAAACAAGCAGTGGCATCATAACTCCTTGAGGGTTAACGCTTTGATGTTGCGTGGGTTGGAGAGAAGCTAGGCGGGTGAAGAGGTGTGGGCGGGTGTCCTTCGTTTGCCGCCGAGGGTTCCCATCCGTGTTCCTTCTATTCTCCATAGACCGCAATAGCTCCATCATTTTGGACATTTGCTCTCTAAGCCGGTTCACTTCTTCCTTCGCTTCTTCTTGCGACCGTCCCAGCTCATCCATGACCTTCGATTGGGAGCGAGTCCTATAAGGGTGTTGTAGAGACAGTTTTTTTCTGTGGTCATATTATTTTATTATTAGGAATAATAAAATGCAAACTTAAGTAAAATGCATGCAAAGACATGATCCAATGAAGCAAACAATATCGATAAACCTCATTTATTCAAAGATAAAAGCTTCATAGGGAATTTCCTTTTACATCATGTTGATCATGTTACTCCTTAGGTCTAACTTGCCCTTATGTGCTTAAGATAGAAGAACAAGATGGAATGAACCAGACCATTTTCAATTTCCAGAAAGCCAACAAAAATAAAAGACTAATTTTGGTGATTTCTTTAGTGAAATTTGCCAAGAAAATTCAGGTCCATCCTAACCCGGTCGAAGCTCTTGGGTTTCTCCTGGTATCAACTTAGCTTCCACTTCGAGAATCTCTCTTGCCCTTTTCTCGAACGGTTGGAGATCTCCCTCACATTATTAATCACCACTTCAGCTTTCCGCTTCATGTCTTGACTTGCATTTAGGTAGAAGTCTTTTTCATTAGTCAAAAAAATAACATCATTTTCCAGCTTATTCTTCTGCTGATTTAAGATTTCAACTTCAGCCTTGTAACCTTCAAGTTGACCATCTTTCCCTTGAATGATTGCCTCAAGAACTTGACAAGTCTCTCTTAGCTTCTCTATCTCAATTTCCTTAGAGACCATTTTCCGTTCTTGATTTTGGATTCTCTCTCTCGCTATGTCAAGTTGAGTCTTCAAGGATCTTCTCTCAGTGGCCCACTGTTGACAAATGATTTCATATCGGCCCTCTGCTTCAGCATGATAATCAATAGGTTCATTAAACTGGTGCATTGGTGGCTCCGGGCCCTGTACCTTAGGAGCAAGAAACCCTTTCTTCCTACCAGTTTGCCAAATTGGGTAGTCTTCTGTTGTTTTGGATGAGGGGAGGCCAGGCTTTATACTTCTTACATCTTTCCAATCTCCAATGACCTCTTTGACCTTATGGTCGATTCCTTCATCATCATATGAGAATTCATATTTTGATAACCCATGAGTCATAGGAATGAATTGCAAGGATGCCATTTGCCTTCGGACCATTGCCGGAGCATAGCTCACTACTCCCCATGGACCAATAAGTGGAACCCAAGGCTTACTCCCACATCTGTATATGGTGTATGTAAGAGGAAACCACTTGGCTCTCCAAACCACTTCCTTCATCTCCGCAAAAAAACTGATCCATTGCCCCATCATCGGAGTTCGGGAAGGCCAATTATCACGACCATATAGCGAGAACGGGTGTTTAGGTATGACAAACTGTTTAAGATCAATCTCCGGGTGACCAAAGCATTTCAAGGTCGGTAGATGACTAAGCATCCATACAGCTAGCAGTGATGCACATCCCCAAAATCTTCCCTTTTGATGAATTTGACAGTAATTCAAAGATCGAATTGTCTCTGCCAAGATTGGTGGGGCTGGTGTGTACCCCATTGTCAATCTGCTCAAACAAATTGATTACATGTCCATCTATCTGATTCCTTACTCTTGGGAATATTACCAACCCGTAAATAGCTAGAGCTAGTGCTACCAAACCAAAACTTTGATCAACCCGAGTTTCAATGATCCTAAGCGAAACTCGGAATCCGAGCTTCGTCCTCCATCCTTCATGTACCTATTCAATTCATTTGCATGAACTCCTATGAGTTTGGACAACGTCCTTCTTGGCGTCTTCTTAGGGTCATGCGAGTATACTTTATCCTTGGGCATATTATCTTTATTGAGCAATTTAGCATACTCCTCAATTGTTGGTACCAGGTCAAACTCTCGAAAAGTGAAGCATCGATATGAGGGGTCCCAAAAGCGAAGCATGGCTTTCAACATTTGGGTATCAGGAGCAATGAACATCGGAGCTGCAATATCTCCATATTTGTCATTGAACTCTTCCCGTCTTTCCATGTTATACCACACATTACTGAGTCTTCTAATATCATTTTGCTCAAAGTCATGGCCTCTCATTAGAGGTGGTAAAAGAGTATCCCTGTGTTGCGAGCTGTTTCCTTCACTTACTTGAGCCCTTGCAGACTCTTCAATAACAGCCCATATACTTTCAGCAGCCTCAGACATTAGAGCTTTTTTCCCTTTATCCATGTTCGAGGTTTACCGATATCTTTGCAAAATTGGACCACACATGCAAATGCAAAAAGAAAATTAATGTCTACAAAAAATGAAATAAAGAAAAGAATATAGACAAAAAGAATTTTCTCATGTGTTAAAGGAAAATGATAATCTAGGCTTGGTACCCGACTTTGAAAAAAGTTCTATGGACCATAATAGCTCTAAGGGTATTTCAATATGTGATATCTTGGTTCTAGACCCCTATCAGACAAAAGGTCCCCAAATTGTCCCTTACTGTCACCAACACTTTGGCTAGCAAGAGTTCTCCATCCTCACCCATGATAGGCTACAAGCGGAAAGAGTTCAATCTGAGTGAGGGATTTTCATGTGCCTATTCGGAGACCAAAGGTCTCTCAAAGCAACACTACTTCGCCCTCTATCTAATCCTACAAGGTACCGAGCCCGGGTATAGAGCTTGTGTGTGAGAGAGCATACAAAACTGTACAAAAATTTAAAAGACTAAATTACCCCCAACTCTGCAAAAGCATATATACAATAACCAAATGAAAGAATCATCTACCCTAAGGTTTCAACAATTAAGCACAAAATATATACAAGTAAGTCATGTCAAAATGGACACAAAATAATACCAAAAATATTTACATAAAAATATCATATAAAATTTATTCACAAACAAGTAAGAAAACATAAATAAAGACAAAAAGGGGTAAAGTAAATAAATAAAAATTATTAATAATTTGCACAACTAACATCAACAGGCCTGACTCTCTCCATATCCCCAGTGGAGTCGCCAGCTGTCGCAACCGAAATCACGACGGGACGACCGATAAAAGATTAGCGCATTTTGAAAATCAATGGAGTCGCCACCAATGTTTATTTAATTTGGGAAAACATTAGAAAAACCCTTAAAATAGGCAAAACTGGTCTTTTGGAAAATGAGTTTGGGTTCGAGTCGACATACGTGTAGTGGAAGGTGTTAGCACTTACACCGCCTGCTTCCAAGAACGGTACCTTAAGTCAATTGTGCAAATTTTAATAATATCAAATTTATTTATTTTACCCCTTTTTGAAAAGACTTTGTAACTATTTTATTTTATTTATTTTTTTTATTTTTATTTTTTTTAAAGGAAAGAAAAGAGAAATAACTAAATTATGAAAATTTATTTTTCGGCTTGACAGAATAGAAATCCTGCTCCTACGTATCCTCGGGTGCAATGAGGAACTCAAAGTCACGTAGTTCTTTAGAAAATAAGTTGTGAGTTGGTTGATTTTAATTAAAATATTTTTGAAAAGGAATTTTTATTTGAGAACAAAACCATTCTTGCACGGGGTTCAAGTTAGCACTAGGCTACTCAATAAACCCTTATGATCCTCACGACATTGAAGACAGCATCCGCTATTCAATCATCACCGTTGGTCATTGCACTGAATAAGTATTTTTTCTTATTTATTTATTTTCGTTTTTTTTTTAAATTTATTTTTATCATTCCATTCATTTTTTTACTTTTCATTTGTTTTATTTATTTCTCTTAAATTTATTTTACCTTATTATTATTTTTATCTTTCTGTTTTTTTTATATATACGTAAGAGCTTCCCAAATGCAGTCAAGTCGCAAGCCCAATACCTCTAGCCCAAAGAACAAAAAAAAACAAACCGAAAAAAAAACTTTCAACAAATTAAAAACAAAAAAGAAAATAAACCAAAGGCTTTTTTGTAAAAGAAAAGAATCAGAAACCTGGAGCGAGAAACGAAATGGAGAAAAAAAAAAAAGGAGGGAAAACACCCACCACTAGCAGTCCGGCGGGCTGGCTTCTTCGCAAATCCGACCAGTGGCGCGGTAGCGGCGGCAGGGGTGGCACGGCGCAACGTCGGCGACGGGTCTGGGCTGTGTGGCAGCGTCACGGCTGGTCGGCAGCGGTGCGGTCCTGGCGAGCTCGACGGCGCGGACGGGTCTGGACGGGGGTGGAGGTCGCTGCGGCGTGGTCTGGGCTCGCCTGGTTCGAGCGGTCCGGTGCAACGGCGTCGGGTTCAGTTGGGTGAAGGTGGTGGCTGGCTCGGGCTCAACGGCGCGGTTCGCCGGTTTCCGAGTGGTGCGGGTTGGTGCGCGGATCTGGACCGTGCGGGTGGCGGACGTGAACAATGTGTGGCGAGGCGGCGGCAAGGCTGCGGCGAGTGTAGCGTGGCAGGGTCGTGCGTCTGGAGTGGATTGGGGTCAGCTGGGCGTGGGCAACAACGGGTGCGGGCTGGAGCCTTCACGGTGATGGTCCGAGTTGTTTCTTCCTCTTTCTTTTTTGTTTTTTGGTTATTGGGTTGTTTGGTATTTGTTGATGGTGGTTTGGTTGTTGAAGGTGTGGAGGAAAGTTAAAGGAGATGAATAGTAAGAGTGGTGAGTGGTCGTTGGAGGTGTGGAGGAAGGTTGAAGGAGATGAATAGTGAGGTGAGTTGACTTGGTTGGAGGTTTCAATGGAATTTCGTGGTGATTTATGGGGTTAATGGTGATGGAAGATGAAAACTTGGCTTTGTGAAGATGGTTATGGTGTTTACTCACCGAGTTGACTCGATTGGGTTTGGTTATGGATGGAAGATTCGTGAAGATGAAAATGATGAAGAATAGAGGTGATGATGAAAGGAGATGAGTATGGTAGTATGAAAATCCACGAAGTCTGAAAGGTGATGGGAGATTGGTTGGTTTTGAAGGCTTGGGATAGTGGAAGAAAAAAAAATGGATGAAGTGAAGAAAATGAGGAAGATGAAGTAGTAATGGAAATTTTGTGATGGTGTGGAGCTTGCAGTGTTTTTGAAGGCTACGAGAAACCAAATATGGAAGGGTTCTCCATTTGAAAGTCACGTGTGTTCTCTGTTTCCTTTTAAAGCCGAAAAGATGTTTCCGTTATTGCTCCCCTATTATTGTGCGTGTGAGTGGATATGCAAGAAAAAAACAAAAGTGCTTGTGTGTGTGTAGTTTGGTGAGTGAGTGCAGAGTGGGTGCAAAGTGAATTGTTGAGAGTGCAATTAGGAATTGAGTGAGTGAGTGCGGAGTGCAATTTGAGAGTGGAGGGTGCAAAGTGAGATTGAGTGGAGTGTAGTGCAATGAGTGGGGTGAGTGGCATATTGTCTGTTGCCAAAAAATAAATGCATAATGGAGTGGGTGAGAGTGAGTGTAGTGTGAGGTGAGAAATGAGCAAATTACCAAAAAAAAAAAAAAAAATTATTTTGTACAAATAAGAAAAAGTAAGATGGAAGTAAATAATAATAAAATGGTGTGATCACAATATTGCAATTAAGCATCTTTTCACTAAAAATATTAATCACTGATCAAGTAATAAAAAATTTTATGGACAAAATTAGGTATCAACACTAATGTGGGAGATTATAATTATAATTACGTTTTTACACTTTTGTCTTTATATAAAAGTGTGAAAAGAAGTAAAATTAAATGGCCATTTTAAAAGATAAAAAGTGAACACCAAAATCAACCATCATCTCTATTATTAGTGATAGATTATTTGTCCGTGCATCTCCCAACTGCACCATGCATTCTGTCCGTCAACCCCAAACCAATAGATTTTTTTTTTGGGTCCAAAATCAAACCAAAATAAAAGGGTTATGGATACCACCTTTTAACTTTTAAGGGCTAAGGCCCAAAGTCGTATATACGCCCATTTTATATTTGGGAATATTTGTTGATTGAAAGCCTTAAAAAAATTATAAAAAAAAAATGAATCAATCAATTTACTATTAAGTGATTTTAAGAGAGATTGATCTCAGTTTAGATTGACTTTTCCTTAAAAAATAATAAATATTTATTGGCTTAATTAATTATTTGAAGTGCACAATTATTTTTAATTTTTTAAAAATATTTAATGAACTGATTTTTTTTGGCATAATGTTTATGTTTGTATTTATTAATTAACAATTATAGAAGGCACCCATAAAAAGTAACCCAAGTGACAAACAAATTTGAATTCAACAATATTCGGTAGAGAATTTTTGCAGGGTTAGGGGTTCAAGCTCATAAATAAATAATTATAGAGAAGAACAACCTTGGTATGATACGTGAAAATTAGTCATATATATCTAAAGGATATAAAAAAATCTTGAAGTTAAAAAAAATAGAAAAATGAAATAACCATAGCTCCATTAATAAAGAAGGGGAAAGAATTACAAAAAAAAAAAAACCAACGAGAAAAGGACTTTTGCTTAGTGCACACTTATAGAAGGGACAAGCCCACAAGGTGTAATTTTATAAGTTTGATTTTAATTTAACATGAGTGTAAAATTTTTTATAACATCAACTAATTATTATGAGTATTAAATATTTTTAATACTATAATAATATATGATTAAATGATAATATAAAAAATTAAAAGAACGGTCAAATTAAATTCTAATTATATATATAGAGGGAATCGATTTACATTAGTGTAAATCTTTTTTGACTTACACTCATTTTCAACCGTTAGATCTATTTTCATCTAATGGTTGAGATTATTTCATTAAAAATAACAATTAGATAAAAGTGGATCTAACAGCTGAAAATGAGTGTAAGTAAAAAAAAAAAAATTTACACTGGTGTAAGTGATCCTCCCTCATATATATATATATATATAATATTGAAAACAAAATGAGTATTTCGTTGACTTAAATTCCAAGAGAAGCTTGTACCACAAAAAAAATTTCGTTATAATACATTTATATTTCGTTATAATTTCAACAAACGATCCACGTTTTCTTCATTTTCCTTTCAGATATTGGAACAAAAAAATTGAGAAACTAAAAAACAAGAGGATAGAACCCAATGTAGCACACTGAAATTAGGGTTGTTGTGTCTTCCTTGGTACCCACACAAAAAGGGCGAAAAACTTAAACTCGCACATTGAGATTACAATTATTTGTTGTACAGTAGAACCCACCATTCAAAGGGAATCAACTGCCCCTTTAAATCACAGCCTATCAAGTTAAGGTGACGCTAAATCTTTTGTGTGATTGACAATAAAGTGACTGCAGATTCTGAAACAAAAGGAATCCATAGTCGGCATCCACAGCTAATAAGCTTTCAAAACACATGCAAACATTTGTTTTCTAGTTATCATAAGAATTGCCTATTGAATTTTTTAATTTAAATATATATGTTACGTGAATTAGTATTAATTAATAATTAAAATATTATTTAAATTATTAATTTATATTAATTATGAAATTATGGTTTATAATATAATATTTGATTAATTTATAAATATTGTAATTGAACTTTTGTTGTGAGTGACCGTGATAAGTTTGATCGTTCATTTAAGAAATTGAAAGGTCTCTCTCTACTCTCATCCAGTAAGCAAATAAAATTGACTTTCCTATTAGACAGTTTTTAATACGTACAAAAAACTTACCAGGTAAAGAGTAATTTTCCTCTCACAAGAGGTTTCATTCTTGATTTCTTCATTGAAGAACAATAGATTTCGGAATCATGTCAGGTACACATTCTTGATCTATTTCTTGAATACTGTTCTGAAGTGGATTCAGAAAGTACCTGAGATAGACACATGTATGGTGGTTTCCTCCTTGCGCAGCTGCTGCCAATCGTATTGAACCAGGGGGGTAGGTACCTGCAAAGAGACTTCAACGCTTAAGTCAGGCAGTGCACAAGTAGGGTTTATGCAATGAAATAACAGATACCTTATTAGGTTAACTTAGCCTGGTATATGTAGAGCGTGACTGGAATCCTCATGCAATCCATATAGGGCAAAAGTACATTAGGATCGTGCCTTGACAGAGGTCTCAACCCACGATCGTTGAGGTTCGTCTCTGACCTGTCAAGGCTGTCCCACAATCGTTGAGGTCCGTCTCTGACTGTCAGGATTGTCTCCTTAGTGGTCAATCCTTATTGTAGGCAGTTATGGTCCCCAAATATAGGGTTGTGATTGGCAGTTGTGAGAATCTACGTGGGTCCAGCGATCGTTATAATCTGATGCCATGATCCGAGGTCATAAGGCTGGGGTGTTGATGGCAGAGTCCGGTGGTTCGTGTGTCGGGTCGATCCTTCCGGATGAGATCCCGAATCACGGTCCAAAATAGTTGCCCCCAGCTTGGCGCTTGGATAAGACCTAAGTGTCAAGGTATATGATCATTAGGCTCGCAACGGACTACGCCCTAGCTTTAAGGCCAGGTCTTGTGGTGTCTCGTATTGAGGACGAGGTCCATTGTTGGGTACGGGGTACCCCAGAGGTCGGGATGTGGTTGGAGACCGCGATGGGTCCTTTCTTACATCATCATTCCTTGTTTTGAAGTTTTCCTCTTGTTGCCCCCGAGTATGGCTTACGAGATCTCTTAACTTGCAGCAGCATCCTTTGTTGGTTTTTTAGAGAGCTTGGCCGAGATGTCTCAGGATGGGAACGCGTTGGCTATTCTTAAAGCCTTGAAGTGAACCGGGGCCGTCAGACTTCACCGCTGACGTTATGCCAGTCTCATCACCCTGTCCGACTGAGGTCTCGATCACAGAGAGGGAACCGATCCACGTGGCGGATTCCTCCCCGGTGCTTACGAGGCGTAAGAGAAAGGCGACAGACGAGGGTCAGTCAAATGACCGGGGTAAGAGGGTCACTGTAACATCCCAAAATTTCCTATCTCTTAAACAGTAATTTTGACAGTTAACAGAATTTCACTGTTTAGTAATTTCTGTGCACTGTAAAATTATTTTGTTTATTCCGTTAGCGTATTTGATCGTTTTGAGTGATTTCCTCCGTGTCAGGAAAATAAAAATTTTCGGGCCGAAGAAAACTTTACGTAATTTAATTTTTACCGTTAAGTAATTAATTTACGTAATCTGATTTGATATTTGTGTATTTTATAATTTTTGTGATTTTATGGATGATTTTGAAATTTTTCCTGTCTGTGGGCCCAGGTGGCTATACGTGGGCCTAGGTGGGTCCCGCAAAGCAAAAATTTTTCTACGCATAGAAAAATTTGTACTGTTTAGACGGAGACAGGGGATCTTACTAAACCTGAATCCGAGACAGTTTTAGAAAATTTCTTGTATCTTGTATTTTATCTTTGTATTTAATTATCGGATGATAAAAATACAAGAAAAATATTATTTGTAGGATACAGAATAAATATTATCTTTGCGTAGTCAACAAAGAGAGCTTGACTTGATTTATACCCTGGATGAGAATACTTAGTTTGAATATTAACCATTGATTTAATCAAAGGTTAAGAAACAAACTTAATAAAGCGCTTGAATAATAACCATTGATTTAATCAATGGTGTGAGAATAAGCTTAGTTAGGAAGGCTTTGATATCAACCATATAGATGTAATCAAAGGTGTAGAATTGGTCTTGAAAAGTGACAAAGCACCATTTATAACCATTGGATTTAGAAGTGATCAAGGGTGGAGAATTGGTCTTGTAAAAATGTAAAGACCATTTACCATTGGATGTTAATTTAATTAATGGTGAAGATTTAGTCTTAAAAAGTACAAAGACTAATTATGACCCTTGGATTAAAAGTTAGAAGGAAGCAATCTTAACCATTAATTTTGGAGACACATCTAATGGTTAAATTTAAAGGAGAAAAATCCAATGGCTTTAGATTTAGTCTTCTAAAATTAAAAGTTTACAAAATCTTAACCATTGAATTTATCAATGGCTAGAATTAATTTAAATAATGGTTAGAAAAGATGACAACATGATTTAATGCATGCGTGGAGGGGCTACGATTTTGCATGTTTTTGAAGACAAAGAAAAAGTTTCAATGCATTAATTGATACTTTATGTCAATTTTACTTTTCTTTAGTCAATTTTGGTTTCTTCATTGCTTTGTTTGCTTCCTTAGGAGACTTCTTGGAGGGGGACGGTTGAAGAAGCGAGGAAGAAAGGAGACCTTTTAGAATAGAACTTTTTAAGTAGAAAAAAAAAAAAAAAACAAAACCAAGTGTCATGACCATTAATTGTTTTACTATTGATCATTAATGATCATGTTTATCAAACTTCACTTTTCATTCTTTCTAATGCATGCTACGGCAATGCATTCTCTTGAAGACCAAAAGAATTCATTTCTATACTTCATAATATCATTTCTTCACTTTTCACTTAAGTTTCAAGAAAACCAAACCAAGAAAACTCCATTTTCTCTCCTTATGAAGACCATTCGGCCAAGCACTCCAATTCCCTCTTCCATCACTTTTTAATTTCATCCAACCTTATTTCTTGAATCCTTACATCATTCTAAGAACATCTCTAGTTATGAGTTTTTCCAAAATCATTCATCTTGATCTTCAAATTCAAGCTTCAAGTTTCTATCAAAAATCAAAAATTTCATCTTTGTTCTTCAAGAGATATCATTCGGTTATCTACCCTAAAATCACCATCCAATCTCTTTTAATTTCATCCAACCTTAGATCTTGAATCTCCATGATATTCTAAACAACTTTCATGTTGAAGACTTCTTCTAAATCATTCATCTTCAAGGAGTTTCTTCAATATCAAAGTTATTGGGTTTTTGAGGTGAAGTATAAGGAAACTTCATTTTCTTCTCTCTTTTTCATGATCTAAACCATGTTTGATCCATGGTTCCTCTTAATCAAGCTTGATATGTTAATTAACTTTTGTTTTGTTTTGTATTTGAGAAGCCCTTGGTGGTGAAGGACTTGGAAAAAGAAACAAATCAAGAAGCTTTGGAGGATCTTCAAAAGGTAAGAGGGAGATCCATCTCACCAACCAGGCTTGGTGGTGAGAGATAGTATTTTATTTGATGGATGTGGAATCCATGTGAGGATTCATATCCATGGTCATGTAATTAATTTGTGGGTGTTTATGAGCTTTGATTAATTTTCTATGCTTGATATGCTTTGCATGATTTTATAGCTTTGATGATATGCTTGATATGCTATACATGCTTTTATGGCTTTGATGGTATGCTTATATTATTTATGATAAAATATATATGTATATGCCATGACTTGATGGTGGAAAAGAAATTGATTTTTGGCTCCAATAGCCAAGGAAGAGCTACGGTTTTGATGCCCTTGATTAGGGTTCATGTTGAAAATTTTCAAGAACAAAAAAATTAATTTGAGTACTTAGAACATGGTGGATTTCGAACAAGACACCTCAACATAGGTGTTTATAACTTAAGATTTTCATGAATGATGAAAACGGATGATTTGAAGAATTTGGAAAATAAACAAAGGGTTTGTTTTTCAAGAGAACAAGAACACGGTTTTTAGAAGGATTTTTATTAATTTATTTTGTGTAAAAAGTTTCTAAGTGTTTAACTAAACATGAGATTTAAATGAAAATAGCAATGATGATTTTAAGGATTTGCAAAGAAAGTGAAAAAGGATTTGTAAAGAAAGTGAAAATGGATTTGCAAAGAAAGTGAAAAATTGAAAATGAACAAATGATTTGATTTTCAAAGACTATGAGTCTTACGTTTTTGTAAAGGATTTTTAATGGTTTTGTTTGTGTAAAATCATATCAATTTAAAAGGAAAAATATTTGATGGTTTCAATAGTCATGTCCATGTTTTTTTTTAAGGCTTGTAATGCCTTGATTTTTATGAACAAAGTGAATTTCAAAGTGGAAACGTAACTGGATTTAATACAAAGATTTTGGAAAGGGAATCGGCGTTTATCACTGAGAAAATCAAGTTTTTGTAAACTTAAAATGTTTTCAACTTCAATTTATTTTGAAGAAGGATGTGTTTGGAAATGATTTGGGAAAAATGGAGAATATAATGGTGTTTTGAAAATTTACTTAACGTATAACTTATTTTCAAGTTTTGAAATACATTAGAAAATGTTAAGTTTTGAAATGTTGATTTACATCAATGGAAAAGTGATTTTTGTGAAGTATATTTTGAAAAAGAATTTCTTGAGTAAAGAATCATGGAAAAATATTTTCTTGAGTAAGAAAATATATTAAATGAAATATAAAGTTATATTATTTTGAGAAAAGTTGAAAAGGAATTTTTGAAGGTTAAGAAGTGTTTTACGTAATGAAATTGTGATGAAAAATGTTTTACGTATCTTAAAAACGTGATTTTTAAGCTACGCAATTTTGAACAATGTGTTAAAAATGATATTGATTTATTTGAGTCCAAAATAATATTTGGAATATTGAGGAATATTTTATGTGATTGAAAAATGTTGAAAAATATTTTACGTATCTTAAAAACAATTTGAAATACAAGAAAATATTTCTACGCGATTTGAAAAATGTTTAAATATTTCTACACGATTTGGAAAGCGTTTAAATATTTTACGCGACTCAAATATTGTTGAAAAATCACTACATAATTTGAATAGTGACAGAATATTTTTACGTGATTGTGAAAATGATAGAAAATTGTTATGAGATTTGGAAAGTATTTTAAATATTTTGAGAATGATAGAAAATGATTTACGTGACATAAAAGAATGATTTTTAAGTTACGCAATTTTGAAACAGTGGAAAAATACCATGCGATTTGAGAAACATATATTTTTACGCGATTGAGAAAAATGTTAAAAAAATTAGTACGTGGTTTAAAAGTGCAATAGAAGAGTTGTAACATTTTGAAAACGTAACAGAAATGTTACGAAATTTTGTAAACGTAACAGTAGTGTTACGGTATTGTAAAAACGTAATAAAAACGTTTTGGAATTTTAAAAACATAACGAAAGTGTTACGGTATTGTGAAAATATAAAAGAAGTGTTATGGTATTGTGAAAACATAACGAAAAAGTTTTTGGATTGTGAAAACGCAATGTAAATGTTACGCACCATTGTGAAAATACGGTAAAAGTGTTTTACAACTATGAAAATGTGATAACACGATTTTATTTGTTGAAAAGTATAAGATGATTCTTGTTGAACCGGTGTCCATACACTCTTGTTTGTGAGAAAATGACATATTTGTCTATGATTGGATTTGGTGCATTATACATGCATTGGAATGGTCCGATGAGAATTGGATATGGTGATTGCCTTTAGGAGAAACACACCTCTTGAGTGGGTGCAATATATGCGTAGTGTAGGTCACTTGTTGACCTTGGGGGCATCGGGGTGCGGGTTGCCTACACGGGTGGTTGGTCGCGCTTCTTCCCGTAGGTTAGACCGATGCAACACACCGATGATCCTGACCAAGACACTATTCTTAATCAAGATCTGATAAAGACTGTTGTGTATATGCTAGATGTGCAAAATCAAAATGAGGATTATAGCATGTGGTACCGACAGATCTTTTCGATCATTTTCTCCGACCTGAGTTTTAGCTTCATGGAATAGGAAATCGAGTCTTGTGTACATGCATAATCTGAACATTTATATCTGTGTGATATATTAATTGAGGAATATTGACTATGACAATTGTTTTGAATACTTGGATGATGATGATGATAATTAGGACATTATCGTAATTGTTGTTTATGATAATTGAATTGATAAATGATTTGATGATGATAGTTTATTAATATTGAATATATTATTGGAAGTTTGATATGATATCCCCGTATGATATTGCTTGCTTGTGTTATCTCTCTCTTGCCATGTTGGTATTAGGCGTAGGTGATCTCACCTCTTTGTTATGTTGTCTTCTTTGTATGTCTCAGTATTGTTAAAATTAAACAATGAAAGAATGAGTTGTCTTAGACATAACGGCGATGGACACTCGTAGATTGATGAAAACATTGAAGAGTGGTCATGTCTCAAGTTCGAAGGTGTTCGAGTAGACAAGGAGTAGAGTTCTGATGCAACAAGCTGGATACAAGATAAGGAATGAGTATGTTAAGTTTTATCGTTAGTGTTGTACCGTGCTATTAAGTAGAACCCGTCATAGGGTTTGCTACTGTTAAAAAAAAAGAGTCTGTTAATTTTATATTTCTATTTAAATTGTGAAATATTAATTGGTGTGAATATTGCATAACGAATAGTTGAAATATGATTTTCAATATTACCTAATATTTTCAGTAAATTTACGTTTCAGTAAAGAAGTAATTTTAAAACCCATCTTTTTATAACTCAAACCTTGTGTGAACTTCTTTTCAGATTATGAGTCGGGAGTTAGACATGTGATACCCTAGGGAGGGTGTTACAGTCGCGGTTGAAGAAGACACCGGTCCAATCAGCACCAAGCCAATCAATTTATACCGTGAGGATCCGGATCCCCGTGAGTTCATCGACTTCTAGTTCCTAGATGAAAAAGTTGAAGCTCATCTAGCCTTACGTGGCAAGAAGGGTACCTTCTCCTGGTTCGAGACTTTTGGGCTCCATCTTGCCTTGGAGACTCGGTACTTGGAGCATATGGTTGAAGACCATGAGCGGAAGTTAGCGGAAAAAGTTGCTGTCGCACAGCGGGGTAAAAACCAAGCTCTTAGAGCAAAGGAAGAGACTGTAAAGGCCAAAAACGATGCTTAGGCCTGGACCCGAGAGCTAGAGAGTGAAGTGGCCGCCCTGAATGATGTGGTGAAGGAAAATGAGCCCAACTTGACGGAAGTCAAAAGGTGTGTGGCCAAGCTAAAAGCTGAGAATGAAGGTTTTCGGGCCGGGAACAAACAACTTGATGTCAAAGTTACTTCCTTGCGAGGCAATGTCGAGTAGCTTATTACTGTTTGCATCGATATCAAGGAGGAGCAGTTCCAAAATGCAATCAACCAAGTTCAGCTCTTCAATCCCAGGATTGATCTGGTTCTGGATTCCCTAGACTCCGGGAAGGTAGTCTGAGATAGTCGTCTAGTGCTTCCTCGTCTCACTGCTGAGGGTCCAAGTGTTGAAAGCTCTTCCTCCGAGGACCGTGTCCAGATCCCGTTGCAGAGTAATTCTGATTTTTATTCTTACCCCCTGCGTGGGGTTTTGTTTTTGTATAGACAATAGTGCTACTCCGATTTTCGGGGTTTTAATCAAGTTGGTTTTGTTGCATCCCTTTGTCTATTTCGGGGTCGAACGCCCTTCGTGTTATTTTGACTTTGTGAATTTAATGAGGAAAGACCGCGGTCCAGGTCGTCCAACGCCAATTACCGTTGAGCGCTTATAGTTCCCTTTAGGATTTCGTGTGATAAGAAATTTAAAAACCTTGGCTTAGGATCCGATATCCAAAGTGGATTGGCATTTGGGATCCGTGCCTAAGGTAAGAAACCTTGTCTGGGGTCCATTACCATCTGCTTTGATATTCAGGATGCCGCATGACTTTGGTTTGAGAGACTGGTCCTTGTCAGGGTTTTTCGTGCTTATGGTTTGGTGCGAGAATTTTCCCAAGTCGAGATTTTTTTACTGCACAACCTATCTAGTACAAGACAACTTCACGGTTGGTACCATGGCATCTTGAGAAGTCATGGTGGTTCTTTGAAATTTTCTTTTAACAGAATGCACTAACTCCATGATGCTTGTTTCATTAAATATCTTGAAGAACTAAGGTCCATATAATAATTGGGGCAGATCAAACATAAAGCAGACTAGGAGACTAGGCCTTAAAAGAACTTAGCTGTAGTACTTTCTAAGTTTGTCTGCGTTCTAAAAATTCTTCACTGGTTTGCCCGTCAATGTCTCTAGAGTATAAGTTCTTTTGTCGGTACTGATCACGATACGGTAGGAGCCTTCCCAATTAGGGGCTAATTTCCCTTGGGAGGCATTCCTTCCGTTGATGTTAGCCCTGCCGAGTACTAGATCGCATGGCTGGAACCTTCTAGGAATGACCTTCAGGTTGTACTGGACTGCTTTTCTTTGCTTGATCGCGGTGTCGTGTATGTGTGCAATGCACCTTCTTTCTTCCAACAGATCTAAGTCTTCCCTGATCAGTCCAGGGTTGTTATCAGGTGAAAAGTTTTGGAGACGCCAACTCGGTTCCCCTATCTCTACCAGGATTATTGCTTCACATCCATAAGTTAGCTTGAATGGGGTTTCACCCGTTGTGGAGTGATGAGTGGTTCGGTAGGCCCAAAGGGCGTGGTCTAACTGCTCAGCTCAATTTCCTTTGGCTTCGTCCAGTTTTCTCTTTAATCCCTTTACGATAACACAATTTGCTGCCTCAGCTTACCCGTTTGTATGGGGGTTTACTACGGCATTGCAGTGATCTTTTATCTTCAACCCGTCGAGTAGTTCTTCGAACCCCTTGTCTTTGAACTGCACTCCATTATCTATCACGATTGATTCTGGGATCCCGAATCTGGTAATGATGTGGCTCCAAATGAATCTTTGAATCCGGGCAGAGGTGATGGTGATCAAGGACTCTGCTTCTATCCACTTGGTAAAAGTAATCCATGGCTATAACAAAAAACTTTAGCTGCTCGGGAGCTTAAGGGAAAGGTCCCAAGATATCTATGCCCCGTTGATAGAATGACTAGGGTATGGATGTCGTGGACAGTTCTTCTGGTTGGACGTGGTAGTGGTCAGAATGCTGTTGGTATTTGTCACATATTTAGACATGCGTAAGGGAGTCTACCTCCATCGTGAGCCAGTAGTATCCTACCCTGAGTGCCTTTAATACCAGAGTCTTACCTCCTAGATGGTGCCCACAACTTCTTTCGTGGACTTCAGTTAGGACGTTTTCTGCTTCTTTTGGCGCGAGGCATTTAAGGAGGGGTTAAGAAAATTCATGCTGGTATAACTGCCCATCGAAGATGGTGTATCTGACCGCTTCTTTCTTTAACTTAGCAGCTTCTTTTGAATCCTTGATAAAGTTACCAGACTGTAAGTATTCTAATAGTGGCGTGATCTAGGTATGTTCTTGCCCATCGACCTAGAAGACAGCTATGTCGGAGACTGCGGAGTGCGAGAAGGTTTCCTAGATCACCAAATGGTTATTGCCCGGACTCTTGGTGCTAGTCAACTTGGATATAAGGTTGGCCCTGGAGTTTTGTTCCCGAGATATATGCTCCACTTTAACTAGCTAGAAGTTTGTGAGGAGTTCTTACACTCTCGCTAGGTATTTCTGCAGGAAGGGCTCTTTGGCCTGATATTCACCTCGGATCTGGGAGGTCACGAGTTGGGAGTCGCTACAAAGTCGAATCTTTGTGGCCCCTAAGTCTTTGGCCATTGCCAGTCCGACGATGCATGCTTCATATTCTGCCTAGTTGTTCGAGGTGGGAAATTCGAACCTTAGTGAATTCTCAACAGTAACCCCTTCGGAGTTTTCCAAGATTGCCCCGGCACTGCTTCCTTTCGAGTTTGAGGACCCATTCACGAACACGGTCCAAGATATCTCCTCGATATAACCAGAGTCTGAAGTGAGTAGGAAATCCGAAAACGCTTGTGCCTTGATTGCTACTCTGGGTTCGTAGGCTATCCCGAACTCAAAAAGCTCAATGGACCAAGCAATCATCCTCCCTGGTAAGTCCGGCTTATGCAGTATCTGTCGGATGGGTTGATCTGTCCTTACTACCATGGGATGGCACTGGAAGTATTGCCTTAGTCACCTAGCTGTGATGATGAATACAAAAGTGACCTTCTCTGTCTTTTGATATTGGAGTTCAGGGCCTTGCAATACTTTGCTCATAAAATAAACTGATTTTTGGCTTTCCGGTGTTTCTCTGATGAGTATCAAACTCACAGCCTCCTCGTGGACGAAGAGGTACACGTAAAGTGTTTCACCTGACTCTGGCCTTGTAAGAATGAGAGGAAACGCCAGAATATTCTTCAGAGATATGAAACCGTCTTCACATTCCTGTGTCCACTCAAATCTTATCCCTTTTTTCAATAGCTTAAAGAGATAGAGGGATTTGTGAGCGACTTTGACTAGGAATCTGGTGAGAGCCACAATCTGTCCAATTAACTATTGTACTTCTTTCACACTCTAAGGCCTATGCATATCGAACACCGCCTTGCATTTGTCGGGGTTAGCCTCAATGCCGCGATGAGTCAGTATGAACCCCAAGAATTTTCCAGCTTGGATTCCGAATGCGCATCTTTCTGGATTGAGTCTCATGTCGTGCTTTCTTAACTATGCAAATACTTCCTCGAGGTCCGAGATGTGTGATTCTGACGGTGGGGTCTTGACTATCATATCGTCGATGTAGACCTCTAGTATTCTCCTCATCTGTTTTTCAAAGACCTTGTTCATCATTCTCTGGTAGGTGGTCCCGGTATTTTTCAATCCGAAAGGTATTACCTTGTAGTAGTAACTTGCCTTTTTGGTGATGAAGGCTGTTTTATCTTGCTCTTCGGGGTACATTGGAATCTGATTATACCCAGAGTAAGCGTCCATGAAGGACAGTAACCGGAAGCCAAAGGAACTATCAACTAGCTTGTCAACATTTGGGAGGGGATATGGATCTTTAGGACACACTTTATTCAGGTCGGTGTAGTCCACACACATCCTCCATTTCCCGTTTAAATTTTTTACTAGGACAACATTTGAGAGCCAAGTGGTGTACAAGATCTCCCTGATGAAGCCAGCATTTAGTAATTCCTTGACTTGCTCCTCAATGGCTTGTTGCCTCTCGGTGCTAACTTTTCTTTTCTTCTAGGAGATCTGTTTTGCATCTCGTTTAATAGATAAATGATGACAAATAAAAGCGGGGTCGATCCCAGGCATGTCAGCTGATGTCCAGGCGAAAAGATCCTTATTTTTCTGTAAGAGCTCTATCAACTGGATCTTCTCCTGCTCTTCGAGGTTTGCTCCTATCTTGGTGACTTGGTCGGGTTTATCACCAAGCTGGAGCAGGATTAATTCTCCTTCAGGCTAAGGTCTTATGCCTCGGATTTCTTCACGGACATCCAACTTGGTCATCAGAATGTTGACTTGATCGTGGGCGGGGCTGGATGTTCGTGCCTTTGTTTTCTTGGAAGCCCTATTGATCTTCAAGCTCTCGTTATAGCACTTGTGGGCTGCAATCTGGTCGCTCTTAATCGTGACCACTTCATTGTTCCTATTGATGAACTTCATAGCCTGATGGGCGGTAGAGACTACAGCGGCAATGCCATTTAGCGTAAGACGACCCAGGATGATGTTGTAAGCCGAGGGGCAATCCACGACCAATAATCTCACCTTAGTCGTTTTGTACATGTTGTTGTTACCTAGAGTTAAGAAAGTTTCAAAGTTACCGACCGGGGTAACTTTTTCTTCGAAGAAACCAGTCTGTTCACCTTCATACGGTGTGAGTGCAGACAGAGGGAACTCTAGTCTTTCAAAGGTATCTATGAACATGATGTCCATTGAACTCCCCTGATCCACAAAGATACGACGAACTTCGGCGTTAGATATTATTCCTGATGTGACCAGAGGGTCGTCATGATCTTGGATAATGTCGTCGTAGTCCTTGTCGGAGAAGGAAATGGATGGTGCCTCCTTGTTTTCAACAAGGGGTCTTCGCGAGGAACCAAATATGCTTAAGACCGCTGTCCGTAGTGCTTTTTTCCTAGAATTGTTAGACGGACCACCCCCTGCAAACCCTCCTGAGATGGTACTGATGAGTCTGTCTTTCCTGTTACCCCCACCTTGAGTATCCCAATCCTGATCTTACTTATTTTCAACATTGCAGCGTGGTGGGGTCCGGGATCTTATGGCAGGACTTCGGCTTTTTCTTGGACGTTGGTTTGGACTTCGCCGGGGGCTGCGGCTTATCTCCGATCCCTACATCTTCCGCAGAGACTCGATAACATCCCGAAGTTAGTAACAATCTTCTATCTCGTGACCATAACTCTTGTGCCACCTGCAATATTTCGAATGGTCCCTCTGGAATTGCTTCTTTATGGGTGGTGGCCTTTTGATATCCTGGAACTCAGTTTGAAGGACCTCCTTCAAGATTGTCTCTTGAAGAGTGTTCAAAGGAGTATACTCATAATACTTGAGCCGATACTGTTTGCTCTTAGAGGAGTCACGAGATTGGTTGGAGTTTTGGTTCTTTTTCTAGTGGACTGGTTCACTTTTCTCCAGATTCTCTTTGGCTCTAGTAACTTCCTCTAGCTCGACGTACTTATCTGCCCGTACGTGAAACTTATCCAGACTCGCCAGCTTCTTTTTTGCCAACGAAATGAAAAAGCCCGAGTCAGTTCGGAGTCTGTTTCTAGCGTAATAGAAGGCTATCCTGTCATCCAGGTGTTCAATGCCCACACAGACCTGATTGAACATTTTGACATATTCACGCAAGGATTTAGAACTTCCCTGGTGGATTCCGGAAAGGGAGTCAATCGACTTCGGTCGCTCTTTTACTGTGGTGTAGTGTTGCAAGAAACGTTGCGTAAGGTCTTCCCATCTTATGATCTTTGTTCGTAAGGTGACAAACTAGCAGAAGGCGTCCTTCTTCAAAAATAGGGGAAAAGCTCGACATAGTAGTTCCGAGGTGTACCCGTAAAGCTGGATAGATTGAGTGTAAACGTCTAAGTGCTCTTGGGGATCTGTCGTCCCATCATAAGCCTCTAAATGGCTCGGAGGCTTGAAGTTCCTCGGGACCCTATATGCCATTAGAGCATTTGAGAATTGTTATTGACGGCCGGGGATCGGGTTATGGTTTCCAAAAACCCCGGCGCCAGCATGCTAGGCTACTTGCTCATTACGAACTACATCCTATTCTCCGTTGTCGTTGTTCGTCCTCACCGATCTTTCAAGATTCTCTAACTGATGACGTTGTTCTTCCAGCTGACGCCGCTGACCCTCGATGAGCGCTGTTTGTTAGCGCAATAACTCTCGAAGGTCATTCTTCGTCGTTTCAGATTGGACATTATCTTCATAGTGAGACACATAGTCTAAATCATTGTGGGAGGTCCCCAAGCGAGCATGCGCAGGGATTTTGGCTCTATGGTTTGTATTGTTGACCCCACCATGAGGAAAGACAAGCCTGTTACGGATTGAAACCCTTCGAGATGAAGCGGGGCTTTCAGCAGAAGCTGAAGTCTCGTATCCATCGTTAAGAGTTTTCACCACAACAGGCCTGCTTTTAGAGGCGGAGGTTTCTGGTGGTATGACGGAAGGAGGGTCGCGTTGTGCTGCTGGGCCCTGTATTTGGTCAAGGGCAGCATGTGCAGTGCTTCCCTTCCTGTGGTTGTGTCTCGTGCTCACCATGGTTAACGCAGGAATGGAAGTTTATCAGTTTCCCACAGATGGTGCCAATGCTCTGAAGTGGATTCAGAAGGTACCTGAGATAGGCACGTGTATTGTGGTTTCCTCTTTGTGCAACTGCTGCCAAGCATATTGAACCAGAGGGGTGGGTACTTGCAAAGGGACTCCAACGCTCAAGTCAGACAGTGCACAAGTAGGGTTTATGCAATGGAATAACAGATACCTTATTAGGTTAACTTGCCTGGTATATGTAGAGCGTGACTAGAATTCTCATGCAATCCATATAGGACAAAGGTACATTAGGATCGTGTCTTGGCAGAGGTCTCAGCCCACGATCATTGAGGTCCGTCTCTAACCTGTCAGGGCTGTCCCACGATCGTTGAGGTCCGTCTCTGACCTGTCAGGGTTGTCTCCTTAGTGGTCAATCCTTATTGTAGGCAGTTATGATCCCCATATATAGGGTTGTGGTCGACAATTATGAGAATCTACGTGAGTCCGGCCATCGTTATAGTCCGATGCCGTGGTCCGAGGTCATAAGGCCTAGGCCGGGGTGTTGATGGTGGAGTCCGGTGGTTCGTGTATCGGGTCGATCCTTCCGGATGGGATCCCGAACCACAGTCCAGAACAAATATAATGTGTTCAATATGTTATAATCTTGTATCTATAATTGATCTAAGTTTATATAATGAAATGAATCTATCAATTAGTATCAAAGCCAAATAAATACAGATTATGGCTATTACAAGATATGTTTTCCCGATTTTACTGCTTGCGTGGTTCTTTAACCTATAAATATATCTACAAGCATTGCGAAATTTGCATATAATATATATAGATGTTGTGTTGTTCCTCTGATTTGACGTTCCAGGCAAAGCTGTAAAGGCATTTGCTTAATTAGATGGACAAATATCATATATGGCCAATATAATTGATTTATGAACCCTAATTCTGATTGGATCTATTTTTGACCAAATTGATCAAATTAGTTTAAGGGTTTTTCTTGTCAGTGAATGTAGATTCATATACTCAAATATTATGTTATTTCGTTGTGTGTTTTGTTAGAATTATTTTTAACAAGACCTTCGTAACTTCACGTGAGAATGAAGGGAGATAATAAATCTACCAAAAAAATAAAAATATTAAAAAATAAATAAAATAAAATAAAAAAATACAAAGGTGGACATTGCAGGAGGTCCAGGTGCACTGACCTTTCGGTGTTGCTTTCTTATTGATCAAAATACATTAGTTATGTTCTAAAGAAGAAAACAAGAAAAAGAAAAAAAAAATATTGGCTTTTGCTAGGGCAAATGTGTCTGCCATTCTCTTTCTATCCCTTCCTGCTGAATTTTTTTGTGATTATTCCTTACTCTGCTAATGGTTCTTTAGTATATGATACTCTCTTTGTTAATGTGCCATAGTCATGGAATTAATTGTGGTCTATATGTAAATTGAATTTTTATTATACATAATATGAGTTTATCATATTCTATCAAACATAATTGTTGATAATTTGTATAATTGTGAGCTCAACTATCGTGGGTACAATTGTGCAAATTTTATGAGTTGAATGATTAATTTTTTTAATCATAATTTTTTTATTACACTAATAGTAATTACACCATATTAGCGTATTGTTATTAATGTAATTTGTTATTATACAATGTGCTGTTAGATTTATACTTATGTTAATTATCTTTCGAGTACCCTATCGGTATTAAAATTTTTGGTGATATAAGATTTGTGCATTGTATTATTATATTTCTTATCTATTATGTTTCGGGACTCTTAGGCGGGACCATGATAAGTAAGAAATTTTTCTAAAAAGCTTGTTTGGTTGTGCATGTGGAACCATTTAATTCTCTTATTGCATGATAACATCGTACATATTAAATGTTTCCTTTTGTTATTTTCATGCTAGCCTCTTTGCCTATGCAATTGACTTCTGTTAAGACTTTGAATGGGACTAACTTTGAGGATTGAAAAGAATTCCTGGATCTCTATTTGGCTATCACTAATATGAACTTGGCTTTGAGAGAAGAAGAGTTTGCTTCTCTTACTATTGAGTCCACTGCTGCTGAAAAGGCTTCTCGTGAAAAATTGGAGCACTCAAACAAGGTGTGTCTTATGGTGAAGAAATACACTATCGAAAAGTCAATTAGACAGAGCATTCCTGATAGCAAGAAGGCTAAGGAATTTCTAAAATCTATTGGTGAGAAATTCATGACTTTTGATAAAGCTCAAAAGGGCCAATATCTTTCTTTAATTAAGAAGACTAAATATGATGGTGTTAGTGGAGTTCGTGAGTACATCATGAAGTTAGTGCACTATTTTAATAAACTGAAGTCTTTCAAGGTTGATCTCGGTGAGAGTTATCTAATCTGGCAGGTTCTTGAGTCACTCTCTTCTTAATTTGATGCTCTGAAGACCTCTTATAACACTTAGAAAAATGAGTGAACAGTTGATGAAATGATTACTATTGTCTCTCAAGAAGAGGACTTTATAAGGAAAGGGAAATCACACAATGTTCAGTTTGTTGGTTCTACTTCTGGTACCAAAAACGAGAAAAAAAAAGGTTACAAAAGCAAGAGTCAACATCATAAGAAGAAAGGAGGGAAAGTATCATAACACCTAGAGCCTAAGAAGAATTTCTTCAAGGGAAACTGCAAGTATTGCAAGAAGTATGGCTATAAAGTGGATGATTGTTACATTCTTAAGAAGAAACAAGGTACACTCCTAACTCTAGCTTGTTTTGAATCAAATGTGATTGATGTTGCTCCCAATACTTAGTGGTTTGACTCAGGTGCAACTATTCATGTTGTGAATTCTTTACAGGAGTTCACAAGCCTTAGGAAGTCAAGTAATGTTGAATCCAAGATCATTGTGGGAGATGGAGCTAGAGTATCAGTGGAAAAAATAGGAGTAGTTACCTTATATTTACCTTCTGGATATACTTTATTGTTGAAAGATGTTGTTATGTACCTTCCATGAGAAGGAATTTGATTTTAGTTTCATCTTTGGATAAATGTGGCTACACTTTTGAATTTGGTAATGGAAAAGTTATTGTTTATTTTAATTATATTGTCGTTAGTTCAGGAGTTTTGAGTGATGGACTATATATGCTGAATTTGAATGTTATGTCTGTTAACTCTATTGTTAGAAGTAAGCATAGTAGGACTGATGAGAGTGCTTCTATATTATGGCATACACGCTTGGGGCACATCTCTAGGCCCCGAATTGAAAGACTAATTAGGAAAAGTATTCTTCATAACCTTGACTTCTCTGATTTCGACACTTGCATTGATTGTGTTAAAGGTAAGTTCACTGCCAAAACTAGGAATAAAGGAGCAAACAAGTGTGATGATGTGCTACAGTTGATTCACACAGACATGTGTGGACCTATTACACACACTGTTATAAGTGGATATAGGTATTTTATTACCTTCATAGATGACTTCTCCAGATTCGGTTGGATAGATCTTCTTCAAGAAAAATCTAGTTCTTTGGATGCCTTCAAATCTTTCAAGGCTGCTGTTGAATTGAAGACAGGCAAGAAGATCAAATGTGTGAGGTCTGACAGAGGAGGTAAGTATTACGACAAATATGATAAAACTGTAAGAAATCCATGACCGTTCGCCAGATTTCTCGATAAATGTCGAATTGAAGCTCAATATATTATGTCTGGTACTCTTGAGCAGAATGGTGTTGTAGAGAGACGTAAGCGCACGCTTATGGATATGGTGAGATGCATGTTGAGTCATTCGTCATTACCAGATTTTCTTTTGGGGAGATACTTTGAAGACTGCTGTGTACATTCTTAATCAAGTACCCAACAAGTTTGTGCCGAAAACTCCTTATGAATTGATGATTGGGAGGAAGCCAAGTTTGAAACACTTTCATGTGTGGGGTTGTAAGGCAGAAGTTAGACCTTATAATCCTCAACAGAAGAAGCTTGATCTTAAGACTATTAGCGGTTTCTTCATTGGCTACTGCATGGGCTCCAAAGGTTGTAGATTCTATTATCCTTCTCACTCCATGCGAGTCATCGAGTCTGACCGAGCGATATTCTTCGAGGATGATTTGGATAGTGGGATCCATACACCACGACTAGTCACTCTTAAAAAAGATTAGACCGTAGTTCCTGTACCGGTTGTTTCACTTTCTACAGATATCATGGTTCCAGTTAATCATAATGATGATCAGGCTCTTCGAGGAGAAGATGATGTAGTGGCACCACCAGCTGATGAATAGGAACTAGATGACATTGCTGAAGTAGTCTCATTAAGACGAACTCAGAGAGTACGCAAGCCTTCTATACCAAATGACTATGTAGTGTATCTTCAGGAGCATGAGTTTGATCTCTATGATGACGATGTTCTTATCACTTTTAAGGAGACAATCTCTAGCTCTCATGCTTCCGATTGACTAAATGTTATGCATAATGAATTGCCTTCTATGTCTCATAATACTGTTTGGGATCTTGTGGAGTTACCAGTTGGTTGCAAACTCGTTAGGTGCAAATCGAGGTGACAAAATGGGCTAACCCGCCCCGCCCCGCATTCAACCCGCAAAAATACGGGGCGGGGCGGGTTAGCTCGTTTTGAAAAATGGGTTGAAAAAGCTAACTCACCCCACTTTAGTGTGGGTTTGCGGGTTGACCCGCATAAAGGAAAAAAAAGTAAGTTAGTTGATCCTAAAAAACAAAACAAAATGTATAAAAAAAAATTCATAAAAATTAAAAAAATAGAAAATTATAATTTATAGAAATTAAAAAAACAAAAAAGTAAAATAAATTTAGTATCATACCCATAAAAATATCACAAACACAAATAATAAGACTAATTTGTAATACTTTTAAAAAAAACTCAACCCGACAGCCAACCAAGACTTTGGCTTAACCCGCTGGTTAACCAGCGGGTTATGCGGGTTGAAAATTAAAAATAGGTTGAAATCTTGAACCCAATCCGCAAAAAAATAACAGGTTGGTGGGCCAACCCAACGGGTTGAACCCGTTTTGCCACCTCTAGGTGCAAATGAGTTTTCAAAACCAAGCGTAGTCCATATAGTAGAGTTAAGAGGTACAAAGCTAGACTAGTAGCAAAATATTATAGTCAAAGAGAAGACATTGATTATAAGGAGACTTTTTCACTGGTCTCTACAAAAGATGCATTTCAAGTTATTATGGTTTTGATAACTCACTTTGATTTAGAACTTCACCAGATGGACGTGAAGACGACTTTTCTGAATGGAGATCTAGCCAAAGATATCTATATGGTTCAACCTGATAGTTTTGTTGAAACAAGTAAGGAGCATTTGGTTTGCAGTCTTAAAAAGTCTATTTATGGACTAAAACAGGCATCCAGACAATGGTATTTGAAATTTAATCAGGCTGTCATTTCTTTTGGCTTCAAAGAAAATGCCTCAGATCAGTGCATTTACTTGAAGACTAGTGGGAGCAATTTTATAATTCTTGTTCTATATGTCGATGATATTCTTATTACTAGCAGTTGCATTAAACTTTTGACTGAAATAAAACTGATGTTGAGTAGCTAATACGAAGGACCTTGGTGATGCTTCAGTTGTTTTAGGCATCTAGATTTACCATGATAGGTCACGTGGCATTCTTGGATTATCTCAGAGAGGATATATTGAAAAGATCCTCAAGCAATTTAACATACATTCTTACTCCCCATGTGTTGCACCTGTTAAAAAAGGTGATAAACTCTATAAATCCCAATATCCTCAAAATGACATAGAGATAGTTGAAATGAAAAAAATATCATATGTTTCCGCTATTGGCAGTTTAATGTATGCTCAGGTTTGTACTTATCCTGATATTGCTTTTATTGTTAATGCTTTAGGGAGATACTTGAGAAACCCAAGTTTGGGTCATTACAAAGTCTTGAAAAGGTCATGAGATATTTACAGTGAACCAAGGATTATTTATTGACCTATAAGAAGTCTGATCAACTTCAGGTCATTGGTTATTCTAATTCTGATTTCGTAGGTTGTCTTGACGATCGTAAGTCTACTTTCGGCTCTATTTTTATGATAGTAGGATGAGCTATTTCTTAGAAGAGGGTCAAACAGACTCTTACAGCTACTTTTACCATGGAGGCAAAGTATGTCGCTTGCTATGAGGCTACTTGTCAAGCCATGTGACTGAAAAACTTAATCTCTGGCTTTCATATTGTTGAAAGCATATCTAGGCTATTTGTGATATATTGCGACAATACTGTTGTTGTGCATTTCTCTCAAAACAGCAGAAGCTCTTCTTGCTCAAAACATTTTGATATTAAATATCTGTTTGTTAGAAAGAAAATTCTGGAGTTTTAGACTCGAATTGAGCATCTTGTTACAGAGAACATGTTAGTAGATCTACTAACTAAAGGCTTAACTGTTGGAGCTTTTCAGAATCATGTAGCTCATATGGGTTTAATTAAGTCTTTTGATATTTTGAGTTAATAGGAGTCTGAAATTTTATATTTACTTATTAACGTTCTTATGAGATATGTATGAGATGACGTTACTTTTATTATCATATCTCTTATAGCATTTTCAGATGCTTAGACCATTCTTGGATTGCATATTTCTTTTAAATAATTAGGTTTTTCCATATCCATTATTCTTTATGTGAAATATGAACATTTAACATGTATGATCTACTTCCCTATTGAATACTATTTCTACAGCGTTAAAGCTTATATTTCTTAGACTGTTGGTTGACATGTGCTTTGACTATAGTTGATATTCTAGTCTTAATGATTCTTGTATTTTAATGATTGACTAATGTTATCCAAGTGGGAGAATTGTTGAATTCTTTAATTTAAATATATATGTTACGTGGATTAACATTAATCAATAATTAAAATATTGTTTAAATAATTAATATATATTAATTATGGAATTATGGTTTATAATATAACACTTGGTCAATTTATGAATATTGTAATTTGGCTTTTGTTGTAAGTAACTCGTGATGGGTTAGACTGTTCATTTGGTAACCTATTGAGAGGTCCCTACTCTCATCTGGTAAGCAAATAAAACTGACTTCTTCATTAGGCAATTTTCAATACGTACAAAAAACTTATTAGGTAGAGAGTAATTTTTCTCTCATAAGAGGTTTCATTCTTGATCTTTTCACTGAAGAATAATAGATTTCAGAATCATGTCAGATACACATTTTGATCTATTTCTTGAATACAATATGTTTAATATGTTATAATCTTATATTTGTAATTGATATAGGTTTATAGAATGAAATAAATCTATCAGTGCCTTTTCAAGATGATTGCTATAATATATTGTTTAAGTATCAAAATGTTAAAACTAAATTTATATTGATATGGGATTCATTGAAATGAATTCAACGTGCCCTCGTCCCCCCCCCCCCCCTCTTCCCCTTTTTCCATGCCATGATGTGTTCACGTACATGTCTTTTTGTATCTTAATTAATTCAAACATATTTATTTTATTCTTCAAAAATTAATATTTGGAAAACTTGAAAAACAATAACAACCAATAAAACTCAATGTAGCACAAACAAAGTAGAACAATGACATAACAATCATTACAAGAACCCACCACTTGACAAAACTACCATTATTTTCTAGATCACAATCTATATAGAATATTTCATTGAACAGGACAATGCAGTCTTCATACAATTGAAAATGAAGTGACTACAAATGTCAATTATTTAAAATTAGACACGGCCAATACTCAGCAATAGCTAGCATGCAATTTGCACTGCAAAAATATGATAATCGAAAAGCTATAGCTAAGACTCCAAAATTTTTAAGTGATCATACACTTGAGGAAAAAATGTTTTCTTTCACACTTTTGAAAGCTTCGTGAGGCACCCAACCTCCCTGCTTGGCTGCTTTGGTGGGCTATGCTACTATTGTCACTAAAAGTTTGTTTCTTAGCTTTGTCCCTTTGGTTCGAAACTAATAGTAAGTGAAACGATATATTTCTTAACCAATAATAAAAGTTTAGGTTCCATATCTATTAATACCCTATTATATCTTTTGACAAGTACTACAAGTATAAGATGCAAATCATAGAAAGCATATATACAACAAAATTATGAGATTCAAAACAGTAAAATCAACTATCATGATTATGATCAATAAAATCCATAATTTGATTCACGTTTCTCTTTAAGGAGGACATGTATCCAACTTGGCATGTCACATTGTGTTAATATTCTGTGTCACTTTTTTCTAGCTAGCAAGCATCAAGGGACGACTTCTTGTCCCACCAACTCAATTGTTATAAGTTGGCCATTATTTTAGATAGCTTTTGTTATCATGAAGCAATTGTAATTGATTAATGGGTTTGAGGTAGAGCAGAAGTCTTTGAAAAGATTACGTGCCAAGTGGTTCTCAGGGAGATTGAGTCCTGTAAAACCATTATAATATTACTTATTTAAATCTCACTGCACTTGTGTTAATATATTCATTCGGGAAAAAAAATGTCAAAAGGGTGGAAAATGAATAGTAGTGATCATTACAAACTCATCGACATTAATTATTATTAGATGGTGCAAATATCAGATCATTAACATGCAATAATTATAGTTAATGTATAAAGAATCAGTCACACAATTAACAGAAGTATGCAGTAGTTCTTGAAGGTGGAAAAAACAGGTTCTCTAATCTTACAGGTATGTAACTACAGAGAGAGATGTAGTCTGTAGGCGAGGATTCACATTGTAAGATAGGAAAATGACCGCAAACCAAGGCAGAATGAATCTAATCACATGCTAAGGTCCCAGAAACTCATACATCTCCCAGGCAGTTTTTTGTTTTTTTGTTTAATATATATTACAACAATGTTAATTATACACACATCATTTTATATTTACATAAATTTTATTATTTAATTATAACTGAACTCACATAATCTTTTTTTACATATTTATAATATGATTTTATCTCTTACACAGATGTGACAAATGTGAGGAAAAAAATAGTCGTGTAACAAGTTTTCTATCTCAATGCACGTGTGTTAATAGGTTTTTTTGACCAATTTATCTTTAGTGGAAAAGTTATTTATTAAATTGTCATACTTTTGAAAATATATATAAAATTGTCACACTTTTAGTTATGCTGAATTTTTTTTTTTTTACATTTCACGTAAATAACGTCAAAGTAAATGTTGCTATCATTGCAGAAACACCAAAATGTTTGGTGCTATCCACGTGGTAACGTCAAAATGCTTGGCGCTATACAAGTTGTAACGCCATCACGATTGGCATTACCACGTGAATAGCATCAATTGTTTTGGCATTTCCAATGCACGCCGCTATAAAGCAAAGTCCCTTCTCCTTCTCATGTACAAAGTTCTCATTTATCAAATTTTCACCTTTTCTCCAGACTTTTTCTCTCTCTAAACTCTTTCTCAAGCCTTCCTTTGGCTGTAGTTTGTGGGAAAAACATTTGAATCATCATATATGTAAGTATTTTTATTCATCATTAGATTATTTTTATTGTTATTGTTATTGCTTATTATTTTTATTGTTTGAAATATTACTTATTTTTTAGGATTTTTATGTTAATTGTATATTGTATATTTTTCATGGTTCACTAGTTTTGTTAGTTTGGAGGTTTTTGAAATTTGTTCGTACAAAAATTAATAGTTTGAATATTATTAGGGTAACATATTTTTTTACTTGACATATGTGGTTGTTTTCAATTGATTAAAATGGTGAGTTTATTGAAATTGAAACTAGTAGAGTATAGAATTTTTTTTTATAAAAATTAATAGTATGAATTCATTGTTATATGTATAAATTTTGTTTCAGTTGACACGTATGTTGATTGATTTCATATATACTTGTTGTGTTGTTATTATTCAGAAGTTTGAGAAGTGGAATTAAGATGACAAAACACCTTATTGTTCTCATTTATTACAATGGGAGAATGCATAAAGGTGAAGAGAGTCTAATGTATAAAGATCCTCATCCTAAGTCCATTATGATTAAACATGATACGACTTTTGAGCTTTTAAAAAGGGGAATTCCTTTAAAATTAAGGCCCCATAAAAATCAAGTTGTGTCTAGAGTTGTGTATAAGTTTCTACAATAGAGCAATGTATTGAGATGGATAGCTCTTCCATTAGAAGATGATGAAGATGTTGCTTGCATGATAGATTACTTTTATCAGCATCCGAACTTAACTTCCATGGAGTTGTATGTCGAGATAGAAACGAGTGAGCACAATAAGCATGTTGAAGCTCCTTCTAAAATAGAAATCCAAGCTGGTCCTTGTAATCTTCCTGAATCATCGTACCCCATCAACACTCAATTATCTATGACCAATGTTGTTATCTTACTACAATCTCAAGCAGTTAGTACATCTGCAATACTTGAAGGGAGATCATCTGGATTAGACTTTGAAATTGATAACCCACTTATGACAAATGCATTATTTGACACAAATGAAGATGAAGAGAGCTGTAACACCCCAAACTTCCTATGTATTAAACAGTAATCTTGACAGTTAACAGAATTCTACTGTTTAGTGATTTTTGTGTACTGTAAAATTATTTTGAATATTCTGTCTGCATATTTGATCGTTTTGAGTAATTTGCTCTGTGTCAAGAAAATAATAATTTTCGGGCTGGAAAAATCTACGTAAATTAATTTTTACTATTTAGTCTTAATTGATTTACGTAATTTGATTTGATATTTGTGCGTTTTCTAATTTTTGTGATTTTATGTGTGATTTTAGAATTTTTACTGTGTTGTGGGCCCCACGAGGTGTATGTGGGCCCAGGTGGCCATACGTGGGCCCAAGTGACCATACGTGGGCCCAAGTGACCATACGTGGGCCCAGGTGGATCCCGCAAAATGAAAAAAAATTTTACGAATAGAAAAATTTGTACTGTTTAGACGGAGATAGGGGATCTTACTAAACCCGAATCCTAAACGCTTTTTAAAAATTTATTGATCTTGTGTTTTATCTTGTATTTAATTATCGGATGATAAAAATACAAGAAATATATTCTTTAGTGGGGTTATAAAATAGAAAAAAATAATAAAATAAAATTCTTTACTATTAAGTTAATATTAGTGGTTTGGATATCTACTATTAATTTAATTACCATTGGAAATTTAATCTTGATTTAATTAACGGTAGAGATTTGATCTTAAAATTGAATAGGATCAATTATAACCGTTAGATGGAAATTAAATCAAGGGTAGAGATTTAATCTTATAAATGGCTATGACCATTATCAACCCTTGGATGTAGAATTAATCAATGGTGAAGATGGATCATTAATAACCATTGGATTTGAATTTAGATCAATGGTGGAGAATTAGTCATCAAAAATGACTACAACCATTTTGGACCCTTGGATGTAAAATTTGAAGGTGTAATCTTGACCCTTCATTTTGGAGACATATTCAATGGTTAGGATTGCAAGCCAAAAATGATCCAATGGCTCAAATGAAGTCTTTCATCTAAAACCTAAACCTAGTAGCTAATTTAAATCCAAACCATTCTTTTAATCAATGGTTAGGATGACTTATAGTGATGGCTATGTAATTTGGCACATTTTGAGTGTATGAAGGGGAGGGGGACGGTTTGAAGAGCAAGGAGGAAAGGAGACAATTTAGTGTAGACTTTTTAGGCCAAAGAAAAAAAAAGAATGAAGATAAAGCCAAGTGTCAAGACCAATTCCTATTGATCATTAATACTTATGTTTGTCAAACTTCACTTTTCATTTCTCTCTAATGCATGCTACAGCCATGCATAGTCCAAAAGGCCAAATAACTCATTTTTACACTTCACATTATCACACCTTCACTTATTTCACTTAGTTTCAAGAAACCAATCCAAGCAAACTCCATTTCTCTCCCAAAATATGACCATTCGGCCAAGCACTCCAACCTTCTCCTCCATCACTTTTTAATTTCATACAACCTAGTTTCTTGAATCCTTTCATCATTCTAAGAACCTTTGTAGTTCACACCAAGTTCTAATTCTTCCATCTTGAAGGACTTTTACTAAGATCAAGTTCTAGAGCTTTTGTTGGTGAAGTGTAAGAAAACTTCATTTATTCTTTTCTTTTTCATGTTCTAAACCATGTTTGATCCATGGTTCTTCTTATTCAAGCTTGATATACTAATTTTCTTGTATTTGTTTCATGTTTAAGAACTTGTGTTGGTGGAAATCTTGCTCAAAACACAAATTAACAAGCTTTTTGGTGGTTCTTCAAGAGGTAAGATGGAGATTCATCTCACCAACCAAGCATGGTGGTGAGAGATGATTTTATATTTGATGGATGGTGAATCCATGTGAGGATTCCTATCCATGGTCATGTAATAATTTATGTATGTTATGTGCTTTAAATTATTTTTGCCTATGTTTGATATGCTTTGCATGATTTACTTGTGTATGCATGCTTAGTATAATTTTTATTTGTTTATATGGTATGCTTATAATATGCATGATGATATATGTTGAATATATTATGATGGATGTATGTTGAAATAAGCAAAATTTTTGCTCCAAAGGCCATGGAGGAGGTCACGGTTTTGAGCTTCCAAGACTAGGGTTTTTATTAAAATTTTTCAAAAACAATGAAGTTGATTTTTAGTCCTTGAACTAAAATAAATTTCAGCCAAGACACCAACAAATTTAGTGTTCACAAAAATGATATTTTTATAAATAAATTGAGTAGTAAAGAAAATAAACAAAAAGGACTTGTTTTACAAAAAGAGTGCACACGATTTTTGAGTAAATATTTTCATGAATTTATTTTGTGTAGAAACAAGAATGAAATTTATTTAAGTTAGAAAAAAAATATTTCATGGTTCTAATGGCCATTTACAAGGTTTTGATAATTTAGAAAAAATGTGTTGATGTTATAAAATATAAGAATTTTCAAATAAGGATTTTGGAAAGGAATTAAAGTGTTGTCAAGTGGAATTTTCATAAATAAAAGAAAAAGGGGATTTATAGTGTTGAACTTTAAAGAGAATTAATTTTTAGAAGTGATTTAGAAATATAAAAGAAAACGTTTATAATTTAAAATTACTAACGTAGAATTTAATTATTAGGTTTTGGAAAATGTTTGGAAATTTAAAATTTGAAATAGTAATTAAATCACGTAAATATGTTTTTGTAAGATTAAAAAGTGATCTTGAGAAAATATATTACGGAAAGGATTTTTGATTATGAATAGGAAGAGAATAATGTAAGAAATTATATTTTTATAAGAAACGTTCAAAATAATATTTTTAAAGTGAGGAAATATTTTATGTAGAGTAAAAACGGTGAAAAAATGATTTTTAAGTTACGCGATTAGAAAAACGTTAAAATATTTCTACACGATTTATAAAGCGTTTAAATATTTTACACGATCAAAACGTTATAGAAAAATCGCTATGCAATTTAAAAGTAAAAGATTACTTTTACGCAATTTAGAATACAGTAGAAAATAGTTTCACGATTTTAAAACGTAACAGAAAATGTTACAAATCATTAATATTACGTAAAAACGTAACAAAAATATTTTGCGAACGAGAAAAACACGATAATATGATTTAGCTGTTAATTATATAGTAAACTTTACAGTTAAAAGCAATTTATGGATATTGTACAGAAATTGAGAAGTTTGCCTATAATTGGCATTAATCCATTTTACGAACGTAAAACAAGATTTTGAACCTCATATGAGAAATTATGTGATTTACCTTTGGTTGGTAATTGGTGCATTACACATGCATTGAAAATGGTCCGATGGATGTATATGGCTAATTGCTGGGAGAAACGTACACCTCTTGAGTGGGTGCGATACGCGTAGTGTAGGTCACTTGTTGACCTTGGGGGCATCGGGGTGCGGGTTGCTCGCAATGGGCAGTTGGTAGCTCTTCTACACCGTGGGTTAGACCGATGCAACACACCGATGATCCGGACCGAGACACTATTCTTAATTGAGATCTGATAAAGATTGTCGTGTATGTGTTAGATGTGCAAGATATAATAATAGCACTTGGTCTGAGGCACTTGGTACCGGTAGATCTTTTCGATCAATTTCTCCGACATGAGTATTAGCTCCATGGAGTAGGTTATTGAGTCTACGTGCGCATGCATGAAACTGAGCATCTATATCTATGTGATGGTGTTTGTGTAATTATTTTGTGATTTAAACAGTGATAGTGGCATGATGGTAATTATTATTCTTACACTATGATGATGGCATAATTGTGATCATGATATGATATTTTTGGTATAATATGTTGTTTGTATTATCTCTCTTTATTATCTTTGGTATTGGCGTAGGTGATCTCACCTCTTTGTATGTATATCTATATTGTATTTATATTGGGTGAAGACGTTGAGAAAGATACGATACTAGAAGGAGAAGAGGAATTACTTCTCACATCGGAACCGCAGAACCGCAGTTCGACAAGTATGACGTCAAGAGCCGCTTTCTTCGGATATGTACGTTTACAATTTCACGGAGGAGCCGGAGAATGGAGGACAAGTCCCGATGAGCGAGGACTTATTTACGAGGGGTACCGATTTTAGTATTAGTAGGTCAGTATCGTGAGGATCCATTTTTCTCGTGTGACTATCTTTGTTCATGTTGAATTTTCGTTGCATATCGAGCGACATTGGGACACTAGAAATTATGTCCCAACGGAAATCAACATAGTGTCGTTAGCCGGACACTGCTCGTAGGGCTATTCTTCGTCATAACGGATTCCTACATGCTGAGGAACCCGGGAGGACCCATCCGAGGGGTCTTCTGCTTAGTTAAACTTGGGCATGTTTGAACTCTGATATAAATAATGTCTGTAATTATTTAAGTGTGTTTGTTGTTTCAAGAAATGGTCTGTAATAAATAAACCTGACAGCACTTGTGTCATATGTATAATGATGTACATTATGTGTGATGATGTATAATAGTTTTATTTTCCGTTAAGTTTATTTTATTGTCATAAAAAAAAATTACAACTCGTATTTTATTATAACATCATATTTTATAACTTGGTGTAATTTGGTAATAAAGTAACATAAATGTGGCACCCTACGGTGGGTGTTACAAGAGCTGCCTGAGAATGAGGATTCAAATACTAACTTAGAAGAAGATCACTTTGACACTGAAGTAAATATACAACAACAAGTCCCTTCATTGTTAATTGCTCCTGAACTATGTTTGTGTCTCCATGCCATCAGTTTTCTCAAATCAATTGGGATGCATTGAGTACACTTGATAATCTGCCTAAATTAGATTCTCGTGGTATTTGGAGGCTAGAAGAAGAATTATATGTTGGATTGTAATTTCCTTCTAAAGATGTTGTCAAGTTTGTCCTAAAACATTATTCTATTAGTAGACATCATAACTACAAGGTTGAGGATTCTGATACACAGAGGCTAACTATTAGGTGTCCTAGATATACTGATAGTTGTAATTGGAGGGTCAGGGTCATTCAAAGCAAGAAATCAAACATGTGGCAAATTACAAAATATAATGGACCTAACAGTTGTGTCAACCCATCTATGTTACAAGATCATAAGAAGATAGACTCTCTTATTCTTTGTCTTGCTTTCTAATTCTTTGTACATATCATTTTGTAGATTAGATGACAGCCCTATATAGATGAGATTGTGGTGTCACTGTAACATCCTGATTTTTGTTTTTTCTGAACCAATATTAATTTTCTAATTTTGTGATTTTTGAGAATTTTTCTAGATTTTTCTGAGAATAAAAATATTTTAGTAATTTTTGAGCCGTCTGTGGGGCCCATGGTGGGCCCGGAAACACTAAAAAATTTTATTGGCTAGAAAATTTTATATTATTCATACGTGGCCAGGGGATCTTACTAAACCCGAAACCGGATACAATTACTAATTTTTCTTATATAGTGAATTTATTATTCACTGTATAATAATTATTGGTTTGTGAGCCGTAAATTTTATTATGTGAGTAATAAATTTTTATAGCTTTAGTTAGGTACTAGTCACGTGATGACTATAAGTCACTAGATAGTAGAAGTCAATTTTTGGTGGCTAGTTATAAAAATTAACCAATGGTAATAAGTCAACAAAAATGATTTGTTTAAATTAATTATTAAGCTAGATGAATTAGTGAATTAATCTAGACTTAAATGGTCACAAATTGAAACAATAATTAGTAGTAAATGGCAAGGACTTCTACGGCCATGAAGGGATTTTTTTTGGACATGCAACAACTAATAATTCATCAAGTGTTGACCAAAAGCAAGACTTGGTGCCATGTGTTTAATTTTGCACCTTGGTGGCCATGCAAATAATTTCTCCATGCTAGCAATAGCATTCCACGGCAACAAGCTCTAGGTAGACTATCACAATTATATCACTTTTGTCTCCTAAGCTATTATCTTCATGTCTTCATTTTCTACACTTAGCCAAAATTGCATTTCTCTCCATTTCTCCTCCAAAGACAGCATTCGGCCAACACTTCAAGACAACCTTCTAAGCTTTCAAAATTTCATCTAATCTTATTTTCTACATCTAAACATCATTCTAAGACACTTTTATGTTAAAGACTTAATCAAAATCTTTCATCTTCTACCATTTCTACAAGCTAGTATTCTTGAGATTTCAAGGTAAAAGTTCTTCTTCTTTGTTTCTAAGTTGGTTTTTGAGTTTCTAAACCATGATTGTTCCATGGTTTCTCTTCTTCAAGCTTTGTTTGTAACTTTGGTTTGCTTTAAGTTTGTTAGGATTTTGTGTAGTGGTTCACGAAATTCATAGAAGATCAAGAAAGAAGGAGTTTTGTTTTCTTTGAGCTAAGAGGGAGATTACCCTCATCAACCATATGTTAGTGGTGAGGAGATGACCTTGTTTGTGGTGAAAAATTCATAAGGATTTATTCACTTGTATGGTTTAAACTTGCTTTATTTATGGTTGGTTTATTTTTAAGCTTTGATTATATGCTTGTTTATTAGATTGTATGCTTGTTTACTTGATTATATGCTTGTTTATATGCTTGTGGTAGCATGATGAATATGGTGTAAAGTTTATGCGATGAGAAAAAAAAATTGATGAAGGTTCCAAAGAACCTAGGTAGGCTCACGGTTTTGAACCTCACCAAGGGAACAAGATGTTTCAAATTATTTCTTAAGTTATGGATTAAAGAATTTGAGGATAAGAAATTTGATTAAAGGATTTTGTGATAAAATAAAATGAAGATTAAGTATGTTTTATGAGGCATAAAAATGAATTTTTGGGCTACTATGCCAAAGAGTAGTATTTTAAATCCAAGAGTATTTTAGTAAGTGTGCACTTTGATACTTAATTAACAAGAATTTAATTTAATGAATTTTTAGTATAAAAACAAAAATAGATTTAAAGTAATCAATTTTTAGTAGAAAAAAGGCAAATAGATTTAATGTTTGGAATTAAATTAATATTTTTATAAGTAAATCAAGAAAGACAAATTTTTGTAAAGAATTGAAGAAATTATTATGTTATAGATTTTTAGAAAGAAAATATTTTCTAGAAGGCTAAAATGCATAATTACGTAAAGAATTTTATAAATAAGTTTAGAAAATTTAGAAAATATTTTACATAAGTGAAAAATGCTAGAAATTCATTACGCAATTTAAAAAGTACTATTTTTAGACTATGTACTTGATTTTTACGTTACACGATTGAGACAATAATTTTAAATGGTTACACGATAGAGAAAACATTTAAAAACCTCTACGCAATTTAAAAACGTTTAGAAATATTTATGTGATTTAGAAAATATTTAAAAATATTTATGTAAATTAAAAATGTTGGAAATTAATTACGCATTTATGAAAACATTGAAAAATATTACGAAATTTGATAACAAAGAAAAACATCACGCTGTTTCAAAAACGCAATAAAATGTTTACGCGATTGAAAATTACAGCGATTGGCTATTGGGCTGTCATGGTGGGGCCCGTTTTATTGAAAAGTGATACTGTCAGGAAATGACGTGTATTTGTAAAATACTGTAAAATAATAGTTGTATGTATTTTTGAATCATACATCATGCATGAAAAAGTATGTCAAGTAAGGCGATTGGCCTAGAAGATGGAATTTCACCTTCGTGCGAGTGAGAATTGCGTAGTTACGATCTTCAGTGATCTTGGGGACGTCGGGGTGTGGAACGTCATATGTGGCCAGTTGGTAGCACCACTGCGTCATGGTATCCTTTGCAAACACACCGACGGTCTCGACGAAGTTACTACTCTTTTCGTGATATGGTTGAGAGTGTCTTGTAACAGCCATGTGGGCGCCATGATATGATAAACAGCACATGATTTGAGGCTAACGGTATACAGACATGTACTCCCTATCTTTCTCTTCGAAATTGTGTCTAGCTCCATGGAGTAGGAATTGGGTCATTGTGTACATGCATTGTGGGTCAGCATATTGGTGTGACAATTATGCCTATTTAATATGCCTATTTTATTTGTTTTCTATGATATGATATGATATGATATGACTATAAGAGATATTTTGTATCTGTATGTTTTACTGTCATTTTCTATACTGCCTCATTAGTATTGATGAAAGGGGATCTCACCTCTTTATTATGTTGTATTTGTGTATTGTATGTATTTGATAAAGACCGAGGAGGCGACGAGGCTGATAAGTCTTTTTACTATCAGTAGTTAGTTTTTCTGTATTTGCTTAGTATGGCAGTGAGGCGTCAAATTTTAGGGTATGTTATAGTACAATTCCACGGTGGAATTGATGCTTGGCGAGTTAACTTAGATAGGGAAAGGTTTGTGTATACCGGGGATCTGACTCTGACTTTAAGAGGTACTAGGGATGGTACTCCTGTCATGACACAACATGTGTCTGTGCGTTTAGAGTTTTATTTGCCTATACGTGAACTTTGGAGTAGGAATAATAATACTTATACTCCACACGAGGAATCCATGATGTTGACTGCTAGGACACCAACCAGGCATGTGCTATATCCGCCAGGTTTCTTTGATGACAACACTGAAGATGAGGAGGAGGAGGATCCCAACGAGAGCCTAAACCTTTAGTTTGATGGAGTTCTAGTTTAATGTTTTATTTTATTTTTGTGTGTATTGTATATGTAACTAATGGGGGTGTAGTTATGTAAATTATTTGTGAACAAGGTTTGTAATATGTAATATAAGGTGTGTTGGTTTTAATTTCACTTTACGTTTAAAGTATTTTATTTATTATCTATTATTCTGCAAAAGAAATTTTAAAATCAATGTTTTTACAAGATTAATTCTTTTACAACTTGGGTAAGTTATATTAGGATTAGTCTTAAATGTGATACCCTATGGTGGGTGTTGCAGTCACTACTAGCTTTTTGTCTCGCTAGTAGAGACATAATACTGGTAGTGGTTCCTCTCATTTTTTTCCACATTGTTGAGTGGTACTAGTCAGACAGGGTGATGCGTCAGTTTGGTCTGGACTAACCAATATCAAGGAGATTGCACTAACCTGACGATTTGCACTCAATACATTGGCGGGATGGCATAATGAGGATTGGTAAATCACGCACTTTGTACACATAGCCATTTGGGAGATTCGAAGGGAAAAGTGTGTTACTAGAAAGCCATTGGAAGCTCCCCTTACTGCGCATTCTGAGTACATGCGCTGGTACAAAGGAATTACCAGAAGTTGAATTTCTCGTATTAATGCATCTATTGGGTTTGTGGTAAGCTATTTAGTAATATGTTGTATTTTTTACTAAATGTATTTTATATTAATGATGACATATGTTATATCTATCTCTTTAGCTAACATTGCAAGAAACGTCCATACTTCAGCTACGAACCCTAATTTGGGATTTAGTATGGCTAGCCTTTTACATTCCATAGAGTAGATCTTATCTTCATTGAAGGAGCATGATCACATTACATTGGTGCAACTTCGTCCAGCTCCTCCTGCAGATGACATTCCAGGGCCACCCGAGCAGTCCGACGAACAGAGGATGCGTCGTAGAAGAAAGACAGAGTTGGCGAGTATTCGATCACAATTTTGACATTCAGAGGACTTTGATTCTTCAGGTGTGCTTATGACTCAGCCCCCAACCACTACTACTACTTACCCACCATCTCAACCACCACCTCCATCTTACCCATCATATCTAGGTTACTTACCACCTACCGGTTACCCACTTTCTACATGACACCCACCATCTACTTACACTTATCCACCATAATTTGACCTTTACCCTTACACCATCATTTTCATATTCACCATATATGGGTTACCCATTATATCCTCACGCATCACAGGAAAGACCTTCTTCTAATCCCTATCACAGACCACCATATTCTGACTCTAACCCTTCTCATTGATATGATCATTATACTTAGATTAATTTATCTACCTTATATTACATTTACTTAATTTGGGATGACTGTATATATGTACAAATGTTTATGTTATGCATCTTATAGGTGTTATGTTGATTTCGAAATCTAAATATATGGATATGTTTCATTATACAGGATGAAGTACTTTTGAGAACGTCTAATTTTTAAGGAAAATTTTGTCAAATTTCTCATAAAATCGAAATATTTGAACTGATAAGATTAGTTGATTTTCATAGGCTTGCTAGACTAGTATTTTAGCCTATGAACTAGTCAAGACCCTAGTTTTGAGTGATCACAAATTTATCATACATTATTGTGACATACTTATATTTGTTTACACTTTTTTTAACTTAATCGTAGGTTACAAGTAAATTATAAAACAATTTTGTTTATCGTAAGACTACAAATTTCTATGTCATAAAAAATAAAATTTCCAACAAAGCAGTTGAATTTGGTAAATAATAAGAGAATAACTATATTTGTATTTATATATTTTTAAAAAAATAGTGGCATATATTGATAACGCCAACATGTCCGACGATAATGGACCACACAACCTCTCCATCATGGCAATGTGCTTGAAATTTGTATGAGTCTGAAACAAATTTTCACCCTAGAATAGATGCTCACACTTTTGGAAAAAGCTGAAAAATGTGCTCCAAACAAAACTTATAGTCGTACAATAGTGGTAATGCCAACAAGCTTGATGCTTTTCACATGATAACGTCATCACGTTTGGCGTTACCATGTGGAAAACATCACGCTTATTGGTGTTTTTGTAATGATAGCACTATCTACTTTGATACTATTTATGTAAAACGTGAAAAAAAAATTAACATGACTATAAGTATGACAGTTTAGTATAATTTTAAAAATATGACAATTTAATAAATAGTTTTATCACTAAATACAGAATGATTTAATATATTCATTCAAACGAAAAAAAAAGTGTCAAAAGGGAGGAAAAGGAATAGTACTGATCATTACAAACTCATCTACATTAATTATTATTAGATGGTGCAAATATCAGATCATTAACGTGCAATAATTATAGTTAATATATAAAGAATCAGTCACACAATTAACAAAAGTATGCAGTAGTTCTTGAACTTGGGTGGAAAAAAAGGTTCTCTAATCTTACGGGTATGTAACTACATAGAGAGATGTAGTCTGTAGGCGAGGATTGACAATGTAAGATAGGAAAATGACCACAAAGCTAAGGCAGAACGAATCTAATCACATGCTAAGGTACCAGAAACTCATACATCTCCCGGGCCATTTTTTTGTTTTTTTGTCTAATATATTGTAACAATGTTAATTACATACACATTACTTTATATATGCATAATTTTTATTATTTAATTATAATTGGGTCCATTTCTTTTTTTATATATTTACAATCTAATTTTATTACTCATATAGATGTGACAATGTGAAGAGAAAAAAATAGACGTGCAACAAGCTTTTTCTTATATATTATGACATCAATTAACATGGTGGAGTAAAAACAAGGAATTATAACACAATCAATGGATGGTAATAATATCTACTTAATATCTCAATAGGCATATAATAGATTTTTCTTATTCATATATAATAGTTTGTCTCTTTTTAATTAAGATTTAATTTGAAACAGCTAGTGTAAAAAAAATTACATTATCATTTAATCATGTATTATCATGTCATAAAAAATGTTTAACTCTCAAAATTAAATTTTAATTAATACAATAATAATTAAAGATATTGAGAGTGTAGAATTTTAAAATGACATCCATTAACATGGTGGACTAAGAACAAGGAATTATAAAACAATCATATGGTGGTAATAATCTCTACTTAATGTCTCAATAGACATATAATAAAATTTTCTTGTTCATATGTAATAGTTTGTCTTTTTAATTATAATTTAATTTAAATACATTATCAATGTAAAAAAAATGTACATTATCATTCAATCATATATTTTCACATCATAAAAAATATTTAACTCTCAAAATTAAACTCTTTTAATTAATACAATAATAATCAAAGATTTTGAGAGAGTAGAATTTTAAAATTAAAAAAAATCACGCCCAGTGGGACTCGAACCCACAATCGCCTGATTAGAAGTCAGGCGCCTTATCCATTAGGCCATGGGCGCTTGTGGTATTGTTTTCTCGTATTGTTTTATCTATCGATATCAAAAAGTCGGTCTCATAACTCAGACACGCATAGTCGCTCCATGATAGCCAGAATCAAATGTCTTCCATACACAAACTTGGAAATCATTATAGAACTTGAGCCTTTTCACTAATATATATAGAAGATGATACAATCATCAATCAATATAATTAATATAATATAGAAAATTAAAATACATACTTTGAAAATTTGTTATATGTCTTTTTTTAACAAGTAAATTTATCACTTACTTAATATGTAACATTTAAAGTACTTAATATTCTATCATATATCATTTTATGTAATAATTTTTTGTTACATATGATCTGATGCAACAACATGGGACATGTAATAAAAAAATATCACATATACAAAAATTATTTAATAAATAAATTAAAGAAATGCAATACAACAAAAAAAAAATATATCTAAAGAAAATTTAAAAAAATGAAAAAGCAATAAATCAATAAGATATACTCCACGAAATGGGTGTTTCAAAAACAATATGAAAATTGGTTCCAGTACGTAGTCATATTGCTCTTACTAAATGCAAATAAATTATAGAAAAATGGAGTGTAAAAACTATTAACATTATTTTTAATGATATTGATTAAATGAAAAAAAGTAAATAAAAAAAAGTATGTATAATAAATGATATTAAAAAAATATAAAAAATATATATACAATAATATTAAAAAAAATGTGAAAAAATATATATACATTATTTATGATAAAAATATAAGAATAGTAAATTATGAGTTAGTTTTTTGGAATGGACTCCTCCAAAGAAGATATATCTGCATTTAGTACTCTCTTCTTCCAATGATAATGTCCTGGTCCACCATCATCTTCACCAGTTGTTCAAATCCCATCGTGTACAACTCCTCTGTGCGCATCTCTTCTGTGGCCACAACGTAGTCATCGGGCTTCTCCTGCTGCAGCATTAGCCACATAATACCCAATGAAACCCCCCCGAAATGCTGACTCTGATGGTAGTGCGTGGTTGCGCCAATTGCTGGCTCCGACGGTGGCATGAGTTCGGTGCCCGGATGGGGCAAAGAGTGTGTGTGGTGGTTTTTTGAGGTTTTGGTGGTGGAAAGGAGTTGACAGTTGTTAACATTGTCAAAATTCTCGATAAAATGTATGCTCATAATCTTTTGATTTCATTTTTTCTTATAAGGATTCGAAAAAGTTTAATTGATTTAAAAATATTACATTAATATATTTTGATATAATTCTTATATTCTTATTATAAATAGTGTATATATTTTTTTTATATTTTTTGATAATCATATATTATATATATATATTTTTTATTCACTTTATTTCACTTAATCAATACTTTAAAAAAGATGTTAATATTTCTTGTATTTCTAAAAGAAATGTAAGATGATTATTTTTTATTTTGATATAATTAGTGATGAACCAAGAATGTTAATTGATTTGAAAGAATTTAAAAAACTTTTTTTTTATTACATCTCCTTAATTAATTATGTCTAAAACCGAAAGGTGCAGCACACTAATACTCACCGAACGAGATTGTTATAGTTTTTTCTTACAGGATTATAACATAATAATATCACCCCTATATATTTTACCCAACATTATTTTCTTAATTGATTCATCCTATTTAAATTCCATAATTTCCTCTATTATCTCTGAAAATTTCTATCTCAAAATTTCTGTTATTACTCTATGCTAATGAAATTTTGTTTATTACTCAAAATTTCTCTCTCAAAAAGTTTTTTTTTTTTTTCAGATGTTATAGATGGTGACTTTGTCGGGGATGCAAAAGCTGATCTTTCCATTGACAATCGACAGACATGTCACAATGATTGCAGAGATCCTATTGGTGATAATCATTCATTAGAAGTAGATTACCAAAGTTTTATTGTCTGGAAAAGTGATGATACAGAGGAGGTATATATTTCTCTCACTCTCCCTCTTTTATTGTTAAGTGGCTAACATATACATCAATTTTAGAAATAGATTAACCGATTTGGTTGATTGTAGAGAATTGAGTAAGATAACATTGTAGCTGCCTCTGCCTCCGTCACTGTTTAATTTAGAAGTTGCAAGAGAGAGTGAAAGTGGGGTATTGATTTTGGATAACATAAAAAATAGAAATAGTAAAGATTCGTTATTGTTGTAACAAAAAAACAAAGAATTCGTTATTGTTATATTTATGACTGACATAGTAAGATGATATGAAATTTGATTCCTTATTGTTATATTTTTTGGGCAGCACTACAAGAAGTGCCACGTGGGCAATGTAGATTCATTTTTTTTGGGAAATTTAACATTTTAGTGCCACCAACTTTCTGTTGTCATTTGTGTAAGGAAATTGATATCACTGTAGGTCAGGTTTTATAGTGGTAACACATTAGTTACTTATTTATTGGTTTGCTTCTTTTATATGTGAGATACGTGTAATAAATAACATACTCATACTCATTTATGGGTTTCAATTTCACCAATTGATTTTGTTTTTTATTTTTTTCCAAATTATTATTTTCTTATTATAAGTAGCAGTGCTCGCATGAATGTTTACATCAGTATATTGGATTTGTTAAATCAAAAAATGTTATGACTTAGATTATATTGTTATATCTCAAGTTAATACAATTAGTTGTATTTTTTAAACATGATAAATAAATTTTAATAATAATTTCAATTGTATGGAGAACTTTGATATTTTCTTTAAGTAATTAAATATTTGTATTCTAATTTTATTAATCATTAATTTTTTTAAAATTATTTCCCTACATTATACGGGTTCATACATTAATATAATTAAAGGCTAAAAATATGAGCGATAATTAAAGAAAGTGATAAAAGCTTGGACAACTTAAAATGCGGTATGAAGTACATGGTTCCACAATCAATTACGTAATTCAATTCTTGGCTCTTACCATCACGCAAACCCTTGAAGACTACGTTTGAATGTCAAGAAATTGGATATGAGGTAGCTTATTTAGTAATCTTTCTGGTTTATTTTAAGCATCACTTTGATGTAAGATATAAGAATTAAGAAATATAAAGTTAAACTTTAATTGTGAGAATTTTTTATTAAGTTAATCATATTTATTTTAATTAATTATTTTATTTTACCATATTTATCTAATTTTTTTGAATAGTTAAGATTATTAAAATATAAAATTAAAGATGTAAAAATAATAATTAATATTTTATTAATCTACAAAAATAACACTTAAAATAGACCACATTTTTTTCATTAAAATAACATTTAAAATGAACAAGAAAAAAATACTAAGATAACAGATCAATCTTAATGTTGTATTATATTGTTATATTGATTTTCTTTCTTGTGTTGAGACTTTAAGATTAGAATTCCCAATCGCTTTCCCTTATGGTCAGAGATGGCTGTACGGCAGGTAGATTTTAAGTTTAATTAGACAACTATATAACTAATATAGTTTTAAGAAGTTACATATGAAACCAACCAAATAATAAACTGTCTTTTTATCCAAACCTACTCAGGTTTTTTGTTTTGGGGGAGAGTCAAATGGATTATGGAGACTTAATATATTTACTTACCAGGTACCAGTATAAATTATCTGTGTAGGGGAATATTAACCATGCATTAGCATTATATTGGTGCCTTATCATTCAATAATGTACATAACAATTAATTTTCTTAATTTGCTAGTTTTGTTTCTAATTCAGTCATGGAGATTTTGAGTTTTTCTGATTTTTAGGATTTTCATGATTACAACCATAAGTTCAGCCTTTAAAATGGAAGTTATATTGTATTTAAAAAAAAAAAAGAATATTGTGTGTGCTACACAACGATAGTAGTATCTCCCTCCCATTACTAGTGAAAGTAAAATTTGATTTCTTTTGTAGTTTACCAACTGTAATACACCTTCGATAATGATTACAATTACTTTCAACTGAATTCTTCCTTCATCTGGAAAAAAGAAAAGAAAAAAGAAGACAAACAAGGGTCATTTCTCGCCTCCCCAAAAGTCAAACGAAAAAAATGGAAGAAATGCAAGATTACAAATAATCGTGAGCTAATAGTGCAGAAGAAGACACAGACAGTTAGCTAATCTTGCTACAATATATATATCAACAAATGAACACGAAGCAACTGGTCCAGCTTTAATTAGTGCTAGACAGCTAAGCTTTAAGCAGTGGCTGAATTATCTTAACCACCAAATTCGGATTCATTTTTGTGTACTTTGGCAATAAAGAAATGTGAAATCGTATTTGGGTATTTTATTTTATTTTTTTAAATAATTAAATAAAATAAATAAATAAATATAAATTTATAAATAAAAAATTTATAAATTTTAACTAAATTTTATTAATAATTTTTTTATGTCTATTTTTTACACTTAATTATTTAAAAAAAATAACATAAAAATATTCAAATCCTCTGACTTATAAGGTCCTCAACCAACCAAAGAATGAAATAACCAATAACTACATTAATTGGGACTGTCCCTCATGACTAGACAGCACGTTGGTTGCCCGTACGGTTAACTTACGAGCATATTATTATATAGGAAAATATTTTTTAACCTTTAAATAAACATTTAATATAAACATTATATATTAATATTAATGTGAATAGATATTAAAATATATTATATTTTAAAATAAAATAAATATATTGTATATTAATGTAAAAAATTGTTGACTAAATATCATATTCTAGATATTCAAATAATAAAATAATATTATATATGTAGTATACTTTAGAGGTCTTTATATTATGTGTTTCTTAATCATAATTATCCTAAGAAATCATAAGATGAGAATATAATATGGTAGGTATTGCGGCATGCTTTTCTAACATTCATTAGTCAATTGAAACAGGGAACCCGTACGGGATTATTTAATGGAAGGCGATTTTTCCTATTTTACTTATTTATTTTTACTATATTTGTGATTAACTTGAAGTTTTATTACAATTCTTAAGGCTTGATTAATTAATTAGTTGGTACATGCTTGGAAACTCTTACTACTTTTAGTTACACAGTGACTAACAACAACTGCCCAAAAGCGTTTGTATTTAGTGGTCAGTTGGACGAGTAGTTGAATAAATGTTTATAAATGTAACAAAAAAAAAATGTTTATAAGCCAGACATAAAACTCTTCCTATTCACTGGTGTAATGTACCATTTATTACACTTTTATCATTCAATAATTTTGTATAGAATGTTTTTTTTATTAATTTAATCGTTAAATTATAACTATTTATCATCTTAATTATTTGTGTTAAAATTTAAAAAATTGAACATAAATAAAAATATAATCCAGTGATTCATATTTTAATATATTTCAAAAGTATATATTACATTGATCTTGATATATATTAATGATATATTTCAAAATTATTCTCACACAATTAAATAACTTTTTATTGAATGATTTTTTTTATTAAATTTACTATTAAAATAATTCTTATCATATAGATCATATTTATAAAATTTTACATTAATCTAAAATTATTTAATACTTTATTGATATACGTTAAGATTAAATGATCAAATTACATTAGTATAAGACTTAACATATTTACACGACTCAAATAACTTTTTATAAAATATAATTTTTATAGATCCAACCGCTAAATTATAATTATTTAACGCTTTAATCATTTATGTCAAATCTTGAAAAAATTAAATATCAATAAGAATATAATCAAGTAATTTTTATTTTCTATATTTTAAAAGTATATATTACGTTAATGTTAACGTATATCAATGAAATATTAAATAATTTTAAATTAACGTAAAATTTTATATATATGATCTATATGATAAGAACTTTTAATCTAATGATAGATTTAGTAAAAAAATTATTCAATAAAAAATTATTCAATAGTGTAAGAAAGTAACTTTGATTTATATTTATATAACTTGATCTCTTCTCTCATATATATATATATATATATATATATATATATATAAAAATAAAAATTTAAATCTAACGATATATTTTGTAAAAAAATTATTTAATAAAAAATAATTAATAATGTAAGAATAACTTTAATTAGTATAAATTAAAGTTACTCTTATATTATTAATTATTTTTACAAAATATATCGTTAGATTTAAATTTTTTATTTTATATATATATATAAAATAAAAAATTTAAATCTAACGATATATTTTGTAAAAAAAATCAGTTAATAAAAAAATAATTAATAATATAAGAGTAACTTTAATTTATACTAATTTAAGTTATCTCTCCCCGTTATATATATTTATATATATATATATTTGAAGTTGAACTAGTCAGTTGCGTTATCGCGCATATCGAAGAATTTGCTATGTCTACAAAAGAGGAAAATATAGACTAAAGTAATGCTTCAACTTATATTTAAATTAATTTTGCCTTCGTTTTCCATTGGACGAATCTTTGTGAAATTCTGATAAGAAAAAGGGAAAATTGCATCAATTTTTTTCTTCAGGATTTTATATATAAGTCAATAAGAGAAAGATGGAAGATAAAGGAAAAGATTACCTCCCTACCCGCTAACCCAAAAAAAAAAAAAAAACTAATGCAATTACTTCATAAAATGAAAATGGAATAATGAGCTCATTGTGAGATCTGATAGTTTGGAGTAGAAAGCTTAATTTCACTGTATTTAAAGACAATATGGGTAGAATGATAATTTCATGAATTCGTTTTTTTTTTTTCAATGTTATTCATACAACATTATTTCATAGTCAAAGATAACATTGGTGGAAGAATTTTATAAAAAGACCTGGTACCACTACCAACGGCACTAATAACTTTCGGTAAAGTAATAATGTAAACCAACTAAACTTGCAGCAATTAAAACACTACTTAATTAACCAGCTGCAATTTTTTTTCTCAAGAAAATATGTGAGATTAAGCACAAATGATGAAATGAAGACAAGGTTTCTTGATTTTTGTCGTAAACACCATTAGTTCTAATGATATCATTTTGATCTCCTTGTGCATAAACAACTCCAACCACAACTCCAACCTTTCACCGTTTTCTTATCGTAATTATTTTGTATTTTCGAAGAGCTGGAATAATTATGTCTATGTGAGATGAATATGAATGATCTGTACACATGACACTAAAATTCTTATCGAGGAGGATAATTAATAAATAAAACCAAGGTACTTCATACTGTCATACATGGGTACATTTTTTTTATAAATTAATAGTTGTTTTAGATCGCCATTGGCACTAAAAATAAGAATTCCATTCCAAGAGCCAATTAAGATTGTGGAAATAGAGCTGACTCTGTTTGTTTACTGCTGTTTATCCCATGGTGGTACCTTCATAGAGTTTACTATAGTCGAAAATGCACGTTCTTATTATTTTATGTACATATTAAAAAAAATCACAAAGTGTTCAATGGGTTGTGTTGAAAACTTGAAATGAATTTTCTTTTGAACCTTCGAGATATCCCCAAATTATAATCGCCTTTTGAAGTGTCACATCTTGCTACTTAGATAGGGGTACCTTCTAAATAATCCATAGCAAAGAGCCACCCCCTACATCTCTAGAGCATTGATAGTTCACACAACCATATAAGAAAGGGATGCCTATGGTAGAGATGTTTCTTCCTCTTATCTTACAAAGGATGATCAAGACACTAATGGACTATTAGACTCCCTATATCCTAGTGTGGTCATGCTACAGATGTTTCATTCACTTTTCTTACAAAGGATGATTGAGACTTTAATTTACTTCCATTTCAATTAGCATCCGAAGTCCTTCTCCAAAAAATTGAAAATAAAGAGGAAAAATTAGGGGAAAGAAACCAAAGGAAAACAAAAACACGGGCTAGTGGTGTCTGTAGACATTGTCTATGCCAATAAGTGAAGTGTGGAAGACACCGATTGGTTGTGAATTTCTTTAAATGAGTGGGGAATGGGGTTTGGACAAAGCACCAGACAATTTGACCCCAACGGGCACAAGAAAGGTAAGATGTGGACTAATGAGGCTTAGGCAGAAATGTTATAATGAACGTTGCTAGTACAAATACAATACTTGTGTGGGGCCTTCGGTACCGGTGGTGACCCGTTCCTCCTCCACTGAGTCCTACATGACCTTATACTAGACCATAGAAATCTTTCACAAGAAAAGGAAAAATTAAATCCTCTCTTTCTGCATTTCCATTTTTTACCGTGTTAGTTTTATTACTCTTAAAGTTTTCTCTTTTTCTTCTTATTTTTCCCATTATGCTGCTAAGCCTAAACTTGAAACAAGTTTAGATTATTAACTCGGATACTTTTATATTAAATAGTATATATATCTATTTTCATATTTTATCTAATATTATTTATTATACATATTTTTTTATAATTTTTTTTATTAAATTTGACACCTTTTAAAAAAGTAACAACAGTACAAACATCTTAAAAAAAAGTATTAAATGATTTTTTTTTTTAAATTATAGTTTGTAAACTATAATTTGACTTAGCAAAAAAATGATTATTTTTCACTCACTTAAATCATAGTTTGAGGCTTAAAATTATGGTTTGATTATGGTTTAAAAATTTGGCTTAAAATTATGGTTTGATTCAGCGAAAAAGTAATTATTTTTTACTTAAAATCATAATTAAACTTAAATTAATCATAGATTTAAAAAATATATTATTTGTAAATGAAACTTTGTTCGCACTTTGAATATCTTAATCTGAATTCGGAGTGAGCAAATTATAATTTAGGAAATAATGTTAAAGACATATGTGAGTATAAAAAATAAAAAATATTTATTTATATACATATTATTTTATATCTCATAAGTACATAATTTTTATCATTAGATCATATTATATTTTATCTTATTTTTTATATAATTATGTTGACACAAATGTGAAGTGTTGTCGCCATAAAAATAAGAAAAAAATAATTTCATATTATTATTATATTTTTTTAGTAGTAATTGTAATTAAGTAAGAAAAGTTGTTGATACATAAATGTTAATCTTAATAATATAAAGATTATTGTAAAAAATAATGTAAAAAATATGAAAAAAAATAGTAAAAACAATGTGTATCAATCATTTTCCAATCCACGGATGCTATTGAAGAGTTAAAGCTAGCAGTGTCAATTGTGAAATATATATATATATTATTGGTAGGTTAAGGGTCACTATATCCTGTATGGGAGCGTATCCGTCACTACAAAAAGCCTACCCATATGCTCTGTTTCTGCTCAACATCCTTCCTATCCCACTCCCTACTTGTTTTGACTCCTCTATCATGTGCTACCTGTATTCTACTCCACTAACATTCCGATTCTAAGAAGCAATGACAGAAACAACCTCTTCTGAAACTTCTAGCACCAGCTACTCCTCCACAACTGCTTCAAAAGACTCTTCCATTTCCAAACCCAAGAAAACAGAGACCAAAAAACAGAGCAGACCCAAGAGACCCAGAGACTGCAGCAAGCACCCGGTTTACCATGGGGTACGAATGCGCAACTGGGGAAAATGGGTATCCGAAATTCGTGAGCCCCGCAAGAAATCACGCATCTGGCTCGGAACTTTTGCCACACCTGAAATGGCAGCTCGAGCCCACGATGTTGCAGCTTTGAGCATTAAGGGCCACTCAGCTATTCTCAACTTTCCAAAGATTGCTCACGTGCTTCCCAGACCCCTCACGTTGACCCCACGTGACATCCAAGCCGCGGCTGCAGAAGCCGCTGCTATGGTGAAGTTCGATCCTGAACCTGTTGCAGTACACTTTTCTTCATCCTCAGAAGAAGGGTCAGAGTCTTCTGAGCTGAGCGAGATTGTTGAACTGCCAAACATAGAAGAAGAGAGCTTTGACTCGGTGGAGTCGATAACTGAGTTCATGTTTATTGACTCGGTGGATAGTTGGGTGTATCCGCCAATGGGGTCTGAGGTAATCGAATTCTGCGCCAGTTTTTCTGATATGATGTTTGGAGAACAGAGTTTTATCATAGAGAGCTCTGACTGTAGGATACCAGTTTGGGATTGAAGGGTGTGGTGTGAGATTAACCAATGCCATATTTGGTTTAGTTTTTGGAAGTTCCAATTCAAACCATTGTTTAGTGATTTCAAAAACTAAACTAAATTAAACTGAACATGTTACACACTATTGGTTTGGCATTGCCTCATCTCATCCCCTCACTTCCCAACTAGTTGGAGGTGACTGGCTGGCTGTTGTCTCTTTTGTTATCAAATATGTCATCAATGGGTGTTTGGCTATTTTTGCTCTCACTGGTCAGGGGTGTCAGGGGTCAGTTGTCTGTTCCATCACTGTAATATGAGAGGTATCTCGTGTATTTATTAAATGTTTAAATTTTTATTAAATATAATAAATAATCAATGAAATTCTTAATAACTCAACTTAGTATCATAATGTTTCTATAATATATGGAATAATTTCACTTCACATATTACTTACCAGCTTCAATTGAATTCCATCCCCTCCCTCTTCTACTCTTTGGTACCTTTGTTTATTGAATTTTGAAAATGTGAATATGGTGTTATTTTTTTCAGAAACTAATTTGTTTATAGTTTAAAAGGAAAAAACGAAATAAATTCCTTGTTTAATTTGATTCTCATAAACGTGTTGTTGGATATTTTATCAATTACGATCAACTAATTTAGATCTCTAATATATAAAAGAAGGTTTAATCAGAATTAAGGGGAAAAAGAAATCAGTGCCTTCTCTCCAGTCCCATGGGCAGAATGATTCCGACATCCTATGACTTTTGTTTTTGGTAACACTGTTATCTGTGACTATTAAAAGTTTAAAATAACTGGAATGTTTGTTGCACAGAAATTCTGTGCACAGGAAAATCATAAAAGAAAAAATTACTATAAGATGTGAGAAAAAAGCAGGAGATAAAATTATATATATTGTTATGATGAAATTTGTGTAGAATACGTTAGTTTCAACATTTTTTGTGGTTATTTTCACTTTTATGGTTGTCATTTATACAAAATGAGTTGGGACAATAATGGACCAATGTCATCACTTAACTCCCTTTGAGTATGGAGTGAAACAGTATAATTTTCCTTTTATAATGTTTATCTAAGGATCAAACAATAATTTTTTTTTAGAGAAACGTAACTCGTTTCTCTTGCACTATCCTGTGCAAGTGTGAATTGTTTTATTTGCGTAAATGACATCACTCATAAAATAATTGATTGTGTTTCTAGCTATAAAATTATACGAATCTTTTTACAAGCTTAATTTCAACGTTTTTTTTCTACAGATAATTGTAAATTTCACTTTGATATACAGTTTTTCTTTTGGACTACTCTCAAGTTATAACTAATTTTATTAAAGTAGCTCTCACCTTGCACATAGTATAATGTTAGCAGGGATTTTTTTTTTGGGGTAACATGTTCTTAAAAATGTGATTTAAAAAAGTTTACTTTTATGTACACGAGAAAAAGTTTACTTTTAAATAAAGTACTTAAGTGCTAACCAAAAACAAAGGTTAACACGTGGTTCATGCCAATTGATACATGGTAGTACATGATTCGTTTCTTATTAAATAAGATTGTCGAAACTTTATACATGTATTAGTCTAATATATACATGTAATAGTGTGGGTGAAAGGGACTTAAGTCATTTAAATATATAATTTTAAGTTTGATTTTGAAATTTATATATATATAAATAATATTATTAGAAAAAATTTTATTTAAGTACTTGTCGTATCACAATGATAGATTAATCTCTTACTTATTAAATAAAAATATTATAAATAAAATAAAATAGGCAGCTTTACTTTTTATTATGAAAAAGTAAGTTTAAATATTGTCAATTTTATTGGTGTTTATCAATTTTAACTTTACAGTTGTGTAACATTAATGTTTTAACCAATGTTTTAAAATCAGTTGGATTATGAATTGATTATGTCTTTAATTTAATCAATATGCAGTTTAATTATAATTTAACTATAAATTTAGTCAATTAAATAACTTGAATCATAATTTAAAAGTCTCTTCAATTTATTTTTTAATTTAATTTTTAAAACATTAGTTATAATGAAGATCTTTTAAAAGGCAATTTTTGTTACACTTATGTGTGTGTTTGTGATAACTGTAAAAATTTGATTATTTCAATAATCGATTATTATATAAATTTTTTTTGTTATAAGCAATTCTTTTTTATGTTTGGATATGTTAGTTGGAAAACGATTTTAAATTAATTTATTTCGTTTGGATGATATAAAATAATCGTTTTTATGCATTAAATTATCAAAATAGATATAAAATGATTAAAAAAATTATTTGATTGAAATCAAAATGATATTTACATCTCAAAGTATAAAAAATAATCTATAAGTTAGAATCATAACCTTCAATATTCAGCATCATGAAAAAAAAACTTTATAATACATTGAATTTTGTGTAAAAACTGAAACAAATTTTATCAAACATATTATAACACTGTTAAAACATTTTTTTTCTAAAAAAAAGTTGAACCAAACAAGCCTTATCACTGGCCTATTAACTGGAACAATAATTCAAATCACATCCCTTTTAAATATGTATTTTTTAAAAGAAAAAAAATACATGTTATAATGTTTAGCTTTTGAATTCTTTTGTTCAATTATCTCAAGAGCTATGTTCAATTATTTTAAAAATTAGTAATTTAAAAAGAAATTGAAATTAGATGTTAGTGATAGTTCCAACACTTTTTTTTTTATAGTTCCAACACAATTTAAAATGAGGAAGATAATTTCTTTTAACAAGTGTTTGAATATTCAATCGATTGTATTGATATGTGATTGTATGATTATTGATGCTTTTTATGGTACTCTTAAATTTGGAAGAGTTTAGAATCTTTTTTAGTTGAACCAAATAAATTTAAACAATTGTCTATTTTAAAAGAAATTTTCTTTTTCTCTTTCATAGTTTTTTTTTTCCTTTTCTCTTCTCTAAAGCACCTTTTAACTTTACACAAGGATTATATTCTTGTTCTTTTCCCTATGCCTGCCATTGTTGAATCCCCATATCCTTCCTCTCCATGTGCCACCATTGCAACGTTCTTTTATAATGACCACCTTCTGGTGCTCCACATAGGGTGTAGGTGGTGGTAGTGACTGTGGTGAGTAACTCCCCACAACGGGTCCATCACTAAACGGTGGTGGTGGTCGTCGTACGGAGCCAGCAACAACATCGGCATGGTTGGCGACAATAGGTAATAGTAATAAGGGTAGTTGTTGTGATACGGTGTGGTGGCGACAGTGGAGGGGGTGGGTACACCAATTAGTTGGCCATGATTTTTTGCTGCGGCGGCAATTGAATCAATCTATCATTGTCGTTGTCACTGTGCTTCTGATGGTTGTTAATGCCGCTACTTCCTATGCTATCCATTAGAAATAGTAAAAATTATCAGAAACCTTGATTAGCCCAAAAAAGCTATTTTTTAAGTTATTTTTTTTAAATAGACATGTGTTTAAATTTATTTAGAATAATTAAGAAGGGTTCTAAATTGTTCCAAATTTAAGGGTACCATAAAAAGTACCATAATTACTTTATTATTTTGTCCATTCTTTTAAATTATTTTTGAATGAATTATATATTTTTTATAAACAATAATTTAGAATAAAGGATTACTGTCTCATTTCAAGACTCACTCTAAGCTCTCAAATTTTACAAGTATTTCCAAAAGTACTTATCAATAATCTACCAACAAAGAACTTTAACAAAATAATTTGACTCACATAATTGATATGATTTACCTTCACCAATTGTGTGAATCATTATTGGTTTTGAATGGATTATATTAATGCATGTTTTGATAATAACTCTTAAGACATTTGATAAGAAAGTTAAAATAATAAGCTTTGAATAAAAAAAATTTTTAATGCATTAAATACTTTATTTTCATTCAAGACTTATTATTTTTGGAAAGATTTTCTTTATATTAGTATAAATTATTATGGTTGTTAATATGTTTGTCATCTTTGGATAATAATCTCTTTAATCATTCATCCCATATTTCTCTCTTCAGTATTTGCTATATGATATGACATATCACAATTACACTATATTTGAATGACAGGTAAAGAGGAGAACAGAAAAGAAATAAAGGGAATAAAAATATTTTTTTGTGTTTAGAAGTTTTAAAATATATAAAAATAGAACATAACACAAAGAGAATTATGTTCTATTCATTTTTTTTTCTTTTTCGATCTATCTCCACGTATTCTATTTCGTTAATAAAAAAATATTCAAACACAAGGTTAAGAAGAATGTTGTTTTAAAGTGAATTTATTTGTAAAGTTTGATTCTGCTCACCATTGGGATTACGTTTTGATCCAGGCGACTCTCAGCCGCCGGAAATTTGGATTGCGAAATTTCCTCAGTCATTTCCTGATGAGGGAGCTGAGTTGTTGGTATCACTTGCCCATGGGCTGTGGTTAGCAAGGAATAAACTTTGTTTTGAAGATAAAGATCTCTCCCTATCTCTTGTGATTTCCAACTCTGTATCAATCCTGAAGAGCTATAGGCAGGCGTTTGATTTTGTCCCTCATTCAATACAAATTCCATCACAGTATGGTGTGGCTCCCCCCTAACTCTGATAACTTCAAATTAAATGTGGATGCTGCTGAAATAGGTGAGAATGTTTGGGGTTGTGGTGCTCTTGTGAGAGATTTTGAAGGGAATATCCTTGCAGCTGCTACCTCAACAGTGCATGGTATTACTATTTTGAAGGGCTTTGAGTCTTAAGTTTGGGCTGGAGCTTGCTCGAGATCTTTGTTTCACCCGATTGGAGGTTGAGCCTGACTGTCTCAGGTTGATCTTGGCCATTAGAAATGGAACTATGTAGAACACTTATTTTGATTTGGTAGTCTGTGAATGCTTGGCTTTTAAGAATTTTTTTTAGTTTTTGCTCTTTTGTTCATGTAGGCAGGGAAGGCAACCAGGTTGCTCACTGCCTTGCCAAATCAGCTAGGTCACATGGGAATTTTGTTTGGGTAGAGGATGCTCCTTCTGATGCTAAGAATCTAGCTTTCCTTGATGTATTGCCTTTTCCAAATTCATTCTAATAAAATGGCATTTTCCCCCTAAAAAACAAATTTATAAAATAAACAAGTAAAAAAATATTTATCTTTAAATTATTAATAGATTAAGATATTACATTAAATTAATAATAAATACATCACTTCAAAAGGGTTTTTTTCCCCACATTTAATTGATCTACTTGATGGGTACCAAACAAAGAAAAAAAAAATATCAGCGTGATGTGCTACACCCACGTCTCTTCGTTTTCGTAACTAATTTGTTTGGTTAATTCAATCAACACCCTTTCAAGTTTTAAGGCTTTCAACTCTCATTTGACTTAACGTTATAATACAACAAATATTATTTTGTTTGGTTGGAAGTTGGAAGGATTCAAAGGAATAAAAGAAAACAAAATAAAGCATTATCCTTTTTGAAGTGAATATAAAACATTATCTAAACTGAAAAGCTAACGAGAGAAAAATATTGCGTTATCGAAAACGTAACGTTGAAGGTTTTGAATGTTCCTCACATGGGAATGTATTTTTCAATGTGAGATTTTCATATGACAAAAGAAATATAGGAACAAAGATCTTAAAATAAGATCTTATAATTTTAAGAGAATTTTATTATTTAAATTTTTGTATTTATCTGTCTCTTTATATATTTATTATATAAAAATCTCACATAAAAAAATACATTTCCTCTTCACATGTCCTATTCACTATACGCCGGTGTAATGTTTTACAATGCTATATGTGACAAAACTACGTAATTTAGAAAAACATTTAGATGTAATATTCCACCGAATTCTAGAAGAGAGAACTTTCATAGAGAGAATGAACATTAGAAGGAGAGTGATTAGGTGGAAATGGGGGTGGTCATGTGAAAGACTAGTTCAATTTAGCTTTTAAAAGGGACCAATTGAAGTTGGTAATCCTACGTCAGGTCAATAACGATAAAAATAGATGTAGAGTTGTAGACTTTAATTAGATATTTTTTAAGAAATAATAATAATAATAATTTATTAAATTATATTAATTATTTACAAATTATTATGTTTTTCATATTTTTAAAAATATTAAATATTTCTATTCTTTCATTTAATATTTTTTATTTTAATTCTTTAATATCTACTCAAACACATCTTAATAAAATCCAATTTAAATACTTGCAAAGGTCATAACACATGGGACAAAGAAAGTAGGATTTTTTAATACAAGGATATCAAATTAAAAAAGAAAACTTTATTTTAGTCCTTAAAAAATATATTTCTTATCAATTTAGTTTATCAAAATATATGTTATCATTTTTATCAAATGGTGTCGCGACCAAGGATCGCATGTGGGAAATATAAAGAAATTCGCGTGATTTTTAAAAAATGAATTAAAATATGAAGTACCAATTTTATTTAATTTTAGGAAAAATTAAAAAACCTTTTTAAAAATGGTCTTGGCCAAAATCAATTTCGGGAGTCGGTTATGGATAGAGAAGGGTGGAAACTTAATCCCACTGCATCCTGTCACACCCGTCATATGTGACGGTATCTTAAAAATCGATTGTCAAAAAACTTAATAATCTCAAATTTATTTATTTTACCCTTTTTAAAAAAGACTTTGTAAATATTTTATTTTTTTTTATTTTTTTATTTTTTATTTTTTATTTTTTTAAAAGAAAAGAAGAACCAAATTGTGAAAATTTAATTTTTGACTTGAGAATGAATTCTCTTCCTACGTCTTTGCAGTGCGATGAGGAAGCTGAAAGTCACGTAGTTCTTTAAAAAAATGAGTATGGATTAATTGATTTTAATTTAAAAAAAGAAATTTGTCTCAAAAAACAAAATCATCGTTACTGCAAAGCGTTAAATTTCTTCAATAAACCCTTATGATCCAAATGACATTGAAGATAAGATCCACTATTGATCATCATCATCGGTATTCGTTGATTAAATTTATTTATTTTATTTTATTTTATTTTTTATTGTATCATTTTTTTGATTGTTTTTTTTATTTTTTTGTGTTTCTATCATCTTGGACCCCTCTTTTTCCAATTGAAGCCTAAATTAGAAAGCACACATCTAAGTCTTAACTTATTAAGCCCAAGCCCAAGACATGTTTTTTTTTTTTGGAAAACTTACCAGACCCTAAGCCCATTTATGCATATTATTCCTTTTACCAAATTAACAAAACAAACCATCAGACTTAAATTTGGAAATTGAATAAAACCAAATAAAGGAAAAGAGGTAATATGCTGATTCTGGAAAAAGGTGAAACGAAAGAGAGAAGAAACTGCTCACTCCCTACAAGTTGAAAGGCGGCAACGCGGTGGGGGACTCGACGGCGCCGGCGGGGAGAAGCAAAGGCAGAGGCGGTAAAGCAGAGGCGAGGCTTGGGCGGTGCGACGCGGTCAGCCGGTACGCCACGGCGGCGGGTGGAGGCGGCGGCGCGAGGATTGGTGCGGTGGCTTCGGGCCGGGTTCGGTGGGTCGGTGGTTTCGGTTCGCGACTTCGTTCGGTTCGGGCCGATGCGGTGACGGTGGAGCCGGCGAGGTCCGAACGGTTGGATGGTGCTTGGAGACGGCGCGGTCTTTGCGCGCATATGTCGGTTGCGGCCTCGGCGCGAGAGGACTAGCGCTAGTGGCGGCGCGACAGTGGCCGGATCTAATCCGGTTATGGAAGTCCCGCACGGGTTGAGGATGGGGAGCGACGGGTGTGCGGCGTGCGGGCCGGGTCGGTTAGGCGGCGGAGCGGTGCGATCTGGCGAGCTCGACGGCGCAGCGATCCGGACGTGGTCACGTTCGAGCGGCGGTTGGGAGCAGAGACGTGCTGCTTGGTGCGTCGGGCTTGCTCGGTTCGGTGGGTGCACTGCGGGGGTTGACGGGTGGAGCTCGGGCGTCGCGGAGGGCGGCGCGGACGGTGGTGACGAAAGGAGAGGTGGCGCGAAGGTGTGGTTCTTTGGAGGTTGGAGATGGCGGCTTGTGCGGACGACGGTGGTGCCGTGGTGGTCTGCGGTTCCGACGAGTGAGCTTGGCGCGAACGAGGGGTTGGTCTTTGGTTTATGGTGAAGATGGGTGGTGGAAAGAACCTTTGATGGTGAAGATGGTTATGGAAGGAAGGAGATGGCGGTCATGGTTGGAGCTGATGAAGAGGGTGATGAGATGGTGAGGGAATGGAAGGTGATGGAAGATGAGGGAAGATGGAGATGGGAGCTTGAAGAAGGTATTGGGAGATGGTGAAGGATTGTTATGGTGAAATGAGAATGAAGAGGAAAAGAAAGCAGTCCCTGCGTGGGAAGAGAAAATCCAGCCCCCAAAGAAAACGTTGCCCCCCCAGTATATGCCTTTTTCTTGCGTGAGTGTGTACGTGAAACGTGAATGAGTGAAAAGTGAGTGTAGAAAGGTGCAATAGTGCGGTGATAGTAGGTGAGTTTTCGGTGAGTGAGAAGCCGAAAAATGCGTGTGTGCGAGTGAATGAAAGTCGGTGAGTGGTGCGGTGATTGAGTGTGAAAATGCTAGAATATGCGTGTGTGCGGTGAAACGTGATTGCGAGAATATGCGTGTGTGCGCATTTTTTTTTTAATTCTTTTTTTATTTTATTTTATTTTTCTTTTCTAGTTTTTTTTAATTTTTTTCTTTTCTGTTTTTTTTTCATTTTTTTTTTTCGAATGGGCTTATGGGTTTGGGCTAAAAAAAAAGGCTAAGAAAAATGGATCACAATTTTTCTTTTATTGTTTTTTTTTCTTTTTACTTTACTTTTTTTCATTATTATTGTTATTGTATATATTTTTTTATTTATTTTTTAGTTTTTAGCTTGGTCAAAATTGGGTGTTCATTATTCTTTCTTTTTCTTGTTTTCTTACTAGATAATAAGAATAATCAGTAGCTTTCATATTATCGTCGTAAGAAACGCAGTAAAGACATGAACTTCAATTTTGTCCGGCAAATGCGAAGATAAAATGCATAACAAAGCAAGAACAAATAAAAGCGAAAAGCGACGCGCTCAAAGAAATAGCAGAACTTAAAGTGCATGGAGCCGATCGCTCAATGAAAAATAAAATGCAAGGAGCCGTCGCTCAACAGGAAATTAAAATGCAAGGAGCCGATGCGCTCAACAGAAATTAAAATGCAAGGAGCCGATGCGCTCAACAGGAATTAAAATGCATGGAGCCGATGCGCTCAACAGAAATTAAAATGCATGGAGCTGATGCGCTCAACAGGAAATTAAAATGCAAGGAGCTGATGCGCTCAACAGGAAATTAAAATGCAAGGAGCCGATGCGCTCAAATTAAAATGCATGGAGCCAATGCGCTCAACAGGAAATTAAAATGCATGGAGCCGATGCGCTCAACAGGAAATTAAAATGCAAAGAGCCGATGCGCTCAACAGGAATTAAAATGCATGGAGCCGATGCGCTCAACAGGAAATTAAAATGCATGGAGCCGATGCGCTCAACAGGAAATTAAAATGCAAGGAGCCGATGCGCTCAACAGGAATTAAAATGCATGGAGCCGATGCGCTCAACAGAAAATAAAATGCATGGAGCCGATGCGCTCAACAGAAAAATAAAATGCATGGAGCCGATGCGCTCAACGAAAAATTAAAATGCAAGGAGCGTCGCTCAACGAAATTAAAATGCAAGGAGCCGATGCGCTCAAACGAAAAATTAAAATGCATGGAGCCGATGCGCTCAACGAGAAAATTAAAATGCATGGAGCCGTCTGCGCTCAACAGAAAAATTAAAATGCATGGAGCCGATGCGCTCAAATTAAAATTAAAATGCAAGGAGCCGTGCGCTCAACGAAATTTAAAATGTATGGAGCCGATCGCTCAACGAATGAAAATTAAAATGCATGGAGCCGATGCGCTCAATGAAAATTAAAATGCAAGGAGCCGATCGCTCAACAGAAATTTAAAATGCATGGAGCCGATCGCTCAACGAGAAAATTAAAATGCATGGAGCCAATGCGCTCAGCGAAATTAAAATGCAAGGAGCCGTCTGCGCTCAACAGGAAAATAAAATGCATGGAGCCGATGCGCTCAACAGAAATTAAAATGCAAGGAGCCGATGCGCTCAACATAAAATTAAAATGCATGGAGCCGATGCGCTCAACATAAAAATAAAATGCATGGAGCCGATGCGCTCAAATTAAACATGGACTTAAAATTCTTTCTTTCTTTTTTCTCTTTTCTTTTCTTTTTTTTTTTATTTTTCTTTTCTTTTCTTTTTTTCTTTTTCTTATTTTATTTATTAAAAGTCATTTGAACCAACGACGATCTTGGAAAGTTTTGACCAATCAAACCCTTTGTCCACGTGCTTTTCTTTATCAGACCCTTCGGTTGGCTTAGAATACTCTTGACTTCCCTTATCCCTTCTTCATTTCTTTTTCTTCTTTTCTTCTTTTTTTCATTTTTGAACACCACATCAGGCCATGGACCCGGAATGTTGTAAAGCCATCAAGAAAGGGCTTGGTATTCTTTTTTGACACAATCATCAGGTCGTGGACCTGGAATTTTGTAAAACCATCAAGTAAAGGACTTAGAATTCCTTTTTTACACAATCATCAGGCCATGGACCTGGAATCTTGTGAGAGCCGTCAAGCCAAGGACTTTGAATTCTTTTGGCACCGTCACCAGGCCATGGACCTGGAATTTGACTTTTAATTTGGATGACCTCTGTGGTATGCTTTTCTTCAAAGCTCTCACTTCCATCTTTTTTTTTTCGAGTACCTCTTGTCTTTGGATTATCCCTTGAAATATCATTTTCCCCTTCAATCGAAACTTCTAAGCTCCTTTTGATCTGAATTGTTCATCTGGAGATTACCATTAGATGGTCAAATCATAGTATTGTACTCATGTTCACCTTACCTGAAGCATTACGTAACAAACATGCATGGATTCCGAAGCACAACAACAAAGAAATTGACCAAGTGAACAACTTCCAGACTGGAATCTAAATTTTGACTACACAAAAGGATTATTTACAAAGGATAGACACAAAGATATGAGATTCGAAGAGGTGTCATCCCCGTATGGATTGGTTCAACCTTCATAAAAATGATCTTTAGTTGGCTTCTGCTGAGCATGTACATCAAGGCAAATTGAACTAAAGAGAAATTTGCCCCAGTTTAGAACTGAATTGAATAGGGCAGACGTCCTAATGACCAAACGATTTGCCCTAACGTAGGTCAAATGAACCAGGGAAATGAAAAATTGCCCCAGTTTGGAGTTGAGTTGAACATGGTAGAAACTTATCCCAGTGCAAGGCCAAATTGAACCAAAGAGAAATTTGCCCCAGTGTAAGACTAGCAAGCACCTCCTTTCTCTTGTTTTTTCTTTTTTTTTTCTTTTTTTTTACTTTTTTTTTTTATAAGAGCAAGAAATTAACAACTCGAAATAGCACGAACCTTTTGTCTCAAAATTAAAGTTAATGAAAATGACAGCAATCCTTCATTGATCAGAATGGACTTTTTAAGGCTTGTTACGTGGCTAAGGTTAGTGGTTATGAAATGAAGGATATAAGGCTCAAATAAGTGTTTAAGGGTTGAATGGGACCAAGGATCCTTGTTCAAAATTAAACCTCGTCAACTGACTTTGCACCTTCAATCACACTTTTCTTTTATTGTTCTTCCTTTCTTCCCATTTTCTTTTTACTTCAATAATTCACCTTTGTAGTGACATCTTTCATTTCATTTTCTTTCCTTTTTTTTTTCAGAAAAACACAATTTTCACTTTGTGTTAACCCCTAGTGTAGGGGGATCCTTGTCCAGGGTTAAATTGAAAAAAATTTCAAGCTCAAAAAGGGACAACAAGAGATAATGAGAAGATGAATTCCTGTGAAAGATAAAGAAAGATGGCCAATCTTCATTTCAAATCTTGAGTGCTCATTTTCAAAAATTTAATTTTGAGACAAAAAGACAGTATATGTCGAGTGAAGACTTTCCTACTCCCTTTTATTTTTCTTTTTTTGTTATATTTTTTTTGTTTTTTTTGTTTTTTGCAAATAACACCTACACATATGGCCTTCGTGACCACCAAATTTTTTTTAGAACAAGAAATCCATGGGATCCGAACCAAAAGACGACAAGTAAAGGAAAGAAAAGAATGACAAAAGAGACGTGACATGAACATGAGTGTCAAAGACATAAAAAAAAGAAACAAGACATACTGAGATCCATGCAAATCCATTACATTAATGCTTCAAGAAAGCTAACATGAGTTCAACATCATAAAATTCTAAAATGGCAATCACATCAATTAACGCCTCAGATCAATCAATTGTTCAGAGGTCCTAAATCACTGGAGGGCGATTGGTATAGGCAGTGAGACGAGTGGAAAAACGAAGTTGTGAAGGTTCTTGATTTTTCATGTAACTCACTTCCCACTTTCCTTTCCTAGGGAAATAATCCTTCTTCAAAATCAACTTCATTGTTATCGGTTTGCCAATTTGCCGCCTTACTTTTACCATAACTTCAATCCTCTCACCAAAGCGGTTACTAAGTCGGCAAAAATCTCGATACACACACCCGCCATTATCTCAATATATGGAGCTCCCAAAGTCCCAAGAAGTATGAACACATTTCTGTAAGGGTCAACGGTGGTTGCACTTGTGCTGCGAGAGCCCTCCACCTCTGGGCATACTGCTTGAAGGTTTCCTCACTTCCTTTCTGCGTCGAGCTCAATTGTTCTCGGGTAGGAACTGCATCCAGATTAAACTTGTATTGATCCATGAATAAATTAGCCAACTCTGTCCAACGAGAAATCTTACAACGGTCTAATTGAAGATACCATTCTAAAGCAGGGCCTGTAAGACTCTCGTGGAAAAAGCTAATGAGGAACTTATCATCCTTGGACCAAACAGCCATTGTGGTTCCATAACTGATCAAATGAAACCGAGGGTTACCACTTCCGTCATACTTGGCAAAATCGGGAATCTTGAAACCTTTAGGGATTATGACATCGGTGGTAGGACACAAATCTTCTATTCTAAGACGTCCATAAGCGCTGGGGCCCTTGATTGCCTTGATTTGTTCCTCTATTTTCTCCATCCACTCTTCTTTCATCTCATCTTTCTCAGTCATGACATGGCTATTTCCAGAGCAAGGCAATGTCGCCTGCCCCAGAACAGACACATGAGGTTGTTCCCAGGTAGGACCAGTGTAACCAGGAATTTCACCACGAGCTCCTTCCAAGGTGAGATACCCCTCCCCAATAGGCATGCCCATCGTTGTCATTTGAGGTGGTTGCTCACGTATCCCTATAACGATGCCTGAGGTTACAGTTGGAAAAATCGGAGCAGTTACCAATGGCACATTTACATATTCTTCAACCCCATTCGTACCTCTATTTCCACTGATTAAGCGGAGAGACTCCCTCACATCTTCCAATATTGCCTCCATCCTTGCTTGATTCTCAGATATCTCTTTCATCCTCCTTTTCATTTCATCGATTTCTCTGCTCAAGTTTCTCCCTGTCTCAGGATTATTTGCAGCCATTTTGGTCTGAGATCTGGTATCGCGAACTCAGGTTTGATTGGTCTCTTCTTTCCTAGGCCGCGCAAAGCTTCCTGAACCAGTTTGATTTATTTAACAAAGACTGAGATGAAATGAATGAGATGCATGAGAAGCATAAGGTAAAATGAATGAGATGCAATGAAATGGAAGGAATGAGATGCATGAGACGCATAAGGTGAAATGAATGAACTCAGAAGACATTTTTTCTTTTTTCTTTTCTTTTTTTTTTTAAATGCGATCAATGCCATGAAAATGTAAGATGTATATGTTTTTTTCTTTTTTTTCTCAAAAAAAAAAAATGAATGACATGAAAATGCATGATTTTTTTTTAATACTTAAGAATGCTATGAAAATGCAAGGTATATTTTTTTTATTTTTTTGGAATGCAAGGAAATGACAAGAAAATGCAAGATGAGATTTTTTTTTAATTTAAATTTTTTTTTAAAAGAAATGCAAGAATGAATGACATGAGAAATGGATAAATCAAGAAGAAGCACGCTCCCTTTGTGTCCTAATCAGGTGAAACTTAAAGGTTGGATTTCCTTAAAGTCACGACTCTAATTTTGACAGTCACTATGTTCAATCTATCAGTGCAAGGTTTTTAGGACAGATCTAGACCTCTAAAAGTCATGGTCCCTAGATTGCCCCTATGTCGAAAGACAAGGATCCAATTCATGAATTAATCACAAGTAGGGATAAACCCTCTCAATATGACTAGTCCATGATACCGGTAACAATCTGAGTGGTGTCCCAACCAATGTCAAGTGAGCATAAAGCCCTTCAATAACAAAAGTCGAGACCCCTCCTATTCCTCGGGTTTGCACAGACTCGGGTATAGAGCCCAAAAAGTGTGTGAGGTAAATGACAGTGACATGTGTGAGGGAGCATACAAACCTATGCCAAAAATTTAAAAAGACCAAAAATTACCCCCAACCTGCAAAGCATATATACAAAAGCCAGCCAGCAATCATCTACCCTATGGTTTAAACAAATAATCACAAAATATATACAAGTAAAAAGTATATACTAATAATGATATCGATATTTACAAAATAAAATAAAATCTATTTACAAACAAATAAGAAAACAAAAACAAGAACAAAAAGGGTAAGATAAATAAATAGAGATTATTAACAATTTGCACAACTAAATAACAGGCTTGACTCTCCAAGTATCCCCAGTGGAGTCGCCATCTGTCGCGACCGGGATCGCGGCGGGAAATAGCAAACTCGCGTGATTTTAAAAAAAATGAATTAAAATATGGAGTCGCCACCAATTTTATTTAATTTTAGGAAAAATTGGAAAACCTTTTTAGAAAATGGTCTTCGAAACCAAATCGGACTCGGGAGTCGGTTATGGATAGAGAAGGGTGGAAACTTAATCCCACTGCATCCCTATCACACCCGTCCTGCGACGGTACCTTAAGTCAGTTGTGCAAAAACTTAATAATCTCAAATTTATTTATTTTACCCTTTTTTAAAAAAAGACTTTGTAAATATTTTATTTTTTTTTTATTTTTTTATTTTTTATTTTTTATTTTTTTTAAAAGAAAAGAAGAACCAAATTGTGAAAATTTAATTTTTGACTTGACAGAATGAAAATTCTCGCTCCTACGTACTTTCGTGCAAAGATGAGAACTCAAAGTCACGTAGTTCTGTAAAAAAATGAGTATGGATTAATTGATTTTAATTTAAAAAAAGAAATTTGTCTGAAAACAAAATCATCGTTGCACAGGGTTCAAGTTAGCATTAGGCTACTCAATAAACCCTTATGATCCAAATGACATTGAAGATAGCATCCACTATTCAATCATCATCATCGGTCATTGATTGATTAAATTTATTTATTTTATTTTATTTTTTTTTATTGTATCATTTTTTTGATTGTTTTTTTTATTTTTTTGTGTTTCTATCATCTTGGACCCCTCTTTTTCCAATTGAAGCCTAAATTAGAAAGCACACATCTAAGTCTTAACTTATTAAGCCCAAGCCCAAGACATGTTTTTTTTTTTTTTTTTTTTGGAAAACTTACCAGACCCTAAGCCCATTTATGCATATTATTCCTTTTACCAAATTAACAAAACAAACCATCAGACTTAAATTTGGAAATTGAATAAAACCAAATAAAGGAAAAGAGGTAATATGCTGATTCGGAAAAAGGTGAAACGAAAGAGAGAAGAAACGCTCACTCCCTACAAGTTGAAAGGCGGCAACGCGGTGGGGACTCGACGGCGCCCGGCGGGAGAAGCAAAGGCGGGCGGTAAAGCGAGGCGAGGCTTGGGCGGTGCGACGCGGTCACCGGTACGCCACGGCGCGGGTGGAGGCCGACGGCGCGGGGATTGGTGCGGTGGCTTCGGACCGGGTTCCGTGGGTCGGTGGTTTACGGTTCGCGACTTCGTTCGGTTCCGGCCGATGCGGTGTGACGGTGGAGCCGGCGAGGTCCGAACGGTTGGATGGTGCTTGGAGACGGCGCGGTCTTTGCGCGTATCCGGTTGCGCCTCGGCGCGAGAGGACTGGCGCTAGTGGCAGCGCGACAGGTGGCCGGATCTAATCCGGTTATGGAAGTCCCGCACGGGTTGAGGATGGGGAGCGACAGTGTGCGGCGTGCGGGCCGGGTCGGTTAGGCGGCGGAGCGGTGCGATCCTGGCGAGGAGCTCGACGGCGCAGTCCTGGACGTGGTCACGTTCGAGCGGCGGTTGGGAGCAGAGACGGTGCTGCTGGTGCGTCTGGGCTTGCTCTGGTTCGGTGGGTGCACTGCGGGGTTGACGGGTGGAGCTCGGGCGTCGCGGAGGGCAGCGCGGACGGTGGCTGACGAAAGGAGAGGTGGCGCGAAGGTGTGGTTGCTGGAGGTTGGAGATGGCGGCTTGTGCGGACGACGGTGGTGCCGTGGTGGTGGTGCGGTTCCGACGAGTGAGCTTGGCGAAACGGGGGTTGGTCTTTGGTTTATGGTGAAGATGGGTGGTGGAAAGAACCTTTGATGGTGAAGATGGTTATGGAAGGAAGGAGATGGCGGTCATGGTTGGAGCTGATGAAGAGGGTGATGAGATGGTGAGGGAATGGAAGGTGATGGAAGATGAGGGAAGATGGAGATGGGAGCTTGAAGAAGGTATTGGGAGATGGTGAAGGATTGTTATGGTGAAATGAGAATGAAGAGGAAAAGAAAGCAGTCCCTGCGTGGGAAGAGAAAATCCAGCACCCAAAAGAAAACGTTGCCCCCCCTGTATATGCCTTTTTCTTGCGTGAGTGTGTCTGTGAAACGTGAATGAGTGAAAAGTGAGTGTAGAAAGGTGCAATAGTGCAGTGATAGTAGGTGAGTTTTCAGTGAGTGAGAAGCCAGAAAATGCGTGTGTGCAGAGTGAATGAAAGTCAGTGAGTGGTGCAGTGATTGAGTGTGAAAATGCTAGAATATGCGTGTGTGCAGTGAAACGTGATTGCCAGAATATGCGTGTGTGCAGCATTTTTTTTTTAATTCTTTTTTTTTTTTTTTTTTTTTTTTCTTTTCTAGTTTTTTTTTAATTTTTTTCTTTTCTGTTTTTTTTCATTTTTTTTTCAGAATGGGCTTATGGGTTTGGGCTAAAAAAAGGCTAAGAAAAATGGATCACAATTTTTCTTTTATTATTTTTTTTTTTTTTTACTTTACTTTTTTCATTATTATTGTTATTGTATATATTTTTTTATTTATTTTTTAGTTTTTTAAATTTGGTCAAAATTGGGTGTTCACAAATGGTACAAAACAAGAACTTCAAAATCGTCTAAAAATTTCTCCCTAATGTAGATCCTATGTGAGGAATGTATACTCTCATTTGATTTTTTACATAATAATGTTATATAAAAAAAAAGAGATAGATATTAAAGTTATAAAAAAATTCATAAATTTTGACTAAATCTTATTATTAAAATTATTTTGTATCTATCTCTCTTATTTATATGATCTTATTATATAAAAAATCATATAAAAAAATTCATTTTAATCTCACAATAATATTAAAAACCACGGCCCTAAAAATCGAGAAGCTCTTCTATATTCTTAAAATAATACACTATTTCATTAAAATTACAACAATTAATACCTACCAGATATGTTGTTAGAATAAAAATTAAATATTTTAAAAAATTAAATCCGAAAAGTTATAAAATTGCATATTACTACTAAAGAAGTTTATAATTTCTCGTAAAAATCGGGCGTGCTTTTCAGAGGCAACAAAGCAATTGGGAAATTGACGTGTGGGATTAAAGCAGAATTTTCTTGTGTACACGCTATACACCAAAACGGCTTGTAGTACAAGATGTCGTTTGTACTTGCTAGTCCTTCTAATCTTCTCGCGCAAGGGAAGGGAAAACTCGTTTTCAAGTTCTTTAATTACAATTTTTATAAATCAACATTAACGGTGCATGCAGTTATCATTAGTTAATTAATTAATTAATTAATAAGGAGAATAATTTGGAATTTAATTCTTTTATTTTCATTAAAAACATGACAGTAGAAAAGTGTGTGTTTTGTTGCCAAGAAAAAAAAAAGAGAAAGAAATGGAAATTTTGTATTTTATCTCTCATAATTAACATAATCCTGCCATTTTTTTTTAAAGAAAATGAGCAACACCCAAATATTTTAATATTTTCAAATCTGGAAGAAATCCAGTAATATTATTGAGGGCATGGCTCGATTGGCTCTTGATGTTGCTTGAAATCTTATCTTGCAAGTTGGGAACAGCTTTCTCTTTCTCGAACCTTTTCATCCACCATCATATAATTTCGCAGAGAGAAGCCAAAATAGACACTGATTGGTAATTAATTGCATTTTTATAAAATAAATAAATAAAAGCCTTGAAACTTGGCTTTGTTTTTGTCAGTTCGGAATACTCCAAGTTAAAGAAGTATCGAACTGTTTTGTACTTTTCTGTCTCAATATTAACAATTAACGTGGATGTGGGTCACTACCCTAACTTATGTGCTGCTCCTATTCCTGTTAGCCCTATTCCTGAAGAGGGTTAGAAATATATTTTTTATCATATTTTTTTATATATATTTTTTTATTAAATTATATCACACATTAAAATATAAATATAAATATAAATTTAATTATATATTAATCAAATTAATTATGCATTAATAGAATTAATTATATATTAATTAATTTAATTATATATTAATTAATTTAATTATATATTAATTAAAATTGAGTGTATTTTAGTGTATGATATAATTTAATAAAAAAAATGTGTTAAAAAATGTAATAAATAGTATATTCTTAATATTTTCATATAAGCTATCTCACATCTAGCTAGACTATCAAATTTATTATATATAACGGTATGATTGACTTTTTTTCCGCATTTTTTGGAAAAATTCTAACATGTTCCAAAAAAAAATTCTAACATTTTCAAGTAACACAATAGATGACTGAGCAGAAGTCTTCATTTATCTTTCCATAATCCTAGTATTTTGACGGTTGTTACACTTGCAAATTATTCAGTTAATATTTAATCCCTGAGTCCATTTGTATTTGTATAAGAATCTTATTTTATCTAAAATTATCTATTTATTTAAAAAATTAATAAATTATTATTTTTTAACTTTATTTTTTAATATTGATAGGTGAAAGAAAAGATTAATTAATTGAGTAATAATAATATTCAAAATATTTTAATAAAGGATAAATTAGTTAATTAAATTAATTTTATTTATTTATAATTAAGAATTTTTAATGACTTTTTAAATTGTTGTACAATGAAATGACAGCTCAATCAAATTAACAGTAGCTAAATAACAGTAATTATACTGAATAGAGACAAGAGTGGGAGAAGAGAGATACACCGGAGTCCAGAGGAGAGGAAGAAAGGGACTCAGAGAAAAGGGACCGACTTCACAATTCTCAACAACCCTTCCCTCAACTCAATCCACACTATATATGCCCTCACACCTCACTGCCTATACTTTCTCAACCTGCTGTTGGGCCTCTTTACTCTCATGCTCTTCCTTACATTCCCTTCAGTGAATTCTGGATCCACTGCCACTTGTGATTTAGTTGTAACAATCTCCTCCACGTCAGCCTTGGTGACTGTACTCCTCCCATGTGCTCGGTCCAGCTCAGCTCCCTTAGTCATGACAATACCATCCCCGTTGAGAAAGACCTTGTCCTCAAGGTCCAAAGAGGGAATTTGTCTTTTACACTATGTTTGGATGACAGGTAATGAGGAGAACGGAAAAGAAATGAGGGGAATGGAAATAAATTTTTGTATTTGAAAGTTTTAAAATGCATAAGAACGGAATGGAACACATGGGGAATCATTTCCTCCCTCTTCCCCTCAAATGTCCAATATTTGTTCTCCCCAAAATTGAGGTGGAATGAGGGGAACACATGTTCCATTACATTCCGTTAATGAATCTTTCAAACAAAGAGGGAGAAATTATGTTTCATTTCATTCCATTCCTTTCCGATCTATCTCCACCTATTCCGTTCCGTTTCATTAATGAAAAAATATCTAAACACAGAGTTAATGATGGATAAATCCTCCCAAGTGGCATCTGCAGCATCCAATCCATCCCATTGTATCAGCACCTGAGTGACCCATTGATTAGCCTTTTTCACCTGTCTTTAATCTAGAATTCGTAGTGGCTACAAAATGGGGCCTGTTTCATTAGATAACAAGGGTAACAGGACAAATTGAGATTGAGGGTCCCCAGAACACTTTTTTAAAGTTGAAATATGAAACACAGGATGTATCTTAGCTGTTGGAGGCAATAACAATTTATATGCTACTTCACCAATTCTCTCAATTATAGGAAAAGGACCAAAGGATCACATCCCCAACTTCTGATTCTTCCTGAGCATCATTGAATTCTGTCTATAAGGTTGCAGTTTGACAAACACAATATCCCCAACTGCTAACTGTAATTCAGATCTCTTAAGATCAGTGAATTTTTCGATCCTTTGTTGAGCCTTCCATTAGTTATTCTTCAGTTGAACCAATAATTGATCTCTAGCTTGCAGAGTTTCTTGGACAGAAATAGGATCTGAGCTGCTTGGATAGTATTTCAACAACTGAGGAGGATCTCTACCCATGGTTTTAAATTGCGATTACAGTTGCGATTGCATTTACCACAATTGCGGACAATTGCAGTCACAATATAATTGCGAAAACTACTAAAATTATAATATTGCGACCGTAATTTAAAACCATGATATATACCACACAAAATGGGGTCATGCCAATGTTAGTATGGTATGAGGTATCATACCAATATTCAGTCCACGATAACATCTTACTCCAAGATTTAGGATTTTCTTAAGCAAAACACCTCAAGTACATCTCTAAACATCTATTTAGAGCTTCAAACTGCCCATCTGTCTGTAGATGAATGGCTGAACTCATAGTCAATGTAGTGCCTTGCAACTTGAACAAGTGCTGCCAAAAATGACTGGTGAAAATCTTATCTCTGTCTGATACAATGGACTTAGGAACACCATGTAATTTCACAATATTATTCATTAAATACTGAGCAAACATAGCACTGGTGTAGTCAGTTTTGAGGGGACCAAAATGTGCATATTTTGACAGTCTTTCAATTACTACCACTATCACACTATAACCACGGGAGACTGGTAAACCAGTGATGAAATCTAGTGCAATATCTCCCAAATTTGATTAGGAAGTGGGAGAGGTTGTAGCAAACCAGCTGGAAAAGAGTTGGACACTTTGGCTTGTTGGCATATTTGATAGTTTTGGACAAACTGTTTGATTTGAGTTTTCATTCCCAGCCAACAAAATTGGGAAGCAATCCTATGATAAGTTCTGAGGTTTCCTGAATGGCCACCCACTGGTGAGGAGTGGAATTCAGTTAAGAGTTGAATAATCACTGTGGTTGAAGAGGGCACTACCACCCTGCTTTTCCAAAACAACAGCCCATCCTTAAAATTATACTGAGGAACCTGTGCCGGATCAGAATGACATAATTGTATCACATTCTTCCATTGATCTTCTTGTTGTAACTCCTGTTTAATAACAGGAATAATAGCTGCTACCGGTTCTGACCAAGCCATCATCATTGATCTAGATAAAGCATCTGTTGGGATATTTTCTTTTCATACCTTATACTCAATGAGTCAATGGAAAAGTCGAATCCCAGTAGTTTAGGGAGCCACATTGGTCGTTCAGGGGTCTGGATAGTTTGATCAGTCAAACTTTTCAAGCTCCTTTGATCGGTTTTTATAACAAACCTGTGGCCTAATAAGTAGTGCCGAAATTTGGCCACCACTCCCGTAATAGCAAACAATTCTCTCACGTAAGCATACTGTGATTGCATTCTTGTTGATAGTTTTTTTGAGAAAAATACTATAGGATGATTATTCTGACTTAGCACGGCTCCCACACCACAGCCAGAAGCATCGGTCTCCAGAGTAAAGGGTACGAAAAATCTGGTAGAGTAAGAACTGGAGCTTAAGTCACAGCTGTCTGAAGTGCTTTGAATGCTTCTGTGGTAGAGATCATTGAACTTTTGGTCAGCAAACTGGGTCTAGTTATTGGTGATTATAAACTTCGGGACACCAAATATACTGATAATATTCTTATAAATGAATGTCTGAACTTATGAAGATGTGATGGTAGATAACGGTTCTACTTTAATCTACCTAGTAAAATAATTCACAGCTAACACTAAATACTTAATCTGTCTTGATGCTCAGAAAAAATGACTTAGAATATCAGTCTTCCACTGATAGAATGGTCAGGAGATGAATATCGTAGATAACTTTTCTCGTGGAGCTGCATAAATATCTGAGAATCGTTGACACTGATTATATTTATGAACATATTCCATGCTTTTGGCTTTCATACTAGACCAGTAATATTCAATTCTCAGCACTTTTTGTTTAATCTTTATTTTCTATATTTCTATTCAGATCTTTTAAATTACAATTCCATCATGGTATTGTTATTTTTCTACATTTATTACTTTTCTTATTGTGAGTTTTTTTTGTTTATAAGTGTTTTAAGTTTTTAGAGAAATTGTCTCCATATTCATATTTGAAATTAATTTCTTCTTAATCATTAACTTCATTTGTTTTATGAATTTTATTCTTTTAATACTTTTTCTATCAACTCTAATGCTTATCAATTTCTTCTGACTTTATTAAAAAAAAATCATTTTCTTTTGATCTATTAAAAAAAACTTTATCTTATGGGCTAAGGCAGATTCTAGGCCTATGTTAGAAAGTTAGATGGCCAGAAAAGCTATAGTTATTTGGCCCAATGATCCTTGAGAAAATGATAGTATCCAGCCATTTTTTGGAGCTCCAAACATGGAGAATGGGTCATGATTAATAAGAAAAAAAGCGTAGGTGTCTGGGTTAATAATGATTTTGGAGGTGGGGTTTTTTTTTTTCCACTTATTATTTTGTTTACCTTCTGAGAACAAAAAGATTTTTTATTATCAATATTATTTTAGATTTTATATTATTATAATAATTTTGTTACTGAAATTAGTTTTAGATTCTAAATTTCATATACAATGACTCAAGATGTTGATTCATCTCCACTACTTGACGACAAAAAAGAAAGTTACTATATTTTCTTATCAAACTTTTGTCTGATTATAATAGCTACTAATTTTATGTAGCACTTGAGTATTGGGGTTAAACTAAAATGGGGGGGGGGGGGACAGAAATTAACATGATGATATAATTAAACTAAAATGTACTTTATGATATCATAAAATAAATAAATAAAAATATTTTTATACTAAACTATTGAAGGAAAGCATATATTTATAACAAAGTTTGTTGTTTGCTTTTAAAATAGATTTGTTTACAATATTTAAATATCTACATTACACAAGAGTGAAAATTTTACTTGAAATCATAATAAAATTAACTAATAAAATTTATTAAGGATATATTAATTAGTCGTATTTTTTAGAATAAATTTTTCATATATATAAATATATATGTTTTATTCTATAATATGTAAATATTTTAATATTTATATCATATGGGGTGAATACTTTACATGAAAACATTAAACATGTAACATCTTCGTTTATAGGAAAGAAAACTTTACAAGAAGATAAAATAAGATTAATTTAATGATTTATATTTAATAATTTTTTATCTATAATTTATCTTTGTGATACAAATTTTTATACAATCACTAGCTTGCTATGGTTTTTTAATATTTACATTATAATACCTCTTAAGATATTGTTTTTCATATATCTTACATGGGGCAAAACTAAGTAAAATATAATTTATTATTAGAGATATTGTTAAATTGATTATACTTTTTAAAAATAAATTTTTTATTCTACTATATGTATTTTTTTGTAATATTTAAATATTTTAATGTATATATTGAACTTAAAAAATAATTACATGGAAAAATATTATACTATATCATAGAAGTGATTCTTTTTCATAAATTTAAAATAAAATTAATTAAATATAATTTTTTTATGAAATATTTTTTAACTATATCAAAAAATAACTACAAGAATAAAAAATCTACTAATTAACCTATGCATAACACGAGTACAAAAAGCTAGTATAAGTTTGTAAAATAAAAAATAATTGATAAATGTAGACTAAGAAAAAATAGTACCGATATTATTTTATAAATCACCTTTTCTTTTCTTTTGATATATGATATAATATATTTGTTTTCCTTTTTTTTTTTTCATTCGCCTATTTCGTCAAAATTTAAAGCTCGATATTTTTCAATAGTGATATTGATATATACTCCTTCAGCTTAAAAATATCTGTCATTATAGGGAATGGATTTTGCTTTATATCAGGTTTCCTACTTTCCTATTTATATTCAATCCCATTTAATATGTAATTCTTGGGAATGGAGGGAGTATATCTTAACAAATAATCAACAATATCATAAAGAAAAATTCTTATCTAAACATAATATATTACAGTTAAGTATATTAAATTAATCAAATCTTAATATTTTTATAAATTTTTGTGTCTCATAATTAATTTCACAATATTTTATAAAAATATTAAATTCTAATTAATTTAATCGTCTAACTAAATACACTGTTATGTTTACGTAAAAATTTCTCTATCACATATGTCTATATATATATATATATAAACGCTATATCACTTTTCCACACATTAGGAAACGCATAACTATTGGATATAGAAAGGAAGACCTACCTCCTTAAAAAGATTGTTTAGTAGAATTAGAGGTGAGACAAACATCTTTGGACATCTTTGATATTCTAAATTTATATAGGGATTCATATTTAATATTACATGTGGTTTAGAGCGAACTTATATGAATTTAGGAGCCAATGGCATGTGTATTTTCATGAACCCTGATTTTAACTTAAAAACAATTGAGTATTTTCTCTTGAAATGTATATTGAGTATTTAAGGTATTGTTATTATGAAGCAATAGATACCTTGCAGGCATAAATCATGGTGTATGGAGAGAATTCAAATTTGCAAGTTTCTAGCTTATTGTTTAGAGTTCATATAAAGAATTTCGATTTGATGAAATCAAACCATGGTATTTTGATATCCATATCAGTCTTAAAAAAATAACACTTTTTTTTTATTTGATGGTCTCGCCTCTTAGTTTGATTGTTGAGCTCCTTTTATTTATTTATTTGTTGAGCTCCTTTTTTTTTTTTGGGTTATCTTTTTAGTCTTCCATACGTTTATTAAGCAATGCAGATGTCCTGTGCTCAAATTATGGGGATACGCTTACACAAAAAAATAAAAATAAATCATGGGGTTACTTTACATGGGGACTAAAACCCAGTGTCACCCGTTCTAATCATTCATACTCTTTGTAGTATCACCCGTTCCAAGATAATCATTTGAATCACCGGTGTCTATCAAGTTAGGCAACTCAGCAACAGTAGCACTCTCTGCCTTCAAGAACAGCTGTTTAGCTGGCCTCCACCTAGAAGACTAAAAACCTGTCCATCAAAGGGCCAAGTGCTAAATTAAATTACAAAATATTAATTTTGCACACAAAAAGGTTACTCTTAAACTTATTCGCTTCCATTTGTAAATGAAACCTCTATTACAAGCTATTTGGTATAGGATGATTTCTTTCGTGTGTGTAACTTGACCAAGAAGAAGAAAGAATTGCACAGTATTTTACACAGGTTTGAGATATTGCAAAAATTCCTTACCAATACACATACTTTCATAATAACTGCAGTATAATCAATTATCAAGTTGCTTCTCAATTTAGACTCCATTTTACCTGGATGTTGCCAATACATTTTGGTCTGGATATGGTGGCACCTTTAAATGAGATGATGACAGAGGGACGTCATACCAATTAGGAATGCGTTAGGGGTTTAAAAAAAAATGGAGATATTATGTGTAAATGGAACACATAATTTATTGGATGGAAGAAGGGGGAAAATTGAAAGGCAGATTATCAAATTTAAGGGAAAAAGGCAGAAAAAAAAAAACCAAAAGGAAAACTAGTACTATTTCCAAAATATAGGCCTCAGCAATAGATTTATTTATTTAAAAATGCGTGAATGTAAATCCTCAATTTGTATCATTAGGCATATGTTCCACCAAACATTTTGTTAGAATATCTTCCGAATACATTGTAGAATCAATTAATCCTCCACTTGGGCAGCAATTTTAAGAATTGTTTTCTTATAATAATCTTATTGTATTAGTGGACTTTAATACTACACTAGTAATAGATCTAATTATTAATATAAATAGGTGTTAGTGTTTTATATTTTACACACATCAAACATCAAATAATCTAATCTCATTATTCATTAATGTTTCCATTCTCCTCCTTTTCTACCTAAACCCTGTAATTTTAACATATGTTATTGTGAGTAACTTAATTTGTCCATGTGATTTCCCATGCGTGCTTCATATACAGATGCAAATGTTACCATCATTGTTGAGAGAATGTAAAGATGAACCTATAACTCATTATAGGACTTTCTACACGACTATCACAAATATTTCATTTTATCTAGTCTAGTTACAATTCAGTAGCCCTGGTTAAAAATTACTTATGCTCAAAACAAATAAAAGAAAGAAAAAAAAACAGAATATGAATTGATATAAAATTAAAATCTGAAAATGAATGATAAGATGAAATTTTATGTAGTAATTATTCATTCAGGCTGATTATAAGGGTACTTTGTTAGCCTTTATCCTCAAAGAAGCTTGGGGAGATTCAGAACATCTCAGCAACATCTTTATTTTCAGTGAAGTAAGTCGCCATACGTGAAAAATGATCATCATCCTTTTTTCTAAGGATAGACTCAAGTACACAAACAGCTTTCATTCGAACCTGAAAACATTATTCTCATAAGAAGTTAAAATGACAGGTACATCAATATGCAGCAAATGTCATACGGGCATGCATGTATGAGTTCATATTTTTTCAGAAAATATGAACATTACAAACATGCCTGCCACATCGGAGATTGGAGGTTTTAGTTCAAGGGCATGACATAAAGCCTGGGCATCCAATTTTGCAGCCTCTGTTAGGAACCTTTGTTACTCTTGAATCTTGATTCCAAGGACCACCAGACTGATTCCTTGAAAGTCTATAACTACTTTGACTTTCATTATGATATGCAACCGGTTCATATCTGTCAGTCTGGGTAAGGTCCAGCCATTCCTTTTGGTGGCTTAAGTCAAGAAAGGAGGCAATTTTATTGTCAACAATTGCAGGCAAATTCGGTTGGTGGATGACAGATATTGGAAAAGTCTCTATAAATGGAGACATTTGCTTCATCTAAAAAACAAGTAGAAGCAAAAGCATAGTAATAAGAGTTGTAGAGTAACGAGAGTTGTATCTTTTTTATAGAGAGAAAAATAGTGAGAGAAAAATATTGAGTTAATTTATGAGAGTTTTATCTATAAATTAAAGATACAATATTATTATATTTTTGTATTTCCATTATTTTATAGTGAAAGTTTAAGTGACTTACAGGTCCCGTAGTTTTTTTTCTTGCTCACATTGAGAAGATTTTTTCATGTTAAAATTTTATGGTATTATTACACTTATTTTACGTTTCCGCTTAGTGCTTATTTTGAGTTCACAAAGGAGGGAAATTATGCTATCATTTCCCAACAGTGGTATCAGAGCTCGCCTGATTGTTAATCCCATAAAAATTCTTAGTATGCTATGTGGTTGCAGCATTGACTGATCTTTGTTAGACCATTTGTGTACCGCAAGTGCACGGGTCGTTCAAGTAATACAGATACGAAGTAAAAGTTCGTTCCCACGAGGACAAGGTTTCCATTACTAAGTAAAGAACCAATATTTCAATTTATTCTAGTCAAGACATATAAAATAAAGGAAAGCAATTAATCTAAATCTAGACTACCAAAGCAATAAAATAGGGGTTTGGAAATCTAGGAATCCTTCTTCACTTCCTACTTCATACTAATGATATGCAATCCTTACAAGTAACATCAATGCTTAATTAGTTTAGCTTGAGAATCTAATTTAGTCAAAAGCTGTCTGGTCGATCAACCCTGGTGTCATTTACCTAATCCACTATGGTTCTTATGGTTGCATGAGGACTAGTGTAAACTCCACTAATGAACGATCTATTCTCAAACACACGCTAATACATGACTAAAAGGTATATTTCTATCCAGTTAGCGAATCAACTCATTCAAGCCAATTGAACTCGTCAAACATGCATCAACCATACCATGTCCATCTCCATAAATCCCTATGTCTAGTTCATTTGCATCAATTAAGATCATGCAATTGTTGATCAAACAGAAGCAAGTATTAAGCATAGGCATGGAAGAACAAAGCTATACATTAATAGAAACTCAAATTCATACATAAACATTAATAATCATATAAAGATCCAAAGTATTTCCTAAATACAGCTTCTAATCAATTGAACACGAATTTACAGAGCAAAACAGTGCTCAAAAGATAAAGGAGAAGAAGAAAACTCAGGGAGAAGAGGAAGGATGCCATTGATGAGATCCTTGAAGCTTGAATCCTCTTCCTTAAGGAAGAGAACTTCCAACCTAGCCTCCCTAGGCCTCCAATCAGCTCGAGAAATGAAGCACAAAGCCGTAGCTCCTCTAAAACCTAAAACTATCTACGGAGCTCTCCAAACTCCCTTTACAAAATCTAATAAAATCTATTTATAGACTCAGCAAAACAGAGGCACGCCGCGGCATTGATTTGCCCACGCCGCGGCGCGTATCAAGTTAGGTCAGGGACGCCGCGGCATTGACATTCCCACGCCGCGGCGTTCAATATTTCGTAGCCTCTGACTTTGGATGCAGGGGATCTCCACGCCGCGGCATTGAACAGTACACGTCGCGGCATTGTCTGCTGAAATGCTGATTTTGCTTTCTCTTCCAATTTCAGCTCAATTGCTCCACATATCATCTTGTTTGGAGCCCTTCCTATGATAGAGAAAACACCAAATCAGTAACACATATAAATTCACTTAATCACATATCAAATATGCACAAATTGCTCAAATACATACTGAAAAGGTATCAGAATTAGATATAACAAATATAAGCATAAAACCTTCTAAATATGTATGAATACAAGGACTTAAGCAATCAATAAAACACAGATATGGGGCATAAATAACTACACTTTTTGTAGTTATCAATCTTCCATATCAGAAAAGATTTTATTGGAATCACTGTTAACTGAAAATTTTATCAGAGCTCGTCTGTTTGGGGGAGCTATTATCCTGTGTAATTCAAGATGGAGGGTTCTGTCACTCATGATGGAGATATGTTCAAGCTAACTGCTGACAATTACTCCTGTTGGAAGCCGATGATAGAAGATCACTTATACTGCACGGATTTGTATGAGCCAATTACCCAAAAGGATAAATCGAAAGGGAAGATCGACAAAGATTGAGAGCTCCTGAATCGGAAGACAGTAGCTATGATCCACAAATACATTGATCGCAGTTTGTTCGAGCATGTATCAACTTATACAAATGCGTATGAGTTGTGGACGAAACTTGAATCCTTGATTCAAAAGAAGACGCCCAGAAACAAAGCCCACCTTGTCAAACGGTTGGTAAAGTTGGAGTACATGGATGGTCAAAACATGATCAAACATATGAACACCTTCAAAGGTATTGTGAATCAATTGACGAAGGCAGAAATGAAGATAGATGATGAGTTATAGACTCTTCTACTCCTCAGTTCTTTATTTGAGAGTTGGGATACTCTAGTTGTCACTCTCAGAATTCTGCTCCAGATGGAAAGCTTAGCATAGATTTTATTATAGACAGTTTGTTGAATGAAGAGTCAAGACAGAGGGAAAGAGGCTTGAACAACCAGTTTGAAGCTAACGTTGTCAAAAATAGAGGAAGGAGTAAGAATCGTGAAAAAAGAGGTCATGGAAAATCACAAGGTAGATCCAAATATCGCACTAGACTAAATTGTTATTATTGTGGCAAACCAGGCCACAGGAAGTCTAAGTGCAGATTCTTGAAGAGAGATCAATAGGCTGGAACAGTCCATCCTGACCAGATAGACCCAAAGAAGAAAAAGGAAGAAGGAACCACTACTGCAGTGGCCTTGAATGATGAAAACATATTTCTTGTCGGAGAGGAAAATTATCTAAATGTTGCATCTAATGACTGCATTTGGATAATTGACTCTGGAGCATCCCTCCATGTAACGCCTCATGAAGAATTCTTCTCATCATACCAAAAAGGAGACTTTAGTACGGTGAAGATGGGAAATCATGTCACAAGCAAGATTATTGGCATTGGTGACGTAACTATGATTACTGAGAATGGAAATAAACTTATGCTGAAAGAGGTAAGACATGTTCCAGACATGCGTCTGAACCTTATCTCAGCAGGAAAGTTAGATGAAGTTGGGATGATAAATCAATTTGGTGTTGGTAGATGGAAGCTCAGCAGAGGAAGCATGATTGTTGCTCGTGGAAAGAAGGAAGGCTCCTTGTACATCATGCAAGGAAAGATATACTAGGGAGAGACCAATGTTGCTCAAGACGCAACTAAAAAATTGTGGCACAGACGACTAGGCCACATGAGCGAGAAAGGTTTAAAGATTCTCGCAATAGATCATATTTCAAACATAAAGGGGAAGCCACTTGAATCCTGTGAAGATTGTCTACCAGGCAAATAACACAGAGTATCTTTCCAAAGATCAGATGATGCAAGAAGAATAAAGCAAATTATGGATCTTGTTCATTCAGACGTTTGCTCAATATCTGAAAGGTCCCTTGGTGGTGTTCAATACTTTGTTACTTTCATTGATGATCACTTTAGGAAAGTGTTGGTGTATCCATTGAAGACGAAAGATCAAGTTCTTCAAGGTTTCAAGGAATTCCATGCTTCTGTAGAACGAGCATCTAGAAGAAAGTTGAAATGCTTGAGAACTGATAACGGTGGAGAATATAGAGGTCCATTTGAAGCATACTACAAAGCTCATGAGATAAGACATGAAAAGGTACCTCCAAAGACTCCTCAGATGAATGGAGTAGCTGAAAGGATGGAACAGAACGATTGTAGAGAAAGTCAGAAGCATGCTTTCTCAAGCAAAACTTTCCAAGTCATTTTTGGGTGAAGCGGTAAAAACTGCAGTTGATTTGATAAATTTGTCTCCTTCAAGACCTTTACATAGAGAGATACCAGATGAAGTATGGTCTGGAAAGAAAGCCTCTTATAGTCACTTGAGAGTCTTTGGGAGTAGAGCATTTGTCCACATTCCTAAAGATGAAATAGCAAAGCTTGATGCTAAGACGAAGGAATGCATATACCTTGGTTCACCAAGAGATGAACTTGGTTTTAGATTATGGGATCCTGCAAATAAGAAGATTGTTCGAAGTAGAGATGTGATATTCTATGAAGAAGACCAGACGATCCAGGACATTCAGCAATCTAAGAAGCCAAAGACCATTGTGATACATAATTCAGGGGGAGAGATTCCTCAAAAAAATGATGACCCTGATCAGACAACACAACCCCATTTGTAACACCCTTGTGGGGATGTCACATTTATGATACAATAAAATAAAATAAATAAATATTACTCAAGTTGTAAAACATTTGTTACATAAATAATATAGGTTGTAAAATTTTTTTTTCTTTTTATACAGAATATTACTAAATAAAATAACACGAAAACATAAAATAAAACAAACTGTCATCATACATAATATACATAGGATTTTGTTTTAAGTAGTACAAATAATATACAATTACAAATATTTAAACAAAGCTATAAAGAGTTAATATATAATACTACATCAAAAAGTGCCCAAGTGCACATCATAGATCCCTAACCCTCTGAAGGATCACTCTCAGATGAAACTTCAGGTGATAGGTATCCAGGATGCCTCACAGCTCTACGGACAGGAGTCCGCGCTGTTGACACTATACTGATCTCACTGGGAACACGGAAAAGTCCTCCCCAGTGACGCCTCAAATCCAATGGCAGCTCCAGATGTAGATACAGAGTCGTGGTAAAAACAGGCTCAGTATCAAACTCTGCTCGTAGAGACAAAGTCAGACGTCCCACATAGACAACCGATCCTCGATCCTCGCGCAAACTCTAGGCCTCAGAGCCTCCGTGAAACCCCAGTCTCACGAACCCAAGAAATCCCGACAACGCCATCCTCACTAATCAATCTAACGGGTATGGATGATCGGATGGTTCGCAGTCGTCGAACTGATCCCTCGTCTGCTGCTGCTCTTCCTCCTCAAGATACTCACAATCTAGAGGTTGTTCCTCTTCCTCAAACTCTTTTATAACATAAATTATAATACAGAAACAGTACATATAGAGAGGTGAGATAATCATACATCAATACCAGTATGACAAATAAGAAAACGCCAAATACAACAGATATAACAGTTCATACAATAAAGCATACTATAGCATCATAAATAATAATACAATTTAATACAGTAATTTTAATACAACAGTATCAAAATAATATCACAGATAAAAATGTTATAATGCACGACACAAATGCAAATGCAATACGACTCGTTCCTACTCCATGGAGCTAGACACAGATATTAGAGAGAATGACCCGTAAAGAACTATAAGTACCTTAGGCTGCCCAACCAAACTATTGCACTATCTTACGTTGTGTCTATAGCCCACTGTCCATTCATCGTGTAGTAGCACACAGTCCATACATCGTGTAACTACAGGCATTGTACTAAAATAGTCTTTACAAAATCTTGATTAAGTATAGTGTTTGTCGAGATCACTAGTGTGTTCAGCCGCTACCACGCCTGCAGGAGCGAAACCGTCGCGTCACATGTGGAATACTCCGCACACTAATGCCTCCAAGTCCATACAAAGAAATGAACCACACTATGCTTTTCACACCGACAACACGGTGTAATTCGCCTCGTCAATCAAATCACCAATTATCAATCAAATTGGCATAACTCAATGCATGAATGAAAATAATAATTACTAAATTACCCTTAGTCTAAAAAATATTCTCATATTTACGCAAATGCCTTCAATGGCAAAAATCTTAAATACAGTACGTTCCCACTTGACGTACCATATTTCTACATGTCCAAAATACAGTACGTTCCCACTTGACACACTATATTTTCACATGTTCGGGTCCACCACTTTGGCCCGATAGTAAAACTCGTTGTTCCAATAAATCGCGTGGAAATTTTATCGCGTTTTCATAATTTCATCGTTTTTACAAACGTTTTTAAATCGTGTAAATATATTTTGCTGTTTGTTAAATCGCATAGTATTTTTAAATCATTTTTTCAATCACGTAAGATTTTTAAATTGTTTTCTTGATCGAAAAGCTTTAAAATCTCTGTTTTAAAACTACGTAAGCTTTTTTCACTACTTTAAAACTACATAGAATAATTTTTCTTACGTTATAAATATATTATAAAACATTCTCTTTTATTTGTCTGCTTTTAATAAAATTTGACAAGATTTTGTCTATAAAATATATAAAAAATATGTTTTCTACGTTTTTCCTCTAAAAATTCTTTTGTTTATTTTATAATTATAAAATCCACTTTAGAAATTGATACTACACTTTAAAATCTAATAGTAAGTATTTTTCAAAGGTTTTGTTCATTTTTCTACTATGTCACCTTTCTAATAAAAATTGGTTTATTTCTTTGCTTCTTGAAAATTTATTACAAAAGCATTTTTTTTTAAGTTAAACATCAAACCTACACTTTATAAAACAAGTTTTGGATTGATTTCACCTTTGAAATACATAATGGCCGAAATTGATAAAACCATGGCATTTGATCTTTGGATCATTTTCTATCCTCTAAATCATTTTGTAATTCATTCATTTATCTAATTCCATTAAGTCATTGCTTTAGAAAATGGTTGAGAACATTTTGGTTCTCTTTTCTTGGTTGAGGCCGTGAGCCTTCATTTTGTATTCTTTGGAACATTCATGCAAACCTCACATGTTATTCACATCCTAAGTAACATTCATGCATAATCACACATACAATATATTTTAAAGCTTGTAGACATGCATACAAACAATATCATCCATAAGTAAGAAAGCATTTAAAACAATCAAACACAAGTGAATCCTTATGGATTCTTCACACACATACAAGTCTATTTTCTCATCACCACACATGGTTGATGAGATTAAATCTCCCTCTTACCTTAAAGGAAGATAAAATCTACTACTCTCATTCCTATAGAATTCGTGATCTCCTTCAAGAACCTAAAAGATCTTAAACAAAAATTTCAAGAGTTATAACTATGAGAAAAAATTATAAACCATGGATAAATCATGGCTTAGAACCTTGAAAAAGAAGTTAGAAATGAAGAATAAGGATTTTCACATTCTAGGAAAAATCTCCAAAGTGATTTTTCAAGCTTTAGATGATAGATTTTGGAAGAACTCTCAACTAGAGATGTTCTTAGATTAGTGTTTAGAGTTGAGAAAGTAGGTTAGATAAAATTTTGGGTGGTTGGATGGTGAGATAGGATACTTGGCCGAATGGCTTAGAGAAGAACAACAATGGTGAGCTGTTGTGTTTGAAGAGAGAGAAGAGAGAAAGTATGATAACAAAGATAGAAATGAAGTGAAAATTGCTCTCCAAATGGTGCATGGCCGTGGAGCTCTCCATGATGGAGGTGGCCACTTTGTTTGACTCTCCAAGACTCCATCCTAGCCTTGGATGTGATCAAAGGTTAAGATCAAAACTTGATCACCAAGCTTGTCTTCCATTGGCTAATCCAAGCCTTGTCATAAGCCTAGTCACTTGTTCTTGAATGTTCTTCCTTAATGATGATCACTAATTAAGCTACTAATCTCATTAAGTTTCTATGCACACTTAATCTAGTTTAATTAGGTTAATTTGTTACATTACTAATTAATTAACATTCTTATAATCTAAGCTTCAAGAGCCATTGATTAAATCAAGGGTTCATATTAGGTAGTGATATGATCAAATCTAAACCATTAGATCTCTTCTCCATGAAATCTTAACCATTAGATTCATCTTAAAACAATAAAGGGTCAAGATCTTCCCTACACTTCTCCTCATCCAATGGTCACAAATGATTCTAACTATTTTGTGAGACCAATCTCCACCGTCCATTAAATCAAAGGTTGATATCTAAGCCTTCTTCACCAAGCTCATTCTTTATAACCATAGATTAGATCAACGGTTGATATTCAAAACTCAACATTTTCATCCAACGGTGTAAATCAAGTCCAACCCTCTTTGTTGACTTAATTCCTATTGGTTTAAAATAAATCAAGCCACTAACGTTGACTACTTTCTTTAAATGTGAGTCCCGCAAATCAATTGTGGGTCCTACAAACCAAAAGTGGGTCTCACAGACATTTTCGGGTCCACTGTCATTTTATTTATACTGACTAATAAAATAATATTTTAATAATAAAAAATTATTTTATTACACAGTTAAATCCTAAAAATTAAAAGATTAACAACCATATCACTCAGAATTGGGTTTAGTAAGATCCCCCAGCTCCGAATAATTAAAATAAGATTTTCCTGGCTCGAAAATTATTATTTTCCTGACTCGGAGCAAATCACACAAAATACTCAAATATGAACTCGAAACAGTTAAATAAATTTTATAACATACAGAAAAACATAAAACAACACAATCAGGACATAACAGTCATTTATCCTAAAGTTGGGGTGTTACACCATCAGATGGAGCAACCTGATCAAACAGAATAACTTGACCAGACAGAACAAAATTAAACAATGCAGGGAGAACAAATGATGGAGACTGATCAGACAGAACAAGAACCTCAGGTAAGATGATCAACGAGAATCAGACAACCATCAAGAAGGTATATCTCTGATGAATATGTCAATCTCACTGATGAAGGAGAACTTCAAAGCTTCATGGAAGCCATTGAGACAGACGATAAAGAGAAATGGATGCAAGCCATGGAAGAAGAGATACAGTCTCTAAAAGAGAATAAGATGTATGACTTGGTGAAATTACCTGATGGAAGAAAGGCGCTGAAGAACAAGTGGGTGTTTAGGCTCAAGACTGAAGAGAATAGCCCAAATCCCAAATACAAAGCACGAATAGTTATGAAAGGGTGCAATCAGAAGAAAGGTATAGATTTTGAAGAAATCTTCTCACCAATGATGAAGATGACATCCATTAGAGCAATCCTTGGTCTAGCTGCTAAATTAGACTTGGAGATAGAACAACTTGATGTCAAAACAACATTCTTACATGGAGACCTAGAGGAAGAAATTTACATGGAGCAATCTGCAGGTTTTACAGAACTAGGTAAAGAACACCTCGTGTGCCGTATGAAGAAGAACCTCTATGGTATGAAGCAAACTCCAAGACAATGGTACAAGAAGTTCGATCTCTTGATGGCCCAACATAATTTCAAAAAGACGTCTGCAAAACACTGTGTATTTGTGATTGTGAAGAATTATGAGAATGGTGAATCCATCATACTTCTATTGTATGTTGATGATATGTTGATTGTTGGAAAAGATAAGACAAAGATAGGTGCTCTCAAGAAGGCATTAAGCAAAACCTTTGCCATGAAAGATCTGGGTGCAACAAAGAAGATTCTTGGAATAAAGATCACTAGAGATCATTCTAGAAGGATGTTGTGGATGTCACAAGAAGGCTATATCAAGAAAGTTCTTGAAATGTTTAACAAGCATAATGTCAAACCTGTATATGTTCCATTACCTGGTCATTTCAAGCTCAGTAAGACACAATGTCCAAGGAATGAAGAAGAAAAAGAAGAAATGAGCAAGGTGCCCTATTCTTCTGTTGTAGGTAGCCTTATGTACGCAATGGTTTGCACAAGACCAGACATTGCTTATGTAGTAGCAGTTGTAAGTAGATTCCTATCGAATTCAAGAAAGGATCATTAGAATGTTGTGAAATGGATACTAAGGTATTTGAAAGGAACTACTAAAAGATGCTTGTGTTTTGGCAATGAAAATCTAATGTTCATTGGGTATGCACATGCAGATATGGCAGGGGATGTAGATTCAAGAAAGTCTACATCTAGGTGTTTGATTACTTTTGCAGGAGGAGTTGTCTCATGGAAATCACGACTACAAAAATGCATTGCTTTAAGCACCACAGAAGCAGAATACATTGCAATCACTGAAGGTTTCAAGGAGGTCTTGTGGATGAAGAAGTTCCTGCAAAAGTTAGGCCAGAATCAAGAAAGTTGTGTTCTCTATTGCGACAGTCAGAGCGCAATTTATCTCAGCAAGAACTCGACATTTCATTCAAGATCGAAACACATCGACGTAAGGTATCACTGGATCCGTGATGTGTTAGAAAATAAATCGCTGCAAGTTGAGAAAATCTATACCAATGACAATGGCACATATATGATGACAAAAGCTCTACCAAAAGAGAAGTTAGAATTTTATCAAGAAGCTGCATGCTTAGCATCAACCCAGAAATGTTCCAAGATTAATTTCCCAATGGCTGGAGGGGGAGAATTGTAAGGTCTAGCCATTCCTTTCGGTGGCTTAAGTCAAGAAAGGAGGCAATTTTATTGTCAACAATTGCAGGCAAATTCGATTGGTGGATGGCAGATGTTTTTTCGATGGTTGAAGCATTAAATATAATGCTTGGAGAAGTCTCTATAAATAGAGACATTTGCTTCATCTGAAAAACAAGCAGAAGCAAAAGCATAACAACGAGAGTTGTAGAGCAACGAGAGTTGTATCCTCCTCACAAATAGAAAAATAGTAAGCCAATTTGTGAGAATTTTATCTACAAATTAAATATACAATATTATTATATTTTTGTATTCCCATTATTTTATAGTAGAAGTTTAAGTGGCCTACGGGTCCCGTGATTTTTTCCTTGCTTACATTGAAAAGGCTTTTCCACGCTAAAATTTTATGGCGTTATTACACTTATTTTACGTTTCTGCTTAGTGTCTATTTTGAATTCACATAAGAAGAAAATTATGTTGTCATTTCCCAACAGTATGTCACCATGTTATGTTTCTATGATTAAATGACCTTTGAAGATTTGGACCCTTGGAGGTCCCAGTTTCATTCTTCACAAGTGAATGCCCGTGTTAAGGCACTAAGTCCTTGCTTAATAGGTGCAGTTCCAATCCCAACTACTTCACTGAGAAAAGATTTGGTGGTGGTTGAAAGTTTGTATTCCCAAACCCTTGTATCCGACTGGTTAGATGTTCAGAAGGAGCTGTTGACTTATTATTAGTGTCTTCTGTGGAGAAGATGACAGAGATAGCCTCATGAACAGTATCTCTTACAACCTTGTTGAGTGCATCGATCACCTTTCAAAGGATCACTATATCAATAATGAAAACGAAAACAACAAAGAAGATCGAGAGAGAGAGAGAGAGAGTGCAGACGATTTTTAGCACCAAAAAGCGAGAAATTATTGCTCATGTTTCAAATTTTATTAATAATGATGATTCACAATTAATTTATAAATGTATTATTTATTATTATTTTTTAAAAAATTGAAATAATAAATATATAAATTAATAATTAATCTACTATTAATGAAAGTTAAAAAATTTAAATGTGAGGGATTCGAACATAATATTATATAAAACTATTCAAGCATACAATAATTTCTCTATAAAAAAAAACAGTGAGAAGGTGCCATGTCGGTGGGTGACTAACCACGCCGTGTGGTTAAACGCTGAAACTTGGACTAAACAAAAGAACAAAAAAGAAACTTGGAAACTTCATTCTGCGCTTCGCGCGCACCTTAGCAGCTATCCCTCCTGCTGTGTTTGGATGTTGGGAATTGAAGTCAATGAACTGGATTTTTTTTTTCTTGGCTACACTAATAAAAAATAAAAAAAATTCTGGAAGTATGAATTTTTAATGAATAATAATAAATTGATGTTTTGGTCTATGAATTCGATTTACGCTAATTTATGCATTTTTTTAATTTTTTTTGGATAGAATATGTATTTTTTATATTTATTTATATCAAGTATTAGCCTCTTGCAGGGAGTTGGAAAATAAAAAAGTTAAATTAAAATTTTAATTATTATATGTTATATTTATTTGTTAATTTAATTTTTATAATTTTTTTATTTTTAAAATTAGTTTTCACGTTTTTAGAAATTTTTAAAATAATTTTTATTATTAATTTTTGTTATAACACGTTATAATATTATCGATTAGGTAACAAAATAAGTATTTTTTATTTAATAGAGACTTTTTAAATATTTATTTTGTCAAATAAAATACTTATTAATTCTAATAAGTATTTATTTATTTTTTGTAAATATTTTTTATTAAATAAATAATTTGTTAAATATTATTTTTTCTATAAGATATCTAATAATTAAGAGTGTTAAAATAAAAGCTGGCCCGACCCGCTAACTAATTATCAGGCCAGGCTAGAACAGTATGGGCTGGTAATATGTTGACCTAGTCAACCCTATCCAGGTTATGAGTTAGGCTTGGTTGGCTTAATTGCCAACACCACTTTTTTTGTTTTTTAATTATTAACACTTAAAAATTTTTTTTTTTTTTTAACATAATTTAAATTTCTATCATACTTAAAAAATATTATTTTTATGATAAAATATTAATTTACATTAAAAATAAGAACATATTTTTTATATATTATATAAATTACATAATAATAATATAATTAAAAATTAAATATTGAACTTTCGGGTTTACTCAACCCATTATAGACTGACCCGTGTGAGATCGAGTCAAAATTGGATCAGTCTAATCATATCTAATATTATTTTTATATCAATTTTTTTTATCTAATATACATATTTTATATGATTAGTTGAGTTGACCGTCGTGTTCATACTATTGTGACACTTCTATTAATAATTATTAAATTAACTTTGTTTAAATAAAAATTATTGATAAAAATTATTTCAAAAATATTTATAAGTATGAAAATTAATTTTAAAAAATTATAAAAATTAAATTAAAATTAAGAATAAACTATAACGAAGAAAATTTTAATTTAACAAAAAAAAAAAATTAAACGTACCAAACGGACCTTTCTCCAGTGTACAGTGGAAGGGAAGGGAGGGGCGAATGATAGGTTACAGGTCTCTCTTGAGGTTTGTCGAACAAACCATTTCCTAACTAAATACAAATTTCGATTTCTCAATCTGTTCTCTTGCTGTGTCCGTCAAATCAAATTGCTTAGCTTGCATCAACAACTAGACTCAATTCTCAGCTAATATTAGTGATGTGAAGTGTTTTTTCTTTGCAGTTGCAGAGTCGAACGACTTCTCAAATTTACCAATACATATGTTGCATCAAGGCCTAATCATTATTACTTTCAGGTTCCCAGCTTCTACTACTCTGCTTCATTTTTTTAATGACTTTTTTTAATCCTTTTTGTAATCACTGTTTTTCATTTCTTCATTTTCTTTATCTAGTGTTCCTACTGAAATTATAATAACAGTGCTAGTTCAAATGTGGAATGAAACTGCTGAATTCTATAAATTTTGCTACGAGTCTCACTTTTATCCTCAGTCCTCACAGAAAATACTCAATAGTTTTATTTTACATATGTTGTGTCTACTTATGCATGCAATACTATACTGAACTGAGATGGTGTCTCAATGAGATGTGATTGTATCAAATTTTCCATAGGTTGTTTAAGAGTTTTGAACTCCTTTATTAGCTTCATTTTTTTTCGCTCCTGGAACAGGGACAGAGCACTTATCATTGTTTAAGCTGTAATTTTCTAATGGATGGTAGAAAGAAGAAACTATGCATTGAAGACCATAGCAAGAAACAGAAAATAATGAATTCTATCTGGAGACCAGTAGCCACTAAAGCCAGTTCTTGTGAAGGTTTGTCTTTTTTGTCATGGGACATATTGGCAATCAACTTCTGGTAGTACCAACGACTTTACGTTATGCTTATAATATCTATGATTTCTTTTACATGACAAGACCTAAGGGTAGTATTCTTTGGAATGTAATAAAATAGATGTTCTTGTTACTTTTTTCTGATCTTTGTTTATGGTATAGTTCCTCCATGTTCCTACATCAGATGAGAATTTGGTATTTTATATATTTTCTGCTATGTAAAGGTAATTAACAACCAAATGATGCCATGAAGTAGCATGTTTTTAAAAAGCATGATACTTTTTTCCTTCTTAGGAGAAGAGGGGGGGAGGGTTATTTAAGCTAGTTTTAATGATCCATATTAAATTATGTGGTTTTGCAGAAAGCTTGATAAAGGATGCAACAATTGAGTCAGAAGATGGAGGTGAAGTTCAAGAAGTAGGCTGTAGCACATCTAGCACTACTTCAAATGTCATGAAGGTAGCTGCTGAAGCTATGGATGAAATTACTGAATCAGCTACCAGTTCCAGCCTATTGCAGGATAATGTTGAAAACAAAGTGCTAGAAGGAGATTCATCTCTTTCCACTGGAAAGCATTCAGTTTCTGTCGAGGCAAGATTATATTTTTTCACTTCCCCTTGAATTGGTAGTCTATATTTTATGAACATGCCAACCAATATTTGTTCATTTTGTCCTTTTACATGCTAGTGACCACCATAGGTCTTTTATTCGGTCCTCTTTCATTAAGTTTGGGTTGCTGAATTGTTGGTTGTTGATTCTACATTAAAGGTTACTATAGCACTAGAATTAATTGGTTTGTTATCAGATGGGATGACGTCATAAAAAAAAAAAAAGATGGGAGGACTTCATAAGAAGTCTTGCATGAAAGGCTGTGCTGCTGATTTATTTTCTGCTTTATTTTTTTCTGACTCTTACCATATTTTTTATCGTATATCATCTTGTATTTTTCTTCTCTTTTTTCACAAATTTACATTGGAAAGAAATGATATCACTTTTTGCTTTCTCAGAAAATTTTGCTTGTAATATACTGTCTATCTGCCTCCACGGTTTTGATCTCTAGTTCAGCTTTTTAAAATTTTTTTTTATCTATACTTCCATTTTGTTCTCTTTTCTGGTTGTGCACTGAACAGTCAAAAGCTTCAGCTTTTTCATCTCTGTTTTCATTTTATGTTTGTTGTGCAGGTTGGTGCTTCTCTATTTCGATTTATTAAAGGAAAATGGTAAAAACTAGTTTTTTAATTTCTGTTTGATATTAATAACTACATTGCTTTGCCAACTTGAAGTAGATAGACTTAAAATGAAAGGGAGGCTGAGTATGACATGGGTGAAAGTGATAGAGAATTTTTTTTTTTTTCATGGTTGTAAAATGACTAGAGAAAAGTGTGGGCTTAGATAATATAGGCTGAAAAAGAAAATAGTAATGCATATTAGGAATTTTATATAGTTTTGACTTGAGATTCGTGTAGCCAACCATATGGGATACAATTTTACAAATCTTGTTGCTATTATTGTTATCAGAGGGACTTATGATATGTAAATTAGATTATATGCTTGTTACTTATTCTTAATACTGTTTCAGGGGATCCACGCAGAAAAAGATAGAAGAGGAGATGGGGGTTAAGATAATATTACCTTCTTCAAAAGAAGAGGATTTTGTTAGTAAGTTTTCCGGTTCACCTAATCCACTGAGTATCTTGTATGGGTCATCTTTGAAATAGTTATTTTATATCATGCTTTTGCCTTTATCTTTGATTATTGTATACTTTGAGATATTTAATTGAGTGATAGCTGATTTGGCATTAATATAATTCTCTTACATTCAAAAGAATATATTGAGTGTGTTGGGAATCATAATGATGATATGGGTCTTTGGATCAAGTTGTGTTTTTTTAACTCTATGTAACCAAAAGCCCAATTTAATCGAAAGGCCAGAACATAATTATGTGACCGCAGGAGTGTGAGTCTTGTGTTGGCTGAGTGTGAGACACACAACTTCCATTTAAAGTAGAGGCTCTCTCCTCTTAACAGCCTGGATTTTTTGGAGTGGGATCTCCTCTACATCATTATGACTCTCATAAGAGTGGATAACGAAACCCAATATCTGAATGATTTGGTGAAATTGTCTTTTGCAGCCATTGAAGGCAATTCAGTTGATAGCGTGACTTCAGCTTCAAAGAAGATACAGGCTATAATTGAAGAGGTCAGTTGCCTCTCCATGCAGTCTATGTCAGTGGTGGTGACTTGATATTACTTTGTAGTCACAGACTCACAGGATTGCACAAAGATTCACATATTTTCTTGTGTTTGAAACAGGTGGTTAATAGTCGAAATCTTGATTATTCACACTTCATATCGCTTCCATTGGCCATCCATCCTGATTTAGTTAATAAACTCATCAATTTTCAAAACTCTATATTGGGAAATGGTGATTCTTGCATGGATGAGAATCTTGACACTGGTTCAAATGAGGATGAGGATACTTCTGACAGCAAAGAAGTGGATCAATTGTCAAAGGAAAATGCTGATGTTGCAGTTGAACTTAAAGTTGATGATGGCAGTGAAGCAGTTAAAGTTAATCTTACTAACATACCACTTGTCAGTTACGCATCTAAAGCATCCAAATCTTTTGCTTCATTTGGTATGAAAACAATCTTCTATGCTATGTTTAAGATACTTATTACTGAAGGAATTTGAATCAAGAGATTGTGCAATTATCTCCATTGTGTAATCAGTTCAGCAGCATAAATAAATATTCTTAGAGTGCGTTTGTTTATGCTTAATTTGCAAGAAAAGTACCTTTTTTATTGAAAAAAATCACTTCTCAGATATGCACAACTGTTTGGATAAGATTTTGAGAAAAATTAGAATCTAAAAAATATCAGTTTTCTGCTTTTAATTAGAAGTTGAAATGTGTAGCTTCTTAAAAAAATCAGTTTTAAGAGAGATACAATAGAAGAGAGAGAGAAGCTAAAAAGTGATTTTGTAATTGTATCCAAACTCAAAATAACTTCTGCTTTTCATAAAAATCTCTATTAAAAAAATCAATTTTTTATCCATTTTAAAATCACTTTTTTTCAAGGCTTATCCAAATGCGACCTTAATTATGTCTTGATATGTGACATGTGTTTTGTTACATTCTGCTATTCATTATCATTTTCCATTTTGTGGAGCCTGAACTCTGAATTCAAATTAATCATTTATGGATGCTATGGTTATATTCCTAAGATATGCTCATATTACCCAGTAACCAGTCATTTTCAGAGCTTATGAGTTTACTTTGTCATGTAGAAACTCAACAAGGATTAAATGTTTATGCTTTACTACGGATAACACCGTATTCTGTTTTAATCCTCTTCCTTCTTCTATGATCTATCTTCTTTAATATGAAATTCGCTGATTTATGTTGCACTTTTGCAGACTTGGGGATTGACAAATCTATATTCATCAAGCCTAAAACTTTTCACCTTACTGTACTCATGCTTAAGCTGTGGAACAAAGACCGCGTTAAGACAGCTACTGAGGTCTTGCAGGTAAGTTTTGTTAAATTCAACATAATAATATAGCATGTGAAGTAGATTCTTTATTTGTACTTATGTTTGTAACTGTGCAGAGTATCTCCTCAAGAGTTTTGGAAGCCTTGGATAATCGGCCTGTCTCTATAAGATTAAAGGGACTGGTAAAAGTCTATTTTGTGCTCCATTTTGCAGATAAAATATTCATATGAATTCCTTATTGCTGATTATCTGTTGACAAGATGTAAAGTGACATTTTAAGCTAGTACATTCACTAAATCTATGGAATGAAGCAACTGAACAATGTACACATTATAGAATTGATATGTGCAGATTGTCTCTATGTCGCATTTAACATTATATTATATTAACAATTTGAAAGTTTTCCCTTTGCTAGCTTGTAGATAAAATGTTCATTAATTTTAGCATTGCATCATGAGATGTTAATCCTAATACTCATATAAACTTGGCCTTTCATTGAAAGATTTCCTATAGCTCTCTGTATGTCAGATAGAAACTTGTTTTCTTTTACCACAAAATTTGAATTTTATGCAATTTGTTTGATATATTTAACAAGGGAAAGATATATTTAATCTTGCAGGATTGCATGAAAGGTTCTTTGGCAAAAGCCCGTGTTCTGTATGCTCCTGTGGAAGAAATTGGCAGTGAGGGCCGTCTTTTACGTGCCTGTCGTATCCTTATATGAATTGCACTGTGGATTTTTTTTTTTGGTTTTAGGAATTTGTTTTGTTGTCCTCTTAATTACAAATAATTATGGATCAGTAATCATGCCTGGTTTTAATTATATACTGCTCTCAAAGAATCGTTTGATTTTCTGAGCTTTTTTAGAAGTCATAATTGATGCATATGTTGATGCTGGACTTGTCTTAGAGAATGACGCTAAACAGAGTCTGAAGGTAAATTAAATTTAGCGGATTCATTGTACCTATTTGCTTCTTTTAGATAAATAATAAAAAAAAAAGTTATGTAACCTACATTCAATAGGATCATGTTGGTCAAAGGGCATTTTTACTGCACTAATGGTTTTCCATCTTTCTTTATGTTCGCTCAAAATGCATGAGATTTATGTTAATGCATCGTCAGCCCATGTTTTGACATGAATCATGATAGCATTTGTACATTTCTGTACAAATTCCCCTGTTGAGAATGTTATTTATGCATTAACTTTAACAGAATGATCATCTCCTCTTTCCAGGATTAAATTATAATAGTTTGGAAATAGTACTTTGATGAAAATATATATAAAAAAAAAGGGAAAGAAGGAACAAACTCTTCTTTGAGGCCCTGGTAGGAAAACTTACCACAAGAATCATGCTATACTCTCCCCCTCTTGTGCATTTTGTCTGTAATTATGATAGTTTTCAGTGATCGTCAAGGTTTTTCTCGTGTTTCAGTTGCACGCCACTCTGATGAATTCAAGGCATAGGAAAAGGTGCAGCTACCATTTCCTTTTCTTTTGTTTGAATACTTAGTTTTGCTGCTCAACAACTTCGCTTGCTTTTTGAAACTTATTTAGAATTTTTTTTTTAAGTTTAAATACCTGATATAAGGTGCTGGTGTTCAGGACGAAGTGGGCAAGAAGAAAGGTTGATTCTTTTGATGCACGGGGCATATTCAAGCAGTATGGATCAGAGGACTGGGGGCAGTATCTTATTCGTGAAGCTCATCTTTCACAGAGGTTTTCGTTTGATGAAAATGGATACTATCACTGCTGTGCTTCAATACCTTTTCCTGAAAATATGGAGGTAGAATGATTGATATCTTGTTGATTATCAATTGACTTTCTCCTTTGTGGAATAAGGATTTAGATAAATTTTGGGTTTAAATGTTTTACTTTCGAATGTGTTGCCTGACGTGACCTCTTTGTAAGACCTCAACTTCCTAATCGGTAGTTCATATCTGTTTAAAAAGTTCTTCATAAATAATACTAGCTGTCATTCATTCGCCTGTCAATGTAGTTATTGTAATATATGGAAATTCCTGTATTTTTTTAAAATCAATTATATATATTGCAAAAGAAAAAGTATTTTGTCAAATGGTATTTTTTTACTTCACACATAAAAGTTACACCATTTGCTTATGCTATTTGATTTGCCTCAAATATCAAATCGGATCCAATGGCTTATTTATTGCTCCTCAAACATATGATATGTGCAGATATTTATGTGGTTTATAACTTTATATAATATTCTATTCCTACTCATTCTAAATTGAAAGGGAAAGAAACACAACTGCAGAAATGAGCTCTACTACAATTTACCTTGTAGTGTAAACATCTATTTAATCACCGTAAGTATCAGCTTCATTATCTCACCAAGGCAAAGTGCCTTTATTCATGAATGACAAATTCAGGATAATATTCAAGTAACACAAGATTTTCATTTTCTAATGAAGAGGAGAAATGAATGTAGTATTGTTGCTAAACTAAATATGATTAATTGAATAGAGATTAGGAGAGAGTATAATAGGACTTTCTCAAAGACTGCTTACCTGCATTCAGTTTTGATTAGGGTGTTTAAGTAACATGTTGAGTTGATCCGAATATCTTATATTTTGATCTGGTTATTTTTTAACTTAACTTGATCTATATATAGACATAATGTATAAATTTAAATATTATGTATAGTTAAGTTATAAAATTATTAAAATTAAAAATTAAAATTAAGATATATTTTATAATATATATTTTAAAATAAATTATATCAATTTAAATATATTATCATAATAGGTAAAAATTATTAATTTAAATTAAAAATCTTATTATTTATAACTAATTATAAAAGAAAGTATAAATTTTAAAATAATGTGTAATATCGAGCCAGATTGGGACGATACGAAGCATGATCCGAAAATATAACATGTCTAATTTATAAAAGTTAAACTTGTCACAAGAGTTGAGGAGGATTTAGTAAGATCAGCCGAGTCTTGAACATTCTTAGTTTTGATCAAATGTGTTATTTCATATGTGAGAGGTTAAACCAGAGTTAAGCTATATCATTATTTTTTTTGGGTCCTTGACTAGTCTATCCTCATAAATACTGCTATAAGATTAATTCTTCCTGATAAGTCTTTTAATTTTGGTTTAATACCAAATCACAATTTATTGATTTTTCAACTTCAAGTCTCACAAATTTTCAATAGCCCATCATTACTTAATTCATTATCATATGTCCAAGAATAATTATAATAATAGGTTAAATCACTCTGTTAGGTCTTATTTTTTTTTTGAGAAAATTTAAATAAATCTTATTGTTTAAAATTTGTAGATGAGTCTTTATAGTTTAATTTTTTTATTAAAAAATATTGGCCTCTAAACTCACTTACTATTATTAGATTGTTATTAGATTGTTACGAAACTTAATTAATTTTTAAAAATTTATAAGAACTTATTTATAAATTTTAAATTATAAAGACTTATTTATTTATTTTTAAATATAGAGAGCAAGTAATTTTTTAGTCTTTGATTGAGATATTTCTACAAACATTATTGTCTAGTGGACACGATTGTAACTTGCACGACTAACTTTTGTTAGCAGAAAGCTAACAATTTAACTGTAAAAGATAATAATGACTTATATAATTGAGATAATACACATTTAAAATAAGTACTTAAAAATTTTCTTTAATCATAATAATACGGTAACAACATATTATGTATTTGAGTTAGCTTATTGTGTACTCAAAACATGTTAAAATCAAATTCTTGCTTAGAGAATTTTTTTTTTTTGAAATCTAAAAATTAATTAAAACCGAATATGCGCATTGCACAAGCTATTTTTTCCAACATTATTATTATTATTATTTAAAAAAAAGGCTGGGCCAGAAACAAAAACCAGTCCAAGTGGAACGGCATTGCAGAACAAGAGACGAAGCCGCTGGAAGTGTATAACGCGGGAGAGGGATAGGGTTTTGAAGTAACTTAACTACTTCCTTCCTTTCTCGCTGTTCCCTGAGACTGACTCTTTGATTAAGGTGCGTCCTTCTTTGATTCAATCCCATGTTGTTCTGCGTATGAGGTTTGTTTATTGTCCTCTTATTGGTTCAACAACAGTTTGTGTTGTGATGGTTAATGCTGGCAAGGCAAGTGATGCATCGTGGAACCTGTCTCATGTCTAGACTCACTCCCCTTTTCTCTATCTTTACATTTACCCAACGCCCATTTCTCTCTTGGAATTGGAACTCTCCTCGTTTTTGTTACAATGTGAAACACACAATAACTGCTACTACTACTACTACTAGAAGATTCTCCAAGGACAGCAGATCACACCTCACCACTTTAGCTCAAACTGCCACTTCATCAGATGATGAATTCTCCAAAGGAACAGCAGCTAGTATTAAGCTTTCAAGCAAAGCAAGGAGAAAAGCTGCCCAAGAATCCCCTGAGGGTGTTCTAAAACGCAAACTAAATCAGTGCTCAAAGGCTGGGGATGTTGTTCAAGCACTTCATCTCTATGACGAGGCGCGAAAAAAGGGGGTTGTGATGAATCTGGATCACTATAACAAATTACTCTACCTGTGTTCTATTTCGCATTCTTCTATGGAAAAAGGTGAAAATTTGACTGATGAATATGTATCTGTATCGGATTTGGGCCTGAAAAGGGGGTTTGAGATCTTTCAGCAGATGTTGAATGACCGAGTTGAGCCGAATGAAGCTACGTTTACCAATGCTGCTAGGCTTGCTGCTGCGAAGGAAGATCCTGATATGGCTTTTGAATTGCTGAAGCGAATGAAAAGTGTTGCTATTGCACCTAAGCTGAGATCATATGGACCTGCTCTGTATGGGTTTTGCGAGAGGGGGAATGCCGAGAAAGCTTATGAAGTTGATGCTGACATGATTGAATCTGGCATTATGCCTGAAGAGCCCGAGCTTTCTGCTCTTTTGGAAGTCAGTGTCAATGCCAAGAACGAAGATAAGGTTTATGAGATGTTGCATCGTTTGCGTGCAATGGTGAGACAGGTGTCTGAATCAACTTTACAAATAGTTGAGGATTGGTTTAACTCTGAATATGCAACAAAAATTGGAAAAAACAACTGGGATGTTAACAAGGTAAGAGAAGGGATTCTGCGGGGAGGTGGAGGATGGCATGGACAAGGGTGGCTTGGAAGTGGACAATGGAAGGTGGTGAACACTCATGTGAACGAGGATGGCGTGTGTCTCTCGTGCAGTGAGAAGCTTGTGAGCATTGATATTGATCCAAAAGAGACTGAAAACTTTGCTGCCTCATTATCTAAATTGGCTTGCCAAAGAGAAGCTAAGGCAAACTTTAATCATTTTCAGGTACAACAGTCTTCACTATTTTCTTTAGAAATTAGCAATTAGAAATTCTGTTTGCTTACTTAAAAGCTGAATTTGGTGAACGACTCTCCTCTTTTCTTGTTAGGCTACCTTTGACGAGGCTTGTATATTCTAGTGCCTATGCTTTCAAGTCTCTGTTTTCAATTAGGTTATATATTAAATAATTAGTAACGGCATAGTGACTGGTATATAAGTTTAACTTTTGCAGAAGTGGCTTGCGCAGCATGGCCCATTTGATGCAGTTGTAGATGGTGCCAACATAGGCCTTGCCAACATACCTAATTTCAGCTTTTCGCAGGTGAGTGTGGAATTCTTAACTTTATTAGCAAATTATAAAAGGAACTACTTAATGGTTCTTTGCCATTGGTTGTAGCTTAATTCTGTTGTTCAACAATTACGTCAAATGAGCCCTTCGAAGAGATTGCCACTTATAATTTTGCATGTAAGTCGGGTAACTGGTGGTCCTGCTCAGAATCCAAATAACAGGAGACTTTTAGAAAGTTGGAAAAAAAATGGTGCTCTTTATGCTACACCTCAAGGTTCAAACGATGACTGGTAATGAAGTATTTCCATAATATTTAAGTTAGATTGAGTTGCCTAATTTCTTTTTTCTTTTTTCTTTTCCTGTTATACATTTCCAATGAGCCTAATGGTATTGATTGATCTATGTAGCCTACTCCACCTAGTGGGATAAGGCTTGTTGTTGTTGACTTGTTGTATTAAACATTTTCATAAGAATATAAGTTATTCAGTATATCTGGGTCTGTGTAGCCATGACTCCAATAACTCAAGTCATACTAATATGTTGTTGTTTTGTTTATCACAGGTACTGGTTATATGCTGCTGTTAGTTGCAAATGCTTGCTGTTGACAAATGACGAGATGAGAGACCACTTGTTCCAACTACTGGGTTCTAGTTTTTTTCCAAGATGGAAAGAAAAGCACCAGGTATTCTAAACTATCAGAGAAGTTCCTATACACTATACAGTATACCCCTTTCAGATGCATTCATTATAAGGCTATTCTGAATTCTGCTAGTCTTCTATATCCATGACTACCCAAGGCCAGCAAGGACCTCAAAACCACATCCTAGAGAAAAGAAATTATTACAATAGGCCATTGCACATTGTCCTCGATAAAAATGTCAATATGGCTTCTGCACATCCATGTTTGCCTAACTATAATCCTTAGGTAATCTGATATAGAAGAATTGGGAGACCTGGTCTAGAATAAGCTTATGAATCCTAATATTAAGATCCTCAAATAAATCTTGTATAGATAATATAATTCATCATGCTTCTGATTCATTTCCCTGACCATAATTTCTACTGACAAAATTTTTCTGACACTCTGAAGTTCGCAAGAGTTTGTTATGTATTGACATGTTAGAATCACAGGCTATTGCACTTCTCAAGAATTTTAGCCTTTCCTGATACTGAATTACTAATATGCCATTTATCTTTTTGCTAATGACTTTGGTATTTGGATTTTTGACTCCAAGAATAAAATGACTGGTGATGCCTTTTTTGGTTTGCAGGTTCGAATTTCAGCCTCAACTAGAGGACCTTCCTTCATTCTGCCTCCCCGTTATTCAATAGTTATTCAGGTGAGATGATAACCCAATTGCTTTTCTTACTTGTTCAATTGAATATAAAGGAGCATATTTTCCAAGCAAATGGTATTGTGATTACCCATTTCTCCTTGCTTAGTGTTGAAATAGAATTCACACCTGCGTACTCAATGGAATGGGCTCAGATTATTGTCCAATTCTGAGGGGTTTGGGGGTTGTCTTCCTCCACTTATATGTATCTCTCTATCCCCTCTCTATTCAAAGGGAAAAAATTGATTGATAGATAAAACTAAGCTTTGCGACTTAATTATATATGCTAAATATTGTCATGGAAGATAAATAAGCTTTTTTGGGTAATACAACTGCAGGAATCATCCAATGGTAGTTGGCATGTGCCAACTGTAACTGCCGATGATCAGGAGATCCCAAGGAAATGGTTGTGTGCCACTAGATCCAGAAAAAAATCATTGCATAATCTATGGACATCCAACTCCACGTCTGATGGCACGTGAGGAGGGGGGAGGGAGTGTTTTGATCTTCTTGATTTGTTTTCAGCAATCATCAAGGTTTTTCTCATCTTGAATAGCAGTTGCGTGTAGCTGTGATGAATCCGAGGCATAGGACAAGGTGCTGCTATCATTTCCTTCTTTTTTTTTTTTTTGAGTAATTTTTATTATTGTAGCTCAACAGCTTCTTCTTCCTTTTCGAAATTCTTCAGATTTTCCTCAATAGCTGATATAAGCTGCCGATATTCAGAATGAAATAAACAAAAAGGTTGATTATTTTGATGCTTGAGGCTAGTTCAAGCAGTATGGATCAGAGGACTTAGGGGAATATCTTATAGGTGAAGCTAATGTGTCCCATATATTTTTTGCCCAAGAGCCTTAGCTCAAGTGGCATCAAGTCCCTTGAGGGACTGATTGATCCCGGGATCAAAACCCAGGGGCCACTTTGCCTCCACTACCTCTTGTATAACAAAAAATAATGGATACTAACAATGTTGTGCTACCATACCTTTTCCTGAAAATATTCAGTTAGAATGATTGATGTGTTAATGATGATTATTACAGATTTGGGCCGTTGAGCGCACAAAATAAATATATAGACTAGGCCTATACAAAACTTTGGCCCTTCAAATTATGATCTAAGCTGTTTATATGATGCATCATGAATGACGAAGCATTTGGCCAGGGCGTGATGCCCTTTAATCACTGAAAAATATGAACGTCTTCTCATATGCTGATGGTTGCATTATTGGAACCACTTAATCGTCTATAGTTTCAAAGCACGGGACAGCAAAATGATGCGTTCTGTGAAGTGTGAAATACTCCACGATTATGGGTTTTGCTAATAAGTGTGTCCTAAGGATATTTTGTTAATGATTCAAAATAGGAAGTTTGATTTATGAAAAGTAGAGTATTTAATGCATAAGAAATTGAAAAAGTTTACTTTTAATGCAAGTTTTTTTTATTTTGGATTCTTTAACAAATGTCTTAAGAAAAACCTCCACGAGTATATCTAACAGGGCATGATGCCCTTTAATCATTAAAAAATATGAACATCTTCTCTCCACATATGTTGATGGTTGCATGTTTAGAACCACTTAGTCAAGCACAGAATATCCGCCCTCTGAAGTGTGAAAATGGAAATACTCGATGTCAAGCTCAATGCTAACGCATTGACAGTATAGCAGGACAAAGAAAAAAAGGATATTGCCCTGATGCACTGTTTGGCTAACAAAAGATAATGTCCCAGTAAACTTTTGTTACTTGGATATCAATCCACCAAGCTTCATAGGATATATGTGAACTTCCATTGTAGAACACATGTACAGAAAGAAACGCATTCCCAAGAGTTAAACTGAATGAGATACGTCAAATTTGTAGTTGGTGGCTGAATTTTTTTTGGAGAGAACCAGTAAGTAAAGCATTTAAGTGAAGTACTTATTTTTTGAGCTCTAAAATTTAGAGCCAAAATATAAAGACAAGGCTATAACAAAAAAATATGGATGGATGCTGTGATGCCTCACACATGCTATTGTGGATAACAAGGATTAAAAAGAATATTTGCACATGAACACAGACGGTAAAGCGAAATATGTAGTAATGGAAAACGTTATTCATTGACTTTTGATAACTTTAATTTAGAAATTCGCTTTGAAATTGTACTTTGGGCTTCAAATCTCGAAGTTGTGTAAAGAAAAATACTGCTAATACATTTCTTCCTAAAGAGTTCTGTCTTCTAAGTAAGTAACTAAGTATTTATTCTGAAAGGCATTGCCTTGATTTATCGAATAATCTAACACTAAAAAATATTATTGGTCAAGAGTCTTAGCTCTTGTGACGCTAAGTATTTTTTAGTGGAATATATCTTCTTATGTTAAATTTTCACATCACAAGAAAGAGAGGAGATAGACTCAAAGAATTTAAGTAGTGAGACTCTTTTTGTTAAAGAATTACAAGTTTATGGGTAGGAAAAGAAAAAGAGAGAAAAATAGATAAACAATAGTAAACTATGAATATTATTGATAGGAATGAGATGTGATGCAATTTCATAACCTAATACTCCTATTTATACCGACACTTAGGTGTATAAGCTCAAACTCACTAACTCTAAGAATAATAACATAATATCTTCTAACACTCCCCATCGAGCTAAAGTTTATTAAGTTTTAGCTTGTTACAAGTAGCAAACTCACAAACATAAAACAAATATCAAAACTCTATCTTTATCCAAAAGCGAGAAGAGAAACTCGACACAGAGACGTTGAACCATTCAAATACAGCAGAAGAAAAAAGAGAAGATGTTGAATCATCCAAGCGTCCAAAAAGGAAGAAGAAGAGAAACTGATAAAATCTTGCTCCCAAACCTGGAACACCATTGCTAGTGAGAATCTAGGATGACTCCATATTGCTGATAGCTCTTTCCTCCTGGTGGCTTTATCTAGCAAGAAGCTCTTTCCTTTAACATCTCTAGGGTAGCTCCACCTTGTTAGTTTCTCTTTGCCTCCAATCGGGCAGCCATTTTCTCCAAGCTCAAGGTGCACCAAGAAAATCCAGAAGAATAACAAAGAAACACAAGATAGAACAACAACTTCAGCATGCCTCCTTCAAAGATATCAAATCGACACAATCATAACTCGACCACCAAGCCTCCATCATAGCAATAACCCAGAGTCGAAACTCATGAATCACAAGATAAACTACAAAATCATCTCCAACCTAGTTGCACTCATTCATCCTCAAACAAACCCATAAAATACCTAACATGATGAAAAATAAAGTCTGATACAGAACAGAAGAAAACATATCCAAAACAGAGTCGTCAGAAAAGCTCGCCAGAAAACTCATTGGAGCTGACCATTGGCGACCTAATCTATGCCAGAAACGAGAGCACCCGACCACGAACAAAAGCCCAACATAAGACTCACACAACTAGCAGATAGTCCAAAATGGGTCAGATCGCACCAAACAAGGGTTGTAACCACCGCACTAGAGAAGTTGTCGGACCTCTGGTCATCGGCCAACCTCCCTCACCACCATTCGCACTTGTCTGTGCCAGAAATCAAAACTGTTGGCCACCCACAACCTCTAGATCTCGTGCACCCACGCTCAGCCACTAAACCACACAACACCTAATAACAACACATTGGCCTCAAATCTGGCCAGAAAACTACTGATGACCTTAGAATCGATTGGAAGACACCCAAGATGCCGCCAATCAGGCACCCCCACCCCGCATGCACCCATGCCAGAACTCGAAAGTTATTGCCTTACTCCACTCCACAGCAACATTGAAACGCAGACCCAGTAGCATCGCCCCACTTGCTGGACCTTCTCCTAGCGCCAACTGACTGCGACTGACCCACTCACCGCTGATCACGTGTCAGTCACCTGAAGCAGCAACAGTGGGTTGTGCCAGCCTTCAAACATGACTTAGGTAACGTTAGTGTTCTGCCTCCTTTTTTTTCCCTTCAAAACACTAATATGTCTTTTTTTTTTCAAAACAAAAAATTATTCAAAAATTACTTGAGAAAAATAGAAAGGAGGATATACATGAGTTCCATATTTTGGGAACTCAAATAGTGGAAGCAATCATGGATTAGGTCATGGTGGATGGTACTGCTCTAATATCATGTTGAAGGGTTAGTCTTTATTTATACAAGAAAGTAGTTGTATAGAAAAGAAAAATAATAAATTATAATTATGTACTAGATTAAATATAATTATGTACTAAATCAAACTAATTTTGAACTAAATCAATTACAATCATCTTTAAAATCAATCGTGATTAATTACAATTAATCATACTAACATCCTCCCTCAAACTCAAGTGGGTGTAGAAGAAACTAACTTGAGTTTGGAAACCAGAGCGCGGAATCTCCCAGGATGATGAGCTTTAGTGAACAGATCAGCTGACTGATCAAGAGTGCAAATGGAAAAGAGACGAAGAGCACCACGAAGAATGTGTTGACGGATGAAGTGACAGTCAATCTCAATATGCTTGATGCACTCATGAAAAACATCGTTGTGAGCAATCTGAATAGCACTTCTATTATCACAGTAAAGAGTTGTGAGAGATGACTGAGAAATACCCAAGTTGTTAAGAAGCCAACGTAACCAAAGTATCTTAGATGTGGTATTAGCTAGTGCCCGATATTCTGTTTCAATATTAAAACGTGTAGTTAAAGTTCATTTCTTGCTTTGCCATGAAATAAGTACATCACTAAGATAGATATAGTAGCTAGTGGTAGATCGGCGATCAATAGGGTTCCCAGCCCAGTCGACATCAGAATAAGCCTGGAGAACTAAAGAAGAGTTGACTGAAAAATGAACCCTATGAAACAAAGTTATTTTTATATACCGAATGATACGTAGAACAACAACATAAAGAGTAGTGCGTTGAGCTGACAACGAAAAAAGTCTAAGTTTGATGGTGATTAATAATGATTCTAACGAGTTCCACGAACTCTACATAGCGAAAAGGAAAAACTCTTCTCAAAATGGATATCATATCTTTGATACCATATTAAAGAATTATGGGTTTATGGTTTGGGAAAAGAAAAAAGAGAAAGACGAATAAATAATAGTAGATTAAGAATGTTATTGATAGAAATGAGATGTGATGCAATTTCATAACTTATTATTCCTATTTATACTAATACTTAGGTGAACAAGCTCAAACCCACTAACTTCAAGATTAATAACATAATATCTTTTAACACTTTTAAAATGTATGAAACCTGTGTTGGGTATTTGTTATGTAAAAGTTTGACATGAGAGAATCAATATCCTTCTTTTAGGAGCTGTTTCAACCAAGGTTTAAAACCCATTCAAATGGCTTTACTTCCGCTTTAGCTTATCTTTATCCTTCATCTCGTCACATTGCCCATGCAACATCTGTACAGTTACGCATTTTAAGGCCATTACAATTTACAACAGATTTAACTGTTGCACCTTTTTTGTTCTAAAATCTCCGTCAGATATATACACACACGCAATTATAATTGATTCACCTACTACATTAGTTTTTTTTTTCCGGTTTTTATCATATACTATAAATTTGAGTTTCATTTGACATTCTTAAAGTATATAATAAGAATAAAAATTATAATAAAAAGCAATAAAAGTTTTCTTGCTAACACACAGGACCAAAGAAGCTATTTTAATAACATAACATCACAAATTGATCTCAAGTTCTGAACAGTGAGCATCTTGTATACTTGTAGAATGATTTTTGGTCCAAGACTTAATAAGAGGTCACTGGACCTAGTCCCAGCTTAGTTACTAAATGAAATAAACTGAAGAGTAATGTTATCCTAAGAGAGTCACATAACTCAGATAATGGATGGAGGGCTATTGATAGTGAGGAAGAAAAAGGGTGGGAGAGAAAGAGTAAAAGAAATAACTATGATTTTTTTACATTGTTTTTCTCTTACATTACTTTTTATATTATTTTTTATATAATTGATTACATAATTTTCTCTCCATCATATTTTTCTACTTAATCATAATCATTAAAAAGTATGATAAAAAGTTATGTAAAATAAAAAGTGATGTAAGAACATCATTTTTCATTTGAAATAGATGGTGGTAATGAGTTATTTGAAAAAAAATTATTTGTAGATAACATTACCCTAAACTGAAATATTGTTAGTCACAGCCTCACTTATTCCATGAACCTTTGCTGTCAGTTTGTTTGCTACTTCCATCCATGTCCATAATTGCGCTGGCAATGGCACTCCCAAAAATCATTCTAGGGAGATTTCACAAGTTCAATTACATAGATGGCGATCTTATGAATTTAATAAAATCGAGACTCCTAATGATATACCACTCTTCCTATTGTAGTAGAGGTAAGTCTTGCTAGTATTCTTTTGATTAAAGCATGAAAAGAATGACTTACTTATATACCTTTGGATTAACTCCGGTCCTTTGTAGTATGATCTCAGAATCAATCACACACAAAAATTTAGAGTGCTTAATTAAGCATGCACTTAGAAATGTTAGTGAAAGTTCACCGCAAAAAATGTACATAATTGATGCATTCTTACATAGGCAATATGTGAATAGAATAGTGGGAGAAGAGGCAAGTTTGCGAAAAAAACAAATAACGTTGAAAACTCTCAAAAAGATGAATGGTGGCCTATTTGGTTTCAGTGTGTAAATCCTCTTCTCTAAACTATATATGTTTAGATTTCAGTCTTTTAATGTTATTCCAATAGATTAACTCGCCACAAACCGTCACCGATGAGAAGAAAAAGGATAAAACATTGGTCGTCATTCGCAACTCGCTGGCCCTCAATCTTCGACCACATCGTGACTCACCTCTGGTATAGGCATAAGAAGGAGCTGGCTAGTTTTGTAAAATGAAACAAATTTAGGTAGAAAATATCTTTATTTTTATAATATTAAACTGTTTTACACTTAATAAATAAGTAGTAGTAAGTAATCAATAATAGTCATTGATCTAAATTTACATCTATCTTACGTTCTAAACCACAAGGATCATGAATGCTCCCTATATCAGAAGGTCCATATTAAAATGACCTTAGTTAACAATACAAGAGATAAAACCACACTGAAAGAAACTTTTATCTGACACTCAAATTGAAAGATTTTACATGACAGAAAATAATGATATATCCAAGTTTGTTATTATGTTTGGTTCAATTTTAAATTTTTAATTGAACTTAGGCTATGCAAAATTTTTAAGGATAGCAAAACTAATGAAGATAATGTTTTCAAAAACTGGGCTATGATGCATGTACAGATAAGGAAATTAGAAATTAAACAACTGCTAACATGTTTATTTTGTAGCCTAATGGCTCTATCTTATTAAACAACAGTTGGCAGATAAGGATTCCTATCAATTAGTAGCTTATAACCAGCAATTGAGACAAAACACGTGCTACTGCAATGGCAGTCTAGGGTAAAATCTCACCTTCACACAAAAGTGTATCTGCTACAAAACTATTTTGATTAGCTAGTGTGCCTGTTCTGAATGAAACTTTGTGGAAAATTTACCAATATACAGAGAAGGGTTTCTATCACCAAGTTGTTAATGATGCTTTGAAATGGGCAATTTGAGCTCTGTTCAAAACAAACACAGCTCCCGAAGGTCTGTGCATGGACCATTCACTAGCCACTGCATGTTCGACTTTGCCCTGTAGCAGAGGACAAAAGAATCACATGGGGATATCCAAAAGCACTTTTTTTTTTCTTTGATACTATAAAGTAATTGGTAAAGGGTTTTTTGGTTTGCACCCAAAAAATAAAAGGGTTCTTTGGTGTATACAAATTAATGATGACATAATCATAATTAATCAAATATTTTTTTGAAAAGTTTTCTGCATTTAACAAAACAAAGGGGCCAAAAAGTCCTTAAGATTCTTCTTTATTTAACAACCGTTTGTGAGAAATTCTTAGGTAAGTATATTAAGTTAATTAAAATTTAATATTTTTATAAAATATTATAAAATTAATTATGAGATATAAAAATTTATAAAAATATTAAATTTTAATTAATTTAATACACTTAATTATAATATATCATATTTATATAAAAATTTCTCTTCATTCACCGACCATTTTCCATAATATGGACCTAAACAATCATTACATGACCTATTAATTACTTCAAAATATAAATTCCCACGAATTTCTGTTCACTCATTTTGTAATTCCACAAACTCCACTGTTTTGTAGAGAATGGCCGGTGTTATTTGTGGCCCACTCCACTCCTCTCTTAGTTTCAAGATTATTTTCTTCACAATCTACCCCACCAAACACCACCTCTATCCCCTCTCTATGACTCACATGGAGGAATCATTCATTAGCTTCCGGACATTTCTAATGAATCACGCCAATGACAGCTAAGGTTGCCAGAAAAAGACCTGATTGGATATGCATTGATATGTAGCATATAACCATGACCATATTCCTTTTTATCTTTCAAACAAAACATACACTACGTAATAATAATAGTGTGCCGTTGCGAGTGAAGGAGATCGAATTCTTTAAATATATAATTTTGAGTTTAATTTTAAGATTTATTTAAATAAAAATAAAATTATTAAAATAAGTTTTTATTTTAGTACTTATTGTATTAAAAAATTAGTTTTTTATTTATTAAATAGAAATATTTTAAAAATTATATAAATAAATGTTAATAACACATTTTTTAAAACATTTTTTTAAATATTTATTTATTATTAATTAATTTCATACACTTAAAAAATATTAAAAATTAAATTAATAATAAAATAAATATTGAAAAATATATTACTAACTTTCTCAACTACATAATAATAATAATAATACAACTACAACCTGACCCATCGTTCGTGAACTTATTTAATAAGTCTTAACACTGTACTTGACAATTTCAACTATATATATAACCCACCAAAGAAGCCTTTTGTGCAATATTTCTAATTCTGAACATTAGCATTTCCTTATCTTATCCTTTGAGGCTCCCGTAGAAACTTCTGAAGATGGCTGGCATAGCATTCGGACGCTTCGATGATTCTTTCAGTTTGGGCTCCATCAAGGCCTATATTGCTGAGTTCATCTCAACCTTGCTCTTTGTTTTTGCTGGTGTTGGCTCAGCCATAGCCTATGGTCAGTTTTTCTGCTTTACATGACCATGCCACTCCTTTATCACTAGAGTTACACTCAAGTAATACAATATATATATATTTTTAACCATGATAGATATACCATTGCAGAAAATAACTCCTAAATATAAATGAAAAGTAATTTAAAAAAAAAATTGGGTTCTTATAACAAATATTTTTTGAATTATGATCATGCAGAAGTTTGCAAACCAAGCACTTAAAAACGTTGTGCTTTCTTAGTTTCAACACAGCTGTGACTTTTTTTTTTAATTTTTTGCAGATAAGTTGACATCAGATGCAGCTCTTGATCCTGCTGGGTTGGTAGCAGTTGCTGTTGGCCATGCTTTTGCTCTCTTCGTTGCTGTTTCTGTTGGTGCCAACATTTCTGGTGGCCATGTCAACCCAGCTGTGACGTTTGGACTGGCACTTGGTGGCCAGATCACCATCCTCACTGGTATCTTCTACTGGATTGCACAGCTTGTTGGCTCCATAGTGGCATGCTTACTCCTCAAGTTTGTCACAGGAGGCTTGGTAAGTTTAACTGAACCCACCTATATGATTCAATCATTTGCGGGACAAACATTGCAAAATTGTCACTTGCACCTATTGCATGCTTTTGGAGTAACAATAAGTGTGTGTTTCAGGAAGATCTTTACCATTGATTTTAAACACATACATAAATTTTAGACAAACCAACTTAGATCAATGGTGAAGATCTTTCTAGAGCATGCTTTTATTACTGCTCTAGGAGTATGCTGGAATTTCTCTTGCAGCATAAGTTTCATGCATAAACACAGGGCGGATCTGTCTTTTGCTATTCATCATATTCTTTTGTATGACTATGAAATATGAAACCTTCCAGTTTGGACAATCACAATCACCCCACTAAGTAGTGCTTTAGCTGTCCTAACAAATTTCCCAATATTAATCACTGGTTATTACAACTTGGCAATCCCATAGACAAATATAAACTACCCTCTATTTTGTATTCAAAATTCTAAGAATAGAAATAAACAAGTCTTAAATCTTTTGTTTAATTTAAACTTTGTTAAAAATAGAAACTGAGTGGTTGTTACTTCTTGTCAGACAACTCCTATCCACAGTCTTGCTGCCGGAGTTGGAGCTGCTGAAGGAGTTGTTACAGAGATCATCATCACATTTGGATTGGTGTACACTGTGTATGCCACAGCAGCTGACCCCAAGAAGGGACCATTGGGCACCATTGCACCCATTGCCATTGGTTTCATTGTTGGTGCCAACATCTTAGCTGCAGGGCCATTCTCTGGTGGGTCAATGAACCCAGCACGCTCCTTTGGCCCTGCAGTTGTTAGTGGTAACTTCCATGACAACTGGATCTACTGGGTTGGACCTCTAATTGGTGGTGGTTTGGCTGGTCTTATCTATGGCTATGTGTTCTTGCCCACTGAGCATGCACCTCTGGCCAGTGATTTCTGATTTGATGGAGATTGGAGATTATTGCCTATGTAATTCGTGTTTCTTTGTAATAAAGGAGGAAAAGCAACTATCGTTTTTCTTTCTTTTCTTCTCAGCTTTCTCCTTTTGTTTTTGCTTTAAATGTAAAGCGTTGGAATCATCGTTGTCATGTAAGAATTCAAGAGGTTGGTGATGTGCAGTAGTGCTTTTTTTTTTTTTTAATCTGAGGACTAGTGTGCCATTGACATCTATCAATCAATTGAGCAGAAGTTGACATCCTTACAGCACTCAGAAAATTGCTGCGGTAAATAAGGTAAATGAAAGTGGGCAAGCATAAAGTAGATACAAAGAAAAACCTATGATGTTTGATTCTAATGGAATTACCAATAGACATAATGAAAAGGTTTGTTTTTTAACATGTAGGGTAAAAACAGAGAGAAAATGCAAATGATTAGCTGTTTAAGACATGATAAAAGAATTGAAAAATGCAAATACGATGGCACATGACTATCTGGATATAGAGTTTGAGACTGATTAGAAATGAAAATACAAGAAACCCAAAACTCAAAAGGAGGCACTGAGAAATAATCTCTTGCTTAATGCAACGCTTCAACTAAAGTGCTTAGGATGCCTTCATGTTTTCTCCAGTGTGTACATGCCCAAAAGGTGTTACTGTGGTCCATCAAGTGAGAATTATTAATCTTAGAAAGTTAGAATTGAAGAGTCCAAGCAATACAATACAAGCCGTGAAAAACAAGTGTAGGGTCACATCCTGTCAGCATTTGGGTAGAGAGGACCCATGTGTCCCCAGGGACCCCTCTGCCAGATTTGAAGATAGGCTGCAAAAAATTGGGCGGCTGTTGAAGAGTTCTACCAAGACACTGCTTCTAGGAAACTGTAGTTGCAATCTGCTGTAGGTGTCCTGAGTCTTGATGCTGTACTAGAAGAGTTTGTTTGGCTCATCCTGCACCTGCATCCTGCAGGAGCAATAAAAGCTCATAAAATAGAAGTTCTAGTTAAAAGGACAGATGAAGTTGCCTAGTTGTTCTATGAAGATTGAAGAACCATCTGAACCATTCCAACGCCAGTAGCCCTTCTAGAAAAATTCAATCACTGTTTACTTAAAAGAAATTTAGATGAGGTTTTCCAAAAAAAAAAAGAAAAGAGATGAGAACTGTTCATCTATAATTGTAGAATCAAGCACCACAAAATTTATACTTGAAGTCAGAGAAGTTACAATTACATATTGAATTAGTACATCTCATATGACTTATCCCAATCCCATCAAATTGTTCATTCGAGAGTTAGAATCTCCGAATATGCTAATTAGATGTGGGATCTGAATTCTTAATAGTATCTGTAGTTTTTGTAATTTTGATTTTAAAACAATGGGAGAAACTATTTCATTACTTAAGTCTTAAACCAATCCAACCTGCACCCTATCCTGACCTAAACCATAACCCAACCCCAATCCACAAACTAATCCAATCCAACCCATCCCTCCATCCAATCTAGCCCGCAAATGCAACCCAACCCAACTTGTAACCCTAACCCAACTCAATTCACCCCAACCCAACCTACCCTACTCCAACCAACAAAACAACTTAATCCAACCTACCTCACAACCCAATCTAACCCAAAACCCAACTCGTATGTAACACCCCAATTTTTTTCACTATTTGACAGTAATAACAAAATTCTACTATTTAGTAATTTTTATGTACTGTAAAATTATTTTGAGTATTCTGTGAATGCATTTAATAGTTTTGTGTGATTTATTCTGTGTCAGAAAAATAATAATTTTTGGTCGGAAAAAATCTTACGTATTTTATTTATATCTGTTGATTCTTAATTAATTTTTCAAATTTGATATGATTTCCATGAATTTCATAATATTTATGATTTTTATAGATTTTTGTGAGATTTTATATTTTCTTGATTATTTTAATATTATTCTCAGGTTGTATGCAGGTCCAGAGCAGGTTCAGAAAAATGAAAATTTTTCTATAGCCAGAAAATTTTGTACTGTTGAGATGGAGACGAGGGATCTTACTAAACCCGAATCCAAAAATAGTTTTTGAAATTTTCTTTTAGTGTGTTTTGTACTGTATTTAATTATCGGGTAATAAAAAAAATACAGTAAATTGTGTCCATAAGGATATAGCAGATAAAAATAAATATTATACTGGTTAGTCAAAATTAGTGGTTATGACAATTTATGACGGACCAATAGGAAACAAGTTTGGTGAGGAAGACTTTGGATATCCACCATTGATTTAATCAAGGGTAAAGATTGGTCTCACAAAGTGGCAAGGACCATTTGTGACCATTGGATGGAAAGTATGAAGAGTAAATCTTGATCCTTCATTTTGGAGATACATCTAATGGCTAAGATTTCAAAGAGGAAAGATCCAATGACTTAGATTTAGTCTTATCAATATAGAAGCTACACTTAGAAGCTACACCAATATCAACCATTGATCTAATCAATGGCTCTTAAACTCCAAAATGGTGGCTAATGAATTTAGTCATTCCTTGAATGTACAAGGGGGGGTTCGATTTTGAAGAGTTAAATAGCTATAGGAAGCTTTTCATTTCATGCAATCACTCATCTATACCATTACCAAAAACCTAAAGCTCACAAAAATTTTCTCTCCTTTTCTTTCATCCTTGCTCACAGCCAAGACCCTTAGTTCATACTATCACTCTCCAAAAATTTTAAACAACCTTACTTCTTGAATCTATACCTCAATCTAAGACACTTTGTAGTTTAGTCCAAGTCCTAGATCGTTCATCTTCAAGGACTTTCTTCAAGATCAAGTTCTAGGGTTTTAAGCTGAAGTTATGGAAACTTCACTCTTTATCTCTTTTTCATGTTTTAGGCCATGATTTGATCCATGATCTTTCTTATTCAAGCTTTAGATGCTAATAAACTTGTGTTTGTTTTGTGTTTAAGAAACCCTTGGTGGTGAAGGACTTGAAAAAGGAGCAAAGCAAGAAGTTTTGGAAATTTCTTCAAGAGGTAAGAGGGAGATCTATCTCACTAATCAAGTATGGTGGTGAGAGATGTATTTGTATTTGATGGATGGTGAATCCATGTGAGGATTCATATCCATGGTTGTGTAATTATTTGTGAGTGTTATTGTGGTTTATGTGTTTTGCATGATTTATTTGTGCTTATATGTTTGGTATGATTTTTATTGCTTTTATGATATGCTTGAAATATAATATGTTGATTATATGTTATGTATGCCATACTAATTATTGGAAAGGAAAACAATTTTTGGTTCCAAAGACCATGAGAATTTCGGCATCAACACCTCAAAATATGTGTTTCCAAGTTAATATTTTCATGAATGGTGAAATTAGATGTTTAGAAGAGTAAGAAAAATGAACAAATGTTTCGGTTTTAAGGACCAAGTACCTTACGGCCATGGAGGCTTAAAAGGAGTGATTTTGTGTAAAAATATGATTTATGAATGGAAGTTTAATTGATTAAGTACAAGGATTAAAGAAATGGAAACAAAGTGTTTTGTCACTTGAAAAAGAGAAATTTCGTATATAAATGGAAAAGAGAGGTTGAAAGTGTTTGAACCTCAACTTATTTTGAATAGGATTAATTTTTAGAATTGAATTAGAATGATGAAGAATACGTTGGTGACTTAAAATTTACTAATGTATAGCTCACTCATTGAGTTTTTGAGCGCGTTAAGAAATTTTAAAGTCAGAAAATATGAAAAAGAAAAGCAAGAAATGGTATGAAAGTTGGAAAGGTCAAAATGGAATTTAGAAGGTTGAGAAATATTTTACGTAGTGGAAAAATGGTGGAAAATGCTTTTTGTAACTTAAAAACGTGATTTTTAAGCTACGCGATTGTGAAAACGATAAAAAATTACTATGCAATTTGAAAAACGTTTAAATATTTCTACACGATTTGAAAAACGTTTAAATATTTTTAAGCGATTGAGAAAATGTTGAAAGATCAATATGTGATTTGAAAACGTGACAAAACTGTTGCGCTATTGAGAAAATGCAATAATATGATTTCGCAATTGAAAATATAGTAAAAAATATTGTTGGGCCAGTGTGTGGACCCTGAATATAAGATTATGAAATTGAACTGAGAACGAGCCAGTGTGTGGACCCTGAATATGAAATTATGAATTTGAACTGAGAATGGTGCATTGTACATGCATTGGAAATGTCCGATAGACTGGATAAGGCTAATTGCCTAGGAGAGAATACACCTCTTGAGTGGGTACGATATGCATAGTATAAGTCACTCGTTGACCTTGGGGGCATCGGGGTGCGGGTTGCCTATAGTGGACAGTTGGTAGCTCTTCTGTACTGTGAGTTAGACCGATGCAACGCACTGATGATCCTGACTGATACACTATTCCTAATCAAGATCTGATAAAGATTGTCATATATATACTAGATGTGCAAACACTTATGGGAATTGTGGCACGTGGTCTAAGGCATGTTGGTACAAACAGATCTTTTCGATTAATCTCTCCGACTTGAGTTTTAGCTCCATGGAGTAGGAAGTTGAGTCTATGTGTACATGCATAATTTGAGAATTGATATCGGTGTGATATTTGAACTGTTGAATATTTGGATAATATTAAGGGCATTATCATAATTATTATTTATGATAATTGAATTGTTGAATATTTGGATAATGTTGAGGGCATGATCGTAATTATTGTTTATTACATCTGTTGTGATGATAAATAATGTTAAGGACATGATTGTAATTATGGTATGATGTATCTGTATGATATATATGTATGTGTTATCTCCATGCTACCATATTGGTATTGGCACAGGTGATCTCACCTCTTTGTATGCCTATTTTGTACTGTATTTATATTTGTAAAGACGCTGAGTAAGGGATTGAACAAGAAGGTGAAGAAGAGCAGATTCCTGTGGAGGAAGCTGAGTTTTGATCGGATGGCAGCTCGGTCAAGTTTCTTTGGGTACGTGAGACTACAGTTCCACAACGAAGCTGGCGTTTAGAGGTTTAGTCCCAATGAGGAGGGACTAATATATCAGAGACATCTGACAGTGAACATGAGCAGGATTTTTCATGGAGATCCGTTCTTTTCTATAACTATATATGTACATGTAGAATTTCCGCTGTCAATTAGGCAATATTGGGGTGGTAGGTATCACATCCCAACAGAGATTAGTATAGTATCGTCTGCGCGGACACCTATCCATAAGACGTCGCGTCAAGTTGGATTCCTACCTGCTGAAGAATTTGAGGAAGACCCGTTTGGGGGTTCTGCTGTCTAGTCATACTTGGGCAAGTATGCTAATTTTAGGTTAATGTCAAATACTTTGGAGAACCTGGTCTGTATATAAATAAATTTGACAGTATTTATGTAATATATATGATGTAAATTATTTGTGATAATGTTGCAATATTTTTATTTTTCGCTAAGTTTATCTTATTGATATTAAGAAATTTTACAACTCGTATTTACATTACAAATCATATATTATGGTAAAAGAGGTAATTTGGTAATTAAATAACATAAATGTGATACCCTATGGTGGGTGTTACACAATCCAGCCTTATGCAATCCAACCCACACAAGCAACTCAATCTGACCCACCCCACAACCCAATTAGACACGAAACGCAACCAAACCCAACTTGTAACCATATCCAACCCGCCCCATAACAGTCCAACCTAATACACAACTCAATCCAACCCAACTCGTAATCTAACCGAAGAAACCCAACCCAACTCGCAATCTAACCCAAAATCCAATCCAACTCATAACCCAGGTCCAATCCAACCTAACTCACAAACCAACCCAATCCAACCCACACACACAACCCAATCCGACTCAAAAAGCAACCTAACTAACTTGCAACCTTATCTAACTCATAACCTAATCCAACCCAACCCAATCGACCCACTCCACAACCTACTCGACCGGAAACACAGACCCTTGCAGCCAACCCAAGGTTGAAATCTACCCAACTTGTAACCTATCTAGCCCAAACCTCACCCCAATCCAACTTAACCAACAAACCAACCCAAACCAACTCAACCAACAAACCAACCCAATCCAATCCAACGCACCCATAACCCGATCCAACGTCAAACCTAACCCAACTCGCAACCCAACCCAATCCAACCTACACCTATAGCCCAATCGAACTAAAAGGAACTAACCCAACTTGAAACCATATCTGGCCCAAACCTCAATTCAATTCAAGCCAACCCACAAAACCAACCTAATCCGACCCACGCCTACAACCCAATCCGACCTAAAATGTAACTTAACCTAACTTGCAACCCTATCCATTGAACCCAAATTTGGCAGCAACCCAACCGCCAAACCAACCTAATCCAACCCACCCCCACAACTCAATCCAACCCAAAACCCAACTTAACTCACAACCCAACTCAACTCAACCAAACCCAACCCAACCCAACCCAAACCACCACTTTTTTACGTCCAAGCTCATGTCTACAAATTGTAGTTAGGATTTTATGAACTAATTCGACTAGAAATGCAACCTAACCTAACTCGCAATCCAACCCACCCTTCAACCCTATCTAACCTAACTAACAAACCAAACTAATCAAACCTTTCTCACAACTTGATCCAACTCAAAACTCAAACCTCAAACTACAAACCAATCCACCCAACCCCACCCCACCCCCACCTAATTTGGCCGAAACGCTACCTAACCCACCTAACTCACATTCCAACGTACCTCATAACCATATCCAACCTAACCCAACCCAACCCAACCCAACCCAAACCTCAATCCAATATAATCTAACCTAAACCTTAAACTAATCCAACTTAACCTATAAAACCAACCCAACACCACAATCCGGTCGACTAGAAATGCAACTTAACCCAACTCACAACCCAAAAACCTGCAACCCAAAATACAACCCAACCTACTACTCAATTCGTAATCCAACCCACCCTATAGTCTTATCCAAGCTAACCTAACCTCAAACCAATCCAAACCAATCCAACAATCCAACAAAAACAATCCAACCCACCTACCCCCACAACCCAATTTGACTAGAAACACAACTTAAACCAACTCGCAACCCAACCCAAACTTAATTTAATTCAACCCACCCGACAACCCGAAATGCAACCTAACCTAACCCACCCACTTGCAATCTAACCCACCCACAACCCTATCCGACCTAATCCAACCTAAAACCTAACTCAAACCTCAAACCAATCTAATCCAATTCAACCAAACCCATAAAATCAACCCAACACAACCTATCCCACAACCCAATCGATTAGAAACGCAACTTAACCTTACTCACAACCCTACCCAACCCAATCCAAGTCACCCCACAACCCAACGCACCCCGCCTTACCCCACCTAAATCATAATCTAACCCACCTTACAACCTTATCCAACCTAACCCATACCAAACCTCAACCCAATCCAACCCACCCTACGGCTCCATCCAACCCGAATCCCGACCTAACCCAAACCTCAAACTAATCCAATCCAAGCCACCCCCACAACCCAATCCAACCTAAAATGCAACATAACCTAACTCGTAATCCTATCCAACCCAACCCAAACCCCTAACCAATCCAACTTGTCCCACAACTCAATCCAACCCAAAATGTAACTCAACCCAACTTGCATTCCAACCTACTCCTACAATCCTATCCAACCCAACTCAACCTGCAACCTGGCCCAAAACTTAACCTAATCCAACTTAACATATCATTTATTGGTTAGTTAAATGAGTTAACTCATCGAGTCTAACCCGTTTTGTCATCTTTGCCTTACCCTATTAAACCCAAACCACCTCCTGATAAATTCGAAAAAAACTCCTTTAAAGTGCAAGTAAGGATGCATCCACATTTTATTTAATCTAAATTACATTATGATCTTAACCCACTCAAATTTAATGATACATATACCCTTATTTGCTCACTTTAGAAACAAGTTCACTTTAGAGGTGTTGTCTACACCTTTTTTATGGTAGAATAAGGGAGATGAAGCTAAAGTCACGAGAGACAAAGGAGAAGGAAAGAAAAACGAGGATAACACCTTCAACTACAAAGGCTAATAACCTATGAAGCATGGACACGACCATCCCTTCCGCCATTCGGTATCTTGGCCATGTTGGTGTCCAATACAGACACAACACACCGAGATCTGTCATGTTCGTGTATTGTTTTTTTTTTCATTTTTACAAACCAACTTCAACTCAAGATGGCGAGGATACCATGCTGATATAACGACAACACAGGGAAGACACGATGGCACAAAGTTTGGGTGAACTAAATCCTAACTCCTTCTGATAGATAGCTAGAAGCAGCACAACTACGCCACACACAACCAAGTCAAGAGTGATTATGCATCTTTATTCCAAAAATTTTGAGAACAAAGTTGTATATGACATAGGGTCAAGAACCCACTGCTTCCGATTTGAAATGACAATCACCAACTAAGGTCGTTCGAACAATGACCCTTACTTAAGGAAAATAGGCTCGCTTGACGTGATGGTGTTGGACTTGAAATCCTCAAAGCAAGGAGCTTCATGGAAGCTCTTTGACAAACTCACCATGAAGCTCTGGTTACCATTTATGAGATTTGTCGTACTTATAGCTTTGTGTTGTGATGTGTGTAAAACTCACACATTTTATACTTATTTAAACATGAATTTGAGTGCTTTGAAATAATAATTATGTCATTATTTTTATATTGAGTGAATTCTAGTCCCACTACATTAAATGTGTTTTTGTCATGTTTTGTAAGAATTTAAGGGCTTTTGTAGTATTTTAGGCATAGTTACTAAAATCTTAGTGAAGAGCATATGGACATTGTTGTAGTGTTTTGAGCATAAGGACATTGTTATAGCTTTGTGTTGTGATGTGTGTAAAACTCACACATTTTATACTTATTTAAACATGAATTTGAGTGCTTTGAAATAAGAATTATGTCATTTATTTTTATATTGAGTGAATTCTGGTCCCACTACATTAAATGTGTTTTTGTCATGTTTTGTAAGAATTTAAGGGCTTTTGTAGTATTTTAGGCATGGTTACTAAAATCTTAGTGAAGAGTATAAGGACATTGTTGTAGTGTTTTGAGCATAACTTTTGCTACAGACTTTAGATTGAGCTAATCTTAGTGTTTATGGAAAGATGAGAAAATTCTTACAACTTTTATGAAGACATCGAAGCCCAGTTCATGCATTAAGAAGGTGAAAAATTATGTACAAAGTGGCTGGTGAAGTTTGATCAAGTCAACCAGCATTCATAAATTTTAAGGATAAAGTTAGATTATTAATTGGAGTGCAAGTGATCTTTTCTTGGTGATCAAGTATCTTTGTGTTTAATGCAAGGATCTCAAAGACTTTCCTAATTTGAATGAGATTTTTTTTTCCTAATTTATATGAATTCAACAAGAAAAAAAATAAGAAACAAGAGATTTGATCAAATATTAATTAAGGAAAGTATTACTGTCAAACTTATTTCAATAAAATAGGCATAACTTTTTCTACAAGTACGTGATTTATCTGATTACTTTGGCATTTGAAAGCTAAAAGAGAGATTTGCAAATCTCATGTTGACAACTTTCTTTAATTAAATTGCTATTAATGTAAAACTTGCGCCTCAAGTAGCAGCAAAACAAGGCTTGACCTAGTTTGCTATAGATTCCTTGAATTATAATAAATAGAGGGGAAAGCCAATGATGTGTAAGAGAGTGGCAACAGAGGCAGAGAGATCACTTTGGAGGCTAAGAGGAGATCACCATTGAGGACTTCTAAAATATTTTTTTTTTAGGATTTTCTTCATGATGTTTCTTTTATCTATTTGTTTGTTTTGTGCTTCTTTTGCCATAAGTAGCTAAACTTTTCTCTTGCTAGGATGAAGATGTAACTTGGTTATGATGATGATGTATTTGGATTCATTAATTTAATTCAAGTTTCTTTTTATTCAATTGAGTGTTTATCATTGTTCTTAATGTTTTTATTATGAATTAACCACTCATAAATTGATCTTGTGAATTGTGTAGAAAATTAAAAAAATTGTGCATGACTTGAACCATATGATAAATGCCATAATCTTGACTATCTAGGAATAAAAGTTATTAGTTATGTGAGTTTTGCTTAAGATTCTATAAATCGTGCAAAGTCTTTAATTTTTGAGGTTCAATTAAGGGATTAATTTGGTTTTTAGAATTAAAGAGGATTGATACAAGGAATTTGGTATTAGTTAAATTAGGAAATCTCCTATCAATTGATTAATTATAACTTAATTAGGTTGCCTAAATACTAATCAGAAAAATCAAGTGAAATCGAATCCATAACGTCATTATCATTGCTTATTTATACTTTAATTTATTATCATGCTCTCTTTACTATTTTTAATTTATATATTTTTACTTTATTTTACTTTTCTTTCCATTACTTATTTTTATTAGAACTCTCTTTAAATCAAATATTTGCCTAGATAATAATTGGATTAGTGAAATAGTAATTGATAACTTAATCTTCGAGAGAACAATAATTTTTTATTACTTTATACTTTTGCAATTTGGCGCAATTGACAAATTTCTCAATATGTTGCAGCACTACCACCCATCATGCTGCTACGTCTTACCTTTTCTTTCTTAGTTTAGGATACTTGATACGTAATAAAAGTGAAAAGCCCAACTCAAAGTGAAAAGCACACTCTATTTGTGATTTGATTTTCTGTTTGGTATAAGATAACATGATTTAATTTTTGAATGTGAATCAGTCATTACTGTCAAATATGTTCATGAAAGTCCTCCTTTTTCATCCATTAGGGTACCCCCTTCAAGATTTATTCTAAGGTATAGTGCTTGTTAATGATATAAACTGCACTTGATATAACAAGGGAGAGCCATGATCCTTGCAGTAACATGCATAACATCTACCACTACTAATATAAGGTAATTTAATTAAGTATACGATTCATTTGACACACTAATGCTATGTTTTCATGTTTTAAAGTAAGGGAAAAGGGATCAAAAGGGAAGGAAATGAGAGGGAATTGCAAGAAGGGAATAGAGGGAAAGTTATTTTCTGTTGTTGGAACGTTCAATAGTTTAGGGAGGAAAACAAATGCTCTTTCAGAGAAGGATTATGGAAGAAGAAATTTGAGAGGTACAAGGAAGTGCAAATGATATATGGGATGAGATGGGTAAAGGGATTGAGAAGGTAGCAAAAGAGACATTAGGTGAATCAAGAGGCTTTGGACCCAAGGATAAAGAATCTTGATGGTGAGATGCAAGTGTACAAGATAAGGTTAAGGTTAAAAGGGAATGTTATAAAGCTTGGCACATGTGTAAAAATGATAAAAATTGGAAAAAATATAAGGCAGCTAAAAAAGATACTAAGAAGGCGGTGAGCGAGGCGAAAACTAAAGCGTTCAATGGGTTATATCAATCTTTGGGCACCAAAGACGGAGAAAGGAATATTTACAGGCTTGCTAAAAGTAGAGAAAGAAAGACAAGAGACTTGGATCAAATGAAATACATTAAGGATGAAGATAGTAAAGTCTTAGTTATGGAACAAGACATCAAGGATCGATAGAAGGGTTATTTTCACAAGTTATTTAATGAGGGACAAGGGACTTTAGGGGATTCGGATATTCTAAACACTAGAGAGGAGAACCAAAATAAAACCTTTTATCGTAGAATTTGGGAGTTCAAGGTAAAAGAAGCTTTGAAGAAGATGGATAATGGAAAAGTGGTCAGACCGGATAATATACCTATCAAGGTGTGGAAGTGCTTATGAGAGAAAGGCATAAGTTGGCTCACAAAATTGTTTAACGAGATAATGGGATCTAAGAAAATGCCAAATGAATGGAGGAAAAACACTTTAATTCCTATTTATAAGAACAAGGGAGATATACAAAACTGTGCAAATTACAAATGGATTAAGCTCATGAGTCATACCATGAAGTTATGGGAAAGAGTGATTGAACGAAGATTAAGACAAGAGACTCATATTTTAGAGAATCAATTCAGTTTTATGCCTGGGAGGTCAACCATGAAAGTAATCTATCTTCTACAAAGAATGATGGAGAGGTATCGGAGGAAGTAAAAAGACCTACACATATTTTTCATTGATCTGAAAAAAGCCTACGATAAGGTACCGAAAGAGGTCTTGTGGAAAGTTCTGGAGAAGAAATGAGTTCGTATCGCTTATATTCGAGCAATCTAAGATATATATGATGGGGCTAAAACTAGTGTGAGAACACAAGGTGGGGTTATAGAAGATTTTCCTATAACTATGGACTGCACCAATGATCAATTTTGAGTCCATATCTTTTTAGCTTGGTCTTGGATGTGCTTACTGCGCATATCCAAGAGCTGGTGCCACAATGCATATTTTTTGCAGATAGTCTTAGTTGGAAAGTCGAGAGAGGAAACAAATAGGAAGCTAGAGCTATGGAGACGAGCTTTTGAAGAACATAACTTTCGTCTAAGAAGGAGTAAGACGGAGTATATGGAATGTAAGTTCAGTAAGAAGCGTGCTAATACTAGCTTAACGATAAAAATTGGGGACCACACCATACCACAAGTCACACGGTTTAGGTATCTTGGATCTATCATACAAAATGACGGAGAGATAGAGGGAGATATAAATCATATGATTCAAGCTGGATGGATGAAATTGAGGAGTGCTTCAGGAGTGATTTGTGATAGAAAAGTGTATTTCAAGCTTAAGGGTAAATTTTACCGCACAGTTATAAGGCCCGCGATGTTGTATAGTAATGAATGTTGGGTGATAAAAAGCCTGCAAGAGGATAAGATCAGTGTCACGGAGATGAGAATGTTGTGTTGAATGTGTGGTCATACAAGACAAGATAAGATTATGAATGAATGTATTAGAAAGAAAGAGGGGTAACACCTATTATGAAAAAGATTGTAGAATCTCACCTTAGGTGGTTTGGACATGTAAGGAGAAGACCTTTAGAAGCCCCGGTAAGAAGAGTAGATTAGGTGGAGGATAGTCTAATATCTAGAGGTAGAGGGAGACCAAGAAAGACTATAGGTGAAACAATTAAAAATATATAGATTTGAATGACATTTCTGAAGACTTGATTTATGATAGAGCATAATAGCGTCGTTTAATCCATGTAGTCGATCTCACCTAATAGGAAAAGACTTGGTTGTTGGTAGAACGTTCAACAGTTGAGATTTAGTTTTCAAATTTAATCTGATGGCACATATGGTTATGCTATAAAATGATTTAGCCTTCCATTTTCTTCTTCCTCTGTATCTTTCATCTAAACATAAGGCGGATGCTATTGTACATCAGTTTATGTTATGATGTACCGTATTCCATTGACTTTACCTTTTAGTAGAGGTAATTTTTTTTTAGCAAGTGACAGTTAAAATTTGACAAAATAAAGTGTCGCGTGAACAGTACTTCATAATTCAAAATTTTCAAATTGGGTTTAAAAATTTTTAAAAAAAGTTTTTTTGAATTTTTTTTAAAAGAAAGTTAAAAAAATTTTAAAAAAAGTTTTTTTAAAAAACAAAAAAAAATTTAAAAAAAGGTGTGCCGCGGCATTATCACAAAGAATGCCGCGTGAACAGTGCTCTCAAATTGGGAGCACTGTTCACGCAACATTCTTAGTGATGATGCCACGGCACTTCTACGATGGTGGGCTAGACAATCAGGGACTAGGTTATTCAATGAAAAAACCAAAAATCGGTGGTATGTCAATCCAGCGGTCATGGCTATAATTATAATGAGATATATGTGTTTATAGCATTTCTTTAGTATACTTTGCATTTGATCAATGAAAAATTGAACTATATCACATTGTGAAGCGTGAAGTGTATCATACTTGACATTATGAAGTATGAGGGATACTGTATTATGCTGAGCAAGTCCAATTGATCACTTATGAACCAATGTTTCAAGCAAATTTTGTTGCTGTACATAAAATGGGTGGTAATGTTTTAAGAATAATAAAATTAGATTGAGAAGTTCTAGAAGTGTCGCGGCATCACAAAGAAGTGCCGCGTGAACAGTACTCTCAAATTTGGAAGTACTGTTCACGCGGCTCTTTGGCTCGTGTTCGAGCAATTGTTGGTATTGATATTGAGCAATAGCCAGCTATTCTAAGAGATGATAAGATTCCTGGGGGAGAGAAGCTGCTAGAAACATTGCAGGGAACTGCATTTGTAGATGAGAATGTTCTTTTGGCAGGCGTATTGAAAATTGTCGTCAAAATAATCTTGAAAGAACTGTTAGTGAAAAAGCAATACCCGTCAGAGAATAGAGAAACTAGGAAGAAAGTCAGAAATGATAACAAACTCAAGCAGTAACAATGTCTTCCTCCTGCCTTGTATTACTAATAGAAGAGTGATGTTGCTACACTTCGGGGGAAAGAGAGGAATAAGAGTAAAATTTTTATAAATAATTTATTTAATATTAATCGATTTATCAAATTTTATGTAATTAATCTTTATTTTTAAATTAATATAATATTAAATCAACGATTTAATTTTTTAAAATATACGCTACATCTTCTCTAAAAAAGTGTATATTAGACGTCACCCTAAACATAATATTAAGTTATATGCTAAACAATTCAGTGGACCTTACTGAAAAATTTAGGAAAAAAAAGTACAACGCACAACTTTACTATATTTTTCATAATTTTTTCCCCCGTTGAAGTGCCTCTAAACGACAGAATATAACTCCTAATTACAGGCTTCCAATATTTTCTTCATAATTTGCAATAAAGCAAAAACAAAAAATGCCATATGAAGAATTGGTTTTATATTCTTTTCTTTTCACTACCAAGCCTTACGAAGACTCTGACTCTTCTGGCTTTTCATATTTCCATTCATGCCCTTTCCACTCTGGTAGTTGTTGGATCACAACCTGCATCAAATGAAATGGAAAACCAATATTTAACAAAACCATAAAACCTTTTCATTTATAATAATCTATTAACCCAAAGACCAGGATCACGAACCGCCCCTGTGGAATCTGGTTTACCAACAGTTGTTTGACATGCTAATCTCCAATTCTTTGGTTTCTGGAAAAAGAAAAACCCAGATAACAGAACTGTAATCTTCCTTGCCACAAGCAGAGTTCATAGACAATTATGCTAGACAAAAATTTTCAATCTGACTCTCAAGTTAACATTTAGTCATTCACCCTCTTCAGTTTTTCTTTCTCTTTATCAGTGCGAGGGCTTAGAAGCTGCGTGCCTTCAAGAACCTAACAGCAATTTCAAAATACAATCAGTATTGTGGACAATAAAGTTACTTGATCTGCCTTCTAACTATATTACTCAGTGGAACATCTTAGTTAAAGTTGATTAAGTGCTTGTGGTGTGTGTTCTATTTTTTAATTATCTCATTAATTTTTTTAAAGTTTTTATCAATAAAAAAATATATACAAGTTATATTTTTATTAAATAATAGTATTGTTTTGGATTGGATATGAGTTCATAAAATCTAAGCAACTCGACCTGCTAGGTTACTTGTTTGATGAGTAATGTGCAACAAGTCGCTTGTCCACTAAGCATGTCCTTCCTCCTCGAGGAAAAAAATGAGACACCACTCCACTTGGATAGAGGGGATACATCATACGAAATACTATTTTCTTGCATTATAAGAGGATAACGTATAATACACATTAAATCGCTTAGACTTTCTATGTTTTTTACACACTTATATGTCTCTATATAAATGTTAAAAAAGAAGACAAAAGTACGCATTAATTCTATTATATATTATCCTCATTGAACAACTATTAACTTGAGTGTCGAAGTGTCTTTTGTAAATATCTATCTCTTCGCTCCACAAACTGTTGCTGTTGCGCCACGGAAGAATCCACAATTACTTACCTATAACTCTCAGAACCCATCTGAATAAGTACTACAAGTACCTAAAGAATTTTATCTAAATTTTTTCTTTCATTATTAAGTGTCTTAATTACAGTTAAAAAGAATTACCCAATATTGTTTACTTTGAATTACCTAATAAAAGGAGGATTTTCTTCTTATAGAAATTCAATAAGGTTATTATAGCTCACCTCCACCATACATGTGGCACAAGTTCCACCCCCTCCACAATTTAATAAAACTCTAGCCTGGAAAAAGAACAAATTAACAGAAGCATATGAGCTGATTAATACAATAAAATAGTTGTTACAGAGCAAATAACAAGGTTATTAGCATGCAATTATTCATTAAAAAAAATCGTTGAAGCTCATGAAACTTACATAGGGTCCATAGAGATCAATATTGGAATCAAGCATTATGTCCCTAAGCTTCTGCCCGCCACAAGCAGAACGATAGTGCACATCTGGTGTTCCATCTGGTAGCAACACAGACTAACCCAAAAACCATGTAGATATTAATTTAAAAAAAAATTATAAAACCAACATAATCCAACTTGGGCTATCTATTTTCTTCTCAACAACACAAATTAAAGTTGGTTAATTTCGATGTAGAATTACATGTAACATCTTCGTTCTTCAACTTACACTAACAAATGCAAACCCGACAGAGGGTGGCTCTTCGGGTTCAGTGGTCTCTAAGTTCTTCTCAGGGACTGTACCAACAGCTCTAACTTTTGTTTTAACAAAGCTGAGACGCTTAGAGGGATGGAGGGCTCTGTTGGGTTTTGTGATGTATCTGAAGTTATGGGAGGAGGGAAAGAGAGAGCACAAGGCATGAGAGCTTAGTTGGAGTTGGAGGAGTGACATTTTCTGATATTTCAAAGACAGTAGAAAAGCTTGTTGTTGAGTGTTGAGGATATTTTGCATGGAACTTGAGCTTTGTAGAATGGGTTTGCCATTTGTGGTTGTTATTGTGATAATATATTATCTGATACGGTTTCAATAGGTACAGCCTAGACGAGAAGGACAATAGATTGAGGTGAGTTGGGCCATGGTAACACTATACTGAAGACAGGCCTGTGTAGTTTCGACTAAAAATACGAATAAAGAAAGCGCTAGAGGAAGGGGTTGAACCTTCGACCTTGTGGTTAACAGCCACACGCTCTAACCAACTGAGCTACTCCAGCTCTGTTGTTAGAGTAGTTGAATTTTACTTTTAAGTTAAAAAATTTGACGGTTTTGTCAAAGACAGTAAACTAATTTTGCTAAATATATAACTCATTGCACAAAAAATAAATAAATAAATCTATAACTCATTCAAGAATTTTGAATATACTACTACTTACACAAAATTACTTATACAATTGGCTAACTTTTTATAACACAAAAATTTGTTTAAATACCAATAAATAGGTAAATTTGGTTTAATTTGAAAGTGTTAGCTAGTTTAGTTAATAAAGAATTTTATAGTTAATTGCAAAATCTTAAAATTAAATCACATTTTCACTTATTTATATCACATAAGCAAAATTTAATGCGATATCTTCCTCTTTATATAAATTAATTATCAATTAAAAGTTATAAAATTTTCTCGTGATATATTATTTATTGAAAAAAAATATTAAGCCCCATCATGGTGGGTTCCACATTATTATAGGACTCACTTCTTTTTTTAAACCCTTGAGCCATCCGTTCTCTAATTTATTCGGGCAACGTAGCACATACCTTTTAATTTTTGGAGTCTTGTTACTTTATTTCATTCAATAAAAATTCTGTAAAGATTCTGACTAATATTTTTTTCCTTACTGCTCATTGTTCAAATAGAAATAGAAATAAATTGATAGATTCGGTTTTAATTTAGTTTACCCGAAATAGATAGATTGAAACCGAAACAAGAGATTCGGTGGGGGATTTTATCCGCACGCCGGTTAAAACCCTTGACAGATTGAATAAGAGGGGCAATGCAATGGCCCAAGTTTCAAACGTTCGCCTCCTCCTCCCTTCTCTCTACCCATTCTCCAAACCCACAGTAAGGTTCAGTTTCCGATCTCTCTTCACCGTTCTTGCCTCCTCTTCAAGACGACACCGTAACGTGCCTCGCCACCCTCTCCATCTTGACCGCATAAACCGCACCAGCACCAGCACCAGCACCAGCACTAGAGAAAGCAGAAAAGACACGCCAATGGAAGTGGAAGAGACCAATTCTGTTGGTGTTGGATTCAACAAGAGAAGGGCTGAGGGTAGAGATAAGAGTGATGCCCCCAAGAAGAACCTCCACTTGAAAGTTCGCAAGCTCAATCCTATTAATACCATTTCTTATGTACAGGTACATGTCTTAATTGCTTTCTGCAAACTGCCTCACTTTTTTCACTTTTTCATAATTGGCTCATACATAGTATTGGTCTTGACTTGTCAATGGTTGTGGGATTTTTTTATGGTTTAGCTCTTAGCAAGAATTTGTTTGTGTGGGCATGCAATTTCTATCTACTATGTGCATGCTTGAATTAACTTATTTTTGTGTTTAAAACATTTTATAATTGAAAGTTTCCTGAGAGATCTTTTGAAAAATAAGCGATTATTTCTCAAAAAATAAGCGTTACCAAACATGCTCTAAGTATATAAATTATCACTTTTTGTGTAAAGAACTTTTTTTTGGCATTTGGGTGTTAGTTACAAAGTCCATGAGTCTGACTTGTCATGACACTAAACAGAGAACAAGTAAGTAGAAGGTATTTAAATTTCAAATCACTCTGTTGTCTCTGTTTTAACAAGGGGTAGAAAAGAAAAATATATTGGTGTTTGTGGCCTGGGTTTCTAGATGTTCTTGTTAGGAGCAATAGCTCACTTATAGTTATTATGTTCATTGGGTTTTGGTTCATTCAAGTTATATTCTTCTCATGAGTTTGTTTTGTTCATGTCCTTGTTTGGAGTACATAGTACTACTTCAGATATTCTCTGATAGAGTTTTCCTGTGTTTTGTATTTAATTTGTTATAGATAGAGTAGTTCTTCTTCCGTTCACATATTTGTTTTCCGCTCTTATACTTGTATTTTTCTGGTTTCTGTGTTTACCACAGATATTGGGGACTGGAATGGATACTCAAGATACATCATCTTCTGTCCTGCTTTTCTTTGACAAACAAAGATTTATATTTAATGCTGGAGAGGTAAGTCTTGTCTGAGAGTTGCATTAGGAAAATTCTATGATACTATATTACTATTATCTGTTTTCTTATCTCTGTCTGGAAGCTTATTTTCTAATTTTTTATATACAATTTCATTGAAAATTTAATGAATACCTTCTAGGATATATTAATATAAATTTATATAATATTCATTTTAGGGACTACAAAGGTTTTGCACAGAGCATAAGGTTAAGTTATCAAAGGTAGGACATTTCTGGAACTTGATCCCTTTTTTTCTTGTAATATGAATTTTTATCTTATGCATTACTTCTTATCAACTCATGAAATATAGTTTGTTACAATTTTTAGTTTCATAGTCTTACTGTCATTATCTTTCTTCAGATAGATCACATATTTCTTTCTCGTGTCTGTTCAGAGACTGCGGGTGGGCTTCCAGGTTTGTCTAGGATTATTTATAATTTTGTGGTTTTAGTCGTTATCCATATCATATATTGCAGAAAATAGCATAGTTTCTTTACTAAGATACTAACATTTGATATTTAATCTGGATTTCTGCTTTGCTGGATTACTAAAATTTGATATTTAGACTGGTGATACATAGCGAAGAGCCTTGAAATACTCATAATTAGTCTTCAACTCGCAGGTTTACTGCTTACTTTGGCTGGCATGGGAGAAGAGGGGTTGTCTGTAAGTAGCAGATTAACTTCATGTAATCCTCCACCTCTATTATATATATTTGTTATAAATGATAGCTTCTTTTAATTTGCAGCTCAATATATGGGGCCCTTCAGATCTTAAGTATTTAGTAGATGCCATGAAATCTTTTATTCCTAATGCTGCCATGGTTCACACAAAGAGCTTTGGGCCCAACTTCAGCACTGATGAGTCCACTATGCTGGGTCGACGTAAGCTTTTGGAGCCTATTGTTCTAGTTGATGATGAGGTGGTCAAAATATCGGCCATTATCGTACAACCAAACTGCTTTGAAGTTCAGCTCCCGACTTCCTCAGATAGTCCTTCACAAGAGAGGATGGATCATAGTCCAGAGATCCTTGACTCCCCCAATGGCAAAAGGCAGCTTGCTGCAAAGCCTGGTGATATGTCTGTAGTATATGTTTGTGAACTGCCTGAGATCAAGGGAAAATTTGATCCAGAGAAAGCTAAGGCCCTCGGTCTCAAACCTGGGCCAAAGTATCGTGAACTGCAACTTGGAAATTCAGTGAAATCTGATAGCCAGAATATCATGGTAAGTCTCAAAACTGGAACACATTATTTACCCAAAGCAGGGTAGAAAGAAATTTAGAAAAGGAAATGGAATCTGAGACAGATAGATTTAATCACTATTGCACATGCTTTAGTTTATTTTAATTTGATGTTGGGCGTGCATACATCTTAATTTAACTGTTTGTCTGCCACAATAGGTTCATCCAAGTGATGTCTTGGGTCCTTCTGTTCCTGGTCCCATTGTACTCCTTGTCGATTGTCCAACAGAATCTCATTTGGCAGCATTATTGTCTGTACAATCATTCACTAGTTATTGTGGTCAAGTGGGCAACCTGCCAGAGGCTGGTAAGAGTGTCACATGTGTAATTCACTTAAGTCCTCCATCTGTTGTAAGTTGTTCAAATTACCAAAAATGGATGAAGAAATTTGGTTCTGCCCAGCATATCATGGCTGGACATGAAAAGTAAGGTGTTAGTCTTTTTGAAAAGTTCTTTTTCTAGTTCTCCTACTTGCTTTAATAGTGATTACTCCTAGTTGCTCATGTTGTTTGTAGGAAGAATGTAGAGATTCCAATTTTGAAATCTAGCGCAAGAATTGCAACACGACTTAATTACTTATGTTCTCAGTTCTTTCCAGCTCTAGGATTTTGGTCTCTTCCAAACCATAATTGCTCAAAATTGGGATCCCTTGCTTCAAGTGAGGTTTGTCACAATGTGCTAGAAGAGGAAATTTGTTTTCCTGGACAATGGTGGCTAAGACATAAATTAGTCTAATTAAGGTGTTTGATTTGATTATTTTGCAGGGTTCTTTTTCAGAACTTTCTGAAGTCATTTCTGCTGAAAATCTTCTCAAGGTATGGAAGATTGGCTTGGCCCGGCTGTTAACTTATTTGTTCTTGTAGAAGTCTTTGTATAAAGTTTTGGAGTCTGATAAGCATCTCATTGTAGCAATCCATGCCTTTTATGAAGTCCTAGTAGCTAATCACAAGATTGTTGATGACAATTCTTTTGAAAAAGAAGTGACTATTCTTGTTAACAACTTAAAGCATTATGATTTTACCTAATGCTGCAACACAAGCTTAAGTAACAATCATCTGATTTTTAAAATAAGAAACAGATTTTTGGTGATCGAACTCTTTGTCTTGAACAACTTTAAATTTTTTGGATGCATCATCATCACTAAGAGAATATAAGATTGGTATTCATTTTGTCAAATCCTTGGAGAGTGGTTTTCTCATGGACGTGGTATGACGAAATAAATAAATATATTCAAGCAAAGTTTTATGTCTTTAAATTTTCTGTAAAAACATTTAGAGCAAGGTCTTCTCTTAGGTCTTTCCTCTATCCTTTTTAGTCAAATTATCTTCATTTTGATTCCCTTTTTTCATTGGAGCTTCTATTGATCTTCTTTTCACATGACCAAACCACTTTAGGAGAGTTTCCCTCATATTCTTGTTGATAGTTGCTGCTCCAACTTTCTCCCGGATACATTTGTCACCTTAGGACTTTCATTTTGCTGTTTGGTTCTTTATCTTGTGTTTGCCATGTTCAAATATTGATAAATATATTACTCTATGCTATACAGTTTACTTTGCGTCCATATGCTCATCTTGGGTTAGATAGATCTTGTATTCCAACTACTGTGGCTTCCTCAGAAATCATTGATGAGTTACTGTCAGAGATTCCGGAGGCTGTGGAAGCAGCTCAGCATGTAAGTCAGTTGTGGCAACAATCCAGTCAGACAAAAGATGATTTAATTGCTGTGGTAGATCATAAGATGATGATTGAGGAGCCATGGCTGTGTGCAGATGGTGTTCCTGCTTGTTTGGAAAATATAAGGAGAGATGACTTGGAGATAGTTCTTCTTGGAACTGGTTCTTCCCAGCCATCCAAGTACCGAAATGTGAGCTCAATATATATAAATCTTTTCTCAAAAGGAGGTTTGCTCTTGGATTGTGGTGAAGGAACCTTGGGACAACTTAAAAGAAGGCAAGTCTGTCCAGATTCTTAACATCCATGTTATAGTACTGCACTTGTTTGCTCTTTTAATGTGAACTGTTGATTGATATATCCTTGAAAACAGATATGGTGTAAGTGGTGCTGATGATGTTGTGAGAGCCTTAAGGTGCATTTGGATTTCACATATTCATGCTGATCATCATACTGGCTTGGCTAGGATTCTTGCTCTGCGCCGTGATTTGCTGAAGGGGGTGCCTCATGAACCAGTGCTTGTTGTAGGACCAAGGCAGCTTAAGAGATACTTAGATGCATACCAAAGACTTGAAGATTTAGATATGTTGTTTCTTGACTGCAAGCACACCACAGCAGCTTCATTGGATGCTTTTGAGGATGGCTTCCCAGGAATTCCAGTTGATTCCCGGGATCTGAACAATAATAATAGGGAAGTAATTGCAACAAAAGTTGATTCGACTTTGTTTGCTTTAGGATCTCGTATGCAAAGTTATTGGAGAAGACCAGGTAGTCCTGTTGACAAAGATGCAGTTTCTCCTATCCTAAAGAAATTTAAGGGGGTAATTGAGGAAAGTGGTCTGGAGGCTGTGATTAGTTTCCCCGTTTTACATTGCCCACAGGCATTTGGTGTCGTTCTAAAAGCAGCAGAGAGGACTAATATTGTTGGAAAAGTGATACCTGGCTGGAAGATTGTATATTCTGGTGACACAAGGCCCTGCCCAGAGCTGGTAGAAGCATCTCGAGGTGCAACGGTTCTTATACATGAGGCAAGTCTTTCTATAAATAACCTGATGTTGTCTAAGCTTGTAACACATTAGCATTAGCATTAGCATTAGCATTTACTGGAAATATCTTAAAAGGATATGAAATGAGATCAATATGAGAATTAGGTATTGTATTTAGGCTACTATTGGAGAAGTATGCGGTTAAAACTCGACTATTCTAGTCTTCCCCTTTGAGGGTGGGGTGGGGTGGGGTGGTTGGAGTCAATTTCAAATGTTAGCAAGGCTTTTCATATTTCAGATTCAACAATGATAAACAAGCCTTAAATCCAGAAGTTTTTGGTCCAATAGGTAAATCTTTGGCAAAACTAAGCGGCATCCACATGGATTAACTTCTACCCTGTAGTTCCGAAGATATAGCTTCCTTTGCCTCACTCTGATTCCCCAACTTGGATATTTTTTCTCTCTTTACATCACAATTTGTATCTTCGATGATTCCTTTGATGTAAATTGCATAATTCATTTTTTATTAAAAAGAATACATGTTTATTTGATTTGTATATAAAAAGAATAGTCTTATTTTATTTATAATCTTTTTGCTTCAATTCCTTCTGCAATGAATGCTTTACCTCCGACAATATATAATTATATATTATCGTTCATACTAGTGTTCATACTTAACAGTTTCCATGTGAACTAAATCTAACTCTGTAGAGGATTGTTCGTTGCTTAATGCCATCACTAGTAAGGCTGCTATTTACGTATGATTTACTAATTGATGCAGGCAACTTTTGAAGATGCTATGGTAGAGGAGGCTATAGCAAAAAATCACAGCACCACAAATGAAGCCATAGAAATGGGAGACTCTGCTAATGCATATCGAATCATACTTACTCATTTCAGCCAAAGATATCCAAAAATTCCTGTATTCGATGAAACACACATGCATAAAACATGTGTTGCATTTGACATGATGAGTATCAATATAGCAGATTTGCCCGTGCTTCCCAAGGTTCTTCCATATTTGAAATTGCTTTTCAGAAATGAAATGATAGTTGACGAGTCAGATGATGTAGTAGATGCTGTGACTTCAGCTTCTTAACAATATGATTCAATTATATTATTGATTTTTGTTATGCATATTCTGATTATATCACTCTGTCATGCTATGCAATATGGTAGCAGTTATCCTTGGATTGCTCATGCAGTTTCCTCAGCAACAGAAAAAGGACGTCCGTTCTGAGAATTTTCTTTTCTTTTCTTTTGTACTTTCGAGTGCGTTCAAATTATTTGTTAAAGTTAATTTAACATTATATTTAATGAGGTTTTACAGGTATCTTTTGTTTTAGGTACTGTTTTCCTTAATAATTAGTGGTCAATATTTATTCACATTCCACTCATATGAATATAAATATAAGTTATGTTTTTCATGGATTTTTATGTTTAATAGTGTCACTTAAATGTTTAATTTTAAAAAATAACATCCGTTATTTTATAAAATAAATATATACAAATAGAAAATTATCTATTAAAAAAATTATCTCATTCAATATATCATAAATATAATAAAAAATTAGATAATTAATGAATGGATACTTTTTTATGCAGGAGAGGAGGTCGTATCTTATGAGATATTTAAGTATCTTATTGAGTCTAAATCTTATTTTGGAACAATATATATATAAGAGAATAATAAAGTTATGTTGGTATAAGATTTATATATATTTATATTATTTAATTTTTTTTTTTAAAAATATAATTTTTATCGATTTAACATTAAATTATAATTATTTAATACTTTAATTATTTGTGTCAAATTTTAAAAAAAATTAAATATCAATAAAAATATAATAAAATAATTTTTATTTTTATATATTTCAAAAATTACATTATATTAATTTTGACATATATCAATAAAGTATACATTACATTAAGATTGATGTGAAAGTATGAGATTTGATTTGATTTTTAAGTAAAATCTTGTATTTGTAATATTAGAAATTAAGGAAATAGTTTGATTTTAAAAATATCATGTATTCCCATTTCAATGATTTAGAATTTAGATTTAAAAATCTTGTCAAATATAGTAGAATCAGATCAAATTTAATTTGATTTTAAATAAATAAATTATACTTTTTTAAAATAAATAAATAATTTTAAACTTTATTATGTTTTTTATTTTATCTCTAATAAACATAAAAATATAAATAATACAAAAAAATCAAAAATCAAATTAATTTTATTTTTAATGAATACTAAAGATAAGATTTGATTTTTAAATTAAATAAAATCAATATAAATCAAATCAAATCGTTACTTAGATTTCAAAGACAACCTATAAAAGAAACTCAGGCTTTGAAACACATCCATCACTGCAACTACAACCTTCATCCCATCATCATAATCGTAATCTGTGCAACTCGGGCAGGGCAGGGCAGGGCAGGCATGGCAACAGGTTTTGGTCTTGCGCGTCCTTCACTGCAACTAGAACCTTCATCTCGAACGGGCAGGGCAGCTTTTGGTGTCTTGTGCAACTACAACAACACATGCAAATTGAAATTGGTGAGATATCCGTCTCTCCATCTCTCAAATATGGGTGCAGGAGTAGGACCCATCAGAGTTTCATTAACAGCAGCAGTGGCACAGAGGGACAGGGAGAGGGAGGACATTGACAAGGATGTTGCTCCATTTGAGTTCGATGACACAGACTTGGAGTCCAACCAGAGTTTATGGAACTTGTATGCCAGGTGGAGGAAACACTTCAACGTGTCTCACGACAGCCCCACCACCTTGAACGTGCGTTTCGATATTTTCAAGGAGGACGTTATTTGTGCTCACATGACCCAAAAGCTCATGGAAGGTCCTAACTGCAAGTGTCGATTGAACCAGTTTGCGGACACCCTTTGACAATTGACACACCAGCTTTTCTTTTTTGTTGTTTTTTTTTTAATATTAAAATTATATGTGTAACTAACTAGTTTACTATTGCATCTTTTCTACTCTTACGAGTCACTATGAACTACTGCACATGGAAAACTCTGAGTTCGTTTATGCATGCATGATGTTTATTTTATTTGTCTGTTTTTGCTCATCTTTATTGACTGTGATACTGGATGGTATGATGTAATGGGGAAAAAGGGTTTATCTATACTAAATTAATCTTTTCAATGGAAACGGCAGATTAATTTGCCACCAACAATTCTCTAGTATTGATTACCATGTTTTTACTAGGATTATATCTTGCTATCACCATCTTAGATAAATCAAGATAGAATTCCAATGTGGAAATCTTGAGTTGTGAACTTACTTATTAATTTTTTTTGATACAGAGTGTCTTTTTGATTGAGTTCTTGATAGCATATTCTTGAGTAATGTGCAGAATTACAATTTTAAACTTTTTTAACTTTTGTTTAACTAAATAGTAAGGCTAAAGTGGTAAAAGAAAAAATGGAAACCAAATTCTGGAATGCCCAATATAAGTACCATAGACTACAGATATAGATGTATATATGTCTTAACATATATTTAACTATTTTTATCAGTTTAAAAATTATAAATAAATTGTAACCAGGAAAGAAGAATGAGACTAGAAGAAGATCGACCGAGGGCTGAGGACACATATGAAGATGTTGGGGAGGAGGAGCTTTAATATGAACTAGATATAGGCTCGGGAATTACAATCTAACTTTTTTTGTCTGTGATAGTAAAATTTGCAAAAAAAAATGTATTCATCAGTTGTTAGTGTGTTTTATATATGATATATTTTTTTAAAAATTTATTGCTGTACTAATATATGAAGCGAGTACTAACATACATACGTATATATATATATATATATGAAGCATTTTCCAAAACATATTTTAAGCTATATGGTTGAATTTCAGAAGTATCTTGCTCAGAAAAATACATGGCAATATAGAAATGCACATATCTTCAATTAGTGGCAAGTATTTTTAATCTATTTTATACAGTTTTTAGATCCGAAGAACATATGTTCGATATTGCAGCATGTGCAAAGGCGGTGAAGGCGAAAAATAACATTGAACAATGTCCGTATAATATATGAACACAAACAATAGGAAAGTTTTGCTCGAACATGCTGTCCTAATGAATCCAACCATGAAGATTGTTATTCACATCAGTCTAAACCAAGATCCAGAAAATTATCCCAGCCTCTCCTCAACATCACAAGCACCGAAACCCTTTGGAAATCCAGAGACACGAACACAGCCATCTAACCCACCGTGAACCACCACGCAACACCGTCACTCCTCATCGGCCAAGCACCATTCAGCAGCCACCAGTTCCCATCCCAAGCCAAGACCACCACACACCGCCCCATCTCACCGTCCAGCTGCTGCCATAACCGCCGGCCAAACCCGACCCGTTCCCATCCAAACCGAGGCCAATGTCCTCAACACAGCAAGCCACCTGCAAATCACCGCCGCGCGCCAGCCTCTTGGCCACCGTCGCAAGCCAGCGTCGGCAGATCACGCCTCTTCCTCGTCCCACCGGACCACGATTCACCCCACTGTTCTCTCACTCCCCTGCGCGAGCACCCATGAGCCGCACCGTCAGGTCCGCGAACCACCAGACGTCGCCGTCGACCGCCGCGACTCTAACGTCCGTGCCACACCGCCGTTCGAACTACCACCAGAACCCCCTTTTCTTTTCCTGTTCTGCGTTTTAAATTTTCACAATCTTTTTATTTTTATTTTTTATAAAAAAAGGGATTTAACTGAGAGCAAGTGGTATAAAAAATATATAAAATAATAAAAAAACGAAAAATGAAATAAGCAAAATTAAGAAGAGTAAAATAAAAATTAGGTATAGTAATTGTCTTAAATAAAAAATAATAAAAATAAAGAAAAATTTAAAATTGTTAAAAATAAAAATAAAATTTGTAACGATTTGTTTTGTTTATGATATTTATATTTAATTTTGTTTTTTTATTTTATTGTATTTATCTAACTAGAATGTGTTGTTTTAAAATTATGTTTTTTGTTTGTCCTTGTACATTTCTCTATCTTTAAATGATTAAATATAAAAAAAAATATTTTAATTGATGCAATGACTAATGATAATGATTGAACAATAAATGTTATCTTCAATATTATTTGAATCATAAGAATTTATTAAATAGTCTGATGTTAACTTGAATCCTATAATTAGGAGGGTGTATATTCGAACAGGTAAGAAGGGATGTTGAGGATTAGATACTACAACTCTAGTTGTTAGTTGTTCTAACAAAACTAATAAGTGTAATTAGTTAATTATAGCTGGACAGTTAGTTAGGATGCCAACTATAATTAGGAGAAGGGGGAGAGAGTAGGATAGGAAAAGAATTCAGAAATAAGGAGTGACAAGGAGAGACTAGATACTCTTGAATCTGTCATGGATTGTATAGGAATCCATTTACGATCATTTCTTGCCTTTCAACTTGAATTTTGCTGTCACATTGACTCAAAGTCTAAGGAAGAGGGTGATGAAATAAAACCTAACTTTTGTTTTCAACATTTCTATTTCGTTTTCTCAAACTAGTTCCTATCAACCAGTATGCAAGGATAAATTTGTTTTTAAATAAAATTCATTTTCAAATTTTTTTTATAATTAAAATTAATCAATTCATAATTATTTTCTAAAAAATTATGTGATTTTGAATTTCTCATTACCCCCGAGGATACGTAGGAGCGGAACTCCTATTCCGTCAAGTCAAAAATTAAATTTTCATAATTTATTTATTTATTTCGTTTATCTTTTAATAAAAAGGGGTAAAACACATATTTTCAATAGTTTATAAAAAATTTACACAACAAACTTAAGGTATCGTCTCAGGACGAATGTGTTAGGGGTACTGTGCAATTAAGCTTTCACTCTTCTTTGTACATAATCGATTCTCGAATCTAATTTGGTTTCAAAGATTATTTTCTAAATTTTTTTTTTGAATTTTTTAATTCAAATAAAATTGACGACGATTCCATTTTTAATTTATATATTTTTTAAAATCATATTTATTTATCACTCCCGTCACGAGAGATGACGAATCTATTGGGAATACTTGAAGAGTTAAGTTTGTTATTGTTAGTTGTATAAATTATTAATAACTTTTATTTATTTATTTTATCCTTTTTAGACTTGTCCTTTTCATAAGTGTGCACTAAGCAAAAATCTTTTCCTCACTATTTTTTCTTTTAAACTCTTTCCCCTTTCTTTATTAATGGAGCTGGTTATTTCATTTTTTTTCTCTTTTTAACTTACAAGAATTTTTTTATATCATTTTAGATATATATGACTAAATTTCACTTAGCATATTCTTCTCCATAATTATTTATTTATGGGCTTGAAGCCCAAACTTTGCAAATACTCTCTTACAGATTACTGTTAAATTCAATTTTATTTACCACTTAAGTTATCTTTTATAGGTGCTTTTCTATAATTATTAATAAATACAAATATAAACACTATGCTAAAAAAATCAGTTCATTAAATATTTTAAAAAATTAAAAATAATTGACCATTTCAAATAATTAATTAAGCCAATAAATATTTTTTATTTTTTTAAATAAAAAACCAATCTAAATTGAGATTAATCTCTCTTAAAATCACTTAACAATAAATTGATTGATTCATTGTTTTTTATTATTTTTTTAGGCTTTCAGCCACCAAATATTCTCAAACATCAAATCGGGCGTATATATGAGTTTGGACCTTGGCCCTTAAAAGTTAAAAGGCGGTATCCATATCATAAACCTTTTGTTTCGGTTTGGTTTGGGGCTGATGGACGGAAAGCATGGTGCAGTTGGGCGATGCACAGACAAATAATCTATCACTAATAATAGAGACGATAGTTGATTTTGATGTTCACTTTTATTCTTTTAAATGACCATTTAATTTTACTTCTTTTCACATTTTTATATAAAGACAAAAGTGTAAATACGTAATTCTAATCTCCCACATTAATTAGAAACAATTGCAATTGTTACAAATCTCTAGATAACTCACAAAAATTGAATAATTTACATTAATTTTCTCATTTAGGTAATATTAAAATGTAATAATCCAATATATAATCAAATAAATGAAATAAAATATGCGAATATGATGTGTCGGTCGATCCGCTGTAATAATAATAAGAATAATAAGAAGGGGCAGTTTCAATATCCAAATAACAAACTATATAACATGGAGCTTGAGTGAGCTGAGTCCCCGTGCAGTGCAGTCTCTAATGCTGCAGTTTGCATCTATGATTTGTTTGATCTTGTTTTGTTTTGTACATTTAAAAGAGAGGAGAGTAGGAGAGTGCATCTGATACCATTATTAAGCTTAACTCTTGAGTATTTTGTACATTGTTTTGTTAGTATTTTCCCAAATTATTCAACTTAGAAGATCCAAAACTGAAAGGAAGATTTGCTACATTACAATGAGTTGTATGATCCTATTACGAGATATAATGCCAAGCCTAGTGACTAATCAATCAATAATTCAATAAAAATACGAATAGAAAGATTTATGATTTAATGAAGTGGTGGATATATATATATATATATATATATATATATATATATATATATATATATATATATATATATATAGATGATCAGATCAGTTGTCTTTTTTCGCTAATTTGGTTTCACTTGAGATTTTAACTACCACTATCAAAATATATATATATATGAATTAGGTTTTACTTGAGATTTTAACTACTATCAAAATTGAATTAGTTAATACTTCAATAGATTTTAAAATCTTCAAATAAGAACTTTTGTTATAAGAAAATGTTTAACATAAGAATTCCAAATCGCTGCTCTGGCACTCAAAAAAAAAATGTTGAACCAGACAGAAGGTATAACACGAGCAGCAGGGTAGGGCAAAGGTAGGAAGGTCATGGCACCTTCACCAGAGTTGAAGTTAGTTTGGTCATCCTATTCTTGTGAGGACTGAGGAGGCTACATGTAAACATGAATTTATATATAGATATTTTTTAATGATCTTATTCACTAACAGTACGTAGCAGGGAGAAAGCCATGGCACTTGCCTTGTCTGCAGTTGGGTGTGATAAGGAACTCAAAGACAATGGTAGAGTATGTGTAACGGGGGCTTCAGGGTTTCTGGCTTCTTGGCTTATTAAGCGACTTCTTTTGTCTGGTTATTATGTCATTGGCACAGTTAGAGATTTAGGTCTCTCTCTCTCTCTCTCTGATCTCTCTCTCATCTGCAAGCCAAAACCATAAACTTCCCCCTCTCTCTCTGTTTCTTTCTCTCTCTCGCATTTGTAAATGCATGCACACCTGCAGCTAGGCCAAAACCATAAACTTCTCTTTATAATTTTTAGGCTATATACTTTGGATAAGCAAATGAAAAATGAAAATGAGTTTATACATCTCTTTGTCATATCCAAATATAGTTTTGTGTTTTGCTAAGTGTATTTGTTAAGGAGAGTAATTTTTAGTTAGATATAATTTATCATAAACACTCAAATTGTTATATATTTAGCACGTGTAAAGTTGTGAAATTCATGATAAAAATGTACCTATCATTAATAATAATTTACACATATCTGATAATGATTTGAATGTCTAAGAGATGATATAGTAGATCTTATTTACTTAAAAATCTCTCTAGCCAAAATATAAAATTTTATATAAAAACAAAGCATTTAATACATTGGAAACTAAAAAAGCTTAACATTTTCATTTAAAGCATTCTATTTTTTATTATCTTAACAAGCATCCTTATCAAAACCCATATATTTTCGTTGTTTACATACTAAAAAATTAGCATATGCGTTTTTCTAACAAGTGTCCTTTAAGGAATTCAAAATAGAAAGTTTTGTATAATAGAGCTTTTTCAATTCTCAATGTATTTAATATTCTACTTTTCATGAAAAACTTTCAATTTTGAATTCTTAACAATTGCCTTTAGTATAATTTTTAACAAAACCCTTTTAATTATGGTAAAAGACACATTTGTATATGTATGGTACTGGTATTCACAGGGAAACCGAAGAAATTTGAACATTTATGGAGGCTAGAAGGAGCAACAGACAGACTCCAACTAGTCCAAGCTGATTTAATGGTAGAAAGCAGCTTCGACAATGCCATCATAAGATGCAAAGGTGTCTTCCATATTGCCTCTCCTGTACTCAAACCTACATCAGATCCCAAGGCATGATATGTGTCATTACTTTTTTAATTCTGTCTTTATGGTAAATGGCAACATGATATCGATAGGTTTCTCTATGTTACAACCTAAACCTCTCAAATTTTCAAAACTTCTCACATTGCTACCAGCTCACACCATGGTAGATGGTAATACTAGTACTATATATACATCTAGAGTGAAATAAGTTGAGACTTTGATATATCTTTAATTTGGTTATCAATTTTATCCAAAAACAGTCAGAAATCTTGGAACCGGCTGTCCGAGGTACTTTAAATGTGTTGCGTTCTTGTCGGAAGAACCCAACCCTTGGTCGAGTGGTTTTAACCTCATCTTCTTCAACTGTTAGGGTAAGAGATGATTTTGATCCAAACATACCACTGGATGAGTCATCTTGGAGCTCCTTGGAATTGTGCGAGAAACTCCAGGTACTTTTGCTTAAATATAATCATATATTTACCGAAATAAGTGATTTATTGTAAGAGGAGAGACAAGTCAATATTGATCATTAAATCATACATTAATAGTTAAAATTAAAAGTCATATGATTTTTTATTTTAATCTTGATCATTTATGTAAAATAGTCAAATTATAAAAAATTGCTACTCTATCCCTCACAATAAATCCCATGATATGTTCCCTAATGATATTATTTTACAAGCCAAATTTGTTATATCCATCCTAGCTAGCTAGTTGTTAATTGTCTTTTTGGCTTAATTTTTCCTTAATTGGTCACCTTTCATAAAAAAACATGCTTCTAATTAACATGTGTTGAAGGCATGGTACGTGATGTCAAAGACACTAGCAGAAAGAGCAGCGTGGGAATACTGCACAGAGAATGGAATACATTTAGTGACTGTTCTACCATCATTCATCATTGGACCTAGCTTGCCACCAGATTTATGTTCAACTGCATCTGATGTACTAGGCTTGCTCAAAGGTACAGACATACATGGCCCCTAAGGTTGGTAAATTTTCTTTGATAGATATATATAGATAGATAATGCATGGTTATTCTAATTAACAGGGGAAACCGAGAAATTCCAATGGCATGGAAGGATGGGATACATTCATATCGATGATGTTGCCCTTTGCCACATCCTTCTTTACGAGAATGAAGCCTCCCATGGCCGATACCTTTGCAGCTCTGCAGTAATGGATAATGATGATTTGGTTGCCTTGCTAGCAATCCGTCATCCTGGACTGCCCATCCCCAAAAGGTTGGTTGATGCTTCTAATTGTACTGTAATTAAGTAACCTTATATTAACTATTTTTCAAGGTAAAAAGTAAACACTGGTTTTTATGATTACTGTGAAAATTGAGATCAGAGTTGTGTCTTCCAAAATATAATTACAAGCGCATATTGTTCTGTAATGATCAAAGAAGAGAAAAGAAAACCACTGGCCCATTTTTTTTTCAAGAATACCACTGGCTTTAGTAATAAGCATTGGCCGGTCTAGTCATGTTTGTCAAATCGGTAGTAATTTAAGAACCAGCTTTTGAACTGTTAAACCAGTTGGGAACTGGTGAATCATTTGAACCAGCTAAGGTTTACTTGGTCAACCAATTCAAGTTTTTCACCAAAAAATTTCAAAGTTCCAGCCACTAGACTCAAACTCTAACACCAATAGCTATACCAATGCACATCCCACCACTATGGCACAATTGCTGTTGTGTAAAAATTTTCACATTATATTATATAATCTTATCTTTCAAATATAAAAAAAAACACTTAATATTTATATAATTCAAAACAAATATATATATATATATATATATATATATATATATAAATTTATGTTTCGGTTCAATCACATTTCGAATTACGGTTAAACCATTAAATGTTGAATCAATTTTTTCACAGGTTCAATGACTAGTCTGATTTTTAAAACCTTGGTAATAAGAGTAATTCTCAGTTAGATATAGTTTATTATAGACACTCAAATTATTATTTAACATATATAAAGTTATGAGAGCCATTATAAAAATGCTTCAATCTATAAATATGCTTTTATACATAACAAACAATGATTTGAGTACATAAGAAATAACATAATAGACCATTCCTATCTAAGAAATTATCTAGTAACAAAGATCCACTACCTAAAATCTAATATTAATATGTCTTCCCATATAACTCCTAAAACAAACTTTGTCTTGTCATATGCATAACTTTTGAAATGAAAAGCAACAATTATTATATCACGTTATAATGAATATATGTTACTCTCTCCAGGTCCATTTTAACTTTTAAATGTCATTTTAGTGAAAAATTCTATTTCATTATAACTAACATTTTCGCATACCAATAATAAGAACGAAGGAAGTATATTATTTTTGTAGCTTACTATCATTTATTTGATTTTTAGGTTCGAGAAACTAGATAGACCACATTATGAACTAAACACCGAAAAGCTGAGGAGTCTAGGATTCAAGTTTAAGTCAATTGAAGAAATGTTCGATGATTGCATTGCATCGCTTGTGGAGCAAGGGCATCTCACTGATCTTCACCCAAGCCATGCTCCAAACTAATCAACTTCTATATATTGTTAGCTGAGAGTATTCTAAATTCGTGTTATCAATAACATTATTAAGTTGATGCCCCTAGTCATCTGAGGTTGCAAATCCCCTCCCCCCTTGGCTTTTTTTCTTGATATAAGATGCTTGTTCTCTCTCTATATATAGTAATAAATAAATAATTATTTTGTCCTGGGTTGTTAAACTCCTTATAATGGAACCAGGTTGCTGTGAGGAGGATTAGGTACTTATAAAACACTCTAACGCTCAAGTTAGTGAGAATGTAAGGTAAATGTAATGAGCGAAAAAAAATTCTTACCCTCATGACTACGATAGCTATTTATAGTGGAGTAAGTCTTGGAGACCAAATATGTTTTAGAGATATTATAATCATTGTAAGTATCTTGGGGGAAGCTTCTTGGTAGCTTTCCAGGCTAGTATATTGACTTGTGATGGGATCCATGGATGAATAATTCCTTTTTTCAAAGGGAGGTCGTATCTCATAAGACATTCAACTTTGTCTTATTGGACCAAAACCCTAGTCTGGATCAATATATATATATATATATATATATATATATATATATATATATATATATAAAGATATGATAAGATAGATGTGAAAAATATGAGATTTGATTTGATTTTTAAGTAAAATCTTGTATTTGTAATGTTAAAAATCAAGGAAATAATTTGATTTTAAAAATCTCATGTATTTCAATTCTAATGATTTAGAACTTAGATTTAAAAATCTTGTTAAATATGGTAGTATTTGTTAGAATTTAATTTAATTTTAAAGAAATAAACTATATTTTTTATAATGTCTAATTGGTTAATGATATAAACAATTTTACACTCACATTAAATTAAAATTAAACTCATATATAATTAAACCTTGTGGACTTGTCCCTTCCATAACTGTGAGTAAACAAAAATATTTTCCTCGCTCTTTTTTTGGGATTAAACTTTCCCCCCTTCTATAGAAAAAATTCAAGTATGGTTATTTCATTTTTTCCTCTTTTTAACTTGGAGATTAATTACTTTTATAGGCGGAAGGGATAAAACTCTCAAATGTAAAAAAAAAACCTTGTGGACTTGTCCCTTCCATAAGTGTGCACTAAGCAAAAATATTTTCCTCGCTATTTTTTCTTTTAAACTTTTCCCCCTTCTTTATTAATGGAGCTATGGTTATTTCATTTTTTTTTCTCTTTTTAACTGACAAGAATTTTTTATATCCTTTAGATATATATGACTAATTTTCACTTAGCACATCGATGTTGTTCTTCTCCATAATTATTTATTTATGGGCTTGAAGCCCAAACTTTGCTAAAACTCTTTTGCAGATTACTGTTAAATTCAATTTTATTTACCACTCAAGTTATCTTTTATAGGTGTTTTTCTATAATTATTAATAAATACAAATGTAAACATTATGCCAAAAAAAAAATCAGTTCATTAAATATTTTAAAAATTAAAAATAATTGACCATTTCAAATAATTAATCAAGCCAATAAATATTTATTTTTTTTAAGAAAAAACCAATCTAAATTGAGATTAATCTCTCTTAAAATCAATTAATAATAAATTGATTGATTCATTGTTTTTTATTATTTTTTTCAGGCTTTCAATCAGCAAATATTCCTAAACATCAAACAAGCGTATATGCAAGTTTAGGCCTTGGCGCTTAAAAGTTAAAAGGCGGTATCCATATATACCTTTTATTTTGATTTATTTTGGTTTGGGGTTGATGGCCGGAATGCATATTATAACAATTTTGATATTTTTATTACAAATAATATATATATTTTCTTTTATATTTAATTTAATGTTATTTATTATATTTTTTTATTATTATTCTCTCTTTAATCACACACTTTTAAAATATATATATATAATATTTATATTTTTAAAAAAAATGTAAGACCGTCATTATTCATATTATAATTGGAAGTTGCACATACAATTTTGTTTTTTGGTAAATGCACAAACAAATTAAATTAAATAAAAAGAATAATAAGAAGGGGCAGTTTCAAAATCCGAATAACATACTATACTATAAAACATGGAGCTTGGTTGAGTTGGGTACTCCTGTAATGCAATCTCTAATGTTACGATTTGCATCTATGATTTATTTGATCTTTATTATTTATACGATGATTTATTTCATCTTGTTTGATGTATTTAAAAAAGAGAAGAGTACAACCGATACGTATCGATCTAAAGATATAAATTAAAAATTTAAAGTTAAATTAAGGAATGTATTCCAATTTCAATTATTTAGAATTTAGATTTAAAATTTGATTAAATAAGAATAAAATTTGTTAAGATTTGATTTGATTTTAAATAAATAATTATTATTTTTGATAAAATAAATAAATAAATTATTTTAAACTTATTATGTTTTTATTATATCTTTGATAAACATAAAAATATAGATATAAATAAAAAATTTCTTGACTGTCAAGTGAGAGATAATAAAAATCAAATTAAGTTTATTTTTAATGAATACTAAAGATAAGATTTGATTTTAAAATTAAATAAAATCAATGTAAATCAAATCAAATAAAATCGTTACTTAGATTTCAAAGACAACCTATAAAAGAAACTGAGGCTTTGAAACACATCCATCACTGCAACCACAACCTTCATAAGTTCATCTCATCATCATAATCCACGGGCAGGGCAGGCATGGCAACGGGTTTTGGTCTTGCGCGTCCTTCACTGCAACTAGAACCTTCATCTGCAATGGGCAGGGCAGCTTTTGGTCTCTTGTGCAACTACAACAACACATGCAAATTGAAGTTGCTGAGATATCCGTCTCTCCGTCTATCAAATATGGGTGCAGGAGTAGGACCCATCAGAGTTTCATTAGCAGCAGCAGTGGCACACAGGGAGAGGGAGAGGGAGGACATTGACAAGGATGTTGCTCCATTCGAGTTCGATGACACAGACTTGGAGTCCAACCAGAGTTTATGGAACTTGTATGCCAGGTGGAGGAAACACTTCAACGTCTCTCACGACAACCCCACCACCTTGAACGTGCGTTTTGATATTTTCAAGGAGGACGTTATTTGTGCTCACATGACTCAAAAGGTGATGGAAGGTCCTAACTGCAAGTGTCGATTGAACCAGTTTGCTGACAGCCTTTGACAATTGACACACCAGCTTTTCTTTTTTGTTTTTTTTTTAATATTAAAATTATATGTGTAACTAACTAGTTTACTATTGCATCTTTTCTACTCTTACGAGTCACTATGAACTACTGCACATGGAAAACTCTTGAGTTCGTTTATGCATGCATGATGTTTATTTTGTTTGTCTGTTGCTCATCTTTATTGACTGTGACACTGGATGGTATCATGTAATTGGGAATAAGGGTTTATCTATACTAAATTATTCTTTTCAATGGAAACGGCAGATTAATTTGCCACCAACAATTCTCTAGTATTGATTACCATGTTTTCACTAGGATTATATCTTATTGATCTTGAGTTAACTTGAATAAGTGAACTCTGAATCATCTCTTCTCCTTGAACTATAAGGAAATGACTCTCATTGGAATCTTTTGACCATGTAAGCCAAAAGAATTGATGTTGTTGCTCAGTCCTTTTCCCTGCGAAGTTTTGGTAAATTGTATTGTAGCTTCCCTGAAACCAATCGTTGCTCTAGATTACAGACGATTCAGATGTCTAGAAGGAAAGATCAAGGTTATGATGCTTATGTGTTATGACTTTTGAGTGAAACAGAAAGTCTTAGATAGGTGATATTGGCTGACTCTAGATTGATTTCTTTCTTTCTATCTTCACCGCTCTATTTCTTCACATAAAACCTCTAACAATTGATTTAACTTTCAAGTTTCAATTATTAGAAGAAGAAAATTTCCTTCTAAAATCCACAACCACTAAATAAATGAATACACGGAAAGAAAAATTTTACTTTCACATTTAAGGTCATACCAAGAAGTTTCTTGGTAGCAATGATTATGTGGAAACAATTTTGACTTTTGAGAGATATTTCTAACAGGAATTTTCCATGAAGAGGTTGAGGCGTTAGTGCCTGATAATTTCAGCCAAACACAGGCATACACGCTCAAAAGTCTATTTGTCATTCATCCCTATGATAATTTTCCAAACATTTCCTGCAAGTTCAGTACTATTGCTAACCTTATAAAGGGGTCACAGAGCCTAACTCTATTTGCTTTTCACTGCCCAAGGTGTTTCAATACCAGGAATACGGATCCAGAGTTTTTTGATGCAATTAGGAAAAATGACATAGCCACATTTTCAAGCCTAGTTAAAGAGAATGAAGGAATCCTCAATCAGAGAACAGCTAATTCCTTCAGCACTCCATTACACCTTGCTTCCAAGTATGGTTGCACTGAAATGGTGTCTGAGATTGTCAGATTATGCCCTGACATGGTTTCTGTTGAGAATAAAAACCTGGAGACTCCAACTCATCAGGCTTGCCGGCAAGAGAATGTCAAGGTCTTAATGTTGCTGCTAGAAGCCAATCCCACAGCTGCTTGTAATCCGACTTGTAAAAGTGCTTTTTCTTTGGCTTGCAGCCATGGTCATCTTGACATGGTGAATTTCCTTCTGAATCTATCTGATATGGTAGGGGCAGGGGTAGAAGGGTTTGATCAAACTTGTATCCATATCGCTGCTTCAAGAGGACACAGGTGGCCATCAAAGTCTTCTTCTCCATTCATTTTGCTTGTTTTTTAAACTTTTACCTATTTTAGTGAGAACTCACCTTTGCATTGATTTTCAAGTCCAACTTATGACTCAATTTGAATCAAGTAACATGAATCATGAATTAAGTAACACGAATCACCAAACAATAAGAAGGGGATGGATTGGAAATTGTGAGATTCCAACCTAAAGTCAATTGTGTTAGAAAAATCTGAGTTGGATACACTCCAAGTGTCTTGAACACTTTATGGATGTGAGCGGAAGCGTACTCGGATTCGTGAAAAAGAACGAATAAAATTGTAAAGCACGTGAATAGTATTTTTCTAGTGAGACTCACTTGTCAGTACTATTTGCACCAAAAAAATAGATCAAGAGCTATACACCAAATTTAACGTGGAAAACCTCCTTGTACACTGAGGAAAAAATCATAGCACAAACTTTGAAAAATATTTCACTATATCAAGAATAATTACAATATCTTATCTACACTCTCTCACACAAGAAGTACAAATTATAGTGTTTTCCAGTGAGACTCTCTCCTACTACAATTTGTAGTATTACATAAACTAGAGAATAAACCAAAAAATTCTCAGTGTATGCTCACACACTACACTCATAAAATTTCCTCACACTCTCTATTTTTCTCTCACTCTTACTGCAGAAGCTATTTTGCTTGCTTTGCTTCTTGATGTTGCTTGTTGTGCTTGTTACGGATGGAGATGCTCTCTATACTATTTATAGAGAGACAAAACATGCATTGTCAATAATGCAGCACCTCATCATCCAACTAGTCCCAACAACTTTGCCAACCACCACCGAATGCTAGCAAGAAAATCATCCTGCTTTTTGACAAAAGCATGCCTCCATTGTTGACTTTGTTGAAGCCACCAAATAAAGTGCAGCAGCCCTCCACCAACTAAAGTGTCAGCCACTTTAACAATTCTATACCTTGGCTTGCATTTTGCAAGAGTCTTCAACCTCTACAAATATTGACTAAGTCCAAGCAATGCTTAAACTTATCAATCGGCAATGATTTTGTCATCATATCTGCAGGATTCTTAACTGTGGCTACCTTCTGAACTGCAATTATACCGTTGTTAATACTTTCTCTGACAAAGTGAAGTCTAACATCAATGTGTTTTGTCCTTTCGTGGTAAACTAGATTTTTAGCCAGATGAATGGCGCTTTAACTATCGCATTATATGATTGGTTCTTTTTCATCAAATCCAAAACTACCCAAAAGACCTTGCACCCATATGCTCTCTTTCACAGCCTCAGTCAATGTCATATACTCAAGTTCAGTAGTTGACAATGCAACTGTAGATTGCAATGTCGCCTTCCAACTAATAGTACATCCAAAGACTGTAAAGATATAGCTTGTTAATTATTTCTTTTTGTCCAAATCTTCTGCATAATCAGAATCTACATAGCTTACAACCCTACAAGCCTACTGACCATCAAACACCAAACAGACATCGGTGGAACCTCTCAAGTATCGCATGATCCATTTCACAGCTTCCCAGTGTAGCTTTCCTGATTTGTTCATAAATCTACTCACCACACTTACTGCATGTGAAAGATCCGGTCTTGTGCACACCATGATATACATGAGACTGTCAACTGCACTAGAGTAAAATGAGACTGTCTACCTCCTCTTCAATTTCCGGACATTCCTTTGAAGATAGCTTAAAATGCGCAACTAAGGGAGTACCAACAGGTTTAGACTGATCCATATTGAAGCGTTGTAGCACTTTCATAATGTAATTTTGTTGTGACAAGCATAATCTGCCACGATGTCTCTCCCTATGAATCTCTATACTAAGAATCTTTTTTTCTACACCAAAGTCTTTCATCTCAAATTCTTTTCCCAACTTAGTTTTCAATATGCTAATTTCAGTTTTGTTGCAAGCTGTAACTAGCATGTCATCTACATACAACAACAAATAAATGTGAGAACCATCTAGAAGGCCTTTAGAGTAGATGCAATTATCATATTGATTTCTGGTGTATCCATTACCAATCATAAATGCATCAAACCTCTTGTACCATTGCCTTGGGGACTGCTTCAAGCTGTACAATGCCTTTTTTAACGAGCAAACATGATCATTCTTCTCAGGAACTACGACTGGTTGACTCATGTAGATCTACTCCTCTAGCTCACCATGTAAGAGCATTGTCTTCACATCAAGCTGTTCCAGCTCCAAGTCAAACGTACTTACAATAGCTACTAGGATCCGGATAGAGCTATGCTTCACCACATAAGAGAATACTTCATGGAAGTCAATTCCCTCCTTCTGAGTATAGCCCTTTGCTATCAGTCTCGCCTTGAACCTTGGAGGTTCAATGCCAGGGATTTCTTCTTTCCTTTTGAAGACCCATTTGCAGCCAACTATTCTTTTCTCCTCTGGAAGTTGTACCAGCTACCACGTTTAATTTTTCTGAAGAGATTCAATCTCCTCATTCATTGCTTTTAGCCATTCCTTCGACTCCTTATTGTCTATTGCATCACGGTAGGTAGATGGTTCATCTCCTATTGCACTACATGGTAGGTAGATGGTTCATCTCCTATTGCACTATCTGCCATAGCCAAAGCAACGGCTATAGGATCTGCATCTGACGAGTCAAGTGCACAAGCAACAGAATTCAGATATCTCTGAGGTTTATGAATTTGTCGTTTTTCTCTGCCAGTAGCAATACTATATGGCTCTGCTCCTCTGGTTTCTTCACCAGCACCCCTATCTCCAGGTTCATCTTGTTGTTCATCTTCAGGTTGAGCAATACCTGAAGTACTTGGCTGACTTGTGTTCTCTTCCTGCTTCATCTTCCCAATGTCAATCTCCAGCTCCACTTGTTTCTCAGCACCATGATTTGTCTCTGCCTGATCTACTTCTGATTCTCACTTCTGATTTACCATTGTCGCCTCGTCAAATGTGACATCTCTGCTAATAATAATCTTGGGTGAACTTGCCTTTTTTTGTACACCATAATTTGTAGCCCTTCACCCCTCGTGCATACCCTAGAAATATACACCTTCTTGCCCTCGCCTCAAGTTTACCATCACTCACATGGGCATACGTAGGACAACCAAATATCTTCAAATCAGAATAGTTTACAAGTCAACCGGACCATACCTCTTGTGGAATCTTCAAATCAATTGTAGTTGATGAAGATCTGTTTACCAAGTATACAGCTGTATTGACTGCCTAAACCCAAAATGATTTAGAAAGTTTAACATTAATCTGCATGCATCGTGCACGCTCCAGAAGTGTTCTATTTATCCGTTCTGCAACTCCATTTTGCTGTGGTGTTCCAGGTATAGTATAGTGCCTCACTATACCTGCATTCCTGCAGAACTCTTCAAATTTTTTGCTACAGAATTCCCCACCATTGTTGGTTCTCAGCCACTTGATTGACCACCCAGTTTGCTTTTCAACCGTGGCCTTCCACTACTTGAATTTTCCAAACACCTCATCCTTTTGCTTTAAGAAATAAATCCAGAGCTTTCTGGAATAGTCATCGATCAGAGTAAGAAAATAATAAGTACCACCCAATGAGTTAACAAGGGCTGGACCCCAAACATCGGAGTGGACATACTCCAGAATGCCCTTGCTGGTGTGTTTTGCATAACTGAACTTCACTCGTTTCTGCTTTCCAAATACACAATTTTCACAGAAATTGAGTTTACAATTCTTTACGCCTTTCAGCAATCCTTTGCCAGTAAGTATTGTCATCCCTTTCTCACTCATATGACCAAGCCACATATGCCACAATCGTGTAACATCATCATTAGATCTTTCAGCGGATAAAATAGTAGCAGTGCCACTAACTGTGCTCCCTAACAATAGATAGATCCCACCCTGTAGCTTTCCTCTCATCACCATCATCGAGCCTTTGATCACCTTCAAAGAACCACCCTGTCCAGAGAACTTGTACCCTTGGTTGTCTAGGGCACTCAGAGAGATTAAGTTCTTGCCCAGCTCTAGTACATGCCACGCTTGAAATGTCCTTGTAATACCATCATTCAATCTAATTCGTATCTCTCCTCCATCTACAATAGCAATTACCCTATTGTCTTCCAATCGGACCTTTCCCTCCCACTTTTGATACGAAGAGAAAAAAATCCTATTAGGTGTCATGTGAAAAGATGTATGACGAGCGCCGAACTCAGTCAAAATTATAACCGAAGTTATTACCTAAACTTGTAGCACAGTGACAACACCGGATCGTCTCCTCAAGGATCGTAAATGCAATTTAATCAAATCAAGTGAAAGTTAGCAAAAGGGAGGTTTGACAGTTTAAGATCGTACTCAACAAAATTAACGGAAGAAATGACAATTAAAGAGTAGTCAATTTAGAAACCTATCCAAGATTGGGTGGATTCAATCATAGACCCTTCATAAAACACTTGAAGCGCAATTGAATTGTTAATTTGGATCTAACCGAGATCTCTGCATCAAATCCAGAATTCATACTAGACGATCGTCTAGAATTCAATTAACAAGTGATAAATACAAATCCGCAATCGCACCATTCATGAAAATCTATGTTAACTTCAAGTACCGAATTCAATTAACTTAGGCACAAATCGAACCTAACCTCTTCAATTCTATGATTAATTTAGATCAATCAGTTCTAAGTTTCATCATCACAATCTCAATCTTCATTTATGTGATTAGTTTAGATCAATCAGTTCTAAGTTTCATCACAAATCTCAATCTTAAACCAAGATCAAATCGATCAACATAAATAGAATTACCATTCATGCATTCAAGATCAAGAAGAAGAAGAAAGAAGAAGAAAAAGAGGAATTCAATTACAAATCAAATACAATACATAACCAAGGTCTCAAGAATCCAAACCACAATCTCTTCAAGAGTTCTAAATTGACCCAAAGTAGCTTAGCCCTCCATTACCATGAAGGGGAGCATCAAAATATACAAAACTATGAGAAACTATGAAGAAGCAAGAAGAAACTTAGAGAAAATGAAGGAGAATTTCATGTTGTTCATGATAAATGGTGCCTTTTATAGAAGTCTAAGGTAACAAAATGACAAAGGGAAGTGGGTGGATGAGTGGGTGAGTGAGTGGAGTGTTTGAGTGGATGGATTAGTGGGTTAGTTTAGTGGATTGGTTTAGTGGATGCGTGAGTGAATGGTTGAGTGGTTGAATTAGTGAAAAATGCCAAAGGACTTTTGGTGAGTGGGAAATTATGGACATGAATGGGTGAGTGGATGGATTAGTGGATGGATGAGTGGATGAGTGGGTGGAGTGGTTAAGTGGTTGGATTAGTGTATGAGTGGGTGAATGGGTGAGTTAGTGGATGAGTGGATGAGTGGATTAGTGGATGGATGAGTGGGTGGTTGAGGACGAAAATTTCGTGTCTGACTTGGAAGCCAAAAACGACCCACTATACTTCAGAACCACGAAAAGTGTTCTGCATGAAAGTTGTATATCCTTGTCTTGGCTATAAAATGGATAGCCGGTTCGTCCAATTTGGCTTCCTTAAGCCCAAGATATGTCCCAAATACCGTAGGTTGCTCAAACCCAACTTCTGCACCTCTGTTCCGACTTGCAAGCTCAAAATGACCTACTAGACTTCTTTTTCTCAAAATGTGTTCTTCATGAAAGTTGTTTATTTGGATCTTGACTATCCACTGTCCAAATTTCAGCCCATCTCCATTATTACATCTTGAGATATGATTTTTTTGAGTGCACACTGTTCGGATTCTACTAGCAGAACCCGTATTCTGACTTCCATGTAAACTTAGGTCCCTTAGACATCTGAATCAGACTTCGAGCTCTTCATCAAAGTTGTAGAGCTTCCTCTTAGCTTTCCTACAAGGTAAAATTCATGTTCATCAGATATTAGGAACTCAAGTTATGGTCAAAATACAGAAACAGTGTCAAATCTCAATAATGCTGAAAATATTCAATTAGGACCAATTTGAGCTCAAACTCACAAAATCATACCAAACTCAATCAATTAAGAATATGGAGAGTGTAAATGACTAAACATAAGGGTTTCTTAATGAATAAAATATGTGATTATCAATGTACCATAATCCAAGATCCACTGGTTGCCCAAGTCACTAGTTGAAACTGTTAGGACATATTCAGTATCACTATCATCAGAACTTGTAACTGTTATGTTGGCAGAATTTCTTGATTTCTCCTTTCTCTCAAGGCAATTTTTTCGGATATGCCCTGATTGGTGACAATAAAAACACTTTAAGGATTTGTGATTTTTGGACTTTGATCTTCCCTTGCTTTTGCTTCCCGATCCTCTTTCTTGATTGTACCCTCTCGTCACGAATAACCCATCTGCAGGATTATTAGAACTAGATCCTAATGCCAATTTCTGATGCTCTTTTGTTATCAACGCCTCCTTGACGGTTTTGACGAAGATGGTGGACCTACCATACATCATGGTATCATAGAAATTATCATAGGATAGAGGTAGTGAAGTCAATAAGATTATAACTTGATCAATATCTTCGACTATAATTCCAGTCACTTGTACATCAGAGATCATCCGATTGAAGTCATCAATATGATCTCGAATTGGTTTTTCTCCTGAAAGCTTGAATGTATACAATCTTTTCCTCTGGTAAAGTTAGTTTGACAAAGTCTTTACAAAGTACTTTTCTTCCAAAGTTTTCCAGAGTCCATCTGCAGTCTTCTCGTTCATAATCTCTCGCAGCACATTGTCTGCCAGGCTTAACTGTATTGTGCTACGTGCTTTGGTCATTATCTCTTTTTTTTTTATCAAAAGACAATGTTTCTGGAAACTTGCTCTCGCCCTCTAACACCTTTGATAAGCCTTGCTAGTCTAACAATGCTTGCAGTTTCAGCTTCCATAAACTGAAGTCGTTGGATTCATCGAACTTATCCACATCAAATTTTGGCACTGACATCTTCGATCTGAAATTTGATCAAGTGTATATGATACCACTTGTTAGGAAAATTTGAATTGGATACACTCCAAGTGTCTTGAACACTTTATGGATGTGAGCGGAAGCGTACTCGGATTCGTGAAGAAGGACGGATAAAATTATAAAGCACGTAAGTAGTACTTTTCTAGTGTGACTCATTTGTCAGTACTATTTACACCAGAAAAATAGATCAAGAGCTGCACACCAAATTTAACGTGGAAAACCCCCTTGTACACTGAGGGAAAATCACGAGACAAACTCCGAAAATATTCCATTATATCAAGGATAATTACAATATCTTATCTACACTCTCTTACACAAGAGGTACAAAATATAGTGTTTCCCAGTGAGACTCTCTCCTACTACAATTTGTAGTAATACAAATACTAAAGAATAAATCCAAAAATTCTCAGTGTATGCTCACACACTACACTCTTAGAATTTTCTCACACTCTCTATTTTTCTCTCACTCTTACTGTAGAAGCTATTTTGCTTGCTCTGCTACTTGGTGTTGCTTGTTGTGCTTGTTACGGATGGAGATGCTTTCTATTTATAGAGAGCCAAAACATGCATTGTCAATAATGCAGCACCTCATCATCCAACTACTCCCAACAACTCTGCCAACCACCACCAAATGCTAGCAAGAAAATCATCCTACTTTTTGACAAAAGCATGCCTCCAGTGTTGACTTTGTTGAAGCCATCAAATAAAGTGCAGTAGCCCTCTACCAACTAAAGTGCAAGCCACTTTAACAAATTGACATTAAGTGGAGTGACCTAACAAATATATAAACTGCATCCAAAATATTGAGGCAAACGATGTGAGACTCTTAACACTCCCTTTACAGATGCCTGGACGAAATAGGCAAGCCTAGCGAAGTAGGCGGAAATAAGGACTTTTAACACCCCCTTCATAGATGTCTGGACGAAATAAACGAGCCTAACAAAGTAGGTGAAAACAAGCCTAGGCGACAAAAATAGGATCTTGACTCTGATACTATGAAAGATTCTAATATAAGACCAATTGACATTAAGTGGAGTGACCCAACAGATATATAGACCGCTCCCGAAATATTGAGACAGGCAATGTGAGACTTTTAACAAAAATGTTAAATAGTTGAGCTAAGCAATCCACTAAACTATTGATTGTTTGTGCAGGTATTGTCAGAGAGTTGTTGAGTAAGTGGCCAGAGCTTACTCAAGTGATCGATGATAATGGGAATTCGCCATTGCACCGTGCTTGTAAGAAAGGACACAGAGAGATTGTATGGATCCTACTAAGTCGTGATCCAAATCTTGCTTTACAAGATAACAACAATGGTTATTCACCATTGCACCTGGCAGTAATGAATGAGAAAGTCTCAATCCTTGATGATTTTGTGTCAAGAAGTGTTGCATCATTTCACTATCTTACTAGAGAAGAAGAGACAGTATTTCATTTAGCTGTGAGATACGAATGCTATGATGCTTTGGTATTCTTGGTGCAAGTCTTCAATGGTACAAATATATTGCCCTGTCAAGATCGATAGAGCAACAGTGTCTTACATCTTGCAGTTATAGGAGGGCGACATAAGGTGAGGAATTAATGTGAGTTTTGAATATGTTTATTTACCATGAGAAAAATATATGTTTACTCGTTTAAAATCAAGAGAAACACAAGCAAACAAGATACCAAGTAGGGTCACCTATACATATCTATAGTATGGCTATAAGACTTTCCCTCCTTCGATATCATTCAATAATTGAATTTGTGATCAAATTTGACCTTAGACCTCTACAGATGTTGGTCTTACATCCTTAAATTGAACTTAATCAATTAATATACATCAACAAGTTCCAATAATGATTGTATGTCCTAGCCAATCTAAATTTATAGACATTTGAAAGAATATTTTTGAATATTATTGCTTAATTACTATTGTACAAGTATGATTTACATTATATAGGCTTATGATAATAATTATTTGCCTAAAATAGAGTTAAATTATAGAAAATAAATTTGTCCTAATACAAGAATAAAATATGTCCTAATAACAGAAATAAAGAAACAAATATGTACAATAAAGCTTAACACTCCCCCTCAAGTTGGTAAATAGATATCTATCATTCTTTGCTTATTAGTAAGATCCTGAAAGCGCATTGTGGGTAGTTCCTTAGTTAATACATCTGCCAAATGATATTCCGAAGGAATGTATGTCATGGTTATGAGTCCATTATCTAATTTCTCCTTGATAAAGTGTTGATTTATCTCAATGTGTTTTGTCCTGCCATGTTGAACTTATGCACAATGCTAATGACTGATTTGTTATCGCAAAATAGTTTTATAGGTGCTTCACGCTTTAGTCTCAAGTCATCTAATATGATATTTATCCATAACAACTCACAAACTCCTTGTGTCATAGCTCAAAACTCAGTTTTTGTACTTGATTGTGCCATTAAATTATGTTTCTTACTTCTCTATGTTACTAGATTTTCACCCAGAAACATATAAAACCTGATGTTAACCTCCTATTAGTAACTGAACCTGCATAGTCAGCATTTATGTACACTTCCATGGATAGGTTTTCCCCTATCTAAATAGTAATCTTCTTCCAGACGTAGTTTTAAGATACTGTAGAATTCGATCCACAGTTTGCCTATGTCTCTCCCGCAGATCATGCATGAATTGGCTAATAATATTGACAACATACGTTAGATCTGGTCTGGTATGTGTCATGTATATCAGTTTCCCTACTAGTCTCTGATATTGAGCTTTATCCACCTTAGGGCTCTCTTAATCACTTTCCATTTTGTGATTCTGTTCAATTGGTACACTGGTAGCCTTACACCCAAGCTTTCTGATTTCTTTGAGAAGATCTATGACATATTTCCCCTGAGAAATAAAGATACCTTGTTTGGAATAGGCAACTTCAATCACAAGGAAGTACTTTAGCTTTTTAACATCTTTCATTCCAAACTCAACTGCTAATTTCTTCTTTAAGAGTTGCTTCTCAACTAGGTCATCTCCTGATATGATGATGTCATCAACATACACAAGCAGAACTGTGAGTTTACCTTCTTGTGAATGTTTAAAAAAGATAGTATGATCACCTTGACTTTGTCTGTATCCCAGGGACACCATTGTTTTTGTGAATCTTCTGCTTCAACCCATATAAAGTTCTCTTTAACATGCATACCTTGTTCATTCCACTAGTGGAATCGTATCCAGGGAGAATTTTCATATAAAATTTCTCCTTTAAGTCGCTATGAAGAAAGACATTTTTGACATCAAACTGGTGTAATTTCCACTCAAAATGGGCAGCAAGGGAGAGTAAGATTCTAACAGTGTTCATCTTGGCTACTGGAGCAAATGCCTCCTTACAATCAATTTCATAAGTCTGAATGTATCATTTTGCCACAACTTTGCTTTATAGTGGTCTAGTGTACCATCAGACCGATTTTTCAAAATATATATCCATTTGCACCCCACTAGCATTTTATCACCTGATCTCTCAACAATATCCCATGTTCCATTCTTTTCCAATGACCCTATCTCTTCATTCATGGCTTGAATCCAGTTCTTATATCCTTCAATACTTTTTGTATTGATGTTGGGATTTTGATAAAATCTATGACTAAAATAAAACTCTGGTGTTGTAGGGAAAGATGTTTAGAAAAGACAAATTGAGAACTATATGGTACTTGGGATTGGGATAATACATTTTTCATTTCCTCAATGCAATGGTTAAATCATTTGTGTCAGGTTCACAATTATTCAAAGGCATGTTATCAGGTTCAGAAACAAGAAGTTCAGAGATAGGAGAACTTGTATCTTTAGTGCTTACCATTGGTTCGGACACTTGAAGTTGTTGTTAGGCTAATTCGAGTTTCTTTCTCCTCTGATACACTAACTTTGGTGTGCTAGCCTTGGCCTTGACCTTAGCTAGTTTTGGTGGCGCACCAGAAGAAGATGTCAATTCCTGTGTAGAGTCAGATGGTAAAAGAAGGCAAAATACTAATTCTTGTGTAGAGTTAGATGATAAAGGAAGGAAAGACCCAAGAGAAAATGACTCAGCCTCAGTTTCCTGAGTGTTCTCCACCTAAAGCTGAGCACGAGTAAAGAAGGACTCATTTTGATAATAAGTGACATCCATAGAGATGACAAAATGACAACTTGAAGAGTGATAACATTTGTACCTAAGGCTGCACAAGGGTCAAGTTGGTTCGAGTTTAGGGTGAAAAAAATCCAAACCAATCACTAAAGGTCGAGTTGGGTTGGATTGGTTTTTCAAAGAAATTTTTGGGTAACCCGAACCGAATCGAGTTGGTTCGGGTTGGTAATCGGGTTAGAAACTCTCCCTTGCCCACAGAATGACAATGACCACCATGAATTGCAGCTGAGCCCCACAAACCCAACCCTGGATTTCCTTTCTCCACCTCGAGCCAGTCACCACACCACCCCCCTTTGTGTCAAACCCCCAACCAGCCACCGCGCCACAACCCCACATCGCCATCAACACCAGAATGACTCAATGAACCAGGAAAAAAAAATTTAAAAAAATGAAAGAGAAATGATCATCTCGCGGTGATCAGATCTGGGTTCGCAGTAGCCAGATCTAGGTTCACGGTGGCCAGATCTATTTTCTGGTATGGTGGTTCTGGCAGGGGGCTACGAGCCTACGACGGCGAACCCAGATCTGATGAAGCAGAAGAAGGTGACAGTGACAGTATTTTCTTGTCGGAGCTACGTCGGTTGAAACCCAGATCTAGTAGAAGGAAGCAGAAGAAGGAGCCTGAGGGGTCGAAATCGAACGGTGACAGTGATATTTTCCTTCACCTTGCTGACGTCAGACGAGGTAGTTGCTACGGGAGAGGAGGATTCTAGTGAGAGGAAGGGCTGAGAGCCTGAGATGCTACGACAGTGAGCATAGCTGGTGGACGAGTTGGATGATGCAGACGGTGATGGCGGATTTTCGAATGGTGAAGATGTTGGCGAAGGGGCGAAGGGAGGACTTGTCCTTAAGGACGATGCGGTCGAGTTCAGGGACGTAGAATTGGTTGGCGGCGAAGTGAGAAGGGACGTCGAAGGAAAAATCGTTGCCGGAGAGGATGGAGCGGGCGATGGTGAGGATTGAGGATTCGATGTTGTGTTGGACAGAGAAGAGGGAGAGGTCAGAGACTTCACGGCAGGGGAAGGGGAGGGTGAGGTCTTGGAGGATTATTGGGTTAGGGTCTTGGGATTTAGGATAGAAAGTGAGAAACTGAGAGGAGGAAGTGAGGAACGAAAATAAGGCTCGCGTAAGGAGAAGTGAAGAAATGAAAACTTTAAAGCAAAACGACGTCGTTTTTCTCGGGTCATCGGGTCGGTCTTCCAAACCCGCTACCCGAACCAATGGAAGGACAGGTTTTTCGGGTTGGACCCGAACTAACCCGATTACCCGACCCAACCCAGATATTTTATATCGGGTCATGTCGGGTTGTCCGAATTCGCGGGTCGCTGGTTCGGGTTGTGCAGCCCTATTTGTAGCCTTTCTTGTCGAGAGCACAACCCAGAAAATACATTTGACAGCACGGGAATCAAGTTTGTTGCGATATCGGTGATATATATTAACAAAAGCCACACAACCAAAGACACGAGATTATAGACTCTACATAATAGGAACTGATGGAAAGTGAGATGTTATGAGTTGGACTGGACTTACATTACCCAGGACACGAGATGATAATCAATTGATTAAATATGCAGAAATTAAAATAGCTTCCCCCAGTATAAGCTAGGAACATACATTTGGAATAGTAAAGCTCTAGTGATTTCAAGTAAATGATGATTTTTTCTTTCTGCAATACTATTTTGCTGAGGAGTATCAACACATGTGAGTTCATGCACAATATTATTCTCTTTAATAAGTGTAAATAAATTTTAGTTGACATACTTCTTACTATTATCAAAATGCAAACGTTTAATGAATTTTCTAAATTGTGTTTGAACTATATGGTAAAACTGAATAAACAATTAAACACATTTAATTTGTCTTTCATTAGAAAAAATCAAGTTACTCTAGTACAATTATCAATGAAAGAAACAAACCATTTAGTGCCAGAAATATTGGAAATAGATGCAGGACTCCAAACATTAAAGTGGATAAATGCAAAAGGCTCAACACTTTTATTAGAAGTAAGTGAAAAAGTTACATGATGGTGTTTGACAAACTCACAGATATCACAATGAAAAGACTCAATAGATTCTTTTAAAAATAAAGACGGAAACATAGACTTAAGCAAAGAAAATGGAGGATGTCCTAGACACTTGTGTTATTGCCAAATTTGAGAAGCAAGAGACTCAAAATTGGACTGATGATAAGAAGATAGCAACTTCTAATCAGGACCACCATTAGCTGGTATATTAAGGAGTTAGTACAACACTCCTTGTTCCTTAGCAACTCCGATCGTCCTCCCCATGACAAGATCTTACAAGACATAATGAGAATGAAAAAAAGTTACGACACAATTATTGTCTTAAGTAAGCTTATGAATAGAAATAAGATTATTGGAAAGCTTGGGAACATGGAGTACATTGTTTAAGTGTAGAGAGGGTTGGAGTTTAATAGTACTAGAACCCGCAACAGAGGTGTGAGAGCCATCAACTACAGTTATATGATGTTTACTAGAAAAAGGTTGATAAGATAACAGAAGTGGTGAATAAAATGTCATATGGTCAGTTACACTAGAGTTCAAAATCCACAAATTCTCAGTACCAGAAGCATTAAAAGATTGAAAACAAAAATTCTTACCAGTCATTGTCAGAGAATAGGAGTCAAAAGGCTCACTGAGAGAGTCAATGAGAGTTCGCAAGCACTCCAGCTCATTTTTACTAAAGTGTCTTGATCTAGAGCCATAGAATCCGAAGTGGTCATATTTGCTTGACTTTGCTGCATATTCTTGAACCCTCCTGTGCGATTAAGAACCTGGTCATTCCCATGAAGTCTGAAGCAATTCTCCTTGGTGTGACTAGATTTCTTACAATAGGTACACCAGCAACCTTCTCGATTGGGCCTGGAGAAGGAAGAAGAAGAGTCTGATTTACTTGTCTTACCTGTAGCCAAGGCTAATCCACTATTGGGCTTATCATCAAGCATGACATCCCTATGATTTTCCTCTCCTAGAATAGTGTAGAATACCCAGACAGTGATGGTAGTGTCTCTTTGCCCAGAATTTGAACTCGAATAGGATCATACTCAGAATTCAAGCCAGAGAGAAACCCAAAGATCTGATCCCTTTCTACAAAACTAGCCAACGTGAAAGCATCCTTATTGCACTCCATTTTGAGATTCTGGTATTGATTCAACTCAATCCACAGGCCATTAAGGGTACCATAATAATCAATAACAGATAGTGCCCCCTGTTTGGTAGCAAAGATTTCAATCTTCAACTCATAGCAAATGGCGATATCTTGTTTCATAGAGAATGTCTGATAAAGATTATCCCAAAATTCACAAGAGGAATGAAGGAACATACAGTTTTTGCTAATCTCAAGAGTTATGAAGTTCTAGAACCACGTCATAATAAGAGAGTCATCATCATCCCACATCTCAAAGTAAGGGTCATCATTTGTAGGGGTAGTCCTTTTAATGTAGTTTAACTTCTGACGACCCTTAAGCGTAATACAAATGACTTGGGTCTACTATAAGTAATTTTTTCCATTAAGGTGACAGGTAGAGTGCAAGACTGGGAGATCATTGGGATTCAGAGGTGGGGACGGTGCCGCGCTGAGCTATGAGATGGCTTTGACAGTTGCATCGTCTAACATACTTATGATTTAACATCCAATATTAAAAAGATTTTTCAATAATTATCTTTTTTAAGGATTACTTTAGTCCTTTCCGGAGAGTACTCTAATAATTATGTGATATTATTTAATATATTATATTTGAAAATATTAAATATTGAAATTAATTAATATTATAAAACATAAGGGTTTATGGAAGAAAAAAAAACTTAATATATTAATTTATTTATATTCAATTCAATAAATCGGTAGCATTATCGCAGGAATCTTGACTCTTGAGTTCTTTCGGATTCGGTGAATTTTTTTTTTTTTAAGGATAATGTTACACATTAAGATAAGTATAACTGCTTCGTTTTCACATATGAATATTAGGAGGGATGAGCGGTAGTTCCGCTGGTGAAATGGTCCAATTCAACAATGTAATTGTGTGGTCCTCCGACGTTGATAACTGCATAACATACGCAATCTCCTCCATTCTCTTCAAACCTTATCCACATTTACATTACAGTTATTCTCTATGTATGTACACATACATAGACTCACTAATTTCACAAGTTATCTTTGATCCCGTTGTGTATTTCTTGTTGTATTAACCAGTCCCAAAGCAACCATGGATACGCCTTCACAAAGCTTGGTTAGCAAAGATGGACTATATAGCAACAACAATTCCAGGAAACCCAAATGTGAGTTCTTCACTTCGTTACATGTCCTGTTTCGTTTTCTTCCTATCAATGTGCCGTCATAATCTTCTACATGCATCATTCTATGTGATTAAGTGTAGGTAAAAATTTCCTGGGGCAGAATGAAACAATGGTTCATTCCAAAAAATAATAATAATCAATTTGTTACTTTTCATTGAACTGTCTTGTCACGTCTTTGTTAAACAAAATCAAATGTCATGGTTTGTGGAATCCGACATTTTTCATTACTTTATTTGTGAGGCCAATTGCTCAAATGCAAAGTTTAATTATACTAAAATGTGGAGTACTTGAGGCTGTTTCATGTACAAAGTTGTGTTGTATTATCGCTCATGAAAATTTTCATTTTGATTGTAGATTCAAAATTCTCACAGCAAGAACTTCCTGCGTGGAAGCCAATTCTAACACCGGGATGGGTATAGCTTGCAACATGAGTCATTTAATTTTATTACAGGCTTATAGTAGGCAACAATTTCAGTCATGGCTTTTGGTTTTTTAATGCTATAATAATTAATCAGTGATTTCATCTTTGTTTTCCTAGGTCATTTCCACATTTACTGTCATCGGAATCATCTTCATCCCTGTTGGTCTTTCTTCATTGTATTCATCAGAGAGTGTAAATATCTCATAGTTGTCTCCATACATACTTACATAGTGTCAAATGCTGAAATTGAATGTATATTGATCAAGAAATACTGATGCAGGTGGAGGAAGCTGCTTTCAGATATGACGACAATTGCCTTCCTCAATCACATGCTGAAAATGCCTTGGAATTTATTAAAAGCGATAAGACGAACAAGACTTGCACCAAGACATGGACTGTTAGTACAGTTCCTGTAATCTGACATGTTGAATTTTTTAAAATAAACTTCTTCCCACTCCATCGTTGCAGCAGAGTGTTATTTTTCCTTTCCATTGCCTTGTTTAGTATTGTAATTTGGGCTGCAACCTGATTCAAAATAATTTGTTGAAAACTTTACAGGTTGAGCATAAAATGCAAGCCCCTATTTATATCTATTATCAGCTTGATAATTACTACCAGAACCATCGCAGGTATGTACAATTTACTAGCTAGTAAAATCTTTTTTCTTTTTATTTTAGAAAAATAAACTTCGGTCTTTATTTAGGGCATATGTATAAAGTGCATTTGATATTTGATGCTTTATTCTTTTTTAAATTGCCTATAAGAAAAGGCCTTATTTCTGCTTAATTCAAACCGCTAGAAACGCATATATACTCATATGATATCTATTGTAGCTATTCAGCAATTCCTTGTCTGTGCTGTTCTCGATTTAATTTATTATCTTCTTCCCTTCACCATTGTAAAATTTCACAAGCTAAAATTTTAAAGACTAGGAAGTACCATAGCAACCAATGTTTCAAATGGTTCAACATTTATTTCTCTTAAATAAAATTTTGAATTTAAATATTGTAAATGAAAAAAATTAATACTGAAAAAATTTTACATTTTTGTGATTCGTCTCGGTTCGATTTCGGATTAATCGAGACTCAATGCGACTTCCGGATACCGAAAGATTTACACCAAAAAAAAAGAAGTACCATAGGATAGGATAATTGCTATAAACCCTCAAATTTGAGAAAACCATCCATTTTTTTTTAAATAAAAATAAAAAGAAAAACAAAACCAGAGAAATGGATAACCACGAAAGAGAGAAAAAGCTAATGATCTTGGTTTATGGCCTTGCAATAAATTAGCAGGAATATTTTACCCTTTTCTGTAGTTCATCTCCATTATAGTGATGGTAATCAAATTATAAATATGGATGTTTTTTCCGAAAATGTATAGCATTTCTGACGCTTTGCAGCTCTGCACATTATTGGATACTGTCTCCATAAAAACTCTGTTAATTTTAGTCTGACTTTATGTAAACTTAATATGAAGCATTTATCGTTTTAGTTTTGATATGACCATGCTGAACTCCTTAACCAGTTTTGAAACACTACAACTTTTTATGAGGTAACCTTTTGTGTAATTCAAATTAAGAACTCTGAGGAATATTATTTTCAGTTTTGGAAATTACTTTTATAAGCTGTTCTTTTTTATTTTTGTACCTAACTCACTCAACATATGAATATAGAAAATAATATTGGATTTTATTAAGTAACTACTTATGCAACCACTTCTTGTTGCCCCCACTTTCTGCTGAATGCTGATATGATTTTCGCTGATTCTTGCAGATATGTTAAGAATAGAAATGACAAGCAACTGTGGAGTAAGGGAGCTGAGGGGCAGACAAGCAATTGTTTTCCTGAAGACAAAACAAAAGATAGTAGTCAGCCAATTGTTCCTTGCGGCCTCATTGCATGGAGTCTGTTCAATGACACATACAGATTTTCAATGAACAACAAGGATTTGACAATCAACAAAAAGGACATAGCATGGAAGAGTGACCAAAGTTCAAAATTTGGGTCTGATGTTTATCCAAAAAACTTTCAGCGTGGAGATATGATTGGGGGTGCAAAACTCAATGAGAGCATACCTGTAAATATTTCTTCATTTTACTTATTTTCATTTTTCTCTTTCGATTGAGTGAGAAAATATGCTGCTTACTAATTTTTTTTTGAGAAATAACCTATGTCTTGTGGCATGCACCAGTTGAGTGAACAAGAGGATCTCATCGTTTGGATGCGAACCGCAGCACTACCCACTTTCAGAAAACTATATGGGAGAATTGAGACTGATCTTGAAGTTAATGATGAGATAGAAATAGTGATAGAGAACAATTATAACACATACGAGTTTGGTGGCACAAAGAGGCTGGTTCTATCAACCACAACTTGGATTGGTGGGAAAAATCCCTTCTTGGGGATGGCATACCTTTTCATTGGAGGCCTATCCTTGTTCCTCGCTATAGGATTCATACTTCTGTATGTGATTAAGCCAAGGTAAAAGAAATACTTTATGCTCATCCTATACAGCTATATGGTTCTATCTTTATTTTTATAGGCAAAGAAAGTTGGCAAAGAACATGATTTTGCGTTTGGAGTTCTCTATATAGGTTATTGCCTGCATGCTTCCAAGTTCCAATTATAACCATACAAAAACTTCTGAATTTTAAACTTAATTTTATGTGTATTGCCCCCATCTCCAATGCCCCAAAAAAATCCAGAAACTATATAAAGGAAGTGTGGTATCTGTGCCATGTAGATAACCCTTTTTTTCTCTCAAAATTTAGCATTTCTTCTCCAATATTTAAACTAAATTTAGACACCTCCTTATCCTCATCAAGATTATGATATTGGCTAGAAAAAGAAGAGAAAATCTGATAACTATTTTTGCTTATTTCTATTTAGCACTTGCAAGCTGACATTGCTATATTGCTCTACGTGCAGACCTCTTGGGGATCCGTCCTACTTGTCTTGGAACAGAAGTCCAGGGATTTATATAAAATGATATGGGCTGGTTCCCATCTTTCGAGTTTGACAGTTAATTATCTTCCTATGTCATTAAGTTCTTTGAGTGGCAAAGGCTTATTCTGTGACGAGTCTTCTTTGTTTGTACTTGACTAGGTGAAGAACTCGAAACTTGAGTGTATATAAACGATTTCTCATTCATTATTCCAAATTTTGATCTGAAAATGAGCTTGCACTATGTGTTCTTGGCAAAATTGTGTTCCCTTTTAAACATAATAATCAGCTTTCATATCAATTTTACATTTTAGAAGTCAATTAACCTTTATACCCTTTTTTATTTTTGGTTACAATGGAGGGCAAAGCCCAAAAGGAGAGATTAAACTACTGTAGAAATAGGTCGGGGCATGGAGACCCCATAAGCATCAGCAAGCAGAAGGTGCAAGAGGTCTTGATGAGGTCTCTCCCATATTCTGAGGCCATATTCATGATTAAAACTCCAATTAGCAATCCAGTCTGCACACTGGTTGCCTTCCCTCATAGTGTGGCTGAAAGAAACGTGCCATTCCTACTTCCTGCACCATCTTTGAATGAGCTGTATTAGCCTAAGATGGGTGGGTTTTGATGGAGTACTGGAAGTCAAGCTTTTAAGAACTGCTCCAGAATCACTTTCTAAGGTAACCTGTCTGTCGGCAACCAATATCCCAAGCAGCTTAGGATCACTTTTATGCTTCAAGATTGGCTCACACAAAATCAGTTAATCTCAAATAGCTTCCATCTGAGACAGAAACTTATACACAATTTGTCCGAGCTCTTGTTTTAGACTATTGAATTATTTCAGCAGTTGATACTGATGAGACAAATAAAAAATTGTATACCGATTTTTCAAATGATCTCATACTTTTTTAGCAATGTCAAAGCATCCAAACTACAAATGAATACTATAAGTAGAGCTATTTCGAAACAAGGTGATGATATGATGATTTTTGCTATCTCAATCTTCTAATTTGTTAGCAAACTTCTCATCAGTGTCATCTTCATCTTTGACAAGACAAGTAATATCACCTGTGACATATCGCTAAAGTCTTCGACCTTTTAGAAAGTCATGCATGACCTTAACCCAGTGGGTGTAATTTGAACCATTGAGTAAAACTTGAATGAACTGAGCAACATCAGACATTTTCATAGTAGCAGAGAAGGACAATAGAAAAAAGAACACTTTCAGAGATGAATTGATAGAAAAAAGACTTTAAAAATGGAAAGATCTCAACCAAAAACCTTGAGAAGGAAGTCTAATGCCACGTCAACAAGACAAGTTAGCGCCACATCAACGCAAATGGAACGTAAGCAATGAGGTGGCTCATCCACGTCAATGCCACATCAATCGGGTCTAGATCAGAGGTGGGTCTCCAGTCATGGATCACGGGTCAAACACACGGTTGGGGGTATCTGGTGCGTGAACCACACGCGTAGAGAGAGAGGCGACGCATGGCACAACGGTGAAATTTTGGTGGTCGATAGATCGGCGGAGGGTGGTTTCAACGATGTCGACGGTGTCGAAAACGGAAGTCCGAGGAGCGACGAACCAGAAACAATAGTGATGAGAGATTTTGACGGCGATGGAAAATAGTGAAACTTATTGGAGAACGACATGGTGACAGTGAGTGGAAGGATTAGACCAAGAGCTTAAGCTCTCTAATACCAAATTAAAAACAAAAATAGAGAAAAAAAGACTGATGAGTATTTGTATATTTCAAAACGAATTATATATATGAAGATTAGTCTCTATTTATATAAGAAGGTTCCTGTACAGAAAAAAAAAATAATAAAATATAATTATATATGAAATCATTTACAATCTAAATCACGTTAATCAATTAACCTTAAAATCAATCACAATCTCAATTATGCTAACACATGAAATTTAATTCACAAAGAAGCAGCCTATGACCATTATCTCAGAGAGTACCCAATCCGTGCCACAATAAAAAGAGTTCTGTTGGCCATTCTCATCACATATCAGTATAAAGGCGCGCTTAGAGAGCTGGAGTAAACTTGCAATTGCAACTAATGCTGCATCTAACAACATAGGCTGCCAATGTACCAATGCTCCTTATATCATCAATACGTAAGCGTCCACCATAGACTAAGATCAACTATTGCAATAAACGAAGTTATAGCTATCATCTACCACCCCTCAAATTCATAACCCCATTACACCAACTTTATTCATAAGTCATAACTCATAAGTCATAACCACCACTACACCACTGATCTATCTTTTGGTAGTGAAGAAGACAAGGATCAATGACCTGATCAATGGACTCCTCCAACTCACCTGATCCCACCCCATCTTTTGCTTTTAGATCCACAACTCAGAACAACAACTTCTTGAGAAGTCATTCTACAAAAGAAACTCCTTTCTCAAAGTTACTTCACTCCCCACCTCGCCTCTCCTGTCCTACTCTTTCTCGCAGTCTCCAAAGCTCTCCACTTTCATCTCCTCTTCATCCTCAGTACTCCCCTACCCCCACCAAGCTCTCTGATTCTGACCCTCAAACAACCTACCACTGTGCCTCTTCTGCCCTTAGAAACGATGGTCAGATCTTGTCCATTGCTTTGTCATCAAATGGTTTAGTCTACACTGGTTCTGATTCCAATCTTGTAAGGGTCTGGAAGCTCCCTGAGTTCACTGAGTGTGGGCAATTGAGGACCAAGGCTTGCAGGGTGGTGGCGCTGGAGGTGTTCAATGACACGGTTTATGCAGCCTATGGTGATGGCAAGATTCGGGTGTGGAGAAGAACTTGGGATAAGGTGTTGAAGCATGTTCGTTTGGCTACCATCCCAAAGACAGTTGGCTATGTCCGCAGCTACATCGCCGGTAAAGACAAGACAGTAAGTACCTATTAGATTTGTAAATGACTCTGTTCTTTTATAATAATGTTAAATATACACCTTTATATACACATTATTTATACATATAAATATTTATACACAAGATGCTCGGTTGAATTAATCCCAAACGTTGCTGCAATTTGTTTGTCACTTTTTTACTTTTCCGGTTGAATTAGTTGGCAAGCAAGGGGATCGGAAAAAGAGAGGAGAATAGGAAAATTGAAGAGAATCATTTGAATTTGTTTGTCCCCCCTTCACTTTTTGAGTTTTTGGTTGAAACTGTTTATCCCACCTTCGCTTTTTCATATGGAAAAGGTGGAGATTTCCATTTGGGATCCCATTGGAGGAAGGAAATCTGGCACTGCGTGGACCTCATTAGATGAAGGAAGAGTGAGGGAAAGGAATGGGGTTGAGAGGTTTTTATTTTTAATTAACCATGATTAGTAATTTAAGAAAAACATTTAAAAGAATTTAATTTAAAGAGACAAAAATGACTTACACATCTTATATGACATAAGTGTGACACAGCATAAGAGAAGTATCTTACTCTCTTTACATTTAAGAATTTATCTATAAAAAGGTTTTTAAGTACTTTCAGAGTAAGAAAAATTTATTATTCTAACTCACAAAATTGGCACAATTAAATAACATATAGCAAGAGAAATATTAGTAATATACTTTTTTGTTATTAACATTATTTTTTGAATAATCTTTTTAAATATATAAAATAGATCAATAATAAAATAAATATTAAAAAAAATTTGTTACTAACATTCTTAACAATAGTAAGAAATTTTTATTTTTATGTACCATTGAATTATGTTAGCTTTGTGGGTCAGATCAATAAATTTCTCTTTATCAGAGAGTACTTAAAAATCTCTCCACATATCACTTCACATATATAATTTTCATGATCTCATTACAGTTGGGTTCACCTTATTATGCTCCCTTCTGATTCTTCCACCTGTTGTGAGAGATGTGAGATAGAGTGGATAATGTGTACTAAGCATTCTCTGTTTTTCTTTTGGTTAGCAGTAATAAGCACGCATTTATGGGTTAGCAGTAAGGTACTAACGTAAGGGTTACAAATTTTTTTATCGTGGTTACTTATTGATCAATAAAATTGCACACTTACCTCATACACTGGGAAGAAATAGGACAACTTCTACAGATTTATGTTCTTCTTATTGCTCTTCATAGTTCATACCATTAAGGTTGTTAACCAGCGCAATGAGTTAAGGCTCACCAAACCATTTATAATTTTATATCACTCATTACCTCATTATTAGTGGTCTTAGATGCAATTATTGAGGTCATTATAATTTTTTCCTGTTTCATTAACATGATTGTTTGCCATCACTTAACAGATGAAACATAAGGGGTTAATCACATCAATGGCAATTAACACAGCAGAGGACATTCTATACACTGCTTCCCTTGACAAAACAGTGAAAGTATGGCGAATCTCAGACCTGAAGTGCATAGAGACCATCAAAGCTCACCCTGAGCCAATCAATGCCATCATTGTGGCTGATGATGGAGTTCTCTATACTGCCTCTGATGATGCCACGGTCAGAGTTTGGCGTCGCAATTTTTGTAGCCATGACCAGCCTCATTCTCTCACAGTAATCCTCCATGCCAAGTATTCCCCTGTGAAAGCCTTGACAGTAACCCCAGATGGAGGGATTTTGTATGGTGGCTGCACTGATGGCTACATACACTACTGGCTAAAGGGCTGGTTTGCTGGCCAATTGCAATATGGTGGCTCAATCCAAGGGCACACACATGCAGTATTGTGCCTAGCAAGTGTAGCTAAATATGTAGTCAGTGGCTCAGCTGATTCGACAAGCAGGGTTTGGACTAGAGAACAAGATGGCCAACACACTTGTCTAGCTGTTCTGGTTGGTCATAGAGGGCCAGTTAGGTGTATAACAGCTTTCATAGGAGGACGCTTAGTGGAAGATAATGAAGATAGTTGCACTATTTGTACTGGTAGCCTTGATGGGGTCTTGAAGGTTTGGCGTATCACTCATACCAAGAATGTGAATAATCAGTGCTCATCACAAGCTGGGGCAAAGTATTTTGAACTGTACACGGGACTTCAATGAGCACTAATTTGTAGTTTTTGTTTGCATTCTAGACGGTCACAGAAGTGGAATTCATTAAGAAAAATGCAAAGAATCATATAATATATATAGAGGAGTTACATGCCTTCATATTATGATATGTTATTATGATATAGTAGTATATAAATAAAATGTTATCATATGTTAAATATGTATTCTCAATAACTATTACGCGACATATCATATTATAATTTAAATAAAAAATGTAAAAATATTACTACATTAAAAAAATCATGACATGCTGAATTTTTTTAAAGACTTAAAAATAAATAAAAATTAAAATTTATTTATTAACATTATAAATTATTAAAATTTTGAAAAAAAAAAAAAAATAAAAAAAAATAAAAACATGAAATAGCACCAAAATGAAAAAGATTTATTGAAGGGAAATTTGAAAATCCACCGATGCTCTTCTGCATTGAGCTCTTCTGCATTGAGCCTCTACAAAGTTTGGGTGACTACTTCTTATGTATTGTTTACTTTATAATTTTCTTTCTTTTTATATTTTAGAGTGAATTTAAATTCATCTCATAACTTCTAAAAATTTTTATTATGATTTATGTTTTATCTTTCATATCTTTTTTCTAATTTGCTCTTCTATTATGTCTTATTTTAGTTAATATTTATTTGTTTTCATATCTATATTGCAAGGGGAAGACATGCTATCATTGTTAAGTTGTTCAACTATTTTTTTTTTAGTGATGTGTATAATTATTGCACCTTTTAAATTTGATATTTAATTTGTGAGATTTCACCAAGTGAAAATATTAATGTTGAACATATGTTTTTTACTAAATCTTATCTCATTCTATCGTATGTGTGACCGTTTAACATATATTAACATTGAACATATGTCTTTCACCACATGTTTTTCATTTGTTTTTTGTTTTGATTCATTTTTATTTTATCTATAATTTATTATAATATATAAAAGTGATTGCTTCACAGAAATATCTTTTATTGTTATTTAATTTTATTTATTTATTTATCATTTTTTTCTAATGATGTGAAACAAAAATATCAATCATATTATTATCTATTTGTAGAGCTAAGTGACTAGAAACAATTTTGATGAAAGTTTCTTATATGATCTTTGCTTTCCTATTTTGATTCCTTTTTATTTTATATATTATTTATTATAATATATAAAGTAATTGTTTCATTATATGAATTGTCTTATGTCCTAATTTCATTATATATTAATTTTTCATATTGTCTGTTATCCATAGGATTGTACAATATAAAGTGTAATTGTTGTCTGTTGTTGTATTTCTAGTGTAATTATAATTATATTTATAGATTTATATAATTATAATGCATATATTTTATTTAATATTATTACTTTTGTTTATAATTGCATGTATTCTTTTATTTAATTCATTGTTCATCTCGTATATCGCATGAGTATAAAATTTAATTTTCTTTAATTTTAAATTTTGACAATTAACCTTCTCAATTTTTGAAAAGATTATCTTAATAACTAATCACTGTTTACTTTTTTTTTTTTGTTAATTTATTTAATTTGTTATCACGTATCACCCATTCTCTAAAAATTGTGAGAATTAACAATTAAATTGAAAGACGTGAGAGATTGAAAAAATAATAATAACAATAAGGGAAATGTGCTAGGTTTTATAATAGAAGAATTAATAAAATAATGTGCTAATTAGTGGGAAGTGCAATCAAATGATTAAAACTAACATAGAAAAATAAAAAATGTAATTGACACCTTATTTTTCCTTTTCAAAACTACAATTTTATAATAGAATAACATACTTCAAAAATTAATGAACAATCACACTTTATAAAATATTAATTACAGGTTAAAACTAGCATAGAGAAGTTATAGTTCAATAAGTTACAGGATTAACAGAGCGCTAGTGAGAAGAATCTATTGGCCATGCCTTGTTGTGTTCTCTGATTGCATTTCTAAGCCTTCGTTTGGATGTCCAGATGCATGATGAGAATCTCTCCTCTTTAGGAACCGGTAAAGGCCATAACATAGCAAACGCAAAACGCAAAGAATTGATATGGTGACCAAAGCTGATAGAAGATAGCCTACGATGGAATTGGAACGCCTGCATCCAAACAGAGCTCCCAGACACACCATGGCAAAGTAATCATAATTGAAAGATATGCTAGTTATATTGACGAAGGAGCAAGAATTACATAACACCAAAACAGCTAGCTTGTGTTTGGGTTCCTTCGTTTTGCAAATTATTCTGAAGTTTGATATGAAAAGCTTTCTGCAAGAGTCTATTCTTGCCTTCTATCAGGACTGTTTTGGTCCCTTCTTTGTCAAATAAGGAATAACTCGAGAGAGTCACAGTACTACCCTTTTAAGGTATTCCTACTTTCCTAGATCCTCCTCATTATTGTTTTCTATTTAAAATAAAAAAATGGAAGTTGAAGAAGATATATTATATATAATAAAAAAAATGTCATATATGTGTGTGTGATGACTAGTTCAAAATAATAATAATAATAATAATAATAATAATAATAATAATAATAATAATAATAATAATAATAATAATAATAATAATAATAATAATATGTCTTCTATGCGTAGGCATCTATTAATTATAAACATTCCCTTGCAAGTTGTAACCTACTTACTATGTATAGAACTATAGATAGATGCTTTTGATTTTTTTAAAAAAAAACTACAGATAGATGCTTTCTTCTTTTCTGTTTCCCCATTTCTACAGACAACAAGGAAAAAGCTATAGTGTTGTTTTATTATTATTTAAAAAAAAAAGATATAGTAAAGTATTTGAAGAGAACTTAATTAAAAATTATTATGAAAGTGGTATAGTTAGAGAATGAAAAAACAAAGTATTAGTAATGAGAATAGTAGACAGATGATGGAAATATACAATGGTAGAGCTAACTGTTTGATATTGCATGAATTCATTGCATTTTCAATATTTTTTAATAACTTGCAAGTGATGTGTAGGTACATCACTTGAAAAGTTAAAATTTTTAGACAGTGATTATGATGGTTAAATATCTTTAACAATTTAACAAAATATGATTAAATGATAGGTATTAACATTAAATCCTTCCAAAATAGGTGGATGTGAAAATAGTATCATTCCATGCATTTAAGATAAATTACAATTTGTACCAAAAAAAAAAAGGTAAATTAGTTCTATTCTACTTGTGAAATATTTTTTGGATTTAATTTTGATATAAATTTTTTACATTGTCATTAAATTATATAGTGTTAAATTTAAATAAATTTGACTATCATAACTATTATTTAACAAAATTAACTTTTTTAATAATTTATCAACATTATTTAATAATAATGTGAAAAACTTTTACATATTCAAAATCTTGTTAGAAATGATACATACAAGTTAATTTAAATATTGAAATGTAATAAAAAAAAAAAAAGGAATATCAAATAGTTAGTTTTGTCATGGTCTATTTCCATCATCTACCTACTATTTTCATCATTATTATTATTTTTTCTCAAAAGTATTTCATATTTAATATATAATAAATTAATCTCTTAAAATATAATTAAATATTTAAATAAAAATTTTTTAATAATATTATTTATATATATATAAATCTCAATATCAAATTTAAAATTATATATTTAAAAACTCAAATTCTTCAATTCAAATCAATACATATTGATTTTCACCGCTATTACTTACTTTGTTTATTTCATTTTCTCACTTTCATAATATAGTTTTTTATTAATTAAGCTGATTCAATTGCTTTACTATTTTTTCAAATAAAAGTAACACTATTTTTTTTTTTTGGGTACAAAAACTACACTAGTGTGTAGTGTGTTCCTTGATATCTCTAGAAATAGGAAAACAGAAAAAGAAAGAAAGCATCTATCTAGATATATTATTACTATATAAAATTGTTATTTGAACTATTAGTAATCATTTGAAGGATTTACTATATATAAACTTGAATGTGCAGTGTGAAGAGTAATTTTAGATTAGGTAAATCAGATCTGAAATCTGATCCTAGATATCATACTTTAATTAAAAACAGAAATTTAAGAATAAAGAAAAGAATAATAAATATAATAATAGAAAAATGTCATCTCCAAAGTTGTCATCACACTCAGAGAGTCAGAGCACCACCCCCACACACCGCCATCTTCATCACTCACCCAACAAAAAAATGTTGGAGCGGGCACTCTCCTCCCGCCGTTACAACCTTCACGGCGACGCCGACGACGACGGAAGCAGCGGCGGCGACGAATCCAAGACGAAGAAGCAGCAGAACATCTTGCTCCGCATCACCAATAGAGCTTCCAATTACCTCTCCCGAATGGCGGGTTCGGGTGCCTCTCACTACTGGCCTTGTGCCATCATCGCATTGTTCTTCTTCCTTTTTTTCTTGGCCTCGTCGTTGCTCTTCAGCTCTCGCGGCTTCGTTTGCATCTCCTCCTATGACCCCGTTTCTCGTGCTCGATTCTTCGGCTTCGATGGCCTCGAATCCGATTTCGGAGCTCTTGGTGTGCCCTGGTGTAAGTTTCTTTTCTCTGCGCATCGCATCTGGTCTGATCCCATTTATTGCGATTTTTCTTTTCCCAATTATTTTGGGGTTTCTTTCGTTTCAGGGTTTGTAATTTATTGGGTTGTTTGGGTTTCGTTTGGATCGAGGGAAAAAATGCTAGCTTGGGAGTTGCGAGTTTCTTGTTTCTGGAATATCAAAATGAAATACTAGTCGGTCGGAATCTTAATCATCAAGACATTTTTTTAAAAAAATAATAATAATCATTCAATTTATGATTTCCGGATCCTGATCCTGAATGGAACCAAATTCCATATTTAGTTGCTTAATTGGTTGTTTTTGGGTTTGGCATTATTCCAGGATTCATTTGAATGCTGATAAAATCCCGTAGGAAAGTATATATTGATAGCAATTTGGGTATATTATTATTATTAGGGTTTTTTAAACTTAAAGGATGCAAAATAGGAAGTTTTTAATGAAAAATAAAGTATTCAATATATTGGGTTTTACTTTTCATGCAAAACTTCCTATTTTAGATTCCTTAACAAGTGCCCTTAAGGCACTAGTTAGAAAAATCCTTATTATTATTAGGGTTTTTCTAAAGAGAGCCCTAAGGGCACTTGTTAATGATTCAAAAGAGGAAGTTTTTCATCAAAAGTAGGGTATTCAATACATTAGAAATTGGAAAAACTCTATTTTTCATGTAAAATTTCTTATTTTGGATTCCTTAACAAGTGGTCTTAAGGCACTCGCTAGAAAAATCCTTATTATTATTATTATTATTATTATTCTAAAATATAACAGGAATTTGTGAAGTGTTTTATGGCCAAACTAGTATTTTCCTTCAAACAGAAGCAAAGCATTATTGAAGTTTGAAGTTGCACCTGGTTGACTGTGGAGAATTGGAGATACAAATTCAATAATGTTGTGGAGATATTGTGTTAATAATGCAAGTCATGGATTGACAATTTGATTTCCTATTGTTTCAAATTCTTAGTTCTAATTTTGAAATTACTAAGTCATACAGTTCATTGTTGTTGGATACTTATAATCTTATCCTTGGTAAAGGCAGATCGAAACATGGTAAAACAGTAGAATGGACATCGAAAGATCTGCTTAAGGGGTTAGAAGAGTTTGTTCCTATATATGAAACCAGGCCAATCAAAAACAACTTGTATGGGATGGGTTTTGACCACAGCTTTGGGCTTTGGTTTATTGCCCGCTGGCTGAAGCCAGATCTAATGATCGAGAGTGGTGCTTTCAAGGGACATTCAACTTGGGTTTTGCGGCAGGCTATGCCAGACACGCCAATTATTTCTCTTTCACCTAGGCATCCAGAAAAGTATCTGAAAAAGGGACCTGCCTATGTTGATGGCAACTGCACATATTTTGCTGGAAAGGACTTTGTGGATTTTGGAAGTGTTGACTGGCTAAATGTGATGCACAAAAATGGGATTGTGGACCGTAGTCGGGTTCTTATATTTTTCGATGACCATCAGAATGAATTGAAAAGGTGACTTACAAGATCTTTGAGATGCATGATTCAATAGTTGATTACTTCTGATGAAATTGCTATTGCTTATTATTATTATATTATTATTATTTTATATATGTCTTAATGAGCAGAATTGAACAAGCTTTGAAAGCTGGGTTCCGGCATCTTGTTTTTGAGGATAACTATGACACTGGAACTGGTGACCATTATTCATTAAGGCAGATATGTGATCAATTTTATATAAGAGGTGTGTAAACTTTCCCTTTCCTATTGAATTATTATTATATTTTGCTGAATTTTCTTTCTGTTTCAGTAAGAAATGCATGTAACTCTCATGTTATAGACATTCATTAGTGTTGCATTTCCTCTTGATGTAGTTACACAAGCTTGATGTGTTTCAATAATCGATGCTTATGGCCAGACTAATGAAATATTTGACTTGAGAGACAGAGGTGTTATATTAGATAAATTGAGGGATTAGAAACTATATACAACAGTCAGGAAAGCAGCAGAAAATGATGAATTGCATCAATGAGTTCTGCTCTAGCCAAAGTCAAAAGTAATCAACTCAATACTAGAACGCTTTCTCAATTTGTGGTTTTGGTTGTAAAAATATTGAGGTTTATATTTTGTAGCCATTAAATCTAGCATCCAATTGTTGGAAAATGTTTGGTTGGTTCCAGACAACTGATGATAATCCTTATGGTGGTGTGAACTATGGAGTTACTTTTGTCTATTTGAATATATCATTCTATTAGCATTAGGTGTTACAAATATCTGGTAACTAAACCCGGATAAGGAAATTAACTTATTTTTTGGTTCTTTTGTTGATCTAAGGCGGGGGACACAGTTGCTTTAAAGACAGTGATGAAGCTAGGATCAGGTTAAGAAGGAAGAAATTCTGGGAGAAAGCAGTTGATATCGAAGAACTTTGTGGGCCAGGTGAAGCATGGTGGGGAGTTAGAGGCTACATGCGTGATAACTTCAACCATAGTAATAAGCCAATATCTTATGCACAACATTTCCAGAACAGCCGGTTTGTAGAATCTATTCTTGATGTTTACTGGGAACTCCCTCCGGTTGCTGGTCCTTCCCTCACCCATCAAACCAGATATGATCCTGCTCGCGCACCCAGTCCTATTGTTGAAGATGGGCGGTATGGTTTGTTCCAACGGCTTGGTTTGGCCAAACTTGACAATTCTGTATTTAATGGATACACTCAGATGGTTTATTTACAGATATCTGAACAATAATTTAGAGTTACTTAGACAAGGGTATGATGTAGTAGAAGGAAGTTTTGTACCTGTATTATGTATGAATTGTTGCTTCAGCCTGATTTGGCTTGAAATGTAGTGTTTTTTCTTTATTCTTCATGTTCTTTTTGTTTTTGAAATTCAAGCTATCTTTACTTACATTTCAATTCTTCCTAATTTTGGTTTAGTTACTCTTCATGGGGTGGGAATAGGTCAGGTGATTCATTAGAGTCAGTTTAACTTATTTTCATTCTATGTAAGCTTCATTTTTTTAAGCAAATAAGTTAGGTTTAAATTTTTTAAAAGACTTATTTAATTATGTAGGTTAAAATTTGAGTTTTTAAAAAGTTTATTTGGCTTTAATATTTATATATATAATTAAGAATTTATAATATTTATATAATTTATTAATAAATATATTAGTATAATATATTTATTTTATATAAAATATAATAATTTTGTCAAGAGTTATATTTATTTAAAAATTTAAATTTCTTAACTTATATAAAAGTTTTCATGTAATATATGTTTTTAAAAATATTTTAGAGTTAAGTAAGACTTTTATGTTTTCATAAACAAGTTAAAGTTAGATTGAGTTAATATATATATATATAAATTAAGCTCGTAATGACCTATTACAAAATAGGTTTAAGTTTATTTAGATAAAATCTAACCTAATCTAATATATTTCCTTTCCTAAATTGGTTATTAACGTTCTAATATTAAAATACAAAATGTTCGGTGTACATATTTAAGAACAAATACATACAGAAAATTAATGAAGAATTAGAGAGAAAAGAAGCACACAAAGTAATTCTTTTTTATACAGCAACAAAAGTCCAAAGATACACAAAATAAATTAAAAACAAACAAAATATCTGTGTATATGGTCTGGACGTCTCCAACTCAATTGATGAAGGCACAGAAATTCAGACTCTGGATTACATAACTTTTTATTTGGATCAGAAACTCCCTTGTATTATATGCTTTGTTTTGGCCCAACGGCCTAGAGAATTTTCTTGATCATGTAACATTACTCATGTCTAAAACTCATCAACAAGATAGCCTATTAATAAAAGTTGCAAGAAATTCTTATCTAGAGTCTACGACACAGTCTACTACACAAGTTAAACACAATCTAACACCCATAATCAACTTGACCAAACAAACTCGATTGAGTTTCTGAAAGAGATTAGTCATCGAGGGTGAGGGTGACGCCACCTGATGGTTAGAGGGTCCCAAGACTATTCACATCTTATGATGGTGCATATTATAACACGCTGTTCGTGTCCATATTTAGTTTGGAAATGCATGCTACAAAATTCAGCGCACTTTTGATGGCAATCTGGACTTGCTTCGTGTAGTCTTCGGCCTTAATTCACACAGATACTTGCAGTTGCAGGGTCAGGATGGTACACAACTTGCACAAGTTGAGCTGCAACCGTTGGATACACACCCTCTGTCAGCAGGACACTGACCAATAACACTAATATTCTTAAGGAAAATAATCATGGTACACTCTTTTTAGGAGTATAGGTATTATTCACATATTTTTAAGGAATGTGATTGAGTGAGAGAAAATGATAGAAAAAATATGTATAATGAATGATATTAAATGAAGTGTGAAAATAGATGTATACACTATTTGATGTAAGAATATAAGAGTTTTATTCCTAAATTCTAATAGTATTCTCTTCATCTCTCCCACTTCTGGCCATGGAGTCCTTGTTTCTTTTCCCTATTTTGGTTCAAATTGAAAGTATTTAACTAGTGCTAAATTTTGTATATATATTGTTAGAGAGGTGTTAAGGGAAAATCACACAAATGATTTTATATCTCTAACCCTGTAACAGTGTGTGTGTGTGTGTTTTTTTTCTTTTCTCTTTAGTTAGAGATAAGAGTTGCATTGGTTACATTGGTACCTTAATGTAACTATTATACTCAATTTGTTATCTTGAATGATGGTCATTTGCTTTGAGTGAGGTGGCTTTATAGAATTGCATTGATTACTTTGCTATTGTAATATAAAAAAATCTTGCATAAATTTAATGTATATAAATTGAGTATAATAAATTAATCATAATATTAATTAATAAATAATCATAATTAATATTTTTGATTAATCTAATAGAAAAATTCTTACCTAAACACAATAGTTGAAGACATTAAATCAATCGAACTCGATATTTTTATAAGTGCGTTAAATCAATCGAATATAAAATCTGTGAAATTAATTGTGAAATACAAAGATCTATAAAAATATTAAGTCCTAATTAACTTAGTACACCTAACTAGATGTCCATGATTTAGGTAAGAATCTCTCAATCTAATGTACTCACTTGAATGTACTATGTTTATGTAAGAATTTTTTTGTAATATATATGTATATTCAACCTGGTTCGTTAGGTAGTTACCAAAAACAAAAAACGAAAAAAAAAACTTGGTTTGTTGGGTGGAGTGATGGGTCATTTGCCTTGAATATTATCCCTTTGGAATTTTTTACCTTAAAATCCACCGTTTGTTACCTGTAACAAATACATATTAGGAATGGCAATGGGTAGGGTTAATTAATGTTTTGATGCTTGATGACCGTTAATTTTATTAACTAAAAAAATCAATGGATAAAAAGACATTGATTAAAAATGTCAATGTCTCTTTCAAACATAATCACTTGAAATGTAATTCATAAACAACAAATTCATAAGCTATGTTTATGTAAAAATTGTTTTGTAATATATATGTATATTCAACCTGGTTCGTTAGGTAGTTACCAAAATATATATATATATATATATATATAAATAAATATATATATATATATATTATTATCAATTATAATGGTTATATATGTTGGGTAGGGTGATGGGTCATTTGCCTTGAATATTATCCCTTTGGAATTTTTTACCTTAAAATCCACCGTTTGTTACCTGTAACAAATACATATTGATAGGAACCATTTTAAATATTTTTCACTGTTTTCGGTCTTATGAATTTATATGACTTTAACTCTTTAAAAAAAATTAAGACCTTTAAACTTGAAATAATAAGTTATAAAATATATTCCCAGTCAATATTCACTAATTTTCCTTACTTTAATTTAAAGAAAAATATAATATTTGTGGGACTGAACATTGTAATTACTAAAGAATAAGAATTAGTGTTAACCAAAATAATAATAATAATAATAAGAATTAGTACACCAAAATGAAAGAAGAAATAAGAGTATTCGGAACTTCATGATTTACTACATTTTGAGATGTGGGCTTTCCATTCAAAACTCAAAACAAAAGGGTGCATTTGAGTTAAACTTCAAATTATATCTTTACCAAGATTTAGATTTTTTATATTCATCTCTTCAGCTTAAATGCTAATCCACCCGTTCAATAGAGTAGCTCAGTTCGAGTCTTCCAATTAAAATATCAAGCTTAAGGCTTAAGGCTTAAGCCTCTAAGAATATGTTTGCAGGTAAGAGTTTTAGAGAGTTTTAAAAGAAAAAAAAAATAAAAACTTATTCTTTATTTTAAATAAACACTCTTTATATTTATTTTTTTAAATAAATAAATAATATAAAAAATAACCATATAACATTTTGATATTCTTTATTCATGTTTACAAGCATTTTTATAATTATATTAATTTAAAAATAAAAAGTAAATTTTTCTTTTTCTTTCTCTCCAAAATTCTCCATCCAAACATTGAAGTATTCCAGCTGTTTTGTTATTTTAACGAGGGCGACCTGCTTTTTTAAATTTAGAGAGAGTGACCTCGAAAACATGTAAAAATAATGGTAGAATTTTACGCCTGATAGACATCCAAATGCAGAATGTTCCGTATGAATATTTAAGAACAAATACATAAAGAAAATTAATGAAGAATAGTTAAGAGGTAAAAGCACAACAAGCAATTCTTTTATACAGCAACAAGAATCCAAAGATACACAAAATAGAGAAACAAACAAAATATGTGTATATATGGTCTGGATGTCTCCAGTTAAATTCTACTGATGGAAAACTTGTCAGGCTATAAATGCAAATTACATATATTTTTGATTTGGAACAGAACCATAAAATCAAACTCCCTTGTAAACCTTTATATGCTTCAGTGAATACCCCACTTTTGTCCAACGGGTTTTCTGCTTTAGTTTTGGATCCTAGATTTTTCCATGGCCCTTGGAGCTGCAACCAAGACAATTGACAACATATATTTTTAAGCAATCTTGCATTCCAATATAAAACAGTGATCCATATCAATTTTATGATGAAAGATGATATTTACACCTTCCTTAAAAGAGCCTAGAGTTTAAACTTATAAACCAGAAAACATGAGTGCACACCTCTGCATCTAAATGAATGCTTAAAATAAGAGTAAGACATACCTAACCCAATTGCCTCAGAGCCTTTCATGATCCTTAGTCTCCTACATGAGTCAGTGAACATCCTGCAGCAACAAAGGATTTCAAGTCAACAATTTCAACCACTGAACTATTATGATTGAAAAATGACATTCTCCCCAGACATGATCTTGAAGGATTTATAACAAAAGGAGAAATAACTTACTCCCAAGGAACATCACCCACAAGCATCCAATCTCCATCCTTATCTTCATATGTAAGAACATATTCAGAGCCATGGAGAAGATCCCTCAAAAAGCTCTCACTTAGTCCATCTTTCCCCGGAAGTCCCGGAGAATTGCATTGACCTAATTTGAGGTATAGAAAAATGTTAAGGTGCAAAGTGGCTATGCAGAATTCAAAAAGGGAAATATTGTGGCTAAACAAGAAGTTTAGGCTCTTTGTCTCAAATTGAAACTACACAGAATGTTTAATCCCTATTTTTAGATTTAGTAAGTACAAAGTTGAATTTGCAATTCTGTAAATACAGAACTCATAAATGGAAAAAAAGGAGAAGTTCTCTCACAGCTAGCCACCGCTAAACAAAATCTGAAAGCCCTAAGATGTTTCACAGCATTGATCAATTTGTAAAAATACTAAATGTCGTTGAATGTCAAACTAAGAAAACTTATGGATAAAGGCCAATTAGTTAATTTCACATCTAATAAAAAATGGTCTGTCAAAGATAATAAAAGTATTTTGAAGAAGGTGGAGAAGGTACCAATGGTAAAGCAGCTGAACATCTTCTCAAGAGCTGAAGAAAGTTCCATATAGTTGTTGTAGGTTTTCAGATCAACCTTTCTGAGATAAGGGGCACCATCCATGCTGACCTTTACATAGAGACAACCAAGTCCTGGTTTTCCTTCAGCTTCATCATTGTTCTTTGTCAAACTAGAGGCCATGGAGTTCTTTCGAAAAGATCGAATTGGTGGCCACCCCACAACTTGTGCCCTGTTGCAACAGTTTGATATTTTATTAGTCACCCAATGAAGACTATATATAAGGGTAATCAACAAATAGAGAAGATAACGTTTCCCATGAAGGAAAAAATTCAATAGCCACTAAATTTGAATTTCCATGGAAGACTTCACTTTTTGCAGAAGAAACTGCATCTAACTACACCATCCCCCCCCCCCCAAAAAAAAAAAACCATGCATATTGAAGGGTAGAACTATAAAGCATGAAATCAGCAAAAATTAACAATCATATAGCTCTTCTATAAAACCGGGATTAAGAATGTGAATTTTTATTTTTAATCATACAAATTTTTTTCATGAGCTTTCACAAAGTCTTGGACTGAATTTTTATTTTTCTTCAAGAAGATATCAGAAATACAATTTAAATAATATCATATTCCAACAGTCTAATTTCCCATTGACGCTCATAATTTCAAATTCTCTATGAGAAGGAAACCATTGAACATCCAATCAGGATAGTTTTATGAATCACTATATCTTTCACCTTAGTCTAGACAACCAAAACATGACATCTAACTCAAACTCAGTTTATTAATCTGTTACTTTATTCAGTCAGTAATTAATTTACAGTAAATACAACAGAAAACAAAGTAATAATAAAAAGATAAGCAGAAGCAAAACTTACTTTGCAGCAGGAGCACTAGCATGCTCATTTGTTCCAGCAACCTGATTATTCTTTTCCTGAACTGGTTTGACAGATTGGGGAACTATACCAACCTCTTTGATGGTTTGTGCAGGGGTATTAGTCTGCTGGGTGTTAGTTTTAGCCTCTAAACCAACAAGAGGCTTCCCAACATTCCCCCCTCTAGGAGAGAACAAAGCAGCTCCTTTTCCCAAATCAACCTCAGATCCATCAGCCACAGAGAAAACCCATTTCCCAGAAGAACCATCAATAGCATCAGAGAAGCCCCTCTTAGCCCCAGCCACAAGGTTCTTCAAAGGGGTTGCAACAGAACAAACATTATGCTTGTTCTGCAAGTCCTTGCCAAAAAGAGACACCCCAGCTCCTGATTTTCTCTCAGGAGACTGGCAACCAGGGAGACCAAGCCTGAGCTCTGTCTCCTTGAAGTTGAGAGATGAAGTGTTACCATCCTCAGAGGAGAGGGTGGAGGCAGCAGTAGAAGAAGAAGATATTTTGTCAGAGCTTCCATCCATTGACGGATTCTCTGCTAAGCCTATGTAATCATGTTCCAATGGTCTAGACATCAAAATGGCAAAATGAAAGGATCCCAAATATGCAACACAAGTTTAAACAAAGTGAAGTATACTATATATAAATATTTAAAACTTAGAAAGATTAGACAACACAGTATAAGTAACTCAGGAAGCAGAGCTTAAACTAGACAGCAGTTGTGGTATGATATTGATATGAACTATGAAGTCTAGTAGCTGGTTTTGTTGATGCGGAAAAGAACCTTCTTGGGCTTCTCTGTAGCAAACTTTTTCCTCTCCTATGCCAATAAATAAATAAAAGCAAACTTTTTTTCATCAAAACATCTCTTTTTGTTATACGTATAATAATTTAAGATTGAGTGACATTAGTAAACACTTGAGTTTACATAAATTTTATATGTAATAATATATTTATTATTAAGTTTTATAATATATATTTATTTATAATTTTAAATTATATTTTAAACGAGAATTATGTTACTACATATAAATTCAAATTTATATTAATATTATTTTTCCAGATATGATAATATTGGCTAGTGTATATAAATATAAGTATTATTTTCTTAGCTGTTTTGTCATTAAAAATTACTGAAATAGATTATATTGTAGGATTAGATGCTTTAATATATTGGGGCATTAAGTATAAAGAACTGCACCGACAGGTGGCTGAGGATTCCCCGGCAACTTTTTACGCACTGTTCCCTACCACTTTGCCATTAGTACATTACTTTAAAGTTAGACACAAAGTTCTAAATTGCAAAGCATGGAATTATAAGTAACCGAGGCGTGTGTGAGGTTAAAGAGAAACATAGAGAGAAAGAGGGAGAACAACTGTGGCGGTGCAGTGAATCCATGTTGATATTCATCCTCCACGCCCGTATCGTATCGTATCCAATCGTAATAATTGTGAAAATCCAAAAGTGGGAAGGATGAAAGGTTAGATCGAACGGTGTAGGTCACTCTATATGGTGGTTAGGGGACAAAACGGTGTTCAGTTGTTGGAGTTGAGTTTGACGGAGTAAAAACCCTCATCATTGCATTTCCTATTTCATAAATTAAAATGTCTTGTCTGTCCCACTCTTATGTGTCTACCTCACTTCATTCCCCCCTTCTACCTCTGCATTCTACACTCCATCCGTCTACCCTCTGCAATCTACGCTACATTTTCTTTTATTAACGAAAATTTAGGGTCAAAGTGCCCTCACTAATTTTCAGATTCATTAAGTGTTTATAAAAATATTTATAAATAATTTATTAATAATAAATTTTGCTAAGAATTGAACATTAATCAATTTAATTAATATGAGTTGTTCTTCCCAATTCATACATTACTTATAGGAAGAGTCGTAACCTTCTTAACTCGAAAATAATTAAATTGAATTATTGCTCTTAAAATTTTATTCAATGTATTTTTTGTTGAATTTAAGTTATACATTAGATTGGTGTAATTTAATTTGATATTATATAATGCTTGAAAACTTATATTTTATTTTAAAAAATAATAATAAATTATAAAATTTTTATATATAAATTAATATCATTTGTATAATATGATAAAAAAATATATTAATATAATATATTTTATAATTTATATTATAAAATATTTCTTAATTTTAATTTCATATTTTTAAAATATAACTTAATTATACATATCGCCTAATATTATATATTTTATCTAAATATTAAGTAAATCCAATTTCAATTTAATCATTAATCAAGACATGTCTCGAGTCAAATTCGAATGAGACTAAACTCATCTTATAAATATTCATAATTACTTATACACATATTATTTCATAGTTATACAAATTTTATTATTAAATTATAATTAAATTTTTTTTATACACTTATATTCTAATAATTCTATTATCTCACTCTAACGTGAGATCTAATGTGAAATTATGTACACCGAACAATTATGCATCAAACATTCTTCCACCACATTATCCTTAGGCCTTAGGATTATGCATTTACACCATACTTGTAATATTCCAAGTCATTGGTTGAATCAATGCTTCGTTGGTTCGATAAAAAGTTAAAAAGCGAACGAATTTCTCTATTTAAATTAGTCAGTTTTTATATTCAATTTGTTGAATTTGATTGAAAAAAAAATCCTTCAATCGAAAAGGTCAGATGAAAGATTTTTAATCCAACCAACCAGGTCGATTTAGATTTAGAATAAAAAGAAAACATGTAATTCTTTCTTTAATTTTTTTATTAAAATTTAACTATTCCATACTATTGATAAATAAGAAACATTGTACTACCATTAGAGTAATTAATTTTTTTATGATAAAAAAACTTATTAGCTTTTTAAATAGGTGGCACCATTGAGAATAAAAAGTTTTTGAGTTATATTTAATCTTTTTTTCTAAATTTGTCTATAAACACACTTGTTAACTTTATAACTTTTTATGTAATCATGTAAAATTTGTATATTAGCAAAGTTTTATTATATTTTCCTTTTTTTAATTATCTTCTTACTACTTAATAAAAAAATTAAATGAGAAAGTAAAAAACTCATAAAAGCAGCACTTGTAGCTAGGGGTATTCGCATAACGGATTAGATTGATTTTGAAGAAAATAGTCATTTGTTTTAATCTAATTAGTTTTTTTTTTTTTATTTTTATCATCTGATTGGTTTGATTTAAAATATAAATTTGATCTAATCAAATTCAATCTAAATCAATTTTTTTGTTATAATTTTTTTTATATAAATTCATCAATATATGGAATTTCAAATTAATTATAATATATCAAATATAAGTCTAAACTAATTTATTAAAGTATAACAAATATAAGTTTAAACTAATTCATCAAAATATAAATCTAAATTATAAATACAAGTTCATATTAATTGTAAATCTTATAATGAATGTTTAAATTCAAGAAAGATGATTAAGTTTGATTTTGAGAATAATAAAAAAATTCAAAATAAGTATAGATTACAAAAAAAAAATTTAAGTCAAACATTATTTTAAAATATATATAAAATTTAGGTTCTCGATTTTAAAATTTGAATTCAAATTTTTAATTTATTCAATTTTCAGTTTGTCGGCTTGATTTTTTTTTATTTTAAATACATTAATTTTGTTTTGAATACTCAACTTGTAGGATCGATAGCCATGTTAAAAAATTCGTTAGTTTAAAAAGCAGTAAGTATATCATTCTTCTCTAAAATTGATGCTGATATTGACCTCCAGACGCAACCCAACATATATGTAATGAAACCTAACAAGTTGTTTGTGCTAATTGAGGTAGGCGAAGGAGAGAGAGGCTGATGTTATTAAGCATTTATCTCCCACCAATTATTAAGTTCCACAACTTGAAGTGGTTGTTTTATGTTTATTTTCTTAAATTAATTTAATTAAGGACTCGGTACAATGCATCGCCATCAATTGTGCCCCCACCTATCCATATATATAATGCATCGTTGGTAGTTCGAACATTATAGTTGTATGTTTCTTTCCTTCTTTTTGGTATATGGGGCTGCTTCATCAATGCCATAATCCCATTGTTGAACTTTGAAAGCCCCAGCACTTACAATAGATAACTAACATGCTTCAAGTTTAATATACAAACATGTTGCTGTTTGCACTCCAAAAATATGTATTGAACATGGCTAATATGCACAACAAAGTGAAATATGAAACAATAATGTATGCAGGGACGAATTCAAAAAAAATCTTATGGAGAGGCTAAAAGTTATAATTTTGTATTATCAAGTATATCATAGTATATGTTAATAAATGACTTTGAGGTAGTGATATTTATATTTTTCATTCTGACCTTAATTACTTTGTTTTTTTTTTTTTGTGCATAACAAATTCTTTTTCTTCTTTTAATGAGAGATTTTTAATCTTAAGTAAAATTTTATTTTAAAATTAACCTAATTATATAAATTTTATTTATTCAGTCAACATTATATTTGCATCTTACATTTATTAAAATATTTACGATGTAAAGAATATTTTTTTTAATTTCATTATAAAAACCTTTATGAAAGGAGTGAAGAAAGAATAAAGTAACAAATATTAGATTTTAAATGCATCACACTAGTACCAATTTTTAGTTGGTTCAAGTGGTTTGTCACTTGTTTCTCTTAAGTAAGGTCTCGAGTTCGAATCTTCTGAATTAAAAAAAAATCAACATTGGGAGAACTTTATACCTTTGTGGTTTAACTGGGCTCGGCACTGAATTAGTCAGGGCCCAATGCGGCACACTGTTGGTATCCTTTTCTTCATAACTAAGGGTGAAAATAGGTCAGACGACCCGTTGGGGACCTATGGCCTGGTCTATTTAAGGCCTAATCTGACTTGACTCGTTTAATAAAAATGTTAAGTTAAGACTTTTAAAAAAAAACTTATTTAGGTAAACAGGTAAGACTTCAGGCCTTTGAAAAAGTATTTTAAGTTTAGTAGACCGACTTATTTAATTATATATATATTATTATTTTATATATATTATGAAATCTTAATATTTATATAATATAATTAATTTAATAAATAATATAATATTTTTTAAAAGTCTAGGTCTATTAGTCTATATAAAAATCTAAGTTCATTAGTCTATTTTATTAACTTATTTAGAGATAAGTTTGTTGATCTATTTAAAAGTCTTATTAAAAAGTAGACTTTTAAATAAACTTTCTGAACAGACCAGATTTTTAAAAAGACCATACCAGACTTTGAAAATTAGTCTATGTCAGGTAAATAGACTAAGTTCAAGTATTGCATTTAGGAAACATGCTAGACTCATTTAAGGAAAGTCTTACTCATTTTCATCCCTATTCATGATTAGTTTATTGGCAAAATAAGATTTTTTTTTTGCATATAGATTTTAACAAGAAGAAAATAGTAAAACTGAAAATAAGAAGAATTAATTGAAATATTATAGAGAGATATTAAAAATGATAAAAAAAAAAATAGCTAAAATTATAACATCAATATATATATTAAGTCATTAATTATTAAATACATATCAAGTATAGCTCTTTCACCTTCATAATTTTTATCTTTTAATAAATTAGAAAATTGATATAAGAGGAGGGAATGGAGGGCATGGCTCACGCCTTCCCTCTTTAAATTTGTCCCTGAATGTATGTATAATCGCTCTGATCTCTTTTTTTTTTTTTTTAAATCACACATAAAAGTTGTAAATTAATTGGTTGTTAAATAAAACAAATTTTTAATTTTATTTTACAACATATTTAATTAAGGGAATAACATATATTTTCAAGGATAGAGACTTGGTTAGAAACTAGAAAGATATTTATTTAGCCCACAAAGATAAAACCATACACAAAATGCAATACAAAGTCGTGTTTATCCTCATCATATGAAATTATGAATTCTACTATATATGAAATTCAGATTTTTTTTTTTAAAAAAAAGAATTGTACTATGAAACATTTGAATACAACTGAAAAAAAAAACAACGACAAACTCAACAGTAAGCAAACATTCGGATTTGAATATAGATCATGAGAAATTTTCCGAACTTCTAATGGCAAATAAATAACCAGGAAATTATTATTCATGATATGTGTTAAGGCTAAACTACAATTTTACTATATCAAAATAAAACCAACTTTTGGTGACTCCTTTTATACCTTATAGAAGTTGATAACTACTAAACTAGATGTAACTAGGGATAGAAATAGACTAAATCAGAATGTTGAGTTAAGTTTTGTCTAAATAAATTTAGGTTTGTTTTGTAAAATGTCAATTTGAGTATGACATGTTATTTATTATAGACTTTTGTTTGAAGTTTGATATGACACATTTATGAAAATAAAAATGTTTGGCCTTATACAAAAACTTATTTAAAAGTTTATATTACATGAAAGTATTTATATATGTTAAAAAAATGTAATTTTTAAAATAAATATATATATGATATGTAAAAAATTATGTAAATTGTACTTTTAAATATAATATATATATATATATATATATATTGATATCGTTCTATAGTAATTATTAATTTTCATTATCCACTTTCATCTAAGTTATTATTAAATTTAGATTAATTTATATATATATATATATATATATAAAAGTGGGATGACTTGGTAGGTCTAATAATAACTTTTTTCAAAAGTCTAAATCTTAACTTACATAATTAAATAAGTTTTTTTTAAAAATTTAAATATGATTTATTTGTTAAATAGATCAAACTTACGTAAATAAAAAATAAATTAGACCATAAATCTCTGATGGGTTGCATGGTTGATTCCCACATCTAGATCATCTATTTTTCTTAGAAATTAACTGATGTGACTAGCATATTTACATTTTTCACATATTGATTAATCATGAAAAATAACGATTTTAATCCATTGTACGCATTCTAAATTCTACATTCAGTAATGATTGAGGTCATTGCGGTTTCAAAGCAAAATAATTAAGGACAATTAATAGAGCAAACTGCAGCTAGCTAGCTTGTATCTTATTCGCAGGTCTTGAGTTTTAATTTTATTATTATTATTATTATTTATTTTACATGTGCTTGCAGTAATGTAATGTAATATTAAAATTTGTTGATTAATATGTTGCATTATTTATTTTTGTGCAACAGATGGGTTATGTTATACCTTACCAAAACACATAAAGATCAGGTTAATTAAGCCAAAATTCTATAATAATGGAACAAACACGAATAATCTAACGGCTCAATAAAGTGAGGAAATTCTTTGACTACACTAGCTATATATAGGGACCAAAAGCAAAGGAGGAAGAATGAGAAACTTTCTTGCCTATGCTTAACTAGATGAATCTGTATTATACCTGATCAGAAGCCAAAGAATCTTCGAAATTTTTTCATACAAAAGTAGTTTGGGTTAGGGTGATATCAACATCAGAAATGACAAAGAACAAATGAAAAAAGCGTTAGTCTTCTCATAATAATATTGGCCCATGCTTTGCTGGGTTCCAATCAAATAGTTCAGAAATCTTTAATGAGCTTTTGTTTTTTTGCTGGAATGATGGATTTGGGGGATAGATTATGATGACAATAACAGCTTAATGGCTTTAACATGCATGGACCATGGTGTCCCAGCTGCTCCCCACGCCTTGTTTAAAGGTCATAGGACTTCGCTGGCAAACTTTAATTAATTGGTACAACCAAATCCGACCCTCTACCTCAATGGATAACTAGTAGTTGGCTCTAGATCGAGCGCTTCTTACTCATTCAAAGATTCAACCTGATCTAAAACTAAAGAGCATGGAAATAAGGAATTGAAGGGAATCAAAATTTGCCAAAAGCTCTACTGCAACTTCACAATATCAATAACTTCAAGTTAATCAACTTGTTAACTAAGACTTTTATATATCCTAAATTATCACATCTAGCTACTTAGTACTAAAGACAAAAATCAGAATAATCCTGAAAGTTCTAATATTTAGAATACTTTGAACACTTGCACGTTCCAACTAATATTAATTGATCGATCCAGCTTTACTTGTATGAGTGAAAGTGAAAACTAGTACAATAAACAAAGTAAGCTCAACAACAGCTTAAGAGATATATCATTTGTGTTTAGAGAGGGATAATTCATATTAACAATTATTCTTACTTATCCTTTGTCCAGTTGTGATACAAACAACAGTATGTCAGATCACTTTCATAATAAAAGCAATAAGACTACTATTTTGGCTTCCTGCCAATTCTATTCTTAAGGTTATTGATTGCAATAACTCTAAGGAACCAACTCTTTCATAGCCTTCTAACACCAGCAAACGACAAAATGACCTGTGTTTCCATCACCAGCATTACAGGAAACTTACCTATAATAAATTCCCAAAATTGCCACCTTTTTCTTATGTATTAATCTGTATAACAAAGTTGGCCAAACAAAACAAACAATAGACCTTCTGTAAATACTAACTCTAGCGTAGCTAAAAAAAGTTCAATATGTTGCTACAGGTGTCTAGCACAAAGTTAAAATTTCCATTAATCACTTCATTTGATTTATCACTGTCAAGTACATTCCAAGACATATAATTTGGGTCGGTACTTCTTGTTTGGGTAAGCATCATTTCAAGTCTTTCTAAAAACTACCTACCCTAACTTTTTACTCTTTTTGGGTGTAGTAATTATGTTTACGGTTGACACAATTAATAAGAACAAATTGCATCAATTAAATTAGTAGGAGTTTGAATTTTGTTAGAGTTTATTATTAGTTGATGTAAGCTTTCATTAAATTTAGAACATATTTTAACTTTGAGATAGAATAGTTACATTGACTTTAAATTTTTAACTCATAAAAAAAGAGAGCTGTAATTATGATTTAAATTTGTGATCTCAATTGTTATGACTCTAATCACTTAAACTAACAGCAATACAACAAATTTACCATTTTTGAAAAAGGAAAGAAAATTTTTATCCCAGACACTATCTAGACGTTTTATTTGACTTTATATGTCATGGAAGGAGTGCTCCAAGTGGCAATATAATTGACAGAAGATATGAGTTCCACTGTAATTGAAAGTGGGGCCGTGGGGGTAATGCAGTGAAAGATTCACTATTATCTTTTCATATTTTTCCTCCTTTCTAATAATATTTGATTCTGTTACTTTGCCCACTTATATCTTAGATTCTATTTCCATCACACGTATATGAAAGTGTGAAACTTGTGGGACCCGTTTGCCGCGCACCATTGCTACAGTGAACAAAAGTTGTAAATCTTGTAATCCTGACCTGATAAGCAAACCCAATGCAACTCCCTTTCACTGAAAAGGGATTCTATTTGTTGTTAGTTACTACCCCCATCGCCTAAGCTTCCGTTTTGTGGGTGGTTCTTTTATTAAAAAAATTCTCAGTATCCGAAAATTGTACTGAACTCTCATTAAGTTAGAGCTGAGTTGAGCCAATAACAAAGGTACAAAAATTCTTTCAGTATTAATTTTTGGATAAATCTTGGTTTCAATTTAAGTTAGGAAAGAATTTAATGTTATTTATATGTTGTAATTCATTTATTTTAATTCTATTAATTTAATAAAATAAACACATAACATAATATTAAAAAAAATTAAAACCAAATTTTTTCTTTAATTTTTTTATTCATAAAATTTAAATTCAAAATTTTACTTAAAATAAATAAATATCAAACTACTTAAATTAATCAAAACCTTAATTTGTGAGTCACTTCAACATCAACACACTCTTTTAAGGTAATAAATAAATACAAGGGCCTCAAAATGTGGATTTGGTTGTTTCTTTTTGGTTTCTTCACTATGCATGATCTGAAATGGATTTTGGTACAGTCATTAATTATGATTCAGCGTCCGTTTTGATGCATGTCTCTATTGTAAAATACATCAAACTGGTGAGACTAAAAATATTTTTTTTTATTATCACTATTCAATATAAATAATTTTTTTTTAAATATCTCTTATTCAATAAGTGAGAGATTAATCTTTTAAAATACAATTAGATATCTAAACAATGACTTCTCAAAAATAATATTATTTTTATATACATAAATTTCAAAATCGAACTTAAAACTATATACTTAAAGGATACAAATAAACAATTTTCATTCAAACCAACATACATTATTAATACACACAATTTGTTAAATAAAAATAATATAAGTCAGATATAGTTATAATCGGTTCGAATTTTTAGAATAATTATATTATTTACTATATCAAAGTGTTTATCACCAAACATTTAGAAATTGAAGGACATTTGTAGAGATGCACACTAAAATTATTTATGGAAATGCACCTGAAAATTTTAATTTTAAAAAAATTTAGATGAAATCTTTTGACATGATGACATACTTAAGTCCCCGCGTTAACTTTATGACGAAGGACTTCAGTATTATTTTTAAACATATTGTAGTCTCTGGCACAATATTTCTTGTTAAGAATGTTGTAGAAAACCAGAATTTGCAGAATGAATTAACTCGATATCATTGATCTTGGGTTCTCGTATAAATACATCAGATTAACAGTTGATTAGTGAAGCTAATTACATCAAGAGTTTAACTAATCTCCTCACTAATCCTAACTGTACAATCTGCTAGGTAACTGCCTGATAGTTGGAGCTTGACGTGGCACCTTCATGAGTGAAGCTTCCAGATGTTCCAGAAGTAGCATAGGCTACAGCATGTGCATGGCTATGTTCAAGTGCCACTAATGTGTGTTGATCCTCATGGACTCTTGGAGCATCAGCTGATAAATGTTGTCTAATTATCTCTTTTTTTTTTGTATAAAGCTATTATTAATTAAACTAATCAACTGGAACCAGGTACATAACCAGCTAATGCTTGTAGTTTAGTATTTGAATAAGAGTAATACATGCTACATAGCTAATGTTTTGTCCTGGACCTTGAGAATGCTATAAGCTCTTTATAAAACAGTTAGGAAAAATGTCATAATTTTTGCAGAATTCAAGGGTAATAATTGGACGAAATAGAGTGATAAGGACCACTTATTCCTTAAAGAGTTAAGAAGCATGCCAATTCATTCTATAAAAAATTCTTATTAAATTTTTTTGACTCTCTAGTATTTTACTTTGAATAATTTGTCTAAGCAATAAGTATATTAGATGGGTTTGAACTTTGAAGTATATATTGTATTAAAACTCAAGGCTTCTCTACTATTATTTTTTCTCATACTCGAGGAAAAAATGTTTTCCTCCCGTGACATAAATTATTGAGTACCCTCTCGCATTTAACTTTTTTCTTTGTTGAAGAATTAGGTTTAGAATTAGAGAATAAAAAAATAATAATAATTGTAAACTAAAAATATTATTGAAAGAGATGATATGATATGTTGTGATGTGATATAATATGATATAATAATGTGATACAAATTACTAATTCAATAATTTTATTTATAATAAGATTTTGTTTGATACGAATGAAGAGAAAAAAAAAAGAATGCATATAATAGGAAGAAAAGGAAATGATAAGAAGAGAAAAGTGAAAAGGAAGCATTCCTTCCCTTCCTTTGTTTGGTTTCATAAAAAAAATGAAAATATATGTTAATAATATTATGATAAATAAAAATATGTGCAATTCACTCACTTTCTTCCCTTCCCTCGCAATCCTCCCAAAAAGGGAGGGATGAAATATTGTGTGACTCATTGATTCTCTATCCCTCCCTCCCTTCCTCTCCATTATATTAAATAAGAGATGATCTCTAATCAATAGTCACTTTTCTTTTATTTCCTTTCTAAAATAGCATACCAAACAAAGCTTAATGACTCTTAAGCCTAATTAAATAAAAAAATAAATTTAGAAATATAATAAATAAAAAATAACTCTTAAGAAATCATTTAAAATATTCTAAGATACAATCTAAATATTATGAGATATTTTCTAAATATTCAAACATCTTTCAACTTTATTTTTTGGGTGCTTTTCTTTTGTGGGGTGAGAGGGGGTTGAATTTTGTATTGTCGACTTGCTTTCATTCCAAACTTAAAATTTTGTTAACACTTTAAAAAAGAAAGTTGATGCACATGAAAGTCATTTTTCAAAAGCTCATAGTTTTGGTCACAGCGCCCGCTGTCTGGAAATATCCTTGTCTGCTTATTAATTTGTGGCCAATTTCATGAAGAAAGCAAGATAGAATAATTGGAAGCTGACAGCGACCAAAGAGATTAGGACTTGAACGATGATATTTCGACACACAATTATGGGAAGAAAACTGGGGTCAAGACTGAGTTATCACTCCCTGTAGAAGAATAGGGAATTTTGGTTCACGATATTATCAGCAGCTAGCACACCGGAAACTTATATGTAGCAGAATGGGAAGCAGCATAAAGGTGAGCTTGAGCACTAGACATGAAGGAGAGTCCATAAACCATAATCATGTTAGGTCCTCTTATTGGGTGCTGCATTTCTAATTAAAATCTCACGAGATAAGCGTGTTCAAAATTTCCAAGACCAAAAACATGCATCTTAAAAAGAAAGAACACAACCCATTCAAGAGGTTGAGTCGTATGAAAACTAGCTTCCCAGGAAACTTCAAATCACCACCTTCTTTAATCTTTCGGACAAAGATTTTCATGAATCATAACTTCATAAGATTCATATTCTTGAATTGACTATACTTTATACCAAATTTAATTATAGTAATATGACTACTCATGTGGTTTCTTTTACTATTATTCAAAAACTGGCATCTACTTCAATACACTTTATTCGTTTGCCAAGGCATGATGCCAGATTTACAAGATTTTATTTATCAAAAGAAAAAAAAAAAAAAAGATTTACAAGATTGTAGTACCTAAGCACCTAGGCGGCCCACACGCTCTTTGTAAAACTCAATTACATGGTGCCAACTGCCAAGTGAGAATTGTATATATATATAAATAAATTAATGGCTTGTTTTTAATTAGTATATGAATAAGTGAGAATTTGGATAGGAATTTTAAATATGATTTCTAATATATAAAAAAAATGAAATCTTACGCATATTTGTTTATTAAGCAAAAATTTTGTATAATTTGTAAAAAGAAATTGTTCAAGTTTTCAGAAAAATGGTATAATCCTCTTACTGACTGACGTTATAGGATTTGAATAAACCGACTATTTAAAAAGTGCGAGATGCAAAGCCTATCCATACCTTAAATTTAACTTCCCCTTATGTTAAATGACAAATCACGTTTTTTTCAGGGTAAATTTTTTATTTAAAAAAATTGTATAATTTATTCACATTATTTAACCTTTTCTGTGCTAATTTATCCTTTTTTAAAATAATGTTGTTAAAAACTTAAAATTGATGATAAAATTCGATATTTGGTGGAAGTAAATCAAACAAAAAAAAAAAAAGAATGGGGATTAATTACAGCATTTTTGTTACATGCTAATCAAAACTTCAGCACGTAAATTGCATTAAAACTTTGAGAAGTAAATGGCACATAGAAAAATGTTGAAACTTTTCTTTTAAATTTAGATTTTTGATTAATTGAAATCCCAAACTTGTTCAGCATAAGTTGCATTGTATTGTATGTGGCAGAGTCACTACCAAGACCCAGCTTAACAGCAATCATGGTAGGCCCCTGGTTAGATATAAAGCATATCTGCTATGATTAATCATGGAACTATAGCATTAAGCTCAAGCAAGAGCGGGGCTAAATATTAAGTTTGAGTCAACATCAAATTAATTATATAAACTTTTTTAGAAATATCAAAACAATGTTTTAAGCCAAGGTCGTGGCCCACCAGCCCCATATGCGCAGACCAGTAAGAGTAAGACTGGAAGACCAGCCTTAACAGGCTAGAACAAGAGCTCAGTAGCATAACTTGCTCGCAAAGATGGGTTAAAGCTCCATTGTATCATATGATTTGTTGAGTAATAACATATAGAGAATACAAATTCGTCTAAAATGAGTAAATAAGAATGAATCTACTCTTATATCATTTAATGAGTTGAAATCTAAATATATTTTATTTATTTTTTATCAAATTTATTGGATAATTATTATTAATTATCCATTTTAAAAACAGATTTACTTTAAAAGAATTTTTTTATTTATAGAATATAGTCACTTAAGAAAAAATGTGAAGCAGACAATTTTCAATCAAGTACTATCTGTGTTATTTGTAAAGTTGTGATTGAGATGTATAGATGAACTACTCCCATGTTCGTTATCATAATCAAATAACAATCTTAGATGAAGTGGAAGTCAATTTGGCGTGAAATAAAAAAGAAAAAGAAAATCATTCCTATTATGCATTGAATACTTAAGATTATATATGGAGATCTCGATGAGCAGCCAATGAAGGCTAATTCACAAGCCAGGTTGGGATGAAGGGCACCAAAAACTCAAAGTGGTAATTCTGAGAGCTGCAAAAGAACATTATGGGTATTTTACCAGAGAAAAAGTTACAAAGCAAAAGGAAAGGCTATCACTTGCTGCATCAAAGAAATGAAAGGCACAAATGATGACTTGCACGTTGAGTCTTCTCAAGAGTCAGCTATAAAGAATGGACTGTAGTTGAAACTAACATTTAGTTGCATCATTTGGAAAAAAATAATTCTCATACGTTAGAATTAAAAGTAATCCAAGTTCTCAGCTTCACTGATTTTCTTTTTCCAAAGAGAGTTCTTTCTGCAGTTAGTTCATTCCCATTCAGAACAAAATGTTTCATGTGTACTATTTTCTTCTTAAGAAATGAAAGCACGCTTCTTGGGAAAAGCCAATTTTGCAAGTGTGAATCTTATTAATGCACCACTTTTTTTGTTTGGTTTAAGTCTAGTCCATTTCTTTTGGTGCAAAGAATCTGCCTTTTAGTCCTGTTTGATGGAAGACCCAGATACCGCACTTTTTTGCCATCCACCATGTCCATAGATAACTTCAGCAGTTCAGCATGGCTATTATATATCAGTCTCTTTCTTAGCACCAACCAAGCGCACTTCCACACACTCCCACCAAGAAATACCAATGAAGAAAACAGCCTTTCTGAGAAGTAAGGACAGAGATGAGTTCCATATTTACAACGACAACCCAATTTCTTAGTGGAAGTTATGTGTTTGGAATCTTTTGGAGTTGAAAAGACTTTCAAAAGTTGCAATGATGTTGATGGAGAGCATTTAGAGTTCGTGAATGCATTATCTTTTTTTCATACTACAAGTGATCAAATGTCAATCCAAACAATATGGTTATAGATCATCTATTTGTATTTTCCAACTAGTTTATGGAAGGTATTGTTGAAATGGAATCACCTGTCATTTATTTAAACATGGAATACAAGGCTCCAAGCTAGACAAGGTGATTCTTATGGGTTCCAGAAAAAATTGACTTACCACCAGTCTTTCAATTAATTATTAGTTGTGATTAGCACAAGTCATTAATTCCTGTGAAGAAAATTAGAAGGATACCCAAACATAGAACACTTTCTTCCTATCTCCAAAAAGTAGAAACAGTTGTGGCAGCTAGGCAATCATTGCATTTAAAGGTAATAATGTAAATCTAATCATAGCAAATTGAGAATGGAAGGTGTGGCATGTGTTTCACAGCATACCCAATAACCCGGTAAATAGAAAAGAACATCATGTGTTTTCTGAAAATGTGCTTAAAACATCATAACGCCGAACCATTAATCCTTAGTGTTTAAAGTAATGGTGGCAACTAATTAATAATACATGAACAATTACTTGCAGCTCAAAACATCATTGGGTGTTAGTAAGTGTATATTTGAATTAGTCGTGAAAATTTGATTATTTTAATAATCGATAATACGTATAATTGATTATTATTAAATAAATTATAACAAAATTAGTTTTATATTTTATATATATTAGTTAAAAAAATAAAATTATATTTATATCTCAAATCATTTACGATAATTTATAAAAAAACTTCAAGATTTAAACTTATGAAAAAAATTATTATAATAAATTAAATTTTGTATACAAATTAAAAAATAACTTGTCAAACATGATTAAAACAATAAAAAAAAAATCTCAAAATTTAAACTATTGAAACAGTATTATAATCTGAATCAAACACACTCTAAATTATTTAAAAAAAAACGCCTATGAGGTTTAACTTAAGTCAACTATTTTATAATTTAATACCACTGAATAATCACTTTATCTGCTGACTAGTACCGAAACGAAGACCTTTTCATTACTGTATATATTATAAACGAAGGCTAACTCAGATGTCATATCTCAGCTCACATATGAAAGGTCAGAGATGGGCCTTGGGGTCCAAAATGCAACACCCTGTGTTGACTTCTGTAAGATTCTATTGGACATAGTAACAACTAGCCCAGTAGTCATCGGCTGTAACTTGCAGATTATAGGTTTAGGACACACTCTACAAGTGGGCCAATCAAGCTTAAGTTAACACTCATTCAGCATTCTTGCTGCATACTCTGCACCAAATCCAAGAAAGCATCAAAGTTAAATCCTGTGCACACCAAAGTTCGCAAATGTCACAAATGATCACTTGGCACATTGTGGGAGGAGAAATCTTGAGTTAGACATTTATCTCCTATTAGATTTCAAAATAGAATATCTGGAAAGTCGATATGTCCTAGTGATTAAGAAGACAGACTTGAAATCTTTTGGGCAATGCTGCGTAGGTTCGAATCTTGCCGATGTTTTTAATCAATTTCATATTTTTATTTTTATTTTTCAAAGAGTAAAAACATTATCAAAGTATATTTCTTATCCAACAAACAGTATTTTAAAAATTTGTTGGTCATCACACTATATTTCCTACCCGAACCAAGCTTCTCAAGTGTTATCGATATTACTTATTAGTTGAAAGCAAAATATTTATTCAATAAATTTATTAAAATTAGAGTAAAATACTCTACCGCTTCTATAAATTTAATTATACATAATATGTTTAAAATTAATTAATAGAATTGTTAATTAATTATTAATTATTAATTATTTTAAAATAATATTTATATTTTAAATTTTATCGATATTATTTATAATATATAATAACTTTTGTTTGAAAAGATATTTTTAATCTTGAATTTTTTATTTTTAATGATATTTTTATCTTTATTTCATTAATATTACAAGTAATAGATAAAATTAAAATATAAGAGATGTCTTTATAAGTGTTTAAAAAGTTTTGAATAACTTTTAAAAATAGAAAGTATTTGAAGGGAGATTGACATAAGTACCATTTATCATAGTCTCAATTGAATTTGGTACTATGGATGGACCTCATATTCTAGTCATTGATTAATAATTAAAACAAATCAATGACAAAGATTCATGACCTACAACTTGAATGAATTCTGATTTGTTAGATTACTAGTGCATACACGTGTGCATTGCAATGCACGGGTGAAGAAGATCGAATCATATTCCAATTATCTATTTATACATATTATCTTAATTGATCTCAACTTTTGAGAACATTTCTTTTGAGAACATTTCTTTTGTGAACAGCTGTGGTGTGCGCCAGCTGTTTTCCTTAAACAGCCTGACTTGATCACAAAGATAAGGCGAGCCAGGCGCATTACTGTTAATGTAAGCCGATTTTCAAGTCTTTTGGCCTTTTTTCTGCTACGACTGTAAGCTATTTAAAGCGCCTATTTGCAAAAAGGCCTTTAAATAGGTTAATGTGCCTACTTTTAAACAAAGCTAAAGCTTTTATATACTAATGCGCTTAAGCTCTCAAATAAAGCTAACAGTGCCTAAGCCTTTATTTTTATTAAAATTTAATTAAAAAATATTAATATATTATAATAAATTAATAATTATAATTATCATAATAATATATAATTAAACAGTAAGCCGACCATCGGACCTAACAGCTTGTTAGATGGCCAAGCTCGCTTATTTAACTAAACAAGCTTTTAAAAAAGCCTTGACCTAACTTATTTAATAGACAGGCCAGGCTTCAGACAGGCCAGGCCACAGGCCCCTGACGGGCGGCCTGACCTATTTCCACCCCTAGTGAGTGCAACTCAATCCCAATCAGAAACCTTCAATACATATATGTAGTTGAGAAATGTACGATGACTTAATGTACAATGGAATAATACAATGGATAGAGGGAAACCAATATAAATCAATATGTTTGTTTCAGACTATACAAACTCAAGTATTCCACCAAAATTATTAAGGTATATCCATTGTTGATGGGTTTCTGGTGGTAAACCTAATCGATTTCAAATCTAGAATATTTGGCAAAAAGTATTGCAGCGTTGATATGTTCGAATGGTTAAGGAGACAGACTCGAAATCTATTGGGCTATGCTTGCGCAGGTTCGAATCCTGTTATTGATGCTTTTAATCAATTTCATTATTTTTATTTCCATTTTTCTAAGGGTAAAAATGCTATCATAGTATATTTCCTACCTAAACCAAGCTTCTCAAGTGTTATCAATATCACTTATTAGTTAGAAGCAAAATATTTGTTCAATAAATTGATTAAAATTAGAGTAAAATACTCTACCACTTCTATAAATTTAATTATACATGATAAGTTTAAAATTAGTTAATAGAATCATTAGCTAATTATTAATGACTTTAAAGTAATATTTTTATTTTAAATTTTATTAGTATTATTTATAATATATAATAGTTTTTGTTTGAAATATGATATTTGTATTCATGAATTTTTTTAATGATATTTTTATCCTTAATTTCATTAATATTACAAATAATACTAGTAAAATTAAAATTAAAATATAAGACATGTCTTTGTAAGTGTTTAAAGAATTTTGTGTAACTTTTAAAAATGGAAAGTATGTGAAGGGAGGTTGACATAAGTACCATTTATCATGATCTCCTTGAATTTGATACTAAGGAAGGACCCCATATTTCTAGTCGATGATTAATAAAAAAAAAATCAATAAGAGATATTCATGACCTACAACTTGAATGAATTTTGATTTGTTGGATTATTAATGCATACGCACATGCAATGCACGGGTAAAGAAGATTGAATCATATTCTAATTATCTATTTATACATACTATCTTAGTTGATCTCAACTTTGAGAACATTACTTTTGCGAATGCTACTCAATCCCAATCTGAAACCTTTAATACATATATGTAGTTGTGAAATGTACAATGACTTAAAATACAATGGCATAATACAATGGATAAAAGGGAAACCGATATAAATCGATTTGTTTGTTTTAGACTATACCAACTCAAGTATTCCACCAAAGTTATTAAGGTATATCAATTGTTGATGGATTTCCGATGGTAAACCTATTAGATTTCAAATCTAAGATATTTAGCAAAAAGTATTGCAGCATTGATATGTCTAAGTGGCTAAGGAGCCAAACTCGAAATCTATTGGGTCATGCATGCGCAGGTTCGAATCCTGTTGTTGATGCTTTGAATCAATTTCATATTTTTATTTCCATTTTTCAAGGGGTTAAAACACTATCACAGTATATTTCCTACCCAATAAACAATGTTTTAAAAATTTGTTGGTCATCACAGTATATTTCCTACCCAAAACAAGCTTCTCAAGTGTTATCGATATTACTTATTAGTTAGAAGCAAAATATTTGTTCAATAAATTAATTAAAATTAGAGTAAAATACTCTACCGTTTCTATAAATTTAGTTGTACATGATAAGTTTAAAATTAATTAATAGAATCGTTAGCTAATTATTAATGACTTTAAAATAGTATTTTTATTTTTATTTTTTTTGTATTATTTATAATATATAATAATTTTTTTAAATGATACTTTTTATTTTGAATTTTTTATTTTTAATGATTTTTTATCCTTAATTTCATTAATAATACAAGTAATACTAATAAAATTAAAATAAAAAATATAAGAGTTGTCTTTGTAAATGTTTAAAGAGTTTTGTATAACTTTTAAAAATAGAAAGTATGTGAAAGGAGGTTGACGTAAGTACCATTTATCATGGTCACCTTGAATTTGGTACTATGGATGGACCCCATATTTCTAGCCATTGATTAATGATAATAATAATAAAAAATCAATGACAGAGATTCATGACTTGCAACTTGAATGAATTCTGATTTGTTGGATTACTAGTGCATATGCTTGTGCAATGCACGAGTGAAGAAGATCGAATCATTTTCAAATTATCTATTTATACATACTATCTTAATTGATCTCAACTTTGAGAACATTGCTTTTGTGAGTGTAACTCAATCCCAATCAGAAACCTTCAATGCATATATGTAGTACTGAAATGTACAATGACTTAATGTACAATGGAATAATACAATGGATCGAGGGAAACCGTTATAAATCGATTTGTTTGTTTCAGACTATACCAACTCAAGTATTCCATCAAAGTTATTAAGGTATACCTGTTGTTGATGTGTTTCCGGTGGTAAACCTATTAGATTTCCTACCCAATAAACAATGTTTTAAAAACTTGTTGGTCATCACAGTATATTTCCTACCTAAGCCAAGCTTCTCAAGTGTTATCGATATCACTTATTAGTTAGAAGCAAAATATTTGTTCAATAAATTGATTAAAATTAGAGTAAAATACTTTATCGCTTCTATAAATTTTGATTATACATATTAAGTTTAAAATTAATTAATAGAATTGTTAGATAATTATTAATGACTTCAAAATAATATTTTTATTTTGAATTTTAACTATGTTATTGATAATATATAATAATTTTTGGTTGAAATGATATTTTTTTCTTGAATTTTTTATTTTTAATGATATTTTTATCCTTAATTTCATCGATATTACAAGTAATAATAATAAAATTAAAATTAAAATATAAGAGATGTCTTTGTAAGTGTTTAAAGAGTTTTATGTAATTTTTAAAAATAGAAAGTATGTGAAGGGTGGTTGACGTAAGTACCATTTATCATGGTCTCCTTGAATTTGGTACAATGGATGGACCTCATATTTCTAGTCATTGATTAATAATAATAAAAAAAATCAACGACAGAGATTCATGAACTACAACCTGAATGAATTCTTATTTGTTGGATTACCATTGCATACGCGCGTGCAATGCACAAGTGAAGAAGATTGAGTCATATTCTAATTATCTATTTATTCACACTATCTTAATTGATCTCAACTTTGAGAACATTTCTTTTATGAGTGCAACTCAATCCTAATCAGAAACTTTCAATACATATATATAGTTGTCAAATGTACGATGACTTAATGTACAATGGAATAATACAATGGATACAGGGAAACCAATATAAATTGATCTGTTTGTTTCAGACTATACCAAGTCAAGTATTCCACCAAAATTATTAAGGTATACCCATTGTTGATGGGTTTCTGGTGGTAAACCTATTAGATTTCAAATCTAGAATATTTGGTAAGAAGTATTGTAGTGTCGGTACGTATGTCTGAGTGGTTAACGAGACAAACTCAAAATTTGTTGGGCTATGCGTGTGTAGGTTTAAACAGTGTTTTAAAAACTTGTTGGTCATCACAGTATATTTCCTACCCAAACCAAGCTTCTCAAGTGTTATCGATATCACTTATTAGTTAGAAGCAAAATATTTGTTCAATAAATTGATTAAAATTAGAGTAAAATACTTTGCCCCTTTTATAAATTTAATTATACATAATAAGTTTAAAATTAATTAATAGAATCGTTAGCTAATTATTAATGACTTTAAAATAATATTCTTATTTTAAATTTTATCGGTATTATTTATAATATATAATTATTTTTTATTTGAAATGATATTTTTATACTTGAATTGTTTATTTTTAATGATATTGTTATCCTTAATTTCATTAATATTTCAAGTAATATTGATAAAATTAAAATATAAGAGATGTCTGTATAAGTGTTTAAAGAGTTTTGTGTAACTTTTAAAAATATAAAGTATATGATGGGAGGTTGACGTAAGTACCATTTATCACGGTCTCCTTGAATTTGGTACTATGGATGGACCCTATATTTCTAGTCATTGATTTATAATAATAATAAAAAAGTCAATGACAGAGATTCATGAACTACAACTTGAATGAATTCTAATTTGTTGGATTACTGGTGCATACGCGCGTGAAACAGAATTAGTTAGTTAGTTAGTTGATTGAGCTTAACAACTAGCTTAGTTATGGATTGGGGTAGAAATAAGCCTGATTGCCCGTCAGGGACCTATGGCTTGGTCTGCCTGAGGCTTGACCTAGCCTGATATGTTTACTAAACAAGTTAGGTCAAGGCTTTTTTAAAAGCCTGTTTAACTAAAAAGGCTAAGTCTCAAACCATCTAATAGGCTAATGATGAGGACTTCATGGGAGAAGCCCAAGCCCAGACCCAAGTCCAAAAAGAAGTCCAAGATCCAATACAAGGTCTAGGAGGGCCCATGACAAGAGCAAGAGCTAAAAGAGCCCAAGAAGAACTTAAAAAGATGGTGAACAACTTATTAGAGGCCCAACATCAAATTGAAGCCCAATATGTGGAGCCTAGGATTTACGCATGCATAGCCCACTTGGAATGAAAGGAGAAGAGCCAAAAGAGTCAATTTGAACTTCAAGACCTTTATATATTTTTGGGCTGTTTTTATTTGATTTTTATTTTATTTAATTTTATTACATTCTAGTTCTATTTGATGTATGACTGTGTTCAAAAAAATATATTTTGTCCACAGCAGGATTAGAACCCAGGCACTTGAAGCTGAATATGTCTCCTTAACCACTGGAACATATCAATGATGCTTATGCTATGGGTTTTGTTTTATTTTAGTTAAGTCCTAAATGGGCAAACCCTAAACTAAATTGTATTAAAACATTTGGGGATCATGAGAGAGTCAGACTTTTGGCATATAAGAAAATTGGGTGTTTTGCTCTGCTAGGGTTCTTCCTTGCATCATTTGATCTTATCAAGAATTAATCTTTTCTTGTGGCGATCCTTATTGGCTTATCAAACTAGGTTTATGGCGTCATCCTTATCTTTTTCTTTTCATCAATTTTCGTTTCTAATTCTTCTTTCAATTTTCGTAATTTTTTCAATTTTCGTCTTAATTTTCTCGTGCTCATAACTCAAGTTATACATACTCTTTTTCGGTGATTCTTGAGTCTAAATCGTGATTCAGAAAGAGATCTTTCACCTCGTTTTGGAATCACCCAATTCTGAAATCTGTAGCGTGAGTTATAAAAATTTCCTAAAACGGACAGAATTAGTTCTTTTGCTTCTTTATTCTTCTTTTCAATTTCATCTTCCAAATTCTGTTTGTTCTAGTCCTAATAGGTCCGAAATCAAGAGGCTTAAGGAAAACCTCATCATTTGGTATCAAAGCTAGTCATTAGGGCTAGTGTTTGGTGTGTGATTTGGAGCCAAAAGAGGGTTTTTTTTTGAAGTTGTGTTTGGAGGAACGAAGGCTGCACAAAGAGGCATACAGTGGCTGCCAAGTAAGTGAAAACAACACTTATTTGTGATTTTTTTTTCTAAATCGCTTGAATTGTACTAAGATTGTAGAGGCTGAATTTGATTGTTGAATTTAAAAAAAAAAGAATTGGAGTTTAAAAAAAAAAGGAGATTTGGAAGTGCTTCAACATTTGGTTTGAGGGAAGCTATTTGAATTTCTGGACCTAAACCTTGTTCTTGTCTCTTGTTTGAATTTATGAATCACTTGTCTTTCTAATTGTGAGTAGTGAACTTGTTCTTTGCTACTTGTCTTGTGATATTAAAAGCCTTGTGATTGCTGCAAATTAAAAATTTATTTCTTGAAGAGATTGTTTGATTCTAGTAAGAACTTTAAGCAAGAGAAAGAGTGGAAAAAGGCAAGAGAGATATATTAGCTTAAAAGCCAAATTTGTGTGAAACACTTTGAGTGAAATAGTTTTGGAGAGGACTTCTTTACATCAAATTAATCTATGGCTGAAAGAGAGGGACCCCCATCCCCTACTAGGGAGCATAGGTTGTTGTTAGATGCCTTAACTCAAAGGATGAATGAGGTGTTGAGGGAGCATACGGAGGGAATTTATGAGAGGCTTGAAACTTTAGAAAACCAAAACTAGAATGGGGAGAATGACCAACATAGAGATAGGAGGAGACATGAGAGGCATGAAAGGAGAGAACATGATGGAGAACAAAGGAGAAATAGAGAGGAGGTTGTGAAAGTTACCATACCACCATTTAAAGGAAAAAGTGATCCTGAAGCCTATATTGAGTGGGAGATGAAGGTAGAACAAATTTTCTCATGCCACAACCTAAATGAGGAGAGGAAGGTCAAGCTAGCTACCTTGGAATTCACTGACTATGCCTTAGTTTGGTGGGATCAATTCCAAAAAGAGAGGAGGAGGTATGGAGAGCCTATGTTAGAGAGTTGGGAGGAGTTAAAAAGAGTGTTGAGAAGGAGGTATGTCCCATCCCACTACCATAGAGAGCTTCTCAATAAACTTCAAAGAATGACCCAAGGGAGTAAGAGTGTAGATGAGTTCTTTAAAGACCTTGAAATAGCCATGATTCGAGCCAATGTAGAGGAGGATGTTAGCCATGGCAACCATCACCCAAGAGGGGGGTGAATTGGGTGATTACAAATTTTAATGCAACTTTGAGAAATTAAGCATTTTGAATAACTCAATTAATAAATGCAGCGGAATAAGTTTAACAAATGTGTAACTATTATAGATTTCACAAATACTACTTGGGCTATAGGATAAATCAAGTAAATAAACTAGATATCAAATTCAACTCAAGCATATATAATTAAGGCACAAATGTAAAGAGATAGAGTTGAGAAGATCAAACACAAGATTTATCCTGGTTCGACCACCAATCCACTTGTAGCCTACGTCCAGTCCCCAAGCTTAACTTGAGATTTTCTTCACTATCTCCTAGACTTCACGGGTGCTAGGAAAACCTTTGTACAAGCAAGAGCACTCCTCACACCTTGGGATACTTCACCCTTGTGCTAGAGCCTCCAACTCTTCAAGCTTCACAGGTGCTTGAAAAACCTTTACATTCAAGAGCACTCACAACACCTTTGGGATACCTCACCCTTTGTGTTTAAGCCTCACTACAAGGGATACCCTACCCTTTTCTCTCTTGAGGGATACCTCACCCTCTTACAATGATTTTGAGATGAAGAGAAAAATTATAAACTCTCACAAGAGTAGATATACAACTTGAAGAACAAAGTATGGATAATAAGAAACTCTCTCAAGAGTGGATAATACAAATTGAAGAACTATGGGTATCAAGGATTCACACTTTAAAGCTCAAAATATGATTTTGATGATTCAAGGATCAAGTATAGTGTTCTTGTGTTTCTTGGGATGTAAATACTTCAAATATCACTTATATATAGAGCCCAAATGATAAAATAGCCGTTGGTAGTGTTTAGAAATGATTTTTTATGAAAACTAGCCATTTATAGCCGTTAGAAACGTTTCTGGGCACTTGGTAATCGATTACACACTTCTGGTAATGACATTTGGTTTGACAAATGCCCCTAGTACTTTCATGAGATTGATGAACCATGTTTTGAGAGAGTTTCTAGGGAAATTTGTGGTTGTTTATTTTGATGATATTCTTGTATATAGTAAAAATTTGGATGAGCATTTGCATCATTTGCAATCTATTTTACATGTGCTTAGAAAAGAAAGATTGTATGCTAATTTGGAAAAGTGCACGTTTTGTAAGGACCATGTTGTGTTTTTAGGATTTGTGGTTAATTCTAGTGGAGTGCATGTAGATAAAGAGAAAATAAAAGCAATCCAAGAATGGCCAACTCCTAAGAGTGTGAGTGAGGTAAGAAGTTTCCATGGACTTGCTAGTTTCTATAGGAGGTTTGTTAAGGATTTTAGTACCATTGCTGCACCTCTAAATGAACTAGTCAAGAAGCATGTGGGTTTTAAATGGGGAGAGAAACAAGAGAAAGCATTTGCTGTCCTAAAGGAGAAATTAACACATGCACCCATACTTGTTTTGCCTAACTTTGCTAAATCCTTTGAGCTTGAATGTGATACATCTGGGGTAGGCATAGGTGCGGTTTTAATGCAAGAGGGACATCCCATTGCTTATTTTAGTGAGAAAATGAATAGGGCTGCCCTTAACTACCCTACATATGATAAAGAATTGTATGCTTTAGTTAGGGCTTTGCAAACTTGGCAACACTATCTTCTGCCAAAGGAGTTTATTATTCATAGTGATCATGAGTCTCTAAAGTATTTGAAGGGACAAGGAAAGTTGAACAAGAGACATGCCAAGTGGGTGGAGTTTCTTGAACAATTTACCTATGTGATCAAGTACAAGAAAGGTAAGTCCAATGTGGTTGCTGATGCTTTGTCACGCAGGTATGCTTTATTGACTACTCTTGAAACTAAATTTCTTGGTTTTGAATATATTAAGAAATTGTATGAACAAGATGCTGATTTTTCTCATATTTATCAAACATGTTCTCATGTCAGATCCGATGGGTATTTCAAGCATGATGGTTACTTAATAAAGGACAAGAGACTTTGTGTGCCAAAAGGTTCAATTAGGGAATTGCTTGTTCAAGAGGCACATGAAGGGGGCTTAATGGGACACTTTGGGATGCAAAAGACATGTGACATCTTGCATGAGCATTTTTACTGGCCCTACATGAAGCATGATGTGCATAAGTTATGTGATAAGTGTCTTGTTTGTAAAAAGGCTAAGTCTAGGGTCATGCCGCATGGATTATATACTCCCTTGCTGTTCTTGAACACCCTTGATTGATATTTCTATGGATTTTGTTCTAGGTTTGCCTCGGTCTAAGGGAGGGAAGGATTCTATTTTTATGGTGGTTGACAGGTTCTCAAAGATGGCTCACTTCATACCATACAAGAAGATAGATGATGCATGTCATGTAGCTGATTTATTCTTCAAAGAGGTGGTAAGACTGCATGGTTTGCCTAAGAGTATTGTAAGTGATCGGGACTCTAAATTCCTTAATCATTTTTGGAGGACCTTGTGGGGAAAAATAGGCACAAAACTATTATTTTCTACTACTTGCCATCCCCAAACTGATGGGCAAACAGAGGTTGTAAATAGGACTTTATCTACTCTTCTTAGAGCTGTTCTAAAGAAAAATCTTAAGTCTTGGGAGGAATGTTTGCCACATGTTGAGTTTGCTTATAATAGAGCGATACATAGTACTACTCACCACCTTTTGAAATTGTATATGGTTTTAATCCTTTGACTCCTTTGGATTTATTACCTTTGCCTAACATTTCTCAATTACAAGATAAGTCGGGGCAAGTTAAAGCTGATTATGTGTCAAAAATTACATGAGAAGGTTAAGGCCCAAATTGAGAAGAAAATGGAAGGGTATGCCAAGCATACAAACAAAGGAAGGAAGAAGGTAACATTTGAACCAGGTGATTGGGTATGGGTACACTTCGTAGCGGAAAGATTTCCTTCTCAAAGGAAGTCTAAGCTTATGCCAAGAGGAGATGGACCTTTTCAAGTATTGGCTAAGATCAATGATAATGCATATAAGATTGACTTGCCAGGTGAGTATGGTGTGAGTGCTACCTTTAATGTGGCTGATTTGTCCTTTTATGATGCAGGTGATGAATTAATAGATTTGAGGACAAATGCTTCTCAAGAAGAAGGGAATGATGAGGACTTCATGGGAGAAGCCCAAGCCTAGGCCCAAGTCCAAAAAGAAGTCCAAGATCCAATAGAAGGTCTAGGAGGGCCCATGACAAGAGCAAGAGCTAAAAGAGCCCAAGAAGAACTTAAAAAGATGGTGAACAACTTATTAGAGGCCCAACATCAGATTAAAGCCCAATATGTGGAGCCTAGGATTTACGCATGCATAGCCCACTGATAATCACATATTTTATTCATTAAGAAACCCTTATGTTTAGTCATTTACACTCTCCATATTCTTAATTGATTGAGTTTGGTATGATTTTGTGAGTTTGAGCTCAAATTGGTCCTAATTGAATATTTTCAGCATTATTGAGATTTGACACTATTTCTGTATTTTGGCCATAACTTGAGTTTCTAATATCTGATAAACATGAATTTTACCTTGTAGGAAAGCTAAGAGGAAGCTCTACAACTTTGATGAAGAGCTCGAAGTCCGATTCAGATGTCTAAGGGACCTAAGTTTACATGGAAGTCAGAATACGGGTTCTGTCAGTAGAATCCGAACAGTGTGCACTCATAAAATCATATATCAAGATGTAATAATGGATATGGGCTGAAATTTGGACAGTGGATATTCAAGATCCAAATAAACAACTTTCATGAAGAACACATTTTGAGAAAAAGAAGTCTAGTAGGTCATTTTGAGCTTGCAAGTCGGAACAGAAGTGCTGAAGTTGGGTTTGAGTAACCTACGGTATTTGGGACATATCTTAGGCTTAAGGAAGCCAAATTGGACGAACCAGCTATCCATTTTATAGCCAAGACAAGGATCTACAACTTTCATGAAGAACACTTTTCGTGGTTCTGAAGTATAGTGGGTCGTTTTTGGCTTCCAAGTCAGACACGAAATTTTCGTCCTCAACCACCCACTCATCCATCCACTAATCCACTCATCCACTAACTCACCCATTCATCCACTCATACACTAATCCAACCACTTAACCACTCCACCCACTCATCCACTAATCCATCCACTCACCCATTCATGTCCATAATTTCTCACTCACCAAAAGTCCTTTGGCATTTTTCACTAATTCAACCACTCAACCATTCCACTCACTCATCCACTAAACCAATCCACTAAACCAACCCACTAATCCATCCACTCAAACACTCCACTCACTCATCCACTCATCCACCCACTTCCCTTTGTCATTTTGTTACCTTAGACTTCTATAAAAGGCACCATTTATCATGAACAAGATGTATTCTCCTTCATTTCTCTCTAAGTTTCTTCTTGCTTCTTCATAGTTTCTCATAGTTTTGTATATTTTGATGCTCCCTTCATGGTAATGGAGGGCTAAGCTACTTTGGGTCAATTTAGAACTCTTGAAGAGATTGTGGTTTGGATTCTTGAGACCTTGGTTATGCATTGTATTTGATTTGTAATTGAATTCCTCTTTTCTTCTTCTTTTTTTCTTCTTCTTGATCTTGAATGCATGAATGGTGATTCTATTTATGTTGATCTGATTGATCTTGGTTTAAGATTGAGATTTGTGATGAAACTTAGAACTGATTGATCTAAACTAATCACATAAATGAAGATTGAGATTTGTGATGAAACTTAGAACTGATTGATCTGAATTAATCACGAAATTGAAAAGGTTAGGTTACTTGATTTGTGCCTAAGTTAATTGAATTCGGTACTTGAAATTAACATAGATCTTCATGAATGGTGCGATTGCGGATTTGTGCTTATCACTTGTTAATTGAATTCTAGACGATCGTCTAGTATGAATTCTGGATTTGATGCAGAGATCTCGGTTAGATCCAAATTAACAATTCAATTGCGCTTCAAGTGTTCTATGAAGGGTCTATGATTGAATCCACCCAATCTTGGATAGGTTTCTAAATTGATCGCTTTTTTAATTGTTATTTCTTCCTTTAATTTTGTTAAGTGCGATATTAAACTGTCAAACCCCCTTTTTGCTAACTTTCACTTGATTTGATTAAATTGCATTTACGATCCTTGAGGAGACGATCCTGTTGTTCACTATTACAAGTTTAGGTAATAACTTCGGTTATAATTTTGACCGAGTTCTAGTCATTAAAATTTTGGCGCCGCTTGCCGGGATTAGTAAGTGTAATCTTTTCATTTTAAATGTTTTTACTAACCTTTGCTTTTTATTAACTTTTCTAACAATGGACCATGCATAATGGAGTCAAAACTTGAGGAGTTGACTTCTTTGGTAAGACATATAGTAGTGAGACAACAATCACTTGTGCAGGAAGCTACACTTGTGTGTAACATTTGTTTTTGTTCATCTCACCCCACATATGCATGCCCTACACTTCAAGATATGGTAGTTCTGTTTTTCCAGATCAATTTGTTGCAAAGAAATGGTTATTTTCCCGATGAACCACGCTTCCAAAGAACAAAGAATGAGTTATGACCCTTCTTCAACACAAACAACCCTAGTGGGGAATATTATCCTGGATCTAGGATATGGCAATACTGAGATCACTACAAAGAACAATCATTTCAATATGAGCACCATTCCAAAGAGATAACAAGTCCATCAACCACAAAACTTGAGCCTTCATGGGAGGACTTGATGAAAACCCAAATTGAGTTCCAAATAGAATTTCACCGCCACTATTCAGATTTAACAACCCAAATTGAGCGGATGACAACCACTATTAATGAACTGAGAAGTCAAGAGTCGGACCAACTCTCTTCCCAAACAATTCCCAACTCCTGCATTCTAATTGTCATATTGATTTACCTGCAGATTTAGTTGAGGAAACCCATGATGAGTCAGTGTCTTTGAATTTCCGATTTTATTGATTTTAATGATTCTATCAATTGCAACTCATGTACCGATTGTGACGGTGATATAAAATGTGTTATGTGTGCTTTGAGATTTCTGCATATTTGAAAGCCGATGATTCTGTTTACGCAAATCTAATGATATTGAAGGGTCTATCAACAATGCAATGGTTGCAGAGATCAAACACATAGGGAGGTGGAGTTGAAAGCCATTGAGGAATTTTCAAAGAAGGAGGAAAGACAAAGATATGACAAGAATTCATCGAAGTGGATTTTGTTTTTGGGCCATGGTCCAATATAATCAATGAAAGCAGAATTGCCAAATTACACGTGTTGCATGCCATTGGTGAAGTCAAGGAAATTAAGAAGACCAATGGGACCCCAATGGGAGCCCTCATGCATCAAGCTTAACTTGGTCATTACACTTCTACCAATGGGACCCTAGTGAAAGCTATCATGTTGTGTCAACCATAACTTAGTCATCACGTTTCAACCAATGGGATCCTGGTGGAGTCTTTTCACCAACCTCACTTAATAAGACCAATGGACACCATCTCAAGCCGAAAAATGTGGAAGTGAAAGTGATGGGCTTTTACCATCCACATTATAAAGATCACTAAGAAGTGTCCCAACGTCGAGCTAACGACGTTAAACAAGCGCTTATTGGGAGGCAACCCAACTAGATTTGTTTTCAAGATCTTTGGAAATGGTTTCCACAAACCGAGAAGATGCACATATACTTCATTACCAATGGCGAGTTCTGTTGCCTTTGATTCTTACGCATCTTTTCTTTTCTGCTTGGCGTTGATTCACTTCTTATCAGGTTGTGTTGCTCTTTTCTATATCTCTCTTTCACATTGAGGGCAATGTTATATTAAGTGTGGGGGAGAGATTTTAGCATGTTTCTTTTTTTGGATTTTTGTTAAAAAAAATCCAAAAAAAAAATAAAGAAAAAAGGTTCATTGCATGATTGAATAACTTTTCCCCCTTCTTGAACTGATATGCTTGGTGATGGATGATTGAATTGATGAATTGAGTTTGATGGATGCATACCTTGTGAGATTTTGAGCCTAATGGATGGATTCAACATTTGTGCCATTCTCTTCTTTCTTGTGTGATTTTCACTCATGTTAATGACCACTCTAGAACTTGCTTTGATTCTTTTTGAGGCTACATTTCACTTGCATGCATAAACATGATTGAGGCCCTCTTTCTTAATTAGCTAGTTTAACCAAATAGCCAACCTTATTTTCAATATGATATCAAGCACTCTTTTGACTTCTTGAAAATTCTCTGATTGTTGCCAACCTTGTATATTTTCCTTTGCTTAACCCCTTTGAGCTTATTTGACCATTCCTTGTTTCTAGCTCATTATGTGCCTTAAATGAAAAATCGTGTTCTTACTTTACCTTAGGGAATAAAAGAACATTAGCTTGGTTAATTGGGTTTTTGAACAAGTGTGGGGGTGTGTGTACAAAATGGTTGTTGAAAAAGGAAAGAGTGCCTAAAAAAAAAGAGAGAAAAATGTATGTATATAGTTATGTTCATATATATATATAAGAAAAAAAAAAAGAAAAAAAAAAAAAAAAAAAAAAAAAAAAGGATTGGGAAATGAATATGTAAAGGGATATACATTAGAGTTGGGATGAACTTTTATGCTTGTTATTTGAACTCACTCTCATTTGCTTTTATTCTCTTTGGTATTTATCTTCTCATATCCATTTTATCCTCTCCTGTTACCTTGACCTCACTACAACCTTGAATAAAGTCCTCATGATTTGTGTGTGCATGTGTTTTGAGTAGTGGAGAAGTAGAATATAAGCAAGCTTATGGTAGTGCAATTTTCATGGGTTGAATTGAGTGAAATACCTACCTTTTAAACACTTGAGAGATTGAGAGAGGATCTTGTGAAGATCTATCATTCTCGATTCATGTTGAAGATACCTTGCTTGTTGGTTTGAGATGTGAAAAATTGTTAACTCATGAATGTTTTGATCCCTTGAACCTTTGGTTGTTCTTCTTGATTGTAAAATTTTGGGTTCTTGAATGTCGTTGGAATTTAAATTTTTGTTAATCTCTTATGTCCTTGTTTTGGTCTTGAGTCTTGCCCAGGAGTGCAAAAAGCTAAGTGTGGGGGAATTTGATAATCACATATTTTATTCATTAAGAAACCCTTATGTTTAGTCATTTACACTCTCCATATTCTTAATTGATTGAGTTTGGTATGATTTTGTGAGTTTGAGCTCAAATTGGTCCTAATTGAATATTTTCAGTATTATTGAGATTTGACATTGTTTCTGTATTTTGGCCATAACTTGAGTTCCTAATATCTGATGAACATGAATTTTACCTTGTAGGAAAGCTAAGAGGAAGATCTACAACTTTGATGAAGAGCTCGAAGTCCAATTCAGATGTCTAAGGGACCTAAGTTTACATGGAAGTCAGAATACGGGTTCTGTCAGTAGAATACGAATAGTGTGCACTCATAAAATCATATCTCAAGATGTAATAATGGATATGTGCTGAAATTTGGACAGTGGATAGTAAAGATCCAAATAAACAACTTTCATGAAGAACACATTTTGAGAAAAAGAAGTCTAGTAGGTCATTTTGAGCTTGCAAGTCGGAACAGAAGTGCTGAAGTTGGGTTTGAGCAACCTACGGTATTTGGGACATATCTTGGGCTTAAGGAAGCCAAATTGGACGAACCAGCTATCCATTTTATAGCCAAGACAAGGATCTACAACTTTCATGAAGAACACTTTTCGTGGTTCTGAAGTATAGTGGGTCGTTTTTGGCTTCCAAGTCAGACACGAAATTTTCGTCCTCAACCACCCACTCATCCATCCACTAATCCACTCATCCACTAACTCACCCATTCATCCACTCATACACTAATCCAACCACTTAACCACTCCACCCACTCATCCACTAATCCATCCACTCACCCATTCATGTCCATAATTTCTCACTCACCAAAAGTCCTTTGGCATTTTTCACTAATTCAACCACTCAACCATTCCACTCACTCATCCACTAAACCAATCCACTAAACCAACCCACTAATCCATCCACTCAAACACTCCACTCACTCATCCACTCATCCACCCACTTCCCTTTGTCATTTTGTTACCTTAGACTTCTATAAAAGGCACCATTTATCATGAACAAGATGTATTCTCCTTCATTTCTCTCTAAGTTTCTTCTTGCTTCTTCATAGTTTCTCATAGTTTTGTATATTTTGATGCTCCCCTTCATGGTAATGGAGGGCTAAGCTACTTTGGGTCAATTTAGAACTCTTGAAGAGATTGTGGTTTGGATTCTTGAGACCTTGGTTATGCATTGTATTTGATTTGTAATTGAATTCCTCTTTTCTTCTTCTTTTTCTTCTTCTTGATCTTGAATGCATGAATGGTGATTCTATTTATGTTGATCTGATTGATCTTGGTTTAAGATTGAGATTTGTGATGAAACTTAGAACTGATTGATCTAAACTAATCACATAAATGAAGATTGAGATTTGTGATGAAACTTAGAACTGATTGATCTGAATTAATCACGTAATTGAAAAGGTTAGGTTACTGATTTGTGCCTAAGTTAATTGAATTCGGTACTTGAAATTAACATAGATCTTCATGAATGGTGCGATTGCGGATTTGTGCTTATCACTTGTTAATTGAATTCTAGACGATCGTCTAGTATGAATTCTGGATTTGATGCAGAGATCTCGGTTAGATCCAAATTAACAATTCAATTGCGCTTCAAGTGTTCTATGAAGGGTCTATGATTGAATCCACCCAATCTTGGATAGGTTTCTAAATTGATCGCTTTTTAATTGTTATTTCTTCCTTTAATTTTGTTAAGTGCGATCTTAAACTGTCAAACCCCCTTTTTGCTAACTTTCACTTGATTTGATTAAATTGCATTTACGATCCTTGAGGAGATCGATCCTGTTGTTCACTATTACAAGTTTAGGTAATAACTTCGGTTATAATTTTGACTGAGTTCGGCGCTCGTCAAAATTTTGGCGCCGTTGCCGGGGATTAGTAAGTGTAATCTTTTCATTTTAAATGTTTTTACTAACCTTTGCTTTTTATTAACTTTTCTAACAATGGACCATGCATAATGGAGTCAAAACTTGAGGAGTTGACTTCTTTGGTAAGACATATAGTAGTGAGACAACAATCACTTGTGCAGGAAGCTACACTTGTGTGTAACATTTGTTTTTGTTCATCTCACCCCACATATGCATGCCCTACACTTCAATATGGTAGTTCTGTTTTTCCAGATCAATTTGTTGCAAAGAAATGGTTATTTTCCGATGAACCACGGTTCCAAAGAATAAAGAATGAGTTATGACCCTTCTTCAACACAAACAACCTAGCCGGGAATACTATCCGGATCTAGGATATGGCAATACGGCATCACTACAAAGAACAATCATTTCAATATGAGCAGCCATTCCAGCAGATAACAAGTCCATCAACCACAAAACTTGAGCCTTCATGGGAGGACTTGATGAAAACCCAAATTGAGTTCCAGCAGAATTTCACTGCCACTATTCAGGATTTAACAACCCAAATTGAGCAGATGACAACCACTATTAATGAACTGAGAAGTCAAGAGTCAGACCAACTCTCTTCCCAAACAATTCCCAACTCCCTGCATTCTAATTGTCATATTGATTTACCTGCAGATTTAGTTGAGGAAACTCATGATGAGTTGTGTGCTGAATTTCCTGATTTTATTGATTTTAATGATTCTATCAATTGCAACTCATGTACTGATTGTGACGGTGATATAAAATGTGTTATGTGTCTGAGATTTCTGCATATTTGAAAGCTGATGATTCTGTTTACGCAAAGATCTAATGATATTGAAGGGTCTATCAACAATGCAACAGAATCCGAAACACATAGGGAGGTGGAGTTGAAAGCCATTGAGGAATTTTCAAAGAAGGAGGAAAGACAAAGATATGACAAGAACTTCATCAAGTGGATTTTGTTTTTGGGCCATGGTCCAATATAATCAATGAAAGCGATTGCCAAATTACACGTGTTGCATGCCATTGGTGAAGTCAAGGAAATTAAGAAAGACCAATGGGACCCCAATGGAGCCCTCATGCATCAAGCTTAACTTGGTCATTACACTTCTACCAATGGGACCCTAGTGAAAGCTATCATGTTGTGTCAACCATAACTTAGTCATCACGTTTCAACCAATGGGATCCTGGTGGAGTCTTTTCACCAACCTCACTTAATAAGACCAATGGACACCATCTCAAGCCGAAAAATGTGGAAGTGAAAGTGATGGGCTTTTACCATCCACATTATAAAGATCACTAAGAAGTGTCCCAACGTCGAGCTAACGACGTTAAACAAGCGCTTATTGGGAGGCAACCCAACTAGATTTGTTTTCAAGATCTTTGGAAATGGTTTCCACAAACCGAGAAGATGCACATATACTTCATTACCAATGGCGAGTTCTTGCATCTTTGATTCTTACGCATCTTTTTCTGCTTGGCGTTGATTCACTTCTTATCAGGTTGTGTTGCTCTTTTCTATATCTCTCTTTCACATTGAGGGCAATGTTATATTAAGTGTGGGGGAGAGATTTTAGCATGTTTCTTTTCTTTTGTTTTGTTAAAAAAAATCAAAAAAAAAATAAAAAAAAAGGTTCATTGCATGATTGAATAACTTTTCTCCCTTCTTGAACTGATATGCTTGGTGATGGATGATTGAATTGATGAATTGAGTTTGATGGATGCATACCTTGTGAGATTTTGAGCCTAATGGATGGATTCAACATTTGTGCCATTCTCTTCTTTCTTGTGTGATTTTCACTCATGTTAATGACCACTCTAGAACTTGCTTTGATTCTTTTTGAGGCTACATTTCACTTGCATGCATAAACATGATTGAGGCCCTCTTTCTTAATTAGCTAGTTTAACCAAATAGCCAACCTTATTTTCAATATGATATCAAGCACTCTTTTGACTTCTTGAAAATTCTCTGATTGTTGCCAACCTTGTATATTTTCCTTTGCTTAACCCCTTGAGCTTATTTGACCATTCCTTGTTTCTAGCTCATTATGTGCCTTAAATGAAAAATCGTGTTCTTACTTTACCTTAGGGAATAAAAGAACATTAGCTTGGTTAATTGGGTTTTTGAACAAGTGTGGGGGTGTGTGTACAAAATGGTTGTTGAAAAAGGAAAGAGTGCCTAAAAAAAAAGAGAGAAAAATGTATGTATATAGTTATGTTCATATATATATATAAGAAAAAAAAAGAAAAAAAAAAGAAAAAAAAAGAAAAAAAGAAAAGGATTGGGAAATGAATATGTAAAGGGATATACATTAGAGTTGGGATGAACTTTTATGCTTGTTATTTGAACTCAGCTCTCATTTGCTTTTATTCTCTTTGGTATTTATCTTCTCATATCCATTTTATCCTCTCCTGTTACCTTGACCTCACTACAACCTTGAATAAAGTCCTCATGATTTGTGTGTGCATGTGTTTTGAGTAGTGGAGAAGTAGAATATAAGCAAGCTTATGGTAGTGCAATTTTCATGGGTTGAATTGAGTGAAATACCTACCTTTTAAACACTTGAGAGATTGAGAGAGGATCTTGTGAAGATCTATCATTCTCGATTCATGTTGAAGATACCTTGCTTGTTGGTTTGAGATGTGAAAAATTGTTAACTCATGAATGTTTTGATCCCTTGAACCTTTGGTTGTTCTTCTTGATTGTAAAATTTTGGGTTCTTGAATGTCGTTGGAATTTAAATTTTTGTTAATCTCTTATGTCCTTGTTTTGGTCTTGAGTCTTGCCCAGAGTGCAAAAAGCTAAGTGTGGGGAATTTGATAATCACATATTTTATTCATTAAGAAACCCTTATGTTTAGTCATTTACACTCTCCATATTCTTAATTGATTGAGTTTGGTATGATTTTGTGAGTTTGAGCTCAAATTGGTCCTAATTGAATATTTTCAGTATTATTGAGATTTGACATTGTTTCTGTATTTTGGCCATAACTTGAGTTCCTAATATCTGATGAACATGAATTTTACCTTGTAGGAAAGCTAAGAGGAAGATCTACAACTTTGATGAAGAGCTCGAAGTCCAATTCAGATGTCTAAGGGACCTAAGTTTACATGGAAGTCAGAATACGGGTTCTGTCAGTAGAATACGAATAGTGTGCACTCATAAAATCATATCTCAAGATGTAATAATGGATATGTGCTGAAATTTGGACAGTGGATAGTAAAGATCCAAATAAACAACTTTCATGAAGAACACATTTTGAGAAAAAGAAGTCTAGTAGGTCATTTTGAGCTTGCAAGTCGGAACAGAAGTGCTGAAGTTGGGTTTGAGCAACCTACGGTATTTGGGACATATCTTGGGCTTAAGGAAGCCAAATTGGACGAACCAGCTATCCATTTTATAGCCAAGACAAGGATCTACAACTTTCATGAAGAACACTTTTCGTGGTTCTGAAGTATAGTGGGTCGTTTTTGGCTTCCAAGTCAGACACGAAATTTTCGTCCTCAACCACCCACTCATCCATCCACTAATCCACTCATCCACTAACTCACCCATTCATCCACTCATACACTAATCCAACCACTTAACCACTCCACCCACTCATCCACTAATCCATCCACTCACCCATTCATGTCCATAATTTCTCACTCACCAAAAGTCCTTTGGCATTTTTCACTAATTCAACCACTCAACCATTCCACTCACTCATCCACTAAACCAATCCACTAAACCAACCCACTAATCCATCCACTCAAACACTCCACTCACTCATCCACTCATCCACCCACTTCCCTTTGTCATTTTGTTACCTTAGACTTCTATAAAAGGCACCATTTATCATGAACAAGATGTATTCTCCTTCATTTCTCTCTAAGTTTCTTCTTGCTTCTTCATAGTTTCTCATAGTTTTGTATATTTTGATGCTCCCCTTCATGGTAATGGAGGGCTAAGCTACTTTGGGTCAATTTAGAACTCTTGAAGAGATTGTGGTTTGGATTCTTGAGACCTTGGTTATGCATTGTATTTGATTTGTAATTGAATTCCTCTTTTCTTCTTCTTTTTCTTCTTCTTGATCTTGAATGCATGAATGGTGATTCTATTTATGTTGATCTGATTGATCTTGGTTTAAGATTGAGATTTGTGATGAAACTTAGAACTGATTGATCTAAACTAATCACATAAATGAAGATTGAGATTTGTGATGAAACTTAGAACTGATTGATCTGAATTAATCACAGAATTGAAAAGGTTAGGTTACTGATTTGTGCCTAAGTTAATTGAATTCGGTACTTGAAATTAACATAGATCTTCATGAATGGTGCGATTGCGGATTTGTGCTTATCACTTGTTAATTGAATTCTAGACGATCGTCTAGTATGAATTCTGGATTTGATGCAGAGATCTCGGTTAGATCCAAATTAACAATTCAATTGCGCTTCAAGTGTTCTATGAAGGGTCTATGATTGAATCCACCCAATCTTGGATAGGTTTCTAAATTGATCGCTTCTTTAATTGTTATTTCTTCCTTTAATTTTGTTAAGTGCGATCTTAAACTGTCAAACCCCCTTTTTGCTAACTTTCACTTGATTTGATTAAATTGCATTTACGATCCTTGAGGAGACGATCCGGTGTTGTTCACTATTACAAGTTTAGGTAATAACTTCGGTTATAATTTTGATTGAGTTCGGCGCTCGTCAAAATTTTGGCGCCGTTCGGGATTAGTAAGTGTAATCTTTTCATTTTAAATGTTTTTACTAACCTTTGCTTTTTATTAACTTTTCTAACAATGGACCATGCATAATGGAGTCAAAACTTGAGGAGTTGACTTCTTTGGTAAGACATATAGTAGTGAGACAACAATCACTTGCGTGCAGAAGCTACACTTGTGTGTAACATTTGTTTTTGTTCATCTCACCCCACATATGCATGCCCTACACTTCAAGATGGTAGTTCTGTTTTTCCAGATCAATTTGTTGCAAAGAAATGATTATTTTCCCGATGAACCACAGCTTCCAAAGAATAAAGAACAGAGTTATGACCCCTTCTTCAACACAAACAACCCTAGCTGGGAATACTATCCTGGATCTAGGATATGGCAATACTAAGATCACTACAAAGAACAATCATTTCAATATGAGCAGCCATTCCAAATAGATAACAAGTCCATCAACCACAAAACTTGAGCCTTCATGGGAGGACTTGATGAAAACCCAAATTGAGTTCCAAATAGAATTTCACTGCCACTATTCAGATTTAACAACCCAAATTGAGCAGATGACAACCACTATTAATGAACTGAGAAGTCAAGAGTCAGACCAACTCTCTTCCCAAACAATTCCCAACTCCCTGCATTCTAATTGTCATATTGATTTACCTGCAGATTTAGTTGAGGAAACCCATGATGAGTTGTGTGCTGAATTTCCTGATTTTATTGATTTTAATGATTCTATCAATTGCAACTCATGTACTGATTGTGACGGTGATATAAAATGTGTTATGTGTGCTGAGATTTCTGCATATTTGAAAGCTGATGATTCTGTTTACGCAGCATCTAATGATATTGAAGGGTCTATCAACAATGCAGTTGCAGAATCTGAAACACATAGGGAGGTGGAGTTGAAAGCCATTGAGGAATTTTCAAAGAAGGAGGAAAGACAAAGATATGACAAGAACTTCATCAAGTGGATTTTGTTTTTGGGCCATGGTCCAATATAATCAATGAAAGCAGAATTGCCAAATTACACGTGTTGCATGCCATTGGTGAAGTCAAGGAAATTAAGAAAGACCAATGGGACCCCAATGGGAGCCCTCATGCATCAAGCTTAACTTGGTCATTACACTTCTACCAATGGGACCCTAGTGAAAGCTATCATGTTGTGTCAACCATAACTTAGTCATCACGTTTCAACCAATGGGATCCTGGTGGAGTCTTTTCACCAACCTCACTTAATAAGACCAATGGACACCATCTCAAGCCGAAAAATGTGGAAGTGAAAGTGATGGGCTTTTACCATCCACATTATAAAGATCACTAAGAAGTGTCCCAACGTCGAGCTAACGACGTTAAACAAGCGCTTATTGGGAGGCAACCCAACTAGATTTGTTTTCAAGATCTTTGGAAATGGTTTCCACAAACCGAGAAGATGCACATATACTTCATTACCAATGGCGAGTTCATTGCTGACTTTGATTCTTACGCATCTTTTCTCGCTTGCGTTGATTCACTTCTTATCGGTTGTGTTGCTCTTTTTTCTATATCTCTCTTTCACATTGAGGGCAATGTTATATTAAGTGTGGGGAGAGATTTTAGCATGTTTCTTTTCTTTTTTGTTTTTGTTAAAAAAATCAAAAAAAAAAATCAAAAAAAAAAGGGGTTCATTGCATGATTGAATAACTTTTCTCCCTTCTTGAACTGATATGCTTGGTGATGGATGATTGAATTGATGAATTGAGTTTGATGGATGCATACCTTGTGAGATTTTGAGCCTAATGGATGGATTCAACATTTGTGCCATTCTCTTCTTTCTTGTGTGATTTTCACTCATGTTAATGACCACTCTAGAACTTGCTTTGATTCTTTTTGAGGCTACATTTCACTTGCATGCATAAACATGATTGAGGCCCTCTTTCTTAATTAGCTAGTTTAACCAAATAGCCAACCTTATTTTCAATATGATATCAAGCACTCTTTTGACTTCTTGAAAATTCTCTGATTGTTGCCAACCTTGTATATTTTCCTTTGCTTAACCCCTTTGAGCTTATTTGACCATTCCTTGTTTCTAGCTCATTATGTGCCTTAAATGAAAAATCGTGTTCTTACTTTACCTTAGGGAATAAAAGAACATTAGCTTGGTTAATTGGGTTTTTGAACAAGTGTGGGGTGTGTGTACAAAATGGTTGTTGAAAAAGGAAAGAGTGCCTAAAAAAAAAAGAGAAAAAAATGTATGTATATAGTTATGTTCATATATATATATAAGAAAAAAAAAAAAAAAAAAAAAAAAAAAAAAAAACCAAGAAAAAAAGGATTGGGAAATGAATATGTAAAGGGATATACATTAGAGTTGGGATGAACTTTTATGCTTGTTATTTGAACTCACCTCTCATTTGCTTTTATTCTCTTTAGTATTTATCTTCTCATATCCATTTTATCCTCTCCTCGTTACCTTGACCTCACTACAACCTTGAATAAAGTCCTCATGATTTGTGTGTGCATGTGTTTTGAGTAGTGGAGAAGTAGAATATAAGCAAGCTTATGGTAGTGCAATTTTCATGGGTTGAATTGAGTGAAATACCTACCTTTTAAACACTTGAGAGATTGAGAGGGATCTTGTGAAGATCTATCATTCTCGATTCATGTTGAAGATACCTTGCTTGTTGGTTTGAGATGTGAAAATTGTTAACTCATGAATGTTTTGATCCCTTGAACCTTTGGTTGTTCTTCTTGATTGTAAAATTTTGGGTTCTTGAATGTCGTTGGAATTTAAATTTTTGTTAATCTCTTATGTCCTTGTTTTGGTCTTGAGTCTTGCCCAGAGTGCAAAAAGCTAAGTGTGGGGAATTTGATAATCACATATTTTATTCATTAAGAAACCCTTATGTTTAGTCATTTACACTCTCCATATTCTTAATTGATTGAGTTTGGTATGATTTTGTGAGTTTGAGCTCAAATTGGTCCTAATTGAATATTTTCAGTATTATTGAGATTTGACATTGTTTCTGTATTTTGGCCATAACTTGAGTTCCTAATATCTGATGAACATGAATTTTACCTTGTAGGAAAGCTAAGAGGAAGATCTACAACTTTGATGAAGAGCTCGAAGTCCAATTCAGATGTCTAAGGGACCTAAGTTTACATGGAAGTCAGAATACGGGTTCTGTCAAGTAGAATACGAATAGTGTGCACTCATAAAATCATATCTCAAGATGTAATAATGGATATGTGCTGAAATTTGGACAGTGGATAGTAAAGATCCAAATAAACAACTTTCATGAAGAACACATTTTGAGAAAAAGAAGTCTAGTAGGTCATTTTGAGCTTGCAAGTCGGAACAGAAGTGCTGAAGTTGGGTTTGAGCAACCTACGGTATTTGGGACATATCTTGGGCTTAAGGAAGCCAAATTGGACGAACCAGCTATCCATTTTATAGCCAAGACAAGGATCTACAACTTTCATGAAGAACACTTTTCGTGGTTCTGAAGTATAGTGGGTCGTTTTTGGCTTCCAAGTCAGACACGAAATTTTCGTCCTCAACCACCCACTCATCCATCCACTAATCCACTCATCCACTAACTCACCCATTCATCCACTCATACACTAATCCAACCACTTAACCACTCCACCCACTCATCCACTAATCCATCCACTCACCCATTCATGTCCATAATTTCTCACTCACCAAAAGTCCTTTGGCATTTTTCACTAATTCAACCACTCAACCATTCCACTCACTCATCCACTAAACCAATCCACTAAACCAACCCACTAATCCATCCACTCAAACACTCCACTCACTCATCCACTCATCCACCCACTTCCCTTTGTCATTTTGTTACCTTAGACTTCTATAAAAGGCACCATTTATCATGAACAAGATGTATTCTCCTTCATTTCTCTCTAAGTTTCTTCTTGCTTCTTCATAGTTTCTCATAGTTTTGTATATTTTGATGCTCCCCTTCATGGTAATGGAGGGCTAAGCTACTTTGGGTCAATTTAGAACTCTTGAAGAGATTGTGGTTTGGATTCTTGAGACCTTGGTTATGCATTGTATTTGATTTGTAATTGAATTCCTCTTTTCTTCTTCTTTTTCTTCTTCTTGATCTTGAATGCATGAATGGTGATTCTATTTATGTTGATCTGATTGATCTTGGTTTAAGATTGAGATTTGTGATGAAACTTAGAACTGATTGATCTAAACTAATCACATAAATGAAGATTGAGATTTGTGATGAAACTTAGAACTGATTGATCTGAATTAATCACGAATTGAAAAGGTTAGGTTACTTGATTTGTGCCTAAGTTAATTGAATTCGGTACTTGAAATTAACATAGATCTTCATGAATGGTGCGATTGCGGATTTGTGCTTATCACTTGTTAATTGAATTCTAGACGATCGTCTAGTATGAATTCTGGATTTGATGCAGAGATCTCGGTTAGATCCAAATTAACAATTCAATTGCGCTTCAAGTGTTCTATGAAGGGTCTATGATTGAATCCACCCAATCTTGGATAGGTTTCTAAATTGATTTGCTTCTTTAATTGTTATTTCTTCCTTTAATTTTGTTAAGTGCGATCTTAAACTGTCAAACCCCCTTTTTGCTAACTTTCACTTGATTTGATTAAATTGCATTTACGATCCTCGAGGAGACGATCCTGTTGTTCACTATTACAAGTTTAGGTAATAACTTCGGTTATAATTTTGACCGAGTTCGGCGCAAAAATTTTGGCGCCGCTGTCGGGGGATTAGTAAGTGTAATCTTTTCATTTTAAATGTTTTTACTAACCTTTGCTTTTTATTAACTTTTCTAACAATGGACCATGCATAATGGAGTCAAAACTTGAGGAGTTGACTTCTTTGGTAAGACATATAGTAGTGAGACAACAATCACTTGTGCAGGAAGCTACACTTGTGTGTAACATTTGTTTTTGTTCATCTCACCCCACATATGCATGCCCTACACTTCAAGATGGTAGTTCTGTTTTTCCAGATCAATTTGTTGCAAAGAAATGGTTATTTTCCCGATGAACCACGCTTCCAAAGAATAAAGAACGAGTTATGACCCTTCTTCAACACAAACAACCCTAGTGGGAATACTATCCGGATCTAGGATATGGCAATACGGCATCACTACAAAGAACAATCATTTCAATATGAGCAGCCATTCCAAAGAGATAACAAGTCCATCAACCACAAAACTTGAGCCTTCACGGGAGGACTTGATGAAAACCCAAATTGAGTTCCAAAGTAATTTCACTGCCACTATTCAGATTTAACAACCCAAATTGAGCAGATGACAACCACTATTAATGAACTGAGAAGTCAAGAGTCAGACCAACTCTCTTCCCAAACAATTCCCAACTCCCTGCATTCTAATTGTCATATTGATTTACCTGCAGATTTAGTTGAGGAAACCCATGATGAGTTGTGTCTTTGAATTTCTGATTTTATTGATTTTAATGATTCTATCAATTGCAACTCATGTACTGATTGTGACGGTGATATAAAATGTGTTATGTGTGCTGAGATTTCTGCATATTTGAAAGCTGATGATTCTGTTTACGCAGCATCTAATGATATTGAAGGGTCTATCAACAATGCAGTTGCAGAATCTGAAACACATAGGGAGGTGGAGTTGAAGGCCATTGAGGAATTTTCAAAGAAGGAGGAAAGACAGCATATGACAAGAAACTCACCAAGTGGATTTTGTTTTTGGGCCATGGTCCAATATAATCAATGAAAGCAGAATTGCCAAATTACACGTGTTGCATGCCATTGGTGAAGTCAAGGAAATTAAGAAAGACCAATGGGACCCCAATGGAGCCCTCATGTATCAAGCTTAACTTGGTCATTACACTTCTACCAATGGGACCCTAGTGAAAGCTATCATGTTGTGTCAACCATAACTTGGTCATCACGTTTCAACCAATGGGATCCTGGTGGAGTCTTTTCACCAACCTCACTTAATAAGACCAATGGACACCATCTCAAGCCGAAAAATGTGGAAGTGAAAGTGATGGGCTTTTACCATCCACATTATAAAGATCACTAAGAAGTGTCCCAACGTCGAGCTAACGACGTTAAACAAGCGCTTATTGGGAGGCAACCCAACTAGATTTGTTTTCAAGATCTTTGGAAATGGTTTCCACAAACCGAGAAGATGCACATATACTTCATTACCAATGGCAGAGTTCTGTTGCAGCTTTGATTCTTACGCATCTTTTCTGCTTGGCGTTGATTCACTTCTTATCGGTTGTGTTGCTCTTTTCTATATCTCTTTTCACATTGAGGGCAATGTTATATTAAGTGTGGGGGAGAGATTTTAGCATGTTTCTTTTCTTTTGGTTTGTTAAAAAAAATCAAAAAAAAATAAAAAAAAAAGGTTCATTGCATGATTGAATAACTTTTCTCCCTTCTTGAACTGATATGCTTGGTGATGGATGATTGAATTGATGAATTGAGTTTGATGGATGCATACCTTGTGAGATTTTGAGCCTAATGGATGGATTCAACATTTGTGCCATTCTCTTCTTTCTTGTGTGATTTTCACTCATGTTAATGACCACTCTAGAACTTGCTTTGATTCTTTTTGAGGCTACATTTCACTTGCATGCATAAACATGATTGAGGCCCTCTTTCTTAATTAGCTAGTTTAACCAAATAGCCAACCTTATTTTCAATATGATATCAAGCACTCTTTTGACTTCTTGAAAATTCTCTGATTGTTGCCAACCTTGTATATTTTCCTTTGCTTAACCCCTTTGAGCTTATTTGACCATTCCTTGTTTCTAGCTCATTATGTGCCTTAAATGAAAAATCGTGTTCTTACTTTACCTTAGGGAATAAAAGAACATTAGCTTGGTTAATTGGGTTTTTGAACAAGTGTGGGGGTGTGTGTACAAAATGGTTGTTGAAAAAGGAAAGAGTGCCTAAAAAAAAAGAGAGAAAAATGTATGTATATAGTTATGTTCATATATATATATAAGAAAAAAAAAAAAAAAAAAAAAAAAAAAAAAAAGAAAAGGATTGGGAAATGAATATGTAAAGGGATATACATTAGAGTTGGGATGAACTTTTATGCTTGTTATTTGAACTCACTTCATTTGCTTTTATTCTCTTTGGTATTTATCTTCTCATATCCATTTTATCCTCTCCTCGTTACCTTGACCTCACTACAACCTTGAATAAAGTCCTCATGATTTGTGTGTGCATGTGTTTTGAGTAGTGGAGAAGTAGAATATAAGCAAGCTTATGGTAGTGCAATTTTCATGGGTTGAATTGAGTGAAATACCTACCTTTTAAACACTTGAGAGATTGAGAGGGATCTTGTGAAGATCTATCATTCTCGATTCATGTTGAAGATACCTTGCTTGTTGGTTTGAGATGTGAAAAATTGTTAACTCATGAATGTTTTGATCCCTTGAACCTTTGGTTGTTCTTCTTGATTGTAAAATTTTGGGTTCTTGAATGTCGTTGGAATTTAAATTTTTGTTAATCTCTTATGTCCTTGTTTTGGTCTTGAGTCTTGCCCAGGAGTGCAAAAAAGCTAAGTGTGGGGAATTTGATAATCACATATTTTATTCATTAAGAAACCCTTATGTTTAGTCATTTACACTCTCCATATTCTTAATTGATTGAGTTTGGTATGATTTTGTGAGTTTGAGCTCAAATTGGTCCTAATTGAATATTTTCAGTATTATTGAGATTTGACATTGTTTCTGTATTTTGGCCATAACTTGAGTTCCTAATATCTGATGAACATGAATTTTACCTTGTAGGAAAGCTAAGAGGAAGATCTACAACTTTGATGAAGAGCTCGAAGTCCAATTCAGATGTCTAAGGGACCTAAGTTTACATGGAAGTCAGAATACGGGTTCTGTCAGAGAATACGAATAGTGTGCACTCATAAAATCATATCTCAAGATGTAATAATGGATATGTGCTGAAATTTGGACAGTGGATAGTAAAGATCCAAATAAACAACTTTCATGAAGAACACATTTTGAGAAAAAGAAGTCTAGTAGGTCATTTTGAGCTTGCAAGTCGGAACAGAAGTGCTGAAGTTGGGTTTGAGCAACCTACGGTATTTGGGACATATCTTGGGCTTAAGGAAGCCAAATTGGACGAACCAGCTATCCATTTTATAGCCAAGACAAGGATCTACAACTTTCATGAAGAACACTTTTCGTGGTTCTGAAGTATAGTGGGTCGTTTTTGGCTTCCAAGTCAGACACGAAATTTTCGTCCTCAACCACCCACTCATCCATCCACTAATCCACTCATCCACTAACTCACCCATTCATCCACTCATACACTAATCCAACCACTTAACCACTCCACCCACTCATCCACTAATCCATCCACTCACCCATTCATGTCCATAATTTCTCACTCACCAAAAGTCCTTTGGCATTTTTCACTAATTCAACCACTCAACCATTCCACTCACTCATCCACTAAACCAATCCACTAAACCAACCCACTAATCCATCCACTCAAACACTCCACTCACTCATCCACTCATCCACCCACTTCCCTTTGTCATTTTGTTACCTTAGACTTCTATAAAAGGCACCATTTATCATGAACAAGATGTATTCTCCTTCATTTCTCTCTAAGTTTCTTCTTGCTTCTTCATAGTTTCTCATAGTTTTGTATATTTTGATGCTCCCCTTCATGGTAATGGAGGGCTAAGCTACTTTGGGTCAATTTAGAACTCTTGAAGAGATTGTGGTTTGGATTCTTGAGACCTTGGTTATGCATTGTATTTGATTTGTAATTGAATTCCTCTTTTCTTCTTCTTTTTCTTCTTCTTGATCTTGAATGCATGAATGGTGATTCTATTTATGTTGATCTGATTGATCTTGGTTTAAGATTGAGATTTGTGATGAAACTTAGAACTGATTGATCTAAACTAATCACATAAATGAAGATTGAGATTTGTGATGAAACTTAGAACTGATTGATCTGAATTAATCACGTAATTGAAAAGGTTAGGTTACTTGATTTGTGCCTAAGTTAATTGAATTCGGTACTTGAAATTAACATAGATCTTCATGAATGGTGCGATTGCGGATTTGTGCTTATCACTTGTTAATTGAATTCTAGACGATCGTCTAGTATGAATTCTGGATTTGATGCGAGATCTCGGTTAGATCCAAATTAACAATTCAATTGCGCTTCAAGTGTTCTATGAAGGGTCTATGATTGAATCCACCCAATCTTGGATAGGTTTCTAAATTGATCGCTTCTTTAATTGTTATTTCTTCCTTTAATTTTGTTAAGTGCGATCTTAAACTGTCAAACCCCCCTTTTTGCTAACTTTCACTTGATTTGATTAAATTGCATTTACGATCCTTGAGGAGACGATCCGGTGTTGTTCACTATTACAAGTTTAGGTAATAACTTCGGTTATAATTTTGACTGAGTTCGGCGCTCGTCAAAATTTTGGCGCCGTTGCCGGGGATTAGTAAGTGTAATCTTTTCATTTTAAATGTTTTTACTAACCTTTGCTTTTTATTAACTTTTCTAACAATGGACCATGCATAATGGAGTCAAAACTTGAGGAGTTGACTTCTTTGGTAAGACATATAGTAGTGAGACAACAATCACTTGTGCAGGAAGCTACACTTGTGTGTAACATTTGTTTTTGTTCATCTCACCCCACATATGCATGCCCTACACTTCAGTATGGTAGTTCTGTTTTTCCAGATCAATTTGTTGCAAAGAAATGGTTATTTTCCGATGAACCACAGCTCCAAAGAACAAAGAACAGAGTTATGACCCTTCTTCAACACAAACAACCCTAGTGGGAATACTATCCGGATCTAGGATATGGCAATACGGCATCACTACAAAGAACAATCATTTCAATATGAGCAGCCATTCCAATAGATAACAAGTCCATCAACCACAAAACTTGAGCCTTCATGGGAGGACTTGATGAAAACCCAAATTGAGTTCCAAAGAGAATTTCACCGCCACTATTCAGATTTAACAACCCAAATCGAGCAGATGACAACCACTATTAATGAACCGAGAAGTCAAGAGTCGACCAACTCTCTTCCCAAACAATTCCCAACTCCTCGCATTCTAATTGTCATATTGATTTACCTGCCAGATTTAGTTGAGGAAACCCATGATGAGTTATGTGCTGAATTTCCTGATTTTATTGATTTTAATGATTCTATCAATTGCAACTCATGTACTGATTGTGACGGTGATATAAAATGTGTTATGTGTGCTGAGATTTCTGCATATTTGAAAGCTGATGATTCTGTTTACGCAGCATCTAATGATATTGAAGGGTCTATCAACAATGCAGTTGCAGAATCTGAAACACATAGGGAGGTGGAGTTGAAAGCCATTGAGGAATTTTCAAAGAAGGAGGAAAGACAGCATATGACAATAACTTCATTGAAGTGGATTTTGTTTTTGGGCCATGGTCCAATATAATCAATGAAAGCAGAATTGCCAAATTACACGTGTTGCATGCCATTGGTGAAGTCAAGGAAATTAAGAAAGACCAATGGGACCCCAATGGGAGCCCTCATGTATCAAGCTTAACTTGGTCATTACACTTCTACCAATGGGACCCTAGTGAAAGCTATCATGTTGTGTCAACCATAACTTGGTCATCACGTTTCAACCAATGGGATCCTGGTGGAGTCTTTTCACCAACCTCACTTAATAAGACCAATGGACACCATCTCAAGCCGAAAAATGTGGAAGTGAAAGTGATGGGCTTTTACCATCCACATTATAAAGATCACTAAGAAGTGTCCCAACGTCGAGCTAACGACGTTAAACAAGCGCTTATTGGGAGGCAACCCAACTAGATTTGTTTTCAAGATCTTTGGAAATGGTTTCCACAAACCGAGAAGATGCACATATACTTCATTACCAATGGCAGAGTTCTGTTGCAGCTTTGATTCTTACGCATCTTTTCTGCTTGGCGTTGATTCACTTCTTATCAGGTTGTGTTGCTCTTTTCTATATCTCTCTTTCACATTGAGGGCAATGTTATATTAAGTGTGGGGGAGAGATTTTAGCATGTTTCTTTTCTTTTGTTTTGTGAAAAAAAATCAAAAATAAAAATAAAAAAAAAGGTTCATTGCATGATTGAATAACTTTTCTCCCTTCTTGAACTGATATGCTTGGTGATGGATGATTGAATTGATGAATTGAGTTTGATGGATGCATACCTTGTGAGATTTTGAGCCTAATGGATGGATTCAACATTTGTGCCATTCTCTTCTTTCTTGTGTGATTTTCACTCATGTTAATGACCACTCGAGAACTTGCTTTGATTCTTTTTGAGGCTACATTTCACTTGCATGCATAAACATGATTGAGGCCCTCTTTCTTAATTAGCTAGTTTAACCAAATAGCCAACCTTATTTTCAATATGATATCAAGCACTCTTTTGACTTCTTGAAAATTCTCTGATTGTTGCCAACCTTGTATATTTTCCTTTGCTTAACTCCTTTGAGCTTATTTGACCATTCCTTGTTTCTAGCTCATTATGTGCCTTAAATGAAAAATCGTGTTCTTACTTTACCTTAGGGAATAAAAGAACATTAGCTTGGTTATTTAGGTTTTTGAACAAGTGTGGGGGTGTGTGTACAAAATGGTTGTTGAAAAAGGAAAGAGTGCCTAAAAAAAAAAGAGAGAAAAAATGTATGTATATAGTTATGTTCATATATATATATAAGAAAAAAAAAAAAAAAAAAAAAAAAAAAAAACCAAGAAAAAAAGAAAAGGATTGGGAAATGAATATGTAAAGGGATATACACTAGAGTTGGGATGAACTTTTATGCTTGTTATTTGAACTCAGCTTTCATTTGCTTTTATTCTCTTTGGTATTTATCTTCTCATATCCATTTTATCCTCTCCTGTTACCTTGACCTCACTACAACCTTGAATAAAGTCCTCATGATTTGTGTGTGCATGTGTTTTGAGTAGTGGAGAAGTAGAATATAAGCAAGCTTATGGTAGTGCAATTTTCATGGGTTGAATTGAGTGAAATACCTACCTTTTAAACACTTGAGAGATTGAGAGGGGATCTTGTGAAGATCTATCATTCTCGATTCATGTTGAAGATACCTTGCTTGTTGGTTTGAGATGTGGAAAATTGTTAACTCATGAATGTTTTGATCCCTTGAACCTTTGGTTGTTCTTCTTGATTGTAAAATTTTGGGTTCTTGAATGTCGTTGGAATTTAAATTTTTGTTAATCTCTTATGTCCTTGTTTTGGTCTTGAGTCTTGCCCAAGAGTGCAAAAAGCTAAGTGTGGGGGAATTTGATAATCACATATTTTATTCATTAAGAAACCCTTATGTTTAGTCATTTACACTCTCCATATTCTTAATTGATTGAGTTTGGTATGATTTTGTGAGTTTGAGCTCAAATTGGTCCTAATTGAATATTTTCAGCATTACTGAGATTTGACATTGTTTCTGTATTTTAGCCATAACTTGAGTTCCTAATATCTGATGAACATGAATTTTACCTTGTAGGAAAGCTAAGAGGAAGCTCTACAACTTTTATGAAGAGCTCGAAGTCCAATTCAGATGTCTAAGGGACCTAAGTTTACATGGAAGTCAGAATACGGGTTCTGTCAGTAGAATACGAATAGTGTGCACTCATAAAATCATATCTCAAGATGTAATAATGGATATGTGCTGAAATTTGGACAGTGGATATTCAAGATCCAAATAAACAACTTTCATGAAGAACACATTTTGAGAAAAAGAAGTCTAGTAGGTCATTTTGAGCTTGCAAGTCGGAACAGAAGTGCTGAAGTTGGGTTTGAGCAACCTACGGTATTTGGGACATATCTTAGGCTTAAGGAAGCCAAATTGGACGAACCAGCTATCCATTTTATAGCCAAGACAAGGATCTACAACTTTCATGAAGAACACTTTTCGTGGTTCTGAAGTATAGTGGGTCGTTTTTGGCTTCCAAGTCAGACACGAAATTTTCGTCCTCAACCACCCACTCATCCATCCACTAATCCACTCATCCATCCACTAATCCACTCATCCACTCATCCACTAACTCACCCATTCATCCACTCATACACTAATCCAACCACTTAACCACTCCACCCACTCATCCACTAATCCATCCACTCACCAATTCATGTCCATAATTTCCCACTCACCAAAAGTCCTTTGGCATTTTTCACTAATTCAACCACTCAACCATTCCACTCGCTCATCCACTAAACCAATCCACTAAACCAACCCACTAATCCATCCACTCAAACACTCCACTCACTCATCCACTCATCCACCCACTTCCCTTTGTCATTTTGTTACCTTAGACTTCTATAAAAGGCACCATTTATCATGAACAAGATGTATTCTCCTTCATTTCTCTCTAAGTTTCTTCTTGCTTCTTTATAGTTTCTCATAGTTTTGTATATTTTGATGCTCCCCTTCATGGTAATGGAGGGCTAAGCTACTTTGGGTCAATTTAGAACTCTTGAAGAGATTGTGGTTTGGATTCTTGAGACCTTGGTTATGCATTGTATTTGATTTGTAATTGAATTCCTCTTTTCTTCTTCTTTTTCTTCTTCTTGATCTTGAATGCATGAATGGTGATTCTATTTATGTTGATCTGATTGATCTTGGTTTAAGATTGAGATTTGTGATGAAACTTAGAACTGATTGATCTAAACTAATCACATAAATGAAGATTGAGATTTGTGATGAAACTTAGAACTGATTGATCTGAATTAATCACGAAATTGAAAAGGTTAGGTTACTTGATTTGTGCCTAAGTTAATTGAATTCGGTACTTGAAATTAACATAGATCTTCATGAATGGTGCGATTGCGGTTTGTGCTTATCACTTGTTAATTGAATTCTAGACGATCGTCTAGTATGAATTCTCGGATTTGATGCGAGATCTCGGTTAGATCCAAATTAACAATTCAATTGCGCTTCAAGTGTTCTATGAAGGGTCTATGATTGAATCCACCCAATCTTGGATAGGTTTCTAAATTGACTGCTCTTTAATTGTTATTTCTTCCTTTAATTTTGTTAAGTGCGATCTTAAACTGTCAAACCCCCTTTTTGCTAACTTTCACTTGATTTGATTAAATTGCATTTACGATCCTTGAGGAGACGATCCGGTGTTGTTCACTATACTACAAGTTTAGGTAATAACTTCGGTTATAATTTTGACTGAGTTCGGCGCTCGTCACCCACTTGGAATGAAAGGAGAAGAGCCAAAAGAGTCAATTTGAACTTCAAGACCTTTATATATTTTTGGGCTGTTTTTATTTGATTTTTATTTTATTTAATTTTATTACATTCTAGTTCTATTTGATGTATGACTGTGTTCAAAAAAATATATTTTGTCCACAGCAGGATTAGAACCCAGGCACTTGAAGCTGAATATGTCTCCTTAACCACTGGAACATATCAGTAATGCTTATGCTATGAGTTTTGTTTTATTTTAGTTAAGTCCTAAATGGACAAACCCTAAACTAAATTGTATTAAAACATTTGGGGATCATGAGAGAGTCAGACTTTTGGCATATAAGAAAATTGGGTGTTTTGCTCTGCTAGGGTTCTTCCTTGCATCATTTGATCTTATCAAGAATTAATCTTTTCTTGTGGCGATCCTTCTTGGCTTATCAAACTAGGTTTGTGGCGCCATCCTTATCTTTTTCTTTTCATCAATTTTTGTTTCTAATTCTTCTTTCAATTTTCGCAATTTTCTTAATTTTCGTCTTAATTTTCTCGTGCTCATAACTTAAGTTATACGTACTCTTTTTCGGTGATTCTTGAGTCTAAATCATGATTTAGAAAGAGATCTTTCACCTCATTTTGGAATCACCCAATTCCGAAATCTATAGCGTGAGTTATAGAAATTTTCTAAACGGACAGAATTAGTTCTTTTGCTTCTTTATTCTTCTTTTCAATTTCATCTTCCAAAATCTGTTTGTTCTAGTCCTAATAGGTCTGAAATCAAGAGGCTTAAGGAAAATCTCATCACCTTTTAAGCCTAACAAGTCGGCCTAGCCTGTTTAACTATATATAATATAATATATATTATTATAATAGTTATAAATTATAATTATAATTATTAATTTTTTAAAATATATTAATATATTTTTTAATTAAATTTTAATAAAAGTCAATAACTAAAACCTAAGTTAGTAAGTTAGAATAGAAATAACATATTTATTAATATATTTAATGTAATATATTTATTAGAATGAAAATAATAAGTTAACACTCACACCTAGTTTTATATATGCTCACTACTTTGTTGCTTTGGTCTTTGGTCGATGTGGGACTTAGAGATATATGCCTCTAATAATTTTACAACTTGGTATATCTCTAAGTCCCACATCGACCAAAGATTGTAGTAAGAAAGTAGTGAGCATCTATAAAATTAGAAGGTAAGTGTTAAGTTATAACAAAGGCTTATTAGCCTTAAGTAGGCCTCTTGGTATATTTCAAAGCTTAGGTCTATTTGTCCATGTAAAGGCATGTTGACCTATTTAAAAGGTAATCTATTAGCCTATATAAAGACATATTGGTCTATTTAAAGGTAGATTTGTTAGTCTATTTAAAGGACTCATTATAAAGTAGACCTTTAAAGAAGCTTTTAAGTCAGACTAGACTTTTAAAAAGGTCAGGCAAGACCTTAAAAATTAGCCTATTACAGTCTCATAGGCCAGACTCAGGTCTTATAATTGTGATACATGTCAGACTTGTTTAAAGCAGAGTCTGACTTGTTTCCACCCCTAGTTATGGATGTATATAGACTGATCGACTGACTTTGTAACTTGAACTTTGATAATGCAATTCATTCATAGTTCTGTTCATAATATGGTATCAAAAGAAATTTCATTCTCTGTTTTTCTGTGATTTGTTTTTTTTTCCTTTTTCCTATCTACGAACCCTACATTTGTGACAATGGCTGCTACCTTTGCCATTGATGATCCCTACAATCCTTTCTTTCTTCATCATTTCGATAATCCAGGCTTGATCGTGGTTTCTCAGCCTCTCACTGGTGACAATTATAATTCATGGTGTCACTCCATGAAAATGGCTCTTCAAGCTAAAAATAAATTTGGTTTTGTTGATGGTTTTATTCCTCGACCTCATGATGTTGATCCTCAACTTCAGGCTGCTTGGGATCGCAACAACAATATTGTAAGTTCTTGGCTCCTTAATTCTCTTTCTAGAGAGATTATAGCTAGTATCATATATTCCACTATTGTTGTTGCAATTTGGAGCGATCTGCAAGATCAATTTCACTAGAAAAATGGACCGATAATCTTTCAACTTAAGAAAGATCTGATGAGTCTCACTCAGGGAACCTCAACAGTGAGTCAGTACTTTACTAAAATCAAAGCCGTTTGGGAAGAATTCTCTGATTTTAGACCATTGAGCAATTGCACATGTGGAGGAGCTCAATCTTTGATTGATCATACTCACACTAAGTACGTCATATGTTTTCTCATGGATCTTAATGATACCTTTTCTCATGTTCGTGGTCAGATCCTTCTCATGGATCCTATACCCCCGATCAATAGAGTTTTCTCATTGTTAGTGCAAGAAGAGAGGCAACGTGAGATCAATGCTTCTCATTCTATGTCCACTGAGACTAAGTTGGCTTATGCAGTAAATTCTACTTCTAAGCCTATTCTTGATGCTAAAGACAAAGGTTTCAAGAAAGACAGGCCAGTCTGTATACATTATGGTTTGCTTGGTCATACAAAGGAACAGTGTTATCTTTTGAATGGTTTTCCACTAAATTACAAAGGTGGTAAACACAAAACTTCTCAAAATGCAGTGGTCAGTGTTAATCAACTCTCTAATCAGGGTCAAGAGCTATCTTTCTAGGGTCAAGAACCATCTTTCCGATTTTATATAGCACAATGCCAACAATTGCTTTCTTTTCTGAATTCTCAGTTGTCACAGGCTTCTACAGAATCTAATCCTTCTGCCAATGTTGCAGGTATTGTATTTTCTACACTATCTTCTTCTATTATTCATGATTCTCTTTCTTGGATTTTGGATTCAGGTGCCACATGTTATATTGTATGTTCGTTATCTTCTTTTATTTCTTATCAGTTTGTGCATAACCAGTTTGTCACTTTACTTGATAAATCTAATATTCCAATTACTGGTATAGGAACAATTTGTCTTTCTCCTGATATAATTCTTCATAATGTTCTTTATGTTTCTAGTTTCCATATCAATTTGTTTTTTGTTAGCTCTTTGTTAAAGCATGCTAATTTGAACATCTCTTTTTCTTCTACTGGTTTTTCAATTCAGGACCTCAATCATTCGAAGATGATTGGCAAAGGTGATATACTTGAAGGCATGTATGTCTTTAGAGCTCATCCTTCCACTTTCTTGGTTGAGCCAAACCTCGTTACTACATCTGATTCATGTTCTAATGTACTTTCTTTTTTTCTATTCAAAATACTGTTTTTGCCAATATTTGGCATGCTACATTGGGACATTTGTCCAATAAAACACTTCACCATTTGAGTAATAAAATCCCTTTTTATATTCCAAAGTTTTATCTTCATCATGCATATCCTATTTGTCCATTACCTAAACAAAAAAAAACTTATTTTTCATTCCAATAATAATTTATCTAATAACCCTTTTGATTTACTACATTGTGACATATAAGGGCCTTTCAATACACTAACATATTCTGGAAAGAGGTATTTTGTTACCCTCGTTAATGATTATACTCGATTCACCTGGACATATTTGATTCAATCAAAGTCAGAAGCACCTAAGGTGATTATGCAATTCTTTGCTATAGTGGAAACACAATTTAGGAAAGTAATCAAATAGTTTAGGTTAAACAATGCTAAGGAGTTAGCCATGACTGATTTTTTTTTTACCAAAAAAGGAACTTTGCATCAGTTTTCGTTTGTGGAGAGGCCACAATAGAGCTTAGTAGTTGAGAGGAAACACCAACATCTTCTTAATGTGGTTAGGTCCTTGTTTTTCCAATCCAAAGTACCATTGGATTTCCAGGGAGATTGTATATCCACTACAACTTACCTTATTAATAGGACACCCTCTACATTACTTTCTTTTAAATCTTTGTTTAGCTTGCTCTACAATTCCAAATTGATTACTTACAATTGAGAGTTTTTTGTTGTCTTTGTTTTGGTTCAACCCTTTCTTCTAGTAGACATAAATTTAGTCCTAGAGCTATCCCATCTATTTTTTTAGGATATCCACATGGGTATAAGGGTTATAAATTGTACAATTTGCAGTCTAAGTCATGCTACATTTCAAGGGATGTAGTTTTCATGAGGATATTTTTCCTTTCAAGTATGTTTCTACTTCTCATATTGATGATCCTTTTCCTAATCTAGTTATCCTTAAACTAATTCAAGATTGTCTATCTTCTACACTTGTTTTACAATTTCCTTTTGTTGAACAACAAGTGCCTTCACCTCTTTGCCCTGTTATCAGAAGATCTTCTAGAGCTAAGAATCCCCCTTCATATCTTCAAGATTACAGTTGTAACTCTTCCATATTTTCTTATCCTATTTCCAATCATGTTTCCTATTATAAGCTTTGTTCTACATACAAGAATTATGTTTTGCAAACCTCTTATGTTTTTGAACCTTTTTTTTTATCACCAAGCAGCTCTCATTCCTGAATAGCAGCAAGCCATGAAGGAAGAATTCGATGCCATTGAAGCCAATAACACTTGGACCGTGGTTCCCCTTCCTTCAGGAAAACATACAATTGGTTATAGGTGGGTTTACAAGGTGAAATACAAGTCAGATGGCACTATTGAAAGGTACAAAGCCTAACTTGTAGCCAAAGGATATACACAACAGGCTGGAGTAGACTTCATGGATACTTTTTCTCCTGTTACAAAATTAACAATAGTGAGACTTTTACTCTCTTTGGCAGTAACACTTCTCCAGTTGGATATCAACAATGCTTTCCTCAATGGAACCTTGTTTGAAGAAGTTTACATAGACTTACCTTTGGGGTATTCCAGCAAAAGGGAGAACATGGTTTGCAAATTAAATAAATCTCTCTATGGATTGAGACAGGCATCAAAACAGTGGTTTCACACTCTTTCTTCAGCTTTGGTGTCTCATGGCTTCAAGCAATCAAAGTGTGACTACTCATTGTTTACAAGAGGTTCTGGTAGCACTTTTGTGGCACTTATTGTTTATGTTGATGATATTATTATAGGAAGTTAGGATCCAACTACTATTTCGAATGTTAAAGTCATTTTGCAGTCCTTGTTTAAATTGAAAGATTTGGAAAATTTGAAGTACTTCTTGGGGTTAGAGATTGCTCAGTCCAAAAAAGGCATTTTTTTTTACATAAAGAAAGTACATTATTTCTTTACTAGAAAAAACTTGTTTTTTTGCCTGGAAACTAGCTATGCTGCCTATGGATCATAATTGGGGTAGTTGCATGTTACCCAAGTGGCTTCAGTACTCAAGAGGGGGGTAAATCGAGTATTTAAAAAACTTTTTCGCAAACCCTTTTTAACATGAATTTCTTGAAGCAATATAATGAATATATAAAGATGATAAAATGCTTTAAGAACAGAAAATAAACAATTAAATAATGATAAATAAATTACAATAAATAAAGAGATAAAGAGAAGAAAAACAGGCACGATATTTATCCTGGTTCGACCACCAACCACTTATGGCCTACGTCCAGTCCCCGAAACACAGTTCGAGATTTTTCACTATTCAAAACAAGCTTAAAATAGGTGTTTACAACATTTACACAATAGGGATACCTCACCCTATTTACTAGAGGGATACCTCACCCCCTATGAAGGATACCTCACCTTCTTTACAACAAGGGATACCTCACCCTTTTACAAAAGCCTTCGAGGGATACCTCACCCTCTCAGAAATACAGCAGAGAATAGATGAAAAATAAACTCTCACAAAGAGTAAATATCACAAGTTGAAGCACTATAGAGCTCTCTAAGGATATCTCAAAGTTTTGGCGAAAAGAGCACAGAAAATATGAGAAAAATAGTGAATCACGTTTTTAACACAAGCAAATAATTCAAATGGTTTTGGCCAGCCTTCAGAAGAGACCCAAGGTCTCTATTTATAGAGCAATGAAGAAAAGAGTCGTTGGGTGCCATTAAAACAATATTAAATGCCAAAACGTTGGCTGCCATTTTCAAAAACCAGAACAGAATCTCGTGGGTTATTCGAATACCATCAGGGGGTATTTGAATAGCTTTGATAAAAGGTATTTTTAAAAACAGATCAAATGGGGGTTATTCGAATACCAGTTAAGGGTATTCGAATACATCAGTTTAAAAGATTTTTTTTCTGAAATCAGGTTATTCGAATACCACAAGGGTTATTCGAATACCTGTCACTTAAAACAGGTTTTTAAGAAGCACTGTATTCGAATGCCATGAAGGGTATTCGAATACCTTTGTTTTGGAAAACAGAAGCGTATATAAAGGATGCATGTTATTCGAATACCATGGAGGGGTATTCGAATACCTCAGTTAAAAACAGTTAAGAAACCATTTGTAATTGCTTCGAAAAACCATTTCCAATCTCTAAAACCTTTGATCTTTCAAAACCACTTTGAAAACCTCAGTTTGATTTTAAGGAACAGATTTTTAGATCTTTTAAATTTAACCAATGAGATATCCAAAAGGCTCCTTACAAAGATCCTAAGTCCTAAACTATTCTTTGAAGATCTTGGACTTGGTCTTCTCATCATCTTCATGTTTGTTATCATCAAAACCATTATCCATGATAGTTAGCCAATTACATTCTTCCCCTTTTTGATAATGACAAACTATCATTGAGAAAAGTATCAGTTCATATAAATTAGAATTCACAAAGTTGTTTAGAGATACTTACTCCCTCTCTTTGTCATAAGAGGTGATTTATATCAGAGATGCACATGTAATCTCCCTTACTTTTAGAATCCAATTTCCATTTTTGTCTTACCAAACTTTTACTTTTTCTCCCCCTGACTTTTCTCAAACAAATAATTCAAGCTTTTTCTCCCTTTTTGTCATGATAAAAAAGATTGGGCAAGATAAAGCATAAGGCTAAACAGAGTATATTCCAGTCCAACAAGATATGTTCATTCATAACATACAAGAATAGCAACAGAGTTTAATTTTATAAATTTAGCAATATAAGCACAATATTCAGCACATGAGCAAAGATATATTCATTCATAGATCAACTAATTGCTTTGTATTATCATCAAAAATAGTCATTACATTTACCAAGAGAATTATTTATATTTGATACCACTTGTTATCAAAATGTAAAACATTTACCACTTGTTATCAAATATAACCACTTGTTATCAATTTCTTATAAATCTGCCATATATCAAGAGAATCATAGATATTAAATATTTTACTTGATGAAATATGCTATAGGGATCAGAGTATTGTATAGAACTAGCATTATTTACCCTATATGCAATGACAAAAAAAAAATAATATCCAATTTCGCACTTTTGTCAATGCTAAGCATGCTACTCATGTAAGAAGAATATTTAGTCATTTAAGATAGTCTTGAGCTTTCTTCCATTGAGTATTCCATTTTAATGTACTTGAAGAAAGTCCCCTCATGTCCTCTTCATTCATTTCCCTCAAGTTGAATAAACTTTTTCAATTTAAATGTGTACTTGAGGTAGTTATAACCCTACAAAACAATTCAAAGCATTTTCTTTGGTATCCATTAATTTTTGGATCCATAGAGGTTAGCCAAACTCATAAGCAAATAATCATTCAAAATAATAAGGCAAAATAACAAATGAGTTCACAAGGGCAAAAGATATTTCATTGATTAATTTGGCCAATTAACCACTTGTTTGTTACCACTTGTTACTACTTGTTATTACGTTCATACCACTTTGTTTGATACCACTTGTTGCACTTGTTCATATATTTATTAAAACAGTAGCCAATTACATTAAGCATTTACCTTACAAAGAATTTAAATATGCAGCATATTCTTGAGAAAAAGAAGGTGCAAGAACAAGCTAAGAAATATGCATTTAAGAACATCATGTAATTTTCATTTAGGCTCAAAAGAAATAAGATATATTTCATCAAAAGCATGTCATCCAGAGAGTCAAATATTTTTACATTGCATTTGCATAAAAAAGAATAGAAACAGAACAAAGATCGTGCTGTAAATTTGGCTTTCAGCCATATGGTATTCGAATACCTCTTGATGTATTCGAATACCCATCACAAATTTATAGACTTTAGAAAGAGCAAGTATTCGAATGCCTTATAGAGTATTCGAATACTCCAGAGGTAAGTGACAAATACTGATAAAGATGAGTCTCTGGTTATTCGAATACTTGTTGAGTTATTCGAATACACCAACTCATAAAACTATAAGAACGTTGTACTAATGTATGGTATTCGAATACCTTATGATGGTATTCGAATAGACCTATCAGAAAAACATAGATTTTCACGTACAGATGCAATGGTATTCGAATACCAAAGAGAGTTATTCGAATAACTTAAACAAGAAAGCATATATATTATGTCCAGAAATACATATTTGAGACACGAAAATCTTACTCGATGATGGAAACACCTTAAAAAAAAATACAAGTCTAAGCTTGATAGAGACAGGGAGGAGAGCTTAGAATTATTTCCAGTCTTATGTTTATAGTAGTCACTTTCAAAATGCCAAAGTCAGCTCTTGGCTTTCAAATACACCTGCAACACAATTCAATTTTTGGCTTTTGGTACCCAAATTTTCTTGGGTCCTTGAATGTCAGTTTTGGGTATAGTACCCTTGGGAACCCATACTATTTTAGTTCCAATTTTTGTATTAATGTTTTTCCTTGCATTGCATGTTGATGCACTATGACCCTTCTTTCCACAGTAGAAACATTTAATAAAAGGACTACTTGAAGCACTAGAATTAACAAAGAAATTTTTATAAAATTTTTGTGGATTTTTCGGGTTATATCATATCCCGACTTTTTCAAAATCAACTCTTTGTTTTCCTAATATGATATTTAAGTTATCTCTTCCGAGAGTGAATTTTGCAAGAGTGTTCTTTAAATTCTCAATTTCTTTTTCAAGTAAATGACATGAAGAACAAGATGAAGAAGTAGAAGCATGTGAAGAATGAGATGTACATGCATCAATTAATCCTAATGTCTCATTTTTAATTTTTAATTCTTCAATTTCTTTATTCAAAATTAGAATTTGATTTTCCAAAGAAGAAATAGTTTTCTTAGATGAGGAAATTATTTTAGTAAGCTTTATTAATTCATCATGCAATTCTTCGAAGGCATCTTGTAATTTATCATAAGAAGGAGATAAGTCAAAGTTAGAAATTACCTCATTGTCGCTTTTTTCTTCTTCTTCTTCTCCTTTGGCCATAAAACATAGATGGGCTTCCTCACTATCTGAGATGTCAGATGAGTTCATGTCGTTGTCATCCCAAGCTATGTAGACTCTTCTTCCTTTTCTTTCCTTTGAAGGCTTCTTTTCAAATTTCTTTGGGGAAAGAGGCGGTCTTCTTTGAGTTCCTTTCTTTTTTAGAAACCTTCCGAATTTCTTCACTAGAAGACTGAGGTTTTCTTCATTTAACTCAATGTTGTCCATGTCATCTCCATCGTCTTCTTCTTCATTATTGATAGTGGAGGTGGTGGCTTTAAGTGCAATCCCTTTATTTTTCTTATCGTGTTCCTCACTTTGGTCAAGCCTGTTGAGTTCTAATTCGTGCTCTTGAAGTTTGCCAAATAGGGTAGCTAAGGACATGGTTGTCAAGTCCCTTGATTCTGAAATTGCTATTACCTTTGGTTGCCAAATCCTACTTAAACATCTCAACACTTTGTTAATTAAATCTTCGTTAGAAAAATTCTTTCCTAATGATGCAAGATGATTTATTATGTGGGTGAACCTCTTTTGCATTTCCTGAATGCTTTCAGCATGGTTCATTCTAAATAATTCATATTCACGAGTTAGAGAATTAATTCTCGACCTCTTAACTTCACTAGTACCCTCATGGGTAACTTGTAAAGTGTCCCACATTTCTTTAGCAGTTTTACAATTTGAAATTCTGAAAAATTCATCATACCCCAAAGCAGTGGTAATGATGTTTTTGGCTATCAAGTTATATTGAACTTTTCTTTTATCATCTTTAGACCAATCATTTCTAGGTGTCTCAGTTTTTACACCATCAACAACTCGTGTAGGTATAAATGCGTCATTTTCGACCTCATCCCACACATCTAGATCAATAGCCTCAATAAAGATTTTCATTCTTTCCTTCCAATATGCATAACCATCCCCATTGAAAAAGGGTGGTCGATTTATGGAAGTTGCTTCTGAAAAACTATTTGATGAAGCCATGTACTCTTGAAGCGGCTAAGCTCTTTATACAAGAGTCTAGCTCTGATACCACTTGTTACCCAAGTGGCTTCAGTACCCAAGAGGGGGGTGAATTGAATTGAGTATTTAAAAAACTTTTTCGCAAACCCTTTTTAACACGAATTTCTTGAAGCAATATAATGAATATATAAAGATGATAAAATGCTGTAAGAACAGAAAATAAACAATTAAACAATGATAAATAAATTACAATAAATAAAGAGATAAAGAGAAGAAAAGCAGGCATGATATTTATCCTAGTTCGACCACCAACCACTTGTGGCCTACGTCCAGTCCTCGAAACATAGTTCGAGATTTTTTACTATTCAAAACAAGCTTAAAACAAGTGCTTGCAACCTTTACACAACAGGGATACCTCACCCTATATACTAGAGGGATACCTCACCCCCTATGAAGGATACATCACCTTCTTTACAACAAGGGATACCTCACCTTTTTACAAAAGCCTTCGAGGGATACCTCACCCTCTCAGAAATACAGCAAAGAATAGATGAAAAATAAACTCTCACAAAGAGTAAATATCACAAGTTGAAACACTATAGAGCTCTCTAAGGATATCTCAAAGTTTTGGCGAAAAGAGCACAGAAAATATGAGAAAAATAGTGAATCACGTTTTTAACACAAGCAAATAATTCAAATGGTTTTGGCCAGCCTTCAGAAGAGATCCAAGGTCTCTATTTATAGAGCAATGAAGAAAAGAGCCGTTGGGTGCCATTAAAACAATATTAAATGCCAAAACGTTGGCTGCTATTTTCAAAAACCAGAACAGAATCTCGTGGGTTATTCGAATACCATCAGGGAGTATTCGAATACCTCTGATAAAAGGTATTTTTAAAAATAGATCAAAGGGAGGTTATTCGAATACCAGTTAAGGGTATTCGAATACCTCAGTTTAAAAGGTATTTTCTGAAATCAGGTTATTCGAATACCACAAGGGTCATTCGAATACCTGTCACTTAAAACAGGTTTTTAAGAAGCACTGTATTCAAATGCTATGAAGGGTATTCGAATACCTTTGTTTTGGAAAACAGAAGTGTATATAAAGGATGCATGTTATTCGAATACCATGGAGGGGTATTCGAATACCTCAGTTAAAAACAGTTAAGAAACCATTTGTAATTGCTTCGAAAAATCATTTCCAATCTCTAAAACCTTTGATCTTTCAAAACCACTTTGAAAACCTCAGTTCGATTTTAAGGAACAGATTTTTAGATCTTTTAAATTTAACCAATGAGATATCCAAAAGGCTCCTTACAAAGATCCTAAGTCCTAAACTATTCTTTGAAGATCTTGGACTTGGTCTTCTCATCATTTTCATGTTTGTTATCATCAAAACCATTATCCATGATAGCTACCCAATTACATTGCACAAATACTAAACGATTCACTACTGACTATTGTATGTTTTTGGGTGATTCTTTGTTGTCCCGAAAATCAAAGAAATAACCTACAGTGTCTCAGTCATCAGTAGAAGCTGAATATCGAGCCCTTGCTTGTGCAGCTAGTGAGGTTACTTGGCTTCCCAAGGATTTTATTATTAACATTGATTCAGTTGAGCTTTTCTGTGATAGCCAAGCTGCAGTCCATATTGCTTCCAATCTAACCTTCTATGAGAGGTCCAAACATATAGATATTGATTACCAATTTGTTAGATAAAAGGTTCTTGTTGGGACTCTCAAACTTGTCCATGTCCAGTCCAAATATCAATTAGCTGATATTCTCACTAAGCCACTTGCAACTATTTTGTTCAATTCATTATTGTCCAAGATGGGAGTGCTCGATCCCTACCTTCCATCTTGAGGGGCAGTAACAAAATTAGTTGGTTAGTTGATTGAGCTTAACAGCTACCTTAGTTATGTATGTATATAAACTCATCGACTGACTCTGTAACTTAACTTTGATAAAGCAATTCATTCACAGTTCTGTTCATAATGCAATGCACGGGTGAAGAAGATTGAATCAAATTCTAATTATCTATTTATACATGTTATCTTAATTGATCATAACTTTGAGAACATTACTTTTGTGAGTGCAACACAATCCCAATCAAAAACCTTCAATACATATACGTAGTTGTGAAATGTATGATGACTTAATGCATAATGGAATAATACAACGGATATAGGGAAACCGATCTAAATCTATCTGTTTGTTTCAGACTATACCAACTCAAGTATTCCACCAAAGTTATTAAGGTATACCCATTGTTGACGGGTTTCCAGTGGTAAACCGAGTAGATTTCAAATCTAGAATTTTGGCATGAAATATTGCAGCGTCGATATGTCTGAGTGGTTAAGGAGACAGACTTGAAATCTAATGAGCTATGCCTGCGCAATTTCGAATCCTATTATTGACGTTTTTAATCAATTTCATATTTTTGTTTCCATTTTTCAAGGATTCAAAACACTATCACAGTATATTTCCTACCCAATAAAAATGTTTTAAAAACTTGTTGGTCATCACAGTATTTTTCCTACCCAAAACAAGCTTCTCAAGTGTTATCGATATTACTTATTAGTTAGAAGCAAAATATTTGTTCAATGAATTGATTACAAATAGAGTAAAAAGCTCTACCGCCTCTATAAATTTAATTATACATATTAAGTTTAAAATGAATTAATAGAATCGTTAGCTAATTATTAATGACTTTAAAATAATATTTATATTTTAAATTTTATTTGTATTATTTATAATAAATAATAATTTTCGTTTGAAATGATACTTTTGTGCTTGAATTTTTTTAATGATATTTTTATCGTTAATATCATTAATATAACAAGTAATACTTGATAAAATAAAAATAAAAATATAAGAGATGTCTTTGTAAGTGTTTAAAGAGTTTTGTGTAACTTTTAAAAATAGAAAGTATGTGAAGGGAGGTTGACGTAAGCACCATTTATCATGGTCTCCTTGAATTTGGTACTATGGATGGACCCCATATTTCTAGTCATTGATTAATAATAATAAGAAAAAATCACTGACAGAGATTCATGACCCACAACCTGAATGAATTCTAATTTTTTAGATTACTAGTGCATACGCCGGTGGAATGCACGAGTGAAGAAGATCAAATCATATTCCAATTATCTATTTATACGTACTATCTTAATTGATCTCAACTTTCAGAACATTACTTTTGTGAGTGCAACTCAATTCCAATCAGAAACCTTCAACACATATATGTAGTTGCGAAATGTAGGATGACTTAATTTACAATGGAATAAATAATACAATGGATAGAGGGAAACTAATGTAAATTGATCTATTTGTTTCAAAGTATACCAACTCAAGTATTCCAGCAAAGTTGTTAAGGAATACCCTTTGTTGATGTGTTTCCGGTGGTAAACCTATTAGATTTCAAATCTAGAATATTTGGCAAAAAGTATAGTAGCGTCGATATGTCCGAGTGGTTAAGGAGACAGACTCGAAATCTATTGGGCTATGCCTACGCAGGTTCAAATCCTGTAATCGACGATTTTAATCAATTTCATATTTTTGTTTCCATTTTTCAAGGCGTAATAATGCTATCACGGTATATTTCCTGCCCAATAAACAATGTTTAAAAAACTTGTTGGTCATCACAGTATTTTTCCTGCCCAAAACATGCTTCTCAAGTCTTATCGATATTACTTGTTAGTTAGAAACAAAATATTTGTTCAATGAATTGATTAAAATTAGAGAAAAATACTCGACCGCTTCTATAAATTTAATTATACATAATAATTATAAAATTAATTAATAGAATCACTAGCTAATTATTAATGACTTTAAAATAATATTTATATTTTAAATTTATCCGTATTATTTATAATATATAATAATTTTTATTAGAAATGATATTTTTATTCTTGATTTTTTTTTTTTTAACGATTTTTTTATCTGTAATTTCATTAAAATTACAAGTAATCCTGATACAATTGAAATTAAAATATAAGAGATGTCTTTGTAAGTGTTTAAAGAGTTTTGTGTAATTTTTAAAAATGGAAAGTATGTGAAGAGAGGTTGACGTAAGTGTCATTTATCATGGTCTCCTTGAATTTGGTACTATGGATGAACCCTATATTTCTAGTCATTGATTAATAATAAAAAAATAATGACAGAGATTCATGACCCGCAACCTGAATGAATTCTAATTTTTTGGATTACTAGTGTATACGCCCGTGCAACGCACGGGTGAAGAAGAAGGAATCATATTCCAATTATCTATTTATACATACTATCATAATTGATCTCAACTTTCAGAACATTACATTTGTGAGTGCAACTCAATCCTAATAAGAAACCTTAAATACACATATGTAGTTGCGAAATGTACGATGTCTTAATTTACAATGGAATAATACAATGGATAGAGGGAAACTGATATAAATCTATCTGTTTATTTCAGATTATACCAACTCAAGTATTCCACCAAAGTTATTAAGGTATGCCCATTGTTGATGTGTTTCCGATGGTAAACCTATTAGATTGCAAATCTAGAATATTTGGCAAAAAGTACAAGAGTGTTGATATGTTCGAGTGGTTAAGGAGAGAAACTCGAAATTTGTTGGGCTATGCCTGCACAAGTTCGAATCCTGCTGTCGAAACTTTTAATCAATTTCATATTTTTATTTCCATTTTTCATGGCGTTAAAACACTATCACGGTATATTTCCTACCCAATAAGCAATGTTTTAAAAACTTGTTGGTCATCACAATATTTTTGCTACCCAAAACAAGTTTCTCAAGTGTTATCGATATTACTTATTAGTTAGAAGCAAAATATTTGTTCAATGAATTGATTAAAATTAGAGTAAAATACACTACCAGTTCAATAAATTTAATTATACATAAAAAGTTTAAAATTAATTAATAGAATCGTTAGCTAATTATTAATGACTTTAAAATAATATTTATATCTTAAATTTTATCTGTATTATTTGTAATATATAATAATTTTTATTTGAAATGGTATTTTTATTCTTGATTTTTTTATTTTTAATGTTATTTTTATCCCTAATTTCATTAATATTACAAGTAATACTAATAAAATTAAAATTAAAATATAAGAGATGTCTTTGTAAGTGTTTAAAGAGTTTAGTGTAACTTTTAAAAATAGAAAGTATGTGAAGGGAGGTTGACGTAAGTACCATTTATCATGGTCTCCGTGAATTTGGTACTATGGATGGACCCCATATTTCTAGTCATTGATTAATAAAAATAATAAAAATAATGACAGAGATTCATGGCCCACAACCAGAATGAATTCTAAACTGTTGGATTACTAGTGCATATGCGCGTGCAATGCACGGCTGAAGAAGAGTGAATCATATTTCAATAATCTAACTATACATACTATCCTAATTGATCTCAACATTGAGAACATTACTTTTGTGCGTGCAACTCGATCCTAATCAGAAACCTTCAATACATTTATGTAGTTGCGAAATGTACGATGACTTAATTTACAATGGAATAAATAATACAATTGATATAGGGAAACTAATAAAGGTCGATCTGTTTGTTTCAGATTATACCAACTCCAGTATTCCACGAAAGTTATTAAGGTATACCCATTGTTGGTGTGTTTCCGATGGTAAACCTATTAGATTTCAAATCTAGAATATTTGACTAGAAGTGTAGCAGTGTTGATATGTCCGAGTGGTTAAGGAGATGGACCCAAAATCTGTTGGGCTATGCCTGCGCAATTTCGAATCCTATTATTGACGTTTTTAATCAATTTCATATTTTTATTTCCATTTTTCAAGGGGTAAAAACGCTATCACATTATATTTCCTACCCAATAAACAATGTTTTAAAAACTTGTTGGACATCACAGTATTTTTCCTGCCCAAAACAAGCTTCACAAGTGTTATCGATATTACTTATTAGTTAGAAGCAAAACATTTGTTCAATGAATTGATTAAAAATAGAGTAAAAAACTCTACCGCCTCTATAAATTTAATTATACGTATTAAGTTTAAAATGAATTAATAGAATCGTTAGCTAATTATTAATGACTTTAAAATAATATTTATATTTTAAATTTTATTTGTATTATTTATAATATATAATAATTTTCGTTTGAAATGATACTTTTATGCTTGAATTTTTTTAATGATATTTTTATCGTTAATATCATTAATATAACAAGTAATACTGATAAAATAAAAATAAAAATATAAGAGATGTCTTTGTAAGTGTTTAAAGAGTTCTGTGTAACTTTTAAAAATAGAAAGTATGTGAAGGGAGGTTGACGTAAGCACCATTTATCATGGTCTCCTTGAATTTGGTACTATGGATGGACCCCATATTTCTAGTCATTGATTAATAATAATAAGAAAAAAATCACTGACAGAGATTCATGACCCACAACCTGAATGAATTCTAATTTTTTAGATTACTAGTGCATACGTCGGTGGAATGCACGAGTGAAGAAGATCAAATCATATTCCAATTATCTATTTATACGTACTATCTTAATTGATCTCAACTTTCAGAACATTACTTTTGTGAGTGCAACTCAATTCCAATCAGAAACCTTCAACACATATATGTAGTTGCGAAATGTATGATGACTTAATTTACAATGGAATAAATAATACAATGGATAGAGGGAAACTAATATAAATTGATCTATTTGTTTCAAAGTATACCAACTCAAGTATTCCAGCAAAGTTGTTAAGGAATACCCTTTGTTGATGTGTTTTCGGTGGTAAACCTATTAGATTTCAAATGTAGAATATTTGGCAAAAAGTATAGTAGCGTCGATATGTCCGAGTGGTTAAGGAGACAGACTCGAAATCTGTTGGGCTATGCCTACGCAGGTTCGAATCCTGTTATCGACGATTTTAATCAATTTCATATTTTTGTTTCCATTTTTCAAGGCGTAATAATGCTATCGCGGTATATTTCCTGCCCAATAAACAATGTTTAAAAAACTTGTTGGTCATCACAGTATTTTTCCTGCCCAAAACATGCTTCTCAAGTCTTATCGATATTACTTGTTAGTTAGAAACAAAATATTTGTTCAATGAATTGATTAAAATTAGAGAAAAATACTCGACCGCTTCTATAAATTTAATTATACATAATAATTATAAAATTAATTAATAGAATCGCTAGCTAATTATTAATGACTTTAAAATAATATTTATATTTTAAATTTATCTGTATTATTTATAATATATAATAATTTTTATTAGAAATGATATTTTTATTCTTGATTTTTTTATTTTTAATGATTTTTTTATCTGTAATTTCATTAAAATTACAAGTAATCCTGATACAATTGAAATTAAAATATAAGAGATGTCTTTGTAAGTGTTTAAAGAGTTTTGTGTAATTTTTAAAAATGGAAAGTATGTGAAGAGAGGTTGACGTAAGTGTCATTTATCATGGTCTCCTTGAATTTGGTACTATGGATGAACCCTATATTTCTAGTCATTGATTAATAATAAAAAAATAATGACAGAGATTCATGACCCGCAACCTGAATGAATTCTAATTTTTTGGATTACTAGTGTATACGCCCGTGCAACGCACGGGTGAAGAAGAAGGAATCATATTCCAATTATCTATTTATACATACTATCATAATTGATCTCAACTTTCAGAACATTACATTTGTGAGTGCAACTCAATCCTAATAAGAAACCTTAAATACACATATGTAGTTGCGAAATGTACGATGCCTTAATTTACAATGGAATAATACAATGGATAGAGGGAAACTGATATAAATCTATCTGTTTATTTCAGATTATACCAACTCAAGTATTCCACCAAAGTTATTAAGGTATGCCCATTGTTGATGTGTTTCCGATGGTAAACCTATTAGATTGCAAATCTAGAATATTTGGCAAAAAGTACAGGAGTGTTGATATGTTCGAGTGGTTAAGGAGAGAAACTCGAAATTTGTTGGGCTATGCCTGCACAAGTTCGAATCCTGCTGTCGAAACTTTTAATCAATTTCATATTTTTATTTCCATTTTTCATGGCGTTAAAACACTATCACGATATATTTCCTACCCAATAAGCAATGTTTTAAAAACTTGTTGGTCATCACAATATTTTTGCTACCCAAAACAAGTTTCTCAAGTGTTATCGATATTACTTATTAGTTAGAAGCAAAATATTTGTTCAATGAATTGATTAAAATTAGAGTAAAATACACTACCAGTTCAATAAATTTAATTATACATAAAAAGTTTAAAATTAATTAATAGAATCGTTAGCTAATTATTAATGACTTTAAAATAATATTTATATTTTCAATTTTATCTGTATTATTTGTAATATATAATAATTTTTATTTGAAATGGTATTTTTATTCTTGATTTTTTTTATTTTTAATGTTATTTTTATCCCTAATTTCATTAATATTACAAGTAATACTAATAAAATTAAAATTAAAATATAAGAGATGTCTTTGTAAGTGTTTAAAGAGTTTAGTGTAACTTTTAAAAATAGAAAGTATGTGAAGGGAGGTTGACATAAGTACCATTTATCATGGTCTCCGTGAATTCGGTACTATGGATGGACCCCATATTTCTAGTCATTGATTAATAAAAATAATAAAAATAATGACAGAGATTCATGGCCCACAACCAGAATGAATTCTAAACTGTTGGATTACTAGTGCATATGCGCGTGCAATGCACAAGAAGAAATGAATCATATTTCAATAATCTAACTATACATACTATCCTAATTGATCTCAACATTGAGAACATTACTTTTGTGCGTGCAACTCGATCCTAATCAGAAACCTTCAATACATTTATGTAGTTGCGAAATGTACGATGACTTAATTTACAATGGAATAAATAATACAATTGATATAGGGAAACTAATAAAGGTCGATCTGTTTGTTTCAGATTATACCAACTCCAGTATTCCACGAAAGTTATTAAGGTATACCCATTGTTGGTGTGTTTCCGATGGTAAACCTATTAGATTTCAAATCTAGAATATTTGACTAGAAGTGTAGCAGTGTTGATATGTCCGAGTGGTTAAGGAGATGGACCCAAAATCTGTTGGGCTATGCCTGCGCAATTTCGAATCCTATTATTGACGTTTTTAATCAATTTCATATTTTTATTTCCATTTTTCAAGGGGTAAAAACGCTATCACATTATATTTCCTACCCAATAAACAATGTTTTAAAAACTTGTTGGACATCACAGTATTTTTCTTGCCCAAAACAAGCTTCACAAGTGTTATCGATATTACTTATTAGTTAGAAGCAAAATATTTGTTCAATGAATTGATTAAAAATAGAGTAAAAAACTCTACCGCCTCTATAAATTTAATTATACGTATTAAGTTTAAAATGAATTAATAGAATCGTTAGCTAATTATTAATGACTTTAAAATAATATTTATATTTTAAATTTTATTTGTATTATTTATAATATATAATAATTTTCGTTTGAAATGATACTTTTATGCTTGAATTTTTTTAATGATATTTTTATCGTTAATATCATTAATATAACAAGTAATACTTGATAAAATAAAAATAAAAATATAAGAGATGTCTTTGTAAGTGTTTAAAGAGTTTTGTGTAACTTTTAAAAATAGAAAGTATGTGAAGGGAGGTTGACGTAAGCACCATTTATCATGGTCTCCTTGAATTTGGTACTATGGATGGACCCCATATTTCTAGTCATTGATTAATAATAATAAGAAAAAAATCACTGACAGAGATTCATGACCCACAACCTGAATGAATTCTAATTTTTTAGATTACTAGTGCATACGCCGGTGGAATGCACGAGTGAAGAAGATCAAATCATATTCCAATTATCTATTTATACGTACTATCTTAATTGATCTCAACTTTCAGAACATTACTTTTGTGAGTGCAACTCAATTCCAATCAGAAACCTTCAACACATATATGTAGTTGCGAAATGTAGGATGACTTAATTTACAATGGAATAAATAATACAATGGATAGAGGGAAACTAATATAAATTGATCTATTTGTTTCAAAGTATACCAACTCAAGTATTCCAGCAAAGTTGTTAAGGAATACCCTTTGTTGATGTGTTTCCGGTGGTAAACCTATTAGATTTCAAATCTAGAATATTTGGCAAAAAGTATAGTAGCGTTGATATGTCCGAGTGGTTAAGGAGACAAACTCGAAATCTGTTGGGCTATGCTTACGCAGGTTCGAATCCTGCTGTTGACACAACGCTATCATAGTAAATTTCCTACCCAATAAACAATGTTTTAAAAACTTGTTGGTCATCACAGTATTTTTTTCTACCCAAAACAAGCTTCTCAAGTGTTATCGATATTACTTATTAATTAGAAGTAAAATATTTGTTCAATAAATTGATTAAAGTTAGCGTAAAATACTCTACCGCTTCTATAAATTTAATTATACATAATAAGTTTAAAATTAATTAATAGAATCATTAGCTAATTATTAACAACTTTAAAATAATATTTATATTTTAAGTTTTATCGATATTCTTTATAATATATAATAATTTTTGTTTGACATGATACTTTAATTCTTGAATTTTTTTATTTTTAATGATATTTTTTAATATCATTAATATGATAAGTAATACTGATAAAATCAAAATATAAGTGATGTCTTTGTAAGTGTTTAAAGTGTTTTCTCTAACTTTTAAAAATAGAAAGTTTGTGAAGGGAGGTTGACGTAAGTACCATTTATCGTGGTCTCCTTGAATTTGGTACTATGAATGGACCTCATATTTCTAGTCATTAATTAATAATAATAAAAAAAAATCAATGACATAGATTTATGACCTACAACCTGAATGAATTCTAATTTTTTGGATTACTAGTGCATATGCCCGTGCAATTCACGAGTGATGAAGATCGAATCATATTCTAATTATCTATTTATACATACTATCTTAATTGATCTCAACTTTGAAAATATTACTTTTATAAATGCAACTCAATCTCATTCAGAAACCTTCAATACATATATGTAATTGTGAAATGTACCATGACTTAATATACAATGAAATAATACAATGCATAGAGGGAAACTAATATAAATGGATCTGTTTGTTTCTGACTATACCAACTCAAATATTCACCAAAGTTAGTAAGGTATACCTATTGTTGATGATGAGTTTCCGAATGATGGGAATCAAATGATAGTGGCCTTGTGGTGAGTTTTAGGTGTGATGGACTGTGTTAACTTGTATTCAAATATGAAAATAAAAATTAAAATATTTGTAAGATTGAAATGTAAATAAATAAATTTATGGTTGAATTATAATTTATAAATACTAAAAACTTTTTGTAGCAGTTATTTTCTGAGATCCATCCGTAGTCTAAATTCAAGGGGACCATGTTAAACATGGCCGGTTGAAGTATTTTATACTCTAAAAATTACATAATAAAAGTATGAAAAGACGAAAAAGCCCTTTTGGCTTTACGATCAGTAGGTAGCAAGTTGCAAATTTGCGATCTCTGGAGCTTGAAGCAAGCGTCTTGTGAACGCTGCTGAGCAGTGACCACTAGACCATCCTAATCTCTGTTTCTCTCTCTAAACTCACTCATATTATCGGTGCGGTGCGGTGCGGTGCAGTGTAGTGCATGGACAGAGAAAATCTAGCAACTCGATCATCATTTGACGAGTACAATGAGTAGCAGCAGTACAGTTCCAGTTCCACCAGAAGATGCTTGGATTCACACTTGCCACAACTTACTCCCTCACTGCCAATTTCTTTCCCTTTCTCATCAGGTCCGGTCCTTTTTCTCCATTTCACCCTAACAATTCATCCATCACTACCTCTACTCATATCTGCTTTATTATATTACAATCCTAACCCCACAACTTTACTCCTATTTTCTGATTTAGGGTTTCTTAATTCATCTTCATAACTCTATTTCCTTATTCATTTATTCAGTAATAATTATTTTTTAAAATTTTTTTGTCAAAGAACCTTTCGCCTTGGGATAAATAAAATAAAATAAAATTACTGTTTTGGTGTTGCTGGATTTTTTTTTTTGGAAAGGCGTGTTAGGAGAAATGCTTATTTAGAATTCCTTCCTTTTTTTTTTTGACTTGCTGGATTTTTTTGGGTTCTTGCTAAAAAGTTTGTTCCAAATGGAGCTTACTATTGAGACATTGAATTTCTGCATGCTTCAGGGAGATAAAAATTTCATTGCCATAAAAATAATATTTTTATTTTAAAACTGAAAATGGTGGAGTATTTGCTCTTGTTGCATAGTTGCATAGGTTGTGTTTGAAATAAACTAAAATTGAAAATGATTTTATTTGATTTAAAAATCATATTTTATCTTTGCAACTTATTATAAAAAAATGGGATTTAAATTGATTCAGAAATTATTTTCTCATATTTAAAACTATTAAAATGGGAATTGATTTGATTTAGTTTTATTAATTTACATTTTTACCCTTATAAGATTTTGTTAATATGAGTAAAATAGTTTATTTGTTTAAAATTAAATTAAATCTTGACAAATTCTATCAAATTTGATTTACAAATCAAATCATTTCTTTTTTTTTTTTGTCTTTATAAATTCTAAACACACTCTAGAGTTTCTTATGTGCTTCATTTGGATGGTGTAAATTTATGAAAGCGAAAAGTTCCAAATCCCAAGTTGTTGAAATTGATGAGTGTGCCTGCACCACACTATTGCGTGAATTCAAAATCATTATGAGGACATTTGAGATTTCCTCTTGCTTTCCCATGTTTTTTGCTTTATTATTTTCTTAAGTAAACTACTATTTTGGTCCTGAAAGATAGGGTTGATATCAATTTGGTCCTTAAAAGATAATTGACATCAATTTAGTCCCTTAATTATGGAAAGTGACATCAAGATCGTTCTTTCGTGCATAAATTGCGAGACTGTGGGACTAAATTGATGTCATTTCTTATTATTGAGAGACTAAAATGATGTCAACTTTGTATAATTGATGGACTAAATTGATGTCATTTTTTTACTATTGAGGGAGGAAATTGATGTCAATTTCTTTAGAGGACTAAATTGATGTCACTTTTTATAATTGAAGGATTAAATTGATGTCAACTATCTTTAAATGACCAAACTGATGTCAATCCTATCTTTCAAGGAACAAAATGGTAGTTTACTCTGTTTTTTTTTTATATTGCACTCTTTTACTGTTCAAAACTGAAGAGAGTATCTGCCCAAGTTCCTGCATATTGCTGATTCTCATTGTGAAATTTTCTGCAGTCAACAATTCCAATTTCTATATCAAGAGTTAACCAGGTTGATGCAGCGAGATTGGATGTTGAAATGTCAGCCATGTTGAAAGAACAGTTAGTTAAAGTGTTCTCTTTAATGAAGGTACAGCAATGACTTTCTTTCATATCGTACGAAATGAATGCATATGGTAATTTTATTAGCAATTCGGAACTGCTTTGAACATATTTCAAATTCCTTTTGTTTTTGGGATTAGCCAGGAATGTTATTTCAATATGAAGCCGAGCTTGACGCTTTCCTTGAGTTTCTTATTTGGCGATTTTCAATTTGGGTAGATAAGCCAACTCCTGGCATTGCTCTTATGAACCTGAGGTACAGAAATGAGCGTGCAATGGAATCAAGAGAAAAAGGTAAGAAGGTCTGAATCTTATCTCTCTATACTGCTATCTAGCTAAGATGGTGGTCAACATTGTGAGATGGTTCTGGATTCTACTTGACTATTTGATAAGTTATCAGGGTCAAACACAGAGATTGAACTTTCTGTAACTAATATCAACTATTGTTGGCGTTAGTAGCATGATGAGTGATTGTGCCCTGAAAACAGTGTAATTGATGATATGCTGTTGATGTCATTGATAAGGAAATTTTAATGTACACATATTCGAACATGTCTTTCAAATAATTGTTGTAAAATTTATCTTAGATTGACCTTAAATATACTCATCATCATCCATGATTATTTCTACTCCACATTATAGTCATATGGTGCAGTACTTAAATTTTAAACTATATATAATTTCATGAGGCATTTCCTTCCTTTAACAAGCCAATAACTGAGAGGAAAAAGTTTACATCTTTGCTGGTGACGAGTTTCCATTTCATATATACCTTCATTCAAGTGTCATTTATCCTAGTAGTATGTTCATCCAACAAACTTCTTATAGTGTTTCTTGTATGGTACTTTCCACACAGTCAGAACTGGTTTGGAGGGACCTAGACTTACTGTAGCTCAGAAGATTTGGTATTGTGTTGCCACTGTTGGTGGTCAGTATATTTGGACTCGCCTACAATCTTTCTCTGCTTTTCGTAGATGGGGTGATACTGAGCAGGTATTTTTTAACTGGGCCTTTGCCCTTTTTGGGCCCCACACTGCAGCCAACCTGCAAGCCTGTAGGTGGAGGTGGATTGAAGTGACTCTAATTTAAGTTTCTGTTTTCTTTAGAGATCATTGGCACAGCGTATATGGATCTTGCTACAACGTATAGAAGGAATTTATAGAGCTGTTTCATTTGGAAACTTGTTGATTTTTCTTTGCACTGGAAGGTAATTCTTTCGAGGACCAGATGATTCACAAAACACTATGTTTCTTCGGTTTTGTTTCTTTTGAAGTAATTCCTATTCATTTTATTTGTATATTTTTTTCTGAAGCATGTAATTGGTTTCATTTAGTTTGACTGTTCTTCGGGTCGTGTAGGATGGGACCATGTCATGATTGACTTGCAGTGTACAACTTATCTTCTGATTGTGTGTGCTATTGTGAAGCAGATATCGAAATCTTATTGAAAGAGCCTTACAAGCTAGGCTTGTATATGGGAGCACAAATATGAATCGTGCAGTTAGCTTTGAGTATATGAACCGGCAGTTAGTTTGGAATGAATTCTCGGTACTTTTTCCCCTCCAACTATTTTTTTCCCCTTTTTTGTTGAATCTTATGGGTTAGATGAGATCTTTCTTTTAACCATTATTTAAGACAAATGAATATGAAAGATGCGGGTAGCTGGCTGAAAGCACCATACTAAATCAAAGGGCAATACTTACTTTTCCTTTTCAAAATTTCTTATGACCTAGCTTTTATTTGCTTTAAGGTCCTTTTATGCTCATCTTGGTCTACGTTGTTTTCCATCTTGGTCTGCAAACTGTTTCCTAGCTGACTATTGATTCCTGCTAGTTTGTCTATAAGCGTGTTTGTACTCTATTTTGAACATAGCACTGCCCAATGAAATTTTTTTGAAGTGCTTGTAGAATCTGGATTTGCTGGCAAATGAATTTGTGAGCATGTTTTGTTCCTCATTTAGTAATGCTTTGGTTCTTATATCTTGTTCTGATGGCAGGAAATGTTGTTGTTGCTTCTTCCTCTCCTTAACTCATCGTCTGTGAGAAATCTCCTTCGACCATTTTCTAAGGATAAATCTTCAAATTCAGCTGAGGATGACACTCTATGCCCCATTTGCCGGGCTACTCCAACCATTCCTTTTGTTGCTCTTCCTTGTCAGCATAGGTGCATCTCCAAATATACACCCGCATCTTAACTTGATGTTTTTGTTGAAAGAAGCGTTTTACTTGACCTACATTTTGCTAATTTGATAGAACTTATGGCTGTGGAATGTTTATTTTAGATCTCTAGTTAATGTTATATATATGCTTCAAATTCAGCTGTTTCTCATCAGAGGAGAAGTGCTAAGCATTACTATTTTTCTGGCAGATATTGTTACTACTGTCTTCGGACACGATGTGCTGCTTCTCCATCATTTAGGTGTTCCAGATGCAGTGAGCCAGTTGTTGCTATGCAGCGGCATGGCGGTATCCCTGCAGAATGATTATCACAAAGGAAGAAGGGAAAATCTTTAGGGAGCCTTTGATCATACAGAATTAGCATATAATATACTGCCCGGAATTGAGGTAGTATTTTTTCTTTTTTCCTATTTCTTTTTTCTTTGTTTCTCCCTTAGTATTCACAGTTAATTGGTAAAAAGAATCAAATTTCTTTCTAGCATCTCGTCTTCGATTGAGTGGGATGTATTCTTTCTATCTTGTGGCAATGGCAATATATAGTTCAGTCTTGTAGATTTTTTTTTGATTCCATTTTGTCGTATGTCGCCTTTCAAGTCAAAAGTAAAAATTCAAACTTGTATTGGATTTGCATTCATACGCGGTCGACCAAGCAATTGAGTGGTCTTCTGAGTGCATTATTTGCATTCACGTCACTTACACAGCATTATTTATTTTAATTCATATGATTTTGCCCATGTTCAACAGTGTATCATTTTAGATAAAAATATTGCCACACATACTTTATACACACATTATCTCACATGTATAAATTTTATTATTTGATTATAATTAGTTTCATTTCGTTACCTCACTCTAGTATGAAGTATTATGCACCAAGCATTTGACGCTATGATACAATAACGAAAAATCTTACTAAGAATCATGGAAATGGAAAGATTAAAGGAGGAGTAAGGCTCAGTAGTTTTTTTTTATTTTTTTTGGGATCTTTGGTTCAGTAGTTATTTTAACAATGCCCGGAGTGTTAAGGCGGAGACATGGTAGTCTTATGTTTGGTATAAGGTATGAGAAAGTACTCCCACTTCAAATTTACTCCTACTCATTTTTTTTAACCAATATTTCCACCTATCCATTTCCACAGGGGGAGGTGGGTTGAGTTTATTCCCATCACATGGGAATGATTTTAAATTTATGAAAAGACCATCTTCTCCATCTTTCCTATCCCCAACATCTTCATCTGCCATCTTCCCTATCCTTTACCCATTGCCTTTATTTCGTCCTCTATTTGATGGGAGGTCGTCGAAAAACTTGAGGTCAGTCGTACGACAATTATTCGAGGAAGACGGGGTGGAATACCTGTCAAGGCATTTCGATCTATCAGTCTTGGAGTCAAGACTATGATGAAGACATAGGTAGAGAAAAGTGAAAATGTCTGGTTGAGGCTGTCTGGCCGGTTTATATAAAGATCCAGAAGACTGACTCTTTGGATACTTTTCGTTCAGGCTATTTAGGATTTTGAACGTTATGTTTGGTCATTATGGCTCAAAGACGTTATGTATAGTTATTATGGTGTAAAGTCATTATGTCTAGTTATTATAGTATAAGATGTTATGTCTATTGGTCGGTTGTATTAAGCACGTGTTTGTCGAATTGTTGTTTATTCAAATATAGGCCAGTTGGACCTTGCAGAAATGGGTCTAACTTATGGTCGGATGTTAATTGGGTCAAGACGGTCTACAACCCCCCAGCTTGATCATCTGTGAAGATGTACTGAGCTTACGAGTACACCAGATGTTCTGTCCTCTACTCGATGGGAGGTCGCCGGAGAACTCCAAGTTGGTCGTCCGACAGTTACCCAATGAAGACAGGGTGAAATACCTGCCAAGACACTCCGACCTATCAGTCTTGAAGTCAAGACCATGATGAAGACATAGGTAGAGAAAAATGAACATGTCTGGGCGAGGCTGCCAGACCAGTTTATATAGAGATACAGATTATTGACTTTTTGGATACTTTCTGTTCTGGTCATTTAGAATTTTGAACGTTATGTCTGGTCATTATAGTTCAAAGACATTATGTATAGTCATTATGACTTAAAGTCGTTATGTCTGGTTATTATGGTGCGAAATGTTATGTATGTTGGTGTTAAACATGTATTTGTCGAACTGTTACCCATTCAGGTATAGGCCAGTCGTACCTTGTAGAAATGGGCTTAACTTATGGTCAGATGCTAATTGGGTCAGGACGGTCCACAGTCTCCAAGCTTGGTCATCTGTAAAGATGTGTCAAGCTTATGAGTACACCATATGTCAATTGGGTCAGGATGATCCACAATCCCCCAGCTTGGTCATCTGTGAAGATGTGCCGAGCTTATGAGTACAGTAGATGCCAATTGGGCCAGGAAAGTCATGGAGTTCATGAGTTCATAAGCTTGGAATTTACCGAGCTTGTCTTCAAAGGAATCATAGCGTAGCCATGACCTCGGAACTTTATCGAGCTTCTCTTCAAAGGAATCATGGCGTGGTCATGACCTTGGATCTTTACCGAGCTTGTCTTGAAGGGAATCATGGTGTTGCCAAGGCTTCAGATCTTTATTGAGCTTGTCTTGACCTCGGAACTTTACAGAGTCCTCGAATCTTTACCAAGTTTGTTTTTGACCTCAGATCTTTACCTAGTTCTCAGAACTTTACCGAGCCTGTTTTTTACCTCGGATCTTTACCGAGTCCTCAGAACTTTACCAAACCTGTCTTTGACCACAGATCTTTATTGCGCTTGTCTTGACCTCAGAACTTTACCGAGTCCTCGGAACTTTACCGAGTATGTCTTTGACCTCGGATTTTTACCGAGTCCTCGGAACTTTACCGAGCCTATGTTTGACTTCGGATATTTACCAAGTCCTCGGAACTTTATCGAGTCTGTCTTTGACCTCGAATCTTTACCTAATCCTCAGAACTTTACTGAGCCTATTTTTTACCTCGAATCTTTACCAAGTCCTCGGAACTTTACCGAACCTGTCTTCAAGGGTGCCTTCTTTCATCCCGAGTTTTTCCGAGTCTTCGCTTGGACTTTCTTAGGGTTTATCATCCTGAGTTTTCAGGGTCTTCATCTGGAATTTTTCAAGAATTTGTTGGGAGTTTAATCTAGCTTATCTTGATCCTGCCATGTAAGTAATTTTAATAATAATATACAATTGAAAAAAAATAACTAGATTTTTATACCTCGATAAGCTTAGTAAATTGTCAAATTATAGCTAGTGAATGCAAATTATGATAAAAGAAAAGAATGCTAACGATTATTTTATTATTATTAGGGAAACAAGTCTCAATATAAATGAGGGTGGCTATATATGTGAATTATAATTTGAATGATTTATTAGTGACAATTTCATAGGTAATAAATCATATATGTCAGTTAATCAATTTATGGCTAGTAATGAGGCAATTAAAATAGTGGTCATATGCAATAATGTGATAAGAGGGTAAGATTAAATGGTGCACATTCCTATTCGTTAGTGATAAAGAATGAATAAATAATTTATAATATGAATAAATAAATAATAATGACAAATAAATTACCAGCAATAAATTTGACAATGTATATTCTAATCAAATGATTAATTTTAATAAGCTAGAAATGATTAAAGTATGGTTTGTGATGCATGACCATTTATAGTATCTATTTAAATTAAATAATAGTCATGCAATTAATAGAGAAAGATAATAGATATATAAAACTAATTAGTGTTATGCCACTATGTGAAATTAAAGGAATTAATATTTGTGAGGCCTTATGAATGACCCTAAATTAGTACGTGAAATGGTATGATAAAAATCTAAGACAAGGGGGTGAATGCATGCCAACAATTGCAAAGCTGTAAATGGTAAAAATTATAAGAGCGATAAAAGTGATGCACAATTACTGACAATAAATTAGAGGTGTGATACATATAATAATTAATTTATTGCCAAACTATTATTAATGAAAATAAAGTAAGGAGAGAATTACTAACTTATAGAATGCAATGTTATATCTTAAATTATTCATTTCCTGTGTTCATTTCATACAAGTGTGTTTAAAAATAATTAAGAGGGCAGAAGATAAAGAAAAACCACTAACAAGTTTTCTATCGCAAGTGCTAAAAGCAATGTAAATCAAGTGCAAGCACTAGGACATTATGCCAGGTCCTATTCGAGCCAACATTTAGTATAAACTAGAACTATTCAAACCAAAATCAAATTGCTTCACACTGTACACAAAAAAAATCTTGCGTCTTGTTAAAACTATGGGAATAACTTGATATGTAAATGCTTGCTCTTGACTTTTGGGAACAACATTTCTGCATGTAAGCCTACTTCTGCTTATGCAGTAAAGCTGTGATAAAAAAGAGATAAATGACACATGAATGATACAAAACAATGCCTGACAACTGATCACGGATTAGTGGCATTTTGTCCAAGGTTTACTCTATCAATGGAAAGAATGTTCCTTTTGCAACTAAAGGGTAGCATAATATTCATGACAATTAAAAGTAATAAATTACACATGTGATTTCATAAGACCATATGAATGAATAATAATAAAACATAAATGAGATTAATGCTCATTAATTCAATTACTATATTTAATAAAAACGTCTCAATCATCATAAAAGTATGCCATGGGTATTAACAATATGAGATTAATACTATGTGTAATGGTGTGTGTGTGTGTATATATATATATATAGTCAAAATTAATGAGAATGACATTGATCGACACTTAACGTCATTGATGTTGTTGTGTGAGTGGCATCTTCTCACGGTTTGACTAGAATACCATTGAAGGGTATTTTGACGCAACACCTTGATTATGGTACAGATGACTTGCGATTTTGATCTTGAGCTTGAGAGAATGAAATTGTGAGAATAAAAAGCACAAGCAAATAATCATTTAGAGTTGATGATGCGGTGGTGGTAAAGGTAAATTATTTCAACATTGTCCACGGTTCAAACAACTGTAAGGCTTCGAGCATGCTTAGAAATAGTCAATGTTAGTGATATTTGGAAACAATTAAATATAATAAAAAATAAAATGTTAGATAAATTTCTAAAAGAGTAACCAAAGATAAAATATTCTTCTATCTGAGCATTTTCCTTAGGATAAAATTAGTATAAGAGATATGATTTCTTTCCTATGTGAAGTATGAGTTTTTACCAGAAAAATATAGAGAGTAACTTTTGGTTGTGGAATGAGAATTGTTTTACCGAATTCTCACAGACAACGCTAGATGTTTCGTCTTCTACCCAAGGGGAGGTCGCTAGAAAATCCCAGGTCGATCGTCCGACAATAACCCAAGGAAGACAGGATGAAATACCTGCCAAGACACTCCAACTTATCAGTCTTGGAGTCAAGACCATGATGAAGGCATATGTAGAGAGAAGTGAACATATCTGACCGAAACTGTTAGACCGGTTTATATAGAGATCCAAAGGACTGACTCTCCGGATACTTTCTGTTCAGACCATTTAGGTTTCTGAAAGTTATGTCTAGTCATTATGGCTCAAAGACGTTATGTATAGTCATTATAACATAAAGTTGTTATGTCTAGTTATCATAGTGCGAGATGTTATGTCTGTTGGTGGGTCATATTAAGTAAATATTTGTTGAACCATTACCCATTCAGGTATAGGTCAGTCAGACCTTACAGAAATGAGTCTAGCTTATGACCGGATGTTAATTGGTTCAAGACGATCCTGCCACCATCTTCTTTTGCTATCTTCCCCATTGTCCTCTACCCATCACAACCATCATTGTCATCTACCTAGCACGAGCAGTTTCAGACAACAAATTCCCATTCCCATTCCCCTTACCTAGCCACAATTGTTGATTGTCGTTGCCGTCAACGTCAATCAAAAGACCCCAAGACTAACTATCATTGCCTATCTTGCACAACAATTTGGGGGGTTTTTGCACTAACGCAGCAATATTGTTGGATGAGATCTGGGTTCAGTGATGGATGTCGAGTCAATTCGCTAGCCATCATTTCGAAAAGGGTTGGGCTTGATCGAGTGTTGTTGGGAGGTGGCGACATTCGATTAAAGAGCCCTGCGGTGAGTGCAGAGTTGAATTTGTTACCCATTGCCGAGGTTGTAAGTGGCTATTTGCGAAGGGTGGGTGAAGTCCATGATTGGGGAAAACCTTCCAAGTGAGAATCGAAGCCATAGATTGCATATCCAATATTTGATAGAATTTCCACTTAATTCTCGGAGCAGACGTGCTCTGTTATTGAAGATAGATTTGAGTTGATAAACATTGCTATTTTCATGGGAAATTTGTTTTCTCAATATGGTCCATTTTCAGGATAAGTTAAATCCATTATCCCATTATCTTATCAATTGTTATGTGCGGAAATCACGTTCCCACGTTCAGCTCCTCCTTCACCGAACTCTATGATAGGCAGAGCTTATAAATTCAATGCATTGCTCTCTGTTTTGGGTCACCAAGCCTACTCCTCTATTCATAAAACAACACCATTGAGTTTGAGTGAGTGAGGGTTTGGAAAGCCAAGGTAGAAACCAGTTTGACGTAAAGCTTGAAAAGCAGAGGAAAAGTGAATCAAATAGCAATGGCGGGAGGTTGGTTTTTCTTGATCCGTTTTGCTTTTGCTCTATTGATCTGAATATGTTGCTTGAGTTGTTTAACATGTTTAGATCGATCCTTAGTCTTACATTTGGTATCAGAGCCTGTCTATATGCCTCTGTGTTGCTTGCTCTTATCTGTTATGGAGTTTGATTTTTTTTTTTTCAGAACATGGGTGTTCTGTTTTAGACGTTTTAATCTGAAAATAAAATCATAAATCTGATTGAAATTGTTTTTCTAAGCTTTCTGTGATTTAAAACGTTGTTTTTGATGTAAAAAATGGCCGAAAAATCGTTGGGTTTTCTATTTGGGTTCGCGGGTTGCAACCAGGTCAAAATGACTCGGCTCAAGGTTGAAGACAAACAAAACGTAGGCCTTCCGTGTCGTTTGGCTATTGTTATATATTTGACGATGTCAGCCTTTTTCACACAATACTGAAGTGACTTAGTGGTAGGTTGCTTTTCTTCAAATGTTGTGCGAGGTCCCGAGCTCCAGTTCGATTCTCATAATGCTACCTTTTCAAATCCTTTTGAAATTTTATTTGTTTAAAAAAAAATGGTTGCTGCGTTGCATCTGAACGGTTAAAACTTGTGACCTTGTGTTGGGAGATTAAACGAACTACCACCATGCTGTAAACCTTTTGTGGATACTTGAAGTGCTACAAGTTATATATATGTGCTGATTGAAAATTGTGTATGTTTTTGCAATTGCATTATTTTAGCACATGAATTATTTAATAAATTTTAATGTGTATAGATTGTCTGTTTATTTTGTTGAATTGTATGTTTAATTTTTGGTACTTACTTAAGCATGCAATATTAAGTTAAATAATTTATGCACATTAGAATTAATTTTTTAAAGAGCTTATATAGTTTTTTTATTGAATAATTATATGCATATATTATTTATTTCTTGAAATTTGTGTGTATGAATTTATGATTATTGTACATGCAAAATTATGCTAAATAATATTTATGCATTGTTATTCAATTTATTTGTATTATGTTATGCAAATATTTAGCTCTTTATTAAGAATTAATTAATGTTAAGTGATTGATATAATTTTAATTAATTAGGGAATAGCCACAACATCCTTAATTAATTAGGATTATATATTAAGTTTTAGAATCACATTAAAATATTACTTATAATTAATCATATGTGATGTAATGAGATATACCCACATGAATTTTGTTATATTTGTATATTAATTAGGATGAAATATCGGATTATATTTCTTAATCTATCCACAGGAATTAAGAAATGGAACATGATTTGATAGTTTTGTCATAAGGTTACATTATGAGTCTAATTGAGTAGGACTTTAGCCCACAGACAAGTTTTATGTCTCTAGATTCATATATTAAGGCATGATTTACATTGATAAAACATGATATTTATTTTGTCTCAAATTATGAATAATGAGCATGTATGTTTGAACTTTGCAGTTATTCAACTTGCGAATATTTCTGATATTAAGTGTGATATTCCTGAATTAAGGGATGATAACTATAAAGTTTGGAAGGAAAGAGTTCTTCTCCATTTGGGCTGGATGGACATTGATTATGCTATTAGGAAGGATGAACCACCGGGTATTACTGAAACCAGTCTTCCAGATGTCGTTGATCTTTATGAAAAATAGGAGAGATCTAACCATCTCTCCGTAATGTTTATAAAAATCAAAATATCTGCTAGTATCCGTGGTTCTGTTGATCAGCATACTAATGTCAAGGATCTTTTGAAAGCTATTGATGAGCAATTTGCAACATCTGACAAGGCCCTCGTCAGCACTCTAATAATACAGTTCCCATTTATGAAGCTCACTGGGATAAGAGGTGTGCGTGATCACTTCATGCACATGAGGGATATAGTGGCTCAGCTGAAAGCCTTGGAGGTAACCATGTCGGATTCTTTCCTGGTTCACTATGTTTTGTGCACTCTGCCTCATCAATATGGTCCTTTCAAGATCTCTTATAACAAACATAAGAATAAATGATCAATTAATGAGTTATTAACTATATGTGTCCAAGAAGAGGAAAAGTTGATGATGGAAGAGGGCAAAAAGGTGAACTTGACTGTTCATGGAAAGAAAAAGAAGGATCATGCCAAAAATAAGGGTAACATTCCTCCTCAGCTAGTCATAAAGAAAGAGTCAAAGTGTTTTTTCTACAAGAAGAAAGGGCACATGAAGAAAGACTGCATAAAGTTTAAGAACTGGCTCGACAAAAAAGGTACTCCATTTGCATTTGTCTGTTATGAATCTAATAAGGTTAGTGTTAATCATAACATATGGTGGATTGATTCTGGTTCTACAATCCATGTTTCTAATACCTTGCAGGGTGTAGAAAACCTAAGGAAGCCAGTGGGAAGTGAACAATACATCTATTCAGGCCGAAAGATGAGTTCACATGTGGAGGCCATTGGGATGTGCATTTTAGTTTTAAGCAACAACTTTATTTTACGTCTAGAAAAGATCTTTTATGTTCCAAGTTTTTCTAAGAATTTAATTTCTGTTTCAAGACTTGCACCTTTGGGTTTTTCGTTTAATTTTTCGGATTCTGGTTTTACTTTGTTAAATAAATCTGAAATTGTTGGTTTTGGTGAATTACTTGATGGTTTTTATTGTATTAAATTACAAAATGATGCTACTTATAGTTCTATGCATGTTATTTCTGGGTTAAAACGTTGTATTGTGAATGAGGAATCC